>OU452314.1:5000000-10000000 GCA_911728475.2 Pterostichus madidus | reverse complement strand
GTAGAAATGAAATTATGACAGCCGCTCCCGGAAGAAAATATACTGGAAACTATTTATAAAATACTAAAATAAATGACTGCAAATTTATAACTGAAATTTGGCTAAATTTGTACGATAAATAACTTAATGCCGGCAGTACGGTAGTGTGGGTAGAGTCACATTTAAATCTGCAGATCCCAAGTTCGAATCCCACTCAAGCTAAAAATATATAAACAGCCACAGTGCGATTCGATGAATCCGGATCCTGTATATGTACTGTAATTGGGATTAAATTCCTGTTATACAAAGCAGCATAAATAAATAAATAATAATAACATGTGATCAAATATTGACAAAAGTTCTGGTTCTTTACATAATATTTTTTTAAAATTTTAATTAATATAATAACTCTATAGAACCTACAAATAAGGTTGAATTGAAATTTTTGAGCACGTTTGCGGAAAGGAGAACATTACAGACATATTTGATTAAAAAATAAAAAAAAGAATAAACCAATCCGTAAGAAATAAAAATTGAATCTCACAGATCAGACACTGAGGTTCGCCAACTTTCAAAGACAAAGCGCCTTCCTGTTTTCGCGGTGTCAATTAGTCTTTAGTAATTTTATTTGTGTACGTGTTGTATATATATATATATATATATATATATATATATATATATATATATATATATATATATATATATATCGTGTGTCCCACATAAATGTTGACATAGGCAGTTAACATATAAAATTAGTCTTTTGTGTCCGACGAAAAAATCATTAGACAAAATTTTATATCACAATACTGTCAATATTCCTACATTTTATTTATTACAGATTATTCCACTTTGATAACATAATTAAATGAAATTAATAAAAGTAATTCCTAATTTTCCGCCTACTGACGTAGAGTGCTTGAAATATGTTTTAAAAATTTTAATCTGTCACTGTCATGAATACTTCAAAAGTCGAGATCCGCGTAAATATTATTAGAATGTATTATGGGGGGAGCAATACAAGACAAATATCTGAGTACTTCACCAAAAACAGTTAGTAAAATAAAAATATTCATAATGACATTGACAAATTTTTTTTCCATTATCCTTTATATTATCCCTACTAATTCTAAAGAATTGCGTATTGGGAAAATGTAAAAATATATTGTTTTTATAATGAAATCTTATAAGAATAATCTAAAAATGTATTTAAATTGTTCATTTAAACATGCCAACAATATTGAGATTTATCACCTTGTAGTTTTCGTGTTCCAAGCGTTGAAATTGAAACTACTATTATTGTACACTGTTAAAAAAAAAACCGGTCACCCAAAAAATCCCAAAAAAAACGTCACTTTTCAAACCCCAGTCAGTTTGTCAATTTTGAAACAAATTGGATGAAATTTTTTGTCCAAAGTAGCCCAAAGTCTAGTCTTTGAAAAGATGTGAATTGATTTTGACTAACCTCCCTTTCCCTTCCCCCCGCCACCACCAAACGAAAACCACGTTCTTCCTGAAAAAATGTGATTTTCCAAGCTTTCTATGGAAATCATCAGCCATCAATTGACAAATCTGTCTACAGACAATGAAAATATGGACATTTTTGTTACTCGAACGCAAAACTGCATAAAAATCGGATGATTTTTTTTAAAAAAAAGAGACATTTGCAGAGGTTGGCATTCAATTGTCCGTAGTACGTAGACACTCGAACACATACGGACATTCAAACGCACACGCGCACATTTTGGGTGACCGGTTTTTTTTTTGAGCAGTGTACTTGAAGCGCGGACCAAGTCGTTGTACGACCTTGAGTATTACATAGTCTACATCCTGTTGCATTTGGACAAATAGGGATCGAAATGATTTTATTTCTTTCATCAAATCAAAAATGGGTGTTTAATTTTCTATTTTAAAACCTGTTTGAAACGATAAACTTTTCTATAAAGACTTCATCGTACACCTAGAAACGTCAATTTTCTTATTCATATTAAAAGCTCTTTCCTACTTGTTATCCTAATCATAGTTTTTGTTGAAAGTTTTTGTCTTAATCAGAAACATGCGCAAATCGTTTCCAGCTCATTACAAAGTTATGCTTGTGACATGGCAGTTCAAACCCATTTTTAATTAGGTAATGAAGAAACATTTTGTATTTACATTTTACATTTGACATATTTTTCTAAAAAATTAAATTATAATAGTATATTTTGAAAAGTGTTACAATAACCCTTATTGTGATATGAGTACCTACAGTTTGTGTTATGAGCCGTAGGCGAGTTACATAAAGTACGAATATTACAATTGGTCATTGCAACATGTGTTTTTCGTACTATTTTTCCTATATCACAATCAGGGCTGCGGAGTCGGAAAGAAAAAACACAACTCCGACTCCGACTCCAAAAAATTTCGACTCCAACTGGGACTTGGATTCCGACTCCGACTCCGACTCCGACTCCGACTCCGACTCCGACTCCGACTCCGACTCCGACTCCGACTCCGACTCCGACTCCGACTCCGACTCCGACTCCGACTCCGACTCCGACTCCGACTCCGACTCCGACTCCGACTCCGACTCCGACTCCGACTCCGACTCCGACTCCGACTCCGACTCCGACTCCGACTCCGACTCCGACTCCGACTCCGACTCCGACTCCGACTCCGACTCCGACTCCGACTCCGACTCCGACTCCGACTCCGACTCCGACTCCGACTCCGACTCCGACTCCGACTCCGACTCCGACTCCGACTCCGACTCCGACTCCGACTCCGACTCCGACTCCGACTCCGACTCCGACTCCGACTCCGACTCCGACTCCGACTCCACACCATCACAATCGCAAAATAATTTTAAGATGGTAATACTGATAAATTCAATAAACATTTGAAATTTAATTTATTTTGACATTAATTAGGTAGGTTAGAATTCAAATTCATAATGATCTAGGTTATGTTATAAAACGAAATAATTTTAATTTATAAAAAAGAAGCGTTTTCGCAGTTTAAAGTAATTATTAATTTATTAAAAATAATAATAATTGTAATAATTTAACATGATCTACGCAATGACAGTTAAAGTGATAGATTTATGTTTGACATTTTTACAAGTAGATAACTCAACAACTTCACAAAAAATATCCCCAAAATAGTTGTACAAAATTTAATTTTGTAGCGCTGTATATGTCAAAAACAGTTGTACAATATTCATTTTGTATATAATTAATTGAGTAAGCTGTTGGCACTTGTTGAAACATGTTTGAAAAATATTTAAAAATACAAAATAAAAACACTAGGTTGTTTCAAAGAAAATATTTATTTTTACTTTATACGTATTTCGGCTTTTACACCATCATCAGAAGTGACGAAAAATTCAAAATCAATCTGTTTATATAGTTACATGGAGTACATGTAAGTACATACAAACACAACAAAGACAGAAACAGACACAGACAGAGACATTTTGTAAACGGGACACAGGAAAACAATTTTTTGACATTAATTAAAATCGTAATCTATTTGACAACATAATTAAAAAGAGAACCTGGTTCGATTCCCACAGGCGACAAACAATTTTCATAATTTCAAAAACTACCCCTGTGGCTCCTCCACCATTAACATCTTTGGAGGCCGTGATTTGACGACTAGTAACCGCACTTCACGCGCAAAATATATCACTTACCGAGATCTGCTTCGGCAGAGTGCCACACCCAGTAATGGGTAGAAGGCGTGATGATATATTTATTTATTTTATTTTATTAAAAAGAGACAGGTGTTTATAATCTATCACTATCTCATAAAATAAAGTCTATAATTATGATAAAACTTTGTAGTTTGCAACTTTTGTGATAGTGTTTATGATTTCTATTGAAAACAAAGACTAAAACAAGCACTGGGAATGGTTACACATAATTTGGTGTACTGAACTCTGTCAGCCAGATTTGCAAAAAAGTTTTAGCTAATCCTGAATTAGCTAATTTTATGCTTGTCCGATTCAAAAAATTTAATTCAATTCACTTTTCGAAAACTAAATGGTAAGAAGATTAAATTAAAGTTTATTTAAACGTATTTGGGAATATTGTTTAGCTTACTTTGACAAATCCAAAATTCAGGATTAGCTAGATTCTTGCTAAAACTATTTTGAGAATTGGGCTGTGTAAGATTATGATAACTAATAAAAACTATGACTATGATAACCGGTGGGAATGAGCCTTAACCAAATCAAATCAACGAAAAATTATGACGTTCTAAAATAGTCTAATTTCTTCAATTCTGTGTACAAAAGATGGTTCACGCTTAGGCTTGCCACCTCTCCGGGTTTGACCCGGAGACTTCTGGTTTCAGTGAGTCATCTCCGGGCTCCGGGTTTAATTATTATTTCTCCGGGTTGTGAAAGTAAAATTGGATATGTACACAATTATATGCAGATTGTCGTGTGTATCTCGTGCAGAGCTGGGCAGTAGCTAGCTACTTTTGTAGCTTAGCTACTAGCTTAGCTACGTTTGCCTTAGCTGTAGCTGTAGCTTAGCTAAATGTGAAAAAATATAGCTGTAACTTGTAACGAGCTACGTTTTTTTTTCTATTAGCTTAAAAATATTGTTATAACAACTGAAGCTACTTTTAAAGCTACTTTTTGTAGCTTAAAGGTACTTTTTGTAGCCCAAAGCTACTTTTTGTAGCTTAAAGCTACCACTGTTCATTAAGAAATACCTATTAATTTTTGTTTTGTATTTGAATTCTATCTTCTTTTTTGTTTTCTATAACTGTAGGATAACAAGTTATTATATAGTGTAAAATCTATTAACATATTTGATTTTTCACTTGTTTTTAACCTATCCTACTTTTGTATTAAATATTAGATGAACTAAACATTGACTGTTTAGGAGTCTTCTGTTAATGTGACTGTTAATTAATTCCAATATAAATAAGAATTATAGCATAACAAATAAACAGTACATTTGTCGATTTGCGATTTTTTATATTTATTAATAGTCATTATAACAAAAGACTGATGAACTGATCATATGACAATGGCAAATTTAATAATTCACAATAATTGAAAAAGTAGCTTTAAAATTTAACAGCTACTTTAATGAAAATTTTTAACTGTAGCTTAGCTATATTTTACAAAATGTAGTTTATAGCTGTAGCTCAGCTACTTTTTTAAAGAATAGCATAGCTGTAGCCTAGCTACTTTTTTTAAGTAGCTTGTCCAGCTCTGATCTCGTGTATCGTGTACGGAATAGCTAGCGCAGTGGTTGGTTACCGAAATTTCGGCTTCTTCTACGCCGATAATTATTAAATTATTTTCTTTGATGATCTTGTACATCTTTCTGTGATCTAGTTTAATTTCTGTCACTAAGTCCTTCAATTTCTTGATTCTGTCCTCATGACTATTTAGGGAAGAATTTATGGAATTAAATTTGGTTCTATTAGTTGATATATCATCTTGTATCAAATCAAATTCCTAAAGACTAAATTACTATTATTACCTTATTTATTATTATATAAAAATCGTAATAGGATGCGGGTTGAGCTGGTAAAGGCAGAATTATGCATAAAACTTAATTTTGACATGAGCTATCGAGAATTTTATGAATTCATAAAAGAAAAACAGGAAATTCTGGTCTTGCGAAGGCTGCGATGTCAAACAGGAAAAATCTACATAAATAAATTATTTATTATACTTACACTATATTGCATATTGCACATTTTTCTTCTTATTTGCCTGTTTTTATTTTATACGAAAGTTGTTTATTTTTAGTTATATGTATAGTAATTACTCTGTGATTATTAGATTTGTATTAAATTTGTAGGAATGTGAGTTTTGAATTTGTTAATTTATATAAATTTAAAAATTGCACATGTATGCATGTATTTTTACTTTCTTATAAGGAAGTATTGGTATTGTGAAAAAATTGTTGATGAGATTTTCGCGGAAATACGTGTTTTGAGCTCCACTGAATCCGTTTTGATCATTTTCTCAATGATGTCTGTGTGTGTGTATGTGGAGGTGTGTGTGTGTATGTGTGTGTGTGTGTATGTGTGTGTGTGTGTGTGTGTGTGTGTGTGTGTGTGTGTGTGTGTGTGTGGATGTGTGTCCGGTCGTGCAATATCTCATGAACGATATAAGATTTGTTAACGAAACTTGGTAATTATAAGTTTCATGAAAATACGAAGAGCTGAGTTGATTTTGAATGATATTGAAAAACCGGAAGAGGAAGTGTGTCCAACACGAAACAATAAATTCCATTTATTTCAAAAACGGAATCAGTTACAAAAAAAAGTTTGAAATAAAAGATGTTAGAAAAAATATAATTTGCAAAACTAATTTATATATTTAGGGCCAGTTTTTTCAATCACCGATTAATGTTAATCATGATTAAATAATAAATGAAACTATGGTTACTATTATTATTTAATCATGATTAACACTAATCGAGAGTAAGCCGGCGATTGAAAAACTGGCCCTTAATGACATATTCCAATAATCATAGTAGCAATAGCAACAAAAAACATAAACATGTTTAACATTTATATGTCAAATTATAATTGTCAAACGCAAGGAGCAAATCAGCGATTTTGATGCTATATCAATTTAATTGATCCAGCAGTAAGTAATTTTATATTTCTATTTCTATTAATATAAGTTTACTTATATAAAATTTTGGGCTAAAATACAGTATCACTGACTAATTTTTAAAATTTCCCCCACCACTATAATGACATTTACTTATCAGTGATCCTAAAAAATTTTCAGAGATTTGAAGCTCATCGCAAAGGAGTATAAATGTCATAAATGTATGAAAATGGCAAAGACTGCGATAAGGTTTGGTTAGGTTAGAAATAATTATTTCGTATTTCCTGATAATTGTAGATTACTTTATGTTTGAGGTTTGAAGCTAGAAAATATTTTTCAAATAACAGTTTCGAAGCACTGGTTTATTTAGTAATTTTTAGGGAGTTTTGAAATTCACAAAATTTTACCAACCTAAAATTACATTTTTTTTAAATTGGTCAGTGATACGCACTTTTGCCAAATTTTGTTAGGAAATTGATTACCTATCTGTAAGAAATCAGAAAAAATTACAAAATTTATTTTAAAAAAACGATACAATCAAACTAAATAAATAAATATATCATCACGCCTTCTACCCATTACTGGGTGTGGCACTCTGCTAAAGCAGATCTCGGTAAGTGATATATTTTGCGCGTGAAGTGCGGTTACCAGTCGTCAAATCACGGCCCCCAAACATGTTATTGGTGGAGGAGCCACAGGGATAGCGTTTTCAAATTATGAAAATTACGGCCCCCAAACATGTTATTGGTGGAGGAGCCACAGGGATAGCGTTTTCAAATTATGAAAATTTGTCGCCTGTGGGAATCGAACCAGGGACCTCAGGATCCACAGGCCGACTTCATACCACTGTGCTAGCCATCCCATACAATCAAACTAAAAGTATGCAAAATGAATACAGAGAAAAAGGAAATGATATTCGGAGCGAAAATTTAAAAAGAAAAGAGAAGATAATGATTACAAAGAACATGAAAAAATGGAAAATAAAGTGAATATGAAATTGAAAAACTAAATTACATGTTTAATAATAATATATAACATTCATATATTCTAAATATTAAATATGCTGTGTATAAAAAAGTCGTGTGGTGCCCACATCAAATTTTTTTAGAATTGTTTTCAAGTAAATGCTGAACAAATTATTCAGCAATAAATTAGTTTAAACCTTTGTACACAAGAAAAATGGATCGTATGATACAGGCTTGTCATACTTATGTCATTTGACGTCTGGTGACGTATTGTAATACGAATAAATACTAACAGAAAAAAACTTAGAAGTCACTGTATTCCATAGGTCATATAAAATCGAATATATTCTATGAAAACTATAATTCAGTGTTCAATCGTCAAATATTCATGCATTGTTTCTGTCAAATATGAAAGATATGCCATGTTTCCAGTCACATATTTAATAATGAATTTTTAATTAATCAAATCTAGGTACCTACTAAATTTCTAATTGAATTATTTTCATATGTATCATTTCATTTCAAGTCATTTTTACAAATAATCAATAGGTATGGATTTCAAAATATCCACGTACCACCCCAGTAAGTATATTATTGCATCCCTTTTATACTAAGAAGTAATGAGTCATTTATTGTTCATTGATATTGTTATGATAATAATAAATAAATCATCGCAAATAATAAAAGTTTGATATTATTGTTACGATATCATCGCACTTATACAGGTGATCAGAAGTAATAGTTTCGGTTGGCAATAAAAAAAAGTATTTAATATTGGCATGACTGATACATAAATTTGTTTCCTGTTGTTGACAGTCACATTTGGGAATTTAAATTTGAGTATATTTGCCACAAAATCGTTGGTTCCCTTACCTATATTCTTTAATTCTTAAAATCGCTCACCAATAAATAATCTAAAATATTAATACCACTCAAAATCTTATTAGCTATTAAATATTTATTTTGTTACTCTGCTCAGCAGGAAGTAAATCCCAATTACAGTACAGGGGACCTACAGCTTATAGTGGAATCAGAACCACTCAGACACAATCGTATTTTTTGAATATAAGTAGCAGTCAGTGAGATTTGAACGCACGACCTCTTGCTTGCTAATTAAGAAACGCAAATTTTACCTCGGTTTTATCCACTGAGCTACGATGGGCCTTTCAAGACTTTTTTTGAATTTTTTATATATTAATCTACGTAATAAAATAATTATACCTAAATTTTTTATTTTTTTAAAAAACTTGTATTAAGCATGATAAAAAGATTTAAACTTTCGACACAAATGAATATGACGTAGTTGCATCTTAGCTTAAAGAGAGACAGATAAGACAGAGATAAATAACACGTAACTTGTCGTTGTCAGTAGAATCCTCAGACAAAACATAACTAGACGAATAACATCGGCGTTTGTTGTGAGTCAGAAAGGGATAGAATAACTGGTGGGTGAGGCGGGTGCGCGGCAAGGAGCAACTTGCATAACATCAAAGTGTACTCGCTCCTTGCCGCGCACCCGGCGGACCAAAAAGTTATTCCATTCCTCTCTGCTTCACAACACTGCATTGACTTGAATACGACATAATTCGTCTAGTATTATACGTCATTGGTAGAATCGTAGAATGCTGAATGCTTATTTCTTCTTCGTCTTCTTAAGCACCGACAAACGTTTCAGACAAAGCTCTGTGATTGGCTTAATGCAACTACGTCATTGCAATATGGCAGTGCGAACGTTTTAAATTATTCAACTTACACTTTCATATTTCAGAAATAAAGATATAATATATGGTATGATTTTATATTGTATTAAATATGATGTACGGTCAAGAATTTATTTTAATAAATATATATTAAAAAGCTCTACCACTTGAATCCCCCATTGCCTGTAACGGATAAATTGATCAATAAGCGTTGAACTTTATATAATTAACGATTTTCTAATCATTTATTTTTATTGAAAACAGGGCCATCATCAAGAAAATGTTATACTTTTTAGATTATTTTTTTTAGAAGTTACGCTCAGAAATCATACCATTCGTAAAAACGGAAAGCTAGAGAACGTTTAGAAACACAACACACAGATTAAAAAAACGTTAAAAATAGCTTGACACGGCAAACATTATAAGTTGGCAATGAAACAGTAACTAAAAATTCCCTAAAAATCAACAAAAAAAGAACATGCTCATTTATTTATTTTCATAAACGAATTGATTTATTTTTCTGTTTTACACGTGTCGCTAAATTGAAGGTCACAAGCTGATCAATAAATCGGTCGATTTATCGTTAAGTTTAGTACAACCATAAGACATTTATTTATTTTTTGCTGTTGGTAGAAATAAATTTGTATATAACACGAGCGTCGAATGAATTTAAAGGTCTCAGATTTTCTTGATTACGCCTCGTGTCCCAAACAAAACCTTCAGTCACAGCACTTGGTATTATACGTTAATAAATATTAATTTTTTGATCATAAAAATCCAGTTTATTCCTAAGTTAAATCTTTATGGCATTTTCGTAATCTTACTAAAATTTCTCCAGTATTTGTTATATTGAAACAAAAACACAGAAACGGCTAGAAAGCAGACCCATACATACACGAGGGGAGTAAAGAAGTTAAATTATAAATTGATTTTTCTAAAAGTTCATTTCAATTACATTATACTGGGTGTCCCATTTTAATCCGCCAGTAGCGATCATTCTGAAACATTGCATTGAATCAAAAAGTGTTCCAAATGAAAAGTTAATGGTTCTGAGGGGGACATCTGATTCCGTAGACTTTGCCCCCCCAGCCCCTCAAGGGGGGCGGGAACAGGGGGCAACTTTAAAATCTTAAATGGAAACCCCTATTTTTTATTGCAGATTCTGATAGAGGGTTAAAAAGTATGTAAGTTTTATTCGAAACATTTTTTTTATTGGTCGAGAGATGGCGCTGCAAATGTAAAAGTTCTCTATCCGAGTCTGAGGTACAAAATAGGGGTTTCCATTTAAGATTCTAAAGTTGCCACCAGCCCCAGTGGGACAAAAAACCTAACTTTTACATTTGCAGCGCCATCTCTCGACCAATAAAAAAAATGTTTCGAATAAAACTTACATACTTTTTAACCCTCTATCAGAATCTGCAATAAAAAATAGGGGTTTCCATTTAAGATTTTAAAGTTGCCCCCTGTTCCCGCCCCCCTTGAGGGGCTGGGGGGGCAAAGTCTACGGCATCAGATGTCCCCCTCAGAACCATTAACTTTTCATTTGGAACACTTTTTGATTCAATGCAATGTTTCAGAATTATCGCTACTGGCGGATTAAAATGGGACACCTAGTATACTCGTATAAATGGTAAAACGCCAACCACTAAAATTTATTTTATATTACTCGTTTTTATAATCAATTTTTAATGGTATCCACGGAGTTCAGCACTCCGTTCGCTTTTAAACGATAATATGAACACCTTTGATAAATACAAATCAGTAAATTTGGTTTAAATAAATAAATTACACATGGAACTTTTAAAATTGTATTTCAGACTTTTGGTATGAAATAAGTTGTAAAAGTTAAATTTCATATTTTACATTTTATTGTACGATGTTTCGGCCAATGATTGTGGCCATAACCAAGCAATATTTAAAATACAGTGTGATCAGACGTAACTGTTTTAATTGGCAATACAAAAATTTGCTTGATATTGGTAAGACTGATACATAAATTTATTTCCTGTTGTTAAACGGTGACAGTTGAAAATGTAACAGTATTACGGACAATGAGCTGTGCTGTAAGTGACAGTTTTTAGGTCTAAAATGTAGTTTGGAAAATCGAACTCCGAAGGGTCGAGATTTCTTAAGTATTCTAGACCTAAAAAAATCACTTACAGTTCGAGGTTAGTAAGCTATTTTTTACAATACTTGCACAAATAGAAGGAAAAGGAAAATGGGTTTCAAAATTGACAACTGTCAAATTGTTGTCAAAATAAACAGGACCTTGATATACATACATACATACATACATATCTTCACGCTATATCCCAACAAATGGGGTAGCACGAACCCTAAAATCACTCATAAAACATTCACTCATCACACTCATCAAACAATCAGTCATCGTCAAACATTTTCATCCAAACATACCACCCTCACTTCAACCACATTCATAGATCACTCCATATAAACTCATTCATTTATTACACTCGAAATTATTATCACACAACAAACCTTCAATCACATCATTTCTTTTCACTTACCATTCATTTTCTTTCTTCAACATACATAACGTATGCATAAAAAATCTCAAATTACTCACGTTTACTCCTAACAACGAATCTAATAACGAAACTAACAACAAATCTACAAGATTAGAAAAGATGAAAGCGATAGTCTGCACTTATATATGAAAGAAAAGACCACACAATGCAGTAACTGAAAATGAAACAAAAAGATAAGAAAGGGAGGGATCGTCGCCCTGCGCTTGTTTTTTAAAGTGAATTTCACACAATTGCAGTTAAACACTCTACGTAATAACCTTGATATGTAATATTTACTTACTGTTCACAGTGAACAGTGAGTAAATATTAAAGTCTTGATGTAACCATGGAAACCACTGTGCAATAAAAGTTCCACTTAGGGCCAGTTTTTCAATCACCGATTTAAAATTCTGCATCTGAACCAATAAACAAATCTAATTTTACATACCTTGTTAATAAAAGTTTTAGGGCATAAAATACGAAATTAATTTTGCATGCTTGGTAACGGCACAAATTAGATTTGAAAATGACTAAAATTGTCTCAAAACTATCGATAGCCTCATGAAATTGAAACAAAATTAAACAAATGTTTGATGTTTCCTATCGTAATCTAAGGGCCAGTTTTGCAATCACCGATTAATGTTAATCATGATTAAATAATAATGGAAACTATGGTTACCATTATTATTTAATCATGGTTAACATTAATCGAGAGTAAACCGGCGATTGAAAAACTGGCCCTAAGTTTATTAAGTATACACAAACAAAAAATAATAGAAAATAAAAACTGTAAAACTGTTAAATCGGAATTTATTGAAGAAATGGTGTTAATTTATAGAAGAGTTATTAGAAAATTTGTCCTTCCTCTTCAATTCAAACCCAGACGACCAAGACTAGTTATTTGACAAATTTAAATACTTTTTTATCTATTTGTTATGTGTATTTGTATTTATGTTAGATAAAAAAATATTTAAAAAATTTATGTATATCTGAGAGTTTTTTGCGAAACGTCGTACAACAGAACGTAAAATATAAGATTTTACTGAAATCCATTTAAAACATCAAAATAATATTATTCAGCTAATCTAAAAAAATTCAAATCAAGCTGATAATTGTAGAATAAAAGTATACTGGAATTTAGTCAGTTTATTGTTCAACAATTCACTCAACTTAAGCTGATAATGTTATATTTCTGCTTGCAAAATAGCCTTATTATCGCTTTGATAGAAAATACCCGATGAAAGTATAAATGTCGTTCTCGTGTGATGTAAAAGATAATAAACAAATGTAACAGAAACATTAATTTCCTCGTGTACTTTGTTGACAAATATAGTATAAATATCCATCAAAATATAAAATTATTGTATATTTCTATAAAAAATCGAGTCTTTCAATTCGCAGGTAGATATTTAAAATATAATAAAATTCAAGCAATGTTGAAACGCGAGTTTATAGAAAGCAAATTCTATCTGATTTCTGTAAATAGTTTTAAACAGTCGACGATTTAGTTGGTAGACTCCCTGGCGCTCAAGATTGCATCTTGGCTTCATCTAGCAGGCTGGTCACGTGCTCGTATGCATATATTCCTCGCTTGTAGCCAGCAGGCTTGTCTAATGCCAGCCAAGTCAAGCCATGCCATGGCCGTGCTTCGTGCAAGAGCACAGGCCACAGGAAGTAAAGGCTAGTCGTGAGACTCACTTTGAACAGTACCAGCTAAAATACAATATGATGCATATAGTATCCAGGCGCACATGAAATAGTATAAGTTTCTTCGGATGAACATTCTGGGGATGAAATTTCGTGGATGATTGTTCTGGAAACCACAGTTACTTGATAGATACGAGCCCTGCGTCATATCAGTTGGCCCGAATCTTATTGTTCCGTTAGATGTTTTATTTTGCAGTTTTATTTCCCGTGTAGTATGCAAGAAAATTTAATGGAATTTTAGTGAGATATACGAGGGCAGGGTGAAAAGTCCCTGAAAAATAAAACAGATGGCGCCACAATCGCAAATCTCATGTGACATTCGTGATGTACCATCTTTAACTAGAACGCGTTAAATTTTTCAGACTGATATGTCAATCAGTTCTGTTTTGACACCCATCGAAAGCAAGCAACCTTGAAGATTTTTGAAAACATGGAAAAAGAGAATTTCGCGTCTTGATTAAACATTATTTCTTGCGTGGAAAAAACATTATGCAAACCAAAGCATCGCTTGTTAAACATTATGGGTACTCCTCGTCAACGATTGGAACGATTCACAAGTGGTTTACTGATTTTCGTTGTGGTAGGACGCCGAACGTTCTGGTCGACCAATAGAGGTTACAACGCCAGAAATAGTCGAAAAAATCCATGGTATGATATTGGACGATTGGCGAGTTAAAGTGCACGAGATTTCTGAGGTTATGAGCATCTCAACCGAACGGGTACGGAACATTATGCATAAATTTTTGGATATGTGAAAGCTATCTGCCAGATGTGTGCCGCATTTGCTCTCTGTTGACAACAAGCGCAACAAGTTTAAAGCAATGTTTGGCGATGTTCAAGCGTAATAAGAAGGACTTGTTGGCCCCCTGCGATTGTTATCTATTTCCAAACTTGAAGAAATGGCTCGGTGGAAAGAGATTTGGCTCCAACGATGAGGTTATCGCTGAGACAAACCCCTATTTTGAAGGATTGCCAAAATCGTATTATTTGGAAGGGATCGAAAAATTAGAAAAACATTGGACGAAGTGTATCGAGCTACAAGGAGATTATGTTGAGAAATAAAATATGTTTTGTCCAAATAAATCATTTCTTGTTTCATTTTTCAGGGACTTTTCACCCTGTCCTCGTATACTAGTTGTTAAAACATAGACAAAATTTTAAGACAATCAATATATAGGAGTACATCTTGGATCGAAAGCCATTGGAAGAGAATATTTATGTATTAAAAAAAAAATACTAGGTAAGTTTCAAACAATAATTTATTTACTATATATACTTAAGTCGACTAGACCATCATCAGGGCTTTTTACATATGTATAATAATAAATCTGTCAACCTGTCTACAAGATAGTAATCATGATAGTCCAGTTGGATGTTGAATTAGTTTTTATTAAAAGAAATTGTTAGTAATACTGTTATACATTGTAGTCTAAGGAACATTTAATATTAAATTTAGTTAAAAATATTGAAAAGCAATTGTAGAATTTAGTAAATGTAAGATATCTGCGTTTTTAGTATCATTTAAATTGATAAAAAGCGCTGCCATTTGAGTACATTTACTTATGGCCATTTGCACCGCTACCGTTTGCACAGTTACTAAAGTTGTAGTTTAACTTAAACCCTACTGCATCTTCAGCTTAACAGTGCGATTACGTGACAGTTGTCGGATACCTACTTGAAGGAAAATATGTGAGCCATCACCGCATAATACTACCATTTAAATTTTTATTCATTTACTCGTACAATGAAAAGGTCTGCGCCGCTCACATCAATATGTCTGTTCTAGGTGTTCATAGGTTGTTTTCCTAAATATTCAAATTTTAAGTGAAATATCAAAATTACAGAAATATTCGAGTTATAGAAACATGCAAATTCGATTTAGGGAAATAAAAGTTCATTAATAAAGTACAAAATGTAATTATGATTAAAATTTGATATAGGGAATAATTCCAGTTAAAGAAGTTCTAATTAGGTAAATTCCACTGTATTAGAAACCTGCGAAACAATAAGTATTACAGATATAAAAAGTAATATATAAAGAACCATCAAGAAGCAGATCAAGATGGAACTGAACAATTTTCACAGTTATTAAAAAGTGTACGGTAAATCAAATTATAAATAAATGAAAACATAAAAAAAAATTCTATGTGAAAAAGAAGCATTATGGGAAGTAAATGCAGTGGAGAATGCACATTTTTTTAAAATACTCTAATGACATGAGACTAAAAATACTAATGTGACATCTATTGCAGTGGCCTCAACCAGTGAAGGTACCTCAATAGACTTCATAATTGAAATTGTAAAATGTGTTTTTCTACTACCAATGTCAAAAACATGTCATTTTCAAATACTTTCTAGTGTCAAAAAGACGTTATTTTTGCTCGCTGTGCAAACATTTTTTTTGCACGTTTCCATTAATTTCGTTCAAAAAAATAATAAATAAATAAATAAATAAATATATCATCACGTCTTTTATCCATCACTGGGTGTGTCACTCTGACGAAACAGATCTCATTGTTTTGATGGAGAAACCATGACTTGTGCTTGTCCACAATTCGGGTACTTTTTTCAATAAATTATAAGTTTCAATAGCTGTTTTGCCTAGTTTCATGTGAAATTTCACAATTCATTGCTTTTTTCGGCGAAACAAAAAAACAACTAATTAGAACGAATGCTACGGCTATACGGATTTGTTTACAAAAGCGAGAGGTATCACATTCGAAAGAGAAAGCTTCACGCTAAAAGCTGACGGTCGCTTGTGTTTGGCGTACTTGGTCTGTAGCAGCGTCAGTCTCGTTATTTAATAGCCACATCTCGTATAATATGTAGTTACAAAACCCATATTAAATATGAGGGTACGCATTCAACTATCAAAAATTAAAACTTAAGAAATGTAAACATCGAATATTTACTCAAAAGAATGACTTATACAAATAAAAAATAAATGCTAGAATGAACTTTCTGCTGTGAAAATATTGTATGTGACAAATTTTTAATGTCTGTATTTTCTGCTGCCGAATATTTACCCCAAAATATGTTGTACATACATACATATCTTCACGCTATATCCCAACAAATGGGGTAGTACGAACCCTAAAAACACTAAAATGTTCACTTATTCACTCATAAAACATTCACTCATCACACTCATCAAACAATCAGCCCTCGTCAAACATTTTCATCCAAACGAACCACCTTCACTTCAACCACATTCATAGATCACTCCATATAAACTCATTCATTTATTACACTCGAAATCATTATCACACAACAAACCTTCAATCACATCATTCCTATTCACTTATCATTAATTTTCTTCCTTCAACGTACATAACATATGCATAAAACAACTCAAATTAATCACGTTTACTCCTAACAACGAATCTAATAACGAAACTAACAACGAATCTACAAGATTAGAAAAGAGGAAAGCGATATAAAAGTCCACACAATGCAGTAAAATATGTTGTGTAGACAGTGAAGCCAGAAAATTTATTGTTTCTGCTTGGGTTTTCATTATAATTTTGAAAACGAATGTAGAGCAGTTAGTGCTTATTTCTCCAATGGACTTGAAGTGTCTGAGGATTCAAAAACATCAACATTCGGAAACAAAATATACTCCTACAGAAATTCTAAATTTTCCATATATTTCTAAACCAGAATGTGCTGATTTTGCCGATGAATATGTCTCAAGAGAACGATGTATAAAATTTTCTACAGTCTAGCATAAATACTACAAGAACATGACTTAACTCACGAATTAAAATATAAATTTACATTCCTTATTGCTCACTGTCACGATAATTTATTAATATGTGAAATTAGTAATTTAATATTTGAGTTAGAAAATTTCTGCCGGAGCACGTATTCCAAATTATTATGAAAGTTAAAGTCCTTAAACAGATTTTTTGATGTTTGAAACAATTGATCATGAGTTCTACAGATCAATGACAATTCGATATAGACAGAAATTATGTGTCATGTTAACGTGCAAAGTATAAAATAATTATTAAGAATAAAAAAAATAATTATTCTCAATATATGAATCGATAGTAAATATAGCTATTATTCAATATTTTTAAATAAGATTTGGGTATCAATGCCTTTTTTTAAGGTGGTTCTATCATGACAGTCTCATACAAAAGTATAGGTAACCTAAAAAGCTTATAAAAATAATTATTACATTTTTGTATGGTATAGGTTATTAACAGAATTAACATTTCGCTGCAAATATCGTATATTAACAATAACATTGAATATATTAAATAAAACTGAATGTTTCATGCCAACCAATAGCAGTGTAAGATTTTACACAGCAGAAGCTATGACAACAAAGCGAGAAATACAAGCAGCATGATATTACCAGTCGGTACGAAACGTAATTGTATTGTCGATACATCCTGTTGACAGCTCATAAGAAAAATGAGAAAAATGCACCAAAGCAATTATTATCAACTGTAACAAATAAATAAATATAAAATGCTGTAATATATTTTTTTGTATTAAAATTAATATACGTTACTGATCGAAATAATAACTTTCATAGTTCTTGCTTTGTCATTCGTGCGACCATCTCTGTCTACGCCTGCGATCATCTCTGTCTACCCGTGCAACGTTGCCAAGCATTTCTGACAGTTTCATTGAAAATTATAGAATATCCAACTTTCATCGCCAATTTCTTTGAAACTAATCCGGTAAGGCATGGATTTTTTAATTCTCATACCTTTATCTTTATATTATGTACTGTGTGTTCGTTTTTTGTTAAAAAATAACTACAATATATGAATTTATTACGCAGTAAGCTAACTCGCGAGGTACAGTTCCTATAACGCCAATGCATTTTTGGTCGACTTTAACTTTACATTAATCAGCTCAACAACGGTAAACTTTAAAAGAAAAAAAAAAATATATATATCATCACGCCTTCTACCCATTACTGGGTGTGGCACTCTGCTGAAGCAGATCTCGGTAAGTGATATATTTTGCGCGTGAAGTGCGGTTACCAGTCGTCAAATCACGGCCCCCAAACATGTTAGTGGTGGAGGAGCCACAGGGATAGCTTTTTCAAATTATGAAAATTTGTCGCCTGTGGGAATCGAACCCGGGACCTCAGGATCCACAGGCCGACTTCATACCACTGTGCTAGCCATCCCATAACTTTAAAAGAAATTGCGTACTAATGTAGAAACACATGACAAATAACATATTTACATTTAATTCAAATCCGGTTTAAATGCTTCCATGATAGTACCACCTTAAATTGTTTAAAATATTGCTCCAGTATCTTATTATGATTTTATTAAGTTTTAAAGGATTGATGACGTCAGTTGATGATTATAATGTTTTCAGTATAGTAACCAAGCTGCAGACCAATAATTGTCAAGCACAAATATTTCATGGAACAATTATTACGATGGGTAAGGGTACAAACATGCTCGGGAATCAATCCCTCGTAAACCATGTTTGCACGAGTGATATACCGTGAAACGAGAAATTTCTCGTCTCTATCTTAATATACGAGAAAATAGCCAATTCTTGTTTCATTTAATTTTCTCCACATTTATTTAAAAGAAATGTAATAGTAAAATTTTTCTCACCCATTGCATATGTTCATATTCACATATTTTTAGGCGATAAATTTGATTATTTCGGTTTGTAATTTCAATACAAAATGAGAATGGCATAAAAGATCTATCACTGCAGCGGCGCCGACTAACCACTAAATTAACATTGCGTTATATGGAAAAATACTAGTCGCCTAATAATTCCACATGTATAATGAATTTCACAAAAACAATTATGGTGTTAAATTTGTAATTTTTTTTTGTATGGACTGGAATATTTTATATTAATTAGTTATAAAAAACAATAATTTTTACAGGCGACAAATTTTCATAATTTGAAAAAGCTATCCCTGTGGCTCCTCCACCACTAACATGTTTGGGGGCCGTGATTTGACGACTGGTAACCGCACTTCACGCGCAAAATATATCACTTACCGAGATCTGCTTCAGCAGAGTGCCACACCCAGTAATGGGTAGAAGGCGTGATGATTTTTTTATTTTTTTAAAATATGCAATAAAAAAATCGATGAAATATCTGGGTCCATAGATATATATTTCTAATATTACAGCAAAAAAGAAAAACTGCTTTATATTGACGGGTTCAGGAAAAAAATTGAGACTACGATTTTATCCTATCATTCGGCCATTTTTCTCACCTATTGCATATGTTCATATTCACCTATTTTTATGCGATAAATTTGATTATTTCGGTTTGTAATTTCAATACAAAATGAGAATGGCATGAAAGATCTATCACTGCAGCGGCGCCGACTCTCAAAGAAAGAGCTTAAGAGATCAATATGCTGTCTATATCATAAGCAATAATTAAATTTGTAATATAGACATACTGGATGACGAATTCATCTTTGGTATGTATGCCGGCTTAACGGGGTGAGGGAGGGGGGCGATAGCCCCCGGCGGTAGATACGTAAAGGGCGGTATATCGAACACGTTCTAAAATAAAATTTATATTTTTTTATATATGCTCAAAAATAAATAACTTCACAAAAATAAAAATTTTAAATGAAACAAATTATAAACTGATTATAATAGAAATATGTCAAAAAATAATTGAATTTAGTATTATTTTCTTGTTTCTAAAACGTTGCAGTGCTCTACGAGGTGTGGCTATTAAATAACGAGACTGACGCTGCTACAGACGAAGTACGCATGGGTCAAACGCCAGCGACCGTTAGTTTTATAGCGTGAAGCTTTCTCTTTGCAGTACCTCTCGCTTCTGTAAACAAATCCGTATAGCCGTAGCATTCGTTCTAATTAGAGTTGTTTTTTTGTTTCGCCGAAAAAATATTAAGTGCAACATTAGAGCTACGAATTGTTATGAAATTTCACAGCAAAACTGCTACTGAAACTTATAATTTATTGAAAAAAGGACCCGAATTGTGGTAGGACAAGTCATAGTCATCAAAACAATGCGCTGGCTCATTCCGCAATGTCTGTCAAGAGACTTCTAGCCAAGTACAGCATCCCAGTGTTGAACCATCCGCCTTATTCGCCAGATCTTGCACCGTGCGACTTCTATGTTTCCTAAGGTGAAATTTGCGTTAATAGCAACAAGATTTGAGCTTTGAAAAAAAACTCGGCACGCGTTCTGAAGGGGCTGACAGACGAAGACTTCCAGCACTGTTTCGAACAATGGAAGAATCGCATGGAGCATTGTAGGGATAGAGGAGGGGTAGATAATGAAAGTGATAATAAGTAAATAGGTATGGAATCAAAATAAAATGTTAAAACAGAATCAGTTTCGTTATTTAATAGCCACACCCAGAAGCGGATTTAAAATATTTCGGGTCCTAGGTGTTGATGACACTCACACACTCGCAATGAGGACGCCGTGAGGGAGAAACAATGAAACAACCACTATTTCTTTTCGAGTCTTTGGAACTCGTTATTTTGTTTATTTATTTAGATTAGAATAGTATACACTATACAGCAAAATTGATGATCGTGAACATTGAAATTTAATCGAATATTGAGTAATAGTGATACTCGTTTGATAATACTGTCATACTAGTGTGATACTAGTTATCTGTCCTCGGTACAAAATTGGTACCGTTTATATTCCTCGCTAGGCCTCGCCCTTCCACCGGGCAAGCACCCTTCTCGTTCGCTACCCCCTCCCTAATATACATTTTGAAAATAAAACAGGGATACCCAAACTTATACATCTCGAACACTAGGCAAAATATTCATTTCGGGCCCTTTAAATATATATATATATATATATATATATATATATATATATATATATATATATATATATATATATATATATATATATATATATATATACGGGTTGGTGACCGCGACTCTCGAACACAGGGATTTAACATGTAAAATTAGAATTTTGTAATTTACTGCTTCCCTAATTATTTTAAGCAAGAGAGCTTCAAATAGAAGGTTTAGGATATAAAATTCTGCAATAAACAAAATTAATTTTACATGCTTTGTAACAGCACAAATTAGATCTGAAAATAACGAAATTATCGATAGCCATGAAATTGAAACAAAATTTACAAATGTTTGACGTTTTATGTGTCAAAATACATGACATAATAAATTAAGAAATTATTTTGACAGATTAAACGTCAAACATTTGTTTAATTTTGTTTCAATCTAATTTGTGCCGTTATGAAGCATGCAAAATTAATTTTGTTTATTGGATTAGATGCAGAATTTTATATCCTAAAACTTTTATTTGAAGGTGTCTTGCTCAAAATAATTAGGGAAGCAGGAAATGATAAAATATTGATTTTACATGTTAAATACCCATGTTCAAGAGTCGCGGTCACCATCCTATATATTATTTAAACTTGAATCCGGGCCCTAAAATTTTTGCCTCTTTAGCCTAGGCCAAAGTCCGCCTGTGACCAGCGCGTAACAGCATGTGTAGGGATAACAATTTTATTTTAACTGATTTATTGTTAAATAAAGGTAAGTGATTAATATTTGCTAGGTCAGGTTTTGTACATGTATTGTAATTTGAGTACAGTTTGTATAACGATTAGGCAGGAGGCCTGTTATTAAATTTTTTAAAGTATTTTTATTTTAGTTTTGTTTTTCTTTTTGTTGCATAAATTCTTAAGCGTTATGATTTAAAAAAATTTCATTAGGAAAATATGGTTTATTATCCATTCTTTTTTCATAGTGGACTTTATACGAGTATACCCTTTAAATTTAAAACAGTTTGATGCTGGCAAAACAATTTTTTACTTTGTCAAGAAAAGCTGTTTTTAAAAGTTAGCCCCGGGCGGCAAAATGTGTTAAAGTGGCACTGTATTTTATGTCGTTCACTCTCGGTCGCTCAGTCGCTCATTTATCTTGGCCCACAAATTCCTCCTACAATTTTCTAACGATCTCAATCATTTTTGAACTTCGATTTGTAGATCACTGAATGTTTAAATATAAGCTGTATTCCATTTGCCACTTGGTTCACTTAAATCAGTTCAGATAAATTAGAAAACATGACTAAATAATCTAAATTAAGCAAACTGATGCACTTATTGCGGGTGAATTACTACAAAATAAATTAGAATTAGTAATTCTGGTACTGGAAATAAGGTCAGCGAAGTAATATAGCGAAATAATTAAATGATCTGGACAGTAAATTTAAGTAAGATCTGACTCAAATGGCAAATGGAATGCGTCTTTTGTCAACTTTAGTAGAAAAGAAAAATTGTGTTTTTTAAATACCTAAAAAACTATATTCAGTAATAATATAGAGTGATCAAAAGGAATTGTTACAGTTGGCAATAAAAAAAATCTACTTGAAATTGGTACGCCTGATACAGAAATTCATTTCCTGTTGTTGACAGTGACATTTGAAAATTTAAATTTGAGTACATTTATTATTATATTTATTTTTAAAGTATTTCTATTATATAAAAAATCAAAATTCTATTAGTTGTCAGACTCCTGACATAATCTATTTGTATTTATTAGAAATGTCAAGTAGTATCAGTGTTGCCAGATCTAAAATAACTGATTATCGAAACAGACTATCCAAATTATCGAATTTGGGGAAAAATTATGGTGTTACATACTTTAACGCGATCTTTTATTATTCATTTATCTCTTGACATCTAGTTTCACTCTTATAATAATTCTATATAATTTATTGATAACATGAACTCATAACGTGTTTAATAACAATAAAGGACAAAACAATATTCCCATTGTTAAAATAAATAAAAATTGAATGAACTAATAACTTACTTCCAAAAAGTCTCATCCTCGCCATACGAGTGCATATATTTATTCAAATTATTTATCATATTTTTTGTTGGCTCAAAATTATTTCTTTTTTAACTAATTGTTGTGATAATAATAAACCATTAATTAAGCTAACGCACAGACGATGTCTTGTATCAGATCTAATTCAATTATCTTACTGAATATTCGTTCGCAAACAAAAATTTATCGATTTATAAAATATTTGTGAAATAGTTAACATTATACTATAATTTCTAAAATTATGGTGTAATTATCGATTATGGTGTAATATTTATTTTTATGGTAGCAACTAAAAAATTATGTCGCTTTTTCGATAATTATGTCGCATCTGGCAATGCTGAGTAGCATTTCCGCCAGTACCTAGCTTTGTGCCAACTGTGGAATAAAAAGATCTCCGAAATTGTATTGCCAACTGTAACAATTCCTTTTGATCACTCTGTATAACAAGAGAGCTCAGACAAAACATAACTAGACGGATAACAACGGCGTTTGTTGTGAAGCAGAAAGGGATAGAATAACTGGTCGGTGAGGCGGGTACGCGGCAAGGAGCGAGTACAAGTCGATATTATGCAGGTTGCATTTATGTTGATGAGAGTTATCAGGCGCGAGCATTTTATTTATTTAAATACAAAAGTACGTATACAAAACACTTAATATGTCCAAAACTAACCTTTACTTTGATGTATGAAAAGTAGGTAATTGAATATAAAAATAACTACACAAATGTTTGCAACTTGCATAACATCAAAGTGTACTCGCTCCTTGCCGCGCACCCGCCTCACCATCAAGGTATTCCATCCCTTTCTGCTTCACAACACTGCATTGATTTGAATACGACATAATTGGTCTAGTATTATACGTCATTGCAAGAGAGTGAGAATAAATTGAAAATAATTTGACAGATCTTTCGAAAATTTGTTGCTAGGCAACAGTCGCGGAAGCCAGTAGGGCTTTAGTGGCTATTGCCAAATGGAAACAAGTTTGAGAAAGATACTGGAGAATTATTTTCTAATTTATCGAACTCTCTAGTTATATTTAATTAGATTATTTTTGACTTATGTGTTGAGGTCGATTCATCCAACTTAAAAAATTTTGAACTGGGTTCATATCGATTGATTACTTATTAATGTATTCTTGGAAGTTGTTTCCAAAATCGATTTTTTTACATTTTACTTGACGCGTTGACAGTTTTAAATAATTATTTGACAACTACCTATCATTTGTCACAAACAAAAAATGAAGAAAAATATTCTAAATCATATAGTAAATCATAATTCGTAGAAATCGAGTAGTAAACTTATAAAGTAAACAAGTTGGTTTTTACAACTAAAACTAAATATAAAAAATGCCGCTCCAAAATATGTGCCGCCCGGTGCGGACCGCACCCACCGCCCTCCCGTAGGTACGCCACTGTTGTGTACCTGAATATAAACCTATTGCGAAGAACAATCGAACAGCTAGATTCCACAAATTATACTTACAACAGTGGCGGATCCAGCGAGGGGTACAGGAGGTAATCGCCCCTTCCTGAGAATGTATGTTTTCAAATATATATTTTTAATTTAATTTTTACATTTCAGTTTGTAATACATAATGCCTCCTCTGAAAAAAAAATCGGAATCCGCCACTGACTTACACTAAATTTGACTATAAAAATAATTTAAGTAGTTACTAAATTACGTAACTAAATAGAAAAATTAAAATTAATGAATTACTATAACAAAACAAAAAATACTGAACTACAATCTACGTAAATTAATAAAAACTTCGAAAAGCTGAAAATAGAAGAATAAAACAAAGAAATACTACAGCCTGCAATGTTAACCTAAAGGAAGTCAAACAAAAGTACTCTTTTGTTCAACTTTGACATATGGATTTCAGCGCCATTTCTTATTAGTAGGACCTTCCAACATGGGGGGGCGAGTCGCAAAAAACTCTCAGATAGATATACATAAATTTCAAAAATATTTTTTTTACATAACATAAATACAAATACACATAACAAATGGATAAAAAAATATTTAAATTTGTGAAATAAATTACTAGTCTTTGTCGTCTAGGTTTGAATTGAAGAGGAAAGACAATTATTGAATACTCTACCTTAAATTGACACAATTTCTTCAATAAATTCCGATTTAGCAGTTTTACCGTTTTTATTTTCTAATATTTCGTGTCTGTGTAAACTTAAACTTAGATTACTCAATCGTTACGATAGGAAACATGTCGCTAGCTGGCCATAAGAATACTGCTGAAAATTCATTTTCAGCTTGAATTTATTATCTTCAAACTTATAATTTAATTTTTATTTTATTTATATACACATACACAGTGTGGTGACCACGACTCTCGAACACAGGACTTTAACATATAAAATCATATTGTTTTAAATTTCCTGCTTCCTAATTATTTAAAAGAAAAAGCTTCAAATAAAAGTATAAGGGCATAAAATACGAAATTAATTTTGCATGTTCTGTATCGTCACAAATTAGATCTAAAAATGAATGAAATTGTGTCAAAACTATCGATAGCTATGAAATTGAAACAAAATTAAACAAATGTTTGACGTTCAATCTGACAAAACTGTCAGAATAAATTCTTTATTTATTATTTCATTTATTTTGACAAATAAATCGTTAAACATTTGTTTAATTTGGTTTCAATTTCATGCCTATCGATAGTTTTGAGGCAATTTTCCTCATTTTCAAATCTAATTTGTGTCGTTACAAAGTATGCAAAATTAATTTTGTTTATTGGTTCAGATGCAGAATTTTATGCACTAAAACTTTTAAATTATAGTTTTATATGTTAAAGTCCTATGTTCGAGAGTCGTGGTCATCACCCTAGTTAAAATCCGGGGGGCGCGCCCTTCCTTGCCCCCCCTGCGGACGCCCTTGCCTTCCAATAAGGGACAAAAATGTAGATATTTTCTCAAGGTGTAAAATTGAAGCAAGAGGGCTACAAAATGTCGACGAAAAAATTACTTCTCTCACGAGGTGAATATACTAATTTTTCTACGTCCCTATTATTTAAGATGAATACTTCTTATGCTTATAAATCATTTAAAATATTATATAACTAAATAAACGGTTGAAATTTGTTTAATTGTTTCTTCTTACCAACGGAGGTCAAATATTCTTAGTAACGGGTCTGAAGTACACTTTTAGTCTCGTTGTTATTAGTAATAGGACAGTGGCGTACATAGAACTTTTGCCGTCCAGGGCGGTCTCCAATTTGCCGCCCTTTCTAAGTCAATCAAATGGTGGTTTTTATAAATAAAAAAATCATCGCGACTTTTACCCATTACTGGGTGTGGCGCTCTGTCGAAGCAGATCTCGGTAAGTGATATATTTATGAACGTGAAGTGCGGTTACCAGCCGTCAAATCTCGGCCCCCAAAGATTTTAGTGGTAGAGGAGCCACAGGGATAATTTTAATTTGGTGAAAATTGTTTGTCGGCTGTGGGAATCGAACCGGGGTCCTCAGGATCCACAGGCAAACTCGAAACCACTAGGCCATTACTCCATTTAATTAATAAACATATTAAATCATTGTAATTGAGACAAACTATAGGTGAAGAACTTTTTTACCATTGGATGACATATTTAAATTAGGTAGTAGTAAAGGAATTTTTCGAGATAATATTTTCAACCCTACATTGACTTGATGATGAAGAAAAATATTCAAAATCATATAGTAATTCATAATTCCTAGAAATCGAATAGTACACTTATAAAAAATGCCGTCCTAAAACATGTGCCGCCCGGTGCGGATACTACCGCCGCCCTGCTCTAGGTACGCCACTGCAACAGGATAAAAAACTCATATTAGTCCCGTCGCTCTTAGTAACGGAACAGCGTAAAAAGTATTATTACTCTCACCAATTTGATGCCATAGAGCTGACTTTTATACCCAGTGGAAATGTGTGTACTAGAGCAGAAACTAGCGCCACCATCCACAATATCTATGCGTTAAGGGGCAAAGACTTTCTGCTTGTGGTACACATAATATTTTTTCTACGGTCATTTAAAGACGTTTAAAAAAGATTTTTAATTAATTTTTGACAATTTTTCTGTTTTGAAATTCGTTTGAAAATGTTGACAGTTTCTAGGATCTTTGGATACAATGATATACTATTTTACCCCTCAGCGAGCAGCAAAACTTCCTTGTCTCTGGCCGACCGGAAAACGTCAACTTTCTGTTCTCAAATGACAATTAGAAATGTCTACTTTCTGCTCAGTAAAGGTATATATTATCAGTAATACAATAACAAGGGAGTGAGAAATTGAAAATAATTTGACAGATCTTGCGAAAACTTGTTGCTAGGCAATAGTCACGAAAGCCCGTAGGGTATTGCCTAGCAACAAGTTTTCGAAAGATCTGTCAAATTATTTTCTAATTTATCCAACTCTCGAGTTATATTTAATTAGATTATTTTTTGACTTAGCTGTTGAGGTCGATTCATCCAACTTAAACTATTTTGAACTGGGTCCATATCAATTGATTACTTATTAATGTATTCTTGGCAGTTATTTCCAAAATTTGTTGGTGTATTTCTGTATCTGAAATAGAACTAAATCGAATTTTTTCACACCTAAAAAGATTATTCCCGGGAATAATCACAAGAGCTTCATTGTCAGTATAATAATGACAGGATTGGTTAAAACGTAGATACGTGACATACAATGAAGCATTTAATTGGTTTTGAGAAACGTTAAAAAATAATCATTTCCATGTACAAAATTTTGTAATATTGCAGGTATTTCACGAACTTAAGATATTAAATATTGCCAGCACAGGTTATTTTATTTTAGCTCCAATTCCAATTCGCGAATTAAGTTTATTTTAATCTAAGTTATGAAGGACATTAGCATCAAATTTGACTTACCTTATGAATACGCTTATGATGGGGTAGATAGCTTAGTGGTATCGAGTCGGCTTGTGGATTTAAGAGCCGACAAACAATTTTCACCACACTAAAATTAGCTCTGTGGCTCCACTCTACTAATATCATTGGGGGCCGTGACTTGACGACTGGTGACTGCACTTCGCGTGCTAAATATATCACTTACCGAGATCTGCTAAGACAGAGTGTCACATCCAGTAATGGTTAGAAAGCATGTTGATAAATTTGTTTTATTTATGTTTAATCCACAGAAAAAAAAACATTTGATGCAAGTTTTAGAAGTTTATTCAAATTCTTTATCGACTTGGGCTTCAGAAGTCTTCTAAAGGGGGCGTAAGAAGTTGAAATCGATAATGAATTTGAATGAACTTGTGAAATTTACATCAACTGTATTTTCTCTCGATTGTTATAATGTTTAACCGCGAGCCTACAACTGAATCTACTAATTTTATTTGTGAATATGTTTGAATTTTAAACAGAGTTAAAGATGTTACTAAAAATGGTGTTGGCGGTTAAGCCTTTTTATGAATTTGTTTATAAAATGTTAGGTTGTTGGTTTAAGTGGCGTAGCTACCAAGGGGGCTAGGTGGTGTCATGCCCCGGGGCCCCCATATCAGGGGGCCCTGGCCGTTGGCCAGCGTATCTCTAACTCTAGCTGTTCTCAGAAATATTCTCCGTCCTCCAGAATTATAATAAGAAGCTCAATTATCGTCATAGATCGCATGTTGTGTGTGAGAGCGCGTGAATTATTCAAGTGCAAAGCCAGTGAAACTGCAATTAAATATGGTATAGATCCAAATTTTCAAGAAAAACGGCAAAGGAAAGTTCAAAAACATTTTGATGAACTGGCTTCCGACAACCGATTTAGAAACAAGGAAGAAATATTTAAAGTTACCATTTTCAATAAAGTACTAGACACAATAATAGTTCAATCTGTCTAATATTTGATTTTCTAACACCAAACTTTTTACATTTGTAGATGAGCAACTTTATTAAAAAAAAATGTTGACTTCAATTTCTTAATATTTACTACCTACTTTTATCTGAATTGACTCAGGCTTGGACTGTTCACCAGTTATGTAAGGAAACAATGACCAAATCTGGAGTGCTAGAAGGCGACCTTACGGATGTATTTACAGCAATATTATTATTTTATACAATTCCTGAAAAATGAAACAAGAAATGATTTCCTTGGTCAAAACATATTTTATTTCTCAACATAATCTCCTTGTAGTCGAACGTTTTTCTAATTTTTCGATCAATTCAAATAATACGATTTTGGCAATTCTTCAAAATAGGCGTTTGTCTCAGCGATGACCTCATCGTTGGAGCCAAATCTCTTTCCGCCGAGCCAATTCTTCAAATTTGGAAATAGATAAAAATCGCACAGGGCCAAATTTGGAGAATATGGTGGATGACGAACGAATCCGTAGCGCAATTCATGCAATTTTGCCATTGCGACTGCGGACCTGTGCGCCGGTGCGTTGTCTACAATGCGGCACCCATCTGGCAGATAGCTTTCTCATATCCAAAAATTTATGTAAAACGTTCCGTACCCGTACGGTTGAGATGCTCATAGCCTCAGCCAGCTCGTGCACTTTAACTCGCCGATCGTCCAATATCGTACCATGGATTTTATCGACGATTTCTAGCGTTGTAACCTCAATTGGACGACCAGAACGTTCGGCGTCCTTTATGGTCATACTACCACAACGACAATCAGTAAACCACTTGTGAATCGTTCCAATCGATGGTGAGGAGTCCCCATAATGTTTAATCAATACGCGAAATTCACTTTTTTCCAGTTTTCAAAAATATTCAAGATTGCTTGCTTTCGATGGGTATCAAAACAGAACTGAATGACATATCAGTCTGAAAATTTTAATGCGTTCTAATTAAAGATGGTACATCACAAATATCACATGAGATTTGCGATTGTGGCGCCATCTGTTTTATTTTCCGGAGACTTTTCACCCTGCCCTCGTAGTTTTACGAAAACTAAGGCTGGGAAGAGATTGTAAACTAAATATTTTTTTAATATCACTAATGTAGGCAGGTAATTGTAATGCGACCTTATATAATAAACCATTTCATATTTATCTACTTCGTTTTATTGCCTAATTGACATCTTATTCTTTTTTTATAATGTATTTTTATTTTATGTACATGTATTTACATAATTTAGTTCCCAATTTTTTTTTGCCCTAGGGCCTATTGTCACCATCTACGCCACTGGTTGGTTTCCTTAATTAGAAGATTCAATAAAATATTTAAATAAAAATACATTTATTTATTTAAATAATTCATAGCGTGCGTTATATCCTAATATCAATATTAATACATAATTACATATTGTATTAAATTCTTTACAAAAACATCAATTGTTTGATTTCAAACGACATAATTTTTATTCATTAGTATCGAATGGAAAATTTTAGAATCAATATATCAATTGTCTTTATATCATTGAAAAAATTAAAAACCGTCACAGCTCGCTTGCACACTGTATAATTACTGTATTCAATTAATAATCATCACGGAACAAAACAACGACCTCCGTCATTAACAAATGAAGAATAATCAACAGAACGAATATCGTTCCTGAAAAACAATTGAACAATAGCTTTATTCAAAACACAAAAAGAACACCAAAAAACAAAAAACAAAAATTGTCGCGTCATTCATACACAAAGCGAATTTTTAATCTTTGGAATTTTAATTGATTACGGGCCTGAGTAGTGTTATTAAATTACGAGATAGTTACGTGTTTTTACAGTGTTCGAGTTCTACTTTACATTGCTAAAAGGGAGGGGTGATTTTATTGTAGCTGTTGAAAAATAAAAGAAAAAAATCCTGAAGCTCGTAAATTTGCTTGTAACTGCGAATAAAAAGAGTTTAATATGCATTAAGTGCTGAGTTTAAACGAAACTCGTAAACAAAACACGTCGAACATGATTTTGTTTTTTAGTCCTTTGTTTTTTAGACTGAATTCAATCACATTTGTAAATGGAATGTGCGAAAGAAGGATTGGTGTTATTACAATTTCGAACCGATTTAATGCAGGCATGTAGCTACCGTATTTACTCTGCCATGAATCATTTTTGTGAATGTTCATTGCAAATTATAATTTTTAACATGTTTTCAAATTGAATCATTTTCAAAATGGTATTTAATGTACACTCAATAAGCTCAAATAGTTCACTGCGATTTCATCTATGAAGGTAATATTTTTCATACAAAACAACTTCAGCCATTGGCGTCTGCTAGGGGAGCAAGCAGGGGCGCTCGCCCCCCTGGGTTTTAATTAGGGTGGTGATCACGACTCTCGAACATAGGACTTTAACATGTAAAATTATAATTTTGTAATTTCCTGCTTCCCTAAATATTTTAAGCAAAAAGCTTGTAATAATAGTTTTAGGCCATAAAATTCTGCATCGGAACCAATAAACAAAACTAATTTTACATACTTTGTAACGACACAAAATAGCTTTGAAAATGACGAAAATTGCCTCAAAACTATCGATAGGCATGAAATTGAAACCAAATTAAACATATGTTTGACGTTTTATTTGTCAAAATAAATGAAATAATACATAAAGAATTTATTTTGACAGTTTTGACAGATTGAACGTCAAACATTGTATAATTTTGTTTCAATTTCATAGCTATCGATAGTTTTGAGACAATTTTAGACATTTTTAGATCTAAAGCATGCAAAATTAATTTCGTATTTTATGCCCTACAACTTTTATTTGAAGCTTTTTTCTTTTAAATAATTACGAAACAGGAAATTAAAACAATATGATTTTACATGGTAAAGTCCTATGTTCGAAAGTCGCGGTCACCATCCTGTATATGTATATATAATATAATAAAAATTAAATTATAAGTTTAAAGATAATAAATTTAAGCTGAAACTGAATTGTCAACAGTATTCTTATGGCCAGCGGCATGTTCCCTATCGTAATCTAAATTTATTAAGTATACACAGACACAAAATATTAGAAAATAAAACTGTAAAACTGCTAAATCGGAATTTATTGAAGAAATGGTGTCAATTTATGGAAGAGTTATTAGAAAATTGTCCTTCCTCTTCAATTCAAACCCAGACGACAAAGACTAGTAATTTATTTGACAAACTTAAATACTTTTTTATCTATTTGTTATGTGGATTTGTATTTATATTATGTAAAAAAAAATATTTAAAAAATTTATGTATATCTGAGAGTTTTTTGCAACTCGCCCCCCCCCCCCTGGAAAAATGTCTGTGGACGCCCATGACTTCATCGGTCGTTTTCAACTAGAATATCTCAATAAGAATGCGAAACTAGTCGCGAAATTTGAAACTACGACAATGAAGCATTGTGTATTTATTTTTAATATTTTCGAATAAAATTGAACGTAAATTTTATACTTATACAGTTTTGCTTCTGTAAATACAAATTAATTGTAATTATAGCTGTATTCCACTTGCCACTTGGTTCACTTAAATCAGTTCAGATAAATTTAACACATGACTAAATGAACAGAATTAAGCAAACTGATGCACTTATTGGGATGAATTACTTCAAAGTAAATTAGAATCTGTAATTCTAGTGCTGGAAATAAATTCAGCGAAGTAATCCAGCAAAATAAATAAGTGATTTAGTTCAGTAAATGTAAGTTAAATCTGATCCAAATGGCATATGAAATACGCCTTATAGTGCATACTTTATGGGGTAGGTGGCTTAGTGGTATCGAGTCGGCCTGTGGATCCTGAGAATCCTGATTCGATTCCCACAGCCGACAAACATTTTCACCACGTTAAAATTACCCCTTACACCACTAGTATCATTGAGGGCCGTGAATTTACGGCTGGTAACCGCACTTCACGCGCATAAATATATCATTTACAGAGTGCCACACTCAGTAATGGGTAAAAGGCGTGATGATATATTTATTTATTTATTCTTATACTTCATATCTAAAAGAATAGTAAATTTGTATGTAGGTTATTGTGAAAAATTAAATTCTCTCGAAATTTAAAAATAATAAAAAACATTAAAAAGTAGAAAGTATTATTGTGTACCTGAATTCAAATCTTATGCGAAAAACAATCTAACCGTTAGATTCCACAAATTATACTTACAATAAAGTTAACTATAGTGAAGCTAAAAGTGTGTTAAATATTAAAATCGATATCTTTCATGTTAGCTACTGTCAAATTAAATGTATACTATATAAAAATATATAAATTATTAAATAACTTTTCCTTTAGCTGCTGTTCTTGGATTATTTTATATGCGCCACTAGATATTTTATATGTATATATACACAGTATGTCCCAAAAATAACGAAACTTTTAATTTAAATCATAGTTGGGATGGCTAGCTCAGTGGTATGAAGTCGGCCTGTGGATTTGAGGTCCCTGGTTCGATTCCCACAGGCGACAAATTTCCATAATTTCAAAAAGCTATCCCTGTGGCTCCTCCACCACAACCGCACTTCACGCGCAAAATATATCACTTACCGAGATCTGCTTCAGCAGAATGCCACACCCAGTAATGGGTAGAAGGCGTGATGATATATTTATTTATTTTATTTATAGAACACGTAGCGCAAACTATTGAACAAATACACTGTTAGAAAGATACATCTTTCCTCTTTGGAACGCACACAACTTCATGCAATCAGGTGACAGTTTAAAAATTTACGCGCATTTTAATGACAGTAGTTTTTGTGTTTATGTTGTAAAAATACAATGGAACAACAAGCAAATGTTAAATTTTGTGTTAAACTTGGAAAAAAATTTGCTGAGACATACGAATTGATGAAAAAAGTTTATGGTGATGATTGTTTATCTCGTTCACAAGTTTATAAGTGGTTTGCAAAATTTAAAAATGGTCGTGAAGATTCAAACAATGATGAAAGATCTGGACGTACAAAAGCCGGATATCGTGCTAAATTAGTCGAAAAAGTGCGTGAAATCATTGCTGTCGATGCGAATTTTACTGTTAGAATGTTGGGTGAAGAATTAAATACGAATAAAAATACTATTTGGGGAATTATAAATGAAGATTTGGGTAAAAGAAAGGTTTGTTCATGTTTTGTTCCACACGAATTAAATGAAGACCAAAAAGTCGCTTGTATAGAGCATTGTAAAGACATCGTTTCAACTGCTGAAAACGATCCAAATTTTCTTGATTCGATCATAACTGGTGATGAAACATAGTGCTTTAAATATGACCCTGAAACCAAAAACTAAAAAAATGAGTTTTCAGAGGTCAAGAATTAAGACAATGTTGATTACTTTCTACGACTCACAAGGCATTGTCCACAAGGAGTTTGTCCCAGAGGGTCGAACTGTTACTGGAGAATACTATTTACAAGTTCTAAATCGTTTGTGGTCAAGATTAGTTCGTGTTAGACCTAAATATTCAAAAGGAAAACAGCTCTTTTTATTGCACGATAATGCACCACCTCACGAATTTTTGATGAAAAACATATTTGTGTCATCGACTACCTTCCGTATTCGCCTGATCTATCACCATGTAACTAATATCTTTTCCCAAAACTGAAAATTGCCATGAAAGGAGCGTTTTATGATGATATTCCAGCTATTCAAGCAGCCGTGACACAGGTGTTAAAGAACGTTCCTATAGATAGCATAAAAAAATCTATGCATGCTCTAGTTGATCGTTCTAAAAAGTGTATTGATTCAAATGGAACCTTTTTTGAATAAATATTAAGTTTCAAACATAATACAATGCGGGTTTTATTCTATATCTAAAGATTTTCGTTATTTTTGGGACATACTGTATATATATATATATATATATATATACATATATATTAGATCTTAACAATAATTAAATATTGAGATTTGTTTTTTTTTTGTACGGAATAACACATAATTTTCATGTGGATCTAAGAGAACTATTTATTTATGTGTATCGTAACGATCATAATCTTAATTCCCAGTTTGTGAAAAAAGTGCTATTTAAAATTACTTTTAACTACATACATAGCTATATTTGTTTTAAAAGTATCAGGTAATTCTTTATAATAACTTTGAAAAAAATTGTAATCTTGTATTTTATTATTTCTATTAAAAAGACACTTTCATTATTTTTTTATTGTTTGTAAAATAGTATGTGTTTCAGCCGCGAAAAAAATAATTAAAAGAATGTATAGCTAAATCATCAGGAAATCCAATCTCAGATGTTTTGAGCAAAAGTTGATTGCTTTTTGTTCGTAAATTATGTGAATGAATAAATAAGATATCTTCTAAAAGATAAGTAATAGTAAGAAATAATATAACATGTAATTTAGTACTTCTTTTTATTTATAGAAACTCCTCTTAGATACCTAGTCATTGACTAAATTTAATATAAATACTTTCTTTTATACTTTGCGTTCACAATCGGTTCATTATTATACTATACATTACAATAACAATAATATTTTGTTTAAAAAAAATCAGTGGCCGGGAACTAACATCAGAACCAATTAAGCGGATGTGTCACTTTAATACAAATATATGTTAATCGGTTAACCAATTGTGTACGTAGATACAGGGTGTCCCACGTAAATGTTGGCATAGGTAAGGCGTATTCCATTTGCCATTTGGATCAGATCTAACTTACATTTACTGAACCAGATTACTTATTAAATTCGCAGGATTACTTCGCTGACTTTATTTCCAGTACTAGAATTACAGATTCTAATTTACTTTAAAGTAATTCACCCCAATAAATCCATCAGTTTGTTTAATTCAGTTTATTTAGTCGTATGTCTACTTTATCTGAACTGATTTAAATGAACCAAGTGGCAAATGGAATACAGCCAGAGTTGGGCAAAATTACTAACAAAAGGAATTAAATCACAATTCTCAAATCAAACAAATATGTTTTTGTGACAATTCACAATTCCACTTCATTTTCAAAGTGAATTAATTCACAAATCAAAGTGATTTGAAATTTACTTATGTAAAATATAAATCACAAGTCTTTTTTGGGAATTGGGGCTTGAGGCTTGGGGCTTGGGGCTTAAATCACATTTACAAGTACTAAATATTATCAATTTAATTAATATTTATTTTTAAAAATATTAAATGCATTGTAATGTGCTAAAGATATGGGCACAACCGAATGAAAACAGATATAAGTAGATATGTTCCAAGGATTTATCAAAAAATGTAATTAAATGAATAACATGTGTTGGCATATTTACATGAAATTTGTACCCGGTTTTAAATTGTATTGCATTGTAACAGTTTAGCTTTTAAAACTACTGTACACTAAGAGTTTTAAAAATACGAATTTTCTTAGTAAAAGTTTACAAAATGTCTAGTAATTTGAAACAAATGTTTAATGTAACAGAATTGAAGTCATTTCAATTGAATTACGCCCATTTAATTGAATTAAGACCTTTCATTTGAATTAAGCCCAGAAAAATGATTTAAGTCTTTTTTCAGCTCTCTTATTTAAAGGTCTTAAATCGCAAGCCTGATTTGCGAATGTTTAAAAAAGGCTTAATTCACTTGATTTAAATCAAGAAATATAATTTAAATCAATTTATAATTCATTTTGATTTAAATCATGCCCAGCTCTGAATACAGCTGTAGTTAACATGTAAAATCAGTCTTTTATAAATAAAAAGTGTCCGGAAAAAAAATATGGGACCAAATATTGTATCACAATACTGCCAATACTCCTACATCATATTTAATACAGATTATTCTATTTTAATTCCATCATTTAATGACATCAGTAAAAATAAATTTTAATTTTTCGCCTACTATTTTATTGCTGCTGACATAAAGTACTTGCAATTTGTTTTGAATATTTTAATCTGTCACTGTCATCTTGAATTTTTTAAAAGTTGAAGGCAGTGTAAATATTATTACAGGATGATCAAAAGGAATTGTTATAGTTGGCAATACAATTCCAGAGATCTTATTATTCCACAGTTGGCACAACGCCAGATAAAGGCGGAAATGCTATTTGACATTTCTAATAAATAGAAATAGGTTATGTTAGGAGTCTGACAGCTAATAGAATTTTCACTTTTTAAATAAATATAAATAAATATATCATCACGCCTTCTACCCATTACTGGGTGTGGCACTCTGCTGAAGCAGATCTCGGTAAGTGATATATTTTGCGCGTGAAGTGCGGTTACCAGTCGTCAAATCACGGCCTCCAAACATGTTAGTGGTGGAGGAGCCACAGGGATAGCTTTTTCAAATTATGAAAATTTGTCGCCTGTGGGAATCGAACCAGGGACCTCAGGATCCACAGGCCGACTTCATACCACTGAGCTAGCCATCCCATATTTTCACTTTTTAAGTAATAGAAATACTTTAGAAATAAATGTAATAATAAATGTACTCAAATTTATATTTTAAATGTCACTGTCAACAACAGGAAATGAATTGATGTATCAGGCTTACCAATTTCAAGTAGTTTTTTTTTATTGCCAAATATAACAATTCCTTTTGATCACTCTGTAGAATGTATTATTGAGGGCGCAGTACAAGACAAATATCTGAGTACTTCGCCAGAAACTGTTAAAAAGATTTAAATATTCATAATGACACTGGCAGATGACAGTGACAGATTAAAATATTTAAAACAAATTGCACGCACTTTACTTCAATAACAACAAAAGAGTAGGCGAAAAATTAGGATTTATTTTTATTAATATAATTAAATTACGCTATCAAAATTGAATACTTTGTATTAAATAAGATGTAGGCATATTGGCAGTATTCTGCTACAATATTTAGTCCCATAATTTTTTTCTCGGGCACTTTTTATTTACAAATAACTGTTTTTACAGGTTTACTGCCTATGCCCTATGCCAACATTTACGTGGGACACACGGTATGTAAATTCCATTAAATACGTCCATATTGTGTAAAGGTAATAATGGACATTGGCTTAAGTTGTAGTTTATCAAAAACGAAAATTAAAATATATACATCCTTTTACATTACATAAAGTCAGTTTTTATACTTTGCATTGAGAAAAATCGTTGGGATACTTTATTATACGATATACGAAGTATAAAATATCTAATTACCTGACGGAGAAGCAGAGTTAAATTCTTTAAATATTTTATTCCACGATTCATCTTTCTCTCGCCAAGTTACATGATCTGTTTTTTTATTCTCGATCACATTTTTATATTTTGCTACTATAGTTAAAAGCAATATTTTCTCATCTTTTGTGTAGTTTGCATTTCTGCGTTTTTCTGCCATCTGGGAATAAAATGTTATAAGAAAAAGAAACTCAATATGAGATATTTGAATATTTACCTTCGATTAAAAATGAAATTAAGAAATATACGTATAATATACAAACGAAACGTTAAATATCAATCAAAACAATGAACATATCAAATAACGAAACAAAACAAAAAATACTGCAACCCTTATTGTGAAAAGTCCCTAGATTTTTAGGGGAAAACGACCATTTCCCTGTAAACATAAGTTCAGGGCTGTGTGCAAACGTTCACTTTCATAAATTCTGTGGTTTAACTAAACTGCGGTTTAGTGTCATCTGTGCAAACCACAAAAAAATAAGCTCTGGTTTAGCTTAAACTCGGCTTTGTTAAACGTTAGAGTTAAACTGTAATGGTGCAAACGGCCATAAATGAAGATGATTCATTGACAGGGTTATGGCCATCTTCAGGTCAAACGTAAATTTTAAACGTATAATACCATGTAAAATAAGTTCAAAGTTGCGAATTGAATATTTAGGGCAAACATATATCAAAATGAAAAAAGTAAATATGATTCTAAAAGTTGCAAAAATGGAATGAATCTAAATTTATATGTTTGCCCTAAAGAGTCTGATCGTCGACGATACGTTTAAAATTTACGTTTGACCTGAAGATGGCCATAACCTTGGCTGAAACGTTGCCAATGAATCTTCATTAAATAAGCTACAACTAAAGCATATGTCCATTATTACCTTATCATATTACATTTGGCTTATTAAAACATTCTACTACGTCCATATTGTAATTTGTAATTCTAAGAATATCTATCATGAGAAATATCAAACGAATGAAAACTTATCTACCTTATCTCATTAGATTTTGAGTACAATGACCAATAGAAACATGCTTCTTTTTGAAGTTGAATACATCAATGTATCCATACAGTTGACAATATACCTATAAACGTAGATCATTTCAAAGAACTTAACATGCAGGAAAAGGTTTATTTCACTGCATCTGTTCATGGTGTAAATATGCAAAACATATATTATTTTCTGTCAATTAATTTAATAGTATATTGTATTGTGTAACTAATAAGAAACGTGTTATATTCCTGGACGATGATAGGAAATTGTGGGACGAGCCGTAGATGAGTCCAACAACCACCAGAAGTCCGCAAAGACACTTTTCCTACATAAATAATAAATAAATATATCATCACGCCTTCTACCCATTACTGGGTGTGGCACTCTGCAGAAGCAGATCTCGGTAAGTGATATATTTTGCGCGTGAAGTGCGGTTACCAGTCGTCAAATCACGGCCCCCAAACATGTTAGTGGTGGAGGAGCCACAGGGATAGCTTTTTCAAATTATGAAAATTTGCCGCCTGTGGGAATCGAACCAGGGACCTCAGGATCCACAGGCCGACTTCATACCACTGAGCTAGCCATCCCATACTTTTCCTACATGTTTGTAATAAACGGCAGTTGTGTTTATTACTATAAAATTTGACTTTGTATTTGAATAGATTTAAAAGTAAGTTAAAAGGTTGACGGTTAGTTTTTCAGTTGTCAGTGGAAAATTCCACAATTCTTAAAATTTTAGTTTTGTTCAGTTGGGAGCCTAATCAGCGGATGTCAATAAGTTTGTGCTAAACATCTATTTTCTTGTGCGAGAGTAGTGCCCAGTTAGCGTTATTTTGAGAACCACTGTCCCATCCCTTAGTCATAAAATGTTCGAACCATAGACAGTGCAACCACTTGTATTTTGGCTTTCGGTGTGAAATGGTCAAAGAGATTACACAGTTTAAGGGCCTCTCTCGATCGCATTGTTATTTTGTGAAGTTTATTGTTCTGAGTTCATGTAAGTAGATTTTAGTTATGTAATGAGAATTGTTGATTGCATATGTTTGTACTAATCTGGAATATTGAATTGATTGTGTATTTAGTGAGTAAGGGGATACCTTGGTTTATATAGCGTTAAGTATTCAGTTCGTAAATATCTTTGATTTATATAATTTATTTTGACTCGTTATTCGTTATTAAATATTATATAATTTTGTTATTGTTGAGTACGTGTTTGATTTTGCACACGAGCATATTCCCGCCATTTTGATCATCGGTCCCATTTTAATTACTTTTCGGAATAGAGTTAAATATTCCGTGGTGGCAGCATTTACGCTACTCTTGATTATTCATTTAATCAAGTAAATTCTTTCGTATGTCAGTTACCTCTTAGTACCAAGTACAAGGTGCCTGTTACCTGGTACACATACTATTTTGTTTTTTCAATCGGTTTATAATCAATAATTAGTTATTTTATATTTAATTAATAACATCAGACAACCAACAATAAATAAAATTATTGCGTTGTTTATTCCAGGTAAACTGTAATAAATGGAATGCCATCCCTATCTATGTCATTTCTATTAATTGCCAAATTTCTTTCTTCTTCTTCAGCCTTTTCCATGTCATGCCAAATTTGACTATGCCATACCTACAATATAAATATTTAATTATTTAGTTACATGTTATTTTATATTTTACATACTGTTTCAAGTTCTTTCTCCATTTTGTAGAAAGTATATTTACTAACAGATTGCATGTTCATAGTCGACAGTAATTCTTCGGTATGTCTGTATGTACTGCCGGTGGCTATCGTACCCCAAACATAGCCGGTATTTATTTTTGATGGAACTACTCCTGAATTTTCGGTGCTACGTAAAATTTTTTCATCACAAATAGTACACCGGAACTCAATGTAGCTAATGATTCCTAGACCCCTGTTCGTTTCCTTAAAAGGATACAAAATTCCTAAAGTACACTTTTTAGAATGATTGTACTGTATGGTTATAGTCCATTCAAGTACATATCCTAAATTAACAATTCTGTTTCCTTGAATTGTTTTTTCAAAATTTAATTCCTTGGGAGGATTTGGATCAACTTCGATATCTAAAGAATGGTCCAATATACTGCAATGAAATACACAAAAAAGTCACATACTACAGAAAATATTTATTATAGAAATATACCTTTTTACTTCATCATGTGAAATCCAGGCCTCCTCTAAGTCAAGCAACGATGATGACGATGATAATCTTCTTTTGTGTCATAACTTGTAGATGATTTGTCAACAAATTCAGAAAAAAATGTTGGAAACAACTGTTTCCGGGGCGTTGAAGTTATTGGCATAATATTAGCTTCTTCATTCATAAGTTGTTTCATTTTATTTGCCTTTTCTTTTCCTAGTACATTTCGTCTTCTCCGTTTTTTAATGTTTGAGGGCCATCTGGCTGGATTTCCCTTCATTTTCGGCATTTGCGTAAATCTATTGTAAGAATACCACTTTATATAATTTCAAGTTTGATTGAAGGTTTTCAGTGTAAGCATTCACAGCCAAGTTAGCTATAATAGCAAATCAATTTTTACTTACCGAATAACTGAATAAATATAAACTAAAAATATTTTAACAAACTTCACTTGACTTTTATTTTAAAAAATAATAATAATGCAGCACTACACAGCATGAATATCTGTAACAGAATGATGCTGAAACTGAAAATAAGAAACAAGCAATACGCGAAATGTGTTTTCAATCTGTTTGTTTTATTGTATATTACAAAATGGTTTATTGCACTAATGTAGCACTAATAATACTATAATAGTGGACCATTATAATTTTTATTGTGTTTACATATAATCTTGGCGCCCTAAAGGCTATTTGGACCACATGTTGAATAAAATTTGTATTCTAAGAAGTTTCGAGGGTGCATAGCCCTGGTCCATGTTCACCAAGCACCATTATATGTTATTTTATAATTTTTCAAATTCATAAATATGACAAGTACGATGACAGTTTCAAATGTAGCTTATATTTAAAATTAATTAAAGCAAGTAGTTTCGGGGATAGGATGATTATTTTTCGAATTAAATAAATTAAATTAAAAAATCTGATGTGTGAAGTACATAACCTTCCGCCAAATCGTGTTGTATTTTAATATATATTTTGACGGATGTCATTATATTTCGATATGTAGCAAAGGTATTTTATATTTTTAGTGAAGCATACTTGATTGTATAATTACCAATTTCTTTTTAAAGTCGTTTTCAAACCCTGCAAGATATACATCTTGTAAATATATCTTGTAAACAATGTTATGTTCTTCAATATACAATAACATGAATAGAAGAAAAACGATATTTACATCAGTTTTTTCAAGAAAAACTTTTAACAGCTTCAAGTAAAATATCACTTGCGGTTTATCAATTTTAGTCAAAATGTAATATGTTATTCCCATTGATATAAAAGTGTTAAATAGTAAAACTGAAAAGATTTGGATTATATTTTAATATATAGTTTTTCATTAAAAACTGGTGCGTGTAAAGTAAAGTACCAGTGCCGGTTATCCAATTTGATCCAGAATTTTATCAACTCTATATATTAATGCAAAAAGCTGAAATACCGAAGACAGACATCATTGTAAAAATAGTAGAAATGTGTTGTGTGGACCCTAATTCGTGCTTATTCAGAAAAAAACTCAATATCGAATTTTTTAATAGAAAACATTATCTCGCTTACATGTATGTAGGTTGGCGGGAGGTAAAAAAACAAAAAAATCGTTCAAGATACATACAAATACTTATATACTTACGAGTACATTCAAAATAAATATACCATCACGCCCTTTACCCATTACTGAGTTTGGCACTCTGTTTCCGACTAATTACCACGCAGCTATTTAATTTACACCAGATAAATCAACAATAATAGAATAAAAAGATATAATAATCATAATACAAATTAGAATTATTGTACACGTTTAAATTCGCAAAAAAATTTTATATTACATCAAAATTACATCCAAAAGGTTTGTATTAATAGCAATTTTACATAGTTTATCCGTCCACTGCTTCCAAATTTTAAAGTTTCGGTGATACTTCAAAGAATGAAATGTTGCATTTGATGATACAAATATTGTCTATTGTTATAAAACACATTTGGCTTACTGCGATAGATTCAAATGATTATTGCAGGGTTTTAACAATTGTCCAAACAAATACTGTACATTTTAGAGTGACGTATAGTTCGCAGCACATCTGGCAGATTGCTGCGCTGGGAAATAAGTTTTGTATTATGAAGCGGCCTCTTGCGTGAAACCACTGAACTAAATTAACATTGCGTTATATGGAAAAACACTAGTCTTCTAATAATTCCACATGTATAATGAATTTCACAAAAAAAAATTATAGTGTCAAATTTGTAATTTTTTTTTGTATGGACTGGAATATTGTATATTAAGTAGTTATAAAAAACAATCATTTTTATGTTTATAAATCAATAAAATATGCAATAAAAAATCGATGAAATATCTGGATCCATAGATACATATTTCTAATATTACAACAAAAAAGAAAAACTGCTTCATATTCACGGGTTCAGGAAAAAAATTGAGACTACGATTTTATCCTATCATTCGGCCTTAAACCTTTCTTGGCAATATGTAAGACCCTTACAGGCAGATTCATAAAACGGATTAGCGCTAGCACCGTTTTTAATATCATCTATAACTCTGTTTCAAATTAAAACAGATTAAAGAAATGAACTAAACTTGAAGCTAATTAACTCTCTTTTTAACTCATGTTAAAATAAACTTGTTTCGTACTTTGAAAAGAGAGTTAACAATGAAATAAAAAATGGTGTTAGCGCTAATCCGCTTTATGAATCTGCCTGTTAGTGATTCTATTGTTATACAGTGGTCATTTTCTATAAGATGTTTCGCGACATTATAATCGGTTTTTCCTAATCTCCAAGAACTTACATGTTCTTTAAATCTGATATTAAAACTACGGCCTGTCTGTCCGGTGTAAATATAAACGCAGTCTTTTTTTTTAAGTAAAATCATTATTATAAAATGCAGCCGAAATATTTACAGTTTTAAGTTGTTCGGAGAGTTTATTACAAACAGTTCCAAAATAAAGTATTTTTCTATAAATTTTACATTCTTTCACCGCTTGTCCTGCATATATTTTACCTGAAATAAAAGCAACTGATTTCAGGAGTTGCATAAATAAATAAATAAATATAAATAAATAAATCAAAACAAAGATAAATAAAACTACTATAGTTCCTTTGCTTGTACGTAATGTTAAAGTAATATAATATGTATTTCACAATTGAAACAACAGTTAACAAAAACTTATATCTGCAAATATTTGATTGGTTACTGCGATGTTTAAGTTTCCAGTAAGTTTATCAATATTATATATTTTTGCAGGACCATATCCGGTTAGCGAATCTAGAACGTGTGCTCATATCTATTTTTAACTCGAAGTTTCAACTTTTTCATTTCCCCGACCTATATAATAAAGGAAATATTATGATATTATGACTCTAATAAATCTAAATAATACAGTTTTTATAAAAGTGGTCTGTCCGTCTATCTGTGTACGATATTTCAAATTGGAATTTTCGAATAAAATTTTATGTTTTAGATGAGGGGTGACCAACCATTTTGCAGAAGAAGCCAAATACAAAATTAATAGCTATTTTACAGAACAAGTGCGCGAATGGTGCAAATGACGTCTTCGTGCACGAGTTTTGTACAATGCTTTTTGTAACGAGCAAAAATTATATAATCGACAATGAGGAAAATTATTAAATTTCAAGCGTGAATTTAAATTGACAGTTAAGTATGCCATGAAGTGACATTTGTTATTTGAAAACAAATTGTTTATTTTTCTTGTCAATCTTGTTAAAACGTCTGTTTTATGTTGTTATAAGCTAACGTCTCTATTTCTTTTATAAATTCCTTAAAATGTATGTATATACGTAAGTACAACTAGCGTTTTAATAGTCAAAATTTAGAATCATAAAAAATGCGTGTTTTTTCAATTACTTTACGCACTAGTGCACAAAATCAAGCTTTCCATTGGTTTCCAAGGTAATCTAAACATTATTTTGAATGCTGCGAGTACAAAAAATATATTCCGGACTGTAGAATAATTCTTATTACAAATGTTATTAGATTATAAATGTATATATGAATATTAATATTTGTTTCAAAGTCTCACAAAAGGAGGTAGGGAGACTAAAGGATCTAAAAATTCTACAGTTCGATGGTAATATTTTGGCGTCTGTTTCGAGCCATCTTCTTATATTTAAGAACAAGAAAATAATACAATACTACTAAAATTAGTACTATTGTATTATTTCTTCTGAGGAAAGTATTTTTACTTGACTCAGTGGATTAAAATACTCGCCCTGCGACTTCGCATTGCAAACAACCGCTTCGTGATGTAAAATATCAGTTTCCTGACTTATTATGTAATATTGTATTACCGCACTAGTGCAGCAAAATGTATTATGCCACTCAAAATTGTTAGATAATTTTGACATTATGTAACGATAGTAGATAAATACTATTACTACATATTGTCCCAGATTTGAACAGCCTAACTTAAAAACCTAAAAATGAGGTAACAGGTTCATATGAGCAAACATCCATAAATGCTTCATTCCAGAAATTTTCTAATTGGAGCAGCGCTATTTTAAGGTGCGTTCAACGTGCTAAGCAAAACAAGCAAACCGGAAGTAAGAATCATTGAACGGTTTTGCTAGGCTAGCATTTGCTCGTTTTGCTCGCAAGCAAAACAAGCGAGAAATTTCTCGCTCGAAGTGCTAGACATTCAAATATTTTTGCGGGAATTTCAAATTGTAAGTTTATAACATGAAAGATCGAAACTATTTTGATAGTTGGCAAACAATAATTAATTTAAAGATATGAAAAATGGAAAACGAATATATTCAGCTTTTCGTAGATGTTGGGATTGATCTATATGAAACTATTATCGGTAGGAATACAATTATTATAACGGATATAAAATAGCCGTCGTCAGATTTAGTGAATTTTGCCATCATGGTTCTTAAAAAATGTATATTGAATACCATATTCCAAACAATAGCCTAACATCTCCAATACAAACTTGGCTTAAAAGTCAAAACGCATAAAAAGCACATACAACGTGCGCACTCATATTATTTATCATCAGCCGAACACATTTCACGATGTCTTGTTCGGTACAACTCGGTCTTGCAAATGTAGCGAAACGAGCAAACCGTTCAGTGGACCAAGCAATAAATCGCATTTGCTTACTTAGCAATTGCTTGTTTTGCTGGGCTCATTGAACGCACCATATAACTTTCATCTTTATAACGAGAGATCAAATATTATCTTATTTTTATTTTATTTTATTTTATTTATGCTACTCTGTATAACTTAATCTGAATTGCAGTACAGAGTCCGAACTCACCGAGCCGTAATATTCATATATTTTTAGCTAAAGTATGACTTAATAATTAAAATAAATTAAAAATGATTGCTTATTACCTACCTTAGTTCACTACAAAATTTAGTTTGTAACATATAAAATAAAAAGAAACCTATAACCAGAGCTGGGCTGTAGCTAGCTACTTTTGTAGCTTAGCTACTAGCTTAGCTACATTTACCTTATCTGTAGCTGTAGCTTAGCTAACTGTGAAAAAATATAGCTGTAGCTTGTAGCTAGCTACTTTTTTTTCTATTAGCTTAAAAATAACAACTGAAGCTACTTTTAAAGCTACTTTTTGTAGCTTAAAGCTACTTTTTGTAGCTTCAAGCAACTTTTTGTATCTTCAAGCTACTTTTTGTAGCTTCAAGCTACTTTTTATGCAGAAGGTCAATAAAGTACGCATGCGTACAAGCTAAACCTACACAAAATAATTATTTGTTGCCGATTCTAACTGGCTCTAATACGCAAAAATACACAGTAGGTGCCAGATGGTATCTGCTATTTTTGATATTTATGTACGTAATAGTAAATTAACAGTCATTATAACAAAAGATTGATCATATAACAATGGCAAATTTAATTGATTCACAATAATTTAAAAAAGTACGTTTAAAATTTAACAGCTACTTTAACGAAAGCTTTTATCTGTACCTTAGCTATATTTTACAAAATATAGCTTATAGCTGTAGCTTAGCTACTTTTTTAAAGAATAGCTGTAGCTGTAGCTTAGCTACTTTTTTTAAGTAGCTTGCCCAGCTCTGCCTATAACCATTACTGGATGAGGGATGTGGTACTCAGCATTAACAAATCTCGGTAAGTAATATTGTATTCATGCGCGTGATGTGCGATTACCAGCTATCAAATCACGCCCCCTCCCCAAAGATGTTAGTGGTGGGGAAGACAGCAGTAATTTTATGAATAAAATAAAATAAATAAATATATCATCACGCCTTTTACCCATTACTGAGTGTGGCACTCTGCCGAAGCAGATCTCGGTAAGTGATATATTTATGCGCGTGAAGTGCGGTTACCAGCCGTCAAATCACGGCCCCCAAAGATGTTAGTGATGGGGGAGTCACAGAGGTAATTTTAAATTGGTGAACATGTTTTGTCGGCTGTGGGGATCAAACCAGGGTTTTTAGGATTTTAATGTGGTAAATTTGCTTGTCGGTTATGCGGATCGAACCCAGGTTCTCATATCCACAGGCCGACTCGATACCACTGGGTCACCTACCCAGCCCTGCTCCGGCAGAGTACCACAGCCAGTAATGCGTCAAAGGCGTGATAATATATTTATTTATTTGAATTAATTGATACTTTTCATTTTTACCCAGCCATCAGTGTATTAGAAAAATAGGAATACCTCCGAAAGAAGGTATTGATGGACTTTTAGGTAAATGACTTTGGTACTTCATTTTAGGTGTAGGTGGCTCAATCGGCCTGTGAATTTGAGAACCTCGGTTCGATTCCCGCAGCCGACAAACAATTTTCACCAAATTAAAATTACCCGTTTGGCTCCTCTTCCACAAACATCTATATCCTTTACAAAGATCTGCTACGTCAGAGTGCTATATCCAATAATGGGTAAAAGGCGAGATGATATATTCATTTTATTTATTTTAATTTCATGGGATGGCTAGCTCAGTGGTATGAAGTCGGCCTGTGAATCATGAGGTCCCTGCTTCGATTCCCACAGGCGCAAATTTTCATAATTTGAAAAAGCTATCCCTGTGGCTCCTCCACCACTAACATGTTTGGGGGCCGTGATTTGACGACTGGTAACCGCACTTCACGCGCAAAATATATCACTTACCGAGATCTGCTTCAGCAGAGTGCCACACCCAGTAATGGGTAGAAGGCGTGATGATATATTTATTATTTTATGTATTTATTTAATTTAATTGATGTTTCAAGTTAGGCCGTTTGAAACTGGGACTTCCTATACACATATTTATAAATTTTAAACAACTAAAATATTTCATGAATATTTATATAAAAATGCAGCAAAACAACCAAAGTTAATAAATCATTATAACGTATACAAAACAAACACAAAACATTTTTATCCTATCTGAAATGAGTGAAACGCAATCCCAAGCTCTGACGTCATCAGACATTCAGTGCGCCCGAAACTATTTTAATGACATAAACAGAACAGTAGGGATACGATATCCGACACGAACTTTAAAAGCATTAAATGTGATTATTTGTTATGAGGCTATGACGAGCACATTCTAAGCGTCATTCTCTGTCATATCACATGTAATTTATGCGCTTCAAACGTCCTCGACACATAGCACTGTGATTGTTTTCCAGCCAGAAAAACAAATAAAAATATGTCAACAGTCAAATAAAGAGATTCAAGTTTTTGACGTTTGTTTGTCGTGTTTTGTTTTATTTTGTATTATAAAATAAAATATGGTATTATGGTCGATTGTGATATTTTTGTAGCGTGGGAGACAATAGAGTTTTATATAAAATAAAATAAATATATCACCACGCCATTTCCACTGAACTATGTATCGAAATAAATTTTACTGCCGAGATCTACAATAACAGAGCTATCCCATAAAGGGTCTGATGATGTATTTAATTAAGATAGGTAAACATTCCTCATTATATAACAATGTGAAGTACGTGTATATTAGGGTGTCCGTTATTTTGGCAAAGTCGGAAATTTGATTTCATAAGCTTTCTGGAGTTATCTTGAAATATTTTTAGGTCTAAATCATTAAAAGTTATGTATAAAAGTATCGGAAAAAGCAATTTTCCCATTTAAACCACGTGTAAATATTGAGCCCTCTTGCGGCACGTTTTAACGTCATTTGATAGACCTGGGATTTCGGTTCAATTTTTTAAAATTTATTATGAGTAGTTTTAGAGGGTGAGAGCATCAAATTTCCGACTTTGCCAAAATAACGGACATCCTAGTGTATATACATTTGTCCTAGAAATCGATAAAAGAAAATTAATGTATTCGTTGGCGTGGGAATTATTCATAAAGGTGTAAAAAAAACAATTGTTTTAAGGGGTTACACCAATGTAACAGTCGAAAAAAAAAGCGTTTTTTTGACATTCTTTTTTTTTTATACAAGGAAAGGTTGTAAGAAAATACTATTAAAATATGTTATTAGGCATATATTGAAATATAATAGTTATTTTTATAACAAGTGCCGAAAAAGGCTCGTTACGTGCAAGTGCAGAATATGCACGAGCACGTAACCTTTTTCGGCACGTGTTATAAACAACATTTTTCCAACAACTGTGCGATTTAGGAAATCACTAAAATATTATCCAAATTTATAAAATTTTAATATTACACGAGAACGATGTTTTACGGCGTTGCTATTGTTTGTTTGTTGATTGTTCTACGTTATTTCAAAATATTTCACTAACGTCAAAATAATTTCTTCAAAATCATCTTGATTGGAATAGTATAGTGAGTGATTCTTCTTTATCATTAACACCTCCAAAGATAATTGAAGCTCCGGATCATACTATGTTGGATCTATTTTCGACAATGACAATCAACCTGCTACTGGTACTTCTGAAGCTTCCGAAATTGTTACCAATAATAATACTGTTAATAATATGAACAGGTACGGAAGAAATCAATGTTTCTTTAGACACAAAAGTTTCCACTTTACATTATGTCAATATAAGCAACTGTAACAACTGTGTTAATAATATACACAAACAATAAATATGATGTATTTCACTTACTCTTTAAATAAAACCATTTATCGATATATTTTACTTTGTTCGGTTCTTTTTATTAGTTGTCTACAGATTAGATATACTGCAAATTAAGGTTACGTTTATAAACGTCAAAATATACTACTGCATTATGTACTAGCGCTGGTTCACCGTATCTTCTTCTTCCATAAGCGTCTGTGGTCAAAATATGAATTACGCGCTTGGCGCGAAATTTAAACCGCTCTAAAAAAAACTTAACGTAATGAAGCACTTTCCGCACTTAGTGTTTCTTTGCTTTCGGAAACGCACTTGGTCGGCATTCATCTACTTTCCAAATGTAACCAAGGCAATAATAGTTACGTAATAACAAAGAAATCGCACAGTTGTAGGAAAATAAAATTTTGTTTCATTACAAATATTTCAAAATGGCGGCGTCCGAGCCATTCTCCCAAGTCATGTTGAATTTGAGGCGCTCCACGGCATGCAGTGTAGGTGGTGCAAATTTTAATTTGGAACAAAATAAAAAATATTCTCTTAATCTACATGACTATAGCTGGTGAAGTACGTACGGAATTTTAAAAATATTGATTTTTGTGTGATTGGCGAGTACTTGAAGTTAAATTTAGATTTTCGACCAAAAAAAGGGTCAATCATTTGTTTATAAAAAATGTTAGAATTAATATATCAAAACTCCCATACGTGTTTCACTTCAAAATATTGTTTTAAAGATATGGTTAACATTTCAAATGAAAATATTGAAACCCGTTGGATTTTTCCCCATATTCTAGAAGGTTCAATGTATCTCTTACGCAAAAAAAAATTATAGATTTTTTGAGTAATTTACAGTGGTGTAACCCCTTAAGCAATAAAATAAAAGCACGTATTTAAGGGGTTATACTACCCAGGTTCACTGAAAAGTGAATCTTTATTTGGGAATTTTTTTCTCGATTTCTAATCAATGGATTAAAATTAAATTTTAAGACTTTATTATACATGCATTGCGGAATGAATCTGATGATTTCAGAAAAGCGCAGGGTTTTAGATTTTAGTTTCGTTGTTTAGTAATTTCATTAGAGTGTTTACCTGTAATTGTGTGAAATTCACTTTCAAAAACAAGCTCAGGGACAACACTCCCTTCGTTTCTTATCTTTTTTATTCGTTTTCTGATCTTACATTGAGTGTTTAACTGCAATTGTGTGGAATTCACTTCCAAAATCAAGCGTAGAGCGACACTCCCTTCCTTTCTTATCTTTTAATTCGTTTTCAGTTATTACGTTGAGTGTTTAACTGCAATTGTGTGAAATTCATTTTCAAAAACATGCGCAGGGCGACGCTCCCTCCCTTTCTTATCTTTTTGTTTCATTTTCTGTGACTGCATTGTGTGGTCTTGTCTTTCATATACAAGTGTAGACTATCGCTTTCATCTTTTCTAATCTTGTAGATTCGTTGTTAGTTTCGTTATTAGATTCGTTGTTAGGAGTAAATGTGAGTAATTTGAGATTTTTTATGCATATGTTATGTACGTTGAGGAAGGAAAATGAATGGTAAGAGAATAGGAATGATGTGATTGAAGGTTTGTTGTGTGATAATGTTTTCGAGTGTAATAAATGAATGAGTTTATATGGAGTGATCTATGAATGTGGTTGAAGTGAGGGTGGTGTGTTTGGATGAAAATGTTTGGTGATGGCTGGTTGTTTGATGGGTGTGATGAGTGAATGTTTTATGAGTGATTTTAGGGTTCGTGCTACCCCATTTGTTGGGATATAGCGTGAAGATATGTATGTATTACGGTAAATAAAAATATTTTTTATTTAAATTTACTATACAAAATGGCGTCCTGGCACTAGGTAACTTAAACAAATGTTTTTTTTTAGAAGGAAATCGGCGTGCACTGTATCAATTTTCGTACACCACTTAGAGCAAAAAAAATAAATTTTTCCTTAATCTACATTAGTTTTTCTTTGGAAGTACCTAAGATTATAATTTTTTTTTGAAAATTCACAAATTGGTATCAATTTTTATTTCTTTTTCTCACTTTTTTGACAAAAAAACGAACTTAAATTGTTTATTGCAAATGTAATTATTTATCATTCTTCAAAATCGTGTGTACTTCGAAAGATACTCTAGCTAAAATTTCAAGTATATCCGATAAAAATTGAGCGAACTGCGCTGCACGCCAATTTGAGAAACATATTTCGAGAAAAACACGTTACTATATGAAATATTCAAAATATAGGCATGCTATTCTTTGTATCTTTACTCTGCTATCCCAGCACCATACTGCTCTTCCAATCTTCTTTTCTAATCGACGTAAGATTTTTCCGAGCGCTTTTCTGATGATTCGATGCTGAGCGACCTTTTCAAATGTTTCAGAACGCTTAAAGGCGTCTCAAAAAATAAGCTATAAAATTGTTTTTCATAGTTTGTCTTCAAAAATAGTTTTTGAATATCATTTTCAAATAGTTTATGCATCATTTAAGGCAATAAAAAACAAAATGGAAAAAATTGCTGGATAGTATAACCCCTTAACGGTACGGTACTTTTAAATAGAAAATAAATATAAATATACCATCACGCCTTTTACCCATTACTGGATGAGGTAGTCTACCGTAGCAGATTTTGGTAAGTGATATATTCATAGCCGTTCCCAATGGACTGTTGGAGATACCGGGACGTTAAAGTTAAAAATCGTACAGTCCCGTTGAAAACATGATGATTGGTCACTTTAAGTCTAGATAAACAAGTAACTATTGTCACTGGCGGACTAAGGGGGGGGGCGACAGGGGCGGTCCGCCCCGGGCCCTACCAAACAGAGGGGCCCCCGTTTCCAGATTATTATTTTTTTAACTGAATGAACATGCAATTATGATTTATTAGATGATTTTTTTATTCACAATTACGAATTTTTCTTTCAACATAGTTGGCAACACTGAGTGGTAGCGCAATAAATATACCGCTCATGTGCAAGTGGCAAGTGGTGCAAGAAGTAAAGAGATTTCGACACCATTTATCCGCCACCAATACAAATGCAGAAACATTTCTCACCTGGACAGCAGTGAATCCCTTCCCAACATACCTCTGATTATTCAATACTTTACAATTTGTGTTTCCGTGGCGTCATGTGAAAGGAGTTTCTCGAAACTTAAATTAATAAAAAATTACCTGAGATCCACTATGACCGAGGGTAGGCTAATAAATTTGGCAATTCTATCTATAGAGCGGAAAGCAGCGAAGACATTAGATTTTGATTATATTATAGATAAGTTTAGTAAAGTTAAGGCTAGAAAACATGTTTTATAAAACTATTATACATTAATGTAGATCCCATTGCACTTTGTATTTTTTATTCCATTGTTTTCTGTTCCTATTCAATATAAGGGGCCCGGTATTAGAGTCCGCCTCAGGCCTTCGAAGGAGTTAGTCCGCCACTGAATATTGTTTGTTATTAAAGAGAATTTCCATAAAATTTGGTTTTATTCAGAAAGTTCATATTTCGAAGCTTACCATTAGGATCTCGGAATCTGTAAGGTCTACGAGTTTAGTTAAATAGAACTTTTTGTGTGCTATGGACGGAGAATGTTTTTGTTTTTCCAAGAAAATTTTCTAAGATCATTAGATAATGACGAAAAATGTACATGTTCCTAGCTCCTTATGCTGAACCTCGAAATGAGAATAACCTGTATATGCCTTTGACTTTGTAACTTGATCATTATCTGTTAATGATCAATAAGTTAATGACATCCTTATTTTATATAATTAATCTGCAGATTACTACCATTTTGGCATTTTGTGATCTAAATCATTTATTATATGTTACTTCTATTTTACTTTTATGCTTTTTGTTCTTGTACAAAACTGCCAGTATAAAAAAAAACATATTTTTAACCACATTTTTTACGAACCTGTCATTGAGCTGACATTATATTATTATTTTTTATTAATAACAGCTACTTATGTTAGTAAATAAATCTACAAATATAACATAAAAATGCTGGGATAAATTGTTCTCGTCTCAGAATATCAAAATTTTAATGATTTGCAAAAATAAAAATTGTCATTAACTTATCGATCATTAACAGATAATGATCGAGTTACAGAATAGGGGGGAATGATGAATAATGATAAATCGACGGGATAGTATTTTAACTATTATTTATTTTATATTTAAAAGATAAGGGTAATGGCTCAGTGGTATCAAGTCGGCCTGTGGATCCTAAGAACACTAGTTGACAAACATTTTTACCAATTTAAAATTACCCCTGTGGCTTCTCTTTCTCTAACATCTTTGGGAGGCGTGATTTAACGGCTGGTAACCGCACTTCACGCGCATAAATATATCACTTACCGAGATCTACTTCGGCAGAGTGCTACACCCAGTAATGGATAACAGGCGTGATGATATAAAATAAATAATAAAATGTTTAAAATCAAAACCATTTGCGTTATTAAATTTTTAGATGGTATAGATTAAAATTATGCTCCACATTTAAATTTTGTCACATCCATGATATTATTTTTTAGATACCTATATAAGAAAAACTGTGAATCGGATATGTCATATTTTTCATATAAATGACATTCACAGACCTGTAAGTACATGTCATTTTAAAACGATATACATGTTATTTATAGCGCTTTAAAAGTTAAGTACAAACATTATTTATTATTATCCATAAGATTGGATGTATCCCCCATAGTTCTTATTTAAACGTAGTTTAAGAAAAACAACGTGTATCATTTATGAGAAATTAACATTTATGTCGTAATTTAAACTGTACTTAACAATAAATAAGTATTCAAAATTTTAATAAAACTGACATTTAATATAAAAATGAATTAAAGTGTAAATATAAGTAATTAAAAGAATAGTTAATATCATATTGTACTTGAACATAACAGCAGTAAGCATCTTTCTAAATCATAAAAATAGATGACATTTGAACGTTTCATGATTATAATAGCTGCAAAGTGGCCTTATGAAATAGTTGAAGGTAATTTTAGTCATTTAAAAAATGTGAATATTTATTTAAAAAATTGAGAAATATATAGATACATAACATTACGCAAGAGAGTGTTTAACTGCAATTGTGTGGGATTTTGTTTCAAATACAAGCGCAGATATCGTTCTCTTCCTTTCTAATATTTGTAGATTCGATGTTACATGAGTGAGCGTGAGTAATTTGAAATGTTTTGAGCATGTGAAACGAATGTCGAACGAATGATTAATGAAAGGTGTATAGAAGTGATTGGATAGATGTAGCAATGTAAAATTTCCGGGAATTTATTTATAGGAAATATTTTCTGGAAATATTCCCGGGAATATTACTATATTGGGAATTTACAGGGAAAATATATTTTTTTTCATCTTGATTTTGTAACAACCTATCTTATGAAATGTAACACGAGCTCGATGAGCGTACAGAGCGAATAAGTTAAAATATGATATAATAATTAATCTGATGTGATTGTTACTTACTTGTTCTGTGAATTCCTTTTCTTTCTTTTCGATGTTACATGAGTGAGCGTGAGTAATTTGAAATGTTTTGAGCATGTGAAACGAATGTCGAACGAAAGATTAATGAAAGGTGTATAGACGTGATTGGATAGATGTAGCAATGTAAAATTTCCGGGAATTTATTTATAGGAAATATTTTCTGGAAATATTCCCGGGAATATTACTATATTGGGAATTTACAGGGAAAATATATTTTTTTTCATCTTGATTTTGTAACAACCTATCTTATGAAATGTAACACGAGCTCGATGAGCGTACAGAGCGAATAAGTTAAAATATGATATAATAATTAATCTGATGTGATTGTTACTTACTTGTTCTGTGAATTCCTTTTCTGGTTGTGAACTAAAACTATGGACTGGCAAATCGTTTGCCAGTTAAAATACACATCACTTATTTAAGAACTAATGAAAACTTAGTTAATTGAAAGGGTTAATAAAATGAGCTTTGATATTTAGACATAGAAGATATTATAAAATATTGAATGTATTGTAAAACGATTGTACAATTGGTACTACGTTATGAATAAACTAATGGTGAAAACAGATTTAATTTTAAGTTACATTAATTATAAAACACTAAGTAAATTTGCGCACGCCGCGTCTCATGTGAGGATCACCGCCCATCCTCACGCTTCGAGTCGGTGGTTCTGACTAACTTGGCTATCCCAAACACTTGACATCCTCTGGGTAAAATTACCCACATCTGGAACCCATTTCCACAGATGTCTCAAGTGTTTGGGGCTGCGTAATCTGACACAAAGGCAATGCCTTGCCGGTGAACACGGAAACTTGCTAAAATTCTTAGAACACTAACTAATAACTGTCACTTTTATAAATTAATGTCCTATATTTGAAAACCTACAGTTTTCGCATTCACAGGAAAGGCCATGTGTCCACGAGTATCAAATTACACGAAGCCAAGCTTTTATCTGAAGCAACATACAATAATGAGATAGCTCATATTGTTACAGAAAATATGACATTTCGAATCTATATATTTTATTTTTAAATAATAACATGAAATTATTTTGTAAAGTAAGCAATATTCAATCTAGATATTTATTATTTCTTAGTTACTTGGGTATAGTTACGTTTTGTTTATTTATTATTCATTCTATTTTCCTGGCGAAGGTATAGTATAATGTATCGAAACGTCGAAATAAATAAATAAATTTACAGAAACATTATTTTAATTTGTAAAAGAATATAAAGAAGAGTGTGAGCAACGAAGTGTATCTTGTACTAAAATTGATGACGTCGAATCAGAAGCTGATATTTCAATGTCGTGTTGATCAGATGTTGAGGCTGAGGGTATTACCATCGTAGAACTATGGGCCGATGGTATAGCTGTTGCTAAATGTTCCAGTTTTTTATCTGATTGAGCGTTAATATACTTTCGTACTTCAACTGGGCACTTAATACATTTTTTAATATGCTTTAACATTTTTGTGGCATTCACAACCTTGTATACTGTATTGCAATACTTGCATATAGTAGATTTTCTATCACATTTGAAATATTTCCATACTGCAGCTTTTTTTCTTTCCATTTTTAAAATTAACACAGAAACACAGCACAACACGTCCACTGTATACCACTTACCCAGCAAAATTGCCGCAGAAATACATACTACAAGCATATCACAGCATTTCTGTACAGTTTTGATAGTAAAACTAACAAAAATAAATTCCCAAGAAACGGGAATTTATATTGTTACAGGAAATATTCCCATATAAATTCCCTCCCTAAGGAATCTTCCCATTGGGAATATTTCCACCTTACATTGCTAGATAGATGTGATTGAAAGTTTGTTGTGAGAAATTAATATCTATACCTAAATGTGGTTGAAGCGAGAATAGTGAGGTAGGATAAGAATGTTGACGTTTGATTATTTGGTGAATCTCACGAGTGAATGTTTCATGGATGATTTTTAGGGTTCATGCTACCCATTTGATGAGGTATAGCGTGATATTATATATGTATGTATCAGTTATATTCCATCAAATGGAATAGTACGAACACTTGGAACTTTCACAGAACATCCACTCAACAAATTCATTAAATAATCAATTTCCGTCAAACATTCTCATTCATATTTATATTTCCCTCTATATAAGCTCATTTATTCCTCACACTCGGAATATTTTCTCTCGTAATAAACATTCAATCATATTTACCTATTCGGTCCCTATATACTTATTTTATAATTTTTTTCATTCGATATACCTTCTATATGCTCAAATCCTCTCAACTTATTGGCGCAAACTTCTTTATCAACGAATCTAATAAGATGAAAAGCAGAGCTGGGCAGTAGCTAGCTACTTTTGTAGCTTAGCTACTAGCTTAGCTACATTTACCTTAGCTGTAGCTGTAGCTTAGCTAACTGTGAAAAAATATAGTTGTAGCTTAGCTAACTGTGAAAAAATATAGCTGTAGCTTGTAGCTAGCTACTTTTTTTTCTATTAGCTTAAAAATAACAACTGAAGCTACTTTTAAAGATACTTTTTGTAGCTTAAAGCTACTTTTTGTAGCTTCAAGCTACTTTTTGTAGCTTCAAGCTACTTTATGTAGCTTCAAGCTACTTTTTGTAGCTTCAAGCTACTTTTTGTAGCTTCAAGCTACTTTTTGTAGCTTCAAGCTACTTTTTGTGTCTTCAAGCTACTTTTTGTAGCTTCAAGCTACTTTTTAAGCAGAAGGTCAACAAAGTACGCTTGCGTACAAGCTAAACCCACACAAAATAATTATTTGTTGCCGGTTCTAATTGGCTCTAATACGCAAAAATACACAGTAGGTGCCAGATGGTATTTGCTGTTTTTGATATTTATGTACGTAATAGTAAATTAACAGTCATTATAACAAAAGACTGATCATATGACAATGGCAAATTTAATTATTTCACAATAATTTAAAAAAGTAGCTTTAAAATTTAATAGCTACTTTAACGAAAGCTTTTAGCTGTAGCTTAGCTATATTTTACAAAATATAGCTTATAGCTACTTTTTTAAAGAATAGCTGTAGCTGTAGCTTAGCTACTTTTTTTAAGTAGCTTGCCCAGCTCTGATGAAAAGGTAGGGGTCGTCATTCAGTTCTTGTTTTTGAAAGTAAATTCCGCACAATTGCAGTTAGACATTCTTTTGTAAGTAAATATGTAAAATCCAAGAAATGTTTTTATTGATATTAATTATTATAATTTTTCTAACCCTTTAAAGCTTAGTGGTTCCACAGTGGAACCACACATATATGAATTTTTCCTTAGTTTCCTAGCAGTCTTCAGCTGGGACCACCACCGACACTGAGTTTTATTATGTAAGCGTCTACACTGGAACACTGCACTTGCGCTGTATTACACATTTGTTTGCACGTATGGAGCATATGAGGCGCCGTTTGCGACAATATACAGACTCGTAAATATACAATTCTTTTCACAATATATACTAAATTTTTGACAATATCACATAAAATATTGCATATATATTAAATTTATTACAATATCACAAAAAATATTGTATATATACAAATTTTGTGTACTGTATTAAGAAAATCGGGTATATTATAAACCTGTATATTGTGATATTTTTGTCGCGTTAAAAATATATACAGAATAGGATTGTGCCACTTATTCAGAGATGGCGCTGAATTTCAGGTAGTTCACGCTGCATTTTGGAGAGATAGTGCAACATTCGAACGAAATGGCGCTATGAAATGTACACCCTAGGGGTGTACAAAATATTATTTTTAATCTTTTTCTCCAGATTTAAAATAACTATCTTAGATTTAGTTTAAGTAACATTAACAAAACTAGAATTTCTTTATAGCCAACGGAAATGAGATTACAATTTTTAAGTAACCTAAAAATAAATACTTCTAAATTTGTATGTTATGGAAAATTATATCATTGTTATGATAAATTCATATTACATAGAGACATTATAAATAGTTATTTGTTAAACTAGAGTAGAAAGTGCCTCTTTTTTCCACTCGCTCTGAGGCAATTCGAGCGAGAGTGGAAAAAATTGTTTCTTCTCGTGTTAGACACCACATTTTTTCACGACATGTTTCTAAAAACGATTGTCTCGAACCTTCAATACATTTTAAGAAAAGATTAGTAGAATAAGGGCCATTTTTTCAATCGCCGGTTTACGCTCGATTAATGTTAACCATGATTAAATAATAATGGAAACCATAGTTTCCATTATTATTTAATCATGGTTAACATTAATCGGTGATTTAAAAACTGGCCCTAAGGGTAATATTTTGTTTATTTGAATCAAAATAGTTTATATTGACATGACTAGTAGAATGAGGGTAATATTTTATATATTTGAATCAAAATAGTTTATATTGACATTACAGTTAGTGCAATATCTGTTCTTGGATTTATCGGGTAACAGTTTGTCATTAGTACCTTCTGCAATGTGTCTTATTTCGGGATGTATATTTGGTTGTCTAATGTAGATAGATATTTCCTATATATATTTTTTAATGTAATGAAAAAAATGTTCTCTTCATTTCTTTTACAAATATTTTTTGCTTTCGTTGTTAGTTATAGTCATAGTTACATTCCCACATATATTTATTATTTATGTTGTATTTAAAATTTGAGCCATTTATAGTAAATTTATAATTTCTCCGATTTTTTATTCTGTTTTTTCTGAACATTTGACTATTATTTATTAAGGGCTACTTATCAACTTATGGCACAATGGTAGCTAGCCGGGTTGTGGAAATTAGAACCCGAGTTCAATTCCCATAGCCGGCAACTGATTTTCACCACATTTAAAATTATCCCTGTGGCTCCCTCACCACTTACATCTCTGGAAGACTGTAATTTGATGGCTGGTAACCGCACTTCACGCGTATAAATAAATCACTTATCAAGATCTGTCCCGCAGACTGCCACACATGGAAATGGGTAAAAGGTGTGATGATTATTTATTTAACTAGGGAATAAAGAGTAAAAAAAAAATGTTGATCTCTAAGGTAACCAATAATTATTGCAAAGCAATTATTCCAAATATTAAAATAAAGTAATAGTCTTGTGAATAACAAAATATTCCGAAAATAAAAAAAACCAAAAAGTAAACATAAATTTATAATACATGTTTCAAAAATGACGCCATTACCAAAAAAAAACAATAATTTTAGTTGAGACCAAAGATACTTTGCATTAATAATAATAATTATTTGTGTACATAGACAGAAGTTAAACTTTGTGTTTGTAATCAATCGAGGCAAATAAATCACATAAGTACTCATAAAAAGGAGTACCGGGGTGCAGATGAGATAACTTATGCAAATCTATTGTTTATCTACATTGTTTATTAATCGGTGTTATTCATTGACATCTTCTACATTTAAAAATTTTATTTGTTCGCATTTCGATCATCTTCCACATACTTAGTTAATTTTAATCTAGTTTTTACAGTAACTAATCAAGTAAAACAAGAAATGTTAACTAAACATATGCAATATTGAAATATCTACAATTTTTATTTGAATATTTTCGCTTTAAATTTTATTGGGACACAACGGCTGCGCAAAAAATTATTTTTAAATTTATAGTCGGTGGAGCTGCTTAATACCTTGAGTATTCAAGATATAGTACATAAAACTTATTTGGCTAAGTTGTGAAATAAAAAGTAATAATTTATTTGTAAAAGTTTTGTCATTTATTAGTCAAATATTTGTTTTCTCTTGTCTTGGGACAACAAAATAGAAAACTATACCTATTTATTGTTTAATTAAAAATATTTGTTGGCGTCAATGAAATAGGCAACCATTTACTCACTAAAACTTTGGTCATCCTTGATTTTTACACTATTGGTAAAGTAGGAAATTAATTTAAATTGCTACAGAACACTGTAATAAGCAGAGCCATCTTGCGGCAAATGTTCTAATCCTAGTCTGTATTCTAGAATTATGTCTGATATACGCATTTGAAGTACGACAAAATGCAAGAGGTAATATTTTACACAGTTGCTATTTTTCAATTTATTTAGTATATTTCCTCAAAATGTGTAATATTTTACTACATAAATCTTGTATATACGTTTAATCATAGAATATATTGTTTTAATTTACATGAAATATTCAAAACGTTTTGTCGCAAACGGCGCCTCATAGGAGCAGTTCGAGACTTATCGTATTGGCAGGTGTTTTTTTGTTATAGTTTTGTGGTTTAGTGCAATTATAGACGTATTCCATTTGCCATTTGGATCAGATCTAACTTACATCTACTGAATCAGATCACTTATTTATTTCGCTGAATTACTTCACTGACTTTATTTCTAGTACTAGAATTATCGATTCTAATTTACTTTGAAGTAATTCACCCCAATAAGTGCTTCAATTTGCTTAATTCAGTTCATTTAGTCATGTTGTCTAATTTATCTGAACTGATTTAAGTAAACCAAGTGGCAAATGGAATACAGCTTTTATCAACATTTGGCAATAGCCACTCAAGCCCTACGGGCTTTCGTGACTATTGCCTGGCAACAAGTTTTCGAAAGATCTGTCAACTTATTTTCAATTTATTCTCACTCTCTTGTTATATTTTTACTGACAATTGTAGTAAAAATATTTTTTTTGGTCCTAAGACGTATTCATGGTAACGTAAACATTCCTGGAGACCTATACTAATTCGTTGGCGACTGGATTTAGCGACCGTTTGACGTCATAGTTGGCGACTTTGATACTGGCGCCATCTGTTGGTATAGTTAAAAAGTACAGTCTTGACGTCATTGTTGGCGACTGGTCGCTTAGGGAGTCGCGTATGCAGGCGACTAGTACAAGGCTGTTGCGAAGTGTCATGGCGTCAGTCGCTTAGCAGTTTTTGGTTGATTAGTTTCGAAGTTTGAAAAGTTTTATATTTTTGTACACTATATATTATTATTATAAAATGTAAATACGAGTAGGATCTGCCAATTATTGAACAACATCCTGCTGCAGATGTACTTTACTGATAATTAGGACAACAATATCGTCGTTTACACATTAATAATAATTTTTAATGTAAAAATGTTTATTTCAGATTTTGTTGAAATTTATATTATTTATTTTAAAAATATTACCAGTTGCTTGAAAATTATTAAAAATTCCGTCAATTTGTGATATGCCAAGTTTAAGCAATAATATAAAAAAATTTGAGTTTAACAAAGAAAACCAAATATCATCAAATGGCTTTCAGAAATTATAAGTACCAACACAAAATACTCCGTGGTTCCGATTAATACCAACTTAAGAAATTAAAATCCCTATGATATTAAAACAAAAGACAAAATGTCTATTGAGAAGTGGAATTGAGTCTTAATAAATAAGAAAAATAGGAAAAAAAATTCCATCACTTGTCTCATAATTCCACAGAGGTTTTACAGCACATTTGCATCAACTTCTCAGGTCATCAACAAACGGCTGGTCAGTTCAGCTTTAACCATAGACGCGTTTCGTCCTTCCGGACTCATCAGTATGGTGCGATCATATGATATTGATTGCATCGTGACGTCATTGACTTAGCAACTGAAACTAGTCGCCAAGCAGTCGCTAAGAATCAGAATAGGTCTCCAGAAATAGCATGCTGTTACTACTGAAAAAGTTGAAATAATAATGTAATATTTTTTGTGAAATGTAGGGAACATACTACCGTACGCGGGTTAACTTTTTTCCCCTATTTTTAATTGCATAATCCATACTGCATACTTATTTATTAATTCGGCAACACAAAATTTTGTCTCAAATTTTGCTTTTTGTATTTCTTTCTTTGTCAATACATGAAAATATAGATCTGGATGTTTTTTTACATCCTGGTACGCAGTAATAATCATTCTACGTTATATATTTTATCAACACACCGAAAATGTTTCAAAATATCTGTATCTAATATATAATACAGTTCAAAATGAGTCCTGGATACAATAGTTCTAAAAATTACCGCTAGGCTAGATGTCATGTGTCAGATAATCTGCACAAAATTTTGATGTTAACGAGATTTGTTATGTATTTGTTTTTAAATACTTTCTCAAATTTTGTTATATTAATATTTAATTATTTCATGAGCTCAGCTGCTTTCAATTTTAGAAGATAAAAATGTCCGAGTACACAGAAATTTGTTACGACTGGAGTTACTCGATCTGATCGCCAAGATGTTGGATAGAAGAGACTTGTGGATGAAATTATAAACAGACATGGTCATCAAGTAATTAATACAAATAATTGTAATAAAAATATTTATTATTTCTTTTAGATTTTGAGACTACGAGGGTTGCTGCAAAAATTTCGGGAATCTGGTATTTTCAGTATCGCTAGTGAGCTGATACATTTATTTTTGTAATATTTGACATTTTCTAGATTAGCTATCGTTGAAAAATCAATAAAATATCAGTTGATTCAAATAATTGGCGAAATTAGAAAAACCAACATGAGACGACATATCATTCTGCAACACGATAATGCGAGCTCTCACACAGCAGCTCAAACAGTCGAATATTTGAAGCACTAAAACATCGAATTAATGTCTCATTGTCCTTATATCCCTGATTTATCACCTACTGACTTATTTTTTTCCCTTTAATAAAAAATAAAATTCGTGGTCAACGATTTATGGCAACTGAAGAAGCTGTTGGGGCTTATAAGTCGCATGTTTTGGCTCCATCACTTGAGGACTGGAAAAATGTTTTAAAAACTAGTTTGAGCGTATGCAAAAGTGTATAAATGTTAAAAGGGAATATTTTGAAAAACAATAAAGTTACTTGTTCAATTTTTCATGTGTTGTTTCTCATACTTTCCCGAAATTTTAGCAGCAACCCTCGTACTACTTTGCCACTGCGAGTACAACTGTATTAAGTCTGGTCCAAGTGCAATAATCGTATGACAACGTAAGTTGAGATTGCTTCGAAGACAGGAAAACTCTGTTTTTATTTACAGTTATTATTTAATTTTTATTTATTTATAATGTTTATGTACATGAGTATATTTCTTTGTGATTTACTTGTGTAATTAATTGTATTATGATATTTATGTACAATTTATACAAAATATTTATTATTTAATTCTTCTATTTCTTAAAATATTTTAAAGTTATTTATATATCACTTAATACATAATTTTACTTTCTTTTTCTTTTTTCAATTTTACATTTGTATTTATGTATTATAATATATCAATAAGTATAATAATAAACTTTTTATTTATGAAAATACAACAAGAGATAGTAAAAAAATTCAAAGAAGAAAAATCAAAGAATAATGATGTCAAAATAGGATACAGAAAAATAAAAATTGGTGGAGATTGGTATGATTGGAGCACAAAAAAAGAAGGAATAATAAAGAGAGAAGAACCAAAAAACGAGCAAAGTTGCCCTCTGGAGAACGAGAGGGCAATGGAAAATTAAAGAAAGAAAGAAAAAGGAAAATAAGCAAAAATAATTGTATGAAGATCAGCACATGGAACGTACGAACAATGTTAATACCAGGGAAAATGCTAGAGATAAGTGCAGAATTAGAAAAGTATAAAATACAAATAGCAGCAATCCAAGAAACTAGATGGAAAGGAAGTGGACAAATAAATCAAAAAAAATTCACAATGCTATATTCAGGAAATGACAAACAAGGGCTATACGGAGTAGCTTTCATAGTAATGAATAAGATGAAAGAAAATATAATACAATTCACACCAGTAAACGAAAGAATAGCATACCTACGAATCAAAACCACACCGCGAAATATATCATTACTCAATGTATACGCACCAACTGAAACTGCTAACAACGAAGAAAAAGAGAGATTCTATGAAATAGTGGAAAGAGAAATAGAAAATATAGCAAAGGAAGATATAGTAATCATATTAGGAGACTTAAACGCGCAAATTGGAAAAGAAGATTACATAGCAGAAGTGGCAGGAAAACACACAATACACAGTAAAACAAATAACAACGGACAAAGATTATGTAACCTCGCTGTTAAAAATAATATGATAATAAGCAGCACAAAGTTCGAACACCCGAGGCAACAAAAGATAACGTGGACATCTGCAGATCAAAGTAAAACATCACAAATCGATCACATATTAATAACAAAAAGATGGCAAACAACTATAAGAGACGTAAGAACGTACAGAGGTGCGTGTGCAGATTCCGACCACTACATGCTCACGGCGACCACAAAGCAGAAAGTTAAAAGAAAAACTAAAATCAAAAATAAACAAGAGAAATGGAACAAGGAAAAACTAAACAAAGAAGAAGAAAGAAAAGAATATGCAGAGGCGGTAGATGAAAACATAAGGAAAAGCAAAGAACTCAGTAATCAAAATGTAGACACAGAATGGGAAAAGATAAAAACTAGCATAAAAACTGCAGCCGAAGAAATACTGGGTAAACAAGAGAACATAAAACAAAAAGAATGGTACAACGATGAATGTAAAAAAATAATAGAAAAAAAGAAGAAAGCAAGAGCCAAATGGTTACAATCAAATAAAAACGAAGATAAGGAGGAGTACGGAAAAGCACGAAATGAATGCAATAAAATATTAAGAAGAAATAAAAGAAAATGGATAGAAGATATGATAACTGACACGGAAAAAGAAAGTATAAATAAGAACTCTAAAAGATTCTACCAAAAAATCAAAAACCAGAAGTGTAACAATAAAATAAGTATAAATAACATGAGAGACAAAGAAGGAAAAATAACAGAAAATGAGGAACAATACAAGAAAGTTTGGGAAGAATACTTTAGGGACCTGCTAAACGAAAAAATAACAACGACAATGACAGAAGGGGAAGAAAACGAAAGCGAAAACGAAGTAGAAGATGAAGACATAGTAGGGGAACCCACAGAAGAAGAGGTGAAGAGCGCAATTAAAAACTGTAAAAATGGAAAGCAGCCGGGGAAAGACGGAATAAACATAGAACTCATAAAAAAAGGAAGTGAGACACTAATAAAACAAATGCATGAACTAATAACAAAAATTTGGCAAGAAGAACGAATGCCTAAAGAATGGGAGGTAGGACAAATTGTAACAATATACAAAAAAGGCGACCCCAAAGAGTGTGTAAACTACAGAGGAATAACATTACTCAACACTTCATATAAAATCCTATCAACAATAATCCAAAAAAGATTGGCACGAACATCAAGGAACAAAATAGGGCAATATCAATGTGGCTTTGTCCAGGGAAAATCAACAGTAGATGCAATTCACATGATAAAACAAATAATAGAAAAAGCCCACAATGCGAAAATAAATATAGAACTGCTGTTTATTGACTTTAAGCAAGCGTTTGATTCTATAAACAGAGATAAGTTGATGCGAGCTTTGGAAGAACTAAAAATAGAAGCTAAATTAAGAAGACTCATTAAAATGTCAATGAACAACTCAAGAATATGCATCAAAACTAAGAAAGGTGACACAAATGAAATAAAAATAAACAGAGGACTAAAGCAAGGAGACGCTTTATCAGCCACCTTGTTCAACCTGGCACTGGAGAAAGTAACAAGAAAAATAAATAAAAAAACAATAAGAAAACATGGACACCAGATAATAGCATACGCTGACGATATAGTAGTAGTAGCAAAGAATAGAATGCTAATGGAAAAGATGCTAGAAGAAATAGTAAAAGAAGGAAAAGATATAGGATTGGAAATAAATAAGGACAAAACAAAGATAATGAGAATGGGTAAACAAAAAAAAGAAAACAAGCTAAAAATAGGCGAGCATGATTTTGAAGAAGTTGAACAATTTAAATATCTAGGTGTAAGAATAGCTAATACAGGAGAAAGAGAAGCAGAAATAAAAGAGAAAATCTTTGCGACAAACAGAGCATATCACGCAAATAAAAAACTATTAAAAAGCAAAATACTATCGAAGGAAACAAAAATAAAAATATATAAAACATTGATAAGGCCGATATTAATGTACGATGCTGAGACCATAACCATGACAAAAAAAGAAGAAGAACAAATGAGAATAACCGAGAGAAAAATACTACGAGCAATATTAGGAACAATCAAAATTGAAGATGGTGTGATCAGAACGAGAATGAACAGTGAAATACTGCAGGAGTTGGAAGGTGAAGATATAGTAAAGAAAATAAAGCAGCAAAGAGCGAAATGGCTAGGGCACATATGGAGAGCTGGCACTGGAGCAACAATATACTCAATAATAGAGTGGGACCCAGGGAACAAGAGAAGAGGAAGACCAAGATCTACTTGGCTCCAAGAAGTGAAAAACGATCTACGAGACGCAAAAATAGAGAAATGGAAGGAAAAAACACAAAACAGGAAAATATGGAAAGAAATCTGTGAGAAGATATAAAAGATGAAAGAGGGACCGATCCCCCCTAAATATAGGATCTAGAGAGCTCTTCGAGCGGCGCAACCCCAGCCGGGGTGTTTAGCCAACACATATATATATTCTTCTATTTCTTAAAATATTTTAAAGTTATTTATATATCACTTAATACATAATTTTACTTTCTTTTTCTTTTTTCAATTTTACATTTGTATTTATGTATTATAATATATCAATAAGTATAATAATAAACTTTTTATTTTACGATGTATTAATATGTTGAAATAATGATTAAATTTAAAAATAAAAATAAAAACTTCTAATTTTAAATTTCGCTGGTAGAAATAGACTGCTAGCACCATCAACCAAACTCATGCTGTATTAAAATCAAATCTTGATTCATACGAATATTTTTATGACGTCACTCCTATATGGCTTCAAATGATCCATATTAGTGTTCTATTATTATTATTACAATTTTTATCTTTCTGCAAATACATATATAAATTTGCATAGTTTTTTTCTATTAATAAAAATTTACATGTTTTATATTTGAGGGACAAATTTGAAATTCCGCCACTGACTTTGCTCCAAAATGACTTCTCTCTATTTAATCTGATCCCGCCTGTTCATACTACTTATATATATATATATATATATATATATATATATATATATATATATATATATAGATATATATAAATAAATAAATTTTAAGTTGGTATCGAACAGAGCTGGGCAAGATACTTAAAAAAAGTAGATAAGCTACAGCTACAGCTATTCTTTAAAAAAGTAGCTAAGCTACAGTTATAAGCTATATTTTGTAAAATATAGCTAAGCTACAGCTAAAAGCTTTCGTTAAAGTAGCTGTTAAATTTTATAGCTACTTTTTTAAATTATTGTGAAATAATTAAATTTGCCATTGTCATATGATCAGTCTTTTCTTATAATGACTGTTAATTTACTATTATGTACATAAATATCAAAAATAGCAAATACCATCTGGCACCTACTGTGTTTTTTGCGTATTAGAGCCAGTTAGAACCGGCAACAAATAATTATTTTGTGTGGGTTTAGCTTGTACGCGTGCGTACTTTGTTGACCTTCTGCTTAAAAAGTAGCTTTAAGCTATAACAAGTAGCTTTAAGCTACAAAAAGTAGCTTTAACCTTCCGTTAGTCTGGTGGGGTCTGATGGACCCAGTCAAACCGTAAAATTGATTTAAAAGTTCAAATTTCGCGCTTTAAATGCTGTTAGTTTTAGTACCTTCCTCTTTTGCATAACCTCAAACATGGTCATTCCCGGCTTGTCTGACATTGGCTCGAGTACGAGTTAATTAGAATATTTTTAACTCTTCGGGTCTAATAGACCCCACAGACTACTCACGTTGGTGATATTATTTTCGTAAGTTTGAGGTTTTTTTATGTTTTTAATGTAAAATTAATATTATTTTTATATTAAAAAGGTCTTATATTTTACAATGGGAGTTTTTGAAAGAGAACAAGAAAGACTTTTGAAGTTATGGCAGGAAGTTTCATCCGACATCCTAGAGGGTCAGACAGAAAATCCCAATATTTTTGCAATAAATGTGAAAAAAACTGTTTGTTTGCAGCATGCTAACTTTATGTGCAACGAGTGCACGGATTGATTATATATTTTGATTGTTTTTATTTTGAATAATAATTTTGTTCTTTTTTGTTTACATTTTATTTATTTGGTTTATTTTGACAATAAAACAATTGTTTATTGTATTCTTTCTAATTTATAACTATTATTAAAATAAGTGCAACAATGGAAGGAACTAAATACAGGAAAAATCATGGTACAGTCCTGTGGGGTCCATTGGACCCCAGCAGACCACTAAGGTAAGAAAAATTCAGTAGACTAACGAAAGGTTAAGCAACAAAAAGTAGCTTGAAGCTACAAAAAGTAGCTTTAAAAGTAACTTCAGTTGTTATTTTTAAGCTAATAGAAAAAAAAGTAGCTAGCTACAAGCTACAGCTATATTTTTTCACAGTTAGCTAAGCTACAGCTACAGCTAAGGTAAATGTAGCTAAGCTACAAAAGCAGCTAGCTACTGCCCAGCTCTGGTATCAAACTTAATTAAGTAACATATAAATTAAAATGAATCTAACACAGTGTTGCAGATTATTGACAGATTTGAATAGATTTTCGTTGTAAGTTATAAATTCCTACTGTGCAAATTATGAATAATAAATTAGAAACACATGTTTTTGACACGCTGACATTTTACAAGTAAAAACTATATTCATGTCGAGGTTAAAATTTCCATTGAATATTTTCATAATTTATTACAGATATAAACATCAATATTATTATATTTCTTAGAACACTTACAAAACTGATAATTATTTTATTTATAGATGTAATAAATACTGAATAAGAGAATAAATGAAAATTTGTGTCGCAAAAAATTAAACATCTGTTTTGGTTTAAAATTTCAGTAACAAAATATTTTGGCTTCAATTTCACAATGTTACACGTGCTAGAATAACTATTAAATTTCATAAAATCTGTGCATTGTGTATATTTTTTGCCAATATTTGTTTTCGTATCTTTTTGTATTTGTTTCTATTATAAACATTTCTATAAATACGTTTCTTTGTTTCTTAAAAATTACATCGTCATTACATATTTTGTTACGTTCTCATCACGCAATCAATTATCATCTTTATTTACTAATTATATGGCAAGCTCAGTGGTAAGGAGTCGGCCTGAGGATCCTAAGAACCCTGGTTCGATTCCCACGGGCGACAACCAATTTTCATAATTTCAAAAACTACCCCTGTGGCTCCTCCACCACTAACATCTTTGGAGCCCGTGATTTGACGACTGGTAACCGCACTTTACGCGCAAAATATATCACTTACCGAGATCTGCTTCGGGAGAGTGCCACACCCAGTAATGGGTAGAAGGTGTGATGATATATTTATTTATTTATTTTATATTTCAATTAATTTTAGTTTTAATAGAATGCTATACCTATCCTTAACTCTGATACGAGCAATTCTTATGTGTCCGTTCGTCTGTGTGTGTCAACGATATCAGAATCGGCTCTAACAGTTTTGATGAAACTTGTTAAAAAAAGATTGAACTAGGTCTCATCCCCAGGAAAAATCATTTAGTACGTTATTTTGAATGAAAATTAAGAAAAATATTGCCCTAAGAAACGACTTTAAACAATCAATAGCGTTTTATTATTTAACCACGTTGTCATGGAAATGAGCAAGTCTGACACATAAGGCGTATTCCATTTGCCATTTGGATCAGATCTAACTTACATTTACTGAATCAGATTACTTATTTATTTCACTGGATTACTACGCTGACTTTATTTCCAATACTAAAATTATTCATTCTAATTTATTTTGAAGTAATTCACCCTAATAAGTGCATTAGTTTGCTTAATTCAATTTATTTATTAATGTTGTGTAATTTATCTGAACTGATTTAAGTGAATCAAATGGCAAATGGAATATAGCTTTAATCTACAAATAAAGCTGGATTTATAGTTTACATAGCATAGCATAAGATAACATAACGAAAATATAAACATACACAAGTCCATATACCACTTTTTAGTTCACTTTCATAGTCTAACAGGGCTGAGTGAGCCGCTGTTACGCGTATAAAACAATTGTCTATTAGATGAACTAAATTAAAACACAACGAAATATAACGCGATTTAATACACGAGTAATTAAAACGCGAAATAAGACGAACTTCTTGTAAAAATATATATTTAATAAAACATAAAAATGAAATATATAAAAATATAACGTAAAATTTACAGAAGTTATGAACTATAAAAAGACTAAAGTTAATAATGTAATTAAACGAATTATCCGGCAATGGAAACAACAACAACAATGACAACGTATGATTAAACTAATCTTAGTTACTTAAGTTACAAAATACATGGCAAAACTACATTTTGCACGTGAAATCGAGAACAAGTTGTCTCGGCTGAAGCTGATCTACCACTAACTAATCGTTGTTGTATTCCATGGGATGTTCTGACAAAGGGTAAGAGGGTGGTATCGTCGCGTTGGTCGAGATAACTGTTCCCACATATGTGTTTACATAAAAACCCAGACGGGGTGCGTCTCAAAGGTTAACTCTATCTGACTAGACGCTTAGCTATAATTTACACAGATATGTCATCACATCCCGTATAACCAGACGCGACAATTCAGAAAAGCTATAAACTTGATAAATAATGATCTACGGAATACTGAAGTTATAACATATGCTCTAATAAATTTGATAAACAAAATAAACTCTGTCAAGTCAACATTAGAAAGATACTTAAGATAACACTTCATTATTCTGTATCTCTCAAAGCTGAGTTGATAGTGAAATATCATAATTTATAAACAAGACCAAATTCTGAATTATTCGTTTTGTTACAATATCATAATATAACATAGCAAGTAGAATGTTTTAATAACCCAAATGTAATATGATAAGGTAATAATGGACATAGGTTTAAGTTGTAGTTTATTTAATGAAGATTCATTGACAACGTTTCAGCCAAGGTTATGGCCATATTCAGATCAAACGTAAATTTTAAACGTATAATAACATGTAGAATAAGTTCAAAGTTGCGAATTGATCAGACTCTATAGGGCAAACATATAAATTTAGATTCATTCCAATTTTGCAACTTTTAGCTTCATAATTACTTTTTTTTCATTTGATATATGTTTGCCCTAATTATTCAATTCGCAACTTTGAACTTATTCTACATGTTATTATACGTTTAAAATTTACGTTTGACCTGAACATGGCCATAACCTTGGCTGAAACGTTGTCAATGAATCTTCATTAAATGAACTACAACTTAAGCCTATGTCCATTATTACCTTATCATATAACATAGCAAGACATAAGAAATTATCTAATTTTATTTCTTATGCTATGCTATGTTCTTTCGGGAATCCTCGATCATTATCGGAATCTCTCTGACAATTGTTTGTTTATATATGTCAAAAAATTAAACAATTTTGGTTTATTTTCACCATTTATTCCTTCGTTTACTTCGTTTCTTTATTATTTTTATTTTTTTAACAGCAGCTATTATCATAACATAGAGCACGATCAAAATTAAATCTGTCACTATGAATCAAAGATAATATATATCCTACTATAGATGGGAGACTGTAATGTTAAAGGCCGGCGCACTCTTTCAACGCCATCTTTTGGTTGGGTCAAGAACTAAACTAGATTTAAAAGCGTAGCCGAGAATTTATATTATATGAAATATATATCACATAACATACGATTTTTTAAAGAAATTGTGAAGTACATGAAAATAACTTCACAATTTCTTTAAAAATTGTACATTATGTGACAGAAAAATAAAATTTTTCATTCAACAAAAAATGCAACAGTAAAGAAGTGTCTATATTTTATTTGTAATATTTTCAATTTTACAATTTCCTCATAGCACATTTTGACTTTACTTACTAATGTATCATCGGTATTAACCATTCTTCTCTTCCTTATTATTATACTGTCTATTTCATTTATATAGTGATGCAAAATTAAAATGGATATTATCGAATCCATTACAAGTTCCTTGTGATCAAAACATTATGAAATAAAAATTAACAGTTTCTCTCACAAATGATTTTAAATGTTTGACAAAATTGCTTTTTTCACTATTTTATTTTATAAACTGTAAACTTATGTCTTTAATAGTTGTATACGCTGTTACGATTGAAAATGAAGGATACTACAGCCTGGTAATTTCGTTATATTCGACACTTTTTATAAATTACCGGTGCTCGTACTATCCATCAAACGAAACTCGTCCATATCCAATATATCCAATCACTTGTTGAAACGAACCAAATCCTTTCCTGGATTAGGAAATCGATGATAGTGGACATCTGTTTAAAAAAATTATAAATTTAAAGGATATAATTAGCGAATAATCAACATGAGAAAAATGTATCTGTTTCTGAAAATTGTATTGCTGTGCATATTTGGAGGAGGGTTCAAATTTCGTAATCAAGTATATTAAAATCTACAGATTAATAAAAAATACTTACCAGTAGCCTGACATCCGACGATGCAGCACTTTATGCTCGTAGAACGTAGAAGATATTACAGTTTGTATTGAAAAATACACCAAATGAAACACAAAAACCGTTGACTAAACTAAACTAGAAATCGCAAAAACTGTTTATATTTTCAAATACAGATTAAGTGCACTAAATGGCAATAGTAATACAATTCTAAAACTTTAAAGCAAAAAACCGTTAGCAATGAAAAACTGCACTAGAAAACGCAAATTATCTTTGAACGCAAAAATAAACTGGTTGCAGAGAACTTATGAAAACGAATGAAGAACCTATCATTTTCTTAGTCGGTAAAAACACATTTCTGAATTATCATCTAAAATACTACGTGCGCCATCTCTTGGTTGGGTCAGGAATTAAAAACAGTGCGCAGCTTCGCTCATAAGACTTACAAATGTCTGCTATGAATATAATTGGGAATAATTTTTATGTCAAAAAAACATAACAAAATTTGAAACTATAAATAAAATAAATAATAAATATATCATCACGCCTTCTACCCATTGCTGGGTGTGGCACTCTGCTAAAGCAGATCTCGGTAAGTGATATATTTTTGCGCGTGAAGTGCGGTTACCAGTCGTCAAATCACGGCCCCCAAACATGTTAGTGGTGGAGGAGCCACAGGGATAGCTTTTTCAAATTATGAAAATTTGTCGCCTGTGGGAATCGAACCAGGGACCTCAGGATCCACAGGCCGACTTCATACCACTGTGCTAGCCATCCCATTAATTTGAAACTATAAAACCCTAAAAATCTCTTATGTTATGATACGCTATGTAAATTATAAATCCCGCTAAAATATTATATCATAAGCATGTCAAATTATTAATTTTGTAAAAATATCACGTGCATTGAATAAAGAAAAATCGGTAATATTTAATGCTTTAATTTATTAAAACTTTAGTTATTCAAAATATAGACACTTCAGAGCAATATAATTTGACCAAAAAAATCGATTGAGATCAAAATCAATTTGATATTACCAACTGTTTTTATGATATGTCCTAAAATTCAAAACAAAATTGAGGAGAAAATTGTTTCTTTTATCTATTTCTTCGTTTCTTATTTTTCATTTTAAGTGAAGTTCGGTCTTCCAGATATAATTATAACATTTATCCGGCGGTACGGTAGTGTAGGTAATATTGCGGAATTTAATTCCGGAGATAACGAGTTCGAATCCTACTCAAGCTAAAAATATATTATCTACCACACTACGGTTCGGTGAGTCTGGACCCTATATTGTAATTGGGATTAAGTTCCTATTGTACACAGTATACACAGAATACAGTCAGACATATTGTGCAAAGTGGATATAATTTTAAAATTATTATTAAATATACTTTGACTGCTTTAAATCAAATTCAAGACTAAATAATGATAAGAAACAATACTCGTAAATAAAAGTCAGGTGAAAACTACTGATAAGAAATATGAACTAAACATTTATTTCAAACCTTATCAACATAATTAATACATGTAATTTATTTATCAAAAGATAATTAACGGAAGGTACAACTATTTATATATTGTAAATCTTATATCATAATTGTGAACTGCAGTTGAACGTGCAGTTATGGTCTATTAGCTGAATCAGTTTATGCACATCATAAATAAAAGTAACTAAAAAGATGACGTCATATATTACTACCTTTACATGTAAGTACCGTAATCATACGTATCATTACAGGTTTTCTCCGCCTTTTAATATTCAATTAAATTTGTAATAAGTGCTTGACTTTACTGACGTCAAAATACAATGTTTGAGAACTGTGAATTTCAGTGTTACCAACAGAAGTAAAATTGAAACATACATTTATCGATATAACACTTTAATAAAATAGTTCTTGTTGCAATTTAATACTTACTATTATGCAATGGTCTCACATATCACAACCAAAATAACAAGAATGAAGGATAAAAACATAAAATATATATTGAATAATGGCTATTAGTAAATTTTTTTATTAAAAATCAAGTTTTACATCAGAGATATAAGCAATTAAAATTATAGTGACATCATAAGTTCGGAAGGTTCTCATTGGTTACAAGTATTTCCGCGCGGTAAATAAGAGACATACTCGTATGTGGAGTAGAACGTAAACTGTGACATATCAGCACTGTTTTTTCAAATTGTTTGTAGTTTGCTAGTATGTACATGTTCAACAAATAATTTAATTTCGTTTTCTTCGACTTTCAACTTCTATAAAATATAATTTTCAACATGTAAGATTATTTTTCAAGATTTAAATCGTATATTATTTGAACGAAACAAGTACCACTGAAACGAACTTGGACGTCACAACCCCCAATACAAACACTTCAGAAAATCATAACTCTTTAGTATACGAGGGCAGGGTGAAAAGTCCCTGAAAAATGAAACAAGAAATGAGTTATCAAAACAAAACATATTTTATTTCTCAAAATAATCTCCTTGTAGCTCGATACACTTCGTTCAGCGTTTTTCTAATTTTTCGATCCCTTCCAAATAATACGATTTTGGCAATCCTTCAAAATAGGCGTTTGTCTCAGCGATGACCTCATCGTTGGAGCGAAATCTCTTTCCGCCGAGCCATTTCTTCAATTTTGGAAATAGGGTAATAGGTAATAGGGTCAGTGGTATCCGAGTCGGCCTGTGGATCCTAAGAACCCGACAAAACATTTTCACCAATTTAAAATTACCCCTGTGGCTCCTCCACCACAAACATCTTTGGGGACCGTGATTTGACGGATGGTAACCGCACTTTACGCGCATAAATATATCACTTACCTAGATCTGCTTCGGCAGAGTGCCACACCCAGTAATGGGTAGAAGGCGTGATGATATATTTATTTATTTATTTATTTAATTGGAAATAGATAAAAATCGCAGGGGACCAAATCTGGAGAATATGGTAGATGACGAACCAATTCGTAGCGCAATTCATGCAATTTTGCCATTGCGACTGCGGACCTGTGTGCCAGTGCAGAGAGCAAATGCGGCACCCATCTGGCAGATAGCTTTCTGATATCCAAAAATTTATGCAAAATGTTCCGTACCCGTTCGGTTGAGATGCTCATAGCCTCAGCCAGCTCGTGCACGTTAACTCGCCGATCGTCCAATATCATATCATGGATTTTATCGACGATTTCTGGCGTTGTAACCTCAATTGAATGACCAGAACGTTCGGCGTCCTTTGTGGTCATACTACCACAACGAAAATCAGTAAACCACTTGTGAATCGTTCCAATCGATGGTGAGGAGTCCCCATAATGTTTAACAAGCGATGCTTTGGTTTGCGTAATGTTTCTTCCGCGCAAGAAATAATGTTTAATCAAGACGCGAAATTCACTTTTTTCCATGTTTTCAAAAATCTTCAAGGTTGCTTGCTTTCGATGGGTGTCAAAACAAAACTGAATGACATATCAGTCTGAAAATTTTAATGCGTTCTAGTTAAAGATGGTACGTCATATGAGATTTGCGATTGTGGCGCCATTTTGTATCGTAAATTTAAATAAAAAATATTTTTTCCTACAACTGTGCGATTTCTTTGTTATTACGTAACTATTATTGCCTTGGTTACGGGTGGAAAGGAGACAAATGCAGACCAAGTGCGTTTCTTTAAGCAAAGAAACACTAGTGCGGAAAGTAATTTGTTACGCAACTGTCAAAAGAAAATTGTATTGAGAGCGATTTAAATTTCGCGCCAAGCACGAAATTACATATTTTGGACACATACGCTTATGGAAGAAGAAGATGCAGTGAGCCAGCGCTAGTAAATATGCAGTAGTATATTTTGATGTTTATAAACATAACTTTAAATTGCAGTATATCTAATCTGTACACAATTAATAAAAAGAACCGAAAAAAGTAAAATAAATGGTTTTATTTTAAGAGTAAGTGAAATACATAATATTTATTGTTTGTGTATATTATATTTACACAGTTGTTACAGGTGCTTATATTGACATAATGTGAAGTGGAAACTTTTGTACTGACTAAAGAAACATTTATTTCGTACCTGTTTATATTATTAACAGTAATAGTATTAACAACAATTTCGGAGGCTTTAGAAGTACCAGCAGCAGGTTGATTGTCATTGTCGAAAAAAGATCCAACATAGCATGATCTGGGGCTTCAATTATCTTTGAAGGTGTTTATGATAAAGAAGAATCACTCATTTCAATCTAGACGATTTTGAAGAAATTATCTTAAAATTATTGAAATATTTTTAAATAACGTAGAACAATGTGCAAGCAATCAACAAACAAACCATAGCAACGCCGTAAAACATCGTTCTCATGTAATATCATTAAAATTTTATAAATTTTGATAACATTTTAGTAATTTTCTAAATCGCACAGATGTAGGAAAAATGTTGTTTATTACACGTGCCTGTTTCTAAGCAGTACTGAAATGTCATCTTTTCTGACGTTTGTAGAAAAACTGCATTTACCTATATTTCAAAATTATTTTAGAATGAAGTATTAAATTGGCGATTTGAAAATTATTGTCTGCTTTATATAACAGATTTTTATATGGCGTGATCAGAGTCAGTACTTTGGTATGCGCTTAAGATCACTAAATGTAAAAGACGAGAATGAAGAGTTCATTGTCATAAAAGGTCAATAGGTCAATTGCATTTGCATTAAGGGAGAGTTGCTTAATGCGTATTGGTCAACTAAATCGTACCCGTTTTTCTTTAGTCGTGAGCGGTACTATAATATATAAATTCATTTATCCACAACTCATATATTATAAAGACATAATTATACTGATTTCAGTTGAATTATATGGCTCATAAAACACTAGTGTTTTATATTCCATAAAACACTATAAACAACTTGTTACTTAGCAACCACTTCATGATATACCGTATTTAGAGAAACTATAGGCGTATTCCATTTGCTATTTGAATAAGATTTACATTTACTGAACCAGATCACTTATTTATTTCACTGGATTACTTCATTGACTCTTCACTTTAATATGTGCATGAGTTTGCTTAATTTAGTTCATTTTGCCATGTTATCGAATTTATCTGAACTGATTTAAGTGAACCAAGTGGCAAATGGAATACAGTTAATATATAACTGAATCAACGTGAAACGTTCCGACCCATCTTCTTGGATACCTATAATTATGAGTTGTGAATAAAATTTGGTATTACACTTGTGATTTATTAGTATAAAAACACTTAAGAAAAATTGTCACACTTGTATAATCAAAACCTATCGTGTTTGGTGTCAAATGAAAAATCTATTGAAGGGCTCGCGTGCAGAATTCGAATTTGTTCGATCGGCAACTGTTTTAGTAAAAGTGCTTCAAAACTTATCTTGTTTGGTATCAAATGAAAGGTCTTTTGAAGGGCTCGCGTACAAAATTGAATATTATTCGATCGGCAATTGTTTTAGTAAAAATGCATCAAAACCTATCGTGTTTGGTATCAAATGAAAGGTCGTTTAAAGAGTTCGTGTGCTGAATTGGATTTTTTTTTATTGTCAATTTTGTAGTGCCAGAGCTTCATAACCTATTTTGCTTGGTATTAATTAAATGTTTTTTAAAGGACAGACGTGAAGAATTGAAAACTTTTACTTCGGAAATAATTTGATTTATGTCGCGTCAATTGTCTTACAGAAGTGAATCCTATTTTAGTGTCCGCGGAGCGTAGCGTGAAGGCCTGGCAAAGCCAGGCCGACCGATAGTAAATAACTATTGTAAGTCGTCAAGGTACGTAAAAAATGGAAGATTACATGGTTATTTAAGCGATCTACAGTAGCGTCAAAAATCAGTTGAGCTCGATGTAAAATATCAATAAATTTATTTAACTGATATTAATTGAACACCAAAATTTATCTTTAAATTGTTATATTGTTATATTTTGGATACTAGCTTTATTGTCATATTTGTCTAAATTTATTTAATGTATATTTTGCAACTACTGACAGTGTTATATCGATATTTTTCCAAGTTTGCTAAATTTCTTAAACGGTTTCACTATACATATAGCATTCAAAATCGTACTGATTTCTTAATATGTTACTAATAATACAATTATTAATTATATTTATATATTAATAAATGATTGATTAATTTCAATATCTTAGTTGGCTCGAGTGTTATATCGGAATTCAGGAATATTCTCAGTAATTATATAACACGAGAGTGAGAATAAATTGAAAATAATTCGACAGATCTTTCGAAAACTTGTTGCCAGGAAATAGTCACGAAAGCCCATAGGGCTTGAGTGACTATTGCCAAATGGCAACAAGTTTGAAAAAGATACTGGAGAATTATTTTATAATTTATCCAACTCAAGAGTTATATTTAATTAGATTATTTTTTGACTTAGCTGTTGAGGTCGATTCATCCAACTTGAAGTGAGTTCATATCGATTGATTACTTATTAATGTATGCTTGGAAGTTGTTTCCAAAATGTATTTCTTAGGGGTTGTCGATTTTGTAAAAAATTGCCAAACGAATATTCGGTCAACCGAATATTCGTATCCGAATAGTTCGGATATTCGTTAGTCTCCTTATTCGTATTCGGATATTCGAATATATTTTAAATAATTATTTGACAACTACCTATCATTTGTCACAAACAAAAAGCATCTACAGAGATTATTCCCGGGAATAATCACAAGATCTTTATTCTTAGTATAATAATGAAAGAAGTCAGTGAAATGAAATATATGTCAGCATATCATGCCAATCTTACAATTTATTTATATTTATTTTTTTAAATAATTAACAATTCAGTTATTTGCTAGGGGAGTTTTTTAAACTCCATTGCAGTGTGTAGTCGAGCGTATTAGAGCGTCGACTACTACTTGTTGTGACATAAAATATCCGTGGTCGCGGGTTCGAATCTAATATTCTGCAATGCCCGGCATTTAATCACGCACTCTGTACTGTAATTAGGATTAAATTTAATTAATCATTTGTATGGGATAGTGGTTCAGTGGTATCGAGTCGGCCTGTGGATTCTAAGAACCCTGGTTCGATCCCCACAGCCAATAAACATTTTCACCAATCTAAAAAAATTATCCCTGTGGTTCCTCCACTACTAACATCTTTAGGGGCCGTTATTTGACGGCTGGTAACCACACTTCACACGCATAAATATATCACTTACCGAGATCTTCTTCCGCAGTGTGCCACACTCAGTAATGGATAAATGACGTGATGATATATTTATATTTAAATTTATTTTATTTATAAATAAGACTTTCTAAACTATATAGGTATTATTTTAATAAAGTTTCATAAAAATAATAATGATAATAATAGAGAATTTCATTGTATCTTCCAGAATCGTCCCGTGCTTTTTCGGCCTAAGTCCTAAATCGTTTGGCAAGGACCCAACTCCTGTGAATTAATGTTGACTTGACCAAAATCCTTTTAAATTTAATTTATATGTTAACACTTGAACATTATATGAAATATTAAAAATCTACTTAATGCGCCCCTTTGCCAGCGGTAGCACGTAGCAAGACTTCCTACTGAGACAGGTGAGACCCTTCTATTAATTGAATCAAGTCAAAACCTTAGAGCAGCGGTTCTTAACATGTGGTTCGCCCAGTGGTGAAAGTAGGCTGGTAAGGGAATTTTACAAATAAGTTTATTTTCAATTATACTTATGCAGTATTTAATATTACATAATTTTCATATTTGAAAATTTTCAAATTTTAATTTGTGTGCCACAACTTCTGTGAGACGACAATATTTTTAAATTTTTGCTAATGGTAACATGTGCACTAAACAAACTCAATGCCGAGGTTTGTATAACAAATTATGTTGTTAATTTTACGGATTTGTGCTCTGTACTTAGAATTTCGCATATTTCACAATAAATATTTATTTTAACTACTGTTATACTGGATGCAAAGATATAAGAAAATGACTTTTAGACGCCCCTCACAGCATGTAATTAGTACAGACTTATCCCAGGATTAAACTGGTAGAAATGTGAAAAGAAACAGAGCCGTATTATAATTATTTTATTACTGTTAACATAATAAAGATGTTTTATTATTTATTTATGTATTTATTTATATTTATAGTTTAAAATATAGTCAAAAGTCATGTTACAGTGTTCAATAATAATATAATAACATGGATAATAATAGAATATGAGCATGAAATAGAATTTTATTAACTTTGTGACAAATCTACTTAATGCACCCCTTTGTTAACTGTAGCCAGACTTCCACCTATTAAGAAGTCAACACGATTCCTTATATTTTTGCGTCCACTATATATACTGCCATATATTAAATCGTGGTTAGGAAAAAGATGAAACGCGAACTCGTGAGAAGTAATGACAGAAAAAGAAAAAAAGGTCATAATTATGACAGTGCAGTATGGAAAATATAAATATTCGAAAGTATTGTACCTGAACCTACGTTAAATATATATTTTTTATATTATTAAAATAAGTATTGCATATAGAGCGCGAAAAACTAAAGTAACACCGTAGCTGGAATGCGCTTCAACTCCATTTAGGTAACAACGAATGGCGTAGCTCTGCTTCGGCGCAAAAGTCAAATATACAGTTTCAATGAAAACACTTGGCCGCCGCACCATGTACAATATAAGCATTTATGTATATTTGTTAATGATATATTTATTTATTATGAATCCGACATAATTATTATTTGACATGTTATTGTTATAAAAGGAAAAAATTACACATTACGTCTTATTATTATATACATTCAAATAATCCGCCTGTTTTGTAAAACCAACTTTTAACACTGAACGGACTGACGATAGCAGCGACATTCCGAAGATACTCCTCTTTGTAAATTACTTTGATCAACTCTATATATAACACATGAAACCATTTTTTAATCTTAGAATAGCCCCGCCCCCTTTATCTCTTTAAAAGTAGCGTACCGGTAAGAAAATAAATCTACTTTCACCACTGGGTCCGCCGAGCCCTGACGGGCTACATTGCCCTCACAAGAAGCCCGCGAAGATAATATGAGTATAATGTATTTCTTCTTTTTTTGTGCATTCAACTTGTACTTAATAATTATTATTGTCATTATTAATTATAAGTTTTAGTTTCAATAATAAATGATTTTTGTTAGAGTATGTATGGAAACAAATTACATAATTTTCCATATTTGAGGCAATTTATTGAAAAAAATGTAATTGTACACTATTTATTTGCATTTTTCTTCTGCTCCTGAAGATGACTAAGTTGGAGTACGAAACTATCAATAAAGAAGTTTTTTTGGTAAATAAATTGACTGTAACCCAGAAAATTTGTAATTCTATTCAATATTTTTTTTTTTGGCTTCTTTGGCGGACCAACTACTTAGGTCATATGCCGCCATTACGCCCTGATCTGCGTTTTTAGGTATTATGGTCAACAGAAACGCGGGTTTTCTCTGGACGGTCATCCATCCAAGTACTACCTGCGCGCAACGTTACTTAACTCGCGTTATCGCTTAGATCAGTTCCAACGAGTGCAGCCATGGCCGTTGACTATTCAATATTATTTTTGTTGAAATTATTTTAAATTTGTATAGATATAGAATACCAATAAAATTATTACCGTACATGAAAGCCCTTTATAACAAACTTTAAAAAAATATTTAATGGACTGTAGAGGCTAAAATCTTCCCTTGAGTCAAATAGTTATTCTTGTATTCAGTGCGCGAAATGTGTGTTTTTTAGTTGTCCGTGAGAATGCTTCTTTTAATCGAGATCGCCAGACCGAAACAAAAAAGTCTGTCGAATGTGCCAAAAAATATAAATTTCGTCCACGTAATAAAATGATTTTATTTTTTTTCTAGAATTATGAAAAAAGGAAAATTTCGATAATTATTGATATAAACTGAAGGAAAATATGTAAAATTATATAAATTTGATGTGTTGTAACAAAGTGCACGCGAAAATTTTTGATAAATAAATGAAACAAATGTCAACGATTTAAAATTTGACATATCATTGAAAAAAAATAATTTTTCCTACAACTGTGCGATTTCTTTGTTATTACGTAACTCTTATTGCCTTGGTTACGGGTGGAAAGGAGCCAAATGCAGACCAAGTGCGTTTCTGTAAGCAAAGAAACACTAGTGCGGAAAGATTTTTGTTACGCAACTGTCATAACAAAGTTGTATTGAGAGCGATTTACATTTCGCGTCGAGCGCGGAATTCATATTTTGGCCTCAGACGCTTATTGAAGAAGAAGATGCAGTGAGCCAGCGCTAGTAAATATGCAGTAGTATATTTTGACGTTTATAAACATAACCTTAAATTGCAGTATATCTAATCTGTACACAACTAATAAAAAGAACCGAACAAAGTAAAATATATCAATAAATGGTTTTATTTAAAGAGTAAGTGAAATACATAATATTGATTGTTTGTGTATATTAATAACACGTTTTTATAGTTGCTTATATTGTCAAAATTTGAAGTGGAAACTGTTATATTATCTAAAGAAACATTGATTTCTTCCATATCTGTTCATATTATTAACAGTAATATTATTGACAACAATTTCGGAGGTTTTAGAAGTACCAGCAGCAGGTTGATTGTTATTGTCAAAAATAGATCCAACAATTATCTTTGGAGGTGTATATGGTAAAGAAGAATCACTCAGTGTAGTATTCCAGTCTAGACGATTTTGAAGAAATTATCTTGAAATTAGTCAGATATTTTAAATAACGTAAAACAATGTGCAAGCAATCAACAAAACAAACCATAGTAATGCCGTAAAACATCGTTCTCGTGTAATATCATTAAAATTTTATAAATTCTGATAATATTTTAGTGATTTTCTAAATCGTGCAGTTGTAGGAAAAATGTTGTTTGTAACATGTGCCGAAAAAGGTTAAGTGCTCGTGTAAATTCTGCACTTGCACGTAATAAACCTTTTTCGGCACTTGGTATAAAAATAACTATTTTGTCACGTGTGAAAGCATAATATAATTTTTTTGGAGAAAAAAGAACAATTTCGCGTATCCTTAGCGATGTAAAAATGTCGTGTTTTTTTTGACAGTTCTAGAAAAAAAGATTTTTTGTACATAATAATATTTTTTTATCGAGCTAAAATGCGTGCAAAAACACAACCTTAAAATACGCTGTGTTTTAAAATTGCTAAGCAACAACAAAATGTCTTTAAATCCATCCATATTTATCACAACAAATTACAAAATAACGAATTCACATAGTAACAACAAATGCTAACTTATCTCCATATTACTCAAATCACACACAAAATTATGAATTGAATCAAAATGAAAATGCTGCTTTTCAGCTCTCTCAGCTTCGTCTCGTGCTCTTAAACTCGTCATACGACATTTAAAGACACTATTTAAATACGATTTAAAAGGGGTTCTTAATAAAGAAAAGTTTAAGAACCGCTGCTCTTAGAGCGCGATATTGGCAGGGTGCGCGACGACAACGATATCTGACGGCCACATTAAATCATGATCTATAACCGTTGATTCATACAAGATTTTGTCTAATTTTGATAAAAAACAAGATTTAAAAAATTATCTGTGTACAATTTCAGTTTTTAAGAACTGAAAATATTATAAAATGTATTATTTAAGTTTATATATCAAATGATATTGTAAAAGCCGCACAAAATGCTGAAGAAATGTAAGAATTATGTTTATTAAAATGATATATTTTTCTTATTTTTGTATTTCTTATTTCGCAACCGGTTAGTTATTTTTTATAATGGTAAAAGTGATGTAAATGATAATGAATGAATGATGAATAATAATAATAAATAATTGAGATCTTTGAATTTTTTCAGTACTCTTTTTTTATGTCATTGGTTCAACGTTCTCAACCATAGCAGATATAAATACCTGTCATATGGAAGGCAAAGTAAATGTTTTAAATATTAATAATTACTTCATGGATTAAATTGCGCTTTTAATTGGATATTTTAAGTCATCTTTATATTTTTTATATGTAGTCAAAAAGCAAATAACGTCAGAGTCTTTTCATTTTTTTATAATTTTGTCATCAGTAGTATCAAAATAATTAATTTCGGAGTCGCAATTATGTGTCGTAATGCTATCCTCTGTGACTTATATTGCAAGAAGCACATAATGCATATTGCTCTTGCATTATCTGCATAAATAATAGTTTTGTATATTTTTTCAAAATATTATTATAAAATTACTTACGTTTTTCATAAAAATAACTCCTAACCGCTCTATACTATTACAAATCGCGATGCCGCCACGAATAACAAGGAACACAAGTTGATTAGAAAGGGATAGTAAACGGGTTGAATCTACATACATACATACATATCTACACGCTAAATCCCAACAAATGGGGTAGCACAAACAATCAGCCCTCGTCAAACATTTTCATCCAAACAAACCATCCTCACTTCAACCACATTCATAGATGACTCCATATAAACTCATTCATTTATTACACTCGAAATCATTTATCACACAACAAACCTTCAATCACATCATTCCTATTCACTTATCATTCATCTTCTTTCTTCAACGTACATAACATATGCATAAAACATCTCAAATTACTCACGCTTACTCCTAACAACGAATCTAATAACGAAACTAACAACGAATCTACAAAGATTAGAAAAGATGAAAGCGATAGCCTGCACTTGTATATGAACGAAAAATCCACACAATGCAGTAACTGAAAATGAAACAAAAAGATAAGAGATAAGAGAGGGAGCGTCGCCCTGCGCTTGTTTTTGAAAGTGAATTCCACACAATTGCAGTTAAACACTCTACGTAAGAACTGAAAACGAATTAAAAGATAAGAAAGAAAGGGAGTGTTGCTCTACGTTTGTTTTTGAAAGTGAATTCCACACAATTGCAATTAAACACTCAATGTAAGATCAGAAAACGAATAAAAAAGATAAGAAACGAAGGGAGTGTCGTCCCTGCGCTTGTTTTTGAAAGTGAAACCTACCCACCCGCTAAAATAGCTGCGGCAGTAGGGTCAGTTCAGGAACAGTTCTAGGTTTTAAAGTGTGCCAATTAAACAAAAGTAACTTACCAGGTTACTTTAAAGATCCCAAATAAATACGGCCATAGAAGCCGTTAAATACGTAAATAAGTGGATATGCAAGAAAATTAAATTTTAATTTTAATAACTGCCTAGATATAAACATAAAATCTCCTAACAAATCGCCTTCGTAAATTTTAGTGTCGCACACCCAGCAAATTATAATTTGTAATGTTTCATTAACTATTACTGCATTGACATTTAGCTACTTATATCATTGCGTCGTCGCATATGTTCCGATACTTATTAAGTACAGTATTATACATCAACACGATTCTTTCGTCACAGGTTCATTTACGATGCAAATATATTCATAAATAAGTTGATTACTAGAGACAGACACAATATTTCAAGTGAATAATTGATCAACAAGCCTTCGATACATGCCTGAATAATTGAAAATCGCCGTTAGTTACTCATAATGGGTTTACTTGAATATTTCAACGCTTCATGAATGTTTGAGCGCCACGTCCATTAGCTGACAGCCCGAGAAAACACTCCGCATTCAAATTAGAAGCGCCTCAATGCACCACTAACAAACACTACTTCGTCACGGAAATATCCACGATACTTTGTCGCTAATGTGTTTTCAACTAAATCTAATCATTTCTAACCAACAGACGAGTATATTTTTAGTCCTGTTAATGGACACTGTTTTAAAATTACGTTTTTATGCTTTGAGTTCTCAATCGGTCCAGTATTATACAGAAAACAGTTTAAGGTGAAATATACGGGCTGAAGTTCGTTAACCAACAATTTGTTATCGTGTAAGTAGGGTTTCTTATAGTCCTTTCAAAAATGTGGATCGGTATAGAATAATGGAAGGGCTATTGGCGCGCGTTTAAAAACTATATAAACGTGAAGAGTTTCAAGAAAATTATTTTAAATCGGAAGGAATATTTCTATATGATGGCAACATAATAAAAACTAAAATTTAATAAAATATAGTAGGTATTTTATTTGATATTATAATATAAAAATAAAAAAAAATTACTCACAATTTTATTTCAATTATACATAATCATATATAATAGTATTTATTTTATAAGGGCCTAAAGTGACACTTTTTGTGCGCTCGTCAGTCAACTACAAATTAGGCACGTAATTTTCACTCCACATAATATATGCTATTTTTTCTTCAAATGCCGGAATATTTACCCATTATGTCATATAATTTCTCTGACATTCGTGAGCGGCAGGAAGACATTTTCGGCCGCAGGTAAACTAAAGAAATTCTGTGATTTTAACGAGCGTCAGGAAAAGTATTTGACAGAAAAATCAAACTATAACTGTTTTTATAGATTCTGATATGGTATAGCTTTTTATATACAACTTTTCGCTATCACCATTTATGCCACTTATTTATCAATATATTCTACAGTCATGACAAATTAGAGGTTTCATTTATATGCATAAAAATATTAACCATTGTCCATAAATGCACCAGAAACCCTTATTTTGTGCCCCACTGAATTAATCAGGTTGTTTGAACACTTTTAAAATCTCTTATTTTCTACGTTTCTGTGACATTCCTGATCGACATACTTCTTCTTTTCGTGAATCTATTATTTCTGGAGCAAGTTCCTTCACATAAAATTTCTTTAATATTAAAAGCATCCATTGAACTAACTCCTCATCAATTTTTATTGTTTCTATGTCTATATTCTGAGGTGTCGAAATTAGAGATGGGAATTCTAGTTCATTTGAGTGAACTAGTTCATTCGTTCTCGTTCACCAAAAGATTAGTTCACTGAACTAGTTCATTAGTTCACTTTCGTTCATGAAATTTTTAAGACTATGATGAACGGAAATCGTATTGTATTGTGATTCACGAGCGAGAACAAGTGAACTTTTAGGATCTGGTTCTAGTATAATTTGACAGCAGACAGCAGAAGCAGAGCGGTGATCATAGCAACGACCACGAACGAATGAAGTATGAGTCTCGTTCACTCGTTCACTTGTTCTTCGTTCTCCGCTCTCCGCTTTCGATTCGACCTCATCGGCCGTACCGCCGTAGTGGTGAATCATATCCGAATAGTTCGCAGTGAACTAGTCTTTAATATATTCACGAACTAGTTCGTGTCGTTCACTATAAGGAATAGTTCATATGAACTAGTTCGTTCACGAACTACACACCTCTAGTCCAAATAATGAAATCACATTCTTTTCATCCTGTTATGAATTTAATTTTGATAAAAGTTTGAGGTTAGAAATTAATTACTTTCTATAACAGTACAATTAAAAACTTTTATGTTGAAAATATCGTTTATTGAGAGATAAATAATACATTCCAGTTCTTCAAATTATCCTGTTCCACTAGTATGCTCATCTAAAACTGATGAAATATTGTATTATAAAAAAGTACCCATAACTTTGAATATTATAATATAACACGAAAAACAAAACTAGACCTATTTCAAACCACAAATTATAAAATGCCTATATATTTTCATATATATCTCTATGTAGTACATCTTGACATACATGATTATGACAGCGGTCATTCTTCCCGATCATTTTAAAGCTGAGTGTACGTCAAAGCCCACATCACATGTAGAAAATAAGAATTTCGCGTAGAAGCAACAAATTCAAATTTCAAAAAAATATTTCATATATTTAATCTTATCCAAATGAAGAAACAAGTAGTACTACATAATCTCTGAACATTCAGCTTTTTGATATGTGTATGAACAAGAATATTTAATCTTTATAATACAAATAAATTGAAATTGAAGTGTAGGGAGCATGATATCAAAATTTTAAATCTGATTTTCTCAAAAACGCTAGGAACGATTTTAATAAAAAAATTCTGTATGTTTAAGAATATGGTCCTCTACAACTTTTATCCTATTTGAATTTAGTTTTGGAGAAAAAACAAAAAATACACGAAAAAGTCCTGTTTTGAGCCTTTTTTGCATATTTAATTTTTTTTCTCCAGAACTGTAAATTCAAATTGGATAAAAAAATTCTGAGTTATAGAGGACCACATTCTTAAAAATACAGAATTTTGAAATTAAAATCGTTACTAGCATTTTTGAGAAATAAATTCAAATTTTGAGTGTAATTTCTTTGAATATTTGTACATAACATTAATGGTATCTAGTTTATTACCATACTTTGAAGTTTTGGCTTCAAAATTATATACAATACTTAATAAGTTTCATTCATAATAAGAATAATATTTCGTTTCAAAGAAACCAAGGCAAATCATCGTTATGATACTAACTTCAGCCCGTATGTGTCACCTTAAGTACCAGGGCTTGGACAGCTGCATTAGTTACCTTGTTACGCGATTTTTAATGCCATCTCTTGCTGCCCCAAATGAACTAAATCAATTTAAAATTAATAATAGGAATCATAGTATGTACTATTTAAATGGTTGACATTATTAAACAGATTCCATATTTAAATGTTTGACAAACGGTGTTTTATATTTTGACAAGTAAAATTTGTAAATAACAAACATATCTGTCGTTATTATTGCAATCTATATTTAATGGTGAGTAGGTATCTTTTATAATTTTATATTTAATTTTAAACTATTGTATAATTTTAGGTGTGTGTTCAGTGTTAAGTACTAACAGTTGTCGCAGTAATGAATTTCACTTCGAATTTATAATTTATATACAATTAAGTAAAATGAAATATTGAAAAAATCTTTAGGTACTTGTACATTTCCTACACTAAGCGAAAGATATTTCAATATTGATCAGGTAATTACCAATTACATGCATTTTGAAAATAAATAAATGGAATGCAATTTCAGAAAATTATCAATATTTTTATAAATTATTTTCAACATGCTGTTCAGCACACATGTAATTTTGAATTGAAAGGAACTGTCAAACGTAAGAATAAATATTATTCACCTCTTAGCATAGACACGATCCAAATAATTACTATTATCTTTGTCAATAAACCCTCGTATTCTGTAACTCGATCATTATCTGTTAATGATAGACAAGTTAATGACAATCCTTATTTTTTATTATTAATTCCCACAGGCGACAAACAATTTTCGTAATTTTAAAAACTACCCCTGTGGCTTCTCCATCACTAACATCTTTGGGGGCCGCGATTTGACGATTGGTAACCGCACTTCACGTGCAAAAATATATCACTTACCGAGATCTGCTTCGGCAGAGTGCTACACCCAGTAATGGGTAGAAGGCGTGATGATATATTTATTTTATTTTATTTTTAATCTGGGGATTACCACCATTTCAGAATTTAGTAAATCATTTATCCTGTTACTACTGTTTTACTTTTATGCATTTTGCTCTCATACAAAACAGTCTGTATAAAAAATATATTATTTTTTGTACTGACATCATTCAAAATAAGGTTTACATTACCATGAACAGTAATTGAAAAAACACCCATTTTTTGTTATTCTAAATTTTGATTATTATCATTGTACTTATTTGGTAAGCCTGATACATAAATTCATCTCCTGTTGTTGACAGTGACATTTAAAATTTAAATTTGAGTACATTTATTATTACATTTATTTCTAAAGTATTTCTATTATTCAAAAAGTCAAAATTCTATTAGCTGTCAGACTCCTGATATAACCTATTTGTATTTATTAGAAATGTCAAATAGCATTTCTGCCTTTATCTGACGTTGTGCCAACTGTGAAATAAAAAGATCTCTGGAATTGTATTGCCAACTATAACAATTCCTTTTGATCACCCTGTATAATTTTTGCTCGTTACAAAAAGCATTGTACAAAATTCGTGCACGAAGACATCATTTGCACCACAGATCATAATATACTACTATAGATAAGAAACTGCCATGTTACGCACTGGGACTGTATTTTGCGCCATCTGACTAGTGGAAGTCTAACTAAAGTCATGTATATAGGCAACCCGATATGCATATTTAGGCAACTTTAATTTTTTTTATTATTTTATATTTATTTAAACTACATTATTCATTATTACAATATAAATATTTATTAAAATATTCTCCTGTATACAATCTATTTATAATTTGAACTGTTTCAATCGCAGTTTTATCCAATCCTTGTGTTCTTGAAAATATATTATGACTTCCTCATCTAAATATTATTTATTATATGATCACTTACTTGCCAGTAGCAGTGCAGTTTTTTACACAAAAATTGATATTAGTTGATAACAATATTCATATGAAATTATTTCACAAATAAAAATTAATTGGATATTTGACAAATTAAAAAATTTCAAATATATACAAATGGCAACTACAAGAACAATCTAGGAACCAATGATTGCCGATATTGTAGTTATCTGAAATGGTTGTCTTCACATAAAGACTATTAGCGCCATTCCTTAGGTGGAAGCACAGACCAAATATCTAAAGAAGTCTAACTATAAACACAGTCCCATGGTTACCTATATAACTTTCCGCTGCCTGATTTGCACCATTCGCGCAAATTAAAGCAATCGCCTCGCTTGTGCTTTAAGATTGCGCTCATGTGCAAAATATGTCTTCGCGTACTTGTTATGTAAAAAGCTATTAACCACACTTTTTATGGAACTGTCAGTGAGCTGTTATATTATTTTTACAATATCAGCTACGGATATTAGTAAACAAAATTCATGAATATAACATTAAAAATGCTACTGTAAATCATTCTGGTCTCACAATACCGAAATTGTGATCATCTGTAAAATAACTTTGAAAAATAAAAATTACCATTAACTTATCGATCATTAACAGATATTGATAATGTTACAGAATATAGAGGAAAATTCCAATCATTTCCAAGAAAAACTGTTTAAATCTTACTACAGAGTGATCAAAAGGAATTGTTACAGTTGGCAATAAAAAAAACTACTTGAAATTGGTAAGCCTGATACATAAATTCATTTCCTGTTGTTGACAGTGACATTTAAAATTTAAATTTGAGTACAATTATTATTACATTTATTTCTAAAGTATTTCTATTATTCAAAAAGTCAAAATTCTATTAGCTGTCAGTCTCCTGACATAACCTATTTGTATTTATTAGAAATGTCAAATAGCATTTCCGCCTTTATCTGACGTTGTGCCAACTGTGGAATAAAAAGATCTCTGGAATTGTATTGCCAACTATAACAATTCCTTTTGATCACCCTGTATAATAAACACGGGCTGAGTACCACAATCTTTATTTTTGGGTACTTTAGCTATATTTAACATGTTAAATAAAGCTAAAACACCCAAATAAACTGCTCTTAAAACGGACAAAAACCAAGCTCGTAGGTTTTAATGAATAGTCGTGGCTTCGTGAATCAATCATTTCCGTAGGAAACGAGAGTTTACGAATTTATACATACCTTGCTGACTTCAACTTATCAAACATATGACTGCATTCCAGTTTGGAGTGGTTGGAATGCCACGATAAACTGTGGACTCCCTGTATTGTAATTGAGATTAATTTCCTGTTGTAGAGTAGCAAATGAATGACTAATTTTAACAAATAGCAAGTACATTGGTTATTATGTTCATTACTAAAAAAAAACTACAATAATTAAACAGCAAACATAAATAGAATCACAATAAAAGAAAATAGGTCGGTAATGTCTGTCTACCGCGAAAAATATTATTGTTTTTTTTTTCTCTAATGACGGAGAGTCATATTTTATTCTAAAATTAAGAATTAAAATTATTTTAACAATTGCATTCTCATATCATGTAAAAATTGCCTCTATAATATAAATACATTATTTTAATACTACAGAATGATCAAAAGGAATGGGCGATTCAAGTGGTAAAGCTTTTTAATATATATTTATTAAAATAAATTCTTGACCGTACATCATATTTAATACAATATAAAATCATACCATATATTGCTGAAATATAAAAGTTAAAGTTGAATAATTCAAATCGCTCATTTGTATTTCGCACTGCCATATTGCAATTACGTAGTTGCATTAAGCCAATCACAGGAAGACGAAGAAGGAATAAGCATTCAGCATTCTACGATTCTACCAATGACGTATAATACTAGACGAATTATGCCGTATTCAAGTCAATGCAGTGTTGTGGAGAAAGGGATGGAATAACTTTTGGGTCCGCCGGATGCGCGACAAGGAGCGAGTACACTTTGATGTTATGCAAGTTGCTCCTTGCCGCGCATCCGCCTCCAGTTATTCTATCCCTTTCTGCTTTACAACAAACGCCGTTGTTATCCGTCTAGTTATGTTTTGTCTGAGGATTCTATGACAACGATACACGTTAATACAAGTTTAAAAAAAAAATAAAAAAATTTGGGTATAATAATTTTATTACGTAGATTAATATATAAAAAATTCAAAAAAGTCTTGAAAGGCCCATTGTTACAGTTGGCAATAAAAAAATCTACTTAAAATTGGTGTACCTGATACATAATAGTTATTTGTGTATTAAGAGCGTAAAGTGAATCTTTATTGTTCGTGCTAGGTAATTGAAGCGCGAGCGAAACGAGCGCTGCAATAGAGCAAAAGCAATAAAGATACTTTACGCTTGAGGCGCACACATAATTTTTTCTTCGACTTTACTTACTAAAAATTTTTTTAAAATAATATGGTGCTAGTTCAATTCACGTTCCACCAATTTCTGTATTGTATGTAACCATGACGATATCAGTATCCTAGTAAATAATTAAAAAATTCTGTTATCAACAATCATTGTTTGTGATAAATTTTCACACATAAATAAAAAATGTGCTCAAAAATCTCAGAAAATAGTGATTGATGTACTAACTGAAAATTCTAATGAGAATATCACAGAATCTAATTTATCAAACACCATTTTCCGGAATAAATATGCAAAACTGTCAAAACTGCCCTTTCAATTTTAACATCGCTCATCCTCATAAGTTGGCACTGCTGCCCAGCTGCGTTCAGGTTCAACTTCAAATCATAGCGTAGCAAACTTCATGTATAGTATGTGTAAAAGTATAAAAATGAATCTAACCTATATTTTAGATTTTGTAAGTATTGTTTTAATAAATTAAGATATCAGCAATAATTTATGTTTTTCTAAGCGAGCGGTAAAGTATTTTACCGCTTGTTGTTGTAGGAAAGGTAAAGTATTTTATTGTTCGTTACTCAGTAACCATCAACTTTACGATGACAACTGAAAACATAAATATCAACTTTTCATAACAGTCGTAGAAAAATACATTTCCTGTTGTTGACAGTGACATTTGAAAATTTAAAATTTGATTTGAGTACATTTAGTTCTTATTCGTTTTTAGTTATATTTTTTTTAAATATCTATAAATAAAATTGTTGTTTTCCTCTCCCTTCCTTTTAAAAGTCAAAATCCTATTAGTTGTCAGACTCTTGACATAACCTATTTGTATTTATTAGACATATCAAATAGTATTTCCGCCTTTACCGGGTGTTGTGCTAACTGTGGAATGAAAAAATCTCCGGAATAGTATTGCCAACTATAACAATTCCTTTTGATCACTTTGTATTTTAATATATTAATGGGCAGTTGCACCATAAATCATTACATTTTAAACTTGGTCTAAAGAAATAAAAGTAAATCTAAAATTTGCTAACTATATGAATTATGCCATTTTCGGCAATATACTTTGCTTCTTAAATATTAGATTAAAATAACTATAATGGGGTAGATAGCTCAGCGGCATCGTTTCGGCCACCGAACAAGTAACCATAGAAGAAGGGACAGCTATGACAAAAGATTGTTACGCAGTTGCTGGTGACATTTCTTGTTGCCCCATGTAATTATTATTAAAAATGCCGATAATATAGGATACATATTTATCATTCTCATGATCGTAATGACTAAAATATTTCAATATTATTAAAATCAAAATATATTACAAAACAACAAAAACAAACAATTAGTAAAAAGCTAGTTTTATTGAATCATATTTAAAATATTAATTAAACACATACTAGTATGCAATACAAATAAATATGAATAATATACATTTTCGCCTTCTTGTGTACACTCTCATTTATCATTTCGCTACTTTCTTCAGTATCCGTATTCTTATGTTGTTGTTACTATTGTTATTGATAGATATGTGATATTTTTATCCCAATTTATTGAAAATGAATTTATATTTACTAAAAAAAGAATTTTCATAATTATAAAAGTTTAAAATTTCACAATATTATATTAATTACTTACATTGGTCAATATGTGGAACAGCCCCAATATTTAATTTTTTGATGATGTGTATCGATACTGTCAATTTTGAAAATGAAGACTACATACGATATTATGAGTACTACTCTAAGGCACATCAATTAAATCATTTCTATTATTATTGTTTTCCAGCAATGTTTTTCGTAATAAATTATTTCGTGGTAAAACATGGAAAAACACATTCTTACAATTTTTTTCTACTACACGCCTAAAATTATAAAATAGTATAAAATTAAATATAAAATTATAAAAGATACCTACTCACCATTAAATATAGATTGCAATAATGACGACAGATATATTTATTATTTACAAATTTTACTTGTCAAAATATAAAACATCGTTTGTCAAACATTTAAATAAGTAATCTGTTTCAGTCAACCATTTAAATTATACCTACTATGATTCATGTTATTAATTTTAAATTGATTTAGTTCATTTGGGGCAGCAAGAGATGGCATTAAAAATCGCGTAACAAGGTAACTAATGCAGCTGTCCAGGCCCTGGTTTCGGCCTATGAATTTGAAATCTTGAGTCGACATATTTTACCCAACATTAAAATTATCTCTCGGGTTCTCCCTCCGCTTATATCTTTAGGGGCCGTGATTTGTAGGCTAGTAACCGCACTTCACCCGTAAAATATATCATCTACCGAGATCTGACACGGCAGTGCCACACCAAATAATGGGTAAAAAGAGTGATGATATATTTATTTTATTTTATTTGCTTTTAATAATCGATATGTTTATTTATTTATTTATCCCAACTACAGTAAAATTACTAAGGGCCGGTTATTCCACCCCCGAATATAGTTCTGGATAACTATCGGCATGATAATTTTAAAAATATCGCATCAGAAAATAACATTCAGTATTTATTTTTTACTATTTATGTTATGATTTCGATGCGATATTTGTATATTTATCCTGCTGATATTTACTGCAAACTTTATCCGTAAATGAAAAAACCAGGCCTAAATCAAATATGAATATATATCGAAATATACGCGCCCCAAAGCTTGAATTTTTCCTCTCGAAGTAAACTCCGTAGATTCACACAGCAAGCCTTGTTGAAAAATTAAATTATTTTTCCTACAACTGTGCGATTTCTTTGTTATTACGTAACTATTATTGCCTTGGTTACGTATGGAAAGTAGATGAATGCCGACCAAGTGCGTTTCCGAAAGCAAAGAAACACTAAGTGCGGAAAGTGCTTCATTACGTTAAGTTTTTTTTAGAGCGATTTAAATTTCGCGCCAAGCGCGTAATTCATATTTTGGCCACAGACGCTTATGGAAGAAGAAGATGCAGTGAGCCAGCGCTAGTAAATATGCAGTAGTATATTTTGACGTTTATAAAAATAACCTTAAATTGCAGTATATCTAATCTGTACACAACTAATAAAAAGAACCGAACAAAGTAAAATATATCGATAAATGGTTTTAAGTAAGTAAAATACATAATATTTATTGTGTGTGTATATTATTAACACAGTTGTTACAGTTGCTTATATTGACATAATGTAAAGTGGAAACTTTTGTATTGTCTAAAGAAACATTGATTTCTTCCTTACTTGTTCATATTATTAACAGTAATATTATTGACAACAATTCCGGAGGCTTTAGAAGTACCAGCAGCAGGTTGATTGTCATTGCCGAAAATAGATGCAACATAGCATGATCCGGAACTTCAATTATCTTTGGAGGTATTTATGATAAAGAAGAATCACTCACTGTACTATTCCAATCTAGACGATTTTGAAGAAATTATCTTGACGTTAGTAAAATATTTTTAAATAATGTAGAACAATGTGCAAGCAATCAACAAACAAACCATAGCAACGCCGTAAAACATCGTTCTCGTGTAATATCATTAAAATTTTATAAATTTGGATAATATTTTAGTGATTTACTAAATCGCACAGTTGTAGGAAAAATGTTGTTTATAACACGTGCCGAAAAAGGTTACGTGCTTGTGGAGATTTCCGCACTCGGCAAGCCTCGTGCGTTAAATTCTGCACTTGCACGTAACAAATCTTTTTCGGCACTTGTTATAAAAATAACTATTAATTTTATAGTCTGGCTGCGAAACCAAACAATGCTAATTAACAAAATACATATATATTTTTTTAATAATTCATTTAAATCATGCATTTGGCTTTAGTTTAAGGATAAAAGTTGATAATGTAATGTTAATTTTCTTTTGAATAATCTGCAAAAAGAGCTATGCATTAGTAAATTTTATGTTGCATAATTGATAATTAGATGTTTCCGGGGTGCAATACAAATAAGAACATTATTTTTAAACTGAATTATGATTTAGGAAATAAAATTAAAGGACTTAGGCTTAAGTTGTAGTCATTTTTTTTGCGCATTGCTGGCTCTGAACTTCGTTTGAACTTCGATTTAAGTAATTATGAATTTTTGTAAAAGGATGTAATTTCTTTATTTTGTTATTTATTTACCAACGAATTCTCTGGTGAGTTTATTGTTCATTTTGTATTGACCAACAATTCTTATTGTTGTTTTATTTTATGCCTAGACCTGAAGATGGTTACACCCGTAACCGAAACGTTGTCAACTATTCTTCAATAAATGACTACAACTTAAGCCTAAGTCCTTTAATTTCATTCCTACATTACCTTGGCTTATTAAAACACACTACCTGAATTATGATTTGATACCGTGAAGATTTGAACTTGGGTCCTATGAACTCTATTCATATGCTTTAAACCAAGCTACAGTCGCCATGTGATTTAAATCTGATTTTATTTCAATATGAAAGAGCCATGGGATGAAGATTGCCTATGACACATAACAAAATAGGGAGAAAAATTACAATAAAATCATATTTGATTCCAGGGCGACTGTAGCCTAGTTGGTTTAAAGCATATGACCAGAATTCATAGATCCCAGATTCAAATCCTGGCGGTATACCAATTTTTCTCTTTATAATTTAATTTAATTTTATCAATTGTTAAGTATTTACTTAAAGTTCAATGAGCCTTTCAAGACTTTTTTGAATTTTTTATATATTAATCTACGTAATAAAATAATTATACCCAAATTTTTTATTTAAAAAAAAAAACTTGTATTAAGCATGATAAAAATATTTAAACTTTCGAAACAAATTAATATGACGTAGTTGCATCTTAGCTTAAAGAGAGACAGATAAGACAGAGATAAATAACACGTAACTTGTCGTTGTCAGTAGAATCCTCAGACAAAACATAACTGGACGGATAACATCGGCGTTTGTTGTGAGTCAGAAAGAGGTAGAATAACTGGTTGGTGAGGCGGGTGCGCGGCAAGGAGCAACTTGCATAACATCAAAGTGTACTCGCTCCTTGCCGCGCATCCGGCGGACCCTCAAGTTATTCCATTCCTCTCTGCTGCACAACACTGCATTGACTTGAATACGACATAATTCGTCTAGTATTATACGTCATTGGTAGAATCGTAGAATGCTGAATGCTTATTTCTTCTTCGTCTTCTTGAGCACCGATAAACGTTTCAGACAAAGCTCTGTGATTGGCTTAATGCAACTACGTCATTGCAATATGGCAGTGGGAACGTTTTGAATTATTCAACTTTAACTTTCATATTTCAGCAATAAAGATATAATTTATGGTATGATTTTATATTGTATTAAATATGATTCACGGTCAAGAATTTATTTTAATAAATATATATTAAAAAGCTCTACCACTCCATTCCCTGTATGAAAACGATTACGTCACATTCGGTATCCATGTGATTCAATATTTTGTACTTAAAACGTTTACATTGGTATTGGATTAACATTTTTAGAACATAAAATTTAAATGTCAAATTAAAATATTTATTACTGTATAAAATTTAATTAGTTTATAAATGAAACCAAATACTGCGTATATTAAATAATAACCGAATATAAATTTATTTTATCCCACGAAATATATTACCTATCTTATTGAAATATGTGGGATGGCTAGCTCAGTGGCATGAAGTCGGCCTGTGGATCCTGAGGTCCCTGGTTCGATTCCCACAGGCGACAAATTTTCATAATTTGAAAAAGCTAGCCCTGTGGCTCCTCCACCACTAACATGTTTGGGGGCCGTGATTTGACGACTGGTAACCGCACTTCACGCGCAAAATATATCACTTACCGAGATCTGCTTCAGCAGAGTGTCACACCCAGTAATAGGTAGAAGGCGTGATGATATATTTATTTATTTATTTTTTTTATTGAAATATGTAATTTTGTAAAATAAAACTCAAAGGAATATACATTTTTATATGTATTATTATTATATATAAATAAATAATATATGAAAATACAAAATACAATGCACATTACCTCTTGTACTACAGTTAAATTTATTAAAGATCAATAATTCTCTAACTCCAGTACAAAATAATCATGAAGATGACAAACGCATTCTGCATTTGATTACCCAAAACTATTTCTTATTTCTCGGTCTATATTTATGTATCAAAAATAAATAAATTTAATTCGAATTTGTTAATTAAAGTAAATTAATTATGCAAGTAAATTTATTCTGTCCTTTATAATACTCGGCATTAAATAAATAAAAACAAATCGAATGTTTCACAGCACTGCCAATTATTCAGTAGGACATGTAACTTTGCTTTACTTTTATTTATTTTTAAATTGAACCATTACCTATTTACGTCAATAAATTGCTTTTTAAATATTAGTTAAAATAAAATAACTATAAGTATACTTTAAAAATAAATAATTCATTTTTGTTCCATGACGACAGAAATGAAGAGAAAATTCCATGACGATATCATCTCCGGACATAGAGGGGAAACAGTTGAAAGAGGGGGACGAGCGGAAGGAAAACGGAAGAGCTAAGCGCTGCTAAGTGTGCTATTTAGTGGACGATAACGCTCAAATAACCCTAATGGCTTCTGCACTGCTCTGCGCACTGCCAGATATGTTTGCTTCAATAGTCCCAGCCGCTCGCAGCTCGGAACCGGTAGCCTTGGAATTCCATCCAGCCACTCACAGGATAATCGGAACCATAAATCAGAAAATAACTACGAATTATGCGAGAACTGTTAATGGCCAATGCACCAGAAGAACTTTTCAGATCTGCTTAGATGAAAAATGTATACCTATGTCTCATTAGTTTTATGTCATATTTTTTGTGTATACCGAGTGTAAAAGGTTGTGTATATTGCTAATGAGGAACTTAGCAACTTATGGTGAGTTGTATCACTTCGGTATAAGTTTATACGTTGGTTAAAATATTAATAAATATATTTTAAAGAGATTTAAATAACAAAATTACCGGATCAAGTTAAACCGTAGAAATTCTGAAGTTTAATAAACTGTACTTTTTTAACAGATACGTCATTTGAATTATTTGAATCAGGTCAAAATATATTAGAAAACTATAAGCTAGTGAATTTATAAATATACCATAGTTTGAGGGAAGTGTAAATTTTAAGGTTGGCAAAATAAAGTCAACATAAAATTGTATTTCAAAAACGTAAAGGTCAAGTACTCGTAATACAAATTACAAGTAAATTAAAAATCTGTAGATGATAATATGTAGTTTTTTTCATAATAATTACTAAACTTCAGAGATAAGCAAATTACTTAAAAAATTTAATCATTTATTTATTTGAAATAACTGTTTCGACGGTAATTAAATTAGAATCATTCATTTACATTCTTTACTATAAAAAAGTGATTATTTAATGTATTCAATTACATGAAAATTATGTAATTATATTATATGAAATAATTATAAATTATAATTACTTTTTATTTTTCGTAGAAATAAAACTAACTTAATTATTAATATATTTTCTATTATTTTCTATAATATTTCGCAAAATCAAAAACTGTTAGTTAGGCAGATTAATCAAACGGATTAGAGCTAACACCGTTTTTAATATTATCTATAACACTGTTTCAAATTAAAACAGATTCAAGAAATGAATTAAATTTGATGCTAATTATTACTCTCTTTAACTCAAGTTAAAATAAACTTGTTTCATACATTGAAAAGAGGTTTAAAAAATAAAAAATGTAATTAGCGCTAATCCGCTTTATGAATCTGCCTGTTAGAAGCTACGCCTGATGTAGACAAAGAAATAATTATTGAAGTTAAATGCCCTATATCGGTATATAAAATGGATCCCGAGGAAGCAATAAAATCGAAGAAAATCACATTTTGGAAATATAATTCAACAACAGATTCATATGAAATTAATAAGAAACACAATTGGTTTTATCAAGTACAACGGCAGCTTGAAATGAGTAATAGAAATAAATGTATATTCGGTGTATGGACTGGCATTGAAAATAATCCAATAAAAATAGAACATATACAAAGAGATAACGATTTTTTTAATACGATGCTGTCTAAATTGGATTTTTTAAATTTTAATTGTGTACTTCTAGAGCTTGTAGACCCTCGCCATTCAAGGAACTTACCAATTAGAGAACCTGAATATATAAAGGCTGCAATAGAAAAACGAAAATCTGCAAAGATTTTGAAATGTGCAAAAAAATTATTTTAGAGATTACTATTTATCAATATAGGCCGTTTGATCGTTTCCAAATTTATTTATTTATTTATGTTTGTTTTATGCTGTCAATTTGACACAATATTATTTCATTTGATTTGTTTAATCAGGCCTATTACTTGTATTAAACATGTACAACTTTACTTTGTTGTTTATATACAAATATTTTACTTAGAATACATCCTTTGTATGTTTCGTTCAATTCATTTAAATAATTCGAGTAAATGTCCCAATACATATTTATACCTACATCCGATCCCAGCCGATTCCCGAGAATTCTTCGTTGACCGTCACTGCAAACTTTACTTTGCCCATGTACGAAGCCCCGCCCGGATAGCGCACATGGCTAAACCCCTCTCATGCCGACCCCGGAGAGCACCACTAGCACAAAGTGTAAATACGACTCTTATTTGCCTATACCAACATTTCCATGGGACACACGGTACATATATATATATATATATATATATATATATATATATATATATATATATATATATATATATATATATATATATTAAATAAAAATTAAATTATAAGTATATATATATATATATATATATATATATATATATATATATATATATATATATATATATATATATATATATATATGTGTGTATATATACAGATTGGTCCATTTAACTTGACTTGTTCAAATATCTTGCAAATTAAGCCCTTAACAAAAAACTGTCATGAACAAAAGTTTAACCATTTTGAGGGGGCCATTCAATCTTGTTAACATTTTTCGCCCCCACTCCTCAGGGGGTTCCTATTTAAGATATCTAAGTTTATCCCCTCTCCGACCTCCTGAGGGATGGGGGGCGAAAAATGGTAACAAGATGGCCTCCTCAATATGGTTAAACTTTTGTTCATGAAAGTTTTTTGTTAAGGGCTTAATTTGCAAGATATTTGAACAAGTCAAGTTAAATGGACCAACCTGTATATATACACACATATATATATATATATATATATATATATATATATATATATATATATATATATATATATATATATATATATATATATATAGATATATACCGTGTGTCTTAAAATTTCTGCCGCTAAGACGAGGATGAAAGAACACTGTAAATCCCTAGAAACAAACACAAATACAACTGGTTCTTCCCAACACTGTATCAAAAATAACCATTCAATAAAAGATCATAAAATTCTGCATGTCGAACCGAAAGGCCTTTAGTTAATTCATTAGAGAATTTGGAAATCCGAAAAGCGGCTAATTGTAAGAAAATATTGTCAACGAACAGATAGAAGTAAATTACTCCCACCTTCTTAATATTTTGTTTTAGTTATGTGATGACAATTGTAAATTTTGTTTTAATAATACACCTGACGATGACTGAAGAGTCGAAACGCTTAGTGTAAAAATAAAAGTAATAAATTTGTGAAATTTACCAAGTGTTTTTATTTAAAATATATAAAAAAATGTTTCACAAAGTGCCAACCACACAAACAATTAATATTATTATCAGAATGTATTATGGGTGGCGCAGTACAAGACAAATATCTAAACACTTCGCAGAAATGAACGCTGAATGGTTTCCATGGCCAGAAACTGACAAATAAAATATTCATGATGATAGGGCAGATTCAAATATTTAAAACAAATTGCAAGCCCATTAAGTCAGTAGCAATAAAAGTGTAGGCGAAAAATTAGAAATAATTTTTATGAATTTCATTAAATTACGCCATCAAAATTAAATAATCTGTATTAAATAAGGTGCAAGATTATTGGAAGTATTGCGATATAAAATTTGGTTCCATAATTTTTTGCCGGACACTTTTTATTTACAAAAACTTATTTTACATATTAACTGCATATGCCAGCATTTACGTGGGACATACGATATGTATTTTTTAGTTTTCTCCCATATCTCACTTATATCGATTTCTCATTCTGCCATTAAGGTATCGGTAAGTGATATATGTAATTTGTGGTACGCGTGAATTGCATTTACTAGTCGTTAGATAACGACCCCAAAGATATTTGTAAAGGGGGAGCTAAAAGAGAGTGTGCGGAAAATCAGTTTATCGGCAGTGGAATCAAACATGTATTCTCAAATCCGACCCGCTGCGATTGAGATATCTACTCCAATTAATGTGTATTAAAAAGATCTGTGAATAGGTCTAGTAAGAGTAATATCTTATGCAATTTAGTCAGGGTTAGCAAAAATATTTTTTATACAAAAACCGGGCCAATGAAGTTGGTTTAAACCAAGGATGTTGAAAGGAGGGGATATGGCATTCGAGTCAAGATTGTGAGGCTCGGCAGATTGACAGAGACAGAAGTATTATTTTCTGTACCGTGCTTAGCCCTGCTATTGCGCATGTGTCATAAAGAGATTTCAAATTTAAATTTTATAGCCAGTATTCGTCTGACTAATATACAACTCATTCAAACAACACGCTTCTACCTATGCTTTTCGAAATTCTTTATCTTTAGGTAATCTTTTCCTTTTCTTTTATAACATGATCTACATTTACTTACTAGTGAAAACTGATTCCACTGCCCGTAATTGCACGTCTTTTACAAACTAAACACTTTGTTACCATCTTGTCCACAAAAAAATATGTCCAATTCCATATAACACAAAAATTTAAACACAAATGACACTTCGTAGTTATGTTTACATAAAACAACGCTCCCTGACAACGTCTAAACGCCACTTTTCTTACACAAAAATTCAAAATATTTGGAAAAAGAAGAGATTTGGCTAAGCTCGGTGCAGAAAAACTATTGTTGTCTCTTTCCCTTGCCCAAGCCTCACTTCAAACAATGCTACAGTATCGTAATGCCATATCCCCTCCTTTCAACGTCCTTGGTTTGAACCGTCCGAAACGAGTTCATATTCATTTTAAAAATTTTATTTGATTTTGTCAAACTGTTGTTACAAAAAATATTTTAAGCTTCCACGCATAGACACCGACTTTAGATATTAAGGTAGTTCTAGTCATGGCCAACTTTATTGAATTGCGCTACGCTTATTATGGCCGTTTCATTTCATTATTTTGCCATATAAGAATTTGTCGTGAGTTTTTTAGAGTTTTGGTACGTGAAGTAATGGCATCTAGTATTCTTTAATTGAATTAAAGGAAAGTGACAACGTTGTCAAGTTACAAAAACAACCTTAAAATATTTGAAAACTGAAGTTTATGTTATCAGACAAAATACATTTAATGGAAAAGAGTATTTTATTTATGCATTCAATATTATTAAATATTATGACAAGTATTCTGACCTTTCGACTAAAGTGACTAGCTAGTCTAGACTATTTCATTTGGCAACGTAGCATTATCTGTGACTTCATGTAAATAATGCCGCCATGTTGTCTACCTATTTAAAAATTTTAAGTGTTTATAGGTCAAAAGAAGGAAATATGATTGAGTTATTTGTGCCAACGGTTAGTATTTTACTGTAAAGTTCGTATGATACTAAATATACAATGACTAGGTTAGTTTTTAGGATTTTTTCAATCAATGCAAGTTGCAGTATTTTCAAATTTAGTTACGACGTAAGTCGTTAGAGGCGCTAGTTGACGTACCTGCTCTGTAAATTTGAAACTTGGAATTTTAATAACATATGAAACGGTCATAATAATCGTAGCGCAATTCAATGAATTGGCCATGTTCTGGAGTGACCGTGGCGCCATCGGTTGTCGAGTGGCGAAACTGATGCTCAAAAAATATAAAAATCTAATAAAATAAGTGTTTTACAATTATTATGCTTTGAATATCATGAATTGTTAACAGGTTGTTGATCTAGTGAATTTTCAAATACCAGCGTGTGGTGTTGCCATTATAAATTGGGATAAATTTTTCGTTAAAAACAAGGCTTTGCATGACTATATATCCATTACTAAACGATAAAAAACTTTCTCCTTCTGATACAATATACATGGTTAGTTCTAGAACATCATACTAGTTTTTCAAAAGAAACTGCAAATTTTTAGAGATACACAAACCAAATATGTGCGATTCTGAATGATGATCGCCATAAGCCCCGTGTATAAGAACTCAACTTTACAAGCGAATATATTTATTCACAGACGATAAATGTATTTCATATTTTAACAGGATGCGTATAACTATCCAATGTTTACGTGCGCCAAATTTCATTCAGATCTGCAAAAAAAAATTTTCACGCTAGAACTACCTTAATAGTAAAGTGCTCACGCTCATTTTAAAATAACACAAGTATGAGGTAAGCAAAATAGTTATTTCACCTTTAATTACATAATACTCAGATACGCTACGTGCATATAAAATTTGGCACTGTATATTTTTAAAAACCAGGTGACAAAAGTTGTAATTTGTACATATACAGCGCGGAATAGTGTCACTACCTGGTAGTTATCTGGACAACTGTTAAATGTTGCCAACTTATACATTCTTAACCTTGCGCGTAAATAACAAAATTTTCCCACATTATTTACTACAACCTTATTACAGCTAAATGTAATTATAAAATATCAAATTTAAATTTAACTTTAACCTACATATTTCTTGATTTTATGAATTCCAAGCGGTGATATAATATAATTTGAATGTAAAAGTTGCTAGCCGAGCGAACTTCATGAAAATACCAGATTTTGTCAATAAAATAAAATATTTATGGGACAAATGACTGAATGATACTGTTTCGACCTTTGGATTAGAGAACCTAGGTTCGATTCCCTTGGCCGACAAACAATTTTGACCACGTTAAAATTACTCCTATGGATCCACCTCCACTAACATCCTTGGAGGCCATGATTTGATGGCTGGTAACCACACATCACGCGCAAAAATATTACTTGCCTAGATCTGCTACGGCAAAACAGTATTTTGGGGATGTATCTATCTGAGTGGGGTAGGTGGCTCAGTGGTATCGAGTAGACCTGAGGATTTGAGAACCTGGGTTCGATTCCCACAGCGGACAAACAATGTTCACCACAATAAAACTACCTCTTTAGATAACTGTTGGTGAGTGATGATGATCACCAACACTTATCTGAAGATGGCACTAAACAGTATCAAAATATAAAACCAAATATTAAACTCAACACTTGCTTTCCCCTTGTTCTCATAACTTTATTAAGATTTAAATTTAAATGGGGTAGCTAGCTCAGTGGTATTAAGTCGGCCTGTGGATCCTGAGAACCCTGGTTCGATTCCCACAGTCGACAAACAATTTTAAAATAAAATATAAATATATCATCACGCCTTCTACCCATTACTGGGTGTGGCACTCTGCCAAAGCAGTTCTCGGTAAGTGATATATTTTGCGCATGAAGTGCGGTTACCAGTCGTCAAATCACGGCCCCCAAAGATGTTAGTGGTGGAGGAGCCACAGGGGTAGCTTTTTAGATTATGAAAATTGTTTGTCGCCTGTGGGAATCGAACCAGAATCCACAGGCTGTCTTAATGTTCTATATTTTTATTAAGTTTTACTTAAATTTATTTTGTTTTCGATTATATATCTGCCTGTATACTGTTATATAAGGTTCTGGATAACAGTCTTTAAGACTGGTTACAGAATCTTAAAATATATTGAAATAAATAAAATAAAAAAATACCACTGAGCTAGCCATCCAATTTTCACCATTTTAAAACTACCCCTGTGGCTCCCCCACCACTAACATCTTTGGGGGCCGTGATTTGACGGCTGGTAACTGCACTTCACGCGCAAAAATATATCACTTACCGAGATCTGCTACGGCAGAGTGCCACATCCAGTAATGGGGAGAAGACGTAATGATATATTTATTTATTTTATTATTTTATTTTAAAATATAATAAATCAATTAAGTTTAGATTTTACTTCAGATGTTATTTAATAATACCGCCCTCTTTTTCACATTCGACCCTTAGGATTTGAAAGTTAAATCTTAGAGGACACTAGAAATTGAAAACTTTTTCGCTGATAAAAGTTGTCCCTTGGACTCGACGCACTAAATTCTAGAGTGTCGAAACGTTGTCGTTTTCAATTAAAATCTAAATCTGTGAATCTATTTGTTTAAATTGTATTTCCTGCACTGTACATTCCTGTATATACGGTTACGATTGCGATGCTACTAATTGAAACATCATGTTGATGGAATGATGAACATGTGTTTTGCATTAAATTATATAATGTGTCTACAAATATTTCTGATATGAAAATGCTTCCTTATAAACAACGCTTGATTTTGCTAAATTAATTACTACTAAACTTAAATCCATTCTCATGTCGTAAGTCGTATGTAGTTGTATTTGATAACCACTTAATTTCAATTTATTTGTAAATTGAAGAAAATAATAATGCAAATTTAGCAATACTATTCGGCAATACGGTAGTGTAAGTAGCGTTACGACTTTCGAATCCGAAGATTTCTAGTTTAAATCTCACTCAAGCTAAAAAAAAATTATAGAACTATACTGCGGCCAAGCACGGAATTTTATATTTTAGGCACATACGCTTATGGAAGAAGAAGAAATATGCAGTGATATATTTTAACGTTTATAAACATAACCTTAAACTGCAGTATATCTCATCTGTATACATCACATTGAGCGGACAAGAACTCAAGTATATCATTATTAAATATGATAATTAATAAAAATAACCGAACAAAGTAAAATATATCGATAAATGGTGTTATTTCAAGAGTAAGTGAAATATTTATTTGTTACTCTGCACAACAGGAAGTAAATCCCAATTACAGTACAGGGGGCCTACAGCTTATAGTGGAATCCGAACCACTCAGACACAATCGCATTTTGTGGATATAAGTAGAAGTCAGTGCGATTTGAACGCACGACCTCTTGCTTGCTAATTAAGAAACGCAAGTTTTACCTCGCTTTTATCCACTGAGCTACGATTGCCTGTACATATGTACATAATATTAATTGTTTGTGTATATTAATAACACGTTGTTACAGTTGTTTATATTGATATAATTTGAAATGGAAACTTTTGTACTGTCTAAAGAAACATTGATTTCTTCCGTACCTGTTCATATATTAACAGTAATATTATTGACAACAATTTTGGAGGCTTTAGAAGTACCAGCAGCAGGTTGATTGTCATTGTCGAAAATAGATCCAGCATAGCATGATCTGGGGCTTCCATTATCTTTGGAGGTGTTTATGATAAAGAAGAATCACTCACTATAGTATTCCAATCTAGACGATTTTGTTGAAATTGTCTTGAAATTAGTGAAGTATTTTTAAATAACGTAGAATAATATGCAAGCAATTAACAAACAAACCATAGCAACGCCGTAAAACATCGTTCTCGTGTAATATCATTAAGAGTTTATAAATTTTGACAATATTTTAGTGATTTTCTAAATTGCACAGTTGTAGGAAAAATGTTGTTTATAACACAAGCCGAAAAAGGTTACGTGCTCGTGCAGATTTCCGCACTCGGCAAGCTTCGTGCGTTAAATTCTGCACTTGCACATAACAAGCCTATTTCGGCACTTGTTATAAAAATAACTATTATTGTTAGTGCTATACTTTATTTGTCATAAACTAAATCGACATGAGCGCTGCAATACAAACTCGTCCAGACCTCAACATGTCATTGATAAATCCGGCGCCATTTGAATACATTTAACTAAACATCTGAATATATTTTGTGTCTGGTATAAGTTTGTATTTATACATGAGTTGATGATCAGTATCATATCCAAATTAAAATACATATAAACCAATTATCATTCCCAATAATTTATCAATTTCCCATGCATGTCAGCCTACTCATCAACCCGGATCCCGCATGAAGCATCGCACACTGCCTCTGCTACTGTCACACTTGGCTACATACATACGCTGCAAGAGCCGTCCGTCGCCATAGCAACCGTAAATGCATTTGTCTCTTAATTGAATCTAATGAAGGAACGCAGTTTTGAGCGTTTGTAGTCAGAGGCACGCTGACAACGAGGACATTCCACTTCCACAGACCACTCGGGCTCAGTGGTTTCCAATAGATTACGTTCAAATTTGGAAAATAGTAACATATTGTCGGTAATCGAAATCAAAGGGGAGATATTAAGGGTTGAAAAAGTTTGATAGTATTTAAATGAGGATTTAAATTTTGCTAGACTTAGGTACAGGTTTAGATTTATTGGCTATTTTACATAAAGAGTTTGTTTTTAGTACCTCAATGAATGAATAATACATAAATCAATTATAAAAGGTGTGGTTCACATCAATATATCATGTATTTATGTGTTCAAAGTTATAAATCAAGTATTCTTAAATAGGTAAAAAACAATGTTTTTCACCAATGTTAAAACCATGTCATTTTTAAATACTTTCTAGTGTCAAAAGAATGTAATTTTTGCACGTTGCCATCAGTAAGGTGAAAAAAAAAAGTAATTAAATATTTAATTAATTATATAACCTACAAAATAAGTATATTTGAAATATTATTATAAGAAATAATTTAGTGACACGTGGCCAATTGTTGTTAGAAATAATTTTTGATTAAGCTATGAGCGTTCGCCGGGATTTGAACCCAGAACCTTTCATTCGCATGATGACTGCTCTAACCAATTGAGCTACAAACACTCGGTGAATACTGTAAAGTCACTTTACAAATTTCTTCAACTACAAATAGCACGAAAAAGCATGAGTATTTGCCGAGTGTTTGTAGCTCAATTGGTTAGAGCAGTCATCATGCGAATGAAAGGTTCTGGATTCAAATCCCGGCAAACGCTCATAGCTTTTTCAAAAATTATGAAATGTTATTAGTTAGATTAGTATAATTAGTTAAAATTCGGTTGAAGAAAGTACTTATTTTCACAATACCTGTACTGTAAGTTAACCATTAATGACACAATTTAAACACAGTAAGTGCAACTTTTATTCTACAGTTCATTTCCATGGTTACATTAGGACTATAATATTTACTTATCATCCACCGTGGACAGTAAGTTCATAGAACGTAATATACTATTGTGTATTATGAGCTTAAAGTGAATATTTGTTACACAAACACGATAATTGTAGTACGAGCCGAAGACAAAAGCTGCATTAGTGTAAGAGGATCAAAAATACATTACGCTTGTGATACACCTAATTTTTCTTAGATTATTAAAAAAGTTAAAATAAAAGCGCTAAAAATAAATTCGTTCCGTCAATACAAGTTTCTGTTTTATTTGTATCGCTGGTCACTACTGAAACAAGCGCACATTTAAAATCTGTTTCGTACGTTTATTCAAAATCAACTCAGCTCTTCGTATTTTCATGAAACTTATAATTACCAAGTTTCGTTATCAAATCTTATCTCGTTCATGAGATATTGCATACTCGGACACACATCCATCCATCCACACACACACAGATATCATAGAGAAAATGATCAAAACGGATTCAGTGGACCTCAAAACACGTATTTCCGTGAAAATCTCGTAAACGATTTTTTTCACGATTCCAATATTTCCTTATACTGCGTATAAGAAAGTAAAAAGGAAAGTAAGCAACAAATATAATAAACTTTCAATGTATGTATTTATTAAAATATTCAGGTTTGTAGTTAAATCTACCATAATGTTGTTTATCTTATCTATGTTTTTATACGTATTTTTATATGCTGAGTTCAATAAAAACTTAATTTGGATTAACATTTCTTTTCAATTTTCCATGTCCCGCAATTACAACGGATATTCAGCGTTTTACTGTATATTATCTATTATCCTATCTAAATAAAAATACATATCAAGTAGAATTTTTTTGTATATTTTTTGTATTTTTATTCTCTTTACCACATTTGACATAAATATTAATTTACCTTAACTACCGTTAAAGCAAAATTGTAAAAAAGTATATTGCATGCTTTAAAAGCATGATTTCGCAGAACCGCCAGAAAATCACATTTGTTAAATAAGTGAAAAAATATCGCATCAAAATTATTGCATGGAGGTATTAGTATTATACAATAATAACTAATACAGTCCTGGATACTGGATGTGAGTAGTTAAAATCAATTTAACTAATATTTGTCATTATCATTTCACCATCCGTAGTTACTACAACAGAGAGCTAAATTAAAACTAAGAGATAAAACATAAAAAAATAGCACAATTAAGCTACGTTTCGACATCTTAACATAGTCTCTGTTTTAGTCTTTGTTTTTTGTTTCTGTTTATGTCGGAAACATTCCAGCCATTTCCAGCTCTTAACATAAACATAACCTTAATTCAATATTCCAGTAAAGGTTTGTTCACTTAAATGAGAAAATAATTGTATAAGACTATTAGGAATACTTTAAAAATTATATAAAATTATTAATAAGGAATAGTATTTACTATTAAAATTAAGCACTAGTTAAATTAAATTATACAATTCCAAAACAGTTTGAAAAAATGGAGACATTATTGTAGTGAACAAACCAGAATATTTCAAATATAGTAATTAAAATTTCAAAATAGATTTTTATATGATTAAAATTGATTAAATTGCAATTATACTTATAAAATCAAAGAAAAGAAATAAATTTTCAAATGACTGCGACCAAATAATTTCTTTTAAACATGTTAGTTTTGTTGTTGCTATTAATCTAGTAATTTTTATTTTTTTCACAGTTGAAATTGTTACTATTTTTATTCTATTGTCTATATTTATCGTATTTTCAACACAAACCTAATGACATTTGATAAATACGGCGTAGAATTGACAGCATAACAAGAGATAGCATTACCGCAGCTAACTCTCTCTTACAGAACAGCGACGAAAGATTATGTCGAAAGTATGAAGTCTGCAAACTTTGTGTTTATGCGCAGTGACAAAGACAAAGACTAAAATGAAAACAGTAGCTGGAAACTCTCAGCTGTATTCACATATGACAAACTCTCAAGGTTATGTCGAAAAACTAAAACTAAAACTATGTTAAGAGGTGGAAACAAGGCTTTACACCAAAAAAATTTGATTCTAAGTTTGAAAAACTGATAATATCAAGTCGAACTCTTTACAGTTTATAGTAATGTAAACTAATTCATATGAAATTTAAAAATTTAAATTTCGTTCGTACAACTGGGCAGTACCTACCGATTTTGTAAATATAAAATATTTATGACACAAAAAATATAAATATATCATCACGCCTTCTACACATTATTGGGTGTGGCACTATGCCGTAGCAGCTCTCGGTAAGTGATATATTTATACGCGTAAAGTGCGGTTACCAGCCGTTAAATCACGGCTTCCAAAGACGTTAGTGGTGGGGAAGCCACAGGGGTAATTTTAATGTGATGAAAATTGTTTGTCGGCTATGAGAATCGAAGCGAAGTTCTCAAAACCACAAGCCGACTCGATACCACTGAGCTACTACTCCATAATTATGTGGTAGTCAGTTAAATTTCCATAGTTAATGTGCCAATTAATAAAATTAACTTACATATACAGCCCGATACTTAAAAAAAGTTTGAGCAAATCCTGTATTTTGGATTAGCTAATCTGATTTTAGTTCGATTTTAAAAGTTAATACAAAACACTTTCGCCAAAACTAAATAGTAACAAAATTATACCTATTAGAGTTTTACAACGGCTTGGAAGGACCAGGGTAAAATATATTTTTGGCTAAATTCTCGACTTTTTAAAGTCAGGAGCTCGACTTTTAAACTAGGGATTCCGACTTTTAAACTCGGGATCCGACTTTTTAAAGTCGAGATTCCGACTTTTAAACTCGGAATTCCAACTTTTTAAACTCGGGATTCCGCCTTTTTATACTCGGGATTCGGACTTTTTAAAGTCGAGATTCCGACTCCGAATATGGACGAATAACGGAAATATTGAGATCTCGAATTTAAAAAGTCGGAACCTCGACTTTAAAAAGTCGGAATTCCGAGTTTAAAAAGTCAGATCCCGAGTTTAAAAGTCGGGATCCTCACTTTAAAAAGTCGGATCCCGAGTTTAAAAATTGGATCCCGAGTTTAAAAAGTCGGAATCCCGAGTTTACAAATTCGGAATCTCGACTTTAAAAAGTCGGAATCCCGAGTTTAAAAAGTCGGAATTCCGAGTTTAAAAAGTCAGATCCCGAGTTTAAAAGTCGGGATCCTCACTTTAAAAAGTCGGATCCCGAGTTTAAAAATTGGATCCCGAGTTTAAAAAGTCGGAATCCCGAGTTTACAAAGTCGGAATCAGGACTTTAAAAAGTCGGCATCCCGAGTTTAAAAAGTCGGAATTCCGAGTTTAAAAAGTCAGATCCCGAGTTCAAAAGTCGGGATCCTCACTTTAAAAAGTCGGATCCCGAGTTTAAAAAGTTGGATCCCGAGTTTAAAAAGTCGGAATTCCGAGTTTAAAAAGTAAAGATCCCGAGTTTAAAAGTCGGGATCCTCATTTTAAAAAGTCGGATCCCGAGTTTAAAAAGTTGGATCCCGAGTTTAAAAAGTCGGAATCCCGTGTTTACAAAGTCGGTATCTCGACTTTCAAAAGTCGGAATACCGAGTTTAAAAAGTCGGAATTCCGAGTTTAAAAAGTCAGATCCCGAGTTTAAAAGTCGGGATTCTGACTTTAAGAAGTCGGGATTTTAGCCAAAAATATATTTTACCCTGGTCCTTCCAAGCCGTCGTAGAGTTTATTGAAACTTTGTATCTAGTTATATCTAGAATAGGTAAAACGGCGTAAATATTTAAATGTTTTATGTAGGTACCTGGCCTATATTTTGCACTCTATAATGGTCTGTAACTTTAATAAATATCATTTCTAAATTGCATCAAAGCTATTAACAAATTTGTCAGTATTGGTATCAACACCGGATTTCCTCAATTACAATCTAACTAGAATGCCACATATATTTTTGTTTTATAAAATTCTATAACTGTTGAACGATCAATGACATCAGAAATCCTAAATGTCATAAATTAACCGTTTTCTAAATATTAAAAAAGTGTAACAAATGAACTTATAATAATATCGAAAAATGGTTCATGTATACTTGTTACGAATAAGTAATAGACCATTTTACTTATTATTTATTTTAATATTGATTTAATGGATCACAGGCTTCTAGGTGATAAGAATTTTACAAAAAATTTAACACAATTTTTAGTTACATTCTTTTATTAAAAAGCGACGTTTCGGTCCAAAATTCTGGCCATTTTCAAGCAATTACTAAATATAATAAAGAAGTTACATTTTAACAAAAAAATTTAAATTTAAAAAACATGGTTCAAAGAACCAATTAGTAAAACAATTCAAGTTGAGATGATCATCTCAACAGTCAGACAGTGTACTGCAAAAATTTAAGAAAAAAAAAAAAATTATTTATTTTGTAATAAAATTAGAGATGGGCGAATATTCGAATACCGCGAATACCGAAAGTATTCGATATTCGAGATATTCGAATATTTATGCCAATGGGAAACATTCGAATACTTCGAATATAGCGTGACATGTCTTGAAATTGAAACAGCGGCTGTCTTTGACACTTTGATGAACTCAGTTGACGGTTGTACTTCAAGGTTCTCTGGTTTTACAGTTGTCACTTGACAGTTAAAGGGAACAAACTTTTTTTAGATACATGTTTACGTACTCGTATTTACTTCATTTCATATTTCATAATCATAATGATAATTTCATTAATTAATAACCATTTTTTTAAATTATCATAAACATAACCAGAGCTGTATAGCAGCTAGCTACTTTTGTAGCTTAGCTACTAGCTTAGCTACGTTTACCTTAGCTGTAGCTTGTAGCTTAGTTAAATGTGAAAAAATATAGCTGTAGCTTGTAGCGACCTATGTTTGTTCTATTACCTTAAAAATATTGTTATAACAACTGAAGCTACTTTTAAAGCTACTTTTTGTAGCCCAAAGGTACTTTTTGTAGCTTAAAGCTACCACTGTTCATTAAGAAATACCTATTAATTTTTGTTTTGTATTTGAACTGTACCTTCTTTATTGTTTTCTATAACTGTAGGATAACAAGTTATTATATAGTGTAAATCTATTAACATATTTTATTTTTCACTTGTTCTTAACCTATCCTACTTTTGTATTAAATATTAGATGAACTAAACATTGACTGTTTAGGAGTCTTCTGTTAATGAGACTGTTAATTTATTCCGATATAAATAAGAATTATAGCATAACAAATTAACAGTACATTTGTCCATTTGCGATTTTTTATATTTATTAACAGTCATTATAACAAAAGACTGATCAACTGATCATATGACAATGGGAAATTTAATAATTTTCAATAATTGAAAAAGTAGCTTTAAAATTTAACAGCTACTTTGTTGAAAGCTTTTAGCTGTAGCTTAGCTATATTTTACAAAATGTAGCTTATAGCTGTAGCTCAGCTACTTTTTCAAAGAATAGCTGTAGCTGTAGCTTAGCTACTTTTTTTAAGTAGCTTGCCCAGCTCTGTTAATTACGAATCAGTAATACAATAATCACATTATCATATCACATTACCATCACTTCGTTATTAGTATATCACATAGTTTGTTATTTTATTTTAATTTTATTTGTATTATTGGCCGGAGATCTATACTGTCACTTTCGTACAAAATCATTCTATACAAAACTATAATTGTACCCATTTGGTCTTACGGTATACAACTTTGAGGCTGTGCGAAACAATCTAATACCAACAAAATACAAAGACTACAAAACAAGACCATGAGATCGCAAACGCGCCCTGGTATGTCCACAATAATACACTCCACAATGATTTATCGTAGATATAAAAACGATACAAGAACAGGCAAAACTCTGCTCAGGAAAATATGAAAAAAAGATTTAATAACCATCCTAATAACTTAGCCATCAACCTACTAAACAACATGGAAGACGTAAGAAGATTGAACAGAAAGAAATCGCTGGACTTTTCACCCAAATAAATAAAGAAAAACTGAAATTTGAGGAACCATTACTGGATGGCGACCTCAACATATGAAATTATATATGTATATACAGTTAATTGTAATATTATTGTATCAAATTTGCTGGTTAGCCATGAAAGGCTAGTTGTAAATAAAAGTAACAAACAAAAGAAAAAAAATTGTATTATTATGATTTATTTATTATATTTCGTAATTAAATTTTTTTACATTTACTTATATTTATTTATTTATATTTACTGCTACATCCAGTAATGGGGTGAATAGCTCAGTGGTATGAAGACGGCCTGCGGTTCCTGCGAACCCTGGTTTGATTCCCACAGGCGACAAACAATTTTCATAATTTCAAAAGCTACCCCTGTGGCTCCCTCCCACTAACATCTTTGGGGGCCGTGATTTAACGACTGGTAACCGCACTTCACGCGCAAAATATATTACTTACCAAGATCTGCTTTGGCAGAGTGCCACACCCAGTAATGGGCGTTTATTTATTTATTTATTTATCCAGTAATGGGTAAAAGACGTGATGGTATATTTATTTATTCTCAGCTCATATATAATAAAGACATTATTACACTGATTTCAGTTGAATTATATGGCACATAAAACACTATTGTTTTATATTCCATAAAACACTGTAAACAACTTGTTACTTAGCAACCACTTTATTTTGAGAAACTATATATAACTGAATCAACGTTAAATGTTACGACCAATCATCTTCGATACCTATAATTATGAGTTGTGAATAAAATTTTGTATTACACTTGTGTTTTATTGGTATATAAAACACTTAAGAATATTAAACACTCGACCTTCGGTGTCGTGTTTAAACTTTTCTTGCGTGTTTTATATACCTAATAATACACTTGTATAATAAATAACTATTATTTATTTATTATACATTTACTATACATTTAATTTATAATTACTTTTAAACAAATTTTAAATTCAGTGTATTCGAATATTTGAGATCTGATTAACATTCGAATTCGAGAAATTTGATATTCGCCTAAATAAAATCATACCTTTTACGAAATAAATGTAAAAATTTAAAAAAAAATCTATGAATAAAGTTATGTTACAACTGGTTGAATATGATCCATTGTTGCACATGATCTCAATTTTCTTTATCATAAGTTTAAATACAGGGTATTTTTGTACTTGGGGACAAAAAATCCGGGTATTTATTATATAACGTATCATAGAACAAAAAGAATGATTCAAAATTCTCAAAATTAAATGTGGTTTATCTTAAATAAACAATTTTTATTGCCACTAATTTGAATAGCTATTTCTATTATTAATAATTATAATATAATTATAAACTCTACAAAAGTCAATTTATTTGACATCAGAGAAATGACTGTTTCTAGTGGTGGCCAGTGTCACTGAAAATTAGAAGTTTGTGAATATGAAATTTCTCAAATTCGAATATTAATCAATCTCGAATATTCGATGTATTCGAATACTCTGAATAGTTAGGTACTTACCTACTAATTAAAAAAAAAAATTATAAATTAAATTTATAATTGTAAATAATAAATAATAATGATTTAAGTAATAAATAAACATATATAAATGTAATTAAAATATATAATTCAGGCGCGGTGGTCGAGCGTGTTAATTCACATCTCGTAACATGCTGTGACGTCACCCGAACCAAGGTTCGTCAGTTCGAATCCGCTTGTCGAAAAAGTATGATTTGTAGTTAAATAAAAAAAAATACAGTTACTTGTATTAATCATACTCGGGCGCTATAAGCTAGTCACTTATACATATGCCTTAAAAAAAAGTAACATCGACTACGAAAACCGGCAGTACGGCAGCATAAAAACTGCGGCTCGGTGTGTCCGGTAGGCCCAATCCCGATTTGGCCTGTAGCGCCATTGAAGAAGAAGAAGAATTAAAATATAATTATATAATATATAAATAATAATAATACCAACAAAATAAAAATAAATTAACAAAATAAATGATATACTAATAACAGAGTATGTAACATAAAATATCATTGTTATTTCATTACCTGTCATTGTTAAACTTAATTTCACTCCTATATTTATAAAAATGATTATTTGCAATAAAACCAAATTTGGAAAACTTTAACCTAAAAAATTAATCATGAAATATTGACAGTAAGGAGGCTTGCCAACTAAACAGGATAGCCAAATTAAAATTTTTTGCGAATCAATTATAGTTACCCGGTATTTAATTCTTTATTACAATGTTCACAGTAATCATTTCTGATCCTGGCAGCTCTACGCAGTTGCTGATCTCAACCAACATGTTCCGTAAGTATATTACATATTATTTGCCTCTAGATTAGAGTAGGTATCTCTCAATTCAATAATAGTTACGTTATTAAATAATCTTGTTGTTAAATTCAATTTTCAGTCTGGTGTAACGAAGCACCATGGTTCGTAATACGTCCAAACTAAATACTAGATAAATGTGAAAATTGCCGTTAGTACAACTTCAAATCCAGTTATATAGTTTCATGTTTAACTACTTAACTTGTTTTATAAACTAGGAATAGAATTAGCATTTGTATTAAAGCACTTTTAGAATTATCAAGTTAATGTAACTACATTTTAATGTTGAAATTTAATAATATAACAAAACTGGTACGTTGTTGCTTTTAGTTCATTAGAAATTATACCAGGTGGTGCTTGGCAAGGACGATCATAGGGATTTAATATGCAAAATTCATAATGTTGTAATTTTCAGCTTCCCTAATTATTTGAAGCAAAAAAGCTTCAAATAAAACTTTTAGGGCATACAATTTTGCAGTAAAATCAATACACAATACAAGGTGTGGCTATTAAATAACGAGACTCATGCTATTTTAACAAATTATTTTGATTCCATACCTATTTATTTATTATCACTTTCAATATACACCCAGTGGCGTATCTATGGGGGGCGGTGAGTGCGGTCAGCACCGGGCGGCACATATTTTGGGGCGGCATTTTTTATATTTAGTTTTAGTTGTAAAAAACAACTTGTTCACTTCATAAGTTTACTTTTCGATTTCTACGAATTATGAATTACTATATGATTTCGAATATTTTTCTTCATCGTCAAGTCAATGTAGGGTTGAAAATATTATCTCGAAAAATTCATTTACTACTGCCTAATTTAAATATGCCATCCAATGGTAAAAAAGTTCCCCACCTATAGTTTGTCTCAATTACAATTATTTATTTATGTTTATTAATTAAATGGGGTAATGGTTCAGTGGTTTCGAGTTGACTTGTGGATCCTGAGGACCTCGGTTCGATTCCCACAGCCGACAAACAATTTTCACCAAATTAAAATTACTCCTGTGGCCCCCCCACCACTAACATCTTTGGGATCCGTGATTTGACGGCTGATAACCGCACTTCATGTACATAAATATATCACTTACCGAGATCTGCTTCGACAGAGTGCCACACCCAGTAATGGGTAAAAGTCGTGATGATATATTTATTTTATATTTATTTCTTTAATTTATAAAAACCACCATTTGATTAACTTAGAAAGGGCAGCAAATTGGAGACCGCCCTGGGCAAAAGTTCAAGGTACGCCACTGTATACATCCCCCCTCTATCCCTACAATGCTGCATTCGAATCTTCCATTGTTCGAAACAGTGTTGGAAGTCTTCTTCTGTCAGCTCCTTCAGAACGCGTGCCGATTTCTCTTTCAAATCTCAAATCTTGTTGCTATTAAGGCAAATTTCACCTTAGGAAACAGATAGAAGTCGCACGGTGCAAAATCTGGCGAATAAGGCGGATGGTTCAACACTGGGATGCTGTACTTGGCTAGAAATCTCTTGATAGATATTGCGGAATGAGCCAGCGCATTGTTTTGATGGAGAAACCATGACTTGTCCTTCCAGAATCCGGATACTTTTTTCAATAAATTATAAGTTTCAGTAGCAGTTTTGCCAAGTTTCATGTGAAATTTCACAACAATTCGTTGCTCTAATGTTGCACTTAACATTTTTTCGGCGAAACAAAAAAACAACTCTAATTAAAACGAATGGTACGGCTATACGGATTTGTTTACAGAAGCGAGAGAACTGCATTAGACGTCAGTCTCGTTATTTAATAGCCGCACCTCGTAGTTATTTATGTATCAAGGGTAAAAATAAGTGTTTTTTACGTATATGCACGTGGCATGATAATAACAAGCTCAGGGTCAGAAACGCTAATTTCATCTGAGGTACATACGATATTTTCTCTGACACAGGCAAAAAAGTGCCTACTTTCCTGAGCAATTTTAGTATGGAAAGTAGGTTTTTACAAAAACAGTCAAATAAAATACGTATCCAAGTCTACAAAAGAAATAACAGTCTGGTAAAGTACAAAACAGTCTGGTAAAGATTTTACCTGACTGTTATTTTTGTTGTAACCTTGGATACGTGGTCTGTTGTCAGTACAATTCATATAAAAAAATAGAAACATTTTGAATTATTTATGATTAAATATTTATGAAAATAAACGGTTTTAGAAAAAACAGTATACATAGTACGTCAGGAAAGTGTTTTTACTTGACCCAGCGGAATAAAATACTCGACATGCAGCCTCGTAATTCAAACAACGGCTACGTCAAGTAAAATATCATTTTCCTAACTTATTATGAAATATATTATTATGCACAACAAAAGAACATTTAATTTTATATATAATAGATTAAAACAGGTACATTTATTTGTCAAAATAACATTTTGCAAAAGCAAGTATTCACAATAAACAGAAATTGTCATTTTGTTTATGTATGCACAAGAAATTATTTTATTATGGTCCTAGGGCCGCTTTTCAGGGTTAAAACACATGAATTTCGGCCAAGTTGTGCATAAAATTAATTTTGCATGCTTTGTAATGACAAAAATTAGATCCGAAAATGACCAAAATTGTCTCAAAACTATCGATAGCCATGGAATTGAAACAAAATTAAACAAATGTTCGACGTGTTATCTATCAAAACTATAAAAATAAATGTAGGTACTAATGTAACGAAATTATTTTGACGGATAAAACATCAAACATTTGATTAATTTTGTTTCTATTCCATGACTATCGATAGGTTTGAGGCAATTTCAGATCTGATTTGTGGTGTTACACAGCATGCAAAATTAATTTTGTGTATTGATTTAGCTGCAGAATTGTATGTCCTAAAAGTTTTATTTGAATTTTTTTGCCTAAAATGATTAGGGAAGCAGAAAATTACAACATTATGATTTTACATGTCAAATTCCTATGTCTATCCTTACTAAACACGACACGGTATAATAGTGCATAAAAGATTTAAAATAATTCAATTAATGCATTTAATTTCACAAAATTTAATAATTCATGAAATAAATAACTTTATAATTTTATGAGCACAGTTAGTGATTGTATTTTTGAAACAAGATTTCACATTCTTATCGTTTTAAACTAAACCGAATGCCATAATTTCAACGGGACCGGAAATGATAATGCGTTTATCCAAGATGTGTTTCCGGCCATTCTTGAACTTGGAATACTAGCACGAAACCCAGTAGCGGATCCAACGGAAGGGGCACAGGGAGCAATTGCCCTACCCGAGAATTTTTTACCTTCTTATACACAGTATAAGGAAATATTGGAATCGTGAAAAAATCGTTGACGAGATTTTCGTGGAAATACATGTTTTGAGGTCCACTGAATCCGTTTTGATCATTTTCTCAATGATGTCTCTGTGTGTGTGTGTGTGTGTGTGTGTGGGTGTGTGTGTGTGTGTGTGTGTGTGTGTGTGTGTGTGTGTGTGTGTGTTCGTCGGGCTTGTGTATTGTCAAATGGCAACAAGTTTGAGAAAGATACTGAAGAATTATTTTCTAATTTATCCAACTCTCAAGTTATTTTTCATTAGATTATTTTTACTTTCTTATACGCAGTATAACGAAGTATTGTAATCGCGAAAAAAATCGTTGACGAGATTTTCGCGGAAATACGTGTTTTGAGGTCCACTGTGTGTGTGGGGGTGTGTGTGTGTGTGTGTGTGTGTGTGTGGATGGATGGATGGATGGATGGATGGATGGATGGATGTGTGTCCGAGTGTGCAATATCTCATGAACGAGATAAGATTTGTTAACGAAACTTGGCAATTATAAGTTTCATGAAAATACTAAGAGCTGAGTTGATTTTGAATGGCATTGAAAAACAGGAAAAGGAAGTTTACTGGACACACAAAACAATAAATAAATTTTCCTGTATATGCGTCTAATTTTGAGAAAAACTAATTTTTATATTTAATAATATATTTCAATAATTATAGTAGCAATAGAAACAAAAAACATAAATTTTAATTTTCGCTTTATCTAGTCTTTTTCGAAAAAAAAATACATCATTAAAATGGTCAACTAATTTGTCAACTTTGCCTCAATTTAATCGACTTCGTATCTCACGGTTCTTGAGATACCAATGGTTAGGCTCGAAAAACGGACATTCTGTATATGCCTCATGAGTAAAGTTAGACATAATATAGTCATTACATTAACATTAACATTACAAAAAAATTATACGTAAACAAATTTGATATTTTATATGTTACAAACAGATAAATGCTGAATTACTGAAAAACTAAATTACATTTTTAATAATATTATGTAACATTAACATATTCTAAATATTAAATATGCTGTGTATAAGAAAGTCACAACACTAGATTTTTCTTTTTGAATTCGCGCAATAGTTATTTTCTAATCTGCTCCTTGTACAAACTTATAAGAAAATATAAATCAATGAATCAAATAGAAATTTGTTTCAATTAATCTTCGTAGTGAGTGAACAAAACCACCATAGTTGGATATTTTGTTTTTGTACATCAGGGTGACATGAAAAAGGAAGAATGTTGCAATTAGTGGTACATTTATTTCGTGCAATATCTCACACTCGTAGAGCGTGAACATGAAGGCGGATGCGCCTCTGAGCAATTTCTAAATCAATAAAGTGGTTGCACTTTTTTAATATAATTTTAATTAGAAGATTATGGAAACTTATTCGCAGTATTAAATTTTACACTAAAAGAATCGCACTCTTGAATAAAACTACATTTCATTCTTATGACATCATTTTACATACAACCACTGAAATAATATAAATGTTAACATTAAAATTGAGAAAATTGTTTTGTAGTGTTCAATACACAGATCATAATATACTACTATAGATAAGAAACTGCCATGTTACACATTGGGACTGTATTTTGCGCCATCTGAGTAGTGGAAGTCTAACTAAAGTCATGTAAATAGGCAACCCGATATGCATATTTAGGCAGCTTGTAATTATTATTATTATTTTATATTTATTTAAACTACATAAAATAAAAATTCATTATTACAATATAAATATTTATTAAAATATTCTCCTGCATACAATTTATTTATAATTTGAACTGTTTCAATCGCAGTTTTATCCAACTCTTGTGAACTTGAAATTATATTATGACTTCCTCATCTAAATATTATTTATTATATGTTCACTTACTTACCTGTAGCAGTGCAGTTTTTTACTCAACAATTGATATTAGTTGATGACATTATTTATATGAAATTATTTCACAAATATAAATTAATTGGATATTTGACAGATTAAAAAATTTGAAATACATACAAATGACAACTACAGGAACAATCTAGCAACCAATGATTGCCGATATTGTAGTTACCTAAAATAGTTGTCACATAAAGACTATTAGCGCCATTCCTTAGGTGGAAGTCTAACTATAAACATAGTCCCATGGTTACCTATATAACTTTCCGCAGCCTGGTTCAATATGAAATCTAAATTAGTAATTGTTGAAAACATTCTACACCAACAATAGTAAACTAACTTTGAAATTTTTAAAATAGATTAAAAGGATTACAGGCTTAATTTGTTGAAAAGTTGTACCAAAAATTGAAAACACAATTTTTAAAACATTCTTTTATTCATAAGCGACGTTTCAGCCTAAATTCTGGCCATTATCAAGCAAAACAAGAGTATAAAACTGAAGTTACATTGTAAAATTTTTTTTAAATTAAAACATGGTTCAAGAACCATTTAGTAAAACAATAATCATTGAGATGAACATCTCAATAGTCAACAGTGTACAGAGAACAAAACTTCAGTTTTTATGGCGCCATCTGTTTTATTTTTCAGGGACTTTTCACCTGCCCTCGTAATAATAATTCAGCAAATTACATAATTCAAATATTCTTGTACGCTATTAAAGCAATGGTACAACAAAAATAATTTGAATAATTTTAATTATTTTTAACTTATTAAATTTATTGTACAGAATTATTATGATTATATATTTTCCTACGTATTTTGAAACAATAAATAATTGACATCAAAATATATCAAATTGGTTTTTTAATAACAAATTGATATCAAACGAGCTGTGCCAGGTCTTCGCGCACGGCTCCACAGACCCTCAAATATGATTCACTTCTATAAAATAATATCAAACAGCTTTTAAAGAAATTTCACTAAACCAATTGACGCTCAAAAATTTTGCAATTCTGCACGCCAGTCCTTCAAATGACTTTTCATTTAATATCATGCATAATAGGGTTTTGGAGCATATTAAATTAAAACAATTGCCAATCGAAAAAATAAATATTCTGCACGCTAGCTCTTTTAAAGCCCTTTCATATAATATCAAACACAATATGATTAGGAATAATTTTTTGGTCGAAACAATTGCCGAGCGTAATTATTATTTTTTTTTTAATTCCATCTTAAAGTTCTTGCAAAGCCCTTTCAAATGACATCAAATACGTGATGTACAAATAACAATAAAATTCTTTGCTTCAAACAGAAAACCAAATAAATTACTTTATATTAAATATAACAAGAAATTTATTGCACTGGTTCAAAATACAAAATTTATTGGTGTCCACATGCAAGAAAACTTAAATAAATGAGATCTGTGCAAACCTATCTTAAAACTCTTACAGCCAAAAATACAATAGTTATATATTATTTTCCATATTTTCCATCTAGAGTAATATGTAATCATATTTTGGGGTAATTCACATCATGCTGACAGAGTTTTTATTTTACAAAAATATATTATAAGAATAATATTAAGCTTGAGATTAAGAGATTCATGTAGAGAGCATTCTAATAAGTTAAAGATACTACCAATTCACTGTTTATTTATCTTCGAAATACTAATTTTTCTCAACAATAACATCAACCAGTTTAATAATCACACTTCATAATAAGAAGATTAAGAATAGGACACACTCTCCTAACAGATAAACACATTTTCGAAAGAAGAGAACCGGACATCTGCGAAGTGTGCAATACCCAACTAACAGTACAGCACTTACTAATAGAATGCCAAAAATTCAGCAGAGAACGACTACAATGCAACATCCCCACTACACTCAGATGAGCACTAGGAAATTCCCAAGAAAACCTAAAACGCACTCTACAATTCATCAAGACAGCCAAATTAACAAATGATATCTAAAATCACCCAAATGTTATATAAATGTTATATACACATACCTAACCATTCATTCATTCATTATATGTAAATACTGTATCTGAGTACTAATAGCCATAGCAGCTGAAGTGCTCGTTAAACTTTTGAAATTAAAAAAAAAATAATAATAATCACACTTATTGTACAAGAAATATAAATACTCATTTAGTTCAGTAGTTGCAGCTCATGTTCACGCAATTTTAATAGGATTTGTTCAAAATCATAAATAGTACAAATTTTAATCGATTAGAGAATCTGAAACTACGTGCAATGTGATGTCACACTTTCTTTAAATAACATGATTTATTTGAAAATATTTATATATTTATCTACTCGTATTGTTAATTCTTAATTATAATGATTATTACTGTTATTATTATTACCTAATTTAATAACATAATATGCATACATAAATACATATCTTCACGCTATATCCCAACAAATGGGGTAGCACGAACCCTAAAATCACTCATAAAACATTCACTCATCACACTCATCAAACAATCAGCCCTCGTCAAACATTATCATCCAAACACACCACCCTCACTTCAACCTCCTTCATAGATCACTCCATATACTCATTCATTATTACACTGATGCTGGGTTGCATGAAAGTTTTATCGGTTCATTAGCAATTAACGGTTCAATAAATTTTAGAAAATCCCTATTGATTCTGTTGTTAGATAAACAATTCTTTAACTAAAGAGCTCTTTATTTTTTTCTTGCAACCCAGCATCAATATTACAATATTAAAAAGCGTGTTGTAATGAGTTCTATGTCGATGCAAGTGCTGTGATGAATTTTGAAAATAAAATGACAGCCTAATACCAAAAAAAATTAGATTTGATTGAAAACTTAATCAATCTGCTCACGGCTCAAAGAAGAACAAAAAAATAGAATTTAAAAAATGTTAATATTGAAATAATTTTTCTCATATCATAAAATTAAATCAAACATTATACGATATATGTAATTGTAATGTATTGCCCAATACTCGATGGATTATCAAACTCTGCCTACGGCCTCGTTCTACATTTTTCCCATCTCGTATTGCAATATGATACATTACAATACTTATATTAATACAAAGACAAAATGTTAATTGCGATGTGGAATTGAGTCTTAATAAATAAGAAAAAATAGGAAAAAAAATTTTTTTGGTCTTTGTATTATTTCAATCGCTGTCGAGCAGTTTGTGATTTTTGTCGGTAGATGGCACCACGGGTTGCTCCGTAGCTCTCATGTCATGTTACCGGCTTACATAGTTTAACATCAGTCAGTTCAGCTAAGACAGTATCACAATTCACTTGTCCTAGTTGGTCTAGTTGGATAGTTGATCGCACCATACTGATGAGTCCCTAAAGGACGAAACCTTGTCTATGGTTAAAGCTGAACTGACCAGCCGTTTGTTGATGACCTGATAAGTTGATTCAAACGTGCTGTAAATTTTTGTGGAATTTGTGACAAGTGATGGAAAATTAGTTCTTTCCTTTTTTTCTTATTTATTAATACTTATATTGTAAATAATTATTAAATAACCAAAATAACTGATATATTATATTCTTATATAAATACAAAAATCTTCAACCACCCTATTGCAGGTATCATAAACCAAAGTATATTATACTATAATTTCTTTTCTTAAAATTAAATTATTTAAAACAAAACTATCGTACTTTAGGAACAAAATTGATTTTTACATTTCTGTTTGCGACATACCTAAACATAATGCCCCCTCCGAAAATATTAGCTGGATCCGCCACTGACGAAACCTACATAATTTATTCTTTTATAATTCTACTTTGAAACTACTAATGTACGAATGAATCAATTTCTGTAAGTAAATAGTGAGAATGACACATTAGAACAGTACCTCATTTTTCTGTCAATCCAACTATAAATAAAAGCCCGGAACAAACAGAAACTCGTGTTCGTGCGAATAACAAGTTTACCGACATTTGTGAACAAATATTACATAAAACAGTGAATGGTCTTCGTTTCTAGCGGACATAAAATCCGTCATTATTTTTACATTTTATTTTCTCGCTTCGGCCACGTTCGAGTCTCTCCAAACAGTTTATGTTTTGTTTCCCAGCGCTGGTGGGGGGTGTAGGCATGACTGCGCATGTGTAAACACACTAACACACACATACAATTACAACATGTGTGAGATATGAATTCGATTCATACATGTACACATAATCTCACACATATGTTAAGGTGATACTAACGTGCGATGTTGCCAGTTGTACGTGACCATGTTTGGGATTTAATTCAATCAGTGGCATTCAAACAACTTGACAATTTAAAAATAAAATATGAGTTGTAAGTAGGTAAGTAAATTAATTAAAATACTTCTCAACACGTTTAGATTAGTTGGCTTGATGTAATTAAAACCTTAATATTTCACGATGAGTGACGACGGCGACGTTTCGAGACTTTGGTTTGATTTCATTCTCAAGTCAAAAAACAAAATTAAACGGTTTATAGCCATAGTAACAATTTTTTCAATTTAAAATTTAAGGTCAAAAATATTTTTTCCTACAACTGTGCGATTTCTTTGTTATTAAAGACCTATCTTGGTTACGTATGGAAAGTAGACAAATGCAAACCAAGTGCGTTTCTGTAAACAAACAAACGCCGAAAGTAATTTGTACTTTACGCAATTGTCAAAGAAAATACAAGTTAGATCGATTTAAATTTCGCGCCAAACAGGGAATTTCATATTTTAGGCACATAAGAATAAATATGCAGTGATATATTTTGAAGTTTATAAACATAACCTTAAACTGCAATATATCTAATCTGTACACATCATATTGAGCAGACCAGAACTCAAGTATATCATTATTAAATAAATAAATAAAATAAATATATCATCACGCCTTCTACCCATTACTGGGTGTGGCACTCTGCTAAAGCAGATCTCGGTAAGTGATATATTTTGCGCATGAAGTGCGGTTACCAGTCGTCAAATCACGGCCCCCAAACATGTTAGTGGTGGAGGAGCCACAGGGATTGCTATTTCAAATTATGAAAATTTGTCACCTGTGGGAATCGAACCAGGGACCTCAGGATCCACAGGCCGACTTCATACCACTGTGCTAGCCATCCCATTAAATATGATAATTAAGAAAAAGAACCCAACAAAGTAAAATATATCGATAAATGGTTTTATTTGCAGAGTAAGTGAAATACATAATATTGATTGTTTGTGTATATTAATAACACGTTGTTACAGTTGCTTATATTGACATAATTTGAAGGAAAACTTTTGTACTGTCTAAAGAAACATTGATTTCTTCCGTACCTGTTCATATTATTAACAGTAATATTATTGACAACAATTTCGTTGATTTTAGAAGTACCAGCAGCAGGTTGATTGTCATTGTCAAGAATATATCCAACATGTATATGATAAAGAAGAATCACTCAGTGTAGTATTCCAATCTAGACGATTTTTAAGAAATTATCTTGAAATTAGTGAAATATTTTTAAATAACGTAGAAGAAGCAATCAACAAACAAACCATAGCAATGCTGTAAAACATCGTTTTTGTGTAATATCATTAAAATTTAAGAAATTCTGATAATATTTTAGTGATTTTCTAAATCGAACAGTTGTAGGAAAAATTTTGTTTATAACACGTGCTGGAAAAGGTTGCGAGCGCGTGTAAATTTCCGCAACTCGGCAAGCCTCGTGCGTTAAATTCTGTACTTGCACGTAACAAGCCTGTTTCAGCACTTGTTATAAAAATAATTATTTTTCTCTTTTAACAAGAACAACATGTCAAAAAAAAATCGATTTACTTCCATTTCAGATATAGAAATACACCAATAAATTTTGGAAACAATTTCCAAGAATACAATAACAAGTAATTAATCGATATGAACCCTGTTCAATTTTTTTTAAGTTGGATGAATCGACCTCAACAGCTAAGTTAAAAAATAATCTATTGAAAAATAACTTGAGAGATGGATAAATTAGAAAATAATTCTTCAGCATTTTTCTCAAACTTGTTGCCATTTGACAATACACAAACCCAACGAACTTTCGTGATTATTGCCTGGCAACAAGTTTTCGAAAGATCTGTTATATTATTTTCGATTTATTCTCTCTCTCTCTTGTTATATTATATAGCCGGCATTAACCCTAGATGAGTTTTCGCCTCCTCAAGTTTTCTTCTCCATTCGTGTCTGTCCATGGGCTTTTCCTTCCAATTTATTCTCTCTCTCTTATTATATTATTACTGACAATTTGTTTCCTATTTTCAGATTATGCTAACAGCAAAATTTCATTGCAGAAAATAGTGAATTTTAATTGATAACACATTTTTCGCACCTAACTCATTTATCATTTTCATTCCAGTGATCTGTCAATTCATACAATTGAACATCAAGGTTGACGTTAAATGAATTATTTACGCTGCAAACTTTATTGGATTATTCACAAATCAAGGCGAAGTTAATCTACATAATTTATGGAAATTCTTTTATTATTATTATATTCAGAACTATAGTGAACCAAGTCCAAAAATGGAAATATAAGAATGCATAGAAATATACCAGTCTAGAATTATATTTTATTCATAAGAACAACGATCACAGTCACAATTTTAATTTTCTACGTTTGAATAGCAAAATTAAAAAGAAATAAATCCTATACTATAATACAGTGGTTTTCAAACTTTTGGTAGCCAAAATCACCATGGGCGTCTACAGACATTTTTCCAGGGAGGGGGAGGGCGGATAGCAAAAAACTTTCAGATATACATAAATTTCTAAAATATATTTTTTTTACATAACATAAATGTAAACAATAGACACATATAACAAATAGATAAAAAATATTTAAATTTGTGAAATAAATTACTAGTCTTCATCGTCTGGGTTGAATTGAACAGGAAGGACAATTTTCTAATAACTCTTCCATAAATTGACACCATTTCTTCAATAAATTCCGATTTAGCAGTTTTACAGTTTTTATTTTCTAATATTTTGTGGCTGCGTATACTTAATAAACTTAGATTACTCAATCGTTACGATAGGAAACATGTCGCTAGCTGGTCAGGAATACTGCTGGAAATTCAGTTTCAGCTTGAATTTATTATCTTTAGACTTATAATTTCATTTTTAGTTTAATATATATATATATATATATATATATATATATATATATATATATATATATATATATATATATATATAAATTTTGAATGCTTTGTATCGGCACAAATTAGATCTGAAAATGACTAAAATTATCACAAAACTATCGATAGCTATCAAATATTTGACGTTCAATTTGTCAAAACTGTCAAAATAAATTCTTCATTTATTATTTCATTTATTTTGACAAATAAAACGTCAAACATTTGTTTAATTTTTGTTTCAGTTTCATGCCTATCAATAGTTTTGAGGCAATTTTCGCCATTTTTAAATCTAATTTGTGTCGTTCCATAGAATGCAAAATTAATTTTGTTTATTGATTCAGATGCAGAATTTTATGCCCTAAAACTTTTATTTCAAGCTTTTTTGCTTAAAATATTTAGGGAAGCAGGAAATTACAAAATTATAGTTTTACATGTAAAAGTCCTATGTTCGAGAGTCGTAGTCACCACTCTAGTTAATATCCAGGGAGGGGGCGCGCGCCCCCCTTGCCTCCTCCTGCGGACGCCCATGAAAATCACATATAAATTCTGCTTCTCCATTACTTTTTATGTGATCAAAATTACGGTTAGTAAAAGGCTAATTTAATAATGTACATTACAAATCACGATTTCAGAAATTAGTAAAGAAAAAAATCCTCATTAAGAACTCCGGTATACATGGGCGTCCGCAGGGAGGCAAGCAGAGGCACATGCCCCCCTGATTATTAACTAGTGTGGTGACCACGACATGTAAAATTATAATTTTGTAATTTCCTGCTTTCCTAAATAAGCAAAAAAGCTTGTTTATAAAAGTTTTAGGGCATAAAATTCTGCATCTGAACCAATAAACAAAATAAATTTTCCATACTCTGTAACGACACAAATTAGCTTTGAAAATGACGAAAATTACCTCAAAACTTTCGATATGCATGAAATTGAAATAAAATTAAACAAATGTTTGACGTTTTATCTGTCAAAACAAATAAAATAATAAATAAAGAATTTATTTTGAAAGTTTTGACAGATTGAATGTCGAGCATTTGTTTAATTTTATTTCAATTTCAAAGCTCGATAGTTTTGGGACAATTTTAATCATTTTTAGATCTAATTTGTGGCGTTACAAAGCATGCAATATTAATTTTGTATTTTATGCCCTAAAACTTGTATTTGAAGCTTTTGTGTTTTAAATAATTAGGGAAGCAGGAAATTAAAACAATACGATTTTACATGTTAAAGTAAGAGTTGCGATGATCATTTAAATTAAATTATAAGTTTAAAGATAATAAATTCAAGCTGAAACTGAATTTCCAGCAGTATTCTTATGGCCAAGCTAGCGACATGTGCCCTATCTTAACGATTGATTAATCTAAGTTTATTAAGTATACACAAACACAAAATATTAGAAAATAAAAATTATAAAACTGCTACATCGGAATTTATTGAAGAAATGGTGTCAATTTATGGAAGAGTTATAGGAAATTGTCCTTCCTCTTCAACTCAAATCCAGACGACAAAAACTAGTAATTTATTTCACAAATTTAAATATTTTTTATCTATTTGTTGTAATCATGTTATGTAAAAAAATATTTTAGAAATTTAGGTATATCTCAGAGTTTTGTGCGATCCGCTCCCCCCTGGAAAAATGTCTGTGAGCGCCCATGCCGGTATAGTTTGTTAGGAACTTTGAAATGTTGGTATAACAGTTTGATGAATTAATTGTATTTTACTATCAAGTTTGTAATAAATTCTTTGATGGCTAGTTGCACCGCCGTTACTTAATTTTTTATAATAAGTTTTCCATAAATGAACAAGATCTTGTCGAAATGAACTTCAAATGAATTATTTAAGATTACTGTCAAATATTCGATTTGATATTTTTCATTTAAGTTAGCCTTAAAATTTAAATAAAAGCGTGCAGAGGAATGAACCTTTGGAAACATATACAGTGAAACTTCTTTAACTCGAACTTCTATAACTCGAATTATTCTTTAAGTCGAATTTTTATCACAAATATTTACGTTTCCTTTTATTTTTAATGTATTTTTATCTCTCTAAGTCGAATTTCTATAACTCGAACTGATATTTCACTAGTAAGTCGAATTTTTCGGGACAATTCCTAGTTACGGACTGTTTTCACTGTCTTAACTAGGGATTTCCCCTTAGGTCGTGAACGAGTTCGAGTTGACGACTAGTTCAGTGGCAATTAGAGCTTTCTTCCGTCTAGTACTGTTATGGAAGTGCACCTCTAAAATGGCAAAGCGAAATTTAAAGTGCCTATCACTTGTGTCGCAATCTCGAATATAAAACAATATAACAATCTATCCACTTCTGATAATTGTCGCCTAAATACGATGTAACTTCTTCTGGATTGATACTGCACTTCTCTATTCATGTATTTGTCAGGATAAAATCATAGACGAAGTACAGTGAATATGAACATCAGTTTTATTTAATAAACATTTACAATAATAATTACTTTCAACCTATCTCGTCTATCGCCGGATACACACTATCTTAAAACTATCTACAAAGTCACCATGCACCCTTAACCATTTACACACGTCTCTTCATCCCTCACCTATTCCAACATGTTCTCACATTCGGCGTCACTCAGACAAACCCAGACACACTTGACCATAATTTATTAGTTTAGAAACACAAACACAACCCCAAACATATCATTTATTTTCCAATTTTTCGCTGATTGGTCCCAATTATTGTTAATTATCCGTTGATTCAATGACCTGGGGAACCGAGCAATTTGAAATAAATTTCAATTTTCAGCTTGTTAATAAGTGTGTTTTTATTGCCAATGTTTCGTCAGTCAAGACTGACCTCTTCAGGGCTGGAATTACAGAGTAACAATTTATTATAAGGAGCATATAAAAGCGCTCTAAGAACAATTAGTTTATATTCTTAGAGCGCTTTTATATGCTCCTTATAATAAATTGGTACTCTGTAATTCCAGCCCTGAAGAGGTCAGTCTTGACTGACGAGACGTTGGCAATAAAAACACACTTATTAACAAGCTGAAAATTGAAATTTATTTCAAATTGCTCGGTTCCCCAGGTCATTGAATCAACGGATAATTAAACATATCATTCTCACGATACTTGATATTTTCTAAAACTAATAACCATAAATTAACTAAAACTAAACAAAACACATAATTTAACAAAAACAGCCTAAATTATAAATATTGCCACACTTGAAGAAAAATGTTTATTAATCATTGAAGTAGAAAAAGGCGTTAAGAAAAAAAAAGGATATTGCTGCTCAATTTGGTATTCCTTCCAGCACCTTGTCCACCATTTTGAAAAACAAGGATACACCTTTAGAAAGAATCAAGGACTATGGTGTTAGCAGTAAACGCTAAAGGCTTACAAACTGTGTATATGATGATATTGACGAAGCTATGATTAAGTGGGCAACCAATGCACGAAATAAAAATTTACCTCTTTCTGGAACCATAATTAGGGGAAAAGCTCAAGAATTTGCAGAGGCTTTGGGGCATGTAGATTTTTTTATCTAGTGTAGTTTAGAAAAAGGCATAATATTGTCCAAAAGGTGATTTGTGGTGAAAGTGCTGCAGCGGATTTGCAAACTCGTGACCACTGGCTTGAAAATGTTTTACCCAATTTGATTGGACTATATGCTAGTCATGACATTTTTTTGTCGTGTATTTTTTGTGTATTTTCTATAACTCGAATTTTCCGTAACTAGAACTTTTTTCTTGTCCCTTGAGATTCGAGTTACGGAAGTTTCACTGTATTTTATAATTTGTAAATAGCGTTCGATTGCTGTTACTTAAACTTTTATAATAAATTTTCCTTACAAGAACAAGATTTTGAGATGAACTAAGAAATAAGTTATTTAGCATTGCTCTCAATCATTCAATTTGATATTTTTCATTTAAATAATCCTTAAAATATTATGGAAAGAGTGCAACGGGATGAATCTTTAGAAATATGTTTTATAAAATTTCTGGTCTTCCGAGAGGTCACGATCCACTGTTTGAAAACCACTGCTCTAACACGAGCTATACTTGTCTTCTATGTGTGTGTTAACAATATTGGAATCGGCTCTAACGATTTTGATGAAACTTGGTAATATTTTTTTGTTCAAGAAAATTATCTAGCTAGGTCTCATCCTCCGGAAAATTCATTTAGAACGTTTTTAACGAAAATTAGGGAGAAAAATCATGTACATTTATTTATTCAAACTATAAACATGTGAGTACTTTATGGCAATGTAATTTGATCCAAGAAATTGATTGAGACCAAAATCAAAACGAGATCACTAAATGTTTTGAGATTAGAAAGAAAATTGAGAAGAAAAGTTTTTTATTTTATCTATTTTTTAGATTCTTTTATTATTTTCGCAATGAAATTCGATCTTCCAGGTATTAGATAATAGAAATAAAATAAATAATAAGAAAAATTATATATAAAATAAAATATCTTCACGCCATTTTTATCTAGAATCGGGCATGACATTCTGCCATAGCAGATCTCGATAGGTGATATATTTTGCATGTGAGTGCGGTTATCAGCAATCAGATCACGGCCTTCAAAGATATTGTGGAGAGGGAACCACAAGAGTTTGTCGGCTGACACGATACCACTTAGTTATCTATCTCAATAAATAATAATAAATAAATTGATAATGTGTATGCAATGAAAATAGACCGTTTATTTAAAAATTAACAGGTAAGCTACGTTTCTTAACATAAGTCTCTGTTTTAGTTTTTGTTTTTGGTTTTTTGTTTCTATTTATATCGGAAAAATTCCAGCCATTTCCAGCTCTTAACATTGACATAACCTTAATTCATTATTTTAGTAAACATATTACATAATGATAATAATATGTAATATCATTGGATAACATGTATTACAATTTACTATTGTTATATGTATGTAAGTACTCTTGATTATGATAATTTTGTAAATTATATTTTTATTTATGTGAGTTATAAATTTAAACATATTTCTTTTTGTTTGCTATTAAATTTTTTTTAATATTTCACTCACCTTAGAAAATAACCAACCAACCAAAATCATAGAATTTTCATGGTGTATATCCCGAATATATTCTAACTCACTACACCAGTAGCTTTGTGAAAAAATCAAGGAGTAAAATCAATGACATGTGTCTAAATCCAGGTCCTTTTACAAATATAATAAAGAAAAAAAATATACAATTCGTTTAACGCTGTCTTATTTTAAAAATCAAGTAAATAAATTAACGACTTTCCAGGGCTAACATCGTATTTTAGAATCATGCTTTTTTGCTGATTTTTAGAATCTTAGAGGAATTTTTTTTAAATTTATTTTTCACATGTTTGCCCTGAACTTCAATTCTCAAATTATGTTTGGTGTTACTTACATCGACACTCTTGGTGAGTTAATTGTTTAATTATTAAGAGACCAACAAGTCTTTAATTGTTACAATATTATTGTTCTATCTTAGACCTTAGCCGAAACGTTGTCAACAAATCTTTAATAAATGATTTACAACTTAAGTCTATGTCCATTACTATTTTCCTACATTATTTTGGCTTATTAAAACATACTACAAGATAAATTTACATTATCTGTCAGAAATTGACAAGTTAGATGTCAAATCAATTAAAAACATATGAGCATTCTCGATTGCATAGAAATTTTGTTGGTAACTGATATGACAACAACTGACATGACTAAATAAAAACAATAATAAATAGTAATAATAATAAATTATAAAAAGTATATTGAATTTAATTAATAACCTGGTTCGTGAAATATTCTTAAGAAATACACATTAAGATTCGGTCATTATGGTATATACGAGGTGTGGCTATTAAATAACGAGACTGATGCTGTTTTAAGATTTTATTTTGATTCTATACCTATTTACTTATTATCACTTTCAACATACAGCCCTCCTCTATCCCAACAATGCTCCATGCGAATCTTCCATTGTTCGAAACTAGAGATGGGAATTCTAGTTCATTTGAGTGAACTAGTTCATTCGTTCTCGTTCACCAAAAAGATTAGTTCATTGGACTAGTTCATTAGTTCACTTTCGTTCACGAAATCTTTAAGATGATGATGAACGGAAATCGTATTGTATTGTGATTCACGAGCGAGAACAAGTGAACTTTTAGGATCTGGTTCTAGTATAATTTGACAGCAGACAGTAGAAGCAGAGCGGTGATCATAGCAATGATCACGAACGAATGAAGTATGAGTTTCGTACGCACGTTCACTCGTTTACTTGTTCTCCGTTCTCCGCTTTCCGCTTTCGATTTGACCGCATTGGCCGTGCCGCTGTGGTGGTGAATCATATCCGAATAGTTCGCAGTGAAATAGTCTTTAACAAACTCACGAACTAGTTCGTGTCGTTCACTATAAAGAATAGTTCATATGAACTAGTTCGCTCACGAACTACACACCTCTATTCGAAACAGTGCTGAAAGTCTTATTCTGTCCGTTTATTCAGAACGCGTGCCTATTTCTCTTTCAAAGCTCAAATTTTGTTACTATTAAGGCAAATTTCACCTTACGAAACAAACAGATAGAAGTCGCACGGTGCAAGATCTGGCGAATGGGATGCTGTACTTGGGTAGAAATCTCTTGACAGACATTGCGGAATGAGCCAGCGCATTGTTTTGATGGAGAAACCATGACTTGTCCTTCCACAATTCGGGTACTTTTTTCAATAAATTATTAGTTTCAGTACCAGTTTGACTAAGTTTCATGTGAAATTTCAAAACAATTTGTTGCTCTAATGTTGCGCTTAAAATTTTTTCGGCGAAACAAAAAAACAACTCTAATTAGAACGAATACTACGGATATACGGATTTGTTTACAGAAGCGAGAGATACTGCATTCGAAAGAGAAAGCTTCACGCTAAAAAGCTGACGGTCGCTGGTGTTTGGCGTACGCCTGTAGCAGCGTCAGTCTCGTTATTTAATAGCCACACCTCGTATCTTGAATTTCACACTATTTGCCTTTAGGCATTTTTTTATTCGAATAAATTTAGACATTTTTAATCAAAGATAATATCCCTCGAGTTAAAGCTCTCCGGTATTATCAGATTATAAATGCCCAAATCCATCTCATAACAAATTTCGTGAAACCCTTCAATATACTGAAAATAAACATTGCTATCGGTATGTTACCTATGATAATTTCATTTAATCTTTGCAAAAAAAACAGTCTCTTTCTTTACCACTCCCAATAATGTGTAAATTGCAAAAACAGTTCGGTCGGTAATTTTTTTTAACAATAAGTACAGTTCGGTCGTTAGTCAATGGTTGGGAACCACTGCTCTAGTGTGACAAAAGTTAATTGTATGTACATAGATAAAATGACGCTATGGTCCATCAAATGAGGTAGCATGATCTCTTGAAACACCCACATTCATTTATTCAGTAGATTCATTCTGCAATTAATCTCCCACAAACCAAATTCCAATCTACACACACCATTTAAACCTCAACCACATTTATAATTCCTTTTATACAAGCACGTTTTTTATTCCTTCTATTTGGATTTATTCGTTCACGTTACAAATCTTCAATTAAACAAGTGAATTTATTTCTCAGTCATTGGGAAACTGTTGCCTAGAGTTTCACCTACATATTTCTGTTCCATCAACTTTTCATTCGACTTACATTCACCATAAACAAACCATTTCAAATGACTTATTGCCACTGTTCTAACAACGTTCTTCTCATTCTTACACTTACCATACACCACCATATTCCAAACACCATCTTGTAATACAATGATTTTGTTTTTAATAATATGCTTTTTATGCATATTAATACAAATGTTACACATTAAATTAGATAATAACAGAGCTGGGCAGTAGCTAGCTATTTTTGTAGCTTAGCTACGTTTACCTTAGCTGAAGCTTAGCTAAATGTGAACAAATGTAGCTGTAGCTAGTAGCGAACTATATTAGCTTAAAATATTGTTATTACAACTGAACCTACTTTTAAAGCTACTTTTTGTAGCGCTAAGCTACTTTTTGTAGCTTAAAGCTACAACTGTTCATTAAGAAATACCTATTTATTTTTGTTTTGTATTTGAATTGTACCTTCTTCATTGTTTTCTATAACTGTAGGACAAGTTATTACATAGTTTTAAATCTAATAACATATTTAATTTTTCACTTGTTCGTAACCTATCCTACTTTTGTATTAAATATTAGATTAACTAAACATTGAATGTTAATTTATTCCGATATAAATAAAAATTATAGCATTAAAAATTAACAGTACATTTGTCTATTTGCGATTTTTTATATTTATGTATATTACAGTACATTAACAATCATTATAACAAAAGACTGATCAACTGATCATATGACAATGGCAAATTTAATTAATTCACAATAATTGAAAAAAGTAACTTTAAAATTGAACAGCTACTTTAACGAAAGCTTTTAGCTGTAGCTTAGCTATATTTTACAAAATGTAGCTTATAGCTGCTGCTCAGATACTTTTTTAAAGAATAGCTGTAGCTGTAGCTTAGCTACTTTTTTTGAGGTAGTACTAACGTGAAAAAAAAATTTGCAGTTCTGAATGAAATTTGGCGCACGTAAACATTGGATAGTCATACGCATCCTGTTAAAATATGAAACACATTCATCGTCTGTGAACAAATATATTCGCTTGTAAAGTTGAGTTCTAATACACGGGGCTTATGGCGATCATCACTCAAAATCGCACATATTTTGTTTGTGTACCTCTAAAATTTTGCAGTTTTATTTGAAAAACTAATATGATGTTCTAGAACTATCCATGTATATTGTATCAGAAGGAGAAAGTTTTGTATCGTTTAGTAATGGATATATAACCATGCAAAGCCTTGTTTTTAACGAAAATTTAAGAATCCCAATTTATAATGACAACACCACACGGTGGTATAGTATTTGAAAATTCACTAGACCAACAACCTGTTAACAATTCATGATATTCAAATCATAATAGGTATAAAACACTTATTTTATTCAATTTTTACATTTTTTTGAGCGTCAGCTTCGCCACTCGACAACCGATGGCGCCATCGTCACACTAGTACTACCTTAAGTAGCTTGCCCAGCTCTGGATAATAATAGTACCAACCTAAGGACTGACATTGATAAATTAAGTAATTTATATATTAACATTTTAAATAATAGTTGTTGACCTATATTTGTAGTGTCGCCATGTACTTTGTTGTTCTCGACAACTGTTTTGTTTCTTTCCCCAACTGGGTTGGCAAACATGTTGTTTTGTCTTTCACAAGGACGTTATTCGTTTTCGCGTTCAGTCACTCAGTCGTCTCTCGATCAACTACATCTGTATTAATATTGTAATTTAATTGAACTGGAATGTTAGGATATGTACAGTTTTGTTTCCTTTCCACCATTAACATACAACATACGGGATTAAAATTTTAACCACCAAATTCTAGCCAGTTGTGACACATCGGTCCACAAAATGAACCATCTACAAAATTGCTTATGTGAAGTTGCACATCGAAATGCAAATCGTGAACCACCTATCTCCATTTCTCCATTTGCTTTTTATTGTCTTAGCGTCAACGCGAAGCTGTCACACGACCAGTTCTCAAATTAAATGGAAGTGTATTAAATAATATTCTAGAAATTAAAAAAAATCTTTCTTTTTTAACTTTTTTTATTTGAATTTCTCGTGCGGCAAGGGCCTAGAAAATCTGTGAATTGCCGTACAACAAAGATTTAAGTATTCCAAAAAAATTAAAGTTTTGATATTTGTTAGATATGTATACTTTTGTATTTTATTGTATAAATTTATAAATTTATAAATATTATTGTAATAAAATCGATTTCCTCTTCTAGTTCTGAGGATGGTTGAAAATCAACCGAAACGTTATTTTGTCCGAATTCCGACTATCTTTTCCTGACTGATATTAAATTTATTTTACGGAGATAACCTTTCTCGACCTGTTTTCAACAAATCATAATGCAAAACATTTGAAAATTCAACCAATAAGCAAATTTGATACTGATAATTTTCATTCATTTATAAAAATGTCATATGAAATGCCAAATTTGCTAGTTTCACAGCGATAAAACAAGGAAGACAAAAATATACAGCGATAAAACTATGCCTATCTTCATTGTAACAACCTTGAAATAAGCAAAGTTTCATAAAAACTTCAAATTTTTGACAATAAATAAATATAAAGTGTTAAAAAAGGGACTGAAAATAGATTTATTAGAATCTTTGGAAATTTAAAAAGTCATTATAGACAACAAAATTATTATGAACGAACAACTTGAATTATACCGTTCTCTATCGATCCGTCCAATTTAACCTCTTTATTACTTTGTTCATTACGATACATTTTCCAGTGAGCTACCGTTCACTCTACCTGTGTCACTATTTATGCATTTCACAAACTTGTACAAATTCATTCTACACTTTAACTGATAATGGTCTAGTCGATCGGAATGCGTATCGTAAATAAATTATTGTTTGAAACCTCAGACAAAACATTACTAGACTGAGAACAACGGCGTTTGTTGTGAAGTAGAATGGGTTAGAATAACTTGGTGATGAGACGGGTGCGCGGCAAAGAGCTAGTACAAGTTGGTGTTATGCAGATTGCATTTTTGTTGATGACATTTATCAAACGCGAGCATTTTATTTATTTAAATACAGAAGTGCGTATACAAAACACTTAATATGTCAAAAATTAACCTTTACTTTGATGTATGAAAAGTAAGTAATTGAATATAAAAATAATTACACAAATGTTTGCAACTTGCATAACATCAAAGTGTACTCGCTCCTTGCCGCGCACCCGCCTCACCCACAAGTTACTCCAACTCTTTCTCCTTCACAACACTGCATTGACTTGAATACGGCAGACTTTGTCTAAGGTATGTTTTGTCTGAGTTTGAAACCATGAACCTAATTTTTTTTTTGTGGCTTCTCTGGCGGACCAACTACTTAGGTCATATGCCGCCATTACGCCCTGATCTGCGTTTTAGGTATTATGGTCAACAGCAACGCGAACCTAGTATTTAACTTTTTACATATTCGTTAAAAAGTTGTTGCATCATTCGTAATAATGATAAGAAAAATAGTTTCGGCAGAAACAATTAAATCTATAGTTGAAGACTATACTTTAAAAAATACAATAAAAAAAAACATTCAATTTGGAAACAATTTGAAGTATTTTGTCCTGGATAAAATTATAGGTTATTAGCTATTACTGCAGCTATATTCCATTTGTCAATTGATTCACTTAAAACAGTTCAGATAAATTAGAGTTCATGATAAATTGAGGAAATTAGATAATCTGTTGCATTTATTGAGGTGAGTTTCTTTAAATTTAATCCGAATCAGTAAATCTAGTACTGAGAATAAAGTAAGTGAAATAAACTAGTGAAATAAATAAGTAACCTGGTTCTGTAAGTGTAAATTAGATCTGGAGTGGGATCATGTAACTATGAAAACGATATTCGTTATTGTAGTGATCATATAAAATTAGTCACTCGTTTCGGTTTCATCTTCGGCTATTTCCGTAAAGTCACTGCGTTTTTCAAAAACCGGTAACTTTTATTTAGTAAATTTGTGTTTAATATGGTTTTAAAAAGTTACATTCTCTTGAATGACATTTAATTTTCGGGAAATGTGTTTAAATTGTTAACGCATATTTATTTAGTACAGTTTTTATCATTATACAAGGAATACTTACATAATATGCATTTTCATAGTAATGAAAATTTTTGCATTAATATAATCAATTGTGATTATTGTGTCCATTTTCTTTATTGTAATTAGACTTTGTGTTGAAATACATTTTTGATATTTTAAATATCATTTGCATCTTCAAAATAATTTTTATGATGTCTATATGTTATATACAAATTAACAAATTACTTACTTAATTAAGTATAAGCCGGTTTTTTTAATAAATTTTGTGGAATACTAATTTTAATCACATCTATTTAATATCTTTTTAATTAGAAGCACATTAAATAAATCACAAATATAATATATTATGTTGAAACTGTAACACATGTCACAATATGTCATTCAATGTCAATATAATAATTCAGATGTTTAATATTTTATAAAAATTTAAACGAAGATAAACTTATACTAGTATGGATATGAGAGTGACAAAGATAGAAACAGTGAATTTCGTTTTCACTAAAATTAAACAAGGTGAATATATTTCACGTTTTCGTCTCTATAACACGAAATCGTTTTCACTATTCACTTTTACATGATCACTTGACAAGTGAGTCACATCTACTCACTCTTACATGATCCCACCCCTGATCCAAATGGCAAATGGAATACATCTGTATCAGTTGAATAAATTGTTAATATATTCAAAGATTGTGCCTTTAATACGAAAAAAAGGTGACGACAATAAAAAATATGTCATAAAAAAGGTTTGGAATTCAGCAGTCAAATTAATTCAATGCAGCTATCGTACATGCGGAATTATGTGTAATAATGATTTTTCCTACAACTGTGCGATTTCTTTGTTATTACGTAACTATAATTGCCTTGGTTACGTATGGAAAGTAGATGAATGCAGACTAAGTGCGTTTCCGAAAGCAAAGAAACACTAGTGCGGAAAGTGCTTCATTACGTAACTGTCAAAAGAATATTGTTTTGACAGCGATTTAAATTTCGCGCCGAGCGCGGAATTCATATTTTGACCACAGACGCTTATGGAAGAAGAAGATACGGTGAACCAGCGCGTAACCTTAATTTGCAGTATATCTAATCTGTAGACAATTAATAAAAAGAACCGAACAAAGTAAAATATATCGATAAATGGTTTTATTTAAAGAGTAAGTGGAATACATAATATTTATTGTTTGTGTATATTATTAATACAGTTGTTACAGTTGCTTATATTGACATAATGTAAAGTGGAAACTTTTGTGTCTACAGAAACATTGATTTCTTCCGTACCTGTTCATATTATTACCAGTAATATTATTAGTAACAATTTCGGAAGCTTCAGAAGTACCAGCAGCAGGTTGATTGTCATTGTCGAAAATAGATCCAACATAGTATGATCCGGAGCTTCAATTATCTTTGGAGGTGTTAATGATAAAGAAGAATCACTCACTGTACTATTCGAATCAAGATGATTTTGAAGAAATTATTTTGACGTTAGTGAAATATTTTTAAATAATGTAGAACAATGTGCAAGCAATCAACAAACAAACCATAGCAACGCCGTGAAACATCGTTGTCATGTAATATCATTAAAATTTTATAAATTTTATAAATTTTAATAATATTTTAGTGATTTACTAAATCGCACAGTTGTAGGAAAAATGTTGTTTATAACACGTGCCGAAAAAGGTTACATGCTCGTGCAGATTTAAATTCTGCACTTGCACGTAACGAGCCTTTTTCGGCACTTGTTATAAAAATAACTTACTTTTAATAGCTGTAAATTTAAATAGAATTAAAAACAGTGAATTCTTTATATATTCTAATAAAGTTGACATAATTACTGATTTAATTTGAAAGTGTTCATTTATGAAATTTTCTTAACAAATACTATTAAAGCTTCTTGTTTTCATCAGGTTAAACTTTGATTTTCTTAACTCACACATGATTGCTTTGAGGCAACGTTTGATTCGAGCAAATGACATTACACAAAACCGCTCCACTTTCCGTGTCGCAATCAAATGTTCCTTGTATATAAAAGTTAAACTGATAAAACAAGAAATTATTATGTTATTTTTGATAAAATCCCATTACTAGGATAATATCCCGCTACTAGAGTAAAATAATTTATTGTTATTTTTGTTGTATGCTATCAAATTGACAAAATATTATTTTATTTTGTTATATATCGGGAACATTATTTTACTAAATAGCACGCATCTTATCAGATTTTCTCTAAATAAATTTTTATTTCCTAACACTCAATTTTATCCTGGTAGTAACACATTAGGATTTAAAAAATATATATTTTTGTTCCTTCATTATTTAATCGAAACTTTTTCACTAAAAATAAAATTACTAACTTTATGCCAAAAAGAATCATTTCGACAATATCCAAATTTATGTATAACAGCTTTTTGACGAACTTAAGACTTGGATATATTGTAACAAATCATCAAAAATGAGAATTTATCTTGACCACTGATTGTCGACGTGCTGAAGTTGGATAATAAGTAGTGAGAGCTGCAGGTGTGAGTGATTAATATTTTATTTAAACAACATAATAAGAATCAACATAAAATAAAGATAATGAATTAATTAAACAACAATAACAAATTAATAACATCATATTCTCGGGATAGACCCCCTCGAATATTCTTCTACTCATAAATCATAACTATTGACTACTTACGTACTATCTACTATCTACGAACTGTGTGCTACATTGTATACTATCTTCTACTATCATCGCTTAACTATTCTTAACTATGGCATTTATAGTAAATAAATGCTAGATCGCAATAATTTCGCTGAATGTGACAAATGCCTCAAATACTTGCGCGTATTCCAAAAGGTGAATAACATGATATGTGTCAAAGACGCAATCTAATCAATAATTTTGCAAACGGTTTTTCTTACACATCCTGTCTGTTACAAAATACATCACTTGAAGTACCTACTTAAGTGCGGAATTTAACTGCTACAAAATCTATTGGCTGGTATTTTAAATATTAATCATATGACTTACATTAGAAACTCTTTCAAAATGTATTATTTTTTTATTTTATTACCACATTCGCACTAGTGCAATTTTGGAAATATTAACGTACTAGTACTTATTGCAGTCAAAATGAAAGTTACCATGTTTCACTTAAATTTTTAAATGTCATACAATGAAAACAATCAATCTAGTATATTAAAGAACTAGTTTCGTAAGGAAATCTGATAACGCACGAGTCCAAGTTTTAGAAAGGACGAAGGGATAACGGGTGTCAAGAAATGTGTTCATTATACTATTTTTTCTATTCAGGTAATTTTATAATTCTGTTAGATTTAAAAAATTGCGACTTGTCAAAAATAAAAGTTGGTGTTTATTATCAATAAAAAAAAATAACATTTATTAACAATTAATCAAAGTTCTTTCCGGATTGTGAAAGTTGTGAATTTTATATGATTATAGCATATTATTTTAGTAATATTTGGACACCTACAATTTACAATTTTGAGGTTATATGTCATTCATCTATCAGATTTAATAGCATTCATACCACTCCAACAAAATAAAAAGCGCCAAAAACTGTGCGCTTATAGATCTCCTTGACGACGTCTTTATAGTGCAATTATAAGACTATAAGAACACCGAAATAGAAAAAATATATTTCTGCTACAACTGTGCTGTAGAAAGGAGACAAATGCAGATCAAGTGCGTTTCTGTTAGCAAAGAATCACTAGTGTGGAAAGTAATTCATTACGCAACTGTAAAAAAAGTTGTATTAAGAGCGATTTAAAATTCGCGCCGAGCGCGGAATTCATATTTTGGACACAGACGCTTATGGAAGAAGAAGAAGTGGTGAACCAGCGCTAGTAAATATGCACTAGTATATTTTGACGTTTATAAACATAACCTTAAATTGCAGTATATCAAATCTGTACACAATTAATAAAAAGAACCAAACAAAGTAAAATATGTCGATAAATGATTTTATTTTAAGAGTAAGTGAAATACATAATATTTATTGTTTGTGTATATTATTAACACAGTTATTACAGTTGCTTATATTGACATAATGTGAAGTGGAAACTTTTGTACTGTCTAAAGAAACATTGATTTCTTCCGTACCTGTTGATATTATTAACAGTAATATTATTGACAACAATTTCGGAGGCTTTAGAAGTACCAGCAGCAGGTTGATTGTCATTGTCGAAAATAGATCCAACATAGCATGATCTGGGGCTTCAATTATCTTTGGAGGTGTTTATGATAAACAAGAATCACTCACTGTAGTATTCCAATCTAGACGATTTTGAAGAAATTATCTTGAAATTAGTGAAATATTTTTAAATAACGTAGAACAATCAACAAACAAATCATAGCAACGCCGTAAAACATCGTTCTCGTGTAATATCATTAAGATTTTATAAATGTTGACAATATTTTAGTGATTTTCTAAATCGCACAGTTGTAGGAAAAATGTTGTTTATAACACGTGCCGAAAAAGGTTACGTGCGCGTGCAGATTGTTAAATTCTGCACTTGCACGTAACAGCCTTTTTCGGCTGTAGATAAAAGTTTGTGCGATATGTGTGATAATGTATCATTAAGATACTTGTGTGATTACATAACTCGTCGCCTCGTTGTGCAAATTTCACACGCGTATCTTAATAATGCTCTTATCCCTCTTATATCGTAAATAACTATTATAGTTTTATTATACGTGATTGTTGACAGCTAATAAAAAATAATTTGTATTTTGTTCGTATTCAAGGTGAATTATTTACAACGTTGTCACGTCTATACTCTGTTCACTGAAACTTTGCAGCGTTAGCCGTAATAGCGAACAAACTACTTACTAGTAATTGGTGCAGAGAACAGGCACATTTACATTAGTGCAAAGTTTTCTTTAAAAGAATAAGCTGTCACTGTTTAGTTTCAGCACTGAATACATAATAGTAGCGTTCGATTTGCACCAAATCTCAGTTCATCTCACCTCACCTCAGTTTGACAGCTTTTTTGTGCTGTTCTATTTGCACTGACATAACTGAGATCAAGTGAGACACTCACTTCCCCCCTTGCCGATGCTGCACTACCTATTTCACTGGTGCGTACTGAGATTTTCTACTCAGTTAGAGTGGGGGTAGAATTCGTTATGTTTGGTTGTAGTTTGAATATTTGGAAGTTATTTAATATTTTTTTTTAAATTGTACATGTTATTATAAATCATGTCTCACAGCTAACTGCCAACAAAAACATCAAGCAAATCATGTGTTGTCCGCGAAATGATACTACAACGTTCGTCACGTAACTGACTCAGTTCAGACCTGTCAAAACCCGTTCGATTTGTCATCGAAAAAATATCATCTCATTTCAGACAATCTCAACTCAGTTGAAATGAACTGAGGTGAGATTGTTTGCAAATCGAACGCTACTAATATATGTATACTCACTGGTTTCAGATAATGATGTGCGAATTTCAAAAACTTTTGCCGAAATTTTAATTGAAAGTTTCATATATTTTTATTGTATACTAGCTATTACCCGCGACTTCGTTCGCGTGGTTTACAATTTAATGCGAGTACCCGACATGCGTTGCATTATAACTCAAAGAAAGAAAGTGGTTGTGTTTAATTCTGTTTATTGAAATGCTTTTGGATACACACTATTTTATGTTTTTCTCTTTGGGACGTACACGAATAAATCAGGAGGTTTTCCGACGCATGAGCATGCCACATACAGCTGTCTATGTGAGAAGCATGGATTTTCCAAATTTAGTCCATACACTTGTAGCGATTGTCCCTGATTGTCTTTGTTGATGGTCATTGCAAATGCAAGTCGTACCGGAAACTGCAAACGTTTGAATTCGAATTTAGCGGTGAATGAATTCGGGCAAAAGCCAATCTTGCAATTCGATGCCGGCGTTGCAATGGTACACCTACAAGATAATCCAGCACCATTAGGCCTTCTCCTAACGGTCCATTTACTAAAATTTATATCTTTAACTTTTTGGAGTTGATTTCGTATCAAAACCGCAGAAGCTGTAAAAACCTCTGTGGAATTACGAGACAAGTGATGGAAATTTTTTTCCTATTTTTTCTTATTTATTAAGACTCAATTCCACATCGCAATAGACATTTTGTCTTTTGTATTATTTCAATAGCTGTCAAGCAGTTTGCGATTTTGTCGGTAGATGGCACCACGAGTGGCTTCATAGCTCTCATGTCATGTTACCGTTGTAGATAGGTTAACATCAGTCAGTTCAGCTAAGTTGGTATCACAATCCTCTAGTTCCTAGTTGATCTAGTTGGATATATGATCGCATCATACTGATGAGTCCGGAAGGACGAAACGCGCGTCTATGGTTAAAAGCTGAACTGACCAGCCATTTGTTGATGACCTGAGAAGTTGATGCAAACGTGCTGTAAAAACCTCTGTGGAATTACGAGACAAGTGATGGAAAATTTTTTCCTATTTTTTCTTATTTATATCAAAGAACGGTCTTCTCTTGGCTGGTGAACTCTTTTTTGCCCGGATCCTGGTCTTTTGGATATCAAGCCAGTCTCTTCATGGCGCTGGTATACCTTTTGTGGAACACAAAGGAACTTACCAACAATTCGTGCAGTTTCATGTTATTCTCGGCCAACGCTAAAATTCTTGCCATAACAGTTGGATCTACAGGCTTTAAATTCTGTTAAATAAGCACTAAAAATACTACATTGTGCAACTGATAGGTTATACAGAGAAAAAGCAAAGCAAAACAAAAAAAAATCTGGTGTGATCACCACACGACTTTCTTATACGCAGCATATTTAATATTTAGAATATATGAATGTTATATATATTATTAAACATGTAATTTAGTTTTTCAGTAATTCAGCATTGATCTGTTTGATATAAAATATCAAATTTGTTTACGTATAATTTTTACTAATGTTGACTACTTTATGTCTAACTTTACTGATGATGCATATACAGGATGTCCGTTTTTTGAGCCTAACCATTGGTATCTCAAAAGCCGTAAGAAACGAAGTCGATTGAATTGAGGCAAAGTTGCCAAATTAGTTGACCACTTTAATGATGTATTTGTTTTTCCGAAAAAAAGACATAGATAACTAGATAAAGCGAAAATTAAAATTTATGTTTTTTGTTTTTATTGCTACTATTTTTCACGATTCCAATACTTCCTTATACTGCGTATAAGAAAGTAAAAAAAGATGATATTTCTCGGAAAACAAGTTATTAAATGCTTACTATAATATGCAATTTACAAATATAAGCTTAAAACAGAAAACACCGAAAATACAGCACAATTTAAAATTGACTCCAATTTTTTTCTCGTCAGAGTATTTAAAAAATAAATTTCAAAAATACATACGAACACTTCATTTGGTTCATTTTGTGTCAAATTCACCGTAACATTTGGAGTAATTTAACGTTTTTATAAACTGACCCAAACATACAACAGTACTACAAGAATATTGAATTTATTAATAGACAAGTTTTAGCGTGCAGTTATACTCATATTACGCAATAGCGAGTTATACATTAAAAATTCTTACGTCACGCGGGGGAGAGATGGAAGGGAACCAAAAGAAAGAGACATCTCGCACTAGTAAGAGAGTTAGTTGACAGATCACAACTAACCAGAGCAAACTTTTAGCATACGATTCAGATTAAGTAGCATGGTAAAAATATGCTCTACTTGATCATGGTCTGTCTACTAGCTCTATCACTTATATGCGATATCTCTTTTTTGTTCCCATTTTTAAATGTATAACTCCCCATTCTATATTGTATGATCCGAGGATAGTACCCGCAGGATCCTGCGTGAAGGTCGTCAAAGCCAAACTGATCCCTGGTTTTAATCAAAGGTCAATCGTTCACAAAAGACAGATTGAATACTATGCAAATTTAGCAAATATTAAAATTTGCGCGTGAATTTCGGTTACCAGCCGTCAAATTATGGCCCGCAAGGATGTTAGTGAAGGGACAGCCATAGGGGTAGTTTTAATGTGATGAAAATTGTTTATCAGCTGTGAAAATCGAACCCGAGTTCTCAAATGTACAGGCCGACTCGAAACCACTGAGCCATCTACCCCATAGCAAATATTCTTCCCCCGAAATGATTTTACCAAATAGCACTTGGTAAAATGACCGCAGTCATATTACCGTTTTTGACCAGGTAATGTATATAAATGACCGAGCATATTACCGTTTTAAGATTTCGCGCCAAATAATCTTACACTATATCGGTTTTATGTTCAAATAAGAAACAGTTTTATTTATTTATCCACAACTCATATATTATAAAAACATAATTATACTGATTTCAGTTGTATTATATGGCTCATAAAACACTAGTGTTTTATATTCCATAAAACACTGTAAACAACTTGTTACTTAGCAACCACTTGATGATCTACCGTATTTTGAGAAACTATATATAACTGAATTAACGTTAAACGTTACGATCCATCTTCTTCGATACCTATAATTATGAGTTGTGGATAAAATTTTGTATTACACTTGTGTTCTATTAGTATATAAAATACTTAAGAAAAATTAAACACTCGACCTTCGATATCGTGTTTAAACTTATCTTATATGTTTAATATACCAAATAAAACACTTGTATAATAAATTACTATTATTTGTTTTTAAGAACCAATATTGATTTTTTTCTGTTTTTATCTATGTTAAAATTTAGTGGATACAGTATTATTATTTTCATTTACAATTATATTTGACTTCATTACGAAAAATCATAATTATCGCATGAATCTTGCAACCTTGAACAAATACTGAATTTTAATTTTATTTTCATAAAATTATTATTTTAGTAGTTCCTATACATTTTTGTTATGATACGAATAATAATGTGCAAATGATATGTCATAGTATTTGAAGATATTTCAAAACATGAAATAAATTCATGTATAACCAATTATATAATTGTTATTTTATCGGTAATTTACTAAGTTATAAATTACCATCATTTTTCCTACCCAACCAAATGTCATTACGAGATGTGCATTTGTTGAATTAAATTGTAATCAATAATTTTGTATTAATTTTAATAAATAAATCATTGAAATATATGCCCCTTGGTTTGACCATATTTTTGCTAAACGTGAGAGTAACAAAGTTCAAACAATAGTAAACAAGTTTATATAAAAATATTTAATAGTTTTGCGAAAATACACGAAAAAGAAACAATGGAATCTTTAATAGACAGTCTTTTAAATATCACGACTGTGATATCTGCAAGCCTTTCTTAGAATTCTAATGAAATTAAAAATATATCTGGATATGTTTCCTGTTTGTATAAATTACGTCCATTAATTTTATCATTTCTCCGAAACATGAAGAATCTGAATGTAAAAAGAAGAGTAACAGAAATTTGAATGAAGTTTGTTGTTGATTTAGTTGAACGTTGAAAGATGCGGCAATTTTAACATGTTATCTCGGCGAAGATGATAATATTTGCCAAGGAATTAAACTGTAAATATTACATTCAGCGGCAATATTTGCTCGCTCATTCCGAAAGCGTTGCTATCTTATCATTTCCTTTATGTCAACATCAATATTAAAATAATAAACAAGCCGGTAATTCAAGTACATTTATTAGTTATATTTGTTTAGCAAATATTATTATGACTGTTTTTAATGCTCTAATTATTAATATTTGTTCTAGTTTTAGAAGTACGTAAGGAATAAGGACACTTGAGTAAGATAAATTGGACGCGTTTTTTTTGAGTTCATATTTAATATAATCTTGTTAAAAAATAATCTGAAAAGTGCTAAGCGCGATGATGTTACTCCCAATTTATTTGTACTGTAAAATTATGTGAAAAATGGGCACTCAAATCGTCAAAGTATTGTGGATTTTTTATAGTTTCATATGAAATAAAAATAGTATATTAAAGAACTAGTTTTATAAGGCAATCTGTTAACGCACGAGTCCAAATTTTAGTTTTACAAAGGATGAAGGCGATAACAGGCCTTATGAAATTTTTAAATAATTTTTTCTATTAAGGTAATTTTATAATTCTGTTAGATTTAAAAAAAAAACTACGACCAGTCAAAAATATAAGTTTTGTAAAATTATGTATTCATATATCATCATCATCACGCCTTCTACCCATTGCTGGGTGTGGCACTCTGCTAAAGCAGATCTCGGTAAGTGATATATTTTGCGCGTGAAGTGCGGTTACCAGTCGTCAAATCACGGCCCCCAAACATGTTAGTGGTGGAGGAGCCACAGGGATAGCTTTTTCAAATTATGAAAATTTGTCGCCTGTGGGAATCGAACCAGGGACCTCAGGATCCACAGGCCGACTTCATACCACTGTGCTAGCCATCCATGTATTCACATTAAACAAAAATTGTCATTATGTTTATGTATTCATCTCAGACAAAACATACCTTAGACAAAGTCTGCCGTATTCAAGTCAATGCAGTGTTGTGAAGGAGAAAGAGTTGGAGTGAGGCGGGTGCGCGACAAGAAGCAAGTACACTTTGATGTTATGCAAGTTGCAAACATTTGTGTAATTATTTTTATATTCAATTACTTACTTTTCATACATCAAAGTAAAGGTTAATTTTTGACATATTAAGTGTTTTGTATACGCACTTTTGTATTTAAATAAATAAAATGCTCGCGTTTGATAACTGTCATCAACAAAAATACAACCTGCATAACACCAACTTGTACTAGCTCTTTGCCGCGCACCCGTCTCATCAAAAGTTATTCTAACCCATTCTACTTCACAACAAACGCCGTTGTTCTCCGTCTACTAATGTTTTGTCTGAGGTATTCATAGAAAATTATTTAATTATAGTCCAAGGACCAAAAAGAAGTGTTTAAGCCCGCTTTTCTTGGATAAAACACATTAATTTCAGCCCGGTTGTGCATAAATAACTATTATGAATTCCTATGAATAATAAAATAGGAAATTTTATGTTTGTTCACATTTTTTGAAACAAACTTGGAAAAATTATTACAAAATATTGAATTTTTAAAAATTACTGCCTCAAAGATCCTAAATCCAGTGGCATAGCTTAAAAATTTTGAAGACAGCAAGAGAAGGAACTAGCGAAAGATTGAGCGAATGACATACCAAACCAATATCAGATTCGTCGACAAGGGTTTCTACATACATTTTTTTTTAATTATTGTCGATAATACAAATATCTATCATTTGGTCTCATATTTTTTAAAGTTGACGAGCTACAAACATGGGCAACATACGAAAAAGTATTATATCGCTATTTCATTGCAATTGGTTGTTAAATTAGAATCTAAGTTATGAACTAGTGAAGCAAATAAAGGTGCCACACGCGACGAAGGTCAAGTCACCTTCCCCAGTAACTTCTTAGGCGTGGAATTGTTGCGGACATGCACATGTATTATTTATAGAAGGGAATATTTCATGGGGTTTGACATTTAAGTTCGAAAACTCACCACGGAATATTTGCTACATACATAATTATCAGGTTTTACTGTGCATCCTTTCAAACTACAATGAACTCAGGGATAAATTAAATTTAGTGTAACTCTAGTGAAATCTCTCAAAATGGACATGATTAGAAGTGAACCCATTGAACTAAAAGTAGAGAACTCTGATTCCATATAGAAGCGCTGTGTTTAGAGATACGTTATATCGATATCATATCAATACAAGTACAAGAAAAAGAAGAGTTGTATCGATACTATTTTTAAAGATCGATATATGGCAGTCCTGATATATAATTTTTATATGTTAAATTTTATTTTTAATACTGTCTTCGCTTGAATACTTCGCTATTACGAATAAAATGAAACGGCTAAAGAAATGATATTTCTAAATATTAGTTTAAATTAGTTTTAAGTTGTAATCATACTGTGTCAGTATTTTATTGTATAACAATTTTCTTTTTTTTATATGTAACCTATTACAATTAATTTACAATTTCTACACATGTTTAATATCGACAAGCACAGCACTACCATAAGCGCCCGTCTTTGGACAGTGTTTCGTAATCAAAGTGTTCAAAGTTGACATAAATAAATAAAATAAATAAATATATCATCACGCCTTCTACCCATTACTGGGTGTGGCACTCTGCTGAAGCAGATCTCGGTAAGTGATATATTTTGCGCGTGAAGTGCGGTTACCACTCGTCAAATCACGGCCCCCAAACATGTTAGTGGTGGAGGAGCCACAGGGATAGCTTTTTCAAATTATGAAAATTTGTCGCCTATGGGAATCGAACCAGGGACCTCAGGATCCATAGGCCGATTTCATACCACTGAGCTAGCCATCCCATAGTTGACATGATCAAGAATAATCATGTTTCCTCGTTTGCTATTTGTTTTCCCCACTCTTCCATCTTGTGATCATGAAATGACAATCCCCTTACCCTTCTGAATTATACTTGTTCTATAATTCATGTTGATTGATTCGTATCAAAGATTTAAAAATGGCGTTTGAAAATAAACGCGGGTGCTCCATTTCTGGAATTAAAGGGAATACTACAATAAATTAAAGGGAAAATATAAACAAATTAAAGCGAATAATACATTAAATTAAAAGAAAAATATAAATAAATTAAAGGGAATAATAAATTAAATTTATTATGGTAGGTAAAGTTATTCCGTCCTGGGCATTAAATAAATATATACTTCACGTTCTTCACAAAAAAGCTTCTCTTTCTGCTTCAGCACAATGACGATCCATTTTTAAATGGACACTCATTTATAAAATTTTAAAATAAGTTAGTTTGCTTATTTAACGTGTGTAGTTATTTTAACCTTCATACTGTCGGATCGCGTCGATCGGGTTGGATTTTAGTCATAATTCATGTTTGATGTTTTTTTAGTATTGTAACGAATTTAAAGCCAGACAAGTCGAGAACATTCCAGAAACCTTCTCGAGAACAATTGCGTAGCCGCGTGACCTCACAAATGCATAGAGCTCGCTCGCATGTCTGAGCGTGTGGTTTGACGGAATATTCTAGGACGTTCTGGAATATTCGAGAACTGTTCTACGGACGGGAGTATATAAGCCGAGGCCGAGTGGCTGAGTGCAGTTGACAGCAGAATTCGAACGCGTAATATAAATGTGGTGAAATAAATAACAGCTCTAGTGCACGTAATATAAATAGTAGTTTTAGTGACCGTTATATAAATAATATTAGTGTTTAAATATTTATTAGTAGTGTTTAAGATTTATTGTAGTGTTAATTAATTCTAAATAAGTTTCTGTTATTTTTATATTCATTTATTAAATAAATACTTTTATTTTCGTTTAACATAAATAGTTGTGAGTCATTTATGTGCCTTAAACATTCTACAGACTTCCAGAAAGACGAAAAACGTTACAGTATCATATTTAATCATGATTCAATGCAAGCTCAATCAATGGAATAATGATTTTGAAAATCACAATCACAGTCCAAAGAAACACACCTCATATAGTAATATTTTATAACATGAGTACTTTGCTTGGACTCCGCCATCTTAGAAGGTTAGCAATCGTTGGAAACACACTTTTAGTGTTTTTTATTTCAGCCAGTTGGTACAATTATATACATTAATTTGGAAATTGATTTATCTTTCGTTTTTATATACATTATTTTTATTTAGATAAGTTTTTTTTTCATAGTAACATGTTATAAACATGAAATACATGTTTAAGAATTGTTTTTGCTTAAAAATAATAAATTAAAGATTTTCAGTTCAAATAAAAGGTCATAAAAATAAAACTGTAAATATTTTACTGTTAATTGTGTTGTCTAAGACACCTTACTCTTATTAATCAATTCCAACAAATTTCTAGAGTTAGTTTACCAATGTATTTTCAATTACGCAGGACTTCAGTCAATAACTTATCTTTATTTATATAACCGACAATATCGACGTTTCGTTGCCCACTGCAACTTCTTCAGGAATCTGCAGTCCAAAAACATTTAAAAGTAAGTAAATACAATACTACATAATAGTAAGAAATAACAATAACTTACATTGAAATCCTACCTTGAAGAAAAAACAGGTTTCTCTGTTATTTAAAAAAATAAGAAAACTGTAAATAACTTATTTAGCACCATAAAGGATAAAACAAATTCAAATGTACGCTCAAATGCCGTTTATTGCATTCGTTGTTCAGCATGTAATGCTACATACGAGGGAAGGGTGAAAAGTCCCTGAAAAGTTAAACAAGAAATGATTTATTTGGTCAAAACATATTTTATTTCTCAACATAATCTCCTTGTAGCTCGATACACTTCGTCCAACGTTTTTCTAATTTTTCGATCCCTTCCAAATAATACGATTTTGACAATCCTTCAAAATAGGCGTTTGTCTCAGCGATGACCTCATCGTTGGAGCTAAATCTCTTTCCGCCGAGCCATTTCTTCAAGTTTGGAAATAGATAAAAATCGCAGGGGGCCAAATCTGGAGAATATGGTGGATGACGAACCAATTCGTAGCGCAATTCATGCAATTCTGCCATTGCGACTGCGGACCTGTGCACCGGTGCACCCATCTGGAAGATAGCTTACTCATATCCAAAAATTTATAAAAAATGTTCCGTACCCGTTCGGTTGAAATGCTCATAGTCTCAGCCAGCTCGTGTACTTTAACTCGTCGATCGTCCAATATCATACCATGGATTTATCTCCGATTTCTGGCGTTGTAACCTCAATTGGACGTCCAGAACGTTCGGCGTCCTTTGTGATCGTACTACCACAACGAAAATCAGTAAACCACTTGTGAATCGTTCCAATTGATGGTGAGGAGTCCTCATAATGTTTAACAAGCGATGCTTTGGTTTGCGTAATGTTTTTTCCACGCAAGAAATAATGTTTAATCAAGATGCGAAATTTACTTTTTTCCATGTTTTCAAAAATCTTCAAGATTGCTTATTTCGATGGGTGTCAAAACAGAACTAAATGACATATCAGTCTGAAAATTTTAATGCGTTCTAGTTAAAGATGGTACATCACAAATGTCACATGAGATTTGCGATTGTGGTGCCATCTGTTTTATTTTTCAGGGACTTTTCACCCTGCCCTCGTATCGATCATAAACCTAGCTATCGGTATATTACCTATAAAATATTATGTTAATGGTTATTTAAAAATTTGTGCATATCTATTTTCAACAATAGATGAAAAATTATAATATATCAAAATATTATAATCAATACATGTACTGGCTATATTAGCCAACAGATTGCTTTTTACGTAACACTCAATCGTTTGCACTTCTGATAATTAAATCTTTTAGCTAACACGCAACAACCAACAAAGCAATCATCCAAAATGCTCAAGCGTTTATGTTGAACAAAACAGATTAAAATACAGAACAACTCTCATCTACTATCTAGATGAAATGACAAGGCACATAAAATGCTTTTATAGATTTATAAATTAATAATTAGCTTATATGGGGTAATGGTTCAGTGGTATCCGAGTCGGCCTGTGGATCCTAAGAACCCTGGTTCGATCCCACAGCCGACAAAATATTTTCATAAATTTAAAAATTACAACTGTGGCTCCTCCACCACTAACATCTTTGGAGGGCGTGATTTGACGGCTGATAACCGCACTTCACGCGCATAAATATATAAATAAATAAATAAATAAATATATCATCACGCCTTCTACCCATTACTGGGTATGGCACTCTGCTGAAGCAGATCTCGGTAAGTGATATATTTTAAACATGTTAGTGGTGAAGGAGCCACAGGGATAGTTTTTTCAAATTATGAAAATTTGTCGCCTGTGGGAATCGAACCAGGGACCTCAGGATCCACAGGCCGACTTCATACCACTGCGCTAGTCATCCCATACATAAATATATCACTTACCGAGATCTGCTTCGGCAGAGTGCTACACCCAGTAATGGGTAAAAGGCGTGATGATATATTTATTTTAATAAAAAAATATAATTCTAATGGATTGCAAGTATATTTTTTTTATCTTCTCAGATTTCTACATTTTGCATTCATAAAAGTGTATGGAATAGATCGTTCAGAACCACAAAAAAATAATGTTCGGTTTCGGTTCAAAGTTCAACTTATATTTTCGATTTGGTCTTTTGTTCCGATCCGGTAGATTTCCTTTGGTTCGTTTTGCGAAACGTTTCAATTTGGGTTCAGTTAATGATTTCCTTTTTTAATTTAAATTAGAAATGCATACACATAAAAGTAAATAAATAAATAAATATATCATCACGCCTTCTACCCATTACTGGGTATGGCACTCTGCCGAAGCAGATCTCGGTAAGTAATATATTTTGCGCGTGAAGTACGGTTACCAGTCGTCAAATCACGGCTCCCAAAGATGTTAGTGGCGGACGAGCCACAGAGGTAGTTTTTTTTTTAATTATGAAAATTGTTTGTCGTCTTTGGGAATCGAACCAGGGTTCTCAGGATCCATATATACTTAAAAAAAAAATACAAAATAATATTATTTTCCTGAAACAGACAAGAAAGTTCGTATTTTCCTGACCAATCTTACTGTGGAAAGTAGATTTTACCAAAATACTCATGTAAAGTACGTATCCAAGGTACTCGCATTAAATTGTAGACTACGCGAACGAAATCGCGGGTAATAGCTAGAAATAAATATGAGTATAATTGATTAACTTTTCCACAATAGTGCGGAAAATAAATCTTTTTCTTAACTCTTAAATATTGAAATCAAAATCTTTTTCAAATGGTGGAAGAAAATAATGTTTGTTAAGTAATTCTTTATGATCTGCTAATAACTAATCATCCCCTATATGCTGTAACTGTATCATTATCTGTGTATGATAGATAAGTTAATGATAATGATCAAAATTTTCGTATTCTGAGACCAAAATAACCTTGAAATTTTTATGTTATATTCAAGCAGAGCTGGGCAAGTACCAGGACCAAAGTACTTAAGTATAAGTACCAGGACTAACCATGGCCAGTACTTGTTATGCAGTACTTTTGCAAGCACAGCTTGAAAATACTTAAGTAAAGTACCAGTTTTTTTAGACTTAAAAAATAAGTATTTTGCAAGTACCAGTATTGGGTATATTCGTATGAAATAGTTTTTCTGTTATTGTTATTCATTTTAATAACAACATATTCTAAATATACATTTTGAAAACATGATTAAAAAATGAAAAGATTTTTTAATTTAAAAATAAATAAGTACATGCAAAATTTAGTATGTAATCGAAAATTACAGAAAATCAGTCTTATATATAAATATATATATATATATATATATATATATATATATATATATATATATATATAGTCAAGTTAAATGAACCACCCGGTTTACAGCGCCATCTATCAAGAATATGAAAAAAATTCTCAAATTAAACCTTCATATTTTTTTATGGAGATTCCGAATCTGTAATAAAAAAATAGGGTTCCTATTTAAGATATCTAAGTTCACCCCCTCTCCGACCCCCTGGGGAGTGAGGGGCGAAAAATGTTAACAAGATCGAATGGCCCCCTTAAATTGGTTAAACTTTTGTTCATAAAAGTTTTTTGTTAAGGGCTTAATTTGCAAGATATTTGAACAAGTCAAGTTAAATGGACCAGCCTGTATATATATATATGTATATATATATATATATATATATATATATATATATATATATATATATATATATATATATATATATATATATGGGATGGCTAGCTCAGTGGTATGAAGTCGGCCTGTGGATCCTGAGGTCCCTGGTTCGATTCCCACAGGCGACAAATTTTCATAATTTGAAAAAGCTATCCCTGTGGCTCCTCCACCACTAACATGTTTGGGGGCCGTGATTTGACGAGTGGTAACCGCACTACACGCGCAAAATATATCACTTACCGAGATCTGCTTCAGCAGAGTGCCACACCCAGCAATGGGTAGAAGGCGTGATGATATATTTTTTTTTTATATATATATAATATATAATATATATATATATATAATCAAAGTACTTCAATGTTTCGAAATATATAAATACTTTTCGTGACTTTAGTAATATTGACGTACTTAATTATTTGAAAAGTACTTCAATATTTTTTACATTTAATATCCAAAAATGTAAGTCTTATGTACAAGCTGAAATTTAGTACTTACAAATTTCAAGTATTAAGTAACACAAAAATAAATATACTTCAGTATAAGAATTAAGTACTAGGAGATACGAAAAATTGGTACTTAAGTACTACGAGCCCGTTCCCACTTCAGTTGGCCCAAATTTAATTTTATCGTTAAAAATTTAAATAATACTTATAATCCAGGTATCTTATATTTACTAAATTCTACAATTAATTTTCAACATTTTTAACTAAATTTAACATTAAATATACGTTAAACACAAAATGTGTAACAGTATAACCATCTTTTTTTTTTTTCTTCACTAACTCAACACACAAATGAACTATCATGATTATTATGTTGTGGGCAGTTTGGCGGATGAAATTGAAGTTAATTATTATTTAAAACAATCTTTATTATTATACAGTTTTTTAATAAAACTATTTTTGTTAGTTAAAACAGAAATTTTTACTTCCTCTTTCAATGGCTGTCATTTCTAGATGTACTCGTATGTGTCGAGTGACTTAAAATTTTATTTGTGTATTAACAACATACTAGTATATGTCTCATTAAAATTTCATTTCATTTTCTTGCATACTACACGAGAAATAAAACTATAAAATATAATTTTAAACGAAATAATAAAATTGGGCCAACTGAAGTGGGGCCGGGGCTCGTAAAGTACTTAAGTATTGCCCGGCTCTGTATTCAAGCATTGTGTTCTGTAAAAAGTGTGGTAAAAATAATATTTTTTTATAATGGCAGTTTTGTACGAGAGCGAAATGTATAAAAGTAAAATACAAGTAACAGAATAAATGAGTTTAATTACAGTATGCGGAAATGGTGGTAATCTGTAGATTAATCATAAAAAAATAAGGGTTCTCATTAACTTATCGATCATTAACAAATAATGATCGAGTTACAGAATAGGGGGGCATTTTTAATTTACTTAGTTCATTTTGATGTATTATTTTTAATACGAGGGCAGGGTGAAAAGTTCCTAAAAATTAAACAGATGGCGCCACAATCGCAAATCTCAGGTGACATTTGTGATGTACCATCTTTAACTAGAACGCATTAAAATTTTCAGACTGATATGTCATTTAGTTCTGTTTTGACACCCATCGAAAGCAAGCAACCTTGAAGATTTTTGAAAACATGGAAAAAAGTGAATTTCACGTCTTAATTAAACATTACGCAAACCAAAGCATCGCTTGTTAAACATTATGGGGACTCCTCACCATCGATTGGAACGATTCACAACTGGTGTACTGATTTTCGTTGTGGTAGTATGACCACAAAGGACGCCGAACGTTCTGGTCGTTCAATTGAGGTTACAACGCCAGAAATCGCCGATAAAATGGTATGATTTTGGACGATCGGCGAGTTAAAGTGCACGAGTTGCTGAGGCTATGATCATTTCAACCGAACGGGTACGGAACATTTTGCATAAATTTTTGGATATGAGAAAACTATCTGCCAGATTGGTGTCGCATTGTGGACAACGCACCGGCGCACAGGTCCGCAGTCTCAATGACAAAATTGCATGAAATGCGCTACGAATTGGGTCGTCATTCACCATATTCTCCAGATTTGCCCCCCTGCGATTTTTATCTATTTCCAAACTTGAAGAAATGGCTCGGCGGAAAGAGATTTGGCTCCAACGATGAGGTCATCGCTGAGACAAACGCCTATTTTGAAGGATTGCCAAAATCGTATTATTTGGAAGGGATCGAAAAATTAGAAAAACGTTAGACGAAGTGTATCGAGCTACAAGGAGATTATGTTGAGAAATAAAATATGTTTTGACCAAATAAATCATTTCTTGTTTCATTTTTCAGGGACTTTTCACCCTGCCCTCGTATTATGTCTAGTACTGTACTATTATTGAAACTTGTGATTTTGTATTGCCTTTCTTCATAAAATAAACAAAATAACATAAAGATAAGAAAAGAAGAAATAAATACTGGATTTTGAATAAACCAAAAAAGCATGCGGAAAGAGAAATTAAGGAGAAATCACATAGATAAATAAATAAAAAATAACATATGAGTGTTTGTAAATTATAGTACTCAGAGAAATTCAACAGACCTTATCGGTTTAAAACACTATTGTCCGATAGTATAAAGGAAGTTCAAATTTTAATTGGTTGAGGCAGTTCGTTTAGATAACGTTTATAATCCTGTTAGTTCATTGGTTACGTTGCTATTTGAAACACGTTCCATATTTGAACTTTTATTCTACCAACACTATGAACGCTAATTATAGATAATTAATTACGTTTAACAGTTGACGAACATTATGTTACAAAAGTTAAACATTCTCGAATTATTTTTGACATAAATGTTTCAAACAAAGGAAGTAGAATATTTATTTATATTTAAAATATTTTTTTCCAAATAATTTGATATTTTTTGAGCGATAAATCGTTTGTATAACAGTCTATTTACTGATAACCATAACCATTTTAATAATTCAATTTCTAATTTATTTCGTGTTTTATATATATTGTTGTAATTAATTTTGAATGGCTCTTACTGTACTGACTATATTTTTAAAATTAAATAACTTAAATGACGTTTTTTAAAACCAATGAAATGTTTTATTTGTAGGCAAATAAAATTAAGATCGCTGCGCCATCTAGAACACTTCGCAAACTACTGTATCCAGGATAGATTTTTGACGTTTTAAAACTACAAAACTAAAATCGCACTTTAATATTATAAAACACAAAATAACTTTCTCTTTTGTATTTAATTTATTTATATGATTGTAACTATATAATAAATCTCTTGAATTTCGAATGAAAATTTTCTAAGCCTGAAATGGTTAAGTGCTCTTTCTGTATTTATACAATATTTATTTGTACTTTAGAATTTCCAAACATTTTCTGTTGATTATTTAATAAATGTATTATAGTATCTACTGTTTGTGTCCCTTCTATTATATTTGTATCGTGACTTTTCTCTATTTCGACATTATTATGTATGGGATGGCTAGCACAGTGGTATGAAGTCGGCCTGTGGATCCTGAGGTCCCTGGTTCGATTCCCACAGGCGACAAATTTTCATAATTTGAAAAAGCTATCCCTGTGGCTCCTCCACCACTAACATGTTTGGGGGCCGTGATTTGACGACTGGTAACCGCACTTCACGCGCAAAAATATATCACTTACCGAGATCTGCTTTAGCAGAGTGCCACACCCAGCATTGGGTAGAAGGCGTGATGATATATTTATTTATTTATTTTATATTATGCGTAGCGTTTTAATGTTCACTTTGTGCTAAATTTTGTATATCAATGGATTTTTTCATTCTCAAAATTCTGTTTTTATTTTGAATTTATTTGTCGTATTATCTTTGCCTTTAACAAATTAATAGGTATTGCATTTCGTTTGAGATGTACAGTGCAAAATTTTTATTTGGCCACAGTTCTATTTACATATTATTTCATTAACTACCTACTTACCACAAAAAAAGAGTTATTTGTTTCATTGGGAATAAAAATACCAGTTTTCGTATGAACTAATAAAGGTTATTATTATTATTATTTATCACCAAGGCAATTGAAGTAAAAATATTATTTTTGGTCCTAAGACGTATCCCTGGTAACGTAAACATTTCTGAAATAGCATTCTTTTACTACTGAAAAAGTTGAAATAATAATGTAATATTTTGTTTGTGAAATGTAGGGAACATACTACCGTACGCGGGTTAACTTTTTTTCCCTAGTTTTAATCGCATAATCCATACTGCATGCTTATCTATTAATTCGGCAATCCTAAATTTTGTCTCAAATTTAGCTTTTTGTATTTCTTTCTTTGGCAATACATAAAAAGATACATCTGGATGTTTTTTACATCCTGGTATGCAGTAATAATCGTTCTACATTATGTATTTTATCAACACGCCGAAAATATTTCCATATATCTATATCTAATATATAACACAGTTCAAAATGAGTCCTGGATACAGTAGTTCTAAAATTTACCGCTAGGTGGTGTAACGCTTAGCTGCATTTGCCTATTGTCACATATGTGCGTTTTAACGTATCCTGTCATTATTATAATGAGAATAAAGCTCTCGTGAGAATTTACTACATATATATGAGAAACAATAGAATCACAAATTTGTTTGAAAATGAACCAATCAAAAGTAAGCTATTTTGATAGTTTTCCGCTAGTGAAATTAATAAGTGATAAATTTTCATTTATAATATAACTAGTCCATTGAATAATTACCCTTAATTTTTTTAGCTCACGAGTGCTTTTGTTGCTAAATGTAACAAAAGCACAAGTGAACAGCGAGAAAAAAATTCTGGAAATATTCACTGCGCGAGTTTTATTCGGTAAGTATACGAAAACAATAAAGAATTTAACAAAATTATTATTTTGACATGCTTATAATAATAGGCGTATTCCATTTGCCATTTTGATCAGATCTAACTTACATTTACTGATCTAGATCACTTATTTATTTCGCTGATTTACTTCACTGACTGAATTTTTAGTACTAGAATTACAGATTTTATTTTACTTTGAAGTAATTCACCACAATATATGCATTAGTTTGTTTAATTTAGTTTATTTAGTCATGTTGTCTACTTTATCTGAACTAATTTAAGTGAACCAAGTGGTAAATGGAATACAGCTAATATATTTATTTGATCCATTATATGTCAGTTGCTAGGTAGTTAAAAAAAATACAATAAAACTGTTAATTTTTTGTACGGAAAATATTCCGTAATAATATAACAAGAGGGTGAGAATAAATTAAAAATAATTTGACAGATCTTTCGAAAACTTGTTGCCAGGCAATAGTCATGAAAGTCCGTAGTATGGCAAATGGCAACAAGTTTGAGAAAGATATTGGAGAATTATTTTCTAATTTATCCAACTCTCGAGTTATATTTAATTAGATTATTTTTCAACTTAACTGTTGATGTGGATGCATCCAACTTAAAAAAATTTGAACTGAGTTCATATCGATTGATTACTTATTATTGTGTTCCTGGAAGTTGTTTCCAAAATTTGTTGGTGTATTTCTGTATCGGAAATGGAACTACATAGATTTTTTTACACATTTTACTTGACGCGTTGACAGTTTTAAATAATTATTTGACTACCACCTATCATTTGTCACAAACAAAAAAGCACCTACAGAGATTATTCCCGGAAATAATCACAAGAGCTTTATTCTCAGTATAATATTGACAGGATTGGTTAAAACGCAGACACTTGACATACAATGAAACATTTCATTGGTTTTGAGAAACGGCAAAAAATATTAAATATCCTTAGTTACCAATAAAATAAATGCAATTTTCATAAACGTGAATTGAAAGTAATCTATTGAAATGTGAAATTCTCGACTGGGAACTGGTTCTACAGAAGTAATTTATATTAAGATTTAAGAGAACGTTCCAAAAATTCAAAGATTATGCTGGTTAAATTCTTAGTAATAATATAACAAGAGAGTGAGAATAAATTGAAAATAATTTGACAGATCTTTGGAAAACTTGTTGTCAGTGGCTATTGCCAAATGGCAACAAGTTTGAGAAAGATACTGGAGAATTATTTTCTAATTTATCCAACTCTCGAGTTATCTTTAATTAGATTATTTGAGTTAGCTGTTGAGGTCGATTCGTCCAACTTGAAAGATTTTGAACTGGGTCCATTTCGATTGATTACTTATTAATGTATTCTTGGAAGTTGTTTCCAAAATTTGTTGGTGTATTTCTGTATCTAAAATACAACTAAATCAATTTTTTTCACACATTTTGCTTAACGCGTTGACAAATAATTATTTGACATCTACCTATCATTTGTCACAAACAAAAAAGCATCTACAGAGATAAATCCCGGGAATAATCATAAGAGCTTAATTCTCAGTATAATAATGACAGGATTGATTAAAACGCAGACACGTGACATACAATGAAGCATTTAATTGGTTTTGAGAAACGTCAAAAAATAATCACTAAAAATGTAACTTGTAATATGATAATTGTTATATAATATTTTTACATGGATTTAAATTCATTGTTACGGAAATTGGAAATAATTCATGTTAAAATATTATCAGCAATTATCATATCACTTGTTATATTAGCCTTGATTATTCCCTAGAATAATCACTATAGTATTGTTAGTTTTACAAATGCCACTTAGGTCAAATAATTATTTAAAATTGTAAATGCATATAAAACAATTCATATGTTTGAATTAAATTTTTGTCAAAAAATAATCTACTTAAATATTACTCGAGAGTACGATAAATTGTTATCATTTGGCAATAAGTTTTCGAAAAATTTGTCGAATTATTTACAATTTATTCTCACTCACCCTTGATTTTAAATCACATTAACTATATTATCTTGTCTCTCTGGATACCACAACTCCAAAATTTGATATGTTGGGAGACGAGAGAGTGATAACTGTCGTCTAAAATTGATAGGCGATACCTATTCTTCTTGTCTGGAATATTTCTCGATAATCCATTTCCCAGAGAAGTAATAGCCAATTCTTGCTTTTCCTCATTTCTTGTAAATGTATTTTTTAAATAGTTATTTATACCTAAGCCGTGAAATGAACGTGCATATTCAGAGTGCACCAAACTTACTTCACACACTATTGTAATGCAGCTGCATAATTTACAGTAAAAAATGTAAGATTTATTAGAAATTTTAATCTAAATTCGATTTATATATACTGGATGTCTATTTTTTTTAATATAAATAATTGTATAATATTTATTTGGCAACAGTTTCTTGCCTAATAATTTTAGAATAAAAGTGTGCACACAAAATATAATCACAATTTAAAACTGCATTCAATGATCCCAAATTTATTGATTTAATACGTTACTGTCACAAGATTTTCATCTTTAAACTATTTACAGGGTGCCAGAAATAATATGACAGATGTCAATACAATCTTTTTTCTTTTTATTTCTCATGGCACTCTCTAAACAGCTTAAAGTTGAAAATATAACAGATCTTTCAATAGAAAAATTTATGTATTAATTTTGTTTTCGTCCTTTTGATAGTTTCTATGCATTATTGGTGTTGCTATATTGTTTGTTTACGAACAAAAATATCTAAATTTAGTGTCAAATAAAAATTAAATATATCATTAATTATTCTAAATAAATGTTGGTTGAATTGAGTCCGCACAGGAAAAATTAGTACCACAGAAGTCAAAACAGTTTTACAAAAAATAATGCGATTTTATGGTGTTGTCTGATATTTATCCATAAATCACGATTTTAATATGTTTGAATAGCTTTTGCTTGGCAACTTTATACGCTCTAGAGTTGTAATAGCCAAATTACGCCCGCTTTTGAGGGTCAATAAACCAGTTTATAATGCGAAAATAATAATTTTTTTTATTATTATTACTCATGGTACTCTATTTTTGGACGGGAACATATTATGTCAATAAATTTGTGGTCAGTGGTTGCAGTTTTTAATTCAGAATTTACACTTTAATTTTCAAATTATAACGAAAGACTTATTGACAATTGCCAAATAAAAATTTTACGTTGTATTTCCTATATAATTAGTTTATTTTATCCAGAAAAATGGCATTTACCATATTCATGGTTACAAATTTAACAGCAATGTATCAGAGCGTTTATTTTAAAATGAAACAGGAAGCAAAATATTTTGATTGTAATATTATATTGAACGATTATAAGAAATACAAATAAATAATAGTAATATAATCTATATACGAGTATATAAAAATGAATGTTTGTTTGTTTGTCCCGTATGCGTTGCTATATCATTCATCCGATTGCAATGCAACTTTGGAAAGTTGTTGTACGCACGCCCGCCTAGGTTTCTGACTTAGCATAAATCCAGTCCGCCATCTTTAAACAAAATGGTCGCTAGCTATCCTGAAAAGTACTTCACTGATTCGATTAAAATTTGGTATAGGCATAGACGAGAACCAATCTTAACATATAGATATAATAAAGCTTCAATCCGCCATCTTGAAACAAAATAGCCGCTAGCTATCCTGAAAAGTACTGCACTGATTCGATTCAAATTTGGTATAGGTATAGACGAGAACGAATATTAGTACATAGGTATAATAAAGCTTCAGTCCGCCATCTTGAAACAAAATGGCCACTAGCTATTCTGAAAAGTACTGTACTGATTAAATTCAAATTTGGTATAAAAATATATGAGAGCCAATCTTAACATATAGATATAATAAAGCTTCAGTCCGCCATCTTGAAACAAAATAGTCGCTAGCTATCCTGAAAAGTACTGCATTTATTGGATTCAAACTTGGTATAGGTATAGACGAGAACTAATATTAGTATATAGGTATAATAAAACTTCAGTCCGCCATCTTGAAACAAAATAGCCGTTAGCTATCCTGAAAAGTACTGCACTAATTCGATTCAAATTTGGTATAGGCATAGACAAGAACCAATCTTAACATATAGGTATAATAAAGCTTCAGTTCTATGCCATTCAAATTCAAATACATGCTTCGCACATGGACAACTGTATGTGGCATGCTCACACATCGGGAAACCTTCTGATTTATTCGCAAGGAGAAAAACAAAAAATATAGTGTATCCAAAAGCACTTCAATAAACAGAATTAAACAGAAACACTTTCTTTCGTTGAGTTGCAATGTAACGCATGCCGGGTACTCGCAATAAATTTTAGACCACGCGAACGAAGTCGCGGGTAATAGTTAGTTAAATAAAAATTCTCAAAAAAATCCTCTATTCACTGCCAAACATATATTTAGACAGCTGTAATACTTCTAGACATGTTTTGGTTTTGAATTTTTATATCTTCTAAATTTAAAATGTTGCCAGTGTATACTTTAGATTTTAACAATTCTCATTAAAAAGAATACAATAGTGTTAGATCGAGACACACTTAGCAGACAATTTTAATTCTTCATTGTTTGGTTTTATAAATTAAATATTCGAACATTTTTTACAACTGCATTGATTATTTACAGATAGCAACTCGTTAATAACAATGCAACATAAATTAATATTATTATTTTAACTTCACAACCTTACTGTTTCATTTTAAAATAAACTTTGAGATTCATTGGTGTCAAATTTGTAACCATGAATATGGAAGATCCCATTTTTCACGTTAAAATAAACTCACGGTATTACAAAAAAAGTAGATTATTGATCAACTTTATAAACGACAAATTAATTTACTTCTAATGTAAATAAAATTTATTCATTCAAACGATGGTCGAACTTTTCACAGCAATTGTTTATATGCCATAAAATAAATAAAATTGATTCGATTTTGATGATTTAAATACATTTATAATGGAAGTAAATTTACTCTGTCTTTCATAAAATCGAGCATTAGTAGAAACATTTTATGGATTGACATACGTCATCTAATAGTAAAATATTTCTAAACCCAGTGCCGCTTTATACAGATCCTGCAATCATTTCACATTTTTTAGCTTAGTATACTCACATGTCGATAACAGTAATGTTTCATACATATTACAATCCATTATTATACATATATCGTACAATATTTTACCTAATTTCTTATATTAGGAGAAAAATTATTGCAAAATTGATATTATTAAATTTTTATATTTTGTTCTTATTTAAAGCTTGAGTAAAATAATTCAATTTTAATTAAAATTTAGGTTTCCTTGTTTATGTCAGACTGTCATTTTACTGCCAAAATTCATTACAGCACTTGTATCGTAATAAAATTCATTACAGCACTTGTATTGTAATAAAACTCATTACGGCATGCTTTTTAGTATTGTAATATTGATATTACATAATGAGATTGGATTAAATTATTTTCACGTTTCATAATTTCTTAATTTTTTGGAAAAAGTAACACAATAATTAGTATAGTTTCTGTTACTGAAATTGGCAATACTGTTGCATATTTACATGTCACATTTCTGGTGATAGTTATCATTGATCTGTCAAATGATTTGTGATTATATTACATGCAACATTTGTTTCAAATCTCTAGCTGTTATGCGAATTTTTACAAAGAAAAAGCGTATTTTCAAAGATGCTTAATTCACAATAGGTTAAACAGCTAAACCTATAATAATGCACCACAATTTAAAACCAGGTACAGATATATAATATAAACATAATGGAATTGCCTTCTGTATCGAAAAGTTAAGTTGGTGACAGTGATTTGCTCTTGATTTTATCCGTTGCCTAAATTAATTTATAAATTGTGTATTCTATCTTATCCGTTTATGTATTTGATGCAGTTATACCAATCTATGATAACAATATGTCACCAAAAATCGTTTAATAATGAACCTCATTCTAAAGAATGATTAGAAGTAAGTGTTTCAGTTGACAATATCTTTTTATTCCACAGTTGGTACAACGCCATATAAAGGCGGAAATAATATTTGACATGTCATTTTTATAATAAATACAAATAGGTTAATTTTAGAATATTGCTCTGTGAGTAAAGTTAAGAAATAAAAGGATGAGGGCAGAGAAACAGCGATTTTTATTCATTTAAGTTTTCAAACGTCACTGTCAACAACAGGAAATAAATTTATATATCAGTCTTACCAATTCCAAGCATTTTTATATTGCCAACTGAAACTTTTCTGATCACTCTGTAGCATCAATATGTGTGCGAAAATATGTTATTCTAATACCGAAACAGAGAATAGTACTCGTATATTAAAATACAAGTTACAAAAGGGAATCTATTTTGCTAGAATTGCCTTCTGTAACAAATGTTTTATACTATTTTTTCTGTTTCGGCTTTCCTTTACGTAATTTCTTTATGAAAATAGTTGACATTTTCCATTAAGGGAAATTTTAGATAGAATAGTTAAGTTGGCGACAGTGATTTGCGATTGATTTTGTCCGTTGTCTAGGTTAATTTATAAATTGTGTTTTTTTATTTTGCCCGTTGCCTACATATATTGTGTATTTAATGCAGTTTTACCAATCTATAACAACTTAAGCTGTATTCCATTTGCCACTTAGGGCCAGTTTTTCAATCACCGATTAATGTTAATCATGATTAAATAATAATGGAAATTATGGTTACCATTATTATTTAATCATGATTATCAATAATCGAGAGTAAACCGGCGATTGAAAAACTGGCCCTTAGTTTACTTAATAGTGTATTCCGAAAATGAACCGGTTAGTTTTTTCAGTAACCGGTTTCATTACGGAACACGGTTTTTGAAAATTGTGGTTAGTTTTTAATAACCAAACTAACCGTGCTCGAGCGGCGGTTAGTTTGGTTACTTCACAGCTGTTGTTGACAAGTTTGAAACGTGTTTGGCGGCTTTTGCAGTGTTTGTGGATTTTTGTCTTATAAAACTATATTTTTATGATGACTGATAAATAAACATGTGATACAAAATGTATTTTTATTATTTAACAGTATATATTCATATTAGATGAATTTATTATTTGTTCTGAAGCTCGTATTTACTTTTTTCTTTGTGTTACTTTTTTATCCCTATATTTAAGTTAAAACCGGTGTGATACAGAATACAATATTTTTATAATATAAACATTTTTCCATATTAAATAAATTTCACATTTCGAAACTCATCTGTCAAGTGACAACTGTCATCGTGAAAGTGTTCCGTTATGACGTCATTCTAACCGTAACCGTGGTAAAATTGAACCGCACTGTGGTTCATTTTCGGAATATACTATAAATCATTTCAGATAAATTCCACATATAATTAAATGAATCGAATTAAGTAAACTGATACACATATTTGGGTGAATCACTTTAAAGTAAATTAGAATCAATAATTCTAGTACTGGAAATAAAGTCAGCAAAGTAATCCAGCGAAATAAATAAGTGATCTAGTCCAGTAAATGTAAGTTAGATCTGATCCAAATGGCAAATGGAATACTCCTAATATATCACCAAAAATCGTTTAAAAATGAAGCTCGTCATTCGAGAGTATGTTATTCTATTACCGAAACAGAGAAATGTAATTCTACTATCAAGTTATTCTTGGCTACATCCGATAAAGTATAGTTATGTACTCCGTAAGCGTAATCATGTCTGCAAATGTTTTTGGCAGTCATCATAAAAAATTAATCAAAAAATGTTGCGTAAATATAAAACGACCAAATTTTTCACTACTTGAAATGTTTAAAAATTCTCATTTTCTCATATACATTTGCCGCCACGTGGCAACGATTTCTCACTTAACGAGACGAGAATTATCTCGTGTCAGCGACATTCCCCGCGAAATTGCAAGCGAAGAAATCCAACCTCAGTTCAATCCACAATCCCTGCTTTCCCAGCCGTGTCACACACGCGCACGCTGCAGTGCGACAAGGATAGTGCTAGCACGCCCCTGCCAGCCGATCCTGGCCCTTATCGCCCTCGGCAGTAGGGCGAGAGTGGCGCGCACGCATAGAAACACTTGGGTGCTTAGTACGCGGGACCTTGACTGTATACGACAAGATACGATCAGTGAAGTTTTTATTTGTGGTACGTCTCGCTTTCCTCAAGGTCAAGCGGAGGTTTCATGCAGTGGTGGCGACTAGAATGGGTAGTTGGGGGTTTTGTTATTGTGGATGGTGCTGGTTGTTACCAAACAAATTTAAACAATTGTATGCCATTCGTATTTCTTATTTACAATAAAACGCAGATTATTCTGAGCTCAATTTTAATTCCTAAATAGTTATTTATGACATAAGTATTAAAAGTGGTATTTTTTCTGAATGAGTGGAGAAGTCTGCGAAACGTGGCGAAGTCGAGTGAAGCAATTCCACGAACGAAATAAAATCACTTTTAACACGTATATCATACAGTTTTTCTACAAACATCGTTTTACATTTTAATTTAATAAGTAATTTATTTAATTATTTTTGACAGTTTAGTAAGAAAAGATAATGTATAGTAATACAAAGTGATCAAAAGGAATTGTTTCAGTTGGCAATAAAAAAATCAACTTGAAATTGGTGAGCCTGATACATAAATTTATTTCCTGTTGTTGTTGACACTGACATTTGAAAATTTAAAGTTAAATTCGAGTACATTTAGTTCTTATTCGGTTTTAGTTATATTTTTCTTATATATCCATGAATAACATTGATATATTTTGACATAACCTATTTGTACTTATTAGAAATGTCAAATAGTATTTCCGCCTTTACCTGGCGTTATGCCTATCGTGCAATAAAAAGATCACCGGAATTGTATTGCTAATTGAAACAATCCCTTTTGATCACTCTGTATAAAGAAACACATAGTCTATGAATTCAATAAAAATTTAAAGCTATTTATTAGTTACGTGAAAATTTTTGGCAAGTATATGTGGCATTGTATATTTGTACAAATTGTATATTATGAATAAACACAATACCAAAAGAAATTGAAGAAGCTGCTGCAAGAGCTACTTTAGAATTACTTCCGACAAAATCGAAACAGCAATATGAATTTAGCATATGACAGATTTATTACAAAGAGAAAAAAAATTAGTGATTATTATATCCTCCACGCGTTGGACAAATTAGTCAATGATAAAATTACTTCTAATCTAATTGTAATTCTTTAAACTAAATCCATTTTTAATGCGCTAAGCAATCGTTGACAACCTTACTTTTAATAGTGTTTGTAGAAAATAGTTATTTTCATAACAAGTGCTTGTTACGTGCAAGAGCAGAACTCGGCTTGCCGAGTGCGGAAATCTGTACGAGCACTTAACCTTTTTCGGCACGTGTTATAAACAACATTTTTCCTACAACTGTGCGATTTAGAAAATCACTAAAATATTGTCAAAATTGATAAAATCTTAATGATATTACACGAGAACGATGTTTTACGGCGTTGCTATGGTTTGTTTGTTGATTGTTCTACGTTATTTAAAAATATTTCACTAATTTCAAGACAATTTCTTCTAAATCGTCCAGATTAGAATACTACAGTGAGTGATTCTTCTTTATCATAAACACCTCCAAAGATAATTTAAGCCCCAGATCATGCTATGTTGGATCTATTTTCGACAATGACAATCAACCTGCTGCTGATACATCTAAAGCATCCATAATTGTTGTCAATAATATTACTGTTAATAATATGAACAGCTACGGAAGAAATCAATGTTTATTTAGACAGTACAAAAGTTTCCGCTTCACATTATGTCAATATAAGCAACTGTAACAACTGTGTTAATAATATACACAAACAATAAATATTATGTATTTCACTTACTCTTAAAATAAAATCATTTATCGATATATTTTACTTTGTACGGTTCTTTTTATTAATTGTGTACATAATAGATATATTGCAATTTAAGGTTATGTTTATAAACGTCAAAATATACTACTGAATATTTACTAGCGCTGGCTCACTGCATCTTCTTCTTCCATTGACTAAAATATGAATTCCGCGAAATTTAAATCTCTATCAATACAACTTTTTTACAGTTGCATAATGAATTACTTTCCGCACGAGTGATTCTTTGCTTACAGAAACGCACTTGGTCTGCATTTGTTTACTTTCCATACGTACATGTTTTACATTACACTAAATATTGAACAAGATTTTCAACAATTTTTTGAACACTTTGAATTTTGTAGTAGCATACAGCAAATTGTTTGAAATATTCCATTCCACGAAGTAGCTCAATGCGCATACTCATATACAAATTGTCTCGAAAATCGTCGAGAAAATAGAACACGTTCTATATTTTGAGACAATTTAGGGAGCAATGCGATATATCAAACAATTTGCTGTATGATACTAATGCTCAGTTTTTCATTCAACTGTTATGTATCTCTTATATCTGCCTGTTAAATATAGGAGAATACATATAATTTATATTGCTGTTAGTTAACATTTACTTAACAATCGATTGATAAATCGGGCATAAGCAATTTAGATTGTTCAAAAAATTGTTCAATATTTATTGCAATTTAAAACAAGCTATAAGCACGTCTACGTTTCGAAAACTAAGCAAACTAAACTGTTATAAAATTTGTGGTTTACCTCATACCAATACCAATTGACTGACGCTATTACGTATTATATGTTTAATTTAATAATATTAATAAACTTAATTGGATTAGTCGTGTTTTCAATTATCCGAAGTCGAGTGTCCCTTAATTACTATGGATAATCGGCATTTTACTGTAGTTGATATTTTTATATTAATTCTAAATTTATGATTACGCTATTTTATCCATTACTGTTTGTAGTATTCTGTTGTAACGGAAGATCTCTGTGAGTGCTATATTTTGGGACATAAAGAGATGTTACCAAATGCCAAATCTAGATTTTCCAAAGATGTTTGTATAGAAGAATACCTTTTAGAAGTTTTGAAAATTTCTTCATTTTTATGTTACAAATACATTATTATGTGTAATTATTTTCAAATATGTAAAGTGGTAAATAATCGGGCAGAGCAATAAATAATTATAATTATTTAATTATAACTCTTCAATGTTTCGAAGACACTTATACCTTCCTCAAGGCGCTAAAAACAGACATAGTGATAATGGAATATAAATAATATAGAATAAATATTACGATAAAGTCGTGTTGAATAAAAAATAATATCGTTATATTTATTTTTCATTACTTATATTATTTTAACTAAGTGTATCAACATTATTTGTTATAATCACATTCTCACTAAGTTTGATTTTAGCGACTTGATGGTGTTGCCGAAACGTTTTCCAATTATAATTAAATAAAGAATTCTAATGATTGACTGCTCTACCCGTTTATTTACCACTTTACATTCTACTACCATTGGAAAATCGTCCTTTTATTCCATTTACAAATACATTCAATATTATAATCAGGCAGCAGTAAGGTATATAGGTAACCATGGGACTGTGTTTAAAGTTAGACTTCCACCTAAGGAATGGCGCTAATAATCTTTATGCGAAGACATCCATTTTAGATAACTACAATATCGGCAATCATTGGTTCCTAGATTGTTCCTATAGTTGGCATATGTATATATTTCAAATTTTTTAATCTATCAAAATATCCAATTAATTTTTATTTGTGAAATAATTTCATATAAATAATGTATTCAACTAATATCAATTGTTGTGTAAAAAACTGCACTGCTACTGGTAAGTAAGTGATCATATAATAAATAATAGTTAGATGAGGAAGTCATAATATATTTTCAAGTTCACAAGGATTGGATAAAACTGCGATTGAAAGAGTTTAAATTATAAATAAATTGTATACACGAGTATATTTCTTAAATGTTTATATTGTGTTAATAAATTTTTATTTTATGTAGTTTAAATAAATATAAAATAATAATAAAAATTACAAGTTGCCTAAATATGCATATCGGGTTGCCTATATACATGACTTTAGTTAGACTTCCACTACTCAGATGGCGCAAAATACAGTTCCAGTGTGTAACATGGCAGTTTCTTATCTACACATATAGTAGTATATTATGATCTGTGATTATAATTAAAGTATTCGTGAAATATCATTTGGAATCCTGATGAAATCTTGAAATTTTATTAAAAATAAACCGGAATTATGCTCCAACAATTTATTTTTCTATGGACTTATTTCTTAATCCATTTTAATCCAAATTAAATGCATCACAGATAGAGCTGGGCAGTAGCTAGCTACTTTTGTAGCTTAGCTACTAGCTTAGCTACATTTACCTTAGCTGTAGCTATAGCTTAGCTGACTGTGAAAAAATATAGCTGTAGCTTGTAGCTAGCTACTTTTTTTTCTTAGCTTAAAAATAACAACTGAAGCTACTTTTAAAGATACTTTTTGTAGCTGAAAGCTACTTTTTGTAGCTTAAAGCTAGTTTTTATAACTTAAAGCTACTTTTTAAGCAGAAGGTCAACAAAGTACGCATGCGTACAAGCTAAACCCACACAAAATAATTATTTGTTGCCGGTTCTAACTGGCTCTAATACGCAAAAATACACAGTAGGTGCCAGATGGTATTTTATTTACTATTTTTGATATTTATGTACGTAATAGTAAATTAACAGTCATTGTAACAAAAAACTGATCATATGACAATGGCAAATTTAATTATTTCACAATTATTTAAAAAAGTAGCTTTAAAATTTAACAGCTATTTTAACGAAAGCTTTTAGCTGTAGCTTAGCTATATTTTACAAAATATAGCTTATAGCTGTAGCTTAGCTACTTTTTTAAAGAATAGCTGTAGCTGTAGCTTAGCTACTTTTTTTAAGTAGCTTGCCCAGCTCTGCCTATATACATGATTTTAGTTAGACTTCCACTACTCAGATGGCGCAAAATACGGTCCCAGTGCGTAACATGGCAGTTTCTTATCTATAGTAGTATATTATGAATATTACGATCTGTGATTATTATTAAAGTATTCGTGAAATATCATTTGGAATCCTGATGAAATCTTGAAATTTTATTAAAAATAAACCGGAATTATGCTCCAACAATTTATTTTTCTATGGACTTATTTCTTAATCCATTTTAATTCAAATTAAATGCATCACAGATAAGTAAATGATATATTTCATGTGATTCTTCTAAAATAAAGGAGGAATTTTCGTTCTATTTCTATCTACTATAATAACTAATAATGATCTGTCTTGTGTCTACGATATGTTTAAAATTAATATTGGTATAGGTGGTTAGATCATGTCCACCTGGCTCTTGGAAACTTCATAATTGAGCTAAGAATCAAATCAAACTCCGTATCTCTGTTTCATCTAAAAACGCAATATTGCGAGGTATTAGCTATACTTCTATTTAACCCTGGTTGTGATTGGCCAATAAAACTTCAAAACGAAGATAAATTTACATAATACTTGTCCTCATTTTGATGTTAAATTTAACGTATTTGATTTTAATAATATGGGAAGGTAAATTGAGCAGAGGTATAAAAATTAAATGTGAGCGATTCAAAATTGCTTTTGCAAAAATGTGAAAAACGTTTTACTCGTATAGCTACGATAGTTGCGTTAACAAAACTTGCATTCAGAACATCTCGCTAATCACATCAACTGAAGTATGTAGCATACGAACCCTCGAAATATTCACCGAGCATTTATTCATTAAATTGATCCTGCAATAAATCCCTGGGCTAAACATTCCTATCCTGGAGCACCACTACTCATCATTCATAATTCCTTTCATAGGTATAAGCACTGACAAAATATATACAGACGTCTAACTGAATATATTCAAACGACAGCGCTTTTTATCAATGATATTTTTGGTTCTGGAAGAGTCTGTATTTGCGGCGCTAATGTCGATTATTAATTCATGAACGTTATATTAGAGTTTATGTATTTACAATTAATTTTTAATTGTGAAATAACTCCTTTTAAAATTAATTGTGTATTATGAACAGAGCTGGGCAAAATCACGAACAAAAGGAATTAAATCACAATTCACAAATCAAACAATTATTTTTTTGTGACAATTCACAATTCCACTTCATTCTCAAAGTGAATTAATTCACAAATCAAAGTGATTTGTGCTTTATTTATGTGAATTATAAATCACAAGCCTTTTTGTGAATTGTAGCTTGAGACTTGGGGCTTGGGGCTTAAATCACATTTACAAGTACTTAATATTATCAATTTACTTAATATTTTTTTTTTTTAATATTAGGTGCATTATTATATGCCAAACATATGTGCAAAGCCGAATGAAAACATATGTAAGTAGATACGAGATGTGGCTATTAAATAACGAGACTGACGCTGTTTTAACATTTTATTTTGATATCATAGCTATTTACTTATTATCACCTTCAATATACACCCCTCCTCTATCCTTACAACGCTCCATGTGAATTTTCCATTGTTCGAAACAGTGCTGGAAGTCTTCTTCTGTCAGCTCCTTAAGAACGCGTGCCGATCTCTCTTTCAAAGCTCAAATCTTGTTGCTATTAAGGCAAATTTCACCTTAGGAAACAGATAGAAGTCGCACGGTGCAAGATCCGGCGAATAAGGCGGATGGTTCAACACTAGAATGCTGTACTTGGCTAGAAACCTCAGACATTGCGGAATGAGCCAACGCATTGTCTTGATGGAGAACCCATAACTTGTCCTTCCAAAATTCGGGTACTTATTTCAATAAATTATAAGTTTTAGTAGCAGTTTTGCCAAGTTTTATGTAAAATTTCACAACAATTCGTTGCTTTAATGTAGCACTTAACATTTTTCCGACAAAACAAAAAAAAACAACTCTAATGAGAACGAAAGCTACGACTATACGGATTTGTTTACAGAAGCGAGAGGTACTTCATTTGAATTAAACCCAGAGAAATGATTTAAGCCTTTTTTTAGCTCTAAAACAATTCACAAGCCCAAATCAATTTCTTTAAAGGTCTTAAGTCACAAGCCTGATTTGCGAATTTTTTAAAAAGGCTTAATTCACTTGATTTAAATCAAGAAATATGATTCAAATCAATTTATAATTCCTTTTGATTTAAATCATGCCCAGCTCTGATTATGAATTATAATTCCTTTATTTTTAATTCATCGTTCATGAACTAAATCGAAATTAGCGCTGCAATACAGATTTCTACAGAACTACAAAATTCATTGATAAATACGCTGTCATTTGAGTTCATTTAGTTAGATGTTGTCTGTGGTACAAATAATAACAAAAAAAAGGTATAAAATGCAAAATTTAACGCCTCAAAACATAATAAATTGTGTACAGCAGCAATACGGTGAAGTGGATAGAGTTACGGCATTCGAATCCGAAGATCCCGAGTTTAAATTCAGCTCAAATTAAATTACTCTACCACTCTACGGCTAGGTGAGTACGGGCCCTCTAATTGGGTTTAAGTTCCTGTTGTACAGAATAGCATAAATAAATAAATAAATATTAATACTACATTTTATCACAAGACGCCATATTTATGTAAAAACAGGATTTGTAAGAAACAATTGTATGCAAAAATATTGACTACATTGGGTCTTTAAGATATGTCATGTTACTCACCTTTTGAATAACTCGCAAGCATTTGATGCACTTATATTCAGCGAAATTATTACTCGTAAGATCTAGCATTTATTTACTATAAATATCTTACTTTAAGGATGGTAAAAATGATTGTTTATAAAATGTTGATAGTGATGATACTTGACTAAGAACATTCGAGAGTGCTTTAGCCTGAGAATATGATGTTATTTTTTTATTTTTCTTTTCTGTGGTTTCTTTGGCGGACCAACTACTTAGGTCATATGCCGCCATTCCGCCCTGATCTGCGTTTTAGGTATTATGGTCAACAGCAACGCGGATTTTCTCTGGACGGTCACCCATCCAAGTACTACCCGCGCGCAACGTTACTTAACTCGCGTTATCGCTTAGATCAGTTCCAACGAGTGCAGCCATGGCCGTTGACAAAATGATGTTATTAATTTGTTGTCTATTTAGTTCATTATCTTTTGTTTTATGGTAGAATTTATTATGTTATTTTAATCAAATATGTATTACCCGTAATTGCAAATTTAATCAGTAGTCAAGATAAATTATTATTATGATCATCCTCCTATTTATAATAAAAAAAAAATATATCAGCACGCCTTCTACCCATTACTGGGTGTGGCAGTCTGCTGAAGCAGATCTCGGTAAGTGATATATTTTGCGCGTGAAGTGCGGTTACCAGTCGTCAAATCACGGCCTCCAAACATGTTAGTGGTGGAGGAGCCACAGGGATAGCTTTTTCAAATTATGAAAATTTGTCGCCTGTGGGAATCGAACCCGGGACCTCAGGATCCACAGGCCGACTTCATACCACTGAGCTAGCCGTCCCACGGATTAGACAGTTTAGCATATTATTAACTAAGGTAAATTATAATTATTATATGGGGTATGTGGCTTAGTGGTATCAAGTTGGCATGTGGATTTGAGAACTCGGGTTATCTCTGTGCCTCCTCCTCCACTAATATCTTTGGAGGTCGTAACTTGACAGCTGGTAATCGCATTTCACGCGCATAAACATATCATTGAGATCTGTTACTGCATAAGATCACACCCAGTAATGGGTAAAAGGCGTGATGATATATTTATTTATTTTATTTATAATCATTATAATTCTAAACTTTTTAAAATTGGATTTCAAGTTTTAAGTATGAAATAAGTTGTGAAAGTTAAGATTGAAATTTTACATTTTATTGTACGACGTATCGAAATTTATTTTAAAAAGTTCAAAATAACATCACTCGACTTCATTTTGAACATTTACAAACAAAATAAACAAGTGAATATAGTGAAAATGTTTATACCTCCTATAATATCGCCACTGTACTGTAAAAGTTAATTGACTTTTTTTCTATAACCGGCAAGAAAATGCCTACTTTCCTGACTAATTTTAGTATCCAAGGCTACAGCTAAAATAGTAGTCTGGTAAAACACAAAACAGTCTCGTAAAGATTTTACCTGACTGCTTTCTTTTGTTGTAACGTTGGACACAGTAGACTTACAGTCAATAAAATCCATATCAACAAATTGAAATATTTTTAATTACTTATAGAGTAGGTGGCACAGTGGTTATCGTGTCGGTCTGTAGATCCCGAGAACCCTGGTTCGATTCCCACTGCCGACAAACATTTTCACCATATTAATACTACTCCTGTGGCTCCTCCTCCACTAATAACCACACTTCACGCGCATAAATATATCATTTATCGATATCTGCTTCGGCAGAGTGCCACGCCCAGTAAAGGATAGAAGGCGTGATGATAATATATTATATATATATATATATATATATATATATATATATATATATATATATATATATATATATATATATATATATATATATGATATATATGATTCATTATTGATTAAATGAAACGGTTTATCACTTTCCTGACTTATATGTACTATACTATTACAGAGTGATCAAAAGGAACTGTTACAGTTGGCAATACAATTCCGGAGATCTTTTTATTCCACAGTTGGCACAACGCCAGATAAAGGCGGAAATGCTATTAGACATTTCTAATAAATACAAATAGGTTATGTCATGAGTCTGACAACTAATAGAATTTTGACTTTTTAAGTAATAGAAATACTTTAGAAATTAATATAATAATAAATGTACTCAAATTTCAATTTCAATTTTCAGATGTCACTGTCAACAACAGGAAATGAATTTATGTATCAGGTTTACCAAATTCACGTATTATTTTATTGCCAACTGTAACAATTCCTTTTGATCACTCTGTATTTAATTAGTATTTTTAAATTAAGGATAAAATTTCAATTTTTCTTTCTACACTTCAATTTAATTTTACTTTTATTTATTTAAACTAACCTTAAAAATTATTACAACATAAAAATTGAACAATGTTTAAAAAATATCCTCTTCTAACTAGATATTCACTCCCCAGTGGCACGCCACTGACCGCGGCGACCTAAGGGACACAGCGAGCGCAACGATTCTATATTAATTTCCATCGGGACTACATACACCGAGTACAGACCCTGCAACCGCACTCCACAACTCTATCTGTGTGTGTGTGTGTGCGTACATTCCGCATACTAACTCAATCTCTCTCTCCAGTTCTGAATCTTAGTACACTCAGTACAATCCGTTTATATCTACAAGAGTGTACCAGTGCGCGCGCGCTATGCATGAGAGAACGAGATACACACACCCATAGACGCTAGTCTTTAGATGTAGATTGTGTATTGTGGTGTATGTGTGTGTGTGTGTGTTGAGGTGTGGTCTTGTTTATGAATAGCCCGAGTGGTTTATGGGCAAATGGCAACCGGCACCGTAGGGTGGGTGTGCCCAGCACAACTACTACACTCACACACATACACTATAAGCTGATGTGTCGTGAACATATAGAAAAAAATATAAAAACTCTAGATAGAAGTATTTTTGACGGAACCTCTTTATGAGAACACCTGTATGAAGTACTAGGTGTTTTAATTTGAGGTACATACTTCAAAGTTTAGAATCTGCAAATAATTATCAATTAATCATTTAAAAAAATTAATAAAAATAAATAAATATATCATCACGGCTTCTACACATTACTGGTGTGGCACTCTGCCGAAGCAGATCTCGGTAAGTGATATATTTTGCGCGTGAAGTGCGGTTACCAGCCATCAAAACACAGCCCCCATAGATGTCAGTGGTAGAGGAGCCACAGGGGTAGTTTTAAAATGATGAAAATTGTTTGTCGCCTGTTGGGAATCTAATCTGGGTTCTCAGGATCCACAGGCCGACTTGATACCACTGAGCAGAGCTGGGCAAAAGCACGAACAAAAATAATTAAATCACAATTCACAAATCAAACAATTATTTTTTTGTGACAATTCACAATTCCACTTCATTTTCAAAGTGAATTAATTTACAAATCAAAGTGATTCGTGCTTTATTTATGTGAATTATAAATTACAAGCCTTTTTGTGAATTAAGGCTTGAGGCTTGGGGCTTAAATCACATTTACAAATACTAAATATTATCAATGTATTTAATATTTATTTTAGAAAAGTAGTAGATGCATTGTAATATGGCAAAGATATGTGCACAACCAAATGAAAACAGATTTAAATAGATTTATTCAACGGATTGAATTACATCATTAAAAGATGTAATTAATGAATGACATGTGTTGGCATGTTTACATTAAATCTGTAGGTACAGATAAACTAGGTAGTTTTACATTGTATTGCATTGTAACAGTTTAGCTTTTAAAACTACTATAGACTAACATTAGTATTCATAGTCGTTCGCCAGCGGTTCGCCAGCGTTTCGCCAAGTGTATCGCTTATGGGCGCTTCCTCAGCGCGTCGCTGGGCGAACGACTATGCATACCAGTGTAAGAGTCTTCAAAAATACGAATTTTCTTTGTAACAATATACAAAATGGCTAGTAATTTGAAACAAATGTTTAGTGTATGTAACAAAATCACGAATCAATTCACAGATCATCGACAGCTACAGCCAGAAATGTAACATTTAAACGTACACCAGCATTGCTAATCACTATAACAAACATAATGTACTGTTATATAATCCGAAAAATAAAGAAACCGTTAAAAATGAAAAACTATTATTTATAACGCACGATAACAAATTTTTGTCTCCTTTTAATTAAATTAAGACATTTCAATTGAATTAAGCCCAGAAAAATGATTTAAGCCTTTTTTCAGCTCTAGAACAACTCACAAGCCCAAATAATTTTCTTTAAAGGTCTTAAATCGCAAGCCTGATTTGCCAATTTTTATAAAAGGCTTAATTCACTTGATTTAAATCATATTTCTTGATTCCTTTTGATTTAAATCATGCCCAGCTCTGCCACTGAGCTAGCAATCCCATTAAAAAAAATTAATTAGAATATTTATTTGTGACTTGGTAAAAAACAACAAATTTTTCCACGTTGTTTGCATTTCCTGGATTTTATTTATTCAAAATAATAAATGACGACGTTTCGAATCTTGGTTTGGTTCATTTTCAAGTCGAAAGGTAAACAAAGATTTCTTTAAATTAACATAATGAGATGATACATTTTAAAAATTATTTTTAAGGAGTGTACACTCCTGTAGTTAAAAGATGAATGAATGAATATTTATTTAAGATAGACATGCAACGAATAGTAAATCTGCAGCATACCGAATACCGAATTTAAGGTAGAACCATGTGCCGAATAACCGAATATTCTGCATTTTTTTGTCTAATGATATTGATGTCATGGGCGTCCACAGACATTTTTCCAGGGGGGGAGCGAGTCGCAAAAAACTCTCAGATGTACATAAATTTCTAAAATATTTTTTTTTACATAACATAAATACAAATACACATAACAAATGGATAAAAAATATTTAAATTTGTGAAATAAATTACTAGTCTTCATCGTCTGGGTTGAATTGAACAGGAAGGACAATTTTCTAATAACTCTTCCATAAATTGACACCATTTCTTCAATAAATTCCGATTTAGCAGTTTTACAGTTTTTATTTTCTAATATTTTGTGTCTGTGTATACTTAAACTTAGATTACTCAATCGTTACGTTAGGGAACATGTCGCTAGCTGGCCATAAGAATACTGCTGGAAATTCAGTTTCAGCTTCAATTTATTATCTTTAAACTTATTTAATTTATATATACATATACAGTGTGGTGGTCCCGACTCTCGAACATCGGACTTCAACTTTAACATGTAAAACTATAATTTTTTAATTTCCTACTTCCTTAAATATTTGAAGCAAAAAAGCTTAAAATAAATTTTTGGGGCATAAAATATGAAATTAATTTTGCATGCTTTGTATCGGCACAAATTAGATCTGAAAATGACTAAAATTGTCTCAAAACTATCGATAGCTATGAAATTGACACAAAATTAACAAATGTTTGTCGTTCAGTCTGTCAAAACTGTCAGAATAAATTCTTTATTTATTATTTCATTTATTTTGACAAATAAAACGTCAAACATATGTTTAATTTTGTTACAATGTCATGTCTATCTATAGTTTTGAGGCAATTTTCGTCATTTTCAAATCTAATTTGTGTCGTTAAAAAGTATGTAAAATTTATTTTGTTTATTGGTACAGATGCAGAATGTTATGCCCTAAAACTTGTATTTCAAGCTTTTTTGCTTCAAATATTTAAGGAAGCAGGAAATTAAAAAATTATAGTTTTACATGTTAAAGTCCTATTTTCGAGAGTCTTGGTCACCACCCTAGTTAATATCCGGGGGGGCGCCCCCCTTGCCTCCACCTGCGGACGCCCATGACTGATGTTAGTACAAATGAAACTCTATTTCAAGGGAACTCGATGAACAAATAAAACAAAACTATTTCAAGAGAACTCGATGCGTCGTCTTTAAAAATCAAACATATATCACGATACAGCAACTCTTATACGTGATGCGTAGGCAGCGAATAAAAATCTATTTGACAAAGTTCGACAGAATTTATTTTTCTGTTCGAAGGAGCACAGTTTATTCAGAGAGACTTTTCTCAGAAGCTATTAAGATGGACGAGGAAAAAAGACATATACTATTTCCATCAAATACGGAAAATCTTGTTATCATAATTTGTCTCTTTTAAATTTTAATGACGATGATTAATTAATCATTCATTAATAAAATTATTAATTGACATTTATTTTCTTTTTATTTGAAAACCTATTTGTAATGTATATTGTTTATTATTGAATAAACAATTAAATAAAATACCCAAAAGGGTGTCCGTTATTTTTGCAATGTTGGAAATTTGATGCTCACACCCTCTAAAACTATTCATAATAAATTAAAATAAGTTGAGCCGACATCTCAGGTCCGTCAAATGACGTTAAAACGTGCCACCAGAGAGCTCAATATTTGCACGTAGTTTAAAAGGGAAAATTGCGTTTTTCGATACTTTTATGCATAAATTTTTATGAATTAGACTTAAAAATATTTTAAGATAACTACCGGAAAACTTATGAAATAAACTTTCAAGCAAACTAAAATTCAATTTATTTGGATAAAAAGCAACGGCATAGCGTCAATTTGAGTAATAAGACCTTAGACATTCTCAAACGTGGTAGCACAGATCATAATATACTACTATAGATAAGAAACTGCTATGTTACGCACTGGGACTGTATTTTGCGCCATCTGAGTAGTGGAAGTCTAACTAAAGTCATTTATATAGGCAACCCGATATGCATATTTAGACAACTTATAATTTTTATTATTATTTTATATTTATTTAAACTACATAAAATAAAAGTTCATTATTACAATATAAATATTTATTAAAATATTCTCCTGTATACAATTTATTTATAATTTGAACTGTTTGAATCGTAGTTTTATCCAACTCTTGTGAACTTGAAAATATATAATGACTTCCTCATCTAAATATTATTTATTATATGATCACTTACTTACCAGTAGCAATGCAATTTTTAACACAATTGATATTAGTTGATAACAATATTTATATGAAATTATTTCACAAATAAAAATTAATAGACCACGGGCGTGTGACGTCACGATTTTAGATGTGGTCAGTATAAAATTGTAAAAGTATGCACTCGCGACACAATCTTCAAATTACGTTTCACTTGATAAAATAAATCATACACTTTGTCATGCATAAAATGATGCACAAAATAGAAACTTGTAAGTTTTGGAATTATATGCACATATACTTGTTAAAAATATATTCTATCTATACAGTCTAAATTGTACATTTAATACTGATGTGAGAGTCACTCGTTTGACAGTTACGGACCACATCTAAAATCGTGACGTCACACGCCCGTGGTCTATTGGATATTTGACAGATTAAAAAATTTGAAATATATACAAATGACAACTACAAGAATAATCTAGTAACCAATGATTGCCGATATTGTAGTTATCTGAAATGGTTGTCTTCACATAAAGACTATTAGCGCCATTCCTTAGGTGGAAGTCTAACTATAAACACAGTCCCATGGTTACCTATATAAGTTTCCGCTGCCTGCTTGGTAGTCTTATGGTTTTCATATCGCTTGATCCGAATCTGATGTCAGAATTGACATTTTTATTATTGACAGTCGTCAATAAAGCTGTCAACAAATTAATCCTAATGGTTTTCCCTCATTTACCGGTTTTTCGAGATTTTAGTTAGTTTTTCAAGACGTAATTCGTACGTCGTTTCAATTATTTAAAATTATCGAGAAGAAAATTGTAGATGCTCGTAAATCAACGTTAGTTGAAAAAATTTAACTTTGATGAAAATGATCGTTACGACTTGTGACCGCAAAATACAAAGTAAAACAAATAACTAGATTTATTAAATTTCTTATCATTCATTCAAATTGTAGTTACTCTTTAACAGTTTCTACCTTCCCATGTCTGAATTGATTAAAAACCTTATTAAATTTTCAAAAGTGTAGAACAAATTCTGGCTACTTATTAATTCTGATAGCTGACAGTTATCAAATGTCATAATATATTGTTTTTAGCAAGAAATACGAATTTAGTCTTGAAAAACTAAAATATCAAAAAAACGGTAAAATGAAGGAAAGCCATTTAGACTTATTTGTTGACACCTTTATTGACGGCTGTCAATAATAAAAATGTCAATTCTGACATCTGATTCGGATCAAGCGATATGAATACCATAAGACTACCAAGTTTGAAAACGTCAAACATATATGTATTAACGTCTTTGTCGTTCGTTTGCTTCAAACTTCTTATAACTCAAATTGACGCTTTGCCGTTGATTTTTATCCAAATAACCAGTTTGCCTGAGAGCTTATTTCATTAGCTTTCCGGCAGTTTTCTTGAAATATTTTTAGGTGTAGATCACAAAAAATTATGTATAAAAGTATTGGAAAACGCATTTTCCCCATTTAAATTACGTGCAAATATTGAGCCCTCTGGTGGCACGTTTTAACGTCATTTGACGGATATGGGATGTTGGCTCAACTTTAAAAAAATTTATTATGAGTAGTTTTAGAGGCTGCGAGCATCAAATTTCCGACATTGCGAAAATAATGGACACCCTAATACCCAAGTACGTAATTAATAATGTTTGTGCCCTTTAAATTACTAATTAAATAATGAAATTAGATACACAGTTCGACTATTAGCTGTTACATCGAACTATTTGGTATTTCGCCGAATATTAAAGTAATATTAGTTGCAACTCTAATTTAAGACATATTCCATTTTCCATTTGAATCAGATCTAAATTACAATTCAACACTTTGGAAAAGGGGTGGGCAACATTTTATTCATTATAGCCACACATATGATGAATAAAAATTTATATTGGCCACATCGGGAATTATCCACTTGTATGAGGATGGGGCTTTTTTACCGGTAGTGAAAACAAAAAGGAATTCAATCGAATATTTAAAAATTTTAATTTTTACTCTCTTTTTGAACAAGTATAAGAGTATTTTAATTTCAAATACATAATTTAGTCAATGACAAATTTGACTATATTTTTGGCTAGTAAACTGCAAAAACATTCTGATTATCTGAACATTTAAGTGACATCAACAATTTGAGATCAACATTTAGATTTTTTTCGAAATTTGTCGTGCTAAAATATTGTTTTGCATTTTATAATCAAATAGTTACAGTAAACAAACTTATTAATAAGTTAAGTAATAGAAGACTTAATTTGCCACAATTTCTAACTAATTCGCCACATGTAGCAATTGGCGAACAGATTGTCCTCCTCTATATTATAATAACTAGGTTCCAACACATTTTTGAGAGAATTGAGATTTTGATAGAATCCTAACTAACGTGTACATACGAGGGCAGGGTGAAAAGTCCCTGAAAAATGATCGATACACTTCGTCCAACGTTTTTCTAATTTTTCGATCCCTTCCAAATAATACGATTTTGGCAATCCTTCAAAATAGGCGTTTGTCTCAGCGATGACCTCATCGTTGGAACCAAATCTCTTTCTTCTGAGCCATTTCTTCAAGTTTGGAAATAGATAAAAATCGCAAGGGGCTAAATCTGGAGAATATGGTGGATGACGAACCAATTCGTAGCGCAATTCATGCAATTTTGCCATTGCAACAGGGTCGCGCCTGTCAACAGAGAGCAAAAGCAGCACCCATCTGGCAGATAGCTTTCTCATATCCAAAAATTTATGCAAAATGTTCCGTACCCGTTCGGTTGAGATGCTCATAGCCTCAGCAACCTCGTGCACTTTAACTTGCCGATCGTCCAATATCATTCCATGGATTTTATCGACGATTTCTGGCGTTGTAACCTCAATTGGACGACCAGAACGTTCGGCGTCCTTTGTGGTCATACTACCACAACGAAAATCAGTAAATCATTTGTGAATCGTTCCAATCGATGGTGAGGAGTCCCTATAATGTTTAACAAGCGATGGTTTGGTTTGCGTAATGTTTTTTCCACGCAAGAAATAATGTTTAATCAAGACGCGAAATTCATTTTTTTCCATGTTTTCAAAAATCTTCAAGGTTGCTTGCTTTCGATGGGTGTCAAAACAGAACTAAATGACATATCAGTCTGAAAATTTGAATGCGTTCTAGTGTAACATAATTGAAAGCTATGAGTCAATTAGTTGTCAAAATTAATAGACGATAAAATAAAACGCGAAATAAGACGAAGACTTCTTGTAAAAATATATATTTAATAAAGCATAAAAATGAGATATATAAAAATATAACGTAAAATTTACAGAAGTTATAAACTAATATTGATAATTGAAATTAAACAATAAACCGGCAATGGAAACAACAACAACAACGTATGAATAAACTAATCTTTAAGTAACTAAATACTCAAATACATGGCAAGATCTACATCTTGCACCGACGAGACGACTCGTCTCGTTAGAAGCCAAACTACCACTAACTAATCCGTTGTTGTTTACCATGGGATGTTCTGACAAAGGGTAAGAGGGTGGTATCGTCGCGATGGTCGCACATATGCGTTTACATAAAAAACCCAGACGAGGTTAAATCTTTCCGACCCCTCGCTTAGCTATAATTTACCCAGATATGTCATCACATCCCGTGTAACCAGACGCGACAATTCAGAAAAGCTATAAACTTGATAAATAATCATCTACAGAATATTGAAGTTATAACATATGCACTAATAAATTTGATAAACAAAATAAACTCTGTCAAGTCAACTTTAGAAAGATACTTAAGATAACGCTTAATTAGTCTGTATCTTTCGAAGCTGAGTTGATAGTGAAATATCATAATTTATAAACAAAACCAAATTCTGAATTACCCGTTGTGTTACACAGCCCCAGGTTCAAATATAATTATATCTTACGAGATAATTATTACCAAAACATAAACTAAGACAAAACAATAACATTCAAAAACACATAAAATTCAGAATTAAACTGAATCAATCAAAATATCATCTTATGCTACGCATAAGAGGAAAGAAACAAAAATCTTTATTACAATTGACATAAGTGAACCAACTATACATAGGTATAGCAAAATACAATTGACATTCAAAACAAAAACCATAAAATTCAGAATTAAGTTGCTAATTACTGAATTACAAAATTGCAAACGAAAGGAACAAAAATTCTTTATTAGGGTTGAGATAAATCGATGCATCAAACATACAACAAAATACACTAACACATATTAATAAATTAACACAAATTGCTAAATTGAACAAACTCAAATACTACTAGGTAGTACAAACTCAAAATTCAAAATCATACAAGTTCAGAAATCAAAGTTGTACAAATTCAGATGCTAAAATACCTAAATGAACATATGTTCGCTAAAATCTGAATTTGTAGCCAAAGTTGTACAAATTCAAGAACTAAAAATGCCTAAATGAACATATGTTCGCTAAAATCTGAATTTGTAAACAAAACTAAGGCCAGTTTACACAATTTTTCCAAAAATGAAACGTTAAACTTAAATAAACAAAGGTTTATTTTAAAAATAATCTTAATTAACATGCAAACATGCAACACAAATTACTAGATAAAAACTGAGACGGCATCAGGTAGCGGAAAAGGGACAGTTCTAGTACCGTCTTTGGTTTGTGACCGCGACAAGTCGGTACGCATAAACACAAACACATGGGGCTGGTCACAATACACAAACACTTGAGAATTGTCACTTCACACCACAGTGACAGGGGCAAGGGAGGTGGCTTCGGAGGCGGGCGATGACCTCGTTCCAAAATCAGCTGTTCGAAATAAGGGCGGTACCAGCTGATTTTCTGTGGTTGATGGAATCTGTCGGCGCGCATCTCTTCACGATGTATCTCCAGATCGCGCGACCTGGACATCGGCTGCTTCTGCTGCTGCTGGTGGCGGTAAGCAGAAACTGCATTTTCGCAGCTACGAAAGCTACGTACATTTTGTGCATGGTGCACAATTCTTTCAGAACTTTCTTCACAAACACTGACAGGTACGCAGATTGACTCATTTACCTGCACAGTGTGCTCATCAGTGTTTTGCTCAACAACCGTGATGTCATCTTTATTGACATCTGCCAACATCTCGCTTCCCTCATACTCGACTTCTTCCAAATGTCGAGGGATATCAACAGCCGTCCGATTCTCTGACCGTAGCAACGCATCAAATTCTGCAGCATCGATGTGTGCTACCTCAATGGTCAGAGGCTTAACTTGATAATGGAGGTTGAAGCCATACAAATGGCGTGGTACTACGTACACTGTAGTACCATCCGCATTACCTCCATTACTGAACGTCGGATTCCAAGAAACCGGCGTCGGCTGCTGAATAACACTGGTCGGAGTCCGCTGAATTACATATGTAGGCTGAAGGACCTCCGACCGGAAACGAAATGGTTCTGTTCCATTGAAGCCGTCAAACTCATAACCATGGAGTGGGAACATGATTATAGTCGACACAAAACTTCGCACTTTAATTACACTTGGTTGTTGAACACACTTTTGTAACTTCACTAATTCTATATATATACAAATACACTTTCATACGTTGCGTTGCCATTTTTACTTAAAACACAAGAATAATAAACAATAAACAATGACTGCGCCATGTAATCAAAGGATTACAACTAAATTTGAAACAAAACGAGCGGAAAACGTAAATTCTTTAAAATACGACAGGTTAAAACAAATTAAAAAAATTGAATTTACCTATTCAGGGGCCGTATTCTACCGACTGCTGCCAATGTAACATAGATAGAGTCGCGATCACGCACTTCTATAACGACAACAGCGGGTGAATTTTTACGTACAACTAAAACCGAACTGATTTGAATTAAAATATAAATAAAGCATAAAATAACGTATAAGTTCAAAACTAATTATTGCAAATTAAACAAATTAATTGACAACGGCAAACTACAACAACGTATGAATAAACTAATCTTTAAGTAACTAAATACTCAAATACATGGCAAGATCTACATCTTGCACCGACGAGACGACTCGTCTCGTTAGAAGCCAAACTACCACTAACTAATCCGTTGTTGTTTACCATGGGATGTTCTGACAAAGGGTAAGAGGGTGGTATCGTCGCGATGGTCGCACATATGCGTTTACATAAAAAACCCAGACGAGGTTAAATCATTCCGACCCCTCGCTTAGCTATAATTTACCCAGATATGTCATCACATCCCGTGTAACCAGACGCGACAATTCAGAAAAGCTATAAACTTGATAAATAATCATCTACAGAATACTGAAGTTATAACATATGCACTAATAAATTTGATAAACAAAATAAACTCTGTCAAGTCAACTTTAGAAAGATACTTAAGATAACGCTTAATTAGTCTGTATCTTTCGAAGCTGAGTTGATAGTGAAATATCATAATTTATAAACAAAACCAAATTCTGAATTACCCGTTGTGTTACACTAGTTAAAGATGGTACATCACAAATGTCACATGAGATTTGCCATCTGTTTTATTTTTCAGGGACTTTTCACCCTGCCCTCGTAGATCACACAAAAAAAAAGTAGATAGAACTTTCTAGTTTGACATATGACATTTCAGTGAATGTTATTATGAGCTTTAATACGTTGTTAGCTGTTTTACAAAAATGTTTCCAAATTATGCGTAAAACTAAATAATACAGGATTTTTTTTGTTAATACGATCGAAATTTTTGAAGATATTGTCAATAATACTTGATAAAAAGTGTTAAGCTGTGTGTAAGTTATAATAATTTATGATTACAACCAAGCACGTTGAAAGGAGGGGATATGACATTCAAGTCAAGACTGTGAGGCTCGGCAGATTGACAGAGACAGAAGTATTATTTTCTGTACCGTGCTTAGCCTGCTATTGATTGGCATGTGTCATAAAGAGATTTGAAATTTAAATAGACAGAACAGAATCATTCTCTCTAAAAGATTATACATTTTTACAAGGAAACTGAAATTATAAACACTTTGTTACCATATTATCCACAAAAATTATGTCCAATTCCATACAACACAAAAATAGACCATTTTAAAAATGTCCGCGACCCCTAGGTGTTTATTTTTTGAACTAACAACTTAGTGCCGCCAAATGGTGGCGAACGAGATATTTCAAAATGAATTTAAGTACAAAGTAAGTAAAATGTTTACATTGAAAATGAAAACTTATTGTAGTATCAAAATAAATGAAGTATATTCATCAGTTATTTATAAATTATGGTAATATGATAGATTTCGTTTAATAACATATTCATTCTTTTCTTCTGTTCTTGTTTTTTTTTTAATTATTATTACAACCCTGTACACAGTATATAGTATCCGTCATAATTACTATTATTAATTACTTTTATGAAGAAACAAATACTAAGCAACAAAAATTATCGAACTGTCACTTGTCAAATCATAGACAAAGATGAGTATACGGCACTAACTTTTTTTATCTCCGTCTAACGTTTGCACATGCGGAATGAATTTTTAAAATGGTCTATTGAAACACAAATGACACTTCGTGGTTATGTTTACATAAAACAACGCTCCCTGACAACGTCTAAACGTCACTTTTCTTACATAAAAATTCAAAATATTTGAAAGAAGAAGAGATTTGGCTAAGCACGGTGCAGAAAAACTATTGTTGTCTGTTTTCCTTATCCAAGCCTCACTTCAAACAATGCTACAGTACCGTCATGCCATATCCCCTCCTTTCAACGTCCTTGGTTACAACCTACAATTTTGTTTCCAAAACAGCAGTGAGGATGTATGGTTTATTCCTACAGAATAGCAAATTATTTTCAAGAAAATTTACCACTAATGTAGAAAATAGTCCAGAAGTTCTTAAATGATCTCAGAAAGAAAATTTTCAAGATAATGTAATTGATTTAGGAAAAATCATTCAGAATATTTCAATTGTCCAAGAGCGTGTAAATACGAGACAATATGAATACTTCGCAGGAATGAACTACGAATGGTTTTTCATCGCCAGAAACTGTTGAATAAATTAAAATATTCATGATGACAGTGAGAGAGTAAAATATTTTTCCTACAACTGTGCGATTTCTTTGTTATTACGTAACTATAATTGCCTTGGTTACGTATGGAAAGTAGATGAATGCAGACCAAGTGTGTTTCCGAAAGCAAAGAAACACTAGTGCGGAAAGTGCTTCATTACGTAACTGTTAAAAGAATATTGTTTTGACAGCGATTTAAATTTCGCGCCGAGCGCGGAATTCATATTTTGACCACAGACGCTTATGGAAGAAGAAGATACGATGAACCAGCGCTAGTAAATATGCAGTAGTATATTTTGACGTTTATAAACGTAACCTTAATTTGCAGTATATCTAATCTGTAGACAATTAATAAAAAGAACCGAACAAAGTAAAATATATCGATAAATGGTTTTATTTAAAGAGTAAGTGAAATACTTCATATTTATTGTTTGTGTATATTATTAATACAGTTGTTACAGTTGCTTATATTGACATAATGTAAAGTGGAAACTTTTGTGTCTAAAGAAACATTGATTTCTTCCGTACCTGTTCATATTATTACCAGTAATATTATTGGTAACAATTTCGGAAGCTTCAGAAGTACCAGCAGCCGGTTGATTGTCATTGTCGAAAATAGATCCAACATAGTATGATCCGGAGCTTCAATTATCTTTGGAGGTGTTAATGATAAAGAAGAATCACTCACTGTACTATTCCAATCAAGATGATTTTGAAGAAATTATTTTGACGTTAATGAAATATTTTTAAATAACGTAGAACAATGTGCAAGCAATCAACAAACAAACCATAGCAACGCCGTAAAACATCGTTGTCATGTAATATCATTAAAATTTTATAAATTTTATAAATTTTAATAACATTTTAGTGATTTACTAAATCGCACAATTGTAGGAAAAATGTTGTTTATAACACGTGCCGAAAAAGGTTACATGCTCGTGCAGATTTCCGCACTCGGCAAGCCTCGTGCGTTAAATTCTGCACTTGCACGTAACGAGCCTTTTTCGGCACTTGTTATAAAAATAACTATTAAACAAATTGCAAGCAGTTTACATCAGTATCAATAAAAGATTAGGCGAGAAATTAGGAATTATTGTTGTTAAATTCATTATTTAAGCTATCAAAATCTGCATTAACTAATATTTCTGGAAATATTCAAATCACGTGTTGTATTTGGTAAGAATATTGTCCCACGAAAACAAACCAAAAATTTTGCAAAATTAATATTTTAACATGTCAGATAACTTCGTTCCTAGGTAACGAAAAACAAAATTAGAGTAAAACTGTCAATTTTTAATACAGAAAATTATCGCGATAATTGCACTAGTGCAAATTACCGCTATAATTGCATAAGTGCAATTATCACTTGTTAATTCACTCATTTCCATGACAACCTTATCAAATAATGAAACGCTATTGGTTGTTTAAAGTCATAGGGCAATATTCAGTAAAACTTCCAGTAAACTTTACTATCACTGTCTATCAAATTTAAATACTGTATTACAATACTTATAATATTACGAATTAAATTAGCTGAAAAAAATATATTAGGTTGAAACTGCAACTTCAGTCACAACTCGAAATGTCAAATAAAATTGACAGATAACAAAAAATAATGTTAATTTACGCTAATATCATATTAGTTAATTATTTATTGACGGATACTAAAATAACTGTTATCAGAATTTGGAAAAAAAAACTTCAATTATTATTTGAATAATAATGATAATGCAATACAATCAAATAGTAGTAATTGAAATTGAAATGATTAAATTAATTTTCTTATATTCTTATTTAAAATAAAAGATAACGGATTTATTTGAAACAAGGTTTTGTAATTAAAAAAATAAATTATTGTTTGAAACACAACCATGGCAAGTTTAATTTTATTTTTGGGTTTATCGTATATTTCTTCAGCAACAAGTTTCCCACTTTAAAATAATTTTATAATAAATTAATATTACAATATCTATATACATATTTCGATAGCATTTATTTTAAATAAATAATCACGCCACTTCACTCATTTCTGAGTTTGATACTCGGTTATAGCAGATATCAGTAAGACAAATGATAATTACGAAACATGTATATACATTAATATTTCCTTAATAATATTTATGATAACGGGACGAAAAATTGAGTTTTTGTACGAACGAGTTCAAAACCTTTTTCATCCTCGTATCGTACATTACTATTTATTCAATTGTAAGAAATTTCTTAATTTAATAATATTATTATATAAGTCAAGAAAGTGATATTTTACTTAACAAAACGGTTGTTTGGAATACGAGGCCGCTATTTTTTCTGAAACCGCTTAATTTACTCAATAATTAGTCATAAATAATTCTAAATGTTTCAATTTTTGGTTATGAATTGTGTTGACAGCAGACCACAACAACAACAAAACAGACAGGTAAAATACAAAATAGTCAGGTAAAATCTTTTTCCTACAACTGTGCGATTTCTTTGTTATTACGTAACTATTATTGCCTTGGTTCCGTATGGAAAGTAGATGAATGCAGACCAAGTGCGCTTCCGAAAGCAAAGAAACACTAGTGCGGAAAGTGCTTCATTATGTAACTGTCAAAAGAATATTGTTTTGACAGCGATTTAAATTTCGCGCTGAGCGCGGAATTTATATTTTGACCACAGACGCTTATGGAAGAAGAAGATACGGTGAACCAGCGCTAGTAAATATGCAGTAGTATATTTTGACGTTTATAAACGTAACCTTAATTTGCCGTATATCTAATCTGTAGACAATTAATAAAAAGAACCGAACAAAGTAAAATATATCGATAAATGGTTTTATTTAAAGAGTAAGTGAAATACTGCATATTTATTGTTTGTGTATATTATTAATACAGTTGTTACAGTTGCTTATATTGACATAATGTAAAGTGGAAACTTTTGTGTCTAAAGAAACATTGATTTCTTCCGTACCTGTTCATATTATTACCAGTAATATTATTGGTAACAATTTCGGAAGCTTCAGAAGTACCAGCAGCAGGTTGATTGTCATTGTCGAAAATAGATCCAACATAGTATGATCCGGAGCTTCAATTATCTTTGGAGGTGTTAATGATAAAGAAGAATCACTCACTGTACTATTCCAATCAAGATGATTTTGAAGAAATTATTTTGACGTTAGTGAAAATTTTTTAAATAACTTAGAACAATGTGCAAGCAATCAACAAACAAACCATAGCAACGCCGTAAAACATCGTTCTCATGTAATATGATTAAAATTTTATAAATTTTATAAATTTTAATATTTTAGTGATTTAGTAAATCGCACAGTTGTAGGAAAAATGTTGTTTATAACACGTGCCGAAAAAGGTTACATGCTCGTGCAGATTTCCGCACTCGGCAAGCCTCGTGCGTTAAATTCTGCACTTGCACGTAACGAGCCTTTTTCGGCACTTGTTATAAAAATAACTATATCAGACTGTTTTGTACTTTACCAGTCTGTTATTTTTGTTGTAGCCTTGGATACGTACTTTCCATACTGATATTGATCAGGAAAGTAGACACTTTCTTGCCGGTTTCAGAAAAATACTATTTTAATGGCCTAAAAGTATTTAGGTAAAATAACATCACCTAGCAGCCACATCAAGCGTTAATATTTCACTGAGAAGATACTAATTTTTCATACAAATATTCTAACAAAGCAAATACATCACTTTTTGAAACAATCGAATAAAATTATTTATGTACCAAGGGTGAAAACAGAAGTTTGTGACCCGTGCCATGATTATTAGCACGATGTGCAAAGCGCTAATTTAACCCAAGATACATACAATATTTTATGTATAATAAAATAACATTTAATTATATGTTCAAAAGATTAAAATATGTACACAGGTTATATGTCAAAATGACATTTTGCAAAATCAAGTATTCACAAATAAAATAAAATAAATATATCATCACGCCTTCTACCCATTACTGGGTGTGGCACTCTGCTGAAGCAGATCTCGGTAAGTGATATATTTTGCGCGTGAAGTGCGGTCACCAGTCGTCAAATCACGGCCCCCAAACATGTTAGTGGTGGAGGAGCCACAGGGATAGCTTTTTCAAATTATGAAAATTTGTCGCCTGTGGGAATCGAACTAGGGACCACAGAATCCACAGGCCGACTTCATACCACTGAGCTAGCCATCCCATTCAAGTATTCACAATAAACAAAAATTGTCATTTTATTTATGTATCCATAGGAATTTTTTTTTTGGCCCTAGGGCCAAAAAGAAGTGTTTATGCCTGCTTTTTAGGGCTAAAACACAATAATTTCGACCCGGTTGTGCATAAAAATAATTATTTGTATATCTATACCGTAAAATAACTGTTTGGGTTACTGAAGAATGAACTTATCGGTCGAGGCGATATCCGAGGCAGACAATATTCTGAGGAAGCCAAACACATTTCACCAACGAGGTGTACACAATATTTTTATGCACCTTCAAATTTTGAAGCAACAGTAACATTATTTGCCATTTATTTGAAAAAAGTGTTTGTTTTTTTTTGCTGTTTTTCAAGAAAGTGACTTTTCTAGACGTTCTTAATAGCAACGTCCGAGAAAGTAGTATATGTACAATAAAGATGAGTTTCATGTACAGAATCGTGTACGTGAATATTAACTTTTTTTGACAGTTGCATAATAGTTATTTACGGTATAAGTATTGTAATATATCATATTACAATACGAAATGGAAAAAATAATCTATCGAGTATTGTACAATAGATTACAATATTATACCTAATTCATGATATTAACATTTTTTAAATTTAACAATTTTCTTTTTTGTTCTTATTAGCTGTATTGCTAATATTCTTTTTGATTAATATTTAGAATATTATATAATAGGGGCTATCCCGCCCCAATGGTGTCTTCAGCATTCATCTCTTGCGTTTATGTCCCAAGTTCCAAAGCATACGCGTACGTCCCATCCACCCGAGTATGAATGCTCATTCGGCCCAAAATACATTTTTGTGATTCTATTAGGGACTTAAAAAATCAGAATCAGCACAGTGCAGATAGATGGGTCGAAGATGTATAATTTGTAGTACCTACCAAAGTAGTAAATGGTAGGAAATGGTAGCATTCATATTAGCGGAGTGGCTGTAATCAAAGAGAAAATTATTATTACGGCTGACCACTGAATTCGTTTAATTTATTAAGTAAATAATGGTTTATTTACACATCCTATCAGGCATCGAATCATACTGTAATGTTCGTATGCACGATCATTTTGTTTTGTAAATTTTCCTTGTCCATTATCTGATTAGTACAATATTATATACGTACATACTTAAGCTGTTTTCTTTCATAAGTAATCCAATCTGATCTGATAGAACGGATCCGATTACATGACGTCACAAGTTATTGAAATCGTGATTCAAATGGTGCAATAGTTGTATGATTGCAATCAGGCAGCGGAAAGTTATATAGGTAACCATGGGACTGTGTTTATAGTTAGACTTCCACCTAAGGAATGGCGCTGATAGTCTTTATGTGAAAACATCCATTTTAGGTTACTACAATATCGGCAATCCTTGGTTACTAGATTGTTCCTGTAGTTGTCATTTGTAAATATTTCAAATTTTTTAATCTGTCAAATATCCAATTATTTTTTATTTGTGAAATAATTTCATATAAATAATGTCATCAACTAATATAAATTGTTGTGTAAAAAACTGCACTGCTACTGGTAAGTAAGTGATTATATAATAAATAATATTTGGATGAGAAAATCATAATATATTTTCAAGTTCACAAGAGTTGGATAAAACTGCGATTGAAACAGTTCAAATTATAAATAAATTGTATACAGGTGAATATTTTAATAAATATTTATATTGTAATAATGAATTTTTATTTTATGTAGTTTAAATAAATATAAAATAATATTAAAAATTACAAGCTGCCTAAATATGTATATCGGGTTGCCTATATACATGACTTTAGTTAGACTTTCACTACTCAGATGGCGCAAAATACAGTCCCAGTGCATAACATGGCAGTTTCTTATCTATAGTAGTATATTATGATCTGTGATTGCAATCAAAGAAATTTTTCCTTTGTCTGCCTTTATGAAATGAATTTAGAAAATTTGTTTTTCTACGGTTGTCTTGGAAAGCCAGCATATCAAGATTAAAAATGAGCGTGGAAAGTATCTTTTAACAATACTCAGTGTGGTATAATTTCTTGCCACACTCAGTGCGGTAAGAAACCTTTTATGATGTTCTTTCCAAGACAACCATTGTTGAACAATCTATTTTTTTTTTATTAATGTGAAATATAATAGTAAATGACATATGTCAAATATCGATTCAAATATAGATATTAAGAAATAAAAGTTCACGACCGTAGAAAAAATAGTACCTATGTAACATATGTGTGGCAACGGACATTACAACGCTTATGTTACAATATACTATATTTATAAGCATGTAATATAATCATGGGCGTCCGCAGGGGGAGGCAAGGAGGGGCGCGCGCCTCCCCTGGATTTTATCTAGGTTGATGACTACTACTCTCGAACATAGGACTTTAACATATAAAACTATAATTTAGAAATTTTAGTGCATAAAATTCTGCATCTGAACCAATAAATAAAATTAGTTTTGCATACTTTGTAACGACACAAATTAGATTTGAAAATGAGGAAAATTGCCTCAAAACTATCGATAGGCATGAAATTGAAACCAAATTAAACAAATGTTTAACGTTTTATTTGTCAAAATAAATGAAATAATAAATAAAGAATTTATTCTGACAGTTTTGTCAGATTGAACGTCAAACATTTGTTTAATTTTGTTTCAATTTCATAGCTATCGATAGTTTTGAGACAATTTCAGTCATTTTAGATGTAATTTGTGCCGGTACAAAGCATGCAAAATTAATTTCGTATTTTATGCCCTTATACTTTTATTTGAAGCTTTTTCTTTTAAATAATTAGGAAGCAGGAAATTTAGAACAATATGATTTTACATGTTAAAGTCCTATGTTCGAGAGTCGTGGCCACCACACTGTGTGTGTATATAAATAAAATAAAAATTAAATTACAAGTTTGAAGATAATAAATTCAAGCTGAAACTGAATTTCCAGCAGTATTCTTATGGCCAGCTAGCGACATGTTCCCTATCGTAACGATTGAGTAATCTAACTTTAAGTTTACACAGACACGAAATATTAGAAAATAAAAACAGTAAATCTGCTAAATCGGAATTTATTGAAGAAATAGTGTCAATGTAAGGAAGAGTTATTCGAAAATTGTCTTTCCTCTTCAATTCAAACCCAGACGACAAAGACTAGTAATTTATTTCACAAATTTAAATATTTTTTTATCCATTTGTTATGTGTATTTCAATTTATGTTATGTAAAAAAATATTTTAGAAATTTATGTATATCTATCTGAGAGTTTTCAGTGACTCGCCTCCCCCCCCTGGAAAAATGTCTGCGGACGCCCATGAATATAATATATTCTAAATAACTAATAATATTTTATTGTAGGATGAAATATCTACAAAATATTCTCCTTTTTCGTATTATTTACATAAACTAATGTACGACTACATTGTCCCACTTCTGTATTTTATATCGTCTTTATGTTTCTGTTTATTTAAAGATTAACCACGGAAATATTAAACTGGATTTATAGTGTTCATAGCATAACATAACGACAATATAAATACTCACAAGTACATATACTATTTTATAGTTCACTTATATAGCATGACATAGAAATTACCACATTTCATTTCATATGCTATGCTATGTTTTTTCGGGAAATATTGTTTGTTTATATGTGTCAAAAATTTAAGCCAATTTTGGTTTATTATTCGAGTTTTACACTTTTGTTTATTTTGTTTCTTTTTTTTAACCAATATATACGAGAATAAAGCAGCTACTATCACAAGATTGTAATCATCCATTTTCTAGCAAGATCGAAATTATAACTATTAAAATAATACTTTTTTTACCAATGGGGTAATGGCTCAGTGGTATCAAGTCGGCCTGTGGACCCTAAGAACCCACAGCCAACAAAATATTTTCACCAATTTAAAATTACCCCTGTGGCTCTCCCACCACTAACATCTTTGGGAGCCGTGATTTGACGGCTGGTAACCACACTTCACGCGCCATAAATATATCACTTACCGAGATCTACTTCGGCAGAGTGCAACACCCAGTAATGGGTAGAAGGCGTGATGATATATTTATTTATTTATAAAATAATACCGTGGCAATAATATAAATATAGTTGAAAAGAATTTTTGTGCAAAAAAAAGAAACACATAACAAAACTTGAAACTATAAAACCTTAAAAATCTCTTATTTTATGTTATGTTATGCTATGCTATACTATGTAAACAATAAATCCCGCTTCAGTTGAACGAAGATACACAAACCACTGTCCCAACAATCCGATCGACGTGATCCCTGTTTTGAAGCGATTCGGAAAGTCAAATTGCAATCTAGAATATTGTGGTGAGGGTATATGATCGAAAACCGGAAGAACATGTACGGTCACTTTTAAATTGCTCAATTCGATTCAATAAGATTTCTTCCGAGCGAAAGAAAACGACTTTGATATCACGCTACATCGGCCGTATTTGTTTGAGAAATTTTGATCCAACCCTGAACTGACCTAGAACTAACTCGTGTTACTTCCAAATAAATGATGCATCTCAAGTGTCAGTTGTAAATATTAGCGGTAAATTTAAAATCTGAATGCATGTTCGAAGCGACATCTGCTTAGTTTTGTTTGTGTGTTAAATTGCGCTTTTAATTGGATGTTTTGAGTCATCTTTATATTTTTTATATGTAGTCAAAAAGCAAATAACGTCAGGGTCTGTTATTTTTTTATAATTTTGTCATCAGCACTATCAAAATAATGAATTTCGGAGTCGTAATAATGTGTCGTAATATTATCCTCTGTGACTTATATTGCAAGAAGCGCATAATGCATATTGCTCTTCCATCATCTGCATAAATAATAGTTTAGTATATTTTTTCAAAATATTATTATAAAATTACTTACGTTTTTCATAAAAATAACTCCTAACCTCTCTATACTATTACAAATCGCGATGCCGCCACGAATAACAAGGAACACAAGTTGATTAGATAGAGATAGTAAACGGGTTGAATCTACCAACCCGCTAAAATAGCTGGGGCAGTAGGGTCAGTTTATGGTTAGTTCCAGGTTACTTAAAGTGTACCAAGTAACCTGCAGGTTACTTTAAAAATCCCAAATAAATACGGCCATTATATCAAATGGGATTGCATGGACTCGAGATATGTTCACTCATCAGATTAATCAAATAATCAGTCCTCGTCAAACATTGTCAGTAATAATATAACAAGAGAGTGAGAATAAATTGAAAATAATTTGTCAGATCTTTCGAAAAATTTTTGCCCGGCAATAATCACGAAAGCCGGTAGGGCTTGAGTGGCTATTGCCAAATGGTAAGAAGTTTGAGAAAGATACTGGAGAATTATTTTCTAATTTATCGAACTCTCGAGTTATATTTAATTAGATTATTTTTTTGTTTAGCTGTTGAGGCCGATTCAACCAACTTAAAAGATTTTGAACTGGGTTCATATCGATTGATTATTTAAAATGTATTCTTGGAAGTTGTCTCCAAAATTTGTTTGTGTACTTCTGTTCTGAAATGGAACTAAATCAGACATATTATTCTCAGTATAATAATGACAGGATTGGTTAAAACGCAGACACGTGACATACAATGAAGTATTTCATTTGTTTTGAGAAACGTCAAAAAATAATCAGTAATAATATAACAAGAGAGTGAGACTAAATTGAAATTAATTTGACAGATCTTTCGAACACTTGTTGCCAGGCAATAGTCACGAAAGCCCGTAGGGCTTGAGTGGTTATTGCCAAATGGCAACAAGTTTGAGAAAGATACTGCAGAACTATTTTCTAATTTATCAAACACTCGAGTTATATATAATTAGATTTTTGTTTGACTTAGCTGTTGAGGTCGATTCATCCGACTTAAAAATTTTGAACTGGGTCCATTTCGATTGATTAGTTATTAATGTATTCTTGGAAGTTGTTTCCAAGATTTGTTGGTGTATTTCTGTATCTGAAATGGAACTAAATCGATTTTTTTCACACATTTTACTTGACGCGTTGACAATTTTAAATAATTATTTGACAACTACCTATCATTTGTCATAAACATAAAAGCACCTACAGAGATTATTCCCGGGAATAATCACAAGAGCTTTATTCGCAGTATAATAATGACAGGATTGGTTAAAACGCAGACACGTGACATACAATGAAGCATTCCATTGATTTTGAGAAACGTCAAAAAATAATCATCTTAACACACCATTTTCGCTTCAACCACATTCATAATTCCCTTGATACAAACTCATTTACTCACCACGCAACAAACCTTCAATCACATCCTTCCATTCACTCCTATACACATTTCATTATTCTTTCTATAATAATTGTTTCTACGAGTGCATTTTAAATAATTAAAAAACTTATATGTACTGAAAATAAATTCGTTCTGTCAATTTCTATTTTGTTTGTATCTCTGGTGACTATTGAAATATCTTTTTGGCGCTTTGCCGTGGAAAACGGGCACAAAAATAACTGTTGATAAATCTTACAAAGATATTTTTCGATTGCTCCACAGAAAACGGAAACTTTAAGTAGTGACAGCGTAATTGTCAACTGTTCATAGCAACCGTAGAAAGAAATACTTTTAACATAAAAGAAGGATATTTTCAGAACTCACTTCTAAAAATTATTCTTCTCCACTAATATCTTTGAGAGATTAAAATTTGGCGACTGGTAATCGCACTTTACGTGCAAAAATATATGACTTACCGAGAGCTGCTGTAGCAAAGTACTACATCAAAAATAGGTATAATGGCGTGATTATTTATTAATATTTGCTGTTATTTATTGACACTACATTTCTTAACTTTTACAACAGACAAGTTGGCTGCCAAATAATCTTAGCATCAATAAACGGGTGTTATATTAACTATTAATGGAATTCTACATCGTAGAATAATTTAATTGAATAATAATCAAATAATAATAATTCAAAACTAAATGAATAGATTAAATTTATGTATTTAAATTTAAAAATGAAAGATTAGTTTTTAATAATAAATAAGGTTTTGTAATTAAAAATTATTCTTTGAACCGTAGCCATGACAATTTTAATTTTTTGTTTAATGTATATTTCTTCAGCAATACGTAATATATTTTCATATATTTTTGGAACAATTAAAACAAATATTTTGATTCAGTTCTAAATTTTATTGCAATAATTATACTTTGATAGCCTTGTATTGTCTTCATGCTGGTTCATTCACAGCTACGAAAATAAGAAATATAAATGGCAATTAACAACGCAATATAAAACTATGTTGTGCTTCTGCTTTTTTATATAGCAGAAATTTGTAAAGGACTATGAAAAACTTAGGAAAATAATAAATAGATAGTACGAAATAAACAAGGAAGCACATATCTTATAAAAGATTATTAGTTAGAGAGCTAGGGTGCAAAATTTATTCCCGGGATTTTTTATTAGATTATGTCATGATAAACATGAAAACAAGAAAATTAGATTTGGAAACGTATGGAATGCCGTTTTACTTTTTATTTACACAAAATTGAATTTAAAGCAAATCATCAAATTGACTTTAGTCATTTTTGTTTTAATAAATATTATCTCAATATAAAAATATGCTTATATTATAATATGAAAGTAACAATTTTTGTGTTAAATTTGTTAAACTGAGTTGTAAATGAAAGTCAAATATTTCGATATAACTTAATATGTGATTAATGTTTTTCTATTTCAAAATTTATAGCAGTTTGTAATGTGGTTTTCACAAAACTAACATTACAAAATATGAAACATAATATATTTCAATATCACAAAAATAGAATACGAACGAAGATAGAAAACAGTATACTACTATATGGAATGTATACCTGTATCTTTCTTGTAATATTCAACATGGTTTTAATGTGATGTCAAAAATGCTGCTTAAACATTTAACACGATACTTTTTGAATCTTAAAAGCAAATTTAGATTAAAATTGTATGTCTTCAAATTATGCATGTACAATATTGCTATAAGAGCTCATAGGTTTTTATAAAATAATACTTATAAAATTTTGTTACTTGAAAATAATGTCTTACTTTAAAAATGTGTAACTCAAAATATTTTATATATATATATATAAATTTATGATACTTGGAAACTACATATCAAATCTTACTAAGCTGAATTTTACATCAAGCATTGTGTTTAAATATGAAAAGTGTCAAGAACTGTTTATTTTGAAGCCCTACCACTAACATCTTTCAATTCCATGTATGTTATTATATCATTTATATCTGCAATATTTAATATATTTAAAGGAACTTGGTCTTGAATATAATGTGACTCTGAAGTTTGAAGTTCAATAATATGGAAGTATGGTGCTGGAAGTGTTGTACAATTGTATACTGTAATATTAAATTCGAATCTTGAATATGTTAAGCAAATAAAATATAAATATAAAACGAATGTGTACGTGGAATGGTACCTAAGTACAAAATATTTTCATGTGTCATATTATTTAAAATAACAAATTTTGTTAGTACAATATTACAAGTCTAACTTATATTATAGTATTAAAATTCAAATCCCATGTATAAAACGTAATCACAAATATTTATACATATCTGTCTATTCAACTGAAACAAAATTTGTTACTTGACAAAAAATGTAAATATAAAACTTTAGACTCTCATAAAATATAAGTTCATGATTTTAAACATCCATAATATGAGAGTTGAAAATATTAGACTATCATAATATTATCTAATGTCAAAAAAGTGGTGGGGGATTACCGACAGCGCCCACAGCTGTCAGTGATTGTCCTTTCGGGTTTCACCGCTAGATTGCGCTGAACGCAGAGTGAAAAATACAATTTAATTGTAATTAATAAATACAATTAAGTATAAGACCCTAGCTCCTGTTATTTTAAACCAGGAAAGTAAGTGTACATTGCAATTTAATCAATTTCCAACCTTTAATTTGTACTTGTTTTATAATTCAAATTTAGCACACCTTCGAAATTCAGTCCTGTCCAGACATGCCCTGCCATCTATTATCTGGCTTATAAATTAATTTATATTCCCCCACTACTAAAGTGACATTAGATATATTTATGTAAGTTTGAAATTATCAACTTCCATATTATGAGAGTCTAATATTTCCAACTAACATATTTTGTAGGTTTAAAAATTTCAACTTCCATATTATGAGAGTCTAATATTTCCAACTCACATATTTTGTAGGTTTAAAAATTTCAACTTACATATTACGTAGGTTTAATATTTCCATTTTAAATATTATGTTGATTTACAAGTTTTAACTTACATTTATTTTTGTTCATACTAATTCATACTAATGATTCACAAAAATTGCATGTTTTATATTTTGCTATTACATTTTAATTTAAAGTATAAAAGTGATATCTTAATAGAATTTATGTTGCAATGTTGAAACTTATGGAAGTATACTTAAAATGTAAGTTAATAGATCGACTTACAAATTTTTTCCTGTTTTTATATGAATCATTGCAGAAGATGCCATGATTAAATTGAATATGATTAAAATTGAATGTTGATAAATTTTTATTTGCATCTATACAAACATTTAAAATAATTTCATACATTTTTGCTGGTTTTCTCTAATATTAATAAAGAAAATTACTTCAATAAAAAGTAAAACGGCATTCCATAGAAACGGGTGGCAACTATAGATGGCGCCGATGTGAATGCGCCGATATTAAGTGTGATTGTTGATCCCTACACCAGTCCACTTTCAGAGCTTCTGTCACCAATGAGCAGCCAGCAATAATTTCTGTCAATAATTTTTTTGTCATTGTATTCGTCGTGAACAAGTAGTAATATGTCACACGACACCATAAAAATTGCTTACTTTGACCGGTTTTGTCGCGCATGCGCCATCGGCCAAAACTTCTGTCTATCATTTTTATTACTTAATTATACCAAAGTCTATAATTTAAACTGAAAATTAGCCGGTAAAAAATATGTCAACAACTACCCTTAAAAACTGCGCATTCACATCGGCGCCATCTTTAATTTCCACCCGTTCCCAAATCTAATTTTCTTTTTTTCACGTTTATTATGACATAATCTATTAAAAAATCCCTTTCTGTCACTGGAATAAATGAGACATCATTTTGCACCCTAGCTCTCTAACTATATTGAATAGTAATTAAATGTGCTCTCTATGGAAGAGAAACAGAAACGAAACGAAATTCTTGATTTAATTTCAGGAGTAAAAACGATATAAACAAAATATATTAACGTTACTTTTTCATACACCATACAAACTTTATGTTGAATTTACATTAAAAAAATTTGGATTAAATATTTTTAAAAAGGAACGACATTAATCGATTTAATTAATTTTTCCTACAACTGTGCGATTTCTTTGTTATTACGTAACTATAATTGCCTTGGTTACGTATGGAAAGTAGATGAATGCAGACCAAGTGCGTTTCCGAAAGCAAAGAAACACTAGTGCGGAAAGTGCTTCATTACGTAACTGTCAAAAGAATATTGTTTTGACAGCGATTTAAATTTCGCGCCGGGCGCGGAATTCATATTTTGACCACAGACGCTTATGGAAGAAGAAGATACGGTGAACCAGCGCTAGTAAATATGCAGTAGTATATTTTGACGTTTATAAACGTAACCTTAATTTGCAGTATATCTAATCTGTAGACAATTAATAAAAAGAACCGAACAAAGTAAAATATATCGATAAATGGTTTTATTTAAAAAGTAAGTGAAATACTTCATATTTATTGTTTGTGTATATTATTAATACAGTTGTTACAGTTGCTTATATTGACATAATGTAAAGTGGAAACTTTTGTGTCTAAAGAAACATTGATTTCTTCCGTACCTGCTCATATTATTACCAGTAATATTATTGGTAACAATTTCGGAAGCTTCAGAAGTACCAGCAGCAGATTGATTGTCATTGTCGAAAATAGATCCAACATAGTTTGATCCGGAGCTTCAATTATCTTTGGAGGTGTTAATGATAAAGAAGAATCACTCACTGTACTATTCCAATCAAGATGATTTTGAAGAAATTATTTTGACGTTAGTGAAATATTTTTAAATAACGTAGAACAATGTGCAAGCAATCAACAAACAAACCATAGCAACGCCGTAAAACATCGTTCTCATGTAATACGATATCATTAAAATTTTATAAATTTTAATAATATTTTAGTGATTTCCTAAATCGCACAGTTGTAGGAAAAATGTTGTTTATAACCCGTGCCGAAAAAGGTTACATGCTCGTGCAGATTTCCGCACTCGGCAAGCATCGTGCGTTAAATTCTGCACTTGCACGTAACGAGCCTTTTTCGGCACTTGTTATAAAAATAACTATTATCGAAAAAGCCGTGAAACAAAAAAAATTTGCTCCAGGTTCCTGCAGCATGCATTATAAATAATTATATTTATCTACGACTAATAGGAAATATAGGAAATTCAATATTAAAATTTTCATTAAGCGATATCTCTTTACCTATTTATTTTAGAGCAGAAGTATAATAAAGAAAAATGTCCTGGAGACCGATTCTAATTCGTAGTAACCAGTTGTAGCGATTGGCTTGACGTCATTTATTGTCGCTACCGATAGTGTAGCCACCTTGCGGGATAAAGTGTAACTTACGTGTGACGTCATTATTGGCGACTAGACATTTTCTAGCGACTTACTGCTAGCAACTGCTTTGAACCAGTCGCCAACTCAGTCGCTACGTCCTATTCGTATGTTTTGTAGTGGCGTGTTTTGAAAAGTTTGGTTATTTTAATAAATAATACTACCTATAAAAACATAGTTACAATTTCAATCAACAAAATGGACTTGTTAACAATAAACAATCACAAAAAGCAGCTACAAGTTTTTCAGAAATACCACATCAAAATATATAGTCGGATCTTTGTAACCAACAGCAGAAAATAAATTCTCTAGAAATTTAACTAAGTCGCCGGACGTCATCAAAGATACGTCAGTCAACTAAATATTTGGTTGCTACGAATTAGAATCGGTCTCCTGGAGACCTATTCTAATTCGTTGGCAACTGGATTTAGCGACTGTTTGACGTCATATTTGTCGACTTTGATACTGGCGCCATCTGTTGGTATAATTAAAAAGTACAGTCCTGACGTCATTGTTGGCGACTGGTCGCTTACGGAGTCGCGTGTGCAGGCGACTAGTACAAGGCTGTTGCGAAGTGTCATGGCGTCAGTCGCTTAGCATTTTTTGGTTGATTAGTTTCGAAGTTAAAAAAGTTTTATATTTTTGTGCACTGTATATTATTATTATAAAATGTAAATACGAGTAGGATCTGCCAATTATTGAACAAAATTCAGATGTAAATTACCGATAATTAGGACAATAATAATTTTAATGTAACAATGTTTATTTAAGATTTTGTTAAAATTTATATTATTTATTTTTAAAATATTACTAATTGCTTGAAAATGACTAAAAATTCCGTCAGTTCGTGATATGTTAAGTTCAAGCAATAACATACAAATATTTGAGTTTAACAAAGAAAAACAAATATCAACAACAGGCTGTCATAAATTATAAATACCAACACAAAATACTCCGTGGTTCCAATTAATACCAACGTAAGAAATTAAAATCCCTATGACATTAATCGCACCGTGACGTCATTGACTTAGCGACTGAAACTAGTCGCCAAGCAGTCGCTAAGAATTAGAATAGGTCTCCTGAATGAAAAACTGCATCCAATAAATACTATGTTTGAATTTCAATTATTTCTTATTTATAAGTTATAAGCAAAATAAAATACATGATTAAGCCAATTATCAGAGTGCCATGAGAAATACAAGAATAATTATTTATTTGTTGTTTAGAAAATGACAATTATTATAATTAAATACAAATTAGAGTTTATTTAAATTTATTGTCAGGAAGGTAGGTACTGTGGTGGCCACAGCAGATTTTTAATTAAATAATGATAACACACTGCAATAAAGTAATCATAATTAAAATCCAAATGAATAAATTAATTTTCTGTATTCAGATTTAAAATTGAAGATTGTATTTTTAAGTTAAATAACGTTTCGTAATTAAAAAATAAATTATTATTTGAAATACAGCAATGGCAATTTTAATTTTGTTTGTGCATTTATTGTATATTTTTTCAACAATAGGTAATATGTATTCAAATATTTTTATAATAAATAAATATTACAATAACTATATTTTGATAGCACTGTACTGTCTTTATCAGTTTATTTATAAATAAATATATAATTATATAATCACGTCATTTCACTCATTTTTGAGTGTGGTACTTTGCTATAGCAGAACTCGATTATAGAATCCGATCCGATTCGGTTCAACTTGATATAAGATTCGTTCTGACTCAATCCGAGATCTGATCTGACATTCGAATCGAAATTCGATCCGACATTCGATTTTAAATCCGATCCGACATCTAATTCGAGATCTGATCCGATTTCCAATTCGACGTCCGATCCTAAATCTAATCCGATTCAATTCAACGTTGACTATTTTGAAGAAATATAAGCTTTATAAATAAAACTAAACGATTTTTTATTAAAACACAACATTTTTACATTGATATGGATACGCGAAGTTTGTATCTTTTCCACACATTAAAAAATAACTATATTAGCCTAACAATAATAATAGTTATTTTTATAACAAGTGCCGAAAAAGGCTCGTTACGTGCAAGTGCAGAATTTAACTGTGCGATTTAGTAAATCACTAAAATATTATTAAAATTTATAAAATTTTAATGATATTACATGACAACGATGTTTTACGGCGTTGCTATGGTTTGTTTGTTGATTGCTTGCACATTGTTCTACGTTATTTAAAAATATTTCACTAATGTCAAAATAATTTCTTCAAAATCATCTTGATTGGAATAGTACAGTGAGTGATTCTTCTTTATCATTAACACCTCCAAAGATAATTGAAGCTCCGGATCATACTATGTTGGATCTATTTTCGACAATGACAATCAATCGGCTGCTGGTACTTCTGAAGCTTCCGAAATTGTTACCAATAATATTACTGGTAACAATATGAACAGGTACGGAAGAAATCAATGTTTCTTTAGACACAAAAGTTTCCACTTTACATTATGTCAATATAAGCAACTGTAACAACTGTATTAATAATATACACAAAAAATAAATATGAAGTATTTCACTTACTCTTTAAATAAAACCATTTATCGACATATTTTACTTTGTTCGGTTTCTTTTTATTAATTGTCTACAGATTAGATATACTGCAAATTAAGGTTACGTTTATAAACGTCATAATATACTACTGCATATTTACTAGCGCTGTTTCACCGTATCTTCTTCTTCCATAAGCGTCTGTGGTCAAAATATGAATTCCGCGCTCGGCGCGAAATTTAAATCGCTGTCAAAACAATATTCTTTTGACAGTTACGTAATGAAGCACTTTCCGTACTAGTGTTTCTTTGCTTTCGGAAACGCACTTGGTCTGCATTCATCTACTTTCCATACGTAACCAAGGCAATTATAGTTACGTAATAACAAAGAAATCGCACAGTTGTAGGAAAAATAATTTATTTCTATTTCGGTGTTCTTATAGCGCTATAAACGCACTGTAAACACGTTGCTAAGCAGATCTATAAGCGCACTGTTTTTGGCGCTTTTTATTTTGTTGGAGTGGTATGAATGGTCTTAAATCTGACAGATGAATGACATATAACCTCAAAATTGTAAATTGTCGGCTCAGACTAACCATACCTTAGACGGAGAACAACGGCGTTTGTTGTGAAGTAGAGAGAGTTAAAGTAAGTTGTGGGTGAGACGGGTGCGCGGCAAAGAGCTAGTACCACTTGGTGTTATGCGGGTTGCATTTTTGTTGATGACAGTTATTAGACACGAGCATTTTATTTATTTAAACACAAAAGTACGTATACAAAACACTTAATATGTCAAAAACTAACCTTTACTTTGATGTATAAACAGTAAGTAATTGAATATAAGAATAACTATACAAATGTTTGCAACTCGCATAACATCAAAGGATACTCGCTCCTTGCCGCGCACCCGTCTCACACACAACTTACTTTAACTCTCTCTACTTCATATCACTGCATTGACTTGAATACGACAGACTTTGTCTAAGGTATGGTTAGTCTGAGATTGTCGGTGTTGAAATATTACTAACAGAATATGCTAGAATCAGATAAAATTCTAACCATTCGCAATACAGAAAAAAACATTGATTAATTGTCAAAAATATGATATTTCAGTTGTCTTTGTTGTGAGAAGCGCTACCAACACGAATGATAAAAAAACACCAATTTATATTTTTGACAACGCGCAGTTTTTAAAAATTTAACAAAATTATAAAATTACCTCAACAGAAAAAATAGTATAAAGAATATGTTTCATGCGGCCTGTTAACGCACGAGTCCAAATTTAGAAAACGAGCCGCTCTGTAGTTGTTTACGTGCGCCAAATTTCATTCAGATATACAATTTTTTTTCACGCTAGTACTACATTAAACAGAAAATAAATTAAAGAATGGACGCTATGTTGAAGGCTAACAGGGACTTATACAATTGAAATTTTTCGGTTGCCATCTAGTGAGTAAAATATAATTTAATACTTTGTCATGTAGCGAACATGGTATAGCTTTATAGTTTGACGTTTATCACGTGATCCAAACGTGAAACGTGAAACAAATGTTGGGATCTACAGGGAGTATTGTTGAAAGGAGAAAGCAGTTGTTCGATTCGGCATGGTGTCAACTCGCTTTTTCTACAAATTTGTTATTTCAAACAAAATTGTGTGAAGGGGGGTCTGTTTCGGGTCTGCTGCTTGTGATGTCAAAATTATAAGTCTCTATTCGAATAAGCAAACAAAAAATGTAGGTTCCTATATAAAATTAGAAAGTTACACCCAGTATTTTGCGAACCACTCATCTAAAAAAAAATCTTGTTTTGCTCATTAAAGTAGCCTTAGCAAATAGAAATTGTTCGCTGATTTAACCAATTTGATAGCTCCTATACTTCTAGAGATAGCAATAATGTACCATTTAAATGAACATCCAGTATACATAAATGTTTTCTTGTTATAATTGAATGAGTAACATACCAGTATGTCCCAAAAATAACGAAACTTTTAATTTAAATCACAGAACACGTAGCGCAATCGATTGAACATACACATTGTTAGAAAGATACATCTTTCCTCTTTCGAACGCACACAACTTCATGCAATCAGGTGACAGTTTAAAAATTCACGCGCATTTTAATGACAGTAGTTTTTCTGTTTATGTTGTAAAAATGCAATGGAACAAAGAGCAACTATTAAATTTTGTGTTAAACTTGAAAAAAAATTTGCTGAGACATACGAATTGATGAAAAAAGTTTATGGTGATGATTGTTTATCTCGTTCACAAGTTTATAAGTGGTTTGCAAAATTTAAAAATGGTCGTGGGAATTTAAATGTTGATGAAAAATCTGGACGTCCAAAAACCGGAAATCGTGCTAAATTAGTCGAAAAAGTGCATGAAATCATTGCTGTCGATGCGAATTTTACTGTTAGAATGTTGGGCGAAGAATTAAATACGAGTAAAAATACTATTTGAAGAATTCTAAATGAAGATTTGGGTAAAAGAAAGGTTTGTTCACGTTTTGTTCCACATGAATTAAATGAAGACCAAAAAGTCGTTCGTGTAAGTCAACGAATTTTTGATGAAAAAACATATTTGTGTCATCGACCACCCTGTGTATTCGCCTGATCTATCAACATGTGACTATTATCTTTTCCCAAAACTGAAAATTGCCATGAAAGGAGCGTTTTATGATTATATTCCAGCCATTCAAGCAGCCGTGACACAGGTGTTAAAGAACGTTCCTTTAGATGGCGTAAAACAATCTATGCATGCTCTAGTTGATCGTTCTAAAAAGTGTATTGATTCAAATGGAACCTATTTTGAATAAATATTAAGTTTAAAATCTAATACAATGCGTGTTTTATTCTATATCTAAAGAGTTTCGTTATTTTTGGGACATACTGTGCATGTTTGGACTACAAATAAGTTCAACGATATACTTATTAAATGTATCTGATTATTTACAACAATAAACGGAAATTCAATAAAATAGAGCAAAATACAATATTTGCTAATATACTTTGATTCATATATAGGATTTGAAGACTATATAATAGGAGGCTATCCTGCTGAAATAGCGAAATATCCTTATCAAGTGAGTCTCCAAGCATATGGTATCCATCTTTGTGGAGGTGCCGTAATCACAGAAAAATTTATTATTACGGCTGCTCACTGCGTTTGTCATCTTTGGTAAGTAAAGATTTATTTATATATTCCATCAGATATCAAACCAGATCATTAAATTCTGAATTGGCATGAAGCATTGACAGATTCCAATCATTTGAATATTTTTATTTTATAATTAAGTTTTAAACATTTCTAACGCATGTTCAATAACACTATTCATCCTGGATGGTTATGGGCTGTGACATATATGTCTGTATGAGGGTAAGGTGAAAAGTTCTCGGCCTGACAATGAAAGACTGCGATTTTCAGTTAAAAAATTATTTTATTTTTTTACATACTCTCCCTTGACTTTAACACACTTGGTCCGGCGTTTCTCCAACAACAATATTCCTTCCCGGAAGTAAAACTCTGGAAGGCTGTGAAATTATTCATCTACGGCCCTCTTAACTTCATCATTGGACGCGAAGCGCTTCCCAAATTTGGGAACAGATAGAAGTCTGAGGGTGCTAAATCAGGAGAATATGGGGATGGCCGAGCAAATCGTACCTCAAATCCCGCAGTTTTCCCATCGCCAACGCACCCTTGTGTGCCGGTGCGTTGTCCTGGTGAAAGATGATTTTTTTCTTCTGTAAGCCAGGACTCTTCTCGCAAATTTTGGCATCCAACTGGTCAAGAAGGTTGGAGTAGTATTCACCTGTAATTGTTCTGCCTTTTTCAAGATAAACAATTAATTTCAAAACACGCTTACACCTACTGCTTGGACTGCTATTTCGTTTCTGTAATGGACCCATGTCTCATCCATGGTGACAAATCGCCGCACGGTCCAAACATTGCTGCGAAGATTGTTTGCGCATTTGCTTTTGATCGGCATTCAGCAAATGTGGCACCCATCTTGCGCGAAGCTTTCGCATCTCTAATTCTTTTTGCAAGATGTTTCGCACCCGTTCTTCCGATATCCCCACAGCCTCAGCTATCTCACTCACCTTCACTCGCCTATCGTCCAACACGGTATCAAGTACTTTTTCTATGATTCCCGGTGTGGTGGCGATTTTTGGCCATCCTTCACCAGGATCATCTTTGAGGGAGGTGCGACCACGTTTAAATTCAGCTGCCCACTTTTTAACGGTTGACATGGAAGGAGCAGAGTACCCGTAAACTTTTGTCAACTTCGGATGAATTTCCTTAGGGGTTAATCCATTTCAAAACGAAGAATTTTATGACCGCACGATATTCAAGTTTGTCCATTTTAACGAAAAACACGTAAGACGTCTACTTAAAAAATTCGAGTAAACAAGCTACTTGAGAGAACAAGTTGAAACTTGTCATACGAACTAATGACACGTGCACCCAGGCAGGAAACACAAATTTTTGCTGATTGGAACGCCATCTCTGAGCGAGGCCGAGAACTTTTCACCTTATCCTCGTACTTTATTTAAACAATTTTACCTGAAATAAAACGTTAAACATCATTCAAAATGAGGAAATGTAATTTCGTTTTCAATCGGTTGACCATTGTGAAAATGAGACTTCACTATAAACGTTTTTTTGTTCCTGAGTAAACATTTTACTCTAAAACAGTTTAAAAATAAATTATTGTTTTACTTTAATTTACGTCAAATAATTATGACGTTTAAGATTAAATTGAATGAATAAAGTAGACATGCGTTTCACAGCTCGTAACCATCCAGGAGACCTATTCTAATTCTTGGCGATAGTACTTTTCGACTATACCAACAAATGACGCCAGTATCAAAGTCGCCAAAAGTTGTTAAATCCAGTCGCCAACCATTTAGAATAGGTTTTCAGGACGAAAATGCAATAATATGAGTTTTTTTTTTGTTTATTATGATAATTTTTTAAATGCATGTTTAAAATTTAATTTTGAATACTTTTTCTCATAAAATTTCTTCCTATATCATTATTTAGGATACTTTACTCTTGTTATATGTAGCTCAGAGGTGGGCAAGCTACTTAAAAAAAATAGCTAAGCTACAGCTCCAGCTATTCTTTAAAAAAGTAGCTGAGCTACAGCTATAATCTATATTTTGTAAAATATAGCTAAGCTACAGCTAAAATCTTTCGTTAAAGTAACTGTTAAATTTTAAAGCTACCTTTTTCAATTATTGTGAATGAATTAAATTTGCCATTGTCATATGATTAGTTGATCAGTCTTTTGTTAAAATGACTGTTAATATACTATTATGTACATAAATATAAAAAATCGCAAATCGACAAATGTACTGTTAATTTGTTATGCTATAATTTGTATTTATATCGGAATAAATTAACACATTAACTCCTAAACAGTCAATATTTAGTTCATCTAATATTTAGTACAAAAGTAGGACAGGTTGAGAACAAGTGAAAATTTAAATATTGTAATAGATTTTAAACTATATAACAACTTGTTATCCTACAGTTATAGAAAACAATAAAGAATGTACAATTCAAATACAAAACAAAAATATTTCTTAATGAATAGTGGTAGCTTTAAGGCTGATTTATAATGAAGTAAAGTAAGAGGTAACGCAAGTGCAGTAAAGTAACGCAAGACATGAACATACGTAACAGCATATACTGCTTTATAGTAAAACGTAACACGCAGCAGTAACGCAAGACAGATGTAACGTAAGGCAAGGAGTTCGCCAACTTTCAACTTCTTGCGTTACTTCTTGTACCTCTGACCAATCAGGAAGCATTATTTCAAACTTCATTGCAGAAAGCTATATTACCGATCCGATATATTTGTTTGGTTCAATCTGTCTTCTGTCTTTGTGAACGCTTTGGTCGACCATTTTGAGTAATTTGTGTCTTTTATTTTGCATTTCTTTATTATTATTGCTGTGTTCTGTGATTATTATCATGGATGATAAATTGCTCATTCAGTTAGTAGAAAAATATCCATTTATGTTTAATAAAACAGAAAAAGAGTTTAAAAACATCAAGTTGAAAAGCAGAATTTGGGATTTAATCTTTTTTCATTTTTAATAAAATTAGTAATAAAGCAGCCATTTCATCCTCACTGTCCATTGTAAACTAACTTTTTATTACACTCCCAAGTCACTAAAATACTTAATGTAACCTAAAATGCTATCTGTTTTTGTATGGCATAAACGTCAAATTTAAACTGACAGCTGCCGAAGCGCCACGTACAAGCCGCTCTGTGATTGGCTATCGTACATGTAACCATCCTAACTTCATTATAAATCACACAAAATGTTTACTTTGCGTTGCGTCTTCGATTGCGTTACGTTTTATGTTACTTTACTTCATTATAAATCCCGCTTTAAGCTACAAAAAGTAGCTTTGGGCTACTGAAAGTAGCTTTAAGCTTCAAACAGTAGTTTTAAAAGTAGCTTCAGTAGTTATAACAATATTTTTAAGCTAATATAAAAAAAAAACATAGTTCGCTACAAGCTACAGCTATATTTTTGCACATTTAGCTAAGCTACAGCTAAGGTAAACGTAACTAAGCTACTAGCTAAGCTACAAAAGTAGCTAGCTACTGCCCAGCTCTGATGTAGCTCAAACCGATATTATGAACAATCTGTACACAATACATAAATTTTGACAATGCCAATGTAGTTTTCTCATAAAACAGCAACTTTTTTCCTTTGAAGTTTTTCTCTAATATTAACTAATAAAAAGCCCATATGGGTCCAGTTTTCCCGGACATACTGTATTGCATATATACCGGATGTCCACAGAAAGCTGGGCACCTATATTAACTTATTTATTTACAAAGATGTATATTTGAAAATTTATATACGTAAACTTGACATACGTGTAATCATTTTTATGTATAAATGATGAAAATATCACTTCCGGTGTAATCAGAAGCAGCATGAATTTACCTATTTTAAATAGAACATCTATATATTGTTACATTGTTTTGAGTCTATGTTAAATTTAGAATACAATGATGTGCCACGAATTAAATTTTGCAGTAAAAGACTTAAGAACAAAATTTTTTAATATTTATGCATAGTAACATCAAAATACTAACCTAATTAAAAATATTGAATTGTATTAAACATTCTTTACTATATTATCACAATTAATGAGAAATTTTTGCAATAAACAATTTTAACAAAAACAGAAGCTGTCAGTTTCATATGTTTTAAACAAAGCCACAGCCAACTTTTGTTTTTTCATTTAGATTTTTTTTATTATTATTTTTACAGCAAAATTTTACTGTAACTATAAATAAATAAATAAATATATCATCACGCCTTCTACCCATTACTGGGTGTGGCACTCTGCTAAAGCAGATCTCGGTAAGTGATATATTTTGCGCGTGAAGTGCGGTTACCAGTCGTCAAATCACGGCCCCCAAACATGTTAGTGGTGGAGGAGCCACAGGGATAGCTTTTTCAAATTATGAAAATTTGTCGCTTGTGGGAATCGAACCAGGGACCTTAGGATCCACAGGCCGACTTCAAACCACTGTGCTAGCCATCCCATAGGCAGCGGTCGCACTGATCAAGTCGTGTCGTGCAGTGTAGTGTCGTGTCGTGTCCAGAGAAATAGAGTAGCGGGAGAAGACGCTTGAAGCTGCGCGGACCTTATGATGAAATTGAAGACCGTCATTTTTAAGGTTGGTTGATGCGGTAAATTTAAAAATTCAACACGGTTAAGCCTCATGAGCCTCGAAAAATATTCTAACTAAATAACAAATTACGTTTCTAAATTTATTACGTAATATATTATTAATAAATACATAAAATGGCAAATTTTACTTAATATAACCATGGCAATGAAAATATTTCACTTTTAAGCTACATTCACAAATCGAAATTAGTTTTTGTTTTATGTTTTCCATTTATGTTTTAATAACTTTGTAGTCATGTTACCTTATGCAGCCATTCACAAATCAGTATTTAGTTTTGGATTTAACACAAAAGTTTGCAAACTCCAAACTTATGTTTTAGTTTTACGTTTTATACTTAAGAATAGACCAATAGGACGAAGCGTAGAATGATATAGTGATATATACTTGTCTCTTTCTATCATCCTTCACATTGACAATAACCTAAATTTGTTTTTATTTAAGTGTCAAAATGAATGAAAATAAAAAGATTTTAAGTGTAGTTTTGCTAATCAAATCATCTAAAATAGTTTAATAACAATTTAATACCTACCTTCTTATTACAATAATATTTACCTTGCTCTTCCAAAAAATACGAAAGTAAACAAACTTATGACAGCACGTGTAACTTAGCATATCTGACAGTTGCATTTACTGTATTACCGATCTTCTGAGTATAACCGATTTTTAAAAATGTATGATAGATATCATTACTAACTAAAACCGACAAAAGCAAAACTATTTGTGAATGCCACCTAAAAACACACTAAAACATAAAACATAAAACAAAAACTAATTTCGATTTGTGAATGTAGCTTAAAGGTGGTTGTTCGTATCTCTGAAGTTAGAGGTTGTAGAAAAAGAAGTTGCAGATAATGAAATAATAAATAATTTTTATGCAACAAAATATCAACATTATTTAATTTATAAAAACTATTAGTTGCAAAAATAATTATATTTTGTTTTTGATTATAAATATTGTTTGTAATTTTAACGATCTTGTATATTTATTTCATCAATTTTTGATAGCGCGAAGCACTGGTTGGCAGTTTGAGATTACTCGGTACAATTTCACTTGTAGTCCACTTTTTATCAATTAATTTTGTTTATTCCATTGTCATAAAGAACTGTTATCCATTGAAATGAAATTTTAATTAAACTGGAGGAGCATGCGCGAAGGCATCAAGCAGCATCGAGCATCGAGTAAAATTCAAACCAACTTGAAAATCAAACAAATCGACGGCACTCGATGAAAAATGATGGTCCAATGCGACACCCGCCATTACAATACACGTGTTTTAAATTTACACGAAAGCACACGATTGACGATACTCGATCAGTGCGACCGATGCCTACTATTGTAAACATTTTTTAAGTATAATTTCTATACCTTACTCCAGAGTAAAATTAATATGATTTAATTTTAGTTTCCCAATACAAATGTTATACATTTTTGTGGGATCAACGAAGTTATCTGGTAAAGGCCAAACGTATTTTACCGAAAAGGCAATATGCCACGCAGACTACGATCACGTAACTAGCTTACATGACATCGGATTATTGGGAATAAAAAATAAAATCATATTCAACAAATTTGTCAAGCCAATTAGAATTCTTACGAATACGAATTACCTCCGTGCTGGGACGTTATTAATTGCAAGTGGGTGGGGTTCCACATCTCGTCCTAATACTGTAGAACCAATACAAGACACCCTTCATATACTTATAGTCCCTATCATTAGTATGAAACAATGCAAGAAAGCAATGGATGATGCTGTTTTAACAAATTCACATATTTGTACTTTTGGAAAAATTAATAAGGGCATGTGTATGGGCGATTCTGGAGGACCAATTACTTTTCGTGGAATATTGGTAGGCGTAGCTTCATTTACAAAAGCCGCACATATGAAATGTAATCTAGAAGAAAGGATCTTCTGTGCGATAGGAAAACCTGACGTATTTACGAAAGTTTCTAAATATGTTAAATGGATTAAAGCGACAATTACTAAATATTGTAAAACTAGGAAATGTCCTAAAAGAAAAATGTATCCGAAATTTGTGAGAATCAAAGAACGTTATCGTTAAATCTTCAAACGAAATAGGTTGTCATCTTATCGAAGGTACGAAGGGATATTGATAAATAGTTAGCCCTGGAACTTTCCCATAAACAAAACTGAAAACGGCAAGCATAACAACATTTTTGCGATAAAAAAATTAAGCCGATTTCACAGTGTGAATTTTTAAAAATAACTTCCAATTCACTTTACTACCATTTTGAAGAGGATTTTTCGTCTTCAAATATATTAGATCGTATTGTAACTATGGACGAAACATGGATCCATAATTATGATTCAGAAACCAAAAGAATAATCAAAGGAATGGAAACACGCTGAATGATGCAGCAATGGAGTGATTTGCAGACCAAAACAAAGAATTTTTTTGAAAGGTTTAAAATTACTTTATAAGCATTTTGCTAAGTGTATGAAGTTAAAAGGTGACTATATTGAATAAATAAAATTAGTTTTGAAATACAGTAACGTTTATTATGTCAGGCTAAGAATTTATTAGTGTATCCTCGTAATAACAAAAGTAGTTTTGTTTTCACAGAACAAATTTTAATTTACGAGAACAACAACTAACATGATAAATCGTGACCTTTGTCGATAGATTTTTAGTGAGTTGCAGCACCAAAAATTAAATATTAAACCTAGTTTAAATAAAGAAAAGCAAATCGAATGTTTGAAAGCAATCAATGGTTTCATATGAAATGTAACTTCGCTTTGCATTTATTTATTTAATTCGGAGGTAGATAGATTTTTTTCTATCAAATTACACGAGTCGTTTTATTAAAAAGCAAGCAAATTCGAGTGAAGAAAATACAAATTTGGTCTAACAAAAACTAAACCTCGAGTAGTATATACTTAGATTATTATTATATTCTGTGTAAATTATATGTATATATTTGAATTTATTTATTGGGATTTAGGTCCACATTTATGAACGTTCCTTAGGAGTTCCTTTACTTACGCTTAAGTGTACCTTTTATAAGGATTCCTTAAGCACTCTTAAGGTTAAGGTTACGTTAACTGAAATAGTATTTCCTTCTCTTCATTAAAGGAAGCCTTTATTAAGATACGATAAAGGTATCCTTAATACAAAATGTCATAAATGTATGTGATGTCACAACCAATAAGAATTAAGAATTATGTTACTATTCAGGAAGACATTCGGAGGCATAAATTAAACCATAATAAATAATTGAACTAAAAATTAAAAAAACAGAATAAGATATTTTTTACCAAAAATAAATAATTTAAATAAATTTGTAACTATCAATTATATAAATTTACAATATATTTAATTATTTCAGTGTACAAGAGAAATTTGAATTTTCGGGGCGCTTAAAATGTGTGATTGTGTAATAGATTTTTGATAGATCACTGAATGAAGTAGTATTCTAAAAGTTATTCTAAAATAAATAACAAACATAACCTCGAAACTGTAATCTAATAATTATTTTATAAAGGTGTATAAAAAGTAAGTTTTAATAATTTTATTAAAATGTTCATTATATGAGGTATTGGAGGTCCTTGAAGTGTTTGGCTCCTCGAACAATTTCAATCGAGAGAGAATATTTCCCACATTATCTCACAGTTTTATAATGACATAAACTAATTAAACATAATGAGGAATTTCTTTAAATTTAAAATTTTAATTTCTAACGCTATAAAAGTTCCTGGACATGTAGGACTCTTTATATTTCTAATATATATTTTAGGTACTCTCAGAGATATTTCTACCACAAATTGAACAAATTACAAAAAAATAATGTCCGCTATTCTCCATTATACTGTAATACTAACTGTTAAGGTTGATACAAATCTATCTTGACGTTAAAGAAGGATGTAAGTAGCAAATTTAAGGAATTCCTAAGGAATTTCTTTAAAAAAACAACTAAGGGAGGTTTATAGATACTTTGGTTGTAATGTTAACTAAGGTAACATTAAGCTAAGGAACTCCTAAAGAACGTTCATAAATACGCGCATTAATCCTGTTTGGTGAAATAATTTAAAAACATTGCAATAGTGCGGTGTGTGAATCGGTGATTCTCGGTGAAGGTGATTCACCACATTGTGATAAGGAAGAGGTCACCAGTCCATGCTGAAGGAAGAGTCAGTCTGCAGTTGTACATAGTATTTGTCAGTAATTGAAGTCTGCAGTTGTCCGTTGTAGTTGCCTATAGTTGAAGTCACATATCAACGTTCAGAATGACTGAATTTATTAAGTTTTTTGTATCTTTGTGCTGGTTTTATAATAAAAAGAAATTATTATTATTTGAAAGAGTGTGGGTTTAATTAAAACCACGTAATGCTCCTTCCCACAACCCGCAATAAGATGCGCTTGTTTTTGAAAGTGAATTCAACAGAATTGCAGTTAGACTCCCTATGTAGGAACTGAAAATAAATCAAATATATAAGAAAGGAAAGGAATGTCGGCCCACGCTTGTTTTTGAAAGTGAATTCCACACAATTGCAGATAAACACTCTAACGAAATAACTAAACAACAAAACTAATATCAGAAATTCTGTGCTTGTCTTAATTCATCAGATTCATCCACAATTAATCTTCGCCAAAATTCCTATCCTGATACACTACTTTCGCTTCAACCACATTCATAATTCCTTTCATACAAGCAAGTTTGTTCCTCATAATCGGAAACTTTCGTTCACGCAACAATCCCTTAATTATATTCATAAATATTCATACGTCGTCCACACAATCTTTTATCCTCAGTTTTACAATATATACGTATTTCACCGAACTTTCATTTTATATACGTTCTACATGCCCAAACCATCTAAACTGACTTGTTCTAATAACATTTTTCTCAATCTTACACTCATCATACACTAATGTATTCGAGACACGGTTTTTTTCTTCTATATTCACACACACCAAATACCTCATTTCCACAGCGTTCACATTTTCTCATCTACATTCTTTGAATCTCTCGATCAATACGGTCATCTCTCGATAACGTACTCATTCACTTGATTCAATCTCACACCATTCGCCGAAACATTGCAGTCAATTACCAAATCGCTTTTCTCATACATTAACATATTACATTTAACAACATTCAATAACAGAATTAAAGCTTTCCCTATTTAAATTATACTTAATCATTCTTCTCAATTGCTCTTCAGATTCTTCCACAACAACATCATCCGCATACGCTAACGCAGGCACTACATTACCACCAATGCATACACTATCCACCCCATTTAGCGCCTTTCGTAACGACACATCCATATACAAATTAAACAGCCACGGAGACACCCCACAACCTTGTTTCACGCCAAGATTTATACAAAACCAATCACTCAATCTACTATCAACTCTCACCGCAGCCTCGCTACTTCATAAAGCGCACGAATCACTTCCAACAAATTACCATTAATACCACACTCTAGACGTACATCCCACAAAATCTCTCGATGAACACCATCATATGCTTTTTTATGATTGAGATAGTCACGAAACATCTTGTTCTTACCAAATGGCTTCTTAGTAATTATACAAAAAGAAAACAATTGATCTATACACCCTCTCGCAACCACCTTGCATATCGCTTAACTTGAATATTGTAAGAAATACTCGTATCATCACTCTAACTATGATTACACAAGTAACATACCAGTTGTATAATTTAAATATATTAATAAATAAAATCAAATCTAACTCAAGTATTTTATATTTATTTATTAGTGTTAATCAAGTACCAACTACGAAAAGCTTCTGAATACTTAAATACATATATAAATAAGAATAAGAAAAAATAGGAAAAAACAAATTTTCCATCACTTGTCTCAAAATTCCACAAATGTTTTTACAGCGCGTTTGCATCAACTTATCAGCTGAAGCTAAAACTAGTCCCTAGTTGGTCTAGTTGGATAGATGATCGCACCATACTGATGAGTCCCTAAAGGACAAAACGCGTCTATGGTTAAAGCTGAAATGACCAGCCGTTTGTTAAACATATTAATGTTTTTAAAATACTTTTACTTTATTTTGAAATTAAGGTACAGGAATGATACCTCTTTCCATTTGTAAAAATATAATTTAAATTTTCCACACCCTCCTGATAATTTGATATTTGATTTCATTAACAATAGAATTTTGTTCTCCTTCTTGCTGTATAAGCTTACATTTTTTTCTAAAATTATTATTGATTCACTAAAACAGATTGATTGTTTAAAAAAACTCACATACATTTTTTTTTTTAACAATATCATGTATTATATTTTATTTCATTTCTTAAAATTAGATCCAATAATCCAAAATACTATTAGAAAGATTACTCGACAATTCCAGCTCCCATAATTCACATTCTACTTGTCAAATCCAAATGAAAACATACTAGCAGCGATCCAGCCACTTTCCACTAATAACCAAGCGATGACAAAGCATTTCACCTCGATCGAACGCTGTACATGTCCGTCGTTCAGCGCTTACATCAACATCGTGCGAGGGTGGAAAGTTTCAGTCCCTCCCGGATGCAATACAAGAGCCATTAGCGGCCATTAGGTGGTAGGAGGTGAAGTAAATGGTGTGTGATGTATGGAATATCATGTGTTGCAACCCCATAGATTTTACAGCCTGGAAGTTTGATTGAAATTGAATATTGAAGGGTGGTTGCTTTTGCTTTCGAATTTGTTGCATAGTAAATACTTTTTTTTTATTTTACGTTCATAAAGAAGTAATTATGAAACCCAGTCGCGTATCTAAAGAGTGTTTATTACGATACGCAACATTTTGTTTTAGAACGTAGTTCTTGATGACATTCTGTAACTGTCAAGCTACGTACATAAGAACATTAAAATTTCAATGTAACCTCAAAATCTGTTTATTTATTTTATTGCACTTTCAACTACTTTATGTAAATCAGGCGGAGTGCAAATGATTTCATATTCTATGATATATTCTCAAAATCTAAGCTGAGAACATTATAACAATATAAGCTATCTTATTGTTAATATGTTGCTTTACATAATAGTTTGGTTTCGTGTAATTTGACACTCGTGGCCACATGTCCTTTCGTGTGAATGTAAAAACTTTAGGTTTTCAAATATAGGACATTAACTTATGAAAGTGACGGTTATTAGTTAATATTCTTATAATTCTAATAGGTTTTCAGGTGTCAGATTACACAGTCCAAGCATTTGAAACATTTGTGACCATCCGAGGGTAGAGATAAATGGATTCCAGATGTGGGTAGTTTTACCCAGAGGATGTCAAGTGTTTCAGAATAGCCAAGTCAGTCACGAACAACGACTCTACGTGTAGAGATCAAGAAGTTATAAGGAGAGAGCATATATGTTTCACCTTGTCCCCAACCTTCAAGTGACGTTTGATCGGACGCCATTTTTTTGTGACCAAAACATGTGTTTGTCATATGGTTCTTATGGTGTTTACGTGAAAATTTTTGTTGATTTACAGAGGTTTCAATGTAGAAAAATTGGTTAAAAAGACAGTTTTTGTTTTATTATTGCCTGTAATTATTCTTATAATAATGAAAATGCTTTACTTACCGGAATAATATAATAATTTATTGTTAGTTTTGTGGTTATATTTGTGCGACTTTATAGACTTTATTTATGGATTATTGTGTGTTTATTGAGATTTATATTTACAAAATTAACTTCTCGCGTGTTTATTATTAATAATTATAGTTCCTTAACATTCCAGTGATCGGTGCAGTTATAAAAAAGTCATACCGGCGTGTGTAGCATACAAATCGTTTTTCAAATAAATCGAAAGAATAACTGACTGTTGAATCTTCTGGCACCAAAATAACTTTTCATAGGTAATATTACTATTGAATTTAACTATAATATAAGATACTTATTACTAATATATTATCTTCAGATTTCCAAAGATACAAAGACAAGAGAAGAATGGGAGTAAGCTATTCGTTAGGAAAACTACAGAATCAAGTAGATTTTTGCAATATTTTCTAAATATATTGTTACTTTGTTGTAAAATATTTAAAAAAAGCTATTAAATGTGAAGAATTAGAAGTAGAGGAATCAGATTCCGAAACTTATAGCTTAATATTACGAAAATCAAGAGGTGGTTTAATTTTTCCGTCATATCATATTATTTCATGTAAAAAATGCGAAGTACTAGTTAGAAATATATAAATAAGAAATTTACCAATTTCTGTCTAACAAATGTATTATTTTTAATGCGGTATGGAGATATCAATTTGTTTGATAATTTAAATGAACATACTAATAATCAGAATTTCTTAGATAATCATCAAATATTGTTAATAAAATCAGTAACAAATTATTATTTTAAAATAAGTCTTCATGCCAAAAAATCTAATTACAAAACTGAGTCAATTAGACAGTCCTATAATAAATTAACCTTATTTAAGGGCCTTTTGATTTGTTTCTTTATATAATATTGAAATATAATATGTTATTTTTTTGTTATTATTATCAGATTCTTATTTTTTTATCTGTTTCTTATCGTTTACGTATCTTCCTTGTGTAAAATATGGTTACAACAAGATGGCCGCCATGCTATTCTCTCCCCTCCCACCTGGAGACAATCCCCGCGCCCATTGCCATATGATATTGCTCTCTCCTTATAACTCCTTGGTAGAGATATGCGGTCATCTTTACAAGACGCGATGGCGCGAATTCAGTTTTATTTTAATTAGTGTAACTTTAAATTAAACTGTTTTCACACATATTAGTTTGATGAAGTGTTTTGTATTTTATTCTTATCAATTTTACATTACTTTATGTAAATATCAGAGTTCGTTTAATTAACCTTTTATTAAACATGTTCATCAATTCTCAATAAAGTGATGTGGGTTATAACTGGCAACGATTTGTCAGTCCATAAAAGTAGTTCATAGTAGTTCACAACAAGAAGGGAATTCACAGAACCAGTAAGTAACATTCGCATCAAATTAATTATTATTATCATATGTTAACTTACTCGCTCTTACTCTCAACGAGCTCGTGTTACAACATCAAAATTTCAATATAACCTCAAAATTTCTTCAGCAGTAGATTATTTATCGGGCTTTCAACTACTTTATGTTAGCTCAGGCGCAGTAAAATGAATTTATACACAAAATCTAATAATAATAACCGAAATAATTTTAAAATTCTTTCAGTTATTATTATTAGATTGCATAAATGTCAAAAACAGTTACCAACCACAACATTTCATATACAAATTTTCCTAAATTGACTCGGTTTAAAATATCGCAGATGATTTTAAAATTTTAATTTATAAAAGACCCAAAATAGAAAAAAATTGTATAAATAACACATTTTATAAGACTGTTTATCGCACTTGTCCTTTAGAAAACTTGCCTGTGGCTCACTTTATAAATCTGGATGCATGCTAAAAAAATATAAATCTCGTTCTTTAAATACTATTATACAACTTCCAAAAAAAGTTTAAATTTATATACGTGATTCTGTCCACGATATTAATCTTTTTCGTATAATACAAATTTTTAATATATTGTTATTATTGTAGACAATTAAAACGATTTTTTTGGCAATGTTAGCTAAAACTGCTAGAAAAACTTAGTGTAAATAAATTTTAAACAAGGTTATACCACTCACATTGTTATTTAATCGTATTTATAGGCAGATATGCTAACCAAAAAAAAAGCAGAACCGAAACCTGTACCGAAATTTGAAACAGGTACAAATCTGGAACCGAAAGCAAAACTCTTTCTTATTTATTGGTTAATCGCGTTATAATAAAAGTTTTCTTGGCAATTAAATGTAAATTGTAAATTTTTATTCAAAATGGACAAAAAACCACTAGAAGATGTACGAGTACTATTAGTTAGATCAAATATTAATTGCTCTCCCTGTCGGATAGCATACCACTTTGTTTCCTAAATTTCTTTACTTATTATTTAAAAACGTCGTTGCTACCTTGTATTCAGTTTCATATTCCCAGATTATTTTTGAGACATTACAGGTCGTTCCATCTGTCCTCCCAAAGGATCGATGTGTTAAGAAGATCTCCGCTCAGTATTATTTGCAATAATGCTGAACGCCATTGTGATGACATGTTTTTGTAATTTTAACATTTTATGTTTTATAAATTTAGTAATTATTTAAATACTTTGTATTGATCTTATATTTTCTTAATTTATTATTTTTTGCATATTAAGTACGCTTTTGCTGTTCCCTGTAATTGGAGTTACTTGTATATCTTTGTATTTTTATTTTGTGTTTGCTAATAGTTCTGTATTGTCGTTAGTAAAAGTTTTAGTATTAGTTTAATTTATTTTTTAATTTTAAGGTAAAAATTTAAGTATATAGTTCAAAGTTTCTTTTAATAATGTAGTTTTTTCTTAGTAAAGATTCCTTCTTTTAGTATATTGTTAATTAATTACAGTTTTATTACATTCTTTATTGTAAATATCAGTTCTATTATGATTTATTTTTAATTTTTTTTAAGTATTTAGTTATTAAGTCAGCAGCAAACTGTAACTTTGTCGTTGTTCTAATTTTCGTCACTATGAGCGTATTTCACTTGAAGTACATAATTTATTTGATAAATAGAATAATATTTTGTTTTTATTTATTTAAGTACATAGTTCACTTGTTTTTATTTTTCTAAATGTATTTGGATTTTTAATGCAATATTGGAAGAATAAATATAAAAAATATATAAATAAGTACTCATAAATTACTTTCGCAAGACTGAAACCGTTTAAATTAAACATTAACAATACCTATTTCTGACTAAAAATAAAAAATAAAAACCGAAACCCATTCATTAAAACCGTTTATTGTATAAAATGCGAAACATAAGTCAAGTCCAAAATTTTATTTTCACCATAACCAAAACCAATAGTTTTTATGGTCCCTGTTTTTAAATTAAAATTTATAACAAATTTCTAAACCACTAGGTTTTCGGATAACACCTTATTTACATAATTGATTTACAGTTAGGTAATATAGTTCTTTACCACACTAGTTATGTAATGAACTCATTACCTAAGGCGTTTTTATTTGCAAAAAGTATTAATAAAGAAGTAACAATGAAAGAAGTAACAATGACTCATATCATTCCAATTATAGTATAGAGACTGATAATCTATTAAAGTTAAAGAAAATTCGGATGCCGCCTGGATTCGAACCAGGGACAGTCTAATTGCTAGTCAGACGTGATAACCGCTACACCACGGCACCGCTGGCAAGCTGTCCCTGGTTCGAATCCAGGCGGCATCCGAATTTTCTTTAACTTTAATAGAATAAAGAAGTAATTGAAATTTATTAAAACATGGAATAATATAAAAAATTTATTATTTACGGTTTCAATATTTGTCGAAAAAAATATCAGCGTATTTCGTTCGTTGTGTTGGTATAGTCGTCAAATCACAGCCCTCAAAGATGTTAGTGGAGGGAGAATCACAGGAGTTATGTGAGGAAAATTGTTTGTCAGCTGTGGGAACCAAATTCGGGTTCTCAAATCCACAGTCCAACTGTGTTTTCTAATTAACCAGCAAGAGATCGTGTATTCAATTCAAATCTCACTGATAACAACTTATATTTAAAAAAAAATCAATCTTTATTTAAATTTTAAAATGAAAATTAAAAATTTCTCTTTGAGCTTCATAATCTTGCAAATAGTATGAAATATATAGTATAATAAATGGCGAAAAACCATTGTTAAATACAAACAATCGCTTTCGCTCAGGTTGCAATTTACGTTTTAATTCACAAGTACACACTTTTAGTACTAGTTATACAAATAACTATTTTCTGAAACCGGCACGAAAGTGCTACTTTCCTGACCAATTTTAGTTTGGAAAGAAGGTTTTTATAAAAACAGTCAAGTAAAATACGTATCCAAGGCTACAATAAAAATAACTGTCTGGTAAAGCACAAAACAGTCTGGTAAAGATTTTACCTGACTGCTATTGTTGCTGTAGCATTGGATACGTAGTCTGCTGTCAGTACAATTAATATCAAAAATTTTTCACATTTTGAATTATTTGTGATTAAATATTGATCAAATTAAACGGTTTCAGGAAAAATAGTATACATAATACGTCCGAAAAGTGTTTCTACTTGACTCAGCGGATTTAAATACTCGTCTTGCGGCCGAGTATTTCAAACAACCGCTTTGTCAAGTAAAATATCACTTTCCTGACTTATTATGTAATATACTGTTATTATTATTATTGTTATTATTTGTAGATTACATGATATTTATTAGATCAATTTACAAAAAAAGAATAAGGTTAAAGTTTAGAATTTAATTTGCAGTCATCACACGGAGAAAAATAACTTGTTTGGTGCAACTAAAATAATTTACTTGCATTACTTTTTGCTATGCCTACTAATTTAATATGTTCTATACATCAATTTTAAAATATACTTATTACGCAGAACATAATAAAATTTGCAGAAGTAACAATAAAATATAGCTGAATTGTTTTTGTTACGATCGCGGATTAATTTTGTATCCAGAACAAATCTTTTAATAGTTAGCAATACATTTAGTTAGAGCAAGAATTTATTATTTGCAGCGGCAACATATCAGTTTTTGTAACATACAAAAAATGCGCTGCAACTACTTATTTTTGTCACCGCAACAATTTTTTTTTTGTGGCAACTAGAGTTTATTGATGCGCACTGCGTTACTGCGCATATTCTAATCTGATTCGGCACACGACGTACCGACGACGTACGCCATTGCGCGCTGAACACATGCTAAATTGCTGTGAGACTCTTTGTTCTGTGTATGGGACATATTGTTTTTATTGTTATAGTTTCGTGCATAGTGTTTGCTATACAATAAGTGTTGTCATTTACGAAAGTCAATAACAATACTTTTGTTAATGGCAATGGAGTATCAATATGAAAAAAGGCTAAAGGAATGGGAACTATTAAAATACGTGGATGTCTTCAAAGGTAAGTGAATTATTTGCAGTTTAAATATGACCGGTGACATTCAGTGGGCCCCATTTAAAGGTATTATTTAACTATGTTAAGTTGTTGATCACCAAAGTAATGAATAGAATTGTATTAATCTTTGATTTATTTAGGTTGACAAGAAGAATATAGGTCGCGGGCAGCCACGTGACCGAACTGAAGTTGATGCACAGCTGATTGGTGCTGGGCAGCTATCAGAGTTACCTTCCTCCCATCATCATCCTCATACTTTGAGACTTTGACAGCGAACTAAGTTATTTTAGAGTTTCGTTCCATTTTTCTTGTGTGTTGTTAGTTATTTAATTAGTTGTATGTTGTTCTGTTAGTTGTTTGCCTTTTGTTTCGAATTCTTAAATATAATTTGACTTTATGTATAAAACTGTATTTTTTTTAGAGAAATAAATTTTTTTACAGAAATAATTAATATATTTTTTAATATTATTCCTACATCCAGCTAAAAATATTTGGTTGAGACAGCAATTTTATTATATAAATACAGCAAATTTATTTTGGCTAAGGTTACTAATGGTAATAACTTACATGTAAGTGATCTGAATAGTTGGTGGTACATGTAAGAATTGTTTCCTTTCACTGATTTACTTTTCAATGAGAACTAATTGACTTTTACTAAAAAAAATTGTTGTCACTGCAAACTTTTTTGCTGTCCAAATTTTCACTAAAAATATTTGCTGTAGCTACTAAAATTTTACTATAAGCAACAAAACCTTTTTTACCGTGCACCAGTTCTACGAATATTGTATTAGGTAGTATTTGTTGCCATAATACTAACTCATTTGTTACCCAGTCTGTAAGTCATTATTAATAGTTTGTCATAATTCTTAAATGACGCTGTTGCATTGATCAATAATAAGAAAATGTTGTAGGCGTTATAGCATTGTAGGAAAAAAACTACAAATATATTTAAAATGATATTTTTATTGATTTGTTCTACATACTATGTATGTAAATGCATTTCTTTATTAATTTTTATTTAGTTATACCTCCACAATTTAAATACCGATAAACATAAATGCTTTTGTTTTGTATATTATTGTAGTTTGGCTTGTAGTAGTTGTACTCCTAAATGTATGAGCATTGTTAATCTGGAGATTCTGGGCTTGAATCCCACTCAAACTAAAGATATGTGTAATAACACACTGCGACTCAATGAATGCGGAGCCTGTATTATAAATGCGATTAAATTTCTGTAATATTAATAAAAATAAAATATTATAACAAGACATAAATATTTTATTTATTTCAATCTTACTGAGAGCCTTAGCACATTATTGTTCGCACTAGAGTTGATAGTGAGTTACTTACTTTTGACCACGTCTATACAGTGACATGTAATATTCCTATGAAAATGGGAGGCTTGCGAGAATTCTTTCGATAAAGAGGTACTCGTTAGCATTATCGACAATACGGGCACGTATGTAATTATTTGTCCATTTACTCGCTGTTTATGAATTTCGTTAAAATAATAAGAGACAATAAGTGGTTCTTGTGTCTATAACAAAGCTATTACAGTATCCAAAAGAGTTCGTTAATGGCGATAAAATATAATTGGAGGTAATTAAGTTTTCTTTTTTTAAATAATAATATGTTCATTAAATATTTAGTTATTGTGATAATTACCAGGAATACAATGCACTGTTGCAATAGTTTAGTCAAGACGAAAAAAATATCACAGCTAATTGTAATAAAAATTACTACAAAATAACCAGTAGAAGTTTTAATACTCGTAGCTATGTACATAACTAGTGCGCGAAGACATACTTTGGACATAAAATAAAATAAATATATCATCACGCCTTCTACCCATTACTGGGTGTGGCACTCTGCCGAAGCAGATCTCGGTAAGTGATATATTTTGCGCGTGAAGTGCGGTTATCAGCCATCAAATCACGGCCCCCAAACATGTTAGTGGTGGAGGAGCCACAGGGATAGCTTTTTCAAATTATGAAAATTTTGTCGCCTGTGGGAATCGAACCAGGGACCTCAGGATCCACAGGCCGACTTCATACCACTGAGCTAGCCATCCCATAACGAAATTGTATTAAACCTGTAATTGATTTTAGCCAAATTATATAAAAGTAAATGACAAGTGCTAAGGGGCACTTAAAGTACAAAGAGACAAGAAAATTATGCAGCATCTGGTTCTGCCGCTAAAAAGACAAAGAAGTGGGCGTATTTTGATTCAATGTTATTTCTGGAGAACCATTTGACAGAACGAAATATATAGTTATTATATTTAAATTGGAAATAAATTAATTCTAAATTCTTTAATTGTATATTTGTCAATTTTTTACTGAAGCAGATCTCGGTAAGTGATATATTTTGCGCGTGAAGTGCGGTTACCAGTCGTCAAATCACGGCCCCCAAACATGTTAGTGGTGGAGGAGCCACAGGGATAGCTTTTTCAAATTATGAAAATTTGTCGCCTGTGGGAATCGAACCAGGGACACATGAGTGGTTTAATTTGCGCGAATGGTGCAAATGGCGTCTTCGCGCACAAGTTTTGTACAATGCTTGTTGTACCGAGCAAAAATTATATGATGGATAATGAGGGAATTTATAAAATTTGAAGCGTGAATTTATATTGACAGTTACGTATGCCATGAATTGACAGTTGTTATTTGAAAACAGATTGTTCATTTTTTCTCGTAAAGTTAGTTAAAATATGTCTGTTTGATGGCGTTATAAGCTAATGTCTCTATTTCTTTTATAAATTCCTTAAAATGTGTGTATATAAATAAGTACAAATAGCGTTTTAATAGTCGAAATTTAGAATCATATAAAATGGGTGTTTTTTCAATTACTTTGCACACTAGTGCACAAATTTAAACTTTTCATCGGTTTCCAAGGTTATGTAAACATTATTTTGAATGCAGTGAGTACAAAGAATTCTTTATGTAGCAACAATCATTTATTAAGAGACCCATAGCAAAATCACTTCGGTTTCGGCGCCTATGTAAAATTACATTACAACATATTATGTAACATACTATATATTTTCTAGAACCCCAAATTAAGGGGTTATACTATCCAGAAATTTTTTTCCTTTTTTTTATTACCCTTAAATGATGCATAAACTATTTGAAAATGATATTCAAGAACTATTTTGGGAGACAAGCTATGAAAAACAATTTTTATAAGCTTATTTTTTTGAGACGCCTTTTTAGCGCTCTGAAACGTTTGAAAAGGCTGCTCAGCATCGAATCTTCAGAAAAGCGATCGGGAAAACCTTACGTCGCTTAGAAAAGAGGCTGAAGAGCGAAATGCATGCTTGGAAGGGCAGTATGGTACTGGAACAGCAGAGTAAAGGTAAAAAAAATAGCATGCTTATATTTGGAATATTTCATATAGTAACGCGTTTTTCTCGAAACTATGTTTTTCAAATTGGCATGCAGCTTCTTAGCTACAGTATCTTTCGAAGTACACACGATTTTTAAGAATGATAAATAATTACATTTGCAATAAACAATTTAAGTTCGTTTTTTTTGTCAAGAAATGAAAAAAGAAATGAAAATTTACGCCAATTTGTGAATATTCAAAAAAAATTATAATCTTGGGTACTTCCAAAGAAAAACTAATGTAGATTAAGGAAAAAATTAAACTGATACAGTTCACGCCGATTTCCTTAAATAAAAAAATTCAAGTTACCTAGTGCCAGGACACCATTTTGTATCGTAAATTTAAATAAAAAATATTTTTATATACCTTAATACATGTATAATAAAGTCTCAAAATTTCAATTTAATCCATTGATTATTAATCGAGAAAAAAATTCTCAAAAAAGGTTCACTTTTCAGTACGCCTGGGTAGTATGTCCCTTTAAGATAACAAAAAGAAAAAAAATTATTAATTATATGAAACGAAAGGTTAAGTTATAATAACAGATGGTTGAAGTTAGTTTCACCCCGTGCTTAATCCATCAGTTGTTAATTTCACAGCGTGACAAAAACGTTAATATTGCAATATTTTGTGATATAACTATGGTGATAGAGAAATGTCAACATTTTTGCATATTTATTTCTGTTAATTTACAAAAATAAATAAATATATCATCACGCCTGTTACCCATTACTGGGTGTAGCACTCTGTATTAGCAGATCTCGGTAAGTGATATATTTATGCGCGAGAGATGCAGTTACCAACCGTCAACTCACGACCTCCAAAGATGTGAATTTTCAAATACCGTACCACCGTGTGGTGTTGCCATTATAAATTAGGATCCTTAAGTTTTCGTTAAAACAATGCTTTGCATATATATTCATTACTAAACGCTAAAGATGGGATGGCTAGCTCAGTGGTATGAAGTCGGCCTGTGGATCCTGAGGTCCCTGGTTCGATTCCCACAGGCGACAAATTTTCATAATTTGAAAAAGCTATCCCTGTGGCTCCTCCACCACTAACATGTTTGGGGGCCGTGATTTGACGACTGGTAACCGCACTTCACGCGCAAAATATATCACTTACCGAGATCTGCTTCAGCAGAGTGCCACACCCAGTAATGGGTAGAAGGCGTGATGATATTTTTATTTTATTTATGTATACTAACCGCTAAAAAACTTTTTCCTTTTGATACAATATACATGGATAGTTCTAAAACATCATTTTAGTTTTTCCAATGAAACTGCAAATTTTTAGAGGTACACAAACCAAATATGTGCGATTTTAAATGACGATTGCCATAAGCCCCGTGTATAAGTACTCAACTTTACAAGCGAATATATTTATTCACAGACGATGAATGTGTTTAATATTTTAACAGGATGCGTATGATTAACCCATGTTTATGTGCGCCGAGTTTCATTTAGATCTGTAATAGTATATTACATAACAAGCATCGAAAATGTAAGATAACGTGCGAGTGTACAAATTGAAAAACGAGGCGCGCAGCGCCGAGTGATTTAAGTACACAAGCACAGTTATCACACTTTCGAGCGAGTTATGTACACTATTTTTCAGACGACCACAAAATATTTCTAAAAAAAGTTTACAAAAGCAATGTTGTTACACTTTGACAGCTGATGCGTTTTTGTAGATAAGCGTTGACGTTTGACGTTTGAGGTTAGGTATTGTGATACCAACTGTACTAACCATAATGTCAAAATATTGAATAATGCAAAAATATTAGTAAATAAGTAATTATTAATTTAAAAAAATAAGATTTATCTGTGCAAATGTGTTGAAAAATCTGCTAAAACTTCAATTTAAATAATAATACAAATTCTTTCCATTTATTTTATTATTTTCTTTCATCGTAACGCCATCTGTTGTCAATCAATGGAACTTCACCTGATATGTCAGAAGTGTGCGGTATACTAACATATCAGTGTATGTTATGTTCAACTTTCCGTAGTAGATTATGATGTAGTTATGGTTATTTCAATAAGAGGTCGTGTGAAAAAAAAATTTCACGCTAGAACTACTTTAACGTAATGAAAATTGTTTATCAGCTGTAGGAATCGAACCCGAGTTCTCAAATCCACAGTCCAACTCAATACCACTCTAGCCCAAATCTCAGCACGTATATTATTTTTGTTATTTTGTTAAGTTACAGTGATTCATTGTCTTCTGTCATCAGTAAGGACAAAAACAAGTCTTAATATAAATTTCGAGCACAGCACACTACCCAGTTTCTTCACTGACAATCTTATCGAACATGAAACAATAAGATAAATTACGATGACCCAATTCTCAATGCGAATCTCAGACCAGTCAAGTAGCAATTACAATTACAAATTTCTGAACGCCTTTTTCACGCTGTGGCCTGATAATTAAATCGGCGGAGTCTGGTTTTTCAAGTTGTGTAACGCAAGCGTCGAGCGGCGACCGCGACGAGGAGACGAGACGACAATGAGACAGGATTGTTCGTGTTGTGAAATCTCTGTACAATACCTGCATACGTAGTTAGTACCCGCATCTCGCAATGTAGTTTTTAGGACATGTGTAATTTGTGTGAAAGTTCAGAGTGTCAATTAAATTAGTAGTGTGTGTTTGCAAGTTTAGGTCAATTTTTATATTTGTAATAAGATCGTTTTGCAAAATTATGAATTCGTACTGGGGACCTATTCTAATTCGTTGCCGACTGGATTTAGCGACCGTTTGACGTCATAGTTGGCGACTTTGATACTAGCGCCATCTGTTGGTATAGTTAAAAAGTATAGTCCTGACGTCATTGTTGGCGACTGGTCACTTAGGGAGTCGCGTATGCAGAATACCTATTCTAATTCTTAGCGACTGCTTGGCGACTATTTTCAGTCGCTAAGTCAATGACGTCATGGTGCAATCAATATAATAGGGATTTTAATTTCTTACGTTGGTGTTAATCGGAACCACGGAGTATTTTGTGTTGGTACTTATAATTTCTGACAGCCACTTGTTGATATTTGTTTTTCTTTGTTAAACTCAAATATTTGTATGTTATTGCTTAAACTTGGCATATCACAAATTGACGGAATTTTTAGTAATTTTCAAGTAATTAGTAATATTTAAAAAATAAATAATATAAATTTCAACAAAATCTGAAATAAACATTTTTACATTAAAAATTATTATTAATGTGTAAACGACGATATTGTTGTCCTAATTATCGGTAATGTACATCTGCAGCTGGATTTTATACAATAATTGGCAGATCCTACTCGTATTTACATTTTATAATAATAATATACAGTGCACATAAAATATAAAACTTTTCAAACTTCGAAACTAATCAACCAAAAAATGCTAAGCGACTGACGCCATGACACTTCGCAACAGCTTTGTACTAGTCACCAACATACGCGACTCCCTAAGCGTCCAGTCGTCAACAATGACGTCAAGACTGTACTTTTTAACTATACCATCAGATGGCGCCCGCATCAAAGTGGCCATATATGACGTTAAACGGTCGCTAAATCCAGTCGCCAACGAATTAGAATAGGTCTCCAGGAGAATTATAATTATAATTATAATTATTCCACAAAATCCAGCTGCAGATGTCCATTACCTACAATTAGAATAACAATATTGTCGTCTACACATTAATAATAATTTTTAATGTAACAATGTTTAGATTTATATTATTTATTTTTAAAATATTACTAATTGCTTGAAAATTACTAAAAATCAGTCAATTTGTGATATGTTAAGTTTAACATACAAATATTTGAGTTTAACAAAGAAAAACAAATATCAACAAATGGATGTCAAAAATTATAAGTTCCAACACAAAATACTCCGTGGTTCCAATTAATACCAACGTAAGAAATTAAAATCCCTATGGTATTGATTGCACCGTGACGTCATTGACTTAGCGACTGAAACTAGTCGCCAAGCAGTCGCCAAGAATTAGAATAGATCTCCTGGGCTTCGTAAATATTAAAAGCGGCTTCTTGCAGACATTTACATTTATATTTATATTTAATTTAACCTGATAAGTACAGTGAAGGATAAATGTCATAAATGTAAGTATAACAACTATACATTGTTTATATATTTTTTAGGAGACTACTTATGATTGTAACCATAATAACGTTATAAATTACTACGGAAAGTTGAAAATAATACACACAGATATATTATTATAACGCACATTTATAACATAGTAGCTGTAGTTCTACTAATTAACAATAGATGGTGTTATAATATAAGAAAATAATAAAATAATTGAGAAAAATTGTATTGTTATATAAATCGAAGTTTTGCAATACATTTGCACAGATAAATCTTATTTTTTTTTAATTAATAATTACTTATATACTAATATTTTTCAGAAAAAAGCATGTTAAATTGATATTAATTTAATTGAAATCATATAGGAAGCAGCATGATATAAAAGAAAGAAATAATTGTATATCAAAATTTATTTATTTATTTTTCACAAATTAGTCGTATTGATTATTCAAACAAATAAAAATGTTGTGCTTTGTTTATTTGTTTGTTTCATAGCACGCTGATTCCTTTGCGCTTTGAATTAAATTAAGCCAATTTAATATGCATTTATCTCAAAAGTTTTGTAATGTGAGGGTACTGAATTTTATATTCGTTGAATTCAGAATAAAATTCCTTTCCGCATAAAAAAATAAAAAATGTATATTCTTATTTCAAATAAAAAAGTTGAACCAAGTATTTTGAGAACCACTGGGCCTAAAAAATAGTCTTATAAAATAGAAATTGTTTGCTAACTTAACCGACTTCGCATAAATTATAATATAAACCCCTACAAAATTAAGGTGAGCCCTCGGAGTTTTCCAAATTATGCTTTGCGCCCTTAATTGTTGGAGGGTTGCCAACCCCTGCTCTGTCTTTATTTTACATGTATGGAGCGAGAATGAACCAGTTCGACTGTCATTTTTGCCTTGTTATAACATTAAAAAAATATTTTGAAGATTACATCTCAAATTTTGCAAATTTTATAATTTTGTTGTATTTTTAGTGAAAATACGCTAACCACAGATTAAGTTACTTAGGGCCAGTTTTTCAATCGCCGGTTTACTCTCGATTAACGTTAATCATGATTAAATAAGAATTGAAACCATAGTTACCATTATTATTTAATCATGATTAACATTAATCGGTGATTGAAAAACTGGCCCTAAGTTGAATATCCAGTATGGATAATAAGATTTTAAATTTAAATTTATTTAACAATATTTTAATAAACTTTACATAATTATTTTTTTTAAATACAAGTTTATTCAAATAAACATTACAAAAAATCTGGTGTGGTCACCACACGACTTTCTTATACACAGCATATTTCATATTAAAAACGCTGAATTGAACACTTATGACTTGCTCCTTGCGTTTGACAATTATTATTTGACATATAAATGTTAAACATGTTTTTGTTTTTTGTTTCTATTGCTACTATGATTATTGAAATATATTATTAAATATATAAATTAGTTTTTCTCAAAATTAGACGCATATACAGGAAAATTGCAAATAACATTTTATGTTCCAAATATTTTTGCTAACATCTTTTATTTGAAACTTTTTTTCGTAACTGATTCCATTTTTGAAATAAATGGAATTTATTGTTTTGTGTGTCCAGTAAACTTCCTCTTCCGGTTTTTCAATTTCATTCAAAATCAACTCAGCTCTTCGTATTTTCATGAAACTTATAATTACCAAGTTTCGTTAACAAATCTTATCTCGTTCATGAGATATTGCACGACCGGACACACATCCATCCATCCATCCATCCATCCACATACACAGACATCATTGAGAAAATGATCAAAACAGATTCAGTGGACCTGAAAACATGTATTTCCGCGAAAATCTCGTCAACGATTTTTTTCACGATTCCAATACTTCCTTATACTACGTATAAGAAAGTAAAAAGTTAAAGGCATCGTTATAAATACGTACATCTTTATTATATAATACAAAAACAACTTCTTTAAATAAAAAGATACATTAGAAAACACATAAAAAAATAATATTTATAGAAACAAAACAATATGAATAACATACATGTTCATTTTTAAAACTGAAAGTGAATTAAAAGTGATGTAAAAATTTAAGCATCCCTCCAGTTTCTGGTAACTACTTATTTCTTTTCGCGTCAAAAATATTTCCAGCCTCTGAAAAAATCTTTCGCTACGTATAGTGTACACTATTCGCCGGTATGCATATAGTATATTAAAGAACTAGTTTCATAAGGTAATCTGTTAATGTTCAAATATGGAAAACTAGCCGCTTCGAGTTTTACAAAGGACAAGTGTGACAACAGACCTTATGAAACGTGTTCTTTGTACAATTTTTGTAAATGAAATTAAGTATGATGATTTCATATATCATGGAAAAAATAAGACTGATAAGGTATCCCATTAATTTTTATCAAAATTTGTAAAACTACTATTAAACATATGAATTAAAAAAATAAATTCGAAGTAAGCTAGGCACTGTTGAAAAAGGGAAAAAATACACTATTTAAATATGTAATTTTCAATTATCCGTTTCAATTAAAAAATGTAACTTTATATCTTATTTCAAAAGTGGTTCACTGAAAAAATTATTTTTCCTACAACTGTGCGATTTCTTTGTTATTACGTAACTATAATTGCCTTGGTTAGGTATGGAAAGTAGATGAATGCAGACCAAGTGCGTTTCCGAAAGCAAAGAAACACTAGTGCGGAAAGTGCTTCATTACGTAACTGTCAAAAGAATATTGTTTTGACAGCGATTTAAATTTCGCGCCGAGCGCGGAATTCATATTTTGACCACAGACGCTTATGGAAGAAGAAGATACGGTGAACCAGCGCTAGTAAATATGCAGTAGTATATTTTGACGTTTATAAACGTAACCTTAATTTGCAGTATATCTAATCTGTACACAATTAATAAAAAGAACCGAACAAAGTAAAATATATCGATAAATGGTTTTATTTAAAGAGTAAGTGAAATACTTCATATTTATTGTTTGTGTATATTATGAATACAGTTGTTACAGTTGCTTATATTGACATAATGTAAAGTGGAAACTTTTGTGTCTAAGGAAACATTGATTTCTTCCGTACCTGTTCATATTATTACCAGTAATATTATTGGTAACAATTTCGGAAGCTTCAGAAGTACCAGCAGCAGGTTGATTGTCATTGTCGAAAATAGATCCAACATAGTATGATCCGGAGCTTCAATTATCTTTGGAGGTGTTAATGATAAAGAAGAATCACTCACTGTACTATTCCAATCAAGATGATTTTGAAGAAATTATTTTGACGTTAGTGAAATATTTTTAAATAACGTAGAACAATGTGCAAGCAATCAACAAACAAACCATAGCAACGCCGTAAAACATCGTTGTCATGTAATATCATTAAAATTTTATAAATTTTATAAATTTTAATAATATTTTAGTGATTTACTAAATCGCACAGTTGTAGGAAAAATGTTGTTTATAACACGTGCCGAAAAAGGTTACATGCTCGTGCAGATTTCCGCACTCGGCAAGCCTCGTGCGTTAAATTCTGCACTTGCACGTAACGAGCCTTTTTCGGCACTTGTTATAAAAATAACTATTACACTTTAGTGTAAAAAGAGATTTATTATGTACAAATTTTATTTGAAACTTTTCTCTCTATCTACTACAATTTTAGAATTAAAAAAATTCCTTATTTTAGCGCATACCTAGTAATCGAGACATTTTTTTGAAAAAAAAATACATCTTTTCATTGTCGTATTAAAGTGACAACTATTATCAAATTTAACCAAAGTCATAGCTATAAACTCCATTCCCTGTATGAAAACGATTACGTCACATTCGATATCCATGTGATTCAAGATTTTGTACTTAAAATGTTTACATTGGTATTGGATTGACATTTTTAAAACATAACCTAAAATTTAAATGTCAGATTAAAATATTTATTACTTTATAAAATTTAATTAGTTTATAAATGAAACCAAATACCTACTGCATATATTAAATAATAACCAAATATAAATTTATCTTATCCCACGAAATATATTACCTATCTTATTGAAATATGTAATTTTGTAAAATAAAACTCAAAGGCATATACATTTTTATATGTATTATTATTATATATTAATAAATAGTATATGAAAATGGGATGGCTAGCTCAGTGGTATGAAGTCGGCCTGTGGATCCTAAGGTCCCTGGTTCGATTCCCACAGGCGACAAATTTTAATAATTTGAAAAAGCTATCCCTGTAGCTCCTCCACCACTAACATGTTTGGGGGCCGTGATTTGACGCCTGGTATATCACTTACCGAGATCTGCTTCAGCAGAGTTCCACACCCAGTAATGGGTAGAAGGCGTGATGATATATTTATTTATTTATTTATTTTATGAAAATACAAAATACAATGCACATTACCTCTTGTGCTACAGTTAAATTAATTAAAAGTCCTCGATTATCTAACTCTAGTGCAAAATAATCATTAAAATGATAAACGCATTTCTGCATTTGATAACCCAAAATTTTATAAGTCATTTCTTATTTCTCAGTCTTTATTTATGTATCAAAAATGTCACAAAATTAGAAATGACACGCGAGAAAATAACAAAATCATGACCATAGGTCTCTATTTTTCTTTTATAAACAAATGTGAACAAAGTAAATATAAATTTTCGTATTAGTAAGAACTGTCATACGTTTTCATTAAAATAAGAAATGTGATAGAACGTGAAAAAACATGAAACGTGTGTCTTTACTTATTAAGACATACGTTAATGCCATTTGCATAGGTTCGAATATGATTAAAAAAAGATAGCTATATTTCATCGTATCTATAATAACCTCGTCCACATATGACGTAATCGTTTTCATACAGGGAATGGAGTTTAATAGTTCTCAAGATTCCAATGGTGTTTCTTATACAGGAGATGCCTGTAAGGTTGAAAATTGCAAAAAAAAATAACTCGTGTCCTAATAAAACTCATCTTGTAACGACCTTCAATTTATTTACCTCCTGCAGCTCCATGAAAGAAAACAAAACAATTCATCTAAGCGTGCATCCCCTACGAGGGGTGCACAAAACACCACTTAAATAAATCCCCGTCACTTAAATTAAACGCCGCGAGATTCTCACCCCTGCGGGAGCATCTTTCATGGAAAAATCGTCTTAGTCACGACTTAGACATCGTCAAATAAATATCTATCATTCGGAATTAATTTCCAACATTTAATCATATTAACAATCATTTTATTGTCATCGTTACGGAGGGGAAACTGAAGTTACTTATTAAAGAGAATTAAAAACACGACTTGTTATTACTCTCGCAATATCTCAGACAACAGAAAATATGATATACGACGTGGCATTTGCGTCACTGAATTTGATTGTGGAACAAGATCATTTGTTTTTGCACTTACATTATCAGTAATCCTCAAAAAAACAACAATATATTTTGTTTTTACAAAAAAACTAATTCAAATTTAATTGAACTCATTCAATAATTTCATTTTGTTTCACAAGTTGACTTATTATAAAAAAAAATAAAAATATATCATCACGTCTTTTACCCATTACTGGATGTGGCAATCTGCCGTAGCAGATCTCGGTAATTGATATATTTATGCGCGTGAAGTGCGGTTACCAGCCGTCAAATTACGGCCCGCAAAGATGTTAGTAGTGAGGGAGCCACAGAGGTAATTTGAATGTGGTGAAAATATTTGTCGGCTGTGGGAATTGAACCAGGGTTCTCAGGATCCATAGGCCGACTCGATACCAAAGAATCACCTACCCCATGTTTGACTTGTTATGTTATTAATAATAGTTATTTATTATACAAGTGTTTTATATACCAGTAAAATACAAGTATAATACAAAATTTTATCCACAACTCATAATTATAGGTATCGAAGAAGATTGGTCGTAACGTTTAACATTGATTCAGTTATATAATTTCTCAAAATACGGTAGATCATGACAGTATTTTTATGGAATATAAAACACTAGTGTTTTATGAGCCATACAATACAACTGGCATCAGTATAATGATGTCTTTATAATATATGAGTTGTGGATATAAAACACGCAAGAAAAGTTTAAACACGAGACCGAAGGTAGAGTACTTAATTTTTCTTAAGTGTTTTATATACTAATAGACCACAAGTGTAATACAAAATTTTATCCACAACTCATAATAATAGGTATCGAAGAAGATGGGTCGTAACGTTTAACGTTGATTCAGTTATATATAGTTTCTCAAAATACGGTAGATCATGAAGTGGTTGCTAAGTACGAGGGCAGGGTGAAAAGTTCCTGAAAAATAAAACAGATGGCGCCACAATCGCAAATATCATGTGACATTTGTAATGTACCATTTTTAACTAGAACGCATTAAAATTTTCACATTGATATGTCATTCAGTTCTGTTTTGACACCCATCGAAAGCAAGCAACTTTGTAGATTTTTGAAAACATGGAAAAAAGTGAATTTCGCGTCTTGATTAAACATTATTTCTCGCGTGAAAAAAACATTACGCAAACAAAAGCATCGCTTGTTAAACATTATGGGGACTCCTCACCATCGATTGGAACGATTCACAAGTGGTTTACTGATTTTCGTTGTGGTAGTATGACCACAAAAGACGCCGAACGTTCTGGTCGTCCAATTGAGGTTACAACGCCAGAACCAAATGGGTACGGAACATTTTGCATAATTTTTTGGATATGAGAAAGCTATCTGCCAGATGGGTGCCGCATTTGACAACGCACCGGCGCACAGGTAGTCGCAATGGCAAAATTGCATGAATTGCGCTAGGTATTGGTTCGTCATCCACCATATTCTCCAGATTTGGCCCCCTGCGATTTTTATCTATTTCCAAACTTGAAGAAATGGCCCGGTGGAAAGAGATTTGCCTCCAACGATGAGGTCATCGCTGAGACAAACGCCTATTTTGAAGGATTGCCAAAACGTTGGACGAAGTGTATCGAGCTACAAGGAGATTATGTTGAGAAATAAAATATGTTTTGAGCAAATAAATCATTTCTTGTTTCATTTTTCAGGGACTTTTCACCGCCGAACGTTCTGGTCATCCAATTGAGGTTACAACGCCAGAAATCGTTGATAAAATCCATGGTATGATATTGGACGATCGGCGAGTTAAAGTGCACGAGGTTGCTGAGGCTATGAGTATCTCAACCGAACGGGTACGGAACATTTTGCATAATTTTTTGGATATGAGAAAGCTATCTGCCAGATGCGTGCCGCATTTGCTCTCTGTTGACAACAAGCGTGACCGTGTGACAAGTTCAAAGGAGTGTTTGGCGATGTTCAAGCGCAATAAGAAGGACTTTTTGGCCCCCTGCGATTTTTATCTATTTCCAAACTTGAAGAAATGGCTCGGCGGAAAGAGATTTGGCTCCAATGATGAGGTCATCGCTGAATCAAACGCCTATTTTTATGGATTGTCAAAATCGTATTATTTGGAAGGGATCGAAAAATTAGAAAAACGTTGGACGAAGTGTATCGAGCTACAAGGAGATTATGTTGCGAAATAAAATATATTTTGACCAAATAAATCATTTCTTGTTTAATTTTTCAGGGACTTTTCACCCTGCCCTCGTCACAAGTTGCTTACAGTGTTTTATGAGCCATAAAATACAACCGAAATCAGTGTAATTATGTCTATAATATATGAGTTGTGGACAAAATAAATAAATATACTATAACTGAATAACTATCTGTATTCGATCGATATGTAAACGACAACGTTTTTTATTTCATGTCTGGCAGTTCAGTGGTGTGGATAACGTTACACAATTTGAATCCAAAGAACTCGAGTTCGAATCCTAATCAAACTAAAATAGTTATTTGTGTACCTAGAGCAGAAGGTAGTACGTTGCCGCTCGCGTATGGAGATTGTTGACCGAGGCAGAGCTGAGAGCAACAACCATCCAAGAGCGACAAGAACACTTTCTACTCGTGGTGCACGTTATATTTTTTCTACGACCATTTAGATACCTTTGAAATAGTTATTTGGATATTAAGACCGTAAAGTGATTCTTTGTTACTCGAGCACGGTAATTGCATTGCGAGCCGAAGGCCATAGCTGCAATAGTGCAAGCGGAATAAAGACACTTTACGATCGCAAATTATTAAAAAACGTATACGTACAGAATATAAATTCGTTCGGTCAATATGACAAGATTCTGTTTTGTTTGTATCTCCGGTAACTGTAGAAATATCTTTACAAAGATATTTTCTATTGCCCCACAGAAAACGTTAACTTTACTTTGACAAATAAGAGCGTAATTGTTAACTTTTTATAGCAACCGTAGAAAAAAGAATTGAAAATCATTTTGAAATTTGCTTTAAAATGTTGACAGTTTTCATCTTTCCATGGACACATTCTTACTTCACCGCTCGGCGACGAAATCTAAAGCTTTATAATGAAGTAACGCAATAAACAACGCAAATATAGTAGGTAAGGCAACAAGTTAAAACTTGTGATTTAAGTAGAACAATTTATATTAAAGTAAAGCAATCAGTAATGTCAAATAAGCAATGCAAGAGATGGTCAACTTTCATCTTTCTACGTTACTTTACCTAACATTTCTTACCGCTGGCCAATCAGAAGTCAGCGTTTTAAACTTCGCATTGTAATCTTTATTACCGACCGTGAAATATCAGCTGTCACTGTTAAAAACAGCAATTGTAGGAAGAATTAGAGAATCGTCTGAAAACAATCGGCAAGTTTTTGAGGTAATATTATTATATTAATAAATTTTGGTTTGTATTTATTTTTTAGCTGAATATGTCCAACGTCGTTGGAAAATTATCAGAGAAAGGAAATAAATTGCGACTATCTTCTGATTGGCTAACAGTATTAAGTTCTGCTTCTCAATATAAATCAGTAATTTGCTTGCGTTACTTTTTACTTTGCTTTATTTTACTTTACCTCTTACGTTACTTCATTATAAATACAGCTTTATTGCCGGTCGGCAAGTGACAAACCAGTTGCAGATCCCAGGGTGGGGCGATGGGGTGACCTTTTCAATGATTCATGTTGACTGATTCGTATCAAAGATTTAAAAATGGCGTTTGAAAATAAATAGTAGTGATTCGTTTGTGAAATTAAAAGGAGTAAAAAATATAATTTATTATGGAAGTATTATTTATTTATTTATCTATTTCCAGTTTGGCCATTCAACAGGAAAAATCCTAATGACAGAGTGGCACTATACAATTATTCATATAAATATAATAACCTTATCAAGATTGATAGAAAACATAGAAACACATGAAACAATCAATGATAACAATAATAATAATAACAATGCAAGTGAAGAATATGGCGACAAGATTTACTGTACGATCTTCTACAATTCATCGTAATTCAAAAACCTTGCGTCTGACATGATTGTGTTAATTATAAGTTGGATATCTTTTGACATACGAAATCTATTAAAAAACTCGATATTATGCCATTTATCAAAATTGTCAATCTCGTATTAATTATTTCCAAATCCTCCATTTCATAAAATAAATAAACATAAATATATCATCACGCCTTTTACTCATCACTGGGTGTGGCACACTGCAGTAACAGACCTCAATACGTGATAAATTCGTGAGGTGGGGTTATCAGCCGTCTAAACACGACCCCCAAAGATGATAGTAGTGGAGGAGTCACAAGGGTAATCCAATTCATCAAAATTCATTTAAAATATCAATGAAAACCCTTGTAGCATTGTATATAAATATATTATTTTAAGATATACCTTTTAATAACAAATTGATACAGTATTAAAATAGTTACTTTTCTAACAGGTGCCGAAAAAGGCTTGTTACGTGCAAGTGCAGAATTTAACGCACGAGGCTTGTCGAGTGCGGAAATCTGCACGAGCACTTAACCTTTTTTCGGCACATGTTATAAACAATATTTTTCCTATAACTGTGCGATTTAGAAAATCACTACATTGTTATCAAAATTTATAAAATTTTAATGATGTTACACGAGAACGATGTTTTACGGCGTTGCTATTGTTTGTTTGTTGACTGCTTGCACATTGATCTACGTTATTTTAAAATATTTCATTGATTTCAAAATAATTTCTTCAAAATCGTCTAGATTGGAATAGTACACTGAGTGATTCTTCTTTACCATATACACATCCAAAGGTAATTGTTGGATCTATGTTTGACAACTTCTAAAACTTGCGAAATTGTTGTCAATAATATTACTGTTAATAATATGAACAGGTACGGAAGAAATCAATGTTTCTTTAGATAGTATAACAGTTTCCACTTCAAATTATATCAATATTAGCAATTGTAACAACGTGTTATTAATATACACAAGCCAGCAATATTATAAAATAAATAAATAAATTTATCATCATGCCTTCTACCCATTACTGGGTGTGGCACTCTACCGAAGCAGATCTCGGTAAGTGATATATTTTGCGCGTGAAGTGCGGTTACCAGTCGTCAAATCACGTCCCCCAAAGATGTTAGTGGTGAAGGAGCCACAGGGGTAGTTTTTGAAATTATGAAAATTGTCGCCTGTAAGAATGATTTCGAGTGTGATAAATAAATGAGTTTATATGGAGGGATCTATGAATGTGGTTGAACTGAGGGTGGTGTGTTTGGATGATAATGTTTGACGGGGGCTGATTATTTGATGAATGTTATGAGTGAATGTTTTATGAGTGATTTTAGGGTTCATGCTACCCCATTTGATGGGATATAGCGTGAAGATATGTACGTATGTATGTATGTTTGTCGCCTGTGGAAATCGAACCAGGGTTCTCAGGATCCACGGGTCGACTACATACCACTGAGCTAGCCAGCCCATAGCAATATTATGTATTTCACTTACTCTTTAAATAAAACCATTTATCGATATATTTTGCTTTGTTCGATTATTTTTATTAATTATCTTGTTTAATAATGATATACTTGAGTTCTTGTCTGCTCAATGTTATGTGTACAGATTAGATATACTACAGTTTAAGGTTATGTTTATAAACATCAAAATATATCACTGCATATTTCTTCTTCTTCCATTTAGCGTATGAGCCTAAAATATGAAATTCCTTGCTTGGCGTGAAATTTAAATCGCTCTCACTTATATTTTCTCTTGACAATTGCGTAAAGTACAAATTACTTTCGGCACTAGTGATTCTTAGCTTACAGAAACGCACTTGGTCTGCTTTTGTCTATTTTACATACGTAACCAAGGCAATAATAGTTACGTAATAACAAAGAAAACGCACAGTTGTAGGAAAACTGATTATAATAACAATTTATTGACAGTTCCGTAAAAACTGTATTTAAAATGTAACATATTTATCTGGCAGTAAAGTACGAGAGCAAAATGCATAAAAGTAAATAGAAATAACTGAATAAATGATTTTGGTCACGGAGTTTCGAATTTTTTTCTTTTTGACATATATTTGAAATGTCATAAAAAAAGTTATGGCTATAATCCACTATTTAACAAAAATTTAGCAATTTATTTTTAAAATTGTTTTGAAACCAAAAACTTAATAAAAATGTAAAACAAGTTGTATATATAACTTTTATTTATGAAGAATACAGCTTTTGCCGTAAAATGAATAAGTGACAGGAAATTTCATAAAATTAATATCACATGTTAAATCCCTAAGTACACCCCTTATCAGCACATCCCGATATAGAGTAATCATGAAAAATACGGGTTGCCATTAATTCCCCGATCTCTATCAGTTAGATAGATGGGGTCGATAGTTCAGTGTTCACGCATCGAACTGTGAATTTGAGAAACCGTGTTCGATTCCTACAGCCGATAAACTGATTTTCACCATATTCTGCACTTGCATGTAACAAGCCTGTGATTTAATGGCTGGTAACCATACTACTGTAACACGAGCTCGTTGAGCGTAAGAGCGAATAAGTTAAAATCTGATATTAATAATTAATCTGATGTGATTGTTACTTACTTGTCCTGTGAATTCCTTTCTGGTTGTGAACTAAAACTATGGACTGATATCGTTGCCAGTTAGAACACACAAATCACTTATTGAGAACTGATGAACACTTAGTTAATTGAAAGGGTTAATAAAATGAGCTTTGATATTTAGACATATAAGTTATTATAAAATATGGAATGTATTGTAACACGAAGATACACTGGTAAAACGTTATAAGTGATGAAATGGTGAAAACAGATTTAATTTTTAGTTACATTAATTATAAAAACACTAAGTAAATTCGCGCACGTCGCGTCTCATATGAGGATGACCGCCCATCCTCACGCTTCGAGTCGGTGGTTCTGACTGACTTGGCTATCTCAAACACTTGACATCCTCTGGGTAAAACTACCCACATCTGGAATCCATTTCCACAGATGCCTCAAGTGTTTTGGGCTGTGTAATCTGACACAAAGGCACTGCCGATCTTGGTGAACACGAAAAGTTTCTATAATTCTTAGTAAATCAACTAATAACTGTCACTTTTATAAGTTAAATGTCCTGTATTTGAAAACCTAAAGTTTTCGCATTCACACGAAAGGCCATGTGGCCACGAGTGTCAAATTACACGAAGCCAAGCTTTTATCTAAAGCAACATACAATAATGAGATAGCTCATATTGTTACATTACGAATATAAATATTTCACTTACCGAGATCTGTTACATCAGAATACCATACCTAATAATAAATCAAAAACGTGATGATATATTTATTTAATTACTTATATTTCAAAAACAAGCATAATGCGACACTCCCTTCCTTTCTTATCTTTAATTCGTTTTCAGTTTTTACATAGAGTGTTCAACTGCAAATGTGTGGAATTCACTTTCAAAAACATGCGCAAGGCGATACTCCCTTCTTTCGTATCTTTTTGTTTCATTTTCAATTACTGCATTGTGTGAACTTTTCTTTCATATACAGGCTATTGCTTTCATTTTTTCTAATCTTTGTAGATACGTTGTCAGATTCGTTATTAGATTCGTTGTTAGGAGTAAGCAAGAGTAATTTGAGATGTTTTACGCATATGTTATGTACGTCGAAGAAAGAAGATGAATGATAAGTGAATATGAGTGATTGGATAGATGTGATTGAAGGTTTGTTGTGTGTTAAATAATTTCGAGTGTAATAAATAAATGAGTTTATATGAAATGATCTATGAATGTGGTTAAAGTTAGGGTGATGTGTTTGGATGAGAAATATTTGACGAGGGCAGATTATTTGATGAATGTAATGAGTTAATATTTTATAAGTGTTTTTAGGGTTCGTGCTACCCCATTTCATGGGATATAGCGTGAAGATATGTATATATGTATGTATATTTCTAATAATCGGTTTACGGAATATGGAAGTAATTGGCTGGGTGCGCGACGACAACGACATCTGACGGCCACATTAAATCATGCTCTATAACCGTTGATTCATACAAGATTTTATCTAATTTTTGATAAAAACAAGATTTAAAACAATGAAAATGTTTATAATTTCAGTTTTTAACAACTGAAAATATTACAAAATGTATTATTTAAGTTTATATATAAAGTGATATTGTAAAAGCCGCAAAAAATGCTGAAGAAATCTAAAAATTGTGTTTATTAAAATGATACATTTTTCTTATTTTTGTATTTCTAATTTCGCAACTGGTTAATAATTTTTTATAAGGATAAAAGAGATGTAAATGATTACGAATGAATGACGAATAATAATAATAAATAATTGAGATGTTTCAATTTTTGCAGGACTCTTTCATTGTCTCATTGTTTCAAGGTTCTCAACCATAGCAGAAATAAGTACCTCTCATATGGAAAGCAAAGTAAATATTTTCAATAATATTTATTACTTTGTGGATTATATAGTATATTTTTTGAATGATTTTTTAAAAATAGATCTTGGGCAGTTACTTGACGAAGCCAACCTCAAGAAAACTTGAAAACAAAGTGTATTTTTTTTGCTTTGATGTTCATTTATCAATAAAATGTCTCCTAAATTTTCTCTAAAAATAATATTTTTTTTCAAAATGTGTCCCAAATCGTTTCTAATACAGTCATTTTGCCAAAGCGTCTTCCAAATCGTCTCTAAGACAGTAAATTTCCAACAAAATATCTTCGAAAATGTCAAATCGTCTCTAGAAGAGTCATTTTGCTAAAATATCTCCAAATTTTCTTTAATATAGTCATTTTTCCAAAATGTCTCCCAAATCATCTCTAAGACAGTTAATATTCAACAAAATATCTCTCAAATCGTCTTTAAGACCGTCATTTACTAAGAAAATGTCTCTCAAAACACCTCTAACGCCGTTATTTTCCTAAAATGTTTCCCAAATTCTATTTAAAATAGTTATTTTTTCAAAATATCTCTCAAATCGTCTCAAAGACAGTAATTTTTCTAAAATGTCACTAAATTTTCCATAAAATAGTAATTTTTCCAAAATGTCTCCCGTATCGTCTCTAAGACAGTTAATTTCCAACAAAATGTCTATCAATTGATACTTACATAAACGTCAAACATTTGCTTAACTTTGTTTCATTCGATGTTTTCAGGCAATTTTCGTTATTTTCAAATCTAATTTGTGCCGTTATACAGCAGGTAAAATTAATTTTGATTAATGGTTTAGATGAAACTTTTATTTGAAGCCTTTTTGCTTAAAATCTTTAGTGAAGCAGAAAATTACGAAATTATGATATTACATGTTAAAATCCTATGTTCGACAGTCGCGGTCACAACAACGTGAGAATGATTTTATGCTTATTTTGTCCACCGCGATCGCTGCAGTCGATTCGGCTGTCCCCACCATGACTCTGCACCTAGCGAATAGTGTATTATTCAACGAGCGTGTTATGAGAGCAATTACCACAACACGCAGATATCTCACATTTACTAAATTCTACAACTAATTTTCAACATTTTTAACTAAATGTTATATTAAATATATGTTAGACACAAAATATAGCAGTACTAGTAATTAAAGTTAATTATGATTTAAAATAAACTTTATTATTACACAGATTTTGAATAAAACTAAAAAGTTTTAATTAATACAAAAATGTTTACTTCCTGTTTCAATGGCTGTCATTCCAAGATGTGCGTATTAACGACATGCTAGTATATTATGTCTCATTAAAATGTCATTTAATTCTTTTGCATACTACAAAAAAATAAAACTGCAAAATAAGACTTCAAACGAAAAAATAAGATTCTGGCTAATTAATGTGACGCAGGGCTGGTACTACATTATAGTCGTAATAATAGTTATGAACAACATTGTTCCTACAACTGTGCGATTTAGAAAATCACTAAAATATTATCAGAATTTATAAAATTTTAATGATATTACACGAGAACGATGTTTTACGGCGTTTCTATGGTTTGTTTGTTGATTGCTTGCACATTGTTCTACGTTATTTAAAAATATTTCACTAATTTCAAGATAATTTCTTCAAAATCGTCTAGATTTGAATAATACACTGAGTGATTCTTCTTTATCATATACATGTTGGATCTATTCTTGACAATGACAATCAACCTGCTGCTGGTACTTCTAAAATCAATGAAATTGTTACCAATTATATTACTGTTAATAATATGAATAGGTACGGAAGAAATCAATATTTCTTTAGACAGTAGAAAAGTTTCCACTTCAAATTATGTCAATATAAGCAACTGTAACAACGTGTTGTCAACGGCCATGACTGCACTCGTTGAAACTGATCTAAGCGATAACGCGAGTTAAGTAACGTTGAGCGCGGGTAGTACTTGGATGGGTGATCGTCCAGAGAAAACCCGCGTTGCTGTTGACCATAATACCTAAAACGCAGATCAGGGCGGAATGGCGGCATATGACCTAAGTAGTTGGTCCGCCAAAGAATCAACAGAAAAAAAAAACAACGTGTTATTAATATATACAAACAATCAATATATGTATTTCACTTATTCTTGAAATAAAACCATTCATCGGTATATTTTACTTTGTTCGGTTATTTTTATTAATTATCATATTTAATAATGATATACTTGAGTTCTGGTCTGCTCAATGTGATGTGTACAGATTAGATATACTGCAGTTTAAGGTTATGTTTATAAACGTCAAAATATATCACTGCATATTTCTTCTTCTTCCATAAGCGTATGTGCCTAAAATATGAAATTCCGTGCTTGGCGCGAAATTTAAATCGCTCTCACTTATATTTTCTTTTGACAATTGCGTAAAGTACAAATTACTTTCGGCACTAGTGTTTCTTTGCTTACAGACACGCACTTGGTCTACATTTGTCTACTTTCCGTACGTAACCAAGGCAATAATAGTACATTATAACAAAGAAATCGCACAGTTGTAGAAAATATTCATTTATTCATTCTCTAGATTGAAGTGTGAAAACGTAATTGAAAATATAATAGGTGATGAGACGTTATCATCTATTTTGCAATAAGTGTGATGATAATATTATTACATTGGACTGAAGGATGTTTGGTGAACGTACATCAAGTGTAGATGTCAAGGAAACTGGGTCCTAAACTTATGAATAATTAATAACATGGGCCGTAGTGTGTGACACTTATAGTATCATAGATGTCGTTAACTGCGCACGCTCCTCCGCCTGACAGCAGGGTCGGACTTAACTATTTGTATAAGCTTAAACCAAAATCAACTGTGTACATGTAATGCTAACTGAAATAATCATGAAATTTTGAAAAAATAAGTACTCTTTCATGTTTGATAACATAACTTTAAAGGGTTATACGAGCCCTGCCTCACATCAGTTGACCCGAATCTTATTTTTTCGTTTGATGTTTTATTTTGCAGTTTTATTTCTCGTGTAGTATGTAAAATAAAAATAAATAAATAAATATATCATCACGCCTTCTATCCATTACTGGGTGTGGCACTCTACCGAAGCAGATCTCGATAAGTGATATATTTTGCGCGTGAAGTGCGGTTACCAGTCGTCAAATCACGGCCACCAAAGATGTTAGTGGTGGAGGAGCCACAGGGGTAGTTTGTAGTATGTAAAAGAATTAAATGAAATTTTAATGAGACATGTACTAGTGTGTTGTTAATACTCAGATAAAATTTTAAGTCAATCGATACATACATCTTGGAATGACAGCTATTGGAACAGGAAGTAAACATTTCTATATTAACTAAAAAAAATTCGTTTTATTCAAAAACTATAATAATAAAGTTTGTTTTAAATAATAAGTAACTTTTATTTTATTCTTCAAGCTGTCCACAAGATAAAAATCATGATGGTTCATTTATATGTAGAATTAGTTTTTTTTGTAACAAAAAATTGCTAGTATACTGCTATACATGTTGTGTCTAAGGTATACTTAATGTTAAATTTAGTTAAAAATGTTGAAAATTAATTGCAGAAGTTAGTAAATGTCAAATACCTGGGTTTTCAGTATTATTTAAATTTTAAACAAAAAATAAGCTTCGGGTCAATTGAAGAGAGACAGGGCTCGTACTACCCAGGCGCACTGAAAACTGAACCTTTTTTTGGGAATTTTGTTCTCGATTACTAATCAATGGATTAAAATGAAATTTTGAGACTTTATTATACATGTATTAAGGTATGCACAAATATTTTTTATTTAAATTTACGATACAAAATGGCGTCCTGGCACTAGGTAACTTGAACATATGTTTTTTTTTTAGGAGGAAATCGGCGTGCACTGTATCAGTATTCTTAATCTACATTAGTTTTTCTTTGGAAGTACCCAAGATTATAAATTTTTTTAAAACAATTCACAAATTAGCATCAAGTATCATTTTTTTTCATTGTTTGGCAAAAAACTAAATTCAATTGTTTATTGCAAATGTAATTATTTATCATTCTTAAAAATCGTGTATACTTCGAAAGATACTCTTAACTAAGAAGCTACAGTTAAAATTTCAAGTAAATCCGATAAAAATTGAGCGAACTACGCTCCACGCCAGTTTGAAAAACATAGTTTCAAGAAAAACGCGTTACTATATGAAATATTCAAAATATAAGCATGCTATTTTTTTAACCTTTACTCTGCTATCTCAGTACCATACTGCCCTTCCAAGCATGCATTTCGCTCTTCAATCTCTTTTCTAAGCGACGTAAGGTTTTCCCGAGCGCTTTTATGATGATTCGATGCTGTGTGGCCTTTTCAAACGTTTCAGAGCGCTTAAAAGCATCTCAAAAAATAAGCTATAAAATTGTTTTTCATAACTTCTCTCCCAAAATAGTTTTTGAATATTATTTTCAAATAATATGGGGTAATAGCTCAGTGGTACCGAGTCGGCCTGTGGATCCTAAGAACCCTGGTTCGATCCACACAGCCGACAAACATTTTCACCAATTTAAAATTACCCCTGTGGCTCCTCCACCACTAACATATTCGAGGGCCGTGATTTGACGGTTAGTAACCGCTCTTCACGCGCATAAATATATCACTTACTGTGATCTGCTTCGGAAGAGTGTCACACCCAGTAATGGGTAAAAGGCGTGATGATATATTTATTTATTTTATTTTCATTCACATTTGTATTCAATGTAATGTAATAATTGGAGAGCGGATTCTAAGCCCTTTTGCTTACACTTATGATTTAAAACAGGGGTTGCAAACAAAGTGGTGGAGGACTAACATCTTTGAGGGCCATGATTTGACGACTGGTAACTGCACTTCACGCGTATAAATATAGCACTTACCGAAATCTGCTTTGGCTGAGTGCCACACCCAGTAATGGATAAAAGGCGTAATGATATATTTATTTATTTATATTTTCAAATAGTTTATGCGTCATTTAAGGCAATAAAGAAAAATTTGCTGGCTAGTATAACCCCTTAATTGAAAAAGACAACATAATATTACAATCATATTTATTTCATCTCATTAATTTTATTAGTTAGCCCTTCTTTGCTTATGTCATCTTCTTTTATTAACGCAACTTAGTTTTACGTAATATTTGATTGACTATTAATTTACCGAGTCGTCAGATTTCTTACGTTAGTTTCAGTTCAACGTTTGACGAGTCAAGTATTGGTGAAATAGTTAGATATTGTGGAAGTGCTTGATAAAGTTTCGAGGAATATTCAGGATAGCTTTAAAGGCGAGTCCTCCTTGCGTATATGAGTTGTGTTGTATGATGTGTAACAGGCACCTTGTACTTGGTACTACGAGGTAACTGACATACGAAAGAATTTACTTGATTAAATGAATAATCAATAGTAGTGTAAATACTGCCACCACGGAATATCTAACTCTATTCCGAAAAGTAATTAAAATGGGACCGATGATCAAAATGGCGTGAATATGCGCGCGTGTAAAATCAAACACGTACTCAACAATAACAAAATAATATTTAATAACGAATAACGAGTCAAAATAAATTATATAAATCAAAGATATTTACGAACTGAATACTTGATGCTATATAAACCAAGGTATCACCATGGGCGTCCGCAGGGGGGGTAAGGAGGAGCGCGCCCCTTCATCTGGATTTTAACTAGGGTGATGACCACGACTCTCGAACATAGGACTTTAACATATAAAACTATAATTTAAAAGTTTTAGTGCATAAAATTCTGCATCTGAACCAATAAACAAAATTAATTTTGCATACTTTGTAACGACACAAATTAGATTTGAAAATGAGGAAAATTACCTCAAAACTATCGATAGGCATGAAATTGAAACCAAATTAAACAAATGTTTAACGTTTTATTTGCCAAAATAAATGAAATAATAAATAAAGAATTTATTCTGACAGTTTTGTCAGATTGAACGTCAAACATTTGTTTAATTTTGTTTCAATTTCATAGCTATCGATAGTTTTGAGACAATTTCAGTCATTTTTAGATCTAATTTGTGCCGATACAGAACATGCAAAATTTTATTTGAAGCTTTTTCTTTTTAATAATGAGGAAGCAGGAAATTTAAAACAATATGATTTTACATGTTAAAGTCCTGTGTTCGAGAGTCGTGACCACCACACTGTGTATGTATATATAAATAAAATAAAAATTAAATTATAAGTTTGAAGATAATAAATTCAAGCTGAAAATGAATTTCCAGCAGTATTCTTATGGCCAGCTAGCGACATGTTTCCTATCGTAACGATTGAGTAATCTAAGTTTAAGTTTACACAGACACGAAATATTAGAAAATAATAACGGTAAAACTGCTAAATCGGAATTTATTGAAGAAATGGTGTCAATTTAAGGAAGAGTTATTCGAAAATTGTCTTTCCTCTTCAATTCAAACCCAGACGACAAAGACTAGTAATTTATTTCACAAATTTAAATATTTTTTTATCCATTTGTTATGTGTATTTGTATTTATGTTCTGTAAAAAAAATATTTTAGAAATTTATGTATATCTATCTGAGAGTTTTTTGCGACTCGCCCCCTCCTGGAAAAATGTCTGTGGACGCCCATGGGTATCACTTACTCACTAATTACAAAATCAATTCAATATTCCAGATTACTACAAACATATGCAATCAACAATTCTCATTACATAACTAAAATCTACTTACATGAACTCAGAACAATAAACTTCACAAAATAAATATGCGATCGACAGAGGCCCTTAAACTGTGTAATCTCTTTGACCATTTCACACGGAAAGCCAAAATGCAAGTGGTTGCACTGCCCATGGTTCGAACATTTTATTACTAAGGGATGGGACAGTGGTTCTCAAAATAACTGGGCACTACTCTCGCACAAGAAACTAGTTGATTTTAACACAAACTTATTGACATCCACTGATTAGGCTCCCAACTGAACAAAACTGAAATTCTAAGAATTGTGGAATTTTTCACTGACAACTAAAAAACTAACCGTCAATCTTTTACCTTACGTTTAAATCTATTCAAATACAAAGTCAACTTTTATAGTTGTAAACGCAACTGCCGTTTATTACAGATGATATTGTTGAGTTAGCGCAAGTGGGAGCGCTTGTTACGGCCGTTGCCGGAGATCGTGGTTGATTCTCAGCGATTCAGCGAGCAGCTTTGGGCTGTAATGGTGCGTTAATCAAGTCACCAAAGATGCAGCGAGCAGCCTTGTGTGCTGTAGTAGCCTTAACCAGGTGTACTAACGAGATACGATAGGATATCGAATATTATAACTTGGTCAGTTTCGGCCTGTAATGCATTTGATGTGAATAATTGGTGGTGTATTCTCACTGAGCTTTAGTGACTAATTAGCATATTAATTCCAGATGCTAAACCGTTATTAGATATCTTAGAACTTTCTGTGGGCAGGTAATTCTTTCAGTTTAATGGGCTCCATTTTATGTAAGTACGATTAATTATTTTAATTATAAATATCGCCGCTGCATTTCATTCACTTAAAATCACCCCTCATAACGATAAAAACGAAAAATGTAAAAAACTGTAAGAGTACGAAAAACTACTTCCTCTGTATGTTTTATTAGATTGTAAAAAATCGCAAGAACTGAAATAAATTATTATGAAGTATTAATTGCAGTTATTTATGGCGGGCGTATCGCGTATCCAATGAATACAATAAACAAATAACAATAGCTTTTTTCTGTTTCAGTTTTCTTTTAAGTCTATAAACGCACAGAAAACATGTCGGTAAGGAAAAAGTGCACTGTTTTTAGCGCTTTTCATTTTCTAGGAGTGGTATGAATGTTTTTAAGTCTGTCAGATGAATGACATAGTTTCAAAATTATAAATTGTAGGTGTGTATTACTTTTAATTATGGATCATCTCTAGGTGATGGGACTAAAAAAATATGCTATAATGGGGGATTCAAGTGGTAGAGCTTTTTAATATATATTTATTAAAATAAATTCTTGACCGTACATCATATTTAATACAATATAAAATCATACCATAAATTATATCTTTATTGCTGAAATATGAAAGTTAAAGTTGAATAATTTAAAATGTTCGCACTGCCATATTGCAATGACGTAGTTGCATTAAGCCAATCACAGAGCTTTGCCTGAAACGTTTGTCGGTGCTCAAGAAGACGAAGAAGAAACAAGCATTCAGCATTCTACGATTCTACCAATGACGTATAATACTAGACGAATTATGCCGAATTCAAGTCAATGCAGTGTTGTGAAGCAGAGAGGAATGGAATAACTTTTGGGTCCGCCGGATGCGCGGCAAGGAGCGAGTACACTTTGATGTTATGCAAGTTGCTCCTTGCCGGCAACCCGCCTCACCAACCAGTTATTCTACCTCTTTCTGACTCACAACAAACGCCGATGTTATTCGTCTAGTTATGTTTTGTCTGAGGATTCTACTGACAACGACAAGTTACGTGTTATTTATCTCTGTCTTATCTGTCTCTCTTTAAGCTAAGATGCAACTACGTCATATTCATTTGTTTCGAAAGTTTAAATATTTTTATCATGCTTAAAACAATTTTTTTTTTTTAAATAAAAAATTTGGGTATAATTATTTTATTACGTAGATTAATATATAAAAAATTCAAAAAAGTCTTGAAAGGCCCATTGTCTGTTGGTAGATATTAGAAATAATTTTTGGTTGTTGACTTGTAACGAATTGACGCAATCCATGTCACTTTACATTTCTTCAACTAAAGATTACGCGAAAAAGCATGAGTAATCGCCGAGTGTTTGTAGCTCAATTGGTTAGAGCAGTCATCATGCGAGTGAAAGGTTCTGGATTTAAATCCCGGCGAACGCTCATTGCTTTTTCAAAAATTATTTTTAGTTTCATGTTTATCATGACATAATCTATTTAAAAAAAAACACACATACACATAAAATGAGACACCATTTTGCACCCTAACTTCCAAACTATAAGGGTGTTTATGACAAATGTCTTCCAAATATCGAACACCTTATCATGTAATTCTCGTTTCCAATGTACTCCCAAACCGACCCTGCATTTCGTCACGACGTAGTATATTTATAGATCGGCGGCTAGGAAGATGCGACGCCTAGTGAGTAGCGTCGGCGTCTACTACACAAACACACACACCAACGCACAAAGTCTTTTCACAGCGGTTCCGTAAGGAATTACGCGTCAAAACATCATCACGTGATCACTTCGTCCCCTGCCCTGTTCCCCTCGGCCTGCTACGCGTGCTCTTTCCTTCTCTACTTTATATGGAAGATAGGAAAATCATGAAATGAAAGATTTAGTCAAATAACTGGAAAAAGACAATGTGCAATCAGAATTCTTTTTGTGAACATTCAAATTTTAAATTAGTTTATTATAAAGAAAATTAAATGGCATTACGAATATTGAAGTGGTTGGGAAACCTCCTAAGACGCTACAGCTGCTATATATACAAAATATCCCACGAAATGTGCGCCGTAGGCGTAGGCATTTAGAAAAAAATGGAGATACAAGTTTTAGATGATTATATTGTGGATCCAAAGAACCCTGGTTCGATCCCCAAAGCCGACAAAAATATTTTCACCAATTTAAAATTAGCCGTGATTTGACGACTAGTAACCGCACTTCACGCGCATAAATATATCACTTACCGAGATCTGCTTTAGCAAAATGCCACACCCAGTAATAGGTAAAAGGCGTGATGATATATTTATTTTTTTATTTTATATTGTACATTTAATCTTTCTACATCCTTATTTACTTTTACTTATTTATGAGTAGTTACTGTAAAAATCAGAAAAACAAATTTTTTATATCTGACAGTTGAAAAATGTTTTATGTGTAAATGAAACATTTGTTTACATTCAGATTCAAATATATTTGTACAACTTGAACAAATTAATATAAATATGTTTTAAATTGAAAGTTTTTTTGACATACATATTGGTGACGGCAAATGCAAACATAGCAATATACATGACAATTGAGTTTTCATGCCAGGAATCTTGATATTCTGGGAGCATTGTTTATGTCAATTACCTGTTACATTGTTAATATATACCGGGTGTATCACGAAAAGCGAGCCATGGGCGTTTAACATGGGAAATTAGTTTTTCTGAGTGCATTGCTTCTCAAATTATTTTAGACAAAATGCTTCAAATAAAAGCTATATCGCTTAAAATTCTGTATATAAATCAATATAATAATAATAATATCAATTTTATTTAGCAACCGTTCAGTCGAAGCTGATCTAACGCGTAACTTTAACATTTATCAAATATGCTACAAATAGATCATACGAGGACAGGGTGAAAAATCTCTGAAAAATGAACCAAGAAATGATTTATTTGGTCAAAACTAATTTTATTTCTCAACATAATCTCCTTGTAGCTCGATACACTTCGTCCAACGTTTTTCTAATTTTTCGACCCCTTCCAAATAATACGATTTTGGCAATCCTTCAAAATAGGCGTTTGTCTCCGCGATGACCTCATCGTTGGAGGCAAATCTCTTTCCACCGAGTCATTTCTTCAAGTTTGGAAATAGATAAAAATCACAGGGCGCAAAAAGTCCTTCTTATTGCGCTTGAACATCGTCACACGGTCGTGCTCGTTGTCAACAAAGAGCAAATGCGGCACGCATCTGGCAGATAGCTTTCTCATATCCAAAAATTTATGCAAAATGTTCCGTACCCGTTCGGTTGAGATGCTCATAGCCTCAGCCAGCTCGTGCACTTTAACTCGCCGATCGTCTAGTATCATACCATGCATTTTATCGATGATTTCTGGCGATGGAACCTCAATTGGACAACCAGAAAGTTCGGCGTCCTTTGTGGTCATACTACCACAACGAAAATCAGTAAACCATTTGTGAATCGTTCCAATCGATGGTGAGGAGTCCCCATAATGTTTAACAAGCGACGCTTTGGTTTGCATAATGATTTTTCTACGCAAGAAATAATGTTTAATCAAGACGCGAAATTTACTTTTTTCCATGTTTTAAAAAAATCTTCAAGGTTTCTTGCTTTCGACGGGCGACAGAACAGAACTTTAATTTTAATGCGTTCTAGTTAAAGATGGTACATCACAAATGTCACATGTGATTTGCGATTGTGGCGCCATCTGTTTTATTTTTCAGGGACTTTTCACTCTACCGTATAAAGGTATACAGCAAGCATATAAAATAAAATTGAAAAGTATACATTTTAGTATTTAGAAAACAGAAAAACATACGAATTTCATGATTGAAAGAAACCAAATCGGTTAAATAGAAAACATAGAATTTGAGATAAAATAGTCTTTTAGATGTGTAGAAAATGATTTTTTATTTAGCAACTTTAATTGTTTAGGTATTTGATTGTAGATGAAGAACAATTGTAACTGTAACAACGCTTAAATAGAGCAGTACTATGAAAAGGAATGTGAATGACAGTTGCATTTCTTTAATCTCGTTTGTGTACGATATCACAATTTATTGGATAAGTAAAAAAGCACATTAGACGACATGGTACGATGAATTAAGCAGGCAAAGTGACGAATTCTATGCTGATGCATATTTAACCAACCTAATTCGGAAATCAGCGAAGAAACAGATTCAAATCTTGTCCGGCTTAAAGCAAATCTAACACACATATTTACATATAAACTAAATTTATTTTCTGTGTTTTATAACGGCAGAAATTAAATATAAAAATTTACAAAATCCTAATTTAATAGTGTCCACGAAATCTTTCACCTTCAATTTCACGAACATACACCTGTTTCACCAGTCATTCAACATACGTTCCACATGCTCAAACCATCTCAACTGACTTATACCTATTTTTTAACTACATTCTTCTCAGTCTCACACACATCATATACCACTGTATTCCGGACACGATCTCTTGTAGTACATATATCTACACACATCCCCCCTCAAAATCTAATTTCCACAGCATTTGTACGCCGTTCATGTTTTCTCATCCACAGCCAACATTTACTACCATACATCAATATAGGCACTAAAACACCATTATAAACACTCAATCGAGCATCTCTGGATACTTTCTCATTTCTAGCAAAAGTTCCCAGAGCACCAAATATCTTGCATCCTACAGATACACTTCTTTCAATCTCTCGATCAATACGTCCATCCCTCGACAACATACTACAATCCAAGTATACAAACTCATTTAAATGATTCAATCTCATATCAACATTTAATAACAGATTTAACCCTTTCCTTACTTCATTTATACTTAGAATCATTCTTCACAATTGCTCTTCAGATTCACCCATAACAACATCATCCGCATATGCTAACGCTGGCATTACACTACCACCAATACGTACACCATCCACCCTATTCAGCGCCTTTCGTAACAACACATTCATATACAAACTAAACAGCCACGGAGACACCCCACAACCTTGTTCCACTCTAACATTTATACAACATGGCAACGCTTCAATATTTATCTTGTTAGAAGTATAATTGTTTTGACCCTATGTGAATTATTTTGTAAATACTTAGTACATAACTCATTTCTAAATAGATTTCTTTTATTAAAGTTAAAAAATGATTAATAATATTTAAACATCAAAAACCAAATACGTCAACTTTGACAATAACGAAAATTTTGATAATATAATTGTGCCAAAGTGCCATGATTGCTTTTTGTACCATATAAACAGATGGGGTAATGGCACAGTGGTATCGTGTTGGCCTGTGGATCCAAAAAACCCTGGTTCGATCCCCACAGCCGACAAACATTTTCACCAATTAAAAAAATTACCCCTGTGGTAACCCCACCACTAATATCTTTGGGGGCCGTGATTTGACGACTGGTAACCGCACTTCATGCGCATAAATATATCAATTACCGAGATCTGCTTCGGCAGAGTGCCACATTCAGTAATGGGTAAAAGGCGTTATGATATATTTATATTTATTTTTTTTCAGCGAAGTAATCCAGTGAAATAAATAAGTGATCTGGTTCAGTAAATGTAAGTTATATCTGATCCAAATGGCAAATGGAATACGCGTTAGGCTGTCTGTCATATACTAATGAAATTAATATATTATTAAAAGCATGTCAATATTAATTCAGTAAAATTTTTGATTGTTTTCGTGGGGCAATATTCTTACCGAATATAACACATACATTGAATATTCCCAGAAAGTGCTCTAAAATTTCTAGATAAGAATAACACGACTAAGGGCCGGTTTCTGAAAACAAATTTACCTGGTCAGTTAGTTTAACTCTTCGATAAACTGTCAAATGGGTTTCTGAAACAACATATTGGTATTTAACTGGCCGTTAAATTAACGCGGCAAATTGGTCCAGTTAAATTATATGACGCATGCGCAGTTGTTTCATGAATTGAAAATAACGGCTGACAGTGACAGTGCTCATCTTTCCTAACCTTGTTTTAGAAACCAATTCGTTAAGCCGCTGTATTAGTTTTGTTTGGCTTTGTTGGTGATTGAAAAAAGGTTTAAAAACACAGTTATTACTAAAATCTATTATTTTGAGAACTTTAAAAATTACTTCGAACATACTTTTAACTCCAGTGCTTGTGTGATTTTACCTATTTATCAAAACTTGTTAGTATGCAGCTTCAAGAATTCTCGAATTCTAGTTCATCGTCATATGAAGAACTATTTGACGTTGTGGAGGCTGTGCAGAAAGTCAAAGTTTTTAGAGAAAGACGTAATTCCTTTGAGATCTATAGTGATGCGGAATTTAGAGACAGATATCGTTTCTACAAGAATAACAAGTTCTATGCCCTGTCTGATTTTGCGAATTAAATTCTTTAGCAATTTGTTGCCATGCTAAACTTTTTTTTGCGATTGTGACGGCATCACTTTCTTTATTTTCTATTATAGCTTTATATTTCCCTGTCACCAACTCAAAAAGAACATTCTTTCAGTTTTTGTGAAGTTTTTTCCACGAATTCACTTTTCTTCCATAATTTTATTACAATTAGAAACCACAAACACGAAGTACAATAATTGACGTCAAATTAATTATTTTGAAGTTTGAAATTGAAGTTAAAAATTACCGACATTTACCGACAACGATAGTAGCGCTATCTATTAGATTCAAGAATAAATGTTAGTCCAGGATAGAACCATGAGTTAGTTATCGAACATATAAATTAACTGACGTTTGTTTTCAGAAACCCGATGCAATTTTAACCTTTCAATAAATTTAAGCGACAGTTAGTTAACATATAAATATTTTTTCAGAAACCGGCCCTGAATAAAATAAATGTGAAATTGTTTAATTCCATTTATATGTACAATGGAACTTCTCTAACTCGAATTTCTATAACTCGAATTATTTTCTAAATCGTATTTTAATAGTGATTAGTAACGTTCAGTACTTTTTAAATGTATTTTTATCTGCCTAATTCCAATTATTATATTTCTATAACTCACATAGTTCTATAACTCAAACTGATATTTTACTTGTAATTCGAATATTTAGGGAAACTACCTGTGAACGTCTAGCACCGACATAGTATGTGAGCGGCGCAGAGTTTCTCATTGTAGGTATATGAAATAAAATTTAATTTGTTTATCACTACTAGAAAGAAATGGAAAAGTTTTATCGATTCCAGAGAAATTAATAAATAATATCTATAATTCTTTCAATATAGTAGCAAATTCCATAGCAACAGAGCAGTGGTCTTATAAAATATAGAAAAATTATTAAATAATTGAAAGAAACACATAATTCATTTTTAACATGTTATTTTTTGTGTATTTTCTATAATTCGAAATTTCCTTGATTCGCAGATTTTTCCTGTTCCTTGAAATTCGAATTAGGGAAGTTCCACTGTATAAATAAGAAAAAAAAGGAAAAAATAATTTTCCATCACTTGTCTCATAATTCCACAAGGTTTTACAGCACGTTTGCATCAACTATCAGGTCATCAACAAACGGCTGGTCAGTTCAGCTTTAACCATAGACGCGTTTCGTCCTTAAATAATAATAAACATATGCACATAACCTGTCATAAACTGACATCGAGCAGCATCGAGCGTCGAGTAAAATTCAAACCAACTTGAAAATCACACAACTCGACGGCACTCGACGCAAAACGATGGTTCAGTGCGACACCCGCCATTACAATACACGTGTTTGAAATTTGCTCGATAGCACACGATTGATAGTACTCGATCAGTGAGACCGCTGCCTTAATTTGAACCAAATATGCAGTTTTTTCGAAAAATGTCGAATGATCCCCAATATGCAATTTATGCTCCTATTTGTGAAATATGCAAAAATATGATCTAATAAATAGCACTGAAATCACGTTAAGAAGACATAAGCGCATTGTTTTTGGCGCTTTTCATTTTCTAGAAGTGGCATGAATTCTTTTAAACCTAACAGATGAACAGCATATAACTTAACTATATAAATTGTTGGTGTAGAAATATTACTTTTAATTAAGGATCTTTTATCCTTTCTCCATGGGCGTCCACAGACATTTTTCCAGGGGGGGGGGGCGAGTCGCAAAAAACTCTCAGATAGATATACATAAATTTCTAAAATATTTTTTTTTACATAACATAAATACAAATACACATAACAAATGGATAAAAAAAATATTTAAATTTGTGAAATAAATTACTAATCTTTGTCATCTGGGTTTGAATTGAAGAGGAAAGACAATTTTCGAATAACTCTTCCTTAAATTGACACCATTTCTTCAATAAATTCCGATTTAGCAGTTTTACCGTTTTTATTTTCTAATATTTCGTGTCTGTGTAAACTTAAACTTAGATTACTCAATCGTTACGATAGGGAACATATCGCTAGCTGGCCATAAGAATACTGCTGGAAATTCAGTTTCAGCTTGAATTTATTATCTTCAAACTTATAATTTAATTTTTATTTTATTTATATATACATACACAGTGTGGTGGCCACGACTCTCGAACACAGGACTTTAACATGTAAAATCATATTGTTTTAAATTTCCTGCTTCCTAATTATTTAAAAGAAAAAGCTTCAAATAAAAGTATAAGGGCTTAAGATACGAAATTAATTTTGCATGCTTTGTATCGGCACAAATTAGATCTAAAAATGACTGAAATTTTGTCAAAACTATCGATAGCTATGAAATTGAAACAAAATTAAAAAAATGTTTGACGTTCAATCTGACAAAACTGTCAGAATAAATTCTTTATTTATTATTTCATTTATTTTGACAAATAAAACGTTAAACATTTGTTAATTTGGTTTCAATTTCATGCCTATTGATAGTTTTGAGGCAATTTTCCTCATTTTCAAATCTAATTTGTGTCGTTACGTAGTATGCAAAATTAATTTTGTTTATTGGTTCAGATGCAGAATTTTATGCACTAAAACTTTTAAATTATAGTTTTATATGTTAAAGTCCTATGTTCGAGAGTCGTAGCCATCAACCTAGTTAAAATCCAGGGGGGGCGCGCGCCCGTCCTTGCCCCCCCCCTGCGGACGCCCATGCCTTTCTCTAGGTTATGGGACTAAAAATAATATGCGATAATCACACAAAATTCATAACATTCACAATACAGAAAAAATATAGATTAATTGGGAAATAATTTTAAATTAAAACCAACACAACTGATAAAAACATCAAGATATATTTTTGACAAGTTGCATTTTTTGTTTATCATCTAACAGAATTATGAAATTACCTTGATAGCAAAAATTGCATGAAGAACACGTTTCATAAGGCCTGTTATTGCACTCGTCGTTTGCAAGACTCGCCGCAGAGTGGCTTATTTACCAAATTCAGACTCGTGCGTTAATAGATTGCCTTATAAAACTAGTTCTCCAATATATTATTGCCATATTTTTGGTTGCTCTAAAAATAATATATTTCCATACAATAAGTACCTACACTTCCACAAAATATAACATCGATTTACCACAAGGAAATATTTGAATGTTTTACCATCGCCAATTTGCAAACTCATCTTAACTAGATCTATTAGCACGATAAATTGCAAGTTCTTAAATCAGTTGGCCTTTAATAACTTTTCTCACTATTGCTTATATAATTTTTGCTCGTTACAAAAAGCATTATACAAAACTTGTACACGAAGAAGTCATTAGCACCATTCGCGCAGTTTTCATGTAAATAGTTATTAAATGCGGCCAAATTAATAAATAAGCCAGAAAATTGTTGCCTCATATTTGGCAAACCAGTCTATATTATTAATAAATTCTAAATAAAACTAACATTACTATGAAAAATATATGTAATATCGCAGTGAGGTTATTCCATTTCACAATTTGAAATCAATCTCGTCCCGAAAAACATTAAATAAATGCCAAGTATCGAGAAATCACATTTGTATATCAGTGCTGCAATATCAGAAATCAAGTTATCTTCATAGCTACTCATATCACATCCTCACATATTTACGTATCTCTCCTTCCACCCCCTTTTTCAGGGTAGGGGGATTCAATTTCCTGTTGGAATTCGTAATATCGCTACGCAAGTTTCACATTTCGTCACATATTAAAATGCACTCATACATACACACACACCCTCGGCCTATGGGGTTCCCTACTATACTTTTCGATTCTCTCCCTTATGCGAAAGGATATTAGGGTCGAGTGACCAGCCTTGGGGGTGGCATGTTGCTATGGTTACAATATGGTGTAGGGGACGATATAGAGTTATCTGTATGTGTCATATTTGTGATGTGTGTGCGTGTGTGATAGGGGAAGCGGAAAATAAAGGTTTGTGTTGTTGCTCGCTCTAATGATGGGTTGATGTTGTCATGAGGTGCAGCGGCGGGAGTGTGCGCAGTGGTGGAACAATGGGGTGGAATTAAGGGGCGTTCTACATAAATACAGTCGAACCTCTGTAAATCGTACCTCCACAATTTGAAATTCTCCTTAAGTCGAGGTTTACTATTGCTGAAAGAATAATAATGTTTATTGGAAATCAGTCAATTTATGGGGTAATGGTACAGTGGTATCGTGTCGACCTGTGGATCCTAAGAACCCTGGTTCGATCCCCACAGTCGACAAACTTTTTCACCAATTTAAAAATGACTCTCGTGGCTCCCCCACCACTAACATTTTTGGGGGCCGTGACTTGACGGCTGGTAACAGCACTTAACGCGCATAAATATATTACTTACCGAGATTTGCTTCAGGAAAGTGCCACACCCAATAATGGGTAACAGACGTGATGATATATTTATATTTATTTATTTTTGATAAAAAGTAACATCTTGGTATGTATGTATTTAAAAAAATAAGTAAGTAAATAAAATACAAAATTACTTTAAATGAAATGATTGATTGTAAAAAAAATTACCAAAATTGTAAAACGAGATATACAAGGTCATATATATATATATATATATATATATATATATATATATATATATATATATATATATATATATATATATATATATATATATATAATACTTTAGTTGCTACTTAAGTCAAGCCTTACACATGTTTTTAAGTACTTTTGAACGATAACTGATTGAAATAGTTATTTAAAACAAGTGCCGAAAAAGGCTCGTTACGTGCAAGTGCAGAATTTGCACAATCACGTAACCTTTTTCTGCACGTGTTATTTAGTAAATCACTAAAATATTATCAAAATTTATAAAATTTTAATGGTATTACACGAGAACGACGTTTTACGGCGTTGCTATGGTTTGTTTGTTGATTGCTTGCACATTGTTCTACGTTATTTAAAAATATTTCACAAACTTCAAGATAATTTCTTCAAAATCGTCTAGATTGGAATACTACTCTGAGTGATTCTTCTTTATCATAAACACCTCCAAAGATAATTAAAGCTCCATATCATCTGCTGCTGGTACTTCTAAAGCCTCCGAAATTGTAATAATATTACTGTTAATAATATGAACAGGTACGGAAGAAATCAATGTTTCAAAAGTTTCCACTTCACATTATGTCAATGTAAGCAACTGTAACAACTGTGCTAATAAAGTACACAAAATATTATGTATTTCACTTACTCTTAAAATAAATTCATATATCGATATATTTTATTTTGTTTAGTTCTTTTTATTAGTTTTGTACAGATTAGATATACTGCAATTTAAGGTTATGTTTATAAACGTCAAAATATACTACTGTATATTTACTAGCGCTGGCTCACCGCATCTTCTTCTTCCATAAGCGTCTATGGCCAAAATATGAATTCCGCGCTCGGCGCGAAATTTAAATCGCTCTCAATACAACTTTCTTTTGACAGTTGCATAACAAATTACTTTCCGCACGAATGATTCTTTGCTTACAGAAATACACTTGATCTGCATTTATCTACTTTCCAAACGTAACCAAGGCAATAATAGTTACGTAATAACAAAGAAATCGCACAGTTGTAGGAAAAAGTAATATCATGTAACTTTTAAATTAGATTTTAATATATTATACATACTACTCAACTACTTAAATTTATTATTATTTTATCTTTATTTATATATATAACGTTTCTAATATAAGCTTTTTATGTAAATATTGTTCAGTTTGCAACATTTTTTGTTTTCTCAAAATTAAAATAGTTTTTCCGTTTTACTGTATTCAGTTACTGCACAATTTCCAGTTGTTCCTTTTTATTTATGCAATTCCGCTTGTGTTCATCCAGCCTTACTTGTAAATACTTTTTCGTTTATTCCATATATTTTGCATGACAATCCATACACTGAATTTTGTATATTATATTAGTTTCCATATGTTTTAGTATTTTATTTTTTAAAGGTGTGAAAAGATTCCGAATTGTCTTTATTTGTGTGAAAGTAATATTATCACATTCGAAAAGTTTACTTATTTTTACTGTTGTTCCCGGAGCATTTTGTATAATCTCTGTAATTGGAAACCAATAACGCGTCCTGATACCAGAGTATTCTCCATAAGTTGAATTTTCACGATCAAAATGAACTCATTCGACACAATATTTACACGATATCTTAATGTACGGTCGCCAAGACTCATGTACCGGATTTTTTGATTCCATACCTATTTACTTATTATCACTTTCAATATACACCCCTCCTCATCCCCCAGAATGCTCCATGCGAATTTTCCATTGTTCGAAACAGTGCTGGAAGTCTTCTTCTGTCAGCTCCTTCAGAACGCGTGCCGATTTCTCTGGGATGCTGTACTTGGCTAGAAATCTCTTGACAGACATTGCGGAATGAGCCAGTGCATTGTTTTGATGGAGAAACCATGACTTGTAATTCCACAATTCGGGTACTTTTTTCAATAAATTATAAGTTTCAGTAGCAGTTTTGCCAAGTTTCATGTGAAATTTCACAACAATTCGTTGCTCTAATGTTGCACTTAACATTTTTTCAGCGAAACAAAAAAAACAACTCTAATTAGAACGATTGCGACGGCTATACGGATTTGTTTACAGAAGCGAGAAGTACTGAATTTGAAAGAGAAAGCTTCACGCTAAATAGCTGACGGTCGTTGGTGTTTGGCGCATGCGTACTTCGTCTGTAGCAGCGTCAGTCCCGTTATTTAATAGCCACACCTCGTGTGACATAAAAATGCCAGGGTAAATTACTATGGTTTCAGAATATCGAAATTGTGATCATCTGTAATAACAATGAAAAATTAAAATTGTCATTAATTTATCGATCATTAACAGATAATGATACAGTTTCAGAATATAAGGGATTGTTAACATAGACGAATTAACATCAAACAAAAAAGAATCATGGCACGTCAAGGTCCACCAATAATACACACAAGTTACATAATTAAAAAAAACTTAATAACCGTGTTCATTTTAAAGAATTTTTTTCATATACCCATTAATATTTTTCTTCTCTTTCAGTGTTTCTAGCAGCATTCCTGACACATCATGCATAAACCGCAATTACCGCCATCAATACCACCATGTTCAAAGCAACGTGCTTAACATAGAGCAAACCGCATCATTCCATAGATCACTGGGATCTTTAAATAGCGTGCCGTGTTTAATGTTGTTGGTTCGCTGGTATTTAGATCATAAATTAATAGTTTAATTGCCCGGCGTGACACCAGACGTGCGTGCGCGCTCACATCACTCACGATCACAAGTCACGGCCACATGAACGTGAGCAAACACGCACGTGCGACCGCGAGGGATAACCCGGAATATAAATAAATAGAAAATAGAAATTGACTGAAAAAATGAGAGTTCTGGACACGGAAATGGAACAGTTGACATTTCAAGCAAATATGCGCAGGAAGTATTAAATTTAATTTATTCTGCGTAAGACTATCTAAAGCAGTGGTTTTCAAAGTGTTGGTCACGATCCTCTGGTGGATCGCGAAGACATTGGAGGAGGGTACTGCTAGTGTGACGGTGGTGCCATCGGTTGTCGAGTGGTGAAACTTACGCTCAAAAAAATATAAAAATTGAATAAAATAAGTGTTTTATACCTATTATGAATTGTTAACAGGTTGTTGGTCTAGTGAATTTTCAAATACCATACCATCGTGTGGTGTGGCCATTATAAATTGGGATTCTTAATTTCTCGTTACAAACAAGGCTTTACATGGCTATATATCCATTACTAAACGATAAAAAACTTTCTCCTTCTGATACAATATACATGGATAGTTCTAGAACATCATACTAGTTTTTCAAATGAAACTGCAAAATTTTAGAGGTACACAAACCAAATATGTGCCAATTTTTTGTAGCCATTTCTTATTTTTCTGTCTGTATTTACGTATCAAAAATGTGACAAACTTAGAAATGACAGGCGAAAAAATAACAAAATATAAACAAATATGAACAAAGTAAATATAAATTTTCGTATTAGTAAGAACTGTCATACGTTTTCATTAAAATAATAAATGTGATAGAAAGTGAAAAAATATGAAACGTGTGTCTTTACTTATTAAGACATACGTTAATGCCATTCGCATAGGTATGAATAATATTAATAAAAAAGATAGCTATATTTCATCGTATCTATGATAATCTCATCCACATATGACGTTATCGTTTTCAAACAGGGAATGGAGTTTATAACGATAAAAACTGTACTAAGATTATTCCTAAAATTCTAAATTAATAAATAAAATAAATATACGTTAACAAATTAAACACATTTCCCGAAAATGGAATGTCATTCAACTAAATGTCACTTTTCAAAACCATATAAACACAAATTTACTAAATAAACGATATCGTTTTTTGAAAAACGCAGTCACTTTACGGAAATAGCCGAAGATGAAACTTAAACTAGTGACTAATTTTATATGATCACTACAATAACCAATATCGTTTTCATATTTACATGATCCCACTCCTGTTTTAATATAAATTCACGCTTTAAATTGAATAAAATTTGTTATTGTCAGTTACTTATATAATTTTTGCTCGTACAAAAAGCATTGTACAAACCTCGTGCACGAAGACGTCATTTGAACCATTCGCGCAAATTAAAGCACTTGCTTCGCTCGTCGTCTAAAGTTGCACTCATGTTATATAAATGGCTGTTATAGAGCTCACGACTGCCACTGTGATCAAAATATCGTGTGATTGAAAAAACTTTCAAATATCGTCACATTGCGAGATATTATCATAGTGATATCAGTAACAAACGTTTTTATATAATTTTGTCTGATAGTAACAGCAACGGTATTATTTTTCCAACACGATGTGTATAGAACATTAAACAGAAACATGCAGATGTGATATCAACTTTAGACAGAAATAGAAATAGAAAATCTATAAAAATAATTTAAAACAAGAAACATAAATCTACGCCAGTTTATGTATGTATTTTTGTTTTAACGCATCTATCGGAAAACCGTCTTTTACTTACTAGTATCAGCGTACTAAAAATTAAGTTAAACAGTGAGCATACACAAACAGATAACGCATCATGTATCTAATTCGGTCTGAAATTGGCACCTATACACTAATCTTTTTTGAAACAAAATAGTATTGTTATTATAAATGAAACATGTAAGTTTATTTTAACATGAAATATAGGATTTCCCATATCCATAGTTAAGAATTTGACAGAATTTAATTAAGGTTTTGTTACCTGTAAAAATGTATAGGTACAATGAAAGAGAAGGTTCTAATATTTATTTTTTTTAAACCGAACCGTGTAGAAATAAAATGCCCTGCTAAGTATTTCGATCTTGCACCACTTGATTTATTTACAGAGGAATTTTATAAATCCAAATATACACTGGAAATATTTCAAATTTAGAAGAATTAAAGGTTCAGACTCAATATTTAACAACTAATGTTATAAATGATTTTTTTGTACTCGCATCATTCAAAAAACATTACTTTGGAAACCAATGGAAAGTTTGATTTTGCAGACTAGTACGTAAAAGTAATTGAAAAAACTTCCATTTTTTTCTGGGTTCTAAATTTTTACTATTAAAATGTTAATTGTACTTATATATTAATTAATAAAAGAAATAAAAACGTTAACTTATAACGCCATTAAACAAATATAGTTTAACAAGCTTTACGAGAAAAAATAAACAATTTGTTTTCAAATAACCAATGTCAATTCATGGCATACTTAACTGTCAATATAAATTCACGCTTCAAATTTAATCAATTTCCTCATTATCGAATATATAATTTGTGCTCGTTACAAAAAGAATTGTACAAAACTCGTGCACGAAGACGTCATTTGCACCTGCGCTCGTGCTTTAAAATTGCGCGCATGTGCAGAACATGTCTTCGCGCACTTGTTATGTAAATAGCTATTATAAGCGACTAGAACATTGTTTGTCAGTGAATGCAGGGATTGAAATTATTTTTTATTTACATTTCTTATAATCGTTCAATATAATAGTTTAATCAAAATATTTTGTTTCCTGTTTCATTTTAAAATGAACGCTTTCAAACTCGTAACCATGAATATGGCAAATCCCATTTTCACGTTAAAATAAACTCACTGTATGTATTATAATCATGATCAATAAGTATACATATGTAATGACTACAGTATTTTGATTTGTTTCTCGTAGTTGAATCAGGTACGAGTATGAAGCTCACTTAATACCAAAAAACCAGTCGTTGTTGCAACTCAATTTATTAAGACAGAAAAAGAAATACTTGTTCTTATTTCAGTGATCAAATATACATACATACATCCATATCTTCATGATATATCCCAACAAATGGGGTAGCACAAACCCTAAAATCACTCATAAAACATTCACTCATCACACTCATCAAGCAATCAGCCCTCATCAAACATTATCATCCAAACACACCACCCTCTCTTCATCACATTCATAGATCACTCCATGTAACCTCATTCATTTATTACACTCGAAATCATTCATCACACAACAAACCTTCAATCACATCATTCCTATTCACTTATCATTCATCTTCTTTCTTCAACGTACATAACATATGCATAAAACATCTCAAATTACTCACGCTTACTCCTAACCACGAATCTAATAACGAAACTAACAACGAATCTACATAGATTAAAAAAGATGAAAGCGATAGCCTGCACTTGTTTATGAAAGAAAAGTCCACACAATGCAGTAGCTAAAAATGAAACAAAAAGATAAGAAAGGGAGAGAGTGTCGCCCTGCGCTTGTTTTTAATCAAAAATATATATATTGTTTTATTTATATTTACTTGTTATAACAACCTTCAATAATTATCATCAAGGAGTGGGTAAACAAAGCATTTTACTAGATAAGTTATTGACGTTAGTTGATAGCCAACTATGTTGAACTGCAACATTTCTGTTTGACTGGATATAGAACCTGTGGTCCTACACAATATATCTTCCCCAACTTCTTCTACTTATAGCCAGTAACTTTATTTCTACATAACTTGTTCCTTCTTTCAACGCAACTATCATCTTCCTCCTTCTGCTTCTTTTACCTTCTACTGTTCCTTCTATTACGTCCTTCATTAGAGCATTCCTTCTCAACTATTAATGATGATATTTAAGTTAAAGGTTAAAATATTAAATTTATGTCCAAATAATAATAGAAAACGATTTCAGAAATTTAATCAAAATTTTTATTTACGGTCGACATTATCAACCACATTTATTTTTTTAAATATATGATAAAAAGGAAACAGGGAATTACTTATGGAAAATTTACCTTTTCGTCAATATTTAAACTGTTTAGTTAAGGATAAGTATTTGTATTTTTGATAATACTTTGTTATTTTAGCTTCCAATGACACAGCTGTTCAGTTCTCAAAAAAGCTGCATCCATAGATTGATGATTTCTATAAATAAAAGCAGACACTATAACGGACATTATTAAAATAAATACTTTAATTTCATTAATTAATCAAAGGGGGGCGTGATTTGACGATTCGTAATCTCACTTCACGCGCAAAATATATCACTTACCGAGATCTGCTTCGGCAGAGTGCCACATCCAGAAATGGCTAGAAGGCGTGATGATATATTTATTATTTATAAAAATACGAATACTAATTAAATCCACATATTGTTAGATTCCTTCATTTTTACATTAAATTAATTTTATAACCCAACTAGTAGATCATAAAAATTTTATAAATATATAATTTCACTGTTATTGTATTGTTTGCTTATAATTAATTGCGTAATTCAAGATTAGTTATTTAACACTAGCAGAACCAAAAAAACAACTTCATTAACCATGCTTATCTTCTGATTTTATTGAAATTAAGTTATTTCGTTGTAAAAACTATGTTTTAATTTCTTCACACATTCAAAAATGGATGAAGACGCTTTTTTCACGAAAATAAACGAACATAACAATTACGTCAAGGAATATATCAGTGATTCAATATTAAATAACTGTACAAAATAGATAGGCAACGTATTGTTAGGCCTGAGGCGTTAAGGTGGTACTATCATGGAAGCATTTAACCCGGATTTTAATGAAATATAAATATGTTATTTTTCATGTGTTCTACACTAGTATGCAAATTTATTTTAAAAGTTTACCGTTGTTGAGCTGAGTAATGTAAAGTTAAAGTCGACCAATAATGCATTGGCGTTATAGGAACTGTACCTCGCGAGGCAGCTTACTGCGTAATAAATTCATATATTGTAGTTATTTTTTAACAAAAAACTAACACATAGTACATCATGTAAAGATAAAGGTATGAGAATTAAAAAATCCATGCCTTACCGGATTAGTTTCAAAGATATTGGCGATGAAAGTTGGATATTCTATGCTAATCAATAGAACTGTCAGAAATGCTTGGCAACGTTGCACGGGTACTCAGAGATGATCGCACGCGTAAACAGTGATGGTTGCAGGCGTAGACAGAGATGGTCGCACGAATGACAAAGCAAGAACTATGAAAGTTATTATTTCGATCAGTAAAATAAATTAATTTTAATACAAAAAAAAATATTACACCATTTTTTATTTATTTATTTGTTGTTACAGTTGATAATAATTGCTTTGGTGCATTTTTCTCATTTTTCTTATGAACTATCAACAGGCTGTATCAATAATACAGTTACGTTTCGTACCGACTGGCCGCTTGTGGTTCTAACCTTGTTGTCATAGCTTCTGCTGTGTAAAATCTTACACTGCTATTGGTTGGCATGAAACATTCACTTCCAATAATTTTATTATGTTACTGAATTTCATAAACTAGTTAAATAGTTTTATTTAATATATTCAATGTTATTGTTAATTATACGATATTTGCAGCGAAATGTTAAGTCTGTTAATAACCTATACCATACAAAAATGTAATAATTATTTTTATAAACTTTTTAGGTTACCTATACTTTTGTATGAGACTGTCATGATAGAACCACCTTAAATAAATTCGGGCCTCTTATAAAAGAAATACCAGAAAATAATAGTTTTTTTTGTCAATGAAGGCTTCTTGGTTGAAAAATAAAATGGATTCCCTCGGATCCTGCCATCTATTTTTGATTCACAAATATGGCAATCCTAAACAAATAGAAATTTCTGTTTGTCTACAAATGAATATTTAAAATAACTTTCAATATATTAAATAAAATTAATAAAATTTTATTCATCCTCTACCGGTTATGGTTCCTCTTGAATTATGATCGGGAAGAGAATCGTACAAGAAGGTAAAAATTGTAGTCAGTCACTATAAATAAAACAATAAATAATCATAAGACGTGCGCCTTATATGAGTAGTTAATCCGGCCCTGAATATAAAGACATGTTAAAGTTTAAATAAATTCTGCAAGATGTCATAAGATGACAGAAAGATTTATGAAAGAATTCTTTCAAATTATCAATGACATAACTTCACCGCAACAGCTAATTAACTATGAAATCTGATAGTTACATGTGTTTTCAAATAAGAAAACATATTGTAACATAACGACAACAATATCATTCAGCACATCAAACTAAACGTAACGAAAAACCTCAACAGTGCTATCATTATTTTTTTTTGGCTGCTAATAGAAAGTGTTAAAGAATAAAATAATTTATTGCTATTTTTACTATGAAAATGTTATCGTTTATAGTCAATTATAGGACTTATATGTATTATAAATAGAGCTGTTTAAATTATAATTATATGCAGTTTAAATAAATAAATATAAATATATCATCACGCCTTCTACCCATTACTGTGTGTGGCACTCTGCTGAAGCAGATCTCGGTAAGTGATATATTTTTGCGCGTGAAGTGCGGTTACCAGCCGTCAAATCACAGTCCCCGAAGATGTTAGTGGAGGGGAAGCCACAGGAGTAGTATTAATGTGATGAAAATGTTTGTCGCCTGTGGGCATCGAACCAGGGTTATCAGGATCCACAGGTCGACACGATAACCACTGTACCACCTACTCCATTTGCAGTTTGTTTGCAATAATCTTCTTTAGCTTATAATACACCGTGTGTCCCACTTAAATGTAGGCATCGGCAGTTAACATGTAAAATCAGTTTTTATGGGACCAAATTTTATATCACAATATTGTCAATATTGCTACATCTTATTTAATACAGATTATTTAATTTTGATCGCGTAATTTAATGATATTAATAAATATAATTTCTAATTTTTCGCCTGCTCTTTTATTGCTACTGACGTAATGTGCTTGCAATTTGTTTGAAATATTTTAATCTGTCATCTGTCAGTGTAATTATGAATTTCTAACTATTTCTAGCGAAGTTCTCAGTCATTTACTCGGTTCTCGACTTTTAAAATATTCATGACAGTGATTAAAATATTTAAAACAAATTGCAATGATTTTACGTCAGTAGCAATAAAATTAGGAATTATTTTTATTAATATCATTAAATGACGCTATCAAAATGGAATAATCTGTATTAAATAAAATGTAGGGATATTGGCAGTTTTGTGAATAAAATTTGGTCTCATAAGTGATTTTACATTTACGTGAGATACACGGTATACAGTGTGCCTATCCAAAACCCGAACATAGGCTTATAACATGTGATATCAGTTTTTTGGTGCGCATTGATTCCCAATTAATTTTACAGGAAAATACGTCGGCGCGATGGCCGAGCGTGTTAATGCACATCTCTTAGCATACTGTGACGTCATCCGAACCAAGGTTCGTCAGTTCGAATCCGCCTGTCGACAAAGTATGATTTGTCGTTAAAATAAAAAATACAGTTACTTGTATTAATCATACTCGGGCGCTATAAGCTAGTCACTTATACATATGCCTTAAAAGTAAGTAACATTGACTCAGAAAACCGGCAGTACGGCAGCGTAAAAACTGCGGCTCGGTGTGCCCGGTAGGCCCAAGCCCGACTCGGGCTGTAGCGCCAGTAAAGAAGAAGAAGAAGAGAATAAAATTATGAATATTTTGATATAAAACACATTTCAATTGTCGATTTTATCAGAGCAGAAAAATTAATTAAACATTTGTAATATTCGTAAAAATATAGGCTTCCATGAAAAAATTAAAACAATTGTCTACTGTCAAAAATATTGACGTCATTTTAATAAAAAATACTAGGATAATATTTTTGTTACTTTCACCGCTGTAGGTCCATTTTATTATTTCTAGGTTCTAGGTTTTTATCGTGTGAAAAATCATTCATATTTTAGGTGTTTTTCCTTGTTTGTCTGTGATTCAATATTAACGTCAATATTTTGACATTAGACAATTGTTTTATTTTTCATGGACTTCTATATTTTTCGAATAATACAAATATTTAATTAATTTTTCTGCTCTGATAAAATACGCAATTGAAATTTATATCAAAATATTGAGTACACATATAAAAGACTTCATTTCAGTATTGTACTCAATATTATGTTTTCGTCTAAATTTTATTCGTGTCCATTTTTGGGGTTCGTTTGTTCGGACAACGTGATATTAAACAAATATGAATCTAGAATTTAATTATAAAGAACACGTTACACAGGTTGATATGTAAGTAAACGTGCATAGCTTAATACAAAGTTAAGATGACTTGTCTGGATCCCAGATCTGCAGTAAATCATGGACCAATGAAGAATAATTACAAATTTATTGAAATTTAAATAGCTTTTGCAAAAAAAAAACCTACGAAACTGTCACAATTGACATATAAGATCATTGGCGTCGCAATGAAATAATATGATTGATTTTTTTGGAAAAATATTCCTGTCTATAAGTAATTAGACGAACAAATGGGTAAAATAGATGAGTACAAAATAAACCAAATACATGTCTGCATACTCCTGATTGGTGAAGGTAATTGGTATTTCAATATTCAATAAACCGAATATCAAATTGTACGTCAATGCAAAAAACGTTTCATGTCCGTTTTGACAATCAGCTCTTTTTTTCCAGAGCACATATTGATTTTGATTTTTTTTTACAAAATTTTTATCCTTATATAATTGATCAGTTTTAAGAGGTTCTAATTCATATAGAAATCATGTAAAACTAAAATTATTGCCAGATTTACTACCTATGTGGTCAGTTCTACCATCGGTTAAGTATTGTACGCCTATTTAAATAATACTCTGTATACGAAATAGTTATTTTTATAACAAGTGCCGAAAAAGGCTTCTTACGTGCAAGTGCACGAACACGTAACCTTTTTCGACACGTGTTATAAACAACATTTTTCCTACAACTGTGCGATTTAAAAAATCACTAAAATATTATCAGAATTTATAAAATTTTAATGATATTACACGAGAACGATGTTTTACGACGTTGCTATGGTTTGTTTGTTGATTCTTCTTTATCATAAACATCTCCAAAGATAATTGAAGCCTCAGATCATGCTATGTTGGATCTATTCTTGACAATGACAATAAATCTTCTACTGGTACTTCTAAAACCTTCGAAATTGTTGTTAATAATATAAACAGGTACGGAAGAAATTAATGGTATGGTAGTATAACAGTTTTCACTTCAAATTATGTCAATATATGCATCTGTAACAACGTGTTATTAATATACACAAACCATAAATATTATGTATTTCACTTACTCCTTAAATAAAACCTTTTGTCGATATATTTTACTTTTTTCGGTTCTTTTTATTAATTGTGTATTAGATATAGTGCAATTTAAGGTTATGTTTATTAACGTCAAAATATACTACTGCATATTTACCAGCGCTTGCTCACCGCATCTTCTTCTGCCATAAGCGTCTGTGTTCAAAATATGAATTCCGCGCTCGGCGCGAAATTTTAATCGGTCTCAATTCAACTTTCTTTAAACGGTTGCGTAACAAATTACTTTCCGCACTAGTGTTTCTTTGCTTACAGAAACGCACTTGGTCTACTTTCCATACATAGCAATAATAGTTACGTAATAATAAAGACATCGCACAGTTGTAGGAAAAATATCTTTACTAAGAGTTTACTTTTTTATGGACCATAGGAATTAACAGTGGTAAAATTTTCATACGGTTGTAATTTCTGCCCTATTAATTTAGAATAAAATGTGCAGAATTAAAAACTGCATCTAATAAGTCAAAAATTCTTGTTTACATGCGTATCGTTCACGACACGGAGGCAAAATAAAAGTTATCATTTTTAGTTATTCAAAAAAATAAAAGAAAAATATTGTATTGTTTGAGTTTGCACAGATGACACCTGACGTAAAGATTTAAGATTTAATTATTTCATTTAATTATTTATCAAAAATAATAGAAAATTAAATGCAACAATTTTTAACTCAAAATAAAAAGAAAATATTATTATTTTATCTGTCAAACTTATACAGTATGACTGTTTGAATTGTATGTTTTGTTTTCCAAGACATTCAGTAAACAGCTAAAAGACAGAAATTTTATTTACTTCTATCTCATGACAGGAAAGTACGGTACCGTTAAATTTATGCTTATTTGATGCAGTTTTTAATTCTGGCCTTTTTTTGTGTATTTGCACTTTTGTTCTAAAATTAATAGGGCAGAAATTACAATCATAGGAAAATTTACTATTGTATTTCCTATGATCCATAAAAAATGTAGACAGCCGGTATACATACCTACAGATAGTATAGTAAATTCTTTTATAATTTCTATTAATTATCTATATTGTCATTTCAACAATGCAGGTAATTGATTATAATTATAAACTAATGAAATTGCACTGGGCAGGAAATGTCCAGCGTATAGAAGACGACAAATGGATGGAAATCATCACAAATTGAGTACCACGGAACAGAAAAAAAGCCAAATCAAGCCACTAGGTAGGTAGACGACGTTACTGCAGCAACTAAAGGTTGCTGGAGAAGAATACGCGAGACAAAAACGCCTGGAAGAAATTAGAAGAGGTCTTTGTCCGATACGAACACAAAACATATTATTATGTTATAGTATATTACGTAACAAGCATCGAAAGTGTACGATAACGTGCGAGTGTACAAATAGAAAAAGGAAGCGCGTAGCGCCGAGTGATTTAAGTACACGAGCACAGTTATCACACTTTCGAGTGAGTTATGTACACTATTTTTCAGACGACCACAAAATATGTCTGAAAAAAGTTTACAAGAGCAATGTTGTTACACTTTGACAACTAATGCATTTTTGTAGGTAAGCGTTGACGTTGGACATTTGAGGTTTGGTATTGTGATACCAACTATATTATCCGTAATGTCAAAATATTAAATAATGCTAAAATATTAGTAAATAAATAATTATTAATTTAAAAAAATAAGATTTATCTGTGCAAATGTGTTGAAAAATCTGCCAAAACTTCAATTCAAATAATAATACAAGTTCTTTTCATTTATTTTATTACTTTCTTTCATCGTAACGCCATCTGTTGTCAATCAGTGGAACTTCACTTGATATGTGAGAAGTGTGCGTTATACTAACATATCAGTGTATATTATTTTCAACTTTCCGTAGTAGTTTATGACGTTGTTATGGTTACTTTCATACGTGGTCGTCTGATAAAAAATAATAAGTGCATCAGTCCGTTAGTCATGTTATCTACTTTATCTGAACTAAATAAAATATAAATATATCATCACGCCTTTTTTACACCATAGTGTGTGGTAAAAGAAGTAAAAGAAATTGTATTAAATAAATAAATATATCATATCTTTTACCCTTTAGAGTATGACACTCTGCCGTAGCAGATCTCTGTAATTGATATATTTATAAAGTAAAATATTAGTGTAGGGAGAAATGTAGAAGTAATTCTAAAATAAATAAATAAATATATCATCACGCCTTCTACCCATTACTGGGTGTGGCACTCTGCTGAAGCAGATCTCGGTAAGTGATATATTTTGCGCGTGAAGTGCGGTTACCAGTCGTCAAATCACGGCCCCCAAATATGTTAGTGGTGGAGGAGCCACAGGGATAGCTTTTTCAAATTATGAAAATTTGTCGCCTGTGGGAATCGAACCAGGGACCTCAGGATCCACAGGCCGACTTCATACCACTGAGCTAGTAATTCTAATATGATGAAAATAGTTTGTCGGCTGTGGGAATCGAACCCGGGTTCTCAAATCCACGGTACGACTCGATACCATTGAGCCACTAATTTAAGTAAACCAAATGGAAAATGATGAACGAACACTGAAGTAGTATAGCACAAAAAGATGAACTTCGTGGACAGAATCGCTTATGTAAGTAAATGTCAACTTTAAAAAAAGTTAAAATATTCACTTTTCATGAAGCTATGTTTGACATAAACTTTGTTGTTAGCTAACAATATGTTAAAAGATAACAAAGGCCAAGGTGGCTGACACCACATTTTACATATTTTCTGATATTTACGTTATAATTAACCACCTAGCGGTAATTTTTAGAACTACTGTAGCCAGGACTCATTTTGAACTGTATCATATATTAGATACAAATATTTTGAAATATTTCCGGTGTGTTGATAAAATATATAATGTAGAACGATTATTACTGCGTACCACGATGTAAAAAAACATTCAGATGAATCTTTTCATCTATTGCCAAAGAAGGAAATACAAAAAGCAAAATTTGAGACAAAATTTAGAGTTGCCGAATTAATAGATAAACATGCAGTATGGATTATGCGATTAAAAATAGGGGAAAAAGTTAAACCGCGTACGGTAGTATGTTTCCTACATTTCACAAAAAAATTATTACATTATTATTTCAACTTTTTTAGTAGTAAAAAAATACTATTTCAGGAATGTTTACGTTACCAAGGATCCGTCTTAGGTCAAAAAATAATATTTTTACTACAATTGTCATGGTGATAAATAATAATAATAATAACCTTTATTAGTCCATACGAAAACTGGTATTTTTATTCCTCATGAAACAAATAACTATTTTTTCATGGTAAGCAGTTAATCAAGTAATATGTAAATAGAACTGTTGCCAAATAAAAAATTTCACTGCACATCTCAAACGAAATGCAATACCTACTAATTTGCTAAAGCCAAAGAAAATACGATAAATAAATTCAAAATAGTGACAGAATTTTGAGAATGAAAAAATCCATTGATATACAAAAGTTCGCACAAAGTGAACATTAAAACGCTACGCATAATCATGTCGAAATAGAGAAAAGTCACGATACAAATACAATAGAAGCGACAGTAACAGTAGGTAGTATAATAAATTTATTAAATAATCAACCGAAAACGTTTGGAAATTCTGAAGTACAAGTAAATATTTAATAAATACAGAAAGAGCACTTAACCATCTCAGGCTTAAAAAATGTTGATATTCTAATTTTTATTCTAAATTCAATAGATAAAATAGTGACAATCACATAAATAAATTAAATATAAAAGAGAGAGTTATTTTGTGTTTTATAATATTAAAGTGCGATTTAAGTTTTGTAGTTTTAAAACGTCGAAAATCTATCCTGGATACAGTAGTTCGCGAAGTGTTCTAGATGGCGCAGCGATCTAAATTTTATTAGCCTATAGAAGAAATGTACGTAAAATGTACTTTAACAATTGTAAATTAGTGGAGTTAGTGTGACCTTATTAACTAATATACGATTAAATGCCGTATTGTAAAATCGACAATATTTCGATTTGCACATGCATTTAATTTACATTTATTTTATGTTTGTATTGTCTGTCTAAATGATACATTTAAAAATAGATAATTGAGAATTAAATAAAAATTAAAAATGAAATGTAAATGTGAACGGCTGTATCAATTCGGCTTTAGTGAATAAAGCATCATTAATTCCATTAATTTGCAATCGTCAAAACGCATTTTATGGTATTTATTATTTGACAGAATGACAGTAAACAAACTTCCAAAGTATATGATGTTTACTCTGAACATACGCACTGCATTTCTAATTTACACTGATTATATATTAAATGAAAATTAAAGATAAATGAGAATGGTACAAACATGGCTACATTGGATTACATGTATTTATCAATTAAATGAAAATTAAATTAAAAGTAAATGAGAATGACAGCATGAATCCAGCTTAAGTTCAGATCCTGCTAGATGGTGGACCGAGTATAGTATTGTAACGAATTTAAATCCAGACAGTCGAGAACATTCCAGAAACCTTCTCGAGAAACAAGTGCGTAGCAGCGTGACCTCACTTGAGTTCGCTCGCATGTCTGAGCGTGTGGTTTGACGGAATATTCTAGGACATTCTGGAATATTCGAGAACTGTTCTACGCACGGGAGTATATAAGCCGAGGTCGAGTGGCTGAGTGGACAGTTGACAGTTGACAGTAGACTTCGAACTTGTAATATAAATGTGGTGAAATAAATAACAGCTCAAGTGTACGTAATATAAATAATAGTGTTAGTGACCGTTATATAAATAATATTAGTGTTTAAATATTTATTGTAGTGTTAAGTAGTTTTAAATAAGTTTCTGTTATTTTTATATTCATTAATTAAATAAATAGTTTTATTTTCGTTTAACATAAATAGTTCTGAGTCATTTCTGTGCCTTAAACATTCTACACACTTCCAGAAAGACGAAAAACGTTACAGTATAATGTCGTTTATGTCTAAGGTTCATGAGCCGGCCTGGCAATCTATTCAGATAGTGAATAATTATTATTTATTTACGACTGTATGTAAAATTGACTTTTAGATGGCTATTTTCAATTTGTAAAGCGATTGTTCAAAAACAAAATTTTATCATTACGGTTACGCAGCAACAATTTCATAACGTAATACCAGTACTATAAGCTGTATTCTATTTGCCACTTGGTTCACTTAAATCAGTTCAGATAAATTTGACACATGAGTAAATGATCTGAATTAAGCAAACTAAAGCATTCATTAAAGTGAATTATTTCAAAGTAAATTAGAATCAGTAAGTAATTCTAGTATTAGAAATAATGTCAGCGAAGTAATCCAGTGAAATAAATATATGATCTGGTTCAGTAAATGTAAATTACATCTGGCTAATGGTATACGCCTATAATACCAGGAACCGTTCTATTACGATCAAAGTGATATAATGAAATATGACACTGTAACACAAACAAACAATGAATCCTAGATTTTATTGAATATTGAATCAACCAACTTATAACTAAAAAAAAAATATTGTCAAATTTAACAAATGCTAATTTTGCAATTATTTTTCTCGTACGATGAAATTCAGTAAAACATTGAACGATATACATACTGTACAATACTCAATGCATTAACAAACTCGGCCTACGCCCTCGTTTGGCAATTTTTCCTATCTCGTGACTACATTACAATACTTATATCGTAAATACCTATTATAAACCGTGTATAAAACTGAATTTTACGTGGCTATTTTCATTTTATAAATTGACTGTTTGACAAATTTACATTAGTCACGGGTTGCGCAGCAACGAATAGTTAAATTATTTAACCACTCAATAGGCGTAATCAATTTGCCAGTTGGATCAGATCTAACTTACATTTACTGAACCAGATCACTTATTTATTTCGCTGGATTGCTTCCTTGACTTTACTTCCAGTACTAGAATTATTGATTTTAATGTACTTTGAAGTAATTCACCCCAATAAGTGCAGTAGTTGGTTTAATTCAGTTCATTTAGTCATGTTGGCTAATTTATCTGAACTGATTTAAGTGAATTAAGTGGCAAATGGAATGCAGCTATAAGGCGTATTCCATTTGTCATTTGTATCAAATCTAACTTACATTTACTGAACCAAATCACTTATTTATTTCGCTGAATTACTTCACTGACTTTATTTCCAGTACTAGAATTACTCATTTTAATTTATTTTGAAGTAATTCAGTCCAACAAATGAACGAAAGTTTCCGAGTACGAGAAACAAACGTGCTTGTATGAAAGGAATTATGAATGTGGATGAAGCTAAAGTGGTGTGTCAAGATAGGAACGTTTAGCGAAGATTAATTGCGGAATGAATCTGATGATATAAGAAGTGCAGGAATTTTGATTTTAGTTTTGTTGTTTAGTAATTTCATTAGAGTGTTTATCTGCAATTATGTGAAATTCATTTTACAAAATGTAGCTTATAGCTGTAGCTCAGCTACTTTTTCAAAGAATAGCCGTAGCTGTAGCTTATCTACTTTTTTTAAGTAGCTTGCCCAGCTCTGAGTATTGTAAATAACTATTAATAGTTACTAGAATATTATATTTACATCATTAACTGATATTCCTACAGTTTAAATGAATTTTAATAATAGTAGAAGAAGATATACGAGCATATCATGTACTCGACAAAGAAAGATAAAAATGTATTTGTCATTTCTTAGTTTGGAGATTAATAACATAAACATCACTATATTGAAAAAGAACAGTAGTTTGCGATTTTTCAATATATGATTTCTTACATTTTAGTTTAGAAAAACAGTGGAATACAATACACTTTGTTAGTGAAATTACGTACTTGAATATGTTACGCTTCACTCAAATCCATTAGTCATTATATAATATTTTGTTCATTGTTCTTATTGCAGGGCTAACTAAGAATATTAAACAATATTTTCAGGTTCAGAACATCTAAACTGAAAACATAAAGGCAAAAGATAATTAAATTAAATTCTATATGAAATTTCTGTTACATAATGCAGGATTTCATATTTAGAATTAAGCATCAGAACATGTCAAACTTTCCAGACACGTTACCATTTCAAAAACTAATTAAATTACTGCAAAACCAGCTAACATAACAGCTAAATCTAACAATCATATCCTGCGTACATGAGAACAAAATGGCGGCCGAACAAAGCCTGTCCGAGCACCCTCCCAACGCAACTGGAAAAAATAAAAACGAAAATGTCGAAAAAGAAATCAGGAATTTCTTATTCTCGTGTTGACGATTTACAGTTTCATCCGCCATTTATTTCAATTGAAATCGGTTTTATTTGCGCAAGAGCCAATCGCTATTTTCTCATCTCACTCATAAATCTCCAAAATCGCTCCCCAACGTCGAAACTCTTAACGTTGAGCTAAATTAATTCTACGATGAAATTATTCATGCAGGTAGCGTTACATTATGTCAACGCTGCGTTTTACGTTTACGTTCCCCTGTTCTAAATATGGCTGCCACACCAGGTCAAACTGACAGAGCAAAACAGAGCTGGCAATAAAATATTAAGGATACGGAATCAATAGGTTTATATTACTCTAGCTCGGCCAAGGACGAATGTAGAGCGGCTCACCACTAAATCATAAGATCCGCTCAACTGAAATTGTGGTGTGAATGTTCGTATGTAAGAGCTATGCACTTCAAATATCAATACTCGGAATTCTACAGCTTTTGCTGGGCAGAGACATCTATCGGAAATTTACAAAAACTACTAGTTTTAAAAATGTTTTATTTTGTTAAATACTAGTTGTTGAGGAAGTGTTGGTTATTTAAATTTAATTTCTTATTCGTCTACGAGTTTTAGTAAAAAAATTAACAGAAGAGCATTCGTGGCAAAAATTTTAGTTTTGCTATTCACAAATAGATGGCGCAGTAAGAACTGTAATGAAGCGTAAGATTCAAACTTCGAATGCAGTAATCTGCATTCCGACACAATCAATACAACTAGGTCATAACATTTGCACAACATAGTGTTTGTGCGCGCAAAACGTAAAGTGTTACATTTCTTGTATGTGAAATGCGATTGGATGTTCCATACTGACGTAACGAAGAATGCTACTAGTCTATATCATGTTCCCGAATCGTCCAAGTGCAGCAGCCAAGTGAGTGAGTGTGTTGAAAACAGTGAACGATCGTTCAGTGCAATGGGTTAACCTGAAATAAGAAAATCAGTGGTCAATCAGTCGGTATGACTGACAACATCGAGTTATCGGACTGTGAGAAGACGATAATGAACGAGGATGAACCCATCTATGGTGACCTAATAACAGAAATCGAACTGGTTGATGACCCAGCCACAGATGACAAGGTAAAAGAATCACTGACCGATTTAGTCGGTCAACAAACCACTGAACCGCCAGCCGAGACCGCTGAAGTACCGGCTGAGTCGGAAGTGTTCGAAGCTACGGATGTTTTGACGCAAGATGACGCTGTAGGCGAATTTTTCACTGTTGATGCCAAACCGGAAGATTTCGACAACGATATGATAATCGGTGATCTAGATAGCGAGGGAATAGACTTCAAAAATGAAACTGACGTTGCTGAATGCCACCATGAATACGAATCCAAAAAACTCCTTTTCGGGGACTGTGAAGACATTGTAGAAGTCGTCAACGAAGTAGAAGTCGTTGCAATAACAGTAGAGCAGGAAGAAGTTGTTCCTGAAGAGGAAGAGAAATCAGACGAGCCGGAAGTGGTCGAACCGGATGCAGATAAGCCCGAACCAAACCCGGAAGAGATCGATCCTTGCTTTGAGATCGCAGCGGTTGCCGAGGAAAGGTGAGTAACTTGTTTGTTGTTTATTTTTAGAGCTCAGAGTTTTCTCAATGTTCCTGCGAGCTAAAAATATAGTTATGACTTCTGCGTAGCCTGCCCGATTATTCGTTGTTTACAATTTGCATTATGTTTACTTCTGAACCGACAAACATGTGCTTGTGAGTAATTTGGATCAGTTTACAAATGTATCAATCTACGTACCTACTTCTCTGCTATAATTTGAAAATAATATAGGATATAGACCATTTTAAAAATTCATTGCGCATGTGCAAACGTTAGACAGAGATAAAAAAAGTTAGTGCCGTTTACTCATCTTTGTTTATGATTTGACAAGTGACAGATTATTTTTGTTGGTTTGTATTTGTTTCTTAATTGAAAAGTAATTAATAATAGTAATTATGACAGGTACTATATGCTGTGTACAGGTTGTAATAATAATTTTTAAAAAAAGAAACATTTCATTTCACTATTTTCCTCAAAACGCGAACAGAGGAAAAGAATGGATATGTTATTATACGAAATCTATCATATTAACATAATTTATAAATAATATGTGGAATCTCAAAATGGAGATTTCGTTTTATTAAGCCTTAGATTTTATTGAACAGTTAGGAGTAGAAAGGTTGAAAAAATACTCCTCAATGCTTGGATTACTTGGCTTTTCTTGTAATAACAATTTTACAAAATAATTACAACTGACGACGTTTCGGGACTGAGGGTTAGTCTACTTATTGTTGACTTGATAATGGGACCAACCCTCAGTCCCGAAACGTCGTCAGTTGTAATTATTTTGTAAAATTGTTATTACAAAAAAAGTCAAGTAATCCAAGCATTGAGGAGTATTTTTTCAAACTTTCTACTCCTAACTGTTCAATAATTTATAAATAACTGATGAATATGCTTCATTTATTTTGATACTACAATAAGATTTCATTTTCACTATAAATATTTTACTTACTTTGTACTTAAATTCATTTTGAAATATCTCGTTCGCCGCCGTTTGGCGGCACTAAGTTATTAGTTCAAAAAAGAAACACCTAGGGGTCGCGGACATTTTTGAAATGGTCTATTGAAATTGCAATTTTCATCTCTGCGTATATTTCTGACAATGTCAGAGCTCTTATAAGAACGACCCATCCGGTCTGAATCACAGAATTCAATTTCGTTTTGTTGGGGGTTGATTCTATGGCAGGGCTGTACTTACTCCGATGACGTCACGTTGGTTCACAATGCGTGCATCACGATTGGGGGTAAAATCGCCGACGATACGCCAAGCAGGCCTAGGTTACGTTCGCATACAGCGGACCAGTCCAATCTTACTTGTTACTCGTTGCTACCCTTATATACCATTTTTTCCTACTGCCAGTTTACGAGTAAATTATTATTCAAAGAATATAAATATATTTAGCACATTGACCTTGATTAGTAGGCAGGTATCATGTTATCAAATATGTTAGTAATTATAAAATCATTTATCGAAAATGATTCGGTTATTGCAATTCTTTATATAATTATGTAATTAAATAAATCGCTGTAGCATTTAAACTTAACTTATTTATTATGAACAGATAGTATAAACTTACACAGTGTAATTTATTTTAATGGAACCATATGAGACACTTTTTTATTATTAAACTGACTGAAATTATTCACCATAAAAATTTTTGCTTGTCTCAAAACTTACAAAAATGTTAATATTACATTTATTTCTGTGTCAAAGTATTTGCAAGTGTCAAAACCAAAAATTTAACTGACAGCGATTTAAATTTCGCGGCTTTACGCGGAAATTCATAGTTTAGGTCATATAAAGGTGGCCGTTAAAATCAGATGAATGTTTATAGTTTTAAATAAAGTACCCTTATTTAATAAGATAGCACATTAATATATTTGGAAATTATGTTTTATAATTACTATTTAGTGTAACAGGCAATCGTAGCTCAGTGGATAAAGGCAAGGTAAAACTTGCGTTTCTTAATTAGCAAGCAAGAGGTCGTGCGTTCAAATCTCACTGACTTCTACTTGTATCCAAAAAATACGATTGTGTCTGAGTGGTTCGGATTCCACTATAAGCTGTAGGTCCCCTGTACTGTAATTGGGATTTACTTCCTGTTGTGCAGAGTAAGTAATAAATAAATCAAAATAAATAAATAGAAAAATTGATGCCGATTGTCAATTGTTTAGTTTTTCATATTTAATTTTTGTTAAATATAAATTTATTCATATTATAGTATTTTGGTATCAGTAAGTATTAGTATGGACGAGTATGAAAAAAAAAATGTATGTTTTATTTCCAAATTTTATCAGGATTAAAAAATATCTTAGTTGCCTCCTGTTAAACAGAAAATAAATTAAAGAATGGACGCTATGTTGAAGGCTAATAGGGATTTATACAATTCAAATTTTTCGGTTGCCATCTAGTGAGTAAAATAGAATTGAATACTTTGTTATGTAGCGAACGTGGTATAGCTTAACAGTTTGACATTTATCACGTGATCCAAACGTGAAACGTCAAACAAATGTCGGGATCTGCGGGGAGTAGTGTTGAAAGGAGAAGGCAGTTGTTCGATTCGGCATGCTGTCACTTCGCTCTTACTACAAATTTGTTGTTTCACACAAAATTGTGTGGAGGAGGATCTGCTTCGGGTCTGCTGCATGTGACGTCAAAATTGTAAGTCCCTGTTGCTTTCATATTTTAATTTTATTTATTAACAATGTTTAGTTTTCGATTTGTTGTTCTCATTAAATGTTTATATATTACTGTAGTGTGAGTTACAAAAATTAAATATGAAAAATTAAACAATTAACAATATTCAAAAGTTTTTTTGTATTTAGGCTAAAATTGTAATTATAAACATAATTTTCAAATAAATGAATGTGGTATATTTTTAAATAAGGATAGGTACTTTACTTGAAACTTAAAATAGAAATTTGATTTTCACAGCCACCTGTATATAAAAAGTGTAATATTTTTACTTACTTTTATTAACAACTACGCCAACTAGCAGTAAGAATAAAAACTACTCGTGGTGGAACTGTTTCATTTATTGTGCATGTTTGTATGGTAAACATACGTATTTCTATAACGTCAATTTTAAATTTTTGCTAAGAAAAAAATAAAAAAAGAAAATCTAATACGAATTGTTGCTTTTACAGATGCAAATCGCTCTGAACTATTGCAACTTATGATAAAAGAATCGTCCTCACTTCATAATTTGTAATACATACTCCGGCAGCAATTTTTTAACTTAAACATTACACTACTAATTTCATACATTAATAAATTATCGTAGCAGTGGTCAATAAGTAATTTAAATTTAGGTTTTAATTCGTCAATTAAATCATGTTCTTGTAGTTTTGTATGCCGGCCTGTAGAACATAAATATAATTCGGAATCTTCAGAACATGAAATTAGTATAATTTTGTATTGAGTAAATATTCGATGTTTACATTTTTTAAGTTTATATTTTTGATAGTTGAATACCCTACCCCCATATTTTGTAACCACAAATTATTTATCTATGTGAAAATAATATTATTCAAGCAAAAAGTAAATGATCATGAGAAAAAAATCTGTTTTTGTTTTCTAATACTACGCGAATTATTCAGAATTAAAAAAATATATACAATTTTCCTACGAATATGTAGACGTCCAAGACTTTAAACAAATGCACAATACTTAATTTCATAGTCAAAATTGACGAAACGAGCTCTACATTAACATATGAATTCTAAAGCCTTGTTGCCACCTCTTAACATAGTCTTAGTTTTAGTTTTTCGACATAACCTTGAGAGTTTGTCATATGTAAATACAGCTGAGCGTTTCCAGCTACTGTTTTAGTCTTAGTCTTTGTCTTTGTCGCTGCGCATAAACACAAAGTTTGCAGACTTCATACTTTCGACATAGTCTTTCGTCGCTGTTCTGTAAGAGAGAGTTAGCTGCGGTAATGCTGTCTCTTGTTATGCTGTCAATTCTATGCCGTATTTATCAAATGTCTTTAGGTTTGTGTTGAAAATACGATAAATATAGACAATAGAATAAAAATAGTAACAATTTCAACTGTGAAAAAAATAAAAATTACTAGATTAATAGCAACAACAAAACTAACATGTTTAAAAGAAATTATTTGGTCGCTGTCATTTTAAAATTTATTTCTTTTCTTTGATTTTATAAGTATAATTGCAATTTAATCATATTTTAATAATATAAAAATCAATTTTGAAATTTAAATTACTATATTTGAAATATTCTGGCTTGTTCACTACAAAAATGTCTACATTTTTTCAAATTGTTTTGGAATTATATAATTTAATTAAACTAATGCTTCATTTTAATAGTAATTACTATTCCTTATTAATAATTTTATATAATTTTTAAAGTATTCCAAAGAGTTTTATAGAATTATTTTCTCATTTAAGTGAACAAACCTTTATTGGAATATTGAATTAATGTTATGTTTATGTTAAGAGCTGGAAATGGGTGGAATGTTTCCGACATAAACAGAAACAAAAAACCAAAAACAAAGACTAAAACAGAGACTATGTTAAGATATCGAAACGTAGCTTAATGTAAATAAACCATTTATCCTACCAAAGCTAGGCGAACGCAGCGCCTCTATAATTGATTTGAGTTGTCAATAGAAAGTAAAATATTATGTCAGATTTATAATAAAAATATTTTCCATATTCTACTTAAATCGATTACAATCTATAATTATTTAATAATATAAACAACATTACACATATTGTTGTTTCCAATCATATTATTTGAATAACTGTCAACAATCAAATTATCTGATGCCATAAATAAAAAATAGTTTTAATTGTGTTCAGCAATAATTTCATAACAATCAACATCAACAAATACTTCGAACTGTTGCAAGTTGTAACGGTACATCTATATGATTACAACAATCAAAAAAGTAAATCAAAATATCATTTAATCATAAACAATGCTACCACCTTAAAATATATATAGTTAAAATCAACACACCATAAATCTTCAAAGATTAAATTCATCTTCAGCCCAGCAGCTATCGAGTTTATCTTGTTGATTTCAACAATCAGCTAATACTCTTCACAACATTGTTGACACTCCAATACCCTAGTCAACTTGTCTGGTCGGCTGTAATGGTAGGGACGTCCGAACGCAGTTTGCAAGGGCCAGGGGCATTCGAAACAACTGCAGTTTAGTTTTACTGTAGGGCGCGTAGTGCTTATTTCATCCTTCACTGAAAATGGTGAATTTTCCCGCTGAAATATCTGTGCAATAATAACAACAAACCTCTAAGATATAGTGTTAGTGTTCATACTTCATTCTGACAGTATGCCCCGGTGTTTCGTGCAAAATTGTGGTAATTATTACAACAAAACTAAGTCAACCGATGTTATGTATCATGTGTTTCCAAACTGCAAAAAATTATCGTACAAATGGCTTACTATGTGCAAAGGAAAAGATTGTCATGGACAACAACCACCGAAATATGCGAGAATTTGCAGTTTACATTTTTCACCTAATTGTTACAAACGAGATTTACAACATGAGTTACTAGGTCTTCCAATTAGAAAAAAACTTAAGCCTGGCGCTCTACCTGATTTAAACCTGCCTGAAGGAAGGAATACACCTAAGAAAGAAATCATCAAACATAAAAAATTATTGAAAGATTCTGAAGAAAAAAAGATTAAAGAACAATTACCAGAAGAAAAAAATGCTTTTGATTCTAAATTTCCTGTAAGGTCAAGTATTCGAATAGCAAAAAGGCGGTCAATTGAACATACTTCGGGTCCAGGTAGCAATGACCCTCTTCCGAAAACTACCAGTAAAGATTTAGTACCAGAAGAACATTTTAGTGAAAAGTTAAAATTCATGTCCCGTATAGACCTAAAGTTCGGTTCGCGGGAAATCATCCAAGATAGAGTTAAGGAAAAGGAGAAAATTCCAGAGCTGAAGAAAATGGAAGATGGAAATAAGTCTGATGTTGGATCGGTGGTCACTCCAGCTTCGAAGAGTTGGTTAGTAAGTTTCTCTTGATTTTATTTCTTTCTTTGAGAATAAGAAAGAGCTAGTAGAAAGTTATGTTAATGACCGCGAAATGTAGTGTGTATTTACATATGTTCGATAACGCGATTTGATTAATTAATTAGTTTTTCTTTACCTGGTACTTCTGTCAGATTTGAGATATGACATTATAAATAGGTACATTTAAGATTTAAATAATTAATGAGTACAGAAAAAGTTTCATCATTAAAATGGTACATTTAAAATATTATAGGTAAACACTAGCCTACGTTATATAAAAGTTGATGAAATACTCTGCGAAAATCGACAAAAATCGGAGTTACCGGAAATGGCGCATCTGTATCTGTCAAAATTATGTCAAATACTATAATATTTTATAAATTTTGAAATAATTGTGCCAGGGTATGTATGATTTAAATCACATAATGTTTTTCATTAAAATCTTTATTTCAATTAAAACATTATTGAGTTACATATAATTTAATAAAACTTTGTACCGACGTATTAAAAATTATGTGAAAATGTTATTATACAGGGTGTTCCATTTAAGTGTGCCACCATTGCTATCTCGAGAACTATAAGAGCTACGAGGTTGGTTAAATTAGTAAAGAACCACCATTTTACAAGACTGTTGTAATGAGTAAAAAAAAATTTTTTTTGGTTAGTGTTTTTCTAAATACGGGACACAACTCTCTTATATTAAATGGGAACATATGTTTTTTTTTAGGTTATTCGATAGGGTATTTATTTCTGAATTCAACGATATAAACATATCATATTCTAATATAACAAAATAACTGAGAAAAATGCATGTTAAATTTGTAAGTATTTTATTTATATCTGGCTGAAACAAGAGTGCTTTGGATAGAAATAATTGAAAAATAAACAAATCCAACAATGGTGTAACTAGTATTAAAATTAATAACATTTAACAACAAACATCAAACAATGAAACACTTATACAGAACAATATATTCAATTATTTTCTATCCAAAGCACTCTTGATTCAGCAACATATAAATAAAATACATATAAATTCAACATGCATTTTTCTCAGTTATTTTGTTATATAAAGATATGATATGTTTATATCGTTGAATTCAGAAAAAAATACCCTATCGAATAACATAAAAAACAATATGTTCCCATTTAAAATAAGAAAGTTGTGTCCCGTATTTTCAGAACCACTAAACGGAAATTATTTTTTTGTTCATTGTAATAGTCTTGTAAAATGGTGGTTCTTTGCTAATTTAATCAATCTTGTAGTTCTTATAGTTCTCGAGATAGCAATGGTGGCAAACTTAAATGGAACATCCTGTATACTGTATACTAAATTGTGCTCGTACCTAACTAATTTTCATAGTTCAAAATCTTGTTTAACTGTTTTTTAAGTTCATTGCTGTTCATTATTTCTTATTAGGATTTATATTCTATTATTATCGTTAACTGCCAATTTTAAATATTAGCATTTAACGTATAATCTGTATTAAGATGTAAAAAAATCTATTTTTTATTTAAATCGGATTTTTAAAATTTAAATCAAATTATATTTCGAGTTGCATATCAAAAATCTTTTCATTTTTTTTTCGTACTTTTCATTAATTTGTAAAAAGATTTAAATTTCCAACAATTTAACAATAATAACCTCAAATTGCAATATACGTTTCGTATTTTTATATTATTTATTATTATTTACATTTCTGTCTCTTAATAATTAAAAATTATAACTAATTTCATAATATCGTAGTCAATTAGCTACATACTATCTAATTGGTGTAGTTTAGTTAATAATAATTCAATAATTTCATTACTTTGGCTGATGTTTGGTACTACAAGAAATATTATCATTAAATTTTTTTAATGGGGTCGCTAGCTCAGTCGGCCTGTAGATCCTAAAAACCCTGGTTCGATTCCCACAGGCGACAAACAATTTTCACCATTTTAACAAAAACTACCCTTGTGGCTCCCCCACCACTATAATCTTTGGGGGCCGTGATTTGACAGCTGGTAACCGCACTTCACGCGCATAAATATATCACTTACCGAGATCTGCTACGGCAGCGTGCCACACCCAGTAATGGGTAGAAGGCGTGATGATATATATTTTGGATTTTTTTTTAATTAAATGGAAGGGAAATGTGGGAAATTATATTTTTTATAGAAATGGGTATTTCATGTTAAATATTTTATTGATTGAACTTCGAGGTAATAACAATTGAAATAGTTCTAAGAAGAAGACGTAGACCTTCATTACTCTAGTTTTATATCGTTTTTTCTTCGTTTATTTATGTTTTCTATCAATATCATTTCACACTTACACACTTATGATACTATTAATTGTAATAGCAATGGTATACAAATAACTCCATTGCCAATAAATAGCAACAGTCTGCAAAGAGTCCAGGGGCCCTATTTTTTAACTCATACACAAAAATTCGTATACAAATTATGATTGAAACCATAGCAACAATATTAAAATCTTTGCAGTTATGTCAAAATTTAACATAAATGCTTGGGTTCAATCATAATTCGCATGAGTTCGCATGCGAATTATGATTGGAACCATAGCAATTATATTAATTTTTGACATAAATTCAAAGATTTTAACATTGTCGCTATAGTTTCAGTCATAATTCGTATACGAATTTGTTCGCATGTATTCAAGATTAGGGTTTTTGGTTTGCAATTGTTCACTTTTTGTCACCAAATGACGTTTTAAAGCCTACTTTTTTATTGATCGTAGAAAAAGATATAAAAGCGGGGTTTTCAATGCTTGGATAATGCTCTGATTATAAGTAACCATGAATATTTTAATGAATAAATAAACTGTTTAATATTAATCTATCCATTTCCGGTAAAATACTAGATAACTATCCATTAAATATATGAAAAAATGTCACAATAATATAATAGCACAAATTGGAAAAAGCTAGAAACTGAAGGTCGTTTTATATGAAAGATAAGACAATCAGTACAATCCCCTATATTTTGTAACTATATCATTATCTGTTAATGATCGATAAGTTAATGATAATTATTATTTTTCATCGTTATTTTACAGATGATCACAATTTCAGTATTCTGAGACCAGAATAATTTACCCTGATATATTTATGTTCTATTCATGCATTTTGTTTACTAATATATGTAGCTGTTATTATAAAAAATAATATAATGGCAGCTCACTGAGAGTTCCGTAAAAAGTGTGGTTAAAGATAATATTTTTTATACTGGTATTTTTGTACGAGAGCGAAATTCATAAAAGTAAAATAAAAGTACCAGAATAAATGATTTTGATCATAGAACGCCGAAATAGTGGTAATCTACGGATTAAACAGAAAAAATAAGTGTTGTCTATAACTTATCGATCATTAACAGATAATGATTGAGTTACAGAATAGGGGAGTTATCTGGAAATGGCAAAACTGGCCATTTTGTATACAGTGAATATATTTTAACATTAAAAATGTGATTTTCCATATCCATTAGACTGTGCCAAAAAATAGATATTTTTTTATTTCGCTCTTCTTTGAGGATATCATTCCCCGTTCAAATTCATTCAGATTTCCAAAATTTTAAACAGTTCGGTTAACATATAGAGGTGCATCAAGTCCAAAACGTGTTTTTTGAAGTTTTTTCTCAATTTTTGTGAGGTTTCATAACACTGTTCTACAATAACGGGATGTTTGACGCTTGGGAGACATTATTACATTCAAACACAAAGTATTTAATGCATTTCAGTCGCCAAATCCACTTTCGGACAGATATGTTGGCGAAAACAACCATTTTTTAAGGCCTAAAAACTATAATTTCAACTCTCAATTTCAATAACTTCATATATTTAGGTTCATTATGCGTCATATGCTCTCTTAACGTAGTATAGTATCACGTAGCATTAATTGATTTGATAATTTCAGAAAAAATTGCCCATCAGTTATAATAATCTACACTCGAGTGAAAAAACGCACTACTTGAAAATGCAACAAAAATGGCAAAAATTCTGAGTGCCTTAACTCGGTTGCATTCAGTCGAAAATGGATGAATCTTTGAGTTCTGAAAAGATTAGAATTTGCCCTTTAATGTTATGCTAGTTAATGTGATACCAAATCCATTCCACCCTCTCCCACCCCGCTAAGAAAAATATGTTCCTGATGTCAAAAAATGTCCCACTTTGTCAACTCGTAGGCCAAACCGAAGAAATCGTGGATTCAATCAGACAAGGTAATTAATTTCAATCATTTTTCCATAAAAATTCTAGTGTCTACGATGAAAAGTTAGGATTTTTTTTTTTTAAGTTGTATTTTGCGCTATTTTGGTCACTCGAGTGTAGATTATCATAACTGATGGGCGATTTTTTCTGAAATATTCAAATCAATTAATGCTACGTGATACTATACTACGTTAAAAGAGCATATGACGCATAACGAACCTAAAAATATGAAGTTATTGGAGTTGAAAGATGAAATTACAGTTTTTAGGCCTTAAAAAAATGGTTGTTTTCGCCAACATATCTTTTCGAAAGTGGATTTGGCGACTGAAATGCATTGAATACTTTGTGTTTGAATGTAATAATGTCTCCCAAGCGTCACACATCCCGTTATTGTAGAACAGTGCTATGAAACCTCACAAAAATTGAGAAAAAACTTCAAAAAACACGATTTGAGCTTGATGCACCTCTAAATGTTAACCGAATTGTTTAAAATTTTGGGAATCTGAATGTATTTGAACGGAGAATGATATACTCGAAGAAGAGCGAAATCAAAAAATATCGATTTTTTTTGGCACAGTCTAGTCCACATTTAGCTATCATGTTGAGGTTTCATTTTAATAAAGTCAATAAAATAATTTTATATACATATCATCACATCTTTTACCCATTACTGGGCGTGGCACTGTGCCATAGCAGATCTCTGGAAGTAATATATTTTGCACGTGAAATGCGGTGGCCACCCGTCAAATCACGCCGATCAAAGATGTTAGTGGAGGGGAGCCACAGATGTAATTTTTAATATGGAGTAAAGTTAATCGGCTAAGGGAATCGAACTATGGTTCTCAAATACATAAATCGACAAGTTAAACTGAATACTGAAAAAAAAAATCGAAAATTTTAAAAACCCGTCCGTGCGCTCTTTATTTCGTCCTGTCATTAGGCATTTACTTATCATGTAATGGAGTAGGTGGCTTGTAGATTCGAGAACCCGGATTCGATTCCCACATCTGACAAACAATTTTCACTACATTAAAACTACCCCTGTGGTTCCCCCTTCACTAACATCTTTGGGAGCCGTGATTTGACAACTAGTAACCGCACTTCACGCGCAAAATATATCACTTGCAGAGATCTGTTACGACAGAGTGCCACACTCAATAATGGGTAAAATGCGTGATGATATATTTTATTCTTATCATGTATTATATCGTTTTAAAATATTGATCGAATCGGCGATCGAAGTATGCCTGCACTTCTTGCATTCATTTCTACAGAATAATATTATAAATTTAGGTCATGGTTAAATAAACTGCTTGTAAAATAATTATAGGAAAATTACATGCATTGCACATGCATATTGATACCTACTTATTTTAAATTAGACTAAAACCAAGCGGCTTGTTCTGTGAGTGCTGCTGATAGCTTTTTATCATATTTTTACTGTAAAATTAATAGACCACAATTAGTTTAGAAAAAAACTGAAAAATGTGCTGAAATACGGCATATCCAATCTATTCAGTGCTACTCGTAACTTAATATTTAAGGTAGTACTAGCGTGAAATTTTCTTTTTGCAGATCTGAATAGTTATGATAGGTGATTACAAGCGAATGAAACGTAGCGGCGATATTTATACTTAATTTAAATAACCGTACTTACATAAAATGCAGCCCAAATACTGAGAGAATACCTGTCCTAAGAAAGCCCTAAGATATCTATTCACGGTTTTGCATCTGGAAAGAATATACTAAATAAGCATTAAAGCTCAGTGAGAACACACCTCCAATCATTCACATCAATTACTCCACAGATCCACTCCAGGTCATATAACATTCACATACTTGGCCAAGTCACACAACATTCGCTAACCTTTCGTATCTCGTTGGTTACCCGGGTTAGGGTTACTACAGCTCACAAGGCTGCTCGCTGTACGGTGGCGGCTTGACTAGGGTTCCGCTACAGCCCAAAGCTGCTCGCTGACGTTGGCGGCCAGTCACGGTTCCGCTACAGCACAAAGCTGCTCGCTGTACGTTGGGAGCCAACCACGGATCTCCATATGACCACACTCGGCCACAGTCGTAACATGCGCTCACACTTGCGCTAACTCAACAATACCATCAACCAACTCAACTCACATACGCAAGGAGGACTCACCTCTAAACCTGTCCTGAATATCCTCGAAACTCTATCAGGCACTTAACACAATATCTAACCATCTCAATACTACTTTACTTGTCAAACGATGAACTGTAACTAACGTAAGCCATCCGACGATTCGGTTAATAAATATTCAATCAAACATTACATAATTACCTAGTTGCGTTAATAAAAGGAGATGACATAAGCAAAGACGAGCTAACTAATAAAATTAATGAGATGAAATAAATATGACTGTGACAGAATGAAATTTGGCGCACGTAAACATTGGATAGTCATACGCATCCTGTTAAAATACGAAACACATTCATCGTCTGTGAACAAATATATTCGCTTGTAAAGATGAGTTCTTATACACGGGGCTTATGGCGATCATCACTCAGAATCGCACATATTTGGTTTGTGTACCTCGAAAATATTACAGTTTCATTTGAAAAACTAGTATGATGTTCTAGAACTATCCATGTATATTGTATCAGAAGTTTAGTAATGGCTATATAGACATGCAAAGCCTTGTTTTTAACGAAAAATTAAGACCACCACACGGTGGTATGGTATTTGAAAATACACTAGACCGACAACCTGTTAACAATTCATGATATTCAAATTATAATAGGTATAAAACACCTTTTTTATTAAATTTTTATATTTTTTTGAGCGTCAGTCTCGCATCTCGACAACCGATGGCGCCACCGTCACACTAGTACTACTTTAACAACGAAATAAAATAGAAACTTCAATTTTACGTAAAATGTCAAGTTTGTTCACTTTTTGGCTAGGAGATTGAGTTGCTGTATACATTCAAACAATTTCGAAACATTGAAAATATATTTTTTTTTTCGTTACCCTGTCAGAAAATAAAAAAAAATATCAACTACTGTTATCGACACGGTAGTATACCAAGCTCAAGATTGTGAAATGTTTACAGGATCTGTATAAAGCGGCACTGCGATTAGAAATATTTTACTGTTAGGGTCAGTTTTTCAATCACCGATTAATGTTAATCATGATTAAATAATAATAGAAACCATAGTTTCCATTATTATTTAATCATAATTAATATTAATCGAGAGTAAACCGGTGATTGAAAACTGGCTCTTAGTGTTATACGTAATATATGAACCGCTCTGTCGACCAATACTTACTATAATAGACCAGTGAAATAAATACAATTTCACAGTGACGTTCTGTCGGGAGTACAGTTGTACCACTGTATCCCCACTTCGTTTGCAAACTGCGATAAGCTCATCACATAATTGTAGCAAAATGAAATCTGCACAGGACAACACTATTCGTAGTGGAGCGCGGGGATATTTTTGCAAATGTTATATAGATGTGCGATAATGAAGCACAAAATAAAACACTCAAGTTAAATTTATCAGCGAAAACTCAAGAAAAAGAATTAAAATATTTCAACCGAGAGTAGCAAATTGAACAGATGCGACGCCCATGGTTTATTGTGTAACACTACGATTGAGTGGATTACTCTCCCTTTCCCGTTTGGCATTCTCTCTTGGCAACGACAGAAGTAATCTCTGTGGTGTATACTTGAATATATAGTTATAATTTATAATAATTATGAATACAGTAATGCGTATAGTATATAACAACTGTGGCGTTGCGTGAACGCTGCGGGCATTTTGAATCATAATGTCCGCATATAATGTCCCGGTCAATATGGTTTTGTTTTTATACTTCCTAGATCGTATCAAAATAATAAACAACAAATAATGTAAATGAAAAATATAAATACATGGTGTTCAATTAAGGGCCGGTTTTTCAATCACTGATTAAAACCTCCGTTAAGTTAATCATGGTTAATTTAATCAGGAGTATAACCATGGTTAATTTTTCATTTGGGTTTTTCAAATCAGAAATGAAGTCTGATTAATAAAATTAAATTTAATCATGGTTAGTTAAGCTTAGGAATTTTTCACTACAAGGGTGGTATTAAAAAGTGGTGCTGACGGAACAGCCCCCGGATCATGTAAATGTGAAAACGATATTGCGTTTTCACTTGAGTGAAAACGATATTCGTTATTCAATTGATCACGTAAAATTAGTCACTCACTACGTTTTCAACTTCGGATATTTCCGTGAACTCACTACGTTTTTCTCTAAACGATATCGTATTCTTAGTACCTTTTTATTTTTATGTCAAAGAACTTTGACAAGTAAAAATCAACATTATTTAATAAACATAAATAGTAAAAATAATTATTATTTAAGTAAGTATATCAATATTATGTAGATAAAATTTATTCATATAAAACAATTCTTAGCTCTTTCTACATAATGCTCCCTATTTTTCCTCCGCCAGTTTTTGATAGTTCTTTTTTTTAAAGCGCTGCTTGCTTTTAGCCCTCTGCTTATAATCTGACCAAGCCTACAAAGTCACATGAATACATTTTTTTTAAAATAATAAATGTCAAATTGCAATTATACTTTCTGCTACAATTGAACAGCTTTTATTCCACTGCCCAGCGCATTTAAGCGTATGGTCAAGTCGCTTCACAGTTCATTAATTTTGGCCCGTCCTTAAACTGCTTAATACGTCCTTGTATCATTTCCTTATTTATTTCAAAATATGATATAAAGGTTACCCATATATCAGCCTTTCGTGCCATTCTTGAAATTTTATTGTCCTGTAATATTAATTATTATAAATTTTATGAAAACATTAATCGTCAAATATTTTCATAGGAAAAATTAACGTATTTCATTATTTATAATTGATGTACCTTGATTTTTTTACCTGTGTCGAGTGCAAACGTCAAACTTAATTAAATTGTGACATAGTAAGCAATGAGACAAATTGAAAAAATAAATAAAAGAATTTTGAAATAAAGAACGACTTATAGAAATATAAATGAATTAAACAAAGATGTGAATAGTGAGTAACGTTTTCACCCACAATGAACATTGCGTTTAGAAATGACAATTTAACCGACGCAAAACAATATCGTTTTCGCTATTCATTTTTACATAATCGCAATTGACACGAGTCACTACTATTCACTTCTACTCATTTTTACATGATCTCACCTCATGGGAATATCATACCATTTTAATTTGATAAAAACATTACAATTAAGTAGGCCTGCAATCTTTATTTGATTGTTTAACTGTCAATTTGACAAATAATATTCAAAATGAGTGCAAAAAGAGTGCGTAGTGCTAATTTTTTTCATGAAGAAAGTGAAAAACTAATAAATATAATTAAAAAATATGAAAACATTATTGATTGCAAGAAAAACGATGCAATTTGTTTAAAAGAAAAAGAAAAAACTTGGAAGAAAATTTTAACGCATTTTAATGCAACTGTAGGAGAAAAATTAAGAAGTTTAAAAGAAATATAATTAAAATATGACAATTAAAGCGACAAATAAAGAAAAAAATTAGTAAACATAAATTAGAACAACTCACTGGAGGAGGAGTACCTAATATTTCCCCATTGACTCCCACGGAAGAAAATTTACATTCTATGATTTTATATATCAAATACCTTTCTGTAGAATGTTGAATTTCATCTTTGATAATTTCTTAAACGAAGTTCACACTTTGCTTTGTTAGACGGAATCTATCGAAAAAATCTTTATCGTCCCATTTAAGAAAATGGTTCGGCCTTTCTCTTATATTATATTCTCTTTTCGTTTTTTATATTGCTCACATATCAATTCTAAGTCCTCATCAGAACTAACATCACATAAAATATCCATATTTCACATGTAACATAGGACTGACAATGAAAGTAGAATTATCTGTCAAAACTCCGGTTAGTAGTTTAATCAGCCAAAATCGGCCGATTAAATTATTGCCTCAAATTTCAATTAATCAATGAGATTACCATAGTTACCGCTAACCAGTATTTTAATCAGTAATTGAAAAACCGGCCCTAAGTCCATTTTTCCCTACGTTAAACACATGCAAAAATCTTAGATGGTTTGAGTGAGATGAGTGTACAACCTCCTTATAGTATAAGTTACACAGGTAGATGTTGAGATAAGCATCCTCATTGTTATGACTTCAAGTTCAGTAGTATTTAGTAAAAGTCCGGAAGTTCAGAAGTGCCGTGAGCCAGATGAAAGTTTCAGTTTCAGTTCTACCCTGCTGACGTCACAAGTATGTTGCCTCGCATATTTTAAAACTTTTGTTGAACTTGAGATTTACAAGCTTCAAACATAAAGTAGAAGTATTAAATTTCATATTACTTTCTCATATTAATATTACTTTTTCAGTTGTGTGCACCAACAGAAATTACATTCTTGAGGGTTGGCAACTTTTGAAACATTATATATTAAATATATTTATTAGATATTAAAGTGACATAAATCTGTGACGAATTGTGTTTGTTTGTCACTTTAGATTGTTTAAATATACCTCATGCATCTAATATTCCGTCAGATTTTGCCTGTCAAAACGTTGGCTCTGACACTGTAATAGGAGAAGATTCAACATAAGCTGTATTCCATTTGCCACTTGGTTCATATAAATCAGTTCTGATAAATTCGAGACATGACTAAATGTACTGAATTAAGGTGGTACTATCATGGAAGCATATAACCCGGATTATAATGAAATGTAAATATGTTATTTCTCATGTGTTTCTACCTAGTTTGCAATTTTTTTTAAAAAGTTTACCGTTGTTGAGTTGAGTAATGTAAAGTTAAAGTCGATCAAAGTCGATCAAAAATGCATTGGCGTTATAGGAACTGTACCTCGCGAGGCAGCTTACTGCAAAATAAATTCATATATTGTAGTTATTTTTTAACAAAAAACTAACACACAGTACAACATGTAAAGATAAAGGTATGAGAATTAAGAAATCCATGCCTTACCGGATTAGTTTCAAAGAAATTGGCGATGAAAGTTGGATATTCTATGATAATCAATAGAACTGTCAGAAATGCCTGGCAACATTGCACAGGTAGACAGAGATGGTCACACGCGTAAACAGAGATAGTCGCAGGCGTAGACAGAGATGGTCGCACGAATAACAAAGCAAGAACTATGAAAGTTATTCTTTCGATCAGTCAAATATATTAATTTTAATACAAAAAAAAATATTACAGCATTTTTTTATTTATTTGTTGTTACAGTTGATAATAATTGCTTTGCTGCATTTTTCTCATTTTTCTTATGAACTGTCAACAGGATGTATCGAAAATACAGTCACGTTTCGTACCGACTGGTAATATCATGCCGCTTGTGGTTCTAACCTTGTTGTCATAGCTTCTGCTGTGTAAAATCTTTCACTGCTATTGGTTAAGTGCATTTTTGTAAGCAAAGAAACATTAGTGCCGAAAATAATTTGTACTTTATGCAATTGTAAAAAGAAAATATAAGTGAGAGCGATTTAAATTTCGCGCCAAGCACGGAATTTCTTATTTTAGGCACATACGCTTATGGAAAAAGAAGAATTATGCAGTGATATATTTTGACGTTTATAAACATAACCTTAAATTGCAGTATGTCTAATCTGTACACATCACATTAACGAGACAAGAACGCAAGTATATTATTATTAAATATGATAATTAATAAAAATAACCGAACAAAGTAAAATATATCGAGAAATAGTTTTATTTAAAGATTGAGTGAAATACATAATATTTATTATTTGTATATATTAATACCACGTTGTTACAGTTGCTTGAAACTATTATACTATCTAAAGAAATATTGATTTCTTCCGTACCTACCTGTTCATATTATTAACAGTAATATTATTGACAACAATTTCGTTGATTGTCATTGTCAAGAATAGATCCAACAATTACCTTTGGAGGTGTATATGATAAAGAAGAATCAGTCAGTGTAGTATTCCAATCTAGACGATTTTGAAGAAATTATCTTGAAATTAATGAAATATTTTTAAATAACGTAGAACAATGTCCAACCAATCAACAAACTAACCATAGCAACGCCGTACAACATCGTTCTCGTGTAATATCATTAAAATTTTATAAATTTTGATCATATTTTAGTGATTTTCTAAATCGCATTGTAGGAAAAATGTTGTTTATAACACGTGCCGAAAAAGGTTACTTGCTCGTGCAGATTTCCGCACTCGGCACTGCACTTGCACGTAATCAATGAGCCTTTTTCGGCACTTGTTATAAAAATAACTATTATTAAAGATAGTTCAATTATCTGTATAAATATTTTTTATTGGTTGTACATAACAACTAAAAAATGAATTATAATTACCAATATTTGAATTTACAATGTACAAATTAGATCTAAATTTGGTAAAAATTTCTTACCTCCAAGCACTAACTGACACTGATAGCCAGTGATTCTATACCACATAATAAGTCAGGAAAGTTATGTCATGTAAAAACACTGTTCTGATTAGGGAATACAATACCGGGATCCCGGACAAAATTTGTCCGATATTCAAACCGGTATTTAGCATAAAAATACCGGTTTTTCGGTATTTTTTCAATTAACACCAGATAAAGAGGACACATTGAACGATAAATTACAATATGCCATAAATAAAAAGTTTTTAACTGTTCCCAATCTTCCCAAAGGAAAAAAAAACAGGATTTGGGCAATTAATCAGGAAGGAAATGATATTTTTTGAAGAGGAAGGTATTAAAGGCGTGAATTTACAATTAACATACGATTATTTACAAACAGTGGCACCAACAAGTGTGGAATCGAAAAGGACATTTTCAGCCGCAACTCTAATATGCACAAGAATAAGATCCAGATTAAATGATGACACACTAGATCATATTTGTTTACTAAAAGCTTATTTTAATTCCATTGAAGCAAAAAAGTAAAAGTTCATATTGTTTATTTTACATATATAGAGTTATGTACGATACCTATCTTTATTTTTTGATGTTTTATTTATATTTTATAATTATTAAAATAAAATGATTAAATTTGACATTCACTTAATCTATATACCACACGCACACACCACATCCTACTGTAAATAAATGTTAAATTGGTTCAATTTTGAAAAATGTATCAATACCGGTATTAATATCGGTATCCGGGTTCTCAAAACGAAAATACCGAGAGACCGGTATTGAAATTTTTGCCCGTTATTGTATTCCCTAGTTCTGACGTATTATGTATACTATTTTTTCTGAAACCGTTTAATTTAATCTATAATTAATCATAAATAATTCAAAATATATATATTTTTTATATGAATTGTATTGACAGCAGTCCTGAATCCAAAGTTACAACAACAAAATAGTCAGGTAAAATACAAAACAGTCACGTAAAGTCTTTACCAGACTGTTTTGTACTTTACCTGACTGTTATTTCTGTTGTAACCTTGGATACGTACTTTATTTAACTGTTTTGCTAAAAATCTACTTTCCATACTAAAATTGGTTAGGAAAGTAAACACTTTCGTGCTGGTTTCAGGAAAAAATCTTACATTATTATCGAACATACGCGTATACATTTTGCAATAAAGACTAGTGAAGACTGATAAATATAGCAGAATTTTCCATCTCGTGTCATATAGTGTGTCACAACCTTTCTAGTTCTCGAGATCGCAGTGGTGAGCGTCGAACAGGAAACACTCTGCATGCCTACATGCTTGGAAGGAAAATTCCAATAATCGTTATACGTCCGTTTATCTGTTCTGTCAAACAGATAATTTGTCTCTGTTTGAAGTTCCTGATATAAAGTCTTGTAGAAACAACTGAAGGGGAAACCGCTCCTCAACATTTTGCTCACTTATTTCAATTTACACTCTATTTCCATTATTTCTCAAATACGAGGTAGACATCTTAGAGACTGGGGCTTTGAGAACCCAAATTCAATTTACATATTCGGCAAACTGATTTTCACGACATTAAAATTATCTCTGTTGGTCTTCCTCTACTACCATGGGGCGATTTGCCGGCTGGTAACCGCACTTCACGCGCATAAATATATCTCTTACCAAGATCGGTTACTGCAGTGCAGAGTGCCACACTCAGACTTTTTTATTTCTTTAGCCCTTTTACATTACACTAAATATTAAACAAGATTTTGAACAATTTTTGAAACAATCTAAGCTACGTAGTAGCGGGGATGGTAATTGACTGGTCAACTATCCTTTGTTCAATTGACCTAGTATTTGACTGGTCCTTTGTCAAATTGCTCACGTCAAATACTAAGTAGTGAGAAGCGTGCTGGTACCATAATGGGATATTCAAGTGGTAGAGCTTCTTAATATATATATTTATTAAAATAAATTCTTGACCATATATCATATTTAATACAATATAAAACCATACCATAAATGATATCTTTATTGCTCAAATATGAAAGTTAAAGTTGAATAATTAAAATCGCTCATTTGTATTTCGCACTGCCATATTGCAATTACGTAGTTGCATTAAGCCAATCACAGAACTTTGTCTGAAACGTTTGTCGGTGCTCAACTTTACTGAGAGGAAGACGAAGAAGAAATAAGCATTCAGCATTCTACGATTCTACCAATGACGTATAATACTAGACGAATTATGCCGTATTCAAGTCAATGCAGTATTGTGGAGAAAGGGATGGGATAACTTTTGGGTCCGCCGGGTGCGCGGCAGGGAGCGAGTACACTTTGATGTTATGCAAGTTGCTCCTTGCCGCGCACCCGCCTCACCAACCAGTTATTCTATCCCTTTCTGCTTTACAACAAACGCCGTTGTTATCCGTCTAGTTATGTTTTGTCTGAGGATTCTATGACAACGACACACGTTACGTGAAGTTACGTGTTATTTATCTCTGTCTTATCTGTCTCTTTAAGCTAAGATGCAATTACGCCATATTCGTTTGTTTCGAAAGTTTAAATATTTTTATCATGCTTAATACAAGTATAAAAAAAATAAAAAAATTTGGGTATAATAATTTGATTACATAGATTAATATATAAAAAATTCAAGAAAGTCTTGAAAGGCCCATTCTTTGTGTAGCATCTTTGGACAGGTCGACGCGTATCCTGTGTTGACGAGATGCAGTAATTGCGGTATACAGTTCGCACTTTTTAAGCGTTGGTGTGTGTTAATTATACAGCTGTGGTCATCGCGCACATGTTTCGTGTTTATTTCTTAAATAAATAAATAAATATATCATCACGCCTTCTATCCATCACTGGGCGTGGCACTCTGCCGAAGCAGATCTTGGTAAGTGATATATTTTTGCGCGTGAAGTTCGGTTACCAACCGTCAAATCACGGCCCCCAAAGGTGTTAGTAGAGGGGGATTCACAGGAATAGTATTAATGTGGTGAAAATGTTTGTCGGCAGAGGGAATCGAACCAGAGTTCTCAGGATCCACAGGCCGACACGATAACCACTGTGCCACCTATTATTTCTTGTATTCTTATTATTTATCTATTTACATTAGCATTAGTTTTATATTTTTTTTACCAAAGAAATATTTTTTACTTTGTTTTTTCGAAATAGATTTAATTTTTTATTCAATAAATTCAGATTGATTAAGTCAATTATTCCAACATCAGTCAAATTGACCGTCAATTGACAACTTTTGACCGGTCAATTAATCGAGCTGCCATCCCTACGTAGTAACATACATCAAGTTGTTTGAAATATCCAATTTCTTTAATATTACGTGAATCACGAAGTTACTACGTACACATACTCACACACAAATTGTCTCAAACATGGGTAGGTGAACCTATTTATTACTATATTTTATGAAACTACTTGAAAAACTATGATGATTAGTGAAAACGCTGGTTGAAAATTCTTTGTATTACAAGAGATATGATTTTTTGAAGTTTTGTGTTCCCGTTGTGATGTCCCAGGTTCGGTTCAGTGGTACTTAACTTGTTTCGTTCAAAGAGTGCAAATAATATACAATTTAATTCTTAAAAAATAATCTTACTATGTTGAAATAGTTATTTTTATATCAACATTTTTCCTACAACTGTGCGATTTAGTAAATCACTAAAATATTATCAAAATTTATATAATTCTAATGATATTACATGAGAACGATGTTTTACGGCGTTGCTATGGTTTGTTTGTTGATTGCTTGCACATTGTTCTACGTTATTTAAAAATATTTCACTAACTTCAAGATAATTTCTTCAAAATCGTCTAGATTGGAATAGTACAGTGAGTGATTCTTCTTTATCATAAACACCTCCAAAGATAATTGAAGCTCAGGATCATACTATGTTGCATCTATTTTCGACAATGACAATCAACCTGCTGCTGGTACTTCTAAAGCCCCCGAAATTGTTCTCAATAGTATTACTGTTAATAATATGAACAGGTACGGAAGAAATCAATGTTTCTTTAGATAGTACAAAAGTTTCCACTTTACATTATGTCAATATAAGCAACTGTAACAACTGTGTTAATAATATACACAAATAATAAATATGAAGTATTTCACTTACTTAAAACCATTTATCGATATATTTTACTTTGTTTGGTTCTTTTTATTAGTTGTGTACAGATTAGATATACTGCAATTTAAGGTTATGTTTATAAACGTCAAAATATACTACTGCATATTTACTAGCGCTGGTTCACCGTATCTTCTTCTTCCATAAGCGTCTGTGGCCAAAATATGAATTACGCGCTTGGCGCGAAATTTAAATCGCTACCAAAAAAACTTTTTTACAGTTGCGTAATGAAGCACTTTCCGCACTAGTGTTTCTTTGCTTTCGGAAACGCACTTGGTCGGCATTTATCTACTTTCCATACGTAGCCAACGCAATTATAGTTACGTAATAACAAAGAAATCGCACAGTTGTAGGTAAATAACTATTTTAACTCTTTAAATAAAACCATTTATCGATATATTTTACTTTGTTCGGTTCTTTTTATTAGTTGTCTACAGATTAAATATACTGCAATTTAAGTATCTTCTTCTTCCATAAGCGTCTGTGGCCAAAATATTCGGCACTTGTTATAAAAATAACTATTTTACTTTATTTTATTCAAATATCGACGTTTCGCTGACCTGAATCATCTCCTATGATAATACACAAGGTATGAAATATCACGCTTGTTTCCAAGTAAAAATGGCGAAACAAGCATTGCAAAATTTGACTTAGGGCCAGTTTTTCAATCACCGATTAATGTTAATCATGATTAAATAATAATGGAGACCATGGTTTCCATTATTATTTAATTATGATTAGCACTAATCGAGAGTAAACCGGTGATTGAAAAACTGGCTCTTATAGTGTTATACGTAATACATGAACCGCTCTACCGACCAATACTAACTATAATAGACCAGTGATTGAAAAACTGGCCCTTAAAATAATAAAATTTGATACAGATAGTGTCAATAAACAGATGAAAATTAATCAAAAATGTCTTATATAACAACACTGAAGACTCTTGCCGAACGAAAATAGAATTATATAAACCAAAAGTGTAGTTTTTTTAATAATAATGGGCCTTTCAAGACTTTTTTGAATTTTTTATATATTAATCTACGTAATAAAATTATTATACCCAAAATTTGTATTATTTTTTTAAACTTATATTAAGCATGATAAAAATATTTAAACTTTCGAAACAAACGAATATGACGTATTTGCATCTTAGCTTAAAGAGAGACAGATAAGACAGAGATAAATAACAAGTAACTTCACGTAACGTGTGTCGTTGTCAGTAGAATCCTCAGATAAAACATAACTAGACGGATAACATCGACGTTTGTTGTGAGTCAGAAAGGGATAGAATAACTGGTTGGTGAGGCGGGTGCGCGGCAAGGATCAACTTGTATAACATCAAAGTGTACTCGCTCCTTGCCGCGCATCCGGCGGACCCAAAAGTTATTCCATCCCTTTCTGCTTCACAACACTGCAGTGACTTGAATACGGCATAATTCGTCTAGTATTATACGTCATTGGTAGAATCGTAGAATGCTGAATGCTTATTTCTTCTTCGTCTTCCTCTCAGTAAAATTGAGCACCGACAAACGTTTCAGACAAAGCTCTGTGATTGGCTTAATGCAACTACGTAATTGCAATATGGCAGTGCGAAATACAAATGAGCGATTTGACTTATTCAACTTTAACTTTCATATTTCAGCAATAAAGATATCATTTATGGTATGGTTTTATATTGTATTAAATATGATGTATGGTCAAGAATTTATTTTAATAAATATATATTAAAAAGCTCTACCACTTGAATCCCCCATTAGTCCAATTCTGAAAAGAGTTTTAGCTAATCCTAAATTTTGAGTTAGTCGAGTTAAGCTAAACTATATTCTGAAAAAAAAAATTAAACTTACTCTAATATAATTTTGTAGCCATTTGGTATTCGAAATGTGATTTGAATTAACCTTTTAAAATCGGACTAAAATAAGATTGACTAATCCAAACTTCAGGCTTAGCTAAAATTGTTTTGAGAATCGGGCTAAATATTATTAACAATACATTTAAACATAAGCATTTGTATTGTAGTTCAAATAATACTTATTTATCACGACATTCATTTATTACTTGTATTATCAATTAATACTTGATTGTATGCACATGTACGCCTACACATCCTTTATTGTTTTGTTATCACAGACACACAATATTGCACGTACATACGTGCGGTATAGAATTTCTCTTCAATTTTTAATTTTGTATTACTAAATTGCACAATAGAGTACACTCCAGTCTAGAAATCATAAACAATGGGCTGCACAAAGTTAATACCAAACACCAGTGAATAGTCATTCCCCCTTCTAAAGACTTTCATTTGTTGGTGGTATTATATCGATCTATCTACTCAATCAACCACTAAACGTCTATTATAACTTTAATTGATCCGTTATCAACTGCCACCACCGATGTCAACAACTTCATCCCTTTCTGAACGATATCTTCGAGCTTGCGTCTTACCCGTGTGCCTTTCATCTGAACTACTAATAAATTTGTTGCCGTTTTAGAAACTGTAGTAATAAGAATTTTACCTGTTACTATTTTCGTTTCGATTTTTGTGATTTTGTAGTAGAATTTGGTATAATAGTAATGTAGTAGGAGGGGAAAGAAAGAAGTTATACGAGAGCAGGGTGAAAAGTCCCTGAAAAATAAAACAAGAAATGATTTAATGGTCAAAACATATTTTATTTCTTAACATAATCTCCTTGTAGCTCGATACACTTCGTCCAACGTTTTTTTTTAATTTTTCGATCCCTTCCAAATAATACGATTTTGGCAATCCTTCAAAATAGGTGTTTGTCTCAGCGATGATCTCATCGTTGGAACCAAATCTCTTTCTGCCGAGCCATTTCTTCAAGTTTGGAAATAGATAAAAATCGCAAGGGGCCAAATCTGGAGAATATGGTGGATGACGAACCAATTCGTAGCGCAATTCATGCAATTTTGCCATTGCGACTGCGGACCTGTGCGCCGGTGCGTTGTCCACAATGCGGCACCCATCTGGCAGATAGCTTTCTCATATCCAAAAATTTATGCAAAATGTTCCGTACCCGTTCGGTTGAGGTGCTCATAGCCTCAGCCAGCTCGTGCACTTTAACTCGCCGATCGTCCAATATCATACCATGGATTTTATCGACGATTTCTGGCGTTGTAACCTCAATTGGATGACCAGAACGTTCGGCGTCCTTTGTGGTCATACTACCACAACGAAAATCAATAAACCACTTGTGAATCGTTCCAATCGATGGTGAGGAGTCCCCATAATGTTTAACAAGCGATGCTTTGGTTTGCGTAATGTTTTTTCCATGCAAGAAATAATGTTTAACCAAGACGCGAATTTCACTTTTTTCCATGTTTTCAAAAATCCTTCAAGGTTGCTTGGTTTCGATGGATGTCAAAACAGAACTGAATGACATATCAGTCTGAAAATTTTAATGCGTTCTAGTTAAAGATGGTACATCACAAATGTCACATGAGATTTGCGATTGTGGTGCCTTCTGTTTTATTTTTCAGGGACTTTTCACCCTGCCCTCGTATAGAAATGAAGAGGCAAGTAGTAAATAATAAATAAAAATAAATAAATATATTCCAACTTGCCTTTTACCCATGACTGGGTGTGGCACTCTGCCGAAGCAGATCTCGGTAAGTGATATATTTATGCGCGTGAAGTGTGGTTACCAGCTGTCAAATCATGGCCCCCAAAGATGTTAGTTGTGGGGGGGGGGCACAGGGGTAATTTTAAAATGTTTGTCGGCTATGGAATTCGAACCGAGGTTCTCAGGATCCACACAGGCCAACTTGATACCACTGGTTATGAATAGAAGAAATTGGAAAAAGCATATAGTGCCTGCGTCAAGCAGATAACTATTGATGATTTAACCTAGGTCGCACTGCAATGATTCTATCTTCATATAAGAACATATATATAAATCAAATTATAGTTCAATTATAGGCGTATTCCATTTGCCATTTGGATCAGATCTAACTTACATTTACTGATCCAGATCACTTATTTATTTCGCTAGATTACATCGTTCACTTTATTTCTAGTATTAGAATTACAGATTCTAATTACATTATTATTAATGATCATTACCTCATATGAGGCTGGTTATAAATAAAAAATAAATTAATTAATATATATCATCACGTCTTTTACCCAATACTGGGTGTGGCACTCTGCCGAAGCAGATCTCGGTAGGTGATATATTTATGCGCTTGAAGTGCGGTTACCAGCTGTCAAATCACGGCCCCCAAAGATGTTAATGGTGGGGGAGCCACAGGAGTAATTTGAATTTGGTGAAAATGTTTGTCGGCATCGAACCGAGGTTCGCAGGATCCACAGGACGACTCGATACCACTGAGCCATTACCCCATGTGAGGCTGGTTATAAATAAATAAACATATCATCACGCATTTTACCCAATACTGGGTGTGGCCCTCTGCCGAAGCAGATCTCGGTAAGTGATATATTTATGCGCGTGAAGTGCGGTTACCAGCTGTCAAATCATGGCCCCCAAAGATGTTAGTTGTGGGGGGGGCACAGGGGTAATTTTAAAATGTTTGTCGGCTATGGAATTCGAACCGAGGTTCTCAGGATCCACACAGGCCAACTTGATACCACTGGTTATGAATAGAAGAAATTGGAAAAAGCATATAGTGCCTGCGTCAAGCAGATAACTATTGATGATTTAACCTAGGTCGCACTGCAATGATTCTATCTTCATATAAGAACATACATATAAATAAAATTATAGTTCAATTATGTGTTCAATCGACCGTTTTTGGTACTCATTTCCATGGCAACCGTTTATGGGGGATTCAAGTGAAAGTCAATTAAGGATGTAATTAAGGAAATTCTGTACTAAAGGCCTGTTTTCAAATGTTTAAATTTAAGTTAGATTAACAAATTAATTAATTGGGAACAGTGAACAATTTTATTATTATTATAAGTCATTATTATTTCTTTTTTTTTGTTGCTTCTTTGCGGAACAAGTTGCAACCCAAAAAAATTTGTTAATAGTTTTGTAAAATACTTTAAGAAAACGGTATTTCTTTGCTAATTTAATTAATATTGTATCTCTTATAGTTCTCGAGATAGCATTGATGGTGACACAACTAAATTAAACACCTTATATAAAAAAATAACCTTTATGAATATATTTGTACAAATTTTTTGACAGTTACATACAAATTACATTTAATATATTTTTTATTTATGCCACTAATAAGTATCGGGAACTGCATTCGAAGATAAAAAAGCGACCCTTTTATTAGAAGTAAATTTTCAAATCCAAACTGAATTTTATTTATTTATTTTTTCAGTATGGAGTACATTACTCAGTGGTAAAGTGTTAGATTCTGGATTTGAGAACACGAGTTCGATTCCCAGAGCCTACAAACATTTTCACCTCATTGAAATTACCCCTGTGGCTCCCCTTCCATTAACATCTTTGGGGGACGTGATTTGACGGCTGGTAATCGCACTTCACGCTCAATAATAAATCTCTTATCGGGATCTGCCTCGGCAGAGTGCCACACCCAGTAATGAGTAAAAGGCTTGATGATATGTTTATATTTATTTATTTTTATAATTTTCATCTTTTTTATGCTATTTAATTTGTCTACTTACTATTGTCTCATTATGCAATATGTTACATAGTATTTTATCGGTAGATGGCACTGCATGGTGCTCCGTAGCTCTCAGGTTATGATATCAGTTTAGATATTCTTCACTAGCCCCTAGTTGGTCTAGATGGATAGTTGATCGCACCATACTGATGAGCTCCTAAAGAGCAACACGCGTCTATGTTAAAGCTGAACTGACCAGCCTTTTGATGATGACCTAATAAGTTGATTCAAATGTGCTGTAATTTTTGTGGAACTTTGACAAGTGTTGGAATTTTTTTCCTACGATTTTTTTGTTATTACGTAACTATTATTGTCTTGGTTACGGGTGGAAAGGAGACAAATGTAGACCAAGTACTTTACTGTAAGCGAAAAAGCACTAGTGCGGAAAGTAATTTGTGTTTTACGCAACTGTCAAAAGAAAGTTTAATTGAGAGTGATTTAAATTTCGCGCTGAGCGCAGAATTCATATTTTGGTTATAGACGCTTCTGGAAGAAGAAGATGCGGTGACCGAACGCTAGTAAATATGTAGTAGTATATTTTGACGTTCATAAACATAACCTTAAATTGCAGTATATCTAATCTGTACACAATTAATAAAAAGAACCGAACAAAGTAAAATATATCGATAAGTGGTTTTATTTTAAGAGTAAGTGAAATACATAATATTTATTGTTTGTGTATATTATTAACACAGTTGTTACAGGTGCTTATATTGACATAATGTGAAGTGGAAACTTCTGTACTTCCGTAGCTGTTCATATTATTAACAGTAATATTTTTGACAACAATTTCGGAGGTTTTAGAAGTACCAACAGCAGATTGTTTGTCATTGTCAAGAATAGATCCAACATAGCATGATCTGGGGCTTCAATTATCATGTTTATGATAAAGAAGAATCACTCACTGTACTATTCCAATCTAGACGATTTTGAAAAAATATTTTTAAATAACGTAGAACAATGTGTAAGCAATCAACAAACCATTGCAACATCGTAAAACATCGTTCTCGTGTAATATCACTAAAATTTTATAAATTTTGATTATATTTTAGTGGTTTTCAAAATCGCACAGTTGTAGGAAAAATGTTGTTTATAACACGTGCCGAAAAAGGTTAAGTGCTCGTGCAGATTTCCGTACTCGGCAAGGTTCGTGCGTTAAATTCCGCAGTTGTACGTAACAAGCTTTTTTCGGCACTTGTCTAAAAATAACTATTTCCAATTTTTATTATTTATTAAATAGTGTTGTTTTTATTCTTTCCCCTGTTATAGGGATGTTATATTCTGTTTAAGGGGTAGCTAGCCCAGTGATATCAAGTCGGCCTATGGATCCTGAGAACTTTGGTTCGATTCTCACAGACGACAAACAATTTTCACTATTTTAAAACTACCCCTGTGGCTTCCTCACTACTAACATCTTTGGGGGCCGTGATTTGACGGCTGGTAACCGCACTTCACGCGCAAAATATATCACTTACCGAGATTTGCTTCGGCAGAGTGCCACAGCCAGTAATAGGTAGAAGGCGTGATGATATATTTATTTATATTTATTTATATATTCTGTTGACTGGAATTTAATAAATAAATCATAGAAAAGATACTATATAGAATAGGATTTTGGCACTCATGTGATACTGTGACGTTTTGTGACGTAAAAACAGCTATTCGGGCAAAGATCACTGCGCCATCTACAAAATGAACTATTTTGTTGGGACGAGATTTGAAAACAACGGTTCCTTTCAAATCTTGTTGGGCTGCGCTCACTGCGCCACCTACAAAATGAATTATTTTTTTATGGCGAGATTTGAAAAGGACGGTTCTTTTCAAATCTCGTCCCACAAAAAATAGTTCATTTTGCAGATGGCGTAGTGATCTTTGCCCGAACAGCTGTTTTTACATCACAAAACGTCACAGTATCACGTGAGTGCCCGCATCCTATAAAATGCATAAATAAATAAACAGTAAGTACTAGCCTAATATAGACATGTTCGAAATATAACCAGATGACGCCACAAGTCTCCAAACTTTACTCCATCACTGTACCCACCCCTATCGATCGCTGCTCGCACACATCAGGGGTGCAGTGCAGATGCAGGCTCCTCGCTCGCGGCGTACGTGACTCACCACGCGCGCAGCGTGTCTGCGTAGTGTACGTGTACATGTCACGCGGAGACACGCTGCGTAGAAGAGATTACTGTCTCGTCATTGTAGGTGTCGTTGTTGTCGAGTTTGAGTTATCTGGGGCTCTGAGTGTGATGCTATACGTCTCGTTAGGTAGAGCAGTTAAAGTATCTGTTTGTAGTTGAGGAAAGTGGAGATGTTTAATGGCGTGATGGATAAATACCTTCGGGTATTGTTCGGTTTATTACTGAGTTATTTGGAACATTTGTTGTAATCTGGATGTGTTCGTGATGTATGATAGTCTCGTAATGAATGGAACAGATTTATTTCTTTTTTCTGGCTTCTTTGGCGGACCAACTACTCAGGTCATACGCCGCCATTACGCCCTGATCTGCGTTTTAGGTGTTATGGTCAACAGCAACGCGAGTTTTCTCTGGACGGTCACCCATCCAAATACTACCCGCGCGCAACGTTACTTAACTCGCGTTATCGCTTAGATCAGTACCAACAAGCGCAGCCATGGCCGTTGACAATATTTATTTATTAATAAATGAGGGATTATGTACTTTTATATTTATGTTATTAATTAAAGGGTTGGTTAAATACAAAGTGAAAGCACAAATAAAATATACAGGGTCTTTTTTTTGTATTACAAATAGGAAAAACACCTAAATTTTTACATGTTAATTTTCTATAAGAGGACTTATGATCGAAGTGGAAAATGAAAAAAATGAATCAATTTTTATGTCAAACTGACGTATTGATGTAAAATTAATAGTGTAAATACATAACAAGCATCGAAAGTGTAAGATAACGTGCGAGTGTACAAATTGAAAAACGAGGCGCCCAGCGCCGATTGATTTAAGTCCACGAGCACAGTTATCATACTGTCGAGCGAGTTATGTACACTATTTTTCAGACGACCACAAAATATATTTTGGGTAGAACTGTGAGATATGAATTCACATCTCACAGTTCTACCCAAAACGTATTGTTTTGCTATGGTTACCGTGAGATTTGAAAATGTGTTTACAATAGCCGTATTCCATTTGCCACTTGGTTCACTTAAATTAGTTCAGATAAATTCGCCACATGACTAAATGAACTGAATTAAGCAAAATGATGCACTTATTGGAGTAAATTACTTCAAAGTAAATTAGAATTAGTAATTCTAGTACTGGAAATAAAGTCAGCGAAGTAATCCAGCGAAATAAATACGTAATCTAGTTCAGAAAATGTAAGTTAGATCTGATTCAAATGGCAAATGGAATACAGCTAATGTACTATGAATCCGTAGAAACAACAATTATACAATGAGCAGATATCTTAATAGTCTTAGAAAAAAATCTATATTAAATGTCTGTGGACTGCTTTTCGTGTTATATGTTAAAGGAACTTGATTGTTTTAAGTGAAACATTAATTGTATACCATTTGTTACTTGGATTACTGATATAAATTCAGATAAAATCACGTGACTAATTGAAATGAACGAACTGATTGACTGACAGGAAGATGGCTTACTTCATGCTGAGTCTTAATCGGTAAATTTAACAGTAGGACTAAAGTAAACAAAGTATATCAAATAGAAAGACAAATAAATGATCTGTTCCAGTTTCAACATAAGTTAGATTTGATTCAAATAGAAAAAAGAATATTCCAGACGTAAGAAGTTTAGAAATATATTTTATTTTTCTAATACAAAATTGCGAACAAAATTTAATAGTGAAATATGAAACGTGCTCGCAAAATTTGTAGCTGGAGGCTCATTGACTTATCTAGTCGTAACAATGAACAATTAATATTCGCGTTCATTAAAGTCCCTCTGGTGTAGTTTATACCAGGGTTACTAGAGACAGGTTCAGTTATTTATCCGTAGTTAAGCCTCATTCACAATACGAAATTAGTGGTTATAGTTAGTAGTTACGAGTATAGTTAGTGTTTGTGTTGTGCATATTTGTTGTAATCTGGTAGCTTGGCTTCAACAATAATTATTTTAATATTTATTTTTAATTCGGAGAAAGAGGATAAGAGCAGGATCTAATGGCCAAATCCACAAGTAAAGATCGTGTTTCTTTAATATAGTTTTATTAACTATTATTACTAACTTTTGTACACTATTTACACAGTTTTACAGAGTCAACTTGTTTAAGAGACTTATTCAAGTCCTGGATGGTAGTAGACTTCTTTGAGTCGCGGATGGTAACAGACTTATTCGAGTCGCGGATGGTAACAGACTGACTTCTCTGCTCACGTCTCAGCCTTAGCTGGGTGAGACAAATAACTATACTCAGCATTTTTAAGGGGGCAAACATCATCAAAATATCTTTAGACAATAACAATTCTAAGAACGCTGAAGGGATGCAAAAGGCATCAACAGGATATGACATCATCGTCGAAGACTAAATAGAAATTAATACTATCAACATACATTCTTATTATTTACTAGGGAGATTACAACATATTGTGGTTCATAATACAAAAATTAGCGGTATAGTTAGTGACATTTCTAATCAAATAAATAGTATTTTTGAAAGAAACGTTAGGTGTCAGATCAATCTTTATGTATTTTTGACAGTTGTATTGTTGGTTAATTTCTTGTTGCACGTTATTTCTATATTAAAATGGATGTAAAAGTGTTTATTAAAATGATTCAAAAAAAGTAAATGTATTTATGACAACGAAGATCGTCTGAAATAAAAAATATCAATAAAAAGGACTACTACTATGTAATGGATGACTCCACCAATTTATGACACTTTTTTGTTTCTCCTTTTTCAATTATACTCGTACGTATGTCACCATATACTTACTATCTATATACCGCTGATGCTCGTATTTTACAATAGAAAGTAGCATCCGCTATGAAGGGAGATAGATGTATACATCCATCTCTCTAAATAAGTAATTTCAAAATAAATAATTATTAAATTCAAGACTAATTTAAACTTATAAATTACTTAGGTGTACCTCCCCCGCCACTAACATCTTTTCGGGCCGTAATATGACCGCTGGTAACCGCACTTCATCGCTTATATATTACTTACCAAATTCTGCTAAGCCAGAGTGCCACACTGCCACACTCAGTAATGAGTAACAGTAGTGATGATATATGTATTTGAGTTTATTTAAAAGTTTATTTATTACCCTGTTTGGCTTGTATATGAAGTGAAGTCTATACGTGTATGTTAATTTGCAATAAAGACTGCAAAATAAACTAAAACAATAACAAGTGTACGTGTTCGTGATTCAACAACAACGGAAACTTCGCGTCCTTCAATGAAACAAAATGCAACGTGTCAACCTGTGGTGATAATCACAACAACAAGCACGCAACGTTTCTTCACTTGTCGCAGGAAAATTTCATACATGTTTTTAATAATTATGATGAAATGTGTGTGCACGTAATGCTCAGGGTTTTCAATAAGCATTCATTTTAATTCCAGCGTATTAAATCTTTTCTCACAATTTTTATATCTTATAAATAGCTCCGTTGAAATGCATCGGATAGTGGAAATAAGAACTTGAGTTCGATTTTGTTATCACATTAAAATATTCTTTTGAGCTTTCATTCTATTAACATAATTGGGAATCTGTTAACGCACAGGTCCAAATTTGGAAAGAGTTTTACAAAGGATGAGTGTGATAACAGGCCAGAGCTGGGCAGTAGCTAGCTACTAGCTTAGCTACGTTTACCTTAGCTGTAGCTTAGCTAAATGTGAAAAAATATAGCTGTATGTCTTGTCTACCGACGTAGTTACTTTAACATCAGTCAGTTCAGCTTGTAAAAATATCACAGTTCACTAGTCCCTAGTTGGTCTAGTTGGATAGTTGATCACACCATACTGATGAGTCCCTAAAGGACGAAACGCGTCTATGGTTAAAGCTGAACTGACCAGCCGTTTGATGATGACCTGATAAGTTGATTCAAACGTGCTGTAAAAATTTTGGAATTTGTGACAAGTGATGGAAATTTTGTTTTCCTATTTTTCTTATTTATTGAGTGATTTGTCCAATACGTAGATAATTTCTAATTTTTCCTTCAAAAATAAGGGTAAGAGTACATTTTCAGAATAATTACTATATATTATTAATAATAACAAATGTTTCCCACAACTGTGCGATTTTTTTGTTATTACGTAACTATTATTGCCTTCGTTACGTATGGAAAGTAGACAAATGCAAACCAAGTGCGTTTCTGTAAGCAAAGAATCACTCGTACGGAAAGTACTTTGTTACACAACTGTCAAAAGAAAGTTGTATTGAGAGCGATTTAAATTTCGCGCCAAGCACGGAATTTCATATTTTAGGCACATACGCTTATGGAAGGAAAAGAAATATACAGTGATATATTTTGACGTTTATAAACATAACCTTAAACTGCAGTATATCTAATCTGTACACATCACATTCAGCAGACAAGAACTCAAGTATACCATTTTTAAATATGATAATTAATAAAAATAACCGAACAAAGTAAAATATATCGATAAATGGTTTTATTTAAAGAGTAAGTGAAATACATAATATTGATTGTTTGTGTACTTATATTAATAATACGTAGTTACAGTTGCTTATATTGACATAATTTCAAGTGGAAACTGTTATACTATCTAATGAAACATTCATTTTTTTCGTACCTGTTCATATTATTAACAGTAATATTATTGACAACAATTTCGGAGGTTTAAGAAATACCAGCAGCAGGTTGATTGCCATTGTCAAGAATAGATCCAACAATTACCTTTGGAGGTGTATATGATAAAGAAGAATCACTCAGTGTAGTATTCCAATCTAGACAATTTTGAAGAAATTATCTTGAAATTACGTAGAACAATGTGCAAGCATTCAACAAACAAACCATAGCAACGCCGTAAAACATCGTTCTCGTGTAATATCTTTAAAATTTTATAAATTCTGATAATATTTTAATGATTTTCTAAATCGCACAGTTGTAGGAAAAATGTTGTTTATAACACGTGGAGAAAACGGTTAAGTGCTAGTGCAGATTTAAATTCTGCATTTGCACGTGTTATAAACAACATTTTTCCTACAACTGCGCGATTTAGTAAATCACTAAAATATTATCCAAATTTATAAAATTTTAATGATATTACACGTGAACGATATTTTACGGCGTTGCTATGGTTTGTTTGTTGATTGCTTGCACATTGTTTTACGTTATTTAAAAATATTTTACTAACGTCAAGATAATTTCTTCAAAATCGTCTAAATTGGAATAGTACAGTGAGTGATTCTTCTTTATCATAAACACCTCCAAAGATAATTGAAGCTCTGGATCATGCTATGTTGCATCTATTTTCGACAATGTCAATCAACCTGCTGCTGGTACTTCTAAAGCCTCCGAAATTGTTGTCAATAATATTACTGTTAATAATATAAACAGGTACGGAAGAAATTAATGTTTCTTTAGACAATACAAAAGTTTCCACTTTACATTATGTCAATATAAGCAACTGTAACAACTATGTTAATAATATACACACACAATAAATATTATGTATTTCACTTACTTGAAACCATTTATCGATATATTTTACTTTGTTTGGTTCTTTTTATTAGTTGTGTACAGATTAGATATACTGCAATTTAAGGTTATGTTTATAAACGTCAAAATATACTACTGCATATTTACTAGCGCTGGTTCACCGTATCTTCTTCTTCCATAAGCGTCTGTGGCCAAAATATGAATTACGCGCTTGGCGCGAAATTTAAATCGCTATCAAAAAAACTTTTTTACAGTTGCGTAATGAAGCACTTTCCGCACTAGTGTTTCTTTGCTTTCAGAAACGCACTTGGTCTGCATTCATTTACTTTCCATACGTAGCCAAGGCAATTATAGTTACGTAATAACAAAGAAATCGCACAGTTGTAGGAAAATAACTATTTTTCTCGTTGCACCATTTAATAAATCTGTTATATGCTAAATTCATATTTCTGTTTCAATTTTGTCCGAAGTAATTCTGAAGGTAGTTCTTACTACAGTTTCTTCAATTATATTTCATGGCACGTAATTTGACGGCTGGTAACTGCACTTCACGCGCTAAATATATCACTCACCGACATCTGCTACGGCAGAGTGCCACACCCGGTAATGAGTAGAAGGTGTGATGATATATGTATATTTATTTTATTTACTGTATTATTCTGCAACGCTATAATCAATAATTTACAATAAAATTCAAATAATCAGAATTGTCAGTGATTGACAGATGAAAAATCTGTCAATTCCAGTAGCTCAACTTGAATTACGAATAGCATTATTGCTACGTACTGTCGTAGAGGAGGTGACGGATATTTTGATATTTTTAATTACCTGGAGATAAGTAAGCGTTTCGCTGTAATTTTCCAGAGTCACGTGTAACAATTTAATGTTTCATGCGTGTATGTGAAGGTCAGGCGTGCCGAGTTGCTGTACTTGTTTGCGTGGTATTGTTAACCAATTTTCAGTAAATTGCCCGCGCAACATTCAGGCCGTACAAACAACATTGACACACTTCGCGTTTGTTCACCTCTCATCCGATCCAAAGCAATTTATTTTCGAATTTATTCCTACTCTCGTATAGGTACCATCACATTCAATTCAAATTCGCTATGGCTTATGTACATGCGGATTTTAATTTCTATTTTATTTATAATAATTTTTAAATAAATAAATAAAATAAAAATATCATCACGCCTTTTACCCATTACTGGGTGTGGCACTCTGCCGAAGCAGATCTCGGTAAGTGATATATTTATGCGCGTGAAGTGCGGTTACCACCCGTCAAATCACGGCCTCCAAAACTGTTAGTGGTGGAGGAGCCACAGGGGTTATTTTAAATTGGTGAAAATGTTTTGTCGGCTTTGAGGATCGAACCAGGGTTCTTAGGATCCATAGGCCGACTTGATATCACGCAGCCATTACCCCATAAAAGAGGGATGCAAAGAAAGAAAATAGATTACATAAATAAATAAAATAAATATATCATCACGCCTTCTACCCATTACTGGGTGTGGCACTCTGCTAAAGCAGATCTCGGTAAGTGATATATTTTGCGCGTGAAGTGCGGTTACCAGTCGTCAAATCACGGCCCCCAAACATGTTAGTGGTGGAGGAGCCACAGGGATAGCGTTTTCAAATTATGAAAATTTGTCGCCTGTGGGAATCGAACCAGGGACCTCAGGATCCACAGGCCGACTTCATACCACTGTGCTAGCTATCCCATAGCTTCAGATATTTATTTATTACAAGAATATGTGTACTTTATATTTTTTCTTTAAAATTTGAATTTTTTTATTGTTCAAATCGAAATCCAAAATCATTTAAAATGAGAAATTTTGGAAATTTATCACATATTAAAATTATTCACCTTAAATAAATATATCATCACACCTTTTACCCATTACTGGGTGTAGCACACAATCTCGGTAAGTGATAAATTTATGCGCGTGAAGTGTGGTTACCAACCGTCCAATCACGGCCCCCAAGGATATTAGTGGTGAGGGAACCACAGGGATAATTTTAATGTATTGAAAATGTTTGTCGGCAGTGGGAATCGCACCAGGGTTCCCAGGATCCACAAGCCGACTCGATACCACTGAGCCACCTACCGCATAAACATCTTTTCAAATAAATATCTTAAACCATATACTTTATATTTTTTCTTTGAAATTTGAATTTATTAATTGTTCAAATCGAAATCCAAAATCATATAAAATTAGAAAGATTTGAAATTTATCAAATATTAAAATGATTCATCTTTAACGATATAAATGATAAATATCAATTTGAACTAGCGATCAGGGCGGCTTAGTTGACGATCACACTAAGCTTCACGAAAATTTATATTTTTACAATACCTGTACTGTGTACGACTTTACGACATATCTCCAGAATTGCGAAGTGGTAGAGTCAGCACTTCTGTCTGCCGAACTGCGAGAGGCCAGAGTCAGCGTTCCCTATCGCTTGCTGGTTAACAGGGAGTTAGATATTGACACAGTAGGCGTGTTTCTTTGGACTGTGATTCGTAATCAAAGTGATCAAACTTAACATGATCATGAAGAATCATGTTTCTTCGTTTGTTATTCGTAATCCCTACTCTTTCATTTTGTGATCACGAAACGACAATCCCCCTACCCTTCTGAATCATACTTTTTCTATGATTCATGTTGACTGATTCACATCGATGGTTTAAAAATGGCGTCTGATGTTAAATTTATGTGCTCTATTTGTGGAATTAAGGGAAATTGGCTGCTTCTGGAAGAATTTTTAAATGGCTTACATGGACACTCATTTATGAAATTTTAAAATAGGTTAGTTTGTGTATTTGACATTAACGTTCATACTATAGGATCGCGTCGATCGGGTTGGATTTGAATCATTATTCCTGTTCGATGTTTTCTTCAGTATCATATTTAATCATGATTCAACGCAATCACGATCAAAGGAATCATGATTTAGAAAATCACAATCACAATCCAAAGAAACACGCCTTATGTTCACGCATTGATTACGCTAGACGTGTACTGACATAGCAATATAATCATTATTCTATTTAATTGTATTTTAAAACCTAAAACACCTTACAACTATAAGTTACCCATTAATGAGAAAATATAAACACAGTAACAGGTCTATTCTGTAAGCATTCGTTAAGTCATAACGTTTCGTTATTTAACGAAAAATCGTTATTATAACGAAGTTCTTAACAGATCTATTCTGTAAGCATTCGTTAAGTCATAACGTTTCGTTATTTAACGAAAAAATCGTTATTGTAACGAAATTCGTTTAAATGGTATTCAGTAACTTAAAATTCGTTATTTTATAACAAAAATTATAACGAATTTCGTTAAGATCATCAAGAAAATAACGAATGCAAAAATCATTCGTTACGATATTTTCTCACGTGTCAGGTACGTCATTGTGAATTAAAAAATGGATAATCATCGCGATTTAATTTTATTTCTTTATTATCTTGAAAAAAATAATAATAGGTAAAATTATACTTTAACAAATAGATATTGAACATGTATAATCTTAAATTATTTGCTTTAAGACGAAATTTGAGAAATTTATATACATATTTACGCGACATAAGTGATCCTTTTTCAATACCGGAAGAAAACTTCCGTAAATTATTTCGATTATCAAGAGAAGCTGGACGAGATTTTTTACATGAATTATTGCCAGTGATGAAACAAAATAGACGATCTACTACAATATCCACTGTTTTAAAAGTAAATAATCTTCAAAATTTTATGTTTTGTTGGAGATAAAAAACAACATGATTTATTTCTGGTCCTCAAAATGAATTTAAATCTGCGGCCAATAATTCAAAAGCTTTGTCTACTTGTTTTGGATTTTCTGGAGTATTTTTATTAGTTCTCAAGACTTCATCAGTTTCGAAAAAATCTACATAGGATTTATATTGCTCCCTTGTAGTTTTTCCCGTGCTATGGTTTTTCTCGTGCTATGGTTTTTCTCCATTGTTTTAATATATTAGGTACTACATAAATAATACAAAGACAAAATGTCAATTGCGATGTGGAACTGAGTCTTAATAAATAAGAAAAATAGGGAAAAAAATTCCTACACTTGTCAAAGTTCCACAAAAATGTTTGAACTACTCGTATTTATAATATTACGTACTGCAACTTTTATATTTATTAGCTTCCGGTTTTATTAATTTTGACAGATTCTCATCTCCTATGGTTGCTATGATAACAAATAAACACTGCTGTCATTTGAATAAAATAATACACATGATGTTATCAAATTATAATAGATATAATTGCCAACATAAATTTATGTGTCAAAAATAATAACGAATTCGTTAGAAAAAATTATAACGATTATCTAATAACGAACGATGTTACAGAATAGAAAAATAACGAATATCGTTACAATGTGATAACGAAATCAAATATAACGAAAATCGTTATAATAACGATCTGTTATAAAAATATTTTACAGAATAGGCCTGTAAGTGGAAGTTTTATTGCACAATTGGTTTCTATGGTTACATCAGGACTATAACATTTACTTACTACTCCCACCGTGAACAGTAAGTAAATATTGTAGATTAAGGTCCTGTTTCTTTTGACAGCTATTAATTTTAAAACCTATTTTTATTTGTGCAGTTATTGTAAAAAATAGCTTATTAACCTCGAACTGCAAGTGATTTTTTAAGTCGCGAATGTTTAGGAAATGTCGAACCTACGGTCCTCGAGTTCCCTTAACTACATTCTTGACCTAAAAACTGTCACTTTCAGATCATGGTACGTAATATACTATTGGGATTCACATTCGTAAGACTGTCAATCAATTTTTTTTTAAATTTTGCACTTGTCTTTTGATGCAAAACACGATAGGTTTTAAAGCAGTTTTAGCTAAATCAATTGTCGTTCAAAAATTATCAGTTCTACACGTGAGTCCATCAAAAGTGATGAAAGTATCCATATCTTAAGCTCATCAATCAAATTTGACCTGTAAGCTAAATTTGGTGAAATCGATAGAAAATTACACGATTGTGAAATGTTTTCTCTCACTTAAAGTTGGCAATATTTAAAAACAATTTAAACTTTCAGAGCATCTACATACAAAACTTGACTAGTATAAAAAAATTCGTTCAAATTAGTAGAAAACTGCAGGATTGCAAAAATTTTAATATATTTTTCGCGGGAAGTTGGCAATACTTGTCTACAAATCGAACTTGACTTGTAAAAAAAATTGGTTAGAATCGGTTGAATACTGGAGGAAGAGGTTGAGAGATAAAAAGGGGAGCGAGTGAGCGACGATCGAGTGAACGAGATATATACATACATCCACATAAATCGAAGTCGGATTCGTCATCTAGAGATTCTATATACTCTGAGTTATAGATACAATTCACTCTTCTCTTTGAATGTCGACAAGCTAAAAAAACTTGTTAAACTGAGAAAAAAGTATCTAATTCTGAATCCAGAATCCAGAGAAATGTTCGAACCGAAAAAATGACAGGTAAATAATGTTTTGTACAAAATGAGCTCATGAAAAATACAGAAATGTGTCAAATTTGAATAAAATTTTTTACGCTCATTATTTTGTATAAATTAAATTAAATATGAAAAAACAAACAACGCTCTAAAAAAAATGCCTTGTCTGGAATGATGCAAGAAACTGTTATTTAGTAATTTAATGTGCACATCATAATAAAAGGTGATATAAACCTAAGATTAAAATGTTCACTACTTTTATAGCATAAGAAACCTTGGTACACTTAAATAAATGTCTTGATCATCTTAGAGAAACGAGACCAAAATGGCGGCGTGACATACCGTCCAGCTACTTTGTTTTTATAGTTTGCGATTTCAATTTTCATTCATTCACATATAATGGGCTCCTTGTACCAATTTCATTTTTTTAATGAAACTACATGATAAACTGTAATTAGTGAAACACGGGTTTAAAACTCCATACATTACAAGAGATATGATCTTTTTGAAGGTTTATATTGAAGTTTTTTTTTTTTTAATTGAAACTACATGATAAACTGTAATTAGTGAAACACGGGTTTAAAACTCCTTACATTACAAGATATATGATCTTTTTGAAGTTTTATATTCAAGTTAAAACGTCACATGTATCTCTGTGGTATTAATTTGTTTCATTCAAAGAGTGCAAATAATAAATGATGTAATTCTTAAGAAATAATCTGTATGTGTTGAAAATCATACTTTATAGTAGTCAAGGAAAAGGAAATTCGTGTTACAAAATTTTAGAGCAAATAGAGAAGACTAAAATTAAGTACTCTTTATAATATAACATGATATGTTGTTAAAAACCTGAAAACCCAGATATGTTTATTAAAGTATTGTAATCGTGTAAAAAATCGACGAGATTTTCGCGTAAATACGTATTTTGAGGTTCACTGAATCCGTTTTGATCATTTTCTCAATGATGTCTGTGTGTGTGTGTGTGCGTGGCTGGATGGATGGATGTGTGTCCGAGTGTGCAAAAAAAGTTTCAAATAAAAGATGTTGGGAAAAATATTTGAAACACAAAATATTATTTGCAATTTTTCTGTATATGCGTCTAACTTTGAGAAAAACTAATTTTTATATTTAATAATATATTTCAATAATCATAGTAGCAATAGAAACAAAAAACATAAATTTTAATTTTTGCTTTATCTAGTTATCTATGTCTTTTTTTCAGAAAAACTAATACATCAATAAAATGGTCAACTAATTTGGCAACTTTGCCTCAATTTAATCGTCTTCGTATCTCACGGTTCTTGAGATACCAAGGGTTAGGCTCGAAAAACGGACATTCTGTATATGCCTCATCAGTAAAGTTAGACATAAAGTAGTCAACATTACAAAAAAAATTATACATAAACAAATTTGATATTTTATATGTTTCAAACAGATAAATGCTGAATTACTGAGAAACTAAATTACATGTTTAATAATATTATATAGCATTCATATATTTTAAATATTATATATGCTGTGTATAAGAAAGTCGTGTGGTGCCCACACCAGATTTTTTTATCTTCGAATGCAGTTCCCGATACCTACGAGTATTAGTGGCATCAATAAAATATATAGTAAATGTTATATGTATGAAACTGTCAAAAAAGTTAATACGAATCTATTCATGAAGGTTATTTTTACTTTCTTATACACAGTATAAGGAAGTATTGGAATCGTGAAAAAAATCGTTGTCCAGATTTTCGCGGAAATGCGTGTTTTGAGGTCCACTGAAACCGTGTGTGTGGATGGATGGATGGATGGATGTGTGTCCGAGTGTGCAATATCTCATGAACTAGATAAGATTTGTTAACGAAACTTGGTAATTATAAGTTTCATGAAAATACGAAGAACTGAGTTGATTTTGATTGAAATTGAAAAACCGGAAGAAAAAGTTTACTGGACACACAAAACAATAAATTCCATTTATTTCAAAAATGGAGTCAATTACGACAAAAAGTTTCAATAAAAGATGTTTTCTGTATATGCGTTTAATTTTGAGAAAAACTAATTTATATATTTAATAATATATACCAATAATCATAGTAGCAATAGAAACAAAAAACATAAACATGTTTAACATTTTGCAGGCAGATTCATAAAACGGATTAGCGCGAACACTATTAAAACATATTAAAGAAATTAATTAAATTTGATGCTTATTAACTCTCTTTTTAACTCAAGTTAAAATAAACTTGTTTCGTACATTGAAAAGAGAGTTAAAAATGAAATAAAAAATAGTGTTAGCGCTAATCTGCATTATGAATCTGTCTGTATATGTCAAATAGTAATTGTCAAACGCAAGGAGCAAGTCATAAGTGTTCAATTTAGCGCTTCTGATATTAAATATGCTGTGTATAAAAAAGTCTTGTGGTGACCACAGCAGATTTTTAAAAAATTGGTTTTGAAGATTTCGATTATGGCATAGGAGCTAATTATAGAATTTAATTACATGGGTGTTGTACTCGGCCGTAGTAGATCCCAGTAAGTGATATATTTATGCGCGTGAACTACGGTTACCAGTCGTCAAATAACAGTTCTCAATTAGGTTAGTGGAAGGGACAACTACAGGGATAATTTTAGAGTGATGAAATTCAGTTTGCCGGCTGTGTGAATCAAATTATTGGACAGTTTCCCCGACAAAAGTTAAATTTTAAACTTAGTTTAAATTAAAAGCAAATCGAATGTATGACAGCAGAGTCAATTCATCTATTTGACATTTGTTTTGCTTTTATTTATTTAAATCAAGTTTAAAATTTAACTTTTATTGATGAAACCAGCCCTCAGACTTTCAATTCAATATAACTTCTAACTTTTGATTTAAAAAAAAAATGTAATTCTATTATTTTTATTGTAGAAAAAACTAATACTTGTATATAGTTGTGTTTTATACTTACAAAAGTATTGGGAAGAAATTGGAAAAGTTTTATCAAAAACTGTCAAACGAAACAAAAAAATATAAAAAACCTGTAATAAAGTTGTTTGAAATCATTGACTGTTTGCAGAAAGTTTCGCTCGCGGTCGGAAATGTTTCCGATGCCTTTGTGGTGTTGCTGACACCATTGTCCTGAATCAACAGGACTCTCCAAAGCTTCAGGACGAGTTCAGCACTATTGTCAACGAGGATAATCGAAAGATTGTGTTGTTGGATTTCTTAAACTGCGACAATGAGATTTCTTTGTTGTCAATTCGATTTCTCCTCGTATATTTGGCAGCTTCCAACATATAATTCTCTGGCTTTCTTCATTTAATAGACATTCGTACAATATTACTTTTTCTTAACTACAATATCATTTTTATATGATCGTTAGATGATAGAATAGTTCGAAAATGTATATTTTTTGCGACAAAATAAGAGTAAATAATTTTGTTTACTGTCAAACACTGACAGACAGATTCATAAAGCGGATTGGCGCTAACACCATTTTTTATTTCATTTTTAACTCTCTTTTCAATGTACGAAACAAGTTTATTTTTAACTTGAGTTAAATAGAGAGTTAATTACCATCAAATTTAGTTCATTTCATTAATCTGTTTTAATTTGAAACAAAGTTATAGGTAATATTAAAAACGGTGTTAATGCTAATCCGTTTTATGAATCTGCCTGTCAGATTACATTATGGATATGGGCACAATCGTATAACGCGTAGAAATGATAAAAATTCACTTTAAAAATGCTTTTAAAAAATGTAAATGGCAGCTTATTTTCCAACATCTTAATGCTAACTTTGGTATTTTATTTAATAGTCAAAGTTTAGAATCATAAAATGGGTGTTTTTGCAATTACTTTGAAACACTAGTGCGCAAAATCAAACTTTACTTCAGTTTGTATGGTAATGTAAACCTTATTTTGAATGATGCTAGTACAAAATACCTATTTACAGGAGCGCGAATGGTACAAATGGCGTCTTCGTGCACGAGTTTTGTACAATACTTTTTGTAAGGAATAAAAATTATTATTTATATTGTCAGTTTAGTATGCCATGAATTGACATTTGTTATTTGAAAACAAACTGTTTATTTTTTCTCGTCAAGTTTGTTAAAATATGTCTGATTGATGGCGTTATAAGCTACTGTCTCTATTTATTTTATAAATTCCTTAAAATGTGTGTATATAAGTACAATTAGCGTTTTAATAGTAAAAATTTAGAACCATAAACATGGATGTTTATTCAATTACTTTACGCACTAGTGCGCAAAATCAAAGTTTACATTGGTTTCCAAGGTAATGTAAACCTTATTTTGAATGATTCGGGTACAAAAAAATTATTTTTCCTACAACTGTGCGATTTCTTTGTTATTACGTAACTATAATTGCCTTGGTTACGTATGGAAAGTAGATGAATGCAGACCAAGTGCGTTTCCGAAAGCAAAGAAACACTAGTTCGAAAAGTGCTTCATTACGTAACTGTCAAAAGAATATTGTTTTGACAGCGATTTAAATTTCGCGCCGAGCGCAGAATTCATATTTTGACCACAGACGCTTATGGAAGAAGAAGATACGGTGAACCAGCGCTAGTAATTATGCAGTAGTATATTTTGACGTTTATAAACGTAACCTTAATTTGCAGTATATCTGATCTGTAGACAATTAATAAAAAGAACCGAACAAAGTAAAATATATCGATAAATGGTTTTATTTAAAGAGTAAGTGAAATACTTCATATTTATTGTTTGTGTATATTATTAATACAGTTGTTACAGTTGCTTATATTGCCATAATGTAAAGTGGAAACTTTTGTGTCTAAAGAAACATTGATTTCTTCCGTACCTGTTCATATTATTACCAGTAATATTATTGGTAACAATTTCGGAAGCTTCAGAAGTACCAGCAGCAGGTTGATTGTCATTGTCGAAAATAGATCCAACATAGTATGATCCGAAGCTTCAATTATCTTTGGAGGTGTTAATGATAAAGAAGAATCACTCACTGTACTTTCCAATCAAGATGATTTTGAAGAAATTATTTTGACGTTAGTGAAATATTTTTAAATAACGTAGAACAATGTGCAAGCAATCAACAAACAAACCATAGCAACGCCGTAAAACATCGTTCTCATGTAATATCATTAAAATTTTATAAATTTTATAAATTTTATAAATTTTATAAATTTTAATAATATTTTAGTGATTTACTAAATCGCACAGTTGTAGGAAAAATGTTGTTTATAACACGTGCCGAAAAAGGTTACATGCTCGTGCGTTAAATTCTGCACTTGCACGTAACGAGCCTTTTTCGGCACTTGTTATAAAAATAACTAATGTTCACCTCCGTGCGCGAAATATGTTTAGCGCTCTCGGCAAGCCTAGTCATTCTTAGTGCGCTAAGCAAGCATTTAGAAAATAAATATAGTTTGTCCGCAGTGTGGTGACCTATATATCATCACTTTCTGAACTAATAATTAATAGACATTACGTAATTTAATGGGGTAATGGCTCAGTGGTATCAAGTCGGCCTCTGGATCCTAACAACCCTGATTCGATCCCCATAGCCGACAAAATATTTTCACCAATTTAAAATTATCCCTGTGGCTCCCCCACCACTAACATCTTTGGAAGCCGTGATTTTACGGCTGGTAACTGCACTTCACGCGCATAAATATATCACTTACCGAGATCTGCTTCGGCAGAGTGCCACACCCAGTAATGGGTAAAAAGCGTTTTGATATATTTATACTTATTTATTATCTATCTTTGTCACATACATACTTTTCAATTCATTGATTCATGTTATCTCTGTCGTATATATTCATCTCTTTTCCACTACACGAAAAAAAAAAGATAGATGGTCGAATATGTTTGATGACGTGCCGGTCACCCCAGCGCTGACAAATTGTAGTTCTTAGTGACTGATTGCCGCTCAAGAAAAAAATATTATTATTACTTCACTTGAGCGATAAAAGCACTATGCACTCGTGGCACACACAATATTTCTACAACCATTTTGATATAAATGAACATTAGCCTGGATTTATTGATTACGTATCCAAGGAGACTAGAGTACGTAGATATCTATGCATTTTACAGGTAATCGTAGCGTAGTGAATAAAACCAAAATAAAGCTCGCGTCTCCAGCGAAGTTCGTGCCTTCAAATCTCGCTTCATGTACAAAAAATTCACGATTGTGTCAGAGTAGCTTCGATTTCACTATAAACTGTAAGCCCTCTGTACTGTAAGAGGGTAAAGTTCATGTTGTGTTGAGCAGGGTGTGAAAAAATAGTGTTCTTTTTTGTAAAAAAAAACTCAGATTTTTTATTTAAATCAGATTTTTATAATATAAATAAAATTATTTTTCCTAAACTGGGCGATTTCTTTGTTATTACGTAACTATTATTGCCGTGGTTACGTATGGAAAGTAGATTAATGCAGGCCAAGTGCGTTTCTGTAAGCAAAGAAACACTAGTGCGGAAAGTAATTCATTACACAACTGTAAAAAAAAAGTTGTACTGAGAGCGATTTAAATTTCGCGCCGAGCACGTAACAAGCCTTTTTCGGCACTTGTTATAAAAATAACTATTAAATTTAGTACAAATTTGAGCTCGTGTATTCATTTTTAAATTTAGAAAATTCACCTTCAAATGTTTTTTAACTTAAATTCAAAAATTTTACCTCAACCGTACGGTTATAAAATATGATATTATCATGTAAATTTAAACTTATAACAAGACTTTATAATGACACTAATCAGTGCCGAAACGTTGTCGTTTAAATAAAGATTTATATTGAAAAGCCTAGTAATCCATTTACACTAAACCATTACCCTTTCGGCTTATTAAAAAATTTTCAATATTGAAACAGCATACAAATCTCATGAAAGTACTTCTTTGTCTTAGTTTCAAATTTCGCCACTTAATTCTCATTCTTATTAAGATATTCCAATAGGATGCGGGCACTCACGTGACAATGTGACGTTTTGTGACATAAAAACATCTGTTTGGGCTGCGATCACTGCGCCACCTGCAAAATAAACTATTTTTTAAGACGAGATTCGAAAAGAACGGTTCTTTTCAAATGTTATTGGGCTGCGATCACTGCGCCATCTGCAAAATGAACTATTTTTTGAGACGAGATTCGAAAAGAATGATTCTTTTCAAATCTTATTGGGCTGCGATCACTGCGCCACCTACAAAATGAACTTTTTTTTTGTAGGTGGCGCAGTGATCGCAGCCCAAACAGCTGTTTTTATGTCACAAAACGTCACATTGTCACGTGAGTGCCCGCATCCTATACCGGTTAGAAAGGTTCAAATATTTTCCGTTTGAGCGCTGGCATCTCTCTTGGCATCACGAATTCAACCTTTGTTTTTGTTAATTACATAAATTAGCCATACACATTGCAGATATTATTAATATATTGTCATTCACATGATTGAAGTATCAACTTTTCTGCTTTATTTTATTGACTCACTTATTTATTTTCATGAGGTATAACGTCTATACAAATTAGTTCCAATTTAGACCGTATCTTATTTTTCGCAAAATGAGCTTATTTATAATTTAACTTCAAGTGAATATTCCCTACGTACCTTTAAATTTGTATCATCCAATGAGACGAGTTTCTGTAATTCGCCATCTTCTCTTCATTGAATGATTTCATTTTTAATATCACGATGTGAAATGAAATACCGTCTCCAGGGCAAATGACTGCATCTGGGATCTGGACATAATTCCTCGTTTTGTCATTGCGTCGTTCTCGACTTCTCGCATTCGCTAACGACTGACGACGCCGTCGCAAATATAATTGCTTCCGATCGATCTGGCGTCGGAGTTGAGACGCACTACGTCGGAAACGGAAACGGAGAAAGATTTCGCAAAACTTTCCACAGGATTTTGCAGGTTACTAATGTCATTTATAAAAGAAATTTACAGAGTTTATTAGATATATATTTAGGACACGTTAGAGTGGATTAAAAAGTTTCAAATTTATTTTTTTTTAAATCAATTTCTTTAGTAGATTCTATAAAAATACATCGCTAAGGTTTTGATGTTTTAGAGTAATCATAAAAAATACCCCTATCTCTCTCTCACTCTAACTGTCCTCCGTAATCTGAAATTTGATTATTATCTGTTACTGATTGATAAGGTAATGACAACCCTTATTTTTCATTATTATACTATAGATTATCACCATTTCGGCATTCTGTGATCAACATCATTTATTCTGTTATTTTTATTTTTATTTTAGGCATTTCGTTCTTGTACAAAGATGCAGTATAATTTTTAACCATATTTTTTAAGCAGCTGTTAGTGAGCTGCCATTATATTATTTTTTATAATAACAGATATGTATACGAGTAATCAAAATGGATGGAAATAATATAAAAATGTCAAGATATAGTATTTCTGTTTCGGTATTAGAACAACATACTATCACACGCATATTGATGCAAAAATGAACTTCATTTTTAAACGATTTTTGGTAAAATTGTTATCATAGGTTGGTATAACTGCATTAAATACACAAAATATCTAGATAAAGGACAAAATAAAACACACAATTTTTACAAATATCTAAGTAACGGAGATAATTAATCGCAAATCACTGTCACCAACTTAACTATTCTACCAAAAATGTCCCTTGATGGAAAATGTCAAGTATTATTTATTAAAAAATTATGTCAAGGAAAGCCAAAACAAAGAAAATAGTACAAAACACTCGTTACAGAAGGCAGTATTTTTTCTTTCGTCCTCTCAGCGCTGCGCGACTTGTGTCCTAATTTCGAATTCGTGTTAGAATACTTTGCCTTCTGTAATTCGTATTTTAATATACTATTTGGTCACAAACACATTTACAATCTGTTAACGCACGAATCCAAATTTGGATTCGTGCGTTAACAGGCCTTATGAAACGTGTTCTTTATACATAAATAAGAAAAAATAGGAAATTTTTTTTTCCATCACTTGTCTCGTAATTCCACAGAGGTTTTACAGCACGCTTGCATCAACTTCTCAGGTCATCAACAAACGGCTGGTCAGTTCAGCTTTAACCATAGACGCGTTTCGTCCTTCCGGACTCATCAGTATGGTGCGATCATTTATCCAACTAGATCAACTAGGAAATAGTGGATTGTGATACCGACTTAGCTGAACTGACTGATGTTAACCTATCTACAACGGTAACATGACATGAGAGCTATGGAGCCACTCGTGGTGCCATCTACCGACAAAATCGCAAACTGCTTGACAGCTATTGAAATAAAACAAAAGACAAAATGTCTATTGCGATGTGGAATTGAGTCTTAATATATAAGAAAAAATAGGAAAAAAAATTGTTTTCCATCACTTGTCTCGTAATTCCACAGAGGTTTTACAGCACGTTTGCATCAACTTCTCAGGTCATCAACAAACGGCTGGTCAGTTCAGCTTTAACCATAGACGCGTTTCGTCCTTCCGGACTCATCAGTATGGTGCGATCATTTATTTTCTATTGAGGTAATTTTATAATTCTGTTAGTTTTTAAAAACTGCGACTTGTCAAAAACATAAGCTGTTGTTTTTTATCATTCGTGTTGGTTGCTCTTCTCATAACACTGACAATTGAAATATCGTATTTATTGACAATTAATAATTTTTTTTCTACAAAATAAAAAGCGCCATAAACAGTGCGGTTACAGATCTCATCAACGTGCTTACAGTGCGTTTATAAAGCTATAAGAACACCGAAATAGAAAAACATAGATGTATCATTATCTGTTACTGATCGATAAGTTAATGACAACTTTTATTTTTCGAGAGTAATTTACAGATTATAACAATTTTGGTATTCTGTAACCAGAATAATTTCTGTTATTTTCTTATATTTTACTAACTTATTTACGTAGTTTCTATTATAAAATAGTTATTTGTATCACTAGGTCAGAAACTCGAGCTGAAGACGAGGCTAGCAAATTGCTAATACTCCTACAACTACCATATTATGAGGGCGTGATTTGGCGGCTGGTAACGCATATAATTATATGTCTTACTAAAATCTGCGACAGCAGAGTGCTACACTCAATAATGGGTAAAAGGCGGGATGTTATATTTATTTTTGTAGAATGTATTATTTTTTTCACGATTTTTAAAATTGTTGAAAAATATCTGACTTTCTACATGATTTTTAGTTTAAAAAAGACATTTATTTTCGTTATCAATGTAAATACGCATCGAGTATCGAGTCGGCCTGTGGTTTTGAAAACCCGGGTTCGATTCCACAGCAAACAATTGTCACCACATATAACGATTTGTAACCGCACTTCACACGCAATGGGTAGAACGTACACCTTCATTAGAATAGCAAACAGAAATAATCAAGAAGGTAATCAAGAAATATGTAAATAAGAAATTACAATTTTCTAATAAAAGGCAGCCGTACTTGGCTTAACTTCATCAGTTGTTATTATTTATTTTAAAAAAAGAACGCTAATAAAAAAAGTGTAATATTATCATAGAGTGCAATAATTGTACCTCGAACAATTTAAAAAAAAAATTTTTTAAATATATCACACGTCTTCAACCCATTACTGGTTGTAGCACTCTGCCGAAGCAGATCTCGGTAAGTGATATATTTTGCGCATGAAGTGCGGTTACCAGTCGTCAAATGACGGCCCCCAAAGATGTTTTATTTGCAAAAAACTGATTTCATATGTCAAATACCTATATATCTCTTTTACGATATGGGATGGCTAGCTCAGTGGTATGAAGTCGGCCTGTGGATCCTGAGGTCCCTGGTTCGATTCCCACAGGCGACAAATTTTCATAATTTGAAAAAGCTATCCCTGTGGCTCCTCCACCACTAACATGTTTGGGGCCGTGATTTGACGACTGGTAACCGCACTTCACGCGCAAAATATATCACATACCGAGATCTGCTTCAGCAGAGTGCCACACCCAGTAATGGGTAGAAGGCGTGATGATACATTTATTTATTTATTTTACGATATTTCTGAAAAATAATTACTTATTTTTATTTTTTTTTTCTGTGGCTTCTTTGGCGGACCAGCTACTTAGGCCATATGCCGCCATTACGCCCTGATCTGCGTTTTAGGTATTATGGTCAACAGCAACGCGGGTTTTCTCTGGACGGTCACCCATCCAAGTACTACCCGCGCGCAACGTTACTTAACTCGCGTTATCGCTTAGATCAGTTCCAACGAGTGCAGCCATGGCCGCTGACAAAATCACTTATTAAAAGCATTCAAGTTATAATTCTGTTATATTTGTAGAATTATTTCGTTATCAATATCGTTTCCGTATATCGAAACTACTTTCAGAATTGAAACTGACAGTCCTTTGAAAATGTTTAATTGATCGTGCTTCACAAATGACAGAGTGGACACTTCCTTTAACTAAAAGTAATTAGTTGCCGATTGCAGTGAAGTGAGTAACTGTTGACTTCATATTTTACATTTGTACGTAATGTTTGCATCCTTTCCCCGGATCTTTGGTTAGTTGAGTGAACGTATGACGACGTCGTGACTGTGCGTATGTAATATGTTTGTATGTGTTGGTGAGAGGGCGGTGTCCCCTTCAAAACTGCGTGCAGAACCGATGAACACCGATGACGTCATCAACTAGCTCTATCTTTGTCTTGCAACTACGCTACAGGTTCGTCTTTCCTTGTTTGCCGTTTGCAATCTTGAGAATTGGAATTCTATAACGATCTTGTTTTCTTTGAACTGTTTAGCATAATAAATAACTCGGTTATTACGAGCATTTTATGTAGAGTATCAATCGAATTAAACTGCGTCATCATTTAGGGAAATTTCAGTGGTATCGCGTATTCAAAGCCAATAAACAATTTTTACTACATTAAAATGATGTAGCTCTCCCTCCACTAACATCTTTGGGGGTCGCGATTTAACGGTTCGTAACCGCACTTCAAGCGCATAAAATTTTACTTACCGAGATTTGCTACCCGGAATTAAAACGATGTTTTATTGTTATGCATTTTAAATCATTAATATAAATAATTATATTTGGAAATATTAATGTGGTTCTATCATAACAGTATAGATAACCGAAAAAGTTTATAAAAACAAGTATTTAATTTATGTATTGATATTAGTTATCAACAAAATTAATATTTTGCTCTATCTCATACAATAAAATATAACGTTAAACATATTAATTAGAACTATTTAACTAGTTTATTACAGGGTTGAGAGATTTAAATCAAAATAAATTAAATTTAATAATTTAAACATAAATGAATATTTTTTATTATTGTATATGTATTTATTAAATTAAAAATACAAAAAATTCACAGTAAAAAAATAAAAATATTTTTTAATAAATCATAAATATTTGAATATGAAAATATAACAATTCAAATAACAAAAAAAAAAGTAGAAACGTTTATTTATTTAGTGGTACATTATTATAAAAATGTTTAAATAAAAAGACCTGTTTTCCAGCCTTTTCAGTTCCTAGTCGGTTTCTCAATTTTGAATGCACAAGTCCAAATGATGAAAAAACTCGCTCAACACATGCTGAAGACGAACTGGCGCATAATAGTTATTTTATAATTTTCAATATTATATCTTTATTTGGTCCTAATTCATCTTTTTGGAACATCCACCATTCAAAACGTGAAACGTTGTTCAGAATTTCTTTGGAAAATATTTAAAAATTTAATTCAAAATAACCGTTTTTACGCACTTAAAAAAATAATTTAAAAAATCTATTTTTTTGAATTTTTTTTTTAATTCACGATTTTTATCCACCCTAGTTTATTAGATTCAATAATATAACGAGACTTGTGGCAGTGAATGTTTCATGCCAACCAATAGCAGTGTAAGATTTTATACCGCATAAGCTATGACAACATTGCGAGAATCACAAATATTACTTGTCGGTACATTTATTATCGATACATTCTATTGACAGTTTAAAATAAAAATAACAAAAATGTACTAAAGCAATTATTATTAACTGTACAAAAAATAAAAAAAATAAATGCTATAATATTATTATTGCAATAAATAAAATTTTATAAACTAATATCATATTTATTATTATATTTAAATTCTTTGTAGGATTTATTTTATTCATTTATTTCTGTAGGCACATTAATTTAAAATTAATTCAATAAATATTAATTGTTTCATCAGTATTAAAATTAATATTTTTTACCTATCGAAATAATAACTTTCATAGTTCTTGCTTTGACGGTTTCATTAGGACTCATAGAATATTCAACTTTCATCGCTAGTTTCTTTAAAACTGGCCGGTAAGTCATCGATTCTTCTTATTCATATCTATCTTTTATTATGTGAATTATTACACAGTAAGCTTCCTCGCGGGACACCGTCGCTGTAACGCCAATGTATTTTCGATCAACTTTAAATTTACATTTCTCAACTCATGGCTATTAGATTTCTTTAAAATTTGCATACTAGTGTAGAAATTCATGAAAAATAGCATATTTAAATTTCATTAAAATCTGTCGTAAATGCTTCCATGATAGTACTACCTTAAGGGGGGACACCCGTTGAGCCTGCTAAAAAAAAGGTATTTTTTGATAATTTTTTTAGAACATTAGAATAAATGCAATCGCTTTGGATTTTTAGCATGTTATAAAGTAATATTTCAGCTTTATTTTCAGAAATTTTCAGCAGAAACAATTTGTTTCCCTGCCATTGGCAGCCCTGCGAATAGAGAGCTACAAGCGGTGCACTGGTCGCTTGCGGGACAGCGCGTTCAATAATGAAATATCAACGAAAAAAATTGATTCGTGTTTCGGGTTCTAAATTAAATTATCTAAAAGGTAGCATAGGATTTTTTCGAAATTCGCAAAATTAACAAAATGATGGCGCTCAAAATAAAAAAGTTCAATTTTTCGTTGAAAAAATCGCTACTAAAATGCGCATAAAAATCGAAAAGTCGGTATATCCGAAAAATCCTATGCTACCTTCCAGATAATTCATTTCTACATAGAAAACCGAAAGAATCAGCAAAATTGATCGAATAGTTTCAGAAATCTCTGTCCCGCAAGGTAAAAAAATGTGGGTTTCGAGAAAAACGCCTTTAAAGATTTGAGTTTTATTTAAGTTTTATACCTGCTCGGTTTCTTATTTCTCGCTGTATCTACGTAACGACTTTGTATATCGAATTGGTATTTTTACACAACATATTAAACAGTATAAAGATGCCGAAAATGCAAAAAAAAAATCGATTTTTTTGAAAATTTTCAATGGGTGTCCCCCTTAAGACGTGAACAGCATGTACCTATAAAAATGTACTTTAAATTTGATCATTTACACGTCGTTACTTTCTGAAGTACTGATGTGTAAATATATCTCTTTCTTTGTTATATACATATTACGCTAAGTCTCTCTCCATTTCTTCAACTCTTCATTTAAAATACATCATACGAATATAATTCATGCCTTGAACATTATCATATTTAAAAAATAAACTGAACTTTATTTCTAATGGATATAACGAGTTGCTGTTGCTAGTATAAAATAAAACACATAATAAACTATTTAGATGATTATTTTTTGACGTTTCACAAAACCAATGAAATGCTCCATTGTATGTGACGTGTCTGCGTTTTAACCAATCCTGTCATTATTATACTGAGAATTATGCTCTTGTGATTATTCCCGGGAATAATCTCTGTAGATGCTTTTTTGTTTGTGACAAATGAAAGGTAGTTGTCAAATAATTATTTAAAACTGTCAACGCGTCAAGTAAAATGTGTGAAAAAAATCTTTTAGTTGTATTTTAGATACAGAAATACACCAACAAATTATGGGAACAACTTCCAAGACTACATTAATAAGTAATCAATCGATATGAATCCAGTTCAAAATCTTTTAAGTTGGATGAATCGACCTCAACAGCTAAGTCAAAAAATAATCTAATTAAATATAACTCGAGAGTTGGATAAATTAGAAAATAATTCTCCAGTATCTTTCTCAAACTTGTTGCCATTTGGCAATAGCCACTCAAGCTCTGTGGGCTTTCGTGATTATTGCCTGGCAACAAGTTTTCGAAAGATCTGTCAAATTATTTTCAATTTATTCTCACCCTCTTGTTATATTAATACTGATAATTTTTTGTCGTTTCTCAAAACCAATCAAATGCTTCATTGTATGTGACGTGTCTGCGTCTTAACCAATCCTGTCATTATTATACTGAGAATAAAGCTCTTATGACTATTCCCGGGAATAATTTCTATAACTTTTGTTTTTGTTGACAAATGATATGTAGTTGTCAAATAATTATTTAAAACTGTCAACGCGTCAAGTAAAATGTGAGAAAACAATCGATTTAGGGTCAAATTCATAGTTGTGACTCACCCTCACCTCATTCTCATCTCACACTTAAAATCGAAGTAACTAAGGCAACTAACTCAAATTGTGCAAATTCTTGAGTTAGTTGCCTTAGTTACTTCGACTTTGAGAGTGAGGTGAGGATGAGATGAGTGTGAGTGACGACTCTGAATTTGGCCCTTAGTTCCATTTCAGATACAGAAATACACCAACAAATTTTGGAAATAACTTCCAAGAATACATTAATAAGTAATCAATCTATATTGATCCAGTTCAAAATCTTTTAAATGGGATGGCTAGCTCAGTGGTATGAAGTCGGCCTGTGGATTCTGAGGTTCCTGGTTCGATTCCCACAGGCGACAAATTTTCATAATTTGAAAAAGCTATCCCTGTGGCTCCTCCACCACTAACATGTTTGGGGGCCGTGATTTGACGACTGGTAACCGCACTTCACGCGCAAAATATATCACTTACCGAGATCTGCTTCAGCCGAGTGCCACACCCAGTAATGGGTAGAAGGCGTGATGATATATTTATTTATTTATTTATAAAATCTTTTAAGTTGGATGAATCGACCTAAACAGCTAAGTCAAAAAATAATCCAATTAAATATAACTCGAGAGTTCGATAAATTAGAAAATAATTCCCTGTATCTTTCTCAAACTTGTTGTCATTTGGCAATAGCCACTCAAGCCCTACGGGCTTTAGTGATTATTGCCTGGCAATAAGTTTTCGAAAGATCTGTCAAATAAACACCAGCGCCCGGATCGCGCCATATAGAATTCTATTTCGAACAATAGAATCGCTGTCATCTATTAAGTAAAAATTAAGATTTTCGCTAATTTAGCATAAAATAATCGGTGCTTTTTGTAACAGATAGCGCACAAATGATGTAAACTATATTTCTGCTGCAAAATTATTTAGAATGTAATACTAATTTGCCGATTTGAAAATTATCGCCTGAATTCTATTATAAAATTCTACATGGCGCGATCCCACTACAGGCTATGCTGTATAATTGTTTGAGAAATTGATCGTTAGTAATTAACAAAGTAATGATTAACGGTAGTAAGAAACAGAGATGATAAATTTTGTAGATCGTTAAGTCCGTTTTACATTGCAGTTCATTAAATGTTAATGACTGCGATTGTGAAAGTTTCCTTTTCATAATCTTTAAAAAGGTAAGTAAATTGTTGCATTAGGACTGTTGCTAAGCAATTAGCAAGTGCGACAAGACCTATGGCGCCAGCACTACTGCTACTCCGAACTAAAAATGAAATAGAAATGCAAATGATCAAAATAGCAGTTGCATTTCATCTTTCATCACTTACTATGCATAAAGTTGTCAACACTAACCTAAACGATTCATTTTAGGAAAATGTATTATTAGAGATGTTTTTGCATTTTTATATTTTTTTCTGAAACCGGCAAGAAAGGGCCTATTTTTTTAGTATGGAAAGTAGGTTTAAAAAAAAAAATAGTCAAGGAAAGTACGTGTCCAAGGCTACAACAAAAATAACAGTCTGGTAAAGTACAAAATAGTCTGGTAAAGATTTTACCTGACTGTTATTTTTGTTGTAACCTTGGATACTATACTAGTACGTAGTCTGGTGTCAGTACTGAGACGGTACACCAAATATGATATTATTATTTTTCATGTTTAATAATAGTGTAATCATAGTTTAATTTTTAAAATAACAAACTCAAAGCTTGTCGTAATCAGTAATTTTTTTGGAAACAATTATTGACGCTGAAACTAATCGTCCGGTTTGAAATATAAACAAAACACGGGGCTTACATGTCATAAATTAATACAACGACAGAGGTTGTGAAAAACATTAACCCGCACCCGAGATTGTCGAAGGCCAAGCGTCAAGTGTCTAGCTAGCCGAGGGTAGTTAACAGGGGCGTATCGATAAATTTGTGTTCCTCGAAATAAATTACTAGAAACCAGCGGAAGTAGACTGATACTCTCACCATATCAACAAGAATTAGATAAACTCCAAGAATCAATTTAGTTGCAGCATCCCGTTACCTTAGTAACATAGATTCACATTTTTATTCATTGTCGATTATAAATCACGGGAAGACAACCCTGTTTGAAATTGGTTTGCAAAGACGCTACCTGACAATACGGAAATATTTGTATCATCTTTCTTTAAGTAGATCTAGCGGTGATTTAGTTTATCCATATTATTATTATTAGTACATTTTGAAGAAGTTACATACTCGATGTAACATTTATTAAAACTGCAAGACGTGGTAAAATTAAGAGGGAGTAAAAAGTAACGCGATCTTGTTCCGTCTCTTTCTCACCCACTAACGGCAGACTATAGCGTTCTCTGTCGAGTTAGAACACAAACCAGAGCATCGGATGCACCACCACGATGGGTAGGAATTCCTATCAGAATCCAACGAACGAATCAACATGCATGAATTTCACCCCGCCAAGTCACTCCGAATATTTGGGAATTGCACGCAACAAATAAGAGCGAGGTAAACGAGCCTGGAGGAACGGTTCTCTCACTCTGATACAAGCCGAATACTATTTTCTGTCCTTTAGCACGCCAAGACGAGGCTGATGAATAAGAGTAACATAAACAACTGCGTTTTCTCCGAAATATGTTGTGTTTTCTGTTTATCTTAGGAAAATGCGATCTTTGATCGCCGTTCAATCGTGGATCGAGGGGAGGTGCTTAGCTGTATATAACAGGCCGTTTTTGGCCAGGAACAGGACCTTGGTTCCGGCCAGGGTCAGCTTCAGTTCAGTTGCAATTTGACTATTCGTGGTTGTTGCACGTTCTGTTGATCTCAAAGTTCAGTTGCGATTTGACTATATTGGTTGTCGCACGTCCTGCGAGATTGCTGCTGTAGGTCAGTTGCGATTTGACTATATTATTGGTTGTCGCACGTCCTGCAGCAGCCCCCCAGTTCAGCTGCGATTTGACTACTCGTGGTTGTCGCACGTTCTGGGGACTATTAGGGACTATTTACCCATGTATTATTGAGTGAGACAATATATAATCACTGGCATATTTTGTATTATTGAGTGAGAAATTATTCCATCACTGGCATATTTTGTATCATTGGGTGTGGAATATTTAATCACTGACATATTTTGTATCATTGAGTGATGAATTATCGTCACTGGCATTTTGAGTGAGTAATATTTCCTCACTGGCATATTTTTCCCTCCGACTGTCACTCCGGTGGCACTCGGTGGTCTTCACGACGTCTCCAGGCGAGCCGCTGGCCCGCACGATCAGCACCGCAGCGCCGCCGTCACCGTTCCTGGCCGGCCACCAGGCAGACGACCTGCGTTTCCGTTTGTCGGGAGACCTGCCGCCGTCACCGTTCTCGGGCTGTGCTGCACCCCCGGCCGACACCCGTCACGGCCAACCATCGGCCGTCCGATCGCTGCCCACGCCGTTATTGCTCGTGCGAGAGGCGCGATATACCAGCCGTCACCTGAGGGTAATCACCGACCATCATACACTACATAACTCAGGGAGGAATTGTTTCCTCTTTGGCATCACCCGCCGACTGTCATCACGGTGACAATCGGGGCTCTTTGTTTAAGTTTCAGAAGTCCGACGCCGCTCGGCCTCTTCACACAGATACCGCTACTATTGGCGATAACCGACCGTCCGCCAAAGCCTGGCTGCTCGAGGGTTCAGAGGCACCCTCCGTACGTGTTCGTAAGTGCTGAGAGCCACCCGTCAAAGACCGAAGCCGCCGTCGCAATGGTCATATCCACCTGCCCCAGCTGCTTGACTGATGCTTTATATATATTTATTTTTTGTGTCATATTGTCATGTTATGTCCGATTTATCATTTCTTATTTAAAATTCCTCTGCCTGTGTGTTTTTCTGTGGTTTTCCCAGGTGTTAGGTAAATACCAGAGGATTATGTATCTCCACAGCCGAAATAAATAACATTTAATCAGTTACAATGTTTAATTTCTTTGCTTCCTCATAAACTATCACATTCACGACTTCAAATTAAAGAATCTGGTCATTATAAAAATCAAATAAACACAACGTAAATCAAACACAACGTAACTTAATGGGTCCTAAATAATTTGAAATAATAAATTTTAATACTAGACGATTGCCGCGTCACAGTACAATTCATATAAAGAAATTTAAATATTTTGGATTATGATTAAATATTGATTAAATTAAACGGTTTCAGAAAAAATAGTATACATGATGGGGTAGCTAACTCAGTGGTATGAAGTCGGCCTGTGGATCTTGAGAACCCTGGTTCGATTTCCACAGGCGACAAACAATTTTGCACCATTTTAAAACTACCCTTGCGGCTTCCTCATCCCTAACATGTTTGGGGACCGTGATTTGACGACTGGTAACCGCACTTCACGCGCAAAATATATCACTTACCGAGATCTGCTTCGGCAGAGTGCCACACCCAGTAATGGGTAGAAGGCGTGATGATTTATATTTATTTATTTATAATACGTCAGGAAAATGTTTTTACTTGACTCAGCGGATTAAAATACTCGGCCTGCGGCCTTGTATTTCAAACAAGCGCTTCGTCAAGTAATATATCACTTTATTGACTTATTATGTAATATACTAGACTAATTGTGTTCAAATAATTTTAACATTATTGAGATAAATATATTTATAATTACCTAAATTTCGTCTCGTGTCAATATAATATTTCTTTTTTAAAAATAAATTAAACATTCCATAAATGACATTGGACGAGAACAAATTCAAAATGAACTCATTAGCTACCATAAAAACTGTTTTTTCTACGATCACGCGAAAAGTGAGTCACTATGTAATGTACTCATTCACAGTGCAAAAGTGATTATTTTTTGCAAAAACTTGAAAAAATAGTTGCTTCGAAACAAACTTATGTAACTTACAAAATACAAGTTTTTGATATTTGATAAATAAAATAAGTTAAAAATCTGTTGTAGAAGAAATAGTGTATGTCACTCGTGTAGAAAGTGTCTTTATTACACTCATAAATTTACAACACAAATTTTCATTATGATAGTACAAATTTTTATTATGACACGACCAAAGTGACCAATAAAAGCACAGTACTTTTCGAGACGAAACGAGACGAGACCGAGATTGATCTCGAGTCTAGCGGCACATTATTTGTCAAGATCGTGGAAAAAAATATGATTGGTTGATTGATTGATTTATTTAGTTTTGTTCAACTGGCTGTTTGGTATTTTGAATATTTGAATCGCCTAAGCAGCTTGTATAATATTTCTCTTAATATCTTGTTTAATATAAAACAAGTATTTTAAATGTCTCATTAGTACAAAAATCCTCATTAAATATTGAACTAGAGTGTGATAAAGAGGCCATCAAAAACTTCTTTAGCTTCCGCTTGAGCCAGGTGCAGAATTCATCGTCAAACATCTGCAGCTGCAGTTCAAGCGTCTTCACTGCAACTTGAGGAAGACGTGTGCATTTAGTAAATGCACAACTGCTCACGTCAGCGCCAACTGCTATCTCTATATACTCTATTACTTTATACCAGTGATTTTCAAACTACGGGTCGCGACCCTTTGAGGATTCGCGAAAACATTGGAAGAGGGTCGCCTGATGTTATTTAGAAATCATAAAAAATATTAAGGTGGTTCTATCATGACAGTCTCATACAAAAGTATAGGTGACCTAAATAGTTTATGAAAATAATTATTACATTTTTGTATGGTATAGGTTATTAACAGAATTAATATTTCGCTGCAAATATCGTATAATTAATAATAACATTGAATATATTAAAGAAAACTATTTAACTAATTTATGAAATTCAGTAACATACCAAAATTATTGGAAGTGAATGTTTCATGCCAACCAATAGCAGTGTAAGATTTTACACAGCAGAAGCTATGACAACAAGGTTAGAACCACAAGCGGCCAGTCGGTACGAAACGTAACTGTATTATTGATACAGCCTGTTGATAGTTCATAAGAAAAATGAGAAAAACGCACCAAAGCAATTATTATCAACTGTAATAACAAATAAATAAATATAAAATGCTGTCATATTTTTTTTTATATTAAAATTAATATATTTTACTGATCGAAATAATAACTTGTATAGTTCTTGCTTTGTTATTCGAGCGGCCATCTCTGTCTAGTGTCTACCTGTGCTGTGCATCGTTGCCAAGCATTTCTGACAGTTTTATTGATTATCATAGAATATCCAACTTTCATCGCCAATTTCTTTGAAACTAATCCAGTAAGGCATGGATTTCTTAATTCTCATACCTTTATATTTACATGTTGTACGGTGTGTTAGTTTTTTGTTAAAAAATAACTACAATATATAAATTTATTATGCAGTAAGCTGCCTCGCGAGGTACAGTTCCTATAACGCCAATGCATTTTTGATCGACTTTGGTCAACTTTAACTTTACATTATTCAGCTCAACAACGGTAAACTTTTAAAAAAAATTGCATACTACTGTAGAAACACATGAAAAATAACATATTTACATTTCATTATAAATAAAATAAATATATCATCACGCCTTCTACCCATTACTGGGTGTGGCACTCTGCTGAAGCAGATCTCGGTAAGTGATATATTTTGCGCGTGAAGTGCGGTTACCAGTCGTCAAATCACGGCCCCCAAACATGTTAGTGGTGGAGGAGCCACAGGGATAGCTTTTTCAAATTATGAAAATTTGACGCCTGTGGGAATCGAACCAGGGACCTCATGATCCACTGGCCGACTTCATACCACTGTGCTAGCCATCCCATTTCATTATAATCCGGGTTAAAGGCTTCCATGATAGTACCACCTTAAGGACTAAAAAAGATATACATTTCTATAATATATATTTTTTTTACATGACATAAACATAAATACACATAACAAATAGACACAAAAATATTTAACTTTGTGAATTAAATTACTAGTCTTTATCGTCTGTGCTTAACTAAAGAGGAAGGACGATCTTTGAGTAAAGCCTTATTCACAATACGAAATTAGTGGTTATGGATAGTAGTTATAATTAGCATTTATAGTTAGCATTTGTGTTGTATATGTGGTCGTTCACAATACCAAAAATAAGGGTGTAGTTAGTGACATTGTCGGTAACGTAGAATACCGATTTTAATAAAATAAACACTAGTTTTGAAAGAGACGCTAGATGTCAGTTAAATCTACATATTTTTGACAATTGTATTGTATTGTTAGTTATCATAGACTTACACTAGTATTCATAGTCGTTCGCCAGCGGTTCGCCAGCGTTTCGCCAAGTGTATCGCTTATGGGCGCTTCCTCAGCGCGTCGCTGGGCGAACGACTATGCATACCAGTGTTAGTATCTAATGATTAGTTATTTCGATATTTGTGCCAATAAATAATCAAACCGAGCATAATTAAAATATATATATATGTATCTATCATGTAGACTCAGTTCTTGCATTAGATTTTCCCAATCACCTTAAAATGATCGGGTACTATTTATTGGACGAATCCACCAACTTCTGGTACTTGTTTGTTTGTTTATTTTTTTAATTGAACGTATGTCAGCAACAAAGAAGTTAACAGTAATTTCTCTTTACGATTCATTATGTTTGACAAACAAAACCATGGATTTCAAACGTCAAAATTCATATAGACAAGATGGCGCTAATTACTAACTATAAGTTTGGAGCTTGCAAACTCTTGCGTTAACTGAAATTAACGCTAAGCAGTATGAAGCTAATTTTGCTGTTGTGAACGCTTCTTTGCTGTTACGCATATCAAACTCTAGCGTTAACTATAAATGCTAACTATAACTACTAATTTCGTAATGTGAATGAGGCTTAACTCTTTCAAAATTGACACCACTTCAATAAATTCCGATTTAGCAATTTTACAGTTTTTATTTTCTAATATTTTGTGTCTGTGTATACTTAATAAACTTAGATTACTCAATGGTTATGATAGGGAACATGTCGCTGGCAGGCCATAGAAATACTGCTGGAAATTTAGTTTCAGCTTGAATTTATTATCTTTAAACTTTTTTTTATGTATACAGGGTGGTGATTGCGGCTATCGAACATAGGACTTTAACATGTAAAATATATTGTTTTAATTTCTTGTTTCCCCAATTATTTAAAACAAAAAAGCTTCAAATAAAAGTTTTAGGGCATAAAATACGAAAGTCATTTTGATCTGAAAATGACTAAAATTGTTTCGAAACTGTCGATAGCTATGAAATTGAAACAAAATTAAACAAAAGTTTGACGTTCAATCTGTCAAAACTGTCAAAATAAATGATTTATTATTTCATTATTTTGACAGATGAAACGTCAAACATTTGTTTAGTTTTGTTTCAATTTCATGCCTATCGATAGTTTTGAGGCAATTTTCGTCATTTTCAAATCTAATTTGTGTCGTTACAAAGTATGAAAAATTCAATTTGCTTATTGGATCAGATGAAGAATTTTATGCCCTAAATTTTTTATTTCAAGTTTTTTCGTTTTAAATATTTAGGGAAGCAGGAAATTACAAAATTACATGTTAAAATCCTATGTTCGAGAGTCGTGGTTACCACCCTAGTTAATATTCAGGGGAGGCGCGCGCCGCTCTTTGCCCCCTCAGTGCGGACGTCCTTGACTGTTGGTATAATCCAACATATCAAAGTTCCTAAGAAACTATACCAAAATTCTTAATACAAATTTTTTTCTTCACTAATTACTGAAATCGTAGTACTGTGTTTATAATGTACATTATTAAATCAACCTACACTATAATATGGGGTAGGAAACTCAGTGGTATCGAGTCGGCATGTGGATCTTGAGAACCCTGGTTCGATTCCCACAGTCGACAAACATTTTCACCATATTAAAATTACCCCTGTGGCACTCCCACCACTAATATCTTTGTGGGCCGTGATTTTACGGCTGGTAACCGCACTTCACGCACATAAATATATCACTTACCGAAATCTGGTTCGGCAGAGTGCCACACCCAGTAAAGGCGTGATGATATATTTATTTATTTAATCAACCTTTTACAAACTGCAATTTTGATCACATAAAAAGTTAGAGGATCGCGAAAGAATTTAGTGTTGATTTTTGTCTTCAAGGGAGTCATGGCTTCCAAAAAGTTTGAAAACCACTGTTCTTTGCATTCAAAGGATATCCAGATCAACAGACTTCGACAATCAACATTGTGTAATACGTGAAACAATCGAACAATAGTGCATTTTTAGTGGTAGAAATGTCTGATTGCATCAGAATTGTTTGTATGCTTGTCAGTAGTTTTGTTCTTGGTCCAAAATTCAGCGGTAACGGGTTTATTATTTACGTGACAGCTAATGGACTATTGTCCCGCCAAAAATATTATTCTGTGCCAAATGCATCAGGAATCTATCTTGAGATTGGAATACTTTTTATGCGTTTTAGTAGAAATAGTTTTTTAGCTTCTGTCTATTTTTAAATAAAATACAGTTATTCTTCTGCGTTTTTAATAAATTTTACGAGTATTGGCAGAAGCTTACATCACTAATTAACTTTTATTTATTTACTACTCGACTACTAGGAATTAATAACAGTATAGCCTTCAGATCACGTCACATAGAATTCTGTTAGAAACAATAGAATTACTATAATCTTGCAAATAAGTAATTATTTATTTATGTGTTTGTTTAACAAATTGAAAATCTTATAGTAAATAGGTAGAATAAAGGAAAATACAATTAAGAATATTAAAACATACTTCAATACAGTATAGAAATACAGTAGCAGTACTGTGGTGTAATTAGCGATACGGCATTCGAATTCAAAGATCTCCAGTTCGAATCCTACTCAAGCTGAAAATATGTGAACCACCACATTACTGTTCGGTGAGTCCAGACCCTGTACTATAATTGATTCTAAGTTCCTGTTGTATAGAGTAGCATAAATAAATAAAAACAAATAGATTAATAGTGATTCTTATAACAAGAAAAAGGCTTGTTACGTGCAAGTGCAGAATTTAATCTGCACGAGCACGTTACCTTTTTCGGCACATGTTATATACAACATTTTGCCTACAACTGTGCGATTTAGATAATCACTAAAATATTGTCAAAATTTATAAAATCTTACAGACAGATTCACAAAACGGATTAGCGCTAACACCGTTTTTAATATTATCTATAACTCTGTTTCAAATTAAAACAGATTAAAGAAATAAACTAAATTTGATGCAAATTAACTCTCTTTTTAACTAAAGTTAAAATAAACTTGTTTCATACATTGAAAAGAAATTTCACGGCGAGCGACAGACGCTTATGGAAGAAGAAGATGCAGTAAGCCAGCGCTAGTAAATATGCAGTAGTATATTTTGACGTTTATAAACATAACCTTAAAATTCAGTATATCTAATCTGTACACAACTAATAAAAAGAACCGAACAAAGTAAAATATATCAATAAATGGTTTTATTTTGAGAGTAAGTGAAATCTATAATATTTATTGTTTGTGTATATTATTAACACAGTTGTTACACTTGCTTATACTGACATAATGTGAAGTGGAAACTTTCGTACTGTCTAAAGAAACATTGATTTCTTCTGTACTTGTTCATATTATTAACAGTAATATTATTGACAACAATTTTGGAGGCCTTAGAAGTACCAGCAGCAGGTTGATTGTCATTGTCGAAAATAGAGCCAACATAGCATGATCTGGGGCTTCAATTATCTTTGGAGGTGTTTATGATAAAGCAGAATCACTCAGTGTAGTATTCCAATCTAGACGATTTTGAAGAAATTATAGTTAAATTAGTGAAATATTTTTAGAACAATTGTCTTGAAATTAGTGAAATATTTTTAAATAATGTAGAACAATGTGCAAGCAATCAACAAACAAACCATAGCAACGCCGTAAAAAATCATTCTCGTGTAATATCATTAAGATTTTATAAATTTTGACAATATTTTAGTGATTTCCTAAATCACACAGTTGTAGGAAAAATGTTGTTTATAACACGTGCCGAAAAAGGTTAAGTGCTCGGACAGATTTCTGCACTTGTACGTAACAAGTCTTTTTCGGCACTTGTTATAAAAATAACTATTTCCGTTGCTTAAATTTGAGTTATAAATTAGACCCGCTCGCATAAAACATTGTCAGCTAATTACATTGTTAACAAGACGACAAAGTTGAATTAGATTAAAATATGCATCGCAATTTAGAAAATAGAGCTAGAAAGCAGCATTTTCATTTTGATACATTTCATAATTTTGTGTGTGTGTGATTTGACGTAATATCGTTGACATCGTAGCTGTATTCTATTTGTTACTTGGTTCACTTATCTCAGTTTAGATAAATTAGACATGACTAATATACTGAACTAAGCAAACTAATGCATTTATTGGGGTAAATTACTTCTAAGTAAATTAGAACCTGTAAGAACTAGAAATAAACTCTGGGAAGTAATCCAGCGAAATAAATAAGTGATCTAGTTCAGTAAATGTAAGTTAGATCTGATCCAAATGGTAAATTGAATACGCCTATCGTAATAGGTGTTAGCATTTGTTTTTTACGTTACTATATGGATTCGTTGTTTTGCAATTTGTTCTGATAAATATGGATGGATTTAAAGAGCAAAATGATGTTGTTGCTTAGCAACTTTGAAACACAGCGTGTTTTAATCTTGCGTTTCCGCACGGTTTTTAGTTTGTTAAACAAGGATTATTGTGCAGTTATAATAAAAACGCTTGTTTTTTTTTCTCTTTTCGATGTTGTGTGGTATAGAGTAGAGTTGCGATCCTGAGAATCCTGGTTCAATTCCCACAGCCAATAAACATTTTTACCGTTTTAAAATTACCTCTGTGGCTCCCCCAGAGTGCCACACTCAGTAATGGGTAAAAGGTGTGATGATATATATATATATATATATATATATATATATATATATATATATATATATATATATATATATATATATATATATATATATTTATTTATTTATATTTAAGCTCGTCTGTTTTAATTAGTACTAATAATAATATTACTTAAGTAAGAATACTACTAAAAAACGATTGCTATTCAGTAATTCTAATTAATGATTTTGTATGAATTCACGCATATAAATGTTTATTTTCAGTAAATGAACTTCTAATTTGACCTTGTCTTGATGTTAATGAAGCCTCAAAAGTGATTTTAATCAGTTATCGACTGCCAGATTCGAACTCGTGTTTTTATTTCCGCAGACTAATACGTTTGTTTTATAATTGTTTCTTCATTATTTATTTTAAAACAAAAGTATTAGTAGTAAAAGTTCCAAATTTATATGTACCTAGCCCAAAATTATTGATTAAATATGATTATTTCGCTGGACTAAAAATAACATTTTAATTTGAAACGATTTACAGATTGCCATGAGAAATGAAACAAATAATTTGACAGGTCTGTCAAATTCAAACAATACAGAGTTTGTTTTATTCCTCATAGCACTCTATAAATAACTTTCTCAATTATCGTTTTTATTTTGCATCTTTCGAAATACTTGTACACATGATGAATAAATTTTGACTCATTAAATATGCAATTTTTAAATGTGTAACACTTGTTTTGAAATGAATAAAGGGAATAAATTACACCAAATGAATATTTTACCGTTTTACTCATTTATTTTGTTAATTGTTATTCTGCATAGAATCACTCAAATATAATTGTATTTTCCTGTAAGCAATTCTTGTCTATCTGTGCGTCTGTGTCAACGATCTCGGAATCAGCTCGAACGATTTTGATAAAAGTTGGTATTCTGATGTTTTTTGCCTCAGAAAACGATCTTGTTAAGTCTCATCCTCCGATTTATAACGTCATTTTGAAAGAAAATTGAGGAGTAAATCATGAAAATTTAGTTATTCAAAATATAGGAAATGTAATTTGACCCAAGAAATCGATTCAAAGCAAATTTAACTCGATATTAAAAAATTCTAAAGATTATTGCGGCGATAAATTATTTCTTTTTTCTATTGCTTGTTTTTTGTTTTTTTTAACTATCCTGGGTGTTCAATTTAGTTGTGTCACCATTGCTATCTCGAGAACTATAGGAGCTACAAGGTTGATTAACCTTCGCTACACACACTGGGGTATACTGTACCCCAATAAATTTTTACAGTTACGCCATTTCTGTGCGCTTCAATTTAGAAGTGCTGCCATTGGGCTAAATTAAGTTTATACCCTCCACTACCTATACAGGATATTTTATTAGTCATTTGGTATGGTTCACAGTGCCTGTCAACACTAAAAGTTCGTCTGGGGTATATAATACCCCACTGTGGTTTTCACGTAATTATTTTAAAATTTGATAAAAATAGGCTTTGTTGGATTGTTTGCTACATATTGGTACATACAAACATACATATCTTCACGCTATAGCCCATCAAATGGGGTATCAGAAACGAAGGGAGTGTCGTCCCTGCGCTTGTTTTTGAAAGTGAATTTCACACAATTGCAGATAAACACTCTAATGAAATTACAAAACAACAAAACTAAAATAAAAATTCCTGCACGTCTTAAATCATCAGATTCATTCCGCAATTAATCTTCGCCAAACTTTCCTATCCTGACACACCACTTCAGCTTCATCCACATTCATAATTCCTTTCATACAAGCACGTTTGCCTATGAGAGTTTTTTGTGGCATATTGGACCACAGTGCTGTAAACGCTATGGTGTTATTTACTTTGTCCAATAATAATGAAAAGATGAACAGAAGAAATTTTTTTAAAGAAGCGATTACAGTCAAGTACTCTTAGAAGTGGTATAAAAGAAATTATAAGAGACATCTTATCCGTTGATGAACCTAGCACCCCTTTACCTATTTTAAATAAAAAAGTGCGTTGCGCTTTTTGCCCACGTCAAAAAGATCGCAACACCAAAAATTTATGCAAAAATTCTCATTTACCCATGTGTGACGAGCATAGAGCCAAAATATGCGAACATTGCATCGAGTAAATTTTTGTCATATTTAATCGCCTCGCTAACATTTATTTTTCAAAACAAATCTATATAATTTGGAATATGTTTACTGTCATGTATTGTTTAAACTATAGTTTATATTTGGTGATCTATTATTATAAGGTTTTTGAAATATGCAGGAAAGTTTAATTGCACTATTTTACTATTGATTTTGGACTAAAGAAATAAATAAAAGGTTTCCAAACCAATTCTGCTTCTTTATTTTATTCAAAATTCTATAGTAATTCTCCAAAATATCATCCACTTTCCAGAAATACAAATATTGTTTTCATATTTTATGATTTTATATATTTTACACAAATTTATAGCTTGGGGTGACATATACCCCAGTGTGTGTTGCGCGTAATTAAAAACTATGTGTGGGTAGCGAAGGTTAAATTAACAAAGAAATACCATTTTGCAAATCTATAAAAAAACTATTAACAAAAAATACCGAATCGAATAAGAAAATAAAAAAAAAGAAGATTCCATTTAGAATAAGAAAGTTACACCCCGTATTCTTAATAGCTTTGTAATAGACTTAGAAAATGGTAGTTCTTTGCTAATTTAACCAATCTTGTAGCTGTTATAGTTCTCGAGATAGCCATGGTGGCACACTTAATTAAATTGAACGAAAGCAGCGGCAATGTAAAAGTGTATCGTCGTATCCATGGATACATGAAAACTGTCGCCCGAATTTCCAAACAGAAAAACAAAAAAATTATTTTAATTTTAAAAATATATATGCGCGTGCAGTGCGGTTATCAGCCGTCGAATCACGGCTTTTAAAGATGTTAGTGGTGGAGGAGCCTCAGAGGTAATTTTAATGTGGTGAAAAAGGTTGTCGGCTGTGGGAATCAAACCAGGGTTCTCAGAATCCACACGCCGACTCGATACCACTGATCCACATATCCCATTATTTATAATTTATAAAAATAAATCAATATACATATATCATAACGCCTTTTACCCATTACTGGGTATGGCACTCTGCCGAGACAGATCTCGGTAAGTGATATATTTATGCGCGTGAATTGCGGTTATCAGCCATCGAATCACGGCCCCCAAACATGTTAGTGATGGGGGAGCCACTGAGATCATTTTAATGTGGTGAAAATGTTTGTCGGCTGTGGGAATCAAACCAGGGTTCTCAGGATCCACAGGCCGACTCGATACAACTGATCCACCTACCCAATTATTTATAATTTATAAAAATAAATAAATATAAATATATCATCACGCCTTTTACTCATTACTGGATGTGGCTCGAAACAGACCTCGGTACGATTTATGCGCGTGAAGTGCGGTTACCAGCCGTCAAATCACAACCCCCAAAGATGTTAGTAGTGGGGGAGCCACAGAGGTAATTTTAATGTGGTAAAAATGTTTGTCGGCTATGGAAATCGAACCAGAGGTCTCAGGATCCCCAAACCGACTCCACTGTCAACCCATTATTTATAATTAATAAAAAATAAATATATCATCACGCCTTTTACCCATTACTGAGTGTGGCACTCTGCCGAAGCAGATCTCGGTAAGTGATATATTTTGCGCGTGAAGTGCGGTTACCAGTCGTCAAATCACGGCCTCCAAAGATGTCCACAGGGATAGCTTTTGAAATTATGAAAATTGTTTGTCGCCTGTGGGAATCGAACCAAGGTTCTCAGGATCCACAGGCCGATTTCATATCACTGAGCTAGCCACCCCATAAATAATATATAATTTATAAAAATAAATCAATATAAATATATCATCACGCCTTTTACCCATTACTAGGTGTGGCACTCTGCCGAGGCAGATCTCGGTAAGTGATATATTTATGTGCGTGAAGTGCGGTTAGCTGAAGAATCACAGCCCTTGAATATGTTAGTGGTGGGGGAGCCACAGGGGTAGTTTTAAAATGGTGAAAATTGTCGCTTGTGGGAATCGAACCAGAATTGTCAGGATCCACAGACCGACTTGATACCACTGAACTAGCTACCCCATTATTTATAATTTATAAAAATAAATAAATATAAATATATCTTCACGCCTTTTACCCATTACTGGGTGTGGCACTCTGCTGAAGCAGATCTCGGTAAGTGATATATTTATGTGCGTGAAGTGCGGTTAGCCGACGAATCACGACCCTCGAATATGTTTGTGATGGGGGAGCCACAGGAGTAGTTTTAAAATGGTGAAAATTGTCGCTTGTGGGAATCGAACCAGAATTCTCAGGATCCACAGACCGACTTGATACCACTGAACTAGCTACCCCATTATTTATAATTTATAACATAAATAAAATAGTTTCTTGGTAAAATGTTTATAAATTAACTAGTCCCTATAATTTTGTCTCCAGATAAAAATAATTGTAACTTTATACAAAAGATAATTACTATATAGCAGGCTAATTACAAGTCCTATCCTTTCTGAATATATCTATATATCCGAGGTTTCCACCCCACCAAACCATAAAAAGAAACAGTATTATTAAACCCACGCCGCTACGCCACAAATCACCCATTCTATATAATGACCAGTTCCTATTCTCCTTTCCATGCATGCAGGCTGGGTGCCGGTGCTGGGTGTGTTATCGGATGTACACTCGGCAGAGCCGCACTTCCGGCGGTGGAGGCGGCGGCGGCGGCGGCATGGCTGCGGTGGCGGTAGTGGGGCGGCTGGTTGTGGTGCAGCGACTCAGCGGCTGCCCGGTCACGCCAGCCGCCAGCGCCAGTCACCGGCGAACAGCCAACGAACGTGCGTTGTTATGCTGCGTATCCCATCTGGGTGTGAATTTAAACACATGGCAGACGTGATAGTGAAACATCACTCACACTATCATTCTTATAATACTTTATTAGCTACTACATTCGATAAACTATACAATCAAATCTTCTGAAAATAGTAAACAACTTGTGTGGTTCTTCCGTTTTAACTTTACCTAAGGGACTAATTCAAAAGGTGAATAAAAAACAGTGGACCAAATATAATCACGTAGTTTAGTCATTCAGGGAGACTATATAAAGCTGTTTAAAATCAGGTGTAGTGATTTTGATGACGTTTTGTCTTAACATAAGCTCAAAAGGTGTTGTTGTGAATACTAAATAAAAGACAGAGTGATACGCGATGCCGTGAACATAAATGACTTGTCGTGTGATTGTAAGCTGCAATAATGCTTCAGGATCTTGTTCAAAACGTGCTTTAAAAGCAGACTTAAACGGTGAAGGATATCTGTAACGTTTACAACCTACCGCATTGCGCAGATCAACACATGTGTTGCAATCTTTATTGTGTTACATAACCTATACCAATTATTTGAAGATAACTGAAAGAAATCAAACATTCAAATAAATGGTAAACAAGCTGGATCAAAGATTACAACAATAACAAACAAGCCAAGGAATATTGTATTGTTGTAATCAATATTGTAGACATTAAAGATTTCTTTTAGCAACATAACCTCGTCAGCATTGAGCATAAATAAAAGTACCTAAACAAGGTCGAATTCCTAACTGTCAAAAAACTTAATGTGTTATTAATCTCCACGTGTTTTTGTGTGTTTTCAAATTTGGCGCCATACAAACAAATGCAAGTGGCAAAGAACTACTAGTGTTGCGTACTGTTGAGTGTTTGATAATTGAATTACTAGTACAGTAGTGTTTCGATTTGGCGAACTTCTACAAGTGCGGTTAGGAACTACGGACATCCTAGTGGACCATAAATAACCGCTAAGTAATTTAAACTTGACCGGAACAATACCGGAACTAGTTGAACATTCTTCCACGTCAAGTGTATCCATTATTTAAAGTATTTTGTGAGGAACTACCAGGAGGTTTATGTGGTTTTAAAAACGGTTTTAAGGGATTAATGAATTGTAAGTTTATGATTAGGTTTATTATAATATTTGGTAAGCAGAACTATAACTTTTCCACGCAAAGCTGTGTTTTATTGACATTGTTATTGTCGATCAATTATGTTTGATAATAAATATTTAATGATTATTGCGTTTATCAAGCAAGAGGTGCGTTCTAATCTCGCTGACAATAATTATTTACCGGTTGGTGCATTAAATTATGCAATATAAGAAATACAATGTTATTTTTTTCATATAGAGATATGTTGTTCCCTATTGATTTTAGAGCAAAATGCTTTAAATAAATCTTGTAGATAATTGAATTCTGCGTCTAAATCATTTATCGTATTTTATTTTAAACTTTTTTTAACTGGTAAAAATAATGTTTAAAATTTTATAAAAGTTATCGTTTGTAGTGAGCCGTGAAATTTACACAAAATTATGAACAAATGCACAACAATTTCAATAGTTTCATAGTTCGCGTAAGCCTTACTATTACTACATAGTTTTTTTAAGTATTCCTTAATATAGCAACACCATGTAATAATGGGAATAGTAAGACTTGCGCGAACTGTCAAACTATTAAAAATTGTTTTGCATTTGTTTATAATTTTGTTTAAATGTCATTGCTATCACTACAAATAAACACTTTTTCAAAATTTTAACTTGATTTTACATTCAAAAAATAAAAGTTTAGGATCCAAATCATAAAATAAATAAATATAAATATATCATCACGCCTTCTACCCATTACTGGATGTGGCACTGAAGCAGATCTCGGTAAGTGATATATTTTGCGCGTGAAGTGCGGTTACCAGTCGTCAAATCACGGCCCCCAAACATGTAAGTGGTGGAGGAGCCACAGGGATAGCTTTTTCAAATTATGAAAATTTGTCACCTGTGGGAATCGAACCAGGGACCTCAGGATCCACAGGCCGACTTCATACCACTGAGCTAGCCATCCAAATCATAAAATTAATAAATATATATATATATATATATATATATATATATATATATATATATATATATATATATATATATAAAAAGGCTTTAAGATTCAATAATAACAATAACTCGTCATCACCAGGAAACTGGGCATATTTTCAATTTTGAAGAACCTAATTAGTGACAGTATTAAAAGGAAAGAGCATAGGCTGATCCATAATATTAATACAAATCGTGAAACAAGTATAAATTATCAGACAGATGCTTATAATAATTTAAAATATGCCCGCAATTTTATTAGAAATTTTACTAATGTATAATCAAGTAACATTTTTTTGTATTGTTATTATGTTTTATTTTGACACCATTTCGAAAATTCGATTTTGTTTTATGACAATTTTAATTTTTATATTTTGGTAAATATTTTATATTCTGTTTTTGCTATTTTTTTACTCTTCATATTTTAGTAATTATTATTTATTCTATTATTATAATATTGTTACTTATTTTGTTTTATTTATAGAACTGATGATGAATGTAGTATATGTTCGAAACGTCCTCAAATAAAAACGTTTTATATATAACTTATTGTTATTACTGGATCTTGAAGCCTTTTTATATATATATTTGTTGATTTTACATGTTACAAAAGGTGTATACAGGTGTTATGTAAGTGTACCGCCAACACTTAACTGCTAATGCCGGTATTACACGGTAATAAATTTACACGTATTTCTTGTCAAATTTCTACAACATATTTTACATCAAATGTCAGTCGTTTTACATGATCATAATAATATTTTAGAAATATTTGTACATACTACCAACATGCTTTAATTTTATATTGGTACGAAGTGTTTCGCATTCGTATTCAGCATATTTCACTGTTGATCTAAATTTTTGTGCACTTGAAAACAAGATTAGCATTATTTTTTCATTATTATATATGATATAAATAAGTGAATGCGTTTATTTTTTTACGTACCTATGTGTTTAGGTACCGTTTGTATGAAAAAATAAACATAACCTGTAGCAAACTGACAGATGCTGATCAGGGCGGTAACCAATGTCGAATTTTCAAACCTTTTAAAGTAAAATCCCTAGAAATTACCAAAATTTGATGCAAACGACCTTGGTATTTACAACATGTTCTAATTGAGAATTTTCTACAACTTCGCATTGAACAATACGATTCTGTAAGTATATGATCGTGTAAAATATGAGAATCGCATTGTTCAATGCAAAGTTGTAGAAATACATGTAAGTTTATTACCGTGTAATACCGGCATAAGTTAGAAGATCAAGAGAAGCAGTAATTCACTGTTTCTTTTTTCTGTAGTCTTTCGTTTAAGTGCTGGAGGTCTTTTAATTCTTCCAATTAAATCGTTACTTTTATTTGAAAAAAATCTGGAATCAAGTAACCTGTTTAATGATAATTGTAATACTTGTCAAATTTGAAGTTTAGATCAGTGGCTAAAACAAATTTATTAAAAAAATTAACACGAAATACAATAGATATTCAAATTGATCACCGTTTTGACGCAGACATGTTCTTGTACGGCGCGCTAATGATCATTATGGTAAAAAAATTGTGAAGTACTACATTGCGGCTCGATGAGTACAAGCCCTGTACTGTAATTGAGATTAAGTTTCTGTTCTGCAGAGTAGCATAAATAAATCAATACGTAATAACAAGAATGGACCCTAAGTTAATTTATAACAACTTTTGGGGGAGAATAAGTAAAGGACCTAGGCTTAAATTGTTAATCATTTATTGAAGATATGTTGACAACGTTTCTGCTAAGGTTATAGCCATCTTCAGGTCAAATATATACGAGCCCTGTCTCACTTCATTTGAACCGAATCTTATTTTTTGTTTAAAATTTAAATAATACTAAAAATACAGGTATGTGACATTCATTAAATTCTTCAATTAATTTTCAACATTTTTAACTAAATTTGACATTAAATCTACCTTAGACTAGCAATTATTTTTTTTACAAAATACTATTTCTACATGCTAATAGACTATCATGATTTTTATCTTGTAGGCAGCTAGAAGAATGAAATAAAAGTTACTTATTATTTAGATCAAACTTTATTATTATACAATTTTTGAATAAAACGAAAAAGTTTTAGTTAATATAGAAATGTTCAAATGACTGTCATTCCAAGATGTATGTATCGATTAACTTCAAATTTTATCTGTGTATTAAAAACACACCAGTGCATATCTCATTAAAATTTTATTTCATTATCTTGCATACTACATGAGAAATAAAACTGCAAAATAAAACATCAAACGAAAAAATAAGATTCGGGTCAACTGATGTGAGGAAGGGCTCGTAGATGTTAATAACAAAGAACATAATAAAAAAATTGAAAATCGAAGTTCAGAGTAAGCACGTGAAAAATGAAAAAAAAGTAGTGAAGCTAAAACGTAGGAAAAAACATGAATCTAAATGACGATCTTACCCTGAAGAGTCGATGGAGCGACTTATTAAAACATACTACTAAAACAACTTTTGTTTAAAACATTTTTTGAAATTATCGGTTCATTTGTTATAAATAATAAATTAATAATTTTGATTGTTGTTGTTGTTGAAGACATGTCAAGAACAAAAATTATCTAAGTCATAATATAAAATTAGAATACTTATGAATTATAGTCAAGTGTCAGATATGTCACTTATGCATTGGTCAATTGTTTTTACAAAAAATATTCAAAATTCGTCGAACTCTAGTTCGAATCCCCCTTAAGCTGAATATATATGAATACCACACTTCAACTCGGTGAGACCGGACGCTGTACTGTAATTGGGATAAAGTTCCTGTTGTACAGAGCATCGTATATAAATAAAATATGCCAAGTTCTGCGGCAAAAAATTCTAATAAAATTTAAGCGATTGTCTTCAGTGGCGTACCTAGGGAGGACCGGTGGATGCGGTCCGCACCGGGCGGAATTTTCTATATTTAGTTTTAGTTAAAATAACTTGTTCAATTTATAAGTTTACTACTAAATTTCTACGAATTATGAATTAACTATATGATTTCGAATATTTTTCTTCATCGTCAAGTCAATGTAGGGTTGAAAATATTATCTCGAAAAATTCTTTTATTACTGTCTAATTTAAATATGCCATTCAATGGTAAAAAAGTTCCCCACCTATAGTTTGTCTCAATTACAATTATTTATTTATGTTTATTAATTTAATGGGGTAATGGCTCAGTGGTTTCGAGTTGGCTTGTAGATTCTGAGGACCCCGGTTCGATTCCCACAGCCGACATACAATTTTCACTAAATTAAAATTATCCCTATGGCTTCCCCACCACTAACATCTTTGGGTGTTGTGATTTGACGGCTGGTAACCGCACTTCACGCGCATAAATATATCACATACCGAGATCTGCTTCGGCAGAGTGCCACATCCAGTAATGGGTAAAAGTCGTGATGATATATTTATTTTTTTAATTTATATAAACCACCATTTGATTGAGTTAGAAAGGGCGGAAAATTGGAGACCGCTCTGGGCGGCCACTGACTGTCTTTCCAAAATTTGTTGAAATTATACAAACTTATTGTCGGGAAAGTACTGTACTTTTCCTTCAAATACTTTTGAAACGTTTTACAGCAAAAAATATACAAACACTTTTGTTGCCAAAAAGGTCAAGCATCTTATAATATGTAGGTACTTTAATACTTTCGAAATTCAGCTAATAATCTTTTACAAAAACTCTTGGATTTTCTTTGATAAGAACAATGAAAACTCAGGAATATAACTTTCATTTTGTTGATTACAGCAAAAAATATGAATCTAAAGAAAAATGATTTCTCGATTTCTAATATCTTTACGATGCGCTCACAATTGAAATCATGGATGAGTATTTTATAACGGTAATAATATCTTTCAAAGAGAATAAATTTTCGCGGTAATTGAGCAACAATCCCGTTGTGAATGTTTTCTTGCATAAAACAATGTCATGCTTTGTTACTTTTTACATATGCGTATAGTCCGTTTAAAAATATGAGAAACAGACTCAAATACACAAATAAGTTGCAGATAGGTTTTTAAAGAATAAATAATAAAGCAGTATATAAAAAATTTCAGTTTTTGACAACCAACATTTAATATAATAATCATTCTTCCTATTTTTTACTGATCCTAATGACGCATTAATATATAACAATCTAACCCACTTCTGATAATTATTGTCTTATATATGATATGAAAATACATACACGAGCCCTGCCTCACATCACTTGACCCGAATCTTATTTTTTCGTTTGATGTTTTATTTTGCAGTCTTATTTCTCGTGTAGTATGCAAGAGAATTAAATAAAATTTCAATGAGACATATACTAGTATGTTGTTAATACACATATAAAATTTGAAGTCAATCAGTACATGCATCTTGGAATGATAGGCATTAGAACAGGAAGGTAACTTTTATTCCATTTTTCAAGTTGCCTATAAGATAAAAATCATGATGTCCATTAGCAGGTAGAAATATTTTTTTGTAAAAAAAAATCATTGCTAGTTGTATTGCTATACATTTTGTATCTAAGGTATATTTAATGTCAAATTTAGTTAAAAATGTTGAAAATTAATTGTACTCGCAAAATTTAGTAAATGTCAGATACCTGCGTCTTTAGTTTTATTTAAATTTTAAACAAAAAAATAAGATTCGGGTCAACTGAAGTGAGACAGGGTCAGAGCTCTTTCAGAATATCATACACTTGTTTTAATTGGAATGATTGGTACAATTTTTTTTTCGAGTGCTCTGTGCGGCAGGGTAAAAATGATCGTATATAAATATGTAGAATAAAAATGAAAACGCGGTAGAATGAGCCAAATAAGGAACTTCCTAATTAGTTCTAGATGAAAATGAATAAGTATATGCATTTTCACACAAATCGGAGTGTGAAAATGTTTTGTCCGTTGTGGGGAACGAACCAGAGTTCTCAGGATCCACAGGCCGACTTGATACCACTGAGCCATTACCTCATATTAAAATAATAATAAGATTATATTAGAGTTTATTTATACTTATGTGAAACTGAATTGACTAATCCAAACTTTAGGATTAGCTAAACCATTTTGAGAAATGGGCTATAAGTAAATAATAAAACAATAAAACCAAATCGAATGTTTGTCAGCAATGCAAATAATTCCTTATGGCATGTAACTTTGCTTTGCTTTTATTTATTTATACCAAATCAGAGCTGGGCAGTAGCTAGCTACTTTTGTAGCTTAGCTACTAGCTTAGCTACATTTACCTTAGCTGTAGCTGTAGCTTAGCTAACTGTGAAAAAATATAGCTGTTGATTGTAGCTAGCTACTTTTTTTCTATTAGCTTAAAAATAACAACTGAAACTACTTTTAAAGCTACTTTTTGTAGCTTTGTAGCTTAAAGCTACTTTTTGTAGCTTTGTAGCTTAAAGCTACTTTTTAAGCAGAAGGTCAACAAAGTACGCATGCGTACAAGCTAAACCCACACAAAATAATTATTTCTTGCCGGTTCTAACTGGCTCTAATACGCAAAAATACACAGTAGGTGCCAGATGGTATTTGCTATTTTTGATATTTATGTACATAATAGTAAATTAACAGTCATTGTAACAAAAGACTGATCATATGACAATGGCAAATTTAATTATTTCACAACAATTTAAAAAAGTAGGTTTAAAATTTAACAGCTATTTTAACGAAAGCTTTTAGCTGTAGCTTAGCTATATATTACAAAATATAGCTGTAGCTTAGCTACATTTTTAAAAATAGCTGTAGCTGTAGCTTAGCTACTTTCTTTAAGTAGCTTGCCCAGCTTTGAACCAAATTTAAAATTTAACTTCTGGCGGTGTAGTTGGCTATTTTAATTTTATAATTTACCTTTACGAAGAAGTTGTAGATGCAAAAACTTATCGCAAAAGTAGAAGAAAAATAGAATTGCGCAGGAATTAATTTCAACATGAACTCATCAATTTTGACTTTATTGAAATGTCTCAATCACAGGGTTATTCATATTTTACCCACCCTAAAAAACCCATTTGGTTGAATGGTTGAAAATTCAGTCAGGGTGAATTTTAAGACAGTCAAATCTCGGATCATAAACATCTTTTATAGATTTTGCAGTGTAATAATACATAATCTCTTTACAAAATAAAACGTTTAACTTAAATTATCATTTATTATATCATATCGTAGTATCACACTGCATTACTTTTACAAATGTCAATATCAAAGTAGTTTAAGACCAAATATTATTTGTTTTATATTATGTTAGTATTATACTCCATTCCCTGTATGGAAACGATGACGTCATATGTGGACGATGTTATCATAGATACGATGAAATATAGCTATCTTTTTTTAATATTATTCGTACCTATGCGAATGACACAACGTATGTCTTAATAAGTTAAGACACACGTTTCATGTTTTTTCACGTTCTATCACACATTATTTTAATGAAAACGTATGACAGTTCTTACTAATACGAAAATTTATTTTGTTCACATTTGTTTATAAAATAAAAATAGAGACCTATGGTCATGATTTTGTTATTTTCTCGCCTGTCATTTCTAAGTTTGTGACATAAATACAGACTGAGAAATAAGAAATGGCTTGAAAAATTTTGGGTAATCAAATGCAGAAATGCGTTTGTCATCTTCATGATTATTTTGCGCTGGAGTTAGAGAATCGAGGATCTTTAATTAATTTAACTGTAGTACAAGAGGTAATGTGCATTGTATTTTGTATTTTCAAATATTATTTGTTTATATAAAATAATACATATAAAAATGTATATTCCTTTGAGTTTTATTTTACCAAATTACATATTATATTAAGGTAGGTAATATTTTTCGTGCGTTAAAATAATAAATATTTTAATTTGACATGTAAATTTTAGGTTATGTTTTAAAAATGTCAATCCAATACCAATGTAAACGTGTTAAGCACAAAATCTTGAATCACATGGATACCGAATGTGACGTCATCGTTTTCATACAGGGAATGGAGTATACAAAAACTGATTAATACACAATCTTTTTACCGGCAAATTTAAAATATGGTTCTAAATTAAATAAGTATGACAATAACATGATATAGCATATTATGTTTTTAATTCACAATAAAACAAATATATTTTTTTGGAATTATTACATAATAGTACATAAATTTTGTTTTAATGTTTAGTAGTATACAATATACATTTTAAACATTATATACAAAATTAATCTAGAATTAAACACCTTGAATTAAAAAGTGTATTTGTCAATATTATAAAAAACCCAATAATGCCCAAATAAACCCAAAAAAACCAAGCGGGTCGGGTTTTTTTCCACCCTGCTCAATCAACGTCCCCATTGTGTTGATATTGATACATTTGTTATGTTATGTCAAATATCAACTGTATCGTATCTGCTGTGCAACAACACCGTTCATTTTATTCATGTTAATGTCAATAAATCTGTTGTCAAAATTGACACGCGTAAATTTATCGCAAGGATACAGTTGGGGATGTATCATCAATAGGGCTTCGACGCTTGGGGAAAGTAACATTTCGAGTTATGAACCGAATATTATCGATAAATATCGATTCATTTCGATAAATATATCAAGAATTCCCTTATATTCTGTAACTGTATCATTATCTGTTAATGGTAGATAAGTTAATGATAATTTTGATTTTTCATCGTTATTTTACAGATGATCAAAATTTCGGTATTTTGAATCCAGAATAATTTATCCTGATATTTTTATGTTATGTTCATGCATTTTGTTTAGTGATATACGTAGCTGTTATTATAAAAAATAATATAATGACAGCTCACAGTCAGTTTCGTTAAGAGTATGGTTAAAAATAAAATTTTTGTGTATTGATAATTTTGTATAATAACGAAATTCATGGCAGTAAAATAGAAGTAACAGAATGAATTATTTTGATCACCAAATACCGAACAGACAGAAATAAACTTTGTATTTTACAGAGCTGGGCAAGCTACTTAAAAAAAGTAGCTAAGCTACAGCTACAGCTATTCTTGAAAAAAGTAGCTAAGATACAGCTATAAGCTATATTTTGTAAAATATAGCTAAGCTACAGCTAAAAGCTTTCGTTAAAGTAGCTGTTAAATTTTAAAGCTACTTTTTTAAATTATTGTGAAATAATTAAATTTGCCATTGTCATATGATCAGTCTTTTGTTATAATGACTGTTAATTTACTATTATGTACATAAATATCAAAAATAGCACATACCATCTGGCACCTACTGTGTATTTTTGCGTATTAGAGCCAGTTAGAACCGACAACAAATAATTATTTTGTGTTGGTTTAGTTTGTACGCATGCGTACTTTGTTGACCTTCTGCTTAAAAAGTAGCTTGAAGCTACAAAAAGTAGCTTGAAGATACAAAAAGTAGCTTGAAGATACAAAAAGTAGCTTGAAGATACAAAAAGTAGCTTGAAGATACAAAAAGTAGCTTGAAGCTACAAAAAGTAGCTTGAAGCTACAAAAAGTAGCTTTAAAAGTAGCTTCAGTTGTTATTTTTAAGCTAATAGAAAAAAAAGTAGCTAGCTACAGCTATATTTTTTCACAGTTAGCTAAGCTACAGCTACAGATAAGGTAAATGTTGCTAAGCTAGTAGCTAAGCTACAAAAGTAGCTAGCTACTGCCCAGCTCTGGTATTTTATCAAAACTTGATATATTGATGATACAATAAATAAATATCGATCTAACGTGATTCTGAATTATTCTCATTTGTAACAGATTTTATAATGGGATAATGGCTCAGTGATATCAAGTCAACCTACGGATCCTAAGAAACCTGGTTCGATCCCCACAGCCAACAAACATTTTCACCAATTTAAAAATTACCCCTGTGAGCCCACCACTAACATCTTTGGGGGCCGTGATTTGACGGCTGGTTGACCATCTCGCTTAGAATACGATACGTTACGATAGTCAAGGCTACGTCGTTCCGTTGTATAAATGTTTTCATTCAAACAGTATTCCCATCTTTTACGTTAGATTATGATATATTACGATACGTTATGGCATACGCTGTATAAATCCGGCATAACCTTACTGATGTCATATTGTGAATGATGTTTAAAGCTTTGTTTCTACATCTTAACATAGTCTTAGTGTTTCCAGCTACTGTTTTAGACTTAGTCTTTGTCGCTGCGCATAAACACAAAGTTTGCAGACTTCATACTTTCGACATAATCTTTCGTCGCTGTTCTGTAAGAGAGAGTTATCTGCGGTAATGCTATCTCTTGTTATGCTGCAATATGCTGTCAATTCTATGCCGTCTGTCATTAGGTTTGTGTTGGGAATACGATAAATACAGATAATAGAATAAAAATAGTAATAATTTTAACTGTGAAAAAAATAAAAATTACTGAATTAATAGCAACAACAAAACTAGCATGTCAAAAAGAAATTATTTAATCGCTGTCATTTTAAAATGTATTTCTTTTCTTTTTTATAAGTATAATTGCAATTCAATCATATTTTAATAATATAAAAATCAATTTTGAAATTTAAATTACTATATTTGAAATATTCTGGTTTGTTCACTACAAAAATGTCTTAATTTTTAAAAATTATTTTGTAATTGTATACATTAATTGGACGATCTCAGGGTAAAAGGGAATAAGTCAATATTACCGGATTTTTCTTTATCATGAAACAAGTCTCTTGTTGCAACCTTTTTCACGTGATAAAAGGAAATAAGTCTATACCTGATTGGTATATTGAAAAATACTGTTTTACAAAATGAAATAATCACGTGAAAAAGGTTGCAACAAGAGACTTGTTTCATGGTAAACAAAAATCCTGTAATATAGACTTATTCCCTTTTACCCTGAGTTCGTCCAATTAAACTAGTGCTTAATTTTGATAGAAATTACTGTTCCTTATTAATAATTTTATATAATTTTTAAAGTATTTCAAATAGTTTTACATAATTATTTTCTCATTTAAGTGAACAAACCTTTACTAGAATAATGAATTAAGGTTATGTTTATGTTAAGAGCTGGAAATGGCTGGATTTTTTCCGACATAAACAGAAACAAAAAACCAAAAACAAAGACTAAAACAGTTACTATGTTAAGAGGTGAAAACGTAGCTTAAGGTAGTACCAGTGTGACGGTGGCGCCATCGGCTGTCGAATGGTGAAACTGACGCTCAAAAAAATATAAAAATTTAATAAAATAAGTGTTTTATACCTATTATGTTTTGAATATCATGAATTGTTAACAGGTTGTTGGTCTAGTTAATTTTCTAATACCATACCATCGTGTGGTGTTGCCATTATAAATTGGGATTCTTAATTTTTCGTTAAAAACAAAGCTTTGTATGGCTATATATCCATTACTAAACGATAAAAAAACTTTCTCCTTCTGATACAATATACATGGATAGTTCTAGAACATCATACTAGTTTTTCAAATGAAACTGCAAAATTTTAGAGGTACACAAACCAAATATGTGCGATTCTATGTGATGATCGCCATAAGTCCCGTGTATAAGAACTCAACTTTACAAGCGAATATATTTGTTCACAGACGATGAATGTGTTTCATATTTTAACAGGATGCGTATGATTATCCAATGTTTACGTGCGCCAAATTTCATTCAGATCTGCAAAAATTTTATTCACGCTAATACTACCTTAATTAAACTAGTGCTTAATTTTAATAGAAATTACTGTTCCTTATTAATAATTTTATGAAATTTTTAAAGTATTTCAAATAATTTTATACAATTATTTTCTCATTTAAGTGAACAAACAACCTTTACTAGAATAATGAAATAAGGTTATGTTTATGTTAAGAGCTGGAAATAACTGGAATGTTTCCGACATACACAGAAACAAAAAACCAAAAACAAAGACTAAAACAGAGACTATGTTAGGATGTGAAAACGTAGCTTTAAGCTACGTTTCGACGTCTTAACATAGTCTCTGTTGTAGTGAACAAACCAGGATATTTCAAATATAGTAATTTAAATTTAAAAATTGATTTTTATATTATTAAAATATGATTTAATTTCAATTAACTTATAAAACCAAAGAAAAGAAATAAATTTTCAAATGACTGCGACCAAATAATTTCTTTTAAACATGTTAGTTTTGTTGTTGCTATTACTCTAGTAATTTTTTTTTTCATAGTTGAAATTGTTACTGTTTTTATTCTATTGTCTATATTTATCGTATTTTCAACACAAACCTAATGACATTTGATAAATACGGCATAGAATTGACAGCCTAACAAGAGATAGCATTACCGCAGCTAACTCTCTCTTACAGAACAGCGATGAAAGACTATCCCGAAAGTATGAAGTCTGCAAACTTTGTGTTTATTCGCAGCGACTAAGACTAAAACAGTAGCTGGAAACGCACAGTTGTATTCACATATGACAAACTCTCAAGGTTATGTCGAAAAACTAAAACTAACACTATGTTTAGAGGTGGAAACAAGGCTTAAGGCTTGTTTTATTTTTATTATATTACATTGGTGTTTCGACAACGTTGGTGTCATTAACACCCGGTACAATATATTTTGTTTACATTTATTTGTTACATTAAGTTTGTTGCTATTTTGTATTTATATTTTTGAAAATAATTGAGTTTCCTTTAGGAATGCTATCATTTTCGTTATGCTTGTAGTGTCTTCTTTCAGTGATCCTTTCAGTGTGTTTGGGATCTGGAATTTTAGTCTTGTTGCGGTGTACTGGGGGCATTCTGTGACAATATGGTTTACTGTAATTCTTGTTTGACAGTTATTGCATATTTCTGGGTCTTCCTTCTTCAATATATGATTGTGGGTAATTTTGGTATGTCCTATTCTCATTCTTGTTAGTATGACTTGATTTCTTCGTGAAGTATTCATTTTACTGGGGGTTAAGGTTTCTTTTATGTTCCGTAGTTTGTTGTTAATTGTATTTTTCCAATCATCTTCCCAATTGCTTTTAATTTTTTTCTTCATGAAGCTTATAATATCTGATGATTGATTATATTCGTCTTTTTGTGTGGTATTTATAGCGTCTTTTGCTGCAATATCTGCGTTTTCATTTCCTTTAAGGCTTGTTGTTAGATATTCTTTATTGAAGATTGGACAACGTTTTGGTCAAGGTTCTGGCCATTTTCAGGTCGACAGTACAGAGTTAGTAAATATTAAAACATGTAAAATGTAAGTTGAAGAAATATTATTCAAAATTGATAACAAAAATTTTGAATTTAAATAAAGCAAAAGTTATGACTTTCTTGTCTGCCCACGAAGAGTCGAATTGCGACTGACATAGGCTTTATAACACAAAAAATCTATTTCTGAAATTTTGAGTTGTTAACTTTTGCTTTATTTAAATTCAAACAATTTTTTCATTTTTCCGTGTCTGCCCAGAACAATATTCAACTTAAATTTTACATAATTTGATATGTACTAACTCTGTACTGTCGACTTGAAGATAACCGTAACCTTGGCCGAAACGTTGTGTTTATGCGCAGCGACAAAGACAAAGACTAAGACTAAAACAGTAGCTGGAAACGCTCAGCTGTATTTACATATGATAAACTCTCAAGGTTATGTCGCAAAACTAAAACTAAGACTATGTTAAGATGTGGAAACAAGGCTTTAGTCTTTTTGAATTCTCTCTTACGACAAAGTCTGTGTAAGACATTTTCTCCCGCTCTTTTTACCGGAATCAAATCACTTTACTATATCTTGGGACAAACTATACTCGAGAGTCAGGAGTTGTTGAGCGTGAACATGACAACGTGGTGCAGTAGAAGGACCGGTGAGACAGGTGTACGTCTGTACGAGTATACCTACTACGAGTTTTGCAGACAGGTTTCAGAGTTTCGAGTTTTGAACGTGGCCTAAATTTTTTCTTGAAATACCTACTTTTTCTTTACTTATTTAATAGTATGTTGATAATTAACAAAACGTTCCAACACGAAGTCTGTTTTAATTACTCGGAGAAAAGAGGAAAACAATGTTAACATTTTATATGTATTCTTGCAGTCTGAGAATTTATACAATGCTTTTAAATTGCTTTATTTGTATGAAAAAATAAACGTCCCATTAACTTTTCTACCATGACTAGGAGGAAATTCATTATTAAAATTTATTTTTCTTTTTCCGATGAGTAATTTATGAAAAACATTCTACTTAATACAATAAAAAAATGAAATTAATATATCATCACGCCTTTTAACCATTAGTGGATGTGACACTGCCATAGCAGATATCGGTAAGTGATATATTTATGCGCTTAAAGTACGGTTTACTGGCCGTTTAATAACGGCCCCCAAAGATGTTAGTAAGGGCGAAACCACAGGGATAAATTTAATGTGGTGAAAATTAAGAATAGAGTCGAGGTTCTCGAAAAAAATATTTTCATAGAATCGTACGTTAAGTAGTTCATTAAATCAGTGGATTGTAATTATTATTAATAGTTATTTTTTATAACAAGTGCCGGAAAAGGCTTGTTACGTGTAAGTGCAGAATTTAAATCCGCACGAGCACTTAATCTTTTTCGGCACGTGTTATAAACAACATTTTCCCTACAACTGTGCGATTTAGAAAATCACTAAAATATCAGAATTTATAAAATTTTAATGATATTTTCAAGATAATTTCTTCAAAATCGTCTAGATTGGAATACTACACTGAGTAATTTTTCTTTATCATATACACTTCCAAAGGTAATTGTTGGATCTATTCTTGACAATGACAATCAACCTGCTGCTGGTACTTCTAAAACCTCCGAAATTGTTGTCAATAATATTATTGTTAATAATATGAACAGGTACGGAAGAAATCAATGTTTCTTTAGATAGTATAACAGTTTCCACTTCAAATTATGTCAATATAAGCAACTGTAGCAACGTGTTATTAATATACACAAACAATCAATATTATATATTTCACTTACTCTTTAAATAAAACCATTTATCGATATATTTTACTTTGTTCGGTTATTTTTATAAATTTTCATATTTAATAATGAGATAGTTGAGTTTTTGTCTGCTCAATGTGATGTATACAGATTAGATATACTGCAGTTTAAGGTTATGTTTATAAACGTCAAAATATATCACTGCATATTTCTTCTTCTTTCATTAGCGTATGTGCCTAAAATATGAAATTCCGTGCTTGGCGCGAAATTTAAATCGTTCTCACTTATATTTTCTTTTGACAATTGCGTACAGTACAAATTACTTTCTGCACTAGTGTTTCTTTGCTTACAGAAACTCACTTGGTCTGCATTTGTCTACTTTCCATTCGTAACCAAGGCAATAATAGTTACGTAATAACAAAGAAATCGCACAGTTGTAGGAAAAATATTTTTTTAACATTCAAAATAAAAAGAAAATAGTTATTTACTAGCGATCAACCTGGCTTCGCCAGGCCTTCACGCTACGCTCCGCGGACACTGAAACAGGATTCATTTCTATAAGACAATTGACACTATATAAATCAAATTATTTCCGAATTAAAAGTTTTCAATTCTGCACGTCTGTCCTTTAAAATACATTTAATTGATAACAAGCACGGTAGATTACGAAACTCTGGCACTACAAAATTGACAATAAAAAAAAATCTAATTTGGCACACGAACTCTTTAAGCGACCTTTCATTTGATACCAAACACGATAGGTTTTGATGCACTCTTACTAAAACAATTGCCGATCGAATAATATTTAATTTTGTATGCGAGCCCTTTAAAAGAACTTTCATTTGATACCAAACACGATAGGTTTTGATGCACTGTTACTAAAACAATTGCCGATCAATAATTTTATTGTTAATGGGATAAAAGCACTATTATCACACTACGATAATTATTACACGACTGCTGTAAAATGCTTTAGCCGTTTAAACCACGTGTGATTTTATTCTTCTGTAGAAAATTAATAAAAAGATAATTTTTTGTTTGATTTGATATTCGATTAAAATAAATAAATAAATATATCATCACGCCTTCTACCCATTACTGGGTGTGGCACTCTGCTTAAGCAGATCTCGGTAAGTGATATATTTTGCGCGTGAAGTGCGGTTACCAGTCGTCAAATCACGACCCCCAAACATGTTAGTGGTGGAGAAGCCACAGGGATAGCTTTTTCAAATTAAAATGTGTGATCAATTTATATTATGTTGCTGTTAAAGTATATAATGCCGTTATTCTATGAAATACCTAGCCAATGTATGTAATTCCAATTGTAGAAATTGTATTATGTCCCAATTTTTTTTTATATATAAGAACGCATTCTTAGCCTGGCGTGTCCAGGAGTCATCACTTCGGTGAACAACACGGTCAAAGTATCAAACATGTCAGCTCATTTACGCCGTTTTACCCATCCATTGTTTGGTGTGGCAGCCTTAGCTTCAGCATATCTCACGATTGTATTGCGGTTACCAGCTGTCAGATAACTGCTCCTAAAGAAATTCATGAAGGAAAAGCCTTAGAAACTGAGATATTTTTTGTGCAGTGCTTTACCATGAAGCTATTTTTTAACACGTACGATTAAGTACCACCATGAAAAAATAGTCAGTCTCAAACGGCCAAAACTTTTTTCATATTTTTTTTTGTAAAAACATCAGCAATAAGTCTTAAAATATTAAGCTTGGTTTAAAGTGAAACAAACATACGGACTGTAGTTCGTTAACCAACAATTTGTTATCGTGTAAGTAGGGTTTCTTGTGGTCCTAACAAAAAAGAAAAAGTCCTGTTTTGAGCCTTTTTCCCATATTTTTTTTTCTCCAGAGCTGCAAATTCAAATTGGATAAAAATTTACTGAGTTATAGGAAATCATATTTTTAAGTATGGGGTAGTTAGCTCAGTAGTATGAAGTCGGCCTGTGGATCCTGAGAACCCTGGTTCGAATCCCACAGGCGACAAACAATTTTCATAATTTCAAAAACTACCCCTGTGGCTCCTTCACCGCAAACATCTTTGGGGGCCGTGATTGGACGACTGGTAATCGCACTTCACGCGCAAAATATATCACTTACCGAGATCTGCTTCAGCAGAGTGCCACACCCAGTATTGGGTGGAAGGCGTGATGATATATTTATTTATTTATATATTTTTAAGTATAACATTTTTTTTTAACCAAATCGTGCCTACTTTTTTTGAGTTTTTAAAACCAATTTTTGAGTGTAATTTATTTAATCATTAGTACATAACATTGATGGTATTTAGCTTATTATCATACTTTGAAGTTTTGGCCATTAGCACTTATTATTTAGTCTAGACCAGTGGTTTTTAAAGTGTGGGTCGAGACTCCTCGGAGGGTCGTAGAGACGTTGGAGAAGGGTCAGGATAGTACCTAGAATTTTTAAAAAAATCTAATATTCAAAGAATTAGTTACATATCAAAGTTCTTAATGAGAAGATTTTTCTTTACTAAATTCTGAAATCGTAGTTCTATTTTCGAACACGCTCGTTATTAAATCAGCCTCTTACAAAGTTGTATTACTATTATACACGGTATTTCATCGAAATGGAACTCCTCGTTTTCTTTTTAAACTATTGATTTTAGCAAGAAATGTTCAGGACAAAGAGGCTGATTACTTTACGTATAAAATTATTTATTAAATCAATGATTTTCAAGCAGTATCACAAAGATAAATTCTCTAAATGGTAACCTATATTTTGTTTCCTTCCGTTTAACAGAGTTTTTTTTCTGATTACAACAATTGAAAGAATATATAGTCAAACAACGTTTTCTCCGGGAAAAATACAATTTCAAATTTATTATTTTATCCATTTTTCGCCTACTCTTTTATTGCTACTGACATAACGTGCTTGCAATTTGTTTTAAATACAGATTTAGTAGAAATGAGCGTTTCAGTTAGCAATACAATTCTGGGGATCTTTTTATTCCACAGTTGGTACAACACCAGGTGAAGGCGGAAATACTATTTGACATGTCATTTTTGTAATGGATAAAAATATTTATCCACAACTCATGTATAATAAAGACATAATTACACTGATTTCAGTTGAATTATATGGCTCATAAAACACTAGTGTTTTATATTCCATAAAACACTGCAAACAACTTGTTACTTAACAACCACTTCATGAGCTACCGTATTTTGAGAAACTATATATAACTGAATCAACATTAAATGTTACGACCAATCTTCTTCGATACCTATAATTATGAGTTGTGCATAAAATTTTGTATTACACTTGTGTTTTAATGGTATATAAAACACTTAAGAATATTAAACACTCGACCTTCGGTCTCGTGTTTAAACTTTTTTCCGTGTTTTATATATCTAATAAAACACTTGTATAATAAATAACCATTACTCTAATATCAAAAAGCCGAGCATAATGACAGAAAACAAAACACAAATAGCTTTTCCTTCGTTACAAACCTATAATTATTGTCGAAATGTCAAAATTAAACCAAACAAAGTTTAAAGGAAGAGATATTATATTGTTTTTTGTTATTATGCTCGATTTTCTGATATTAAAGTGCAATGAGAAATTTGAAATTACGTTTTTCCCGAAAAAAACTCCATGTTGGGGATTGAAATCAGAAAAAGAAAACTATATAAAAATAAAAATAAATATATCATCCCGCCTTTTACGTATTACTGGGTGTGGCACTCTGCCGTAGCAGATCTGAGTATGTGATATATTTTGCACGTGAAGTGCTGCTACCAACCGTTAAATCATGGCCCCCAAGGGTGTTAGTGATGGGGAAGCCACAGGGGTAGTTTCAATTGTGAAAATTATTTGTTGGCTGTATTTTCATTTTATTTAATGTATCTTTGTATTACTGCTTGAGAACCACTGATTAAATAAAATAATTTTATACGTGAAGCAATTAGCTCTTCATCCTGAACATTTTCTCTAAATAACTTTTTGCTAAAACCAATAGTGTAAGAATAAAATAAATAAATAAATATATCATCACGCCTTTTACCCATTACTCGGTGTGGCACTCTGCCGAAGCAGATCACGATAAGTGATATATTTATGCGCGTGAAGTGCGGTTACCAGTTGTCAAATCACGGCCTGCAAAGATGTTAGTGGTGGGGGAGCCAAAGGGGTAATTTTTTAAATTGGTGAAAATGTTTGTCGGCTGTGGAGATCGAACCATTACTCCATATATATAGTGTAAGAATAACCTTCCTATATAAAAATAAGGGAGTCACGAAATAATTTATTTGTAATTTTTGTTAAAAGAGATAACTGCTGGTCTTCAGATGTATAAATAAATTATAATATACAATTCATTTTAAAAGGAATTAATTCTCAATGGGATAGGTAGCTCAGTGGTATCGAGTCGGCCTGTGGATCCTGAAAACTCTGACAGCCGAAAAACATTTTTACCACATTAAAATTACTCCTGTGGTTGCCCTCCAATAAGGTAGTACTAGTGTGACGGTGGCACCATCGTTTGTCGAGTAGCGAAACTCACGCTCAAAAAAATATAAAAATTGAATAAAATAAGTGTTTTATACCTATTATGATTTGAATATCATGGATTGTTAACAGGTTGTTGGTCTAGTGAATTTTCAAATACCATACCACCGTATGGTGTTGCCATTATAAATTGGGATTCTTAATTTTTCGTTAAAAACAAGGCTTTGCATGTCTATATATCCATTAATAAACAATAAAAAACTTTCTCGTTCTGATACAATATATATGGATAGTTCTAGAATATCATACTAGTTTTTCAAATGAAACTGCAAAATTTTAGAGGTACACAAACCAAATATGTGCGATTCTGAATGATGATCGCCATAAGCCCCGTGTATAAGAACTCAACTTTACAATATATTTGTTCACAGACGATGAATGTGTTTTATATTTTAACAGGATGCGTATGATTATCCAACGTTTACGTGCGCCAAATTTCATTCAAATCTGCAAAAAAAAAATTCATTCTAGTACTATCTTAATATCTTCACGTCCAGAACTACATATTTCATTGATAAAGAACGCTGTCATTCAAATATATTTACTTAGACGTCTGTATATATTTTGTCTGTGACCATGACACTTTTCCTTGATAACAACTAGTAGTTACAAATTAAAGCTATGCAATCGTTATAAAAATTAGGTATATTTAGGAATGATACTAGTAGAAATCTTGTCTTATTTACTTTTAATCTTATCTTACAGGTACCGTTTGCTTGTTACATGTTGTACAACACATCTACATGCTAATTCTTAATCTTGCACAACACATGTTTACGTATGCTGGTATAGTATGTGCCATATTCAGAGACACGGATGTTGCTTAGTCGCGCTGTTATCACTAGTGTGTAACGAGGATGTGACGTATTATTTTATTACTGATCCAACGGAGGGTAGGGCGGCGGCGAAACTACGGGAACTCTTCACTTTGTAATTAGTGAGTCTTATAATTTATTCTCATCTATGAAATACCTTTTAGGTTAGGTTCACTAACTAGGTTTTTTCTGCTGTAGATTTATTAACATTAACAATATTAATTTTGATTTTTCAATGACTATATATTTTCAAACTTGAAAAGGCCTGTAGAATTGCTTTAATATGAAGATTTTTGCATGAAAAATATCGGAATATTAATTTTGTTAACGATCAGTCTAAAAGAGCTACTTTTTAGATTTCATTTATTGACAGAAAGTTGACATTTGCAGATTTAATTTACTTTCAAATAGTTGCTAATAGCAATGGTTTGAAATCGTTTGCAGACCGCTTTTAAATAAAACAGATAGACAGTTTTTTTCTTATATTTGTTTATGTTGCTGACATGACAACAAGCTTTTAATGTTTTCATAAACTACTATAATGATGCAGTTCAGTAATATAAATACAAGCAATAATTATTTATACAGGTATACTGTTAAAATTATTATTCAATCGTAATCTAAATGTTGTGTATATTTCTAGTTGAAAACATCTCTGCAGACCGAGGCTAGAGATTGCAGATCAAGCGAAATCTAGGGAATTTTCTTGTTGTTAATTAATTTTCGGATTGAATGTTGTCAACTCTAAACACTGTGTAATCAAAAATATTTATATTGGATCTAATCCCTGAAGATGCAAAACGCACATTTAATCAAAATATATCCTTTTACTCTTCAAATATATGAATTAATTTATAAAGGGATTACAAGAACAAGTAATCACGTCGAAATTTGAACAATGACGAAAACAATGACATTAACTAATATATATATATATATATATATATTAGGGTGTCCGTGATTTTGGCAAAGTCGGAAATTTGATGCTCTCGCCCTATAAAACTATTCAGAAAAAATTTTAAAAAAATTGAGCCATCATAGCAGGTCCGAAAAATGACGTTAACACGTGCCTGTAGAGAGGTCAAAATTAACATATAGTTTAAATGGGGAAAATGCCTTTTTTGATACTTTTATATATAACTTTTTATATGTTCAAGCTAAAAATATTTCAAGATAACTACCGGAAAGCTTATTTTATTAGCTTTAAAGTAGACTAAAATGCAAGTCATTTGAATAAAAATTGACGGCGTAGCGTCAATTTGAGTAATACGAACTTTGAAGTATAATAAACGACAAAAACGTTTATATAAGAATTTCGATTAATATTTCAGTTTTTACCCCAAAAAATTGATGGACCACTAACAACAATATGAAAACTACATTCTGAAATTCATTTTAACTATCTTCAAATGGTTGTAATAATCGGAGTCATATGCTGATCTGATAAAAAATATATTTTAGGCAAATTAATGTAATCATAGGTTTAAGAAATGCTTTTCAAATGACTTATTAAATATTTCATTTTAAACCATATCCATGGGTTCAGCCAATGTGTCTTTTCTTGTATCGCTTTATTTTTTGTTGTTCTGTTATCAGTCTGTATTTATGTATAACAAAGTCACAAACTTAGAAATGACAGGTGAGAAAATAACAAAATCATGACCGTCTCTATTTTTATTTTATAAACAAATGTGAACAAACTAAATATAAATTTTCGTATTAGTAAGAACTGTTATACGTTTTCATTAAAATAATAAATGTGATAGAACGTGAAAAAACATGAAACGTGTGTCTTTACTTATTAAGACATACGTTAATGCTTTTCGCATAGGTAATATTAATAAAAAAAAGATAGCTATAGTTCATCGTATCTATGATAACTTAAATAATCAAAAGTTGCTTTGTAATTCTTGCAAAAATTGGAGTCTGTTCCAATTCTTACAATACTACAAAATTGCTTCAATATGCATATGCAATATTGCCGTAACTAATTGCAAGTTGCACTTGCACATGCAATATTGCTCCTTGTAAAACGTGCTTTAGAGACAAGTGCTGAATGCTGCCGTAAAATGTTATTGCCTCCTATTAAATTCCATGCAGAATATCTTGTGCGATGTTTGCCACGCAACCAATTCACCTCTGCTGTACGCATTGCAGCGAACGCAACACAATTAAACCCTACATCGCCGGCATGTGCGCACACACGTCCCTTGTTAGCGCTTAATAACCATCCAGGGGCGTGCGTCACGCGGCGACTACTTCAATTAACACTCCGTACCCCGTGACGCGTCATCGCGTCATCTCGCCATCTCTGTCTTGCTTGTCGCCGCCAAGAAATCGATGTTGCCGGACGGTGCATGTGGAGTGGGTAGAGGGGATTGCTACCCTTGTGTACACAGGGGGATGGTTACTGCACCCTTGGTAATGCTTTGATCACTGTAGTGGGAATATGAAACAGGAAGATATAAAAAAAAACTGCGGGTTCGTCAATTCTGGAAAAATATTATTTGCTGATAAAAGATATTGACTTATTTATTGGGACAATAACCCAAATATGGAATTTATAGCTAAATGGAGTGTATTGGGATCACTAATAACAGATGGCGCTGAAACTCGTATGTGGAAAGTTGAACAAAGGAGGCACTTTTGTTTGATTTCTATAAGTGTAAGATGCCAGGCTGCAGTATTTTTCGTTTTATATTTATATTTTTTAAGTTTTTATTAATAATTTAGGTATACTGAAACCTTTATAAGTATAGATTGACGTCATAAAAATATAACTAGAAAAATAATAGGGAGTCGCTACCTTTAGATAGTATATATAAATAAAAATATGTCATCATTTCTTCTATCTATTACTGGGTGTGGCATTCTGCCATAGCAGATCTCGGTAAGTGATATACAAATAACGAGACTGATGCTGTTTTAACATTTTATTTTGATTCCATACCTATTTACTTATTATCACTGTCCTCCATTGTTCGAAACAGTGCTGGAAGTCTTCTTCTGTCAGCTCCTTCAGAACGCGTGCCGATTTCTCTTTCAAAGCTCAAATCTTGTTGCTATTAAGGCAAATATCACCTTAGGAAACAGATAGAAGTCGCACGGTGCAAGATCTGGCGAATAAGGCGGATGGTCTAACACTGGGATGCTGTACTTGGCTAGAAATCTCTTGACAGACATTGCGGAATGAGCCAGTGCATTGTTTTGATGGAGAAACCATGACTTAACCTTCCACAATTCGGGTACTTTTTTCAATTAATTATAAGTTTCAGTAGCAGTTTTGTCAAGTTTCATGTGAAATTTCACAACAATTCGTTGCTCTAATGTTGCACTTAACATTTTTTCGGTGAAGCAAAAAAATAACTCTAATTAGAACGAATGGTACGGCTATACGGATTTGTTTAAAGAAACGAGAGGTACTGCATTCGAAAGAGAAAGCTGACGGTCGCTGGTGTTTGGTGCATGCGTAGTTCGTCTGTAGCAGCGTCAGTCTCGTTATTTAATAGCCACACTTCGTATTTTGCGACACCCAGTAATGGGTAAAAAGCGTGATGATATATTTATATTATTTTAAAATTGCACGAGTGGGGTAAGTAATTCAGTGATATCGAGTCGGCCTATGAATCTTGAGAACCCTGGTTCGAATTCCCACATCCCAGCCAACAAACATTTTCACCACATTAACATTACCCCTGTGGCTCCTCCAACACTAACGTCTTTGGAAGCTGTGATTTGATGGTTAGTAATCATACTTCACGCGCATAAATATATCACTTATCGAGATCTGCTTCGGCAGAATGCCACTCTCAGTAATGGGTAAAAGGCGTGATGATATATTTATTTTTTATTTTAAAATTGTACGAAAAACTATTCGAACTTCGCTGAGTACTTGTAGTGCAATTTGTAGAGCAGTCACTTAGCGTGTGGAAGGTTCTGGGTTCTAATCGCAGCGGATTCACATTGATTTTATAAAAATTATTTGTAATATCTACAATCAGACATTATTGTCAAGTTAATTCTTCAATTTATGAATTTTGTTAAAGTTATTGCTGAAATTATTGCTCTCGGTAGTTCAGTGGTCAGAGTAAAAACTCTTTGAACGTTATACGTACTCGCGTACCGTTAAAAAGCGATGTCGATTCTCGCTCAGGTTATTGATTATGATATGAATGTATTTGTGATGTCAAGTCGTTAGCTGGCTAAGTGGAAAAACCGCCTTTGGCTGAACCTCGCCCTTGATTCTAGTGGTCAATAAAGAAAGAAAAATATCAAGGCTAAGTTCAAGAATGAGTTATGTTTGTCCAAATAATTAAAATTATAATAATAGTATTCTGATTCGAGATTTAGGTTGATTAATCTTTGAACTTGCTGAATCTGAAAAATATTGTTTTAAAAAAACAGTATTTATTCAAAAATATATATGAAAAAAAATGTCATCACGCCTTTACCAATTACTGAATGTGGCACTCTGTCGAAGCAGATGTTGGTAAGTCATATAATTATGCGCGTGAAGTGTGGTTACTAACCGTCAAATTGCAACCCTCAAAGATGAAATTTGATTCGATTTTTTTTTTAAAGTAATCCTTAAAATATAATTAAACGCGGTATAACTAGATGAATCTTTGAATATATGTTTTTTATAAATTCATAATAGCATCTGGCGACTCCCTTCAAATGTCTTGGCGGCCCTCCAAGGGGTCGTAACTCACAGTTTGAAAGCCACTGCTGTAACGCGCTCTTCCACAACACCGATATTATTATTGAATCTCTCAATTTACTGTAGTATTAATAGGTATCTTAACACATTAAAATATTTTAAAATAGCAAAATTAAAAAGAACTCTTGGGCATAATCTTTGATTTATTATTATGAGGTTAAGATTATTTCCAAGAATTTTTGTTAATTTTCTTATTCATAAATGTATATTTCACTCATATAACTGAAAAATATATTAATATATTGCTAATTAATACCCTGTTTATTATCGACTATTAAGGTAGTTCTAATCATGGCCAACTTCATAGAATTGCGCTACGCTTATTATGGCAGTTTCATATGTCATTAAAATTCCTAGTTTCAAATTTACAGAGCGGGCATGTCATTGGATAACGTCTGTTTTCTCCTTTGATACATAAATAACTATATAGCCATACTTTCTTCACTCGTGCGCCTTAAGGTAGTACTAGTGTGACGGTGGCGCCATCGGTTGTCGATTGGCGAAACTGACGCTCAAAGAAATATAAAAATTGTATAAAATAAGTGTTTTACACCTATTATGATTTGAATATCATGAATTGTTAACAGGTTGTTGGTCTAGTGAACTTTCAAATACCGTACCACCGTGTGGTGTTGCCATTATATATTGGGATCCTTAATTTTTCGTTAAAAACAAGACTTAGCATGGCAGTATATCCATTATTCAACGATAAAAAACTTTCTCCTTTTGTTACAATATACGTGGATTGTTCTAGAACATCATACTAGTTTTTCAAATGAAACTACAAATTTTTAGAGGTACGCAAACCAAATATGTGCGATTTTGAATGACAATCGCCATAAGCCTCTTGTATAAGACCTCAACTTTACAAGCAAATATATTTGTTCACAGACGGTGAATATGTTTCATATTTGAACAGGATGCGTATGACTATCCCATGTTTACGTGCGCCGAGTTTCATTCATATCTATAAAAATGTTTTTCACGCTAGAACTACCTTAAGTAAATGTTAGCCAACAACAACATAAATTATATGTATAAATTTACCCATATTTAACAGGAGGATAATTATAACAGTAACATTACAGTTAAATATAAATTAATGAATCACTTTCGTCTTCATGAAAATTAATGTTATCGCGAGACGAGAGACGAATTGAGTTAATTTAGGCCCGGTTGCATAAAACGTTGTCAGCTGAGCACGTTGTTAACTACGTGAAAAAGTTGAATGAGATTTATAAAACGAATAAAATAAATGAATATATTATCACACCTTTTACCCATTACTTGGTGTGGCACTCTGCCATAGCATATTTCAGTAGGTGATATATTTACCAACCGTCAAATCATGGTCCCCAAAGGAAAATAATAATGATCTTTTACTTCCTAAATCCTTATAAGTTATCTATGCATAAATGTAGTCAAAGAAATTTGCCTAATGACAATATCAAGGAGCGCCATATTGACAGTATGATGATGACACGTCCCAGGGAAGTTTTAAATTATGTTAAAAGATATAAAATTTTGTAATCCACAGCTATTAAAATAAAACGTTATTTAATTTTACGCGCCTCCGACCGATATAACAGTATTACATATATCCAAATCGTTTGGAAACTTACATGCAGATTCATAAAACGGATTAGCGCTAACACCGTTTTTAATATTATCTATGTGTATAACTCTGTTTCAAATTAAAACTGGTTAAAGAAATGAACTAAATTTAATCCTAATTAACTCTCTCTTTAACTCAAGTTAAAATAAACTTGTTTTGTTTATTGAACAGAGAGTTAAAAACGAAATAAAAATGGTGTTAGCGCTAATCCGCTTCATGAATCCATCTGTAAGTGTTTTTTAATATTGATGAGACAATTAATATTTCTTGAATTAATTTTAAATTATTGTACCTACAGAAAGAAATGAACAAAATAAATCCTACAAAGAATTTAAATATAATAGTACATATAGTATTTATTTATATAATTTTATTTATTGCAAAAAAAATATATTTTAGCATTTAACATTTTTTGTTACAGTTAATAATAATTGCTTTAGGCAGCGGTCTCACTGAACGAGTCGTGTCGTGTAGTGTAGTATCGTTTCATGTCGTGTCGGTTAAAAATCGATGGTTTGGTCTCACTGATCGAGTTGTACAGATCGTTTAGTGTCAAGTACATTTCTCTTTTGACAAGTAAAAAATTGACAAATATAAAATTAAAGTATTTAAAATTTATTTATTTACAATTTAAATATAATAACTGCATATTTCGTTCTGTCAAATGTTTCTCCAGAAATAACATTGAATCAAAATTACCTTCACTTTTTTGTCTTTTTAGCGGCAGAATCCCTTAGCACTTGTCATTTACTTTTATATAATTTGGCTAAAATCAATTACAGGTTTAATACAATTTCGTTAAATAAAATAATTGTAATCCTAAAATACAAATTTTACTTACCATCCTTTTTTTGAAAGCGTTCTGAAATGTGTCGGCAACATTTGTCAATAATATTTAAATTTGAATACCCTGGCTTAGATTTACCATAAAGATCAATTGATTGATATATCAATTTCGCTTGGGGTCCACTCTTTATCATTTAATTTGGTTGATGCCATTTTTACAACGAACTGTCATCAGATGACATAGATAATAATAAACATATGCACATAACCTGTCATAAACTGACATCGAGCAGCATCGAGTGTCGAGTAAAATTCAAACCAACTTGAAAATCAAACAACTCGACGACACTCGACACAAAACGATGGTTCAGTGTGACACCCGCCATTACAATACACGTGTTTAAAATTTGCTCGATAGCAAGCGATTGATAGTACTCGATCAGTGAGACCGCTGCCTAAGTGAATTGTTGTCATTTTGATTATGAACTGTCATTGTATGGATAATACAGTTAGGTTGTACCGACTGGTAATATCATGCTGCTTGTGATTCTCGCAATTTTGCCATTACTTATGCGGTATAAAATCTTACACTGTTATTGGTTGGCATGAAACATTCACTTCTAAAGGTTTCGTTATATAAATGAATTTAATAAACTAATTGAATAGTTCTCTTTAATATATTTTTTCCTACAACTGTGCGATTTCTTTGTTATTTCGTAACTATTATTGCCTTGGTTACGGGTGGAAAGGAGACAAATGCAGACCAAGTGCGTTTCTGTAAGCAAAGAAACACTAATGCGGAAAGTAATTTGTTACGCAACTGACAAAAGAAAGTTGTATTGAGAGCGATTTAAATTTCGCGTCGAGAGCGGAATTCATATTTTGGACACAGACGCTTATGGAAGAAGAAGATGCAGTGAGGCAGCGCTAGTAAATATATAGTAGTATATTTTGACGTTTATAAACATAACCTTAAATTGCAGTATATCTAATCTGTACACAAGTAATAAAAAGAACCGAACAACGTAAAATATACCAATAAATGGTTTTATTTTAAGAGTAAGTGAAATACATAATAATTATTGTTTGTGTATATTATTAACGCAGTTGTTACAGTTGCTTATTTACATAATGTGAAGTGGAAACTTTTGTACTGTCTAGAGAAACATTGATTTCTTCCGTACCTGTTCATATTATTAACAGTAATATTATTGACAACAATTTCGGAGGCTTTAGAAGTACCAGCAGCAGGTTGATTGTCATTGTCGAAAATAGATTCAACATAGTATGATCCGGAGCTTTAATTATCTTTGGAGGCGTTTATGAGAAAGAAGAACCACTCACTGTAGTTTTCAAATCTAGACGATTTTGAAGAAATTGTCTTGAAATTAGTGAAATATTTTGAAATAACGTAGAACAATGTGCAAGCAATCAACAAACAAACCATAGCAACACCGTAAAACATCGTTCTCGTGAATATCATTAAGATTTTATAAATTTTGACAATATTTTAGTGATCTTCTAAATCGCACAGTTGTTCGTTCAATTCTGCACTTGCACGTATCAAGCCTTTTTCGGCACTTGTTATAAAAATAACTATTCTGAAACCGTCAAGAAAGTGGCTACTTTCCTCACCAATTTTAGTATGGAAAGTAGATATTTACCGAAACAGTCAAGTAAAGTACGTACCTAAGGATATAATAAAAACAACAGTCTGGTAAAGATTTTATCTGTTTTTTTTTTGTTTTTTTTTGTAACCTTGGATATGTAGTCTTCTTTCAATGCAATCCATATAAAAAAATATAAACATTTTGAATTATTATACATGATTAATTATTGATTGAATTAAACAGTTTCAGAAAAAAATAGTATACATAATACGTCCGGAAAGTGTTTTTACGTGACTCTGGAAATTAAAATACTCGGCCTGCGGCCTCGTACTTCAAACAACCGCTTCATCAAGTAAAATATCACTTTTCTGACTTATTATGTAATATACTATTAATGTTATATTTTATTTTACGACATTTTGAGCAAAATGTTAATTTTGTTAATAACCTATACCACAGAAATTAAATACTTGTTACCTATACTTTTGTATGGGACTGTCATGATAAAACTAACTTAAAACCAGGGTTGAAAAAAAACCCGGACTTTTTTTAAAAACCCGACCCTCTGGGTTTTTTTGGGTTTTATTGGGTTTATTTGGGCATTATTGGGTTTTTTGAAATATTGACAAATACACTTTTTAATGTTTAAAATGAATATTGTATACTACTAAACATTAAAACAAAATTTATGTTATTGTCATACTTATTTAATTTAAAACTATATTTCAAATTTGCCGGTAAAAAGATTGGAAATCAATCAGTTTTTGAAATACTAATATAATATAAGACAAATAATATTTGGTCTTAAACTAGTTTGATATTGACATTTGTCAAAGTAATGCAATGTGATACTACGCTGTGATGTAATAAATGATAATTTAAGTTAAACGTTTTATTTTGTACGAGTAAAGAGATTACGTATTATTACATTGTAAAATAATAATAATAATAATAATTTAATTAATTATTATTATTTTATTTAATTTAATAATTTGAGATGTTTTATGCATGTGTTATGTACGTTGAAGAAAGAAGATAAATGATAAGTGAATAGGAGTGATTGGATGGATGTGATTGAGGGGGTTTTTTTTCTATGTAAGGAATGATTTCTAGTGTGAAGATAATGTTTGACGGGGGCTGATTATTTGATTATGTTACGAGTGATTTTAGGGTTCGTGCTACCCCATTTTATGGGATATAGCGTGAAGATATGTATGTATGTATGTTGTACAATGTAAAATAAATAAAAGATATTTATGTTCCGAGATTTGACTCTATCTTAAAATTCACTCTGGGTGAATTTTCAACCATTCAATCAAATGGGTTTTTAATGGGTTTATTTGGGTTTTTTTAGGTGAGTTTTATTAAAAAACCCCAGGAGGGTTTTTTAGGGTGTGTAAAATATGAACAACCCTGCTTAAAACCGATAGATTATAGGGTAAATTTATTTTGAAATACTGTAAAATTGTAAAATAGAACTCAAGATATTTTGGGAGTCAACTTTGAAGCCTCGCTCTCTGGGCTATTTACCAAAGTACCTCGTCGATATAAATTTCATCAGTTCGCAACTAATTCCAATTACCGCAAACCACTTTCGGTAACCAGTTTATGACCAAGCCCCTAATTGAGTACATCGTCCACGTATATAACCGTACCTTCACAGCCCTTCTTCGAACACGACCCGAAGTAATAAATAGTTCGACCGATGGAGAAGCAAAATTGATATTCGCAAGTAATTTACATAGAAATCAATTATAGTGGCATTAATGCAATTAGTGTAACAGAAGGAAAACAGCTTTTATGTGGAAAAGTTATTGGTTTTAGTTCTGCTTATCAAAAGAAATGGTGGTTTTATTTTTATCTACTTAGATTGTAAATACACAGATCTACGCATCGTTCCTTTTTTCTAATTATTTTATGTTTCTATTTTTAGTTATAAATTTATTAAATACGTATAATTATTTAAACCGCTAATTACTATTATGAACGCTGATTATGGATGACGAACTATTAGATGATGACTATATTTTATCTGTTAAGTTTCATACACAATTCAATAAGTTAGAATCTAATTACAAAAAAAAATTGACAAAAATGTTAATGTTATAAGTAAATAAATATATATCATCACGCCTTTTACCCATTACGGGGTGTGGCACTCTGCCGAAGCAAATCTCGGTAAGTGATATATATACAGAGTGATCAATATATATATATATATATATATATATATATATATATATATATATATATAGAGAGATCAAAAGGACTTGTTACAGTTGGCAATAAAAGAAAAACTACTTGAAATTGGTAAGCCTGATACATAAATTCATTTCCTGTTGTTGACAGTGACGTTTAAAATTTAAATTTGAGTACATTTATTATTACATTTATTTCTAAAGTATTTCTATTACTTAAAAAGTCAAAATTCTATTAGCTGTCAGACACCTGACATAACCTATTTGTATTTATTAGAAATGTCAAATAGCATTTCCGCCTTTATCTGACGTTGTGCCAACTGTGGAATAAAAGGAATTGTATTGCCAACTATAACAATTCCTTTTGATCATCCTATATATATATATATATATATATATATATATATATATATATATATATATATATATATATATATATATATATATATATACAGGGTGGTCCATTTAAAGTGTTATCAGGAAATATCTCGGAAACTATAAATTTTACGCAAAAATGACCTAGACGAAAAACAATCGTACAAAAGGGGGCCATAATAACGAAATATTGGTTTTGTCCTAGATGGCGCTGTTGTCGCTAAGTCATGGTCAACTCAATTTTTATAAATGAAAACCCCTATTTTTTATTAAAGAATCAGATTCCTCGTTAAAAAAAAAGAAGAATTTATTTAGTTCACTTTTTCGTCAGCATGATAGATGACGCTGTAATCGCGAAAAATGATGTTACTTTCGGACGTTCCTGTATTGGAAAATGGTCCATATAACTTTGTTGTTTACAAATAAGTTTCTAATCAGAACTGCTATATTAAAATTATTCTACAACAATTAGTTTTTTAAAATAGAACTTTTTTTGTCGTCCTCCATGGTTAATCCCAATATTTTAACTCATTTAAAATATGTAAGATATCATTATACACTATTATTCATTAAAAATAATTTTGTTTATAAAGCTAATGTAGAATTTCTAATTGCGGTATAAAAAATATGTTAAATATAGAAACAGTTGAAATGTTTTTTTTTATGCATTTTTTACTCGAAACATTTTTTGTTTAATTTGCAACGAAAAAATAAAGTTTTTCAACCAGTGACAGAAAAAGAACGAAAGGAGGAATACGTTTCTTACAAGATTTTCATTACATATTAAAAATTTAATCAAATATTTAAATACTATATTTATATACAAATTAAACTTGGCTGGCACTCAACAGAAATGAACAATTACCTATTTTCTTTACTTGTTTGATTCTTTTTAATGTAAGTTATAAAGATATTCTGAGAAAGGGAATAAATTTAATCTAAAATGTTCTTTATGTGTATTATGAAATTTTCTCTTATTTAGTTACCCTTAATGTTCGTTCATACTGTTGGTTTTAGAGTTTTAGTAATTTCCTGACGGAATATTTAGTTTGTAAAAGTTTCTCGTTTCCGTAACCGGTCGCTTTTCAGATGTCTCAATTTCCTGGTTTCATCATCTCATATTGTTTGATCATCCTTCATTTCTTTAATGATGATTTTCAAAATTTGACGAGATTTGAATTTAAATGTTACTTACAAAACTTTATAGCAGTTTTTTTATAATACTTTAGTGTAATATTTGTATTTTTGAGTTTCGATTACGTCAAAAATAAAACGGTTCAAACGGTTTCATATATTTTTAAACCGTTAGCAGTTTGAAACTGATTTCTGGTTCGTGATTGTAGAGGATACCGCAAGTGGTAAATTTCACAAAATAAAAATAATAGTAAATTTTTTATAACAAAGAAAAACGCAGAATCTTAACTGCCTGTATTGATGATATAACTATGGTCAGGTCACACATACCAGGTGTGAAAACATTTATGAATTTGGTGCGACACGAAAAAACTGGTTATAATTATTATAATAAAAAATTAAATAAAAAATTACATATATCATACCATATAATTAACATATCAATGAAACATTTGATTGTCTTTTATTTATTTAAATCAAGTTTATAATTTAAATATTATTGGTGTAATAAGGTGTATGTATATTTTCCAGTTATTAATTTAAAAAGTAGAATATGGCAATCTATATACAGGCTGGTGAACGCAACTCTCGAACATAGGGATTTAACATGCAAAATCACAATTTTGAAACATCCTGCTTCCCTAATTATTTTAAACAAAAAAGCTTCGAATAAAAGTTTTAGGGTATAAAATTCTGCATCTAAGCCAATAAACAAAATTAACTTTGCATGATTTGTAACGGCACAAATTAGATCTGAAAATGACAAAAATAGCCTCAAAACTATCGATAGCCATGGAATTGAAACAAAATTAAACAAATGTTTGACGTATAATCTATCAAAATAATTTCTTTATTTATTACGTCATTTATTTTGACAGATAAAACGACAAACATTTGTTTAATTTTGTTTTAGTTCCATGGCTATCAATAGTTTTCAGGCTATTTTCGTTATGTTTAGATCAAATTTGTGCCGTTGCGAAGCTTGCAAAATTAATTTTGTTTATTGTATTAGATGCAGAATTTTATTTCCTAAAACTTTTATTTGAAGCTTTTTTGCTTAAAATAATTAGGGAAGCAGGAAATTACAAAATTGTGATTTTACATGTTAAATCCCTATGTTCGAGAGTTGCGTTTACCACCCTGTATATATATATATATATATATATATATATATATATATATATATATATATATATATATATATATATTTGTTTTTTAAATTTATTGGTAAGTAATTTTCAAGTTACATTATCTTAAATAAAATTTTGAAGTCCGGCAAAATGTGGCTAGATCGCCAGTAGATCTTGACGTCATAGCTCGATATTTCACGATTGGCTAATATGGCCGTATTTGTTTGAGAACTTTGGGTTCAACCCTGAACTGGTCTAGAACGAATTCGTGTTACTTCCAAATAAATGGCATACTAAACTGTCATCTAGAGTCAGTTGTAAAAATGAGCGATAAATTTAAAATTTGAATGCACGTTCTAAGTGACATCTGCTTAAATACAAATTGCGATGACACCAATTCAAAATGTGTAACAAGTAAAACAAGTTGATTAGAAAGAGATAGAAACGGGTTCAACCTGCCAACCCATCAAAATAGCTGGGACAGTAGGATTGTTCTTAGTTACAACGTGCCAAATAAATACGGCCTATATTAGATAGCATAGGCAATTGTATTTAAAATTAAATAAAAAAGAAATTATAAAATAAATGGGAAACTGTAACTTTATTTTTTATATTCTACTATTATTTTTGTTGCATAATATTATGTAGAAAATAACAATATTTACAACAGTTTGTCATTTACTTGTAGATTCATATATGTTGTATAAAATATTTGTGAATATGATATATTAAAATTTGCTTTCATTTGAATCATTGTCATAATACAGGTTGATCAAAAGGGATTGTTATAGTTGGCAATACAATTTCAGAGATGTTTTTATTCCACAGTTGACACAACGTCAGAAAAAGGCGGAAATGCTATTTGACATTCCTAATAAATACAAATAGGTTATGTCAGGAGTCTGACAGCTAATAGAATTTTGACTTTTTAAGTAATAGAAATACTTTAGAAATAAATGTAATAATAAATGTACTCATTGTCAACGGCCATGGCTCAGCTCGTTGGTACTGATCTAAGCGATAACGCGAGTTAAGCAACGTTGCGCGCGGGTAGTATTTGGATGGGTGACCGTCCAGAGAAAACTCGCGTTGCTGTTGACCATAACATCTAAAACGCAGATCAGGGCGGAATGGCGGCATATGACCTAAGTAGTTGGTCCGCCAAAGAAGCCAAAAAAAAAAAAAAAAATGTACTCAAATTTAAATTTTAAATGTCACTGTCAACAACAGGAAATGAATTTATGTGTCAGGCTTACCAATTTCAAGTAGTTTTTTTTATTGCCAACTGTAACAATTCCTTTTGATCACCCGTATAATATTAAAAAATATGATGACAATTGGTTCATTTTTATTAAAAATTGCTGTTATTTCTTTATTAAAAAGTATTATAAATTGAAAAGGTAAATTCAACGTTGTAAATAGTCAAAATTTAGAACCATAAAAATGGGTGTTTCTTCAATTATTTTGATACGACGGCTTGGAAGGACCAGGGTAAAATATATTTTTGGCTAAAATCTCGACTTTTTTAAGTCAGGATCCCGACTTTTAAACTCGGGATCCGACTTTTAAAAGTCGAGATTCCGACTTTGTAAACTCGGGATTCCGACTTTTTAAACTCGGGATCCGAATTTTTAAAGTCGAGATTCCGACTTTTTAAACTCGAGATCTGAATATTTTCGTTATTCTTCCATATTCGAAGTCGGAATCCCGAGTTTAAAAGTCGGAATTCCGAGTTTAAAATGTCGGAATCTCGACTTTAAAAAGTCGGATCCCGAGTTTAAAAAGTCGGAATCCCTAGTTTAAAAGTCGAGAATTTAGCCAAAAATATATTTTACCCTGGTCCTTCCAAGCCTTCGTACTTTGAAGCACTAGTGCTGAAAATGAAACTTTACAACAGTGTCCAGGGTAATATAAACGTCATTTTGAATGATACGAGTACAAAAAATATATTTTTCAATTATTTAAAATTAGAGAATACACTCTATGAAGCAACTTAGCCTAATTTAACCTAAGCCACCAACAGAATTAACTCAAATCCGTTACGAGATAACAAACAGATCTGTGTATTTACTTCTATACCATAAAACCACTCCGTCACCTCTAACACTTTAACCATTACCACCACCAGCAAGCATGCTCTAACCACCACCTCACCATGCCTCAATGCGCCATCTCCTCGTGCTCGTCGATCCACCGACGTTCGTCGTCGATTCGCTACCATCGTTTCCCGGCGGACGCAACGCTGCGCGCCCGGTGGTTGCGCGTGTGCGGTCGCGTCGTACACAACGCGGGGACGGCGCGCGTCTGTTCGCGTCACTTCGCTGCCAGGGACTACGAGGCGGGCTGCGGCAGCCAGAGGACACGGCTGAGGAAGGGAGCTGTGCCCTCGGTGGAGGAGGATACGCCGGAGGTGCTCCTCGCTGTCGGGTTGAGGCATAATAGGAAGGATGGAGGACTGCCGTTAGAGTGAGTATGAGATGGAATGTTTGGTATTTTGTAAAGACTGATTGATGTCAATTTAAAAAAGGCACTTGGATGTAAGTCTGATTTATACAACTTTTCATAACGTCTAACAAATAAAAGATAAAATATAGATGTATAAAAACTTAAACGTTTCTGCAATTTTGAAATTGGAATATCTCAATGAGAATGCAAACCTACTGGCGAAATTTTAAACTAAGGTAAAGGAGCACTTTCATATTGTTTGTGTATTTATTTTAAATATTATCGAAGAAAATTGAACTTTAATGGTAGGTTTCCATGCATCCGTCGTATCCGTCGCAGTGGATACAGCGCTGCGCGCTGCACGACGGATGAAAATTCATGCGTTCACATGCGTCCGTGTTTTTGTTTAGTTATAACCTCAAAAATGTCGGCTAATAATATATTTATTATTTCATATTTATGTATCAAATATGTTAAAAAGCAGCGAATGAAGTGTTGCCGCATCGTTAATAAAAATTTACCTATAAATTTATCATTAACCAAATTTCTGAACGTTCAAACATTCGATGCTTCGAACTTTCGAATTTTTTGAAACTTCAAATGTACAAATTTTCGAATTTTTCAAATCTTAGAATTCTCGAATTTTTTGTCACGAATTAAATAATAAGCTCGGCGAAGTATCCTGTAAGAACTCTGCAAGGTTAGGCCTTTTAATTAAGCCATCTACTCTCTTACCGCCCATCAAAATGCTATGGACTTATAGTAAAACGTTTTAAAATGACAATAAAAAGGATACTAAAACATCTTAATTAAAACGTATTTGACAGTATAGCGAAATTTTAAGTCTAAATTGAATTAATTTGACAAATAATAATAGTTAATAATAATTACTTACGAATTAATAAAAAACTCTGCACATGAGTTTATTCGGAAAATAATTCATATCAACATGTCGTGTTCACGTTAGGATCCTGATTCACAATTCGAATAATTCGAAAATTCGTAAATTCGGAATATTCCAAAATTCGAAAATTCGGAATATTCAAAAATTCGAAAGTTCGAATCTAAATTCGAAGGTTCAATATATTCGAACAATCGAAGTCTCGAATATTCGTAAAATCAACAACCCTAGTCAAAGCATATGACCGGGGTTCATAAGGTTCCAGGTTCAAATTCTGACGGAATCCAATTGTTTCTCTATATAATTTAATTTGATCAATTACTAAGTATTTACTTCGAAAATAATAATAATTAAATAACGACCTATTTAATATTTGTTATTATTATTACGATATATAAAAACTAATTCATCAATCTTAATGAAAGCATAACATAAAAGTTTGCTTAACTATTACAGATATAAGCTTAGTTGTAGTGATACAATTTATTTGTAAACGATGGAGTGAACTTTTCAACTGGTTTTGACATAATAGTGACATGGCAGAAAATCGCTCATGTAGTCTGAAATTGATTCCTGCGTATGACATGCCTCTCCCTCATAACAAACAACTACGATACTTCATCTAAGTTTTTGGTTAACTTTTTATTAAAGAAGTTTTAAAAAGAAATATTATTTAAAGAGTACAAAATATCATTTCATGTACGTATTATTATTAACTTATTTAAATTAACAGAATTAAAGTATCATTGTATAGCAATGTGAAGGAACAAACAACAAGATCAAAAATATTGTTTCAACTTTCGACCTACATTCTCATCTCCGGCTTCAAAGCGACTGTGTAAACTGAAACTGTACATGTCGTAAACACTTTCACCTTGCTGCCGGCTAACAAACTTGACTTGCGTTGTTTTGTCGCGTCGCGAGATTACAACTGTACTCGTACGATGATAATTAATTGAAAATTCTCACCTTTTTATTAATTAGGATATTTCTTTGTTGTTATTGTTTTATGATTGGCATACTCATTACTCTCGTTTCATTTTTATGGTCTCATTGCAAACCAGTGTGTTAAGGTAGGACTAGTGTGACGGTGGCGCCATCGGTTGTCGAGTGGCGAAACTGACGCTCAAACAATATAATAACTGAATAAAATAAGTGTTTTATACATATTATGATTTGAATATCATGAATTGTTAACAGGTTGTTGGTCTAAAGAATTTTCAAATACCATACCACTGTGTGCTGTTGCCATTATGAATTGGGATTCTTAATTTTTCGTTAAAAACAAGGCTTTGCATGGCTATATATCCATTACTAAACGATAAAAAACTTTCTTCTTGTGATACAATATACATGGATAGTTCTAGAACATCATACTAGTTTTTCAAATGAAACTGCAAAATTTTAGAGGTACACAAACCAAATATGTGCGATTTTGAGTGATGATCGCCATAAGCCCTGTGTATAAGAACTCAACTTTACAAGCGAATATATTTGTTCACAGACGATGAATGTGTTTCATATTTTAACAGGATGCGTATGACTATCATGGGCGTCCGCAGGGGGAAGGCATGGGGGGCGCCCCCCCTGGATATTAACTAGAGTGGTGACCAAGACTCTCGAAAATAGGACTTTAACCTAACCTAACCCAACCAACCTATATATAATTTTTTAATTTCCTGCTTCCTTAAATATTTGAAGCAAAAAAGCTTGAAATAAAAGTTTTAGGGCAGAACATGCTGCCTCTGTACCAATAAACAAAATTAATTTTACATTCTTTATAACGACACAAATTAGATTTGAAAATGACGAAAATTGCCTCAAAACTATAGATAGACATGAAATTGAAACAAAATTAAACATATGTTTGACGTTTTATTTGTCAAAATAAATGAAATATTAAATAAGGAATTTATTCTGACAGTTTTGACAGATTGAACGACAAACATTTGTTTAATTTTGTGTCAATTTCATAGCTATCGATAGTTTTGAGACAATTTTAGTCATTTTCAGATCTAATTTGTGCCGATACAAAGCATGCAAAATTAATTTCATATTTTATGCCCCAAAAATTTTTTTTTAAGCTTTTTTACTTCAAATATTTAAGGAAGCAGGAAATTAAAAAATTATAGTTTTACATGTTAAAGTTGAAGTCCGATGTTCGAGAGTCGTGGCCACCACACTGTGTATGTATATATAAATTAAATACAAATTAAATTATAAGTTTAAAGATAATAAATTCAAGCTGAAACTGAATTTCCAGCAGTATTCTTATGGCCAGCTAGCGACATGTTCCCTAACGTAACGATTGAGTAATCTAAGTTTAAGTATACACAGACACAAAATATTAGAAAATAAAAACTGTAAAACTGCTAAATCGGAATTTATTGAAGAAATGGTGTCAATTTATGGAAGAGTTATTAGAAAATTATCCTTTCTGTTCAATTCAACCCAGACGATGAAGACTAGTAATTTATTTCACAAATTTAAATATTTTTTATCCATTTGTTATGTGTATTTGTATTTATGTTATGTAAAAAAAAATATTTTAGAAATGTATGTACATCTGAGAGTTTTTTGCGACTCGCCCCCCCACCCCTGGAAAAATGTCTGTGGACGTCCATGATGACTATCCAATGTTTACGTGCGCCAAATTTCATTCAGATCTGCAAATTTTTTTTTCACGCTAGTACTACCTTAAGCCTCATTCACAAAAATCAGTAGTTATAATCAGCATTTATAGTTAACGCTAGAGTTTGACATGCGCAACACCGCAAACGTGTTCACAATAGCAACATTAGCTTCACACTGCCTAGCGTTAATTTCAGTTAACGCAAGAGTTTGCAAGCTCCAAACTTATAGTTAGTAGTTACCGCCATCTTGTCTAAACTACCAATCAGAAACGCGAATAGATTTTGACGTATGAAATAAATGCTTTTGTTATTAGAAATTTTACTTATGTGCGATAATTACAATTATTACATTACGCACATCTAATAGCTATTTTAAAATGTTTCTAGGCTACATTGTTAAAAATATATAACATTCATAAATTATGGAAGTTTAGTGAAAAATAACTCCGCACCAGGATAATGCATATTATAGGTCCATGGCGACCGATGCCGCATTCAACGTGTTAATACACTATAACTATTTTAACCCGAGATTAGTTAGTATATCTGAAATTTAATTCAATTTTTTCCTGAAGTGTTGAAACACCCTGTGTAATAGACCATATTACTATCTTAGTACGCATGCTCATAATGCACCAATCATTTGCTTGGAAGTACAGCTAAAATGAAACCAATGTATTCTTATGGGAAAAAATTTATTTTTAAAGTCAAATATCATTTTATCTAAACGTAAATGAATGATAATTTTTTTATACAAGTTATACTTCATTTTTTACTATCGGATTCTGCCCTTATAATAAATAAATAATCAATACATTAATAATAAAATATATATTAAAATTTGAAAATTTTAAGCGCCAATTTGCTCTTCTGTCATCTGTCACTGGCCGATAACCTCAAACTTACGTTTTGTTGTGATTGTTTTGCGAAGTGTGAAATTTGTTTGAAAAATTCCTGGTTACAATTGTTGCGTCCCGGATTGTAATTTGAATTCATTAATTAATAAGGGAATATCTTTTCATTTCTTTCCCAAGAATAGTAAACAGACCAACATTTCAAATGAAAGATTTCATGTCAACTTAAAACTGGCGGCAATAAAACTGTCACAATTTATGCGCGCATGCGCATATGCATCACCGTTCGAGTCACATGGCGTCACAAACATTAGTATTGCCAACATAATTGGAAAAAATAGAAAAAAAGTTTGTCACCCTGGCACGCTTTTTTCATTTCATAAATTTGCCGACAGAGGCGCTATAGAAAGTAATATGGTCTATTATTTACACAGATTCCAAGCTCCGTAATACAGCTTTGATTTCACACCTACGTACCTAGAATAAATTGAACAGCAAGCTTCGCTAACGGATTACTCACAAAGCGCAAGGTGTACAGCGTTCATACAGTTCGTCTTTGTCAAACTATGAATAATACATGACACTAGTAACAGCTTATATAGTGTAGCTAAGGGATGAAGCTGTCGTTACGGGTGGTTGTTGTGTCAGAGCGGTGTGATGTACGATGTAGCGCGACGTGTATCGCACCATGTCGTGTCACAAAGTGAGAGAGGTATTTTGTCCCGTGACATTTCGTGATCGTGATACAAGGCTATCTACAACTATGTAGTAAACGGAATTCATAATTGTGAATTGATTATACTTGAGTGCAGACTATAGAGGACGCAATTTCAACATAATTATTTAATGTCATTATTCATCGATAATTTAGCTTACGCATCAAAACTAATAGAGACAAATTTTAATATACAGTATGTTCCAAACTAGGAAATGTGTATTAAATGGAACAAGCACATGTATTATAAAAATGAAGACAAATGGGGATTTATAATTTGCACGTCACATGCAATAGACCTTACTCCACACAATTTTGTGTGAAACAACAAATTTGTGGAAAGAGCGAGGTGATAGACCATGGCCGAGTCGATTAATTGCTTTCTCCTTCAGCACTTCTCCCCGCAGATATCATTATTTATTATTCAGTCAACACATGTTTGGATGTTTGACATTTCGTTAATGAATATACAGGATCCATTATAAAAGTAATGCGTATTTTATGAGAAAAATAGATTGAATGATTTGATTGGTACAAATGCTTAAAATTCTTCGAAATAGTCCCCTCCTGCATCGATACACTTGCGTAGGCGTGTCTGCCACGCCTGGAAGGCACCCTGAAACTCCTCCACAGGGATGTCTTTTAAGAACCTTGTGACATGCGTTTGGATGTTCTCCACTGTCTCCCAATGCGTCCCTTTTAGCTCTCTCTTCAGTCGGGGGAACAAGAAAAAGTCACAGGGAGCTAAATCGGGACTGTAAGGGGTCTGGGGGACCACTGGGGTATTGCTCCGGGCCAGGAAGTTGGTCACGATGAAGGCTGAGTGGCTAGGGGCATTGTCGTGGTGAAGTTTGACCGCTTGGATGTCAGTCCTCACGCGCGCGACCCGGCATTTCAATCTTTTGAGCACCTCCAAGTAAAAGACTGCGTTGACGGTTTGTCCTGGCGGTACGAATTCAAAATGGACGATTCCTCGGACGTCAAAGAAGACAATGAGCATGGATTTGATGCGAGATTTGCTCATGCGCGCTTTTTTGGGCCGCGGAGATGATTTTGTGTGCCACTCGGAGCAGTTGTCCCTAAAGGCCTCTTGAAGCATCTAGAATGTTTCGGTAGCATTTTTTCCAAGCCGCACGCAAAACTTGATGGCGTACCGCTGTTCAAGCGAACCCTCCATCACGCCGTGTTACAAAGGCGAAAAACAACGTCCACGCAAAAACATGTCCTTCCGCTCTCAATGCTCGGAGCGAAACAAGACCAGACCCTGGTCCATTATGAAAGTAATGCGCATGATCGTATTGTGACGCGACTATCCATCACAGCGCGCTCCGATTGGTCGGAAAATGTGGAGGGGGTTCTACCCGTTAAAACGCGCCTGGTCTTGTTTCGCTCCGAGCATTGAGAGCGGAAGGACGTGTTTTTGCGTGGACGTTGATTTTTCGCCTTTGTAACACGGCGTGATGGAGGATTCGCTTGAAAATGATCCGGACTTTTTAAACTCTGTCAGAACCGGAGACGAATCCTGGATGTTCGAGTACGATCCAGAACGAAAAGGCAGAGTTTTTGCAGGATACTTCGCCGAGTTTATTATTTAATTCGTGGCCGACTTTTCGCGAATTATGCTTGAGCATGTTTGGAGATGACAGATGGCGTTAACTCAGAGACAAGAAATTTGAGAATTTGAAGCTATGAAAAATTCGAAGCTTCAAAAAATTCGAAGCTTCGAAGTTTTTCTGACGAAGTTCAGAACATTTGAATATTCGAACGTTCAGAAATTCTAACTTCGGTGGAAATCAACAACCCTACTTCCTAGCGTAAAGAGGATTTTGATATCTACAACTTCTATTTGAAACTTTTATTTCTGTCTACCACCATTTTGGAAATAAAATGATTGAATGAAAATCGCAAGTTTCACATTTTTCCTGAGATCTAGTCACCTATGCATTTTTTTTTTTTTTTTTCAATAGTATACCGCAAAGAATGACACTACTTTATTAATTAACTTTTCAGAGACTCTAATTATAGTGCATATAATTTCATATATAATAATTATGAATCTGTCAACGGCCATGGCTGCGCTCGTTGGTACTGATCTAAGCGATAACGCGAGTTAAGCAACGTTGCGCGCGGGTAGTATTTGGATGGGTGACCGTGCAGAGAAAACTCGCGTTGCTGTTGACAATAACAACTAAAACGCAGATCAGGGCGTAATGGCGGCATATGACCTGAGTAGTTGGTCCGCCAAAGAAGCCAGAAAAAAAAAAAAAAAAATTATGAATCTATTGGTGTCCGCTGTACATCATGCCGCAAATTTTGCAATCTCCCCTCATATATATATTTTATATGAATGAATATGCACCCCACAAAAATTTGTAAAGCCGGCGCCGCTGCTTGAAATGCGAATGACGTGTTGCTACGTCATGCGCATGCGCATTGCGGGGCGTGTGCCGTGTGAACACGTCAAGCTACTTCGAGCATTCAAGCCAGTTGTTAACGGTTAGCTTTGTTGTTACGCGCACGATATTCAGTCTGCCGCTTGCACAAATTACAATTTTGTAAAATAATCTCGTTCGAATTAATAATGAGTGACAGTGAGCCAGGTCCTTCCACCAATAAAAAATTACGAATTACACCGAAACGACTCCACAGAGCCCCTGTATCGAATGAGGAGCTCGAAAAGCTTTTATACGATTCAGACGATGACGTCACGGAACCCAGCTACATGCGAGAATCCGATCACAGTCTAACAAGCTTGGTGGTTTGTCAGTGGTCCGATGATGACAATTCATCTGAGGAAGGAGAGTCTGATGTTGACGAAGATGTACTACAGGGTGTTCAAGAAAGTAGTGAAGAAGATGCAAATATTTCGAGTATTAAAGTGGAAAAGACATCACAAGCAGCCCCGATAGATTGGGTCGAAAATCCCACTGGTTTTGTTCAAATAAATTTCTCCAAGAAAAACGAGTTTCTTACTTTACCAAAAGGTAACATGGGACTAGGGGTTTTATTTTTAACAGTGGCGGATCTAAATGGGTGATAATTCGCCCCAAAGCATCTAAGCTCAATTAATATTCAAAATTAATTAGTATATAATAAATAATTATATAAATATATCATCACGTCTTTTACCCATTACTGGGTGTGGCATTCTGTCGAAACAGATCTCGGTAAGTGATATATTTGTGCGCTTGAAGTGCGGTTACCAGCCGTCAAATCACGGCCTCCCAAATTGGTGAAAATGTTTTGTCGACTGTGGGGATCGAATTAGGGTTCTTTGGATCCACAGGCCGACTTAAATAGATTAAATAATATTCTATAAAGTCGTAATTATCTAACTATTTTGAAAGTCGTAATAACAGATTTAATCGCACTAGTGCGGTAAAAGTGGATATATAGATTTTCATTAATAAACATAAGAATCAGAATTCATAGCAACTGCTTTTTTTCGTAATTTTGTTAATGTTTTTATTTATGAAACGTTAAAATATTTTACTATTATTATGTTTTTGAATAACATAAATAATAAAATGTTATATAATATTCGAATCGTAAATAACTATTAGTTTATTCTTTCACAAAAAATGTAACTAGAAATTTTATTCAAAATGGAAAACTGCATTTAATGTGCTCAAATTTATTGATATTAATACATTCCTGTCACGAGATAGAACATAATAAAACATTATATTACAAGTGGGTGAAATAAGTTATTATTCGTGAGTGAGATGATTCACGTGCGAGCCCGTAAGCGCGAGTGTGATAATTCTCACGATCGTATAATGATATTATCAGACGACCACTTATGAAAGTAACCATAACAACATCCTAAACTACTTCGGAAAGTTGAAAATAACATACACTGATATGTTAGTATAATGCGCACTTCTAACATATCAGGTGAAGTTCCACTGATTGACAACAGATGGCGTTACGATGAAAGAAAATTATAAAATAAATGAAAAGAATTAGTATTATTTAAATCACAGTTTTGGCAGATTATTCAACACATTTACACAGATAAATCTTATTTTTTAAAAATTAATAATAACTTATTTACTTATATTTTAGCATTATTTAATATTTTGACATTAAGGTTAGTAAAGTTGGTATCACAATACATAATCTCAAACGTTAAACGTCAACGCTTACGTACAAAAACGCATCATCTGTCAAAGTGTAACAACATTGCTCTTGTAAACTTTTTTTAGAAATATTTTGTGGTCGTCTGAAAAATAGTGTACATAACTCGCTCGAAAGTGTGATAACTGTGCTCGTGTACTTAAATCACTCGGCGCTGCGCGCTTCGTTTTTCAATTTGTACACTTGTACGTTATCTTACACTTCCGATGCTTGTTATTCATTGTACTATTCACGCACGTGTGATATACAACGTTTTATCTTACAGTAGCAGTTTTTCTACAATAAATAAATAAATATATCATCACGCCTTCTACCCATTACTGGGTGTGGCACTCTGCTAAAGCAGATCTCGGTAAGTGATATATTTTGCGCGTGAAGTGCGGTTACCAGTCGTCAAATCACGGCCCCCAAACATGTTAGTGGTGGAGGAGCCACAGGGATAGCTTTTTCAAATTATGAAAATTTGTCGCCTGTGGGAATCGAACCAGGGACCTCAGGATCCACAGGCCGACTTCATACCACTGTGCTAGCCATCCCATTAAAAGTTAGTTAGTTACAATAAAGTTAGAAAAAGGTTTAAACTAAATTGAATGAAGATTTTGTCAAATAAGTGCAATGTCACTGTTGTCAAGATGTTGCAATAGTATAATTAATATAATATATATATAATTGCTAGATCCCCCACTGTTTTTTAAAAGTAACCTACCTGCTGTATAATTTGTCTATGCCACCGATTTTGGTGTATTCTAAATGTAATTTTCATTTTAGGTAATCGACCGATTGATTTTTTCAATTTATTAGTCGATGACAATTTTTATGACCTGATAGTTAACGAAACGAATCGTTATGCAGTAGAGAAATTTCATTCGCCTAAAACGAGTGAAAATTCCCGAATTACCCATTGGCGAGATGTTACAGCTGAAGAACTTCGAATCTTTATCGGACTTTTATATCATATGGGAACAATTAGCATAAACCGCTTACAAGACTACTGGAAGAAGGATCGTTTTTTCAATTTACCATTCTTCTCCTCCAACATGAGTCGTGATAGATTCATGGCCATTATGTGGTGTCTTCATTTCAACAAAAATCCAGGAGAAAATGAAACAAAACCTGAGGATCCATTATTTAAAATACATCCGCTTGTTGATTACTTCAATAATAAAATGCTACAAACTTATTATCCTGACAAAAACTTGAGTCTTGATGAAACAATGATTCTTTGGAGGGGGAAATTATCCTTTAGACAATATATAAAAAACAAGACTCATAAATATGGAATAAAACTTTATATGCTTACTGAGCCGAATGGAATAATACTAAAATTTTCGTTATATACCGGTGTATTAGACGATTTTGGTGGTAAGGACCACTCCACTAATGTAGTTCTTCATTTAATGAATGAAAGATTGGATGTTGGTCATACCCTCCTCATGGATAACTATTTCAACAGTTACGATCTGGCTGTTAAGTTGTTAAAAAGAAAAACTTTTTGTACTGGAATGCTAAGAATCGACCGTAAAAATATCCCAAAGGACGTAAAAAACAAAACATTGAAATCCGGCGAAACAATCGCACGTTATTGCAACGGCGTCATGATTGCAAAATGGCGCGACAAACGAGACGTCAGTTATATCTCAACGGAACTTGGAAACGATATGATTCGGTACAAAAATCAAAAAGGAAATGATAAACAAAAACCAAAAGCGATTTATGAATTTAATAAGTACAAGGATGAAGTGAATAAACAAGATCAGTTGATGTCTTACTACCCATGTGAACGGAAGACCTTGAGATGGTACAACAAAATAGGAATCCATGTCCTGCAAATGCTTCTCTTAAATTCGTATTTCCTCTATAAGAAACAAACTAAATCAAGGATTCCCTACTATGATTTCCGGATGCAGGTACTAGCAGAGCTAGTACCACCAAAACCGGAAATTAGGGCGCATCCTCAAGCTACGCAACATGTCCCTACAAAAAACAGCCCGTTAGAATCGGGGAGAATTCCTTGTCGAAGATGTCAGGTGTGTTTAAGAAAAAAGGTTAGAAAAGAGACTGTGTATTTTTGCGCGACTTGTCCGAAAAAACCTGCTCTGTGTGTTACACCTTGTTTCGGCGAATTTCATAAAAATTTGTAGATTTGGAAATTATTTTTTTTCTACTCCCATTATTAAATAGTTATTTACAATAGTACTACGTAAAGATAGTCTTTAGACACGAGCGGGTTAAAGTTAAAATGCGAGTGAAACGAATCTTTTAAGACCCGTGAGTGAGTAAAGATGCTTTACGTATGTGTATCGTACAATATTTTACATCAAAATCTACCGTGACATTAATCGATTAAAAAGTTGTTAGCTAACAATGCTGCTGCGGCCATTTTTATTTTCGTACCAATGTATAATCAAAAAAGTACCAGATTATTACCAACCACCAAATTAGCAATTTTACTTACATTGGTGAAATACATTGTGTATATTTTTAAGGGGTAATGGCACAGTAGTATCAGGGTAAATTATTCTGGTCTCACAATACCGAAATTGTGATCGACTATAAACAAATGTGATGTGGTCACCACACGACTTTCTTATACACAGTATACTTACTATTTAGAATATATGAATGTTATATAATATTATTCAACATGTAATTTAGTTTTTCAGTAATTCAGCATTTATCTGTTTGAAATATATAAAATAGCAAATTTGTTTACATATAATTTTTTAGTAATGTTGAGTCTAACTTTACTGATGAGGCATATACAGGTTTCCTAGACAAAAATGAACGCTCTATGCAATGGCGTCATTCGCAAATTTTTCTCATGGGGTCATCGCCCCGTATCCATCTTTGAAATTGGTAAATTTTTACGATTTTGACATTCCTGTCTGACTTCGTTCAGGGAGGAATTTCACACCCTTTGTTTACACTAAAATGAAAACAAATACCCTTAAATGAAACTACAATTTTCAAGCTTCATTTCACTAAATTTTTATGAGCCTAGACCCTTCCTACGCAAAGTTATCACCGTTTGAAAATGATCAATTGTTTCAGCTTTTCCCCTTTTGACGCGGAGTGTAATAATACCAAATCATACGTTTATTAGCAGCTAATATACGTCATATTATACTTAAAACTCATTTTTAAACATAAATAAACCCAAAGAAATGAGAAATTCGCCGGGATTATTTTTGTCCAGGTTTTCGATCCAAATACCCCTATGTGCGCCGTCTTGGCCGCTCACGTACTGCTCTGTTTGAATAAATCCTAATAACATATTGGCAGCGATGGTATTATAAGTACTATACATGCGAGAGTGCAGTAATGTCATTAGACACTATCCCAGCTTAAACAAATTTTAGCCGATTCAATAATAATTACATTAACCCTGCAATAATGAACGATATTTAACGTAATGGATAATATTCAAAAGATTCGGAATTTACGGTAAGTATCCTTTTCTAAATGCCTGCATTTTTCTACCAGTTCTAAGGAACATTAAAAATACTACAATTTAATTATCATTTCGATGAATATGTTTTTCGATGAATTGTATTTCGGTGAATTGTTTGTTAGATTTTTCTGGTACAATTAATTAATATCAGCGTTAAAATGCTTATTGTTAGTTAAATAACAATGGTAAAACAATGTTTGTAACAAGTAACTATTAGTTGAATGTATAGTGTAGAAATTATAATGTTTGACATTTTTAGATGCGTTTTTTATTCTAATCCAATTCTTTCTCTTCACATCGTGATTAGTTATCAACATTTCATGCAACCGATCATTAATGCTACTTATTTTAAAACCTACTATTAACATTAGCAGATACTAACGCTATCTATCACGCCTTTCAAGTACCTAGCCAGCTCCAAACATCATCGCCTACAACACAAACCAATACCGCACGGCACTTTCACACTTCCCTTTCCTCTCTCCTCACCGTTCCAATCTAGGTTCACTGCCCCGTCCGTCGACCTCGGCGCCGCAGGAGGCCAGGAGGCGGTGTGCACGGGACCACGGCAACGACACGACAACGACGCACTCGATGCTTGACCTCGTTCTGCGCGCAGACGTGTCAATACAGCCGAGGACACGACAAAGCCTTGGTTTGCGTAATGGTGATAAGAAGTTATTCAACAATGGTGATTTGATCTTGGAGGCGCAAAAATTTACATAGGTTTTGTGTTTTATGGCAATGGCCTATGGCTACTTGATGCTCTTAAAGGGTCTTTCTACCTTGAGAATGAAAAAATAATAATTTTTAAACATTTTTTTATACAGAAAGAATCAAGATATCGTTTTGAAATTTTTCAGGTATATTCATTCATTCACACTTTAACGCTGGGTTGCAAGAAAAAAATAAAGAGCTCTTTAGTTAAAGAATTGTTTATCTAGCAACAGTATCAATGGTGATTTTCTGAAATTTATTGAACCGTTAGTTGCTAATGAATCGATAAAACTTTCATGCAACCCAGCATAAAAGTACAAAAATATATATTTTTTTATTTTTACTTTGATTTTCTTAGTCACACGAATTTTTTCAAAAAAACATCAAAAAAGACGATTGACATGATTTCGGCCGTCTGGACATTTAAAAAAATTAAAAATGTCAAATTATTAAGTGTTAAAGTCGCTATAGTCCGAACTAAATGGAATTTCATCGAAAAATATCAAATTGACGTCCATTTTTCTAAAAACCGTTTCGATTCCCACAGCCAACTAATATTTTCACCACATTAAAATTACCCCTATGACTTTTCCACCACTAACACCTTTGAGGGCCGTGATTTGACGGCTGATAATCGCACTTCACGTGCATAAAAAGCGTTTATTTATTTTACTTAAAATTGAGCTTAAATTTTATCCTTACACTTTCTTGCTTCTGCAAGTATAAATTAATAGGCTATTCCAACACTATGGCGTCTAAATCAATTTTAGTTATCAATGTTACTGTATTGCTAAAAAAATTAGCAAGAGTAATTGATTAATATCGAAAATATTTAATTAAAAAGTGAATTATATAAAATGATCGCCATTGATGTCTTTGTGACGTAGGTAGCTCAATTAAATTGCAACTTCACATAGTTTGGCAATGCGTATGTGCACCGAAATGGCAATTCGGAATGAAACAATATGTAATTACAACAATAATTAAAGTAATAAATATTAAAATAACACAGTAACCTAGTACATAAATTTTGAACATTTTAATTGAACCTAAATAATGTACATAAATATACTTCTTACATATGTAGAAAAATTATTATTTTTATTATTACCTGAATAATTAACAGTTGGAATGTAATTAATATAATATAGTTCTTCCCAAATTTCGTATAATATAAGTAAAAACAAGTGTTGACAAAATATGCCCATCTCTCTCAAAAATTAGAGACTTATTTGTCATTAATATGCTTTCTCTCTTAATATAAATGCTAACTTTGTCACGATTAATTAATAACTCCTTATTATTATTTTTCTCTCTTATTAGGAACTTACAACAAAATTAAAAAGAACAAGAAAAAATTATTATATTATTCTATAAATTAAGCAAATTTTTGTTTAATAGCCTATTGTAATTATGTTGCATATTTCATATAAAATAGAATAGTAAATGTGTAATGACATTTGTAGGTTTTTGTGAAAAAAGAAATGATCTCAAATAACAAAAAAAGAAAGAAAAATAAAAAGTAGATAGTACTGTTGTGAACTTGAATGTAAATCTACTACGAGGAACAATTGAACAGCTAGATTCCACAAATTTTAATTACAATAAAGTTAACTACAAAGATAACCTAACTAGTTACTAAATTACTTATCTAAACGGAAAAATTGAAATTAATGCACTATTAAAACTAACTCTAGAAACACTGGACTATAAACTACCTAAATTATTAATTAAAACTCTGAAAAGATTCTGAAAATATATAACTAAAACAAAGAAAGACTACAGCCTACAATGTTACACTTTCAGAATTCAATTAAAAGTGTTATTTTGTTCAACTTTTGATATATGGGTTTCAGCGCTACGTTTTATTAGTGAGATTATTCGAAATCATAAATAGTACATGTTTTAGTCGCTTGTAGGTTCTGTCGCTGTGTGAAATGTGATGTCACGTTCTGTATTAAATCACATAATTTATTTGAAAGTATATGCATGTTGTCAGTTAATAATTCCGTATTTTTAGGGATTATTGATATTGATATTATTTTATAAACAAAATACACAAATTTTGTAATTACTACTGAACCGTTGTTTTATTTAGAAAATCTAATCCAGCGGGTATGTTAACACTACCGCTGGAATTTCGAAACTTTCAACGTTAAATAAAACAAAAATTGACACAGTTCATACATACATGCATATCTTCACGCTATATCCCAACAAATGGGGTAGCACGAACCCTAAAAACACTCATTACATTCATCAAATAATCAGCCCTCGTCAAACATTATCATCCGAACACACCATCCTCACTTTAACCACATTCATAGATCACTCCATATAAACTCATTCATTTATTACACTCGAAATCATTTATCACACAACAAACCTTCAATCACATCATTCCTATTCACTTATCATTCATCTTCTTTCTTCGACGTACATAACATATGCATAAAACATCTCAAATTACTCACGCTTACTCCTAACAACGAATCTAATAACGAACCTAACAACGAATCTACAAAGATTAGAAAAGATGAAAGCGATAGCCTGCACTTGTATATGAAAGAAAAGTCCACACAATGCAGTAACTGAAAATGAAACAAAAAGATAAGAAAGGATGGAGTGTCGTCCTGCGCTTGTTTTTGAAAGTGAATTTCTCACAATTACAGTTAAACGCTCTACGTAAGAACTGACACAGTAATACTCCTAATACCTACCATATGAACAATGTTATTTTTTTTTCTGAAAACAGTTTAAATTTTACATCATTAAAATTTTCCCTGTTGCTGTTCCTCGAGTAATATATTTCTTTTTTTTTTCGAATTGTTTCAAAGTCATTATCTATTCTACATAATTATCTAGTGACCTATATATTTTTTCGCGAAAACAATAACATCGTAAAAAATAGTCTACATACAACATGACAACTTTTCTCTAATTTAACCGAACTTTTAAGCTCATATAATTATTAATTAATTAAGCTACCAAGAGTGGCTTTCAGAAACTAAATATTCTGCATCAATTTAGTGAATAAAAAATAAATATATCATCACTCCATTTACCTATCATTGGGCGTGGCACTCTACCGTGGCAGATCTCGGCAAGTTATATATGTCTGCGTTTACTAACTGTCAAATCACGGCCCTCAAATATGTTTGAAAGAAAAACAGAGTATATATATATAGTGAAAAATCAGTTTGTCAGCTTTGAGAATCGAACTCAGGTTCTTAAATTATAAACCGACATATAGACTCTGAGCTATATTATATCTTATAGTTATTTATTTAGTGCCGTTTTTTCCATCTCTCAGTAACTATGAGTAATAATATAACAAGAAAGGGAGAATAAATTGAAAATATTTGACAGTTCGTTCGAAAACTTGTTGCCAGGCAATAGTCACGAAAGCCAGTAGGGCTTGAGTGGCTATTGCCAAATGGCAACAAGTTGAGAAAGATACTGGAGAATTATTTTCTAATTTATTCAACTCTCGAGTTATATTTAATTAGATTATTTTTTGACTTAGCTGTTGAGGTCGATTCATCCAACTTAAAAGATTTTGAATTGGGTCCATATCGATTGATTACTTATTAATGTATTCCTGGAAGTTGTTTCCTAAAATTTATTGGCGTATTTCTGTATTTAAAATACAACTAAATCGATTTTTTCACACATTTTACTTGACGCATTGACAGTTTTAAATAATTATTTGACAACTACCTATCATTTGTCACAAACAAAAAAATACCTACAGGGATTATGCCCGGGAATAATCACAAGAGCTTTATTCTCGGTATAATAATGACGGGATTGGTTAAAACGCAGACACGTGACATACAATGATACATTTTATTGGTTTTGAGAAACGTCAAAAATAATCAGCGGTATAAATAAAAAAATATCGCATCGAAATCATAGTACAAATGATATACCGAAAACTCTGTAAGAATGGACAGACGTGATCTATGCTGATAAAACTTAATAAAATCATTAAAAAATTGGTGCAGTATTTAAATAACAGTTTAAAAAGTAAATGGCATTTTAACACAATTCTTATTTAATAACATTAAATAATAGCTATATTTACTATCAATTCATGTCTTGAAAATAATTATTTTTCTTTTTTAATTATTATTTTACATTGTGTACGTTCACAAGACACTTAATTTCTATCTATATCGAGTTGTCATTTATCTGTCGGATTTGTGTTAAGTTGTTTCAAACATCAAAACATCTACTTTGACCTACAGTAGTTTTTGGAGGCTAAATTATAACAATGTCGAGAGAAAGAAATTTGTCAAAAGAATGTCAACTGCTGATTTTTCATTTAATAATTTATTTTTAACAAGAATATGGAAATAATGGACCGCTTTTACCCTGAAGTGCTGTACGAGAAGTAAATTAGTATATATCATTAATTTTCAATATTAGTTTTATAGTTATTTTTATAACAAGTGCCGAAAAAGGCTTGTTACGTGCAAGTGCAGAATTTAACGTACCAGGCTTGCAACATTTTTCCTACAACTGTGCGATTTAGAAAATCCCTAAAATATTATCAGAATTTATAAAATTTTAAAGATATTACACGAGAACGATGTTTTACGGCGTTGCTATGGTTTGTTTGTTGATTGCTTGCACATTGTTCTACGTTATTTAAAAATATTTAACTAATTTCAAGATAATTTCTTCAAAATTGTCTAGATTGGAATACTACACTCAGTGGTTCTTCTTTATCATATACACCTCCAAAGATAATTGTTGGATCTATTCTTGACAATGACAATCAACCTGCTGCTGGTACTTCTAAAACCTCCAAAATTGTTCTCAATAATATTACTGTTAATAATATGAACAGGTACGGAAGAAATCTATGTTTCTTTAGATAGTATAACAGTTTCCACTTCAAATTATGTCAATATAAACAACTGTAACAACGTGTTCTTAAAATACACAAACAATAAATATTATATATTTCACTTACTCTTTAAATAAAACCATTTATCGATATATTTTACTTTGTTCGGTTATTTTTATTAATTATCATATTCAATAATGATATACTTGAGTTCTTCTTATCTGCTCAATGTGATGTATACAGATTAGATATACTGCAATTTAAGGTTATGTTTATAAACGTCAAAATACTTATATCACTGCATATTTCTTCTTCTATATATGCGTATGTGCCTAAAATATGAAATTCCGTACTTGTCGCGAAATTTAAATCGCTCTCATTTACATTTTCTTTTGACAATTGCATAAAGTACAAATTACTTTCGGTACTAGTGATTCTTTGCTTACAAAAACGCACTTGGTCTGCATTTGTCTACTTTCTATGCGTAACCAAGACAATAATAGTTACGTAATAACAAAGAAATCGCACAGTTGTAGGAAAAATTTATTAGAAATACCGGACGCACTAAAGGTTAGCAGATCCGCGGTCTCTAAAATATCTGCGAAGTCAAAGAAAAATGAAATCTTGTCGTCTCCAAAGAAACAACGCACAATACAATTTAGAACTGGTTACATATATAACATGTAAATGTAGCAGCACCCTATGTCATAATCTAGTTATATTTTTGGGTGACATTATTCCATCCTTATAATGTTTTCAGTATAATAATTATACCAAATGCTATTTTCTGATGTGATATTTTTGCAATTATTCTGCCGATAGTTATCCCGAGATGGGAAAACCGGCCCTTAGAGAAGTAGGAAAACCAACAGTAAAAAAATCTAGTGTGTCACCACACGACTTTCTTATACACAGCATATTTAATATTTAGAATATATGAATGTTATAATATTATTAAACATGTAATTTAGTTTTTCAGTAATTCGGCATTTATCTGTTTGAAACATATAAAATATCAAATTTGTTTACGTATAATTTTTTTGTAATATTGACTACTTTATGTCTAACGGATGTCTGTTTTTCGAGCTTAACTTGGTATCTCAAGAACCGTGAGATACGAAGTCGATTAAATTGAGACAAAGTTGCCAAATTAGTTGACCATTTTAATGATGTATTTGTTTTTCCGAAAAAGAGACATAGCTAACAAGATAAAGCGAAAATTGAAATTTATGTTTGTTTCTATTGCTACTATGATTATTGAAATATATTATTCTATATAAATATTAGTTTTTCTCAAAATTAGACGCATATACAGAAAAATTGCAAATAACATTTTATGTTCCAAATATTTTTGCCAACATCTTTTATTTGAAACTTTTTTTGAAATAAATGGAATTTATTATTTTGTGTGTCGAGTAAACTTCCTCTTCCGGTTTTCCAATTTAATTCAAAATCAACTCAGCTCTTCGTATTTTCATGAAACTTATAATCACCAAGTTTCGTTAACAAATCTTATTTCGTTTATGAGATATTGCACGCTCGGACACACATCCATCCACACGCACACACACTCAGACATCATTGGGAAATGATCAAAACGGATTCAGTGGACCTCAAAACACGTATTTCCGCGAAAATCTCGTCAACGATTTTTTTCACGATTACAATACTTCCTTATACTGTGTATAAGAAAGTAAAAATAATATTAAATCAATTTTATGATAGTATCAATATCTTTTCACGTCCGGGTACAGTTCCAGATAAATATCGTCAAGAATAATAAAAAATTAACATAGGTTAAAAAATTACATTCACTATATTTTTTATCATTTACCTATGATTACGATGCGCTATTTTTTATTTATCATGCCGATAGCGATTAGTTACCGGAATCAATACGAAGATGGAAAGACCGGCCGAATAAATTAATTTTTATTGAGTAATTGTTAACAGCAGTATTTAATTTAATTTTTTCTTTTAACAATTTTTTTTTTTCATCATTTTGCATACTTAAGTCTGAGCTTGATTCCCACAGCCGATAGACTAATTTTTAGCACATTAAAAGTTACCCCTCCACTATCTTTTGGAACCGTGATTCGACGGTTGATAACCGCTCTTCACGCATATAAATATATTACTTACAGAGATCTGCTACGTCAACGTGCTACATCCAGTAATGGGTAAATGGCTTTATGATATATTTATTTATTTATCTTTAATCTAAGTATGTTACGATTATTTACGAAAATCTATACATTACTTTTATTAGTTCACTTGTTGATACCTTCTCTTAACATTTGTTACTTATGACAGAAACAAAATGCATACATACGTTTAATTAAATGTATTCAAATGTCAGCGCTTCTTTGTAATTTGTAGTTCTGGACGAAGCCGTATTGCAACGCTAATATCGATTATTATTATAATTATTAGGGTGATCAGTCCATGGATGATGAATTAGGGCTTTTGTATTTACAATTAATTTTGAACTGTGAATGAATAATTTTTGTAATTAATTGAGAAGTATTATTCCTTCATTTTTAGCGTCCTGATTTATCGACTACGAACTAATAATAATAATCGGTAGGAGCGCCGCTATGCAGTTTCATCTAGAACTAATAAAAACTACAATGAAAAGTGCTGCCATTTGAACAGGTTTGTTAGACGTCTTTATGCAGAAGTTCTTTAAACATCTTTTTTATAGTAGACAAGTATCCTTTTCTATTTCATTATAATATTTGTTGGTAAATGTTAAGGTGGTACTAGTCATGGCCAACTTCATTGAATTGCGCTACGCTTATTATGACCGTTTCATATGTCATTAAAATTCCTAGTTTCAAATTTACAGAGCGGGTACGTCAACTAGCGCCTCTGACGAGATACGTCGTAACTAAATTTGAAAATACTGCCGATTGCATTGATTGAAAAAATCCTAAAAACAAGCCTAGTCATTATATATTTATTATCATACGATCTTTACAGTAAAATACTAACCGTAGGCACTAATAATTCAATAATACTTCATTCTTTTGACCTATAAACACTTCAAAATTTTTAAATAGGTAGACAATATGGCGGCATCATTTACCTGAAGTGACAGATAATGTTACGTTGTTAAATTAAATTCACTTAGTCTAGACTAGCTAGTCACTTTAGTCGAAAGCTCAGAATACTAGTCATAATATTTAACAATATTGAATGTATAAATAAAATACCAAGTTCCATTAAATGTGTTTGGTTTGATGACATAAACTTCAGTTATCAAATATTTTAAGGTTGTTTTTATAAATTGACAGCGTTGTCATTTTCCTTTAATTGAAATAAAAAGCACTAGATGGCATTACTTGACGTACCAAAACTGTAAAAAACTCACGACAAATTTTTATATGGCAAAATGATGAAATGAAACGGCCATAATAAGCGTAGCGCAATTCAATGAAGTTGGCCATGTACTAGTGTGACGGTGGCGCCATCGGTTGTCGCGTGGCGAAACTGACGCTCAAAAAATATAAAAATTGAATAAAATAAGTGTTTTATACCTGTTATGATTTGAATGTCATGAATTGTTAACAGGTTGTTGGTCTAGTGAATTTTCAAATACCATACCACCGTGTGATGTTGCCATTATAAATTGGGATTCTTAATTTTTCGTTAAAAACAAGGCTTTGCATGGCTATATATCCATTACTAAACGATAAAAAACTTTCTCCTTCTGATACAATATGCATGGATAGTTCTAGAACATCATACTAGTATTTCAAATGAAATTGCAAAATTTTAGAGGTACACAAACCAAATATGTGCGATTCTGAGTGATGATGGCCATAAGCCCCATGTATAAGAACTCAACTTTACAAGCGAATATATTTGTTCACAGACGATGAATGTGTTTCATATTTTAACTGGATGCGTATGACTATCCAATGTTTACATGCGCCAAAATTCATTCAGATCTGCAAAAAAAATTCACCTTATCATATTCTTTATATTAAAAATTTAAGCAAGAACTGTACTAAACAAAGGTTTTCTAATTTTGAATACTCGCTTTGTATTGCTATTTCATTTTTTTTTAATAAATCATAATTTTTTCCTCTTATAGGCCTATGTTGATTTTAATGAATAAAAGTTGATTTTCTTGTGTTATTCTGATTTGCTTAAATTTGTTTTTAACTAAAAATATAATAATTTTATTTTACAGTGAAATTGACAAAGATTTTTGTTTGTTTTTCACTCTTGTAAATTATCCTTTTTGTCTTTACTCCTCTTTGATATTAGACCCTCGCAATGTGAAAAATAAAACCTATGTATCAATAGAAAAAAAAAACATTTTTTAATAACATGTACGCTTCGACCATCTAAAATAAACGAGCAATTCCCTATGCTCAGATACATAATGAAGTAGTGGGGTAAGGGGATTGGCCCACATAGCTATGTTTTTTGTATTTTCGTTTTTTTAACAGTTGTGTTGTGGTATAATATAATTAATACAGTTTTTTAATCTCGCAATATTTATTTATAATATGAAAATATTCTTGAATATATTACGATATATATTACAAACTATAAATTCATATTTTTATATTATCAGATATGCAAAGCGTTAGAAATTTTAGTTTATTGTTATTAATTTATAATAGTCACGTAAAATTTAAATATTATTAATAAACAAACTCATATTATGGCAATTCTGATTAGAACCTTATTTGTAAACAAAGTTATATAATGGCCTATTTTCCTCTCCCCCTATTTTAGAATGTGTTGGCTTCACAACAAATGTCCCTATCATTCGGCTATGTTCGAAGCATGTACGAGCCTTGTTTCCACATCTTAAGGTAGTACTAGCGTGAATTTTTGCAGATCTGAATGAAATTTGGCGCAAGTAAACATTGGATAGTCATACGCATCCTGGTAAAATATGAAACACATTCATCGTCTGTGAACAAATATATTCGCTTGTAAAGTTGAGTTCTTATACACGGGGCTTATGGCGATCATCACTCAGAATCGCACATATTTGGTTTGTGTACCTCTAAAATTTTGCAGTTTCATTTGAAAAACTGGTATGATGTTCTAGAACTATCCATGTATATTGTATCAGAAGGAGAAAGTTTGTTATCATCTAGTAATGGATATATAGCCATGCAAAGCCTTGTTTTTAACGAAAAATTAAGAATCTCAATGTATAATGGCAACACCACACGGTGGTACGGTATTTGAAAATTCACCAGACCAACAACCTGTTAACAATTCATGATATTCAAATCATAATAGGTATAAAACACTTATTTTATTGGCGATGGCGCCACCGTCACACTAGTACTACCTTAACATAGTCTTAGTTTTAGTTTTTCGACATAACCTTAAGAGTTTGTCATATGTGAATACAGCTGGGCGTTTCCGGCTACTGTTTTAGTCTTACTCTTTGTCTTTGTCGCTGCGCATAAACACAAAGTTTACAGACTTCATACTTTCGACATAGTCTTTCGTCGGTGTTTTGTAAAAGAGAGTTAGCTGCGGTAATACTATCTCTTGTTATGCTGCAACATGCAGTCAATTCTATGCCGTATTTGCCATCTGTCATTAAGTTTGTACAGACAATAGAATAAAAATAGTAATAATTTCAATTGTGAAAAAGTAAAGATTACTGGATTGATAGCAATAACAAAACTAACATGTCAACAAGAAATTATTTAATCGCTGTTATTTTAAAATTTATTTCTTTTCTTTGATTTTTATAAGTATACGAGTAATTGCAATTCAATAACATTTTAATAATATAAAATTAGATTTTTAAATTTAAATTGCTATATTTGAAATATTTTGTTCATTACAATAATACCTCAATTTTTAAAAAATATTTTGAAATTATACAATTTAATTAAACTAGAGCTTAATTTTAGTAATAATTAGTATTCTTCATTAATAATTATATATTTTTAAAACATTTCAAATAGTATTACACAATTATTTTCGCATTTAAGTGAACAAACCTTTACTAGAATAATGAATTAAGGTTATGTTTATGTTAAGAGCTGGAAATGGCTGGAATTTTTCCGACAAAAACAGAAACAAAAAACTAAAAACAAAGACTAAAACAGAGACTATGTTAAGATATGGAAACGTAGCTTAAAAGTAAAAATAATTGTAATTTTTATAAATTATTTTTGATAGTCTTTGTTGCAAGGGAAATTGATTTTGATATAATTCAGCATCTAAAAATAAGTCTTGAGCATTTTTTGGCTCCAAGATCAGTCACTAATAATTTAACTCTTAATTGCTAGTTTTATATTTATCGAACTGATAAACAATTGCACCTGCGTTGACTCATTTGAAATTGTATTTAAAATATTACTCAACTCAAAACCCGAACAATGATAGATTTCCTGAAACTTTTACGTATAAAATTCCCAGTGCAGAATCGAATGCTACTTCAACAGCAGGGTCTTAGAGACCATCTTTCTACCTGCGGTTCGATTTTTCAAGGTCATCACTCAAAGTTCTTTTCCTAGAACTCCGAGTGGAAGATTCCCAGACCTTCAACCACATTCCGACTGTCAACTGTTCAATTTTGAAAGCTGAATACATCAACAATCACCACAAAAGCATTTTTATTGCAATTTATTCTCTCTTTATTGCGCATCCAACAATACCTATTCGCCTTGCGTGTTGCATCTATATCGCAGTAGGCGAATGTTCATGGCTGCCGCTGATTTCGCGCCACGATTTAACCTTGTGTTCTCGCTCTTTCTCTGCCTGTCTCTCTCTGACCTTTGAGCACGGACACGGGGCATGCACCTCTCCACCTCGACGTAGAGGACGTCCAGAGGTCAGCAGTTCAAAGTGCAAGTCGATGAATAGAGGCCGAGAATTGGTGATCGCAATTGTTTTTACAACAACTAAATTTTAGTATTTTGGAAGTAGTTAATTATTTTAAGGGTAGCATAATCTTTCGGAAGACTGGAAATAGTAATTAGACTATAACCGTAATATTATATGATCTTGTTGACGAATTGATGTTTATAAATGCTATTTAATATACGCTACATGTTTTGAATTCTTTAATAATAAACAATTATAAAAAAATATTGGTTTAGTATTACAATAAATTTTTAATATGAATAATATATGTACATTTATTATTTATTTGGCGAACAGGAACAACAAAAATGGCAAAAATAATTATAAATAAATAAATATATAAAACCAGTTAAATATAAAATAGCTATTTACATAAATGGGATGGCTAGCTCAGTGGTATGAAGTCGGCCTGTGGATCCTGAGGTCCCTGGTTCGATTCCCACAGGCGACAAATTTTCATAATTTGAAAAAGCTATCCCTGTGGCTCCTCCACCACTAACATGTTTGGGGGCCGTGATTTGACGACTGGTAATTGCACTTCACGCGCAAAATATATCACTTATAGTGTATTCCGAAAATGAACCGGTTAGTTTTTTCAGTAACCGGTTTCATTACGGAACACGGTTTTTGAAAATTGTGGTTAGTTTTTAATAACCAAACTAACCGTGCTCGAGCGGCGGTTAGTTTGGTTACTTCACAGCTGTTGTTGACAAGTTTGAAACGTGTTTGGCGGCTTTTGCAGTGTTTGTGGATTTTTGTCTTATAAAACTATATTTTTATGATGACTGATATGCAAATATGTGATACAAAATGTATTTTTATTATTTAACAGTATATATTCATATTAGATGAATTTATTATTTGTTCTGAAGCTCGTATTTAGTATTTTCTTTGTGTTATTTTTTTATCCCTATATTTAAGGTAAAGCAGGTGTGATGCAGAATACAATATTTTTATAATATAAACATTTTTCCATATTAAATAAATTTCACATTTCGAAACTCATCTGTCAAGTGACAACTGTCATCGTGAAAGTGTTCCGTTATGACGTCATTCTAACCGTAACCGTGGTAAAATTGAACCGCACCGTGGTTCATTTTCGGAATATACTATTACTGAGATCTGCTTCAGCAGAGTACCACACCCAGTAATGGGTAGAAGGCGTGATGATATATTTATATATTTATTTTATATTTACATAACAAGTGCACGAAGACATACTTTGCACATGAGCGCAATTTTAAAGCACGACCGAAGTGAGTGCTCTAATTTGCGCGAATGGTGTAATGACGTCTTCGTGCACGAGTTTTATACAATGCTTTTCGTAAGAAGCAAAAATTATATAATCGACAATGAGGAAATTTATTAAATTTGAAGCGTGAATTTATATTGACAGTTAAGTATTGACATTTGTCTTTTAAAAAAATATATATATCATCACGCCTTCTACCCATTACTGGGTGTGGCACTCTGCCGAAGCAGATCTCGGTAAGTGATATATTTTGTGCGTGAAGTGCGGTTACCAGTCGTCAAATCACGGCCCCCAAATATGTTAGTGGTGAAGGAGCCACAGGCGTAGTTGTTGAAATTATGAAAATTGTTTGTCGCCTGTGGGAATCGAACCAGGTTTCTCAGGATCCACTGGCCGACTAAAAAAATAAAATACAATAAAAATAAATTTTTATGGAAAGTATGGTATTTTGTTACAATTCTATTTATTTAATTAAATCGGATTTAATATTTGCGAGTCGAACACTTTGTGAAATATTTATTTTTAAAAGTATGTACGAAACTCGATTTGAAAATAATAAAATAAATAAATATATCATCACGCCTTTTACCCATTCTGAATGTGGCACTCTACCATGACAGATTTCGGTAGGTAATATATTTATGCGCGTGAAATGCGATTACCAGCCGTCGAATCACGGCTCCCAAAAATGTTAGTGAGGGGAGAGCCACAGGGGTAATTTTAATATGGTGAAAATTATTTGTCGGCTGTGGGAATCGAACCGAGATTCTTAAATCCACAGGCCGATGCGATACCACTGAGCCAACTACCCCATCACATTAAAGTAATATTATATGATAATATGGGGTAATGGCTCAGTGGTATCAAGTCGGCCTGTGGATCCTGAGAACCCTGGTTCGTTCCCCACAACGGACAAAACATTTTCACCAATTTAAAATTAACCCTGTGGCTCCTCCACCACTAACATCTTTGAGGGCGTGATTTGACGGCTGTTAACTTCACTTCACGCGCATAAATATATCACTTACCGAGATTTGTTTCGGCAGAGTACCACACCCAGTAATGGGTAAAAGGCGTGTGATATATTTATATTTATTTTATATAATAATATGTTTCATCAACCAAGTATTATTATAAGATGCATTTATCTTGAAACTCAAACTATTAATACTGGATTTTTATGAAAAATATTTTTTATTAAACAGTAATTAAATCTTGAATAATTGTATATTATATACCAAGGGACTAAAGAACATAATTTAATCCTGAGGATGAAGTTTATTTCATAAGCCGCAGGCGTGGGAAATAATCACCCGAGGGATTAAATATACTTTAATCGTTCTGTGAAACGAGTATATATATTTTTCGCACTTTCTACTTTAGAATACTTAGGCCCGGTTGCATAAAGCGATGTTAACTATGTAATTAGCTAACAGCTTGTTAAAAGTTAACAATGGTCAAGATGGTTGACACCACATTGTACATATTTTCTAATTTTTATGTCATAATTAATTAATATCGGCATTAAAATGTTTATTGTTAGTTAAATATTGGTTAATGGCTCAGTGGTAACAAGTCGGCCTGTGGATCCTAAGAACCCTGGTGCGATCCCCACGGCCGACAAAACATTTTCACTAATTTAAAATTACCCCTATGGCTTCCCCACCACTAACATCTTTGGAGGCCGTGATTTGACGGCTGGTAACCACATTTCATGCACGTAAATATATCTCTTACCGAGATCTGCTTCGGTAGAGTGCCACACCCAGTAATGGGTAAAAGGCGTGATGATATATTTATATTTATTTATTTAGCTAGCTCAGTGGTATGAGATCGGCCTGTGGATCGTGAGAACCATGGTTCGATTCCCACAGGCGACAATCAATGTTCACCATTTTAAAAAAACTATCCCTGTGGCTCCTCCACCACTAACATCTTTAGGGGCCGTGATTTGACGGCTGGTAACCACACTTCACTCGCTTAAATATATCACTTACCGAGATCTGCTTCGGCCGAGTGCCACACCCAGTAATGAGTAGAAGGCGTGATGATATATATTTATTTATTTATTTCTTTAAATATCAATGATAAAACAATTATTAGTTTTATGCATACCATAGAAACTGTAACGTATTAACATATTGAACTGTCAAAAACTTTGACATTTGTTAGATGCAGTTTTAAAAATTTTAATTCAACTTTTTCGCTTAGTAGAACAATGTGTTCCAATAGTTATCGACAGGATAAATGAAAAATATTGATTCGAAATCATAACCAAATGTTATACTAATTATAGTAATTTCTTTATGGTAGATTTGTTTATTCATCTCATCGATAGTTACGGAAAACTTCTCAAAATTAATTTCTTTTGTTAATTAATAATTATTTGTTTATTGTCACTGTTTAATTTTTATCTGATTATTTAATTTAACTCAATAATAATTTAAAAACAAATTGAATATTTAATTTTTAATATTATTCATATAATTTATAAATTTGTAAATGCATGAACAATTATAACCTTGTAAATATTACGGCTGGAGAACCTACAATAAATGACATGTATGACTGACCCAGACATGCATTCCACTTATGCATTTATTTTTACAATCGAATCTAGGGGTTGAGTTTATAAGATTTCCTTTTTTTAGTGTAGGTTTCTAGATTTGATTATCATTAATGTCAATTTTTTTTTCACCCACTTGAATAGGACATTATTATTTCAATTTTTTGAATAGTAAAAAAACGCTATTTCAGGAATGATACGTTAAAATGGATACATCATCGTTTTTTGTTTCTAGAACCAAAACTAGCATTTGTACAGCAGTTACCATGGCGATAGAAATAATTTTTTCGATTTGTTTAATTTTAAGTTAAATCTTCGAAATTTTCTAAATAAGTGAGTACAAAAAATATGTTTCAATCGGACTAAAAATACTATTTCGACTAAATATTTCTTGACCATCGAATCTCGAGAATTAAGAATTATCATTTCTCGAAATATGATTGATCTCGATAATTCAAGAATTGATTTGTCTTTTCTCGAATTTAATATACATTAGTCGTAGATAAAACAAATCATATTTCCATAATAACATATTATTTTCCTAAATTACTGGCTAATTGTTGACGTCATTTATTGTGCTACCGATAGTGTAGCCACTTTTCAGGACAAAATGTAACTTACGTGTGACATCATTATTAGCGACTAGACATTTTCTAGCGACTTCTGCTAGCAACTGCTTTGAACCAGTCGCTAACTCAGTCGCTACGTCCTATTCGTATGTTTTGCAGTGCCGTGTTTTGAAAAGTTTGGTTATTTTAATAAATAATACTAAATATAGAAACATAGTTACGATTTCAATCAACAAAGTGGACTTGTTAACAATAAACAATCACATAAAGCGGCAACAAGTTTTTCAGAAATACCACACCAAAATATATAGTATGATCTTTGTTACCACCAGTAGAAAATAAATTCCCTTGAAATTTAACTAAATCGCCTGACGTCATCAAAAATACGTCATTCAACTAAATACTTGGTTGCTACGAATTAGAATCGGTCTCCAGAAGACTCATATGGAAGGTAATTCCTTTCAATAATGCTTCAAAAGCATCATTTACTTAAATTTGTATTTTACCTACAAATATTTTATGTTGTATAAAATTGCAAGATTATCGAAAATAATTTTTCGACAAATAAAAATTCCGAAATTTTCAGAAACAAAGTTTTTGATAAATGAGAAACGAAAACTTTACAAATTTGTCGACAATTCTTGATTGCAATTGCTAAGCGAAAACGAATTTCAGTGCCAAAAAATATATATGTATTTTAAACACTTGACATTGTATATTTTCTGGCGTCAAACAATTATAAATTATGTTATAGAAAAATACTGCAAATAAAAGTTTTTGATACGAAACAAAAAATGCAATTTAAAATAGAAAAAATGCCATCTATTAATAAAACCGAAACAATGCTCCTCAAAAAAATAAAAACACAAATTCAATTTCCATTATTTAAAAATTTATTTCACGCTTCAATACACCGCTGCATTTCCTAAAACCCACGCTATGATAATAGCCTCCCTTCGCTATCAATTGTTTCATCCCCTGTTTCAACAACAACTATAATTCACGTGGGGTTACCAGTGCGTCCCTAGTGGGTGATTCTCTCGTGCCCCCACCACCACGTGCGCCCATGACTTACTCCGTGCGTTGAACAGCGAACAGTGCGAACCACAAGCGAGCGAGTCAGTCAAAATCCCGCCGGTTTGGTGAGAGCACGTTGAGCAGTTTAACGATCGATTGTTTTGTCAACACGATTGTTGCGATTCGTGATTGTTTTGTTGCGGACATGGTTGGTTATTGTTAATTGTGATTGAACATTTTGTTGGATTAATAGTTTAAGTTTTACTTGGAACAAAGTTTCATTTGGTAAGATTTTGATTTATTAATTTTAGTAGTTTAGTTTGATCAATACTACGATGGTTACTTAATTGATTTAGTTATTATTTATTTATGTTTAATATATGTTATATATTATTACAAAAATATTGCTAAAATGTTATCTATATTAATGTGCGTCATACGTACCTAGTATACCTAACATTTTTGTAGTTGTTATCAATAGTTTATTTATTTAACATTGGTTTCCTTGAACGAAACAATTAAATATAATCATAAATAATTTAGCTCAGAATGTAATTAATTATTTGAAAATATATCGTAAGAAAGTATAAGTATATAACTTTGTTGCAACAATAATGTAGAATTTAATTTATTGGATTGTGCAGAGTCGTACTTAGGAGTTTACGAAGAGGTCTGTTGTTAAACATTTGTATTTACTAATACTAATTAATAATTTGTGTTTATTTTAGATTAATATTTGCAAAAAGTGTTTTTTTGTTATTATTATTATTATCTATGCAGTTATTGTGGGTGTTCATACGCTACTGTTACTGCAAATATGATCGTAATTATAATCATAGCTGGGCAGTAGCTAGCTACTAGCTTATCTACGTTTATCTTAGCTGTAGCTTAGCTAAATGTGAAAAAATATAGCTGTAGCTTGTAGCGAGCTATATATTTTTTTATTAGCTTAAAAATATTGTTATAACAACTAAAGCTACTTTTTGTAGCTTAAAGCTACCACGGGTCTTTAAGAAATACCTATTAATTTTTGTTTTATATTTGAATTGTACCTTCCTTATTGTTTTCTATAACTGTAGGATAACAAGTTATTATATAGTGTAAAATCTATTAACATATTTAAATTTACTTGTTCTTAACCTATCCTATTTTTGTATTAAATATTAGATGAACTAAAAATTAACTGTTTAGGAGTCTTCTGTTAATGTGATTGTTAATTTATTCCGATATAAATAAGAATTATAGCATAACAAATTAACAGTACATTTGTTCATTTGCGATTTTTTATATTTATTAACAGTCATTATAACAAAAGAATGATCAACTGATCATTATGACAATGGCAAATTTAATAATTCGCAATAATTGAAAAAAGTAGCTTTAAAATTTAACAGCTACTTTAACAAAAGCTTTTAGCTGTAGCTTAGCTATAATTTACAAAATGTAGCTTATAGCTGTAGCTGTGCTACTTTTTTAAAGAATAGCTGTAGCTTAGCTAATTTTTGTAAGTAGCTTGCCCAGCTCTGATTATAATTATTAATAATTATTTATTTTATGAGACTATTGAGGTCCCCACAGTGATTATTTTTCTGTGAAAATCTCTAAATTGAAATTTGCAATGCTAAAATAGTTATTTGAATACCAAAGGTTTAAAGTAGCTGTTTGCGGACTAAAGTTAGAGATTGTAACACGAGCATAGCGAGGTCTGCAAAAATACTTTTAATTAGAGGTGTGCAAAACATTTTTCTATTAGTGGAAATTATGTTTAATCGATTTTTAATTGCAATTAGTAAAAATGTTGAATGTAGATAAATAAGAAAACAATAAAAACAACACAGAAATGTAAAAAAAATTATTTGTGGTCTGCAAAGACCTCCGTTGCCGATAGCAACAGTGTGTAACGAATCTTGGTCTGAAATCGTTTACTTTCTGTAACCAAATTAAGTTCGAAAAGTAATTTTTCATTAATCGCAGAAGAATGAGTATTGTCTACGACCGGTCACAGTTTTCAGCCCATTAAATGATTGTTTAATAACAAAATTTAGTCAGGAGTTACTACGAATATTTAAAATTACTTTACACACTGTTACTATGCATGGGCGTCCGCAGGGGGAGGCAGGGGGGGTGCGCGTCCCCCCTTGGATATTAACTAGGGTGGTGACCAAGACTCTCGAAGATAGGACTTTAACATGTAAAACTATAATTTTTTAATTTCCTGCTTCCTTAAATATTTGAAGCAAAAAAGCTTGAAATAAAAGTTTTAGGGCATAACATTCTGCATCTGAAGCAATAAACAAAATTAATTTTGCATACTTTGTAACGACACAAATTAAATTTGAAAATGACGAAAATTGCCTCAAAACTATCGATTGGCATGAAATTGCAACAAAATTAAACATATGTTTGACATTTTATTTGTCAAAATAAATGAAATAATAAATAAGGAATTTATTATGACAGTTTTGACAGATTGAACGACAAACGTTTGTTTGTGTCAATTTCATAGCTATCGATAGTTTTGAGACAATTTTAGTCATTTTCAGATCTAATTTGTGCCCTAAAAATTTTATTTGAAGCTTTTTGCTTTTAAATAATTAGGAAGCAGGAAATTTAAAACAATGTGATTTTACATGTTAAAGTCCGATGTTCGAGAGTCGTGGCCACCACACTGTATATGTATATATAAATTAAATAAAAATGAAATTATAAGTTTAAAGATAATAAATTCAAGCTGAAACTGAATTTCCAGCAGTATTCTTATGTCCAGCTAGCGACATGTTCCCTATCGTAACGATTGAGTAATCTAAGTTTGTTAAATATACATAGAGACAAAATATTAGAAAATAAAAACTGTAAAACTGCTAAATCGGAATTTATTGAAGAAATGGGGTCAATTTATGGAAGAGTTATTCGAAAATTGTTCTACCTCTTCAATTCAAACCCAGACGACAAAGACTAGTAATTTATTTCACAAATTTAATTAATTTTTTATCCATTTATGTATATCTGAGGGTTTTTTGCGACTCGCTCCCCCCCCCCTGGAAAAATTTCTGTGGAAGCCCATGTTACTATGGTTACTATGGTTAAGTAAATAAAATCAAGGATGTCATTTATGTCAATAATTTCGATATTTTTGCTAATGTTTTCGGTCATAGATAAAATATTGTCGTTTCGTGAAACCGATAAGAAAGAGTTTGCTTGGATTTAAAGAGAAGTGCATAAAAACTCCTCACTTTAATTTTCTTCGCTATTTTCCAACGTTTCAACAAGTCTTCACATTAAATAAAATTACTTTTGATATAAAAATATTTTTCTCATTAGACGTTCTTTGCAAAAGCTTTTGTTGTTACCATGGGTACGTAGTCCCCTGCAATATGATTCTTAGCAAATATTTGAACATTTTGAATTATTTATGATTAATTATTGATTAAATTTAAACGGCTTTTACTTGACTCAGCGGATTAAAATACTCGGGCTGCGGCCTCGAATTTCAAACAATCGCTTTGTCAAGTAAAAGATCACTTTTCTGACTTATCGTGTAATATACTACAGAGTGATCAAAAGAAATTGTTACAATTGGCAATAAAAAAAACTATTTGAAATTGGTAAGCCTGATACATAAATTCATTTCCTGTTGTTGACAGTGACATTTAAAATTTAAATATGAGTACATTTATTATTACATTTATTTCTAAAGTATTTCTATTACTTAAAAAGTCGAAATTCTATTAGCTGTCAGACTCCTGATATAACCTATTTGTATTTATTAGAAATGTCAAATAGCATTTCCGCCTTTATCTGACATTGTGCCAACTGTGGAATAAAAATATCTCTGGAATTGTATTGCCAACTATAACAATTCCGTTTGATCACCCTGTATTACGTACTAATATCGTAAATAACTATTATCTGTCTGATTTTTTTAATCTTCGTATTCATACCAACTTGTTAAATATTTCAAACAAATACAGATTGATGTATGTGTATGCAATTACATATGTTGGAATATGGAAGTATCATTATTTAACAATTTGTTACGATTGAAATTTTGATAATTTAACAATAAAAGTTAATACATTAAAAAATAATAATATATGTAATAATTAGGTAGGATTATTTGTTTGTTTCTTAGAACCCCTCCTGACATAGAGTGGTAGGGGTTTGAATTCAGCACAATGAAACAACAAATTTCTCCTAAAGTATCCAAATAAAAATAGAAAAATACAACATATAATATCAAATTATAAGGTAAATATATTTTTATGGAACAAAGTTATTTTATCTCTTTATCAATGTTTAATTTGTTCGAACATATTAATGACAAAAATATGATTAAAAAAAATTCCTTTAACATTTAATTAGTATTTTAAATAAATAAAAAAAATTGGATACCACCAGCATTTGAACCTGAGACCTATAAACTCCTGTCATATGCTTTAAATTTTAAACCAAATAAGGTAGTACTAGCGTGAAAAAAAAAATTGCAGATCTGGATGAAATTTGGCGCACGTAATCATTGGATAGTCATACGCATCCTGTTAAAATATGAAATACATTCATCGTCTGTGAACAAATATATTCGCTTGTAAAGTTGAATTCTTATACACGGGGCTTATGGCGATCATCACTCAGTGTTATGGGCAAAACAACCCGTTGTTACCACTACGTAATTTATATTTATTTAGTTATAGGATTTGTATTGGATTTTAATAATGTTGGATAATAAAATTTTCCTATATAAATATATTTACAATTTACAACATACTATTTACAAAAATGATTTGGTTTTAAAATGAAGTTGAATTTGAAATTTAGTTTTTAGTTTAGAAGTCAACTGTTTTTGATTTCGTGATCAAGTCTTTAATTTAGAAGTCGATAGTTTGAGATCAAGTGTTCTAGTCCTTAAAAATTAGCAATTATATAAACTTTGAGGTTACTCCCCACTAGAGGGTTTTTACCCCCGTTAGTAGGCGTTCTTGGATTTCATTGGTCACATATTTAAATGTGTTATGAAACGAACAAAACTTTGTTTCTGTTTTCTTTAAACGCGTCAAAATTTAGTGTTGAAGTTAAGTGGCTAAGTCTGGATAATATCTGTCAATAGTTAGAATTTGGAAAAGTGATTTTAAAAATGTGTAAGCAATAAAAATTGATTTGGGTTGACACTAACATGATTCTAGGTTTTAAAGAAAACTATAAATTAGCTAGATGACTTTCGAACTAAAACTGTTTGAAGTGGTTGACATAAATAAATTTGAATACAAGTTATGTGAAAATAGAAATTAGGAATTAGGTTACATAATTAAGAAAAAGTAATAAATATACAATACTTAACACTAACAAAGTAAATGATAATAATAATTATGATTATGAAATAAAAGTAATAATATAGAATATAATATAAAATTGATTAAGTATAAGTATGTATAAAAAAGGGTTATGGGCGGCTCCATGACACTCAGAATCGTACATATTTGGTTTGTGTACCTCTAAAATTTTTCAGTTTCATTTGAAAAACTAGTATGATGTTCTAGAACTAGCCATGTATATTGTATCAGAAGGAGAAAGTTTTTTATCGTTTAGTAAAGGATATATAGCCATGCAAAGCCTTGTTTTGAACGAGAAATTGAGAATTCCAATTTATAATAGCAACACCACACGGTGGTATGGTATTTGAAAATTCACTAGACCAACAACCTGTTAACAATTCATTATATTCAAATCATAATAGGTATGAAACACTTATTTTATTCAATTTTTTTTTTTTTAGCGTCAGTTTCGCCACTCGATAACCGATGGCGCCACCGTCACACTAGTACTACCTTAAACTACGGTCTCAATTTTTCTCTTGATAATACAATTTGATTCTTATAACATTGTTCTTTGCTATAATTAATTATAATAGGTTGTTGATGAACTACGTGACTGATAAAACCAGTTAAATATAAAATAGCTATTTACATAACAAGTGTACGAAGACATACTTTGCACATGAGCGCAATTTTTAAAGACGACCGAAGCGAGTGCTTCAATATGCGCGAATGGTGCGAATGACGTCTTCCTGCACGAGTTACAACGAGCAAAAATTATATAATCGACAATGAGGAATTTGAAGCGTGAATTTATAATGGGATGGCTAGCTCAGTGGTATGAAGTCGGCCTGTGGATCTGAGAACACTGGTTCGATTCCCACAGGCGACAAACAATTTTCATAATTTCAAAAACTACCCCTGTGGCTCCTCCACCACGAACATCTTTGAGGGCCGTGATTTGATGACTGGTAACCGCACTTCACGCGCATAAATATATCACTTACCGAGATCTGCTTCGGCAGAGTGCCACACCCAGTAATGGGTAGAAGGCGTGATGATATATTTATATTTATTGTTATTAATTTTTTCTTTGTTTCTTTATTAAAATATGTCTGTTTGATGTTAATGTTTTTATTTCTTTTATAAATTCCTTAAAATGTGTGTATACGAAAGTACAATTAGCGTTTTAATAGTCAAAATTTGGAATAATAAAAAATGGGTGTTTTTTTAATAACTTTGCGCACTGGTGCGCAAAATCAAACTTTCCATCAGTGTCCAAGGTATTTTGAATGATAATTATTTCTGTAACATTATATTTTTTAATTTGTAATAATAAAAAATATATAAATAAAACATAGACAGACTGTCACCTTCGTTTGCATCACATCTTTTACCGTCAAATCTTGTTTCCTGGCCTAGTGAAGTTTCCCACGATATTTGATATCAACTCGCGAATACGAACCTCACCGCTATGCTAGACAGACATCACAGGCGGCCTGGCCCAGCAGACGTGAAACAAACGAGAATCGGTTCAACGGCCACACAAGCGCAGCAGGCCATGCCCCACGCTTGCTGCGATCCGTCTGGATTATATTTAAATTTTGCACTGGCCCAAAAACATTTCGGCCACACTGCGGCTTGGGATATCAGGTCACACACATACAGGCAAGATATGTGCTTGTATATGTAATGTAATGTGAGGATATGTATGACTTATGTGTAAGAGAACACGTGGTCTCTTCTAGCAAGCAGCTGTACAGTTGATTCACTTTTGTTTTCATTGCCACTTGAGGTCTCATCAACATTTGTATTGTTCTGTTTTACACTGCTGTGAATATGTATTCCTTCCTTTGTTTCTTCAATATTATCTGAATTATTTACACTCCCAATTAATCGATCTATGAGTTAGGATACCTACTATTTCATTTGACAGCTATTAAAAGCACTCACAATAAAAATATGATCTAGATCAGTGTTGTTCCAAGGACAAAAAAAATTGTATTTCTGGCGGAAATTTGTACTAAAAATAAACGCAATTGTACTAAATTGAGAAAATGGCGGCGAAGCATAATATATGAATAAAATGTTACTGAAAATGACTTTTATTGTAAAACAAAACATAAAATAAGTATATCATCATCATCACGCCTTCTACCCATTACTGGGTGTGGCACTCTACCAAAGCAGATCTCGGTAAGTGATATATTTTTACGTGCGAAGTGCGGTTACCAGCCATCAAAATAAGTAATACAAATAAATGATTTATTATTCTTTGGTAACTTTTTTTTTGTTTATATTTATAACCTCAATTCTAATACACGACACAAACATACGGCGACGAACGACGGCGGGTAAATGTAAATGTCTGTCAAATCAATGTCAACATTATTAATAATACTCAAATGGGATGGCTAGCACAGTGGTATGAAGTCGGCCTGTGGATCCTGAGGTCCCTGGTTCGATTCCCACAGGCGACAAATTTTCATAATTTGAAAAAGCTATCCCTGTGGCTCCTCCACCACTAACATGTTTGGGGGCCGTGATTTGACGACTGGTAACCGCACTTCACGCGCAAAATATATCACTTACCGAGATCTGCTTTAGCAGAGTGCCACATCCAGTAATGGGTAGAAGGCGTGATGATATATTTTATTTATTTATTTTAAATATACATCCCACCATTGCTACCAATCATTACAATTAAAAATGTAAAAAGGTTTTCAGTTTCAGAACAAAATTATATTTTTGTTTTCAAATATTTTTTCTTGTATAAATATAAATAACAAAATAGTACTAGATTTTAGAAAGGGGTGTTGATGTACTAAAACGTTATTCATTGTACTAAATCTAGTATAATAGTACACTTAGGAACAATACTGATCTAGATAAGTATAAAATTATAGAGCTCCAACTCTTTTGTACCCAAAATAAGGTGAAAGGCAAACTAATTGGATTTTAAACCGTGATGGAAATATCCTTATTTAAGCTATTTGATTAGCTGAATAGTACTTACTAGACCTTGACAAAAAGAAATGAAACTACGGGAAGTATATCGCTAGTATCGCTTGTACAAAATATTGCTATATAAATTACAATTTATTTAAATTACTTATAAAATAATATTTAGAACATCAGTAATATTTGGGTGGCCAAAATAATATTCTGCCGGAGACTCACATCCCTTTGTTAGTTTACCTTTTAGGAGATCACAATAAGAATGCGAACCAGCGTTGCCAGATGCAACATAATTATCTAAAAAGCGACATATTTTTTAAGTTGCTACCATAAAAATAAAGAGGACACCATAATCGATAAGTACACCATAATTTTAGAAATCATAGCATAATTTTAGAAATTCTGGCATAATTTTAACTTCTATACGGCTGTATCATGTAACATATCTTTAATAATAAGCGACGTCGATAAATTTTACAAGCTTTGGCATCACCGGTTTTGTCTTAACGTTTGTCAAATTTGTATTTATATGAATAAAAATTTGACAAACGTCAAAACGAAACCGATGTTGCCAAAGTTAAAAAAAAGTTATCGATGTCGCTTATTATTAACGATGTGTTACATGATACAACCGATAAATATTTTATAAATCGATAATTTTTTGAAAATATACATTTGATTTTTATTCAGTAAGATAATTTAATTAAAACTGATACATCGTCTGTGCACTTGTACAATCAATTGTTTATTATTATCATAACAATTAGTAAAAAAAAAGAAATAATTTTGAACCAACAAAAATATGATAAATAGTCTGAATAAATGTATGTACTCGTATGACAAGAATGAGTATACAAAATAACTTTTGTAAAAAAGAGTATCAGTACAATCAATTTCTATTTTTTACAATAAGAATTTGTTGTTCCTTTTATTGTTATTTAACACATTATTTATTTATGTTACCAATATATAATATAGAGTATTATAATAAGAGTGAAACTAGATCTCAAGAGATAATAAATGATAAAAGATCGCGTTAAAAATATATTTCTCATAAAAACACCATAATTTTTACCCAAATTCGATAATTTTGATAGCCTGTTTCGATAATAAGTTATATTAGAACTGGCAACACTGATGCGAACCTAGTGGCGAAATTTGAAACTGCGACAATGGAACACTTGCATTATATTTGCATGCTGTTACATTTGATGTTACTCTTTCAATATTGTTTGTTTATTTATTTTAAATATTTTCGATGAAAAGTGACCTTAAATTTTATCCTTATACTTTCTTGCTTCTGTAAGTACAAATTAATTGTAATTATGTTGTATAAGTCATATGAAATAGAATAGTAAATGTGGAATAACATTTGTAGATTATTGTAAAAATGGAATTTTCTCCACAAAAAAAAAATAATAAAAAGTAGAAAGTATTGTTGTATACCTGAATGTAAATCTACTGTGAAGAACAATCAAACAGCTACATTCCACAAATTATAGTTAACTATAAAGATAACCTAACTAGTTACTACTAAATTATGTTTCTAAATTGAAAAATTAAAATGAATAAACATAAAATAAATAAATATATCATCACACCTTATACCCATTACTGGGTGTGGCACTCTACCGAAGCAGATCTCGGTAACTGATATATTTATGCGCGTGTAATGCGGTTACCAGTCGTCAAGTCACGGCCCCCAAAGATTTTAGTGGTGGAAGAGCCACAGGAGGAATTTTAAATTGATGAAAATGTTTGTCGGCTGTGGGGATCGAACCAGGGTTCTTAGGATCCAGAAACCGACTTGATACCACTGAGCCATTACCCCATAAAAACTAACCTAACAAGAAACAATTAACTATAATCTACGTAAATTATAAATACAAACTTAGAAAATACTGAAAATTTAAGAATGAAACAAAGAAATACTATAGCCTACCATAGGCGTATTCCATTTGCCATTTGAATCTAACTTACATTTACTGATCCAGATCACTTATTTATTTCGCTAAATTACTTCGCTTAGTTTATTTTCAGTACTAGAATTGCTGATTCTAATTTACTTCGAAGTAATTCACCCCAATAAATGCATAAGTTTGCTTAATTAAATTCATTTATTCATGTTGTCTAATTTATCTGAACTGATTTAAGTGAACCAAGTGGCAAATGGAATACAGCTAATGTTACCCTTACGGAAGTCAAACAAAAACAAAACTGCTCCTTTGTTCATCGTTTGACATCTGAGTTTCAGCGCCATCTCTTATTAATGAAATATCCCAATACATCATTCTGGGTATTGTGGAAAAGAATATTTTGTCGCCAATGTTGGCAATATTTGAATATAAAATTATTGGAATTTCTCGTTCATTTACAGATTAAATTTGACTTGTAAAAAATTTTGTTTGAGATTGGGTGAAAACTGTAAAAGTTAGAGTAACAATAAAAAGCAGGCGGCCGAGTAACCGAGCGACTCAGAGTCAATTAATAGTTATTTATACAACTAGTAAAGAAAGCAATACTTTTTTCTACGAATTTGATGATTAAGACATGACGACAAAGCCGGTGTATATCAATCAAATGAATGAAAGAAAAATGCTTTTATTACTTGCGTTACATGTATTTTTTTTTGCATGTTGATATTAGATAGATTTAACAATAATAATAATAATTTTGACAGATGTCAAAATGTCTATTTACCTATGATGAAATTTTTTAAATGATATCCAAGAAGATAAAAAAATAAAAATAGTATATAACCAATAAAATTGAAGTATTTAACTCTGTTCCCTTTTCACTTTTTAAGTTTTCGATATGATTTTTAAAATAAATGAAGAATAAATTACCTTCAAAACGATTTTTCGTTAAAAAGAAAACGATTTTTAGAATATTTAATTAAGGTAGTACTCGTACTAAAAAGATTTAGCAGATTTGAATGAAATTTGGCGCACGTAAACACTGGATAGTCATACGCATCCTGTTAAAATATGAAACATATTCATCGTCTGTGAACAAATATATTCGCTTGTAAAGTTGAGTTCTTATACACAGGGCTTATGGCGATCATCACTCAGAATCGCACATATTTGGTTTGTGTACCTCTAAAATTTTGCAGTTTCATTTGAAAAACTGGTATGATGTTCTAGAACTATCCATGTATATTGTATCCGAAGGAGAAAGTTTTTTATCGTTTAGTAATGGATATATAGACATGATAAGCGTTGTTTTTAACGAAAAATTAAGGATCCCAATTTATAATGGCAACACCAGACGGTGGTATGGTATTTGAAAATTCACTAGACCAACAAACTGTTAACAATTCATGATATTCAAATCATAAGTATAAAACACTTATTTTATTCAATTTTTATATTTTTTAGAGCGTCAGTTTCGCCACTCGACAACCGATGGCGCCACCGTCACACTAGTACATGGCCAACTTTATTGAATTGCGCTACGCTTATTATGGCCGTTTCATTTGTCGTGAGTTTTTTACAGTTTTGGTACGTCAAGTAATGCCATCTAGTGCTTTTTATTTCAATTAAAGGAAAATGACAACGCTGTCAATTTATAAAAACAACCTTAAAATATTTGATAACTGAAGTTTATGTGATCAAACCAAACACATTTAATGGAACTTGGTATTTTATTTATACATTCAATATTATTAAATATTATGACTAGTATTCTGACTAAGTGAATTTAATTTGACAACGTAACATTATCTGTCACTTCAGGTAAATGATGCCGCCATATTGTCTACCTATTTAAAAATTTTGAAGTGTTTATAAGTCAAAAGAATGAAGTATTATTGAATTATTAGTGCCTACGGTTAGTATTTTACTGTAAAGATCGTATGATAATAAATATATAATGACTAGGCTTGTTTTTAGGATTTTTTCAATCAATGCAATCGGCAGTATTTTCAAATTTAGTTACGACGTATCTCGTCAGAGGCGCTAGTTGACGTACCCGCTCTGTAAATTTGAAACTAGGAATTTTAATGACATATGAAACGGCCATAATAAGCGTAGCGCAATTCAATGAAGTTGGCCATGACTAGTACTACCTTAACTCTTCAAGTGTTCATTTCCATGATTATTTAAGTTTTTATTAAAATGTAATTTATTTTATTTGTGCTACTGAACTTTCGTTCAGTTTTGTATCTAATTTTTGCATCACATAATTGACTTGAAAATGTTCCTAATTGTAGGATCGAAATGTTATCAATAATAATTCACAATTAAAGCCTATCCAATCATCGAATGAATCTTTTATTTTAATTTCCCTTACCACAAAATAAACATATTTAATTTAATACAACTACGAACATATTCTAATAGATACATAGCTCAGTTGTATCGAGTTTGGCTATGAATTTGATAATCAGGGTTTGATTCCCGCAGCCGAAAACCAATTTTCACCATATTAAAATGACTCCTGTGGCTTCCCCTCCACTAACATCTTTGAGACCGTGATTTGACAGTCTGTAACCGCACTTACCGTTCATAAATATATCACTTATCAAGATTTTCTACGGCAGAATATCATACCCATAATAGGTAAAAGACTTGATGATGTATTTATATTTATTTATTTTACGAATATATTATATTTTTTGCATATAACTTGTACAGAGTAATCAAAAGGAATTGTTACAGTTAGCAATAAAAAAAAATACTTGAAATTGGTAAACCTGATACATAAATTCATTTCCTGTTGTTGACAGTGACATTTGAAAATTGAAATTGAAATTTCAGTACATTTATTATTACATTTATTTCTAAAGTATTTCTATTACTTAAAAAGTCGAAATTCTATTAGCTGTCAGACTCCTGACATAACCTATTTGTATTTATTAGAAATGTCAAGTAGCATTTCCGCCTTTACCTGGCGTTGTGCCAACTGTAGAATAAAAAGATCTCCGGAATTGTATTGCCAACTGTAACAATTCGTTTTGATCACCCTGTACTTTGGAGTTTGTAAACTCGAAATTGTGTCTTAAATTAATCGGTTTGTTGTATTTTCTAGTTGATTTATTAGAATTATTTGTAAACATTTATTTTATTAATCGCAGAAAATAATGTGAATTAATTGTGATATTATTGTTGAAGTATAATACAGATAATGAAAATATTTGACTTATGGCCAAGTTGTACCAACAATACAAAAATTTAAGCTTAGTTTATATCAGTGTTTTTATAGGTCGCGAAGACATTGGAGGGGGTCGCCAGGTGCTATTTAGAATTTGTAAAAAAACATGTTTTCAAAGATTCATCAACTTAATTTTAAGGATTCCTTAAATAATATCAAATAAAATGTTCCACAGTAGTGTTAAATTTAAGGTGGTTCTATCATGACAGTCTCATACAAAAGTATAGGTAACCTAAAAAGTTTATAAAAACAATTATTACATTTTTGTATGGTATAAGGTTATTAACAGAATTAACATTTTGCTGAAAATACCTATAATTGACAATAATATTAAATATAACAAATAAAACTATTTAACTAGTTTATGAAATTCAGTAACGTAACAAAATTTTTGGAAGTGAATGTTTCATGCCAACCAATAACAGTGTAAGATTTTATACCGCAGAAGCTATGACAACATTGCGAGAATCACAAGCAGCATGATATTACCAGTCGGTACGAAACGTATCTGTATTATCGATACATTCTGTTGACAGTTCATGACAAAAATGCACCAAAACAATTATTATCAACTGTAACAACAAATAAATAAATATGAAATGCTGTCATATTTTTTTTGTATTAAAATTAATATTTTTTACTGATCGAAATAATAACTTTCATAGTTCTTGCTCTCTCATTCGTGCGACCATCTCTGTCTACGCGTGCGATCATCTCTGTTTACGCGTGCGACCATCTCTGTCTACCCGTGCAACGTTGCCAAGCATTTCTGACAGTTTCATTGAAAATCGTAGAGTATCCAACTTTCATCGCCAGTTTCTTTGAAACTAATCCGGTAAGGCATGGATTTTTAAATTTTCATACCTTTACATGATATGCTGTGTGTTAGTTTTTTGTTCAAATCTAACTATAATATATGAATTTATGACGCAGTAAACTGCCTCGCGAGATATCGTTCCTATAACGCCATTGCATTTTTGATCGACTTTAACTTTACATTACTCAGCTCAACAACGGTAAACTTTTTAAAAAGGTTTTTATGCTAGTGTAGATACATTATTAAATCAGCTTTTTACAAAAAACCATTTTGAGCACAAAAAAAGTAAAGTGATCACGAAAGTATTTATTTGTGATTTTTGCCTCCAAGGGGGTCATATCTCCGAAATGTTTCAAAACCACTGGTTAAAATTAATTAAAGGAAATCGTGGTTAAATGTTATATGAAATAATTAATATTGCTGTCAAGTATTTGATATCCTTTTATTTATTTAAACTAAGTTTAAAATATAAGATTTGTTGATGCAAAAAATAAAATAAATAAATAAGTATATTATCACGCCTTATACCCATTACTGGGTGTTGCACTCTGCCGAAGCAGATCTTAGTAAGTGATATATTTATGCGCGTGAAGTGATGTTACCAGTCGTCAAATCACGGCCACCAAAGATGTTAGTGGTGAAGGAGCCACAGGCGTAGTTGTTGAAATTATGAAAATTGTTTGTCGCTTGTGGGAATCGAACCAGGTTTCTCAAGATCCACAGGCCGACTAAATAAATAAATCAAATACAATAAAAATAAATTTTTATGGCAAGTATGGTATTTTGTTACAATTCTATTTATATAATTAAATCGGATTTAATATTTGCGAGTCCAACATTTTGCGAAATATTTATTTTTAAAAGTATGTACGAAACTCGATTTGAAAATAATAAAATAAATAAATATATCATCACGCCTTTTACCCATTCTGAATGTGGCACTCTACCATGACAGATTTCGGTAGGTAATATGTTTATGCGGGTGAAATGCGATTACCAGCCGTCGAATCACGGCTCCCAAAAATGTTAGTGAGGGGAGAGCTACAGGGGTAATTTTAATATGGTGAAAAATCACGGCTCTCAAAGATGTTAGTGGTGTGGAGCCACAGGGGTAATTTTTTAAATTGTTTTTTTAAAATGTTTGTCTGTGGGGATCGAACCAGGGTTCTTAGGATTCATAGGCCTGAATATTGTAGATAGATATTTAAATAATTGTGTTTCTGCTCTAATTGCATTTGTACAAAATTGCATCAAAGCTGTAACGCTTGCCAGAAAATAGCTATGTAAATTTGTTTATAATGACTGATTTGCATATTTGTAAATGTACACAAAATTCTATTTAAAATCAATTTGCGAAACACTCCAACTCTTACAAACAACGACCTTTGTATTCACAAACAAATGACCTTTCCACTTTCCTCTTCCTAAATGACCCTCGCCTTTCATCACACAAAATGGCGTCGCCAGTGTTAGATCGCGAAGACTTCATGAGTCACACTCGCACATCGCTAATCCGGTGTTGAAGATGACTCACGGGCGAAGAGTGTTTCTGGCATTTCCGGACGCGTTGCGGTAAAGGAAGTGAAACAGGGGAAAGGAAACAAGAGGGCGGAACCCTAACGAGGGTGGCCTCGGCGACGATCGACCGACTGGACTCTCACGTCGACAATCAGGACCGGAGTCGAATATTTCATTAGATTCTAACTTGCTAACTGATTTGTCGATTTCATTCGGAATTTGATAGCTGGAACAAAATTATTTATTTATTTATTTATGCTACTATATACAACAGAAACTTAATTTCAATTACAGTGCAGGGTCCGGATTTACCGTGCCGTACTGTGGAAGTTCATATATATTTAGATTGAGTTGGATTCGAACTCGGGATCTCCGGATTCGAATGCCATACGCTACCAACACCACCGTACTACCGAATTTGGGTGATTGAAAAATAAGTACAAATGGCTCTTTTATTTATTATAAATGTTAGGCTTATATACACAATTATCTTTTCCCAAAACTGAAAATTGCCATGAAAGTAGCGTTTTATGATGATATTCCAGTCATTCAAGCAGCCGTGACACCGGTGTTAAAGAACGTTCCTTTAGATGACATAAAAAAATCTATGCATGCTCTAGTTGATCGTTCTAAAAAGTGTATTGATTCAAATGGAACCTATTTTGAATAAATATTAAGTTTCATACAATGCGTGTTTTATTCTATATCTAAAGAGTTTAGTTATTTTTGGGACATTCTGTGTGGTGTAAATACAAAATTGGAGCCGAATTTAAATGGCAATTTTTTGTTCCAAAAGTTTCAGAAATCTATTTCCGGTAATATCGGAAGCGATGTTATCGTTGATTTTTTAATAAGGATAATACATATTTCTTTTTATGTTTTCTGAATATATTTTAAATTAACTTTACAATTATATCAAATATTTGCATTTTCATTAGAAATGAATCTAGTTTCCAAATTTGAGAAAATATTTTGACATTTATCTGACATATTTGTTTTTGATTATTTCAAACTGTATAATCGGTTTTATAAACGACAAATTTATATAATTGGATATCAGGTTTAAAAAAAAATGTAGGAAGGTAAAATAAAAATTATATTCAATTTTTTATTTTAATAAGCGATGTTTCGGCTCGTGGGATTTGGTCATTAACAAGCAACAACAGTCGTGAGTAATACGATTGAAACATGGTTAAAATTTAAACAAAATGCAAGTATTTGGCAGCACTACACATATAATTTTGAAAATACTAAAAATATTATATTATTTTGTATAAAAAATCGACGATGACATCGTTTTCTGCAAAACTAGAATTAGAATTTAGGATACTCACACATCAAAAAGTAGCATTTAAGTTCCGCTCCAACTTTGTAATTTATTTATTTATTTTCTGCTACTTTGTACAACAGGAACTTAATCCCTTTTACAGTACAGGATCCGCAGTATGGTAGTTTTGTTTAATTTTTTTTTAGCTTGAGTGGGATTGAAACTTGAGATCTCCGCATTCAAATTCCGTAACGCTGCCCACATCACCCTATTTAAGGTAGTACTAGTGTGACGGTGGCGACATCGGTTGTCGTGTGGCGAAACTGACTCTCAAAAAAATATAAAATTTTAATAAAATAAGTGTTTCATACCTATTATGATTTGAATATCACGAATTGTTAACAGGTTGTTGGTCTAGTGAATTTTCAAATACCATACCACCGTGTGATGTTGCCATTATAAATTGAGATTCTTAATTTTTCGTTAAAAACAAAGCTTTGCATGGCTGTATATTCATTACTAAACGATAAAAAACTTTCTCCTTCTGATACAATATACATGGATAGTTCTAGAACATCATACTAGGTTTTCAAATGAAACTGCAAAATTTTAGAGGTACACAAACCAAATATGTGCGATTCTGAGTGATGATCGCCATAAGCCCCGTGAATAAGAACTCAACTTTACAAGTGAATATATTTGTTCACAGACGATGAATGTGTTTCATATTTTAACAGGATGCGTATGACTATCCAATGTTTATGTGCGCCAAATTTCATTCATATCTGCAAACAAAATTTTCACGCTAGTACTATCTTAAACTATGGGTCTAAAGTTTACGGTAAAGAATACAGCCATTTGTCCATATTTTTTTAATCATCCTGTATGATATACCGAGATCTGCTATAACAAAGTGGTATCACTAGAATTGGGTAAATGGCGTGCTAATATATATGTATTTTTTTTTTTAATATTCATTGGTTTTTAAAATGACAATCCGAAGCCAAAATGAGATTTGAATATTTCAAATTTTCATTTACATTGTTAAGTGAGCTTTCTGCCAGCTTAGTATTTTATTTTTAATAAAGTCGAGTGAAGCAACCCACTCAAAAATGCATTTAATTGACTCAGGTTTTTAGCCAAAATGTAGCTTCATTTCTATTTATATTACACGTACATTTTTTGTATAATCCAACTCTAGATCCAAGTTTAATAGTTTTGTTGAGCGAGCATTTTATGAGTTTAGGGTTTCATAATAAATCTACTACTAATCACTTTTAAAAAATTATGATAAATGTGTCTTCACATGTTTGTCAAAAATGAACTTGCTAATTCTTTTGCAAAAAAGTTCGTTGAACTTCTAGTTAAGATAAAATTGCGAGCGAAGTCAGTTGTACGTTGTACCAAACCATAAACATATCTTAAAAGCGATTGGATAGCTAATAATAAATCCGGAACCATAGCCAAGTGAGCGTTTTAGAGATAACATAACTTTTATATTACCTGTTAACAGAGCTGGGCAAGCTACTTAAAAAAAAGTAGTTAAGCTATAGCTACAGCTATTCTTTAAAAATGTAGCTGAGCTACAGCTATAAGCTACATTTTGTAAAATATAGCTAAGCTACAGCTAGAATCTTTCATTACAGTAGCTGTTAAATTTTAAAGCTACTTTTTTCAATTATTGTGAATGATTAAATTTGCCATTGTCATATGATCAATTGATCAGTCTTTTGTTATAATGACTGTTAATAAATATAAAAAATCTCAAATGGACAAATGTACTGTTAATTTGTTATGCAATAATTCTTATTTATTTCGGAATAAATTAACAGTCACATTAACAGAAGACTCCTAAACAGTCAGAGCTGGGCAAGCTACTTAAAAAAAGTAGCTAAGCTACAGCTACAGCTATTCTTTAAAAAAGTAGCTAAGCTACAGCTATAAGCTATATTTTTTAAAATATAGCTAAGCTACAGCTAAAAGCTTTCGTTAAAGTAGCTGTTAAAGTTTAAAGCTACTTTTTTAAATTATCGTGGAATAATTAAATTTGCCATTGTCATATGATCAGTCTTTTGTTATAATGACTGTTAATTTACTATTATGTACATAAATATCAAAAATAGCAAATACCATCTGGCACCTACTGTGTATTTTTGCGTATTAGAGCCAGTTAGAACCGGCAAGAAATAATTATTTTGTGTGGGTTTAGCTTGTACGCATGCGTACTTTGTTGACCTTCTGCTTAAAAAGTAGCTTGAAGCTATAAAAAGTAGCTTTAAGCTACAAAAAGTAGCTATAAAAGTAGCTTCAGTTGTTATTTTTAAGCTAATAGAAAAAAAAGTAGCTAGGTACAAGCTACAGCTATATTTTTTCACAGTTAGCTAAGCTACAGCTACAGCTAAGGTAAATGTAGCTAAGCTAGTAGCTAAGCTACAAAAGTAGCTAGATACCGCCCAGCTCTGTAAACAGTCAATGTTTAGTTCATCTATTATTTAATACAAAAATAGGATAGGTTAAGAACAAGTAAAAATAAAATATGTTAATAGATTTTAAACTATATAATAACTTGTTATCCTACAGTTATAGAAAACAATAAAGAAGGTACAATTCAAATACAAAACAAAAATTATTAGGTATTTCTTAATGAACAGTGGTAGCTTTAAGCTACAAAAAGTAGCTTTGGGCTACAAAAAGTAGCTTTAAGCTACAAAAAGTAGCTTTAAGCTACAAAAAGTAGCTTTAAAAGTAGCTTCAGTTATAACAATATTTTTAAGCTAATAGAAAAAAAAACATAGCTCGCTACAAGCTACAGCTATATTTTTTCACATTTAGCTAAGCTACAGCTAAGGTAAACGTAGCTAAGCTACAAAAGTAGCTAGCTACTGCCCAGCTCTGCCTGTTATGTTCATAATAACAATAATAACTTTTTGTCTTTATTTTATTTCAGAATGGTTAAGATAATTTGTTCTGGAAATAATGATAAAATATTTTCAAATGCATACGAAGTTTACGCGACGAACTGAAAAATAAAACATTGATTTGTTATTTCATTTATGTGTTTCGAATTATATTTTACAGTAGGACTAGAATATTAATTAAATTTCTATTGTTTGGATTACTTGGCCTTATTAAAATAATTAAATTTAAAGATAAGACCACGTTTCATTTCATAACAAAGGATTGGTTCCATTTTCAAGTTAATATAAATTTTAAATTAAGAAAAAATGTAGACATGTTCAAAAGTCTAAATTATATTATTTTTCTTTTTAATTTACAATATTTAAAATATAATTTACACATAAAATTTTGAAAATGAAGTTAAAATTTTGGTCAATTTAAAATTTATACTGCAAATGGAAGCAATTTTTAATTCCCAAAAGTCGTCTTTTCGTACAAATTTAATTGTTCTAACAAAATCAAGTAATCAAAACAAGGAATTTAATAGATTTTTCATTCAACCTGTTAAATAATAGTATATTAAAGAATGAGTTTCATAATTGTCATTTTATTTTGTGAGAAGAGAGTTTTAATTACGACGTGCTGCGTATATTATTTTAGTTTCCATTCTCATTGAAATCACTTGCTCGCCACACCATTGTACAATATGCGCATTTATGCAAATTTATTACACATCGTCTTATTTTTTATAAATTCAAATAAACTGCAATTTTGTTTAAATACAACAACGATAGTAGCAACTCTAACAAAATAAAAAAAACATTACGGCGTAGTTAAATTCAAAATCTTTTGACAAAATTTGAAGTTATGTGTTTATTAATTAAAATTTAAAATAAAATGGTAAACGATCAAGTACGGTGTATATTTTTGTATTTGTAAAGCATCTAAAAATTAATAAAAGTAGGATGTTAAATATGATGAATATGATTGAAGGATTGTTGCGTGAACGAAATTTTCCGAGTATGAGGAACAAACGTGCTTGTATGAAAGGAATTATGAATGTGGATGAAGCTAAAGTGGTGTGTCAGGATAAGAACGTTTGGCGAAGATTAATTGCGGAATGTATCTGATGATTTCAGAAAAGTGCAGGATTTTTTATTTTAGTTTTGTTGTTTAGTAATTTCATTAGAGTGTTTACTTGCAATTGTGTGAAAATCACTTTCGAAAACAAGCACAGGGAGGACGCTCCCTTCGTTTCTTATCTTTTTTATTCGTTTTCTGATCTTACATTGAGTGTTTAATTGCAATTGTGTGGAATTCACTTTCAAAAACAAGCGTAGAGCCACACTCCCTTCCTTTCTTATCTTTTTGTTTAATTTTCAGTTACTGCATTGTGTGGACTTTTCTTTCATATACAAGTGCAGGCTATCGCTTTCATCTTTTCTAATCTTTGTAGATTCGTTGTTACATATATTCGTTATTAGATTCATTGTTAGGAGTAAACGTGAGTAATTTGAGATGTTTTATGCATATGTTATGTACGTTGAAGAAAGAAGATGAATGATAAGTGAATAGGAATGATGTGATTGAAGGTTTGTTGTGTGATAAATGATTTCGAGTGTAATAAATGAATGAGTTTATATGGAGTGATCTATGAATGTGGTTGAAGTGAGGGTGGTGTGTTTGGATGATAATGTTTGACGAGGGATGATTGTTTGATGAGTGTTATGAGTGAATGTTTTATGAGTGATTTTAAGGTTCGTGCTACCCCATTTGTTGGGAATAGCGTGAAGATATGTATGTACGTATGTAGGATGTTAAATATATATAAAAATAAATATAAAAAAACAAAATTGTTATTTAAACAAATTAGCAACCAGGAAAACTTGATTAAATTGAAAGGATAATTATCTCTCTTGCAAAAATAGAAAAGTAAAGTTTGCGCGATAGTATGAAGTCACAACGGTAAGGCCATCTAACCAGGGCCAATTCACATGTCCTTGCGTTATCGTGACATACTTCCTGTTATCAGCTCTGCAAGAACACACACACACACACACTGGCGACTGCAGCCATTGAAGGCCGAGCAAACAACAGCACCTATTTAATTTCAAGTATCGCAATCACACGATAACAGGACTAGTATTACAACGTTCCTCGTTTGTTCGTTCATTCGTTAATTTAGTTTGTACATAGTTGGTAAACATGGTCTTGTCTGTCTGGTATATCGTCCCTTGTGTTTCAAACGGAGAGATGCGAAGGGGATTTGACGATCGACTCGTGTTTAGTTTGTAATCGGACCCGGATTGTTGGAAGAACAGGGTTGTTTTACTAGGGTGCATTCTAATAAGCTGATTTGCGATAGTATTATTAATGATATGAGCACAGGGAATCCTTAAGCCTGATTTATAGATTGCATAGAATAAAATAGAGCAAAATAGAATAAGGAATTAAATGGAATAGAACAGAAATTTGTAATAACAATTTATAGATTGCTCAGAAAGAAACAGCAGTGAATATAATGACATTAATTTTACACTAAAATAGCTATATTCATACTGGTATTTTAGATTACTATTAAAAACTTCATGGTGATGAGGTGATATGAAAATTTGATCAGTTGAAAGTTGTAGTTTAAAAAAAATTGAAATTAACTTAGAGAGCTAGGGTGCAAAATGATGTCTCATTCAGAGCTGGGCAGTAGCTAGCTACTTTTGTAGCTTAGCTACTAGCTTAGCTAACTGTGAAAAAATATAGCTGTAGCTTGTAGCTAGCTACTTTTTTTTCTATTAGCTCTTAAAAATAACAACTGAAGCTACTTTTAAAGCTACTTTTTGTAGCTTAAAGCTACTTTTTATAGCTTAAAGCTACTTTTTATAGCTTAAAGCTACTTTTTAAGTAGAAGGTCAACAAAGTACGCATGCGTACAAGCTAAACCCACACAATATAATTATTTGTTGCCGGTTCTAACTGGCTCTAATACGCAAAAATACACAGTAGGTGCCAGATGGTATTTGCTATTTTTTATATTTATGTACATAATAGTAAATTAACAGTCATTATAACAAAAGACTGATCATATGACAATGGCAAATTTAATTATTTCACAATAATTTAAAAAAGTAGCTTTAAAATTTAACAGCTACTTTAACGAAAGCTGTTAGCTGTAGCTTAGCTATATTTTACAAAATATAGCTTATAGCTGTAGCTTAGCTACTTTTTTAAAGATTAGCTGTAGCTTAGCCACTTTTTTTAAGTAGCTTGCCCACCTCTGGTCTCATTTATTCCAGTGATAGAAATGGATTTTTTAATAGATTATGTCATGATAAACATGAAAAAAAGAAAATTAGATTTGGGAACGGGTGAAAACTATAGATGGCGTCGGTGTGAATGCGCAGATTTTAAGGGTGGTTGTTAATCCCTACACCAGTCCACTTTCAGAGCTTCTGTCACCAATGAGCAACCAGCAATAATTTCAGTCAATATTTTTTTTGTCATGTATTCGTCGTGAACAAGTAGTAATATGTTACACGACACCATAAAAATTGCTTACTTTGACCTGTTTTGTCGCGCATGCGTCACCGACCAAAACTTCTGTTTACCATTTTTATTGCTTAATTGTACCAAAGTCTATAATTTAAACTGAAAATTAGCCTGTAAAAAATATGTCAACAAATAGCATTAAAATCTGCGCATTCACACCGACGCCATCTATAGTTTCCACCCGTTCCCAAATCTAATTTTCTTTTTTTCATGTGTATCATGACATAATCTATTAAAAAATCCATTTCTGTCACTGGAATAAATAAGACATCATTTTGCACCCTAGCTCTCTAACTATTAGCATATAAATTGAGGTGTATAGCACATGCTCTAGAGAGTTTGTATATGTTACAAAATTCACAAACAAAACGAAGACGAAAACAGAGTAGTAGAATTCGGAAAATAAATAAAGGAAAAAATATATGCAGTTTTTTCGTAAAATACTCTTAAAAAATTATAAAATGATAGAGTGTCTCTATTAATTCTACTAACCGATAATTGTCAAGCATGTTTTTCTATAAATACAAAATATTCAAATAAATAACACTGCTTCAAAATACAAATGTCACAAATGACAAAAGATGTCACTTAAATTTCAACCGAAATAGAACGAAATGTATCGAAATTACACGACCGACGTGGGAATGGAATAGAACACGAAATAAAATTTGGTTATATCGTGTTCTGTGCTGTTCCATTCTATTCCATTCTACGCAACTATAAATGGTCGCATGCATTTTCATAGGTTTATATTTCTATTCCCTGTTCTGTTCTATTCCATTCTATTCTAAGCAATCTACAGGGTGATCAAAAGGAATTGTTATAGTTGGCAATACAATTCCAGAGATCTTTTTATTCCACAGTTGGCACAACGTCTGACAGCTAATAGAATTTTGACTCAAATTTAAATTTTAAATATCACTGTCAACAACAGAAAATGAATTTATGTATCAGGCTTACCAATTTCAAGTAGTTTTTTTTTATTGCCAACTATAACAATTCCTCTTGATCATCCTGTATAAATCAGCCTTCAAGGAATAAACAGTAACGAATACATCACAAGAAAGTTCCATGATAATATTTAATTTTATCACTTTTGTTTAGATAGTTAAATTATAGATAATCATATTTGTAATTATAATTCAAGAACCGGAAAAAATATAAATTTATGTACTTGGAATAATTTAGAAAGTTTCTTTGTTCTGGGAAATTCGTTAGAATTATGTTCTAGGAATTATTTCAAATATTAGTTACGTGGAATAGGGTAGATAAAATACCTAACCTCCAATTGTGAATGTGAGACTCTTGTCTTGTGTGACGCATTTGAATGTAATACCATCTATTTGTTTTCTCGTGGTGAATACGTACTTGACCCAAATTACTAAACAAGATAGTATGAATATGCGTACAGTCCATAATAAAAATAAAATACGCTTAATTACGCAACGTATACTCACTGCTAAGGTTTAAAGTTCGAAGAGACGTGACATACTTTTCAACTGTTATCAGTTATCACCAACAATTTATTTGTTAAATAATTATTACTTACCTACTGTTATGAAAATATTACAGTGTTCAAATATATTGATGTTTGTGTTTTTGTTGCAGTTTGAACAGGATGCATGTGATGGAAGATGTCGAAGAGGGCTGCGACGTATCGGGTGCTCTGCCCTCGAGCCCCGGCCACGCAGAGCAGCGCCCTGACCCTCCTAAATTGCCTACAGAAGTTTCCACCCCCGTAGATCAAACCCCGGCGAACGAGTCAACGGAAGCCACTGCGATATCTGCGAATCCATCTCCACCGGCTGAAAACGGTCTTTCGGATCATTCTCCAGAACCAGAACCAGTTCTTGAAAATTCTGAAACACCAGAAAAGTCCTCTGAGGAACCTGAAACTAGCGATACACCCCAAGACACGACAGACCAGGTAGAAACACAACTAGAAAGTCCGAAGCCAGTTGTTGAGGTTGAGTCTCAGGAAGATCAATCGATAGAAGAAACGAAAAAAGAGGAAACTGAACCAGTTGAAGAAAGTAAGCCACTTAGCCCGCCAACTGAATCTATGAAAGATTCTCAAGAAGAAATGAAACGAGAGAACGAGGAGGATAGCTCGAGCAGTGAAAGCTCACGAAGCACACAATCCTCAAAAAGAAAATGTGACGAAGATGATTCAAACGCAAATCCAGCAAAAAAGCTGCGAACACAAATACAACAGCACTACGCCAACCATGACCGAATTTTAAACGAATATATCGAATCTTCAAATTGTGGAACAGTTGACGATCTACAAGGACATACTGAACAACTTCTAGCAGAAATTAGAACTTTAAACGAACTTGCCAGAGAAAAAGAACGAGAATGGAACAACATTCTCCATGTGAAGAAAGTCAAGGAAGAGTTACTTCTTCGGATGCAACGAAAAAAGCAACTGCTTTTAATGAATAGTGGTGATAAAAACGACATGGATTGGGACATATCAGATCAAAATGAAGATCAGCCAAACATGAAAAACAACACATCGAAACAATCTACAATCGGAGGCAACGGCAACTTGATGATGGTACCAGTTGTCTCTTCCTCGCCAGCTGGTAGTATCAACTCTAAATCTTCACAAAAACAAGACAAGTACTCTTCAAAACAACGAAGCCTTCTTCCGAAGAATACGTCTGTGGATATTAACGGCCAGGGAGAATGTAGACAAGGAAGACAAGGTCCCATCTTGGACGTAAGATCGATTATAGCGGATTATAGACAAAGACATCCGGAAACTGTACCAAGAAGAGGAAGAAGGTTGAAGTCGGTGTTGAATACGTCACATAATGACAGTTCCGGGAAGATGACATCTTCTGGGAATATACTTAGTATGGCGTCGTTAGCTCTTGGATCTGGATCCCAAGTCAGACACGGGAACAGTGATGTTTCTAATGAACTTGGGTTGCTGCTCTCTACCATGGATTCGGTACGACAATTTTTATTATTTAATTAGTTTTTTTGGCTCTATCAATCTACCAGTTACAACACATATTGTTTAATTGGTCGCTAAAGGGAGCAAAATTAATTTTTAATTTGTTACTTCAAGATAACCTTACCTTGATGATAGTTAAAAGACATTGACAGCAATTTTTACATATAAAATTATATTCAAATATATTGTGGGAAAGTAATTTCATTTGTAATTTATACTGCTCTATAGTAATTACACTTCTATTTATAACTAAAGTCTCCATTAATATTATTCTTAAAATTTTCTTTATAATCTTTAACGTTCAAATTTTAAATCTTGTATCAAATCTGTAAAATTCTAATTTCACATCTTTTTAATGACTTTACTGAGCAACTTCTTTCGATGTTTAATTTAAAATATATTATGTAAATTTACTTTGAATCTTCTAATTTTTAATTATTATTTTATCCTTATTTATATTTTATTTTGTATGATTAATTATTTATCTGTTGTACGGAAACATCTTTTTTTTCTGTGTACCGAGTGTTTAATTTTTTTATTATACAAGATGTGCACAGAAATGCGGAACATAGAGCAGTTTAACATGGAATTTTAAAAATGTGCGGAAATTGGCTCTGATTTTTGACAAAAATGTCACATTTTATTTTTCAAATATTTAGCACTACAGATATGCTACTACAACAAATTTAAACTTTTTAAACGTAAAATTTAATTCTAAACAATTTTTTATTGTACTTTTGCTCTAAAATATGCAGGGGAACCATTATCCGCACATTTTAAATATCCTATGTTAAACTCTTGTGTTCCGCATTTCTGTGAATAACCTTTATAGGAAATAATGATAACATTTTCATTTGGCAATAATTTCTTTCTTATTAATTTTAGAACAAACGCGTAAATGGAAAATATGTTTATAATTAAAAACTACATTCAGTGAGGTCACATTTATGGATATAATGAGATTAACATAAACTAAAATTGTCATAAAAGAAATAATTTGATAAGTTCGTCAAACAAGAATTAAAATTATTGCTTTTATTTCTCGCGGCCTGTAAAGAGCTTTAAGATAATAAACTTAAGGTTTGTCTTGTAACAGGAACGTATTATATCAATAAATTTGAACTGATTGAATGCAGTTTATATTTTATATTTACACTTTTCTTCTAAAGGGAAGAAACTATCGCCATTTGAAAATATAACCATTATATTTCTTATTATAAAACAAGCAAAAACATTTGATACTAAATTATATTAATTTTGAATACGAAACTGTTACTTGAAGATCCGTACTTTTTGGTTAAATACACATGACATACAATTACAACATCCTTTCTTACAGGCGCGCCAGGACAACTCTCGACCATCCAGTGCCGACTCCTCGATGACATCTCTACTAGGCAGTAGCACCGAGGCAGCCATGTCATTCAAAGACGTGCTAGTGCAATTCGCGCGGCTATCGCAGAGCGAGCGTCAGGAGTTACAAGCTCAGGCTGCCGCCTCTCTTGCTGCAGCTGCTGCTACCAAACCACCACCACCGCCGTACCCCGAAGTCACGCTGCATCCCGTACCCACCACCGTACAGACCAACCAGGTGCCGGTCACGCAGAATAGCTCACTGTTGCATGGTATCCTCACCAAGGTAAGGAAATAACAATAAAATCTTTCATACAACGAATAAAATAATACGTGATTAATTCCAAAAATTAAAGGAAATAAATATGCTCAATCGTAGATATAGTTGCTCATTAATTGCAGATATTAGTAGTAGATTGGTGTCTTATTTCTACGATAAAACAACATTAAAGTTTAGTAGAAGCACTATTACTATAAACTAAAAAGACAGTTAATTAATTTCGATTATTTTCACAGGATATATTAATAATAATTTTTTCTATGATTAGTAAAAAAAAATTGGCTTTTCGATCGTCATTTGGCGAGAAAATGAAAAATTTCAGACCGTTGATAATGGCCGTATTTGTTTGGGAACTTGCATTACTTCCAAATAAACGATGCATCTAGTGTCAGTTATAAAAATTAGCGATAAATTTAAAATCTGAATGCACGTTTTAAATGACATCTGCTTAAATACAAAGTGCGATGCCACCAATTCAAAACGTATAACAAAGAACACAAGTTGATTGGAAAACGGGTTCAATCTGCCATCCCACTAAAATAGCTGGGGCAGTAGGATCAGTTCAGGAACTATTCTGGGCTACTTAAAATGTGCCAATTCATCAAAGGTAACCTACCAGGTTACTTTAAAAATGCCAAATAAATACGGCCTAATAATGATTTGCAAAGTATTTTTTGACAATCAGAACGTAAAATTTTCATATTTCAACTAAGAGAAGAAAGTGATTGTTTTCATTCATAAGGAAGAAAGTATATTTTTTTCCCTAAGGAAGGAAAATAAAGTAGCTATAGCAACAGGAAAACCACAATAATAAATCTTGTCTAAATTTCGAATTTATTTCTGATAATTTTACATTCCTGTATGCAAATAACTATTGCAGACCGTTACCATTAGCAGCAGTAATTACAATTAAAATTTTATTTGTATCTTTATTTCCAATCGTAGATATTAGTGGATTGGTATATCATTACTACAAAAAATCATAACTAAAATTTAGTAGAAGTACTATCACTATTTTATTGCTATAATTTTCACTGGAAAACGAAATAATAATAACAATAACAATTTTTTCTAAGATTGGTCAAGATTTGGTGACAGAAAGTGAACAATTGCATACGAAGACTCATTTTAGACCGTTGATAACGGTTTGCAAAATATTTTTAAGACAAACAGCAAGTGAAATTTTTCTACCCTCAACTGTTGCTAAGACAACGGTGGCACTAATCGATGGTCCGGTCTCACTGATCGAGTTGTATAGATCGTTTGGTGTCAGAACATTTCATTCGTAACAAGTAAAAAGTTTAAAATATAATCTCTAAATCGGTCCACTTTTTATCAATTAATTTTCTTAATTCCATTTTCATAAAGAACTGTCATCCGATGAAATGAAATTTTAACTAAATTAAAGCGGTCACACTGATCGAGTACTGTCAATCGTGTGCTGTCGTGTAAATGTCAAACGCTGCCTATGGCAACGACCTGCAGTAGTTATTTGTATAAGGAAAAGTTTCATACGAAAGAAAAATTTATATTCTTTCTTAGGGATGAAAAGTATCACTTAATTTTAATTACTGTTGCTAAGGCAATGGTGGCACTTAGCAACAGTAATTAAAATTAAAAATTTATTTATCTTCATTTCCAATCATAGAAAAATTTGTATATACCTCTGGTTGAAAATATCTCTGCAGACGTTGACTAGTTGCAACCATCCCTATACTCGTGATTGTAGTCTCTGGCCGAAAATAGCTACTTTCAACCCTTGTTACACCAATAACTATTACATTTTTAAATACATATTAAATAATCGCATTTTTAATACTACTGTAATTTTAATACCCGTGAAATTTAATTTAATTTCTCTTTCATAAAACCCATTTAATATTAAATCTGTAAGTAATGCTTACTAACAATAGCTAATATACTGTTATTTTAAATGTCAAATATTATTTTACCAAATTATTTGACAGAATTTTATTTATATTTCCGTTATAATAATATATATATATATATATATATATAATTTTATTGCGAAGTTTTTCCGATTTTAAAAGTAGATTTTGTTGTTAATTTATATGCTTAATATGGTATTATAATTTTTTCTCTCATTTCAGACCCAACCAAGAGTTGATTCGAAGCCAACCACCTTCAGTCCAACCTTAGCAAGATTGCTTACAGCCCCTGAAAGAGTTTCCAACAACAGTGCGCAAGCCATGTACACTGCAGCCCTGAATAGCGGAGTCTCCATTTCTGATCTTCTGTCGACCTCAGGAAAGGTAATGAGAAGCATTTCAAATAAACGACAAATAAAGTGAACACAACGCTTCAAATTTAGTTTTACGCCTCATCGGTATTCCTTATTTACAATGTTTTGATTTTTAGTCTCGTAATGAAATTACTATTACACCCGTTGGCCAGTATGGACAAAATATGAAACATAAAGATGTCGAACACTTAGTAAGTTTTGTTTTTTTCGTTGATTTTATCATGAATCATTTCTGCTACAATTTTAACAGTCTTCATTGCCTACTAAAACATTTACTAATGTAAATAATTGAGATTAGAATGTTGATAAAGAAGGAATGTTTTGTTTTAGGAGGAAGATGAAGCGGAGGACAGTGCAGACCGTCTAGTGATCGATGAAGGCAACGAAGTAGGTGGAGGAGAAAGAAATCGGACTGATAATGGATCGGAAGCAGGAGACGATGTTCCTCAATGTCAGGGATGTCATCAAAAATCTGCACAATTTGTTTGTGCAGGCTGTGGGAATCAGTGGTACTGCAGTCGAGACTGTCAGGTAATAAAGAAGGATGTTATTGACATTTTTATAATTAAAACAAATATTTGGAATTATAAGTTCTATATATGGAGATACTCCTGTAGGACGACTAGCATTAGGCTCTCTCTTTCTAGAGTATAGTCGTAGAACTTCTGTTAAATTAGATAATGATTGTATTTTAGATTAAAGAAAAAGATTTATGACGAAATATTAACAAATTATTTAAAAAAATCATTCTTAAATGATTCATTTGCTACGCTAAGGGCCAGCTTTTCAATCGCCGATTAATGTTAATCATGATTAAATAATAATGGAAACTATGGTTTGCATTATTATATAATCATAATTAACACTAACCGAGGGTAAACCGATGATTGAAGAACTGACCCTAAATAACAGAAACTTAATCTCAGTTTAGTTAAAAACTTATAATCAAATTTAGTCTAAAACGAAGAAAAACAGTACAATTTAATGATGGGCAAGAATAATGAACCGAAATGATAAATAGCATAATTGACATTAATTAATCGAGTTAATTTTAGTCTCGTAATTAACCAGTTTATTTTATTTTTCCCGCAGTTTTAAAGTTTGGTTGTAAAAAAATAAAAGCGGAAGTACTTCTTTTTACACGAAAGAAGTTGTTTATTTTGTGCACATTGTAACTTCGTATAAGTTATAATATTTGCTTTTATTTATTTAAAATAATAAATTCTTATAGTGTGTTCAGTATCAATTTTGAAGATTGAAAAACATAGAAAGTCATTCAAGTTCATTGTTTCAATTTTGTAAATGATAAATTTGTTTTATTGTTAAACTAAATAATAAATAATGAGCTACACATGTAGTCAATATAAAAGTTTAATTAAAATCTTCGCGAATCTAATAAAAAATGCATAATTAACCAAACTAAATTATGCATTTCATTTAACTGGTTAATTAATCGGTTAATTAATATAATTATAATTAACCGATAAATCCACATCATTACAATAATTTGTATGTAGGATACGGAAAATCAAAACTAAAAGATTATGAAATTGAAAGCGAGATTTCAAGACGAGAAATGCTCACTGATTGAAATAAATAGTGTCATTAAAATTTCAACATAAAATTAGAGAAAAGTATTTATCTATAAAAGAAATAAAACTTCATTATAGAGAGAAAAATGGAATACCGCCAGGATTAGAACCTGAGAGTTCAAATGCTCCAGGTGTAAATTCTGGCTATATCTCAATTTTTTCTTTCTATATTGAAGTTAATTTCTTCTTAGTTTACGAGTTTATGCAATAAACTTTTTATCACAAGTCAAGCTAATATGAAATATATCTTTTCTTCCATGTATCATAATTTTCTGGAATAATTTTGAAAAATGTAGAAAACTGTAATATTTAAGGTATCGATAGTTTTATCAGCTGTATCAATGATACAAGGCTCCCAAGCTAAGGGGGGCCCATCAGCCAACCGGAGTAAAAATATATATATTTATTGTTTTGAAAATCTGTATCCTAGAATTCATATTTAATTTTAAATAAGTAAATTTTAAATATGTAAAAACAAAAATCATTATATGATCAGGTAATAATGGACATAGGCTTAGGGTCAAATTCATAGTCGTGACTCACCCTCATCTCATTCTCATCTCACACTTGAAATCGAAGTAACTAAGGCAACTAACTCAAATTGTGCAAATTCTTGAGTTAGTTCCCTTAGTTACTTCGATTTTGAGAGTGAGGTGAGAATGAGATGAGTGTGAGTGACGACTGTGAATTTGGCCCTTAAAGTTTTAGTTTATTTATTGAAGATTCAATGACAAAGTTTCAGCCAGGTTATGGCCATTTTCAGGTCAAACGTAAATTTTAAACGAATAACAACATGTAGAATAAGTTACGAATTGAATATTTAGGGCAAACATATATCAAAATGAAAAAAGTAATTATTAATCTAAACGTTGCAAAAAGGAATGAATCTAAATTTATATATTTGCCCTAAAGAGTCTGATCGTCGACTCTACTAAAAATCATTATACATAGTTTAAAAAGTTGAAATAAGTTAGTATATTTAAATATTTTATATATAAAATACACCAGTTAAAATACTATTTTGACCAGGATGGTTTTAACCAGTTTGAACAAGTGATTTAATCCATTATTAAATTGTATCATCCAAGCTCACCATAGGATGCGGGCACTCACGTGATATTGTGACGTGTAAACAGCTGTCCCGTGAAAGAACACTGCGCCACCTACAAAAATGAACTATTTTTTGGGACGAGATTTGAAAAGAACCCGGTTCTTTTCAAATCTCGTCCCAAAAAATAGTTCATTTTTGTAGGTGGCGCAGTGTTCTTTCACGGGACAGCTGTTTACACGTCACAATATCACGTGAGTGCCCGCATCCTATTCCCTTACTCCGAATTTTTTTTAGTTGGAAGCCCCCATGTAATTATTATACAGTACCAACTAAGTATGGTACAATTTGACAAATATTTAAAGTGTAACGTATTATAAATAATAATATAATATAAAAAAATGTATACTAATTGGATCTGTCGAACTCGCATTAATCCTCCAATCAAAACACAAATTGATTGGTCGCTAAACGGCGAAAAATTATCATTTAAATAACTCAAATTATTTTCATGCCTTTTTTCTTAAAAAATAAATGTTTTAATTAATTTCTGTATATGAAAAAGGATATAATCAAATATTCCTTAAATTCTTGGATAATATATGACTTTTTCGTTCTTTGATTAAAAAAATTGTTACTTCTTATAGTTGACTATCTTAATATAAAGATTGTCTAATTTAATTTTGTGAAAAATATCTATTCAACTTGATAATGGACCAAATCCAGTCCGAAACGTCGTCATATTTTTATAATTAACTCAACAATAAAGTCATGTTATTCAAGAATCCAAGGAATATTTTATTATATCCGTTTTCATTAGGATTTACGGCTTAAATGTATTGAATAATCAATCAAGTTTCTGCGTAGAAAACAAGTGATATTAATATTGTTTGATTGTTGCAGGTGGCAGCGTGGGACGAGCACTCCGAAGTTTGTTCTGGCTAAACGGACTGACATCCTAGAACTGAAAGGTCGCAGTTTCCTATCAACTTTATATTTATATTTCACCCATTTATCATCCAGTCATCGATTGTTTTTAACTCTCAGTTATTTTAATTCGTGATTCGATTGTTGAACGTCGAATATGTTTGAGATCTGTGTTTTGTCTTGAGTTACCGAAAGGCTTACAACGATTGTTCGTTACCTGGAAACAGTCGTGTAGCTTGTATTGTACTTATTACTTCCTAAACAAGCCAACTATAGAGTTATAATCACTCTGCTAGTCAGCCAAGGTATCGTAGTTACCTGTTAGTCAATCATCGGTGTGTATGTGATCTGTCGTATGTTCAAGAGCAAGTGCCATTCACAAAGAGTTTTGTGCAAATATATTATATTATAGGATATACATATATTCATATAGGAATTAGATTCATAAGAGAAGGCATTCTAAAAATATATTATATGAAGTATAAGGTAAGCTCTGAGCAGATAATTTTGTAATTTTTTGTACATGAGAACTTGAATAGTTTATATATAATATCAGTAAGTCCAGAGTGTATTTTTCTTTATCATTTTAACGCATTATAACTAGTAAAAGATTACCAAATGTAAGATATTTATTCTGTGATATTCGTGTTTGCTAAATAATCCTACATTTTTTTTGTTTTGTGTAGTGTCTGTGGCTACTTAAAATAAATACTATCAGAGAAATATATCTATCCGTATAATTTTCCTTATCCCTTATCCTTTTTATAAAATTTTATAATCAAACTAAAAACAATTCTATCAACAAATGTATTATTATTTATAACAACAAAAAATAAAATAAATATATCATCACGCCTTCTACCCATTACTGGGTATGGCACTCTGCCGAAGCAGATCTCGGTAAGTAATATATTTTGCGCGTGAAGTTTTTGAAATTATGAAAATTGTTTGTCGCCTGTGGGAACCAGGGTTCTCAGGATCCACAGGCCGACTTCATACCACTGAGCTAGCCACCCCATATAACAACAAAAGCATTGCAAATAAATAAATTTTGTTCTTAACGTTTATAATTCTTAAATTTTTTTCTTTAGTATATATTTACCAATAATAAACTAGTTATTAAAATAGATTTGCATATGATTGCGTATATATTAATGGTGCGCATTAAATAATTTTCGCGCCCAAATTCCTTGTCGGTTATTTTCGGGACAAGTCGTATTTCCCTTACCCTACTATACAATTCAATTGACGCCATTTGCAAATAAGAGCAATATGGCGTCGTAGTAGTGTGCGTTGTACAACGTTTATATGAAAACATGACAATTTTCATTAAAAAAGTGTAAATAAATAAACTTATTTAGTGCAAACAACAACTATATTATAAGGTAATTAATTTGTAAAGCAAATTAAAAGGAATACTAATGTTTTAATATTGTTTTTACCGTTCGGCATTTTTGCTTGTGCATGTGTTGAGCCGATAACCAAACGAACGTTGTACGTAATTTACTGTTACAAACATGCAAATTTGTTAATAATAATTTAAGTATAACACATTGTTTCCTATTTACAAGTGTGGTCATATTAATAAGGTTTATAAATATTTTCAGGCGACAAAATGTCGCTGCCCCCGTACCTACTGGGGCCCAACCCCTGGGCCACGATGATGGCCCAGCAGGCGCATCTAGCTGCAGCTCATGCCCAAGCACAAGTAGCAGCAGCTCAAGCTCATGCTCATGCATTACAACAACAAATGCCTCCTCCCCATCCCAAACCGGATATCATGACTGAAGATAAGCTTCAAGAAAAAGCTCAGAAATGGCACCAACTTCAATCCAAACGTTTTTCGGAAAAACGTAAACTTGGTTTCGTTGATGCTCAGAAAGAAGACATGCCTCCTGAGCATATTCGAAAAATTATTCGAGATCATGGTGACATGAGCAGTAGGAAATACAGACATGATAAAAGAGTTTATTTAGGGGCTTTAAAATACATGCCTCATGCAGTTATGAAGCTCTTGGAAAATATGCCAATGCCTTGGGAGCAAATCAGAGATGTGCAAGTCTTATATCACATTACTGGAGCCATTACGTTTGTTAATGAAATTCCTTGGGTCATAGAACCAGTCTACATTGCTCAATGGGGGTAAGTTGAAATTTTTCTGTGCTTAATTTTTCAGGTATCAAAGTCTTTTGCGTTTTAATATGATGATTTGCGCAGGGGTCCTGAAACCAGTGTATATGTGAACTGGGAATCATTCTGTTGTCTTGTGTAGACAAGAATCAGTTTGATTTGAAATCCTGCTCATCTGAATTAGCATAAATTACATTATGTAACAAGGTTTTCTGCCTAACTTTCTTAGTACTTCAACTCTGTTTCTGATACAAAATTATTCAGGAAAATCATAGTCGCAAGGCAAAAAGTTTGCTTTTACGCCCAGGGCAAAAATGTTTTCACGAATATGCTGAATTAACTGTATATAACCATAACTTAGTACTTGTTATTTCTGACTAAACTTATAGAGAAATGTATGGAGAAATCAGCCAAAGTGCCAAAAGTAGCATACAAGCGGATTTCCGAAAGTTATAGGCCAAAAACTTGAAAAAACCCTGAAATGAAATTTTCCGTAAAAATCGGCAAATAAAAAATCGTAACTTAAATTTTATGGACAAATATCGATGTTCGGCTTTTTGTATCCCTAGAGTAACTCATTAGGAAGCATTATATGCTATTCGTTGGTTATAATTCACTTGTTCTTGTCATTTAAACACATTAGCGAAAAAATCGATATTTCGTCATTTTAGTGAAATTGTCTAAATTTTTAAACTAACACCATTCTGTTATTTTTCAATGAAAATACGTGAACTTTTCGGCTCTTGCAAGTTAAAAATGAATACTTTTAGGCTTTTACACTAAATAAATAGTTTTAGCGTCGCTTTCAAATCCGCAAACAATTTTTTCGCAAATGTGTTTAAATGACAAGAACAAGTGAATTGTAATCAACGAATAGCATATAACGCTTACTAATGAGTTACTCTAGGGATACAAATAGCAAAACATCAATATTTGTCCGTAAAATTTGAATTACGAGTTTTTATTTGCCGATTTTTAGGTGAAATTTCATTCAATTGGAGGGTTTTTTTCAAGGTTTTGGCCTATAACTTTCGGAAATACACTTGTATGCTACTTTTGGCACATTGGCTGACTTCTCCATACATTTCTCTATAAGTTTAGTCAGAAACAACAAGTACTAAGTTATGGTTATATAGAGTTAATTCAAAATATTTGTGAAAACATTTTTGTTTTAAAAAAAAATTCGTCCTGGGCGGAAAAGCAAACTTTTCGGCTTGTGACTATGATTTACCTGAATGATTTTGTATCAGAAACCGAGCTGAAGTACTAAGAAAGTTAGGCAGAACAAAAAGTCAAATTTTGTTACATAGTGTTATCAAAGCTGCATTTATTCATTTTCTTAAAAACTATGTTTTATTTTGTTAATTATCTGTCCGCTATTTGGTTCCCCACTCCAGTATTTATGAATCTATTTTGTTGATTCTTAAAATCATAATGCGTTTTATTTAAGAATCCAGTTTCAGATAATCCGTTTTTCTCTAAACTCTACTTAAAACAAATGATCTTTAGTTCCATGGAACCGATTTGAAATATTCATGAATTAAATTCGATAAAAAATAAATAGTTCATACAAATCTTATGGTTTTAAAAAAAAGTTCATTGTCTGACTGTTGAGATGTTCACCTCAACTTTATTATTATTTTACGAAGTGTTTCTTTGAACCATATTTTATTTCAATTTTATTGTTAATTATTTAAAATGTAACTATTATCAATATTCTTAGAAAATTGCTTGAAAATGACCAAAAATTTTGCGCCGAAACGTCGCTGATTAATAAAAATTAACTAAAAATTGTTTCAATTTTTGTAAATTTATTACCACGTTAAGCCTGTGATCCATTTATACCAATAATTTAAATATATCTTAAATCTGTTATATTTTGAAACTGGTAGACACCATAAAATAACTTTTGTTATGAATAATCCTATTTGGCTTATTTCAGAACCATGTGGATCATGATGCGACGAGAAAAAAGAGATCGTCGCCATTTTAAAAGAATGCGATTCCCTCCATTCGATGATGAAGAACCTCCTTTAGACTATGCCGATAACGTTTTAGATGTCGAGCCTTTGGAAGCCATTCAAATCGAACTGGATTCAGATGAAGATGGTTCAGTCGCTACTTGGTTTTATGATCATAAACCTCTTGTTGGAACCAAGTAAGAATAATTCACCATTATGAATCTTACCATTTTATTGATACATTTATTGTTTGTAGACATGTAAATGGTTCAACATATAGAAAATGGAATCTTTCTCTTCCACAAATGGCGACTTTGTACCGTCTTGCTAATCAATTGTTGACTGATTTAGTTGATCAAAATTTCTTTTACTTATTCGACACAAAGAGTTTCTTCACAGCTAAAGCTCTTAACATGGCTATACCAGGTGGACCTAAATTTGAACCTCTTATTAAAGACAGCAACACTGCGTAAGTAACATTTATTTATTTAAAATATATTTTTATGAATGATTTATTTTGTTTTTAGAGATGAAGATTGGAACGAATTCAACGATATCAACAAAATTATTATTCGCCAACCAATAAGAACAGAATACAGAATTGCATTTCCTTATCTGTACAACAACATGCCTCATTTTGTACATCTGTCATGGTAAGATTTAATGAAGTTATTATATTTTGTTCACACAAGTTTCAAATCAACCAGAATAGAGATCTGATTGGTTTACTAGCGGTGTGATAGAACAATACTTGTGATATGATATAAGTTTCCTTGTTTAAGTTTACAAGTGAACTGCTGGAATCACATTAACACTAACAGGCAGATTCATAACGCGGATTAGCGCTAACACCATTTTTTATTTCGCTTTTAACTCTTCAATATACGAAACAAGTTTATTTTAACTTGAGTTAAAAAGAGAGTTAATTAGCATCAAATTTAGTTCATTTCTTTAATCTGTTTTAATTTGAAACAGAGTTATAGATAATATTAAAACCGGTGTTAGCGCTAGTCCGTTTTATGAATCTGCCTGTAATTGATTAATTCTTACCATAATTTAACCCTTTGAACTCCAATTTTTTTTATGTGGTATACCAGCAACTCCGTAGAATGCAAAATTATTATGAAAAATTACTAAATTTTTAGAAAATTAGAAAACTACATTTTTTGATAAGGTAATAAATAAGAAAATGTAGTTATGCTAAGAAATATATATTTATTATGATATAATATTGGAAATCAAAGAAAAATAAGCATATTCTAATTTTTATAATTTTTCAATGTGTGGTATTTTAGAAAACAGTCTCCCAAATGCATACGTGGTTTGTTAGGACAATTGTCACAGTATTCACTAGTTTCTCTTCTGCTCTTTTTGAGCAGACCACACAGTCCCTCTTCGGACCTTTTCTCAAAATATGGAGTTTTCCATCAAGTCTGGCTTCTGACGGAGTGGAAGTAGATGATCTACTTCGAGGCTCTTTGTAGTCATCCACTAACTGATCTATTACTAATGTCCAAAACACGCGATTTTTTTCCTTTATGTCCTACAAAAATCACTCTCACTGCTCGAACTTATAATATCATTGTCACATTCTATCGAAATTTCATCGGAAAAGTCACTTTGCACTTCAAAAACAAACTCGTCTTCACTATCACTAAATTCAAAATTCTCCTCCATATTTATATCGCAGTAAATATTATTCGAATAAAATGAATGCGTATTTACTGTTATAAATATAAAACATATCAAAAGGCACAACCTATCACCAGTGGGTACTGTATACAACTGAATACTACTATTTGTAAACTTGTAAAAGGACCCTTTAATTTATTACACAATAAAATGTAATCCTATTATTTATGTCGCCGCTGCGGCGCCATTGGATTTGTTAGAATGTTTCCTATGTGGCCGTGACGGCGCCAACGGAGTGCAAAGGGTTAAGGACGTAAAGTGTTATTTTTCTGTTAGAATTGAATATCTTACAGGTATCACACTCCAAATGTCGTCTACATCAAAACTGAAGATCCTGATCTCCCTGCATTTTATTTCGATCCTTTAATCAATCCGATTTCACATCGACATGCAGTTAAAAGTTTAGAACCTTTACCAGACGATGATGAAGAATACATCCTTCCAGAATATGTTCAACCGTTTCTGCAAGAAACTCCACTTTACACAGACAACACTGCAAATGGAATCGCTTTACTTTGGGCCCCAAGACCGTTTAATTTACGTTCTGGCCGTTGTAGACGAGCTATTGATATTCCTCTGGTTAAATCTTGGTATCAAGAACACTGCCCACCAGGACAACCGGTTAAAGTCAGAGTCAGTTATCAAAAATTGTTGAAATATTATGTTTTAAATGCGTTAAAACATCGTTCACCAAAAGCTCAAAAGAAGCGTTATTTGTTCCGATCATTCAAGTCTACAAAATTCTTCCAAACGACAACAATTGATTGGGTTGAAGCCGGATTACAAGTTTGTCGACAAGGTTACAACATGTTGAATCTTTTAATTCATCGTAAGAACTTGAATTACCTCCATCTTGATTATAACTTTAACTTGAAACCAGTGAAGACTTTAACAACCAAAGAAAGAAAGAAATCTCGATTCGGAAATGCGTTTCATTTGTGTCGAGAAATTTTACGTTTAACTAAATTAATTATTGATTCACACGTTCAGTATCGATTGAATAATGTTGATGCTTTTCAACTTGCTGATGGTTTACAGTATATTTTTGCTCATGTTGGTCAATTAACTGGAATGTATCGATATAAATACAAATTAATGAGACAAATTCGAATGTGTAAAGATTTGAAACATCTTATTTACTACCGCTTTAACACTGTAAGTACCTCGAATAATTTTAATTAAAATAAATATTAATGAGACATGAATTGCAGGGTCCTGTCGGCAAAGGTCCTGGCTGTGGTTTCTGGGCCCCAGGATGGCGCGTTTGGCTTTTCTTCATGCGTGGCATCACCCCGTTGCTAGAAAGATGGCTGGGTAACTTACTTTCAAGACAGTTCGAAGGCCGACATTCAAAAGGAGTCGCTAAAACAGTCACCAAACAAAGAGTTGAATCACATTTCGATTTGGAGCTTCGTGCTTCAGTTATGCACGATATTGTTGATATGATGCCGGAGGGAATTAAACAGAATAAAGCCAGAACAATTTTGCAGCATTTGAGTGAGGCTTGGAGGTGTTGGAAGGCCAATATTCCTTGGAAGGTAACTTTTTCAAATATTTTTGTAATATTATTAAGTATTTGCTTATAAATCCTCCGGTTAATCATTTTCCATTGATTAATTGGTTCCGAAATTAAGCTAGATCAATTTTTGTAAAAGATGTTCTTTTAATTAAATCTGTTAATTGAACTGCAATTTTAAAAATACAATTTCGCTTATAATGCTTTATTTGTTATTGGGGTTGTCCAATATCTTTTAGCAGAGGACCACATTTATTAAATAACGGCGAGTAATAAGTCATTCACATTGAATTTGGATTTTTTTTCTTTGTTATATTAATTATTATTTGTAATATAAAAATTAATTACGTGTCTACGAGCAGTATCCATAAACATTACTTAATTTAAAGATTGCTGTAAGAATATCATAATTACAATATAAAAATAAATATATCATCACGCCTTCTACCCATTACTGGGTGTGGCACTCTGCCGTAGCAGATCTCGGTAATTTATATATTTTGCGCGTGAAGTCCGGTTTCCAGTCGTCAAATCACGGCCCCCAAAGATGTTAGTGGAGCCACAGGGGTAACTTTTGAAATTTTGGAAATTGTTTGTCGCCTGTGGGAATCGAACCAGGGTTCTCAGAATCCACAGGCCGACTTCATACCACTGAGCTCGCCACCCCATTAATAATAATAATTAGAATATGATTTTCATTAAGACGATTTTAAATACTGTACTTAGATTCTTCTGATGCATTCAGCTGAACTTTCATTAAAATATTGCTTTATATTTCTTTATAAATTTTCGCCCTAAAACGAAACAGTCCGATTATCAAAAAACTTTTAACTAACCCAGAATTTTGGATTAGATAATCTTATCTTAGTTCGATTTAAAAAAGTTAATCCAAATAATATGCTGAAAGTCAAATTAGATTTTATTTAAACTTTTATGAGAATATAGGTTAGCTTAATTTGACTAATCCAAAATTCAGAATTAGCTAAAACTCTTTTAAGAATTTGGCTGTAAATTATGATGCTTTATATTTTTGTGTATTGTTTAAAATTATATTTGGTGGTTTTTAGGTTCCAGGTTTACCTATTCCAATAGAAAACATGATTCTTCGTTATGTCAAAATGAAAGCTGATTGGTGGACAAACACAGCTCATTACAATCGAGAGAGAATACGAAGAGGTGCTACTGTAGACAAAACGGTGTGCAAGAAAAATTTAGGACGATTAACAAGATTGTATCTTAAAGCTGAACAAGAAAGACAACATAACTACCTTAAAGTGAGTTTAACTTTTAAATAATTAATAAATCCATCAGTTATATAAAGAAGTGTTTAATTGGACGCTGAAAGAACGAAATTAATATTTTTAAAAGCGTGATAGAATGAACAATGATGATTTGCGCAGGGGACCTGAAACCAGTGTATATGTGAACTGGGAATCATTTCGTTTTCTTGTGTAGACAAGAAACGGTTTGATTCGATACCTCCTTTAACTGAGTTTTAATATTTTCGAAAAAAACCTATAATTACTAACTACTACCTCAGATTAATTTGTCGATATAAGCATTAATTAAATCGGATTTTACAATAGTTAAGTTACGTTTCCACATCTTAACATAGTCTCTGTTTTAGTCTTTGTTTTTGGTTTTTTGTTTCTGTTTATGTCGAAAAAATCCAGCCATTTCCAGCTCTTAACATAAACATAACTTTAATTCAGTATTCCAGTAAAGGTTTGTTCACTTAAATGAAAAAATAAGTGTATAAAACTATTTGAAATACTTTAAAAATTATATAAAATTATTAATGAGGAACAGTAATTACTATTAAAATTAAGCACTAGTTTAATTAATTCATACAATTCCAAAATAATTTTAAAAAAATTGAGACATTTTGGTAGTGAACAAACCAGAATATTTCAAATATAGTAATTTAAATTTTAAAATTGATTTTTATATGATTAAAATATGATTGAATTGCAATTATACTTATAAAATCAAAAAAAAGAAATAAATTTTAAAATGACAGCGACTAACTAATTTCTTTTTGACATGTTAGTTTTGTTGTTGCTATTAATCCAGTAATTTTATTTTTTCTCAGTTGAAATTGTTATTATTTTTATTCTATTATCTATATTTATCGTATTTTCAACACAAACCTAATGACATAACAAGAGGCATTACCGCAGCTAACTCTCTCTTACAGAACAGCGACGAAAGACTATGTCGAAACTATGAAATCTGCAAACTTTGTGTTCATGCGCAGCGACAAAGACAAAGACTAAGACTAAAATAGTAGCTCAGCTGTATTCACATATGACAAACTCTCAAGGTTATGTCGAAAAACTAAAACTAACACTATGTTAAGAGGTGGAAACAAGGCTTTATCATAATTTGTTATATTACAAAACGAGATGGGAATAACAACCCATTGAGTTTCGTATTAATACATTACGATTCGAATATTGTACAGCGTTTTATCTACAATCGTGAATTTTATTCAAAAATACCGGGTGACCACAAACAGCGAGGCATCCCTATTAACTTTTTTATTTATAAAGATATCTAATTGAAAATTTATATGCGTAAACTTAACTTTATGTATAAATGGTAAAAACTTCCAGTTTAACGGAAAGCGAAAAACATTCACATTACGGCACTAGTGAGGCGAAATGTGTTATTATAACACTGAAAATAGGTAATTTTGATATTATGTAATGATAGTAGATAATTGTATTTATTTATAATTTAACTTACTATTTAAATTAATAATTAATGAAACATTTTTACCTTGTTTAATGTAGTTTTTCCTCCTCTCTTATGTAGGATGGGCCTTACATCTCTCCCGAAGAAGCAGTGGCAGTTTACACCACAACAGTACATTGGCTGGAATCCCGACGATTTGCCCCTATTCCATTCCCGCCACTGTCTTACAAGCACGACACCAAATTGTTAATCCTAGCTTTAGAGCGACTTAAAGAAGCGTACAGTGTTAAGTCTCGTTTAAACCAGAGCCAGAGAGAAGAACTTGGGCTTATAGAACAGGCGTACGATAACCCACACGAAGCTTTATCGAGAATTAAACGTCATTTGTTGACTCAGAGAGCTTTCAAGGAAGTGGGAATTGAGTTTATGGACCTCTACAGTCACTTGATTCCGGTGTATGATGTTGAGCCTCTGGAGAAGATCACTGATGCTTATTTAGATCAGTATTTGTGGTATGTTCATTTCATTTTATTTGTTAGAATTTTAAGTGTTGCACTGAAGAAAGAGTTTGATCAAAATTCTAAAATTACAATATTTTCCTTGTACTTCCATTTTTAAATATTCGCATATTTTGTAACATTTTTTCTTAATTAAGAAGAAAAAAAAAGTGGTGGTTAATTTTAATTATAAATTCTTTATTTTATACTTTTATTTGTATTTATAAATATAATTCTGTTATCTTTAATGTATGGACCAAAATTTCCCAGCATTTTTTAATGCTGTTTAAATTTTATTGGCAGTTTTCTACTAGTAATTTGATATTTGTGACAAATTTCAATTAATTTTAACATAAAAATTAACTCCATCGAAATAATACATTAGAAGAATTAAATTAGAATTTAATTCTCTAGAGTTTTTATTTAAAGAAACAAAATTTACGAATAAATTAATTTGATTGATTAAGTTTCGGATTTCCATGTGTTGTTAAATGAGGTCGATCGTTAAACATTTATATAATAGTCTCTTATAACCACCAGTTAATTATTATTAAAAAAAAGTAATTCTGGATTAGCTAAACTAATCCGATATTAAAAAGTGTTTACAAAATCACATTTTCAATTATATTAGGATTTGTTTCAACTTTTTTGTGAATTAGACAAAAATAAAATTCAGGTTTAATAAAAAGAAAAATTAAGAATCGGGCTATTTCTGATTGATCGCTAAAATGAGTAAAACGGAATATTAAAAACAATCATGAATATTTAAATGTGATTGTTAAAAAAATTAACTGATAGACTTAAAAAATGAAGAATGTATATGTTATTGTATTTATACGCAAGCTTATAAATCCTCCAGTTAATTATTATTCCATTGATTAATTGGTTCCGAAATTAAGCAAGATTAAATTTTCGAAATGTGTAGTCTGATTAAATTAATATTTTAACAGGACTCTAATTTTAAAAATACATTAATTAAATTAGGGTATATATTAGCTTATAAATCCTCCAGTTAGTTATTTTTCCATTGATTAATTGGTTCCGAAATTGAGCAAGATTAAATTTTTGAAATGTGTAGTCTGATTGAATTTATATTTTAACGACTCTAATTTCAAATATACATTAATTTGTAGTATAATTATTAGCTTATAAATTTTCCTAATTAGTTCATTAATTAATTGGTTTCGAAATTGAGCAAGATTAATTTTCTTGAAAGGTGTGGTTCTCTTAGAAAAATCTGCTAATTGAACTGAATTAGAAAAAGAAACAATCATGGTTTTTCATGTTTTGATAATCCGTAGTGATATTAACGAGTAACTAACTAAATATATATTTTCTTTTACACTTTTCATTAATATTTATTTGTGCAGTTCTTGTAACTTTCAATTAAAACACGACACATTGAAGCTAATGAAAATGTTTCTAAAAATGCAGGTACGAAGCAGACAAGCGTCGTCTTTTCCCGCCATGGGTGAAGCCAGCGGACACAGAACCACCGCCACTTCTAGTTTACAAGTGGTGTCAAGGAATAAACAACTTACAAGATGTTTGGGATGTTTCTGAAGGCGAATGCAACGTTCTTCTAGAATCGAAATTCGAGAAATTGTACGAAAAAATCGATCTTACGTTACTAAATCGATTATTGAGGTTGATTGTTGATCACAACATTGCCGATTACATGACTGCGAAGAATAATGTTGTAATAAATTACAAGGATATGAATCACACCAACAGCTACGGTAAATATTTCACTCAGAATTATTCTTATGAATAATCATTATTTTCAATTAGTTATACATAATTTTAATTATTTATTTTGGTCCAAGTTAATTTAGAAATTGTAAGATTTTCAGTTAATTTTCTGCTTCATTCATTATTCAAATTAGATAGCATTTGAGGCCAAATTAGTTCTTGGTGTTAAAGGAATTTACCATTTGTAATTGATTTATTTCATATTCTTGATTTATTTCATATTTAGGCAAGATATATACATTTATATTTTGATTATTTATTTGCCAAAACAAATTGTAAGTAACTATAATTGGTTTTATTATAATTCCGTGCACTGAAATTGGGAACATTTTCTTATTATGTAGCGTACTAAATAAACTGTGATGGGCATTTCCTGGTTAATTATAATTAGAGTTGGAAAATTCCTGGTAATTTTAAAATTGGGAAACTTTCCTCACCAATATTACCGAAAAAGAAAAAAAACTTTACATTTTTGTATTGTTTATGCTTTAAGCTTTATTTTGATACCAAATACAGGGTGATCAAAAGGAATCGACTCGTGTTTAGTTTGTAATCGGACCCGGATTGTTGGAAGAACAGGGTTGTTTTACTAGGGTGCATTCTAATAAGCTGATTTGCGATAGTATTATTAATGATATGAGCACAGGGAATCCTTAAGCCTGATTTATAGATTGCATAGAATAAAATAGAACAAAATAGAATAAGAAATGAAATGGAATAGAACAGAAATTTGTAATAAAAATTTATAGATTGCTCAGAAAGGAACAGCAGTGAATAGAATGACGTTAATTTTACACTAAAATAGCTATATTCATACTGGTATTTTAGATTACTATTACAAACTTCATGGTGATGAGGTGATATGAAAATTTGATCAGTTGAAAGTTGTAGTTTAAAAAAAAATTGAAATTAACTTATAGTTAGAGAGAGAGCCAGGGTGCAAAATGATGTCTCATTCAGAGCTGGGCAGTAGCTAGCTACTTTTGTAGCTTAGCTACTAGCTTAGCTAACTGTGAAAAAATATAGCTGTAGCTTGTAGCTAGCTACTTTTTTTTCTATTAGCTTAAAAATAACAACTGAAGCTACTTTTAAAGCTACTTTTTGTAGCTTAAAGCTACTTTTTAAGCAGAAGGTCAACAAAGTACGCATGCGTACAAGCTAAACCCACATAAAATAATTATTTGTTGCCGGTTCTAACTGGCTCTAATACGCAAAAATACACAGTAGGTGCCAGATGGTATTTGCTATTTTTGATATTTATGTACATAATAGTAAATTAACAGTCATTATAACAAAAGACTGATCATATGACAATGGCAAATTTAATTATTTCACAATAATTTAAAAAAGTAGCTTTAAAATTTAACAGCTACTTTAACGAAAGCTATTAGCTGTAGCTTAGCTATATTATACAAAATATAGCTTATAGCTGTAGTTTAGCTACTTTTTTAAAGAATAGCTGTAGCTTAGCCACTTTTTGTAGCTTGCCCACCTCTGGTCTCATTTATTCCAGTGACAGAAATGGATTTTTTAATAGATTATGTCATGATAAACATGAAAAAAAGAAAATTAGATTTGGGAACGGGTTTGTATATGTTACAAAATTCACAAACAAAACGAAGACGAAAACAGAGTAGTAGAATTCGGAAAATAAATAAAGGAAAAAATATATGCGGTTTTTTCGTAAAATACTCTTAAAAAATTATAAAATGATAGAGTGTCTCTATTAATTCTACTAACCGATAATTGTCAAGCATGTTTTTTTATAAATACAAAATATTCAAATAAATAACACTGCTTCAAAATACAAATGTCACAAATGACAAAAGATGTCACTTAAATTTCAATCGAAATAGAACGAAATGTATCGAAATTACACGACCGACGTGGGAATGGAATAGAATAGAACACGAAATAAAATTTGGTTATATCGTGTTCTGTGCTGTTCCATTCTATTCCATTCTACGCAACTATAAATGGTCGCATGCATTTTCATAGGTTTATATTTCTATTCCCTGTTCTGTTCTATTCCATTCTATTCTAAGCAATCTACAGGGTGATCAAAAGGAATTGTTATAGTTGGCAATACAATTCCAGAGATCTTTTTATTCCACAGTTGGAACAACGTCAGATAAAGGCGGAAATGCTATTTGACATTTCTAATAAATACAAACAGGTTGTCAGGAGTCTGACAGCTAATAGAATTTTGACTTTTTAAGTAATAGAAATACTTTAGAAATAAATGTAATAATAAATGTACTCAATTTTAAATGTCACTGTCAAAAACAGGAAATGAATTTATGCATCAGGCTTACCAATTTCAAGTAGGTTTTTTATTGCCAACTGTAACAATTCCTTTTGATCACTCTGTACTTCTAAGTTTGTAGAATCAAAAGCCATATTGTGAAAAACGTGTTTATTAAAGAAATATATTGAAGAATATATAAAAAATAAAACATAAATAAATTATAAAGTTTATTAGCGTTTAATAATAATAATCAGTATTAAACAAAAATATATTTTTAATATTTTTTCATTTTTGTCATAAATAAATTATATATTAAAATCTCACATGTTAATACGAAATTCATACAGCTGACGATTTTCTTGGCATCGTTGATATAAATTAAACGCAATTGCGGTACTATCATCATCGAAAAGTTGTAAACAAATGGACTTGCAAGCGAACAAGTCCAAACAAAAATGGTTAGCTTAGGGCAAAACATACCAACCTAGGAAAGTTTCCGGGAAATTACCTGGAATATTTCGTGGGAAAATTTCAAAATTATGAATATTACTTTACCGGTAAATTTCTTTTTTGGTAAATGACTTTTTTGGAAATTTTCCAAATGCGAACTCTAATTATAATTATGATATCGGCTAATTAAACATTTAAACTAAATTCATCATTTATCGTAACCGAACTTTTATCAACAGCATATAAACAAAGTATCGAAATACTTTTTGTGTAAACCTAAACTAAACTTTTAAATGGCGGGAAAGTAAAATTACCCGGTTAATTATCCTTGTCCATCACTATAAAATAAATAAGTTAAAATTAGCATACTTTAAAATTACGATCTAATTTTCTAATATTGAAGTTGATCCGTTTTTGTTTTGAACAAATTAAGAAATATTGCGAATTTTTATACCTGGTGTCATAACAAATGATGAGTGTACTTTTATCTCTTATCACAGATAACTTCCAAACCCTAATATTTACTTTTTCTTTCTTCAGGTATCATCCGAGGTCTCCAATTCGCATCATTCATCACGCAATACTATGGTTTAGTCCTCGACCTTCTGGTCCTTGGTTTGCAGCGCGCAAGTGAGATGGCTGGTCCGCCTCAAATGCCCAACGACTTCCTCACATTCCAAGACACCTCCACCGAGACTTGCCATCCCATCCGTTTGTACTGCAGATATGTGGACCGCGTACACATCTTCTTCCGCTTCAGCGCCGAGGAAGCCAGAGAACTCATTCAGCGATATTTAACCGAACATCCTGACCCGAATAATGAGAATATTGTTGGATATAATAACAAGAAGTGCTGGCCGAGAGATGCGAGGATGAGACTTATGAAGCATGACGTCAATCTGTAAGTTTTAAGATTTTTTGGTTCATTATTTAGACAAGTTATAGTTCAAACTATAAAAGAATCGTTCTTTTCAAATCTCGCCACAAAAAAATAGTTCATTTTGTAAGTGGCGCAGTGATGTTTGCCCGAACAGCTGTTTTTACGTCACGAAACGTCACAGTGTCACGTGAGTGCTCGCATCCTATTATAAACAGAGAAAAATTGGCATAAAATCAGATTTGAATCACTTGCCGGTCGTAGCTTAAGCTGTATTCCATTTTCCACTTAGTTTCACTTAAATCAGTTCAGATAAATTTGTCAAATGAGTAAATGAACTGAATTAATCTAACTGATGCACTTATTGAAGTGAATTATTTCAAAGCAAATTAGAATAAGTAATTCTAGTACTGGAAATAAAGTCAGCGAAGTAATCCAGCGAAATAAATAAGTGATCTAGTTTAGTAAATGTCAGTTAGATCTGATCTAAATGACAAATGGAATACGCCTTTAGTTAAGCATATGACAAGTTCATAGATCACAGGTGTAAACTCTAAATTTTCTCTTTATGAGTTAATTTGATTTCATATCAGTTTCGTTAGAACTGTTTGGTTAACTACATATTCTAGAAAAAAGCAATTGAACAATGATGATTTGCGCAGGGGACCTGAAACCAGTGTAAATGTGAACTGGGAATCATTTCGTTTTCTTGTGTAGACAAGAAACGGTTTGATTCGATACCTTGTTGAACTGAGTTTTAATATTTTCACTAAAAATGTGTATTTACTACCTCTAATTAATTTGTTAGTATAAGTAGTAATAGCATTTAAAATAGCTCTTATATCTACCAGTTGAATGGAAAAATCGTTTAGTTGGTCGCTGAAATGAGCAAAATTAATATTTTAAGTTTTTTCTAAATAATGAAATAGTTATTATTTAGATAAATTCTAAAAATATATTTCAATCTCCTAATAAATTTATCTCTGAAACAAAAGGAAAATATCATATAAAAAATGACAGTTAATATGTAATTTTCATTATTTGGTCTCTGATTTTGATACGATATTTTTTGTTTGTTCGACATAAATTTATTAGAAGATTGGAATATCGGTCCTTGTTATTATTAATTAATTAAATGAAAATATGAACCTGATATATTTAACAATGATGATTTGCGCAGGGGACCTGAAACCAGTGTATATGTGAACTGGGAATCACTTCGTTTTCTTGTGTAGACAAGAAACGGTTTGGTTCGATACCTTGTTTAACTGAGTTTTAATATTTTCACTAAAAGTGTTTATTTACTACTTCTGATTAATTTATCAGTATATGTAGTAATGAAATAGCATTTAAAATAGCTCTTAAATCCACCAGTTGAATTAAAAACTGTTTAATTGGTCGCTGAAAAGAGTAAAATTAATATTTTAAAAGTATTTTTTTAATCATTTATTGTTTTTTATTTGAATTAATTATAAAAATATATTTGTAATTACAAATATAAATGCAATAAGAATAACAATGATGATTTGCGCAGGGGACCTGAAACCAGTGTAAATGTGAACTGGGAATCATTTCGTTATCTTGTGTAGACAAGAAACGGTTTGGTTCGATACCTTGTTAAACTGAGTTTTAATTTCATTTTCGCCAGAAATGTTAAAAAATTATCGTTATAAACAATCATCAATATCTTTGTTGAAAATTTGTTACGCGTTTTTTAGAAATTGTATATTTTCTCAGTGGTCGAGCCGTATTCTGGGACATCAAAAACCGTCTCCCCCGTTCAATAACCACCATCCAGTGGGAGAACAGTTTCGTGAGCGTTTACTCCAAGGATAATCCAAATCTACTGTTCAACATGTCTGGATTTGAATGTCGAATTCTTCCCAAATGCCGTACTACACACGACGAGTTCACACACAGAGATGGCGTTTGGAATCTGCAGCACGAGGGAAGCAAAGAAAGAACTGCACAATGCTTCTTGAGAGTTGACGATGAGAGCATGAGTCGCTTCCATAATCGCGTGAGGCAGATTTTGATGGCTTCTGGATCTACTACGTTCACAAAAGTAAGTCTCTTGCATGTTTACTTTGATTGAAATAAATTTTCATTATTATAATTCTATAATTTTGAGATTTAATTGATTTCTTGGTTAGCTCTATCAATCCACCAGTCAATGCAAAAATTGCTTGATTGGTCGCAAAAGGGAGCAAGATTAATTTTTGGTTTTTAGGAATTGAGAAAAATATGTAGTTTCTTGATTTTTAAATCAAAAACAGATTTCCTTTGATTAAAATAAATTTATCATTATTTGAATTCTCTTTATTTTGGGTATAAAACAATTTCTTGGTGAGCTCTATCAATCCACCAGCCAATGCAAAAATTGCTTGATTGGTCGCAAAAGGGAGCAAGATTAATTTTTGATTTTTGGAATTGGGAAATTTTTTTAGTTTCTTGATTGTGAAATCAAAAACATTTTTCTTTCATTTAAATAAATTTATCATTGTTTTTATTCTCTAATTTTGGGAATAAATATTTTCTTGGTTAGCTCTATCAATCCACCAGCCAACGCAAAAATTGCTTGATTGGTCGCAAAAGGGAGCAAGATTATTTTTTGATTTTTAGGAATTGAGAAAAATTTGTAGTTTCTTGATTTTTTAATCAAAAACATTTTTCTTTCATTCAAGTAAATTTATCATTGTTTTTATTCTTAAATTTGGGAATAAATATTTTCTTGTTTAGCTCTATCAATCCACCAGTCAATGCAAAAATTGTTCGATTGGTCGCAAAAGGGAGCAAGATTATTTTTTGATTTTAGGAATTGAGAAAAATTTGTAGTTTCTTAATTTTTTAATCAAAAACATTTTTTCGTTCATTGAAATTAATTTATCATTATAATTCACTAATTTTGGGAATAAATATTATCTTGGTTAGCTCTATCAATCCACCAGTCAATACAAAAATTGCTTGATTGGTCGCAAAAGGGAGCAAGATTATTTTTTGATTTTAGGAATTGAGAAAAATTTGTAGTTTCTTAATTTTTTAATCAAAAACATTTTTTCTTTCATTGAAATAAATTTATCTTCACTAATGTTGGGTATAAACTGATTTCTTGGTTAGCTCTATCAATCCACCAGTCAAAGCACAAATTGTTGGATTGGTCGCAAAAGGGAGCAAGATTACCTTTTGATTTTTAGGAGTTGAGAAAAATTTGTAGTTTCTTGATTTTTAAATCAAAAACAGTTTTCCTTTGATTGAAATAAATTTATCATTATTTGAATTCTTAATTTTGGAAATAAACTGATTTCTTGATTAGCTCTATCAATCCACCAGCCAATGCAAAAATTGCTTGATTGGTCGCAAAAGGGAGCAAGATTAATTTTTGATTTTTAGGAATTGAGAAAAATTTGTAGTTTCTTGATTTTTTAATCAAAAACAGTTTTCTTTTGATTGAAATAACTTTATCATTATTTGAATTCTCTTATTTTGGGAATAAAGTATTTTCTTGGTTAGCTCTATCAATCCACCAAATCAATGCATATATTGTTTGATTGGTCGCAAAAGAGAGCACGATTATTTTTTGATTCTGCGAAAGTGAGATAATTTTGTAGTTTCTTAGCCATTGTAATCAAGAACACATTTTAAAAATAAACTTTTTTAATGAATCATTTTGATAAAAGTGCGTATGAAATTCACGTTTTATAGTTCTATTATTTTAATTCCAGATTGTGAACAAGTGGAACACGGCGCTGATAGGTTTGATGACATATTTCCGTGAAGCTGTTGTCAACACTCAAGAACTTCTCGACTTGTTGGTGAAATGCGAAAACAAAATTCAAACCCGTATTAAGATTGGTTTGAACTCTAAAATGCCTTCGCGTTTCCCTCCTGTCGTGTTTTATACTCCTAAGGAATTAGGTGGACTTGGAATGTTATCTATGGGCCATGTTTTAATTCCACAGGTCAGTATTTAATATATATTTTATAATTGATTCCACTACCTTATTTTATTATACTTCATGAAAATATAGGACAATCAGTGAAAATACGATGTTAACATTCCTTATATTAAACGAGATATGATTTTTTAAAGTTTCATATTCTAGTGGCTCGTATACTTAGTGTTTTTATTAAGAAATAATTATTTTAATTTGAAATTTTTCGTAACATTGCAAAAATTTGTTCTGACTAATAAGGACGCTTTTTGCGAACTGAGTATTTGTGGCCCCACTGAATTTTTAATCGCTTAAATCTTTTTATTAGAATATTAATGCTGGGTTGCATGAAAATTTTATCGGTTCATTAGTAACTAACGGTTCAATAAATTTCAGAAAATCGCTATTAATACTGTTGCTAGATAAACAATTCTTTAACTAAAGAGCTATTTATTTTTTTCTTGCAACCCAGCATAAATGTTTGTATTGTGTATGTTTTTATCCCTGCTTTTGTTCATTTCAATTATTGTGGAGGATCCTAATGTAATTTTGAGCTCATTCATCCACCAGTTAAATTCCTGATGAATTAATTGGTCAGCAAATGTGAGCTAAATTAAATCTTAATATTTGGCTTAAAGGAATTTTTATAGTTCCTTTTAATTTCAATTTAAGAACAAATAATAATTAGGTATTTTTAGTATTTAGTTAAATTAACATTTTAATTATTTTTGCTCTTTTTTCATGCGAGTCAAAATTATTATTTTTTGATTGGTACGGGTAAAGAGCGAGATAAATATTCTTGAATTGCAATCTTTAAATTTATTATATTGGTTATGATTGTCAGTTCAAGAGACATTAACCATTTCTTTCTTTTAAAAATTTGCAATTTTTAATTATATTTCAAAATTCAATAATTATATTTTCATCGTGATGGGCATTTAACGGTTTATTATAATTATATTATTATATTAATTCATCGGTTAATTAACCAGTTAAATTAAATTTACCATAGTTAATTATGCATATTTTATTAGATTCGCGAAGATCTTAATCAAACTTTTATTTTGATACCAAATGCAACATAATAAGCTAAATATATTCCACGAATAACACAAATTTGTCATTAAAAAAAATGAATTTAAATGATTTTCTGTTTCTCACCTCACAAATTACTATAAAATTAGACCATTTCAAAAATGTCCGCGACCCCTAGGTGTTTATTTTTTTAACTAATAACTTAGTGCCGCCAAAAGGCGGCGAACGAGATATTTCAAAATGAATTTAAGTATAAAGTAACTAAAAAGGTTTATATTGAAAATAAAAACTTATTGTAGTATCAAAATAAATAAAGTGTATTCATCAGTTATTTATGAATTATGTTAGTATGATAGATTTCGAATAATTAACATATCCATTCTTTTCTTCTGTTCACGTTTTGAGGAAAAGAGTGAAATGAAATGTTTCTTGTTTTTTTTTTTTAATTATTACAACCCTGTACACAGCATATAGTAGCCGTCATAATTACTATTATTAATTACTTTTCAATGAACAAACAAATACTAACCGACAAAAATAATCGGACTGTCACTTGTCAAATCATAAACAAAGATGAGTATACGGCACTAACTTTTTTTATCTCCGTCTAACGTTTGCACATGCGCAATGAATTTTTAAAATGGTCTATTATTAAGCTACAATGTTAAAAGAATCAACAACTTTTTTCGTGTAAAAAAAACTAAATACCAAAGTACTTTTAATTTTTTACATTTTGTTAAATCCTAAGCAAACTTTAAAATGGCGAGAAAAAATAAATTAACCGTTAATTATTACGAGATCCACATTAACCCGGTTAATTAACATCAATTATGCTAATTATCATTTCGTTTAATTATCCTTGTCCATCACTATAATTTTAATAATAAAAATAATTACTAACTGCTTAAATTGAATATATTTTCGAAACTAATAATTAAAATTTTCGACGGTCTGGTTTTATTTTATTTCATAATGTAATAATAAAAATTAATATATATATAGTTTAGAGCTATGTGAAAATAAATGTTTATAAACAACACGATATTATTTTCTTCACTAGGGAAGTTTTATTTTACTAAATGTTCATTTCGACTGCCAAGCAGTGAAGAAAAGAATATCGTGTTGTTTATAAATAATAATAATGTTTACAGTCTGACCTTCGGTGGTCAAAACAAACTGATGTCGGAATCACCCATTTCCGTTCCGGTATGAGCCACGACGAAGATCAACTAATCCCGAATTTGTATCGTTACGTCCAACCCTGGGAATCAGAATTCATCGATTCACAGCGCGTGTGGGCCGAATACGCTTTAAAACGTCAAGAAGCCAACGCACAAAACCGTCGTTTAACCCTCGAGGATCTCGAAGATTCCTGGGATCGAGGTATTCCAAGAATTAACACCCTCTTCCAGAAGGATCGACACACTCTAGCCTATGACAAGGGATGGAGAATTCGAACTGAATTTAAACAGTACCAAGTATTGAAACAGAATCCGTTCTGGTGGACACATCAAAGACACGACGGCAAGTTGTGGAATCTAAATAACTACAGAACTGATATGATTCAAGCTCTTGGAGGGGTTGAGGGTATTCTAGAACACACGTTGTTCAAAGGAACGTATTTTCCAACTTGGGAGGGTTTGTTCTGGGAAAAAGCTTCAGGTTTTGAGGAATCGATGAAGTATAAAAAACTCACAAATGCGCAAAGATCCGGTTTGAATCAAATTCCTAACAGAAGATTTACTCTTTGGTGGTCGCCAACGATTAACAGAGCCAATGTTTACGTTGGTTTCCAAGTGCAATTGGATTTGACGGGTATTTTCATGCACGGTAAAATTCCTACGTTAAAAATTTCGCTGATCCAAATTTTCCGAGCTCATTTATGGCAAAAAGTCCATGAATCTATAGTTATGGATTTGTGTCAGGTTAGATAAAAGTCGTAGTTAGTTTAATACTGTTTAATTTCATGGTACTTTTTGTTTGTTACAGGTTTTCGATCAAGAGTTAGACGCATTGGAAATTGAAACAGTTCAGAAAGAAACTATTCATCCACGTAAATCATACAAAATGAATTCGTCTTGTGCTGATATTCTGCTGTTTTCGGCATATAAATGGAATGTTTCTAGACCTTCTCTCTTAGCGGACACAAAGTAAGTTACATCTTAGTAAAAATAAATCTTATTCTAATTTGTGATCAAATTGGTTAGTACGAAATTCTTTAACAAATAATTAAATATAAATAAAAATATATCATCACGCCTTCTACCCATTACTGGGCGTGGCACTCTGCCGAAGCAGATTTCGGTAATTGATATATTTATGCGCGTGAAATGCGGTTACCAGTCGTCAAATCACGTTAGTGGAGGGGGAGCCACAGGAGTAGTATTAATGTGGTGAAAATGTTTGTCGCCAGTGGATATAGAACCAGGGTTCTCAGGATCCACAGGCCGACACGATAACCACTGTGCCACCTACTCCACAAATAACTAATAATTAATAGTACCAATTTTATTATTTCTTTGATCTTTATTCACAATTGCTAATGCTTAATTCAGATTTCATTCATACAATAGTACTTTCTTCATTAATTAATTAAATAGCGAAGTTGAGCCAAATTAAATTTTAAATTGAAAGGAATATTTAACCTTCTTTAATTTTAATTTAAGAACAAATTTAAATTAGGTACTTTTAATACTTATGTGGTAGGTGGCTCAGTGCAATCGATCCTTAGAACCGAGGTTCGATTCCCACAGCAGACAAACATTTGCACCAAATTAAAATTTACCCTGTGGCTCCCCCTTCACTAACATCTTTGGGGGCCGTGATTTAACGACTGGCAACCGTACTTCACGCGCATAAATATATCATTTACTGAGATTTACTTCGGCAAAGTGCTACATCCAGTAATGGGTAAAAGGTGTGATATATTTTATATTTATTTTTAATACTTTGTCAATTTTATATTGTACTTATATATGCTCTTCTTCTAATGCTAGTCAAAATATTTCCTTTTTTGATTAGTTAATGCAAGGAGCTAGATAAAAATTCTTGAATTGCAATTTTTAAATTTATTATATTGGTTATGATTGTCAGTTCAAGAGACATTCACCATTTTTTTATTATTATTATTATTATTTGCAATTTTTAATAGTATTGGAGAACGAATTTGAGCCAAATTAAATTATGAATTTATTGGAATTTTCATACTTTCTTTAATTTTAATTTAAGAACATATTTAAATTTGGTACTTTTAGTACTTTTTCAATTTTATATTGTAGTTATTTATGCTCTTCTTCTAATGCTAGTCAAAATATTTTCTTTTTTGATTAGTTAATGCAAGGAGCTAGATAAAAATTCTTGAATTGCAATTTTTAAATTTATTATATTGATTATGATTGTCAGTTCAAGAGACATTAACCATTTTTTTATTATGATTTGCAATTTTTATTAGTATTGCTTTAAATTCACAACTATGCTAATGGGAAAACAAATTTAGATATTAGAAGGAATCTACCATTTTCATTGGTTTATTTCTTTTTTTGTCAAGAAATTCATTCAATATTTCATTATATACTGGCCAAAATATTATAATCTTGCCTGTCTTTGTCTTTAATTTATTTTTATTGATTGACATGCTTACTTTAATAATTTATTTTCAATAAATTAAATATTTGCAATATTAAAATAGTTTCCATATAGGTAAAAATACAGAAAATCATCCTAATGAAAATCATCTTAATGCTGGATCTATTTCATTTTAAAATCAGTCTTGACAGACATAACATTTTCCTAAATTAATATTTATTTTTCCATTTTTAGAGACACGATGGACAACACAACAACACAGAAATACTGGATCGATGTTCAACTTCGTTGGGGCGATTACGATTCTCACGACATTGAACGTTACGCCCGCGCTAAATTCCTCGACTACACCACCGATAACATGTCTATCTATCCTTCTCCTACCGGTTTATTAATCGCCATCGATCTTGCTTACAATTTACACAGCGCCTACGGAAACTGGTTCCCGGGTTGTAAACCCTTGATTCAACAAGCCATGGCGAAAATCATGAAAGCCAATCCTGCCCTTTATGTACTTCGCGAGAGAATTCGTAAAGCTTTACAGCTGTATTCTTCCGAACCAACTGAGCCGTACTTATCCAGTCAGAATTACGGAGAATTGTTCTCCAATCAAATTATTTGGTTTGTGGACGATACAAATGTATACAGAGTCACAATTCATAAAACTTTTGAAGGAAATTTGACAACTAAACCAATTAATGGCGCTATTTTCATTTTTAATCCTCGTACTGGACAACTTTTCTTGAAAATTATTCATACTTCAGTTTGGGCTGGACAAAAACGTCTTGGACAGTTGGCCAAATGGAAAACAGCTGAAGAAGTTGCTGCTTTAATTCGATCACTTCCGGTTGAAGAACAACCTAAACAAATTATCGTAACGCGTAAAGGAATGTTGGATCCATTGGAAGTCCATCTTCTAGATTTCCCTAACATTGTTATTAAGGGTTCAGAATTACAATTACCATTCCAGGCCTGTCTTAAGGTAGAAAAATTCGGTGATTTAATCTTAAAAGCCACAGAACCACAAATGGTTTTGTTTAACTTATATGATGATTGGTTAAAAACCATTTCTTCTTACACCGCATTCTCAAGATTAATTTTAATTTTACGAGCGTTACACGTTAACACAGAACGAACTAAAGTGGTTTTAAAACCAGATAAAACTACAATCACTGAGCCTCATCACATTTGGCCGACTTTATCCGACGACGAATGGATTAAGGTTGAAGTCCAACTTAAAGATTTAATCCTCGCTGACTACGGAAAGAAAAATAACGTGAATGTAGCATCTTTGACCCAATCAGAAATTCGTGACATTATTTTGGGAATGGAAATCAGTGCACCATCGGCGCAACGTCAACAAATCGCAGAAATTGAAAAACAAACCAAAGAACAATCACAATTAACTGCAACAACAACGAGAACTGTAAACAAACATGGCGACGAAATCATAACAAGCACAACAAGTAATTACGAAACACAAACATTCAGCTCGAAAACAGAATGGAGAGTTCGCGCTATCAGTGCGACCAACTTACACTTGCGAACTAACCACATTTACGTCAGTTCTGACGACATTAAAGAAACAGGCTATACTTACATTCTTCCTAAAAATGTACTTAAAAAATTCGTTACTATTTCTGATCTTCGCGCTCAGATTTGCGCGTATTTGTACGGCGTGAGTCCTCCAGACAATCCTCAAGTAAAAGAACTTCGTTGTTTGGTTCTTGCTCCTCAGTGGGGTACTCACCAAGCGGTTCACCTTCCAAACACACCTCCAAATCACCCGTTCTTGAAGGATATGGAACCTCTTGGTTGGATTCACACGCAACCGAATGAATTGCCGCAACTTTCTCCGCAAGATATCACAACACACGCGAAGATAATGAGTGAAAATTCAGCTTGGGATGGAGATAAAACTATTATTATCACTTGTTCATTTACTCCTGGTTCTTGTTCTTTGACGGCGTATAAATTGACTCCTTCGGGATACGAATGGGGAAGACAGAACACGGATAAGGGAAATAATCCTAAAGGATATCTACCAAGTCATTATGAAAAAGTACAAATGTTGTTGAGTGACAGATTCTTAGGATTCTTCATGGTTCCTGCGCAAGGAAGTTGGAATTACAACTTTATGGGTGAGTTTTTTTTTTTATATTTTCTTTTTGCTCTATCAATCTACAGTAGTTTCTTGATTTTTTTAATCAAAAACAATTTTCCTTTCATTTACATAAATTTATTATTATTTTAATTAACTGATTGTGGAAATAAACTGATTACTTGGTTAGCTCTATCAATCCACCAGTCAAAGCACAAATTGTTTGATTGGTCGCAAAAGGGAGCAAGATTAATTTTTGATTTTAGGTATTGAGAAAAATTTGTGGTTTCTTAAATTTTCAAATCAAAAACATGTTTCGTTTCATTTCAATAAATTTATCATTATTTGAGTTCTCAAATTTCTTGGTCGGCTCTATCAATCCACCAGTCAATGCAACAATTGTTTGATTGGTCGCAAACGGGAGTAAGATTAATTTTGATTTTAGGAATTGAGAAAAATTTGTAGTTTCTTGATTTTTATATCAAAAACATTTTTCCTTTCATTTCAATAAATTTATCATTATTTGAATTCTCTTATTTTGGGTATAAACCAATTTTGGGAATAAAATATTATCTTGATTAGCTCTATCAATCCACCAGTCAATACAAAAATTGTTCGATTGGTCGCAAAAGGGAGCAAGATTAATTTTTGATTTTTAGGAATTGAGAAAAATATGTAGTTTCTTGATTTTTTAATCAAAAACATTTTTTCTTGCATTTAAATAAATTATCACTTTATATTCTCTAATTTTGGGAATAAAATATCTTGGTTAGCTCTATCAATCCACCAGTCAATGCAAAAATTGTTCGATTGGTCGCAAAAGGGAGCAAGATTAATTTTGATTTTAGGAATTGAGAAAAATTTGTAATTTCTTGATTTTTTAATCAAATACATTTTTCATTTGATTTAAATAAATTTATCATTATTTAAATAAATAAATATATCATCACGCCTTCTACCCATTACTGGGTGTGGCACTCTGTCGAAGCAGATTTCGGTAAGTGATATATTTTGCGTGTGAAGTGCGGTTACCAGTCGTCAAATCACGGCTAGCCACCCTATCATTATCATTATTTGAGTTTTAAATTTTTTTGGTCAGTTCTATCAATCCACCAGTCAATGTAAAAATTTTTCGATTGGTCGCAAAATGGGGCAAAATTAATTTTTGGAACTGAGAAAAAATTGTAGTTTCTTGATTTTTTATTCGAAAACATTTTCCCGCTCATTCAAATAAATTATATTATTATATTTTTAACCTTTATATAAATAAAGATATCATCACACTTTTATAATTAATTCATTCAACCATTTAAATCTTTATAGGTGTCCGACATGACCCGTCCATGAAATACGAGCTCCAGCTCGCTAACCCGAAAGAATTTTACCATGAAGTGCACAGACCAGCGCATTTCTTAAACTTCTCTTCGTTGGAAGATGGCGACGGAAGTGGCGCTGATAGAGAAGACTTATACGCGTAACCACCTGCGTACTGGTAATTCCGGTTGTTATAATCGTAATTAAATTATTAAAAGAAGCACTTTTAAGTCAATAATAATCAGTATATTAAAAAGAATATTTAATTTAAATAATAGATTTAATCCAACATTGAATAATTACATTTTGAGCGATTTATTGAACAAATCAGAAATATTGATCAATATATTTATTATATTTTGTTGGATTAGAATTAAGTTATTATTATTATTTTATTTGGAATAACGTGGAATTATTGTTTCATAAATTTATTAAATAATATTGAATTGAATTATTTATTATTATTTCGCTAAAACTTGTTTAATTTTATTTTCAAAATGAGTTATAAATAATTAAGATTGTTTAAGTTACTAATAGACGATCTCTAAGCTACAGAGTAGTGTTGAATTTGGTTGAATATGTTTAAATGTTGGATCAAATATATTTTAAATTCATTTTGTTCTTGAAATTATTGATGTACAATAGACTTAAAAATATTTCTTTATAATAGTCAATTCTGACAAATATAAAATTTCAAAGTGTGATTTGATTGTATTTTGTATGTTTGTAAATAGTTCTGAACTTTTATTTGAATTTTTAGGGTAAGAATTATTTTTAAGGTAGCATTTACTTGATTTTTTTCATGTAAATTAATTAATAATAAAGTATATTCTTTTCCGTATTTGATGTCTCTCTGTTTTGTCTCTTTTCCTGGGTTAGAAAATTATTGTTTGTCGCAGTTCAAATTGTCTTCTTTTATTATTATTAGGAACTGTTTGTATTTGCATAACTGCTATTTGATGGAAGTAACGTAACTTAAATAGATTTGTTATAATTTAATTGTGTAAATGCATGTTCATATCGCAATCATTTCATTAGTTTTCGTGATGTAGTTATTGAGTGGATCTCGTGTTTGGAAGAGCAGTAGTAGTGGTTTTTAGAATACATATTTTATTTATTTGCATTTAATTATTGTGCAAACGTGAACATTTTGTTTTGGCTGAAAACAGGTGAGTAGATAACATTAAAACTACTTTGTTGATATATAAGGTGGCAGCGAGCAACTTCATGTTGTAATAATCATGTCTTGATAACAAAGTAAAACAAATTTAATAAAATATCTGAGTATTGAGATTGAGTGAGTGTAGTTCATATCAGTTTTGTGTTTACTTATTTATATTTTTATAATACAAAGACAAAAATGTCAATTGCGATGTGGAACTGAGTCTAAATAAATAAGAAAAAACTTTCCATCACTTGTCACAAATTCCACAAAAATGTACAGCACGTTTGAATCAACGTATCAGGTCATCATGCCGGCTTACATAAGGCATATTCCATTTGCCATTTGCATCAGATCTAACTTACATTTACTGAACCAACTTATTTATTTATTTCGCTGCATTACTTTGCTCACTTTATTTTCAGTACTAGAATTACAGATTCTATTTTACTTTGAAATAATTCACCCTAATAAGTGCATCAGTGTGCTTAATTCAGTTTGTTTTGCCATGTGTCAAATTTATCTGAACTGATTTATGTGAACCAAGTGGCAAATGGAATACAGCTATAGTTTTTAACATCCGTCAGTTCAGCTTAAAGAGTAATACAGTTCTATAACCCCTTGTTGGTCTAGTTGGATAGGTGATCGCACCATACTGATGAGTCCCTAAAGGACGAAACGCGTCTATGGTTAACGCTGCACTGACCAGCCGTTTGATGATGACCTGATAAGTTGATTCAAACGTGCTGTAAATTTTTGTGGTATTTTTGACAAATGATGGAATTTTTTTTCCTATTTTTCTTATTTATTATATTTTTATTATTGATATTCTTTCAAATACTGAAGTTAACAGAGGATAGGATATTTAGAAACAATTATTTTTAGTTCCTTTTAGCAAATAATTTATTTTAAAGTTATTATTCTTCTTCCGCAAAATTACAGCCTAGCTTTGATGGTTTGTAGGGAAACCAGCGATGTAGAAACATATTTTTTCCGTGGCTCATATTCCAGATATGACACAAACTTAATTATTTTTTTTATATATATGAAACGAATAATAAAAATAGTTTATTTTTCCTGATATTAATGATATATAACTTTGCAATCTTATAATATGTTACATAAAAATAATTAAATACTAATTTTTGTTGTCTATCGATGAGTATAAATTATTTTTACAGAAATGAATGAAGTTACATATGAATTAACAAATAAAATATTATAAACAAATGATTAATAGGCACCCCAATGCTGTTCTGTTGTGCAATGTGCTAACTAACTGTTCAGTCGTTGACACTAAAGAAAGCCGATCTGTGGAATGTAAAATGCTTGCAGGATATCCTCTATAAAGCGGAACTGCGATTAGAAATATTTTACTATTATTTGTTATACTTAGCACATAAAGCGCTTCGCCGACCAGGATTAACTGCCATAGACCAGTGGCATGAACACAATTTCACAGTGGCGTTATGTTGGGAATACAGTTGTCCCATTGTATCCCCACTTCTCTTGCAAATGAGCAGTAGGAAAGGGCATATAGTTGTTACAAAATGAAATCTGTGCAGAGTAAAACAATTCGTAGTGAAGCACAGATGTGCGATAATGAAGCACAAAATAAAGCGATAAAGTTAAATTTATCAGTGAAAACTCAAAAAAAAATTAATAAAATACTTCAATCGAGACTAGCAAATTTTACAGATGCGACGCCCATGGTTTACTATGTAACAACACGATTGCGTGGAGTACTCTCCCTTATCGCGCCGATTTTCTTTCGTGACACGGATGTAGTAGATGCTGATAGACAAAAATAATGTTAATCACAAAGTTATTAGAGTTGTTCGATAGGAGGCAACAAAGTAACTTATTACAAAATTTGTTATTAACTATGTAAACGTAAGAGTACTTAAAAATCGTGAGATTTAATGACATTTTGGTTAGATCATGAGATTCTCTTTCAAATCGTGAGATCTGGCAACACTGACACTGAGAGGAGTGTCTTCGGAGGTCGCTACTATCGTTGGTACATTCGATGTAAAAGTGGGATTTACAAAAATGACGGTTTATTTAAATTTATGAAATAATAAGATAGCGTGTATTTTTTTCATTTATAAAAATAGCATGTCAAAATAATAATTATTATGATGAATTAATCATGAAAAAATATCTCATTAATAAATTTTAATAAATGCGCATATCGTACATGGTGCGGCGGCCAAGTGTTTTCACTTTCGCGCCAAAGTAGAGGCACGCCATTCGTTATATACCTGAGTGGGTGGAATTAAAGCGCATTCCAGCCACAGTTTTACTTTAATTTGTGGGAGCTTTATAAATATATTTGTAATTTGGTATGTAACATTTTCTGACCATCAGTCTGACATTTAAATTTTTTTAACCTTTTCACTACATTCGTAAAATTGATTACAAAATTAAATCGTCCTTAAACTATTTCTGCAATCGCATGATGTCTTAAAATCGCTTATTGACAAGAGCTGTGTTTTATTAAACTTTCATTTCATCGTTGATTGATGATGACAAGGCGTGGTTTACTTTTTTTTGTTGATGACATCCCTATTTAAAGTATTAAAAATTATTTTATTTTTCTATGTTAAAACGGGCTACGAACGATTGTAGACATCTGCTGGAAAGTTAGTGTAATCGAAATATAGATAGGCAAGTAAATTATTTGCTCTTAAAATAATATACACAATATTACCTGTATTTATTTGGGTTTGTTGAAATTATTGCATAGTTCGCAAAATATATCTTATTTTGTTTTACCTTTCCCAGAAGGCTGCTAAGTAAACATTTCAAGATGTTTTTAAATTAACGGTGTGATAGTGTTACAAGTTCATATTTTGGTAATACGAATATTTAAAAACCTAACTTAGTCTAAATAAAAAGTCAAGTACCGAATGTAAAAATAAATAATAGAAAAACAAAAATTTTAAAAATATTCAAATAAAATCAGCAGAAAAATTGTATTCCTCAGTAATGTCTTAAGATAATAAATAAACATTTTGATTGAACTCGCTTCGCTTGCTTTTTCAGTAATGAAATAGTACATTGTAACACTAGTGTTGCAATGGCCATTGCCACATACTTGTTACATACTATTTTTCTACGATCGTGAGCTTTTATTTCATAATATCTATATTTGACATCTGTAATTTACTGTTATATTTCATATTAATTCAAATAATAGTATATTACATAATATCAGGAGAGTGACATTTTACTTGAAACGGTTGTTTGAAATACGAGGCCGCAGACTGACCATTTTATTTCGATGAGTCAAGTAAAATTACTTTCCATCATACGTACACTATTTTTTCTGAAACCGTTTAATTTAATCAACAATTAATCATAAATCATTCAAAATGTTTAATTTTTTTATATAAATTGTACTGACAGCAGTCTATGTATCCAAAGTTACAATAAAAAAAATCTGGTGTGGCACCACACGACTTTCTTATACACAGCATATTTAATATTTAAAATATATGAATGTTATATTATATTATGGGATGGCTAGCACAGTGGTATGAAGTCGGCCTGTGGATCCTGAGGTCCCTGGTTCGATTCCCACAGGCGACAAATTTTCATAATTTGAAAAAGCTATCCCTGTGGCTCCTCCACCACTAACATGTTTGGGGGCCGTGATTTGACGACTGGTAACCGCACTTCACGCGCAAAATATATCACTTACCGAGATCTGCTTTAGCAGAGTGCCACACCCAGCAATGGGTAGAAGGCGTGATGATATATTTTATTTATTTTATATTATATTATTAAACATGTAATTTAGTTTTTCAGTAATTCAGCATTTATCTGTTTATGTCTAACTTTACTGATGAGGCATATACAGGATGTCCGTTTTTCGAGCCTAACCCTTGCTATCTCAAGAACCGTGAGATACGAAGTCAATTAAATTGAGGCAAAGTTGCCAAATTAGTTGACCATTTTAATAATGTATTTGTTTTTCCGAAAAAAGACATAGATAACTAGATACAGCGAAAATTAAAATCTATGTTTTTTTGTTTCTATTGCTCCTATGATTATTGAAATATATTATTAAATATAAAAATTAGTTTTTCTCAAAATTAGACGCGTATACAGAAAAATTGCAAATAATATTTTATGTTCCAAATATTTTTGCCAACATCTTTTATTTCAAACTTTTTTTCGTAACTGATTCCATTTTTGAAATAAATGGAATTTTTTATTTTTTGTGTCCAGTAAACTTCCTCTTCAGGTTTTTAAATTTCACTCAAAATCAACTCAGCTCTTCGTATTTTCATGAAACTTATAATTACCAAGTTTCGTTAACAAATCTTATCTCGTTCATGAGATATTGCACACTTGGACACACACATGCGCGCACACCCATACAGACACATACAGACATCATTGAGAAAATGATCAAAACGGATTCAGTGGACCTCAAAACACGTATTTCCGCGAAAATCTCGTCAACGATTTTTTCACGATTACAATACTTCCTTATACTGCGTATAAGAAAGTAATAACAGTCAGGTAAAATCTTTACTAGACTGTTATTTTTGTTGTAGCCTTGGATACGTACTTAAACTGTTTTGGTAAAAATCTACGTTCCATACTAAAATTGGACAAGAAAGTAAGTACTTTCTTGTCGGTTCAGAAAAAATAAATATAAATATATCATCACGCCTTTTACCCATTACTAGGGTCGTTGATTTCCTCCGAAGTTTGAATTTCTGAACGTTCGAACATTCAAATGTTTTGAACTTCGTCAGAAAAACTTCGAATTTACGAATTTTCGAATTTTTACCACTGAATTAACGCCATCTGTCATCTCCAAAGACGCTCACGCATATTTGCGAAAAGTCGGCCACGAATTAAATAATAAATTCGGCGAGAAGTCTCCTGCAAAAACTATGCAAGTTTAGGCGTCTTAATTAAGACATCTATTCTCTTACCGCCCATCTAAATGCTATGAACTTTTAGTAAAACGTTTTAAAATGACAATAAAAAGGATACAAAAACGTCTTAATTAAAACGTTTTTGGCAGTGTAGCGAAATTTTAAGTCTAAATTGAATTAATTTGGCAAATAATAATAATTAATAATAGTTACTTATGAATTAATACAAAACTCTGCAAATGAGTTTATTCTGAAAATAATTCATATCAATATGCCGTGTTCACGTTAGGATCCAGATTCATAATTCGAATAATTGAAAAATTCGGAACATTCAAAAATTTGAAAGTTCGAATCTAAATGTGAAGGTTCAATAAATCCGAACAATCGAAGTTTCGAATATTCGAAAAATCAACAACCCTACCCATTATTAGGTGTGACACTCTGCCGAACCAGATCTCGGTAAGTGATATATTTATAGCAGTTTTGTATAAAGGTAAAATGCATAAAAGTAAAATAGAAGTAACAGAATAAATGATTTTGATCACAGAATACGGTAATGGTGTTAATCTGCAGATTAATCATAAAAACTAAGGGTTGTTATTCATCGATCGAATTACAGAATAGGGGAAACAGTTACAGTTACAGAATATAGGGGAATGTTTTGTCGTATTGCAATAATCGAATCCGAGACTTCTAGGTCCACAAGCTATGCATGATTATTAAATTCACAATAGATTATGAAAACTAAATATATGCATTACGTACTTTTGTAAATTTCCCGTCGGTGTTTTTTATTTATTCATTTCTTGAAGAACATTTTTGTTGATATTTAGGTGCGACTATTAAACATTTACTTTAGAAGTTAATTTCATTATCGGTAATATTTTGTACATATTTACCTTACTATCGATAACATAATTATTTTATGTTCTCTTCGTAAGAGGATATAACACATCATAATTAGATAAGATAATTATTTTATGTCAATTTATTTGCCGAAAATATTGATTCATATTTTATAGCTGATTAATATCAAATATTTGTTTAGTGGTTGATATTAGCACAAAATTAAAAAATAATAAACAAATTTGTGAAATTGAAATCTATATTTTAAAGCTTATTTTACAAGCAAATATTTGTTATAAGTCATGTGCTAGAGCAGTAGTTCTTAAACTGTGATCCGCCTTGCAATCGTAAGGAATCCGCAAAAAAATTATTGAATTCAAACCATTTGGAATTGTAAACTAATGGGGGATTCAAGTGGTAGAGCTTTTTAATATATATTTATTAAAATAAATTCTTGACCGTACATCATATTTAATACAATATAAAACCATACCATAAATGATATCTTTATTGCTGAAATATGAAAGTTAAAGTTGAATAATTTAAAATGTTCACACTGCCATATTGCAATGACGTAGTTGCATTAAGCCAATCACAGAGCTTTGTCTGAAACGTTTGTCGGTGCTCAAGAAGACGAAGAAGAAATAAGCATTCAGCATTCTACGATTCTACCAATGACGTATAATACTAGACGAATTATGCCGTATTCAAGTCAATGCAGTGTTGTGAAGCAGAGAGGGATGGAATAACTTTTGGGTCCGCCGGGTGCGCGGCAAGGAGCGAGTACACTTTGATGTTATGCAAGTTGCTCCTTGCCGCGCACCCGCCTCACCAACCAGTTATTCTATCCCTTTCTGACTCACAACAAACGCCGATGTTATCCGTCTAGTTATGTTTTGTCTGAGGATTCTACTGACAACGACAAGTTACGTGTTATTTATCTCTGTCTTATCTGTCTCTCTTTAAGCTAAGATGCAACTACGTCATATTAATTTGTTTCGAAAGTTTAAATATTTTTATCATGCTTAATACAAGTTTTTAAAAAAAATAAAAAATTTGGGTATAATTATTTTATTACGTAGATTAATATATAAAAAATTCAAAAAAGTCTTGAAAGGCCCATTGCGCATCGAGTGAAAATATATAAATTAATTATTTAAAATTATACCATAAAATTTACAAATATTGCGTAAATATAAAAATAAATATCGTTAATGCATATGAATCTTTTGCTCCGAGTTAGAAAATATTAATAAATTCGCTGTTTGAACAGACATATCATAAAATACAGATGAATGCATATAAAATATGTAATTAAAAGATGAAATATGCATTTGTCGGATCCTATTTTCGTACGCGATTAAAAATTATTTATATACATAATAGCTAGGAAAATTATTTATTACATAGTAACATATTGATATGATTATTAATTTATTTGTAATTTGTAAATACAAACATCAAAATTTGAAATATGAAACATTTATAAACATATACATAAATTTATACTTATTAAATAGGAAAAATAGAATTTTTTTTTGGCAAATATAAAATGGCAACAAATATAATCACAAACATACCACGGAGTAGTGGAAACCGTGACTATCTTATCGTAACATATCTATTTACGTAAATGTTACGTACATAATTACATAAACTTTAATTAATTAATGACTTTATAATAAAAATAACATAAGTCTATTTTATTCATATGTACAATTATAAAATATTACGAAAGATAAAAAAGAATTACGGTAATACAAATTTTGAGACAACGTAGTTAATGCTGTCAAATTAAAAAAAATCAGTTTGTACTGTTATTTATACGGTGTGTCTATTAAATACTGTTAACAAAATGTCTCTATACAACTATTTACATTCGGTATTTTGTACAGTCTGCACCAAAAAGAAAGATCATAATTACTACTATACATAAATAAGTGCATAACAACGATCATGATTTCTTTTGTTGATTAATATTTTTCTGTATGAAATGGCAGTTTATATAATAACTTGTGCATAATATAAAAAGAGTTATGATCGTTCTACTTGGTGCGAACTATAGTTGCAAGAGATTCCTAAGTACTTTCAGGATAAACCAAAACTTGTTTTTAGAACCAAGGTCATTCGAATACGTTCGTTTAATAAACAAGTGGAATACGAAGACAAATAGTTATCGAGGAAAACCCGCCATAGTCTCGAATTACGTGGGGACCTTAGCATTTAGTTTATCTTTACGTCTTTTTTATTTCTTCTCCTCTCTTCCCGTCCGGTAGTGAATTGTTGGCGGTGGTTCAAGCCGCTGTGGAAGTGGTTAGAGCGAAACTATCGTGTGTTCCATTCCCGGCGCTAGTCGACGTCACGGCGGTAGATCTTGTTGATGAGGTTGGAGCGAATGTCTGCGCCAGATATGGGCGGCCCATCATCACGTGGTAGCTAGAAAATTGGAGAGAAAATTAGGACAAAAATAAAGGATATTTATTCTTAAAAATAGGTTTTTTTTAAGGGTAGTTTCGGAAGCAACTAACAGTATTTTATATGGATATAGGAACACAAGTATTGAAGGATACATTTTCGGATGTTGATGGTCATTTTACAAGAAAAGTGTTTAGCTGTAGGAACAGGTCTTTCTACCTTTAGATAAAGTTACTGATTAACTATACACAATTTTGTTAGGGTAGAAAAAAATAGATAAAGTGCTTGATAATTACCATATACAGGCTGTTCCATTTCAGTGTGCCATCATTGCTATCTCGAGAACTATAAGAGCTACGAGGTTGGTTAAATTAGCAAAGAACCACCATTAAACTGTTCTGTATAATATTGTTTCATTGTTTGTTGTTAAATGTTATTAATTTTAACATTATTGTAGTTACACCATTGTTTGATTTGTTTATTTTTCTATTAATTTCTATCCAAAGCACTCTTGTTTCAGCCAGATATAAATAAAATACATATAAATTTAACATGCATTTTTCTCAATTATTTTATATATTAAAATATGATATGTTTATATCGTTGAAATCAGAAAAAAATACCCTATCGAATAGCCTAAAAAAAACATATATTCCCATTTAAAATAAGAAAGTTGTAAAAAAATATTTTTTTCATTGCAATAGTCTTGTAAAATGGTGTTTTTTTTTGCTAATTTAACCAACCTCGTAGCTCTTGTAGTTCTCGAGATAGCAATTATGGCACACTTAAATGGAACATACTATACATCAGATCAATGAAAAATTGTAGCATAAAAAATTATAAAAGGATATAAATATTAATTTGACTGTTATTAGTAATACAAGGAAAGTAGATTTTTCTAATTATATTGATCGAATTTTGAAGAATATGTTTTTTCATATAAAAATTATATTGTGTTTCACTTATATAACAAATAGATATCAGATATAAATAAAAAAATAAATATATCATCACGTCTTCTACCCATTAGTGGGCGTGGCACTCTGCCGAAGCAGATCTCGGTAAGTGATATATTTTGCGCGTGAAGCGCGGTTATCAGCCGTCACATCATGGCCCCCAAATATGTTACTGGTGAGGGAGCCACAAGGGTAGTTTTAAAATGGTGAAAAGTGTTTGTCGCCTGTGGGAATCGAACCAGGGTTCTCAGGATCCACAGGCCGACTTGATACCACTGTGCTAGCTACCCCATATCGGATATCTAATAGTTAAAATATTAAAAGAAATTGCATCGATGTTACAGTATATATTATGAAAAACAAGCATTTTAATCAGTTATTTTTATTTATTTCTGAGATAGTCGAAATTTTATATATAAAAAAGACTGGCCCTAAATTAATAAATAAAACTTGAGAAATTTATATAATTTTAAAATGCTAAATTTAAATTAAATCATTGGAAATTATTTTTCAAGATATGCATCAAATAAAACTTTCTATATAACTTTCATTTGAAGTTCTTTCCTTAAAATGAAGTAAGAAGAAATGAAAGTTGGGAAAACTAATATACAATTCCAATAAAAAAGCTACCATAGTTGTTTATACAACTAGTAATGAAAGTAACACTTTTTTCAGGTATTTGAAGTCAATCAAATAAGTGAAAATGAACATGCTATCATTACGTGTTCTATACGTATTTTTTTGCATATTGGTATTAAATTACAAATTAATAATAATAAAAAAGTCTAATTAAACCAATGGGACTATAGTATTTACTAGACTACCCGAATAAACTATTACTATTTTTACTCAGGTACTTTAGCCACTACGTTTTTTTTCCGATTTTTAAAATAAATGAAAAATGCATCACTTTCTATACAATTTTTCGTTAAAAAAGATATTATTCATGGTTAATATGAAAAAATAAATTTTGGATTTGAAAAATATCACACAATCTGTACATATTAAAAGTTTGGTTTCTTCTTGTTATTTAATTAAAATCCAGGACTGTGCGATATTTTTATTTTTGCTTGTTTATGACCTAATATTCCAAGAATATGTTGTTCCCAGTAAACAAACAACAAACAGGAAAACAAAATACTGTTTTTAATAGTAACTTCCTACACATTTCCTTGAAAATATTTACCTATACATGCAATATTAATAACAAACTTGTATACTTACCAAACATTAAAACTAAAATCTACAGTGTTCTGCATCTTGTCTTGTGAGAGAGTACAGAACACATCAAAACTTACAATCTAAAAATACTGACAGCATGCAGCAGCAGAGAAAGACAGAGCACCGTAAGTCATTAGTTCGTAGAGACTTAGGCTGAGGTGTTAGAGTTAGACACTGCGCCCTTTTGTCGTGCACTAGGGCTTCAACTACAACACAATCTACTTACGAATTCATCGACGTCTAAATTCAATTCATTGCAGCTACTTATTCATTTAGTCAAATGTAAAATTGTCAAATGAATATTAAATTGGTCGAGAATAAGTTTTATGGTAATTCTACGTTGGTTGCAAATTTACAGTGCAGTTTAATGTTGAATTTAAATGAAGACTATAAAAGTAATTAATGGACAAGGGCTTAAGTAGTAAAAAAGTCTTTTATTGAAGAATAGACAACGTTTCGGCCAAGGTTATGGCCACCTTCAGGTCTATATAAAATTATAAAAATATAAACAAATTACAAAATTGTGTGTCTAATTAACAATCGCAACTTACCGACAATACAAAGTTGGTACATTTCTAACATAAAGTGTATATATTGACGTAATTATTTGGGGCAGACATGATAAAATGAAAAAATATATATTTGAATTGAAGTAGGATGCGGGCACTCACGTGACACTGTGACGTTTTTGTGACGTAAAAACAGCTGTTCCGGGAAAGATCACTGCGCCACCTATAAAAATTAACTATATTTTGGGAAGAGATTTGAAAAGAACCGGTTCTTTTCAAATCTCGTCCCAAGAAATAGTTCATTTTTGTAGGTGGCGCAGTGATCTTTCCCGGAACAGCTGTTTTTACGTCACAAAAACGTCACAGTGTCACGTGAGTGCCCGCATCCTATTGAAACAAAAGTCAAGGAATCTAAATTACATGTTTGCTCACGAAGAGTCAAATTGCGACTGAGTGAAAAGTTTACAACGCAAAATTCTACTCTTCGTGGGCAGACATGTAATTTATATTTCTTGACTTTTGTTTCAATTTCAATTCAAACAATTTTTTTATTTCATTTTATCTTGTCTGTCCCGAATAATTAATTACGTCATTTTATATACTTCATATTTGAAATGTACCAAGTATGTACTCGTCAGTAACTTGCAATTGTTGTAATTGTTTATAATTTTATATTTTTATAATTTTATGTCGACCTGAAGATGGCCATAACGTTGGTCGAATCGTTATCCATTCTTTAATAAAAGAATTTTTTCAACTTAAGTCCTTCTCTATTAATTACTTCTATCCAAATTTTTGGCTTATTAAAATTTACTACATATTTGAAATAAAGACTGTTCTGTTTTATGTTCGTGTTATTATTTTATTTCTTCAATGAAACAAAGCTGGCATCCTACTTTGGGAGGAATGCTTTGATGTAAGTAAAACAAAAATAAATATAAATGCTGATATTTTCAGTGATCAATTACAGACGACTAATTAATCGCAATTGTTGAATTGTTTTGCTTTTTGTCATTCAAACATTTTCGATGACAACTTTTTAAACATCTGCAGCTGCAGAGCTGTTACTCAGAGTAGAGTAAAAGATGTCATGAGCAATACATTTGAAGTATTTTCCTTGTGAAGATCAGAATATCAGTCAAGTAATCCAGAACAGCAATATTATAAAAGCATTCTCCTAAAAATAAACATCAATTTGTTTATGTACAACAAATTTACCCAACTCCAATGAAATAATAGTTTAAAAAATAAAAAGCATGTTAATATTACAACCAGGCGTAACTAAATTTGTACCCGTGCAAACCCAGACTATACTCTAACAACCAACCAAACTTTGTCAACCACTGGCGTCACCAACAACAACTAATTTACGGAGGATTTACAATCTAAACTAAACAATCACTAATGGTCAGTTGCATCATCAAAAGTTAAATTTTAAATTTGGTTTGATAAATAAAAGCAAAGTGAAATTAGATTTACTTTTATTTATTTAAACCAAGTTTAAAATGTAACTTTTGCGAAACAACTGGCCAGAAATGTTATCAATATTTGGTAATTTGGAACAATACAATTTGAAATAAATAATACAGAGTTGAATTTAAATAGCATTTGGGTAATCCAGAGACTTCGTGATTTTGTCAGAGAATGTCTGGATTCAAATTCTGGTATTTTCTCCTATTCTGTATTTCAATCATTATCAGTTAGTAATCGATAAGTTAATGACAACCTTTATTTTCCTGATTACTCTATAAATTGCCACCATTTCGGCATTTTATCATCAAAATTTTGTATTTTGTTATTTCTTTATTAATTTTAGGCATTTTATTCTCGTACAAAGCCGGTAGTACAAAAATAATACTTTCTAACCATACTTTTTAAGCAGTTGCCATTATATTATTTTTTTTAAATAACAGCTATGTAATAAGTAAGGAAAATGCTTAAAAATAACATAAAAATGAGGAAGTAAATTATTCTGGTCACAGAATACCAAAGTCACAGAATAGAAAAATAAAAGTTATCATTAACTCATCGATCATTAATAAATAAGTTAATAACAATTTTTGTTTTTCATGATTACTTTCTAGATTATTAAAGTATTAGCATTCTATGATCAGAATAATTTACTCATTTTTTTGTTATATTTCTTAATTTTTATTACTTATATACATTGCTATTATTATAAAAAAGAATATAATGATAACTCACTTAAGAGATTCGTAAAATGTGTGGTTAAAAAGTAAAATTTTTATATTGTTATCTTTGTACGAGAGCAACATGCATAAAAATAAAATTGAAATAATAAGATAAATTATTTTAGTCACAGAATGTAGAAGAGATGATAATCTATAGAGGAATCAAGAAAAAGAATGGTTTTCATTAACTTATCATTCAGCAACAAATAATGATCTACTTACAGAATGCAGAGGACAGGGGATTGTCTGAATTTAATTCTATTATTTAAAACAGTTTAATTACACCCTCAGAGTGCAAAAATGTGTTTCATAATAAATAAACAATCTTCCGCAATGAACCTTATTATATAATAATTTAGTTTGTGGTAACGCCATTGGTGCAAATAGTACTCTAGTGCTCTATTACCGCCTGTAGGCGGGCGCAGTTCGCTCTGCGTGATAACTTGCTGCTGTGTCTTGTTCTGCTGCTGCTGCACGCTGAAGAAGACTTCCTCATACCGTTTGCGTACGAGCTTCCACACGTTGGCTTTGCAGACGAAGATGAAGAAGATAAAGACGCCGTAGAGTGCGTTGCACATGTCCGTGACATACCACAGCCACTGCGGTCCGTTGGCGAGCCACGAGATGATCTCCATCAGCCAGTTCACGCCGAAGACGAACATGAGCTTGAGGTAGAGCTTGTACCTGGAAGAGACAGCCACGTTACGACGCTGACACTTTATTATGTATTGTGTGGGATAGTAGTAATACTTCGTGGATGTTTGTGCAATGGTTACTTAAATGCTTAAAGCGTTGTTAGTTAAGTAATTGGGATTTTTTATTAGTAGAAATAATTTAATATTATGCTGAGCAGTAAGCGGTGGTTTCTAGACACTTATGGTGGAATTCTGTGTTAAATCTAACAAGTCGATTCTCAAAAAAGTTTTAGCTAGTTCTGAATTTGGAATAACTAACCTTATTCTAATCAGATTCTACTCGTAAAAGTTAATCCAAATCATTTCCCGAAAATAAAAGGTGAAATAAATAAATATATCATCACGCCTTCTACCCATTACTGGGTGTGGCACTCTGCCGAAGCAGATCTCGGTAAGTGATATATATTGCGCGTGCCGTTCGGTTACCAGCCGTCAAATCACGCCCCCCAAAGATGTTAGTGGTGGGGGAGCCACAGGGTTAGTTTTTTTTTTTAATTGTGAAAATTTAAATGAACCAGGGTTCTCAGGATCCACAGGCCGACTTCATACCACTGAGCTAGCTACCCCATATTCTTTTAAATGAATCAACTAATTGTATTTATATGGCAAAGCTTTTTATTTGTAGTTCTGGGCGAGTCTGTATTGCAGCGCTAACGTCGTTTATTAGTTTACGAAAGATAAATTTTGTCTAATATATTTACAATTTATTTTGAATTGTGAATTAATTCTTTTCAAAATGGATTCTATATTGTGAAATTATAGTTTTTTAACTATTAGTACCTTAATTCAATATCCATGAACTAAATCGACATTCGCTGCAATTTAGTTCGAATATATATTGTCTGTGATCAAGGGAAAAAAGTAAGACATGTCTTCTTGAAGACAAAGGATATAAATCACCTGACGAAACAATGATACTTTCTTCACGAGGTACACATATACTTTCGGGAAATATGCAGAATCGCCCACTTAACAAAAATAAAGTTGAGAAATGTAGAAATTTTTTTAAAAATAATTAAAACACTGTATATAAAAATGTATTTTAATAAAATATTAACAAGAAAATAAAGAAAATGTGGAAGCAATAAAGAAGAACAAATAAAAAATTAACAAAACTTGATCTTTTCTGAAATGTTCCATATTTTACAGAATGACAAATCAAACAAAATTTAATTTTTTTTTAAATATATTGAATTAAAAAACTGAGTTTAAAAAAGTCAAAAGAGGTGCGTGATGATTTTTTATATTTGAAATTTCCGTTGATCATTCTGCAATTTAGTCATAATATTTTCAGTACCGAACAAGAAAGAATAATTTTTCAGAAAAAAATTAGGTATTTAGATAAGATTTATGATTCTCCTGGCAGATGTCACCTTGATGTCATTAATGTCAAATTATACCGTTGTTTTTCAGTTGGCATAAGCTGTATTCCATTTGCCACTTGGTTCACTTAAATCAGTTCCGATAAATTTGACACATGACTAAATGAACTGAAGTAAGCAAACTGATGCATTTATTGCGGTGAATTACTTCAAAGTAAATTAGAATCTGCAATTTTAGTACTGGAAATAAAGTGAGCGAAGTAATGCAGCGAAATAAGTAAATGATTTGGTTCAGTAGATGTAAGTTAGATCTGATCCAAATGGCAAATGGAATACGTCTATGGATATGACTTTACTTTCTTTACCCCGGAAAGAAATATTTACTTTCTTCTCTAGGGACGGAAAGTCACACTTTCCCCTTTCATTTGATGGAGGAAAATTTTACTCTCTGACTCAGTATGTATATTTTTTCTTTATGATTAAACACTGCATTTTAATTGAGGAAAAAGTTTTCTCATATATTTTATTTTCTACTTATTCCGGATGTATATATTTATATTTTTATTGCAGGTATTTTCATATTGATTTGAAAATAATATATTTATAATTGAGTGGTAAATAATATTAATTACATATTGATGTATTCTTGGAAAATTGTCTAGGAAAAGAAATATTTATTTATATTATATAATGTATGTACATATATAGATGTATAGGAAAACGGATTAAATACACGTTTAATATAAAAAAAAGAATTTATGATTGCAATTATTATCCAAACTATTTTAAAGAAAAATGGTAGCCAAAAAATCAATTTCTTATGTTAAATGCCTCTATAACAATTCTTAATTCTTCTTGGACATCTAGTATAATTTTGTAAAAAGATTTTACATATCATATCTAGAATATTGGAAGTTATGTAATTATTTTTGGATTTTTCAAAATTTGTTGCATATTTTAAGCACAAATCACTCATTTTTTTATAAAAGTCAATCGCTAGAAAATAAATCTCACTAAAATCAATGCAAATTTAGAATTGTAATTTCATCATCATCACCATCATCTCACCTTTTACCCATTATAGAGTGTAGCACTCTGCTGTAACAGATCATGGTAAACGATTTATTTATGCTTAATGATTACATATGTTAGTGTTGAGGGGGAGCCTCAGGGGTAATTTTAATGTAGTGAAAATTGTTTGTCGCTTGTAATTTCATATTTTGGTTTATTTCCAAAATATAAATAAAATAATAAAATATATCTTTGAAAAGAGAGTTGAAGCTTTTAGCTTTTGAGAAAGAAATGTTTATTTATTCAATTTTATTAGTTTATATTAAATTATTATTATTTTTGTTTCATTTTCAGTTACTGCATTGTGTGGACTTTTATATACAAGTGCAGGCTATCGCTTTCATCTTTTCTAATCTTGTAGATTCGTTGTTAGTTTCGTTATTAGATTCGTTGTTAGGAGTAAACGTGAGTAATGGGGGATTCAAGTGGTAGAGCTTTTTAATATATATTTATTAAAATAAATTCTTGACCGTAGATCATATTTAATACAATATAAAATCATACCATACCATAAATGATATCTTTATTGCTGAAATATGAAAGTTAAAGTTGAATAATTCGAAACACTCATTTAAATTTCGCACTGCCATATTGTAATTACGTAGTTGCATTAAGCCAATCACAGAGCTTTGTCTGAAACGTTTGTCGGTGCTCAATTTTACTGAGAGGAAGACGAAGAAGAAATAAGCATTCAGCATTCTACGATTCTACCAATGACGTATAATACTAGACGAATTATGCCGTATTCAAGTCAATGCAGTGTTGTGAAGCAGAAAGGGATGGAATAACTTGCCAATCCGCCGGGTGCGCGGCAAGGAGCGAATACACTTTGATGTTATGCAAGTTGCTCCTGGCTGCGCACCCGCCTCACCAACCAGTTATTCTATCCCTTTCTGCTTCACAACAAACGCCATTGTTATCCGTCTAGTTATGTTTTGTCTGAGGATTCTACTGACAACGACACACGTTATGTGAAGTTACGTGTTATTTATCTCTGTCTTATCTGTCTCTCTTTAATCTAAGATGCAACTACGTCATATTCGTTTGTTTCGAAAGTTGAAATATTTTTATCATGCTTAATACAAGTTTAAAAAAAATATTTTCGGTATAATAATTTTATTACGTAGATTAATATATAAAAAAATCCAAAAAGTCTTGAAAGGCCCATTTGAGATGTTTTATGCATATGTTATGTACGTTGAAGAAAGTAAATGAATGATAAGTGTATAGGAATGATGTGATTGAAGGTTTGTTGTGTGATAAATGATTTCGAGTGTAATAAATGAATGGAGTGATCTATGAACGTGGTTGAAGTGAGGGTGGTTTGTTTGGATGAAAATGTTTAACGAGGGCTGATTGTTTGATGAGTGTGATGAGTGAATGTTTTATGAGTGATTTTAGGGTTCGTGCTACCCCATTTGTTGGGATATAGCGTGAAGATATGGATGTATGTAAATAAAATAAAATAAAGTACTAAAAAATACTGCAATAGTTATTTGTACACAAGGGTTAAAAGTAACTTCTTACGGACCGAACCGAGAAATTGTAGCATGAGTGCAGCTAAAGTTGCAAATAGTCGAGGTCGGAAATAAAGACTCGATTTTATAATAAATAAATATATCATCACACCTTCTACCCATTACTGGGTGTGGCACTCTGCCGAAGCAGATCTCGGTAAGTGATATATTTTGCGCGTGAAGTGCGGTTACCAGTCGTCAAATCACGGCCCCCAAAGATGTTAGTGGTGGAGGAGCCACAGAGGTAGCTTTTGAAATTATGAAAATTGTTTGTCGCCTGTGGGAATCGAACCAGGGTTCTCAGGATCCACAGGTCGACTTCATACCACTGAGCTAGCCATCCCATTAAATTCTGGGGTAAATAGCTTAGTGGACTGTGGATTTGAGAACTTGATAAATCTTTGTGGGCTGTGATTTGACGGCATGTAACCGCAATTCACGCGCATAAATATATCGTTTACCGAAATCCAGTAATGGGAAAAGGCGTGATGATATATTTATTTTCGTACTTTATATTTATTCAAATTAAATTCCGAGAAATAATGTATATTTCCCAGATAAATTATTTGTGCAAAACGTAGGCGATCTTTATTTATTGCTTTTAACATTAGTGAATCCCCGTCAGTAAACAATATTACAGTGTTATTAACATACATTCTGAATCTAGTATAACAGGTTTTTTATTTTTGATACATCATTTATTGATATTTAAACAGCAACTTCTTTTTTCCTGTATATTTTTAACATGATAGAACTAAATATAAATATAATAAAAAGTCAAATAGTGAGTGATGTTGACGTACACAAAGAAAATTTATAATCTTGAACAGGTTTACGTGTTCGTCATTGATATTTTGTGTAGATAATAATTTGTTGATTCGTGATCTATTTTTATTTCTTTATCGTGGTGTGTGACTTTAACTAATAAACATATTTATAATAAAAGGAAATCCTCATTGACGTACAAGATAGAATGAATAAGTTTTTTGTTATATGTAAAAACCATGGTAACTAGACAGATTGGTTGCGCAACTTACTATAAGCGGTCTCGTGTTTGCTTTTTCTTAAGTGTTTTATATACCAATAAAACAAGTGTAATAATAGTTATTTATTATACAAGTGTTCTATATATCAATAAAACACAAGTGTAATACAAAATTTTATCCACAACTCATAATTATAGGTATCGAAGAAGCTTGGTCGTAACGTTTAACGTTGATTCAATTATAGGCGTATTCCATTTGCCATTTGGATCTGATCTAACTTGCATTTACTGAACCAGATCACTTATTTATTTCTCTGGATTACTTTGCGTACCTTATCTTTAGTAATAAAATTACTGATTCTAATTTACTTTGAAGTAATTCACTCCAATAAATCCATCAGTTTGCTTAATTCAGTTTATTTAATCGTGTGTCGAAATTATCTGAATTGATTTAAGTGAACGAAGTGGCAAATGGAATATAGCTTATATATAGTTTCTCAAAATACGATAGATCATGAAATGGTTGCTAAGTAACAAGTTGTTCACAGTGTTTTATGAGCCATATAGTTCTACTGAAATCAGTGTAATAATGTCTTGATTATATATGAGTTGTGGATAAAATATTTTATCCACAACTCATAATTATAGGTACCGAAGAAGATTGGTTGTAACGTTTAACGTTGATTCAATTATATATAGTTTCTTAAAACACGGTAGATCATGAAATGGTTGCTAAGTATCTAGTTGTTTACAGTGTTTTATGGAATATAAAACACTAGTGTTTTATGAGCTATATAATACATCTGAAATCAGTGTAATTATGTCTATATAATATATGAGTTGTGGATAAATAAATAAATTTTATTAGTCATTTGCTTCTGTCATAGCACACTGATTCGTATGCGATTTTACTTAAATTAATGTTTAATTTTTGTCAAAAATTTTGTAATATGAGAGTACTAGTCGTTGAATTCAGAAAAAAATAGTAAATGAAAAATAGATTCACATTTAAAATAAGAAAGTTGGACTTAGTTTGCGGACGATACGTTAATATATGTTAGTGGAAATAATTATAAGGATGTCATTCAAATGTTAAATAGGGAACTAAAAAATTTAAGAAACTATTTTGAAGCTAACAAATTAAAATTAAACATTGAAAAATGTAAGTACATGATGCTTTGTAATAAGAAAATGTATAAAAGAATACAAAATGAAAACTTAAGAGAAACTGTGGAAATTGATAATTTTAAGATAGAATTAGTGAATAAGTATAAATATTTGGGTGTGATATTAGACAGGGAATTAAAATTTAAAGAACATATAGATTATATAATTAAAAAGACTGCTAAAAAAATTGGTTTTTTCAACAGAATTACATATAGATTTAATTTATCGTTATACACTAGATTTTTAATATTTAATCTTTCATAAGGGTTTAAAATTGTATAATGATTTACCAAAGGACATAAAAGTTATTACAAATTTTGTAACCTTCAAAAATAAAGTTAGGGAATATTTATATACTCTGATATGTTAATTGATAATTTATATATTTATTTCTGTTTTGCACATATTTATTTATTTGTTTAACTAGATTATTTTTATTATTGTTATTTTGTTGATTTGTTCTCTCTGTTTTGTGTTGGTCCATTGTGTGTCTTTAATAAAGCTTATTATTATTATTATAGTACTTTGAGAACCACTGATCGAAAAAAAATGTGTTAGTAATTTTATAATAGATTTACAAAATGGTGGTTCTTTGCTAATTTAACCAACCTTGTAGCTCTTATAGTTTTCGAGATAGCAATCGTGGCACAACTAAATTGAACATCCTGTATTTAAAAATTTCAAGTCGAAATAAAACTTATAATCTAAATTATCTACTGCTATCTTCTTGGTATAAATTCCACTTTTACTACACAATATTATGGTTTCAAATTCTAAATATTTTGTGGTATTTTTATCTAATGTGTCGGTTAAAAGAAAAAATGTGTTTCCTATCCTACTTAAATCCGGGTTTATGTGAACAAAAAAATAAACTCTAATTTCTTTGAAACGGAAATTACGTTTATCTTTGAACCATCTTTTACGTCGCCGTAAAAAGTTTTTACAGCATTTATTTTTAAATTGTAAATTAATACTTTTGTTTGACATAACATTCTTTAGATTCTAAATGTATGAAATGCAATATTTTTGACACAAAATTCATGAAAATGTTATTTTTATAACAAGTGCCGAAAAAGGCTTGTTACGTGCAAGTGCAGAATTTAACGCACGAGGCTTGCCGAGTGCGGAAATCTGCACGAGCATGTAACCTTTTTCGGCACGTGTTATAAACAACATTTTTCCTACAACTGTGCGATTTAGTAAATCACTAAAATATTATTAAAATTTATAAAATTTATAAAATTTTAATGATATTACATGAGAACGATGTTTTACGGCGTTGCTATGGTTTGTTTGTTGATTGCTTGCACATTGTTCTACGTTATTTAAAAATATTTCACTAATGTCAAAATAATTTCTTCAAAATCATCTTGATTGAAATAGTACACTGAGTGATTCTTCTTTATCATTAACACCTCCAAAGATAATTGAAGCTCCGGATCATACTATGTCGGATCTATTTTCGACAATGACAATCAACCTGCTGCTGGTACTTCTGAAGCTTCCGAAATTGTTACCAATAATATTACTGGTAATAATATGAACAGGTACGGAAGAAATCAATGTTTCTTTAGACACAAAAGTTTCGACTTTACATTATGTCAATATAAGCAACTGTAACAACTGTATTAATAATATACACAAACAATAAATATGAAGTATTTCACTTACTCTTTAAATAAAACCATTTATCGATATATTTTACTTTGTTCGGTTCTTTTTATTAATTGTCTACAGATTAGATATACTGCAAATTAAGGTTACGTTTATAAACGTCAAAATATACTACTGCATATTTACTAGCGCTGGTTCACCGTATCTTCTTCTTCCATAAGCGTCTGTGGTCAAAATATGAATTCCGCGCTCGGCGCGAAATTTAAATCGCTGTCAAAACAGTATTCTTTTGACAGTTACGTAATGAAGCACTTTCCGCACTAGTGTTTCTTTGCTTTCGGAAACGCACTTGGTCTGCATTCATCTACTTTCCATACGTAACCAAGGCAATTATAGTTACGTAATAACAAAGAAATCGCACAGTTGTAGGAAAACTCTTTTAAAGTAAATTTTGTGACAGAAAAATTCGGACTCGATCCGGGGACCTTCAGCTTGCCGGGTTGATGCCTCAACCACTAGGCCACGGCTCCTCTATACGATGCAGGTGCCAACCAAATTCTTCTGTCATAGTGTCTAAACACAGCATCGATCTCAAGACTCCTATGTATCATAGGTATTGACAACGGGTTTCATCTGTAGCGACACATGTCTGATTTTGAAGGAAAAAATACCACGAAGTGAATTCAAATTTTGTCATATGAATGACTTGTCTTTACTTAGTTCATACAATATAATAATAAGAATTTTCTTCTTACGGCAATCTGACTATAGATAATATTTTTAAATTTTAATGCAATGTAAAAGTGTTCTATAAATTTAATTAAAAATGAAATAAATCAAATTGGAGGCATAATAAATAAACAAAGTTAATAGCAAATTATCGCTAAATTATTAAACAAATCTGAAAGATAAAGTATCAGAGTGAAAAAGCATTTGTAGATTATGCAGGAAAGGAAGCAAAACCGACAAGTTAGTAATAGCAGGAGCAGCTCAAGGTCAGAGCTGATAGGGTAGTTCAACACATAAATGTCTCATATGTAGCATTTTGTTAGTATCAAACATGCCATATCGTTGTCATGCGGTTTCAGCAGTTACTCATCATAATGTGATTCATTTCTGTCACAGAGAAATCTGATGAACTTTGATATTTCAATCTTTGTGGTTAGCAAAAAATTGTTCTGTTTTTTGTGTAAAGTTTTTAACTATTAATGCAGTTCTTTACCGTTTTGAAGGCGAAGGACGTTTGCTGATTTAACGCTATAGTATTTCTTAATAACTATTATTAAAACTATTATTCTTATTAACTCGGGAAATACAAAATATTCCTATGAAGATGGGCATGGAGATTTGGAAAACCATAAGAAAATACATTATCAGTTAAAAGATAAAAATTGTCGCATTAATAGACCGCCATTTTGTTCTTATTCCAAAGACATAGACTGATAAGTCACTAAATATAGACGTAAATGTAAATTATGTTATTTTTGTTTTGGATTATAATTTAAAAGAGATGTAAGAGAATAAAAAGTATTCAAGTAATGTTATTTTCTAATATTAGTTTCATATAGAATTGAAACTGGTACGAAATAGAAACTTTTTAGTCGATACTTTTGGAAATTCCAAATACAAAATTTCCTCAAGAAATTGCAAACCAAATCATCTACTACTGGCAGTATATAAAACCTCTATACGATGCGTTTATTTTAACGTAAAACATTAGATTTGTCATATCCATGGTTACAAATTTGATAACAATGTTTATTTGATGGCAGCGTTTAATTTAAAATTAAACATAGATGGTCAAGTAGATATTTGTATTAATTATAATTATCAAGATACTTTGCTTTCAAATTCATAATCATGGTTATGTCATTTAACATCGGATAAACAAGAAAACTATTTATAAGAGGGTAAACTTTTATTACCCTTCATTACCATAGAAACGGCGAAAGTAAATATAATGTTAGGGTCAGTTTTTCAATCACCGATAAATAATAATGGAAACTATGGATTCTATTATTATTTAATCATGATTAACGTTAATCGAGAGTGATTGAAAAACTGGCCCTTAATACATTATTTCATTCGATAAATTATCCCAAGGTTTTATTTATCGCTAACCAAATTTTTATTTTTTTCACTCAAACTTCGTTACTTTGAGGTAAAACGACGCAAACAATTTGTCAATAGACAAAATCTCTCCACCTTCGATGCCGCGATTTTTTCATCTCAATTGCTTTTGTAAGTTGTTACCAAGCAGTAAACTGAATATAAAGATTTAAATTTTTTGGACGTTAATTAATTACTGCCGCGGTTTATCTTATTAAAAAAATTACCGAAGCGAATCTCGCCAATCGAAGAACAATTAATTATTCTATTAAGAGTATCTTGTTTCCCATTTGGATCAGATCTAACTTACACTTATTGATCTAGATCACTTATTGATCTAGATCACTTAATTATATCACTGGATTACTTCGCCCACTTTATTCCCAGTACTAGATTCGGTGATTTGAATTTAGCTTAAAGTAATAAATAAATATATCATCACGCCTTCTACCCATTACTGGATGTGGCACTCTGCCAAAGCAGATCTCGGTAAGTGGTATATTTTGCGCGTGAACTGCGGTTACCAGTCGTCAAATCACGGCCCTCAAAGATGTTAGTGAAGGAGCCACAAGGGTAGCTTTTGAAATTATGAAAATTGTTTGTCGCCTGTGGGAATCGAACCAGGGTTCTCAGGATCCACAGGCCGACATCATACCACTGGGCTAGCCACCCCATAAAGTAAGTTCAGTTAATCTAATTTATATGAACTAATTTAAGTTAACCAAATGACAAATGGACAAAAGTTAATATTGTAAGATTTCGAAAATTGATTATAAAACAAAATTAATGAAATGGCTCAATAATAGCCAGTTCGTTCTTACTAATGTGGAACTGACTATTTATACGAGATTAAACAATCATCATTGGAAAAATGTTAATTCTGGAAAAGTTCTCTGTATTTTCATTACTTTCACGGTCAAATGATAATGAATGCCAATTTATTTTATTGTTCATAATAATTTAAAAATAGTTGCATGTTACTAATGAAGGATCATTATTGTATAACATTTCCGGTTTTGGCATTTGAATAGGAAAAAAAATATTCCCACATAAGAAAATAATTAGTAAGCTAACTAATTATGAACTTTTGTTATAAAGAGAAAAATTCGGACATACATTTAATATGTGATGTGAATTATATGCCATAGCTCAGTGACAGATCGTTTACCCGACCTTCAAAAAGTTGCATGTTCAAATCCCGGTGGTGTCCGAATGTTTTTCTTTACAATAATCTACGCTATTCTGTAATTGGATCATCGTTTGTAAACTATCGATGCATTTTCTATTGCATTATTATTTTATACTTTATTACAATTTCGATATTCTGTAATCAGAATAATTTATCCTGACGTTTTTATGTTATTTTCATACATTTTGTTTACATATATACTATAGCTGTATTCCATTTGCCATTTGGTTGACTTAAATCAGTTCAGATAAATTCTACAGATGACTAAATGAACTGAAATAAGTAAACTAATGCACTTATTGTCGTGAATTATTTCAAAGTAAATGAGAATCTGTAATTCTAGTACTGGAAATAAAGACAGCGAAGTAATTCAGCGAAATAAATAAGTGATCTGGTTCAGTAAATGTAAGTTAGATCTGATCGAAATGGCAAAAGGAATATGCCTATTGTTGTCATTATAAAAAATATATGACAGCTTACTGACAGTACCGCAAAAAATTTGGTTAAAAAGTAATATTTTTTATACTGGCAATTTTGTACTAGACCAAAACGCATAAAAGTAAAATAGAAATAACAGAATACATGACTTTGATCACACAATACCAAAGTGGTGATAATCTTCAGATTAATCAAAGAAAATAAGGGTTGTTATTAACTTATCGATCATACGGATGTATCCTGTAACACAACGTTAATAATACGCAACGTCGATAATATTTTTGAACTTTGGCAACACCAGTTTCGTTTTGATATTTGTCACATTTTTATTCATATAAATACAAATTTAACAAACGTCAAGACAAAACCGGTGTTATCAAAGATAGTAAATTTTATCGACGTCGCTTATTATTACAGATGTGTTACATGATACAGCCGATAAACAGATAATGATCGAGTTACAGAATAGAACGAAATGGCTATTACCAACAATGAAGTTTACAAGATGATCTAGCAAAGCGGAAATAAGTGTGTCATTAATTTATCGGTTAGTGACAGATAATGATCACAGTACAGAATAGGGGAGGGTAGTTTGATTTATGGCTTGTTGCAACAACCAAACTTAAATTTTAAACTTGGCTTAAATTAAGGTAGTTCTAGTGTGACGGTGGCGCCATCGGTTGTCGAGTAGCGAAACTGACGCTAAAAAAATATAAAAATTGAATATAATAAGTGTTTTATACCTATTATGATTTGAATATCATGAATTGTTAACAGGTTGTTGGTCTAGTGAATTTTCAAATACCATACTACCGTGTGGTGTTGCCATTATAAATTGGGATTCTTAATTTTTCGTTAAAAACAAGGCTTTACATGGCTATATATCCCTTACTAAACGATAAAAAACTTTCTCCTTCTAATACAATATACATGGATAGTTCTAGAACATCATACTAGTTTTTCAAATGAAACTGCAAAATTTTAGAGGTACACAAACCAAATATGTGCGAGTCTGAGTGATGATCGCCATAAGCTCCGTATATAAGAACTCAACTTTAAAAGCGAATATATTTGTTCACAGACGATGAATGTGTTTCATATTTTAACAGGATACGTATGACTATCCAATGTTTAAGTGCGACAAATTTCATTCAGATCTGCAAAAAATTTGTTCACGGTAGAACTATCTTAATATATGCAAATCGATAATTATATGTCATATGGAATAATAATTGATATTGTTGTCGAACATTCGATATGCTTTTTTTAATTTAAATTAAGTTTAAAATTTAAGTTTTGTTGGTTCAACTAGTTATTAATCAGGGCGACGCTCCCTCCCTTTCTTATCTTTTTGTTTCATTTTCAGTTACTGCATTGTGTGGTCTTTTCTTTCATATATAAGTGCAGACTATCGCTTTCATCTTTTCTAATCTTGTAGATTCGTTGTTAGTTTCGTTATTAGATTCGTTGTTAGGAGTAAACGTGAGTAATTTGAGATTTTTTATGCATGCGTTATGTACGTTGAGGTAAGAAAATGAATGGTAGGTGAAAGAGAATGATGTGATTGAAGGTTTGTTGTGTGATAATGATTTCGAGTGTAATAGATGAATGAGTTTATATGGAGTGATCTATGAAGGTGGTTGAAGTGAGGGTGGTATGTTTGGATGAAAATGTTTGACGAGGGCTGATTGTTTGATGAGTGTGATTAGTGAATGTTTTATGAGTGATTTTGGGGTTCGTGCTATCCCATTTGTTGGGATATAGCGTGACGATATGTATGTATGTATGTATGTATGAAAAATAACAATAAAACATTACCAACAAATTCCATAAGCAAAATGAAATTAAAAAGGAGTTACCATACAGTTAGTGTCATTTATGGAGAGTGGTGTAATATGGCTGTATTTTGGAAGAGACCTATACGTACGTTATTTCTTTTTCATGGACCAGCTCCAAAAGGTACAGCAATGGCGAACTATAATTAAGTTAAAACGTGTATATGTACAATTTGTTAGCCATGCTTCAACTCAAGCAAGCAAAATGTATGCAGAAAATAGAAAAAATACGACCACAGAATTTTAATAAGAAAACAAATACTACTAAATATGACAAACTGCTACATTCTGGTGGTTAAAATTCTGTGAGCATACAAGAAGTAAAAATAGCTAAATCATGCATAATGGAATATTTGAGTAGCTACCTCTGTTTGTCGGAATCGGTACCATGACGCTGACTCTCGTTCTTCATACTTAGATCCGTGCTTCTTTGCACTTTCCAGATCTTTAAAGTTGTGTAAGTAAATAATCCTAGGTTTACTAAGATTATCAGCAAAATTGGTCCGTAGAAATAGTATCCCACTGTTTTGTCATCTGAAATATAAAATAGATGTTGTTAAAACATATTACTGCAATAAAGTGTTCTACATATGCGTTTGTTTCTTTTTTATTAGATTTAACGCCAATTTTGCAATCACCGATTAATGTTAAACATGATTAAATAATAATAGAAACCATAGTTTTCATTGTTATTTAATCATGATTAATGTTAATCGAGAGTATACCGATGATTGAAAAACTGGCCCTAAGGGTTTTTAGTATAAAGACAGTTAAAATGTTGAACGTGTTTTAATGAGTTCGTATTCATAGTTATGTTCATAATCTTGTTAGGTTGGTTATGAAATTATTTGAACTATGTTTAAATTTAAACCTGCTTTATACTCTGCTAAAGCAGAATCCATCTTTAAGTGACCCTGATTTGAAATAAATTAATATTAAAATAAATCTTAAATAAGGTCCCCTAAAATCTCTAGAAAATTATTGCTATTACTAATGTCAACTAAAATCGTCATAATTAAACACATTACATATCTGAAGCCAAACACAAAAAAAAATGTTAATCAAGAACTACATTTTTGTGTCTCTTGAGAATTTATTACAGAGGAGTTCATAGTATACTATTTCAAAAATATTTGAATTTGTTGATTATAAAATGAAAACCAAATGATATGGTTTCACATACGAGATAGACCAGAATCGCTAATCGGTATGTCCCCTGAGCGCTGTTGTCAGTTTTTTGACATATCCCCCTACTCTACAACTGAATCATTATCTGTAATCGATTAATAAGTTAATAATAATTTTTATATTTCATAATTACTTTATAGATTATCACAATTTCAGTGTTCTGTTATCAGTAATAACAAGTGAATGAGAATAAATTGAAAATAATTTGACAGATCTTCCGAAAATGTATAGCCTGGCAACAAGTTTGAGAAAGATACTGGAGAATTATTTTCTAATTTATTGAACTCTCGAGTTATATTTAATTAGATTATTTTTTGACTTAGCTGTTGAGGTCGATTCATTCAACTTAAAAGATTTTGAACTGGATCAATATCGATTGATTACTTATTAATGTATTCTTGGAAGTTATTTCTAAAATTTGTTGGTGTATTTCTGTATCTGAAATGGAACTAAATCGATTTTTGTTACATATTTTACTTGACGCGTCCACAGTTTTAAATAATTATTTGATAACTAAATATCATTTGTTAACAAAAACAAGAGCTTTATTCTCAGTATAATGACAGGATTGGTTAAGACGCAGACACATGAAGCATTTTATTGGTTTTGAGAAATTTCAAAAAATAATCAGAACAATTTACCGGGGCATTTTTATGTTTTTTTTTTTCGTGACTCTAATTATTTATATTCGTATCAGTTATTATAAAAAATATATGACCGATTATTAGCAGCTTCATAAAAAATGTGCTAAAAACGTAACATATATTTTTTTCAAATGTCAGAAAAAGATAATTTCAGAATTCCATAGAAATTTGACTTTTCTGACAAATACTTTTTCTGACGTTCGTTAAAGTCAAGGAGTTTCATTAGTATACCAGCGACAGAAAAAGTCTTTTCTGCTTTTCACGAGCGTCAGAAAAATTATGACATAAAAATGTTTACCTGGCTAAATATTCTGGGGTTTGAAGAAAAAATAACATATTTCATTTAGAGCAAAGTGACTTTTTGTACCTCATCTGAGCTCGTCTGTCAATACCTACAGATTTGTGGTAAAATGTAATAATAATATACTAATAAACTGACAGCTTCGAACGAGAACAAAATGCATGAAAGTAAAATAGTAATAATAGAGTAAATGACTGTAGTCGGAGATTGTCGAAACGGTGGGAATCTTGAATCATAACAAAATAATAAAATAAACAGAAATATTCCTGGATGTCACTCCATTTATTTCACTATATCTTTCTACTAGTTTCGACCTCATATAGGTCCTCATCAGGAGGTGATGTCAACAAATAAAAATATTATATTATATAAATACATTAAATGCCAAGTAAAATTTTCATGTTATACAAAATGGACGAGGCTGAAGAAAACATAGTGATTTTTTAACTTCAACGAGGTTGTATTACTTGAAGACTTGTATAGTGAAATAAACAGACTGATATCTAGGAATATTGTTCTTTATTTTATTGAAAATTGGGGAAAAATTGAATAAAATTTCTTCTTTGTTTGGAATTCCTGGCTTTTATTTCCTAATTACAAGAACATGACGACGTTTCGGAACTTGATTTGGTTCAGTTTCAAATATCATAGTTGTTGACGTATTTGTTATCGATAATTAATCCTTTCAGACTTGAATAATTAACCAAACCAAAGTTCGGAACGTCGTCATGTTCATGTAATTAGGAAATAAACCCTCCTATTCAGTAACTGAATCATTATCTGTGAATGATCGATAAGTTTGTCATGGAGCCGCCCATAACCCTTTTTTATACATACTTATACTTAATCAATTTATATTATATTCTATATTATTACTTTTATTTCATAATCATAATTATTATTATCATTTACTTTGTTAGTTTTAAGTATTTTATATTTATTACTTTTTCTTAATTATGTAACCTAATTCCTAATTCCTAATTTGACATAACTTGTATTCAAATTTATTTATGTCAACCACTTCAAACAGTTTTAGTTCGAAAGTCATCTAGCTAATTTATAGTTTTCTTTAAAACCTAGAATCATGTTAGTGTCAACCCAAATCAATTTTTATTGCTCTCACATTTTTAAAATCACTTTTCCAAATTCTAACTATTGACAGATATTATCCAGACTTAGCCACTTAACTTCAATACTAAATTTTGACGCGTTTAAAGAAAACAGAAACAAAGTTTTGTTCGTTTCATAACACATTTAAATATGTGACCAATGAAATCCAAGAACGCCTACTAACGGGGGTAAAAACCCTCTAGTGGGGAGTAACCTCAAAGTTTATATAATTACTAATTTTTAGAAGAGAGAAGAACTTGAACTTGAACACTTGATCTCAAACTATCGACTTCTAAATTAAACACTTGATCACAGAATCAAAAACAGTTGACTTCTAAACTAAAAACTAAATTTCAAATTCAACTTCACTTTAAAACTAAATCTTTTTGTAAATAGTATGTTGTAAATTGTAAATATATTTATATAGGAAAATTTACTATCCAACATTATTAAAATCCAATACAAATCCTATAACTAAATAAATATAAATTACGTAGTGGTAACAACGGGTTGTTTTGCCCATAACAAAACTGGTGTCAGAAGTGGGATGACATAACAAAAACTGGTGTACGACAGTCAAAATAAGAATGTACGTGTAGTGGAAACAAACGGGTCGTTTTGCCCATAACAGTTAATGACAACTTACATTTTCCAGATTACTGTATAGATTATTATAATTGTGGTATTTTTTGACCAGAATAATTTACCCTGGCATTTTTGTTATTTTTATATATTTTTCTTACTTGTATAAGTATCTATTATTATAAAAATGAATGTAATGACAGTTTCGTAAAGAGTGTGGTTAAGAAGTACTATTTTTTATATTGGCAGTTTCATACGAGATCAAAATTCTAAAAATAAAATAGAAAAAACAGAATAAATAATTTTAGTCACAGAAAGTCTAAGTGGTGTTAATCTACAGAATAATCATTAAAAATATGGGCTGTCATTAACTTAACGAGCAGTAACAGTTAATGATTCAGTTACAGAGTAAGGAAAAAAAGCCAGGAAATCCAATCAACGAGGAAATTTTATTCAATTTTTTTCCCAATTTACAAAATTATTCACGTCTTAACTAATTCTCTTCAAAACTTTATTTTATTTATCCAGTCGATAGGATATATTACATAAAAAATAATGTTTGTTATTAACTTATCGATCAGTAACAAATAATGATCAAAATACATAACAGAGGGAAGGAGATTATTTTACTACAAAATTATTAGATTAGAATAAATTTTTAAAATGTGGAAAATATGTAGAAATTCGATATGTTCAATCAGTTCAGTACCAACTTATTAATTTGACAACGAAATAAGATAGGAATTCAGATTTTATGTGAAAAACCATGATCTTTTGTTTCATCTTTTGGCCGAGGACATGTCGTTTTGTTCTGATATAAGATTTATCGAGTGCTGCTTCTCCAAAATTATTTTAGAAATAAATATTTTTCTAATAACAGTAAAAAAGTAGACTTTTCGATACGTTATTTGGTGACAAAGTAAACAATGGGCTCTCCTGAATCTTTTTTTTTTCTTTTATTAAATTATATGGTAAACTATGATGATCAGTGAAAACGCTAGCAGAGATATATGTTTTTGAAGTTTTGAATTGAGGTTCTGACGTCCCAAGTTCGTGTCAGTAGTACCCAACTTGTTTCGTTCAAAGAGTGCAAATAATATAGGATTCAATTCTTGAAAAATATATAAAAAAAAAATAAATATATCATCACGCCTTCTACCCATTACTGGGTGTGGCACTCTGCCGAAGCAGATCTCGGTAAGTGATATATTTTGCGCGTGAAGTGCGGTTACCAGTCGTCAAATCACGGCCTCCAAAGATGTTAGTGGTGGAGGAGCCACAGGGGTAGCTTTTGAAATTATGAAAATTGTTTGACGCCTGTGGGAATCGAACCAGGGTTCTCAGGATCCACAGGTCGACTTCATACCACTGAGCTAGCCACCCCATAATTCTTGAAAAATTATCTTACTATGTCGAAAATAATATTTTATAGAAGTTGCAAGCCCAAGAAAACGAAATTAAATTATTATAATAAATATACAATGTGTTGAACATGTACATACTAGCAAACGACAAAGACTTTGAAAAAACAGTTTTGAGATGTCATAGTTAGTTACATTCTACTCCGCACATATCTCTTATTTTCCGCGACAAAATACTTGTGGCAAATGAGAATCTTCCGAACAAATAGCTATTATTCAATATATATTTTATGTTTTCATCCTTCATTCTTGTTATTTCGATTTTGATTCAGTATCCGTCAATACATGAAAGAAGTCAACGTTTTCAAACAAATTTTAAAACAAAAACAGTGTTGAGTGTACCACGAGCAAAAAGTGTGTTTGCCGCTTTTACACGGTCGTATACAAATAACTAACAAGAATGAAAAGAAAAATCTTTGTCATAAGTTAAACGGCTATGGCACATTTTGAAGTATTGTCAAATCGGATTCAAAATTTAAATAATAGTTTTGATCTTACCTGGGAACCAGCACTTGGTGACAGCGATCTGCGGTGTAACAACCCAATCGGGTAGAAAAGGAGCGAATTGTAACGCAAGGGCGATTGCCAGCATTACAAGAGGTACTCCCCATGCATACAGACTGTACAGCAAGAATCGTTTTTGCTCTGATTTCTTTGCTGAACCTTTGTAGCCTCGCATACCGCTGAAAATAAAAAATAAATTGTTATTGTTTGTAATAAGTGCATGATTAAAATTATGAGCTGTAAATGTCATAATAAAATTCATACTTCTATGAATGAAATAATTTACCGTGAAATTGAAAACTATTATGATAATGATAATTAGTAAAGTTTTATGTAGCTCGTCGTCTTTTAAAGAGATAAGATTAATGACCAGTTGCATCAACAAAACTTAAATTTGAAATTTAGGTTAAATTAACAAGACCAAATCTAAGTTACATGTCATATGAAATAATTGATATTACTATAAAACTAAGTTTAAAATTTATATATTTTCAGTGCAACGGAAAAATCAAAGAAGAAATTAAAATTTCGTCACTTATTCTATTAAGGGCCAGTTTTTCAATCACCGATTAATGTTAATCATGATTAAATAATAATGGAAACTATGGTTACCATTATAATTTAATCATGGTTAACATTAACTGAGAGTAAATCGGCGATTGAACAACTGGCTCTAAGATTGTTTAATTTTTACTTTCTTATATAATAAGGAAGTACTGGAATCATGAAAAAAATCGTTGACAAGATTTTCGCGGAAATACGTGTTTTGAGATCCACTGAATCCGTTTTGATCATTTACTTAATGATGTCTGTGTGTGGCTGAATGGATGGATGGATGTATGTCCGAGTGTGCAATATCTCCTGAACGAGATAAGATTTGTTAACGAAACTTGGTAATTTTAAGTTTAATGAAAATACGAAGAGCTGAGTTGATTTTGAATGAAATTGAAAAATCGGAAGAGGAACTTTACTGCATGGACACACAAAACAATAAATTCCATTTCTTTCAAAAATGGAATCAGTTACGTAAAAAAGTTTCAAATAAAAGATGTTAGCAAAAATATTTGGAACATAAAATGTTATTTGCAATTTTCCTGTATATGCGCCTAATTATGAGAAAAACTAGTTTTTATATTTAATAATATATTTCAATAATCATAGTAGCAATAGAAACAAAAACCATAAATTTTAATTTTCGCTTTATCTAGTTATCTATGTCTTTTTTCGGAAAAACAAATACATCATTAAAATGGTCAACTAATTTGGCAACTTTGCCTCAAATTAATCACCTTCGTATCTCACGGTTCTTGAGATACCAAGGGTTAGGCACGAAAAAAGGACATCCTATATATGCCTCATCAGTAAAGTTAGACATAAAGTAGTCAACATTACTAAAAAATTATACGTAAACAAATTTTGATATTTGATATGTTTCAAACAGATAAATGCTGAATTAGTGAAAAACTAAATTACATGTTTAATAATATTATATAACATTCATCTATTCTAAATATTAAATATGCTGTGTATAAGAAAGTCGTGTGGTGCCCATACCAAGTTTTATATTTTGAAGTTTTGATTCTTACATAGAGAGTATTTAACTGGAATTGTTTGGAATTCACTTTCAAAACTAAGCATACGCCGACACTCTCTTCCTTTCTTGTCTATTTGATTCGTATTTAATTCTTATATGGAATGTGTAATGGGGGATTCAAGTGGTAGAGCTTTTTAATATATATTTATTAAAATAAATTCTTGACCGTATATCATATTTAATACAATATAAAATCATACCATAAATGATATCTTTATTGCTGAAATATGAAAGTTAAAGTTGAATAATTTAAAACGTTCGCACTGCCATATTGCAATGACGTAGTTGCATTAAGCCAATCACAGAGCTTTGTCTGAAACGTTTGTCGGTGCTCAAGAAGACGAAGAAGAAATAAGCATTCAGCATTCTACGATTCTACCAATGACGTATAATACTAGACGAATTATGCCGTATTCAAGTCAATGCAGTGTTGTGAAGCAGAGAGGAATGGAATAACTTGATGGTCCGCCGGATGCGCGGCAAGGAGCGAGTACACTTTGATGTTATGCAAGTTGCTCCTTGCCGCGCACCCGCCTCACAAGCCAGTTATTCTATCCCTTTCTGACTCACAACAAACGCCGATGTTATCCGTCTAGTTATGTTTTGTCTGAGGATTCTACTGACAACGACAAGTTACGTGTTATTTATCTCTGTCTTATCTGTCTCTCTTTAAGCTAAGATGCAACTACGTCATATTCATTTGTTTCGAAAGTTTAAATATTTTTATCATGCTTAATACAAGTTTTTTTAAAAAATTAAAAATTTGGGTATAATTATTTTATTACGTAGATTAATATATAAAAAATTCTAAAAAGTCTTGAAAGGCCCATTGTGTTGAACTCACTTTTAAAACGAGCGCAGAGAGATAATCTCTTCCTTTCTATCTTTTTGTTTTATTTTGAGTTCTTACAATAGGGTGACTAACTGTAATTGTGAAGAACTTTCTTTCAAATACAAGCGTTTGCTGTCGCTCCCTTATTTTCTAATCGTTGTAGATTCGTTGTTAGAGGAGTGAGTGTGAGTAATTTGAGATATTTTGAGCATATGTAATGTACGTTGAAGAAAGATGAATTAACAGTATATAGGAGTGATTGGATGGATGTGATTGAAGGTTTATTGTGTGATAAATGATTCAAAGTGAGTAAATGAGCTTAAATGGAGGGAACTAATAATGTTGTTGAAGCAAGGGTGGTGTGTTAGAATGAGACGACTGTTTATTTGATGAAACTGAAGTGTGAATGTTTTTATGAATGATTCTAGCGTTCGTGCTACCCTATTTGGTAGGATATAGCGTGATGTTATTTATGAATGTTTGAATAATTTTAAATTTGCTGTAAATTGTTTAAATTTATAGTTACGACTTTTTAATTAACCTATCATAAATAAATCATGGAAAATAATAGGTTTCATATTGCATGTAATTGATAAGTATTTGGAAATAACGTAATTACTTAATTAGAACTATAAATTAAGTTAAAATCTAATCAAATATGTGGTAGTGGTACATAATTTATGACATACATATATTAGGTTAGTTAGTTAATTCATTTACAGTGCCATTTAGCAGTATGATACCGCGTTCAAATTTTTATAGCTACTCCATAGCAGGCTATAAATAAAAATGTTTGAAAATAATTACCGTACGCACACGCATCAATTAAAAATGATTTCGATTCAAACGATTAGAAAAAATATGATTGCGACTATAAATCGTGATGATGAGGAGACTACCATTTTATCTTACAGCCTCAGCTATTTTGCTGGGTTGGCAGGCTGAACCTGTTTTATATCTCTTTCTAATCAACTTGTATTTCTTGTTATCTGTTTTGAATAGGGACTTATACAATTCAAATTTATCGGTTGCCATCTAGTGAGTAGAATAGAATTGAATACTTTGTTATGTAGCGAACATGGTATAGCTTTACAGTTTGACGTTTATCACGTGATCCAAACGTGAAACGTCAAACAAATGTGGGGATCTGCAGGGAGTAGTGTTGAAAGGAGAAACAGTTGTTCGACTCGGCATGGTGTCAACTCGCTCTTTCTACAAATTTGTTGTTTCACACAAAAATGTGTGAAGGGGGGTTTGCTTCGGGTCTGCTGCATGTGACGTCAAAATTGTAAGTCTCTATTGGCGGCATCGCAATTTGTATTTAAGCAGATGTCAATTAAAACGTGCATTCAGATTTTTAATTTATCGTTAATTTGTACAACTACCAACTAGATTTATTCATTTATTATTTATTTGGAAGTAACGCGAGTTAGTTCTAGAACAGTTCAGGATTGAACCCAAAGTTCCCAAACAAATACGGGCATAGTAATAACCGCAATGCTGTAGCTACAGAGAAAGTTTTCCTCGGTTATTGCAAACCTGAATTCACGAATATTACAAGTACGTATTTCCCAGTAGAATCTAATGATATATCCATTTATTTTTAGTTTCTAAAGTACCCATCTATGAAAGCACCTCGGTTAATACTTTACATTTTAATAGCTATATTTTGTAATAAATAGGTCAAAACGTAATTTACTAATTAGCTTTAACAGACTAACTAATGAAGAATGTATTTCAAAGCTTATTATGATGATCGTATCATTGCATATATTAACAAGAAAGTAATTATTTTAATATTAAAGGATAGTTAAATAAATGATATTTTGTTAACTGCAGATAAACAGGGCATTTGTGTTCTCGGTAGGAATGTGCAAACACCCAAATGCATAATGAATTTGACAGTGAATAACGGTAGCGTGTACTAGTTCAAGATTAAATTGTATATTTAAAAAAAAGAGAGTTACATGTGACACGCAGTTAGAAGTTTTGTTATAAATTACTGGAGATATAAATATTTTTGTAGCATTAATTAAAAAATTGTGTATTTACCAAAATTTTTTATAAAATAAACATATAAAAATGTTTTACATAGCGGCAGTTATCGCAGACGAACTAATATAGAAGATCAGTTTTTTGCTAATGAAAAGAGTGCGACAAGTAATTATGTTAGCAAATGCACTAAATTTACTATAGATTATCTGATTTTTATGTCCCAAATTAATTGAATAGTTGAGAAAATCGCTTATTAACTATAATTTTTGGTGATAACTACGTCATGATTACGAAACTATTAACAATACCTTTGTTATAAATATTAGAAATTAGTAATTTTTTTTTTCTAATTTGTGGCAGTGATAGTATATTGTATACCAAAGGACTGAAGTGCATAATTTAATACTGAGGATGAAGTTTATTTCAGGAGTCGCGCGAGGGAAATAATTACCTATGGGATGAAATGCACTTTAAGCCGCATTCACAGCTCGAAATTTGGTGAACTTCGGTGAAATTAGTAGAGTTTGACATATAGCTTTGTATGTATCCGTTCACAGCTCTCAAATTTGATGCGCACAAATTTCACTTTCTTCAAAAGTTTGCAAACTCCAAACTTTTTACCAAATCTAGAGACCGTTCTACAAATAAAGTACATCGATGGTACAAATTGAACGAATTCTCTAACACGTGGTCAGTAACAAGCCAATCGGAACATAGCTGGGAGATGGTACATTGAAAAGATAATAGATGTCGATATTACATAAATTTCGAGACAAAGAAATTTACAGAAATTCGTGTTTACAAATTTCACCAAATTTCGAGATGTGAATGCGGCTTTAGTCGGGTGGTATATGCACTATTTTTCGCACTTTCACCCATATACAGTTTGAATTAATGACTAATATTAATATTGACTTGATATATAATTCACAATGATAGCATTATACAAAATTTTATAACTTGAACAACAAACAAAGTGAAATATTTTTATGTATATACTTGTTGCTACGGTAATGCTTTTTTACCTGGAAATTTAATCCCTCCGGAATTAAAATTGACACTTCAGACGGAAGAATAAAGTAAATAATTTACTGCCGGAAGTGAAAAAAATTAGTTAACCTGTATTAATTAACCCTGGTTCGATTACCACAGGCGACAAACAATTTTCACCATTTTAAAATTACCCCTGTTGCTCCCCCACCACTAACAGCTTTGGGGGCCGTGATTTTACGGCTAGTAACCGCACTTCACGCGCAAAATATATCATTTACCGAGAGCTGCTTCGGCAGAGTGCCACACCCAGTAATGGGTAGAAGACGTGATCTGGTTTCAGTTATCATATAGACATTTTTTTCTTGAAATATTCAAAGGCCTTGTATAAAAAATTAGCAGGCATTTTAGTTAAAATAATATATATAATTAGTATTATTTTAACTAAAATGCCTGCTAAATTTTTATACAAGGCTTTTGAATATTTCAAGAAAAAAATGTCTACATGATAACTAAAGCCAGATCAAAAAGAATTTTTTAAAAATTCGCAAAATTGGATGCACTTAATATAAAGTACACTTTTCAAGTACCTCTAACATGTAAATAATATGACTACAACTTGAATTAAAAAAATATGTTATGTAACATTTCCATATTGAATAAATATTATTTTTCCACAACTCATATATAATAAAGACATTATTACACTGATTTCAGTTGAATTATACGGCTCATAAAACACTGTAAACAACTTGTTACTTAGCAACCACATCATGATCTACCGTAGTTTGAGAAACTATATATAACTGAATCAACGTTAAACGTTACGACCAATCTTCTTCGATACCCATAATTATGAGTTGTGGATAAAATTTTGTTTTACACTTTTGTTTTATTCGTATATGAAACACTTAAGAATATTAAACATTGGATCTGCGGTCTCGTGTTTAAACTGCTCTTGCGTGTTGTATATACCTAATAAAACACTTGTATAATAAATAACTATTAATTATTTAGATAGAAACTTATTTCAAAAATAATCATTGAAACCAGTGGCACTAAACATGTGAAGTGCAAATAATTTTGCGAATTTTATAATAATTCTTTTTGATCTAAGATCATTATATCATGTAGTATCTGCCACTTTTTTTTCTGAAGTATTAAAACACTCTGTATATATAACAAATTTGACAGTCAGAGTGACAGTTGTTTTTTCTATAATGCAGTTGTCAAAAAAAATATGATAACTAGTAAACGATTTTCTTGAAATATTTTAATTAATTTCTTTAATTTATCACAATGAAATGACGTAGTTTGTTAATAAAATTGCGTCATGTTCAGCGTCATGAGAAAATTATGACGTTTCATCATTCATCTACAATGTTTATGAGTATAGTTGATATCAAAATATTGCGAAATGAAGCAGAACGAAGCAATTTACTACCATTGACAGCACGCTGTACACAGTCGTTGACAAGAATGCCAGAGGGGTAAGGGAGAGTAATTCACTTAATCGGGGTGTTACACAATAAACCATGGGCGTCGCATCTGTGCAATTTGCTACTCTCGGTTGAAGTATTTTTACTTTTCTTCTTGAGTTTTGGCTGATAAATTTAACTTTAGTGATTTAGTTTGAACTTCATTATTATAGCATATCTAAATAAAATTTGCAAAAATATCCCCGCGCTTCACTACGAATAGTTTTGCCCCGTGCAGATGTCATTTTTCTACTACTATGTAGCGGCTTCTCGTCGTTTGCAAAAGAATGGGGGATTCAAGTGGTAGAGCTTTTTAATATATATTTATTAAAATAAATTCTTGACCGTACATCATATTTAATACAATATAAAATCATATCATAAATTATATCCTTATTGCTGAAATATGAAAGTTAAAGTTGAATAATTCAAATCGCTCATTTGTATTTCGCACTGCCATATTCCAATTACGTAGTTGCATTAAGCCAATCACAGAGCTTTGTCTGAAACGTTTGTCGGTGCTCAACTTTACTGAGAAGAAGACGAAGAAGAAACAAGCATTCAGCATTCTACGATTCTACTGACAACGACACACGTTACGTGAAGGTATCTCTGTCTTATCTGTCTCTCTTTAATCCAAGATGCAATTACGTCATATTCGTTTGTTTCGAAAGTTTAAATATTTTTATCATGCTTAATACAAGTTTAATAAAATAATAAAAATTTTGGGTGTAATAATTTTATTACGTAGATTAATACATAAAAATTTCAAAGAAGTCTTGAAAGGCCCATTGGGGACACAGTGGTGCAGCTTTACTCTCGACAGAAAGTCACTGTGAAATTGTATTTATTCCATTGGTTTATTGCAGTTAGTATTGGTAAATATTTCTAATCGCAGTGCCGCTTTACACAGACTCCGCAAGCATTTCACTTTCCACAGATTGGTATACTTTCGTGTCCATGACTGTACATAATATAAATAAGTGCTATCATATGAATTAAATTAAAAATATGCTTTGTTTAAATATTTAAATATTAAATAATTTTGATATTTACATGCAATTTTAGCTCTACAAATTTATAATATTTTCTATAAATAGTAATATGAAATTATATTGCTAAATTTGATAATTTAGTGAAATAAAGTTTTTAATCTTTTTATTTACTATCTAGTTGCTTAAACAATTGATGACGTAACTTAATTAACATCATTAATTCATCAAGGGCGCGGTGGTCGAGCGTGTTAATACACATCTCTTAACATGCTGTGACGTCACCCGAACCAAGGTTCGTCAGTTCGAATCCGCCTGTCGACAAAGTATGATTTGTCTTTAAATAAAAAAAATACAGTTACTTGTATTAATCATACTCGGGTGCTATAAGCTAGTCACTTATACATATGCCTTAAAAAAGTAACATCGACTACGAAAACCGGCAGTACGGCACCGTAAAAACTGCGGCTAGGTGTGCCCGGTAGGCCCAGGCCCGATTCAGGCTGTAGCGCCATAGAAGAAGAAGAAGAATTCATCATGGGAACTATATCAACTTTTTTTATATAAAAAATTTGCTACTAAAACTTGCGTCAAGTTATAAAGCATCTTTTTTTCGAAGTATATTAAATTTGTATGAGTTTACTAACAGCCTAATTCTTAAAACAGTTTTAGCTAATCCTGAATTTTGTATTAATCAAATTAAGCTAAACCATATTCTCAAAAAAGTTTAAATAAACTCTAATATAATCTTGTTACCACTTGGTTTTTGGAAAAATATTTGTATCAACTTTTTTAACTCAGACTAAAATAAGACAAAGATATACAATATATAAATATAAGGAACTGGGAAAGAAAAGCTTTAAACCGTAGTGAATAGAAGATTATCATACAACAAGCCATGGGCCTACTAGGCCTGGAGAGCTAAAATATTATTATTATTATAAAATAAGACTAGCTATTCCAAAATTCAGGATTAGCTAAACTTTTTTAAGAATCGAGCAATTCAATTTCAAGAAAACTTAATAATTTTTAATCCGTAATTTATCATACACCTATTTTCAAATAATTCCTTTGATAAAGTATCAAAAAACCTAAACTACATATAGATCAAATATTAAATAAATATTTGCCAGTCTCTCTTATCTTTTCAAAGTAGGTATTTTTCTATTAAAATAATCTAGTGAATCACTTGACTCTAATGTTGCGAAGTATTTACAGATAAATTAATTAGTCACACGTACGTACAAGATAAGCATGATGTTATATGTACGTAATTGTACTTATTTTATTCTCATTAACAATTAATTTAACCAATTATGATGAAAGAGAAAGTTTAAAGGGAATTTTTAATGGTAAATAAACCAACATAAGAATGCGTACTTTCTTAATATAATATGCGAAGTTATGTAATAATTTTATGCGAGAAAAAAGTAAATGTCATGCTTATTTTCCCTATTTTCAACCAGATAATTATTTATGTACGCATGCACTCTGTTTCGAAATCTGTATTCAGTTGGTATTTGATGTTGCCAAGGTTTGTATTTTCCGCCTTTGACGTCATACTTTCAATTTACGTTTTTCAAAATTGATTTTTAATTTATTTCGCAAACATAATTTATACTTTCAAATGCGCTTTATTCATTTTTGTTATTAATACCTGGATAGTTCTAAGATACAAAAAATTAAACCAGTTTGAAAAGTGCATTTGCAAAATAAACGACGAAATATTTTTTATTCGTTTTTGTTTTTTTGAAATTTTTATTCATTGATAACTGGATAGTACGTTAAAAAATGAAACCAGTTTAACATGTAGTAAATGTGTAAAAGAACAAATAATTAGCTACAATGAAAGAATTTTAAAAGTATATAATTATAATGTTATTTTCTGTTGAGTAAACTTAAAATAGTTCTTGTGAACATTAATGAAAGGCAGTGTAAACAAAAAAAATAAACATAACAAATTCGTTGTATGTTTTTGACTTGTTCTAAATTTATATTTCAAATAATCTATCCAGGAATTTTCGCTAAATTTACCATGGAATAAAAATCGCTAAATATTTCGTTTACAAACATATCAAAATTGGAGGACATGGCATACAAACAATATTTTGTCAATCATATTTTGTAATATGGGATGGCTAGTACAGTGGTATGAAGTCGGCCTGTGGATCCTGAGGTCCCTGGTTCGATTCCCACAGGCGACAAATTTTCATAATTTGAAAAAGCTATCCCTGTGGCTCCTCCACCACTAACATGTTTGGGGGCCGTGATTTGACGACTGGTAACCGCACTTCACGCGCAAAATATATCACTTACCGAGATCTGCTTCAGGAGAGTGCCACACCCAGTAATGGGTAGAAGGCGTGATGATATATTTATTTATTTATTTATTTATATTTTGTAACTTTGGAAAATACTTGGATTTAGATTTTAAATATCATTTATTCAATAAAATCAAGTGATGTTTTGATTATAATTCTGGTCATTCTTAAACTTAAAATTTTGTTTACTATTTGATTGATAATATGGACAATAATCAATAAAAATTGTTGGATTTCAGGCTTCCAAGATAAAAAAGATGGCGACGTATCAGCTTGTGTTTAAGACATCTATACAAATTTGTATTAATTTGAAAAACATATGAACCTGAACTTGTACATATTGCGATGTAATGATACCATTAAAGTGTGAAAGGCAGTAATGGATGCAAATTTTTCTAAAAAAAAATATAAAGATTGTGTTGTCAAAAACACAGTAAATATTTTTAAAAAAATGTATAAAATTCGGAACAATTTGAGCTAAAATCGAATATAACGAGTGAGGCATGTGTTCTACGGAATTAAGGTTTATTTGTTAGAAGTGCAAGCGAAGCGAACTTCACCAAGAACGCGTTCTAATATAAAAATAATTGGTACAATTTCTACAATTGAAATTGTATACATTGCTTAAGTATTTCATGGAATAACAGTATTATACACTTTAACGGTAACATATACATATATTGCGAGAGTCAGATGTTGACTGTTCTCATCATTATTCACATTTGATATGTTATTATATTTAACTTTATACTTGTATTATTATTTAAAAATATATAGTTTTTTCTTCGGATTGTTTAAGAATAATCAAAATTATTGTCAAGTTAAATAAATAAACTCGGGATAATAACTAAATTAATTATAATTTCAATATTTCGTGTAATAAAAAACGTCCAGATGACATAAATTGATGACCATAACTGCTTTTTTCGTTATTTATTTTGTGATTCAGCTTGTAAAGCTGTCACTACCCTCATACAGATATTTTAAAGATTAAATTATTTTCCAAATTCAACTTTCCGATGTAATAATTTATTCATATATTAACATTAATTTTCTTTTATTTACATGATTAAATGTAATTTTAAGCTGTTTAGATTATTTCCTTGTAATGTATTTACTTTCTTTTTCAAAGTTATTAAACAATTAATTATAAAGTTTAACCGGAAATTGAAGTAATCCCTCGAGCGATTTCATAGAAAATTGAATAGATATTTTTTGTTTGCGTTTAAAAAAAAAACTTATATAATATTTAAATAACAAATTAAAAGAAAAAATATGCAAAGAAATAAATCTTATACAAGACTATAGAATAATAATTAAATTTGTTATCGATACATGCGCTCTAAATGTGATAATTTAATTTTTAATAATTGTTTTTTATGGAAACAATAATAGTATAATTTCTGTTATTGACGTTAAACATATTGGTGCAGGTTTGCATGTCTCATTTCTGGATATATATTAAATATATTATTGGTCTATCAATTGATTCGTTATGTATATATTGAAAATTTGTTTCAAATTTATAGCCGATATGTAAATTTTTACAAAGATAAAGCGTATTTTTAAAGATCTTAGACTACAGTAGTTTTAAAAGCAAAATTGCAACAATACAATATAATTAAAAACCGGGTACCGCTTTACTATGTTAATATAGCTGTACACAGCGTCCTTCATTTGGTCACATTTTTTAATCTTTTAAACTTATGTATAAATATGATTTATATATTTATTATTATGGAGCAGGTGGCTTAGTGGTATCGAGTCGAACTGTGGATTTGAGAACCCGGATTCGATTCCCACAACCGACAAACAATTTTCACCACATTCAAATTATCTTTTTGGCTTCCCTTCTACATACATCTTTTTGAGCTGTGATTTGATGGCTGGTAACCGCACTTCAGGCGCATAAATATATTACTTTTCTAGATATGCTATGGCAAGTCAAGTGCCACACTCAGTAACACGTAAAAAGCGTGATGATATATTTATTTATTTTATTTTATGATTTAAAAGTAATAAAATATGTTTTTTTTTAAACAAAATGACAATATATCAAGATTTTAGTATTCATATATTTTTAAAAGTTGTATACTTGTAAAAACATTTTAAACTTTAATCATTCGGGATATCAGACCACTTCCGTTCGGTTATACTGTTCATCCTAAATGCCACAAACGTCGCTAATATGAGCGACAAGTAATAAATGCCCTATTATTAGTAAGTCCGATATACAAGCAATTCTTGCCTGTCTTTCTATGTGTATCAACGATTTTAGCATCGGTTATCCATTTTATTGGAACTTGGTACTTTTTATTTGAAAGACGATATAGGTAAGCTTCATCCTCCGAAAATCAATTTAGTACGTCATTTTGAAAGAAAACTAGATAGTACATAGGTATATGTTTACTTTAGGGCAATATAATTTGATCCAAGAAATCGGTTCAGACAAATATCAGTTCGATATCACCAATAATACAAAGACAAATTGTCAATGAATAAATAAAACAAAGACAAATTGTCAATTGCGATGTGGAACTAAGTCTTAATAAAATAAGAAAAATAGGAAAAAAGTTTTCAACGCTTGTCAAAGTTCCACAAAATTACAGCACATTTGAATCAACTTATTAGGTCATCATCAAAAGCTGGTCAGTTTAGCTTTAACCATAGACGCGTTTCGTCCTTTAGGGACTCAACAGTATAGTGCGATCAACTATCCAAGCTTAACTGACGGATATTTTCGAGATATTAGCGAAAATTCTAAAAATAATTAGATAGAAAAGTGGTTTCTTTTTATCTATTTCTTGGTTTTTTATTATTCAGTTTAAAGTTCCAATCTCTCGTTATTTCTCGAGCGAAGCTCGCTCTTTCAGATTATCATCATCAATAGTTATCTGCTTGACGCAGATTATACATGCCTGTTCCAGCTTTTTCTACGCTTAGCCAATCTCTTCGTTTCAACTTTTTTCTTCTTTCAAGTCGTCTACTATCTTCCTCCGCCTCTTGCCTCTTTTACCTTTTCCTTGTAATATCCCTTCTATTACGTCCTTCATTAGAATATCCCTTCTGAACGCATGGTCCCAACCACATTCTCTTTACAAAATAGTCTCATACAGTGTTCTTTTTTCTCCTATTCTTTCCAACATTTGTTCGTTGCTAACCCTATCAGACCACTTAAAATCAAACATTCTCTACCATATCCACATTTCCATGGCATCAATCCTTTTCCTATCTTTTTTTTAACTGTCCATGCCTCACACCCGTATCACATAACACTCCATAATAGGGTTGTTGATTTTACGAATATTTGAGACTTCGATTGTTCGGATTTATTGAACATTCAAATTTAGATTCAAATTTTCGAACTGTGGAATATTTAGAATTTTCCAATTATTCAAATTTTGGAATTTTTCGAATATTCGAATTATTTGAAATATTTTAAAAGCTCGAGGATAAGTCAGTCAGATTGCAAATTGAGCATCGAGGGTTTAATTCTCGTCTTAGTCATTCTATTGCCAGATCTTAGCCTCATCACAATTTTTGCTAGGAACGTAAAAAGATATTCTTTTTCAGTTCAGTTCAATTCACTAACCATATTATGGGATAAAAAAGGCATGACACATTAGTGAAACAACTTCAATGCATTTGTTGTACATCAATTTATGTATTATTATTTATTTATAAATAATATAAATTATAATTAAGAGAGTAGATGTCTTAATTAAGATGCCCTAACCTTGTAGAGTTTTTTGCAGGATACTTCGCCGAGTTTATTATTTAATTCGTGCCCAACTATTCACGAATTATGCGTGAGCGTGTTTGTAGATGACAGATGGCGTTAATTCAGTGGCAAAAAATTCGAAAATTCGAAATGTTCAAAAAAATCGAAAATTCGAAGCATCGAAGTTTTTCTGACGAAGTTCAAAACATTCGAATGTTCGAACGTTCAGAAATTCAAACTTCAGTGGAAATCAACGACCCTACTCCTTACAAAACATTTCGATATTAATTCCATAGTTCCAGATTCAAATTTCCAGTCAATATTCTACTTTTCTTCAGAAACACTTCTTTAGCCATTCCAGTACGTAACTTTGATAAACAGACACTACTTATATGTTGACTAATTTAATGCAATTTTTTGTCTAATAATTTTATAATATCTGATAGTATAAAAACTAGTTAGTTACCTTGAATCGACATTCGTACTAGGATACGTTTAAATCTATCTAAATTAATTATGTACACATACTGAGTGTACCCCGACAAGCGGGCTATAAGAGTTTAACATGGGAAAACAGTTTTTCCGTGCCCATTGCTTTCCAAATTATTTAAGATAAAAATACTTCAAACAAATGTTGTAGAGCTTAAAATTCTATATCTAAATCAATAACTACATTTATTTACTATGTTTTATAACGGCAGAAATTATGTATAAAAATTTACAAAATTAAAATTTAATAGTGTTAAAACAAAATAATAAACAAATGCGCGACTTCATTCTGTCAAATATTTCGATATATTGAAGTTTAGTATTGAAGTTTTTAATCTGTCTATAAATTAGACATTATGTTTACAAATTATTTATATGAAGAAATGCAGTAGGTGTCACAGTGGTATCGAGTCGGCTTGTGGATCCTGAGAACCCTGGTTCGACTGCCACAGCCGACAAACATTTGCACCTCATTAAAATTACCCCTGTGGCTTCCCCACCACTAACATCTTTAAGGGCAGTGATTTGACAGCTGATAACCGCACTTCACGCGCATAAATATATCACTTACCTACATCTGCTTCGGCAGAGTGCCACACCCAATAATGGATAAAAGGCGTGATGATATATTTATTTATATTTAAGAAAAATTACAAATTATTAAATGGCATTATTCAAGGGAATATTTGACAGAAAAACTGAATGCATTTGTTTGTTATTTTGTTTTAATTCCGTGATTAACAATAATAGGGCCTTATAATTTTGACGTCACATGCAACAGACCCGAAGCAGACTCCCCCATCACATAATTTTGTGTGAAACAACAAATTTGTAGAAAGAGCGAGGTGACACCATGCCGAGTCGATCAACTGCTTTCTCCTTTCAACACTACTCCCCGCAGACCCCAATATTTGTTGTTCAGTCAACACAGAATGTTTGACGTTTAACGTTTGGATCACGTGATACATCTCAAACTATAAAGCTAAACCATGTTCCTAACATAACAAATTATTAAATTCTATTTTACTGACTAGATGGCAACCGAAAAGTTTGAAGTCCCTATTAAATTGTAATTTTGTAAAATTTCATATTTAATTTTTGCCATTACAAAACACAGAAAATAAATTTAGTTTATTGATTTCGATACAGAATTTAAAGCTCTACAACTTTTATTTAAGGCATTTTTGTCTAAAATAATTTGGAAAGCAATTAGGGTTGCCACCTTAGTACTAAGTCTCGCCCGGCGACGATGACTAAAAATTTTTTTTATTGACATAATTTAACAAATTCAAAACTCACATTTCTACAAATAAAATACAATTCTGATAATCACAGAGTAGTTACTATGCATATAACTAATAAAAAACAAACTTAACAATTTACGTTTCTGGTTATTAAAATGAATTTTACCGCTTTCTCTCCATCATGTTTTATCGTGAATTTAATATTGCACAATAGACACATTCCAATAATTTTATCAATTTTTTTTAGCTTTTAAAATATTCATCTCTTCGTAATCATTCATCTTTAAATGTACATTCATAGTCTAAGTGTAACTTTTTTAATTGTTTCTGAAGTGCCTGATTGTCCTTGTTTGTCACTAACTGTCCGTTTTTTTCTCTTCATATTTATTTGAAATAAATTATTTTAAAACTATAATAAGGTCTAATATTATTTTATAAATTTATTTATAAATATATATAAATTTATAATATATTTTTAAACTTAACTTCAAAATTTTCAAATTATTATTTTATTCACAATCTTTATTTTTTCTGTTTATAGTTTATTGGTTACTTTAATCAGTAAATTATAACACGGATTATCAAACTGTCACTTATGTAGGTTACATCATGTCACTGCCAATAGACATCTCTTGACTGAACAGACACAAGAGAGAGGCTATTCCGTACATGGTACACACGATACACGCGACAGTCTGTATATAATTTTGTACGAGCACATATTCAATTTTACTTACACAACCCGGAGAAATAATAATTAAACCCGGAGCCCGGAGATAACTCACTGAAACCCGGAGTCTCCGGGTCAATCCCGGAGAGGTGGCAAGCCTAAAAGCAATGCGTATGGAAAAACTTCTTATGTTAAACTCCTATAGCTCGGTTTTCCTGATACACCCGGTATATATTCCAAATTATAATTTGCTAGAACTATATTAAGTGATTTTTAAAATAGAATAATAAAACGACATGTATCCTGTCACGAACTTAACATGATATTTCTTCGTATTGCTTTGTTAGAAATAACACAAAGCAAGGACGATTTTTTTCGTAAATTGTGAAACAAAAAGAACAATAGATACATTAGTCTAGCTTCTTGAATTGAATCGCACAAGCTTCTTGATTACAAGAAAAATGACGCGAATACCAATTAATACTAAAATAAATAAAATAACCAGGGAGAAAGTTCTGGGGAAATACCTAATTCGTTTCGCCTGAAGACATCTTCATAAGTTAACGATACGTTTACATAAGAAGTAGCAAGTCACGTGAAATGTTTTTCTTTTTTTTTGGGATCATTGTAAATTAGTTCAATTAAACCGGAAACCACAGGTTTGTGGCGAATTTATTTCCTGTGATAATTTCATTTCCGTTTGGCATTAAGGCATTTGATTATTGTTTTAATTTGTAAATGATTTAAGTTGTTGATATTATCGTCATTTGCTTTAATTTCTACGTAATTAGCTGGAAGTAATTCATAAATATTTGTTTTATATCGCGGTAATTATTTATTCATGAAAATATTCGAGAACAGGGGAAATAAATAAAAATAACTATTCATAGTTACGTGTTTGGTATTTCATACTTATTATTTTTATATAAATATGTATTTTTTATTCCCTGGTTCGAATCCAGGCGGCATCCGAATTTTCTTTAACTTTAATAGATTATTTTTTATTACACAATATAAGTTTTTTTTCTTTTTTTACAGTAACCGCAGAATTGTGTTATAATTAATTCCAGTCAAAATATTGTTAAAAAGAAGTATAATTCCAATTTGCCATAGGATTGATATAAATATTATATCTCATTGGTTCTTACGTTGATAGAATTATCAGTAATAATATAATATAACAAGAGAGTGAGAATGAATTGAAAATAATTCGACAAATTTTTAAAAACGTATTGACAAGTTTGGAAAAAAACTGAAGAATTATTTTCTAATTTATCTAACTCTGGAAAAATATTTAAGTAGATTATTTTTTGACTCAAACATAAATATTTAACTACTATCTATATAGCATTTGTCAATAAAGAAAAGCTATATACAGTAATTATTCTAGGAAATAATAATAAAATTTATTTATTATTATTATTATAATGACAGAATTTATTAAACGTGATAAACAATCAAACATTTCATTGGTTTTAAGAAACGTCAAAAAATAATCAAATGAATAATGAAATACGCACAAATTTATTATTAAAATATAAACTAAAAGGGTAACAACATAGTAGACGTAGAAAAAGCATAATTTTATTAAGGTAGTACTAGGTGTGACGGTGGCGCCATTGGTTGTCGAGTGGCGAAACTGACGCTCAAAAAAATATAAAAATTTAATAAAATAAGTGTTTTATACCTATTATGATTTGAATATCATGAATTATTAACAGGTTGTTGGTCTAGTGAATTTACAAATACCATACCATCGTGTGGTGTTGCCATTATAAATTGGGATTCTTAATTTTTCGTTAAAAACAAGGCTTTGCATGGTTATATATCCAATACTAAACGATAAAAAACTTTCTCCTTCTGATACAATATACATGGATAGTTGTAGAACATCATACTAATTTTTCAAATGAAACTGCAAAATTTTAGAGGTACACAAACCAAATATGTGCGATTCTGAGTGATGATCGCCATAAGCCCAGTATATAAGAACTCAACTTTACAAGCGAATATATTTGTTCACAGACGATGAATGTGTTTCATATTTTAACAGGATGCGTATGACTATCCAATGTTTACGTGCGCCAAATTTCATTCAGATCTGCATTTTTTTTTTTGCGCTAGTACTACCATAAACTTAAGAATGAAGCAGATGGCGCTTTACAGACAAGCGGTTTACATGCATTAAATAAAGAATTCAAATAGTAGCACCATTCGTGATTTCAAATATTGTTTTCTGTTAAACAATAAGGCTTAATATAAATTTACAGGACAATAAAATAAAATTAGCAAATTATGTAAACGATAGTTATTTTTATCATTAGGCCAGAAATTGTACTTTTGCGAGAGCAAGCATGTTTTGATATGTCAAACCGAAGTAGAGGCTTGTAAATACAAGTGAGAAAAGGGTTTTATTGCATAACCAGTAACAAAGTTGGAGCACGAGCGATAACAAGAGTTCCAATAGTACAGTGGCCCTTTCCACATGTGCTACATACTAGTTTTTCCACATTAAATGTGAATATTACATTTTGACGTTTACGTTAATCAATACAAGAAATTTAATTATCATTTTATATAAATTAAAGGAGTTGTATTTACAAATGTGCATAAGTTTCCTTGGTAACCACAAACAAAAATAATAAGCTAAATGTCATTTTTTTTAATCACATTTACCTCACGCAATTTAAATGTGATAGTAACCATTTCCCTCACTAGTGATGAAAGTAAATACTTGCATTACTAGTAAGAGAAATGGCTACTGTAACAACAAAATTGAATGAGGCAAATGTCATTTTCACAAGTAAATAAAAATAAATATATCATCACGCCTTCTACCCATTACTGGGTGTGGCACTCTGCCGAAGCATATCTCGGTAAGTGATATATTTTGCACGTGAAGTGCAGTTACCAGTCGTCAAATCACGGCCCCCAAAGATGTTAGTGGTGGAGGAGCCACAGGGGTAGTTTTTTTACAAGTAATGTTGAAAAAAAGTATATTACACAACCTGAATTATAAAAAAATCACGGGAGCAAATTCAAACATTTGATTAAGTGATAATTATTAATTAGATGAAATATTATTTACTAATTAATATTTCTTTTGCTTTATAAATTTGGGTTTCGTTTCAAGCGATCAGAGAGCGGAAATTATTGGTTCTATATAACTCAAAAATCCAATTTTAACTGGAATGAACTATAGCGTACAAATTGTATGGAATATCCATTTTCACATTTGTTAATTTAATTTTGTTTATTAGCATATTAAAAAATGGAGTAAAGGCTCAGTGGTATCGAGTCGGCCTGTGGATACTAAGAACCCTGGTTTGATCCCCACAGCCGACAAAACATTTTCACCAATTTAGAATTACCCCTGTGGCTCCCCCACTACTAACATCTTTTGTCGGGCGTGATTTGACGGCTGGTAACCGCACTTCACGCGCATAAATATATCACTTACAGAGATCTGCTTCGGCAGAGTACCATACCCAGTAATGGGTAAAAAGCGTGATGATATATTTATTTATTTATTTATTTTAGCATATTAAAAAACAAGTTTTTAAGTGATGTTTTGGTTTAGTTATCTTATATTCCAGAACATTTGTATAATTTGCATAGTTCATGGCTATTTTTGATGACTACTACGCTACTACGGAAGAAATTAATTATTCTTCTATGCTTCTAACGAAATAAACATTTAAAATAGCAACATTCCAATTTCAAACATAAACAAAACGCAGAACTTCTAACACGTATCCACTTAATCTACGGCAGGAAGAAGTAATATATCATCGGAATCTGTGTTAGCGGTGCAGGTTCATATAAACAGAACTAAATTATGAGATATTTTTAAACTAGAATATAAACATTCGTTGACAGGCAGAGTGAAAACAGTATCTACTGTCGAGTATATTTACCTGAACGTCCAGTAGATGTCGATGCACATCACGTGAAGCCACATGAACGATACCATGAATGCGAAGTAGATAATAAATGCTGAAAGCAAAAAAATACATATTGATAATCATTGATAACAATTATTTGTAGATGAAAAAACATATGGAATTTTTATTCACACGCATAATACTAAGATTATATAGGGCACTTCGATGTTTCTTTAACTATTGGCTTTAGATAAATAAAATATATATACAGGCTGGTGAAATGATTCATGCAATATAAGAAATACAATGGTTTTTTTTTCATAGAGCGATATATAGTTCCCTATTAATTTTAGAGCAACATGGTTCAAATAATTCTTGTAGATAAATGGATTTTGCGTCTAGGTCAGTGATCATATTTAATTTTTTTAACAAGTTTATAATTTTATAAAAGTTCCCATTTGCCATATTATTTTAACAAAATTACAAACAAATGCAAAACAATGTTCATTAGTTTGATAGTCTTATTTACTATTATATAGTTTTTGGAAGTATTTCGTAATAAAAAGAAAATTTTATGCAAACAAAATATGTATTTAATTTTTATTATACATTTTTGTTATTTACAATGTTTATAATATAGGGTAATGGCTCAGTGGTATCAAGCCGGCTGTTGATCCTGAGAACCCTGGTTCGATCCCACAGCCGACACATATTTTAACCAATTTAAAATTCCCCTTGTGGCTCCCTCACCACTAACATGTTTGGGGGCCGTGACTTGATGGCTGGTAATCGCAATTCAAGCGCATAAATATATTATTTACCAAGATCTGCAACGGCAGAATGCCACACTTAATAGTAAGTAAAAAATTTACTGTTATATTTATTTTATTTTTTATTTTAAAACTGATAGATACATAGATACAAGATACGAATTTAATATATTTTCGGTAATTTTACCTATTATTCAATTTTAATGAGAATAAAATTACTGTTTAATGTGGTTCCCAAATATTTAAAAAGAATTTCCATCTATAATAGATATTCAAATTTTAAAATATACACACAAATATACGTTAATAACCAATTTAACTCATATTTCCATAATCTCTCTTCTTATTTGAAAATCACCAAATGTATATCGTGATTTACATTTACTGCTGTTGAATATTTACTGTCAGTGTTCAACGAGATTTAACAATATGTGAATTTACGTGTCATTATCCCTGATGTTAATGTTATGCACAAGGTTCAATTTTGCATATATCTCTATCACACACTTCGAGCATTTACGAGGGCAGGGTGAAAAGTCCCTGAAAAATAAAACAGATGGCGCCACAATCGCAAATCTCATGTGACATTTGTGATGTACCATCTTTAACTAGAACGCATTAAAATTTTCAGACTGATATGTCATTCCGTTCGGTTTTGACACCCATCGAAAGCAAGCAACCTTGAAGATTTTAGAAAACATGGAAAAAAGGGAATGAAACATTATTTCTTGCTTGGAAAAAATATTACGCAAACCAAAGCATCGCTTGTTAAACATTATGGGGACTCCTCACCATCGATTGGAACGATTCACAAGTGGTTTACTGATTTTCATTGTGGTAGTAGGACCACAAAGGACGCCGAACGTTCTGGTCGTCCAATTGAGGTTACAACGCCAGAAATCGTCGATAAAATCCATGGTATGATAGTGGACGATCGGCGAGTTAAAGTACACGAGCTTGCTGAGGCTATGAGCATCTCAACCGAACGGGTACGGAACATTTTGCATAAATTTTTGGATATGAGAAAGCTATCATCCAGATGGGTGTAGCATTGAGAACAACGCACCGGCGCACAGGGCCGCAGTCGCAATAGCAAAATTGCATGAATTGCGCTACGAATTGGTTCGTCATCCACCATATTCTCCAGATTTGCCCCCCTGCGATTTTTATCTATTTCCAAACTTGAAGAAATGGCTCGGCGGAAAGAGATTTGTCTCCAACGATGAGATCATCGCTGAGACAAACGCCTATTTTGAAGGATTGCCAAAATCGTATTATTTGGAAGGGATCGAAAAATTTGAAAAACGTTGGACGAAGTGTATCGAGCTACAAGGAGATTATGTTGAGAAATAAAATATGTTTTGACCAAATAAATCTTTTCTTGTTTCATTTTTCAGGTACTTTTCACCCTGCCCTCGTATATCGTGATGTACATTTACTGCTGCTGAATATTTACTGTCAGTGTTCAACGTGAGTTATCAATATGTGAATTTACGTGTCATTATCCCTGATTTTAATGTTATGCACAAGGTTCAATTTTGCATATATCTCTATCACACACTTCGAGCATTTAAAATAGACGAACCGTAGGAACATTTGCTGTGAAGCTAACATATCCTGAAATGGGGGAAAGGAACTGGCCCAAAGTTTCTATTCAGAACTGTCACAATATGTGTATATTTTTAATTATTTGTTTTTTATTACGTGATTATTATAAATTAACGATTATAATAATGCCAGCTTGCAGCATCAAAATTTACATTTTAAGTTTGACGTAAACTGACAATATTACATCAAATATTTAACAGCCCAATTCACAAAAGAGTTTTAGCTAGAATTTAGCTAATCCTAAATTTTGTATTTGTCAAATTAAGCTAAACCAGTTTAAATAAACTTTAATATAATCTTGTTACCATGTAGTTTTTGGAAAGTTTAGCTAATCCTTAATTTTGGATTAGCAAAAACTTTTTTGAGAATTTGGCTGTGAATGTCTTCATATACAGCACGATTTACAATTTTTTTTAGCTAATCCTGACTTTTGGATTAGCTAATATTATTCTAGTCCAGTTTAAAAAACTTAATACTAATCACTTTCGAATACTAAATGGTATCAATATTGTATTAAAGTTTATTTAAATATTTTTGGGAATATAAATGAACTAAATTTGACTAATCCAAAATTCAGGATTAGCTAAAACTCTTTTGAGAATCGGCCGATAATGTTCTACTTAGATTTGCTTTTATTTATTTAAGTCAGATATAAAATTTAAACCTCATTGGTATAAACGAACATAATAAAAACTATTTGCATATTTAATAATATTAAAATATGAAATAATATTTTGTATGATTTAGCATAACATATTCAAAAATATTTTCATATTATAAATAAATAATGCGAGATTAAAATATGTATAAATTATACTATATCACAGCACAACCGTCAGAAAACTGTAAATAAATAAAATTTTATATATCGGACTAAGTTCTTTTTTACCGCATCACTTATGTCGGCTTCCATACATTATTTATTTGTTACTCTGCACAACAAGAAGTAAATCCCAATTACAGTACAGGGGGCCTACAGCTTAGAGTAGAAGTCAGTGAGATTTGAACGCACGACCTCTTGCTTGCTTGAAAGAAATGCAAGTTTTACCTCGCTTTTATTCACTAACCTACGATTGCCTTATGCTTATATAGCATGGCATAAGGGATTACAGGGCTACTTTAGATAGTTGAAGTGCACAGCGCTCCAGCTATCCATTTTATGAAAAATCCATGTCACTTATTGATACTTTTCTTTTTTAAAGTTGGAATATATAATGCAACATTAAATATTTAAAATATTATGAAAAGAAATCTGTCCGAAATTGACTTCCGTGAAACATAAACACTCATTTACAATTCTAATCGGTTAATTTACATCAATAACAGCAGCATTATAAATTATTTAAATATCATATTCAGTGAAATCACGCACAGTAAAGGACATGTATATATACTTCATTCCAAATAAGAAGACTTCTACGAATTATTCGTACTGAGAGCCTGGGAGGAATAGACGAGTTTGAATAAGACGAAAGATGAATTATAAATATAAATCTATAATACAGAATGTCTCACGAAATCTACACTGTACGTTAATAACATGGAAATAGTTATTTATGCAACTTGTGTTAAAAGTGTCACTTTATTGCACAAGTGGGCATACATATACGATCGAATAAAAAAATAAATAAATAAATATATCATCACGCCTTTTACCTATTACTGAATGTGGGACTCTGCCGAAGCAGATCTCGAAAAGTGATATATTTATGCGCGTGAAGTACGATTACCAGCCGTCAAATCACGGCCCTCAAAGATGTTATTGGAGGGGAAGCCACAGGGGGAATTTTAATGTGGTGAAAATTGTGTGTCGGCTGTGAGAATCGAACCAGAGTTCTCAAGATCTACAGGCCGACTCGATACCACTGAGCCACCTACCCCATCTACGATTGAGTTTTAACTAATTATGTTAATGGTAATGATAGACATTTCAAACGTCAAAAATATTTATTTTATAGGTCACGTAGTTAAGTTTCTTTCGTAGCAACTGTTTAATTAACTTTTTTGTATGTAACTAATGGCAACGTGCAAAAAAAATATGTTTACACAGCATGCAAGTTAAGTGCTAGTTGGAGTTGATCTTGTTGGTATAGTTTGTGTCAAGATATTTGCAAAATTTACCTGGCGGACCCTCAGAGCATGGGGTTTCTTAAACGGATTATAGGGGTTGAAAACTTGGGCCATATTTAAAAAAAACTTACATCAGTCATAATAGTTTCTCTCAGAAAAAATTTAATCTACAATCTATAGTATGTAATGGATCACTTGTAAGGATCATTGAACTTTTTTTATTTTATTTATAGAGTTGTTAATACCGATATAACTTTTATATTTTATTGCCAGTCATCATCAAAATTTACATTTTTCGAAATCTACACTAATTTAAGAAATCTCTCTTGCAACAAGCCATAAAAGATTACGTCAATATTTTAGAAAATTTATGTTAGTTTCATTATAGTAGAGATATCTATAAAAATAAAAAAAACCACTTACGTGCGACTAGGCAGAATTTCGTATCTGTATTACTGGTGTCAAGTTGTACGCACACCAGGAAAAGATACGCGGTTAGAAGACTGATGACGTAACAGATGAGGCACTTGCCGTGGATGTTCTGCAGGTCAGGTACGCAGGCGTACACCAGCAACGTCATCAACAGGAACGGCATTGAGATCAGCATACCTAAAACATAACAGTCAAATGGGTAAGATAAGTAAACAGAAGACCTAAAATAATTTAATAATATTTTAGAATAACAAAATCAAGGTAGTCATCTCCAGTAAATCATTTGACATGATCAATTTTTAGTCAATTATTCATTTTTTAAGAAGAAAAATATTAAACATACCATACATGTCGAGACGACAATTTTTACAAAATTGACGAGATTATTTTTTGACGTTTCTCAAAATCAATTGTATGCCACGTGTCTGAGTTTGAACCAATTCTGTCATTATTACACTGAGAATAAAGCTCCTGTGATTATTCCCGGGACCAAACTATGTAAATGCTTTTTTGTTTGTAACAAATGATACGTAGTTGACAAATAATTATTTAAAACTGTCAACACGTCAAGTAAAATGAGTGAAAAAAATCGATTTAGTTTCATTTCAGATACAGAAATACACCAACAAATTTTGGAAACAATTTGCAAGAATATATTAATAAGTAATTAATCGATATGAACCCAGTTCAAAATCTTTTAAGTTGGATGAATGGACCTCAACAGCTAAGTCAAAATATAATCTAATTAAATATAACTCGAGAGTTGGATAAATTAGAAAATAATTCTCCAGTATCTTTCTCAAACTTGTTGCCATTTGGCAATAGCCACTCAAGCCCTACGGGCTTCCGTGACTATTGCCTGGCAACAAGTTTTCCAAAGATCTGTGAACTTATTTTCAATTTATTCTCACTCTTTTGTTATACTATTACTGAAAATTAACTCCGAAAAATTGAACACGTTCTATTTTTATTCATTATATTTATTAGTGAATTTTATCATTTAGATGTATATTAAGATAAAGACGAATTACGACATAAATTAGCTTTTACATTTAATTTAATTTTAAATTTTTATTTCATTTTCATTTATCTTTTTTAAATGTGTCATGTAGAAAGACAATAGAAACATAAAATAAATTGAACGCATGCGCAAATAGAAATATTGTCAATTTTACAATACGGAATTTAATCATATATTAGTGAATAAGCACTCACTAATTCCATAAATTCACAACTGTCAAAGTACATTTTATGTTTTTATTTATATTTCTTATTTGATAGATGACAGTATACAAACTTTTAAAACATGTGCAACCTAATTCACAAAAGAGTTTTCGCTAGAATTTGGCTAATGCTGAATTTTGGATATGTCAAATTAAGCTAAACCATATATCCAAAAAAGTGTAAATAAACTTTAATATATTCTTCCTACCATTTATTTCAAGGAAAGCTAGTTGATTAACTTTTTAAATCGGACTAGCATAAGATTAGCTAATCTAAAATTCAGGATTAGTTAAAACTTTTCTGAGAATCTGGCTGGTGATGTTTACTCTGCACATGCGCACTGCATTTCTCATTTACATTTAAAAGATAAAAGTTGGTTATCTTATCAATTAAATGAGCTATATTGCGCTGCGTTATTTATTTATTAAATTAAAATTAAATTAAATGAGAATGACTCCAAAAATCCAACTTTCGATAGCTCGTTTTATTAGTATAATTGTGCATGTACATAACCGTAAAAATTGATCATGTCATATAGTAAGTTTAAGATTAAATTCTTCGTAAGAAAATAGAAATCTTGTGTAGAGTTTCTACATGACGAATCTGACTTTGATTTAGGTGGATGTACATTTGTATGTCATTCACTCAATGGGGGATTCAAGTGGTAGAGCTTTTTAATATATATTTATTAAAATAAATTCTTGACCGTACATCATATTTAATACAATATAAAATCATACCATAAATTATATCTTTATTGCTGAAATATGAAAGTTAAAGTTGAATAATTTAAAACGTTCGCACTGCCATATTGCAATGACGTAGTTGCATTAAGCCAATCACAGAGCTTTGTCTGAAACGTTTGTCGGTGCTCAAGAAGACTAAGAAGAAATAAGCATTCAGCATTCTACGATTCTACCAATGACGTATAATACTAGACGAATTATGCCGTGTTCAAATCAATGCAGTGTTGTGAAGCAGAGAGGAATGGAATAAATTGATGGTCCGCCGGGTGCGCGGCAAGGAGCGAGTACACTTTGATGTTATGCAAGTTGCTCCTTGCCGCGCACCCGCCTCACCAACCAGTTATTCTATCCCTTTCTGACTCACAACAAACGCCGATGTTATCCGTCTAGTTATGTTTTGTCTGAGGATTCTACTGACAACGACACACGTTACGTGAAGTTACGTGTTATTTATCTCTGTCTTATCTGTCTCTCTTTAAGCTAAGATGCAACTACGTCATATTCATTTGTTTCGAAAGTTTAAATATTTTTATCATGCTTAATACAAGATTTTTTAAAAAATTAAAAATTTGGGTATAATTATTTTATTACGTAGAAGAATATATAAAAAAAATCAAAAAAGTCTTGAAAGGCCCATTGCTCCCCTTTGTTTGTTCCTCACACCAGGGTTGTTATAAAAACCAATTTTTTTGATTTTGACCAGGACACTGGTTAAAACTGGTTTTAACCGTCCTAAACTGGTTTAAACCATACATAATTTAAAGTAATAATTATTAAAATTTTACTATGCGTTTTTAAAACCGACATATAAATACTGTGATGGGTCCGTAATTCCTCAATTACCCGGTGAAACGAGGTGGAATAGCCAACTTGTTTGTATACAAACGTACCTACGCAATAGAGAGTACTTTATAAAAATTTGCGACAAATATGAACAAGAAATAGATAATAAAATAAGCTCTATTATAAATAACGTAGTTATTTATAAAGAAATAAAAAAATTGGAAAAACAATTAAAACCAATCTCGGCTTCTTTAGACCGACAACAAGCTGATCATGCATTATTAGCAGATGTAGTTCGTGAATTTATTATATTGGAGACTGAAGACAATTTAAAGCCACATAAAAAACTAATTCTGCAGAGAACATTAAATTGTGTTACTCCTGCACATTATTGTGAATATATATTACATCCCAAATATATGGGTGAAAATTTAAAAGCTGAAGAGGAGGAGCTAGCTCGACAATGGATAATAAATGAAATAGACGAAATTTTTTTGATTTTAATAATTAATTTTAAAGCACAGGTTGACCCATTCCCAAAATCATATTTTCTTGAATCAGTAAGAACCAGTGTTAAACCACATGTTAGGTGGTCGTCACTGACTGGCGTTGATGAAAAATTTACTACTTTTGCAAGCCATCTACAAACTTGCGTTGCCTCTTCTGCCGGAATCGAGCGAATTTTTTCAAATTTTAGTTTTGTACAAACCAAACTACTAAATAGATTAGGCCTACAAACAGCCTCCAAATTAGTAACATGTTACAAAATGTTAAATTTCAAAACTAAACAGGATGATAAGGTTGTTATTGCTATTGCTAGCGACGAAGAATATTAATGTATAATTTTACTTATCATTATTATTATATATTTATGTATGAATTTTAACAATCGATACAGAATGTATTTTCTTTAATGTATATTTTTTTATTTCATATATTATATCTTGTAATAATCTTTATATTCTGTGATTATTTACAATAAAAAACATATAAATACAATTCAATGCTTAACTGTTTTCCACCAACAATTACAGTAAATAAATCAATATATTATGTTCCTACTTGTGAATTCATGTCGATTGAGTAGTCACTCGATAAAAACCACTGGTCAAAATCACATAAAAACCAGGACGGTTTTAACCGGTTTAAACCGGTGGTTAAAACCATAGTGGAAGAAACCGAACAACCCTGCCTCAAACTCTTATAGTTTTTAATCGATTCCAACTAATTTTCTTTTAGAGGTTAAAGTTATCTTTTATATTGTTGAGGTATTTTAAATTACTAATAAATATTATTAACTTCGCTGCAGTACCAAAAATTATGTACTAGTGAAGTAATAGACGAACTTATGATAAGAATATATTCATTAGAAAATTAGTTTCAATATTTGTAAAAAATATAAAATATACCATCACGCCTTTTACCCATTAGTGGGTGTGGCACTCTGCCGAAGCAGATCTTGGTAAGTGATATATTTATGCTCGTGAAGTGCGATTACCAGCCGTCAAATTACGGCCCCCAAAGATGTTAATAGTGGGAGAGCCACATGGGTAATTTTAAATTGGTGAAAATGTTTTGTCGGCTGTGGGGATCGAACCAGGGTTCTTTGGATCCACAGGCCGACTTGCTACCACTGTGCCATTTATATTTGTAAACATCAAAAATCGATATGGAGTAGGCGACTCAGTGGTATCGAGCCGGCCTACCGATTTGAGAACCGGTGTTCGATTCTAACTGCAGACAAACAATTTTCACCATATTAAAAACTATCCCTGTGACTCCTCCACTACTAACATCTTTGAGGGTCGTGATTTGACGGCTGGTAACCGCACTTCACGCGCCTAAATATATCACTTGCCAAGATATGTCACATCCAGTAATGGGTAAAAGGTATGATTAAAAATTTTCAAAAAAAATTGATCGTGTCAATCGGGCCTTTATATGGGGAATAGGAGCGTGTTTAGGACCAGTGAAATTAATTGATAAAAATCCATATTTACTTAAATCTCCAATGATTAAATTGTTACACGCAGAATTGGATAAAAGTGTGATTATACATAATTTTTCTTTATTGCTATTTTCACTTCCTGTTTACACACACATGTCCGCTGTAGTGTATTCATACATAAAATATTATTAAGAAAAATATAGGTTTTGCTCTGTTGTGCATGTAACAAATGCGCATTAATCTTTTTCATGTTCTTGACATTTAATTTGATAATACTACAGGATGATCAAAAGGGATTGTTATAGTTGGCAATACTATTTCAGAGATCTTTTTATTCTACAGTTGGCACAACGCCAGGTAAAGGCGGAAATGCTATTTGACATTTGTAATAAATACAAATAGGTTATGTCAGGAGACTGACAGCTAATAGAATTTTGACCTTTTAAGTAATAGAAATACTTTAGAAATAAATGTAATAATAAATGTACTCAAATTTAAATTATAAATGTCACTGTCAACAACAGGAAATGAATTTATGTATCAGGCTTACCAATTTCAAGTAGGTTTTTTTATCGCCAACTGTAACAATCCCTTTTGATCACCCTGTAGTAACAATATATGCGAAATTAATACAAAACATTATAAATACTAAATAACGATTAATTAAATTATTTCATTACTACTCTGTTCAAGTTAGTTTCTAGTTTCCAGTTATACAACGGGATACTAAATATTTATAGTGAACATTTCTTTTTTAGTTTTATTTTATTTTCAGTTGCAACATAATATTTTTCGCTATAACCTGTTTATTCACAATAAAATAATGACGAAAACATTCATTTACATGACGTGTTTTTAGAAATTGTGTCTACGATTGTTTGCTACCACAATCAATTCAAACTGGCGTACCGATAATATGACATTCATAGATTTCTGGTTAGTATTATCTTTGAATATCTATAATATATTAGAAATTTTGTGGTTACACCGACAATGTTAATTTACAATGTGCTGAGATGCTGACATTCTCTGTTTAGAAATATTCAAAAAAAATCCATTTTTAATCATATTATAAATTATCCAACAACAAGAAAAATGTAAATTAATTAATCTTATACTTTCTGCCTAAATATATACTTATCTGCAATACATTTCGTATAAAGTTACAAAAAAAATATATTCATCCATAATTTTAGAAACTATCAATTTATTATGTTCCTAATTTATTTGTGCTAATGTGAATTATATTTGAGTTCAATTGTAAATTTATACTGGAATATACTATAATTCATTTATTAATTAGTCGAAATCTGGAAGTGATGTTATAATTCACTTTTATGTCCAAAATATGCTATTGTTTAAACTATCTTAACTAGTCATAAATCAGGAAAATATAAACAACATATAAGAATTCAAACATACTGTACAAAAAGAGAATAAGATAGCTTTAAGTTTTTAACACGTCTATAGCTAAATAAACTAACATATTTTTTTGTTTGTGAGTGTTCTGAAAAAGAATTGTTTATCTAGCAACAGTATCAATTACTTACTTAAGCTGTATTCCATTTGCCACTTGGTTCACATAAATCAGTTCAGTTAAATTCGACATATGACTAAATGAACTGAATTAAGCAAACTAATACCATTATTGCGGTGAATTACTTCAAAGTAAATTAGAATCTATAATTCTAGTACTGGAAATGAAGCCGGCGAAGTAACCCAGCGAAATAAATAAGTGATCTGGATCAGTAAATGTAAGTTAGATCTGATCCAAATGGCAAATGGAATACGCCTTTAGTATCAAATCTTATTGAACCAATAAAACTTTTATTCAACCCAGCATTAGTGTAGCAAAATCTCTGATATTTTGCACCTGGCGAGAAAAGTGGCACAAGTCAAAAACGTAGTTTTGCGTAAAAGCTGGATACAAATTTATAGTTTTTGGGTAACAATAAAATTGTTATTATTATCGGGCTACTTATATAACTTTTTTAGATGAGAGTTTGCAGTATTTTTGATTAACATTTGCAACCCAATTCTTGAAAGAATTTAAGCTTAGCCAAAATTTTGAATGAATCAATTTCTTGATATATATGAATGACTCAAAATTCATAATATTTAATTTGTGACTGTGAAACTTTCCCGCGGAGTGCGATTTATATTATCAAAAAATAATTTTGTTAATATGTTTTTTTTAATTCCACAACTTTTTATATTGTTGATAAAATGACATTTGTAAACTTGTATAGCAACAAATATTTCAACTAAAAAATATATATGAGTAGTAAATATTTTATAAATTACAATAGTTCTGGTAATAAATACGAGTATATAACACCGATTTCGAAATAATTTTTATGATTATAACGGAATACTATCAAAGGAAAAATGTAACATGCTATTGTTTAAATAATCTAAGACTCGTATAATTGATCTATGGATCTTGACACATTATTCCATGAATTAATATTATCACTGTTCTTACTACTGATAATTAAACCATGTTCAAATATCTTTTATTTACAACATAATTTGTTACATTTTATAATTAGAATATTTAGTAATTAACTGAAACCTTCAATGATTCTCAAAGTAATGATTGGTTTAACGCACAAAAAGATATCTTCCTACATGTTTAAATGTATTTCCAGTAAATAATAAGCAAAAATATAATATACGCTTTATAAATGACTATATTATAAAGTCAAGGACGTAAAATTCCTGTAGAGATTCCAATGCATAGTAAAGAAACCAATTTTTTTCAACTCATATGATCACTTGTAATTATCTTTCTTAAAATAACATATTGTATGATTCTATGTTACTTAGCATAATGTTAGTCAATATGTACACACACACACACACACACAATATTTTAAAATTACAGTTAATTCTGTATGTATTATTTTTTTCACTACCAGGACTTGAATTATATTTAACAATTTTTACGTATATTAATAATAACATCAACATTCTGACTGGAATATTTACTTGTTTTATAATACCACAAAAACTGAGTAGGCAAAATATTAAATACAATTTTTTATCCTTATTTTTATTGTTTGATGTTTTATTTGGGGTTTTTTAACAGAGTTTAAAGGTAGTGATTCAGAAAATTGTACTCCTACAGTCAAATTAAGAAAGAAGCAAAAAATGTGTAGCAAGGAACATTGCGAAATAAGCATTATAATATATTGAGGCTTGAGTTTCTTTAAAAAATATCATTTTGCATTCTTAACCTTGATAAATATTAATACATTATTAACCGTTTCTAAGTAAGTGGAAGTGAAAAACAAATTCATGATTAAAAAAAAGTAAATAATGGTTTGTTGCTATGTTTGTAGTGAAAAATAGTTATTTTTGTTACTAGTGTTAAAAATGTTTATTGTACGAGTGAAAAGCTTTGCAGCACAAGCCATGGACGAGTTTTGCAAACCCTTGATTATAATTCAGACACTTTTAAAACGAGTTGCATATACTTTTTTTTCTACGATCGAGCTTCGATTAAAATAAATAAATATAAATATATCATCACTCCTTTTACTTATTACTGGGTGTGGCACTCACACTCTGCCGAAGCAGATCTCGGTAAATGATATATTTTTGCGCATGAAGTACAGTTACCAGCTGTCAAATCACGGCGCCCAAAGATGTTAGTAGTGGGGGAGCTACAGGGGTAATTTTGTTAATTGGTGAAAATGTCGGCTGTGGGGATCGAACCAGGTTTCTTAGGATCCACAAGCCGACTCGACACCACTGAGCCATTATATTATTATTATCATCCTTTGATTAATTTACTAATTTTACTTATTAAATTTTTAATGTCAAAAATATTTTTTAAATTTGTTTCGTAGCAACTGTTTTATTACATTTTTAGCAGATTACTAAAGGAAACTTGCAAAAATAAGTTTATATATATATATATATATATATATATATATATATATATATGAACGTTAAATTTGTTTTTACATAGTTACCGCTTAACAAATAACTACAGTTATGGCAGTAACTCTCGATTAATGTTATTCATAAAATAAATAAATAAAATATATCATCACGCCTTCTACCCATTACTGGGTGTGGCACTCTGCCGAAGCAGATCTCGATAAGTGATATATTTATGCGCGTGAAGTGCTGTTATCAGCCGTCAAATCACGGCCCCCAAAGATGTTAGTGGTGGGGAAGCCACAGGGGTAATTTTAAATTAATAAAAATGTTTTTGTCGACTGTGGGGATTGAACCAGGATTCTTAGGATTCATAAGCCGACTTGATACCACTGAGCCATTACTCCATATGATTAACATTAATCGGTGATTGAAAAACTGGCCCTAAATATATTGAAAGTAATCACGAAAATAATATTAATTTTAAACAACAAAAAAGTTGTGTATTTAACACAAAAAAAATACAGATTTCCTGCCTCGTTAAACTAATAATTATTGGACAGACAGAATTCATATTTTACTTATTTTCACTACATCCATTCACTAATTTTTTTGGGAGCTATAATTTGACGTCTGGTAGCACGCAATTCATTCGTAAATATAATTATCTTTTACAGCAAATACCCACACCTACTAACGCGTAAAATTACAAGGCAATATCTATATTTATTTTATGTCTAATAAACTAAATATACTTATCAATTATTAAATATTATTTATTACCTATAGAATAAAGTTTCTGAGGATCCATAGCAGGCGAATTAAAACACAAAAGTGTAAGATACTGGGTCGTATTGGCAGTCGCATCAATATCAACACAAAAATCATGTTGCTGTCTGTATTCATCAGAATCGGCAGTATGTTTCGGCATATATAAACTTCCATTCCTTTGCAAAAAATGTATATCTTCTTCAAAATTCGCTGTATCAAGAACATACCCATCATGAGGACAGTAGTCTCCAATTAAATATTCAAAATTTACTGGTTCTTTGCTTTCATCTGTACCCTCATGTACAAAGACAGTAAAATTAGTAGACATCGTATTATTACTCTCAACACAAGATGCCTTATTATGAGCTTGCCCCATTGGACAGCATTTCCGAATACAGCGTACAATATTACAAAAACAACCGAAGATTGTTGTATTGCCATCTTCAAATCTTTCTGTATAATAATGTTGTTTCGGGTAGGTAATATTTTCATGAACTATTGTACGATTTTTATGTTTTTGTCCATGGGTGATATCCACTGTTAATTGAGGGTGACACGGAAGTTTTTCTTTTGCCAAGACAAAAGAAAACACAAAGATTGCCGCTAAGATCACAGGTAACACTTGCATTTTGATGCTTTTCACTCAACTGTCAAATGTAAACACTGAAGAAACTAGCACTCACAATAACATAACGTCGACACGACTACTCACGAGCAACGGCGATTGCTACTACTCGATGTGTGAAGTGAATGCCATCAACTGACGAACTTGTTCCATGACCAATCGTTTTATAGTTTGTAAGCATTTCCACCAATGGGTTTCTTTGCCGCTGATAAGAGTGTGGTTTGAAAAGTTTGGATTTTTTTTTAATTTAATCGGGGATTCTTTCTGTAATTTGAATATTTGAAAAATGAAAATTTGTAGACGTATTTATTTTTTGTTTTGGCATAATTTTCCATGTTGATATGTATTAAATGTCATACTTATGTAATTTTTAATGTATTTTATCTGTTTTTAATCTTATCATATCGAAACATGATTAAGTATAACTACATACAATTTTTAGGAAATAGTAACTGCGTCAATAGTTGATATGATATATCTTTTTTATATTTTTGTTTTTCTACGGAATATTTTATTAAATTTGTATTATGCTGTTTTTATTATTAATAAGGCTACTTTCGCCTGTATTTTATTTTTATTTCAACAAGTATACTCACCGGCAAAAAACTGGATCACTTATAATTTAAGAATTAAATTTATTTATTTGATTGTATCGAAAGTATTGACTTTACATCGATTTAAGCTGTTTCAATTTGTTTAAAAGCATTTAATTATAAATTAGTAGTAAATTATAAATTATTACTAAGCAAGCGCCTCTCTTTGCCCCCCTCCCCCCCTGCGGACTTCTATGGGACTAAGGCTTAAGTTGTTAGATTATAGTAGCGTTCGATTTGCACCAAATCTCAGTTAATCTCACCTCACCTCAGTTTGACAGCTTTTTTGTGCTGTTCTATTTGCACTGACATAACTGAGATCAAGTGAGACACTCACTTCCCCCCTTGCCGATGCTGCACTACCTATTTCACTGGTGCGTACTGAGATTTTCTACTCAGTTAGAGTGGGGGTAGAATTCGTTATGTTTTGTTTGTAGTTTGAATATTTGGAAGTTATTTAATTTTTTTTTTTAATTGTACATGTTATTATAAATCATGTCTCACAGCTAACTGCCAACAAAAACATCAAGCAAATCATGTGTTGTCCGCGAAATGATACTACAACGTTCGTCACGTAACCGACTCAGTTCAGACCTGTCAAAACCCGTTCGATTTGTCATCGAAAAAATATCATCTCATTTCAGACAATCTCAACTCAGTTGAAATGAACTGAGGTGAGATTGTTTGCAAATCGAACGCTACTATTCTTTAATGAAAATTGGGCAACGTTTCGGCCAAGGTTATGGCCATCTTCAGGTCGACAATATGGAGTTAGTACATATCAAAATATGTAAAATTTAAGATGAACAATATTTTTCGGGCTAGACATGGAAAAATGAAAAAAAATTGTTTGAATTTAAATAAAGCAAAAGTTAAATAAAATAAATAAATAAATATATCATCACGCCTTCTACCCATTACTAGGTGTGGCACTCTGCCGAAGCAGATCTCGGTAAGTGATATATATTGCGCGTGAAGTGCGGTTACCAGTCGTCAAATCACGGCTTCCAAAGATGTTAGTGGTGAAGGAGCCACAGGGGTAGTTTTTGAAATTATGAAAATTGTTTGTCGCCTGTGGGAATCGAACCAGGGTTCTCAGGATCCACAGGCCGACTTCACTGAGCTAGCCATCCCATAATTTTAAGGATAATTTTAATGTGGTCAAAATTGTTTGTCGACTGTGGGAATCAAAATCAAAAAATTGATTTCTTGCTTTATAAACCATTAATCAGTTGCAATTCGACTCTTTGTGGGCAGACATGAAATTTAGAGTCGTTAACTTTTGCTTTATTTAAATTTAAACATTTTTTTATCTTTTTCCTTGTCTGTCTCGAATAATATTTGTCCAACTTAAAATTTACATGTTTAAAATTGTACTAACTCCGTACTATCGACTTAAAGATGGCCATAACCTTGACCAAAGCGTTGTCCAATCTTCAATAAAGAAATCTAACAACTTAAGCCTTAATCCATTAATTACTGCTAAAAGATTTATAAACTTAATATACGGGCATTTTAAAACATGTATAATCAGATTGTACGCCATATTTATTTGAAGGATAAGTTATTCATGATAAATATAAATATCCCCAATATTCTGTAATGGGGGATTCAAGTGGTAGAGCTTTTTAATATATATTTATTAAAATAAATTCTTGACCGTACATCATATTTAATACAATATAAAATTATACCATAAATGATATCTTTATTGCTGAAATATGAAAGTTAAAGTTCAATAATTTAAAACGTTCGCACTGCCATATTGCAATGACGTAGTTGCATTAAGCCAATCACAGAGCTTTGTCTGAAACGTTTGTCGGTGCTCAAGAAGACGAAGAAGAAATAAGCATTCAGCATTCTACGATTCTACTAATGACGTATAATACTAGACGAATTATGTCGTATTCAAGTCAATGCAGTGTTGTGAAGCAGAGAGGAATGGAATAACTTGATGGTCCGCCGGATGCGCGGCAAGGAGCGAGTACACTTTGATGTTATGCAAGTTGCTCCTTGCCGCGCACCCGCCTCACCAACCAGTTATTCTATCCCTTTCTGACTCACAACAAACGCCGATGTTATCCGTCTAGTTTTGTTTTGTCTGAGGATTCTACTGACAACGACAAGTTACGTGTTATTTATCTCTGTCTTATCTGTCTCTCTTTAAGTTAAGATGCAACTACGTCATATTCATTTGTTTCGAAAGTTTAAATATTTTTATCATGCTTAATACAAGTTTTTTTAAAAAATAAAAAATTTGGGTATAATTATTTTATTACGTAGATTAATATATAAAAAATTCAAAAAAGTCTTGAAAGGCCCATTGTATCATTATTTGTTAATGATCGTTAAGTTGATGACAATTTTTATTCTTCACGGTTATTTTACAGATTATTACAATAATTTACCCTGGAATTTTTATGCTATATTCATACATTTTGTATACTAATCAGTGACGTATCTTGAACTTTTGCCGCCCAGGGCGGTCTCAAATTTACCGCCCTTTCTAAGTCAAATGGTGGTTTTTAAAAATAATAAAAAAAAAATTTAAAATAAATATATCATCACGACTTTTACTCATTACTGCGGTTACCAGCCGTCAAATCATGGCCCCCAAAGATGTTAGTAGTGGAGGAGTCACAGGGGTAATTTTAATTTGATGAAAATTGTTTGTCGGCTGTGGGAATCGAACCGGGGTCCCCAGGATCCACAGACCAACTCGAATTAATAAACATAAATAAATAATTGTAATTGAGACAAACTATAGCTGGGGAACTTTTTTACTATTGGATGGCATTTTTAAATTAGGCACTAATAGAGGAATTTTTCGAGATATTTTCAACCCTATGTGTACATTGACTTGACGATGAAGAAAAATATTCAAAATCATATAGTAATTCATAATTCGTAGAAATCGAATAGTAAACTTATGAAGTGAACAAGTTGTTTTTTACAACTAAAACTAAATATAAAAAATGCCGCCCGGTGCGGCTGCCCCACCCTAGGTACGCCACTGATACTAATATACGTAGCTGTTATTTAAAAAAAAAGAATATATAGGCCGTATTTGTTTGGGAAATTTTGATCCAACCCTGAACTGACCTAGAACTAACTCGTGTTACTTCCAAATAAATGATGCATCTCAAGTGTCAGTTGTAAATATTAGCGGTAATTTTAAAATCTGAATGCATGTTCAAAGCGACATCTGCTTAGTTTTGTTTGTGTGTTAAATTGCGCTTTTAATTGGATGTTTTGAGTCATCTTTATATTTTTTATATGTAGTCAAAAAGCAAATAACGCCAGGGTCTGTTTTTTTATAATTTTGTCATCAACACTATCAAAATAATGAATTTCGGAGTCGTAATAATGTGTCGTAATATTATCCTCTGTGACTTATATTGCAAGAAGCACATAATGCATATTGCTCTTCCATCATCTGCATAAATAATAGTTTAGTATATTTTTTCAAAATATTATAAAATTACTTACGTTTTTCATAAAAATAACTCCTAACCTCTCTATACTATTACAAATCGCGATGCCGCCACGAATAACAAGGAACACAAGTTGATTAGATAGAGATAGTAAACGGGTTGAATCTACCAACCCGCTAAAATAGCTGGGGCAGTAGGGTCAGTTTAAGGTTAGTTCCAGGTTACTTAAAGTGTGCCAAGTAACCTGCAGGTTACTTTAAAAATCCCAAATAAATACGGCCAATGACAGCTCACACACAGCTCCTTAAAAAGTCTGGTTAAAAATAACATTTTGTTTATATTAGCATTTTTGTACAAGAACAAAGTGCAGGAAAGTAAAATAGAACAAAAAAAATAAATGATTTTGATCACAGTAATCTATAGAGTAATCATAAAATATAAGGGTAGTCATTAACTTATCGATCAGTAACAGATAATGATCGAGTTACAGGATAAGCGGCGAAAGTCTTCATTTTGATGTCAGTATTAGAATAAAATACAACACTATCTCTCACCGAACGAACTTTATCGACATTTTTTTGGTGACATGTTTAATGATTTAAAATTCATAATAATTGTAAATCAAATAAGTGAGTAATAATCAAAACTAACATTTTAAAAAATGGATCGCCATATTGAAATTGTTATTTTGATTATAACTTACTTTGTTTTTAATTGTACATTATTAAATTTGTCGGATAAATGACACTACTACTAACGATAAGATAGACTGTAAAAAAATTAGCAAATATTCAAAATTTTTACCTCCTCCCCCCGTTAGAAGTATCTGTCGACGCCACTGATTTACATATCTTTAAATTTTGTTCTGTACGTATATAAAAGGTGTTCCACGAAAATTGTGCCATAGACAATTACTTTCCTGATTACAGAAAAATGTTCCAGATAAAAATAGTAGAGAATTAATCTAAGCCAATTAAACTTCATTCCCTGTATGAAAACGCTTACGTCATGTGCACCAGATTATCAGAGATACGATGAAATATAGCTATCTTTTTAAATTAATATTATTTGTACCAATGCGAATGACAATAACGTATGTCTCAATAAGAAAAGATACAAGTTTCATAATATTTCACGTTCTATCGCATTTACCCTTTTATTGAAAACGTATGACAGTTCTTACTAATACGAAAATTTATATTTACTTCATTTACATTTGTTTATAAAATAAAAATAGATAATATGGTTTTAATTTTGTTATTTACTGGCCTGTTACTTCTAAGTTTGTTACTTTTATTTTTGATACACAAATAAAGGCTGTAAAATAAGAAATACCTAGGAAAATTTTCGGTAGTCAAATGCAGAAATGCTTTTGTCTTTTTTATGATATTTTACGCGGAAGTTGGAGAATGTAAGACCTTTAATTAATTTAAATGTTGTGCAAGAGGTAATGTGCACTGTATTTTGTATTTTCATACAGTATTTATTTACCTATATATAATTATAAAACATATAAAAATATATATTTCTTTGAGTTTCATTTTACAAAATATATATTTCAATAATGTAGGTCATATTTTTGGTCCGTAAAGATAAATTTATATTTGGTTTGCATTTAATATATGGCAGAACTTGGTTTCATTTATAAACTAATACAATTTTGTAAAGTAATACATATTTTAATATGACATTTAAATTTTGGGTTATGTTTTAAAGATGTCAATGGAAACGTTTTAAGTATAAAATCTTGAATCACATGGATACCGAATGTGGCGTAATAATACAGGGAATGAAGTATAATGCAATTATTTTACTAATTTTACTACTACTAAAATTAATTTTAAAAGTTGTCGAAACATATATTTTTGCAGACTTAGTCATGAAACTGGAACAAATGCAAGTAAATATAATATAACCTTTAACTGTCACATATATATTGTAAAGTTTATTTTACTAAATAAATAAAATCTGGGCTGAAACTTAATTTAATATTCTAAACATTGAATTTATTTTTTCTACAATTTTCTTTTTCTTATGTTACTGGGCTCAAGAGCATAATAATCTAATAATATCTTTTACAATATTTCCTTTATTTTGTTAGTTCTTTTAAAGTTCTATTTATAGAATGGTTAGACCCTTCCAGGCACTTATGTCGTGCTGTATTATATTTTTCAGACGACCACTTATGAAAGTAACCATAACAACATCATAAACTACTACGGAAAGTTGAACATAATATACACCTCGTATGTTAGTATAACGTACACTTCTAACATAGGTGAAGTTTCACTGATTGACAACAGATGGCGTTACGATGAAAGAAAATAATAAAATAAATGAAAAGAATTTGTATTATTATTATTATTTGTCCGGCAGTACGGTGGGGTGGGTAGCGTTACGGAATTCGAATCCGGAGATCCAGAGTTCGATTTCCACTCAAGCTAGAAATTATAATTACTACCACTTTGCGGCTCGGTGAGTCCGGACCCTGTACTGTAATTGGGATTCAATTCCTGTTGTACAGATTAACATAAATAAATAAATAAATTATTCAATATTTTGACATTATGGTTAGTACAGTTGGTATCACAATACCTAACCTCAAACGTCAAACGTCAACGCTTACTTACAAAACGCATCACCTGTCAAAGTGCAACAACATTGCTCTTGTAGACTTTTTTAGATATATTTTGTGGTCGTCTGAAAAATAGTGTACATAACTCGCTCGAAAGTGTGATAACTGTGCTCGTGTACTTAAATCACTTGGCGCTGCGCGCCTCGTTTTTCAATTTGTACACTCGCACGTTATCTTACACTTTTGATGCTTGTTATGTAATATACTACAGGGTGATCAAAAGGAATTGTTATAGTTGGCAATATAATTCCAGAGATATTTTTATTCAACAGTTGGCACAACGTCAGATAAAGGCGGAAATGCTATTTGACATTTCTAATAAATACAAATAGGTTATGTCAGGAGTCTGACAGCTAATAGAATATTGACTTTTTAAGTAATAGAAATACTTTAGAAATAAATGTAATAATAAATTTACTCAAATTTAAATTTTAAATGTTCATTGTAAACAACAGGAAATGAATTTATGTATCAGACTTACCAATTTCAAGTAGTTTTTTTTTTATTGCCAACTGTAACAATTCCTTTTGATCACTCTGTATTAGGGTGTTCAAAATTCAAGGATGGACTGGCCCAAATAATCAGTAGTAATTGTTAATGGAGCCGAATGACTTATTGATCTCTTACTCATTTATGCTCGATTTGAATACCACTGAGCCATTACCCTATAAATGGGTAAAATATGAAACTCAATTTAATTAAATAATTTAATGAATATGTAGATACTTTAGATTTTCAGTTGTAAACTGTATTAATCTTTATTCGGGATATTACAGAATCGCAATAAAATGTGGACATTATTTTCAAGGACTTCTAGAGAAAATGATACTATTTCGGCCCTGTAAACATCTGTTTATACCTGCGAATATTCAACTAAGAAATGTTTGTCCCACTCTTATCTCAATATCCGGCCTTTTTCAGAATTTCCCTTAGAATTTTGTCTGTTATGGCATATAAAAATATGTCTCGCTCAATTTATTTTGATTTTTAATATTTATAATAATTTAAGTTAAAAATATCTGAATGATATTATATTATATAACGACACTATAATGGATCTTATAATTCTCAATGATGAAGCTTACGACCCTATCTTGATTTGCTTGTTCGTAAACTTCATCGTTGAGAATTAAGAGGTGTGGCTATTAAATAACGAGACTGATGCTGTTTTAACATTTTAATTTAATTCCATACCTATCTATTTACTTATTATCACTTTCAATATACACCCCTCCTCTATCCCTACAATGCTCCATGCGAATCTTCCATTGTTCGAAACAGTGCTGGAAGTCTTCTTCTGTCAGCTCCTTCAGAACGCGTGCCGATTTCTCTTTCAAAGCTCAAATCTTGTTGCTATTAAGGCAAATTTCACCTTAGGAACAGATGGAAGTCGCACGGTGTAAGATCCGGTGAATACGGCGGATGGTCCAACACTGGGATACTGTACTTGGCTAGAAATCTCTTGACAGACATTGCGGAATGAGCCAGCGTATTGTTTTGATGGAGAAACCATGACTTGTCCTTCCACAATTCGGGTACTTTTTTCAATAAATTACAAGTTTCAGTAGCAGTTTTGCCAAGTTTCATGTGAAATTTCACAACAATTCCTTGCTCTAATGTTGCACTTAACATTTTTTCGGCGAAACGAAAAAACAACTCTAATTAGAACGAATGCGACGGCTATACGGATTTGTTTACAGAAGCGAGAAGTACTGCATTCGAAAGAGAAAGCTTCACGCTAAAAAGCTGACGGTCGCTGGTGTTTTGCGCATGCGTACTTCGTTTGTAGCAGCGTCAGTCTCGTTATTTAATAGCCACACATTGTATAGTTACTTATATTACAGCGAGTATATTAGATTTTATCTACGACTAAGGTTTTACATACAAGATTTTTTATAATTTCGTTTCATAATAATCCCAAACCAAATAAATTTACGTTTATATGCTATATTTTGTGATATAACTATAGAGATAGAGAAATGTCATTTTGAAACGTCGTAGATAAAATAAAGTCAAGCCACCACTACAAATTTTGTCGCTGTATTCCTGAATTTTATCATTATTTTAGGTAAGCTATCTATGCTCTAATGCAGTGGTCTTCAAACTTCTAGTATCTTTTGAAACCTACGCTTTAAATATTATTTATTTATTTCTTTGAAATACTAGTGCAGACAAATCCACCGCAGGCATTATTTTTAATTGCAAGGTCAGATGAAATTGTAGATATTTTCGATTGAATTTAATGTTGATTAATTTGATATTTTATAGCTGACTATATTTTTTGTTAAGTGTGTTTTGTTAAGTTAAGTGTAGGAAAATATATTTATAACAATAGCAATAGCAATCATATTAAATAAATAGAAATAAAGATGTTTAAAGATTGGTCTTTGTTCCTCAAGGTATTGTTGGTTATTATTAATAATTATATTTGTATTATATATAATTTTTAAATTATGTAAGAACATAATTTTTAATGTAAATTATAAAACAAAATTACCGAAACATGCATACATACATACAACTCAAAATTGCATTGAATAATATTTTACAACACAATTTAAATTCAATATTGAAATAGGGACACGCTCATTTGTTATCTCTACAGCACAGTTTGGATATTTAAAAAAAGTATCGTTTAAAAATTTTTTAAATTAATTAAAAATCTTATTATAGGAAATTTTTAATAACAAAATAATAATAATAAATGTTTTATAAAATGACGTAACAAAAATTTGAATTTGTATTTATAAAATTGTGGAACTCCTCATAACTGAATGGAACCCTTGAGTTCCGTGGAATCCAGTTCAAAAGACATCCCCAGGCCTAGGTGAATAGGCCAACGATTCTTAAATTGGGGTCCTCAAAATTATTTTAGAGAAACTGAAATAATATATATCTTTTTAAATTAAATTAACAATATAAGGGATAATTTGACGTGGTGAAAATTGTTTGTCAGTTGTGGGAATCAAACCCGGGTTCTTAAATTCACAGTCTGATTCGATATCTCTGAGCCACCTATCTCATTGTAGTAGATTATAGTGGCATATTAACTGAAAAGTCTGATTCCTTGCCTACGCTCAATTAAATAATCAATGTTATTTTGCTATTTTATCAAATTGTTTTTGTGTACTCTTATCAAGCTATGTTTGAGTGCAACCGCATACCTTGTAACTAGTATCATTGCAGATACATCACAAAATAAATACAGCAATATAATAATAATTATAAACAATAACATGTTTTCGCAACTAGACTACGTAGGCCTCAGATTGCTACTCCGACGTCATTTGAATTTTATATTTTACTCTTTGTTTTTTGTTAAAAACAGCTTCGAACCTGTGACTCTTCATAATTTTCAGTCTAACAAACAGATTCATAACATTAGTCGCTAATAACAATTTTAATTCCAATTTTAACTATCTCCCTATGACTCACTGGCGGACTAAGGGGGGGGGGGCGACAGGGGCGGTCCGCCCCGGGCCCTACGAGACAGAGGGGCCGCCGTTTCCAGGTTAAAAAAAATTGTAACTAAATAAAAATGCAATCATGATTTATTTGGTGAATTTTTATTCACAGTTAGGATTTTTTCTTTCAACATAGTTGGCCACACTGAGTGCTAGCGTAATAAATATACCGCTCATGTCCAGGGGATTCCCCGACTGATTTGCTGATGATACTAAATACCTTCGAAAGTGGATGGTTTATTCACCATGAGAAATTAAATTGTATTGTTTTTGTTGCCGACTGTTTGTACCAGAGAATTTTGATGACATTATAGATAAGTTCAGTAAAATTAAGGCTAGAAAATATGTTTTATAAAACTACTTATACATAAAATATATCATCACGCCTTCTACTCATTACTGGGTGTGGCACTCTGCCGAAGCAGATCTCGGTAAGTGATATATTTTGCGCGTGAAGTGCGGTTACCAGTCGTCAAATCACGGCCCCCAAAGATGTTAGTGGTGGAGGAGCCACAGGAGTAGCTTTTAAAATTTTGAAAATTGTTTGTTGTCTGTGGGAATCGAACCAGGGTTCTTAGGATCCACAGGCCGACTTCATACCACTGAGCTAGCTACCTCACTATTATACATGATGTAATTTAATATAGATTCCAATGGACTTTGTATTTTTTTTCCATTGTTTTCTTTTCCTACTCAATATAAGGGGCCCGGTATTAGAGGCCGCCCCGGGCCTTCGAAGGAGTTAATCCGCCACTGCTATGGCTCCAAGTGATAGTGTGGTAAAATACTACCTAAAGACGTAAAGTATTAACTATTACTTTATTCTGTTTTTTAAATAGCTCTAAGGCTAATAATTTCATTCCAGAATAAAATTGGAGTTAGTTAACTTCAATTTAATTATTATGTTTCTAAGTAAATACTTAGTAATTAATTAAATTGCAAGTATAAAGAGAAAGATTGGTATACCGCCAGGAGGAACCACAGGGGTAGTTTTTGAAATTATGAAAATTGTTTGTCGTCTGTGGGAATCGAACCAGGGTTCTCACGATCCACAGGCCGACTTCATACCACTGAGCTAGTCACCCCATATTATTTTATTATATCTGACAATTAAATATTAATTTTTACTCAAAAAATGCAACTATATTTAATAATTCTGTATCTGGAATAAACTAATAATAGGCAAATAAAATTAAGATCGCTGCGCCATCTAGAACACTTCGCGAACTACTGTATTCAGGATAAATTTTGGATGTTTTAAGGGGGGACCCCACCCTGGAACTTTCAAAAAATCGATTTTTGTTTTGCATTTTTGCGATCCTTTGGGCCTCTACATTGTTGTCGTAAAACGATTTTTCGATATATAACTTCGTTGCAAAGATACATCGAGAAATTTTATCATATATAATCACACTGTAAACTGAACTTGAAACTTTAAACGCGTTTTTCTCGAAACCATGTTTTTTTATCTGGCTGCAGAAAAATCTCGGGATCTATCCAACCGATTTCGCTCTTTTTTTGTGTCCAATACGTAAAAATGTATTCTCTATGGTGAAGCATAGGATTTTTTTGATATTTCAATTTTTCGATTTTTTATGAACATTTGAATTTTGAAATCGCTGCCATTTTTGTAATTTTTCGAATTTCAAAAAATCGCTATGCTCCATCTTAGATAATTTCATATAGTTTTGGGTTTTTCAAATCGGAATGTTCTGCGATGTTTCAAGCCATCCCAGTGCATGCAGCCAGCGAGGAGCAGTTTTGAGAAGGCGACCCGTGTGTACCCGTGCCACGGAATAACGGATCGATATTTTTACGTAAAAAAATTGTCAAGTAAAGATGAAATATAGCTGAATATTATACAAAAAAACCCTAAAGAGATTGCTTCATTTTTAATACCAGAAAAAAATCGTGAAAATCGCTTATTTTTTGACTCTCCAGGGTGGGGTCCCCCCTTAAAACTACACAACTTAAATCACACTTTAATATTATAAAACATAAAATAATTCTCTCTTTTATATTTAATTTATCTAAATGATTGTCACTATATAAGAAATCTATTGAATTTAGAATAAAAATTAAAATATCAACATTTTCTAAGCCTGAAATGGTTAAGTGCTCTTTCTGTATTTATTATATATTGACTTGTACTTCAGAATTTCCAAACATTTTCGGTTGATTATTTAATAAATTTATTATATTATCTACTGTTTCTGTCTCTTTTATTGTATTTGTATCGTGACATTTTTCTATTTCGACAATATTATGCGTAGCGTTTTAATATTCACTTTGTGCGAAATATTGTATATCAATAGATTTTTTCATTCTCAAAATTCCTGCACTATTTTGAATTTATTTATCGTATTTTCTTTGCCTTTAGCAAATTAATAGGTATTGCATTTCGTTTGAGATGTACAGTGAAAATTTTTATTTGGCAACAATTCTATTTACATATTACTTGATTAACTACTTACCATAAAAAAGAGTTATTTATTTCATTAGGACTAAAAATACCAGTTTTCGTATGGACTAATAAAGGTTATTATTATTATTATTATTATTTATCAACATGACAATTCTAGTAAAAATATTATTTTTGGTCCTAAGACGTATCCCTGGTAACGTAAACATTCCTGAAATAGCATTTTTATTAGTGAAAAAGTTGAAATAATAATGTCATATTTTTTTGTGAAATGTAGGGAACATACTACCGTACGCGGGTTAACTTTTTTTTCCTATTTTTAATCGCATAATCCATACTGCATGCATATCTATTAATTCGGCAACCCTAAATTTTGTCTAAAATTTTGCTTTTCGTATTTCTTTCTTTGGCAATACATGAAAAGGTACATCTGGATTTTTTTTTTACATCTTGGTACGCTGTAATAGTCTTTCTACATTATATATTTTATCAACACACCGCAAATATTTCAAAATATCTCTATCTAATATATAAATACAGTTCAAAATGATTCCTGGTTACAGTAGTTCTAAAAATTACCGCTAGATGGTGCAACGCTTAGCTGAATTTGCCTATAGGAACTCCTGCATTGTAATGGGGGATTCAAGTGGTTTTTAATATATATTTATTAAAATAAATTATTGACCGTACATCATATTTAATACAATATAAAACCATATCATAAATGATATCTTTATTGCTGAAATATGAAAGTTAAAGTTGAATAATTTGAAACGCTCATTTAAATTTCGCACTGCCATATTGCAATTACGTAGTTGCATTAAGCCAATCACAGAACTTTGTCTGAAACGTTTGTCGGTGCTCAATTTTACTAAGAGGAAGACGAAGAAGAAACAAGCATTCAGCATTCTACGATTCTACTAATGACGTATAATACTAGACGAATTATGCCGGATTCAAGTCAATGCTGTGTTGTGAAGCAGAAAGGCATGGAGTAACTTGATGGTCCGCCGGGTGCGCGACAAGTAGCGAGTACACTTTGATGTTATGCAAGTTGCTCCTTGCCGCGCACCCGCCTCACACACCAATTATCCTATCCCTTTTTGCTTCACAACAAACGCCGTTGTTATCCGTCTAGTTATGTTTTGTCTGGGGATTCTACTGACACACGTTACGTGAAATTACGTGTTATTTATCTCTGTCTTATCTATCTCTCTTTAAGCTAAGACGCAACTACGTCATATTCGTTTGTTTCGAAAGTTTAAATATTTATTTTTATCATGCTTAATACAAGTTTAAAAAAAAAAATAAAAATTTTGGGTATAATAATTTTATTACGTAGATTAATATATAAAAAAATCAAAAAAGTCTTGAAGGCCCATTGGAAATATTTTAACTAGATACAACAAGATTTAGTGTGGCCACCTTTAACTAGGTTTATAAGACACTGGCCTAGTGAAATACCTGCTATGTAAAGAAAGTTACTATCTAATACAATCGCTCAGATTAGAGAAATTTAAGGATAATCCCAACAGAGGCGGATCTAGGGTGTGGTGAGTAAGGCACTTGCCTCGGGCAAAAGAAGTGAGGAGGCGCAAAAATGATATATTTTTTGAATGTGAAATTAACATTTGCGATAACTTGTGCAGCAAAGAGGTTAAAACAATTGCATAAGTAGTAATATCGCGCCATCTATCAAGCATAAGCTTAATTATTTGTTAGCAGTTCTTTTGTTGTCAGTACTGATATTGGTAGCTTTCATGCTAAACTTTTGTAGATGATAATGTACCTGTTCATGGACGTCCGCAGGGGGAGGCAAGGAGGGGCGCGCGCCGCCCTGGATATTAACTAGGGTGGTGACTACGACTCTCGAACATAGGATTTTAACATGTAAAACTATAATTTTGTAATTTCCTGCTTCCCTAAATATTTTAAGCAAAAAAGCTTGAAATAAAAGTTTAGGGGATAAAATTCTGCATCTGAACCAATAAACAAAATTAATTTTGCATACTATGGAAGGACACAAATTAAATTTGAAAATGATGAAAATTGCCTCAAAATTATTGATAGGCATGAAATTGAAACAAAATTAAACAAATGTTTGACGTTTTATTTGTCAAAATAAATGAAATAATAAATGAAGAATTTATTTTGATAGTTTTGACAAATCGAACGTTAAACATTTGTTTAATTTTTTTTCAATTTCATAGCTATCGATAGTTTTGAGACAATTTTAGTCATTTTCAAATCTAATTTGTGCCGATACAAAGCATGCAATATATATAAATTAAATAAAAATTAAATTATAAATTTAAAGATAATAAATTCAAGCTGAAACTGAATTTCCAGTAGTATTCTCATGGCCAGCTAGCGACATGTTCCCTATCGTAATCTAAGTTTATTAAGTATACACAGACACAAAATATTAGAAAATAAAAACTGTAAAATTGCTAAATCGGAATTTATTGAAGAAATGGTGTCAATTTATGGAAGAGTTATTAGAAAATTGTCCTTCCTCTTCAATTCAATCCAGACGATGAAGACTAGTAATTTATTTCATAAATTTAAATATTTTTTATCTATTTGTTATGTGTGTTTATTGTTTATATTTATGCTATGCAAAAAATATATATTTTAGAAATTTTTGTATATCTGAGAGTTTTTTGCAATTTTCTTATGTTCAAATAAAGTGGCTTAATGGTATCGAGTCGGCCCGTGGATCTGAGAGCTCAGTCAACTCGGGTTCGATTTCCAGAATGGACAAGCTATTTTTACTACATTAAAATTACACACCTGTGGCTCCCCCACCACTAACATCTTTGGAGAGCCGTGATTTGACGGCTGGTAACCGCACTTCATGCACATAAATATACCTCTTACCGAGATGTGATTCGGCAGAGTGCCACACCCAGTAATGAGTAAAAGGCGTGATGATATATTTATTTATTTTTTTCAATCCGACATGCAACAGTTTTAATGGTAAAAATTTGATCTAGATTATGATTTGAGTTTAAAACTTAACAACCTCTATGTTAAGCTACGTTTCGACGTCTTAACATAGTATTTGTTTTAATCTTTGTTTTTGGTTCTTTGTTTCTGTTTATGTCGGAAACATTCCAGCCATTTCCAGCTCTTAACATAAACATAACCTTAATTCAATATTCCAGTAAAGGTTTGTTCACTTATATGAGAAAATAATTGTATAAAACTATTTGGAATACTTATATTATATAATTATATAAAATTATTAATCAGGAATAGACTAGAATTAAATCTTTGAAAAAATATTGTTGATACAGAGGTACGAAACGGAAGTGCTATCTCAAACATTTCATTGCCATTTGATAAAATAGAACTGGCCTTTGTCATCGTTTTGCTGTTGTCTATGACGACGTTTTAATTTACTTCATATATTTTCCGAGTAGATTCGCTACTGCAACCTCAAGCCTTATATGCACCTCTTAACATAGTCTTAGTTTTAGTTTTTCGACATAACCTTCAGAGTTTGTCACATGTGAATACAGCTGAGCGTTTCCAGCTACTGTTTTAGTCTTAGTCTTTGTCGCTGCGCATAAACACAAAGTTTGCAGACTTCATACTTTCGACATTCTTTCGTCGCTGTTCTGTAATGCCAATGGCACACTGGTCGAGGAGCATGAATGAGCGTCGAGGAACTCATCGATGAAACAACAGAACGCACCCTGACTGATAAAATAAACAAACACGAAAAAATAGCACAAAGCAAAACGAAAATAACAGCCCACGTTAACATGAAATGAAACACAATAATACGTGTGAAATGAGACACAATCGTTTCATCGAGCAACTCCTCGATGGAAATAGAAGCGCCTCTATTTTTCATCGATGACGTGTGCGTTCTGTTGTTTCATCGATTCATGCTCCTCGACCAGTGTGCCATTGGCATAAGAGAGAGTTAGCTGCGGTAATGCTATCTCTTGTTATGCTGCAATATACAGTCAATTCTATGCCGTACTTATCATATGTCATTAGGTTTGTGTTGGGAATACGATAAATATAGACAATAGAATAAAAATAGTAATAATTTCAACTGGAATTGCTGGACTAATAGCTACAACAAAACTAAGAAGTCAAAAAGAAATTATTTACTCGCTGTTATTTTAAAATTTATTTCTTTTCTTTGATTTTATAAGTATAATTGCAATTTAATCATATTTTAATAATATAAAAATCAATTTTGAAATTTAAATTACTATATTTTAAATATTCTGGTTTGTTCATTACAATAATGTCTCAATTTTTTAAAATTATTTCCAAATTGTTTAAATTAATTAAACTAGTGCTTCATTTTAATAGTAGTTACTGTTCCTCATTAATAATTCTATATAATTTTTAAAGTATTTCAAATAGTTTTATACAATTATTTTCTCATTTAAGTGAACAAACCTTTAATAAATAATGAATTAAGGTTATGTTTATGTTAAGAGCTGGAAATGGCAGGAATTTTTCCGATATAAACAGAAACGAAAAACCAAAAACAAAGACTAAAACAGAGACTATGTTAAGACGTGGAAACGTAGCTTTACAAAACATATCTCACTGACTTCTATTCATCGTATATCCAAAAAATACGATTATGCCTGAATGGTTTGGATTCCATTATAAGATGTAGATTCCTGTACTTTAATTAGGATTAAGTTCTTGTTGTGCATAGTAACAAATATATAAATAAATAAATATGAATCCACTAACATTTTATTTTTGTATTATCTTGCATTCAATTTTAAATTATTCAAATTAAAAGTCTAAATTTTTATTCTAGTATCGTCGCGTTAAGTTTTGCAGATTTGAATGAAATTTGGCGCACGTAAACATTGGATAGTCATACGCATCCTTTTAAAATATGAAACACATTTATCGTCTGTGAACAAATATATTCGCTTGTAAAGTTGAGTTCTTATACACGGGGCTTATGGCGATCATCACTCAAAATCGCACATATTTGGTTTGTGTACCTCTAAATTTTTGCAGTTTTATTTGAAAAACTAGTATGATGTTCTAGAACTATCCATGTATATTGTATCAGAAGGAGAAAGTTTTTTACCGTTTAGTAATGGATATATAGCCATGCAAAGCCTTGTTTTTAACGAAAAATTAAGAGCCCAATTTATAATGGCAACACCACACGGTGGTATGGTATTTGAGAATTCACTAGACCAACAACCTGTTAAAAATTCATGATATTCAAATCATAATAGCTATAAAACACTTATTTTATTCAATTTTTATATTTTTTTGAGCGTTAGTTTCGCCACTCGACAACCGATGGCGCCACCGTCACACTAGTACTACCTTAAGAATTCGAGCAGGTTAGAAGGTACCTAGGTATATTTGATTTTGAAAATCACAAAACAAGACAATATCGAGAAAAATTCTCAGCTGTCGTTACGTTATTCCCACCCAACTAAATTAAAAAATTTGTGACATATTTTAGCAAATTGGACGTGACCGATCAAATCATGTATTTGACATTTACGCCTATTGTCTATAACATTACTTAAGGTTAAGAATTTACTATTGACCTCTATATACATAATAAATAGACAACTGAGACTGTGTATCATCAAAAATATGTATGTAATACATAGGACACAAGTTGGCGGTAGTTTTGTCCGTCCATCGACTAACAATTAGAAAACAACAAAGAATTACTATTTCTTTGTTACTGGTGATGAGTATTCTTTTTTAATTTTTTTGTTCAAATATGACAAAAAGGCAATAAATATTTAAATATAATTTTATGTACAATTGGTTAATAATGATTGGAAAAACTTACAATCGCTTATTTTTCCTTTTTTGGATAAAATTCTTAATAACTGTCAGAGTTATCAGATAAATGAAAAATGTCCGAACAGTAACAGTAACGTCGAATTTGATAAATTACAGAACTTTAATCAAATATTGTTTTAATTATTCTAAAGAAACTCTGCAGCATTCACATCAACTGAATATGTATTAAATTTATATTTATTTAAAAATAAAATAAATGAATGAATATATTATCATGCCTTTTGATAAGTATGTAATATATTTATTGCGTGTGGAGTGGGGTTTCATCCAATTCATCAAAATTTATCTAAAATATCACCCGATATAAATATATTATTTCCAGGCATACCTTTTTAATAAGAAATTGATACAGTAATAGATAATATATTTTTATTTTATGTATAAATTGACATGACAATTGAATCTTTTGTTTTTTATTAGGAGATTTGAGTAGCTAACAAAATATGTAGCTAATAAATGTATTTATTAAGTAAATAATTTATAAGGTAGTGGATATCTGCAAAATATATTTATTAGCTTAATAAATTTATTAGGAACTTTATTAGGAGGTGGATATCTCGGCCCTTAATCATAAATATCAAATATATTATTTTCCATAGCAACACTATAAAAGTGTAGCTATGGAAAAACAACAAATTAACCTTGGCTATAAAACTAGCATTTCACAGTTTATCAATGGGCCTTTCAAGACTTTTTTGAATTTTTTATATATTAATCTACGTAATAAAATTATTAAACCCAAAATTTTAATTTAAAAAAAAACTTGTATTAAGCATGATAAAAATATTTAAACTTTCGCAACAAACGAATATGACGTAGTTGCATCTTGGATTGAAGAGATACAGATAAGACAGAGATAACTTCACATAACGTATGTTGTTGTCAGTAGAATCCTCAGACAAAACATAACTAGAAGGTTAACAACGGTGTTTGTTATGAAGCAGAAAGGGATAGAATAACTGGTTAGTGAGGCGGGTGCGCTCCTTGCCGCGCACCCGGCAGACCCAAAAGTTATTCCATCCCTTTCTGCTTCACAACACTGCAATAACTTGAATACGGTATAATTCGTCTAGTATTATACGTCATTGGTAGAATCGTAGAATGCTGAATGCTTATTTCTTCTACGCCTTCTTCTCAGTAAAATTGAGCACCGACAAACGTTTCAGACAAAGCTCTGTGATTTGCTTAATGCAACTACGTAATTGCAATATGGCAGTGCGAAATTTAAATGAGCGTTTTGAATTATTCAACTTTAACTTTCATATTTCAGCAATAAAGATATCATTTATGGTATGGTTTTATATTGTATTAAATATGATGTCCGGTTAAGAATTTATTTTAATAAATATATATTAAAAAGCTCTACCACTTGAATCCCCCATTGTCAACAAAAGTCCACTTTTAATGTCAATCGAAAAAAAAAATATAATCATACAAGCACCACCAAAAGTTAAATTTTAAACTTAGTTTAGATAAATTAAAATAAAGCGAAGTTGCATGGGGTAGATAGTTCAGTTGCAATGCGTCAGACTGTGAATTTGAGAAGCTGAGCTCGATTCCCACACACGACAAACTGTATTCAAATTTATTTTTTTGACTGCCTTCCATTAACATCTTCGGAGGGCATGATTCGACGGTTGGTAACCGCACTTAACGTGCACAAAACATACGTATCATCTATCGATATCTGCTACGGCTGAGTGCAATACCTAATAAAAGGCGTGATGATATATTTGTTTATTTTATTTTACATGTCGTATGGAATAATTGGCATTGCTATCAAACATTCAATTAGCTTTTATTTATTTAATCCAAGTTTAAAATTTCTCTTTTGATGATGCAACTAGCCATTAATTACTTTGCTTGTGGTATCAAGTCAGACTATAGATTTGAGAACCTGGGTTCGATTCTCACAACCAACAAACAATTTTCATAAACTTAAACTTATCCCTATGGCTTCCCCGCCACTAACATCTTTGGGGGCCATAATTTGACAGTTGGTAACATGTATAAATATATCACTTACTGTGATCTTATACAGCGGAGAGCCACATCTTGTAGGGTAAAAGGCGTGATGATTTTTTTATTTTATTTTTATATATGTACAATTGTACATTAGGGTGTCCGTTATTTTGGCAAAATCGGAAATTTGATGTTCTCATAAATAGTGAAAGGAATTTTAAAATTTAAACTTGTAAACTTATAATAACTTATTGTAAATAAATATAAATAAATATATTGTCTTGTTTTGCAATTTTCAAAATCAAATATACCTAGGTACTAAAGTTTTTGATTTTACGGATATTCGAGACTTCGATTATTCAGATTTATTGAACCTTCGAATTTAGATTTGAACTTTCGAATATTACGAATTTTCGAATAATTCTAATTTTTGAATTTTATAATTTTTGAATATGCGAATTTACGAATTATTTGACATATTTCAACAAGCTCGAGGACAAGTCAGTCAAACTGCAAACTGAGCTTCGAGGGTTCAATTCTCGTCTTAGTCATTCTATTGCCAGATCTTAGGCTCATCACAATTTTTACTAGGGACGTGTCAGATATTCTTTTTTAGGGAATTCAATTCACTAACCATATTATAGGATAAAAAAGACATGGTACATTAGTAAAACAACTTCAATGCATTTGTTGTACATAAACTTATAATAACTTATTGTAAATAAATATAAATATATAATCACGCCTTTTACTCATAACTGGGTGTGGCACTCTGCCGAAGCAGATCTCGGTAAGTGATATATTTATGCGCGTGAAGTGCGGTTACCAGCCATCAAATCACGGCCTCCAACGATGATAGTGGTGGAGGAGCCACAGGGATAATTTTAAATTGGTGAAAATGTTTTGTCGGCTCTGGGGATCGAACCAGGCTTCTTTATGGGGTAATGGCTCAGAGGTATCAAGTCGGCCTGTGGATCCATAACTTATTGTAACGTTTATATATTATTTTTTCTTCTTGTTCATAGCTTCTGATGATGACTATATTATAGGCGGAAAGTGAGAGTTTATATATAAAAAATAACGCCTTCTACTCATTACTGGGTGTGGCACTCTGCCGAAGCAGATCTCGGTAAGTGATATATTTTGCGCGTTAAGTACGGTTACCAGTCGTCAAATCACAGCCCCCAAAGATGTTAGTGGTGGAGGAGCCACAGGGTTAGTTTTTGAAATTATGAAAATTGTTTGTCGCTTGTGGGAATCGAACCAGGGTTTTCAGGATCCACAGGCCGACTTCATACCACTGAGATAGCCACCCCATAAGTTTATATATAATATATTGTAACACAAGTTTTGCAATGGTTGTTGCCATACGTATGTTACATACAACTTTTTCTACTTTTATTTCTTAAAATCAATATTTGAATCGAAATTTGAAGTCATATACTTTTAAATTTCATATTAATTAAAAAAAAAATTGTTCAACAATGATTGTCATAGAAACAACATCATAAACTAAAGATACTTTCCACACTTATTTTGACTGTTGATATGTTGACTTTTCAACACGACCGTAGAAAAAAGTGAATTACTTAACTCCCACAGACAAAATGCCAATTACTCTTAAATTATAATAAACTATTAGTCCATATCCTTTGTTCCGAAATTTGTTGTAATATTTCCGCAATGTCGTAAACCGAGGTCACGCTTTACGACGTAACGCTTCGCATGCTGTCATAGTGTTTTGTTTACAATATTACTAACGTTAATAGTTTTATGAGTATTTTCAGAATATTGCGAGGGTCATAGTTAAATTATTTTTCTTTTAATTTTATTTGCTTCTCTGCACAACAAGTACTTAATCCCAATTACAGTACAGGGAACTTACAGCTTAAAGTGGAAATCGAAACACTCAGAACTCAATCGTATTTTAAAAAATGATATATACAAAATGGTGACCGCTACTCCCGGGCATAGAACTTAATCATGTAAAATCATAATTTTGTAATTTCCTGCTTCTTTAATTATTTTAAGCAAAAAAGTTTCAAATAAAAGTTTTAGGGTACAAAATTCTGCATCTAATTCAATAAACAAAATTAGTTGTACATGCTTTGTAATGACACAAATTATATCTGAATATGACAAAAATTGTCTTAAAACTATCGATAGCCATGGAATTGAAACAAAATTAAATAAATGTTTGACGTTTTATCTGTCAAAATAAATGAAATAATAAATAAAGAAATTATATTGACACAATAGACCACGGGCGTGTGACGTCACTTTTTTAGATATGCTCCGTAACTGTCAAACGAGTGACTCTCACATTAGTATTAAATGTACGATTTAGACTGTACAGATAGAATATATTTTTAACAAGTATATGTGCATATAATTCCAAAAGTGTCAAGTTTCTATTTTATGCATCATTTTATGCATGACAAAGTGTGTGATTTATTTTATCAAGTGAAACGTAATTTGAAGATAGTGTCGCGAGTGAATACTTTTACAATTTTATACTGTTTATATATTTAATATATAGAAAATAAATGTTTAAAAACAATTTTATATGTTTACTTCATAGTGTAAAGCCAAGTAATTACTATAATATACAATAGTGTTACTTTTATTGAAGTTTGAACAGTTCATTTTAGGTTACCTTTTCCAAATTAACTAATTTCGTTAAAATTTTTAATATTTTACTGTAGTATTTAATTTTTTTCATTTATAATTGTTGTGTTTTCAATTGTAGTGGAAATTTCAAAGAACCGATAAAACGAATGTTTATGATACTATCTGAATTGAATTATAAGAGAAAAAGAAGGTAGGTCGAAGTTTTTGGCTCAAGATATGTTGAATATTACAATATAAAAAATAGAAACAGTAATTCAAAACATTTATATTTAGTTTTCTTTAGGTTTTGACGGTTACTGTTATAAATGCGAATCATGTTATATTAAAACACGTTGTTGTAACCAATGTTTTGTTGCATGAACACATTGTTGTAATCAAACAAATCGACGTTCCTTCCGTTCTTGCCCTAGGCCTTGTAATATTGTGATTATGACAATATTTTATATTACCTTTTTTATATTATTATTGCTATTTCAGAGCCAAAGAGTCCTTTTCCCTTTTGATTCATATCTGATAGTAACTTAAACATTCGTTTTGTCGATTCTTTCTAATTTCCACTACAATCGAAAACACAACAACAATTATGAAAAAAATTAAATACTACAGTAAAATATTAAAAATTTTAACGACATTAGTTGATTTGGAAAAGGTAACCTAAAATGAACTGTTCAAACTTCAATAAAAGTAACACTATTGTATATTATAGTAATTACTTGGCTTTACACTATGAAGTAAACATATAAAATTGTTTTTAAACATTTATTTTCTATATATTAAATATATAAATAGTATAAAATTGTAAAAGTATGCACTCGCGACACAATCTTCAAATTACGTTTCACTTGATAAAATCAATCACACACTTTGTTACGCATAAAATGATGCACAGAATAGAAACTTGTCACTTTTGGAATTATATGCACATATACTTGTTAAAAATATATTCAATCTATACAGTCTAAATCGTACATTTAATACTGATGTGAGAATCACTCGTTTGACTGTTACGGACCACATCTAAAATCGTGACGTCACACGCCCGTGGTCTATTAAACGTCAAACATTTGCTTAATTTTGTTTCAAATCCATGGCTATCGATAGTTTTGAAGCAATCTTCGTAATTTTCAGATCTAATTTGTACCGTTACGAAGCACGCAAAATTAATTTTGTTTATTAGCTTAGATGCAGAATTTTATGCCTTAAAACTTTTATTTGAAGCTTTTTTGCTTAAAATAATTTGGGAAGCAGGAAATTACGAAATTATGATTTTAAATGTTAAATTTTGCGAGATTACGAACGACCTTCTACTTGAAATGCAAGTTTTTTCTCACAGAGTTACGTCTGTCTGCCTGAGATCCCAGATTGAACATATAACAGTAGTACAATATGTATAGTTTGATAACATCTGTATGACGTAAAATAATTTATTCTTATTTAAATAAAAAACAAGATTTTCGCAGTATTTGTTCATTTACACTACAATATAATTTATTTTAAATGTTAACTCTGTGGTACAGCAATGGATTACGGAAATGAAAACCAAAGTTCAAATCCCACAGTTGATAGTTTCACCACATAAAAATTACCCAAGTAGCTAAAATGACAGCCTCGATTTGACAGCTATTATTCACAGTTCACGCACATTAAATTCCAAACCGAGTGGGTAAAATAATGTGATGATATATTTACATTTTTACAGCCCTGTCAGAAAATTCAACAATTGAGAAAAGAAAGTGATGTTTTCATCCCTGGGAAAGAAAGTAAATCATTATTATACGGACGGAAAGTAAAACCTTATCCATGGTATCTGGACAACAACGATATAATTTAACATTAATGATATCCAGGTCACATCCGTCAAAAGAATAATAAATTTTATCTAAATTTATATTTTAAAATTTTACTTTCCGATAAAGTGAAAATATAATATGTATATCTTGTGAAGAAAGAATCATCCCTCCTTCAGGTGCTATATACGAGCCCAGTCCCGCTTCAGTTGGCCCGAATCTAATTTTATCGTTAAAATTTAAATAATACTAAAAACCCAGGTAACTTACATTTACTAAATTCTACAATTAATTTTCAACATTTTTAACTAAATTTAACATTAAACATACACAAAAGCAGTTTAACTCTCAATTTTTTTTCGTCACATAAACTAAATCAACACACAAATGAACTATCATGATTATTATCTTGTGGGCAGTTTGGCGGATCAAATTAAAGTTAATTATTATTTAAAACAAACTATTATTATACAGTTTTTTTAATAAAACAATTTTTTTTTAGTTAAAACACAAATGTTAACTTTCTCTTTCAATGGCTTTCATTTCTGGATGTATGTATCGATTGACTTAAAATTTTATCTGTGTATTAACAACATACTAGTATATGTCTCATTAAAATATCATTTCATTTTCTTGCATACTACACGAGAAATAAAACTGTAAAATATAACATCAAACGAAAAAATAAAATTGGGCCAACTGAAGTGGGGCCAAGCTCGTATATGGCAATATTTCTAATTTAGGCTGCTTTTGTTTAAATTATGTGTTTGGTTTAATTTCAGTTAATTTATGGTTAATAGTTTCGGAAAATATTAAGTATTGTGAGAATGGAATGTTTGGGGTTGTGTTTGTTTTTAAATCAATAAATTATGGTCAAGTATGTCTGGGTCTCTGAGTGACCCCTATTCTATAACTTATATCACCGGTGATACGCGTCACTGGGTGATATATTTCTGACTGCCATCTAGCGGATAATCTGCCGAACATGGCCATATGACGTCATACTTGGTGAAGACATATCACCTCCTAGAGAGGTGGTGTTATATTTATATCACCGGTGATATTCTGACGTTTGAGTTTAGAGTAGCTGCTAACAAATTGTATTTATGATAGTTGGACAATTTATTTTGTGTGAAATGATTTATTGTGTATTGTATTGTATTATTGAGCTGTTCATATAATTTTCATTTGTAAAATACATTATTTTAAAATATATCTGCTTAAAAAATATTAGATATTTGAAATGTAATGATGCTAATTATGCATTAACCTAAAAATATTTGAAGTGTTGAACTACATCAATTAACAAGTTAACTTTGAGTTATCATTTTAATCTATTTATTTGTATTTTATTAGAAATGGCTCTCTTGTACGGTCAGTTGAGAATAGTAGAAACCTTAGACGACAAAGATGCTGATCTGCCACTAGTTATTCTTCCCTCTGGCCCCAACAATTTTACCCTGGCGAAATCCGTGTGGTCGCTCATAAAATCTATTAATACATTTTTCAGCTTGACAGTAACTTTCTCCACTCGGTTAACCTCCATTTTCACAAATTCACATGTGTCAAAGTCGCTCTTTGTGTTTGTAAATAAAATTTAAATGCAATGCCAACATAAATACACTTACCCGAAAACATAACCAAGGAAAAGTTACTAAAAATGTGACCTTCATCTATCACTGGTGAAAGGTAATATGACGTCATCAAAATATCACCAAAAATCGGTGTAAAGTTATAGAATAGGGGTCGTCTGATGTGAGAACATGTTGGAATTGGTGAAGGATGAAGACACGTGTGTGAACGGTTAAGGGTGCTTCAGACTTTGTACCTTGTTTCTAAGCAGTGTTGCCAATTTGGAAATTTTGTCGCTAAATCTAGAGAAATTAACTAACGTAACGCGACTTTTTAAAAGAATTTGCGACCTGTCGCAAATCTAGAGTTTTAATTACATTACTAGCGACATTTCTGGAGATATTTTTCCCCAAACTGTGATTTTGTACGAATACAATATATTATTTAAATCATTCAAACAGGAATCTTTTTCTGTTGGTATTGCGTGATTCTAACTAATAACCTAACTTCATTCCAAGTTTCAAAGTTGTTGACTTGTTGAGGTAAAACGTCAAATACAGTTTCTTCCCTTAACAAATAACGATCAAGCAGAAAGAAAAATAGATATTTCAAGCTGTCAGTTGAAAGCAGAAAGTTGACATTTACCGCTTGCCAAGCGGCAATAAAATAATGTGGCTCGTCGAGCGGTAAAGTAAAAGTGTGTAATCGTATCCATGGATACATGAAAACTGTCGCCAGAATTTCCAGACAAACTGTCAACAAAATTTTACATTCTTTTTTGTACTCGCTGAATTCAAAATAATGTTTACATAACTTTGGAAACCGATGGAAAGTTTGATTTTGTGCACTAGTGCGCAAAGTAATTGAAAAAAAAACACCCATTTTATATGATTCTAAATTTTGACTATTAAAACGCTATTTTTACTTATTTATATATACACATTTTATGGGGTAATGCGAGGGGTAATGGCTGAGTGGTATCCGAGTCGGCCTGTGGTCCTAAGAACCCTGGATCGATCCCCACAACCGACAAAACTTTTTCATCAATTTAAAATTACCTCTGTGGCTCCTCCACCACTAACATCTGTAGGGGCCGTGATTTGACGGCTGGTAACCGCACTTCACGCGCATAAATATATCACTTACCGAGATCTGTATCGGCAGAGTGCCACATTCAGTAATGGGTAATAGCCGTGATGATATATTTATTTATTTATTTAATTTTTAAGGAATTTAGAAAAGAAGTAGAGACATTAGCTTATAACGCCATTAAACTGACATATTTTAACAATCTTTACGACAAAAAATGAACAATTTGTTTTCCAATAACAAATGTCAATTCATGGCATACTTAACTGTCAATATAAATTCATGTTTCAAATTTAATAAATTTCCTCATTGTGTGGCAAAATTTATAATTTAGTCTGTTATTGTTAAATTATGTGTTTAGTTTTACTCGTTTTAGTTAATTTATGGTTATTGGTTATAGAAAATTTAAGTATTGTGAGAATGGAACGCTTGGGGTTGTGTTTATGTTTTTCAAACCAATAAATTATGGTCAAGTGTGTCTGGGGTTTGTTTGAGTGACGCCAGATGTGAGAACATGTTAGAATAGGTGAGGGATGAAGAGACGTGTGTGAATGATTAAGGGTGCATGAGACTTTGTAAATAGTTGCTAAGATAGTGTGTATCCGACGATCGACGACAGAGGTTAAATGGTTAATCATTTGTAATTATATATATTTTAATAAAACTGATGTTCATATTCACTGTACTTCGTCTATGATTTTATCCTGACAAACACATGAATAGAGAAGTGCAGAAGGAGCAGCATTAATCACAGAAAAATTATATCACATATAGACAATTATCAGAAGTGGGATAGATTGTTTTATATTAGGATTGCGACAATTATTCATCATATAATTTTTGCTCGTTACAAAAAGCATTGTACAAAACTCGTGCGCGAAGACGCCATTTGCACCATTCGCGCAAATTAAATCACTCGCTTTGCTCGTGCAAAGTATGTCTACGCGCGCTAGTTATGTAAATAGCTATTTCAAGCGTTTTTAAATAGTCATAGAAAAAGTATTGTGTGACCTCGAGCAAAAAAGGTCCTTGTCGCTCTCCATACGCGAGTGTCAATAGCCTACTTTTTGATCTAGGTACAAAAATAACTATTATCTATCGTGTCAAAATTCAGAACATTTTTATTATCAAAACAAATAAAAAATAGTTTTTATCTTCAATCATAAATATTACAATAAAGATATATAAAAAATAAGCATATAAAAATAATATTTACCAATCGACTTCGAATAATGGGCTCCTGCCGAATCAGTTGCATTGATACCACAAACAATTGGAACATATTTTTTACTAGTCGGTAACAACCCGAAACAAAATTCATTATTATTAAGAACCATGTCTTCATTAGGTATAATCAACGTATTATTTTCTTGCGGAAAATATTCTTCATCAATAGAAAATATTTCTCTTTCACCAGTTGGTGTTCGACACCAAGGATCATTAATAATATTAAAAACATTTGCTTTAATCGTTCGACTTTTCTTCATATCTCGATGTAGGGTGAGCGTTGTAATCGTGTACCCCCTAGTTGGAGGTGCAGGCGAACAAGTTTTATTCTCTTCGAGATATTCATATCCGTAAGGACAGCAAAGTTTAAAATTAAGTCCAAAAACACCCGAAACTTCCGACGAAATTATCGCGAGAAGCACAATGTAACGACCGATCATTTTTGCTACGCGGTTAACAGATGACTAACGTATTGAACCTGGGTTTGTCTCGTAGAAATGTAACATTCTCGTATTTTCATTGGTACATATTTTTAGATTAGATAAAGAATGACTGTGTTAGTCTCTTTTAAGAATTGATAAGCAAAAATAACGAAAGTGTAAATAAATATATCTGGCAGGTAGATAATTAGTAAATTGTTAAGAGAAGCTGTCAATTTGTTATTGAGTTAATATTCGCAGTACGTTTCGTTTGAAAATAAACTTAGTAATGATTGCTATTTTAAAACTGGATTTGTTGAAAATTTAAGTGCATAAATAAATATTCAACATAACCGAATTATTTCTCTAGATTTATTTATTTTAACTTTTAATAAACAAATTACAATTATATTATTAATTAATTATAGTAATGAAATGATGTAAAACCAAACCGCAATGATGAATTTTTGAACATTTAAATGGAATTGAAATAATATTTAATAAACAATTGAGTCTGAAATGTTTTCTGATGTATGCTTCATATTTATGAAAAGAAATTTAAATATAAACAATCCAGTTTATTATGACAGTGAAAATAACAACACGTTGTATTAGAGCGTCCTTTGTTTTACGAAAACATTTATTTTAGATTTTTTATATTGTTTATAATAAAACTTAATTCGTTTTAAAGCCCGCAAAACTTTTATGACTTGCACTGAATGACGTACAGAAGAATACTGACCACCCAAGGGATTCACGCAGAAATAATTAATTTCGTCATGAATATAAAACCACAAGGAGTGGCATGCAATAATCTAATTAGATTTTGCCCTAATATACTTTAACAAAGAAATGTACAATGAACTATAAGAAACGTGTGCGCCTGATGACAGCTGCCGTAAGTACAAAGGAGTGCTGCTGGTTGCAAAATTAATTTCAGGAAATGGTTTCGGAAAATAGTTTTGGTTGATTTTTATCGACACATTTAATAGTTAGTAGAGCTATAAAAAGTATTTTGGTTTCATAAATTTAGACCAGTTTACTTTTCAGTACTTAACAATTTCTCATTGATTATTTTTTTATATTAAAAACTGATTATAACGGCAGCAGCAGAAATACAAACTTTCAGTAAAAAATAATTTTTTTGCCGATTGACATTTGACAGGCTATGACTATATGCTCTATCTATAATCTCTTGCCTTAGTCCGCAAACACTTTTAACCCGTGGTATATAAAATTATTATTTATAAGGGAATTAATAAATTAAATTTAGCTATTAAAAAAATCTAAAAAATAAACTGGCAAAAAATATTATATTAACAAAAATTTGCCATGAATATTTTATAGGTCATATTTAACTACTTGATATTATAATAAAAATATTTAGGATCCAAAAAATATTATTATTAATGTGTCCGCAAACACTTTTAACCCTTGGTATATAAAATCATTATTCATAAGAGAATTAATAAATTAAATTTGGCTACTAAAAAAAATTTTAAAAATAAATGGGTAAAAAATATTATATTAACAAAAATATGCCATGAATATTTTATAGGTTATATTTAACTACTTGATATTACAATAAAAATATTTACGATCCAAAAAATATTATTATTAATAAAAACAGGCTTGAGAAATCCAATAATATAATTTATTTATATATTTTAAATAGGATGTTTCGAGTCTATACAAACTTCATCATCAGCTAAAAAAATATAAAATATAAATAAACAAAATAATATACAAATAAGTAATATAAAATACCATTAAACAATATGAAATAACAGAAATTAAAATTCAAAATGTCGAAATATGTCATAATAATAAATAAATCAAAATTAAAACAAAATGGCGTCAACAGTAAAAATATATATTTAAGAAATTACTTCAAAAAATTAAAGCATATTTTAAATTGCCAAAAGTATCAGTTTGATCATTTAGACCAGGCAACGGAAAGTTATATAGGTAACCATGGGACTGTGTTTATAGTTAGACTTCCACCTAAGGAATGGCGCTAATAGTCTTTATGTGAAGACATTCATTTGATAGATAACTACAATATCGGCAATCATTGGTTACTAGATTGTTCCTGTAGTTATCATTTATATATATTTCAAATTTTTTAATCTGTCAAATATCCAATTAATTTTTATTTGTGAAATAATTTCATATAAATAATGTCTTCAACTAATATCAATTGTTGTGTAAAAAACTGCACTGCTATTGGCAAGTAAGTGATCATATAATAAATAATATTTATATGAGAAAGTTATACTATATTTTCAAGTTCACAAGGATTGGATAAAACTGCGATTGAAACAGTTCAAATTATAAATAAATTGTATATAAGAGAATATTTTAATAAATATTTATATTGTAATAATGAGTTTGTATTTTATGTAGTTTAAATAAATATAAAATAATAAAAAAAATACAAGCTGCCGAAATGTGCATATCGGGTTGCCTATATACGTGACTTTAGTTTGACTTCCACTACTCAGATGGCGCAAAATACAGTCCCAGTGCGTAATATGGCAGTTTCTTATCTGTAGTAGTATATTATGATCTGTAATTCAGACAAAAAAATGTAAATTGAATTATTTTATTCACAAAACACCAAAATACTGATAATCTAAAAAATAATTGTTAACTATAAAACATCGATCGATTACAGATAATGTTTGAGTTACAGAATATAAGGAGAATTATAAATACTAACTTTTTAATGATAATTCAAATACATTTTAACAGACAACAATAATTTATTTTGATTTTAGCTTATTCTCTAACTTAAGGCGTTCATTTACATATTCCATTATTTTAAATGAAAATTATAGTATATTTTTAATATTAATTTCAATTTTAACAATATTTATGACTGAATTGTTTATATACGGTGTGTCCCACGTAAATGTTGGCATAGGCAGTAAACATGTAAAAACAGTTATTTGTAAATAAAAAGTGTCCGAGAAAAAAATTATGGGACTAACTATTGTATCAGAATACTGCCAATATGCCTACATCTTATTTAATACAAAGTATTCAATTTTGATAGCGTAATTTAATTATATTAATAAAAATAAATCCTAATTTTTCGCCTACTATTTTAGTGTTATTGACGTAAAGTGCTTGCAATTTGTTTTAAATATTTTAATTTGTCACTGTCATCTGTCAGTGTTATTATGAATATTTAAATTTTTCTAACAGTTTCTGGCGAAGTACTCCGATATTTGTCTTGTACTGCGCCCTCCATAATACATTCTAATAATATGTACGCTGCCTACAATTTAAAAAAATTCAAGATGACAGTGACAGATTAAAATATTCAAAACAAATTGCAAGTACTTTATGTCAGCAGCAATAAAATAGTAGGCGAAAAATTAAAATTAATTTTTACTGATTTCATTAAATTGTGCTATTAAAATAGAATAATCTGTATGCCATAATTTTTTGCCGGACGCTTTTTATTTACAAAAGACTGATTTTACATGTTAAATGCCTATCCCAACATTTACGTGAAACACACGGTATATTTCTTTGAGGCTCGGAGGTCTAAAAACATTTCATCCAAAATGATTATTTTTGTGTATAAATAATTAATTAAAATTGTGTTTAGGTCAGTGATATTTCGGTCAACTATGTATAAAGTATTTATTAATATAATTAAAATTAATTAAATGAATTTTAGTGTAGAACTCGAAGATGTTAATTAGAGAAAGGTGACATGCACTAAAAAGACTTTGATGTTGACCATGATCGAACATTGAACCCGGATCGCGCGGTCACGAGTGCCTCTAAACACGTGTATTTGTATGTATAGTGTAGGAAAATAACAATATTATAATTTATTTCGTAGGCGTGTCTCACAGCTATATATTAGCGAAGTTGCTCAGGTAAAAAAATGCAAAGGTCACAGTCGTATTATTCATTTGATACACTACATATTTTCGTGGGTTTCAAAAGTTGATCTGAGGAAGCTTTTAAACATAAATGAAGGTTTAGCAAGTTAATAAATGTAGGTAGCTCAGTGGTATCGAGTCGGCTTGTAGATCCTGAGAACCCTGGTTCGATTCTCACAGCCGACAAATATTTTCACCACATTAAAATTACCCCTGTGGCTACCCCACCACTAACATCTTTGGGGGCCGTGATTTGACGGATGGTAATCGCACGTCACGCGCATAAATATCCGAGATCTACTTCGGCAGAGTGCCATACCCAGTATTGGGTAAAAGGCGTGATGATATATTTATTTTATTTATAAAAATAGTAATAAAAATTTTTGATTTCTTAAAATATTTTCTACATTTAAATTATTTATATGTTATTTTAAATTCTTTATGCACAACCGGGCCGAAATTCAGGTATTTTTTGTTTATTTTTAATACTTGATCTTGGAAAATGTCATTTTGACATATAAATACCTGTTTTAATTTCTTGAATATAAAATTAAATGTTCTTTTATTGTGCACAAAATATTGTATGTACAAGAGGTGAAATTGGTGTTTCTGACCCTGAGTATGTTATTAGCCCTTGCCGTTTCGTACATCGTGCTAATAATCATGCTACGGGCCAGAAACGCCTGATTTCACCCTTGATACAGCCGAATTATCAATAATAAATTTGAATTTAATTTAGTATTTTAAATCGGTATTAAAAATTTAATGAAAATTCTAACCCACATTTTGAAAACAAATCAATCTAAATTAGGGTTTATATTATTTTATTTTTAGATTTAGTTCTGTGAGCTACATATCGTATGTCTGTGCTTGAACTTTAATCTTGTCGGTAACAACTGTTTTAAAATATAATCTTTGTCATTTCCGGTTTTCGAGTAATTACTTAGATGAATAACTGTGACATATCAAATTGAATATAAATGATTTTTTTTTAACAATTATAGTAATTATATGAACTCATATTACAAAATGGGGTAGCTAGCTCAATGTTATCAAGTCGGCCTGTGGATTCTGAGAACCCTGGTTCGATTCCCACAGGCGACAAACAATTTTCACCATTTTAAAATTACCCCTGTGGCTCCCTCACCATTAACAGCTTTGAGGGCCGTTACTTACCGAGATCTGCTACGGCAGAGTGCTACACCCAGTAATGGGTAGAAGGCGTGATGATATATTTATTTATTTTTTATATTACAAAATGGTAGGAATTTAAAATTGACAGTGGTAATAACAAATTTAAGTAAAATTATAGTTTGCCGCTCGAGAATATAATTTCACAAGAGCGGCAAAAGTTCTTAGCGTTTGTATATTGATATAAATAACTGAAATATTAAAATTAGATAAATAATTTAGAAGTGTTATAATATTGGGGTATTCAACTACTAAGAGATGGCATTGATCGCGATATGTGAAACTTGAGACAAAGGTACACTTTCAATTGCTTTCCATAAGCTTACCAATGCTGTACTTGTATTTCTTTGTTTTTTTTTATTTTGTTTGATAGTAGAGTTTTTCTTTTATTATTTTATGTAGTATATAGTTTTGTGTTGTCCTTAGTTGTCTTTAGTTTTAATTTCATATTTGATTCATTTGTCGTTTAACTTTTATACGTAAGTATAGTATAGTTCATAGATTCTATTAATAGTAGAGTTTTTCTTAGTAGAAATGAGTTCTTTTAGCGCCAATTTTTCAATCGCCGGTTTACTCTCGATTAATGTTAATCATGATAAACATTAATCGGTGATTGAAAAACTAACCTTTAGTATAATATTTGTTAATTACAGTTTTATACATACGTACATACATAACATCACGCTATATCCCATCAAATAGAAATGGGGTAGCACGAACCGTAGAATCATTCAGAAAACTTTCCCTTATCAGATTCATCAAATAATCAGTCCTCGGCGAACATTCTTATCCGAACATACCATCCTTTATTATAATATTAGTTCAACTATCATTTCTTTTTATTTACTTTTAATTACTCGCTTATTAGGTTGATAGTAAACTGTACTTTATAGTAGTTCCAATTTTCACTACTATGTGATTTAATCATTCCAAAATAATTAGGTAAGTCTCTTTGTATTCATGAGGACTAGTATAGATAACATTATTTTGCGTATGTTGCTATGAAATTTAGGATATAAAGTAACTTTACCGCACGCTTCTATTGACAACGGACGATACATAACAGTTGTAAACTACCTAATAACTATTTAACGAATTATTTTGAGCGCGGAAAAGTCTACTATTCTTATCGGTTGTAGAAAAATTACAACTTTCTATAGCTTTTAACAATTTAACAAAATTTAAAGTAAATTTTTATGAAATTCGGGAGATGCCCGGACTCAGCTTGCCGGACTGATGCCTGAACCACTCGGCCGCGGCTCCCCTGTCCGATATAGGCGTCAACTAAATTCTTCTGTCATAGTGTCTAAACACAGCATCGATCCCAAGACTCCTATGTATCATAGGTATTGACAAAGGGTTTCGTCTGTAGCGACACATGTCAAAGTCATTCATATGACAAAAAAATTGAATTTCCTTTTGGTATGATTTCCTTTAAATCAGACATGTGTCACTACAGACAAAATCCTTTGCCAATACCTATGATACATAGTAGTCTTGGGATCGATGCTGTGTTTAGACACTATGACAAAAGTATTTGGTTGACGCCTGTATCGTACAGGGGAGTCATGGCCGAATGGTTCAGGCATCAGCCCGGCAAGCTGAAGGTCCCCGGTTTGAGGCCGGGCGTCTCCCGAATTTTTCTGTCATAAAAATTTACTTTAAATTTATAAAATCAAGTAAAAACTGGCAAAAACATGTGTTGACTGAACGGTAAACAAGCGTGAACTGAAATATAAAGTAAGGTAGGTTACTTTACCTACGTATATTTCATTTGTAATTTTAAAATTCCTATTCACTTTCTCAGAAAGAGAAATCTAAAAACATTATCATTTTTTGTATGAAATGTTTGAGTTTCATGTTATGTGGCCCAAATCAGTAAATAAACAGATAATTTGCTGATTAATTCTGATAAGGTACCCTTCATATAAATGTGTTAATATGTATACCTAGTGCAATCTAAGGAATGATTATAATTTTTCAACAAATATTGTAATAAAAAATAATTTATATAATGGTTTTCAGGGCTGGATTGGCTTTATTTGGCCTCGGTAATTCAAATATTTTGGTGTTAATTTCTGCAGAATAACTAATAAAAATTAAATATTATTTACTACAAATGAATATCAAAATATATACACAGGTTTTATTTTTTGTATTCTGGGCATCATTGGGATCTCGAAATCTATAAATACTAAGATTTCGGTTAAATAAAATAAAGATTAAGGACGATTTAATTAAAAACGTATAAGTCACTAGTTATAAGTAAAAATATATAATATGAACTTCTTTTTTAATTTGTATACGATGATAGAAAAGTCTTAAATACATATCGCAACCGAGCCGAAATTTATGTGTTTTAGCCATGGAAAGCGGAATTAAGGAGTTACACCACTGTAACAGTAAAAAAAGCGATTTTTTACATTTTTTTTTTGATACAAGGAAAGGTTGTAAGAAAATACTATTAAAGTATGTTATTAGGCATATATTGAAGTATAAAAATAATTTTTTTTCATTACAAACGTTTCAAAATGGCGGCGTCCGAGCCATTCTCCCAAGTCATATTGAATTTGAGGCGCTCCACGGCATGCAGTGTAGGTGGTGCAAGTTTTAATTTGGAACAAAATAAAAAATATTCTCTTAATCTGCATGACTATAGTTAGTGAGCTACGTACGGAATTGTAAAAATATTGATTTTTGTGTGATGGCGAGTACTTGAAATTAAATCTCGATTTTCGATAAAAAAAAGGGTCAATCATTTGTTTATAAAAAATGTTAGAATTAACATATCGAAAATCCCATACGTATTTCACTTCAAAATATTGTTTTAAAGATATGGTTAAAATTTCAAATAAAAATATTGAAAATCGTTGGAGTTATGCTGCATGCCGTTGGGAAATAATTACTGTTTAATTTTTGTTACCACTAATCTGCAATCCCAGGATCATAAAGCTGACCTTCCAAGTTCAAATACTCCTCCGCAATTTCTTTCAGCGACGATTTAATGCTAAAACATGTAAGACATTATGCTGTACCTTCCGAGCAGGTATTTACTTAACACAGGTAGACATATCAGAGACGTCCGACACGCTTGCGGAAGAGCGCGAACTGACAATGAAAAAAAAATGTTTCACGCATAAAACTTTTTCCCCATATTCTAGAAGGTTCAAAGTATCTTTTACGCAAAAAAATGATTATTAATTTTTTGAAAAATTTATAGTGGTGTACCCCCTTAAACATTTGATTTTGGCCCTTTCCATGTAGAAAGTCACCCAAACTATAACATGTAAGTTACAAACATTTATTCTCAAGTGCCTAAGACGAATAATACGCATAAATTTGTACGACCATATAACAAACAATGACAACTGATGCGTAGCAACCAGTAGGACATTAACACTGAAATAAAGATAAGAAAATGGAACTGGATTGGTCATATATTAAGGCGGGGTTCAGGAAACATTGCGAAGAAATCCCTTGACTGGAACCCTCAGGGATGCAGGGAAAGAGGTCGACCCAGGATCATATGGAGAAGGACAGTATTCAAGGAATTAGAAGTCACCAGGAAATCCTGGAACTAAGCCAAGCTGATTGCTCAAGACAGATTGAAATGGAACTCTTTCGTGGAGGTCGTATGCTCCAACTAGGAGATCATGAATATTATATATTTTGGCCCTAGGGCAGTGGCGTACCTAGAACTTTTGCCGCCCAGGGCGGTCTCCAATTTGCCGCCCTTTCTAAGTCAATCAAATGGTGGTTTTTATAAATTAAAAAAATAAATATGAAATAAATATTTCATCACGGCTTTTACCCATTAATGGGTGTGGCACTCTGCGAAAGAAGATCTCGATAAGTGATATCTTTAAGTACGTGAAGTATGGTTACCAGCTGTCAAATCATGGCCCCCAAAGATGTTAGTGATGGGGGAGCCACAGGGATAATTTTAATTTGGTGAAAATTGTTTGTCGGCTGTGGAAATCAAACCGGGGTCCTCAAGATTCACAAGCCAACTCGAAACCACTGAACCATTACCCCATTAAATTAATAAATATAAATAAATAATTGTAATTGAGACAAACTATAGGTGAGGAACTTTTTTACCATTGGATGGCATATTTAAATTAGGCAGTAATAAAGGAATTTTTCGAGATAATATTTTCAACACTACATTGACTTGACAATGAAGAAAAATATTCGAAATCATATAGTAATTCATAATTCGTAGAAATCGAATAGTAAACTTATGAAGTAGTGAACAAGTTGGTTTTTACAACTAAAACTAAATATAAAAAATGCCGCCCGGTGCGGACCGCATCCACCGCCCCTCCCTAGGTACGCCACTGTCTTATGGCCGTAATAAAATAAGTTTCTATAGATACATAAACAAAATGACAATTTATGTTTATTGTGAATACTTGATTTTGCAAAATGTCACTGACATATAAATGTACCTGCTTTATATCTTTTGAATATAAAATTAATTGTTATTTTGTTGTGCATAAAATATTGTATGTACCACGGGTGAAATTAACGTTTCTGACCCTGAGCTTGTTATTAGCCTTCTGCGCTTTGCGCCTCGTGCTAATAATCATGCCATGGGTCAGAAACGCCTGTTTGCACCCATGATACATAAATAATTATTTTCAGCTATTTATTAGTTATTTAAAAAACATATTTTTTCTCCTTTTAACTATGGCAAGCTGGCGTGCTTAAAAATTGAATTCTTTTGTAGCCTTTATATATTATTATATTATTATTATATGTTATTAAAATTAATTGCAAAGTTTGTTGAACATTAACTAGGGTACATAGTCATTTTTGGAATATTCGAGAGACGAGACAAGTGAAGCGAGTCTATCAAAAAAATACCAATTAACAAATTAACTGAGAAATATGAGTAACTAATTAATGATGCTATTCTCTATTACATTATTTTTTTGTTTTCATTATAGTTTGGACCATATAAATGTTGAAATGGCCAGAGTTGGGCAGTAGCTAGCTATTTTTGTAGCTTAGCTACATTTACCTTAGCTGTAGCTGTAGCTTAGCTAACTGTGAAAAAATATAGCTGTAGCTTGTAGCTAGCTACTTTTTTTTCTATTAGCTTAAAAATAACAACTAAAGCTACTTTTAAAGCTACTTTTTGAAGCTTAAAGCTACTTTTTGTAGCTTAAAGCTACTTTTTATAGCTTAAAGCTACTTTTCAAGCAGAAGGTCAACAAAGTACGCATGCGTACAAGCTAAACCCACACAAAATAATTATTTGTTGCCGGTTCTAACTGGCTCTAATACCCAAAACCGTACAGTAGGTACCAGATGGTATTTGCTATTTTGGATATTTATGTACATAGTAGTAAATTAACAGTAATTATAACAAAAGACTGATAATATGACAATGGCAAATTTAATTATTTCACAATAATTTAAAAAAGTAGCTTTAAAATTTAACAGCTACTTTAACGAGAGCTTTTAGCTGTAGCTTAGCTATATTTGACAAAATATAGCTTATAGCTGTAGCTTAGCTACTTTTTTAAAGAATAGCTGTAGCTGTAGCTTAGCTTTTTTTTAAGTAGCTTGCCCACCTCTGGAAATGGCCTATAAATTCTATCGGGCCAAGCCACCTCTCATGGTTTCGAATAGGATAAAATAACTTTCGTGCAAAATATTTCTAAACCAAACCAATTGAACTAAATATGTGTTAATACAATTTCTGCGTATTACACTTTCTATATTTGTACAGCGTAGACTAAATACGTTTGAAAAGAAATCCCCCATTGTTCTTAGAACTAAACTACATATTTGCAAAAACCTGTTTCAAGTCACGTCCGGTATATTTAGAAAATTGCACAAATAGTGAAAAATCATTACATTATTTAAAATTTTAACGTAGATGCGTACAAAAATATTGTTATGTATCCTCTGAACCATACAGATATTTTATATTCAAGGTTAGACAAGTTCTTGAAAGAGATTTGAACGAATGGCAAAAAACAAAAACAAACTGAACACTCCCAACAAACAAGAAAAAAGCAGTCCATTCCAGTGGCGTACCTACAGAATTTGGATCATGAAACAAAATATTTTTAAGATAAGAACTTCAATATTTATCTCTAATTTCCGGTTTATATTTCTTATTCGGCTGATAAGTAAATGCTAACTAACATTAAAAAATTATAGATATTTATTTATAATAAAAAATATATAAATAAATATAAATATATCATCACGCCTTCTACCCATTACTGGGTGTGGCACTCTGCTGAAGCAGATCTCGGTAAGTGATATATTTTTGCGCGTGAAGTGCGGTTACCAGTCGTCAAATCACGTCCCCCAAACATGTTAGTGGTGGAGGAGCCACAGGGATAGCTTTTTCAAATTATGAAAATTTGTCGCCTGTGGGAATCGAACCAGGGACCTCAGGATCCACAGGCCGACTTCATACCACTGAGCTAGCCATCCCATATAAAAAATATATGGACCGTTTATTTTGAAAGCGGTGTAAGTCCATCTTCTCTTGTTTCGAGAAATTTAAAGGTTGACATATTATTCGTTACGCAATTTCTCTTACCCACCATTTTTAAATTGAACAACGCATGGCCATTTTTTAAGAAATTAAATACTAACTAGTTATAAATAAAAAGTTGAAACTAAATTAAGCATAAATAACGTGACATCTCATTTTTTATTAAAAATGGACTTACACCACTTTCAAAATAAACGGTCCATATATCTCATCACGTCTCTTACCCATTACTGAGTATGGCAAACTGTATAACAGATCTCGGTAAGTGATATATTTATGAGCGTGAAGTGCGGTTACCAGCCGTTCGATCACGGCCTCAAATATGTTAGTGTTGGGAGAGCCACAGGAGTAATTTTAATGTGGTGAAAATGTTTGTCGGCTGTGGGGATCGAACCAGGGTTCTCAGGATCCATAGGTCGACTCGATACTAATGAGCTACCTTCCCCATTTGATTATATTTATCAGGCAAATATACCTTGTTCCACGTATGGATACAGCAGAGAGGTACGAGGGCAGGGTGAAAAGTCCCTGAAAAATGAAACAAGAAATGATTTATTTGATCAAAACATATTTTATTTCTCAACATAATCTCCTTGTAGCTCGATACACTTCGTCCAATGTTTTATAATTTTTCGATCACTTCCAAATAATACGATTTTAGCAACCCTTTAAAATAGGCGTTTGTCTCAGCGATGACCTCATCGTTGGAGCCAAATCTCTTTCCGCCGAGCCATTTCTTCAAGTTTGGCAATAGATAAAAATCGCAGGGGGCCAAATCTGGAGAATATGGTGGATGATGAACCAATTCGTAGCGCAAGTCATGCAATTTTGCACTCCTTTGAACTTGTCACACGGTCGCACTTGTTGTAAACAGAGAGCAAATGCGGCACCCATCTGGCAGATAGCTTTCTCATATCCAAAAATTTATGCAAAATGTTCCGTACCCGTTCGGTTGAGATGCTCATAGCCTGAGCAACCTCGTGCACTTTAACTCGCCGAACGTCCAATATCATACCATGGATTTTATCGACGATTTCTGGCGTTGTAACCTCAATTGGGCGACCAGAACGTTCGGCGACCTTTGTGGTTATACTACCACAACGAAAATCAGTAAACCACTTGTGAATCGTTCCAATCGATGGTGAGGCGTCCCGATAATGTTTAACAAGCGATGCTTTGGTTTGCGTAATGTTTTTTCCACGTAAGAAATAATGTTTAATCAAGACGCAAAATTAACTTTTTTCCACGTTTTCAAAAATCTTCAAGGTTGCTTGCTTTCGATGGGTGTCAGAACTGAATGACATATCAGTCTAAAAATTTTAATGCGTTCTAGTTAAAGATGGTACATCACAAATGTCACATGAGGTTTGCGATAGTGGCACCATCTGTTTTATTTTTCAGGGACTTTTCACCCAGCCCTCGTACTAATGACAGTGTCTTATCAGTAATCACTGTAAGAGAAACTCAATTTAAATTTACAAAATAATTTTGCAGATAATTGCCATCATTTTAATCTTTTCGTAGCTAATTAAAGTTGACAACTTACGCGTATATATTCAATAATACAATTAAAATGTCTACATAGTTACTTGAAATAGAGTTTAATTATAATAGTATAAGCTTTATTTTCAATTTTAAACGAGAGGTATTAAATAATTCGTTAATTATTTGATAATTAATTAAGTACAAACTTTAATAAAGCTTCTTCAATTATGATTATTTGCGTTCGTTTAGAAGTTACAATTTTAATTAGTAAATATTAGCCGTAATTTAACATTTTATTTTAATGAAACGCATATTCTATCCAGCGGAAAAATTCTGTTGACAAGGTAGAGAAAACATGCATATTGTAATTAGAGTCAATCCAATTAAATTTAAATATATCTTTAGTTAGAAATACATAAAAACACTAGTCTCATAGAATAGAAATTACACTAATTGTAGTAGAAAAAACTTTTAGTAATATTTAATCGTATTTTGAAATGTTAATAAATATATCATCACACCTTTCATACATTACTGGAAGTGGTAGTCTGTCATGAGATTTCGGTAAGGGAAATATTTATGGGCGTGAAGTGCGGTTACCAGCTGTCAAATTCCAGCTTCCAAATGTGTTAGTGTAGGGAAAACTACAGATATATTTTTAAATGATGTGAAAATAAGTTTTTCTGTTTAACATTAATAAGAAAGTCATCATGAAAACCAGTTGCATATCGAAAGAAAGTTTATTTTGTTTTAGACGGTTGGTAGTACTGGATGACAGACTGTAACTGTCAAGTTGAGAACATCAAAATATCAATATAACCTCAAAATCTGTTTTTCGTAATAAATTTATTTAATAGTGCTTTCAACTACTTCGCGTATTGATTTCACCTTCCACGATATGTACTCGTATAGAAAAACTAACAATAATAATAGATATAATTTCAAAATTTGTAAACAATCGCAAACTTTTCAGCAATTTTATAATTGTTAATAACAATTACTAATCACAACATTTCGTATACAAATTTCCCTAAAATGATTTGGTATAAAATATCACAGATTTATCAAAAATTCTATTTTATAAAATATTGTATAAATAATTAATTTTATAAGACTTCTAATCGCACGAGTCTCGTTGTCTAAACTTGGACGCGTGCGAAAAAGAAAACTCGGTTCTTAATATACTATTATCAGTATGGGGTAATAGCTCAGTGGCATCAACTCGGTCAGTGGATCTTAAGAACCCTGGTTCAATCCCCACAGCCGACAAAACATTTTCACCAATTTAAAATTACCCCTGTGGCTCCCGTCACTAACATCTTTGGGGTCGTTATTTGGCGGTTAGTAACCGCACTTCACTTACTGAGATCAGCTTCGGCGGCGTGCCACACCCAGTAATGGATAAAAGGCGTGATGATATATTTATATTTATTTTTTATCTATTATCAGTTGCGAAAATTGAACTCGGATTCTCTAATCCACAGTTCGACGTGTTGCCACTGAGCTATCTCCCCGAGACTATGTTAAATATGTAAATAACTGATTCGACACAATTGTCATCATTGTAAGGAGTGTAAAATAATGATACCTTGACTCCTTTACAAAAGAATTTGTGTCTCAGACCAAGACTGAATTAACTATGAGGCGCATAAAACGAGTTCGGTCCCTGGTTGTTTTTTTGAATTTTATTATTATAATTAATAGCTGTAGAACGTCAAACCAGATTTGATGTACTTTAACTGCTAAATATAAGGAAAATTTATTTATAGAAAGAGTTCGCTTTGCGCTCAGATTTATCAGAGGAACTCTAAGGGGAAAAATAATATTGACAGCTTAAACTTCACATTACTTTTGATTAGACATTTAAGGATAGTTGCACCAACAAAACTTAAATTTTAAAAATAGAATAAATAAATTAAAGCATTTCGAATATTTAACAGAAATATCAATTATTCCAAATGACATGTAACATTTGCTTTTCTTAATATAAACCATGTTTAAAAGTTAAGTGTTGTTGTTACAACGTGTCTAACTTATCAGTTAATCAACGTTAGCTGTATTCCATTTGCCAGTTGGTTCATTTAAATCAATTCAAATAAATTCGACACATGACTAAATGAAATGACTGAAGCAAACTGATAAATTTATTGGGGTGAATTACTTCAAAGTAAATTAGAATATGTAATTCTAGTACTAGAAATAGAGCCAGCGAAGTAATCCTGCGAAATAAATAAGTGATTTTATTCAGTAGGTAAATATAAGGTACAGGCGCGATGGCCGAGCGTGTTAATGCACATCTCTTAGCATACTGTGACGTCATCCGAACCAAGGTTCGTCAGTTCGAATCCGCCTGCCGACAAAGTATGATTTGTTGTTAAAATAAAAAATACAGTTACTTGTATTAATCATACTCGGGCGCTATAAGCTAGTCACTTATACAAATGCCTTAAAAGTAAGTAACATTGACTCAGAAAACCGGCAGTACGGCAGCGTAAAAACTGCGGCTCGGTGTGCCCGGTAGGCCCAGGCCCGACTCGGGCTGTAGCGCCAGTAAAGAAGAAGAAGAAGGTAAATATAAGTTAGAAATAAATAAATAAATAAATATATCATCACGCCTTTTACCCATTACTGGATGTGGCTCTCTGCCGAAGCAGATCTCAGTAAGTGATATATTTATGCTCGTGAAGTGCGGTTACCAGTCGTCAAATTACGGCCCCAAAGATGTTAGTGCTGGGGGAACCACAGAGGTAATTATAATTTGGTGAAAATTGTTTGTTGGTTGTGGGGATCGAACCAAGGTTCTCAGGATCCACAGGCCGAGTCACTACCACTAAGCCATTACCCCATATATATATATATATATATATATATATATATATATATATATATATATATATATATATACATATACAGGATGGTCCATTTAACTTGACTTGTTCAAATATCTTGAAAATTAAGCCCTTAACAACAAACTTTCATAAACAAAAGTTCAACCATTTTGAAGGGGCCATCCGATCTTGTTAACATTTTTCGCCCCCCACCCCCCAGGGGGTCGGAGAGGGGGTAAACTTAGATATCTTAAATAGAAACCCTATTTTTTTATTACAGATTCGGAATCTTCATAAAAAAATATGAAGGTTTAAACTGAGAAAGTTTTTCATATTCTTGATAGATGGCGCTGTATTCGTAAAAACAAGTTTTTACGTGATCTTAAAATAAGCGAGTTAGATCTGATCCAAATGGCAAATGGAATACGCTGAAAATCGAAATATAACTAGATAAATGACATAGCCTGTAGCTACGTTTACATGGCATACCGGTTTTAAATTTTATTCTTCGTTGCTTCTTTAGAGATGACAATATTTAATTTTTCTTTGTTTTCGGAGATATTTTAGAGACCGTGAAGCTACTAACCTTTAGCGTGTCTGGTAATCTCTAATAAATTTTTAATTAATGACATATGTACTAATTTACATATTTGTTTATTTTTGATCAAAACAAATGATTAAATGAAGAATCAGCAACTGATATTTCTTTGACAAATTTCTTCTCTTCAATATTGTTATAATATAACCTTAAAAAACTACTGTAGATCAAAGTTAAAGTCCTTAAACAGAATTTTTGATGTTTGAAACAATTGATCATGAAACCGACAGATCAATGACAATTCGATATAGACAAAAATTATGTTTGTAAAAATAAATAAATATAAATATATCATCCCGCTTATTACCCATTAGTGGGTGTGGCACTTTACCGGAGCAGATCTCGGTAAGTGATATATTTTATGCGCGTGAAGTGCGATTACCAGACGTCAAATCACAACCCCCAAAAGATGTTAGTGGAGAGGGAGCAACAAGGGTAATTTAAATGTGGTGAAAATACCCCATTGCTGTGAATGTGCAAAATATAAAATAATTATTAGAAATGAAAAATAATTATTTCTAATACATAAATCGATAGTAAATAAAGCTATTATTCAATATTCTTATATCACATTTGTGTTTCAATGCCATTTTTTTTAAATTGTCATTTAAATATTGTACCAGTTTTATGGGGTAATAGCTCAGTGGTATCAAGTTGGCCTGTGGATCTTAGGAACCCTGGTTCGATCCCCACAGCCGACAAAACATTTTCACCAATTTAAAATTACCCCTGTGGCTCCCCCATCACTAACATGTTTGGGGGTCGTGATTTGACGGCTGGTAACCGCATTTTACGCGCATAAATATATCACTTACCGAGATCTGCTTCAGCAGAGTGCCACACCCAGTATTGGGTAAAAGACGTGATGATATATTTATTTATTTTCAGACGACCATTTACGAAAGTAACCATAACAACATCATAAACTACTACGGAAAGTTGAACATAACATACATCTAGTATATTTGCATAACGTACACTTCTAACATATTAGGTGAAGTTCCACTGATTGACAACAGATGGCGTTACGATGAAAGAAAATAATAAAATAAATGAAAAGAATTTGTATTATTATTTAAATAGAAATTTTGGCAGATTTTTCAATATATTTGCACAGATAAATCTTATTTCTTTAAATATATAATTACTTATTTACTAATATTTTAACATTATTCAATATTTTGACATTACGGTTGGTATCACAATACCTAACCTCAAACGTCAAACGTCAACGATTACCTACAAAAACGCATCAGCTGTCAAAGTGTAACAACATTGCTCTTGTGAACTTTTTTTAGAAATATTTTGTGGTCGTCTAAAAAATAGTGTACATAACTCGCTCGAAAGTGTGATAATTGTGCTCGTATACTTAAATCACTCGGCGCTGTACACTCGCACGTTATCTTACACTTTCAATGCTTGTTATATAATATACTATTTTATTTTTGACCAGTTTTTTTATGTTTTATTAAGTTTTATCAAGATTGATGACGTCAGTCAATCCTTATACGTTTTCATTATAGCAACTTATTTTCCAAGGTACAACATTCACAAAACTTTGTAAATTGAAATTTTATGTCCAAGGTATTAATTTACATTTCTGTCACCATTCGATTTGACTTGTTAATTTAATTTATATCTTGTTTTACTGCAACTGGCTATAAATATTGTTATTTATATTTCTACTTATAGTGGTTACGCCACTGACATTTTAAACTTGTTTCGATACTTCTAGTACCAAACTAAAGAATATTTTTAAAATCTGGAGCATGCTTATAAAATCTTCGTAAAAATAACATTCTAAAAATCTACCTAATAATACTACAGAAAGTAGGTTACATGCTTTGATTACACTACTAAAAGATTAAAAGAAATTATTTACCATATTTGTAGATCTCTTGAGGATTCATTGGTTGAGGAGTAAAACACAACAAAGTAACAATTTGTCTAGACTTTGCTGAGATGTTAAAGTCAACACAAAAGTCTAGTTGCGATCTGAAGTCGTGCACAAGATTATCATGATGCGGCATATACAAACTTCCATTTCTTTGAATATAATTTTCATCCCCAGTGAATAGCTTTGAATCCAAAATATATCCTCCAAGACCGAGAGAACAATAATTTCCAATTACGTATTTAAACTTATAATTTGTATCATTTAGCACTTTTCCTTCATACACAGGCAGAGTCAAATTAGTTCCTAACGTATTACTTGTTTCTGCACAACCAGTATTTGAATGCCCAGAGCCAAAAGGGCAACATTTTCTTATACAAGTTTCAAAATTACACAAACAACCACGAATCGTAATAGTTCCAGTTTTATTCACTTCAAAATACTGTTCTTCAGGATATATTATGTCGTTATGAATGATTTCATTGTTTGTAGTTCTAGTTCCATTTGTTATGTCCACTGACAGATTATAATCACACGGAGTTTTTTGAGTTAAAACTAAAGAAAACTGTAACAACACTAACACAATTAGCACATTCATGTTGAACTGGCGTCAATCAAAAGAGTTAAAACAGTACTGAGTTAATATTATGTGTTGCGTTCGCAATATCGCTATCAAAACGACTAGCGGTGATGAACGAAATTAAATGCAGGTAACTGTTAGTTGAGTGTTGACTCACCACTTGTGAGTTTGACCAATCGGTTTGTGTTGATGCGAGTGGGAAATGGTTTTTTGTAAACCGCTTTTGTAGGAAAAATTGAGGTTTTGGTTGAATCTTTCCTTAAATATTTGGTTTGGATTCTTGTAATAGATAATTTTAAGAGATTTCCGAAAGATAATAAATCTGTTACGGACGTTACAATTTTTAATCATTATCTTTCATAATTTAAAAAGTCGGATTTATTTTAAAAGTTAAGTTTCAGTTAAAATTATCCCTCTATCTCTACTAACTTATTTTGGGGTTATTATTTGACGGATAGTAAACCCATTTACGCGTAAAAATATATCACTTATTGAGATCTGCTGTTCAGCAGGGTGCCATACTCAGTAATGGAAAATATAGTGATAATATATCTATTTTAGTTTCTTCAATATTTTATTTATTTATTTACGAACACTTGATGTACTTAATACTGTAACTTCAAAGTTATTTTTTGCTGTTTTTATCAGTTTGTAGACACTATTTGAAAAATGTTATCAATGTTTGTGAAATATGGAAAAAATTGTTTACTTGACAATATATTATTTAAGCATTATTTAAAATATAGTTTCGTATCTAGAACCTTATAGTTGTTAGGGACTTTTCATGTTTCTATAATTATTATTGAGTGTGTATAGCTATAAGGAAAACTAGAAATAAAAAAAAATAAGGTTTCCTAAAATACAGGAAATATAAGTGGGGTAATGGCTCAGTGGTATCAAGTCGGCCTATGGATCCTAAAAACCGTGGTTCGATCCCCACAGCCGACAAACATTTTTACCAATTTAAAAATTACCCCTGTGGCCACTAACATCTTTGGGGACCGTAATTTGACGGCTGGTAACTGCACTTCACGCGCTTAAATATATCATTTACCGAGATCTGCTTCGGCAGAGTGCCACATCCAGTAATGGGTAAAAGGCGTGATGATATATTTATTTATGTATTTATTTACAAAACAGAAGATTATTTTTCTATGATCTTAACCGAAAGTACGCAGTTAGATGGTGTAGCTTGTAATACGGTATTTGAATCCGAAGATATCGCGTTCAAGCTAAAATAGTATATTGTGTACTAAGGGGCTAAAGGATATAATTTAATCTTGAAGGGAAATAATAATTTGAGGGATTAAATGTACACTATTCTTCGCACTTCCAGCCATATATCTTGAATTAATAATTAATTTTGATATTTACTTGATATATAATTCACAATGACAGCTTTATACAAATTTTTGGTAACTTATGCTGGGTTGTAAGAAAAAAATCTTTAGTTAAAGATTTGTTTATCTAGCAACAGTATCAATAACGATTTTCTGAAACTTATTGAACCGTTAGTTCAATCCAGCATTATCCGACTTAAATAAAGAGAAATATTTTAAAGTTTATAATATTCTTGTTGCTATGGTAATGCAATGTGTCATTTTAAGCTACATTCACAAATCGAAATTAGTTTTTGTTTTATGCTTTATGTTTTAGTGTGTTTTTAGGTGTCATTCACAAATAGTTTTGCTTTTGTCGATTTTAGTTCGTAGTGACATCTATCATAAATTTTAGAAGATCGTTAATACAGTAAATATAACTGTCAGATATGCTAAGTTACACGTGCTGTCATAGGTTGTTTGTTTACTTTCGTATTTTTTGGAAGAGCAAGGTAAATATTATCATAATAAGAAAGTAGGTATTAATTTATTTTCATTAATTTGACACTCGAATAAAAACAAACTTAGGTTATCGTCAATGCGAAGGATGATAGAAAGAGACAAGTATATATCACTACATCATTCTACGCTTCGTCCTATTGGTCGATTCCTAAGTATAAAACGTAAAACTAAAACATAAGTTTGGAGTTTGCAAACTTTTGTGTTAAAACCAAAACTAAATACTGATTTGTGAATGGCTGCATAAGATAACATGTCTACAAGGTTATTAAAACAAAAATGGAAAACATAAAACAAAAACTAATTTCGATTTGTGAATGTAGCTTTAATCCCAGCGGAATTAAATTTGAAATTTAATCAATTTGAAATTAAAAATGACATTTTAGTCCTCGAAAAGGAAAAATATAGTAAGTCATTTACTCCCGCAAATGCGAAAAAATATATGTGAGTATCTGAACTATCACACTGCAGATCTGTGAGTTCGGACCCAGTACGGTAATAGAGATTGTGTTCCTTTTGTAAAGAGCAGCATAAATAAATATACAAATTGAAAGTTGACTATTCTCTCCCTAAGGAGAAAAGTAACTAATATCCTCCCTGGAGAGGAAAGTAACTGTTTTCCTATCTTATTTATGGTTGATTTCATAGCAATCGTCAGCACAAAGTTAGATATTTATGAATTAATTAATATATTATAATTATTTTTAAATTTTGTTATTTAAATGACATGAAAGAATTATCGTAGAATAAAATCATGTGTAAGTAAAATATCATTTACTTCCTTATGTAATTACTGCGCTTAACTGCGCTTCGGCCATTAAAGGTCACCCGTAGGAGGAAATAATACACTTTCCTCCCACATTACAGAAATAGTTATTTCCTCTTCCATTATTTAATAGATTATTTTATAAAATAATGTCTTAAAATAAATAATTATAAGAATAAAATTCTATAGCTTAGTGTCAGCACTTTAATCTTCTGAAAAAGTATTAAGGTATATGTATTTACTAGATAAACGAATACCTCAGAATTATGGATTATACAAATTATGCTAATAGTAAATATAAATATATAAATAAATAAATAAATATATCATCACGCCTTCTACCCATTACTGGGTGTGGCACTCTGCCGAAGCAGATCTCGGTAAGTGATATATTTTGCGCGCGAAGTGCGGTTACCAGTCGTCAAATCACGGCCCCCAAACATATTAGTGGTGGAGGAGCCACAGGGGTAGCTTTTGAAATTATGAAAATTGTTTGTCGCCTCTGGGAATCGAACCAGGGTTCTCAGGATCCACAGGCCGACTTCATACCACCGAGCTGGCTATCCCAATATATATATAATAAAATTAAAAAATCAACACTAGGTAGGTTTCAAAAAAGTAAATAAGTTTATTCACTATACGTATTTCGGTCGACTAGACCATCATCAGGTAATGATTACAGAAGAATTATTCTTCTGTAATCATTACCTGATGATGGTCTAGTCGACCGAAATACGTATAGTGAATAAACTTATTTACTTTTTTGAAACCTACCTAGTGTTGATTTTTTAATTTTATTATAAAAATGTTTCAACGAGAACCGACAGTGAAATCTATTGAATTTATATATATATATATATATATATATATATATATATATATATATATATATATATACATAGGTATAGAAGGTGTTCAATTTAATTGTGCCACCATTACTATCTCGAGAACTATAAGAGCTACAAGGTTCAAAGAAATACCATTCTGTAAGTCTATTGCAAAACAATTAACAAAATTCTTTTTTGACCAGCTCGATTCAGCTTTTTTTTCTGAATTCAACGATTATAAAATTCAGTACCCTCATATTACAAAATTCTTGATCAAAATTGACATTAATTTAATTTAAATCGCATAGGAATCAGCATGCTATGACAGAAATAAATGACTAATCAAAATTATTTATTTATATTTTTACAAAATAGTTGTATTGACATATAATAAGAAATCAAACAGACAAAAATATTAGGATTTGTTCATTTATTTTTATCATAGCACGCCGATTGGCTGATTCCTATGCGATTTTAATTAAATTAATGGCACTATAACATGCATTTTTGTCAAAAATGTGAGAATATTAAACTTGATAGTCGTTGAATTCAGAACAAAATATTCAATAGCAAATAAAAAAAATAGATTCCCGTTTAAAATAAGAAACTTGCACCCCGTATTTTGAGAACCACCGATCAAAACAAATTTTTGTTAATAGTTTGTAATAGACTAACAAAATGGTGGTTCTTTGCTAATTTAACCAACCTTGTAGCTCTTACAGTTCTCGAGATAGCAATGGTGGAACAATAAATAGAACACTATGGATATATATAATGTAATTGGACGCGTAATTTTTTATTTAACTTACATCTTAAGAAAATATTAAATTTCCGTGCCTAAATGAACACTATTAAACTTGTAATGGCCTTAGCCAAGCTATAATGTTTGATACAGAATGTAAAATTTTCACAAAATTAGGAAGAGAAGAATTATTTTTACCTATATTACCTACCTAGAGAGAAGAAAGGATCTAAAATAGTTATAAACAATACTTATGTAAATTTAAAGGTAACCACAATCATGTAAATAATGGGTATTAGATAGGAGAAAAATTATGTATAGATTTTAAGTCGGAAAACAATAACAAAGATAATTATATACATATTAGTATTTTAGCACATAAAGTGTTATTTATTTGTTTTCCTTTTTGTTAAAATTTCATAGTTAACTCGGCATTTGTAAAAATCTAATTTTTAAATATTACACGTTTTATAATAGATTGAGTTATTGCCTTGCCTTAAATGTTAAATATTATCTGTTTTACAATAGTATATTACGTAACAAGCATCGAAAGTGTATGATAACGTGAGAGAGTACAACTTGAAAAACGAGGCGCGCAGCGCCGAGTGATTTAAGTAAACGAGCACAGTTATCATACACTTTCGAGCGAGTTATGTACACTATTTTTCAGACGACCACAAAATATTTCTAAAAAAAGTTTACAAGAGCTATGTTGTTACAGTGGAACTTAACCTGATATGTTAGAAGTGTACGTTATGCTAACATATTAGCTGTATTCCATTTACCAGTTGGTTCACTTAAATCAGATCAGATAAATTAGACAACATGACTAAATCAAATGAATTAAGCAAACTGATGCACTTGTTGGAGTGAATAACTTCAAAGTATATTAGAATCAGTAATTCTAGTACTGGAAATAAAGTCTGGGAAGTAATCCAGCGAAACGAATGAGTGATCTGGTTCAGTAAATGTAAGTTAGATCCGATTCAAATGGCAAATGGAATGCGCCTTTTAGTGTATGCTAAGTTCAACTTTCCGTAGTACTTTATGATGTTGTTATGGTTACTTTCATAAGTGGTCGTCTGAAAAAACCATACTATAATAGCTATATTCCATTTGCCACTTGGTTCAGTTAAATCAGTTCAGATAAATTAGACAGCAGGACTAACTGAACTGAATTTAGCAAATTGATGCACTTATTGGGGTGAATTACTTCAAAGTATAATTGAATCAGTATTTCTAGAACTAGAAATAAAGTCAGCGAAGTAATCCAGCGAAATAAATAAATGATTTGGTTCAGTATATGTAAGTTAGATCTGATCCAAATGGCAAATGGAATACGCCTAATAATGAGTAATAAATTAATATTTATTTGTTTTTTATTTAATTAATTAATTTTTTTACAATATTTTGTATAATACATTTATTTTTTTGTACCTATTTAAGTTATAATATTAAAAAGGTCACATGCCTCTTCCAGGAATTTAATAACATCTGAATTAATTAATTAATCATTTGATCTTAGAATTGCCATTACTAATATGTGAAGAAAAAATCATAAAATGATTTAATTTACTGGAGAACAGAGTACGCGTTTGTTTTGAGATCTTTATTTAATTTCATCTGGAACTTGGTTATCAATGAACGTATTGTAGTGTTTTATCGTTGATGGAGCAATATTTGTCATTCAACGCTTTTAATAAATTTCCTATCTTCATGAAATATAAGCATCACTCATGGGCGTAGACAAAGGTAGAATTTTCAGGCCCGAAATCTTGTCATTGTTATTTAAACCGAGAAGTAATAAAAAAGTGCAATTTATATCTGGCTTCCAAACATTTGTCGACTTGTAATTTATTGACAAAATAAATTGTTTTTGGCGAAATAGGAATTTCCATGAATTTTTTATGTTTTATTTGCAAATCTATATATAAAAATATTAGCTTTTTTATTTTGCTGAAAAGTGCTTCAGGACCAGTTGTATCAACAAAACTTAAATTTTAAACTTAAATAAAATAAATAAATATATCATCACGCCTTCTACCCATTACTGGGTGTGGTACTCTGCCGAATCAGATCTCCGTAAGTGATATATTTTGCGCGTGAAGTGCGGTTACCAGTCGTCGAATCACGGCTCCCAAAGATGTTAGTGGTGGAGGAGCAACAGGGGTAGTTTATGAAATTATGAAAATTGTTTGTTGCCTGTGGGACTCGAACAAGGGTTCTCAGGATCCACAGGCCGACTTCATACCACTGAGCTAACCACCCCATTTTAAACTTGTTTTAAATTAACAAAAGTAAATCGAAGTTATATATCATATGGAATAATTGATATGGCTGTCAAACATTCGATCTGGTTTTAATTATTTAAACTAAATTAAAAATTTTGTTTGGTGCAATTAGCCCTTTGAAAAAAGTAAAATATTTCGCGGTCGCCATAGATTTTTTTTTTCAATTTTATAATTAAGGTCATTGTCTTAAAATGATTTTTTTGATGCCACTGGACGATGGAAGATCTTGAATAAAATTATAATGAATTATTTAATAGCTCAGTGGTATCAAGTCGGCCTGTGGATCCAAAGAATCCTGGTTCGATCCCCACAGCCGACAAAACATTTTCACCAATTTAAAATTACCCCTGTGGCTCCCCCACCACTAACATCTTTGGAGGCCGTGATTTGACAGCTGGTAACCGCACTTCACGCGCATAAATATATCATTTACCGAGATCTGCTACGGCAGAGTGCCACACCCAGTAATGGGTAAAAAGGGTGAATAGCAAATATATTTTGACATACAGTACAAGTCGCCAACAAAACTTTATTATCGACTGCCTTGCAGACGATTTATTTTCTTAAAATATTTTAATATGAAAATATTAGTTGTATCTCAACTTGTGCTTTGTTGTTGCTTTTGTTTTACAATGATTATAATAATCAAACTGTCAAATTTGTCAAAAAAAAATTGGAAATTCGTTTTAATAATGTCCCAAGACTAAGAAGAATCCCAAAAGAAGTAAAAGAAATTACATTAAATACAAAGGAATTACATCATTAATTAGGTTTGATGATTATTTTAGCTTTTATTTTTTTGATACTGACAGGAGTCCAATTTTGCTTTATAGTCCAATAAAGTGCTATATTATAGACATTAACAGTGTCACAAATCAAGTATTTATGGTACAGTCGAATATAATATTACAATATATAACGACGCTATAATGAATGCTATTATTCCCTCCGATCATTACAATTATTATGGAGTGGCTAGCTCAGTGGTATGAAGTCGGCCTGTAGATCCTGAGAATACTGGTTCGATTCTCACAGGCGACAAGTAATTTTCATAATTTCAAAAGCTACCCCTATGGCTCCTCCATCACTAGCATCTTTGGGGGCCGTGATTTGACGACTGGTAACCGCACTTCACGCGCAAAATATATCACTTACCGAGATCTGCTTCGGCAGAGTGCCACATCCAGTAATGGGTAGAAGGCGTGATGATATATTTATTTTTTTTATCATTACAATCCTCTCTCGATTTGCTCACTTGTGTTATAAACTTCATCGTTGGGAATAATAGCTACTATAGCGAGCTGCATACTATACTTTATCTACGAGTAATGTATTACATATAAGATTTTTTTATAATATCGCTTCATAATAATCCGAAACTAATAGTGTATTCCGAAAATGAACCACACTAACCATGGTTAGTTTTTTCAGTAACCGGTTTCATTACGGAACACTGTTTTTGAAAATTGTGGTTAGTTTTTAATAACCAAACTAACTGTGCTCGAGCGGCGGTTAGTTTGGTTACTTCACAGCTGTTGTTGAGAAGTTTGAAACGTGTTTGGTGGCTTTTGCAGTGTTTGTGGATTTTTGTCTTATAAAACTATATTTTATGATGACTGATAAATAAACATGTGATACAAAATGTATTTTTATTATTTATCAGTATATATTCATATTAGATGAATTTATTATTTGTTCTGAAGCTTATATTTACTTTTTTCTTTGTGTTATTTTTTTATCCCTATATTTAAGTTAAAGCAGGTGTGATGCAGAATACAATATTTTTATAATATAAACATTTTTCCATATTAAATAAATTTCACATTTCGAAACTCATCTGTCATCGTGAAAGTGTTCCGTTATGACGTCATTCTAACCGTAACCGTGGTAAAATTGAACCGCACCGTGGTTCATTTTCGGAATATACTATAAATAAATATTATGTTAACATTGCAATATTAGGCCTATTCCATTTGCCATTTGGATCAGATCTAACTTACATTTACTGAACCAAATCACGTATTTATTTCGCTGGATTACTTCATTGACTTTATTTCCAGTACTAGAATTACTCATTTTAATTTATTTTGAAGTAATTCACCCCAATAAATGCATCATTTTGCTTAATTCAATTTATTTCGTCATGTTGTCTAATTTATCTGAACTGATTTAAATGAACCAAGTGGCAAATGGAATATAGCTAATATAAAGCTAAAATATAATGTTACTATGATGATAGATAAATGCCATTTAGAAATGTCAAAATTATTGCATATTTATTTTTTGTTGATTTGGTTTTTCATAGTTACCTACCAGTCTTTATGCTTTTTTTATTTGCACAAAGAAATTGATTCAGGCATAATAATTTTCTGATTGGTGCAGAAGAGGGAATAATGATTATTATTCCTTCGTTATTATTCCCTGCTGGATTTATAAATATAACATTATGTAGCAAAAATCACACATTTAATATTCATGTAATACATTAATCATAGATAGAGAATATTATTATTATTATTAAATACGCATTGGAATTATTCATGATTATTCATTCTGAAATATAAACTTCTTTGTATATGAATGAATAGGAAGATCATTTACTGAATTATTGCGGAACAGGATAAATATTTATATTTGTAGAATTCTGAACGCCTACTCGATGATACTAGAAACACACTGACGTAAGACTGTTTGCCGTAACATTTCATTAATGAAAATTCAATAAAAGTAATAATTTCTGAAACTACAGTGATGACGACAATAACCATTTCTACCCACTTGTAAGACGTAGGAGGTAAATTAGACTTAATTAATTAATATTTTATCCCCAATGTTCAACAGACTGTCCGAATGTCGTGTGATGTACTATAAAACATTAATTTAAAATAAGATAGTAGCAAAACAATCACTGTTCCAACAATAATTTTATATAACTATAAAAAGTCCGTTTATCAATGCTAGAATAAAGTGACAGATATAAATAAATAAATATTAATATCTCTCCTTTTACTCATAACTAGATGTGCCATTCTGCCGTAGGAGATCTCGATACGTTTAAACAAAAAATACTTAAATATAAAATAGTAAAGTATAAATAAAAATACAAATTTCCACAGTGGTATGAAGTCGGCCTGTGGATCCTGAGGTCCCTGGTTCGATTCCCACACGCGACAAATTTTCATAATTTGAAAAAGCTATCCCTGTGGCTCCTCCACCACTAACAAGTTTGGGGGCCGTGATTTGACGACTGGTAACCGCACTTCACGCGCAAAATATATCACTTACCGAGATCTGCTTTAGCAGAGTGCCACACCCAGTAATGGGTAGAAGGCGTGATGATATATTTATTTATTTATTTTATAAAAAAATCACATTTTTAGGAGGCTGATATGTAAATACGTAGTTGTTATTCACAATTAGTTAGTAATCAGTGCGTTTCCAACCAACAAAATAGTTGAGAAGTAAGTTATTGCGTACTTCACTTTTCTAGTTAGCTGGAAAAAAAATTACCGACTAGCTAATATCACTTTCCATCTCTAAAAATAAGAAATACGTATTATTTGCTTTCCTCCGTTAGCAAATTTTCAATAGCTTTTTTTGCAACTTCTCGCATTTCTGGTGGAGTAAACTCTAACTCAGACAGCAGAAAGTTATATAGGTAACCATGGGACTGCGTTTATAGTTAGACTTCCACCTAAGGAATGGCGCTAATAGTCTTTATGTGAAGACATCCATTTTAGGTAACTACAATATCGGCAATCATTGGTTACTAGATTGTTCCTGTAGTTGTCATTTGTATAAATTTCAAATTTTTTAGAGCCAGTTTTTCAATCACCGATTAATGTTATTCATGATTAAATAATAATGGAAACTATGGTTTCGATTATTATTTAATCATGATTAACATTAATCAAAAGTAAACCGGCAATTGAAAAACTGGCCCTAATGCTCGGTTTCACCAACAAAAGTTAAATTTTAATCGTTGTTTAAATAATTAAAAGTAAATCGAATATATGACAGCAATGTCAATTATTCCATTTGACATGTAATTTTGATTTGCTTTTATCTATTTAAACGACGATTCAAATTTAACTTTTGTTGGTGAAACCGAGCATTAATCTATCAAATATCCAATTAATTTTTATTTGTGAAATAATTTCATATAAATAATGTCATCAACTAATATCAATTGTTGTATAAAAAACTGCACTGCTACTGGTAAGTAAGTAATCATATAATAAATACTATTTAGATGAGGAAGTCATAATATATTTTCACAAGTTCACAAGGATTGGATTAAACTGAGATTGAAACAATTTAAATTGTAAATAAATTGTATACACGGTGATACTCGTATTTTAATAAATGTTTACATTGTGTTTATGATTTTTTATTTTATGTAGTTTAAATAAATATAAAATAATAATAAAAATTACAAGTTACCTAAATAAGCATCTCGGGTTGTGTACATACATGACTTTAATTAGACTTCCACTACTCAGATGGCGCAAAAAACAGTCCCAATGTGTAACATGGCAATTTCTTATCTATAGTAGTATATTATGATTTGTGCTCTAACTCACTATCAGACATGATTATGAAAAATATAGTTATTGAGCATAGAAAAAAGGCAAATATTCAATACAGTTGAGATCACTTAACATTTTGTCAAGTTACCTATCAAGAATCCATAAATATCTATGTTCAAGCATACTAAACAAATAATAAAAATCAGTCAGAGAAAAGTATAAATACAATTAATGTTTAAGACGTACAGATTACTTACAGATTATGAATAAAATACACACCTCCTCGGATGCATCTTTTCAGCTCGGTCATATAACTCGCGCTCGCCTGTAATAGAGCATTTTTCGGCTGGGTTTGTAATATACTATTTTATATATCCTTTGACAACCATAAAGTGTTTCTTTTTTGACATCTGTCAAAGTCTGCTTTACGGGCGCTTTTGCTTCACCAGCGCATTTTATTCGCGGCCGCTATAGCTATTCGTTTGTTAAAATAGCAAATTCATTATTACTTTTCGGATAAAGTTGCCCTACTTGCAGTCTCATAAATGTCATGCGGAATATTGAAAAGCTCATTATCGTTCTCATTATTGCTAATTTTCTTATTCGACCAATTAATTAAAGTATAGTCAACTCAAACAATCTAAGGTTTTGCAAGTGTATAGGGTGAGGTAGGGAGTAGACTGGCCCAAACTTATGCATTCATTTCTTCAAATACATTCAATATTACAATCTTTTATTGCCAAGTATTGCACAATATTATATAAATGTGTATGATGTTGCTTCACATTTTTGTAGCTGAGTATACATGGGACAATCCATTGCGACTGAGTCATGCGATATGCACTATTTGTGTAAATCATGAGAAAATAAGAAAAAAAAGGAAAAAAAAATGGACAACACTTGTCAAAGTTCCACAAAATTACAGCACATTTGAATCAGTTTACTAGGTCATCATCAAAGGCTGGTCAGTTCAGCTTTAATCATAGACGCGTTTCGTCCTTACGGACTTATCAGTATGGTGCGATCAACTATCCAACTTGACCAACTACGGGCTAGTGAATTGTGATACTTTTTTAAGCTGAACTGACGGATGTTAAACTATATTAGCCGATAACATGTCACGAGAGCTACGGAGCAACCCGTGGTGCCATCTACCGACAAAAATCGCAAACTGCTGAATAGCAATGAATAAATAATATAAAGACAAATTGTCAATGAATAAATAAAATGAAGAAATAAAACAATTAGTCTTTGTTTTATTTATTCATTGACAATTTGTCTTTATATTAAATCATGAGCTTTTCCTATTAAAATTGGAATAAATATTATGATAACTGTTAACAGTTTATCTTTTTCTGGAAGAAAATTGATTAGTATTATTTTGTCTTATGCTAGTTTTTTAATTTTTTGTGTTATTTTTGAGTTCAAACTTTCGATCAAATAATACTAGAGCTGTTTTCTTTTAGTAAGCGATCCAGTCTGATCGGATTGAACAAATCCGATTACATGACGTGAAATCGTGATTCAAAAGAACTAGTCGTTATATGAGCTGCTTTCTTTCGGTCAGAAAAAATCCGATTGAATCGGATTGAGCAATCCAAAAGTGATCGTATACGTTCTTTCGGTTTTCGATCACATACCCCCACCACAATATTCTTGATTGCAATCTGATTCTCCGAATCGCTTCAAAACAGCGATCATGTCGATCGGATTGCTGTCACGTGGTTTATCGATTTGTCATTCACGAATAATTTCGTGTTTTAATAGTTAAATACATAAAAATATAAACACGATGGAAAATACAAAACAGGAGAGTGTATATTAATTTATATTAATAATACGAAAGAGATAAATATTACCTGTTAGTTCATCCTACAATAAAATATTATTAGTATAAATCAATTAGAATATACTAGATTATATTTTTATAAATAACAAATTTTCTAAATTCATTTTGGTACTGAATTAAGGTTAAGATATAAAATGTAAAATTTCAATGAATTGCAATCATACAAATATTAGTTCTTTTGAATCACGATTTCAATCACTTGTGACGTCATGTAATCGGAATTATTCAATCCAATTGGATTGGATCGCTTACCGAAAGAAAACAGCTATGATTGCAATCAGAGCTGGGCAAAATCACGAACAAAAGGAATTAAAACACAATGCACAAATCAAGCAATTATTTTTTTGTGACAATTCACAATTCCACTTCATTTTCAAAGTGAATTAATTTGTAAATCAAAGTGATTTGTGCTTTATTTATGTGAATTGTAAATCACAAGCCTTTTTATGAATTGGGGCTTGAGGCTTGGGGCTTGGAGCTTAAATCACATTTACAAGTACTAAATATTATTAATTTATTTAATATTTATTTTAGAAAAACACTAGGTGCATTGCAATATGCCAAAGGTATGTGCTCAACCGAATGAAAACAGATTTAAGTAGATTTATTCAAAGGATTGAATTACATCATCAAAAAATGTAAATAAATGAATGACATGTGTTGGCATGTTTAGATTAAATATGTACCCGCTTTTAAATTGTATTGCATTGTAACAGTTTAGATTTTAAAACTACTATAGACTAAGAGTCATCAAAAATACGAATTTTCTTTGTAAAAATATACAAAATGGCTAGTAATTTGAAACAAATGTTTAATGTAACACAATTACGAATCAATTCATAGATCATCGACATCTACAGCCAGAAATGTAACATTTAAACGTACACCAGCATTGCCAATCTCTATAACAAAAATAATGTACTGTTATAATCCAAAAAATAAATAAACCGTTAAAAATGAAAAAAATATTACTTGTAACGCAGGATAAGAAATTTATGTGTTCTTTTAATTGAATTAAGTCATTTCAATTGAATTAAGCTCTTTCAATTGATTTAAGCCCTTTCATTTGAATTAAGCCCAGAAAAATTATTTAAGCCTTTTTTCAGCTCTAGAACAATTCACAAGTCCAAATCAATTTCTTTAAAGGTCTTAAATCACAAGCCTGATTTGCGAATTTTAAAAAAAGGCTTAATTCACTTGATTTAAATCAAGAAATATAATTTAAATCAATTTATAATTCCTTTTGATTTAAATCATGCCCAGCTCGGATTGCAATCCATAGAAATTTTACATTTATCCACCTTAACTTTAATTCAGTACCAAAATGAATTTAGAAAATTTATTACTTATAAAAATATAATATAATATATTCTAATTGATTAAACTAATAGCATTTTATTGTAGGATGAAATAACAAGAAAATATTTATCTCTTTCGTATTATTAATATAAATAAAGTAGACTGCTCATGTTTTGTATTTTCCATCATGTTTATGTTTCTATTTATTTAAATATTAAACACGAAATTATTAGTGAATGACAAATTGATAAACCACGTGCCAGTAATCCGATCGACGAGATCGCTGTTTTGAAGCGATTCGGAAAATCAGATTGCAATCAAGAATATTGTGGTGGGGGTATGTAATCTAAAACCAAAAGAACGTGTACGATCCTTTTGGATTTGTCAATCCGATCCAATCGGATTTTTTTTTACCGAAAGAAAGCAGCATAGATAAAGTATACGCCAGCTAGTGAAGGTATTGTCATGAAGCAAAAAAAGTGAAGTCGGAGGGAGGATGAAACTCACTTCATGCCCCTATAACGGAGTAATGCTTGTTACATTCTAGCTTTCTTTTGGCTTGTGTTTTAATTTTAAGGTTATGCTCTTGTTTATATTGTTAAAATTTCTATTTTAGATAATATTTGACGCCTTTTCTTGCACTTAGACAATGGGCCTTTCAAGACTATTTTGAATTTTTTATATATTAATCTACGTAATAAAATAATTATATCCAATTTTTTTTTTTTTTAAACTTGTATTAAGCATGATAAAAATATTTAAACTTTCGAAACAAATGAATATGACGTAGTTGTATTTTAGCTTAAAGAGAGACAGATAAGACAGAGATAAATAACACGTAACTTGTCGTTGTCAGTAGAATCCTCAGACAAAACATAACTAGACGGATAACATCGGCGTTTGTTGTGAGTCAGAAAGGGATAGAATAACTAGTTGGTGAGGCGGGTGCGCGGCAAGGAGCAACTTGCATAACATCAAAGTGTACTCGCTCCTTGCCGCGCACCCGGCGGACCCAAAAGTTATTCCATTCCTCTCTGCTTCACAACACTGCATTGACTTGAATACGGCATAATTCGTCTAGTATTATACGTCATTGGTAGAATCGTAGAATGCTGAATGCTTATTTCTTCTTCGTCTTCTTGAGCACCGACAAACGTTTCAGACAAAGCTCTGTGATTGGCTTAATGCAACTACGTCATTGCAATATGGCAGTGCGAACGTTTTAAATGATTCAACTTTAACTTTCATATTTCAGCAATAAAGACATAATTTATGGTATGATTTTATATTGTATTAGATATGATGTACGGTCAAGAATTTATTTTAATAAATATATATTAAAAAGCTCTACCACTTGAAACCCCCATTGTGTGTATTGTGATTGTTCGTTTGTGTTTTGTTTTTGTATTTTTAATAGTATCTCTCAATTTTTTAATTAGAAGAATTAGAAGTAGGTTCACAAAAGAGGTTCCTTAAAAATCAGTGAATTATATTTTACAATATTCCAATAATTCAATGGTCTAAAATATGTTTGTTATTATTTGTTATACTATAGTTTATAATTATTCCTATGGATTATTATTTTAATTGACATGTACTATACTTAACAATTGTTCTGGCATTAAAAGAATAATTAGAAACTGACTTGTAACTATGTAATTAAAAAAATGGTTAACATTATACGTATTTATTTTGTTATTATCTATTTCATATTATAATAACTCTGAAACAGTCACATTTTCTTTTATATTGATATTTTATACTTCATATTTCTATTCTATGTTTTTTTTTTAATAATTTTTGTTTGATGTTATATGCTTCAATATAACTATAAGTTATGGATCTTTTCTCTCCATTTGTGATGTTGGCATTACAACAAACCACGCCATAATTTATTTAATATTATATGATGACTCATACAATTTAGGTAAATTTTAAACGACGAAAAGAAAATTATGGACAAAAGCAAAAAAAAGTGGCATTAGACAAAATTGCAAATTATAAGTTTGAAGTTAATTTTAATAGGAAAATTAAACAGTGTTCTTTGGTATTTCGTAGTCAATCGCCTTTTAGTCCGGTATTATAAACGACAAATAAATTTACTTCCAAAGTAAATAGAATTTATTCATTCAAACGACTGTCGAAATTTGGATAGTAATATTATATGAATAAAGTAATAAATATATCATCACACTTTCTATCCATTACTGGATGTGGCACTCTGCCGTAGCAAATCTCGCTAAGTGGTATATTTTGCGGTTACCAGCCGTCAAATCAAGGCTCCAAAAGATGTTAGTGGAGGAGAAGCCACAGGAGTAGTTTTAATGTGGTGAAAATTGTTTGTGGGCTGTGGGATTGAATCCGAGTTTTCAAATATACAGTCCGGCTCGATACCACTGAGCCACCTGGGTGTCGGAAAGTTCACCGAAAATAATTCACCGAAAATAATTCACCGAAAATAATTCACCGAATAAAATTCACTGAATACAATTCACCGAAAAACAATTCACCGAAGTAACAATTTACCGCAATACAATTCATCGAAAAACATATTCATCGAAATAATAATTAAATTGTAGTATTTTTAATGTTCCTTAGAACTAGTAGAAAAATGCAGATATTTAGAAAAGGATACTTACCGTAAATTCCGAATCTTTTGAATATTATCCATTACGTTAAATATCGCTAATTATTGCAGGGTTCATGTAATTATTATTGAATCGGCTAAAATTTGTTTAAGCTGGGATAGTGTCTAATGACATTACTGCACTCGCGCATGTATAGTACTTATAATAGCATCGCTGCCAATATGTTATTAGGATTTATTCAAATAGAGCAGTACGTGAGCGGCCAAGACGGCGCACCGATTCATAAAAAGTACAGAGACTGTGCTATGAGGGCAGAGTATCTAGTTCAAAATTACAACAAGAATAACATACATGAGTATTTACGAGGCATAGCAAATAATTTATGTTATTAATGTAAAACATATAGTTTTATAACAATGAAGTGAGACATGGCAAAAGAATCAATTTTCTATTTTTAAATACGCCTGCATTTTGCTGCCATTCATAAGCCTGGATAAAGTTTAAAGGAAAATTAATTAGCATTTCGGTTAATCATATTTCGGTGAACTGTCTTCCGGTGAATTGTATTTCGGTGAATTGTATTTCGGTGAATTTCTATGTCGGTGAATTGTTTTTCGGTGAATTGTATTCGGTGAATTGCATTCGGTGAATTGTTTTCTAGAATATTATATATGCCATAAAATAAATAAAATTAATTTGAATTTGTTGATTAAATAAAATAAATTTAATATGGAATAGGTGGTTTCGAGTCGGACTGTTGATCCTAAGAACACTGGTTTAATTCCCACAGCCGACAAATATTTTCACCACATTAAAATTACCTCTGTGGCTACCCCACCACTAAAAACTTTGGGGGTCGTGATTTTACGGCTGGTAACCGCACTTCACGCGCATAAATATATCACTTAGTGCCACACCCAGTAATGGATAAAAGGCGTGATGATATACTCGTATATACAGGGTCTTTTTTTCTATATTACACGTAGAAGAAACATTGTTAAATTTTTACATGTTAATTTGCCATAAGAGGACTTATGATCGAAGTAGCGAAGTAAAAAATTAATCAATTTTTATGTCAAACTGACGTTTTGACGTCAAATTAAATTATTAGTATTCACTTTTTTTCTTCACCACTTCGATCATAAGTCTTCTTATGGCAAATTAGCATGTAAAAACTTAACATTGTTTCTCCTATGTGTAATATAAAAATAAAGATCTCGTATATATTTATTTATTATTTACTAAATTAAATTTACTATGGAAGTAAATTTATTCTGTTCTTTACAATATGTAGTTTTTTTAATTTTCACTTTTATGTTTTAAAATAATTTGACAGTAAACAGATTATTTGGTTAATTATTGTCTAGGTGACAGCAAAGCAGTCCTCACATGACATGAATCTATTACACTGTGAAAGCCGTCTAAGAATGTTATGTGCGCTAGTGCGCCTCAAATAAAAAGTTATTTTTTAGCCTCATCTAATTTGCTAACCTCGACTATCACCTCGGTTACAAATTTCAAATTCGGTCAAAAAAGGATACTTTTACATCCTTCGTACACAAATAACTATTAAACTACATATTTACCATATTTGTAGATATCTTGAGGAGTTATAGATTGTTGCATAAAGCACATCAGTGTGACAATTTGTCTCGTCTTTCCTGAAATATTAAAGTCAACACAAAAGTCTTGTTGCAGAACCAACTGTTTTTCCTGAACAGGCATGTATAAACTCCCATTTCTTTGAATATAATTTTCATCCACTGGATACTTTTCTAAATTAATCGTATCCAAAAAATACGATCCGTGGTCACAATGATTCCCAATTACGTAATTAAACTTATAGTTTGATTCATATAACACATTTTCTTCGTAAACAGACACAGTAAAATTAGTTGCTAAAGTGTTGTTCGTTTTTGTACAACCATATTTTGATTGTCCATAACCAATGGGGCAACATTTTCTTATACAATTCTCGAAATTACACAAACAACCTCGAATTTTAATAGTCCCGGTTTTATTCACTTCAAAATACTGATCTTCAGGATATATTATTCCGTTATGAATGATTTCATTGTTTGCAGTTTTATTTCCGTTTGTTATATCCACTGACAGATTATCATGACACAGAGTTTCTTGAGATAAAACTAAAGAAAACTGTAACAACACTAACACGATTAACACTTTCATAGTGATACGCACTGCACTAGTGACAACCAAAAGAGTTAAAACAATACTGAAGTATTTTAAATAATAGTGGTGATGAAGGAAACAGTGTTCAGGTAACTATTGGCTGAGTGTTGACTCATGTCTGAGAAGTTTGACCAATCATTTTAATTTTATACTAATGAGAATGGTTTTTTTCTAACCGGCGTCACAGAAAAACTTGTGGTTTTGTTTAAAATTTTTCTTGTGTATCAGGTTTTTATGAATAGATTATTCTATGAGATTTCCGAAAGATAATTGTTATTTGTTTGTGATTAGCAGGGCCGTATTTTGTATATTCAGTCGATTATGATGTAGTTCTATAGGATGGCTAGCTCAGTGGTATGAAGTCGGCCTGTGGATTCTGAGGTCCCTGGTTCGATTCCCACTGGCGACAAATTTTCATAATTTGAAAAAGCTATCCCTGTGGCTCCTCCACTACTAACATGTTTGGGGGCCGTGATTTGACGACTGGTAACCGCACTTCACGCGCAAAATATATCACTTACCGAGATCTGCTTCAGCAGAGTGCCACACCCCAGTAATGGATAGAAGGCGTGATGATATATTATTATTATTATTTATGATGTAGTTCTATAGAGTGTTGTTATTTATCTAGATAAATCATTTATATAAAATAATTTTTTCTACGATTGCTATGAAAAGTTGATATTTATGCTTTCAGTTGTCATCGGAAATTTGATGGTTACTGAGTAACAAACAATAAAATACTTTACCGCGCGTCTCCTATAGCAACAAGCGGTAAAATACTTTACGGCTTGCTTAGAAAAATATAAATTGTTGCTGAAATCTTAATTTATTGAAACAATACTTACAAAATCTAAAATATAGGTTAGATTCATTTTTACACTTGTACACATATTATACATGAAGTTTGTTGCGCTATGATTTGAAGTTGAACCTGAACGCAGTTGGGCAGCAGTGCCAACTTAATGAGGATGAGGGATGTTAAAATTGAAAGTGCAGTTTTCACAGTTTTGTATATTTATTCCGGAACTTGAAATGGTGTTTGATAAATTTGAGGATAAATTAGATTCTGTGACATTCTCATTAGAATTTTCCGTTAGTACGCCAATCACTATTTTGTGAGATTTTTCAGCACTTTTTTTATTTATGTGTGAAAATTTATCACAAACAATGATTGTTAATAACAGAATTTTTTAATTATTTATTTGGATACTGATATCGTCAGGGTTAACATAGAATACAGAAATTGGTGGAAAGTGAATTGAACTAGCCCATTTGGGGTTTAAAATTTTTTAGTAAGTAAAGTCGTAGAAAAAATTGTGTGTGTGTGCCTCAAGTGTAAAGTATCTTTATTGCTCTCGCTCTATTGCAGCGCGAGCGAAGCGAGCGCTTCAATTACCGAGCACGAGCAATAAAGATTCACTTTACGCTCTTGATACACAAATAACTATTATCTTATCTAGATTTTTCTTATTTAAAATAAAATAATTAAAATAAAATTAAAATAAATATATCATCACGCCTTCTACCCATTGCTGGGTGTGGCACTCTGCTGAAGCAGATGTCGGTAAGTGATATATTTTGCGCGTGAAGTGCGGTTACCAGTCGTCAAATCACGGCCCCCAAACATGTTAGTGGTGGAGGAGCTACAGGGATTGCTTTTTCAAATTATGAAAATTTGTCGTCTATGGGAATCGAACCAGGGACCTCAGGATCCACAGGCCGACTTCATACCACTGAGCTAGCCATCCCATAAAATAATTAATTATCTTTATCTATTTTGAAAATAGCATCTATTCTAGTTCAGAGTTTTTCAACCGGTATGCCGAGAGAAATTCACAGGTGTGTCGTACGTTAATTAAGGATTTGAAGTCTATGATAAATAGTATATTACGGACCATGAATTGCAAGTGACAGTTTTTAGATCAAGAATATAGTTTGGAAAACTGAGGTCCATAGGATCGAAATTTCCTTAACATTCGCGACCTAATAAATCACTTACAGTTTCAGGTTAGTAAACTGTTTTTTACAATACCTGCACAAATAGAATGAAAAGAAAAATAGGTTTCAAAATTAACAGCTGTCAAAATAAACAAGACCTTAATCTATAATATTTGCTTACTGTCCACGGTGGTTGTGAAGTAAATATTAGGCGTATTCCATTTGCCATTTGAATCAGATCTAACTTACATTTACTGAACCAGATCTCTTATTAATTTCGCTGGATTACTTTGTTGACTTTATTTCCAGTACTAGAATTATAGACTCTAATTTCCTTTGAAGTAATTCACCCCAATAAGTGCATCAGTTTGCTTAATTCAGTTAATTTTGTCATGTGTCCAATTTATCTGAACTGATCTAAGTAAACCAAGTGGCAAATGGAATACAGCTAGTATAGTCCTGATGTAACCATGGAAACCAACTGTGCAATAAAAGTTCCATTTACTGTATTTAAATTTTGTCATTAATCGGTATCTTACAGTACAGGTATTGTAAAAAAGAAGTTTACACCGTAAATAGTTATTTGTGTACTAAGAGCATAAAGTGATTCTTTGTTACTCGAGCATGGTAATTGCAGTGCGAGTCGATGGCGAGGGCTGCAATAGGGTGTCTTACTCTCATAATACACTCATATGTTTTCTACGATTTCATCTGCAATGATTAAAGAACGTATATATTCATTCTGTCAACATGACAAGTTTCAGTTTTGTTTATATCCCCGGTAACTATTGAAATATATAACGTCAACTTTATGATGGCAATTAATAGGGTAATTGCTAATTTTTCATAGCAGTCGTAGAAAAAAAAAATTATAATATTTGTGTCATCAGTGCAATGTATTTTTCTTAACTGACTTACTACAAATGTATACATTATATTCATATAATGTGGTTAAATTTTTATGCAATCATAAACCTCGATCGAATCCGCATTGGTCAGGAAAACACTACTTTCTTCTCAGTACATATTTCTGTTTAGTGCGTTTACGTGTCTAACTCCACAGCTTTCAGTTCGATGCGTCAGTGGGGAAAAAGTTCCGGGACGGTTAAACAGTTCAAATTGGCGCTATTTCGTTAATTTGAAGATAGTTAAAATGAATTTCAGAATGTAGTTATCATATTGTTGTTAGTGGTCCATCAATTTTTGAGGTAAAAAATGAAATATTAATCGAAATTCTTATATAAACGTTTTTGTCGTTTACATGCTTCAAAGTTCGTATTATTCAAATTGACGCTACGCCGTCAATTTTTATTCAAATGACTTACATTTTAGTCTGTTTGGAAGCTTATTTTATTAGCTTTCCGGTAGTTATCTTGAAATATTTTTAGCCTGAACATATAAAAAGTTATTTATAAAAGTATCAAAAATGGAATTTTCCCCATTTAAACTACATGTAAATTTTGACCCCTCTACAGGCACGTGTTAACGTCATTTTTCGGACCTGCGATGATGACTCAAATTTTTTTTTATTTTATCTGATTAGTTTTACGGGGGGAGAGCAACAAATTTCCGACTTTGCCAAAATAACGGACACCCTTTCTTAATGAACAGTGGTAGCTTTAAGCTACAAAAAGTAGCTTTAAACTACAAAAAGTAGCTTTAAAAGTAGATTCAGTTGTTATAACAATATTTTTAAGCTAATAGAAAAAAACATAGCTAGCTACAAGCTACAGCTATATTTTTTCACATTTAGCTAAGCTACAGCTACAGCTAAGGTAAATGTAGCTAAGCTAGTAGCTAAGCTACAAAAGTAGCTAGCTACTGCCCAGCTGTGAAAGCAAAGTAAATATTTTAAATATTATTTATTACTTTCATGGATAAAAAAATACATAGTATTTTTTTAATGATTTTTTGAGAATAGGTCTTGGGCAGTTACGTGACGAAGCCAACATCAAGAAAACTTGAAAACAACGTGTAAAATTTTAGTTTTGATGTTTGCTTTTTTCTGGTGTATTATCGTTTATATATTCTTCTTTACTTATATGCTAGTCTTCGTTATCAGTTGTCCTAAAATATCCCAGTTGGCTTAAAAAAATTCCAAATTTCGTTGCATATCAATCATGATTTTGGCCAAATCGTTTCTCAGACAGTTTTATATCAATGAAATGTCTTCCAAAAATATCTCTTAAATTATCTCTAAAATAGTAATTTTTTCAAAATGTCTTTCAAATCGTCTCTAATATAGTCATTTTTTTAAATGTCTTGCAAATCGTCTCTAAGACAGTAAATTTCCAACAAAATATCTCCAAAAATGTCAAATCGCCTCTTGGATAGTCATTTTTCTAAAATGTCACCCAAATCTTCTGAAAGACAGTTAATTTTCAACAAAATATCTCTCAAATCGTCTTTAAGATAGTCGTTTACTAAGAAAATATGTCTCAAATCACCTCTAACGCAATCATTTTCCTAAAATGTCTGCTAAATTATATTTAAAATAGTTATTTTTCCAAAATATCTCTCAAATCATCTCAAAGACAGTAATTTTCCAAGGCCATCGATAGTTTTGAAGCAATTTTCGTCATTTTCAAATCTAATTTGTGCCGTTTACACAGCATGTAAAATTAATTTTGTGTAATGGTTTAGCTGAAGAATTTTAAGCCCTAAAACTTTTATTTGAAGCTTTTTTGCTTAAAATAATTAGTCAAGCAGGAAATTAAGAAATTATGATTTTACATGTTATAGTCCTATGTTCTACAGTCACGATCACCACAACGTGAGAATTATTATTATTTTGTTCACAGCGATCGCCGCAGTCCATTCGGTTGTCCCCACCATGACTCTGCACCAAGCGAATAACACTAATAGTAAAATATATCTAATTGCAGTGCCGCTTTATACAGATCCTGCAATCATTTCACATTTTTGAGCTTGGCATACTCTCATGTCGATAACAGTTTGAACTAATATTCTGGGTCTCCTTTCATTATCAATCCAGCCCTGCAAATTATATTCGGGATTCCCCGACTATTAAAAATATTTAACAAAAATTGGAAAAGAAATAAGTAAATAAATAAAAGTTATATAATATGTTTGGTCTTTGTATATATAAATATTTTAACAGTAGCGTAGTCAGGATATTTCATAAAGGAACTAATACAATAAATAATATTTAAAAAATTATAAAATTTTGTTTCTTTTATATACTTTTCCGTTAAGAATTTAGTTTTCAGTGAGTTAAAAAGTCTTCCTCCTTTATTTACTCTTTCGCTTATCTCTTGTTCTACGAGGGCAGGGTGAAAAGTCCCTGAAAAATGAAACAAGAAATGATTTATTTAGTCAAAACATATTTTATTTCTCAACATAATCTCCTTGTAGCTCGATAAATTTCGTCCAACGTTTTTCTAATTTTTCGATCCCTTCCAAATAATACGATTTTAGCAATACTTCAAAATAGGCGTTTGTCTCAGCGATGACCTCATCGTTGGAGCCAAATCTCTTTCCGCCGAGCCATTTCTTCAAGTTTGGAAATAGATAAAAATCGCAGGGGGCCAAATCTGGAGAATATGGTGGATGACGAACCAATTCGTAGCGCAATTCATGCAATTTTGCCATTGCGACTGCGGACCTTTGCGCCGGTGCGTTGTCCACAATGCGGCACCCATCTGGCAGATAGCTTTCTCATATCCAAAAATTTATGAAAAATGTTCCGTACCCGTTCGGTTGAGATGCTCATAGCCTCAGCAACCTCATGCACTTTAACTCGCCGATCGTCCAATATCATACCATGGATTTTATCGACGATTTCTGGCGTTGTAACCTCAATTGGACGACCAGAACGTTCGTCGTCCTTTGTGGTCATACTACCACAACGAAAATCAGTAAACCACTTGTGAATCGTACCAATCAATGGTGAGGAGTCCCTATAATGTTTAACAAGCGATGCTTTGGGTTGCGTAATGTTTTTTCCACGCAAGAAATAATGTTTAATCAAGATGCGAAATTCACTTTTTTCCATGTTTTCAAAAATCTTCAAGGTTGCTTGCTTTCGAGGGGTGATAAAACAGAACTGAATGACATATCAGTCTGAAAATTTTAATGCGTTCTAGTTAAAGATGGTACATCACAAATGTCACATGAGATTTGCGATTGTGGCGCCATCTGTTATATTTTTGAGGGACTGCCCTCGTATTCCTTCCTTCTCTTCTATTGTCACTCCTACGTATCTAAAAGTTTTAATTTGCTCTATTTTTTTAGTTATCTATTTTTATTTCGTGTATTTGTTCATTGTCGTTAAGACATATATAATATGTATTGTATATTCTTTCAAATTGTTATACAGATAAGTGAAGCGAAACTAGTACAGGCGGATAGTATATAAGCTATATTTTGTAAAATATAGCTAAGCTACAGCTAAAAGCTTTCGTTAAAGTAGCTATTAAATTTTAAAGCTACTTTTTTAAATTATTGTGAAATAATTAAATTTGCCATTGTCATATGATCAGTCTTTTGTTATAATGACTGTTAATTTACTATTATATACATAAATATAAAAAATAGCAAATACCATCTGGCACCTACTGTGTATTTTTGCGTATTAGAGCCAGTTAGAACCGGCAACAAATAATTATTTTGTGTGGGTTCAGCTTGTACGCATGCGTACTTTGTTGACCTTCTGCTTAAAAAGTAGCTTTAAACTACAAAAAGTAGCTTTAAAAGTAGCTTCAGTTGTTGTTTTTAAGCTAATAGAAAAAAACGTAGCTAGCTACAAGCTACAGCTATATTTTTTCACAGTTAGCTAAGCTACAGCTACAGCTAAGGTAAATGTAGCTAAGCTAGTAGCTAAGCTACAAAAGTAGCTAGCTCCTGCTCAGCTCTGACTACAGCATATCTTCATAAATGATAATGTGATTCAGGGTCGGATATTCAGAATTAAAGAGCAAGAAAAATAATATAATAATTAGTTAATCATGTAGTGGAAATATTTTTTTTGATTAATTTTAACTTTAAACATTAAACAGAATGCAATTTGTTTTATTCACAATCAGTTAGTAATCTATACGTTTTCAACAAACGAAATAGTTGGGAAGTAAGTCATTGTTTACTTTCCTTTTCGAGCTAGCTGGCAAAATATTTTCCGGCTAGCTAATGTCCCTTTCAAACTAGTAAAACAAGAAATAATTATTGTTTGTTTTTTTCCCGTAGCAAACTTTCAGTAGTGTTTTCGCAGCTTCTCACAATTTTGGTGGAGTAAACTCTAACTCACTATCAGACATGATTATGAAAATTATACTTATTAGGCAGAGACAAATCGGAAAATCTTCAAAACATTTAAGGTAACTCAACTAACATTTTGTCAAGTTACTTAGCAACATTATTATAAAAATCTATGTTAAAACAGATTAAACAAATAATATGCTCCATTCCCTGTATGAAAACGATGACGTCACATTCGGTATCCATGTGATTCAAGATTTTGTACTTAAAACGTTTACATTGGTATTGGATTGATATTTTTAAAACATAACCTAAAATTTAAATGTCAAATTAAAATATTTATTACTTTACAAAATTTAATTAGTTGATAATGAAAGCAAATTCTGCATATAGTAAATAAAAATCAAATATAAATTTATCTTAACGCACGAAAAATATTATCTACCTTATTATAATTATAATTTTGTAAAATATATAAATAAATAATATTTGAAAATACAAAATACAATGCACATTACCTTTTGTACTACAGTTAAATTAATTAAAGATTCTCTAACTCCAGCGCAAAATAATCATGAAGATGACAAACGCATTTCTGCAGTTGATTACCCAAAATTTTTCAAGCCATTTCTTATTTTTCAGTCTGTATTTATGTATCAAAAATGTCACAAACTTAGAAATGACAGATGAGAAAATAACAAAATCTTGACCATAGGTCTCTATTTTTATTTTATAAACAATGTAAATGTAAATTTTTGTATTAGTAAGAACTGTCATACGTTTTCATTAAAATAATAAATGTAATAGAACGTGAAAAAACATGAAACGTGTGTCTTAACTTATTAAGACATACGTTGTGTCATTCGCATAGGTAATAATATTATTAAAAAAGATAGCTATATTTCAACGTATCTATGATAACATCGTCCATATATGACGTCATCGTTTTCATACATGGAATGGGGTTTAGTAAATCTGTCAGAAAAAAGTATAAATAAAATTAATGTTTAAGAGCCAGTTTTTCAATCATCGGTTTACTCTCGATCAACGTTAGTCATGATTAAACAATAATAGTAACCATAGTTTCCATTATTATTTAATCATGATTAACATTAATCGGCGATTGAAAAACTGGCCCTGAGGCGTATACATTACTGCCTACACCGAATTACCAATGCGTGTTTCGAAATGGCTGTCAAATGTCATTTGTGTTTATATTTTTGTGTTTACAAGATTTAGTTTTAGAACCTGAATAATACAAAATCATAATATTTTATTTAAACGCATTTAAAAATAGCATAATGTAAATGTCTTTGAAATAAGTACTACAAACACTGCAATTTTGGATTATGTATATTTAGTGAATTCAACTAATGTTGGTATGACTCAACTTTGATGCTTGCATTTATCTATATCCCATCAAATGGGGTCTCACAAACCCTGCAATCATTCATAAAATATTTATTCATCAGTTTAATTAAATAATCAGTCTTCGTCAAACATTCTCATCCCAACGCACTAGCCTCGCTTCATTTACTCATCACACCAGGAATCATTCATCACACAACAAACATCTATACACTTTTCTTTGACGTACGTTTCATATGCTCAAAACATCTCAAATTACTCACGCTCACTTCTCTAATAACGAATTTAACAAAGAATCTACAAAGATTAGAAAATAAGAGAGCGACAACCGACGCTTGTATTTGAAAAAAATTCACACAATTGCAGTGAGTCACTCTATTGTAAGAAGTGAAAATGAAAAAAAAAAGAAAGGAAGGGTGTGTCCCTCTGCGCTTGTTTTGAAGGTGAATTCCATACAATAGGTACTTATAATTTTGACGTCACAAGCAGCAGACCCGAAGCAGACCCCTCTCCACACAATTTTGTATGGAACAACAAATTTTTAGAAAGTGCGAGGTGACACCATGCCGAGTCGATCAACTGCTTTCTCCTTTCAGCACTTCTCTCCGCAGACCTTCTCATTTGTTTGACGTTTAACGTTTGGATCACGTGATAAACGTCAAACTGTAAAGCAATATCATGTTCGCTACATAACAAATTATTAAATTCTATTTTATTCACTAGGTGGCAACCGAAGAATTTGAATTGTATAAGTCCCTATTGCAGTTAGACACTAAGAACTGAAAATGAATCAAATAGATAAGAAAAGATCCCCCTATATAAGCTCATTTTCTCATGACAAAATTTTTTTTTTTGCAAATGTGATGAAATTTAGCGCACGTAAACATTGGATAGTCATACGCATCCTGTTAAAATATGAGACACATTCATCGTCTGTGAACAAATATAATCGCATGTAAAGTTGAGTTCTTATACACGGGGCTTATGGCGATCATCACTCAGAATCGCACATATTTGGTTTGTGTACCTCTAAAATTTTGCAGTTTCATTTGAAAAACTAGTATGATGTTCTAGAACTATCCATGTATATTGTATCAGAAGGAGAAAGTTTTTTATCGTTTTGTAATGGATATATAGCCATGCAAAACCTTGTTTTTAACGAAAAATTAAGAATCCCAATTTATAATGGCAACACCACACGGTGGTATGATATTTGAAAATGAAAATAAATGGAAGAAGCTCGGGAACACCTTTGTCCAGTTGGGCAACCATTAATTGCTTATAAATTTTGTTGTTTTTTTTATTCACAATTTATTGCATATTTTGGAAATGGGAATAAAGGTTTAATAATAATAATAATATTACATAATAAGTCAGGAAAGTGATGTTTTACTCGACGACGCGACTTTTGAACTACGAGGACGCGTGCCGAGTATTTTAATCCGCTGAGTCAAGTAAAAACACTTTCCTGACGTATTATGCATACTATTTTTTCTGACGCCGTTTAATTGAATCAATAATTAATCATAACTAATTCAAAATGCTTACATTTTTTTATAAGAAACAGCCTTTACCAGATTGTTTTGTACTTTACCTGAATGTTTATTTTTTTGTAACCTTGGATATGGACTTTATCTGATTGTTTTGGTAAAAATCTACTTTCCATACTAAAATTGATCAGGAAAGTAAACAATTTCTTGCCGGTTTCAGAAAAAAGATCTTAGCAATAATTTATTTCAATATTATTTAAAATATATTAATAGTTTCTTATCTATAACCTTACTTTTATTGATTAATTACTAATTTATTTCTCCAGAAATTAGAACATATTTACTGATTACAGTTTATAGGAAAACTATAAATTAAATGAATGTTATTTTTCCTTAAAAAAACAAAGGTGTGCACAAAATGTTCGGTAATCTGAAAATACCGCAAGGCCGGTTACGAAACTAATGGATAATGGGTGCCGCCGCCTGGCGGTAAATCTGTCAAATGTCAAATTTGATTATTGTAGGAAAATAATCGTTGCTGAATTTTCCTCAATGTATTTGCGTTAGCACATAAATAAAATCTATGTTTACATTATTATAGATATATGATAAGTGGGATATTAATACTAATCAGTATAATTTAAAGGATTATTAAAAGATAAAATAAAATAAAAATTATACAGAATTAATTAAAATACTCGTATATTTGAAATACAGGTTTTTTTTATGTACATCCCGATATTATTTATAATTATTAGTTTAAAAAGTATTTCAAATTGTTTATAAACAATGCAAATTTTATGTCTCAAGAATTCTAGACTTTTTCAATATATTGACGTAAGCCAAATTTCATTAATAAAAATTCAGTAAAAATATTAATTTCTTCCCACGTTTAAAATCCACAAATAAATTAATTCAAGAATTAATTAATTAATTAAATATTTTATCAAAAATGTTCGGTCAAACTTTTAAAATATTGTACAGGTGTTTTATACACAGGAAAAAAATTAAGATATTAGATGATGTATTAATCATAGAACAAATAGTTCTTTTTACTTTCTTATACACAGTATAAGAAAGTACCTCAGACAAAACATACCTTAGACAAAGTCTGCCGTATTCAAGTCAATGCAGTGTTGTGAAGGAGAAAGAGTTGGAGTAACTTGTGGGTGAGGCGGGTGCGCGGCAAGGAGCGAGTACACTTTGGTGTAATTTGTGTAATTATTTTTATATTCAATTACTTACTTTTCATACATCAAAGTAAAGGTTAATTTTTGATATATTAAGTGTTTTGTATACGCACTTTTTATTTAAATAAATAAAATGCTCGCGTTTGATAACTGTCATCAACAAAAATGCAACCTGCATAACACCAACTTGTACTAGCTCTTTACTTATACACAGTATAAGTATTGGAATCGTGAAAAAATCGTTGACGAGATTTTCGCAGAAATACGTGTTTTGAGGTCCAATGAATCCATTTTGATCATTTTCTCAATGATGTCTGTGGGTGTGTGTGTGTGTGTGTGTGTGTGTGTGTGTGTGTGTATGTGTGTGTGTGTGTATGTGGGTGTGTATGTGCGTGTGTATGTGTGTGTGTGTGTGTGTGTCCGAGTGTGCAATATCTCATGAATAAGATAAAATTTGTTAACGAAACTTGGTAATTATAAGTTTCATGAAAATACGAAGAGCTGAGTTGATTTTAAATGAAATTAAAAAACCGGAAGAGGAAATTTACTAGACACACAAAACAATAAATTCCATTTATTTGAAGAATGGAATCAGTTACGAAAAAAAGTTTCAAATAAAAGATGTTAGCAAAAATATTTGGAACATAAAATGTTATTTGAAATTTTCCTGTATATGCGTCTAATTTTGAGAAAAACTAATTTATATATTTAATAATATATTCCAATAATCATAGTAGCAATAAAAACGCAAGGAGTAAGTCATAAATGTTCAATTCAGCGTTTTTGATGCTATATCAGTTTCATTGATCAAATACTAAGTAATTTTATATTTCAATTTCTATTTTACTTATATAAAATTGATTATTTGTAATGAAAATTAAAAAGAAATCAATAAAATCCCAAAATTTATTTACTTTCTTATACACAGTATATAATTATTATATATTATTAACATTACATAACATTCATATATTCTAAATATTAAATATGCTGTGTATAAGAAAGTCGTGTGGTGCCCACATCAGATTTTTTTTTAGTAGGACAAAAAATGTAAGATTTTGGGACGAATAATAACGATTGTCGAGTAGCGGAATTCTGAAATATTATGACGCCTAAAATAACTTAAATATTTTGTTTTCTTATTTATTAAATTTCGCTGATCTATTGCAATTAAAAGGACACATATTAACATGATATTAATATACATCACAATGGATATTTCTTCTATTTTCTGGACATTAACCTTTTTGTTACATTTCTGTACAGTTACAATGATAATACATAACAATCCCGAAATTGCGTACTTTTTGAACATAAAACAATGAAATAATAGTATCATATTCGCGTGGGTTAAAAACTTAGAAAAATTCGCAAAATATTTCTTATGTATTTAATGTGAACATATTTTTTACCACTAGTTGATAGCTATTAATACAATTATTATCTCTAAGTTTAAAGAGCATTATGTAATGAAATTGATAATAATTAATTTTAAATATATTACTTTCAGTACGCTACGCCAGTGGTACTAAAATATTCATTTTGCGAATATTTAAAAAATATTTTTATCCTATAATGATGTACTAGCTATAGAACAAAAATAATTAGAATAATATTTCTTGCACGTATATTGATGCTAGAATAAGCTTCATTATTAAATTATTTTTGAAAAAGCTGTGAGCATTCGCAGGGATTTGAACCCAGAACGTTTCACAGTCCAAGGTTCTGGGTTCAAATCCCGGCGAACGCTCATAGCTATTTCAAAAATTATTTCTACTATCTTCCATCAGACAATATTGTCAATCAACTAATTCCTTTAAAGCCACACTCCCTGTCATTCGATGTTTAATTTTTTTCAGATTTTTTTTATTTATAATAATTTTCTTTAACGACAGATATAGAACTGATCATGAAATAGAACAAATAAAACAATTTGGCATGAATATTTATTTATAAATAAAAAGGTTAACAACTATACTTTATTTTTAATACCAATATTAAAAATATAATTTATTAATTTGTTACTAAGTTCCGCTATGGAGACAATTGAATATAGTTGTCACGCAAAATATCATAGCGGTAGCCACAGCCACATCCCGCTATGAATTAGAATAGATCCCCTGGCACGGTACGCTGTATAACAATGACATCCATGGTTATACGTTAATGACAGATTAGTAAATATTGCATCTTAGCTAAAACTCACGGTATAAACACTGAATAACTAACTTATACGTACAAGTGAAGCAAGTGGTGGGGATATACCATCATTTACAGGAAAGACAAAGCATGCAATGTTCTATTGTATTACATGGCATCTCTTTGTGTTTGTATTGAATGAATACTATCAATTGTGAAATTATAGGTTGAGTCAGAGAGATTATTGCATATAAAATACAAACTTAAAAAATCTGGTGTGATCACTACACGACTTTCCTATACACAGCATATTTAATATTTAGAATATATGAATGTTATATAATATTATTAAACATGTAATTTAGTTTTTCAGTAATTCACCATTTATCTGTTTGAAACATATAAAATATCAAATTTGTTTACGTATAATTTTTACTAATGTTGACTACTTTATGTCTAACTTTACTGATGAGGCATATACAGGATATCCGTTTTTCGAGCCTAACCCTTGGTATCGCAAGAACCGTGAGATCCGAATTCGAATAAATTGAGGTAAAGTTGCTAAATTAGTTGACCATTTTAATTATGTATTTGTTTTTCCGAAAAAAGACATAGATAACTAGATAAAGCGAAAATTAAAATGTATGTTTTTTTGTTTCTATTAGTACTATGATTATTGAAATATATTATTAAATATAAAAATTAGTTTTTCTCAAAATTAGACGCATATACAGAAAAATTGCAAATAACATTTTATGTTCCAAATATTTTTACCAACATCTTTTATTTGAAACTTTTTTTCGGAACTGATTCCATTTTTGAAATAAATGGAATTTATTGTTTTGTATGTCTAGTAAACTTCCTCTTCCGGTTTTTCAATTTCATTCAAAATCAACTCAGCTCTTTGTATTTTCATGAAACTTATAATTACCAAGTTTCGTTACCAAATCTTATCTCGTTCATGAGATATTGCACACTCGGACACACATCCATCCATCCACACACACACACACACAAACATACACACACACAGACATCATTGAGAAAATGATCAAAACTGATTCAGTGGACCTCAAAACACGTATTTTCGCGGAAAATCTCGTCAACGATTTTTTTCACGATTCCAATAGTTCCTTATACTGTGTATAAGAAAGTAAAAATTGTCGTCTTTATATTGCTTATAGGTACACTTTGGTGATAAAATAATGGGGGATTCAAGTGGTAGAGCTTTTTAATATATATTTATTAAAATAAATTCTTGACCGTACATCATATTTAATACAATATAAAATCATACCATAAATTATATCTTTATTGCTGAAATATGAAAGTTAAAGTTGAATCATTCAAATTACTCATTTGTATTTCGCACTGCCATATTGCAATTACGTAGTTGCATTAAGCCAATCACAGAGCTTTGTCTGAAACGTTTGTCGGTGCTCAATTTTACTGAGAAGAAGACGAAGGAGAAATAAGCATTCAGCATTCTACGATTCTAACAATGACGTATAATACTAGACGAATTATGCCGTATTCAAGTCAATGCAGTGTTGTGAAGCAGAAAGGGATGGAATAACTTTTGGGTCCGCCGGGTGCGCGGCAAGGAGCGAGTACACTTTGATGTTATGCAAGTTGCTCCTTACCGCGCACTCGCCTCACCAACCAGTTATTTTATCCCTTTCTGCTTTACAACAAACGCCATTGTTATCCGTCTAGTTATGTTTTGTCTGAGGATTCTATGACAACGACACACGTTACGTGAAGTTACGTGTTATTTATCTCTGTCTTATCTGTCTCTCTTTAAGCTAAGATGCAACTACGTCATATTCGTTTGTTTCGAAAGTTTAAATATTTTTTCCTACAACTGTACGATTTCTTTGTTATTACGTAAATATAATTGCCTTGGTTACGTATGCAAAGTAGATGAATGCAGACCAAGTGCGTTTCCGAAAGCAAAGAAACACTATTGCGGAAAGTGCTTCATTACGTAACTGTCAAAAGAATATTGTTTTGACAGCGATTTAAATTTCGCGCCGAGCGCGGAATTCATATTTTGACCACAGACACTTATGGAAGAAGCTAGTAAATATGCAGTAGTATATTTTGACGTTTATAAACGTAACTTTAATTTGCAGTATATCTAATCTGTAGACAATTAATAAAAAGAACCGAACAAAGTAAAATATATCGATAAATGGTTTTATTTAAAGAGTAAGTGAAATACTTCATATTTATTGTTTGTGTATATTATTAATACAGTTGCTACAGTTGCTTATATTGACATAATGTAAAGTGGAAACTTTTGTGTCTAAACAAACATTGATTTCTTCCGTACCTGTTCATATTATTACCAGTAATATTATTAGTAACAATTTCGGAAGCTTCAGAAGTACCAGCAGCTTATGGAAGAAGAAGATACGGTGAACCAGCGCTAGTAAATATGCAGTAGTATATTTTGACGTTTATAAACGTAACCTTAATTTGCAGTATATCTAATCTGTGGACAATTAATAAAAAGAACCGAACAAAGTAAAATATATCGATAAATGGTTTTATTTAAAGAGTAAGTGAAATACTTCATATTTATTGTTTGTGTATATTATTAATACAGTTATTACAGTTGCTTATATTGACATAATGTAAAGTGGAAACTTTTGTGTCTAGAGAAACATTGATTACTTCCGTACCTGTTCATATTATTACCAGTAATATTATTGGTAACAATTTCGGAAGCTTCAGAAGTACCAGCAGCAGGTTGATTGTCATTGTCGAAAATAGATCCAACATAGTATGATCCGGCGCTTCAATTATCTTTGGAGGTGTTAATGATAAAGAAGAATCACTCACTGTACTATTCCAATCAAGATGATTTTGAAGAAATTATTTTGACGTTAGTGAAATATTTTTAAATAACGTAGAACAATGTGCAAGCAATCAACAAACAAACCATAGCAACGCCGTAAAACATCGTTGTCATGTAATATCATTAAAATTTTATAAATTTTATAAATTTTAATAATATTTTAGTGACTTATGTGTCAATAAAGTATTAATTATTATTATTATTATTATTATTTACTAAATCGCACAGTTGTAGGAAAAATGTTGTTTATAACACGTGCCGAAATAGGTTACATGCTCGTGCAGATTTCCTCACTCGGCAAGCCTCGTGCGTTAAATTCTGCACTTGCATGTAACGAGCCTTTTTCGGCACTTGTTATAAAAATAACTATTATCATGCTTAATACAAGTTTAAAAAAAAATAAAATTTTTTGGGTATAATAATTTTATTACGTAGATTAATATATAAAAAATTCAAAAAAGTCTTGAAAGGCCCATTGAATATAGCGGTAACAACAGCCACATGCCGCTATGAATTATAATAGATCCCCTGGCATGGTACGCGGTATAACTATGCCATCCATGATTATACGTTAATGACAGATTAGTAAATATTGCATCTTTAAAACTCACGGTATAAACACTGAATAACTAACTTATACGTACAAGTGAAGCGAGTGGTGGGGATATACCATCATTTGCAGGAAAGACAAAGCATGCATTGTTCTATTGTATTACATGGCATCTCTTTGTGTTTGTATTGAATAAATACTATCAATTGTGAAATTATAGGTTGAATCAGAGAGATTATTGCATATAAAACACAAACTTAAAAAATTGTCGTCTTTTTATTGCTTATAGGTGCACTTTGGTGATAAAATAATTGCAATTTCATGAGCAATTCTAAAGAATTCAGTAGAGTTGATCAAAACTAATAAATAAAATTATGATTTAATGTTTTATAAAATGTTGTTTGGATAATTATATATTTCTAAATTTAGATTATACAAATATATTAATTAAAGAGATGCCACATAAATTATTTTTCATATTTGCTATTACTGAGCCATATTTTAAAATTAGACTAACTAAAATCTATAGACTCAGTTATAATATCTGTTATATATATATTTTTTAATTATTTGTTTATATTATTATTACCTTTTATATTTTCAAATATAATGTGTAATACAGGGTGATCAAAAAGGAATTGTTATATTTGGCAATACAATTTCAGTGATCTTTTGTCATTTCTAATAAATACAAATAGGTTATGTCAGGAGTCTGACAGCTAATAGGATTTTGACTTTTTAAGTAATAGAAATACTTTAGAAATAAATGTAATAATAAATGTACTCAAATTTAAATTTTAAATGTCACTGTCAACAACAGGAAATGAATTTATGTATCAGGCTTACCAATTTCAAGTAGTTTTTTTTTATTGCCAACTGTAACAATTCCTTTTGATCACTCTGTATTTTTCTTTATTAAAATACTTATGTAATAATTTGAGTAAATTTAAATATGTTCTTAAAACATGAATGATTATGATACATTTAAATATAGCGCCTGCCTTCAATAAGGACAGCAGACCCGAAGCAGACCCCCCTCCACACAATTTTGTGTGAAACAACAAATTTGTAGAAAGAGCGAGGTAACACATTTTGAGTCGAAAAAATGCTTTTTCTTTTCAGCACTTCTCCCCACAGATCCCATATTTTGTTGACGTTTAACATTTAGATCACGTGATAAACGTCAAACTCTAAAGCTATACCATGCTTGCTACATAACAAATTATTAAATTCTAATTTACTCACTAGATCGCAATCGAAAAATTTAAATTGAATAAGTCCCTATTGGCAGCCATCAACCTACTTCCCTCACAGATGTCAATCCATGCTACAAGTAAGGTATATTTCATTCCCTGTATGAAAACTATTACGTCACATTCGGTATCCATGTGATTCAAGATTTTGTGCTTAAAACGTTTACATTGGTATTGGATTGACATTTTTAAAACATAACCTAAAATTCAAATATTAGATTAAAATATTTATTACTTTTATAGTTCTTTGCCATGAGCTTAAAATCTCTGAAAATGTTTTAGGATCACTGATAAATAAATGTCATTATAGTGGCAGAGGATTTAAAAAATTGGTGAGTGATACTGCACTTTAGCCAAAATATTTAATACTTTATAAAATTTAATTAGTTTATAAATAGAACCAAATTCTGCATGTATTAAATAATAACTAAATATAAATTTATCTTATCCCACGAAATATATTACCTACGTTATTGAAATATGTAATTTTGTAAAATAAAACTCAAAGGAATATACATTTTTATATGTATTATTATTATATACAAATAAATAATATATGAAAATACAAAATACAATGCACATTACCTCTTGTACTACAGTTAAATTAATTAAAGATCCTCGATTCTCTAACTCCAGCGCAAAATAATCATTAACAGGCAGATTCATAAAACGGATTAGCGCTAACACCATTTTTTATTTCGTTTATAACTCTCTTTTCAATGATCGAAATAAGTTTATATTAACTTGAGTTAAAAAGAAAGTTAATCAGCATCAAATTTAGTTCATTTCTTTAATCTGTTTTAATTTGAAACAGAGTTATAGATAATATTAAAAACGGTGTTAGCGCTAATCCGTTTTATGAATCTGCCTGTAAGATAACAAACGCATTTCTGTATTTGATTACCCAACATTTTTTTAGCCATTTCTTATTTCTCAGTCTTTAATTATGTATCAAAAATGTCACAAACTTAGAAATGACACGCGAGAAAATAACAAAATCATGGCCATAGGTCTCTATTTTTATTTTATAAACAAATGTGAACAAAGTAAATATAAATTTTCGTATTAGTAAGAACTGTCATACGTTTTCATTCAAATAATAAATGTGATAGAACGTGAAAAAAAAACATGAAACGTGTGTCTTTACTTATTAAGACATACGTTAATGCCATTCGAATAGGTACGAATATTATTAAAAAAAGATAACTATATTTCATCGTATCTATGATAATCTCGTCCACATATGACGTAATCGTTTTCATACAGGGAATGGAGTTAAGCAATCCAATGTTTACCTATATATAAAATTCTTAAATATTCCATATTAAATCCCTTTGTTCACCCTTACCAAGCATCAACTACCATGGGGTAGGTGGATCAGTGGTATCGAGTCGGCTTCTGTATCCTAAGAACCCTGGTTCGATTCCCACAGCCGACAAACCTTTTCACCATATTAAAATTACTCTTGTGGCTTCCCCTCCTAACATCTTTAGGAGCTGTGATTTGACGGCTGGTAACCGCACTTCACGCGCATAAATAAATCATTTACCGAGATCTGCTTCGGCAGAGTGCCACCTCCAGTAATGAGTAAAAGGCGAGATGATATATTTATTTTTATTATTTACCAAGCACCAACCAGTATGTGTTTTTCAGTAGAATTTACGCATTTTAAGAAATTATTGATATTTTGCGTGGAAAATACAATTCAAATGCGAAAATAGAATGAAGAAATACTTCGCATTATTCGAGAGAACAATGGATTAATTTCTTTTTTTAGATTTCCATTGTTTATTTAATATTACGAATAATACTTTTTCATTAGTAACGATGCTATGTTCACAGAAATTTATTTACAAACGGAATTGCTGAAATATGAGCAACTGTTTGTGTCTCTGGGAACCAACATTTTCGACATTACACACAGTTTTTTGTAGATTTAGATTTGTTTGTTGAACTTTTTGCGCTTTGCTTTTTTTACGTGTTCTTTGTTCTTACTAATCTAATTTTCGCAATCTGTAGTTTTAATCTGTAGGATTTTTGCAATTTTGATAATGAAATATTGTCTTTATTCAATTGATAAACAAACAAACCGATAACATACGAAATTACCGCGAAACGTTTTACAAATACGAATTAATAAATATTTGACAGACAAAGGTTGATAAATATAATTATCTCATGTAAAACACAACTGCTGTCAATTTATTATGTATTTTTAGTTATTCAAAACCTTCAAAATATTCCCCCAAAAATGTCAGTGGTGGGGGAGCCACAGGGGTAATTTTAAATTGGTGCAAATGTTTTGTCGGCTGTGGGATCGAACCAGAGTTCTCAGGATCCACAGGCCAACTTGATACCGCTGTGCCATTACCCCATAACTAATTATTTGTTAAAAATATTATTTTAAAATAAATAAATATATCATCACGCCTTCTACCCATTGCTGGGTGTGGCACTCTGCTAAAGCAGATCTCGGTAAGTGATATATTTTGCGCGTGAAGTGCGGTTACCAGTCGTCAAATCACGGCCCCCAAACATGTTAGTGGTGGAGGAGCCACAGGGATAGCTTTTTCAAATTATGAAAATTTGTCGCCTGTGGAATCGAACCAGGGACCTCAGGATCCACAGACCGACTTCATACCACTGTGCTAGCCATCCCATAAAGAAAAAAAATATTATTTTAAACACAGTAATTGCAACTTTTATTGCATAGCGGTTGCTATGGTTATATCAGGACTTTAATATTTACTTACTGCCCACCGTGAGCAGTAAGAAAATATTACATATCAAGGTCCTGTTTATCTTGACTATAATTTGACAGTTGTCAATTTTGAAACCTATTTTTCGTTTCCTTTTATTTGTGCAAGTATTGTAAAAATAGCTTACTAACCTCGAACTGTAAGTGATTTTTTAGGTCGCGAATATTTTTTCCCAAACTATTTACATTCTTGACCTAAAAACTATCTCTTACAATTCATGGTACGTAATATACAATTTACTTCTGTTATTTAAATAACAATAAGTATTTTAGTACTCATATTAAATTATAACATATAAATCTGAAAATATGTAAAAATTGATTTCAGCCATTTTAGCTCTTGTTAACTTTTAACATGCTGCTAACTACATAGTTAAAATCGTTTTATACAACTGGATATTAAAGCTGTTTTCACGAGCTTTTTAGTTTGTTAAAATTATTGTGAATATATAATAAAATTATTGTGAATATATAATAAAAAATAATTAAAGAATTAATTTGAAAAATGTTCAAGTATTTTACTCGGTAGTTAAAATTAATAAAAGTACACTATTCGGTAGGTTTAAAAATGTTTTTAAAATATGTACTTACCTATTTCTAAAACCAGTGCTGTCCGCATATTTGCCCTGTTAGCGTCAACAATTTCTTGTAATTTTGGATTAATACATATTTTAGCTTCAGTCTTCATACGGCCACTTTTTTCTTTAGAAAAATATAAACAAAAGTCTTGTTGTTTAATGTAACTCTCTCCTTCAAATTTATTTGGGATAAATAAAGAACCATCTTCTTGCAGGAACCAATGTTCGCCTTCATTGGGATCCAAAGAAATCAGGCGGTTATCACACGTCCTTTTTGTAACAATCGTAAAATAATCTTTGGACACATTTACACTGTGAGTTAAATTATACACTGGTACTGTAAGATCTATATCTTCATTTGTTGAACACTTTTGTTTAAAAGACGCGTAACCACAGCAACGGATAAACCATGGTTCAGTATTATTTTCTCCATAGATTTCTGTCACATATTCATATGCACCACTTCCGATTTCTTCTCCGGTTGAAAAGAAATCACTTTCTTCAAAGGATTCAATTTTGGCGGTTGATTTATTATTATTTTCTTCCGAAAAAGCATGAATAATCACACTATTAGTTGCGGAATTGTAGTGAATGAAGAACGGAAGTAATAGTATAAGTTTGCACATCACCGGAAGAGCCATCTCGATGTTCTGGTGTCTTCGACGAGGGCGCTAATCGAACTGAATTCTTCGTTGACCTTCACGCCATCTGTTTCCCGCAGATGCGATATTTACGTTACACAAACAAAAGCTCTCATATTTGCGATGTCATTTGGGTAATTTATTAGTTTTGGTTCGTCCGGAACTGTGTAGTATCATGGTTATTGTCTCACCTGTCACTCGCCACGCTCACACTCTACTGCAAACAAATTATCTACTTATAATCAAATCGATTATCACTAATTTAGTAAGATAAAACAACGTCAATGATATTGACATCATTCACATGATAAAGTTATTAATGTAAGCATTTGCTAATCAAAACAATTTCTACTCAAATTAAACAGTTTTTATTTATAAAATAATAAACATATCTTTTCAACATTTTTAACCTTAAACTACTTCTAGACACGCTGGTTTTTCTCAAATTTTTTCCGTTTTTCAAATGGCTTCTTCAACGGCTTGGTAGGATGCGTTTTGAAAGATTTTTTCTCAGAATTGTTTATCTTGTTGTCCTTGTTTTCCATTGTTGTTTCCTTGGAATCGTTGCTATTATTTTCTTGATCTTGATTGCTATCTTTTTCAGTAGTTGGAAGTGGTTTGACGAAACGATTTCTAACACACAAAAATAACTGATTAGAACACGCATTGTTAGCATTATCTAATTACTAAATTAAAATTCGCAGGGAACATTGTGAATTACACATCTATGGAACAAGCACTCACAAATTACATGCTCTATTTTTTTAAATAAATTTAGTTGAAAATATAGGAGTCGAACAAAGATAGATGAACTCTTCAAATTTCATTAAAATCGATTCAAAATTTTCTAACTCGGCGCCATATTGTTTCAAGATGGAGGAGTAGATTTATAAGCAATAATTTATATTTACATACACATGTACATATATACATATTATTGCGCTATATCCCATCAAATAGGGTAGCACGAAGCCTAATTCATAAAACTTACACTCATCAGATTCATCAAATAATCAGTCCTCATCAAACATTTTTATAACTATTATAACAAGTCTTACGATAATTGCCGATAATATTTTGACATTAATTATGAGTTGTTATGGAAATGGAAATATAGCGAATGCGCAGCACGAGCTGCATTTCCTATTTTCGTCCGTGCAGCACATATTTTGGGGCGGAATTTTGTATATTTAGTTTAAGTTGTAAAAAACAACTTGTTCACTTCTTAAGTTTACTATACTACGAATTATGAATTACTATATAATTTCGAATATTTTTCATCATCGTCAAGTCAATGTAGGGTTGAAAATATTATCCCAAAAAATTCCTTTATGCCATCCAATGGTAAAAAAGTTCCGCACCTATAGTTTGTCTCAATTACAATTATTTATTTATGTTTATTAATTTAGTGGAGTAATGGCACAGTGGTTTCGAGTTGGCCTGTTGATCCCGGTTCGATTCCCACAGTCGACAAACAATTTTCACCAAATTAAAATTACCCTTGTGGCTCCCCCACCACCAACATCTTTGGGGGCTGTGATTTGACGGCTGGTAACCGCACTTCACGTACTTTAATATATCACTTACCGAGATCTGCTTCAGCAGAGTGCCACACCCAGTAATGGGTAAAAGTCGTGAGGATATATTTATTTTTTTAATTTATAAAAACCACCATTTAATTGACTTAGAAAGGGCGGCAAATTGGAGACCGCCCTGGGCGCCAAAAGTTCTAGGTACGCCACTGTTGATAGTTCATCTCGACAAGATCGTGTTCATTTAAGGAAAATTTATTATAATAATACAACTAATTCATCAAACTATTATACCAACATTTTGCCCTTAATAATTTCTGAAATCATGGTTCTATTTTTGTAATTTACATTATAATAAATAAATAAATAAATATATCATCACGCCTTCTACCCATTGCTGGGTGTGGCACTCTGCTAAAGCAGATCTCGGTAAGTGATATATTTTTGCACGTGAAGTGCGGTTACCAGTCGTCAAATCACGGCCCCCAAACATGTTAGTGGTGGAGGAGCCACAGGGATAGGTTTTTCAAATTTTGAAAATTTGTCGCCTGTGGGAATCGTACCAGGGACCTCAGGATCCACAGGCCGACTTCATACCACTGTGCTAGCCATCCCATTATTATTATTATTATTATTATTAGAAACAGCAATTTACATCACAAAAAGTAAGAGGATTGCGAAAGAATTTATTTGTGATTTTTGCCTCCAAGAGTTTCATGGTTACTGTCAGTTTAAAAACCACTGATCTAAACCATTTTTTGATTGGAAAAAAGGATGAATGACAAAATGCGAATGAATACTTACTTCTTGAGTTCATTTTTATCTCGAACATATATTGGTTTGGTGGTAATTACGTCTCTGTCAATTACTTTATTGCGTTCTTTCTTTGTCTGTTTCTTCTTATTTGCTACCATAAATTCTGGAACATCACATCCTGATTGCCTTAACACCTGCGCTATACTGAAACCAAAGGAACAGAAACAAATATTAAAATATATTTTCTCAAAGATAAATGGTACTATCATAAATTACTTATTCTTAAACAAAGTTATGAATGAAAATATTTAACTCTAATTTTAGCGCGGCATGGCATAGTTTTAGAAGATAGTTGTGCGTATTATATCAGTGGCGCATTTGTTAAAATTAAAATCGTGAATCTGAAGGACGATTAAAACAGTCAGACTTGTTGTCTATGAGTGTGATTAATATTTTTGTTGGAGAAATGTATCATACGACTCCTTATCTACTTTCCTATAGTTCATTTAAATTTTAAATGAAAATATCTTATCAAGATAACATTTAACGATACTATTTGTGTAATCTTATTAAATGTACTTAAACAAAGAAATCCAAATGTATTTTGTTTTTAAAATGTGAACCTTGGCTACAGTGGCGGACTAACTCCTTCGAAGGCCTGGGGCGGACTCTAAAGCCCGTTTTACATTCAGCAACATTTACAGCAACATGTTGCGCAACTAGTTCAGCAACTTGAAGTTGCGCAACATGTTGCTGGTGTTCAGTTTTCTTGTATTACATTTAGCAACATATTTCCGCAACTTTACTAGTTCTTTTAAGTATTATACCAACATAAATCTCAGGAAAGTTGGTAGTCCGTGACAGTTGACAGTTATTAGATATGTTCATGTTGCTTTGTAACCTCAAATTTTTCTAATCATATGTTCATCGTTTGATTTTGAGAACAAGAATGGATTGCAAAAAACAAAGAAAACAAAACGCTATTTTGACACATGTAAAACTAGGTTAACCAACTTACAAGATTTACATTGGCAAAACAAAAAGTAACCAAAAAATACTGAATCTGAGGGAGAGTTGCGAGTTGCACGCAACAAAAATAGAACATGTTCTAATTTCTGCAACAAGTTGCGCAACTAGTTCAGGAACAAATGTTGCACGCAACTTCAGTTTTACATTTGGCAACTCGTGTTGCGCAACATGTTGCTGTAAATGTTGCTGAATGTAAAACGGGCTTAATACCGGGCCTCTTATATTGAATAGGAACAGAAAACAATAGAATAAAAAATACAAAGTGCAATGGGATCTATATTAATGTATAATAGTTTTATAAAACATGTTTTCTAGCCTTAACTTTACTAAACTTATCTATAATATCATGAAAATCTAATGTCTTCGCTGCTTTCCGCTCTATAGATAGAATTGCCAAATTTATTAGCCTATCCTCGGTCATAGTGGATCTCAGGTAATTTTTTATTAATTTAAGTTTCGAGAAACTCCTTTCACATGACGCCACGGAAACACAAATTGTTAAAAAGTATTGAATAATCAGAGGTATGTTGGGAAGGGATTCACTGAAGTCTCATTTAATAATAAATTGAAGAATTTCTAGTGCTGTCCAGGTGAGAAATGTTTCTGCATTTGTATTGGTGGCGGATAAATGGTGTCGAAATCTCTTTACTTCTTGCACCACTTGCCACTTGCACATGAGCGGTATATTTATTGCGCTACCACTCAGTGTTGCCAACTATGTTGAAAGAAAAATTCGTAATTGTGAATAAAAAAATCACCTAATAAATCATAATTGCATGTTCATTCGGTAAAAAAAAAATTAATCTGGAAACGGGGGCCCCTCTGTTTGGTAGGGCCCGGGGCGGACCGCCCCTGTCGCCCCCCCCCCTTAGTCCGCCAGTGCTTGGCTATTGTAAAATATTAATATATAATTTTATGCGTAGGTACGAAGTCAAATAAATAAACAATGCAATAGTAATTTGAATTTTGACTATTTGTTTTTAAATATAAAATTTGTGTCAAATATTGATTTTGCTAGTAAAAAGTAACATGTTACTAATTTAAGTGCCTAAAGACAAATATATAAGTTTGTTTGAGGACAAAACATTCAAAATATTTAGTATAACAACATGAAAACATTACACACCATGTGTCGAGAACCGCGAAAATTTTTCGTTAAAATTTAAATAATACTAAAAACCCATGTAACTTACATTTACTAAATTCTACAATTAATTTTCTACATTTTTAACTAAACACAAAATGTATAGCAGTTTAACTCTCAATTTTTTTTCGTCACATTAAACTAAATCAACACACAAATGAACTATTATGATTATTATCTTATGGGCAGTTTCGCGGATGAAATTGAAGTTAATTATTATTTAAAACAAACTTTATTATTACACATATATAGTTTTTTAATAAAACATTTTTTTTTAGTTAAAACAGAAATGTTTACTTCCTCTTCCAATGGCTGTCATTTCTAGATGTATGTATCGATTGACTTAAAATTTTATCTGTGTATTAACAACATACTAGTATATGTCTCATTATGTTTCATTTCATTATCTTGCATACTACACGAGAAATAAAACTGTAAAATATAACATCAAACGAAAAAATAAAATTGGGTCAACTGAAGTGGGTCCGGGCTCGGATTATTAGAATGTATTATGGGGGGCGTAGTACAAGATAAATATCTGATTAGTTCGCCAGAAACAAAAATTAAAATATTCATAATGACACTGACAGATTGTTTCAGTTGGTAATACAATTCTGGAGATCTCTTTATTCCACAGTTGGTACAACGCCAGATAAAGGCGGAAATACTATTTGACATGTCTAATGTCTATGACACATATAAAGTTTAGACTCCGAGTCTTTTCTGCCAAAAATAGAAACGCCTCTATTTTCAGCAGTCAAGACTGCAGAAAACCAACTGCATTGTGATGCTGCCTTGTTCGCTATCTTCACTTTGTTGTTTGACGTATGAATTATTATTGTTTATGTTTTTGTTTGATATTTTGTACATTTTTATAGTTAAATTAATTTACTTTGTATATAGTTAGATACTTTTAAGTTTTTATATTTCATTTATAGTTCACGTCAATTTTATTTTATTTAATTTTTTTGTTTTATATATATATATATATATATATATTATGGAGTCGGTGTCGGTGTCTGTGTCGGTGTGTTTTAATATCTAATTTGTTTACGTACAATGTCCGTTTTTCGAGCCTAACCCTTAGTATCTCAAGAACAGTAAGATACGAAGTCGATTTGAGGCAAAGTTCCAAATTAGTTGACAATTTTATTGATGTATTTGTTTTTCCGATAAAAGACATGGATAACTAGATAAAGCGAAAATTAAAATTTATGTTTTTTGTTTCTATTGCTACTATGATTATTGAAATATATTATTAAATATAAAAAATAGTTTTTCTCATAATTAGGCGCATATACAGGAAAATTGCAAATAACATTTTATGTTTCAAATATTTTTGCTAACATCTTTTATTTGAAACTTTTTTTCGTAACTGATTCCATTTTTGAAATAATTGGAATTTATTGTTTTGTGTGTCCAGTAAACTTCCTCTTCCGGTTTTTCAATTTCATTTCACTCAGCTCTTCGTATTTTCATAAAACTTATAATTACCAAGTTTCGTTAACAAATCTTATCTCGTTCATGAGATATTGCACACTCGGACACACATCCATCCACACACACACGCACAGATATCATTGCGAAAATGTTCAAACCGGATTCAGTGGACCTCAAAACACGTATTTCCGCGAAAATCTCGTCAACGAATTTTTTCACGATTCCAATACTTCCTTATACTGCGTATAAGAAAGTAAAAAAATGACATGAACTATAAATGAAATATAAAAACTTAAAAGTATCTAACTATATATAAAGTAAATTAATTTAACTATAAAAATGTACAAAATATCAAACAAAATCATAAACAATAATAATTCATACGTCTTGACTGCTGAAAATAGAGGCAGTCAAACGGTAGACTCGGAGTCTAAACTCTATATGTGTCATAGGCATAAAGTATTATACGTGCTCAAAATGTGCGTATTTCACATTCGACCTTTGATTTAGGGTACTACGTATTTTTACTTCAATTATAGATAATGAAACGTGTGTAATTTATTTTTAGTACCTGATATTATCGATAGATAGGTCCAAACTTCTAGACTTTGCGTGTTAATGATGCAATTATGTAAATTTACAAAATACAATGATGAACGATGAACTATAAACAAAAATAAAACAAGGTTACGTTCTCTATTGCTTTTTCCTTATTTTAAACATACTATGTCTGTCGGGAAAATAACTGCTAGACACCATAAAGTAAAGCTAAGTACTGTGACCGTCGCATTCACAATGACTTGATCAACGAACCTGTATTAAATTTTGCAAATAGTAGAAATGTTTAAGAGATTGACTTACGACAACAATCATGAACAAAATTTAACCAAAAAACCATAAAAAAACTATGCAATATTTAAGTGCTTATTTTTCGACGTTTCTCAAAACCAATGAAATGCTTTATTGTATACGTGTCTGAGTTTTAACCAATCCTGTCATTATTATACTGAGAATAACGCTCTTGTGATTATTCCCGGGAATAATCTCTGTAGGTGCTTTTTTGTTTGTGACAAATGATATGTAGTTGTCAAATAATTATTTAAAACTGTCAACGCGTCAAGTAAAACATGTGAAAAAAATCGATTTAGTTGTATTTTAGATACAGAAATACACCAACAAATTTTGGAAACAACTTCCAAGAATACATTAATAAGTAATCAATCGATATGGATCTAGTTCAAAATCTTTTAAGTTGGATGAATCGATCTCAACAGCTAAGTCAAAAAATAATCTAATTAAATATAACTCGAGAGTTCGATAAATTAAAAAATAATTCTCCAGTATCTTTCTCAAACTTGTTGCCATTTGGCAATAGTCACTCAAGCCCTAAGGGCTTTCGTGACTATCGACTGGCAACAAGTTTTCGAAAGATTTGTCAAATTATTTTTAAATTATTCTCATTCTCTTGTTATATTATTACTGATTATTTTTCGACGGTTCTCAAAACCAACGAAATGCTTCATTGTATGTCACGTGTCTGCGTTTTAACCCATCCTATCATTATTATACTGAGAATAAAACTCTTGTGATTATTCCCGGGAATAATCTCTGTAGATGCTTTTTTGTTTGTGACAAATGATAGGTACTAGTTGTCAAATAATTATTTAAAACTGTCAACGCATCAAGTAAAACATGTGAAAAAAATCGATTTAGTTGTATTTCAGATACAGAAATACACCAACAAATTTTGGAAACAACTTCCAGGAATACATTAATAACAAGTTTTAGTATGGGATGGCTAGCACAGTGGTATGAAGTCGGCCTGTGGATCCTGAGGTCCCTGGTTCGATTCCCACAGGCGACAAATTTTCATAATTTGAAAAAGCTATCCCTGTGGCTCCTCCACCACTAACATCTTTGGGGGCCGTGATTTGACGACTGGTAACCGCACTTCACGCGCAAAATATATCACTTACCGAGATCTGCTTCAGCAGAGTGCCACACCCAGCAATGGGTAGATGGCGTGATGATATATTTATTTATTTATTTATTTTACAAGTTTTAGAAAGATCTGTCAAATTATTTTCAATTTATTCTCACTTTCTTGTTATATTATTACTGACAAATTAAAAAATATATACCACGAAACACAAATCTTATAATAAAGTATTGAATGTAATGAAATAAAATGTTTACGAAATCTAAATAAATGGACTGAAATAAGTCAGTATCTAAAGACGTATACTTTTGTTTTCATGAAACCTGAAAATCATTAAATTAATCTACTAATGTGGCATCTTTTGTCTAATTTATCCAAAGACGTAGTTCTCGAGATCCCAATAGTGAGACTTTAAATCTGAACACACTGTATATAAAGAGGTGCGTCCACACTCCAAACGGATGTAATGTTAATGAGTGGTCATTATTTGCCAAAATAGAACGAATTCATTTTCGGAATGGGCTACTCTCACGATTCGCCGAATGTTACTCGTGTAAAGTAAATATACCGATAGTAAATGCGTTCCATCGGAATTTAACAAGAGAAATCATTTTTTCCATACCAATGCTCGTAATTTATTTTTTGTACTCACATCATTCAAAATAACATTACTCTGGAAACTAATGTAAAGTGTGATTTTGTGCTTCAAAGTAATTGAAAAATCGCCTAGTTTTATGGTTCTAAATTTGGAATAATTAAAACGCTAAAATTATTTACTGCGTTATTTGTACCTTCCCGTATTTCGGGAGTCGTACTTAAAAGTAAATATTCAGATGAAACAGACATATTTTCACAAGCTTTCCGAGAAAAAATAAACAATTTGTTTCCATATAACAAATGTCAATTCATGGCATACTAAACTGTCATAAAATAAATTCACGCTTTAAATTTAATACATTTTTCTCATTGTCAGTTATATAATTTTTGCTGGCTTCAAAAATAAACAAATGTACAAGGTGTGACTATTAAATAACGAGACTGATGCTATTTTAACATTTTATTTTGATTCTATACCTATTTACTTATTATCACTTTCAATATACACCCCTCCTCTATCCCTACAACACTGGCGGACTAAGGGGGGGGGGGACGACAGGGGCGGTCCGCCCCGAGCCCTACGAGACAGAGGGGCCGCCGTTTCCAGGTTAAAAAAAATTGTAACTAAATAAAAATGCAATCATGATTTATTTGGTGATTTTTTATTCACAGTTAGGATTTTTTCTTTCAACATAGTTGGCCACACTGAGTGGTAGCGCAATAAATATACCGCTCATGTCCAGGGGATTCCCCGACTGATTTGCTGATGATACTAAATACCTTCGAAAGTGGATGGTTTATTCATCATGAGAAATTAAATTGTATTGTTTTTGTTACCGACTGTTTGTACCAGAGAATTTTGATGACATTATAGATAAGTTCAGCAAAATTAAGGCTAGAAAATATGTTTTATAAAACTACTTATACATAAAATATATCATCACGCCTTCTACCCATTACTGGGCACTCTGCCGAAGCAGATCTCGGTAAGTGATATATTTTGCGCGTGAAGTGCGGTTACCAGTCGTCAAATCACGGCCTCCAAAGATGTTAGTGATGGAGGAGCCACAGGGGTAGTTTTTGAAATTATGAAAATTGTTTGTCGTCTGTGGGAATCGAACCAGGGTTCTTAGGATCCACAGGCCGACTTCATACCACTGAGCTAGCTACCCCACTATTATACATGATGTAATTTAATATAGATTCCAATGGACTTTGTATTTTTTTTCCATTGTTTTCTTTTCCTATTCAATATAAGGGGCCCGGTATTAGAGGCCGCCCCGGGCCTTCGAAGGAGTTAATCCGCCACTGCCCTACAATGCTCCTTGCGAATCTTCCATTATTTGAAACAGTGCTGGAAGTCTTCTTCTGTCAGCTCCTTCAGAACGCATGGCGATTTCTCTTTCAAAGCTCAAATCTTGCTGCTATTAAGGCAAATTTCACCTTAGGAAACACGACGCAAGATCTGGCGAATAAGGCAGATGGTCCAACACTGGGATACTGTACTGGGCTAGAAATCTCTTGACAGACATTGCGGAATGAGCCAGCGCATTGTTTTGATGGAGAAACCATGACTTGTCCTTCCACAATTCGGGTACTTTTTTCAATAAATTATAAGTTTCAGTAGCAGTTTTGCCAAGTTTCATGTGAAATTTCACAACAATTCATTGCTCTAATGTTGCACTTTTCATTTTTTCGGCGAAACAAAAAAACAACTCTAATTAGAACGAATGCTACGGCTATACGGATTTGTTTACAGAAGCGAGAGGTACTGCATTCGAAAGAGAAAGCTTCACACTAAAAATCTGACGCATGCGTACTTCATCTGTAGCAGCGTCAGTCTCGTTATTTAATAGCCACACCTCGTACTCCGTATTTTAAGAATAACTGGTTGAAAAAAATATTGAAAATAGTTTTCTAATAAACTTGTAAAATAGTACTTCTTTCCTTATTTAACTCTTATAGTTGTCAAGATAGCAATGGTGGCACAACTAAATTGAACATCCTGTATAAATGTGTACCCACTGATGACTGTACTTTCTAGGAGAACGTATTTGAATGTACATAGTAAATACATATGTTTACTGTCCTCATTCGTATACCATTCACATATACGATTCAATAAATAGGCAAAGTACATAAATAAAATAAATAAATATATCATCACATCTTTTACCCATTACTGGGTGTGGCACTCTGCCGAAGCAGATCTCGGTAAGTGATATAATTATGCGCGTGAAGTGCGGTTATCAGCCGTCAAATCACGGCCCCCAAGGATACTAGTAGCGGAGGAGCCATAAGAGAATTTTAAATTGGTGAAAATATCTTGTCGGCTGTGAGAATCGAACCAGGGTTCTTTGGATACACAGGCCGACTTGATACCACTGAACCATTACCCCATAAAAAAAGTACACATACGCCGAAAAAAAGATGATCAGTTACTAATTTTTGTGTAATTTAGATGGATTGCATTTTGTACATTTCACCTAAAATTCTAATTCCTGTTTTATTTGGTCGGTTTCACGAACAAAAGTTAAATTTTAAACTTGGTGTAGATAAATAAAACCAAATCAAAATTTCAAGTCAAATGGATTCAAGTGGTAGAGCTTTTTAATATATATTTATTAAAATAAATTCTTGACCGTACATCATATTTAATACAATATAAAATCATACCATAAATTATATCTTTATTGCTGAAATATGAAAGTTAAAGTTGAATAATTCGAATCGCTCATTTGTATTTCGCACTGCCATATTGCAATTACGTAGTTGCATTAAGCCAATCACAGAGCTTTGTCTGAAACGTTTGTCGGTGCTCAATTTTACTGAGAGGAAGACGAAGAAGAAATAAGCATTCAGCATTCTACGATGCTACCAATGACGTATAATACTAGACGAATTATGCCGTATTCAAGTCAATGCAGTGTTGTGGAGCAGAAAGAGATGGAATAACTTTTGGGTCCGCCGGGTGCGCGGCAAGAAGCGAGTACACTTTGATGTTATGCAAGTTGCTCCTTGCCGCGCACCCGCCTCACCGACCAGTTATTCTATCCCTTTCTGCTTTACAACAAACGCCGTTGTTATCCGTCTAGTTATGTTTTGTCTGAGGATTCTATGACAACGACACACGTTACGTGAAGTTACGTGTATCTCTGTCTTATCTGTCTCTCTTTAAGCTAAGATGCAACTACGTCATATTCGTTTGTTTCGAAAGTTTAAATATTTTTATCATGCTTAATAACAGTTTTAAAAAAGAAAAATTTGTATAATAGTTTTATTATGTAGATTAATATATAAAAAATTCAAAAAAGTCTTGAAAGGCCCATTGATATTGGTAGAGTTCGACAAACCAAAGTACACTCCACTCATTCCGGTATAGGTATAACGAATGGCGCGGCTCTACTTTGGCGCGAAAGTGAAATATACAAATATATGCAAATTTATTAATGATATATTTATTTATTACTATTCTATTATAATTATTATTCTTTTCACATACTATTTTTAGAAATGGAAAGAATTGTACACCATCTTATTTCACAAATTTAAATTCAACTTTTGACACTGAATGTACCGACGATAGTAGCGTGCTCCGAAGACACTCCTGTCAAGGTTTTACTATAGGTGCGCTCAATACGCCCAGCAAAATAGCAATTGCTAAGTAAGTAAAAAGCGATTTATTGCTTGGTCCACTGAACGGTTTTCTCCTTTTACTACATTATCAAGACCAAGTTTTACCGACAAGACATCGTGAAATGTGTTCGGCTAATGATAAATAAAATGAGTGCGCACGTTGCATATACTTTTTTAGCCAAGTTTGTGTTTGTGATATTAGGCTATTGTTTGGAATATGGAATTCAATAAATATACATTTTTTAAGAACCATGATGGCACATTCACTAAAACTGATGACGGCTATTTTATAGTCCTTGATAATAATAGTAATTCTACCGATAATAGCTTGATATAGATCAATCCCATAATCTACGAAAAGGTGAATATATTCGTTTTCCATTTTTCATATATGTAATTTAATTATTGTTTGTATGTTTGTCATCTATAAAAATAGTTTTGATCTTTCAAGTTACAAACTTACAATTTGAAATTCTCGCAAAAAATTCGAGCGAGTAATTTCTCGCTTGTTTTGCTCGCGAGCAAAACGAGCAAAACGAGCAAATGCTAGCCTAACAAAACCGTTCAATGTTTCTTATTTCCGGTTTGCTTGTTTTGCTTAGTACGTTGAACGCATCTATACAGTCTCAGTGAAAACACTTGGCCTCCGCACCATGTACCATATGCGCTTTTATGCAAATTTATTAATGATATATTTATTTATTACTAATCTTTATAATTATTACTCTTTTCACATACTATTTTTATAAATGGAAAGAATTGTACATCGTATTATTTCACAAATTTAAATTCAACTTTTGACACTGAATGTACCGACGATAGTAGCGACATCCAAAGACATTCCTCTCAAAGTTTTACTTTGGTTTGCCGAGCTCTATCATACATTCGATTTTCTTAAAGCCCCTGGCACATATAGCGTCAAGACTCCGAGTCTGCTACAAACTGCTGAAAAACTGAGAGTCACGTCCAAAACGGGTGTCACATATAGAGTCGGTGTTTCTGACAGTCAGAAATAAATATTTGTTAATTTTAACGTGTTATTTGTTAATTTGTATTATTTAAAATATTTATCGACTATTAAGAAATATAAAAACTATAAACTACGAAATATAAAACAAAAAAATAAATTAAAAAAAATTACATGAACTACAAATGAAATATAAAAACTTAAATGTATTATTTAAAATGTTTGTCGATTATTAAGAAATATAAAAACTATAAACTAGGATATATAAAACAAAAAATAAATTAAAAAAAAAATGTCTTGAATTATAAATTAAATATGAAAACTTAAAAGTATCTAGCTATGTATAAAGTAAATGAATTTAACTATAAAAATGTACAAAATATCAAACAATAATAATACATACGTCAAACAACAAAGGAAGATAGGGAAAAAACCAGCATCATAATGAAGTTGGTTTTCGGCAGTCGTGACTGCTGAAAATAGAGGCGTTTCTATTTTTGGCAGTCAAATGGTAGACTCGGAGTCTTGACGCTATATGTGCCAGGGGCTTAAGTCTAAAATTTAACTTCTGTTGGTGAAACTCATCATAATTATAAGAAAAAACAACGCGTGGTTCTTGTTTAATTAAATACTGCACGCATCTTTTCTCGACCAATAAAGTTAACAGATTTTAAATATATACTATCACTTAAAAAATACTGACGCCATAATCTTGCGTCAATATATTTTTATAAATATATATTTTTCATACTGAAAGTAAAAAATGAACAAATTTTCAATATGTTCTGGAAAAAACAGAATAAATTAATATTTATATATTATTTTATACATTTAAAATAAATAAATATAATATGATGCCATTTTACTCATTCCTGAGTGTAACCAAGGACGTTGAAAGGAGGGATATGGCATTACGATACTGTAGCATTGCTTGAAGTGAGGCTTGGACAAGGGAAAGAGACAACAATAGTTTTTCTGCACCGTGCTTAGCCAAATCTCTTCTTCTCCCAAATATTTTGAATTTTTGTGTAAGAAAAGTGGCGTTTAGACGTTGTTAGGGGATGTTGTTGTATGTGAATATAACCACGAGGTGTTCATTTGTGTTTCAATCGTTGCGCTGTGTGGAATTAGACATATTTTTTTGTAGATAAGATGGTAACTAACAGCCGTATTCATAGAATATCCATTAGTTCTGATTTAAACTCGTATTACGTAGTACCGGTTTAAACTGCGACTAAAACCCCTTATTCATAGACAAACATAATCCTAGATTTGATTCGAACTACGTAAATACGAACTATCTCTGTACTAGTGAAAGCGATACACTAGGCCATGGTTTGCGCGTGCGCATATTGGTATTTTACGAAGTGTTAATGTGACGTGACATAAACGAATGTTTGATTTGTAATTTTTTTGTATGCTTTGATTTCTTCCTGATGCAAATTGGACGCACGAAGAAAAATATTTTTTAATTGGAGAGATCAAACCGAAAATACACTTAAAGAAAATAAATCGATTGCTTCAAAAATAAATGCAAAGAAATTTTCAATTTGGGTAAAAATAACAAATAATTTTGTGGCCAGTGGTTTCCAACGAGACAAGAAACTTCTAGCAACTGACTACGAAATAAACAATTACGATAATACTTTTCTAGAAAATCTGCCTATAGCCACTTTCCTTTCTACTACAGAAAATGTTACAACTATTATACCATTAACGGTTTAACAATTCCTTCCGTTACAAATAATATTCCTGCCGCATCAACTCCAACAGCTAGTGTATTGAAAAGGGAAAGAAGAATAAATTCGGAGACATGACGATATATGAAGAAAAATTATTGGAAGTGCAAACGATAAAAATTAAATTGCAAATGAAGCATACAAAGAAACTTCAAAATTAAGATTTGAATTACTACTTAGACATTTCTGAAGTCGATTCAGATTAGTAATTTTATTTTTTTTACTATCAGTTAATACTTTTTAATTTATTTTATTTTTAAAAATTATTTTACACAATATAATATTAATGAAAATTGTTTTTAATAAAATTCGCCCGAAATAAGTTGCAATCTTCATTTTCTTCATTCGAATCAGAATAGGCTATTGCCGAAATTAATTTTTTTATTTTTTATTTTATGTAAGTTTAAATTTGCATTTATAACGTTAATTTCTTGTATTTCCTTGATTGCAATATTACGTAAAATAGCAAGAGCTATAATGTGATTTTTAATTATACTTAAAATGCTTTTAACACTTGCAAAATTGACTGTCAACTCACTGAAGTCATGAAAATACCAAGATAAACCTACTATCACCTAGGATTAAAATTTAGTACTGGTTTAACTATACACTAAAGATAGACTGAGACTAAACTGCGCTATGAATAAGGCAATGTTCAGTTACAGCTGTATTAGAGATAATTCGAGTTTAAACCTAGACTATTTTTTCTATGAATACGGCTGTATGTGTTTAGTTTGTACACTTATGTTTGTTGAAGTAATTGTAGTTTTGATTTGTTTAAAAACATAAATTTGATATTTATTCTCAAACTTCCTCTTCATATTAACGGGTTTTATATTTATTATTAATAGTAAATATTGTTCAACAATTACAATTGCAAATATTTATTTTAATCGATAGATCACACTAATAATAAACGTTGATAATTTCAGTTTCCTTGCAAAAATTTATAATTTTTTAGGGAGAATGATTCTGTTCTGTCCTGTTTAAATTTCAAATCTCTTTATGACACATGCGCAATAGCAGGGGCTAAGTACGGTACAGGAAATAATACTTCTGTCTCTGTCAATCTGCCGAGCCTCACAGTCTTGACTTTAATGCCGTATCCGCTCCTTTCAACGTCCGTGACTGTAGCAGCGCAGCTATTGGCGATGCCAAGATAGATGCCAGCGCTCAAGTGGAAAATATTCGAACCTTTCTAGCCAGTATTGCGTTTTGTCAACATTTAATTTTATTTACTTATTTCTAGTGACAATTTATTAAGGGCGTTTCGGACTAAAAAAAATCGTATTTGCGCCTTAATTTTATACATCTCCCCAAATCATAGAAACATACCGGGTTGCAAGACTAAGGAAATAATTTTAAAGCGAAAAACTATAAATGAAATAAATGGGTCTCTTTATCACTGCTGTAAACATAAAAGTTCTATTGAAACAGGAAATATTTGTTCGTTTGAGATTCACGATTTTACTGTGAGATCTCTTCTGAAAAATAAATTTGGCTGTTGATGAAGAACAGTGTAGATTTTTAATATGTACTAAGAGTGCGTTCCATAATAGCCGGTTTCACCAACAAAAGTTAAATTTTAAACAAGGTTTAAATAAATAAAAGTTAATCGAATGTATGACAGAAACTTTAATTATTCCATTTGATATTATAGCTTTGATTTACTTTTTTTTATTTAATCCAAGTTTATAATTTAACTTTTGTTGGTGAAACCGGCCATAAGATACATAAAAATTAATCTTTAAAATTTAAATCTCATTCGCTATATGTAGCAAATCTGAGAATGAATAGCATCTATTTTTTTTTATTACTGGCAAGGGAATATATTGATGAAAATAAAATTCAAGAAAACAAGGAAATTGGTGAAAATGATGAATACAATGAAATTTAAAAAATGAAGATAAAGCATGCCAATTAAATACTATTATTGAGATTAAAATAATTATAGTTGACGAACTATTAAACTCGAATAAACTTTTTCCTGCTTTTATCCGTAATCATGTAAAATTTTCAACGCTTTAGAAATGTGTTGACACCAAGCTGCAGCGAAATAGGCTACTCCACAAAATTTTATTATTTTATACGTTAATCTACGAACAAAAGTATTTTTTTCCTGTTTTTTTTAATTATTATTTTGTTGTAAAGTTCCTACTAAGGAAGAAAAAATAATAATAAAGATTTATTAATTAAGTATGACGTAGCTAGGTCTTCGTGACAAACATAGCATTAATAATAAGAGAGAAGGCATTATGAGAAAGAAGGCTTTTTTTTTTAGAGAGATAACAATGTTCGCACTTTGACAAGATAACGAAATATCTCACGAAACTAAGTTCACGCTTGTCAACATTTGTTTTTGCCAGTTTTTTATGTACTAGGTTACTGTGCTATTCTAACATTTATTATTTTAATTAGTGTTGTAATTAAATATTATTTTGTTCCGAATTGCCATCTCGGTGTACATGCGCATTTCCTCACAATATGAAGTTGCAATTTAAGAACATAAATAGCGATCGTCTTGAATACTTCACTTTTTAATCATATACGAGGTGTGGCTATTAAATAACGGGACTGACGCTGCTACAGACGAAGTACGCATGCGCCAAACACTAGCGACCGTCAGCTTTTTAGCGTGAAGCTTTCTCTTTCGAATGCAGTACCTCTAGCTTCTGTAAACAAATCCGTATATCCGTGGCATTCGTTCTAATTAGAGATGTTGTTTTTTTGTTTCGCCGAAAAAATGTTAAGTGTAACATTAGAGCAACGAATTGTTGTGAAATTTTACATGAAACTGCTACTGAAACTTATAATTTATTGAAAAAAGTACCCGAATTGTGGAAGGACAAGTCATGGTTTCTCCATCAAAACAATGCGCTGACTCATTCCGCAATGTCTGTCAAGAGATTTCTAGCAAAGTACAGCATACCAGTGTTGGACCATCCGCCTTATTCGCCAGATCTTGCACTGTGCGACTTCTATCTGGTTCCTAAGGTGAAATTTGCCTTAATAGCAACAAAATTTAAGCTTTAAAACAGAAATCGGCACGCGTTCTGAAGGAGCTGACAGAAGAAGACTTCCAGCACTGTTTCGAACAATGGAAGATTCGCATGGAGCATTGTAGGGATGGGTGTATATTGAATGTGTAACAAAACGGACAATTCAGAATTTGGTTTTGTTTATAAATTATGATATTTCACTATCAATCAGCTTCGAGAGATGCAGACTAATTAAGTGTTATCTTAAGTATCTTTCTAAAGTTGACTTGACAGAGTTTATTTTGTTTATCAAATTTATTAGTGCATATGTTATAATAATTTCAGTATTTCGTAGATCATTATTTATCAAGTTTATAGCTTTTCTGGATTGTCGCGTCTGGTTATACGGGATGAGATGACATGTCTGGGTAAATTAAAGCTAAGCGTCTGATCGGATAGAGTTAACCTTTGTAACTCACCCCGTCTAGGTTTTTTATGTAAACATATATGTGGGAAAAGTTATCTCGAACCAACGCGACGATACAACCCCCTTACCCTTTGTCAGAACATCCCATGGAAACAACAATAATTAGTTAATGGTAATTTGGCTTTCGTCGAGACACGTTTGGCTCTCGACGTCTGTGCAAGATGTAGATCTTGCCATGTATTTTGAAACTAAGTAAATAATAGTTTTATTCATACGTTGTTGTTGTTTCCCTTGTCGGTTAATTTGCTTAATTTATATATTAGTTTAAAATTTCTGTAAATTTTAACATTTATATTTTTATGCATTTTATTTTATGTTTTAATAAATATTTATTTTTACAAGAAGTTCGCATCAAGTTCGTTTTATTTTATCGTCTATTAATCATGAAAACTAATTGATTCGAAGTGATAATAAGTAAATAAGTATGGAATCAAAATAAAATGTTTAAACAGCATCAGTCTCGTTATTTAATAGCCACACCTCGTATTTTATATATTAATACGATACTTTTGATCTTTTTTTTAGCATTATTGTTACACATTTACAACTAAAATTGTAATACGTTAAATATTTTTTAAACGCCGTACTGTTGGAATAGCATATTAGTTTTACATAAACAGTCCCTTTTAAAATAGGCGACTAAAGTCGTATGCGACATACACGAGTAAAAATATTCATATAATATAATTAGAAAAGAAAACTCAATAAAGTAATTGATTAAAAAAATAATAATAATTTAAAATATTACCTGCGTAAATTCGGCGTATCATCCGTAGTAAAAAACGTCAGGGCCTTCCCCTTCCTCCCAGCTCTCCCAGCCCTTCCAATCCTATGAATATACGCAATCGCGCTGGGTGGAAAATCATAATTCACCACAAGATTCACACCCTTGAAGTCCACTCCTCGCGCCATGAGCTCCGTGCAGATCAACACCCACACCTTGCCCTCGCGGAAGCTCCTCACGGTGTTGTCGCGCTGTAGCTGTGTCCTTTCCGCGTGGATGACGTCCACGTTGATGCCGTCGTAGATGAGTTCGTTGAAGAGCTGCTGAGCACGATCCTTACTTTGTACGAACACGAGGACTGGAGGCGCGAGACCTTTACGCACGATGTTGCGGAAAGCGACGAGTTTGCCGCTTTCGCTGCCGACGAAGAGAAGCTCTTGGTCTACTAGATCTGTTGCGGCGTTACTGGAAGAGGGAAATTTATTAGAGGAATACTTTGAAATCTTATGTAATTATTTCTCATTATAACTACGAAACCATTATTTTTTTGTCGGAAAGTAAAGTGAACTTTATGTCTTTTGGTACAAACATTAGAAAAAATGTTGACGCACATGCAAAATTGTTTGTTTGTTTCATTATTATTTTATATGGGGTAGCTAGTTCAGTGGTATCAAGTCGGCTTGTGGATCCTGAGAACCCTGGTTCGATTCCCACAAACGACAAACAATTTTCACCATTTTAAAATTACCCCTGTGGCACCCTCACCACTAACAGCTTTGGGCCGTGAATTTTTGCAATTTGTTTCATTTTAATTTGAAAAAATCTGCGAAATTTTCTAATAAGTGAATAAAAAAAAATAAAATATTTTAATCGGACTAAAAATACTATTTCGAATCTCGTAATATTACTAAACTCCGCAATGCGTCTTCCAATAATCTTTGATACTAGATCCGAAAACTTGTATTTTTTTACCCATTTATATAAAAAATGTCGCAGATTTATTCAAATTAAAATGAAACAAATTGCAAAAATTATTTTTCTCATCATGACAACTGTAGTAAATATGCTATTTTTGTCCTAAGACGAAAAGACGATGACGTATCCATGATAACGTAAACTTTCCTGAAATAGTGTTCTTTTACTACTGAAAAAGTGGAAATAAAAGTGTCATATTCAAGTAGGTGAAAAAGATATAATTTTTTAATTTTCCAAAACAAAAATTACTAGATAAAAGTAAAAATGTAAATTTTGAGAATTATTTTTCTTAATAACTTTTTAAATTAAAATAATTCGTAGTTCTATACCTAGATTACACTTTTGTAGATAATTTTCTAGAATACTCGTAGAATTCACAATTATTTTTTTTCTATTTAGTAAGTCGTCCAGTGACTTCTTATAAAATGTGTATCTCCATATAAGATATACAGAGTGTCTACTGTTTTATCAATCATAGGAAATTCATTGTTAAAATTTTCATTAGGCGATATCACTTTACCTATTAATTTTATAGTAGAAGTGAAAAATGTTCAAAATGAAAAACTGCATCCAATGAGTACTAGTTTGTTTTCAATTGTTTCTTATGTCGAGTTATAAGCAAAATATAATACACGATTCAAACAATATTCAGAGCACCATGAGATATAAAACAATAATTATTTGTGACGGATTTGACATTTCTTTTTATTTACCACTTTAAAAACTAATTGTTATCTCAAGATTAAGTATTTTCTTATTTCTAATCACCGACTTAAATAAAAAATCAAAAGAACTATGTAGATATGACAAAAACAACAAACAAATAAGGTTGCATTACTCATGGCACTCTGATAATTGCCTTAAATCGTGTATTTTATTTCGCTTATAACTCGTACTTACGTAACAATTGAACAACAAACTTAATACTTACTGGATGCAGTTTTACATTCTGAACATTTTTCTTTATTACACTTTTGCTCTAAAATTAATAGATAAACAGATATCGCCTAATAAATTTAACATTGAATTTCGGGAAAAATAGTACACACCCGGTATAGAAATATGCAAAATTGAACCTAGCTCAAGAAACTAAAATGCAGGAACAATAACGTGCTAAATTTAAAAATTGTGTAAGAACGTTGAACACTGTCAATAAATATATAACGATATGCAGTAGGGGATTTTAAAATAAGTAAAGTATATCTGAGATAACAACACTGCTTGCGTTGCTTGTTCTCCGTATTCGTATTCCAATTCATACCTAATATATTTTAACCCTTTCAATCTTAGATAATAAATACAACTGATCTCTGAACATGGCGTAATAGTATATTAAAATACAGGATGATCAAAAGGAATTGTTATAGTTGGCAATACAATTCCAGAGATTTTTTTATTCCACAGTTGGCACATCGTCAGATAAAGGCGGAAATGCTATTTGACATTTCTAATAAATACAAATAGGTTATGTTAGAAGTCTGACAGCTAATAGAATTTTGATTTTTTTAGTAATAGAAGTAGTTTAGCATTAAATGTAATAATAAATGTACTCAAATTTAAATTTTAAATGTCACTGTCAACAACAGGAAATGAATGTATGTATCAGGCTTACCAATTTCAAGTAGTTTCTTTTATTGCCAACTGTAACAATTCCTTTTGATCACTCTGTATAAGTTACAGCGGCACTGGGACGAACGAACGAGTGCTAGAATTGCCTTCTGTAACGAGTGTTCAGTGTTGCCAGATGCAAAGTTGCTATTTTCGGTAGATTAGATCGGAAAAATTCGGTATATTTCGTTCAGTTGAATTTTCGTAAGATATCGATAAAATAAATACCTTAATCTTATAAAATAAACACATTAACTCTCATTTTAATCATATTACAAAAAGGACGAAATTAAATTTGTTTATTCAGAGCTGCAACTTAAAATATTATTGTAAAATAATTAATTTTGCTTTAATAAGGTAGGTATAAACAGATTTAATGGTTCATTTTGCATATTCAGCACGACTTCCTTTTATTAGCCAACCGGCAAAATCCGGAAAAGTCTCATTCTTTTTTATAATATTGTGAATATTTAGTTTTCTTACTAATTTTTATGGGGTGGCTAGCTCAGTTCTATGAAGTCGGCCTGTGGATCCTGAGAACCCTGGTTCGATTCCCACAGGCGACAAACAATTTTCATAATTTCAAAAGCTACCCCTGTGGCTCCTCCACCACTAACATCTGGTAGCCGCACTCAACGCGCAAAATATATCACTTACCGAGATCTGATTCGGCAGAGTGCCACACCCAGTAATGGATAGAAGGCGTGATGATATATTTATTTATTTTTACTAATTTTTCGTCTTTCATCATCAGTATCTTAGCTAGAACTATCACTGGTGTCGCTATCAAAATATTTAATTCTATTCATTTTAACGGTTTCCGTATTGCGTTATTGTTAATTCATTACAAACACTACACGTTTACATTAGTTGTAGGTTTTGATACGATTTGTAATTCCCTAATTGTTGTTGTTACATTTAACATGACTTTGGCTTGACATTTTACAAGAACCAAATACAAAAAAAAAAAAAACGCGTGCCAGTCGGTATTTATGCTGTACGTTGCTCAGATAGGAAACATGTCTAGTTTTTGTTATCAGTACACAGCGCAGTAGAAACTAAAGATATTGTGCTTATATTTATTATTTTTAATTTTAATTTTCGGTAGTAAATTCGGTAGTTTAGTAGCTTACATGAATTTTCGGTAGATCTGAAACAAAATTCGGTATTTCGGTAGATTACATGACTTTTCGGTAGATCTACCGAAAAATCGGTAGACCTGGCAACACTCGGAGTGTTTTATACTATTGTATGTGTTTCGAGTTTCCTTTACATAATTTATTTATTAAAACAGTTTTTCCATTAATGGAAATATTTTGTAAAATAGTTAAGTTGATGACAGTGATTTGCGATTGATTTTGTCCGTTATTTGTATAACTTGTATTTTTTATTTTGTTCGTTACCTAAATATTTTGTGTATTTATTGCAGTTATACCAATCTATAATAACAATATGTCACCAAAAATCGTTTAATAATGAAGCTTATTCTATGTAGCATTATACGTGCGAGAAATGCCATGTCGAAACAGAGAAATGATTTCTCAGGCATTCATTTTATAAGAACTCTGTGATAACAACTCTAAATATCACTTACCGTAAACCAATATTACAATTAATCATTCCCTTCATGTTTCTTTTACACCATCTGCCTACCACAACAGTTTGAGTAGCACTGAACATCGCAATTCGCAGTTGTTTTGAGGTACACGCCGAAATTATTTGATCTAGTTGTTCACGGAAACCCCGCATTCCTTCTTCAAATAATTTGTCTGCTTCGTCAATTATTAACCATTGCACACTACAAAAAAATGAATAAATACTAATATTTTAGAAAAAAATATAACATTTACTTTGCTAAAGAAATTGCTGGTGGATCTTGCTTCAATAAAAAACAAAGTCTGTTAGGCGGTGTCGCCAAAATATCTGTGAAATAGAGTAATGAAAATTAATTTAAAAACATTAAAAATGTTTATTGAATAATACCAAATTTTTGACTGCTTTTAGGCCCGTACTGAGAAAGCGCTAAACTAATTTTATTAATAACATGAATTCGGAATCCACGTCCTTCTGATAATCTTGAGCATTCTCTTTGAGTCTGCTTTGCAAGTTCTCGAGTTGGGCAAACAATCACAGCCCGAAACCCCTTTTTCTGGGGTTCTTTTAGAGCGTGAATCATTGGAATTAAAAATGCAGCTGTTTTTCCTGAACCTGTTGGAGCGCAACCTAAAATATGTCGACGCTAAAACCATCAAAAATAAATATACTGTTCTAATTTTAATAAATATATTTATTACTTGTAACATAATTGAAATGGCTTGTTTCTGAATAGGTGTAGGTGATTCGTAACCACATTTCTTAAGGTTTTCGATTAAATCTGCTCCGATTTTGAGTTCGCTAAAGTCTTTTATTGGTGGTGGACAATTTGAACCATTTACGCTAATACGATTTTCATTTCGGTATCTGTTTATTTCTTCCTGTTGCAGTAATTGTTTCTTCTGTTCATCAAATACTTTCTGCTTTTTCTTTTTACTCTTTTTACCAGTTTCTGTAGCGGTTATGGAACCCAATAGAGTGATTTCTTTATCAGGAGAGTTTTTAGATTCTTCGATATGTATTTCTTGTTCATCATATCCATTATCTACCGACTCATCTTTTATTTGCTGTTCATTTCCAATGACTTCATCATTATCTAGTTTAGTTTTTTTTATTTCTTGTTCCTCATACTCATTATATGTTGGATCATCTTTTATTTGCAGTTTATTTTCATCTAGTTTATTTTTTTTCGCCTACAATAAAAAAAACTGTATTATTCCGTTTAATTTTTAAATTATAGGCACTAACCTTATTTTGATTTGTATTGAAAGGCCCCTTTCTTTTGAATTTTGCACCTGAAGAAAGCTTCTTGAATATATCGTATGCATCCATTATTAAAATAAATGTATATAGCTTATTTTTACTTAAATCAAATCATCGAATAAGCACGTGTTTTTGACGTTTGTCACAACAGGGTTATGTTATTCAAAGAATATTTTATTTTTTGAATAAATATTCTAATAAAAAATGCATTAATTATAGAAAATAAGCATAAATAAATATAGGGATTGTTAATATATATAGTTGTTAAAATATTTTTAAGGACTATTTCAAGGTTACTATGGCCGTATTTATTTGGGATTTTTAAAGTAACCTGCAGGTTACTTGGCACACTTTAAGTAACCTGGAACTAACCTTAAACTGACCCTACTGCCCCAGCTATTTTAGCGGGTTGGTAGATTCAACCCGTTTACTATCTCTATCTAATCAACTTGTGTTCCTTGTTATTCGTGGCGGCATCGCAATTTGTAATAGTATAGAGAGGTTAGGAGTTATTTTTATGAAAAACGTAAGTAATTTTATAATAATATTTTGAAAAAATATACTAAACTATTATTTATGCAGATGATGGAAGAGCAATATGCATTATGTGCTTCTTGCAATATAAGTCACAGAGGATAATATTACGACACATTATTACGACTCCGAAATTCATTATTTTGATAGTGCTGATGACAAAATTATAAAAAAAAACAGACCCTGACGTTATTTGCTTTTTGACTACATATAAAAAATATAAAGATGACATCCAATTAAAAGCGCAATTTAACACACAAACAAAACTAAGCAGATGTCACTTCGAACATGCATTCAGATTTTAAATTTACCGCTAATATTTACAAGTGACACTTGAGATGCATCATTTATTTGGAAGTAACACGAGTTAGTTCTAGGTCAGTTCAGGGTTGGATCAAAATTTCCCAAACAAATACGGCCTATAAGAACAAATGACAGCTAGGAACGAGTTTTCATTTTAGGCGCCAAATTCAAATCGATCAGTAAAATAAAACTCACATTTTCGTCTAATAAAATATAATTCTCTATGAAAATAGTAACAATTTTTTTCTATATTATAAATAATATGTAGTATATATTAATCTAAATAATTCGATATATTTTTGCATAGTTTAAAATGATGGTAGACCAAATAATTCAGGTTGAAATTCCTCTAAGGAATTTAGCACCAATGTTGCATGGCTACAAAGAGAACGGTCAGTATCAGGATCTGGAACCATTACTACTTGCATTCCAGCACTTATCGCAGCTCTTGCACCATTTGGAGCGTCTTCAAACACTAAACACTGCAAAAAAGGAAACAAATTAAACATTTGTTAAATTTTATCGCAAATCAAAGTTACCTTTGCTGGATCCGGTTTATCAGTAAACCTAGAAGCACAAACTAAGAAAATAGCTGGATCTGGTTTACCTCTTTTAACTTCTGGATCTGTGGTGGCCATAACTTTATGACTAAATACTGAAAATAAATCACCATATCTTCTTAGTTTGACTTCGACGCTTTGTTTCGATGAAGATGTAGCTAAAGCTATAGGTATGTTGTTTTTATGAAAATGATGAATAAGTTTTTCAGCCCCTTTCATTAATAAAGAATTTTCTAAAGCGGTTTGACATAAAAAAGAAAAATTCTCATGAAATTCTTCTGGAGTGATTGGCAGTCCCATTTCCGAAACTGCTAGCCGGGCTGTATCTTGCTCAGTGGTTCCCAAAAGTTTCATTTTTACTTCCTTGGTGTACACCTTTCCATATTTTCCAGCAATTTCAGAAATAACAGTTTCATACGATTTTTCAGTATCTAAAAGAAATGTTTTATATTTGTAATAAATGCAATCATATGCAGTAGAAGTTGTATAACTATTCTATCTATTTTAACGAAATTTTTTTATAAAAGTTTTAGAAACTCAGTCGCTGATACTAATGAATTATCGTTGCGCGCTGACTTTTTCAATAAGTGAAGGATAAAGTGTATGATGCAATATATTTATAAACTTGAATGAAATATATGAAAAATATTTTACCTAATAACAGTCCATCTAAATCGAAAATGATATGTGTGACTGCTTGATAGCTCATCTTGTTATTCAATGATAAATGAATGAAAGCAACTCTGAAATATATATGCTGAACTGTGCACTGGATTGAAACATGAACATCAGTTCATGCGCTGTGTAACGTTGACGTCAGAACTTTTAAAATTTAAAGTGAAATGAGATTAAAATTTAAGATAGTCAATTGTTATTATTAAACTAGTGTACGCCTTTCTTTAAATTAATTTTTTTATTACTATTTTAACGGGAATTTTGACGGTTGCTATAAAAAACAAAATTTGTGTATAACAAAAAACATTTGCAACACGTTTTGTGTCAAAAAATATAAGAAAAATCCAAAAACGTACTGAGATCACTTATGAAGATCTAATTAATTACAATTTTGTTAATTTTGAAAGAAAAAATGCGAGGTTAAGATATACCACCACCATTTTATATTTATGTGGAAGGGGTACAGTAATTGTTTGGCGCGCTCCAGTATTTGTTTATAGGAAATTTGTTATTTACATAACACAGGAAGCGAAAATGTCGGATAATCAGGTAAATGCAATTAAGATTTCACTTGTCAAATTTAATTACGATAAATTGTATAAAATTGTAGGATCCTAAACCTGATTCGGGCACAGGAGATGCCGGATCATCAGAATATATTAAACTTAAAGTGGTAGGAAATGTACGTGAAGTATAAAATGCATAAATATTTATTTACAAATACAAGATATTATTTTATTAGTAAAATTAAATTAAGTGTCCTAACCTCAAATTCAAAGTGACGTTTCCGAGGCTGTTTATTTACAATTAAAAATTGATTTGTTTTTATATTTAAACTTATTTTTAGGATAATAATGAAATACATTTTCGAGTAAAAATGTCAACACCTATGAACAAATTAAAAAAGTCTTACAGTGATCGAGTGGTCAGTATGAAATTTTATTTTCCCAAAACATTTTCTAAATATTTTATTTTAGGGCGTTCCAGTAAATTCTTTAAGATTTTTATATGATGGCAAACGAATTAATGATGAGGAAACACCCAAAGCTCTTGATATGATGAATGATGATATTATAGAAGTGTATCAAGAACAGACCGGTGGATCTAAAAATTATTAGTACTATATCATTACAAATATTACTTAAATAAATACCGGTTATGTAATTTTTAAGCTATGTTTGTATGTGAATGTGTGTTTTTGTCTGAATGACACTTATGTTTGTTATGCGTTCGTAACATAATGCAAAGAAATATTAATTTTTGTTAAATCTGAGGTTAGATTTTGTTGATTATTTATTTTTTAAATATGTAAGCCATCATTATAAATAAATATAGTTCCCATAATTAAATGATCACTCCATTCTTTCGAACAAAAGAAATAGTAAAACAAAACTCTAATTAATAAATAGTTTATTAATAATTTAAAATGTAATTGCAGCAAACATTAATAAAATCTTTTATTCACACATATAATATATAAAATACACACAATGTGGAATATAAACCATTAGCGATGACCTCAAAGTATAACCTGACACGAAGACTTTCTAACAACAAACAGTACAATTATATCTCACGCACCCTGTAGATGTACACTAATAATCATAAAGAAAAGAGTTAAATATTGTGCTTGCAAACCACTCGCCAAGGCATTAAATCTCTACTTTAATTAACAGGAACATGAACTGTGCTTTAGCGGCAAATATAAAAATCCACGTCGATATAAACATTAACAAGTCGTTATAACAAAAACTCCCAATTTTCGACCTGTTGGCCATTTAAGGAACATTCTTGCGGGAAGTTTGAACACATTTGTGAAGTATCAACATTCGTGTACTGACTGCAAACAGCATCATTTTGATTTGTCTCTAATGACGGGTAATCACAGCTTGTCATTGTATTCCAGTCGGTTATGTCGGTTTGTATATTGCCATCTGAAGAGTCTTCGTACACACTTTCTGGTGTTAGACCGTATTGTGATAACAGATTCATTAAAAGTGCTGAAAATTCAGATTTGTTGGACAATCCAAGACGATTGCAAAGCTCAACGTCAGATTCGTAATCAGGAGATGGTAATTCTGGAACATTCAGATTCATTTATTTCAAAAATTAATTATCAATCAATGTGGAATTAAAACAGTATTTTATAAATTAAAAAACAGCAAAATAAATAAACATCAATAATAGCTGCTCATTTATTTTTAAAATACTATAAAGTAAAATATATCAATAACAAATTTTTTTATTTGAAAACATCCAGATTAAATGTAAAAAGCGATTCAAATCGATTATTTTTAAATGCACCGCAAATTGGAATCAAATTATTAATAAGTAATAAAAAAATAATTGTAATTGAACCGAATCGACTAGCGTGACCAGATTTAAACCGGTTCAAATCGGTTTTTAATTATTTATTTTCTTATTGTAGTTAAAAAATTATGTAATAAGGAAACCAGATTAATGTTGTAAATGTTAAATGAAAATATCAGATGCGCATTTATCTTTTTTTCAATTTTTCGAAATTATTTTATAATTTTTTTTAGATAGTTCTGTTATTATAATTTATTTTATAAGAACAAAAAAAACAAACAAGAAAATTACAGTGTTGCCTTTCTAAAAACCCTGACAAAGCGCCTGGATTCTTAAAAATAAATTATTATATTTAAATAATGTTGAACAAACTCTTTGAATCGAAAATCGTTTACATTTAACTGGTTATCGAATTGAATCTGTGAGCAACCGGAATAAAAATCGAACCGATATTTCTTGTTAATTAAAAAAAAAACCAACAAAAACAATGTGAATATACGTTAAAAATATTTAATAAATTGTTTAGACAATATACATATTCTTATCAGAAAGCCTGTTAGTCGTGAATATTTCTGTAATTATAAAAATAAATGCACATCGACTGAAAAAAATTCAATTGTTTTGGATAAGCACTAAAGTAGGCTATGAGAATTAATTGTGCATCAATATAATTATAAAATAAAATAAAATAATAAAAAACTTCAATAGAACAGACATTCACTGGTTTGAGGATGCTGTAAAGTAGGCTACGCGAAACAAATGAACATCAAAGTACATTTCTTTTTTACCTTCATTGGAGTAAGATTCATCACTAGAGTTGCCATTCCATTCGTACCCAGATAATTCGTTAGTAGGGTAATTCCATTCATGGTTACTTGTATCATTTGTTACACTGCTACATTCCATTCCACAAGAAGACATCTGTAACAATAATAATTAACAATTGTTCAATAATTTTTAATGGCAAAAGTACTTGTACTGATTTTCGTTTCTTGATGAAATTTTCGTCTTGACTGTAACTGTAGTCTATGGCCCAGTAACTGCCTTTTCCAGGGTCATCTTTACTTCTTGCTACTTTACTGAAGCATTTATTTAAAGATAAATTATGCCTAATTGAATTCTGAAATAAATATTACGATTAGTTATATTTAGTTAATTATGTTTTTTGCGCACTTACTTTCCAACCAGTACCAGCGTTTCTATAATACGGAAAAGTTTGAATAATATATTGGTAAATTTCAGAAAGAGTCATTTTTCCTTTAGGAGCATTTGAAATGGCTAGACGAATAAGGCTTGCATAACTGAATAAAAATAAATATCAGTAACACGTATTTGATTTAATATTGAAACAGAATACCTGTACGGTGGTTTAGTATTTCTAACTCGATCAGAAATGTATAAATCTTCGCTGAGATAGTTCTCACTAGAAGTCCAGTCGAAGCTGGAAACTGCATTGGATTCGAACCCTTCCATCGGTAGTTCAGTGCATAACTGACCATTTAGTTAAAGTTATGCACTAAATAAAATTTATTGTGAAAGCATTGAACCCAATATTTGACCTTTCATGGTTCAATACTCTACCTATAAGGACAATTCGAAGGTAATAAGTTTCACTAGTAGGAACAATTAAAAAAATTCTAATGGAATTCTTGTGAAATATACCAAGAAAAACTAAAATTCAATTAATTGTGATAAAAAATTAATTATCATACTGAACAACTCACTACACTTTAAATACAAGTTCACAAAAACAGTATTTACGTTATTTTGCTATATAATCACATGTAACTAATTGTTGAAATTGCGTTATTGAACAAAAGAAGGCAGCAACAATTAAACTTACCCCTACTACCCATGCACGCACCAACTTATTGACTTTTTTTCCTTTTCTATATTTCCACATATTGCATCCAAATAATTCTTTTGAAAACAGCACAACATGTTCTTGAATTGTTTATATAAATTTCTTTGACTAATTAAAATAAAAACGCGCAGTTTTTCTATGAATATGAATTAAATAATGAGCCTCCCACGGCAAGTACTCCCACATCATATGTGAGAACCACTGTGAAGTAGAATCCTGCTTTACCGACCAAGCTAAATTGGTACGGAATTTGAAACGACCGCGAGTTACAGTCGCTCGTTTTATTTGTACATTATGACTAACACACGTAGTGTCATACTAACACTAATTTAATCGTGCAGATGTGCAGTTTCAACAGTAGTGCGTCTCTTTCAAACCATCAACAATAGTTAAACAATCCAAATTTGATAATGACAACAATCGAAAAAAATGATTGGTGAAGAATCAGTAAGGGCGTATGTACTTATATGAATGAAACAATCTATTTATAACGTCCACTGTTGAACCGTGTGCCTAAACGTCGACTCACATAATTCTACGCCGCAAAATTGTGAACGCCAAACGAAACGATGAAACGATAAAAACGAGAAACCTTTACATTTTTCCTATTGTCAAATTGGGTAAGTTATGTTTGTGTTCGCCAAAATTGGATTTGTGACAATATACGCTTCCGCTAAATTTAGAATCGTTCACCGCTGTTTTCTCTACTAAATAAACTATCTAAACTGTCTAAACTCGCAATTAAACTAATTTAAAAGTGCAGTGTTGTTCACAGTGTTTAATGACGATATACATTAATTAATTGTCAACAGTGAAAAGCAATGAAATGATAAATTTTGGCTGGTAAAAGTAGCTAAGTACGATTTCTGGTCATGAGTTATTTTTAACTTCCGTAGTACATGTGCAGCTTTAGTTTAGACCGTTCGTTGAACGATGTTTAATCAAGGATTGAATAAGGTACGCCTTTCTTTCTTGCATTCTTCGTGCTTCATATATCGAATTAATTGAATTGTGGGTGTGATTGCAAATTGCGCATATTATATCGTCCCATCTTTATGTCATTGAAACACTGCTGGCCACAATTTATTTGTATTGCTTACACACAGGAAATATTCGTGATTTCAAATGATCGTTTACTAAATTTGGACATTCATAATGTTATGAATAAATTTAAATTTATAAATAGTTTAATTCAAAAACTTTCTTATGCGACTGTACATGCAATTATTGTATCGTCTCTAGCAGGATGTGTTATAAATTATTCATTAACTTGGCACTGCAATTCTTCAATCATATTTAAATTTACATGTTTTGTTTTTTAACAAAATAACAATAGTTATAAACGTTCATAAACATAACTGGTACTAAAATTTGCAATAACAGAGATTTGTAAGTTTGTATGTAATAAAAACTAATACAACCTACTTTGTTAATTACACTAATTGTAATAATAAATGTACTAAATAGGTAATATATTGTGTTCATTTTTACTCATATTTTTTTAATTGACCAAAACCTGTTTGTATGCTGCTTTTAAAAGATTTTGACACTGCGAGCGGTATATTTTTTTTTGCTGTCACATTTAGAAAATTAATGTAGAGAAATATACATACAGAGGTGGAAAGAATTTTATTGCAGTCGGAGGTTTAGTCGTAATCCGAGGCGTAATGAAACTTTCCACCGAGGTTTGTATACTATTTTATTCACAATCAGAAATTAATTATCGAAAATTAATATATTAAAAATAATATTAATTTGCTTTCGACGATATATTTCTATCAAATTTTTAGTAGGTGATGAATTTGATATTTGTTTCTGAAACAAATTGCAAAGTGTCATTTTTCAACAATTATTTTTTTGTTTATTTATTACCTATTCAACAGCAAAATTTTTAAAAAATACTGAATATGAAAATTTTTTTTTTTTCTAATTATTTATAATCAAAATAAAATTGAATAAATATTGACAGTGACAGTTTTGTTTCATAATTTAAAATCAAAAGTGCAATGTTCTCTCAGGTCGGGATGTTGTCACTTACAGACCGGTTGGAAAGGTGCTAGTTTTCGACCGGTTTGAAAGTAAAAGTCAACAATAGCTAACTTTCCAACTTTTTAAAAGTCGGAAAATGTTATATTACTAACTGGTTGTGAATCAAATACTTTTTCTATCACCGAGCAGAAAACAGACTTTTCAACTGTCAGTTGAAAGCTGAAAGTTGATATTTTTCGCTTGCTGAGCGGAAATGTAAGAGTATATCATAGTAAACTCCATTCCCTGTATGAAAACGATGACGTCACATTCGGTATCCATGTGATTCAAGATTTTGTACTTAAAACGTTTACATTGGTATTGGATTGACATTTTTAAAACATAACCTAAAATTTAAATGTCAGATTCAAATATTTATTACTGTATAAAATTTAATTAGTTTATAAATGAAACCAAATACTGCATATATTAAATAATAACCGAATATAAATTTATCTTATCCCACGAAATATATTACCTACCTTATTGAAATATGTAATTTTGTAAAATAAAACTCATAGAAATATACATTTTTATATGTATTATTATTATATATAAATAAATAATATATGAAAATACAAAATACACTGCACATTACCTCTTGTACTATAGTTAAATTAATTAAAGATGCCCGATTCTCTCTAACTTCAGCGCAAAATAATCATGAAGATGACAAACGCATTTCTGCATTCGATTACCCAAAATTTTTCTAGCCATTTCTCATTTCTCAGTCTGTATTTATGTATCGAAAATGTGACAAACTTAGAAATGACAGGCGAGAAAATAACAAAATCATGACCATAGCTCTCTATTTTTATCTTATAAACAAATGTGAACAAAGTAAATATAAATTTTCGTATTAGTAAGAACTGTCATACGTTTTCATTAAAATAATAAATGTGATAGAACGTGAAAAAACATGAAACGTGTGTCTTTACTTATTCGCATAGGAACGAATCATAGCTGTATTCCATTTGCCACTTAGTTCACTTAAATCAGTTCAGATAAATTTGACATATGAGTAAATGAACTGAATTAAGCAAACTGATGCACTTATTGGGGTGAATTACTTCAAAGTAAATTATAATCTATAATTTTAGTACTGTAAATAAGGTCAGCGAAGTAATCCAGCGAAATAAATAAATGATCTGGTTCAGTTAATGTAACCTAGATTTGATCCAAATGGCAAATGGAATACGCCTCATATTAAAAAAAGATAGCTATATTTTATCGTATCTATGATAACCTCGTCCACATATGACGTCATCGTTTTCATACAAGGAATAGAGTTTATCCATGGATACATAGAAACTGTCGCCCGAATTTGCAAACAGAAAAACTGTCAAAAACGGTTTAATTTTTTTTTACAAACGTTTGTAAATGGTCGTCGAAAAAATATTGCCCTTGCCGCTCTTGCATGGTTGTTGCTCTGGGCTACGCCTCGATCAACAACCTCCATGCGCTAGCAACAATAGACTACTTTCTTTTGTTGTTTTTATATTTTATTTTAACAAGGAAATAAAAACTCAGTATCCTGAGAACCATGGTTCGATTTCCACAGACGACAAATAATTTTCATAATTTCAAAAAAAAACTACCCCTGTGATTCCTCCACCACTAACATCTTTGGGGGCCGTGATTTGACGACTGGTAACCGCACTTCACGCGCAAAATATATCATTTACCGAGATCTACTTCGGTAGAGTGCCACAGCCAGTAATAGGTAGAAGGCGTGATGATATATTTATTTATTTATATAAAAACTCACATGAAGCATTTTTTCCTTTTTGTTGCATGTGCATTCTTTTAGTTAATGGCATGTTAGTTTTTTCTAATAAGAAATTACGTATTACGAAACAAAAGTAGGTATTGTTGCGTTGCAGTGACTTTCAATAAATTTGAATAAAATGCGGAATTCAAGAGACCATCTGTAGCACGAATCGACCTTGCCTTTGGCCAAAAGTGACAGCAGTTCAAATCAGCGTAGGACGAAACAAACACATACACACACCCGGACAATTTACAAAATATTTCGAAATTTTTTATGAAATTCCACACCTTTTATTATTATCATTCAGACTAAAAATTTTTACAAAAAATTAACGTAATTTTTAGTTTAATTTATTTAAATTGCAAGATGAATTAAGCACAATTTTTAAGTACAATTAAATTCAAATGATCATCAGTGCAAGAGCTAAAAATACTCAGTGATTAATTAACATCAAACGGAGACAGAAAATTGTATAATTCAGCGATCAAGTATCATTTGAAAACAATTGCTGCCGTATTTCACTTGGAGATCTACTTGGTGTGACCTTGAGACACACCTGTCGCAGTTAGCCATGGAGGAAGGCCAGCACGAGTTACGCAGGAGTACAAAGTTGCCGGATTTTGCAGGAGGAAGCTCTAGTGGTATCACCAGGGAAAGAAGTTTTATTAGGCAGAATCATCATCAGCATCATCAGGTATTTATTATTATTATGAATTTCAGGTTTGAATTTAAGTCTGAAAAGTTTAATACCGTTGAATTAATTGTTAATTTAGGTCGTGATTATATAAGGTTATTTAAATGTGCAAGAATCGCTGAGGCAGCAATTTTTTTCTTGGGAGATAATACTAAGTTAATGCTACATAAATAATGAATATAATATTTAATGGTAGGAATGGAAGATCAAACAATTCCTGTTGTTGGGATTGAGTTAAGACAATTAAATTTATTTGACGACATTTGGAACTTCAGATTTATTCTATTATCAAATCAATAATAATTATGTATGAATTAAGAGCGTAATGAAGTTTACACGTCAAAAGCTATAAAAGTAAATTATGCCTATAGTACATCTTTAACTTTATACAGGCCGAAGATATTCTAATTAAGAAAAAAAAATGTGCTCACACAATTTTTTCAAAAAAGAATTATAATAAACATCTTGGTAACAAACCAATAGACCATTTTAAAAATGTCCGCGACCCCTAGGTGTTTATTTTTTGAACTAATAACTTAGTGCCTTCAAATGGCGGCGAACGAGATATTTCAAAATGAATTTAAGTACAAAGTAAGTGAAATGTTTATAGTGAAAATGAAAACTTATTGTAGTATCAAAATAAATGAAGTATATTCATCAGTTATTTATAAATTATGTTAATATGATTCTTTTCTTCTGTTCACATTTTGAGGAAAAGAGTGAAATTAATTGTTTCTTGTTTTTTTTTTAATTATTATTACAACCCTGTACACAGCATATAGTATCCGTCATAATTACTATTATTAATTACTTTTCAATGAAGAAACAAATACTAACCAACAAAAATAATCGAACTGTCACTTGTCAAATCATAAACAAAGATGAGTATACGGCAACAAAGATGAGTATACGGCACTAACTTTTTTTATCTCCGTCTAACATTTGCACATGCGCAATGAATTTTTAAAATGGTCTATAACTCCAAAACTCAGTGACGTATTTAGGTGGGGTGGTGGGTGCGATCCGCACCGGGCGGCATATATTTTGGGGCGGCATTTTTTATATTTAGTTTTAGTCGTAAAAAACAACTTGTTCACTTCATAAGTTTACTATTCGATTTCTACGAATTATGAATTACTATATGATTTCGAATATTTTTCTTCATTGTCAAGTCAATGTAGGGTTGAAAATATTATCTCGAAAAATTCCTTTATTACTGCCTAATTTAAATGGTAAAAAAGTTCGCCACCTATAGTTTGTCTGAATTACAATTATTTATTTATGTTTATTAATTTATAAAAACCACCATTTAATTGACTTAGCGGCAAAAGTTCTAGGTACGCCACTGCCGAAATTGTCAATTTTTTCATGTCAACGTTATGTTGTGTTAAATATAAATGTGATTCTAAGATACAAGAATATTATTTTCGATTTGTAATAATAGTATATTACGTACTATGAACTGTAAGCGACTGTTTTTAAACATTCGGAACTCAAAAACATCACTTACAGTTCGAGGTTAGTAAGCAATTTTTTACAATTCTTGTGCAACTAGAAACAAAAGAAAAATATGTTTCAAAATTAACAGCTATCAAATTGTCAAAATAAACAGGACCTTGATATGTAATATTTACTTACTCTCCATGGTGGATAGTAAGTAAATATTCCTGATATAACCATGTAAACCACTGTGGAATAAAAGTTACTTACTGTGTTTAAATTTTGTCATTCATAGGTAACTTACAGTACAAGTATTGTAAAATAAAACTATTCATTTTACATATCCCTAAACTGTTTGCATTATGACATTTTTGTTTGACGTTTCATTAAAGCTCGGGGGTTATAATGAGGTCCGAAATAGTACGAGTATATTACGTACCATGAACTGTAAGTGACAGTTTTAAGGTCAATAATGTGGTTCGGGAAATCGAGGCCCGTAGAGTCGAGATTTTTTAAACATGCGCGACCTAAAAAAATCAGTTACAGTTCGAAGTTAGTAAGCAATTTTTTACAATAATACTACAAGAGTCACAAATAGACTTGATAATGGAACCAATCCTAAGTTCCGATACGTCGATAATTTTTCTCAAATAAATTTAATTATTTAATGCCAAGTTACCCAAACAACAGGAATTGTTTGATTTTTTCCTATCGTCAAATAAAAAACTTAAAACTTAAGGCAGTACTAGCGTGAAAAAAAATTTTGCAGATCAGAATGAAATTTGGCGCACGTAAACATTGGATAGTCATACGCATCCTGTTAAAATATGAAACACATTCTTCGTCTGTGAACAAATATATTCGCTTGTAAAGTTGAGTTCTTATACACGGGGCTTATGGCGATCATTACTTAGAATCGTACATATTTGGTTTGTGTACCTTTAAAATTTTGCAGTTTTATTTGAAAAACTAGTATTATATTATAGAACTATCCATGTATATTGTATCAGAAGGAGAAAGTTTTTTATCGTTTAGTAATGGATGGCTAGCTCAGTGGTATGAAGTCGGCCTGTGGATCCTGAGGTCCCTGGTTCGATTCCCACAGGCGACAAATTTTCATAATTTGAAAAAGCTATCCCTGTGGCTCCTCCACCACTAACATGTTTGGGGGCCGTGATTTGACGACTGGTAACCGCACTTCACGCGCAAAATATATCACTTACCGAGATCTGCTTCAGCAGAGTGCCACATCCAGTAATGGGTAGAAGGCGTGATGATATATTTATTTATTTATTTATTTAGTAATGGACATATAGTCATGCAAAGCCTTGTTTTTAACGAAAAGTTAAGAATTCCAATTTATAATGGCAACACCACACGGTGGTATGGTATTTGAAAATTCACTAGACCAACAACCTTTTAACAATTCATGATATTCAAATCATAATAGGTATGAAACATTTATTTTATTCAATTTTTATATTTTTTTGAGCGTCAGTTTCGCCATTAGACAACCGATGGCGCCACCGTCACACTAGTACTACCTAAATTAAATTAAAAATCATTTGATATTCATGAAAATAATGGGAAGTACTATAGGGTACCGTATGCAGGATCGATTAAAACAAAATTATAATCCCTATATTTTTTTTGAATCCAATATTAACTGCTTTTGATGGAGCAATCTTTTAGCTTAAAGAAAATATACCTATTGGTTATAAGCGGAGGTCTTTAATTTTCAGGGGTGTAAGATTGCCAAGTTCATTATTAAATATGTATTAGAGAAATACGTACTGTATTGTATGTTCACAACATTTTAAGAATAATCGTTAGCTAAATTAGTCTTTAAAGAATGACAATGTGTAATTATTTTTATCCTTATAATGAAGCGTTATGAGCAAGGTAACGTAATTAAAATTAAATTATATGATATACACAAGTTTTAATATAGCTATATTAAGATGGGTTCATACTAGAGGTTGGCAAAAATATCCGAAATCCGAATCCGATCCGAAAGTCGGATAAAAGATCCGATCCGAAAGTCGGATAAAAGATCCGATCCGAAAGTCGGATAAAAGATCCGATCCGAAATTAGGATAAAACATCCGATCCGAAATTTACATACAGAACATTTAGGTATCCACTCTTAGTAAATAATTCCAATTCCTCTCTAAAGAAATATAACGCTACGTTATATTTATAAGCATTTATATTCTGTGATAAAAATAATTAAATAACGTTACAACAAAATATGTCTCTTTAGTTTTTTATAACAAAATTATGTATTAAATTTCATCTATAACGGATTTCGGATCGGATCTCGGATCGGATCTTCGGATCGGATTTCGGATCGGATTTCGGTTCGGATCTCGGATCGGATCTCGGATCGGATTTCGGATCGGATCTCGGATCGGATTTCGGATCGGATGTCGGATCGGATTTCGGATCGGATCGGATCTCGGATAGAGTCGGATCGGATCGGATCGGATCTTGAATCAAGTCGGATCGGATCGGATCGGATATCAAAATTTTCAAATATGCCGACCTCTAGTTCATACCTATCAATTAGTGGAAGCGTCTTAAAACTTGTAATCCAAATTACAATTAATGTCTTGTTTACGATGGATTTAATTTACAAATTTACAAGTTTATAAATATAAAATATACCGTGTGTCCCGCGTAAATGTTGGCATAGGCAGTTAACATGCAAAATCAGTCTTTTGTAAATAAAAAATGTCCTGCAAAAAACTGTGGAACCAAATTTTATAATACAAAACTGCCAATATTCCTACATCTTATTTAATACAGATTATTATATTTTGATAGCGTAATTTAATAAAATTAATAAAAATATATCTTAATTTTTCGCCTACTATTTTATTGCTACTGACATAAAGTTCTTACAATTTATTTTAAATATTTAAATCTGTCACTGTCATCTTGAATATTTTAAAAGTTGAGGACTGCCTAAATATTATTAGAATGTATTATGAAGGGCGCAGTACAAGACAAATGTCTGAATACTTCGTCGGGAACTATTAGATATTAGACATTAAAATATTCATAATGACACTGACAGATGAGAGTGATATTAAAATTTTAAAACAAATTGCAAGCTCTTTACGTCAATAGCAATAAAATACAGGGTGATCAAAAGGATATAGTTGGCAATACAATGGGGGATTCAAGTGGTAGAGCTTTTTAATATATATTTATTAAAATAAATTCTTGACCGTACATCATATTTAATACAATATAAAATCATACCATAAATGATATCTTTATTGCTGAAATACCTATGAAAGTTAAAGTTGAATAATTCAAATCGCTCATTTGTATTTCGCACTGCCATATTGCAATGACGTAGTTGCATTAAGCCAATCACAGAGCTTTGTCTGAAACGTTTGTCGGTGCTCAAGAAGACGAAGAAGAAACAAGCATTCAGCATTCTACGATTCTACCAATGACGTATAATACTAGACGAATTATACCGTATTCAAGTCAATGCAGTGTTGTGCAGCAGAGAGGAATGGAATAAATAGAGGGCCCGCCGGAAATTTAAATTTTAAATGCCACTCTCAACAACAGGATATGAATTTATGTATCAGGCTTACCAATTTCAAGTAGTTTTTTTTATTGCCAACTGTAACAATTCCTTCTGATCACTCTGTAGTAGGAGAAAAATTAGGAAATATTTTTATTAATATCATTAAATTACGTTATCAAAATCAAATAATCTGTATCAAATAAGATGTAGGGATATTGGCAGTATTATGATATAAAATTTGGACCCATAATTTAATGCGAGACTCTTTTTATTAAAAAAAAAACTGATTTTACATGTTAACTGCCTATACCCACATTTACGTGGAACACACAGTATATATCTGCCTTTACTGGTTTATGATGAATTTAAATGCGTTAATCTTTGCACTTACACGTAACCAGTCTTTTTCTGCACTTGTTATAAAAATAACTATTAAATTCACCACCCGGTGTAACAATATAGACATCAGGTATGTTTATCGCATTCATTCTTATTGAAAAGTTTGTAGCTTGCAATTAGTCATTGGCTTAGTAACTACTTACAATTAATATTATGATTTTGTGAACGTTATTATTATTTGACAAAAGATAAACAACTGTAATTACTATTGTAATTCCTAATTAGGTACTTGCGAAAGTAGTTTTTAGAGGCTTCCTTTCATTACATAAAAAGGACCTTCACAGTAATTATTTGCATGAGGTTCAGGAGGATTATAAGACGATCCTGACTAGATAAGTCGGTTATCAATGTTTGGATAAAGTAACAAATAACTAATTAAAATTATTACATAGAAATCACAATGTAATTACAATAGTATATAAATAACAAGCATCGAAAGTGGAAGATAACGTGCGAGTGTACAAATTGAAAAACGAAGCGCGCAGCACACGAGCACAGTTATCACACTGTCGAGCGAGTTATGTACACTATTTTCCAGACGACCACAAAATATTACTAAAAAAAAGTTTACAAGAGCAATGTTGGTACACTTTGAGAGCTGATGCGTTTTTGTAGATGAGCGTTGACGTTTGACGTTTGAGGTTAGGTATTGTGCAACTGTACTAACCATATTGTCAAAATATTAAATAATGCTAAAATATTAGTAAATAAATAATTATTAATTTAAAAAATTAGATTTATCTGTGCAAATGTGTTGAAAACTCTGCCAAAACTTCAATCTAAATAATAATTCAAATTCTTTTAATTTATTTTATTATTTTTCTTTCATCGTAATGCCATCTGTTGTCAATCAGTGGAACTTCACCTGATATGTTAGAAGTGTACGTTAGGCTAACATATCAGTGTATGTTATTCTCAACTTTCCGTAGTAGTTTATGATGTGTTGTTATAGTTACATTCATAAGTGGTCGTCTGAAAATTATATTTACTGTCATTTATTGAGACTTTTAAATTCTGGCCAGTTGCACTGCCATCAAGTGTTACTTAAATAAAGAAATATTGAATCGGATTTTTGACAGCAATGTTTATGAATTCATTTGGCGTTATTTCTTGGTTGTATATTGTTTTACTTAATATTTATAGGACATTGGTGCAAATGAACAAGTGAAGTAATATTTTGGTAAAGATCTATATACCTCTAAATATTAAAAACGAGATAAGAAGCCCTGGAAAATGTGTCGCTTGTATCGCTTTAATGCATGATTGTTCAAACTTATTACAATCAGGAACTACATAGGCTCTCTGTGACTTATTGGTGGGTCGCAAAAAAAAAAAACATAATAATAATAATATATCATCACGCCTTCTATCCATTACTGGGTGTGGCACTCTGCCGAAGCAGATCTCGGTAAGTGATATATTTTGCGCGTGAAATGCGGTTTCCAGTCGTCAAATCACGGCCTCCAAAGATGTTAGTGGTGGAGGAGCCACAGGGGTAGCTTTTTTGAAATTATGAAAATTGTTTGTCGCCTGTGGGAATCAATAATACAAGTTTCTGAGTTTAAGAACCAACAGTTCAGTCTCCTAATAAAGTGTCTCATAAATTTATCGGTACAAACAAAAACAAGCACATCAAGAAATGATTGTTAATATAGGCTAATAAAATTAAGATCGCTGCGCCATCTAGAACACTTCGCGAACTACTGTATCCAGGATAGATTTTTGACGTTTTAAAACTACAAAACTTAAATCACACTTTAATATTATAAAACACAAAATAACTCTCTCTTTTGTATTTAATTTATTTACACGAGTGTCACTATATATTAAATCTATTGAATTTAGCTCTTTTTGTATTTATTAAATGTATAACAGTAAGTCTTTCCGGTGTATTTACTTGTACTTCAGAATCTCAAAACGTTTTCGGTCAATTATTTAATAAATTTATTATAGTACCTACTGTTTCTTTCTCTTCTACTGTATTTGTATCGTGACTTTCCTCTATTTCGGCATTATTATGCGTAGCGTTTTAATATTCACTTTGTCCGACATTTTGCATCTCAATGGAATTTTTCATTCTCAAAATTTTGTCACTATTTTAAATTTGTTTATCGGATTTTCTTTGCCTTTAGCAAATTCATAGGTATTGCATTTAGTTTAAGATGTATAGCGAAAATTTTTTATTTGACAACATTTCTATTTACATATTACTTGATTAACTGCGTACCATGAAAAAATAGTTATTTGTTTCATTAGGACGAAAAATACCAGTTTTCGTATGAAGTAATAATAGTTATAAACAACATTTTTCCTACAACTGTGCGATTTAGTAAATCACTAAAATATTATTAAAATTTATAAAATTTTAATGATATTACACGAGAACGATATTTTACGGCGTTGCTATGGTTTGTTTGTTGATTGCTTGCACATTGTTCTACGTTATTTAAAAATATTTCACTAACGTCAAGATAATTTCTTCAAAATCATCTTGATTCGAATAGTACAGTGAGTGATTCTTCTTTATCATTAACACCTCCAAAGATAATTGAAGCTCCGGATCATACTATGTTGGATCTATTTTCGACAATGACAATCAACCTGCTGCTGGTACTTCTAAAGCTTCCGAAATTGTTGTCAATAATATTACTGTTAATAATATGAACAGGTACGGAAGAAATCAATGTTTCTTTAGACAATACAAAAGTTTCCACTTCACATTATGTCAATATAAGCAACTGTAACAACTGTGTTAATAATATACACAAACAATAAATATGATGTATTTCACTTACTCTTTAAATAAAACCATTTATCGATATATTTTACTTTGTTCGGTTCTTTTTATTAGTTGTCTACAGATTAGATATACTGCAAATTAAGGTTACGTTTATAAACGTCAAAATATACTACTGCATATTTACTAGCGCTGGCTCACCGTATCTTCTACTTCCATAAGCGTCTGTGGCCAAAATATGAACTCCGCGCTCTGCGCGAAATTTAAATCGCTGTCAAAACAATTTTCTTTTGACAGTTACGTAATGAAGCACTTTCCGCACTAGTGTTTCTTTGCTTTCGGAAACGCACTTGGTCTGCATTCATCTACTTTCCATACGTAACCAAGGCAATTATAGTTACGTAATAACAAAGAAATCGCACAGTTGTAGGAAAAGGTTATTATTATTATATTATTCATCACCATGACAATTGTAGTAAAAATGTTATTTTTGGTCCTAAGACGTACCCATAGTAACATAAACATTCCTGATATAGCATTCTTTTACTAATGAAAAAGTTGAAATGAAAAGTAATATTTCTTTGTCAAATGTAGTGAACATACTACCGTAAGCGGGTTAATTTTTTTTCTCTATTTTTAATCGCAATAATCCATACTGCATATTTATCTATTAATTCGGCAACACTAAATTTTGTCTCAAATTTTACTTTTTGTGTTTCTTTCTCTGGCAATACATGAAAAGATACATCTAGATGTTTTTTTTACATCCTGGTACGCAGTAATAATCGTTCTACATTATATATTTTATCAACACACCGAAAATATTTCAAAATATCTGTATCTAATATATAATAACAGTTCAAAATGAATCCTGCATACAGTAGTTCTAAAAATTACCGCTAGGTGGTGTAACGCTTAGTTGCATTTGCCTATAGTTTTTATAATTTCAAATATGATTTCGATGCGATATTTTTTCTTTGTTTGATAAATACATTTATTAGGAGTAACAAGAGCCAATATTTCTATCTCCTTATAAAGTACTAAATAAAGGATGTCAAACAAACAAAAAATATCGCATCAAAATAATGCTTCAAATTATGAAAATTATGTGAATTTTTTGGTATGCTATTTTTTGTTTGTTCAACGGATACATTTATAAGAAATGATTTTAGGATATTGAAATACCAGCCCTTAGAATGTAATAAAAAAGAATGTTGCAATTAATAAAAATGAATTGTAAGAAAATAATTTATATCATTGCGACGCAATAATTTCATTTTTACATGAGTTCGAATCCGTGCAATGATTTCAAAACAAACTTGAGTCACATCACAAAAATAATCATTCGTAATAATAAATAATTCCCAAACACACAGGATTTAAACAAGAACATTTCTAATACTTTATTATAACTTAACCATCATCAGGTATGTACACACACAGCATTCATCTGTCTTAGGTCATCTGGTTCATATATACAAAAAATTATATTTATAAATATACACAATATAATAATGCTTTGTTATCTAGCGAAAATGCAATCATATAATTTTTTACACCGAAATTACATTAACAGTATATTACATAATAAGCTCAGACAAAACATTACTAGACGGAGAATAACGGCGTTTGTTGTGAAGTAGAAAGGGTTAGAATAACTGGATGGTGAGGCGGGTGCGCGGCAAAGAGTACCATTTGGTGTTATGCGGGTTGCATTTTTGTTGATGACAGTTATCAGACGCGAGCATTTTATTTATTTAAATACTAACGTGCGTATACAAAACACTTAATATGTCAAAAACTAACCTTTACTTTGATGTATGAAAAGTAAGTAATTGAATAGGAAAATAACTACACAAATGTTTGCAACTCGCATAACATCAAAGGGTACTCGATCCTTGCCGCGCACCCGCCTCACGCACAAGTTACTCCAACTCTTTCTACTTCACAACACTGCATTGACTTGAATACGGCAGAATTTGTCTACTTATGTTTTGTCTGAGATAATAAGTCAGGAAAATGATATTTTACCAGATTAAACGGTTGTTTGAAATACGAGGCCGCAGGCCGAGTCTTTTAATCCGCTGAATAAAAAAAAACACTTTCCTGACGTATTATGTATACAATTTTTTCGGAAACCGTTTAATTTAATCAATAATGTAAAATAAATCATGCAAAATGTTTAAATTTTTCGATATGAATTGTATTGACAGCAGACTACATATCCAAGGTTACAACAAAAAAACAATGAGGTAAAATACAAAACAGTCAGGTAAAATTTTTACCAGACTGTTTGGTACTTTACCAGACTGTTATTTTTGTTGTAATCTTAGATACGTACTTTACTTGACCGTTTGGGTAAAAATCTACTTTACATATTAAAATTGGTCAGGAAAGTAGGCACTTTCTTGTCGGTTTCAGAAAAATTTTATTTTACACAAATATGACTAAAGATTTTTAATTTGATTAATAAATTGTTTTATCCACAACTCATATATAATGAAGCCATTATAACACTGATTTCAGTTGAATTATATGGCTCATAAAACACTAGTGTTTTATATTCCATAAAACACTGTAAACAACTTGTTACTTAGCAACCACTTCATGATCTACCGTATTTTGGGAAACTATATATAACCGAATCAACGTTAAAGGTAACGACCCATTTTCTTCGATACCTATAATTATGAGTTGTGGACGAAATTTTATATTACACTTGTGTTTTATTGGTATATAAAATTGTATTGTATAATAAATAACTATTATAAATTTCCTAAAATTAGTATAATAATAAATTCAGAGTTCGCGAGTTGTACAGCGAAATTTAGCCAATTCTAATAAAAATTGTTATAGATCAGATTTAACAGATTTTAAATATTACTAGCTGAGATGTTCAATTGCATGAAATACTTAATATTCGTCAAATAAATAAAAAATATTGCCCTTGACAATTTAAAATTTATATTTCATCCGCATTTTCTTTATTTCAAGAAATAAATTAAATAAATATAAATAAATATATCACGACGCCTTTGACCCATTCAGGGTGTGGCATTTTGCCGCGTCAAATTTCGGTAAGAGATATATTTATGCACATAAGATGTTTGTGGAGGAGGAGCTACAAGGATAATTTTAATGTTGTCAAAATTGTTTGTCGACTGTGGGAATCAAAACCGGGTTTTCAAATCCGCAGGTCGACTCGATACCACTGAGCCATGTACCCCATAAAAAAAAACAACCCATAAGGAATAAATTATTAGATACTTTATTAGAAAGTGGCCTCAAAATATATATTTTTTATTAATAAATATGAAAGAAAATGTATGCAGTGAGTTAATTAATAAACGAGTCAGTGATATTTAACTCAAGCTTTTTCTCAATCGTTTTAGGCACGAATGCTTAAATTTTTCCACATAAAATTGTAGACAATAAAATTTGAATTCCATTCAATTTGAAATTTAAAAAAAAAACAACGACAGACACTAGATTATGATAATGTTTTGCATACACGTTTAAAATTATATTTTAATAATTTTTTCTCATAAAATTTCTTCCTATTCTTAATATGTATTGTATAGTTGTGGTATTGAGCTCAATCTAATTTCATATATATATATATATATATATATATATATATATATATATATATATATATATATATATATATATTACATAAACTTTGACAATGCCAAAGTATTAATTTACTCTTAAACCGAAATCTTTTGTCCTTTGAAGTTTTTCTCTGATATTAATATTAAATATTATATATGGTTTCATTTCTCCGAGACATACTGTATATAGGGACAAATATCTATTTTCTATACTATCAATTCTAGTCCTATAATATAAATTACAAAGTTGGGAGCGAACTTAAGTGCTACTTTTTGATGCGAAGAGGTTCCCAATTATATTTCCGGTTTCGCCGGAAGCTATGTAATCGTTGATTTTTTAAAATAAAAGAATACATACTTTTTAAATTTTCAATTAGCAATAACTATACTCCATTTTATCTTGGAAAATAGCAGACGGCACTGCGGATGTAGTCCGTTTTATATCCGCCTATTATTTTAACTTAAAATAATAATAAAAATGTGAAATATAAATTACCAAATCATAAACGAATGTAAGGATGTCTTCGTCCTATCTTCGTCAACAATATTTTCTAAGGTGAAATAGAATATAGGTTATTTTATGTTAATTAAAAATACTTTCAAATATATATATATATATATATTTGAAAAATCTGGATGTGCTAAAACTGATTCAGAACATAGTGCATTTTTTAAATAAATATACACATATATATATATATATATATATATATATATATATATATATATATATATATATATATATATATATATATATATATATCGTCCATTTAAAGAAACAACAATAACATCGCTTTCGGCAAAATTGGAAATAGAAATTTTAAGTTTTCTTTAAAAGAAGAAGAAAACTTGTTAAATGAGCAATTTAACATTGCTGTCAAACATTTGGTACGATATTTTTCATTTAAATAATCCTTAATAACTAAGTGAGAGCGATGCACCTGGATGAATCTTTGAATAAATTTTTTACAACGGCAAGTTATACATTTAAAAATGGGAACAAAAAGAGATATTTCGCATTAGTGAGAGAGCTAGTTGACAAACTATGATCAATTAGAACATATGTTAAAAGTATGCTCAGGAGACCGATTCTAATACGTAGCAACCAGTTGTAGCGACTGGCTTGACGTCATTTATTGTCGCTACCGATAGTGTAGCCACCTTGCAGGATAAAATGTAACTTACGTGTGACATCATTATTGGCGACTAGACATTTTCTAGCGGCTTACTGCTAGCAACGGCTTTGAACCAGTCGCCAACTCAGTCGCTATGTCCTATTCGTTTGTTTTGCAGTGTCGTGTTTTGAAAAGTTTGGTTATTTTAATAAATAATACTAAATTCGTATATAAGAATTTGTTTATTGACAAATTGTCTGATGGTAATTATTAGAAAAAAATTTGGAAAAGCAATGAGCTTTCGCCGGGATTTTAACCCAGAACCTTTCATTCGCATGATGACTGGTCTAACCATTTGTGCTACAAACACTCGGCGAGTACTCATGCTTTTTCGTGCAATCTTTAGTTGAAGAAATGTAAAGTGACATGGGTTGCGTCAATTCGTTACAAGTCAACAACCTAGTATGCAATGGGTGAATTCCCTGGGTGAAATTATTATAAGAATTTGTTGAATGACAATTTGTTTGTTGGTAATTATTAGAACTTCAACTAAAGATTGTACGAAAAAGCATGAGTATTCGCCGAGTGTTTGTAGCTCAATTGGTTAGAGCAGTCATCATGCAAATGAATGGTTCTGGGTTCAAATCCCGGCGAACGCTCATTGCTTTTTCAAAAATTATTTCTAATACTAAATATAGAAACATAGTTACTATTTCAATCAACAAAGTGGACTTGTTAACAATAAACAATCACAAAAAGCGGCAACATGTTTTTCAGAAATACCACATCAAAATATATAGTCTGATCTTTGTAACCAACAGTAGAAAATAAATTCCCTAGAAATTTAACAAAGTCGCCTGACGTCATCAAAAATACGTCATTCAACTAAATATTTGGTTGCTACGAACTAGAATCGGTCTCCTGGTTAATCGTGGTCTGACAACTAACTCTCTCATTAGTGCGAGATGTCTCTTTTTTTATCCCTTCCATCTCTTCTTGGCGTGACGTCAATTGTATAACTCTTCATTTATATATCGCGGCCCATACTTTCAAAACCACTGCTCTAAACTAAAGTTTGGACATTGCAATATTTAACTTTATGTTTTGGATTTACCAAAATAATATTTTGAAGTATGAATGGTAAGATAACATGAGGTCAATGTCTTCAAAACTCAAGTTAAAGTCATATATCTGAACCTAATTTTCATTTGTGAATGCACCTTCAAACCAAATGGAATTCAAGTTCGCTCCGATCCTATATTAAATACTCTTAAACTAAGTGACTCGAAAATTACACATTGATTTATACCGATTTATTACTCGTATTTTCATCCAGACTAAAATTTTCTAAACACATTGCTTTAAATTTCTCCGCATCAACTTCTGTAACGATGATAGCATTCTTCGAGGCATCAATTTTGTTGGCGTAATCCACGAGGAGTGCACCTGCCGCATCTCCCTGATACACGGGATACACGTTGTGACGAATTGCTTTAGTTGCAACAGAAGGGTCTAAGAGAACCGCCATCACTTTTGGATCGCATGCTGACCATTGTTTACTTCTTTGGAGAGAGTATTCTTCTATGGCGTTTAGAAAATCCATGATTGGACTGCGAATTTTACCTAGAATAGAAATACACTTAAATTTTATTTGGACTCTTCTAATTTCTTTCTAGGTGCTTAAGGTAGTTCTAGCGTGAAAAATACGAAACACATTCATCGTCTGTGAACAAATATATTCGCTTGAAAAGTTGAGTTCTTATAAAGAGGGCTTATGGCGATCATAATTCAGAATCGCACATATTTGGTTTGTGTACCTCTAAACATTTGTAGTTTCATTTGAAAAACTAGTATGATGTTCTAGAACTATCCATGTATGAATGCGAGTAATCAAACCTCAGCGTAAATGCCTAAATTTTTAAAGGATGCAACCAAATTATCAGTCATGTATCGGAACAACAAAAACAAATTTACTTGTCTATCTATCTAACTGTATAATCAAAGGTGTAAGGTTGAAATTTAAGTTAAATTTTCTTCGAAAACATTGAAAATAAATACACAAAAATATTAAAACAGTAGCGTCACAGATCATAATATACTACTATAGATAAGAAACTGCCATGTTACGCACTGGGACTGTATTTGGCGCCATCTGAGTAGTGGAAGTTTAACTATAGTCATGTATATAGGCGACCCGATATGCATATGTAGGCAGCTTGTAATTATTTTATATTTATTTAAAACTACATAAAATAAAAATTAATAAACAAATATTAAAATATTCTCCTGTATACAATTTGTTTATAATTTGAACTGTTTCAATTGCATTTTATCCAACTTTTGTGAACTTGAAAATATATTATGACTTCCTCATCTAAATATTATTTATTATATTATCACTTACTTACCAGTAGCAGTGCAGTTTTTTTACACAACTATTGATATTAGTTGATGACATTATTTATATGAAATTATTTCACAAATAAAAATTAATTGGATATTTGACAGATTACAAAATTTGAAATATATACAAATGACAACTACAGGAACAATCTAGTAACCAATGATTGCCGATCTAAAATGGATGCGTTCATATAAAGACTATTAGCGCCATTCCTTAGGTGGAAGTCTAACTATAAACACAGTCCCATGGTTACCTATATAACTTTCCGCTGCCTGAGTAGCGTTCTATGTAACAGCATACAAATCTCATGAGAGTGCTCATTTGCTGTAGTTTCAAATTTCGCCATTGGTTCGCATTCTTATTGAGATATTCCAATATAGAATGAACTTTTTAAAAACTGCCGATCAGTTTTACTGGCTTACTAATAATTTTAGAGAAAAATTATTTTGCAAGGAGGGAGATATAATTCGGTTTGTGAAATAAAATTTAAGGAATGTGCGACGAGGGGAAATCAAATTCAATCCCTCCTATTCACTTATCATTCATCTTCTTTCTTCGACGTACAAAACATATGCGTAAAACATCTCAAATTATTATTATTTTTTTAATGACCCTAAACCGGTTCTCAATTGTGTATTTAAGGAAGTACTAGTGATTGGTTGTCGAAATGCAAAACTGACGCTCAAAAACAAAAATTGAATAAAATAAGTGTTTTATACCTATTATGATTTGAATATCATGAATTGTTAACAGGTTGTTGGTCTAGTGTATTTTCAAATACCATACCACCGTGTGGTGTTGCCATTATAAATTGGGATTCTTAATTTTTCGTTAAAAACAAGGCTTTGCATGGCTATATATCCATTACTAAATTATCAAAAACTTTCTCCTTCTGATACAATATTCATGGGTAGTTCTAGAACATCATACTAGTTTTTCAAATGAAACTGCAAAATTTTAGTGGTACACAAATCAAATGATGATCGCCATAAGCCCTGTGTATAAGAATTCAACTTTACAAGCGAATATATTTGTTCACAGATGATGAATGTGTTTCATATTTTAACAGGATGCGTATGACCAGCCAATGTTTACATGCGCCAAATTTCATTCGGATCTGCAAAAACAAATTCACGCTAGTACTATCTTAACTGGACGATGGGCCTTTCCAGACTTTTTTGAATTTTGTATATATTAATCTACGTAATAAAATTATTATACCAAAAATTTTTTTTTTAAAACTTGTATTAAGCATTGTAAAAATATTTAAACTTTCGAAATAAACGAATGTGACGTAGTCGCATCTTAGCTTAAAGAGAGACAGATAAGACAGAGATAAATAACACGTAACTTCACGTAACGTGCGTCGTTGTCAGTAGAATCCTCAGACAAAACATAACTAGACGGATAACAACGGCGTTTGCATTGACTTGAATACGGCATAATTCGCCTAGTATTATACGTCATTGGTAGAATCGTAGAATTCTGAATGCTTATTTCTTCTTCGTCTTCCTCTCAGTAAAATTGAGCACCGACAAACGTTTCAGACAAAGCTCTGTGATTGGCTTGATGCAACTACGTAATTGCAATGAGCGTTTTAAATTATTCAACTTTAACTTTCATATTTCAGCAATAAAGATATCATTTATGGTATGATTTTATATTGTATTAAATATGATGTACGGTCAAGAACTTATTTTAATAAATATATATTAAAAACCTCTACCACTTGAATCCCCCCATTGCAGTGTTTTTTGTTATTGTTATTGTTATTGCGCCTTGAAAGTAGATTTAAAGCGGATCCTATATGTAAATAATAGTATAAAATGACGTCTGAGCGATACTATTGATAAATGAATATATTTACCTAGTACTTGTCGTCGCCATTGTTTGCTAATGGCGCTGTGATAGATGCAGGTCTCCCATGATAGAGTTATAATTGGGGGGCCAGTAGAATTGAACACGATATAGTTGGCTTCTGGATCCATAAACGCATTGAATTCGATGCCAGGTTTTATGTTACCAATTCCTGAAAAAAAAAACTTTTATATTTATTTGTATCTAGGCCAGGCGTCGATAACCTATGGCCCGCGAGTCGGTAAGGCCTTATTTATTTGGCATTTTTAAAGTAACTCGGTAGGTTACTTTTGCTTAACTGGTACGTTTTAAGTAACTCAAAACAGTTTCTGAACTGATCCTACTGCCCCAGCTATTTTGATGGGTTGGCAGGTTGAACCCGTTTTATATCTTTTCTAATCAACTTGTGTTCCTTGTTATTCGCTTTGAATTGGTGGTACCGTAATTAGTATGTAAACAGATGTCACTTAGAATGTGCATTCAGATTTTTACAACTAACGCTAGATGCAACAATTATTTCGAAGTATCGCGAGTTAGTTCTAGATCAGTTTAGGGTTGACCCCAAAGTTTCCAAGCAAATACAGCCTATGTGATCTATTTGCTAATTTCAAGTGACCCACTTGAGTGCGGCAAATAAAAAAAAAATCATCTATAATCTTCCAAATTTAGCAATAATATAGGATTTTTTAAATTTTGCGAATATTTGCTTTCCTGTAGAGAGAATAAAAAAATGGTTTAAAATTTAATGTTACTTTTAAAAACATTCACGTTGTTAGGCTAGTATGTTTGTAGTACTAGACATTTGAAAAATAAAATGTGATTTTTTTGTCAAAAATAAGATAGCCATGAAAATAAAAAACAAATAAAACAAAATCTCATTCGGAAGGATAAACTCAATAATTAAGATAAGTCATAACTAAGCTGTCAAAAGGAGATTTTTATTAATTTCTGTTTTTACTTTCATGGCTATCTGATTTTTGACAAAAATGTCACATTTTCTCCCTTATTCTGTAACTCGATGATTTTCTGTTAATGGTCGATAAGCTAATGACAACCCTGATTTTTTATGATTAATCCGTAGATTACCATCATTTCGACGTTCTGTGATCAAAATCTTATATCTTGTTACATCTACTTTACGTTTTGTATTTTGTCCTCTTTTAAATCTGTCAGTAATTAGCTCAGTGGTATCAAGTCGGCCTGTGGATCCTGAAAATCCTGGTTCGATTCCCACAGGCAACAAATATCTTTGGGGGCTGTAATTTGACGACTGGTAACCGCACTTCACGCGCAAAATATATCACTTACCGAGATTTGCTTCGGCAGAGTTCCACACGCAGTAATGGGTAGAAGGCGTGATGATATATTTATTTATTTATTTAATAGTAGATAATAAAATTGCAATGACTTTCTTTTTTGGGCTCAGTAGTACAGAGTCGGCCTATGGATTTAGAATCCGAGTTCGATTTCCACAGCCGACAAACAATTATTTCGGCTACGGAAGGTGCAAAGTAAAATGTGATTACTGATTTAGATGCAGAATTTAATTGCCTACAATTTTTATTTGAAGCATTTTTCTCCATAATTAACAGACCACTATTCCGTAACGAAAAACTGATTTCCCATGTTAAACGCTTATGACCGGATTTTCATGTTACATCCGATATAGGAGTATTCTGAGCGATACTACACAACTTTTTGTTCAAAATGAAACGAAACTTGAAACACTGTCGTGCACGCACCACTACAGTAAAATATATTACCTTCCACACTGCCACCCATCCAATACACCTGTTTCAAATTCTTCTTGAAATTGGGGTCGAGCCTTTGCGCCAGAGCTAGGTTGGAGAGCGGTCCCAGCGCGATGACACCCACCTGTCCGTGGTACTTTCGTGCTAGACGCACCAGCGCTACAGCCGCGTGTTCGCCCTCTGCCTCCTCTAGCTTTGGTGGAGACGGGTCCGGCACGTCACCGAGACCATCTTTGCCGAAGAATCCGTCGCCTGAAGGCGTAACTATGAGGGATCTGTCGGCCCCTCGGTACACGGGAATCTAAAAGAATAGTTACATGTACATAGGATGTTTTGATACTTCGAGAAAAAAATGAAGTTTACCATTAATAAACCTAATGCTGGCTTGCAAGAAAAAATAAAGAGCTCTTTAGTTGAAGAACTGTTTATGTAGTAACAGTATCAATAGAGATTTTTCTGAAATTTATTGAACCGTTAGTTGCTAATGAACCAATAAAACTTTCATGCAACCCAGCATGAGAATGAGAATTCATGATAACTTTTCTTTTTCCGTCATTTTGTTAATGTTATTATTTATGAAACGTCAAAATATTAATTTTTATTATATTTTTTAATAAAATTCACGATAATAGATAAAAAGTTGTACGATATTAGTATAGTAATGTATTAACGTAGTTCTAGTCATGACCAACTTCATTGAATTGCGCTACGATTATTATGGCCGTTTCATATGTCATTAAAATTCCTAGTTTCAAATTTACAGAGCGGGCACGTCAACTAGCGCCTCTAACGAGATACGTCGTAACTAAATTTGAAAATACTGCCGCATGCATAGAATGAAAAAATCCTAAAAACAAGTCTAGTCATTGTATATTTATTATCATACGATCTTTACAGTAAAATACTAACCGTTGCCACCAATAATTCAATAATACTTCCTTTTTTTCACCTATAAACACTTCAAACATTTTAAATAGGTAGACAATATGGCGGCATTATTTATCTGAAGTGACAGATAATGCTACGTTGCCAAATGAAATTCACTTAGTCTAGACTAGCTAGTCACTTTAGTCGAAAGCTCAGAATACTAGTCATAATATTGAATAATATTGAATATATAAATAAAATACCCAGTTTTAAATGTATTTTGATCACATAAACATCAGTTTTCAAATATTTTAAGGCTGTTTTTTTAATTTGACAGCGTTGCCACTTTCCTTTAATAGAAATAGAAAGCACTAGATGGCATTACTTGACGTACCAAAACTGTAAAAAACTCACGACAAATTTTTATATAGCAAAATGATGAAATGAAACGGCCATAATAAGCGTAGCGCAATTCAATGAAGTTGGCCATGTTCTAGTATGACGGTGGCGCCATCAGTTGTCGAGTGGCGAAACTGACGCTCAAAAAAATATAAAAATTGAATAAAATAAATGTTTTACACCTATTATGATTTGAATATCATGAATTGTTAACAGGTTGTTGGTCTAGTGAATTTTCAAATACCATACCGCCGTGTGGTGTTGCCATTATAAATTAGGTTTCTTAATTTTTCGTTAAAAACAAAACTTTGCATGGCTATATATCCCTTACTAAACGATAAAAAACTTTCTCCTTCTGATACAATATACATGGATAGTTCTAGAACATCATATTAGTTTTTCAAATGAAACTGCAAAATTTTAGAGGTACACAAACCAAATATGTGCGATTCTGAGTGATGATCGCCATAAGACCCGTGTATAACGACTCAACTTTACAAGTGAATATATTTGTTCACAGACGATGAATGTGTTTCATATTTTAATAGGATGTCTATGACTATCTAATGTTTACGTGCCCCAAATTTCATTCAGATCTGCAAAAAAAATTCCACGCTAGTACTACCTTAAGTGTTTTATATACCAATAAAACACAAGTGTAACACAAAATTTTATCCACAACTCATAATTATAGGTATCGAAGAAGATTGGTCGTAACGTTTAACGTTGATTCAGTTATATATAATTTCTCAAAATACGGTAGATTATGAAGTGGTTGCTAAGTAACAAGTTATTTACAGTGTTTTAAGCTACATTCACAAATCGAAATTAGTTTTTGTTTTATGTTTTCCATTTTTGTTTTAATAACCTTGTAGACATGTTATCTTATGCAGCCATTCACAAATCAGTATTTAGTTTTGGTTTTAACACAAACGTTTACAAACTCCAAACTTATGTTTTAGTTTTACGTTTTATACTTAGGAATAGACCAATAGGACGAAGCGTAGAATGATGTAGTGATATATACTTGTCTCTTTCTATCATCCTTTGCATTGACGATAACCTAAGTTTGTTTTTATTCGAGTGTCAAAATGAATGAAAATAAAAGCAAGAATCTAATACCTACTTTCTTATTATGATAATATTTATATTGCTCTTCCAAAAAATACGAAAGTAAACAAATAACATATGACAGCATGTGTAACTTAGCACATCTGACAGTTGCATTTACTGTATTACCGATCTTCTGAGTATAGCCGATCTTCTAAAATTTATGATAGATGTCACTACTAACTAAAATAGAAAAAAGCAAAACTATTTGTGAATGGCACCTAAAAACACACTAAAACATAAAGCATAAAACAAAAACTAATTTCGATTTGTGAATGTAGCTTTATGGTATATAAAACACTAGTGTTTTATGAGTCATATAATTAAACTGAAATCAGTGTAATTATGTCCTTATAATATATGAGTTATGGATAAAAATATAAAATCAATGTTGTATGCGTCTTTAAATTCTAAAATTAATAGGAGATCAGAAAATTGAAGAAAAAAACTAATATCCTATGTTAAATCCTATGTTTGCCGTTACCAACCATCACCCAGTATAATAATGATCATGGTTTACATTCATATTCAGCTCACCTTCAACTTCAGCACCCTCAGTGTCTTGAGAACATTAATCACCACGTTACTAACATTCGTGTTTCCGTGCGTGCACGTGATAGCGATGACTTCCGGGTATCCTGGTTTCTTTTTGGCCAGAGCTAGAAGTATGGCCATGACGTCATCGACGCCGGCGTCTACGTCGATGATTATCTTATTCAATTTTTGCGCACGGACGTACTGCAACGCATCTTGGGGTGGATTTGCAGGTATTGAAGCTGCCGACGTGAAACTAGAAATAGATCATGTTTATTTTTTTTTTGGTTTCATATCTTTTCTGTACTATCGCAAATAAGGTTATGGGTATCGCTAATGATATAAACTGCTATGGTGAACATAAGATTTTTCTAACTATAATAATATTAAAGTTCTTGAGTATTCGTACATGGAAAGATTAAAATATTACATATTCACTATTAATAATTGAAACGGTTCTGTATTAGGCAGCGGTCTCACTGAACGAGTCGTGTCGTGTAGTGTCGTGTCGAGTCCTGTCGTGTCGGTTAAAAATCGATGGTCCGGTCTCACTGATCGAGTTGTATAGATTGTTTGCTGTCAAGTACATTTCTCTTTTGACAAGTAAAAAATTGACAAATATGAAATTAAAGAATTTAGAATTAATTTATTTACAATTTAAATATAATAACTACATATTTCGTTCTGTAAAATGTCAGAAGCGGGCATAATTTTCTTGCCTCTTTGTTCAGTAAGTGCCCCTTAGCACTTGTCATTTACTTTTACATAATTTGGCTAAAATCAATTACAGATTTTATACAATTTCGTTAAATAAAATAATTGTAATCCTAAAATACAAATTTTATTTACCATCCTATTTTTTGTAAGCGTTCTGAAATGTGTCGGCAACATTTGTCAATAATATTTAAATTTGAATTCCCTGGCTTAGATTTATCGTAAAGATCAATTGATTAATATATCAATTTCGCTTGAGGTCCACTCTTTATCATTTAGTTTAGTTGATTCCATTTTTACAACGAACTGTCATCAGATGACATAAATAATAATAAACATATGCACATAACCTGTCATAAACTGACATCGAGCAGCATCGAGCGTCGAGTAAAATTCAAACCTACTTGAAAATCAAACAACTCGACGGCACTCGACGCAAAACGATGGTTCAGTGTGACATCCGCCATTACAATACACGTTTTGAAATTTGCCCACGATTGACGGTACTCGATCAGTGAGACCGCTGCCTAAGAAATAAATAAAGTTTTTGTACTCGCATAAAGCTACATTCACAAATCGAAATTAGTTTTTGTTTTATGTTTTCCATTTTTGTTTTAATAACCTTGTAGACATGTTATCTTATGCAGCCATTCACAAATCCGTATTTAGTTTTGGTTTTAACACAAAAGTTTGCAAACTCCAAACTTATGTTTTAGTTTTACGTTTTATACTTAGGAATAGACCAATAGGATGAAGCGTAGAATGATGTAGTGATATATACTTGACTCTTTCTATCATCCTTCGCATTGACGATAACCTAAGTTTGTTTTTATTAGAGTGTCAAAATGAATGAAAATAAAAACGAGATTTTAATACCGACTTTCTTTTATAATATTTACCTTGCTCTTCCAAAAAATACGAAATTAAGTAAACAACATATGACAGCATGTGTAACCTAGCACATTTGACAGATGCATTTACTGTATTACCGATCTTCTGAGTATAGCCGATCTTCTAAAATTTATGATAGATGTCACTACTAACTAAAATCGACAAAAGCAAAACTATTTGTGAATGCCACCTAAAAACACACTAAAACATAAAGCATAAAACAAAAACTAATTTCGATTTGTGAATGTAGCTTAATTCAAAATAAGGTTTACATTACCCTGGAAACTGATGTAAAGTTTGATTTTGCGCACTATTGTTTCAAAGTAATTGAAAAAAACATGTATTTTTGATTATTAAAACGCTTATAGTATATTACATAATAAATCAGGAAAGTGATATTTTCCTTGTTATGTATATTAACGGGTGTTCAATAAGCCCTTGCTACGGGCTGTGAAATACGAGTATATGTCTGTATAATTTAACCTTAAAGACAATGTCAAACGTCATTCAAAATGAGGAAAGTGCAATTCCGTTTTATTTTGCTGAAAATAAGACTTCACTATACACGTGTCTTTGTTCCTGAGTAAACATATTACTCTAAAACAGTTCAAAAATAAATTATTGTTTTACTTTAATTTACGTCAAATAAATTATGATGTTTAAGGTTAAATTGTATGAATAAAATACAGACATGTGTTTCACACCCCTAGGCCACCCAGGACGCCAAGACTTATTGAACATCCGTTATTTTTTCTGAAACCGTTTCATTTAAACAATAATTAATCATAAATTACGAACAAAATCTGAATTTTTAGACATTGTTTAGCTATAGATTGATTAGTTATTATTAAAAGCTACACTTGAAATATAGTATCTAGGTAATTTGTAGGGTCGTTGATTTCCACTGAAGTTTGAATTTCTGAACGTTCGAACATTCGAGTGTTTTGAACTTCGTCAGAAAACTTCGATACATTGAACTTTCGAATCTTTTGAAGCTTCGAATTTACGAATTTTCAAATTTTTACCATTTTCGAATTTTTCGAAGTTTCGAATTTTCGAATTTTTTGCCACTGAATTAACGCCATATGTCATCTTCAAACACGCTGTCGCATAATTCGCGAAAAGACGGCCACAAATTAAATAATAAACTCGGCGAAGTATCCTGCAAAAACTTTGCAAGATTAGGGGTCATAATTAAGCCATTTACTCTCTTACCGCCCATCTAAATGCTATGGACTTTTAGTAAGAGGTTTTAAAATGACAATAAAAAGGATACAAAAACGTCTTAATTAAAACGTTTTTGACAGTGTAGCGAAATTTTAAGTCTAAATTGAATTAATTTGGCAAATATGAATTACTTACGAATTAATACAAAACTCTGCACATGAGTTTATTCTGAAAATAATTCATATCAACATGTCGTGTTCACGTCAGGATCCAGATTCACAATTCGAATAATTCGAAAATTCGTAAATTCGAAAGTTCGAATCCAAATTCGAAGGTTCAATAAATCCGAACAATCGAAGTCTCGAATATTCTAAAAATCAACAACCCTAATCTAAAACGAACTGTTCAAACTTCAATAAAAGTAAAACTACTGTAATAACGCGAGTTAAGTAACATTGCGCGCGGGTAGTATTTGGATGGATGACCGTCCAGAGAAAACCCGCGTTGCTGTTGACCATAATACCTAAAACGCAGATCAGGGCGTAATGGCGGCATATGACCTAAGTAGTTGGTCCGCCAAAGAAGCCACAAAAAAAAAACTACTGTATATTATAATAATTACTTGGCTTTAGAATATGAAGGAAACATATAAAATTGTTTTTAAACATTTATTTTCTATCTTTTAAATATATAAACATTATAAAATTGTAAAAGTATTCACTTGCACACAAATTTTCAAATTACGTTTCACTTGATAAAATAAATCACACACTTTGTCACGCAGATAATGATGCACAGAATAGAAACTTGTCACTTTTAGAATTATATACATGTGTACTTGTTAAAAATATATTCTATCTATAGGTACAATGTAAATCGCACATTTAATATTGAATCTAAAATCATGACGTCACACGCCCGTGGTCTATAACAATTTTAATCATATCTATTGACCTGTGCTAAACAAAACAACATCTACTAATGACATATATTTGACATGTGTCATAATTGACAAGTGTATTGCATGGAAATCAGGAATAGCTGCTAGGTACTTGGTATATCATTCGATTGTCCTACGGTGCGAAGTTATGTAGTACAAACAGTTCCAAAAGAAAATCTGTTTGTATATACCCGAATAAAGAATTATGAGCACGCCTATGATTCTAACAGCGAAATTTATACTGTACTATAAAAATAAAAAATAAAAACTGTAATACTCATACATAAAATTTGAAAAATACGTACCATTTGCATCCCAAGTAACTAATAAAGCTTGAAATATCACAACAATTTAGAATTTTCATTCGTTGACCAACGAAGTAATGCATAAGATAAAAGTTGCCCATAATTTTGCATTTTTTTTTAAGTTTTCATCTACATTTTACACTACTATTTATTCTGAACTTCCACACTAATTTAAAACAAAAAATAATAACAATTGCGATATTTTAGTTGTTTCTATTTTGTTACCTATATGAATGTAGTTGTTCTATAGATAAAGAAAATAATAATTTTGTAGTGTCACTGGAATAATGGTATATATAGACAGTATTTATTTGGCATTTTAAAGTAACCCGGTAGGTTACTTTTGTTTAATTGACACGTTATAAGTAAACCAGAATAGTTCCTGAACTGATCCTGCTGCCTCAGCTATTTTGGGCCGTATTTGTTTGGGAACTTTGGGTGCAACCCAAGGACGTTGAAAGGAGGGGATATGGCATTAAAGTCAAGACTGTGAGGCTCGGCAGATTGACAGAGACAGAAGTATTATTTCATGTACCGTGCTTAGCCCCTGCTACTGCGCATGTGTCATAGATTTGAAATTTAAATAGACAAAAAAGGATCATTCTCCCTAAAAGATTATAAATTTTTACAAGGAAACTGAAATTATCAACTTTATTATTAGCTCAGTTGTATGAAGTCGGCCTGTGGATCCTGAGAACCTTGGTTCGATTCCCACAGGTGACAAACAATTTTCATAATTTCAAAAGCTACCCCTGTGGCTCCTCCACCACTAACATCTTTGGGGGCCAAGATTTGACGACTGGTAACCGCACTACACGCGCAAAATATATCACTTACCGAGATCTGCTTCGGCAGAGTGCCACACCTAATAATGGGTAGAAGGCGTGATATTTATATATTTTATTTATCGATTAAAATAAATATTTGTAATTGTAATTGTTGAACAATATTTACTATTAATAACAAATATAAAACCTACTAATATGAAGAGGAAGTTTGAGAATAAATATCAAATTTATGTTTTTAAACAAATCAAAACTACATTACTTCAACAAACATAAGTGTAAGAATTAAAAAAACATACATACATAAAAAATATTTTTATTCATTTCTAAACAGAGTTAGTTTATTGATTTTTTTTCTTTTTGTTATATTATTATGAGTTAGTTGGGTCGCAGCAAATTTTAATCTAGCATCAATATGCACATTTAAAATTAAATCTATTAATTGCGTCGTCTTTACAAACTAAACACTTTGTTACCATCTTAGTCACAAAAAAATATGTCCAATTCCACACAGCGCAACAATTCAAACACAAATGAACACCTCGTGGTTGTGTTCACATACAACAACGCCTAAACGCCACTTTTCTTACACAAAAATTCAAAATATTTGGAAGAAGAAGAGATTTGGCTAAGCACGGTGCAGAAAAACTATTGTTGTCTCTTTCCCTTGCCCAAAACCTCATTTCAAGCAATGCTACAGTATCGTAATGCCATATCCCCTCCTTTCAACGTCCTTGGTTCAACCCTAAAATGACATAGAACTAACTCGTGTTACTTCCAAATAAATGATGTATCTCAAATGTCAGTTCTAAACATTAGCGGTACATTTAAAATCTGAATGCATGTTCGGAGCGACATCTGCTTAGTTTTGTTTGTGTGTTAAATTGCGCTCGTAATTGGATGTTTTAAGTCATCTTTACGTCAGAGTCTCATTTTTTAAATAATTTTGTCATCAGCAGTATCAAAATAATTTATTTCGAAGTCGCATTTATCATAATAATATCCTCTGTGACTACTATATTGCAAGAAACACATACTGCATATTGCTCTTCCAATAGTTTTGTATATTTTTTTCAGAAAATTGTTATAAGATTACTTATGTTTTTCATAAAAATAGCTTCTAACCTCTCTATACTATTACAAATCGCGATGCCGCCACGGATAACAAGGAACACAAGTTGATTAGAAAGGGATAGCAAACGGGTTTAACCTGCCAACCCGCTAAAATAGCTGGGGCTGTAGGGGTAGTTCAAGATCAGTTCTGGGTTTCATTTAACCGTTAAGCGTGCCAATAGGGACTTAAAATTTTGACGTCACATGTAGCAGACCCGAAGCAGACCCTCCCCACCACTCAATTTTGGGAGAAACAACAAATTTGTAGAAAGAGCGAGGTGACACCATGCCGAGTCAAACAACTGCTTTCTCCTTTCAGCACTACTCCCCTCAGATACCCACATTTATTTGACGTTTCACGTTTGGATCACGTGATAAACGTCAAACTGTAAAGCTATACCATGTTCGCTACATAACAAGGTATTAAATTCTATTTTACTCACTCTCTTAAGTTGAATTAGTAAAAATCTACTAATTTATAGTGAATATTAACTTTTTGAAAATGTCCAATGTATACCACTAGTAAATAGTAGTTGTTCACTTCTTCAATTAGTGAAACTTGTCACATTTTTAATTAGTGAATTTTTTACTAATAAAAAAGTAAAATTCACCAAATGAAAATGTGATTTATTTACTAATGAAATAGTGAAAATTCTACTATTGAAAAAGCAAATTTTCTACAAATCAAAAAAGTAAAACTCTTTTTAATGAATATTTAATAATAATTTATTGAAAACGTAAAAATTCACTACATTTATAAGTTAAAGAAAATTAAATTACTAACTGCTTCTATTTTTTGTCTTATTCGGTGTCCATATCATCGCTATTGTATATAAAACAAAAATAATTGACATATTTCCAAATTTCTAACCTTAAATAATTTACGTCAGTAGTGATATTGAAAAAGAAAAAATCATTGGAGTTAATTTATATTCAGAATTAATGTGGACATGTAACATAGTTGAAATGTGACAATAATACGGAAATTACAACAACAATCTTCTCAATGTTCTATACAGGAACCAAGTACACACACGCGTAAAACTTATACTGTTGACACGGTGGCGCCACTGAATCGCTTGAGGACTACTAATTCGATAGTAGCTTTGGATCTTATCACCATTTTAATTAGTAGAAAACAACCGATTAAAAAGTGCAGCTATTACCTTACTAAAATTTTAGTAGTTTCAATCTTAAACTACTAATTTTTATGTAGTTTTCATACTTACTATTTCAATTAGTGAATATTCTACTAATTCAACTTAAGAGAGCACAAGATGGCAACCAAAAAATTTAAATTGTTTAAGTCTATATTAAACAAAAGTAACCTACCGGGTTACTTAAAAATCCTAAACAAATACGGCTTTGCTGGGTTGGCAGGTTGAACCCGTTTTTAATGTGGTGAAAATTGTTTGTGAGCTGTAGGAATGGAACCCGGGTTCTTAAATCTACAGTCCGACTCGATACCACTCAGCCACCTACCCCATAAAAATAATAGATATAATTACTTGAGCTCCTTATACACTCCAAGAAAAGTGATTGCATTTCATTGATCTTTGTTAAACCATGTGAGTTTTAAGTTGGTATTAAATTGGCATTTAAGTTTTCAAAATGTAAACGAGCACTCAATAAAATTGAATGGGCATTCGAATTCGAACATCCCGAGTTCGAATCCCACTCAAGCTAAAAATTTATGAACTACGACATTGCGACTCGGTGAATAGCTCTGTAATGTCATTGGAATTAAGGTTCTGTGTACAGAGTAGCATAAATAAATTAAATTGCCGAGTTTTTTTTCAATTTTTTCTAATAACTTTTTTTTACAATTTGTTTATATAAAAAAAAATCTGGTGTGGTCACCACACGACTTTCTTATATACAGCATATTTAATATCAAAAACGCTGAATTGAACACTTATGACTTGCTCTTTGCGTTTGACAATTATTATTTGACATATAAATGTTAAACATGTTTATGTTTTTTGTTTCTATTGCTACTATGATTATTGGAATATATGTATTATTAAATATATAAATTAGTTTTTCTCAAAATTAGACGCATATAGAGGAAAATTGCAAATATGTTCCAAATATTTTGACCAATATCTTTTATTTAAAAATTTTTGTCGTAACTGATTCCATTTTTGAAATAAATGAAATTTATTGTTTTGTGTGCCCAGTAAACTTCCTCTTCCGGTTTTTCAATTTCATTCAAAATCAACGCAGCTCTTCATATTTTAATTAAACTTATAATTACCAAGTTTCGGTAACAAATCTTATCTCGTTCATGAGATATTGCACACTCGGATACACATCCATCCATTCACACACACACAAACTTCATTGAGAAAATGATCAAAACGGATTCAGTGAACCTCAAAACACGTATTTCCGCGAAAATCTCGTCAACGATTTTTTTCACGATTCCAATACTTCTTTGTACTGTGTATAAGAAAATAAAAATTATCCGAAATTAAAAAAATTAAGCTGGTTTTAATTATATATCATCATCACGCCTTTTACCCATTACTGGGTGTGGCACTCTGCCGAAGCAGATCTCGGTAAGTGATATATTTTTGCGCGTGAAGTGCTGTTACCTTCCGTTAAATCACGGCTTCCAAAGATGTTAGTGGTGGGAGAGCCACAGGGGTAATTTTAAATTGGTGAAAATGTTTTGTCGGCTGTTCTTAATATCGGTTAACCGTAAATCGGTTTTTTTTCCGTTATTTGCTGTCTATATCCAGTGAAATAATTAGAATTTATCTTACATAGATATCAATAATAAATATTTATAATAAAAGATACTCATTTATTAAAAAAATACCAGTAGTAATGAAATATTAATAAACATATATATGTTAAATATCTGTTCACGTGTTAGGTACATATAAGGAGAGCTAATACATTTATTAATTAATCCATTACTAAAGTAACCTTAGAAATAATTCCCGTTTATGGATGTTATAAATAATAACCTTAGAAATAATTCCCGTTTATAGATGTTATAAATGAAAAAATAAACACAGCAATAGAATAAAGCCACATATTTGCACAGTTTTTGCTGTCAATATACAAGATACTAAATTGTTAATAGCCTCTTGATAACAAACATTTCCTAGTAGCAAAGTACAAATGCCAATCAATTTTGGTGTTATTATAATAATAACCGGTAAATTATTGAAAATAATAACGTAAAACACCAATAATTGTACCATTAAATATATTGTCACATATTTTAATAAAACAAAAAAAAATATTGTCTAAAGTTTTTATTTCCGAATAACTATAAATTAAAACCTTGCAATAATAATATCTGTTATATTCGTACAGTTTTTTTTATCTATTTGTTTATATAATAATTCTTATTATTCTTTCAAATATAACGCATAACTTTGAATTTTTATCATCTGAATGATTTTTGGAATACAGTGATGATTTTTAAAGTTATATAGTTAGAGAGATAGGGTGCAAAATGATGTCTCATTTATTCCTGTGACAGAAATGGAGTTTTTTAATAGATTATGTCATGATAAACATGAAAACAAGAAAATATGATTTGGGAACGGGTGGTAACTAGAGATGGCGCCGATATGAATGCGCAGATTTTAGGGGTGGTTGTTGATCGCTACACCAGTCCACTTTCAGTGCTTCTGTCACCAATGAGCAACCAGCAATAATTTCTATCAATAATTATTTGTCATGTATTCGTCGTGAACAAGTAGCAATATTTCACACGACACCATTAAAATTGTTTACTTTGACCGGTTTTGTAGCGTATGCGTCACCGGCCAAAACTTCTATCATTTTTATTACTTAATTATACTAAAGTCTATAATTTAAACAGAAAATTAGCCTGTAAAAAATATGTCAACAACTACCCTTAAAATCGGCACATTCAAATTGGCACCATCTACAGTGCCACCCGTTCCCAAATCTAATTTTCTTTTTTTCATGTTTGTCATGACAAAATCATTTTGCACCCTAACTCTCTAACTAATATTCGGAAGACGCCCGGACTCGAACTGGGTACCTTCTGTTTTTCGGCCAGACATGCTAACTACTACACCATGACTCCCAAGTACTAGTCGTAGATAAGGCGTCAACCGAAATCTTCTGTCATAGTGCATTGATCAGGTGGTTTTGCGTTGGCTGTAGATATTTGGTTAGTTTGCTTTCCCTTTTTGCGCGATAAGATTCTGCGAAAAATCTTATCGTGGCAACGAATGTATGTGGTCATCTGCAGTCTTCGGCCATGTGTTGCATCCCCAAAATACCAATCTTCTTCCCCGCTTAAGAACTTAGCGTCTGTTTTTGAACTGCAGCATCAGTCAAGCAAGGTTTGCTCCGTCGGCCGGTCAAGATGTGACCGACGTCGAATCCGTTTTGCGCATTTAATATGCATTTAATTATTCTTATATGTTTCTAGTTTTATTTTGTTATAATTTTACTCGTCATACAGTCCATTAAGTTAAATAAAGATATTTAGTTAATTAAAAGTAACCGCGAAACGTTCATTCACATCTAATAATTCGCGCTCGCGATGTTCATACACCCTCGTGTTACACTCCTATGTATCATAGGTATTGACAACGGATTTCTATCATAAATTTAACTTGAAAAATCATCATTGTCAAAAGTTATTCATATGACAAAAATTGAAATTTACTTCGTAGTATGATATCCTTTAAATCAGACATGTGTTGCTACAGACAAAACCCGTTGTCAATACCTATGATACATAGGAGTCTTAGGATCGATGCTGTGTTTAGACACAATGGCCGTATTTATTTGGGATTTTTAAAGTAACCTGCAGGTTACTTGGCACACTTTAAGTAACCTGGAACTAACCTTAATCTGACCCTACTGCCCCAGCTATTTTAGCGGGTTGGTAGATTCAACCCGTTTACTATCTCTATCTAATCAACTTGTGTTCCTTGTTATTCGTGGCGGCATCGCGATTTGTAATAGTATAGAGAGGTTAGGAGTTATTTTTATGAAAAACCTAAGTAATTTTATAAATAATATTTTGAAAAAATATACTAAACTATTATTTATGCAGATGATGGAAGAGCAATATGCATTATGCGCTTCTTGCAATACAAGTCACAGAGGATAATATTACGACACATTATTACGACTCCGAAATTCATTATTTTGATAGTGCTAGTGATGCACGACGAGGCGAGAGTACTCTCGCATCTCGCCTCGCCTCGCTGCATTATGCGAGACGAGAACGAGAGCGAGATTGCGGTTTAAAATTCGAGACGAGATCGATACAACATCTGCGAGAAGCGAGAAATCTCGCGAGAATCTCGCGAGAGTCTCGCAATAAATAGAGAAAAAACGAAAAATATAATGTTTTTCTAATAAAATTTTTAATTAATTAAAAAAATAGGTACAAAAGGTACATACCATGTGTCCCAGAGATTGGTTTGCATACGCGTTTAACATGAAAAAACAGTTTTATGTAAATAAAAAGTGTCCGGCTAACAATTATGTCACCATATTGAACATTACTACATCTATTCCTATATCTTATCTATACAGATGACCTTATTGTAATAGCGTAATTTGACAAAATTAACAAAAATAATTCCACTGCCGTGGTGTAGGGGGTTAAATTTTGACCTGCGGAACCGAAGGTTCACAGTTCAAACCTCCACTAAGCCTTTACTTTTTTTATTATTTTTCTATTTGTTTTTTATGTTAGTACAAAATTATTGTTTGGAAATCTTTTAATAAGGCAACTAATTGAAATAACACAAGTTAATAATAAATAAAAAACCAATAAATCAAATTTATTAGCAATGAAACCAATATCAAAAGAAAGAGAAAACTAAACAAATCATCAGAACAAGTAAAAAATCATATTTAGAATTAACTAGTTTAGGACTACCCACAAACAACAGAGTAATTGAATTTTATTAACAAAGTAAGAATTAATCTAGCTAAAATAGTCGAACACAGGTTATTAATTTGTATTATTTAAATTAATCTCATTAACTGATTTCTAAACAATAATTATTTTACATTAACTTAAAAAAGAAACAGAAAAATAATAAAAAAAGAAAAGATACGAACGGTGAATCTTTGGTGCCGCAGTTACAAATTAAACCCACTAGACCACGGCACTATACTTTTGACATTTTACTTCCGGAGAAATAATAGCAACACGCAAAAAAATTTAAATGATTTTTGCCAATTTTGTCAAATTAAGTTATTACAATGAAATAATATGTATGAGATAAGATGTAGGAATAGGTGTAGTATTATCCTGTGCAATATGACGATATAATTGTTTTATTAATAAAAACCTGTTTTCCCATGTTAAACTCCTATGCCAACCAAGCTCTGAGACATACGGTATACATTAATTATTTTTTTTTGTATTTCGGACTAGGCAATTATTGTAATAATAAGTAACGCCAGATAAAGTTAATATACTGATAGGTACTTTCTATAAACGCGAAAAAAAAAACTATCTTACTTATTAAATACAGAAGTCCAAATTAAATAAATATATCGGCACCTACTCTTAGGTTCATGAGCATATAGATCTCATTACATATACATAATAACAAGAAAAAACAGTCTGCTTAATAAAAAAGGACACAAATCTAAGAATACTTCAAAATTATATAAGTATGTTTATTATAAAAAATCTTTCAGAACTCAATACAATAATAATACACGTTTTAGTTTATGTGCTGTAAATTTTTATTCATTTAAACCTGACGTCTCGACAACATAGAAATATCATTTACGGAACATAAAATTAAAAGTTTGTATTATTGTTTTTATTATGTTTCATAAATTATAGTTTGGTAAAAAAATACATATTACATAAAGAATAAACACATGTATGTACTAGACAGATAGAAAAATAAAACTCCAAACAAAATAAATATATAAGTCTCGTATAGAAATGTAAACCTAAACAAAAATCAGTTTTGCTTATTAAAATAAGGATAGAAATGTGAACAGGAAAAAAAATCTGTCTTGCTTATTAAAATAAGTAAAGAAATATAAACATAACCACAAAGTCAGTCTTGCTTTTTAAATACAGATATATTAATTAAAATTATTTTAAAGTAAATTAATAGGAATTAGACATTAAACCGCTATGTTATTAATAAATGTGGTTTTTAAATCGCTATTGCACCAAGAATTTAAACATAAAAGCGCTCTTGCTGATTCAGCGTTAAGTCTGTTTCTATGTTTCCTAATAGTCAATGATGCACGAGAAAAAAGTCTTTCTGCAGGTACAGAAGTGGCTGGAATAGAAAGTAAATCTTTGGCCATTCTAGCAAGATTCGGATAGGAATTTTCATTTAAACGCCACCACTTTAAAATATCTTCTTCTTTTAATGCTTTGGGTCCTGAATAATACGCATTTATTTCTTTTCTCCAATCCTCATTTCCTTCTTCGTAATTTGATGAGAAATTTTTTGATTTAAATAAACTGTGAACATCAAAAGTATCATCTATTCCTTCATCATGAACAGGAGAATTGTCTGCTAATTGTTCAGCGGGTACATAATAATGCTGTCGATATATGGATTCAAATTTTTCTTTTGCACTAGTTAATAATTCTTGGCCCCAACTTGTCATTTGAAAGGAATCTAATTTATGTCTTGGATCTATAATTAACACTGCACAATATATCCAGTTACATTTTTTGTAATGTTTCAATATTTTGTCACGTGCAGCTTGATAAGCAAGCAAAAGTGACTCATCCACTTTGTTCCGACCGTCTTTGTTATTCAGCTCAAAACAAATTTTTTCAATTTTGTCAACAAGCATGTTAAATCCAATTACAACAAGTGGTAGTGTAACATAATTATCTCCACCAAGAATTAATGAAAGTGACTTAAAATTCCGCAAAAATAAACTTATACCAGTAAGAATGGACCATTCTTCATTATTAATAAAGTAACTTTTTAATTCCACATTTTTATTGCACAGTATATCCAAAGCAGGCCGTAATTTCACAGATGCAGCTATCATCTCATATGTGGAATTCCATCGTGTTCTTACGTCAATCGGTGGAATATTTAATTTTATATTACAACTATCACAGCAACTTTTAAATTTATTTTTTAATTGTTCTGAATATTTAAGCTTAAGAACTAATTTTCTTAGTTTACCTACTATTGAGGAATCTTCCCTGTTATCTTCAAAAGTTTCAATTTCTGTTTCAGATAAGGCACTCATATCACTATCCGAATCTTCATATTCTATATTTAAAGATTTCATTAAATCTTGAACACCAAGATTTAAAATATGTCCAAAACATCTAAAGTGTTGGTCTACTGGATCAAAATTTAAATGGTTAATATTCATTAAATTAGAAAACTCCATTAAAAAAGTTGTATTCGCTGCAGCATTATCTACAGTTATAGCTTGTACTTTATCTTTTAAATTATAATTATTGAGAACCTCAAACAACAATGCTGCAATATTTTTTCCGGAATGCATTCCATTAGACGGTACAAAATCTAAAACTATTGAACTGAGTACCCAATTGTTAATGAAGTGGGCCGTAATTCCGTAAAACGATTGATTAGATACAGATGTCCACCCATCCACAGTGAGTGATATTTTGGACGGAATATTTTGCAATGTTGTCATACATCCTTGCTGCATATTTTTGAAACGTGCTAAGACTTTGCTTCTGACAGTGTTTCTTTTTGGCAGAGCAGCTCTCTTATTTAAATAAGAAAATAGATTTACTGTCGTCAAATCTTCAAAAAAATTAAACGGTAAATATTTAATTATTAACCAATCGATTAATTTTTCTTCAAAAACATCTTGTTTAAATGATTTTGCCTCCATGGGAACCTATAAAATAAATTACAAAGGATTAGGATACTTATATTTTATAACAACAGCGTTAGAAGCATTTAATATTTTTATGGCGCTCCATCACATTTTGGTAAAAGAAACCAGATGTTACAACCAAATGATAAAAATAAATGAATGCATTTTTTTAAAATAGTGTGTACCACATTTGAATATATTTTTCAATATTTGAAAAATATACATATTTTGAATTTTTAGAAACTAGAAGCTCCATTATCCGGAGGGGTTACAGAGTCCGGATAATTGAATTTCCGGATAATCGAACCCCGAATAATGGCGGTTCCAGTTCCACAGATAAAAAAATTAACGGAATTTTAGTTCACTAGCGAAGTCATATTATACTCGGCTTAAAATTAAAGGTACATAAAGTTCCTAAGTAAAACAATAGAAATTCTTAAATGTAAAATAATAGGTACAATAAAAACAGAAGGTTTGTTAGATGTAATTTATGCAGATAGGTACATTTGATTGTCAATATAGTAACAACGTAGAAGACTTCACTAGTGAATTCTATTATACCTATATTTAATTTATTTTTTTAATATATATTTAATATAATACCTTGTTTGAAGTGGAAGCAAATACTTCTTCAATGCTAGGTTGATTTCCATCTTTACTTCCATAAATTGTTTTAAATTCACTTTTGTGTACAGACTGTAAATGTCTTTTCAATCCAGATGTATTGCCGCCAGTCATTTTAATAGTAACTGTTTTACATTGTTTTTTACAAACTAAACATTGTCCAATCTTCGCACATCGCTCACCGGTATATATAAAATATTTGGATAATTTGCTCGGCCTTTGTTGAGATCTTTGCTGTATTTGACTTGAAGAAATAGTTTCACGTTCAGATTCGGTGTCCGTGTCAACTGGCGATGTGTCACTGCTGGCATTGGTTGGTTTTGGTTTATTAATTTTATTTTTAACACTATTATTATTTTTGAATTTCTTCATTTTGGTTATTGACAGCTGACAGTCTGTGAAATGTCACTTTTAATACCTACACGGACGGCTGATGCGAACTTGTTGCCTCTTGTAGGTTTACTGTGACGCATATACGCAGTGCGCAAGCGCATATTTTTATGCGAGACTCTCGCGAGACTCTCGCGCGAGAACGAGACGAAACACGAAAAAATATGCGAGAACGAGAGCGAGATCGAGATTACAGATCCGTAAACGAGACGAGATCGATATTTTATGTTTCTCGCCTCGTCTCGTCTCGCGTGCATCACTAGATAGTGCTGATGACAAAAATATAAAAAAAAAACAGACCCTGGCGTTATTTGCTATTTGACTACATATAAAAAATATAAAGATGACTCAAAACATCCAATTAAAAGCGCAATTTAACACACAAACAAAACTAAGCAGATGTCGCTTCGAACATGCATTCAGATTTTAAATTTACCGCTAATATTTACAACTGACACTTGAGATGCATCATTTATTTGGAAGTAACACGAGTTAGTTCTAGGTCAGTTCAGGGTTGGATCAAAATTTCCCAAACAAATACGGCCTATGATAGAAGAATTCGGTTGACGTGCGTGTAGTGGTTAGCACGTTTGCCCGGCAAGCAGAAGGTCCTCGGTTCGGGTCTGGGCGTTTCTCGAATTTATCTGTCTTGAATTTAACTTTAAAAATAACGCGTTACATATTTTTCTTTATTAAAATATTTATTTAATATTTTCAGTAATCATAATGGTCTTAGCTCAGTGGTATGAAGTCGGCCTGTAGATCCTGAGAACCCTGGTTCGATTCCCACAGGCGACAAACAATTTTCATAATTTCAAAAACTACCCCTGTGGCTGCTTCACCACTAACATCTTTGGGGGCCGAGATTTGATGACTGGTAACCGCACTTCACGCGCAAAATATATCAATTACCGAGCTCTGCTTCGGCAGAGTGCCACACCCAGTAATGGGTAGAAGGCGTGATCATATATTTATTTATTATTTATAATGGTCTTATTATGCAATTAAGACAAATTATATTGATTGTTAAAAGATCATGTGAATTAGTTAACACACTTAATGGAATACGAAATGCGATACAGCGATAGTAATTTTTTTGTTTAAAAAATTATTTTACGGATAAACATTTCGTTAACTACAGTTTGTTACCATAAGAATTAGTCATAACAACTTAAAAAAAATATTTTTATACAAGATGTTTTACAACTTTAGGATACAAATTAAATGGCAGATACTACTATCCAGTCGGATTGTGGATTTGAGAACTTCGGTTCGATTCCTACAGTCGACAAACAATTTTCACCACAGTAAAATTTCCCCAGTGGCTCCACTATCATCTGGGGGAGGGTGACTTGACGACTGGTAACCTCACTCCACGCGCATAAATATATCACTTACCGAGATCTGCTACGATAGAGTGCCACACTCAGTAATGAATAAAAGTCCTGATGATATATTTATTTTATTTTTACTTTCTTATACCCAGTATAAGGAAGTATTGGAATCGTGAAAAAAATCGTCGACGCTTACCTACAAAAACACATCAGCTGTCAAAGTGTAACAACATTGCTCTTGTAAACTTTTTTTAGAAATATTTCGTGGTCGTTTGAAAAATAGTGTATACATAACTCGCTCAAAAGTGTGATAACTGTGTTCGTGTACTTAAATCACTCGGCGCTGCACGCCTCTTTTTAATTTCTTATACACAGTATAAGGAAGTATTGGAATCGTGAAAAAAATCGTTGGCGAGATTTTCGCGGAAATACGTGTTTTGAGGTCCACTGAATCCGTTTTGATCATTTTCTCAATGATGTCTGCGTGTGTGCGGGTGGGGGTGTATGTGTGTGTGGATGGTTGTGTGTCCGAGTGTGAAATATCTCATAAACGAGATAAGATTTGTTAACGAAACTTGGTAATTATAAGTTTCATGATAATACGAAGAGCTGAGTTGATTTTGAATGAAATTGAAAAACCGGAAAAGGAAATTTATTGGACACACAAAACAATAAATTTCATTTATTTCAAAAATGGAATCAGTTACGAAAAAAAGTTTATAATAAAAGATGTTAGCAAAAATATTTGGAACATAAAACATTATTTGCAATTTTCCTGTATATGCGTCTAATTTTGAGAAAAACTAATATTTATATTTAATAATATATTTTAATAATCATAGTAGCATTAGAAACAAGAAACATAAATTTTAATTTTCGCTTTATCTAGTTATCTATGTCTTTTTTCGGAAAAACAGATACATCATTAAAATGGTGAACTAATTTGGCATCTTTGCCTCAATTTAATCGACTTCATATCTCACGGTTCTTGAGATACTAAGGGTTAGGCTCAAAAAACGGACATCCTATATATGCCGCCTCATCAGTAAAGTTAGACATAAAGTAGTCAATATTACAAAAAAATTATATGTAAACAAATTTGATATTTTATATGTTTCAAACAGATAAATGCTGAATTACTGAAAAACTAAATTACATGTTTAATAATATTATATAACATTAATATATTCTAAATATTAAATATGCTGTGTATAAGAAAGTCGTGTGGTGATCACATCAGATTTTTTTTATTTATAGTACATGATGTATTGATGATGAATAAAAATTATATATTTTTAAATTCGCAAATTAATTGCACTTTATATGAAGTAAACATTTTTAGTGACACTGGCTTGAGAGTTATTTCTAGTATTTTAATAATTAAATTATAATTACAATTTGTCAATTTATTCATTATTCAACATCAGATATAATATCTATTTGTAGTGATATAATTATAATTTAATTATTAATATATTAGAAATTATTCTCAAACCAGTGGCATTAAAATGTTTACTTCATGTGAAATACAATTAATTTTGCAAATTTTCAAAAATATCGTGTTCAGTACATCATGTAGCATGTGTTGTGAAACATCCTATACACAGAATTTAAAGAAAGGGAAAAATCTTGATGATATGTATATTTAAACGTACTGATTCTCAATCAAAAATAATTTTTCTTGAAGGGTACATTTTTAGTGCCGCTGGCCGACATGAAATTGCAATAAACATAATAAAGAATTATTCAATGAAGTTACATAAAATAATGAGTTATTAAATAATTCATTATTATTTTTATTTACACAGTATATCCCAAAAATAACGAAACTTTTAATTCAAATCAAAGAACACGTAGCGCAATCTATTGAACATACACATTGTTAGAAAGATACATCTTTCCTCTTTCGAACGCACACAACTTCATGCAATCAGGTGACAGTTTAAAAATTTATGCTCATTCTACTGACGGTAGTTATTGTGTTTATGTTGTAAAAATACAATGGAACAACGAGCAAATATTTAATTTTGTGTTAAACTTGGAAAAAAGTTTGCTGAGACATACGAATTGATGAAAAAAGTTTATGGTGATGATTGTTTATCTCGTTCACAAGTTTATAACTGGTTTGCAAAATTTTAAAATGGTCGTGAAGATTTAAATGATGGTGAAAGATCTGGACGTCCAAAAGCCGGAAATTGGGCTGAATTAGTGGAAAAAGTGCGTGAAATCATTGTTGTCGATGCGAATTTTACTGTTAGAATGTTGGGTGAAGAATTAAATACAAGTAAAAATACTATTTGGAGAATTCTAACTCAAGATTTGGGTAAAAGAAAGGTGTGTTCACGTTTTGTTCCACAGGAATTAAATGAAGACCAAAAAGTCGCTAAAAAAGTCAACGAATTTTTGATGAAAAAACATATTTGTGTCAGCGAGCACCTTCCGTATTCGCCTGATCTATCACCATGTGACTATTATCTTTTCCCAAAACTGAAAATTGCCATGAAAGGAGCGTTTTATGATGATATTCCAGCCATTCAAGCAGCCATGACACAGGTGTTAAAGAACGTTCCTTTAGATGGCATAAAAAAATCTATGCATGCTCTAGTTGATCGTTCTAAAAAGTGTATTGATTCAAATGGAACTTATTTTGAATAAATATTAAATTTCAAACATAATACAATGCGTGTTTTATTCTATATCTACAGAGTTTCGTTATTTTTGGGACAAGTTCTTCAAGTGTATATTTTAGTGCGATTGCTCGACACGAAATTTTTTATATAAATAATTATGAATTGTTTAGCGTCAGTTGCACCAACAAAATTTAAATTTTACACTTGGTTTCAATAAATAAAATCAAATGTTTGACGGCAATGTCAATTATTCGATATGACATGTAATTTTGATTTGCTTTTATTTATTTTAATCAAGTTTAAAATTTAAGTTTTGTTAGTGTAACAGGTCATTAATCACTCATTACGTGATTAAATATTTCATTATTAATTTTATTAAACAAATTCTGTCGGTCAATGGCACTTCAAATATACTCTTTGAGAACTATTTTGAAAGAATTCTTTTGAATAGCACATCAAACGCTTTTTCCAAAACTCTCTATATAAATCATGATGTAGTTACTACTTTATGTTCTCATAAATATCGCATAATTTAATTAATACGAGAATTTTGAAATATATAATTATCATCTAAATTTTTTTAAATATTAAGGCCGTTTGACACGGTCCAATATTTTGTACAAAATTATGTACAAATTAAATTTTATTCATAAAAATGATACAGTTTTCTGAACATTTTGAGAGAGTAAGTGAAATATATTTTTTTTATTTCAATATATTTTAAGATTCTGTAACCAGTCTTAAAGACTGTTATCCAGAACCTTAGTACTGTGTGCCACTGCTTCAAAATTTTGTATATAATTCTGTATAAGCGCTTGCGCACAAACTGTATCACAACCAGTGACGTAAAATTATTTGAGGTCTCTAACAAAAAAAATAAAAAATAAAATGACATATAAAATAGTAGCAATAGACAATAAAAGAAGAATTAAAAAGAAGAAAATATGGTATAGGGATTGGCTAAACCGGTGATAGGAGGTCAAAGCAATCTTGCATTAATTGAATAACGAATTGATTGAGTTTGTTTTCAACGCATTGAATATAATTTTGATATCGTTGATAGTTGTTTCGGGTCTTTTTCTTTTATTACGACTAAAAAAAAATCCAATGTCCATGACCTTGCATGTTTATTTTTGTATTCTGTTGATTTAACCAAACATAAACATGGATATTTTTGGTATTCTTCGATTAAAAATCTTCACTTCACCGCGAGACCACGACATTTTGTAATTTGAAATTCACAAAAGAAGAAATAAAACAAGTAAACATCAAATAGTAAACGAAAACGTAATAATTCCCTGCGCATCTCCACTGCGCAATTTCTGTACAAAATTTTGCTACAATGGCCGTATTTATTTGGAATTTTTAAAGTAACCTGCAGGTTACTTGGCACACTTTAAGTAACCTGGAACTAACCTTAAACTGACCCTATTGCCCCAGCTATTTTAGCGAGTTGGTAGATTCAACCCGTTTACTATCTCTATCTAATCAACTTGTGTTCCTTGTTATTCGTGGCGGCATCGCGATTTGTAATAGCATAGAGAGGTTAGGAGTTATTTTTATGAAAAACGTAAGTAATTTTACAATAATATTTTGAAAAAATATACTAAACTATTATTTATGCAGATGATGGAAGAGCAATATGCATTATGTGCTTCTTGCAATATAAGTCACAGAGGATAATATTACGACACATTATTACGACTCCGAAATTCATTATTTTGATAGTGCTGATGACAAAATTATAAAAAAAACAGACCCTGACGTTATTTGCTTTTTGACTACATATAAAAAATATAAAGATGACTCAAAACATCCAATTAAAAGCGCAAATTAACACACAAACAAAACTAAGCAGATGTCGCTTCGAACATGCATTCAGATTTTAAATTTACCGCTAATATTTACAACTGACACTTGAGATGCATCATTTATTTGGAAGTAACACGAGTTAGTTCTAGGTCAGTTCAGGGTTGGATCAAAATTTCCCAAACAAATACGGCCAATATAGAAGTTCTATATAATTTTTTACATTTTTTTGAACATCTTTCTGAACGTTATTTTACTGTATGCAAGGGTACATTTTTTTGTTCATAATTCTGAAACAGAAAAATGTACATAATTTTGTACTAAATAATGCATCGTGTCAAACGGTATATATACTATATTTCACATTTCCAAGCACACATTTTGAATCAATAATTAATTTTGATATATACTTGAGATATAATATATGGGATGGCTAGCACAGTGGTATGAAGTCGGCCTGTGGATCCTGAGGTCCCTGGTTCGATTCCCACACGCGACAAATTTTCATAATTTGAAAAAGCTATCCCTGTGGCTCCTCCACCACTAACATGTTTGGAAGCCGTGATTTGACGACTGGTAACCGCACTTCACGCGCAAAATATATCACTTACCGAGATCTGCTTTAGCAGAGTGCCACACCCAGTAATGGGTAGAAGGCGTGATGATATATTTATTTATTTATTTATAATATGAGTATTTCGTATGACTTTACGAAGAAATTTTTTGAATTGTCGACTTAGAATTTATCATAGAATCGTTCAACATGATGCTTGTCTCTTATTTACTAACCATTCTGTATTTTCTCGATTCCATTTTTTACAATAATTTATCGTTTGATTTATATGTAGAATTCAATTCTGCTACGCATTTATTTGAAGCATTTTTTTGCTAAAATAATTAGGAAATCAAGAAAGGAAGAAGAACTGATTTCCCATGTAAATGTGTAGACCCATTAAAGTAGCTAAATAATGGATGATCTCGATATTGAATTATAACAATCGTATAAAATATGTATGTGTCACTATAGCTGTCAGAGTGATAGCGTTTCCATTAATATGAAAGTAAGATTGCAACTAACAAAAATTGAAATATGTAAATATTTAATTTCTATTCATGAAAATTTAAATTAGTTGTGGTTTAGTTCGTGACATAATAACGTAAGATTAGTGTAATACTAGATAGTATAATTTCCACTAATTTTAAATGAAAAACATACAAAAAATGTTTTCAAAACAGTTAATACACTCAACAATTATTGCAGTTCTTAATGATTCTTTTTTTATAATCTTAGTAAATAAAGGTAAACTAGTATATGTTACATATTATATTTAAATAACAGTACTTTCATTGACGTATTTTATTATCGTATTTGTAAAGGAGAATATATTATGTTAATTACTTTTTACACGTTTGTTATTTATATGTTGTTGTCAGTTCACTTTTCTAGAATCTGTTATTATTACGAGCATAAGGCAAAAATGTTAAATAAACAAAGTAAAATACAATTAGAATAATTCGTACATACATACATATAAACAATAAACTTAATAACAATATTATATATGAGGTGGCTAGCTCAGTGGTATGAAGTCGGCCTGTGGATCCTGAGAACCCTGGTTCGATTCCCACGGGCGACAAACAAGTTTCATAATTTTAAAAGCTACCCCTGTGGCTTCTCCACCACTAACATCTTTGAGGGCCGTGATTTGACGTCAGGTAACCGCACTTCACTCGCAAAATATATCACTTACCGAGATCTGCTTCGGGCCAGTGCCACACCCAGTAATGGGTAGAAGGCGTGATGATATATTTATTTATTTTTTATTATATATATATAAGGAGTGGCTAGCTCAGTGGTATGAAGTCGCCCTGTGGATCCTGAGAACCCTGGTTCGATTCCCACGGGCGACAAACAAGTTTCATAATTTCAAAAGCTACCCCAGTGGCTCCTCCACCACTAACATCTTTGAGGGCTGTGATTTGACGACAGGTAACCGCACTTCACGCGCAAAATATATTACTTACCGAGATCTGCTTTGGCAGAGTGCCACACCCAGTAATGGGTAGAAGGCGTGATGATATATATATATATACGTAAAAAATACGTTTAGTATGATCACGGCGTTAGGTTGAGCCGCAGTGTGGTAGTTCACATATTTTTAGCTTGGGTGGGATTCGAACTCGGGATTTGAAGAAACTTATATTCCGCCATATTCTGTAACTGTATCGTTATCTGTTAATGATCGATAAGTTAATAATAATTTTTATTTTTCTTCCGTATTTGACAGACGATCAAAATTTCGGTATTCTGAGACCAGATTAATTTACCCTGATATTGTTATATTATATTCATTCATTTTGTTTACTAATATACGTAGTTGTTATTATAAAAAATAATATGACAGCTCAATGACAGTTCCGTAAAAAGTGTGGTTAAAATAGTATATTACATAACATGTATAGAAAGTGTAAGATAACGTGCGAGTGTACAAATTGGAAAACGAGGCGCGTAGCGCCGACTGATTTAAGTAAACGAGCACAGTTATCTCACTTTCGAGTTATGTACACTATTTTTCAGATGACTACAAAATACTTCTAAATAAGTTTACAAGTTTACACTTTGACAGCTGATGCATTTTTGAAGGTTAGCGTTGACGTTTGCCGTTTGAGGTTATAGTTAGAGAACTAGGGTGCAAAATGATGTCTAATTTATTCCAGTGACAGATATGTATTTTTTAATAGATTATGTCATGATAAACATGAAAACAAGAAAATTAGATTTGGGAACGGGTGGCAACTATAGAAGGCGCCGATGTGAATGCGCCGATTTTTAGCCCATTACTGAGTGTGGCACTCTGTCGAAGCAGATCTCGGTAAGTTATATATTTTGCGCGTAAAGTGCGGTTACCAGTCGTCAAATCACGGCCCCCAAACATGTTAGTAGTGTAGGAGCCAAAGGGGTAGTTTTTGAAATTATGAAAATTGTTTCTCGCCTGTGGGAATCGAAAAAAGGGTTCTCAGGACCCACAGGCCGACTTCATACCGCTGAGCTAGCCACCCCATTGTCATAAAATACCATATATTATATAGGTACGCTATATTTTAAATATACAAAGTGTCAATATTCATTTACTTATTATCTAGCAATAACCTTCTCTTCTCTTTTCAATTGCACCATTTAAAAACAATTACATACAATTATAAATGATATACCTGTACAAACGAGATTACTTTATTCTATAAATAAAGACTAATTTTCTTGAACGGTGGAAGGGGGAGAGGTTTTGGTTAGCTATTCATATTTAAAATAAATTATGTCCTATACAACCACACTGCAATCTCTTGTCAAATGAACATTATTATTTAAATTTAAAGTATGAAATGAAAATTATTTCATGATGTCGATATAGAGCCACGTAGGTGGTATTGATAATTGACCTCATGTACAAAAATTCCATATAAAAACGTCATTTTTTATTTTGCAAGAGAATAAATTTGTATTTGATTACCTTGGAAACACGAGCTTTAGTTTTTCTCACGCCAAATTTATATTTACTTCTTTCATTCCCGGTTTTACCAACAAAAGTTAAATTTTAATCGTTGTTTAAATAAATAAAAGCAAATCAAAATTACATGTCAAATTAAATAATTGACTTGCTGTCATATATTCGATTTACTTTTATTTATTTAAACGATTAAAATTTAAATTTTGTTGGTGAAACCGAGCATCAAACTTGATATCTTTGATATAAAACAAATGGAACAATTTTCCGTTAAACTAAATCTCTCCAAATTTAGTATCGCGATTTTTTCTTTAGTTGTTATCAAGCAATCAAGCAACAATAGCTGTATTCTATTTGCCACTTGGTTCACTTAAATCAGTTCAGATAAATTAGACAACATGACTAAATGAACTGAATTAAGCAAACTGATGCACTTATTGGGGTGAATTACTTCAAAGTAAATTAAAATAAATAATTCTAGTACTGAAAATAAAGATAGCGAAGTAATCCAGCGACATCTGATTCAGTAAATGTAAGTTATATCTGATCCAAATGGCAAATGGAATACGCTTCAAGTAGTAAATATAGATAAAAATTATACTTCTTGTGGTAATACCCTCGATAAAATTGCCATTTATCCGAATTTTGACGTCATCCCGTCAGTGGCGTACCTATGGAGGGGAGGGGCGGTTCGCACCAGGCGGCACATATTTTGGGGCGGTATTTTTACTTTCTTATACACAGTATAAGGAAGTATTGGAATCGTGAAAAAAATCGTTGACGAGATTTTCGCGGAAATACGTGTTTTGAGGTCCACTGAATCCGTTTTTATCATTTTCTCAATTATGTCTGTGTGTGTGTGTGGATGGATGGATGGATGGATGGATGGATGTGTTTCCGAGTATGCAATATCTCATGAACGAGATAAGATTTGTTAACGAAACTTGGTAATTATAAGTTTCATGAAAATACGAAGAGCTGAGTTGATTTTGAATGGAATTGAAAAACCGGAAGAGGAAGTTTACTGGACACACAAAATAATAAAGTCCATTTATTTCAAAAATAGAATCATTTACGAAAAAAAGTTTCAAATAAAAGATGTTAGCAAAAATATTTGGAACATAAAATGTTATTTGCAATTTTCCTGTATATGCGTCTAATTTTGAGAAAAACTAATTTATATATTTAATAATATATTCCAATAATCATAGTAGCAATAGAAACAAAAAACATAAACATGTTTCACATTTATATGTCAAATAATAATTGTCAAACGCAAGGAGCAAGTCATAAGTGTTCAATTCAGTGTTTTTGATGCTATATCAATTTCATTGATCTATATTCTAAATATTAAATACGCTGTGTATAAGAAAGTCGTATGGTGCCCACACCAGATTTTTTATAATTAGTTTTAGCTGTAAAAAAACAACTTGTTCACTTCATTAGTTTACTATTCGATTTCTACGAATTATGAATTACTCTATGATTTCGAATATTTTTCTTCATCGTCAAGTCAATGTAAGGTTAAAAATATGATCTCGAAAAATTCCTTTATTACTGCCTAATTTAAATATGGCATCCAATGGTAACAAAGTTCCCCACCTATAGTTTGTCTCAATTACAATTATTTATTTATGTTTATTAATTTATAAAAACCATCATTTGATTGACTTAGAAAGGACGGCAAATTGGAGACCGCCCTGGGCGGCAACAGTTCTAAGTACGCCACTGCATCCCGTTATGTTTAAATTCGGATATGTTTTGTTCCTCTTTCGGAGTACATGTCATTTTATTTAATTATGTATTTATGCTACTTTGTACAACAGGAACTGAATCCCAATTACAGTACAGGATTTGGACTCACTGAGTCGCAGTGTAGTAGTTCATATGTTTTTAGCTTGAGTTGGATTCGAACTCAGGATTTTCGGATTCGAATGCCGTAACGTTAACCACACTATTACCCGAGTTCGGAGTTCCACAACTGATAAAGTAATTTTCATGACATTAAAATTACGCTTGTAATATCTTTTGGGGGGCCATGATTTGACGGCAGGTAACCGCACTACACGCGCACAAATATATCACTTACCGAGATCTGTGACGGCAGAGTGCTACACCCAGTAATGGGTAAAAGCGTTATGAAATAGTTATTTATTTTATTTTTAAAATTTCCCTTGTGATTCCCCCTCCACTAACAACTTTTGGGAGCCATGATTTGACGGCTGGTAACCGCACTTCACGCATATAAATGTATCACTTATCGTCATCCAGAAATAGATAAAAGGTGTGATGATATTTTAATTTATTTATCCACAACTCATATATTATAAAGACATAATTACACTGATTTCAGATGTATTATATGGCTCATAAAACACTTGTGTTTTATATTCCATAAAACACTGTAAACAACTAGTTACTTAGCAACAATTTCATGATCTACCATATTTTGAGAAACTATATATAACTGAATCAACGTTGAACTTTACGACCCTTCTCCTGTACCTATAGAATTATGAACTGTGGAAAAATTTTGTATTACACTTGTGTTTTATGTACCTAATAAAACACTTGTATAATAAATAACTATTATCTACAACTCATATATTATAAAGGCATAATTACATTGATTTCAGTTGTATTATATGGCTCATAAAACACTAGTGTTTTATATTCCATAAAACACTGTAAACAACTTGTTACTTAGCAACTACTTCATGTTCTACCGTATTTTGAGACACTATTGCTGGGTTGCATGAAAGTTTTATCGGTTCATTAGCAACTAACGGATCAATACATTTCAGAAAATCGCTATTGATACTGTTGCTAGATAAGCAATTCTTTAACTAAAGAGTTCTTTATTTTTTTCTTGCAACCCAGCATAAATATAACAGAATCAACATTAAACGTTACGAGCATTCTTCTTCGATACCTATAATCAAGAGTGGTGGATAAAATTTTATATAACATTTGTGTTTCATTAGTATATAAAACACTTAAGAAAAATTAAACACTCGACCTTCGGTCTCGTGTCTAAACATTTCTTAAAATAAATAAATAAATATATCATCACACCTTTTACCCATTACTGGGTGTGGCACTCTGCCGTAGCAGATCTCGGTAAGTATTATACTTATGCTCGTAAAGTGCGATTACCAGAAGCCATATAACGGCCCCCAAAGATGTTAGTGGAGGAGAAGTCACAGGGGTAATTTTAATGTAGTGAAAATTGTTTGTCGGTTATGAGAATCGAACCGAGGTTCTAAAATCCACAGACCAGCACGATACCACTGAGCCATCTACCCCTTATGTATTTGTTTTATAAAGTTTTTATGTTTATGATTTAAATAATACGACTGGCTTTTTGAAATTCGAAAAGTTGCTTTTTATTGTTGAACGTAACGTTGATGTGGGTAGTTGGGTCAATAGATAATCAATAATTTAATTATTTAAAATGGATTCCTGATTAACTTTATTTTCCACGAAAATATTGGAAAAAATACAGGAAAGTTTAGTTATTCATTTAACAGTCAAAATTTTTCAGAATTATCAGTTATCAGTGACGTCTTTTCTATACTATTTAAAAAATTGTAATGTTTATTTATATTTACCATAATTTATTCTTCACTGTCAAATGGTTATTTTAACGAAAAATAAAAGTAGTAGAAATTATAGTTCTTCATATCATTTATTTAAAACATGTTTCTCTAACGTTTGTTTGCACCATTCATTTGTTTAAATAGCAAATTAATTATTACTTTTCGGATAATATTGCCGTACTTATAACCAGTGGCGTACCTAGAACTTTTGCCGCCCAGGGCGGTCTCCAATTTGCCGCCCTTTCTAAATCAATCAAATGGTGCTTTTTATAAATTAAAAAAATAAATATAAAATAAATATATCATCACGACTTTTACCCATTACTGGGTGTGGCACTATGCCGAAGCAGATCTCGGTAAGTGATATATTTATGTACTTGAAGTGAGGTTACCAGGCGTCAAATCACGGCCCCCAAAGATGTTAGTGGTGGGGAAGCCACAGGGGTAATTTTAATTTGGTGAAAATTGTTTATCGACTGTGGGAATCGACCCGGGATCCTCAGGATCCACAGGTCATCTCGAAATCACTGAGCAATTATCCCATTAAATTAATAAACATAAATAAATAATTGTAATTGAGACAAACTATAGGTGGGGAACTTTTTTACCATTGGATGGCATATTTAAATTAGGCAGTAATAAAGGAATTTTTCGAGATAATATTTTCAACCTTACATTGACTTGACGATCAAGAAAAATATTCGAAATCATATAGTAATTTATAAATCGTAGAAATCGGATAGTAAACTTATGAAGTGAACAAGTTGTTTTTTACAACTAAAACTAAATATAAAAAATCTGGTGTGGACACCACACGACTTGCTTATACACAGCATATTTAATATTTAGAATATATGAATGTTATACAATATTATTAAACATGTAATTTTCAGTAATTCAGCATTTATCTGTTTGAAACATATAAAATATCAAATTTGTTTATCTATTATAATTTTTTAGTAATGTTGACTACTTTATGTCTAACTTTACTGATGAGGCATATACGGGATGCCTAACCCTTGGTATGTCAAGAACCGTGAGATACAAAGTCGAATAAATTGAGGCAAAGTTGCCAAATTAGTTGACCTTTTTAATGATGTATTTTTTTTCCGAAAAAAGACATAGATAACTAGATAAAGCGAAAATTAAAATTTATGTTTTTTGTTTCTATTGCTACTATGATTATTGAAATATATTATTAAATATAAAAATTAGATTTTCTCAAAATTAGACGCATATACAGAAAAATTGTAGATAACATTTTATGTTCCAAATATTTTTGCTAACATCTTTTATTTGAAACTTTTTTTCGTAACTGATTCCATTTTTGAAATATATGGAATTTATTATTTTGTGTGTCCAGTAAACTTCCTCTTCCGGTTTTTCAATTTCATTCAAAATCAACTCAACTCTTCGTATTTTCATAAAACTTATAATTATCAAGTTTAGTTAACAAATCTTATCTCGTTCATGAGATATTGCACACTCGGACACACATCCATCCACACACACACACAGACATCATTGAGAAATTGATCAAAACGGATACAGTGGACCTCAAAACACATATTTCCGCGAAAATCTCGTCCACGATTTTTTTCACGATTCCAATACTTCCTTATACTGTGGATAAGACAGTAAAAATGAGGCCCTAAAATATGTGCCGCCCGGTGCGGACTGCACTCCCCCTCTAGGTACGCCACTGCTTACAGCTACATTAATTTCAGCAAATTGCTAATTTTCTAATTTAACAAATTAATTAATGTAGATATTACAATTTCATTTTGACGTTTAAAATATTTTGATAGTAATCAGATTGATTTGTTAATTATTGTTCATGTGACAGCAAGGCACTGTAAACATGATATGAATCAATTAGATATGATGTTTATTTTTAAATAAAAGGTATAACTTTTAGTGATAGCCGGCTAAAACTCCGGCTTTCGTCTTGATTGCAAATTTCAGATTCGGTCAAAAAGAACACTTTTACAACCTTGATACAAAAATAACTATTTCACTATATTAATTTAAAATTATGGGGTAGGTGGCTCAGTTGTATCGAGCTGGCCTGTGGATTTGAGAGTCCGGGTTCGATTCCCACAGTCGACAAACATTAAAACAATCCCTGTGATTCCCTCTCTACTAACATCTTTGGGAGACGTGATTTGACGGCTTGTCACCAAATATATCACTTAAAATCTGCTATGCCGGAGTTACACACCCAATAATGGGTAAAATGCGCGATTTCTTTTACTGATCAGTTGCATCAATAAAACTTAAGTTTTAAATTTATTTTAAATTGAAAATATCAAATGGAATGTTTGATTATAATGAAAACTATTTTACATGGCATACCGGGTGTATCAAGAAAAGCGGGTCATAGATATATAACATGAGTTTTTACGTACGCATTGCTTCCCAAATAATTTTAGACAAATATGCTTAAAATAAAGGTTGTAGAGGTTAAAATTCTGTATATAGATCAATAAAATAAATTTATTTTCTGTGTTTTGTAACGGCAGAAATTAAATATGAAAATTTACAAAATTACTATTTAATAGTTTAAAATAAAAAATAATTAAATATATTATTACGCCTTTTACCCATTATTGAGTATGGCAAATCTCGGTAAGTGATATATTTATGCGCGTGAAGTGCGGTTACCAGTCGTCAAATCATTGCCCTCAAAGATATTAGTGAAGGGGAAGCCACATAAATAATTTTAATGTAGTGAAAATTGTTTGTCGGCTGTAGGAATCGAACCGAGGTTCTCAAATTCACAGGCCGACTTGGTACCACTGAGCCACCTACCCCATAAAATAATTTAATAGTGTTAAAACAAAATAAAACACACAAATTCGCCACTATATTCTGTCAAATATTTTGATACAAGTTTTTGATGTGTGTGTAAATTTTTCATTATTTTACAAATTGATTAAAAATGGACAACTATTCGCATGAAAAAAATATATATAAAATTTGATTTCAAAGAGCGAATTTATGTTATTATTAACTTGACAACGAAAAACACACTAAGGGCCAGTTTTTCAATCACCGGTTTACTCTCGATTAACGTTAATCGTGAATAAATAATAATGGTAACCATAGTTTCTATTATTATTTAATCATGATTAACATTAATCAGTAATTGAAAAACTGGCCCTAAATAAAATATTAATGAAATTAATAATTATAGTGTTTGATGATGTCCGAAAGGACGAAACGTACGTAACAAGTTATAAATAAATATTTTAGTGGACAAACCAAGTGTGTGTTTGATTTTCTTATATTCATTATGTTCCACCAAGTACCGACAACAAATTCTCTTTTAATTATTAATAAATATATTTTTAGTACATACCGAGTGTGTCACTAAAAGCGAACCATAGGCATTTAACATGGGAAAACAGTTTTTCCGTCCGCATTGCTTCCCAATATATTTTAGACAAAAATACTTTAGATAAAAGTTGTAGAACTTAAAATTTCTCTATCTAAAACAATGAACCACATTTATTTTCTGTGTTTTGTAGGAGCAACAATTAAATATGAAATATTTACAAAATTACGATTTAATAGTGTTAAAACAAAATAACAAATAAATGCAGGGACGACACTCCCTTCGTTTCTTATCTTTTTTATTCTTTTCTGATCTTACATTGAGTGTTTAACTGCAATTGTGTGGAATTCACTTCCCAAAACAAGCGTAGAGCGACACTCCCTTCCTTTCTTATCTTTTAATTCGTTTTTAGTTATTACGTAGTGTTTAACTGCAATTGTGTGAAATTCACTTTCAAAAACAAGCGCAGGGCGACGCTCCCTCCCTTTCTTATCTTTTTGTTTCATTTTCAGTTACTGCATTGTGTGGTCTTTTCTTTCATATATAAGTGCAGACTGTCGCTTTCATCTTTTCTAATCTTGTAGATTCGTTGTTAGTTTCGTTATTAGATTCGTTGTTAGGAGTAAACGTGAGTAATTTGAGATTTTTTTATGCATACGTTATGTATGTTGAAGAAAGAAAATGAATGATAAGTGAAAAGGAATGATGTGATTGAAGGTTTGTTGTGTGATAATGATTTCGAATGTGATGAGTGAATGAGTTTGTATGGAGTGATCTATGAATGTGGTTGAAGTGAGGGTGGTGTGTTTGGATGAAAATGTTTGACGATGACTGATTGTTTGATGAGTGTGGTGAGTGAGTGTTTTATGAGTGATTTTAGGGTTCGTGCTACCCCATTTGTTGGGATATAGCGTGAAGATATGTATGTATGTATGTATGTACAAATAAATGCGCCACTTAATACTGGCTAATATTTTGACTCATTGAAGTTTTGCTTTGTTTAAAAGTAAGTTTTTTGATCTGTCTGTAAATGTTATGTTATGTTTACAAAATTTTTTAAATAAAAATAAATAAATAAATATATCATCACGCCTTCTACCCATTACTGGGTGTGGCACTCTGCCGAAGCAGATCTCGGTAAGTGATATATTTTTGCGCGTGAAGTGCGGTTACCAGTCGTCAAATCACGGCCCCCAAAGATGTTAGTGGTGGAGGAGCCACAGGGGTAGCTTTTTTTTGAAATTATGAAAATTGTTTGTCGCCTGTGGGAATCGAACCAGGGTTCTCAGGATCCACAGGCCGATTTCATACCACTGAGCTAGCCATCCTATATAAATTTATTTAAAATGGACAATTATTTATCTAAGGAAAAATTACAAATAACCATAGACGTGTTCCATTTCCCATTTGGATCAGATCTAACTTACATTTACTGAACCAAATCCTTTATTTATTTCGCTGCATTACTTCGCTCATTTTATTTCTAGTACTAGAATTACAGATTCTAATTTACTTTGAAGTAATTCATCCCAATAAGTGCACCAGTTTGCTTAATTCAGTTCATTTAGGCATGTGTCAAATTTATCTGAACTGATTTAAGTGAACCAAGTGGCAAATGGAATACAGCTCATATTTATGGGAAAGTTTGACAGGAAAACTTAATGCATTTGTTTGTTATTTTGTTTTAATTCCGTGGTTAACAATAATTAAATTGTAATTTTGTTAATTTTCGTATTTAATTGTTGCCGGTACAAAACACAGAATATAAATTAGTTTATTGACTTAGATGCAGAATAATAAGTTCTGTTACTTTTATTTAAAGTATTTCTGTTTAAAATAATTTGGGAAGCAATGCCCACAGAAAAACTATTTCCAATATTAAACACTTATGGCCCAATTTTCATGATACACCCGGTATAACTTTAGTGTACATGATTTATTTAAATGTGCATTTATCTAAGTAAATACACTTTGACAGTTTTATAAAATTCACTGTTGCAAGTAATAAATTACTTTTTTAAAATAAATGTAAAAGTAGTTATAAGATAAGACCAGTCGTTAAAAATAAAAACAATATTATTTACTGAAATAGAAGTTGAATAAAAATATGTTACTTACGTAATAAGAGCAGCAAACGTAACACAAGCGAGCGTCATTCCAAGGAACGCAACAGTCTTGGAGGCGTTGGACGGCATCTCCGTGGTCATGGTGGGAAACACTGTCAGCGGCTCCGTGGCTTTGAATCGCGTAGGACATGCACATGTGTATATAAAGCAACTGCTGGTACTGGCTTAGCGGGAAATGGACTTATCTTTTGAATGGATTATAGTTCCAGTTTCTGACACATGGCGCTGATATTGAAATAATGAAAGTTTTTGCAATGACCTTAAGTACGTTATTTATTTGTTGTTTTGTTTAATCTAAAAATTCTAGATTTTGATAAAATTACAATCTTTGTTTTTAAACTATTGTTATGTTAATGAGTGCGTTAATGGATTAATTTTTATCTTAAATCTGAGATTTGTTTATTGTATTGCTAAGATGAAGATAAATTTTGGACTTGATTTAACGTGACATCTTATGTTTAATCTCACATAATTATATAATACGTTGATCTATTTGAGATAATTAGTTATTAATAAAATGTAATCAAAGAATTAAAAAAAAACAATGAAAAATCAAGTGCTTATTATCGGTTTAATCAACCACAGTTTTAAAGCAGCGCTGTCACTGCACTCAATATTTATATGATTGATTGCTATGGTTAATTATATAATAAATATAAATAAAATAAGGCTTCAGAGATCCAGAAATTATTTATATATTTTTTTTAAATGGACGTTTCAAGTTTCAAACGAAACTCATCATCAGCTAAAAAATATAAAATATAAATAAAATAAATAAATAAATATAAATATATCATCACGCCTTCTACCCATTACTGGGTGTGGCACTCTGCTAAAGCAGATCTCGGTAAGTGATATATTTTTGCGCGTGAAGTGCGGTTACAAGTCGTCAAATCACGGCCCCCAAACATGTTAGTGGTGGAGGAGCCACAGGGATAGCTTTTTTCAAATTATGAAAATTTGTCGCCTGTGGGAATCGAACCAGGGACCTCAGGATCCACAGGCCGACTTCATACCACTGAGCTAGCCATCCCATATGGGATGGCTATGGTTAATTATATAATAAATAAATAATAATAAAAAAATAAATCTTTATTGACCCCAAGTCAGAGGGAAGAATTACCAAAATCGTACTATCTAAGAAATTGTTTGTACGAAAATTAATATTTGTTTACAATCAGTCTGAAAGAGCAGATAGGATATGGGGGTTCCAGCTCATAGTCTTAATTTGGTATCACTGGTTTCAATAGATGTCACGTGACTAACAATATTTCTTATAATTAGTTATTTTATACATGCCAACTTTAAAATAAAATTTAAGCGGGAAAATTTTAAAAATTTAAATTTTGAAGACCCATCAACTAAGTTTTTTTTTTGTTGGGCCCCATTTCATGACGTGTCATTTTGTACAGAAAAGTTATTTGTATTTGAATAAACACAAAGAAAAGTTGAGTAAAAATACACTGAAGTTGTAGAACATATACATACAATAATAGTTTCTGAATATCTATTCCTGTAATATCATATTCCTCAAAATCTAAATAAAACGCATTGACAGTTTTTTTTCTCTTATATATGTACCGTGTGCCTACGTAACCGAAATCTACTACGGGAGAATGTTTTACCCAGTAATGGATAAAAGGCGTGATAATATTTAATTATGTTTACCTAGTTTAACATGGTAGATTTGTAGAAAATATAACAAAATGCAGCAATAAGTCAAGTTGCGAACAAGCATAATTCAATTATGACCATATTTATAAAAATAAAGTCTTAATATACCTGTATACGAAAAATCATTCAATTATACTATGTGGGAAATTTAAATTTAATATGTATGAAAAGATTTCACAAGAAAAAAAGATCGTGATAATAATAATGCAATAAAACAAATATCAATCAATTAAGAAGTTAAACAATTAAAGACTAAAAACAAAAAATAATTCACACCCTTTTGTAAGTAAATATATATATATATATATATATATATATATATATATATATATTTGGTGGTGAACGCAACTCTCGAACATAGGGATTTAACATGTAAAATTACAATTTTGTAATTTCCTGCTTCCCTAATTATTTTAAGTAAAAAAGCTTCGAATAAAAGTTTTAGGGCATAAAATTCTCCATCTAAGCCAATAAACAAAATTAACTTTGCATGCTTCGTAACGGCACAAATTAGATCTGAAAATGACAAAAATAGCCTCAAAACTATCGATAGCCATGGAATTGAAACAAAATTAAACAAATGTTTGACGTATAATCTATCAAAATAATTTCTTTATTTATTATGTCATTTATTTTGACAGATAAAATGATGCGTTTGGCAATTTAAATGAATATATACGTTATTATTATTATTTTCATTGCACCCACCGAAAATAATTCGCTATCGTAGTACAGTATTTAATTATTCATATTAGGATCTTATTATTTTAAATTGTATCGCCACTTTATTTATATGTTATCCAAATAATAGTTTAGATGTATAATTTTTTTAATTTCTATTTAAATTTCTTGCTTCTATTCCTAACTACTGTTTCAGTATCGGTTCAAGTTTTGCATGATATATAGATTAGAAGTTTATTTGAAATTGTATCTCCAAAAATGATCATAATTTAGTTTGTTATCTAGATATTACATCTCGTGTAATTCCTATACATCTTTCTTGTATTTCAGCACAATTATAATCATATTAATATTCAACAATGTCTATTAGCTTATTTTTGGTTCATCCATTTATATTTATAATTAATTACATAAGGTTGTGAATTATTTTTTGTTTTTAGTTTCTAATTGTTTAACTTTTTAATTTAATGATATTTATTTTATTTCATTATATGTCTGTTATCACGATCTTTTTTTTTTGTGAAATCTTTGCATACATGTTCAATTTAAATTTCTCACATAGTATAATTGAATATGAAATGACTATCGCTAGATTGTAGGATAGTGATTACTTAACTGCATTATTTTTTGATAAGGTAATAATGGACATAGGCTTAAGTTGTAGTTTATTTATTGAAGATTCATTGACCACGTTTCAGCCAAAGTTATGGCCATCTTCAGGTCTATATAATAAAATACAAAAATTTTATCAATCAAGAAATTGTTAGTCAAAATAAACAATTAACTCACCAAACGTAAATTTGAAACGTATAATACCATGTAGAATAAGTTCAAAGTTGCGATTTGAATATTTAGGGCAAACATATATCAAAATATATGGGATGGCTAGCACAGTGGTATAAAGTCGGCCTGTGGATCCTGAGGTCCCTGGTTCGATTCCCACAGGCGACAAATTTTCATCATTTGAAAAAGCTATTCCTGTGGCTCCTCCACCACTAACATGTTTGGGGGCCGTGATTTGACGACTGGTAACCGCACTTCACGCGCAAAATATATCACTTACCGAGATCTGCTTCAGCAGAGTGCCACACCCAATAATGGGTAGAAGGCGTGATGATATATTTATTTATTTATTTTATATATCAAAATGAAAAAAGTAAATATGATTCTAAAAGTTGCAAAAGTGAAATGAATCTAAATTTATATGTTTGCCCTAAAGAGTCTGATCGTCGACTGGCAAAATTTTTTTACAGATCTTTGTTCGAATATAAGGTACAATGTAAGCCATCTAGTGACCAAAAATGTATTATTTTTTGTGTATATTAAGACTTTATTTTTATAAATATGGTAATCATTTAATTATGCTTGTTCGCAACTTCACTTATTGCTGCATTTTGTTATATTTTCTACAAAGCTACCAAGTTAAACTAGTTAAACATAATTACATATTATCACGCCTCTTATCCATTACTGGGTAAAACATTCTCCAAGTGATATACTATGCGCGTGAAGTGCGGTTACCAGCCGTCAAATCACACAGAGGTAATTTTAATGTGGTTCAAATTGTTTGACGGCTGTGAGGCCGACTCGATACTACTGAACTATCATTTATTAATTCGATATAATATTTATTATGTTTGTGTCGCATATTGACATTTAAAAAAGTATATATCTATCATTTATATTTTTTTAAAGATATTCCTTTGATATTTAAGGATATGTAGGTATTAAACATGCCGTCAGCTGTTTGATTCAAACCTCGTAGTTATATTCATGGGCGTCCGCAGGGGGAGGCAAGGAGGGGCGCGCGCCCCCCTTCCCCTTGAATATTAACTAGGATGGTGACCAAGACTCTCGAAGATAGGACTTTAACATGTAAAACTATAATTTTTTAATTTCCTGCTTCCTTAAATATTTGAAGCAAAAAAGCTTGAAATAAAAGTTTTAGGGCATAAAATTCTGCATCTGAACCAATAAACAAAATAAATTTTGCATACTTTGTACTGACACAAATTAGATTTGAAAATGACGAAAATTGCCTCAAAACTATCGATAGGCATGAAATTGAAACAAAATTAAACATATGTTTGACGTTTTATTTGTCAAAATAAATGAAATAATAAATAAGGAATTTATTCTGACAGTTTTGTCAGATTGAACGACAAACATTTGTTTAATTTTGAGACAATTTTAGTCATTTTCAGATCTAATTTCATATTTTATACCCTAAAAATTGTATTTGAAGCTTTTTGCTTTTAAATAATTAGGAAGCAGGAAATGTTGAAGTCCGATGTTCGAGAGTCGTGGCCACCACACTGTATATGTAAATGTATAAATTAAATAAAAATTACATTATAAGTTTAAAGATAATAAATTCAAGCTGAAACTGAATTTCCAGCAGTATTCTTATGGCCAGCTAGCGACATGTTCCCTATCGTAACGATTGAGTAATCTAAGTTTAAGTATACAGACAAAATATATTAAAAAATATAAACCGTAAAACTGCTAAATCGGAATTTATTGAAGAAATGGTGTCAATTTATGGAAGAGTTATTCGAAAATTGTCCTACCTCTTCAATTCAAACCCAGACGACAAAGACTAGTAATTTATTTCACAAATTTAAATATTTTTGTATCCATTTGTTATGTGTATTTGTATTTATGTTATGTAAAAAAATATATTTTAGAAATTTATGTATATCTAAGAGTTTTTTGCGACTCGCCTCCCCCTGGAAAAATGTCTGTGGACGCCCATGGTTATATTTATAAAAAAATACCATAATGAAGAATTCCAAATCCTTACCAAAAATCACAATTATATTTACAAAGACAAAAGTCAATTGCAATATGGAACTGTCTTAATAAATAAGAAAACTAGGAACAAAAATTCCAACACTCAAAGTTCCACAAAAAATTACAACCAGAGCTGGGCATGATTTAAATCAAAAGGAATTATAAATTGATTTAAATCATATTTCTTGATTTAAATCAAGTGCATTAAGCCTTTTTAAAAAATTCGCAAATCGGGCTTGCGATTTAAGACCTGTAAAGAAATTGATTTGAGCTTGTGAATTGTTTTAGAGCTGAAAAAAGGCTTAAATAATTTTTCTGGGCTTAATTCAAATGAAAGGACTTAAATCAATTGAAAGAGCTTAATTCAATTGAAAGGGCTTAATTCAATTGAAATGACTTAATTCAATTAAAAGAACACATAAATTTGTTATCGTGCGTTATAAATAATATTTTTTTCATTTTTAACGGTTTCTTTATTTTTTGAATTATATAACAGTACATTATTTTTGTTATAGAGATTGGCAATGCTGGTGTACGATTAAATGTTACATTTCTGGCTGTAGCTGTCGATGATCTGTGAATTGATTCGTAATTGTGTTACATTAAACATTTGTTTCAAATTGCTAGCCATTTTGTATATTTTTACAAAGAAAATTAGTATTTCCGAAGACTCTTAGTCTATAGTAGTTTTAAAAGCTAAACTGTTACAATGCAATACAATGTAAAACCAGATACAGATTTAATGTAAACATGCCAACACATGTCATTCATTTAATTAAATTTTTTGATTATGTAATTTAATCCTTTGAATAAATCTACTTCAATTAGTTTTCATTCGGTTGAGCACATATCTTTGGCATATTGCAATGCACCAAGTATTTTTCTAAAATAAATATTAAATAAATTGATAATATTTAGTACTTGCAAATGTGATTTAAGCCCCAAGCCCCAAGCCTCAAGCCCCAATTCACAAAAAGGCTTGTGATTTACAATTCACATAAATAAAGCACAAATCACTTTGATTTGTAAATTAATTCACTTTGAAAAAGAAGTGGAATTGTGAATTATCACAAAAAAATAATTGTTTGATTTGTGAATTGTGATTTAATTCCTTTTGTTCGTGATTTTGCCCAGCACTGATTACAACACAATGGAATCAACTTATTAGGTCATCATAAAACGGCTGGTCAGTTCAGCTTTAATCATAGACGCGTTTCGCTCTGTGGGAGCTCATCAGTATGGTGCGTTTGTCTAGCTGGATATTTGATCGCACCATACTGATGAGCTCCCGCAGAGCGAAACGCGTCTATGATTAAAGCTGAACTGATCAGCCGTTTTATGATGACCTAATAAGTTGATTCAAACATGCTGTTATTTTTTGTGGAATTTTGACAAGTGTTGGAATTTTTTTTTACCTATTTTTCTTACAATTATATTTAGCAAGAAGTAAACAAAAAGAAACAATGACACATTGGTTACTTAATTTTAACTATCATTGCTGCAAATAGTGACACACATTCCATTTTTAGTAGCTCTAATGGGTTGTATATCATTGTTCAAGGGCCAGCAAAACAACAAAAGGCGCAGTCAGATCTTGGCGCAGCCGAAGAACAAACCCACATTAGAAATCTACAGACCTCCAAGTACGTATTACATTAAATATCATTCATATATTTATGAGAATTTACCACATATGTGTATATGTAAAAACCAATAGAATCACGAATTTGTTTGAAAATTAACCAATGAAATGAAAGCTATTTTGATAATTTTCCACTAGTGAAATTAATAAATGATTATTTTTTGACGTTTCTCAAAATCAATGAAATGCTTCTTTGTATGTCACGTGTCTGCGTTTTAACCAATCCTATTATTATTGTGATTATTCCCGGGAATAATCCCTGTAGAAGCTTTTTTGTTTGCAACAAATGATTTACTAAATATTTACTTAAAACTGTCAACGCGTCAAGTAAAATATGTGAAAAAAAAAGTTTGAGAAAGATACTGGAGAATTATTTTCTAATTTATCCAACTCTCGAGTTATATTTAATGAGATTATTTTTTCATTTAGCTGTTGAGGTCGATTCATCCAACTTAAAAGATTTTAAACTGAGTTCATATTGATTGATTACTTATTAATGTATTCTTGGAAGTTGTTTCCAAAATTTGTTGGTGTATTTCTGTATCTAAAATACAACTAAATCGATTTTTTTCACACATTTTACTTGACGAGTTGACAGTTTTAAATAATTATTTGTCACAAACAAAAAAGCATCTACAGAGATAATTCCCGGGAAAAATCACAAGAGCTTAATTCTCAGTATAAAAATGACAGGATTGGTTAAAACGCAGACACGTGACATACAATGAAGCATTTCATTGGTTTTGAGAAACGTCAAAAAATAATCAGTAATAATATAACAAGAGAGTGAGAATAAATTAAAAATAATTTGACAGATCTTTCGAAAACTTGTTGCCAGGCAATAGTCATGAAAGTCCGTAGTATGGCAAATGGCAACAAGTTTGAGAAAGATATTGGAGAATTATTTTCTAATTTATCCAACTCTCGAGTTATATTTAATTAGATTATTTTTTGACTTAGCTGTTCAGGTCAATTCATCCAAATTAAAATATTTTTAACTGGGTCCATATCGATTGATTATTTATTAATATATTCTTGGAAGTTGTTTCCAAAATCTGTTGTTGTATTTCTGTATCTTAAATGGAACTAAATCGATTTTTTTCACACATTTTACTTGACGCGTTGACAGTTTTAAATAATTATTTGACAACTACGTATCATTTGTCAAAAACAAAAGTACCTACAGAGATTATTCCCTAGAATAATCATAAGAGCTTTATTCTCAGAATAATAATGACAGGATTGGTTAAAACGCAAAGACGTGACATATGTGACATATAATGAAGCATTTCATTGGTTTTGAGAAACGTCAAAAAATAATCAGATAATATTTTGACATTCATTTAAACTGGTTGTTACGGAAATAAGAAATACAGTTCATAAATAAAATAAATATATCATCACGCCTTCTACCCATTACTGGGTGTGGCACTCTGCTGCAGCAGATCTTGGTAAGTGATATATTTTGCGCGTGAAGTGCGGTTACCAGTCGTCAAATCACGGCCCCCAAACATGTTAGTGGTGGAGGAGCCACAGGGATAGCTTTTTCAAATTATGAAAATTTGTCGCCTGTGGGAATCGAACCAGGGACCTCAGGATCCACAGGCCGACTTCATACCACTGAGCTAGCCATTCCATGCTGCGCTATATTCCATTTCCATAACAACTTATAATTCATGTCAAAATATTATCGGTAGTTATCATATCCCTGGTTATACTAGTATTATTAGTATTAAAATTGCCGTGTATTTTTGTTTTAGATGTACGTAGTGACGGCCTATGCGACCAGCCTAATCCTAAGCTAAATGTCCACGCAAAGGAGTTTACGATGAGGCAACAGCAACAGCATTTGGCGGATTTACAGACTTCTAGGTACTGTCAAAATGTGTACTTAGTCAAATCTGGGTAATAATACTAAATACTTTCTATGCTTATCTGTTATGCTTATATTAGCGATGCCGCGAGAGCAGAAATAATCAAATGTCGCTCATGTAGCCGGATGCTTTTCTAGACAATTCATTATTTCCGGTATCTGAAGAAAAAAATTGCATAATTTAAGTGGAGTGAAAGTGACTTTTCGTGCCTTATCTGTAGTTGCTTCGCTACAAAAAGTAACACTTTAGCTCCTTATAAAATAATATACTATTTTTGTCTCAATCTTTTGTCTTAATAAATTGATTAATTGCCAAATTTCATTCATAATATCACGGTGTACATTTAAAGTGAAATATGCCAAAGATAATATATATCCTACTCTAGATGGGAAACTGTAATGTTAAAGGCCGGCGCACTCTTTCAACGCCATCTCTTGGTTGGGTCAAGAACTAAACTAGATTTAAAAGCGTAGGCGGGAATTTATATTATATGAAATATATATTTTAGTCACATAACATACAATTTTTTAAAGAAATTGTGAAGTACATGAAAATAACTTCACAATTTCTTTAAAAATTGTACATTATGTGACAGAAAAATAAAATTTTTCATTCAACAAAAAATGCAACAGTAAATTAGTGTCTATATTTTATTTGTAATATTTTTAATTTTACAATTTCCTTATAGCACATTTTGACTTTACTTACTAATGTATCATCGGTATTAACCATTCTTCTCTTCCTTATTATTATACTGTCTATTTCATTTATATAGTGATGCAAAATTAAAATGGATATTATCGAATCCATTACACATTATGGAATAAAAATTAACATTTTCTCTCACAAATGATTTTAAATGTTTGACAAAATTGCTTTTTTCACTATTTAATTTTATAAACTGTAAACTTATGTCTTTAATAGTTGTAAACGCTGTTACGATTGAAAATGAAGGATATTACAGCCTGGTAATTTCGTCATATTCGACACTTTTTATAAATTACGGGTGCTCGTACTATCCATCAAACGAAACTCGTCCATCTCCAATATATCCAATCACTTGTTGAAACGAACCAAATCCTTTCCTGGATTAGGAAATCGATGATAGTGGACATCTGTTTAAAAAAATTACAAATTTAAAGGATATAATTAGCGAATAACTACAATCAACATAAGAAAAATGTATCTGTTTCTGAAAATCGTGTTGCTGTGCATATTTGGAGGGATCAAGTATATTAAAATCTACAGAATAATTAAAAATACTTACCAGTAGCCTGACATCCGACGATGCAGCACTTTGTACTCGTAGAACGTAGAAGATATTACAGTTTGTATTGAAAAGTACACCAAATGACAACAGTAATGAAACACAAAAACCGTTGACTAAACTAAAAGAATATCTGAACTAGAAAACGTAAAAACGAACTTGTTATAGAGAACTGATGAAAACGAATGGCGGTTGATGGCAGAAGACTCTAACTTTAGCGTCATCTGTTTAGCCAATAAAAACACACTTCTGAATTATCATCTACAATACTACGTGCGCCATCTCTTGGTTGGGTCAGGAATTAAAAACAGTGCGCAGCTTCGCTCATAAGACTTTCCAGTGCCTGAAATATGCGTCTTAAGGAGGCTTATAAAATTGACGTCACGCGTTAGAAAGAGATAAATGAATTGTGTACAAACAAATAACCAGCGCACCATATTCGATGAACTTTCATTTTGACTTTTATTTGGTTATATTAGTTTTGTTCAATTTTTAATCTTTAAACAGGAATAATATAGGCCCAAAAAAAAAAACAGGGAACCAAACCAACAAATTTCCATGTATTTTTTGACCCTGAATCCGAATCCGAGGTTAAATAAATTCGTACACAAAAAAAAAATAATTAGAGCCAAAAAACATCCCCTAAATAGGGAGGAAGTAAAATCAATCTCCGAGAATAGTTGTTTGATGAATTTTCAAGTTTACCACAGTAAATTGAAGGTTCACATCAGCGTACATTCAATATTAATTGAAACGCACCCCGCCAGAGGGGATACACGATCCCCATATTTTACCAAATTGATAAAAAGCAATAATGTCTGCTGAAAAAACTGAAAACATCGAAGTTTTTAAAGTGACAAGGGAACTGTGGTAGATTCAACTTAATCCTTAAAAACTACCTCCCATAGGATTTCTAAAAACTACCCCTGGCATCAAATGACACGAGAAAAACAGGGGAAAACACTTAATCAAATAGGATTGCCATGGATGCCACGATTGGCCAAAGTTTTGTACTGATACTTAGATATGTAGGTTTACGTACTACCAACGTAATTTTATTGATTGAATGTTTTTTCCCTATTTTTTATGTTTTTTGATGCACATGTCACAACATGTGCGTCGAAGTGTACCAGCGTTCTAACTTTTTCTGTAAAAAAATTAAAGTTTACATCAATTATTTTATGCATTTTAATGTTTTTGAAATCAATTACTGACTATTTCTGATGAAGTTGCAGTGGGCAACGAAACGTCGATGTTGTCGGTTATGTAAATAAAGTAAGTTATTGACTGAAGTCCTGCGTAATTGAAAATACATCACATTTTCCTAGTCACTTAATTTATATATTAATTAAAAGCCATGACTATGAATGTCACGTGAAAATGAGACTTTAACCTTACATTTCAAATAATTAATAAAACTTAACATTTAGTACATTGTGTAACTAGTAGCAAAAGTGATATATTCCCGGACAATGGTAGGAAATTGTAGGACGAATCGTAAGCGACCACCAGGAGTCCCAGGAAGACACTTTTCCTACATGTTACACATACTTTTTTTATCGATCAGATTATATTTATTATTTTTATTTTTATTTTTTTATTTTATTTATAGAAATAAGAGAACCAACATTAGTTAGTTAATTAATAGAGCAGTTTATTCTTTTGTTTTGTATTTTAAGAATTTGCATAGGTGGTTAAGATAAATAATATTTCTCAATTTTAATTGAACAATGGTAATGCATTGTAATCAATAATTATTGAATAATAAAAACACATGATTAAAAAAGATTAGATTTCTACCTTAAAATTTACATTAATATATTATACTCGTACTTTTATATGAAATAAAGTTTTGTGATTACAAATAAATTGTTCATTTATGCACAGTCATGGCAGCTTTAATTTTGTTTTTGGGTTTATTATACATTTCTTCAGCAATGGGTAATATATTTTGTATTATTATTATTATTTAGTTTTTTTGTAAAAATATAAAAATATTAATAAAATAAGGCTCAGGAATCCAGAAAAAATTATATATTTTAATAAGATGGACATTTCGAGTTTAAACTAAATTCATCATCAGCTGTAAACAATCGAAAATAGGACAAATCAAAATACAAAATTAAAAAAAAAATTACAAAATAATAAGTCAATCTTAAAACCAACAAAAAATTGTTTTAATTTTGATTTATTTATTATTTAGATATTTTTCTACATTTTGCATTTTGATTTGTGTTATTTTGTATTGCTTAAAGCTGATGATGAGTTTAGTTTAAACTCGAAGCGTTCGTCTTATTAAAATATATGATTTTTTATTGGATTCTTGAAGTCTTATTTTATTAATATTATTATTATTTGGATCCTAAATATTTCTATTGCGAAAATATAAACTATTATTTCGACTGAAGTATCTAGATTAATCTTCGATTGCTGAACTGTAATGCTATTTTTAAATAAGATTAAATTTGAAGACACAAAAATCGTTGCCAGTCCTAAATATATGAATCGATTGATTAGAAAAGCTATAGAAATTTATAAGAAAAAGAACAACATGAACAATATTGTGATGATTGAAAAATGAATAAAACTTGTCTTCATTTCATTCAGAAATTATAAGTACTTGCTGAGGAATAGGTGTCGGAAAGTTCACCGAAAACAATTCACCGAATACAATTCACCGAAAAACAATTCACCGAAGTAACAACTCACCGAAATACAATTCATCGTAAAACATATTCATGGAAATGATAATTAAATTGTAGTATTTTTAATGTTCTTTAGAGCTGGTAGAAAAATGCAGGCATTTAGAAAAGGATACTTACCGTAAATTCCGAATCTTTTGAATATTATCCATTACGATAAATATCGTTAATTATTGCAGGGTTAATGGAATTATTATTGAATCGGCTAAAATTTGTTTAAGCTGGGACAGTTTCTAATGACATTACTGCACTCGCGCATGTATAGTACTAATAATAGCATCGCTGCCAATATGTTATTAGGATTTATTCAAATAGAGCAGTACGTGTGCGGCCAAGACGGCGCACCGATGCATAAAAAGTACAGAGACTGTGCTATGAGGACAGAGCATCTAGTTCCAAATTACAACAAGAATAACATACATGAGTATTTACGAGACATAGCAAATAATTTATGTTATTAATGTAAAATTAATTAGCATTTCGGTGAACTGTCTTTCGGTGAATTGTATTTCGGTGAATTGCTACTTCGGTGAATTGATTTTCGGTGAATTGTATTCGGTGAATTGTTTTCGGTGAACTTTCCTAGACCCCTGAGGAATGTACGCGTTTATAAAAATTTACAGAACATAACCAAATTTTTTTTAATGATTAAATACTTTTCCCATATGTTAAAATATTGTTTTTATTACAATTTTCCTTTCTACTAACATGTGTGTAGGGCAGCATGATTTGGCGGCTGGTATCCTTACTTTATACTGAAAACGTAATAAGGAGAGACTGACGCCTTAAAAAAATATAACAAGATTTATGACACAGGGTGCTGCTACGTTTACATAGTATATTTATAACCGGTTTTAAATTGTAATGCGCATTGCTTGTTTGGAAATGATGAAATTCTATTTTTTTTACGTCGCAAATATTTGATAGATCCTGGATCTATTATCTTTTAGCGTGTTCGGTACTCTCTATAAATTTTAAATTAATAATGAAAATTAATGACATATTTACTAATTTTTCTCTCGTACTTAAGGGTAAAAGCAGTCCATTATTTACATATTCTTCTTCAAAATAAATTATTAAATGAAGAATCAGCAATTGACATTCCTTTGAAAATTTCGTTTCCTCGACATTGTTATAATATTTAAAAATGATCTTGTTGGAAACAATTGATCATGGATCCGACAGAACAATGACAACTAGATACAGGCAGAAATTATGTACAAAATATAATAAAAAGAAATGAAAAATAAATATTTTTAATAAATGAATCGATTGTAAATATAGCTATTTATTCAATATTTTTATATAAGATTTGTGTTTCAATGCCCATATTTTTAAATTGTCATTTAACCATTGCACCTGTTTGTTTTTTTATGATTTTATTAAGTTTTATCCGGAAGGATGACGTCAGTCCATCGTTATAACGTTTTCAGTATACTCGTACATGCGAAACTACAGATGTTAAAGTAACTGTTTCAATTGGCAATAAAATTTTAGGGATCTTTTTATATACCATAGTTGGCACAACGCTAGATAAGGCGGAAATATTATTTAGTATGTCATTTTTAGAATAAATACAAGTAGGTTATGTTAGAATCCTGACAATTTAAAGGATTTTGAGTGTTAAAAATACTTTTTTGTACTCGCTGCATTCAAAATAATGTTTACATAACCTTGGAAACCGACAGAAAGTTTGATTTTGTACACTAGTGCGCAAAATAATTGAAAAAATACCCATTTTATATGATTCTAAATTTTGACTATAAAAACGTTATTTGTACTTATTTATATACACACATTTTAAGGAATTTATAAAAGAAGTAGCGACATTAGCTTATAACGCCATCAAACAGAAATATTTTAACAAACTTTACGAGAAAAAATTGAAAAATTTATTTTCAAATAACAAATGTCAATTCATGGCATACTTAACTGTCAATATAAATTCACGCTTCAAATTTAATAAATCATCATCATATAATTTTTGCTCGTTATAAAAAGCATTGTACAAAACTCGTGCGCGAAGACGCCATTTGCACCATTCGCGCAAATTAAAGAACGAGCGAAGCGAGTGCTTTAAAATTGTGCTCATGTGCAAAGTATGTCTTCGCGTACTAGTTATGTATATAGCTATAAATTATTGCTCTGTGAGTAATGTTAAGAAATAAACGAATGTGGGTAAGGGAAATAATGATTTTTATTAATTTAAATTTTCAAATGACACTATCAACAACAGGAAATAAAGTTATGTATAAGTCTTCTCAACATCAAGTAATTTTTTTATTGCTAACAAAAACACTTACTTCTGATCACTCTGTATATCATACGAAGTCTGTTAGAAAAGTATCCGACCTTTGGCTGGGGACAAAAATTATATATCTGGAGCGTTGGAAACCTAATCACCCTCCAAGTAGTCTTCTTGGGACTTTACACACTTTTCCCAGTGGTGCCGCCATTGTTGAAAGCATTCCGAGAAAGCCTCTTTCGGAATGGAGTTTTGCTCGGCTGTCGTTGTAGCCATAATGTCCTCTCTTGTTTGAAATCGCGTTCTTTTCAATGGCCTCTTGAATTCGAGGAACAGCCCGAAATCGCAGGGGGGCATATCAGAAGAGTAAGAAGTCTATTGAACCACAGGAGTCTAGGTTTTCGTCATTTCTGAATTAAGTGCGAGGAATGTGCTGGCGCATTATCATGATGAAGGCTTCAATTTCCTGTTGACCACAACTTTGGTATCTCGCGCCGCACAGCATCGCGTAGGCGACGGGGGACATCCCTGTAGTACTCTTTGATGATTGTTTGGCCTTGTGGTACGTACTGTAATAAGGTGGTTTTGAGTTAAATAAAATAAATATATCATCACGCCTTCTACCCATTACTGGGTGTGGCACTCTGCCGAAGCAGATGTCGGTAAGTGATATATTTTGCGCTGGAAGTGCGGTTACCAGTCGTCAAATCACGGCCACCAAAGATGTTAGTGGTGGAGGAGCCACAGGGGTAGTTTTTGAAATTATGAAAATTGTTTGTCGCCTGTGGGAATCGAACCAGGGTTCTCACTCTCCACAGGCTGACTTCATACCACTGAGCTAGCCACCCCACTGACTGTAGATATTTGGTTAGTTTGTTTTCCCTGTTTTGTGCGATAAGATTCTGAGAAAAATCTTATGTGTGTGGTCATGTGCAGTCTTCGGCCATGCGTTGCAACCCAAAATACCACTCTTCACCCCCGCTTAAGAACTTAGCGTCTGGTTTTGAGCGGTAGCATCAATCATGCCAGGTTTGCTCCGTCGGCCGGTCAAAATGTGACCGACGTCGAATCCGTTTTGCGCTTCGTGCGTATTTAATTAGCATTTAATTATTCTTATATGTTTTTTTGTTCTAATTTATTATATATTAAATCATATTATAGTAATTCACGTTAAATAAAGTTATCTGTGGTTTATTAGTTAATTAATAGTAACCGGGAAACGTTTTATGTACAAACAAATAATTCGCGCTCGCGATGTTCATACCCCCTCGTGTTACAGTACTCGTGGTGTACCACACCGCGGGAGTCAAAGGAAGCAGGAAGTATCACTTTGACGTTGCTGCGCATTTGGCGGGCCTTCTTTGGTCTTGGTGACGTGGAATGCTTCCACTGTGACGACTAGGACTTGGTTTCCGGGTCGTACCCGTACACCCAGGACTCGTCTCTGACAAAATTTGATGCAGTTACATTGCTTTATCCATTCCGTCATTTTCCTTGCAATGAGAAACCGACGAGAGCACTACACACTACCTCACTCAAATGCTGCTTTCCAGCAACATCGACAGGCGGGATAAAATTCACGCATACGCACGAAGGTTCAAGGTCGGCTCATGCAAGCGCGCTTGATTCAAATCCATCAGGTTTTCGCAAAAAAAGGTCGGATACTTTTCTAACAGAGCTCGTATACTGATATCTACTTACAACATTCAGGAATGGGTAAAATGGTGGAACGATATTTATATTTATTTATATATGTTGCCACTTATTGATAATACATTTGTTAACTTAGGGCTAGTTTTTCTATCACTGATTAATATTAATCATGATTAAATAATAATGGAAACTATGGTTACAATTATTATTTAATCATGATTAACATTAATCGAGAGTAAACCGGTGATTGAAAAACAGGCCGTTATATGACTAAATAGTTATGTCACTTTGTTCCGGTATTGATAATCGAGCTATAATTTAACATTTATCAGAATTTCGTAAGTAATAATTTTTCTTTTTTAATTTAATAATGGAAATGCACAGCATTCAATTAATAATAATTGAAAAATAAAAACCGTAAATTAGATTACAGTTCTGCATTTGAATTTTTAAAATTGAATTTTTTATTTAAATAAGGTTTTGTGATAATAAATCATTCTTTGAAACACCGACATGGCAACTTTAATTTTGTTTTTTGTTTATCGTATATTTTTTCAGTAATGGGTAATATTTTTTTAAATACACATTTTAATAGTTATTTGTATAACAATACTTTTTTCACGAATTTTATGTGTGATGTACGACTTCGAAGTAGGAACTGTGAATAAAAGAATTTGAAATAATTTTGATAGTTTCTTTATTTTGAAATCGCTTAAAAATAGGCGTATTCCATTTGCCATTTCGATCAGATCTAACTTACATTTACTGAACCAAATCACTTATTTATTTCGCTGGATTACTTCACTGACTTTATTTCCAGTACTAGAATTACTCATTTTAATATATTTTGAAGTAATTCACCCCAATAAATTCATCAGTTTGCTTAATTTAGTTTATTTAGTTATGTTGTCTAATTTATCTGAACTGATTTAAATGAACCAAATGGCAAATGGAATACAGCTAATGTTGCCAGTTTTCATATATCCATGGATACAATCTTACTTTACCGCTCGGCGAGTGACAAACGTCAATTTTCTGTACTCAACTCACAGTTGAAAATGTCTATTTTCTGTTCGGTCGTAGAAATAGCTATTTACATAACAAGTGCGCGAAGACATACTTTGCACATGAGCCCAATTTTAAAGCACGAGCGAAGCGAATGCTTTAATTTGCGCGAATGGTGCAAATGATGTCTTCGTGCACGAGTTTTGTACAATGCTTTTTGTAACGAGCAAAAAATATGTAATGGACAATGAGGAAATTTATTAAATTTGAAGCGTGAATTTATATTGACAGTTAAGTATGTCATGAATTGACATTTGTTATTTGAAAACAAATTGTAAATTTTTTCTCGTAAAGTTTGTTAAAATATGTCTGTTTGATGGATTTATAAGCTAATGTTTCTACTTTTTTTATAAATTCCTTAAAATGTGTGTATATAAATAAAGTACAATTAGCGTTTTAATAGTTAAAATTAATAAAAAATGGGTGCTTTTTTCAATTACTTTGCACATTAGTGCGCAAAATCAAACTTTCCATCGGTTTCCGAGGTTATGTAAACCCTCATGGCTCGTTTCCATGCATCCGTCGCGTCCGTTGCAGTGGATACAGCGCTGCGCGGTGCACGACGGACGTGCGTTCACATACATCCGTCTTTTTGGTTAGTTATAACCTCAAAAATGTCGGCTAATAATATATTTATTATTTCATATTTATATTTCAAATATGTTAAAAAGCAGGGCATCGTTAACAAAATTTTACCTATAAATTTATAATAATCATTAACCAAATGCAAAGTATTTCTTTAAAATTAAAATATATTTACAAAAGACATGTAGATAATATAAAATCACTAACCAAGCCCTAAATACGCGGTATTTGACATTTGTCACTAGTGCTATCTCATATTATATGAGAGAGATGCTTCCGTCATCAAGGTCACACTGCATTGAGTAGAGAGTAGACGAACTCTGTCCGTCACTGCAAGTAGCTTCGCGCCCTTTTCAATTATTCAAATTCAACCAATCAAATTTCGCGACGGACGCACTGCAACGGACGCGACGGATGCATGGAAACGAGCCATAAGACAAAACATTACTAGACAAATTCTGCCGTATTCAAGTCAATGCAGTGTTGTGAAGCAGAAAGAGTTGGAGTAACTTGTGGGTGAGGCGGGTGCGCAGCAAAGAGCGAGTACACTTTGATGTTATGCAAGTTGCAAACATTTGTGTAATTATTTTTATATTCAATTACTTACTTTTCATACATCAAAGTAAAGGTTAGTTTTTGACATATTAAGTGTTTTGTATACGCACTTTTGTATTTAAATAAATAAAATGCTCGCGTCTGATAACTGTCATCAACATAAATGCAACCTGCATAACATCAACTCGTACTCGCTCCTTGCCGCGCATCCGCCTCACCCACCAGTTATTCTAACCCTTTCTACTTCACAACAAACGCTGTAGTAATGTTTTGTCTGAGTGTAAACCTTATATTGAATGACGCGAGTACAAAAAATAATTGACGTTTGTTTGATTCCGGTTTGTCAAATTTACATTTCTTTTAAATTGTTCATGTGGCTTTACAAAGGATAGTACAAATTTTTTGCCGACTCTGAATTAATCAAAGTATCGTTCTACCTGAAGTTTGTCACTCATGTTCTGAACTTTCTGTGTTAATTTTCTAACAGGGCTGAGAGAGCCGCTTGTTACGCGTATTAAACAATTGTTAATGAGACGCACTAAATTAAAATCAAGACGAAATATAATGCGATTTAATACACGATTAAATAAAACGAAATAAGATGAACTTCTTGTAAAAAATATATTTGAACCATAAAAGAAAGTATAAATTATAAAAATACAAAAGTTATAATTAATATTGAAATAAAACAAATTATCCGGCAATGGAAACAACAACAATGTATGAATAAAACTATTATTTACTTAGTTACAAAATACATGGCAAGACCTACATCTTGTTCAAAAGACGAGAACCAAACTTGTCTCGTCAGAAGCCAATCTACCACTAACTAATTGTTGTTGTATTCCATGGTATGTTCTGACAAAAGGGTAAGGGGTGGTAAACTCCATTCCCTGTATGAAAACGATTACGTCACATTCGGTATCCATATGATTCAAGATTGTATACTTAAAACGTTTACATTGGTATTGGATTGACATTTTTAAAACATAACCTAAAATTTAAATGTCAGATTAAAATATTTATTACTGTATAGTTATATATAATTAGTTTATAAATGAAACCAAATACTGTATATATTAAATAATAACCAAATATAAATTTATCTTATCTCACGAAATATATTACCTACTTTATTGAAATATATAATTTTATAAAATAAAACTCAAAGAAATATACATTTTTATATGTATTATTATTATATATAAATAAATAATATATGAACTACAGTTAATTTAATTAATGGTCCTCGATTATCTAACTCCAGCGTAAAATAATCATTAAAATGACAAACGCATTTCTGCATTTGATTACTCAAAATTTTATAAGCCATTTCTTATTTCTCAGTCTTTATTTATGTATTAAAAATGTCACAAACTTAGAAATGACAGGCGAGAAAATAACAAAATCATGGCCATAGGTCTTTATTTTTATTTTATAAACAAATGTGAACAAAGTAAATATAAATTTTTGTATTAGTAAGAACTGTCATACGTTTTCATTAAAATAATAAATGTAATAGAACGTGAAAAAACATGAAACGTGTGTCTTTACTTATTAAGACATACGTTAATGCCATTCACATAGGTACGAATATGATAGCTATATTTCATCGTATCTATGATAACCTCGTCCACATATGACGTCATCGTTTTCATACAGGGAATGGAGTATATCTTCCCGTTGGTCGTGATAGCTGTTCCCACATATGTGTTTACATAAAAACCCAGACAGGGTGAGTTTCAAAGGTTAAATCTATCCGACCAACACTAAGCTAATAATTTCCCAGATATATCATCACATCCCGTATAACCAGAAGCGACAATTCAGAAAAGCTATAAACTTGATAAATAATGATCTACGGAATACTGAAGTTATAACATATGCACTAATAAATTTGATAAACAAAATAAACTCTGTCAAGTCAACTTTAGAAAGATACTTAAGATAATGCTTAATTAGTCTGTATCTTTCGAAGCTGAGTTGATAGTGAAATATCATAATTTATAAACAAAACCAAATTCTGAATTATCCGTTTTGTTACAGTTTATGACATTATAGAACATTTGCTTAAACGCTTTGATTTATATTTAGGATACTTTACTACTGAGTATATGTTGGGCAGTACATCTACAGTCATAGAAAAATTTCCTTGCCAAATTAGTATGAAACGAAATGCAACCAACAATCATATTTGTGGAGGTGCTATTATCACAGAAAAATTTGTTGTTACTGCTGCCCACTGCGTTTGTTTTCTGAAGTAAGTAAAGGTCTACTTATTTATATATCTGATATAAAACTGTTTCAGATCATATCGTTCAACATCAGACAAATCTGAAGTAGGGTTGTTGATTTTTCGAATATTCGAGACTTCGAATGTTCGGATTTATTGACCCTTTGAATTAAGATTCGAACTTTAAAATTTTTGAATATTCCAAATTTTTGAATTATTCGAATTGTGAATCTGGATCCTAACGTGAACACTGCACGTTGATTTGAATTATTTTCAGAATAAACTCATTTGCAGAGTTTTGTATTAATTCATAAGTAATTATTATTAATGATTATTATTTGCCAAATTAATTAATTAAGACGTTTTTGTACCCTTTTTATTCTCATTTTAAAACGTTTTACTAAAAGTCCGTAGCATTTAGATGGGCGGTAAGAGAATAGATGTCTTAATTCAGACGCATAAACTTGCAGAGTTTTTACAGGATACTTCGCCGAGTTTATTATTTAATTCGTGGCCGACTTTTCGCGAATTAAGCGTGAGCATGTTTAGAGATGACAGATGGCGTTAATTCAGAGATAAAAATTTCGAGAATTCGAAGCTTTGAAAAATACGAAAATTCGTAAATTCAAAGCTTCAAAAAATTAGAAAATTCGAAGTTTCAAAGTTTTTCTAACGGAGTTCAAAATATTCGAATGTTCGAACGTTCAAAAATTCGAACTTCGGTGGAAATCAACGACCCTAATCTGAAGCGTTAATAATAGCACATATTCGATCTTTGAGTTTATATTTAACTATAGTCTGTTCGGTGTGACATTACAGCGTTGTACAGAACGTATTTGATTTTGATTGATTGATTAAGGGGATACACCACTGAAACAGTCGGAAAAAAGCGTTTTTTTGGCATTTTTTTTATACAAGGAAAGGTTGTAAGGAAATATTATTAAAGTATGTTATTAGACATATATTGAAGTATAAAAAAATATTTTTTTTCATTACAATTATTTCAAAATGGCGGCGTCCGAACCATTCTCCCAAGGCATGTTGAATTTGAGGCGCTCCACGGCATGCAGTGTAGGTGGTGCAAATTTTAATTTGAAACAAAATAAAAAATATTCTCATAATCTAGATGACTATAGCTAGTGATCTACCTACGGAATTTAAAAAATATAGATTTTTGTGTGATTGGCGAGTACTTGAAGTTAAATCTCAATTTTCGACCAAAAAAAGGGACAATCATTAGTTTATAAAAAATGTTAGAATTAAAAATCCCATACGTGTTTCACTTCAAAATATTGTTTTAAAGATATGTTAAAATTTCAAATGAAAATATTTAAAACCGTTGGAGTTATGCTGCATGCCGTTTTGAAAAGTCGTGTTTAGAGAAAAACGCGTTTAAAATTTTGATATGAGTTATAGACATGAAAAATGGGAAATAATTATTGTTTAAAGTTTTTTACCACTAATCTGCAATCCTAGGATCATAAAGCTGCCCTTCCAAGTTCAAATACTCCTCCTCAACTTCTTTCAGCGACGATTTAATGCTAGAGCGCGCCTTTTTTACATATAAGACATTATGCTGTACCTACCGAGCATGTATTTACTTAACACAGGTAGTCATATCAGAGACGTCCGACACGCTTGCGGAAGAGCGCGAAATGTCAATAAAAAAAAATGTTTCACGCCTAAAACTTTTTCCCCATATTCTAGAAGGTTAAAAAATTATTGATTTGTTGAAAAATTTACAGTGGTGTACCCCCTTAAAACGTCAAAATTAAATTGTTTATATAGTATTAAAAATATCTGATAGCAACAGCGCTGCATTGGTTTCATATTGTTTCACATTTTTATAATAGCACAATTTAACTAACACTAACAAATTTGGGAGCCGTGATTTGACGGCTGGTAACCGCACTTCACGCGCATAAATATATTACTTACCGATATCTGTTTCGGCAGAGTGCCACACTCAGTAATGGGTAAAAGGCGTGATGATATATTTGTTTTATTTTTTATAATTAGTACATTACATAACAAGCATCGAAAGTGAAAGATAACGTGTGAGTGTATTAATTCAAGTACATGAGCACTCTTTTCACAATTTCCAGCGAGTTATGTACACTATTTTTCAGACGACCACAAAATATTTATAAAAAAGTTTACAAGTTTAATGTTGTTACACTTTGACAGCTGAAACGTTCTTGATTTGAATGCGTTTGACGTTTGAGGTTAGGTGTAGTGATACCAACTAAACTAACTATAATGTCAAAATATTAAATAATAATAAAATATTAGTAAATAAGTGATTATTAATTAAGAAAATTAAGATTTATCTGTGAAAATTTGTTGCGAAATCTGCCAAAACTTCAATTCAAATAACAATACAAATTCTTTTCCTTAATTATATTATTTTCTTTTATCGTAACGCCATCTGTTTTCAATCAGTGGCACTTCACCTGATTTGTAGGAAGTGTGCGTTATAATAACATATCACTGTGTGGTATTTTCAACTTTCCGTAGTAATTTATGACGTTGTTATAGGCAAAGATAATATATATCCTACTCTAGATGGGAAACTGTAATGTTAAAGGCCGGCGCACTCTTTCAACGCCATCTCTTGGTTGGGTCAAGAACTAAACTAGATTTAAAAGCGTAGCCGGGAATTTATATTATATGAAATATAAATTTAATCACATAACATACAATTTTTTAAAGAAATTGTGAAGTAGATGAAAATAACTTCACAATTTCTTTAAAAATTGTACATTATGTGACAGAAAAATAAAATTTTTCAAATACAGATTAAGTGCACTAAATGGCAACAGTAATACAATTCTAAAACTTTAAAGCAAAAAACCGTTAGCAAAGAATATCTGAACTAGAAAACGCAAAAACGAACTTGTTACAGAGAACTTATGAAAACGAATGGCGGTTGATGGCAGAAGACTCTAACTTTAGCGTCATCTGTTTAGCCAATAAAAACGCACTTCTGAATTATCATCTACAATACTACGTGCGCCATCTCTTGGTTGGGTCAGGAATTAAAAACAGTGCGCAGCTCCGCTCATAAGACTTTCCAGTGCCTGGTTATAGGTACTTTAATAAGTGGTCGTCAGAAAATAATAATAAATAAAAGTTTTCTGCCTACTTAACATTTGTTTCCCTTTGTATTTATAATAATACCTTAAGTTATTCATTTATAAAAATATACAGGGTCTTTTTTTTGTGGCTTCTTTGGCGGACCGTCTACTCAGGTCATATGCCGCCATTACGCCCTGATCTGCGTTTTAGGTATTATTGGTCAACAGCAACGCGGGTTTCTCTGGACGGTCACCCATCCAAGTACTACCCGCGCGCAACGTTACTTAACTCGCGTTGTCGCTTAGATCAGTTCCAACGAGTGCAGCCATGGCCGTTGACATACAGGGTCTTATTTGAAAAACTTGTCTCTTACGTTATTAGTTAACGAAATATCGCCTGAGTAATGGAAACCAAACCACTTTTATAATAGGAAAGGAATTTGGATGGTTATTTTGTTCGATCTCGACATTTTGATGAATCTTCGTTTTAGATCCTATAGAAAAAAAAACATAGTCCCAAAAAAAAGTCTAAGGGTTTGTGTGTCTGAAAGCAGGATACATTAAAAACACGATGAGAATTTAAATTTAAATATTTAAGCTCTTGAGTGAAAAACTGAGATTAAGCTCGTTAATGGATTATACAGCAGAACTTTATTAACGGGGCTTTTTAATTTTTTATGTTTATTTCATAAACGGTAGGGTTTAAATTACGTAATAACGAAAATTGACTCAAATTTGATTTAATACAAACATTTTTCGTAATTATTATCGGTTCATTTGTTATAAGTAGTAATAATATAAAGTTAGAGACCTAATAATTCAGAGTTAACTGTCATATATGACATTTAAGCGTTCGTCAATTGTTTTTTCAAAAGTTCTTCAATTGGTATCAGAATAAAGTTCCCGAACAGAAAATTCGTATTACAAAAAGGTTAATTGCTGTCAAGCAGTTTGCGATTTTTGTCGGTAGATGGCACCACAGGTTTCTCCGTAGCTCTCATGTCATGTTACCGGCTTACATAGTTCTTAACATCCGTCAGTTCAGCTTAAACAGTATCACAGTTCACTAGCCCCTAGTTGGTCTAGTCGGATAGTTGATCGCACCATACTGATGAGTCCCTAAAGGACGAAACGCGTCTATAGTTAAAGCTGAACTGACCAGCCGTTTGATGATGACCTGATAAGTTGATTCCAACGTGCTGTAAATTTTTGTGGAACTTTGACAAATGATGGAAATTTTTTTTTCCTATTTTTTCTTATTTATTAAGACTCAATTCCACATCGCAATTGACATTTTGTCTTTGTATTACAAAAAGGGTCATTGTAACACTTGCTTTTCAATGTACTATTAAAGCAGAAAATAAATATATCATCACGCCTTTTACCCACTACCGGGTGATGCATTCTACCGTAGCAGATTTCGGTAAGTATTATATTTATGCTCGTGAAGTGCGGCTACCAGCCGTTAAATCACGGCCCCCAAAGATATTAGTGGAAGGAGAGCCACGGTGGTAATTTTAATGTGGTGAAAATTGTTTGTCGGCTGTGGGAATCGAATCGAGGTTCTCAAATCCACAGGCCGATTCAATACCACTGAGCCACTTACCCCATAAAACATTGCGCTGAAATGGAACTTGGAAAAATGATCTTTTGATTTAAAAACTACTCTAAAAAATTCAATATTTTAGCATGATTACTTAACAGCTTTACAGAAGTAATTTTAGTTTGATTAAATTTTAGGTATCCAATATCCGAATATTATGTTTTTGTGGGATCAACCAAGTTATCTGGTAGAGGTAAAATATACAATATCGAGCATGCGATATGCCATTTGGGCTTCGATGACAAACACAATGCATACGACATCGGACTAATAAGAATAAATACAAAATTCATCTTTAGCAATTCAGTCAAACCTATCAGTATTTTCATGGACTACGTCGCTGTTGGAACTATTTTGACTGTATCTGGTTGGGGCTCTATATCTTACCCTAAATCAGTGAAACCTGACACGCTTCAAATGCTTCAAGTCCCTGTGATAAGTATGGAAGACTGCAAGGAAGCGTATTATTCATCGAAACAGTTTCTAAAATATTCACAGTTTTGCACTTATGAACAAAAACACAAGGGTTTATGTATAGGTGATTCTGGAGGGCCAGTTATTTTAGATGGAATGTTGGTAGGCGTGATTTCTTGGGGAACAGCTTGTGCGCAAGGAAAACCGGATGTACATACGAGAGTTTCTTATTATTATGAATGGATTAAAAGTTCAATTAATGAATATTGTAAAAGTAACATTTGTTCTGAGCAAAAATTGTATCCGACGTATAGGAAACGCAATCGTTCAGTTTTCTTTAGACCAAAATGGGTGTCATATTATCAATTGTAATATAATAATAGTATAGTTTTCACCAGACATATTATAATTTACGAAGATGTGGTTGTATATTATAAATTATAATTTAGTATTCAGTACAATATTTTCAGAAGAGCAAAATCATGATTATTTTTGCTTATTAATGCAAATATTGTTATTTATATTTAATTTAGTCGAAATTTTGAATCTTATAATATTTGAAATGATAACTATCCAAATCAGAACATATTTTGAACCTATTCTGTTACATAAATTGCTAAGTATAGCAATTGTTAAGAGCCCAAACAACAATAGTTGCTAGGAAGGTTGCTATCAAAAGATCATGTTAGCATTTGCTATACTTATACTCGGTTTCATCAACAAAAATTAAATTTTAAACATGGTTTAAAGAAATAAAATCAAATCGAATGTATGACAGCAATATTAATTAATTCATTTGACATGTAATTTTGATTTGCTTTTATTTATTTAATCTATGTTTAAAATTTAATTTTTGTTGGTGAAACCGGTCATTAGTAGGGTTGTTAATTTTACGAATACTCGAAACTTCGATTGTTCGGATATATTGAACCTTCGAATTTAGATTCAAATTTTCGAATTTTGGAATATTCCGAATTTTTGAATTTTCGAATTATTCCAATTGTGAATTTGGATCCTAACGTGAACACGGCATGTTGATACGAATTATTCTCAAAATAATCTCATGTGAACAATTTTGTATTAATTTGTAAGTAATTATTATTAATTATTATTATTTGCCAAATTAATTCAATTTAGATTTAAAATTTCGCTACACTGTCAAAAACGTTTTACTTAAGACGTTTTTGTATCCCTTTTATTGTGATTTTAAAACGTCTTACTAAAAGTCCATAGCATTTAGATGGGCGGTAAGAGAGTAGATGGCTTAATTAAGATGCCTAACCTTTTATAGTTTTTGCTGGATACTTGGCCGAGTTTATTATTTAATTCGTGAATTATGCGTGAGCGTGTTTGGAGATGACAGATGGCGTTAATTCAGTGGAAAAAAATTCGAGAATTCGAAGCTTCGAAAAATTCGAAAATTCGTAAATTCGAATCTTCAAAAAATTCGAAAGTTCGAAGCTATGAAGTTTTTCTGACGAAGTGCAAAACATTGTAATGTTCGAACGTTCAGAAATTCAAACTTCGGTGGGAATCAACGACCCTAATACTTAGCAATTTTTGTAACAGAATGGATCCAATTGTATAACTACTATAACTAATAGTTATACAAAGTAGTTATTGATTCAGTGTCTTGGGATATTTGTAATATATTTTTGTAATTTACATTACTCTTATGTTATAGCAGCTGCTAAAAATTGAATGATACTTTGTTTTGTCTTGTGAATCATCTTTATAAACAAATGCATCTTCTGCATATAAGTAGCGTTCGATTTGCAAACAATCTCACCTCAGTTCATTTCAACTGAGTTGAGATTGTCTGAAATGAGATGATATTTTTTCGATGACAAATCGAACGGGTTTTGACACGTTTGAACTGAGTCGGTTACGTGACGAACGTTGTAGTATCATTTCGCGGACAACACATGATTTGCTTGATGTTTTTGTTGGCAGTTAGCTGTGAGACATGATTTATAATAACATGTACAATTTGAAAAAAATATTAAATAACTTCCAAATATTCAAACTACAAACAAAACATAACGAATTCTACCCCCACTCTAACTGAGTAGAAAATCTCAGTACGCACCAGTGAAATAGGTAGTGCAGCATCGGCAAGGGGGGAAGTGAGTGTCTCACTTGATCTCAGTTATGTCAGTGCAAATAGAACAGCACAAAAAAGCTGTCAAACTGAGGTGAGGTGAGATTAACTGAGATTTGGTGCAAATCGAACGCTACTATAGTAGTGGGAGAAAACGCTTGAAGCTGCGCGAACCGTAAGAAATTGAAGACCGTCATTTTTAAGGTTGGTTGATGCGGGAATTTTAAAAATTCGACATGGTTAAGCTTCAAGAGCCGCGAAAAATATTCTAACTAAATAACAAATAACTTTTCTAAAGTTATTGCGTAATATATTATTAATAAATACATAAAAATGGCAAATCTTACTTAATATAACCATGGCAATGTTGGAAAATATTTCACTTTAAAAGTGGTTGTTCGTATCTCTGAACAAAATATCAACATTATTTTATTTATAAAAACTATTATTTGCAAAAATAATTATACTTTGTTTTCGATTATAAATATTGTTTGTAATTTTAACGATCTTGTTGTTTATTTTATCAATTCTTGATAGCGCTTAAAGCACTGGTTGGCTGTTTGAAATTACTCGGTTCCACTAGTTTGAAAAGTAATGTTATTATGAAATAAATGTGTCAAACAAAAATAGTATATTTTAATATATTTTATAAAATAAAAAACCTAAAATTATAAATAATTTTAATTAATTATCTTAATATTATAGATATATTTTATTATGGAATAAGACACGTATAAAAAGTAACATTTGTCGATTTAAATCTTCTATTATTAAAATACCCTGTCACTGAACACGACATTTTTCAACGAATAGAATAAAGTTTACAGTATCTAATGTTTCTTGAGATGTTCACTTTTGGCATGACAACCTTAAAAATGGCCGAACCCATAGCGTTCCTTGAAAATTGGATGCGCACTCGTTCAAGAGTCTTCCCCACTACTCTATTTCTCTGGCATATACAGAGTGATCAGAAGTGCTTCAGTTGGCAATACAATGCTGGAGATCTTTTTATTCCACAGTTGGCACAATGCTAGGTTAAAGCAGTAATACTATTTGACATGTCATTTCTATAATAAATACAAATATGAATGATAGAAATAATTTAGATTATTGCTCTGTGAGCAATAATAAGAAATAAAAGAATGTGGATAAGGGAAACAACGATTTTTATTAATTTAAATACTCAAATGTCACTGTCAACAACAGGAAATAAATTTATGTATCAGTCTTACCAGTTTCAAGTATTTTATTTTATTGCCAACTGAAACACTTACTTCTGATCACTCTGTATTAGAGACAAACAAACCTAGTAACACTATTGATTTCTGAGCGAGAAAGACTTGCTCAACACCATCAGGAAGTGGAGAACCATTTTCTTTTACACATTTATCAATTAACATCTTTTGTTACATTGTCTTGGTTTACTGTTAATTATAACATTACATCTAATACAACTTGAATCTATTACCCTGTTTTTTATTTTTCCTGAGCGAAGCTCCGTCTTCCAGATACTTATAGGAGTATAAAGTTCTCTAGCAAAGAATTCTAATAAAAGTATGTAAAAAAATAGTTATTTGTGTATCAAGGGTGAAAACAGGCGTTTTTGGTCCGTGGCATGATTATTAGTACGAGGGGCAAAGCGCCGACGGCTACTAACATGCTCAGGGTCAGAAACGCTAATTTCACCCGTGGTACATACAATATTTTATGCACAATAAAAGAACATTTAATTATATGTTCAAAAGATTAAAATATGTACATAGGTTATATATTTTGCAGAATCCAGTATTCACAATAAACAAAAATTGTCATTTTATTTATGTATCCACAGGATTTTTTTTTATGACCCTAGGGCCAAAAACAAGTGTTTAAACCCGCCTTTTCGGGCAAAAACACATGAATTTCGGCCCAGCTGTGTATAATTAAAATATACTTAACTGCTCCTCATACACAAAAGTAAAATCGTGGCTGGAATGTGCTTGAACTCCACCCATTCAGGTATATAAACAATGGCGTGGCTCTATTTAGGCGCGAAACACTTGGCCGCCGCACAATGTACGATAATGCGGAATTATGTAAATTTATCACCGATATAGGAGAATAAATAAAGGACGTAGGCTTAAGTTGTTAATCATTTATTGAAGATGTGTTGACAACGTTTCGGCTAAGGTTATAGCCATCTTCAGGTCAAGTATATAGATGTTAATAACAAAGAACATAATAAAAAATTTAAAATCGAAGTTCAGGGTAAGCGTCAAAAATTAAAAAAAAATTGTGGAGCTAAAACGTAGGAAAAAAACATGAATCTAAATTACGATGCTTACCCTGGAGAGTCGATGGAGCGACGCGTCAGGGTAAGCATCGTAATTTAATTTAATGATTTTTTCGCCACTAAAATTCAAAATATTTGGAAGACGAAGAAATTTGGCTAAGTACGGTGCAGAAAAACTATTGCTATCTCTTTCCCTTGCTCAAGCCTCTCTTCAAGCAATACTACAGTATCGTAAAGGCATATCCCTCTCGTTCAACGTCCTTGGGCCAATTCTATCGAGTTTATTTAAATTTATGGCCGGGAAAGTATTGTGGTAGCACCACAGATTTTACAAAACAAAAATGACAAGCTAAATTTGATCTATTTACATGCAGAAAAAGACTGATGTCATGGAAGATAACTAGCTAATAAGTAACTTACTAACATCCAGAATTAATTTAACAAATAATGACTGTATTTAACTTCTAGGTCCAGTATAAACGTCCCTCGTGACGCAAACCTCATCGCTCTGCAACACTCCCGTTCAAGCGGCAACATGCTCCGGCACCCCCTCGCCACCATGCCCCTCCCAGCACCACCACAACCACCCATCCAACACGCCCCCCACCATCATCACATCCTACCAATCCCACTACTCACATCCGCCTCTTCCGGCAACATTCTCCACCCGTCACCCAGGGTTCACTTCCAGCTGGCCGCCCCGGGCATCGCTTTTCCCTCAATGGCGCCCAACCCCACCGGGGGGTTCCGTCCTCACCAGAAACATTCGAACAACGCTGGCTTGAAACGGTCGAAGAGTATGTCAGCTGCTGATTCTGCATCGTTAGCTGCTAAGTTAAAGGATCTGGCTCTGCAAGCTGAATCCCCGGATTTAGGGGAGTTTCCGCCTGAAATACAATCTAATGTTCAGTTGGCAGTGGAAGACCCAAATAAATTACCTGCTCGTACGCTTATGGAACTGGCTAAACATATCATGGAACGTGTTGTCGAAGGGAGACGATATTCTTTGCCAGGAGCGAAGCTGTGTTCTACTATTATTGAGAGGGAACAAACAGAAACATTTCTAGAATCACTGATTAACATCTGTCAACAATGGTACCAAGAAAGAGATCGAATTCTAAGGAATGTAAGAGCAGCTGATGGTAGTAGATTCACTGCTTTTATGTGGTTTTTAACAGAAATGGCCTGTCAACTCAAACGATTACGGTTGCAGAAATTAGACAGTGTTGAAAAAGAACCACCAGGAATGGTTCTACTTGCACTTCTAGTGCGATGTTGTCAGGCGTGTGTTCGTCCACCAATTCGATCTCTTGCTGAAATAGAATGCTTGTTCTTTGTTCTAACCTCAATTGGAAGAGACCTGGAACAAGAGTTACCTGTTCAGTTAGATCAACTTTTGACAAGTGTTCGGGATGGTTTTCTAGCGAGTGCAGCGTTGCCAGCTGTACGGAAAACACTTCTGCAACTGATTGAGTTGAAAGCATCAAATTGGCAACTTTCTGGCCCTACTGTGTTGTACTACTACCCAAAGATGAAGTAATTTCTGGCTGTGTAAGACGGGGATGGCTTTTTGATTACGCTTCAATCAAAGAGATCATCAGATCATACTTAATAATAAATAGGTCACAAGCAAATATTTTTACTTAAAATATTCTTTGTTTTTGTATAATTTTTATTATTAATTCTTTTGATAAATTACTGTAAATTTATCAAATTTAGGTGACAATTTCTGTATCGCAAAAATTACAAACTGTAATAAATAATGCAATTACAGGTGGGTCAAAAGGCAGTTGATAGTATGGCTGATAAAATATTGCATCCTGAAAGATACATTTACTACTCTAGCGCATAAAAATCATCTCTGTTGCTTATCTTCCAGTAACATTTGTTATTGTACTTACAGTTAATAACAGAAATTCTTCAATATTTGGGATCTCTGACGAAGATATCAATTTTCGCTGATTAGAAATATATTTATTACTTGTATACATCGTGCTTAGATTTTGGAGAGCCACTATTATCAATTATTGTACACTTTTAATATATAATAAAGCCTCTACGACCGTGCGTAAAATTGCTTTTTGTCTACGACCGTGCGTAAAAATGAATTTTAGGTTTCTGTTTTCAGTTCGTAAAATTATTGTTTAATAACAAAATTTAATTAGTCAGGGGTTACCTAGTAACACGTGGTCACAACATATTTGTCTACTATCGGAAATTAAATTTTGTATGTAGGTAGCTAGAGAAACAATACTAACAAAACAAAAATGTAAAGAAAATTGTCATTTTGCAAACCATTGTCACTAGTAACAATCTGCAAAAAGTCTTACTCTGTAATTGTTCACTTTCTGTTACCAAATGCCATTTGAAAAGCCTACTTTTCTACTGAAAAAAATTGCGCTTCGGAAAATATTATAGTAAAACGAAAAGTCAAAATGATAGTTATATGAGGACAACTATAAATCGATAAATTCAGGAAGGCTAGAAGTATAAATAAATGAGTCAATACGCAAAATTTAATAGAACAACAAAAAAAAAATGTAATCATATTTGGGAATGCACTCAGCTCCATAGTTCGTAAGAAATTGTAGTGGCATTAATAGCTATTTGTAGCATATTTTGGCAGGCCAAGTCGAAGGCGAGGCTTGCAAATACTTACAGTTTCTGGTCGTGTGATACACAAGATTTTTTGCGCCGATTTAAATAAAATTATTGATTTAAAATTGGTAAAAATCTTTAACCTCTAAGCACGAAATTGACAGTCAGTTTTCATAACATCGTAACTGAATTTTCTCTACGCCGTATTACACTATAAATATTATTTATTAAAGATAGTTCAATTATCTGTATACATAAGTTTTATTGGTTGTACACGGCAACTCCAAATTGAATTATAATTACATACATTTGAATTGACAATGCACAAATTAGTTGTAAAGTTGGTAAAATTTCTAACCTCCAAGCACTCATTGACACTGACAGCCAGTGATACCAATGCTAATATTACAAAAGTCTCTAATTTTTACCAAATAGCGTTCGGTGAACACATGGTTTCCGAACGATTTTAAAATATGTAAAATGGCCAATCTCTGACGAAGGTGCGAAAAAATCTGTTTGCACTTTTTTCTGTTATTACTGTTTAAATAAACTTAAATAAATAAGAACGTAAAGAACGTATATGATCACTAATAGTTATTTAAGAAATGTAAGTACATTATAACATTCGAGGATATATGTGTAGCCGAAGTTCATGTTGTCGTACGAGAATTGTTGTAGTACTTACATTCTGAGTCGCTTTATTAAATTTTTCGCGCCATCGGGGCAGCAATTAACTTCAATTAAATTCAAGTTCTACGATCTTTTGACATTTTTGAGCCATAGCCATTTGCCTACTTTATCTTGTAGGCAATCCAGATCTGATAAAAATAAGTGATAATCTGATTTTTTTCTGTCAAAATTTAATCTTAGTTATCTAAGGGCCGTTTTTTCAATCACCGGTTTACTCTCGGTTAACGTTAATCATGATTAAATAATAATGGTAACCATAGTTTCCATTATTATTTAAACATGATTAACATTAATCGGTGATTGAAAAACTGGCCCTAAGTGTTTTATTTAAAAAATGCGAAAAAAATATATTTATTTTGTCTATATGATAGAATGATTTGTTGAAGTTTGAGATGAAAAAACTGACTTGAGACCCTTTGTAAACGAAATAAGCAATTGCTGATAATAAAATAATGCGATACATATTGACCCTAATACTTGCAAATAATTCATTATAGAATAAGTAATGAATTAATTTGCAAAATATTACGATAGTTTAATTATTAATAAGTTGTTGTTATTATATTTTAATTTATTTGCATGATAATTTTACATGAAAATATAATTTTGTTATAATACATATTTAACATATGTATAATTTGTAACATGCTATGCATAGGGGCCCCCAAGTTTGAGGGGTAATTTTAGTTTAGAGGGCACGAACTAGTGCCAAAGTAACAAGTGATGTTCATGTTTCATGTCATCCGTGGCCATCCCTGCATCTGATTCGCAGCTGTTTTCTTCCAGTGCCTTGATTGGTGAATCAACGAGTACGAGAACGAACAACGTCCTGTCCTGATACGCAGACTGTTTTTATCGAGAACTTTTGTAACATTATTTGTATACAATCACTCTCTTATGTTTGAATTGTATTGTGTTTTTGTAGAAACTGTGTGACTGAATATACTTTAATGAATTTGTTTAATATTTCGTATTTATTCATTTATTTGATGGTGCATACATTTACACGGTTTAACGATGATAATTTCCTTTGACATGTTTTCAACCAATCATAATGCAAAACTTGAAAATTCGACCAATAACCACTTTTTATACTAATAAATCCGTGTTACTAGACTAATTCATTGCGCATGTGCAAACGTTAGACGGAGATAAAAAAGGTTAGTGCCTCAGACAAAACATAACTAGACGGATTATGATGTTAAGCAGAAAGGGATAGAATAACTTGTGGATGAGGCGGGTACAAGTTGTTGTTATGCAGGCGTGAAAATTTTATTTATTTAACTACAAAAGTGCGTATACAAAACACTTAATATGTCAAAAACTAACCTTTACTTTGATGTATGAAAAGTAAGTAATTGAATATAAAAATAATTACACAAATGTTTGCAACTTGCATAACATCAAAGTGTACTCGCTCCTTGCCGCGCACCCGCCTCACCAACAAGTTATTCCATCCCTTTCTGCTTCACAACACTGCATTGACTTGAATACGGCATAATTCGTCTAGAATTATACATCATTGGTTAGTGCCGTATACTCATGTTCGTTTATGATTTGACAAGTGACAGTTCGATTATTTTTGTTGGTTAGTATTAGTTTCTTCATTGAAAAGTAATTAATAATAGTAATTATGACGGTTACTATATGCTGTGTACAGGGTTGTAATAATAATTAAAAAAAAAAACAAGGAACATTTCATTTCACTCTTTTCCTCAAAACGTGAACAGAAGAGGATACGTTATTATACCAAATCTATCATATTAACATAATTTATAAATAACTGATGAATATACTTCATTTATTTTGATACTATAATAAGTTTTCATTTACACTATAAACATTTTACTTACTTTGTATTTAAATTCATTTTAAAATATCTCGTTCCCCGCCATTTGACAGCACTAAGTTATTAGAAAAAAAAAATAAACACCTAGGGGTCGCGGACATTTTTGAAATGGTCTATTGTCGCAGTAAAGGAGGTAAATTAGCTTTTAGCGGAAAATACGAACTGCTACATACAAAAATAACCCGAACGATTTAGATTTTGGCTTACAAACTGAATTTTTGGAACAGGATTAGTCTTCTTTAATAATATAAAAAATCTATGGCGTATGACCACTCATTCTATCCCAAATCATACGTCAAAGATGGCCATCACGCATGCGTGGAAGGATTTTGATTATCGATGTTTACAAATAAAATATTACTTTTAATATTTATAAAATGATTGAATGGGTTTACTTGTAGATAACAATGAAAGTTCTAAATGCTGACCATTTTTATACGAGTATACCGTTGAAAGATTAATGTGTAGTTTGGCTTCAATTAAAAAAAAAATCAAAAAATCTAGAAAACACTCGAACGAAATACAAACAACATTTCTTCTACAACAGTCAAAAAATAATAATACACTGATTATTGATATATTTATGTTGATTCAAGGAAAAAATCAAAAATAATATGAATTCGATGTGTTGTAACCCAGGAAACGTGAAAATGATTGATAAATAAATTTTTTAAAAGTATCAACGATTTTAAAATTTGATATATCAATGAAAAAAAAGTAATTTTTTCACTTGTGAAGAAGACACAAATCCATAGCGATGTAAAAATGTCACATTTAAACTGTTAAGTATTAGCTGTATTCCATTTGCCACTTGGTTCACTTAAATCAGTTCAGATAAATTTGACACATGACTAAATGAACTGAATTAAGCAAACTGATGCATTTATTGGGGTGAATTACTTCAAAGTAAATTAGAATCTGTAATTTTAGTACTGGAAATAAAGTGAGCGAAATAATGCAGCGAAATAAATAAATTATTTGGTTGAGTAAACGTAAGTTAGATCTGATCCAAATGGCAAATGGAATACGTCTATTGTAGTAATATATAACTTCAATAGTATATTTTCCTTAAGTATTCTTTTTTTAAAACTTATAAATTCGACCTTATACATCGTAAAACTTCTTTATTTAATTTTTAGCCAACTGCACACCATCTATTTGGCAACGTTTCTGCTTTCATCCGATCATAAATTATCATTAACATCATTTAATAATACACTCTTATAAATGAATAGTTACATAGCTTTCACTCTCCGTTCCTAGATACCATTATCCCCAAATTCCCACCCAAATCCTCTTCCGTCAGTTTTGTATAAATACACCATCACTGTAATTTTCTATATTATTCTTCTGATGATGGCCTAACAGCCGAAATGATTCAATAAAGAATTTTTTGAAGTTGTGATTATTAAGCCGTAAAAGTTGAATTTTATAATAAGGAATCCAAAGATCCAGGGTTATTGGATAAAGGCTTGAAGTATTTAGTATAATAAATAAATAATTTATTTAATTAAAAAAACACATGTTCGTGTTCATCTTCAGGTCAAAAAATATTTTTAACCACGACGTGGTTATTAACAATTTAAAATGATAAATATTTTATTTAATAAATTACATGTTTTTAACAAAAAAAAAATTTGATTAAATTTTTTTAAGGATTATGCAAGTTTGCACACCTCCGAGTCAAGACGGCGACTACAATAACGAATCTAACAACGAATCTACAAAAATTAGAAAAGATAAAAGTGATAGCCTGTACTTGTATATGAAAGAAAAGTCCACACAATGCAGTAACTGAAAATGAAACAAAAAGATAAGAAAGGAAGAGAATTCCACACAATTGCAGTTAAACACTCTAAGTAAGAACTGAAAACGAATTAAAAGATAAGAAAGGAAGGGAGTGTCGCTATACGCTTGTTTTTGAAAGTGAATTCCACACAATTTCAGTTAAACACTCAATGCAAGATCAGAAAACAAATAAAAAAGATCAGAAACGAAGGGAGTGTCGTCCCTGCGCTTGTTTTTGAAAGTGAATTTCACACAATTGCATATAAACACTTTAATGAAATTACTAAGCAACAAAACTAAAATCTAAAATCCTGCACTTTTCTGAAATCATCAGATTCATTCCGTAATTAATCTTCGCCAAACGTTCCTATCCTGACACACCACTTTAGCTTCATCCACATTCATAATTCCTTTCATACAAGCACGTTTGTTCCTCATACTCGGAAACTTTCGTTCATTTTCTATTATTATTATTTCCATACAAATTCAATGTTTCTAAATTTGTGACAATACTTTCAACCCTTAACTTAAAAAATGTACTACATCTGTCTCATTCACAATAACAATAATATCTTGTATATGAGAAAGATTAGTATTTAGTTTCAAACCTAAAAATTTTAAATTTTCAATTTATTTCAGCACCTGTTTCGCAGCAACCTATGCATCATTAACGAATTGTTGGAAAACAGTTCCGAGTTTAGGTCGAAAAATGTTTTCACTTTAGAAAAATCTAAATTCAGTTCACACTTTGTGCGTAAATGCGTAAATTATATTTATTTGAAACCATAAGCCTACAACATGGCATCAATAGTTAAAATCGCGGTTCGTACATTTACGTGTATGAGATATGTGGCACTCCTGTCTGACTGGTCGAAAAACCGTTATTTTTATCATCAATAACTTTCACATATATTTTTCTCTGAACTACATAACTAAAGAATGCAATTTTGGTCGTCTACATAACTTACAATCCAAACATGATAATTTACGTTAACTTTTGACGTCAGTGGTGTTGATTTGATTATATTAATTTAGGATCGGATGAAAGCAGAAACGTTGCCAAATAGATAATGTACAGTTGGCTAAAACTTAAATAAAGAAGTATAAGGTTGAATTTATCATTTTGCTATTTATATAATATTTGTCACAAAAGTTTTTGAAAAATAATACTGTGGTTTAAGAAAAATATATTCAGGTTATTTATTTTAATTAACCTAAGAACTAAGAATTTTAATAAATAATAAACAAGTATGGTAATAAAACTAATATTTACAATAAATAAAGATAATAAAACTATAATTAACTAAAATTATACTAAAAGAACTATTTTGTACTAAGAAAACCCTACACTATTTAAAAAACGTATGAAGAATATACTAAAATTTTATTGAAATGAATAAAAAACTACTATCAACAAACAAAAATAAATGAATTGGAATTAGAAGATGATTAAACCGAATTGTATTTTATTTGAAACTGCAAACAGAAATTTGAATTTCACGGCCACTTTGTATACTCGTATGACAAATGTAATATTTTTAACATTTTTGGTAGTTTTAAGACAAGCAAAAACTTTTATGAAGAATAAACATTTTTGTCAGATTAATAATAAAAAAGTGTCCCGTATGACACCACTAAAACCATTGCAGGTGGCTCAGTGGTATTAAGTCAACCTGTGGATTTGAGAACCTGGATTCGATTCCTACAGCCGACAAACAATTTTCACTATATTAAAACTATCCCTGTGGCTTCCCCTCTACTAATATCTTTCCGGGTCGTGATTTGACTGCTGGTAACCGCTCTTACCGAGATCTGCTACTGCAGAATGCCACACCCAGTAACGGGTAGAAGGCGTGATGATATATTTATTTATTTAAAATCAATCACACTGTATATATTGTACTGTTACAATTGATTTCATGTTCATGTAAATGTTTTAAGACAAAACTTTAACTTATGACACTTTTGTTTGCCCACGGACTATAATTAGCTCGGAGGGCTATAAAATAGTTATTTATGTATCAAGGGTGATAACAGGCGTTTCTGGCTCGAGGGCTAATAACATGCTCAAGGTCAGAAACGCTCATTTCACCCGTGGTACAACATTATTTTATGCACAACAAAATTACATTTAATTATATGTACAAAAGGTAAATGTCAAAATGACATTTTGTAAAATCAAGTATATGGGATGGCTAGCTCAGTGGTATGAAGTCGGCCTGTGGATCCTGAGGTCCCGGGTTCGATTCCCACAGGCGACAAATTTTCATAATTTGAAAAAGCTATCCCTGTGGCTCCTCCACCACTAACATGTTTGGGGGCCGTGATTTGACGACTGGTAACCGCACTTCACGCGCAAAAATATATCACTTACCGAGATCTGCTTTAGTAGAGTGCCACACACAGTATTGGGTAGAAGGCGTGATGATATATTTATTTATTTTATTTATTTAAGTATTCACAATAAACAAAAATTGTTATTTTATTTACGTATCCATAGTAATGATTTTTTTGTGGCCCTAAGGCCAAAAACAAGTGTTTAAGCCCGCGTTTAGGGCTTTTCGGTCAGGTTGTGAATAATTGTTAAATTATGACACAACCGTGTGTAAATTTAATTATATGTTTTATTGGTATTTAACAATTGATGAAATTAAATTGGATTAATTATGTGTATTTTGTATTTATGTCAATGAAATTTGAATGTAATGGCTCAGTGGCATCAAGTCGGCCTGTGGATCCAAATAACTCTGGTTCGATCCCCACAGCCGACAAAACATTTTCACCAATTTAAAATTACCCCTGTGGCTCCGCCATCACTAACATCTTTGGGGGCCGTGATTTGACGGCTGGTAACCGCACTTCATGCGCATAAATATATCACTTAACGAGATTTGCTACACTCAGTAATGGGTAAAAGGCGTGATGATATATTTATTTTTATTTGTTTAAATTTGAATGTAATTGAATGATTTATGATATAACGCGCATTTTTTATGCCTCATTTAGTTAAAGCGAATGGAAGAAATGCCACAAAGTAGACATTTAAAATTCAAGAATGAAATTATAGTTATAGTTTGAATATTTTTTCCACATTATAAAAGTGCTATTCTAAAATTAGTTTTATGCATGTCTTATAGGTAAAATATTAATAATTATGGACACAAATACGCATTGAATTTGCTAGAAACTAATAACTTTTTAAATAATAAACTGGTAATTTGTAAAGTAAACTGTAACTTTCAAGTTACTTTCTTCAATTTTAACCGCATCCATACACGAATATAATAGTGATTCCCTTTCTCGTAAGTTTGTCGAACTAGATTAGAAACTGAATCCGGCGAAGCTTCGAAGCCGAGAGCCACACTGTCCACTGCCTCGTGCTGGCGGTTGTGACTGCGGCCCACTTCGCCTGACCCACAAACACTATTTCACTCGTAAGGGAAACCTCGTTCAAGGTCGGACACCGCACTCGCTCAGGAACACCGGAAGCTACAATCGAACGGGGTCGACGAAGAATTCCTGATGTGATGGTGGATGGCACCAGCTCGATTTCATTCGGAGGAATGTTCTGTTACTTACCATGGAAGGCACTGGTCAGGATTACTTCCTGTAAAAATTGACCGCTAGATGTCAATAGTAGATAAAAAATTGCGTCAGTGACACCGCTAATAGGCTATTACAATAGGTGTTTAAATAATTATTTAACGCAGATTAATTTTAGTTGTAAATATGTTACAATAATGCTAAAATAGTTATTTTTATAACAAGTGCCGAAAAAGGCTTGTTACGTGTAAGTGCAGAATTTAACGCACGAGGCTTGCCGAATGCGAAAATCTGCACGAGCACTTAATTTTTTCGGCACGTATTATAAACAACATTTTTCCTACAACTGTGCGATTTAGAAAATCACTAAAATATTATCAGAATTTATAAAATTTTAATGATATTACACGAGAACGATGTTTTACGGCGTTTCTGTGGTTTGTTTGTTGATTGCTTGCACATTGTTCTACATTATTTAAAAATATTTCACTAATTTCTAGATAATTTCTTCAAAATCGTCTAGATTGGAATACTACATTGAGTTATTCTTCTTTATCATACACATTTCCAAATGTAATTGTTGGATCTATTTTTGACAATGAGAATCAACCTGCTGCTGGTACTTCTAAAACCTCCGAAATTGTTGTCAATAATATTACTGTTAATAATATGAACAGGTACGGAAGAAATCAATGTTCCTTTAGATAGTATAACAGTTTCCACTTCAAATTATGTCAATATAAGCAACTGTAACAACGTGTTATTAATATACACAAACAATTAATATTATGTATTTCACTTACTCTTTAAATAAAACCATTTATCGATATATTTTACTTTGTTGGGTTATTTTTAATAATTATCATATTTAATAATGATATACTTGTCTGCTCAATGTGATGTGTACCGATTAGATATACTGCAGTTTAATGTTATGTTTATAAACGTTGAAATATATCACTGCATATTTCTTTTTCTTCCATAAGCGTATGTGCTTAAAATATGAAATTTTGTGCTTGGCATGAAATTTAAATCGCTCTCACTTATAGTTTATTTTGACAATTGCGTAAAGTACAAACTACTTTCGGCACTAGTGTTTCTTTGCTTACAGAAACGCACTTGGTCTGCATTTATCTACTTTCCCTACTTAACCAAGGCAATAATAGTTACGTAGTAACAAAGAAGTTGCACAGTTGTAGGAAAAAATAATTAAATATAACGAATTAATGTCTAAAATATTTAATTAAAATGTGAGTTATTCAAATCAATCGCCATTGATGTTCTACTGACGTAGGTACCGCGAGTAAATTGCAACTTCATATTATGCGGCAATGCGCATGTGCACCAAGACGGAAATTCGGGACAAAACAATATTTAATTATAATAAGAATTAAAATATTAAATGTTAGTATAGCACAGTAACCTAGTACATCAAATTCATTCTAATTCAACCTAAATTTTATGTTTACATCTTTAATTTGTAGAATAATAATAATTTGTATTATTAGCTGAATATTAACAGTTGGAACATGATGAACATAATATAGTTCTTCACAAATTTCATATAAGTAAAAACTGGCAAAAACAAGTCTTCACTGAAGCGTAAACAAGCGTGATTCAGTTCCGTGAGATGTTTCGCACTCTGGTCAAAGTAAACCCATCTCTCTTAAAAAAAAAAATCTTCTTTCTCGTTATTATGCTTTCTCTCTTAATATTAATGCTATCTTTGTCATCAAGATGTAGGTTCGTCACGATTAATTAATACATTTTTATTATCTTTTTTCTCCCTTAGTAGGTATTTTACAACAAAATAATAATAAAAAAATCTGGTGTGGTCACCACACGACTTTCTTATACACAGTATATTTAACATCAAAAACGCTGAATTGAACACTTATGACTTACTTCTTGCGTTTCACAATTATTATTTGACATATAAGTGTGTATATGTTTATGATTTTATTTCTATTGCTACTATGATTATTGAAATATATTATTAAATATATCAATTAGTTTTTCTCAAAATTAGACGCATAAACATGAAAATTGCACATAACATTTTGTTCCAAATATTTTTGCTAACATCTTTTATTTGAAACTTTTTTTTGTAACTTATTCCATTTTTTAAATAAATGTAATTTATTGTTTTGTGTGTCCAGTAAACTTCCTCTTCCGGTTTTTCAATTTCATTCAAAATCAGCTCAACTCTTAGTATTTTAATGAAACTTATAATTACCAAGTTTCGTTAACAAATCTTATCTTGGTTATGAGATATTGTACACACACACACACACACACACACACACACACACACACACACACACACACACACACACACACAACATTAAATAAATTCTAATAATTATAAATTGCCTAATTTAGTATGTTAACTTTATTAAAAACATGATAGTGTCATATGCCGGCATTATATTTAATTTAGTCACTGTAATTTCTTCTTTTCTAGGTACACATTACTCAATCTTTTTGTCAAGTAAACTTATCTACAGATAAACGAATAGGAAGTAATCCTCAGGCGCCTTAACCGAATTGTTCGTATTTTATTTGTAAAATGGCCAAATCTAAATAAAAACACGTTTACACAAACGAAACTAAAATTTTATGTCTTACTTAAATACATAAAAGTAAAATATTTATCATTTGATGTCATTTACATTGCTGTCAAACATTTGATGCGAAATTGTTAGTTTATGTCAAAGATAAAATTTAAGTTTCGTTGGTGCAAACATGCATAAAAGATATCTAATATTAAGAAACAGTTAAAACATTTAATTTAGTACTTATTTTTTTATTAGTTATTTAAAACTGATTTACAAGCAATTAACGACATGTGTTCACAATTCAAATGACAGTTCATACAAACAAAATCTGTCAACATTTAGTTGTTTCCCACGCTACCTAGATAATCATTATCATTGAGTCAAATTTGACATATTTTGTAGAGATTCAGATAAAATTACAATTTATTTAATATATTTTTCAGGTGTCATTTCTCGTTGAAGATGCAATGTATCGCGTTTATTGTTGTAGTCAAGGCCCCCTCTTCTGTAATTTTTATTAAAGTTATCATTCGTTCAGCATTAGGTTGGATTGTCCAGCACAACATGTCCAGAATAGATAAGTTTTCGTTATTTTGTCCAGCAATCATATTCTTTTCCATTTTAGAAAGATCAATAAGATCATAAAATAATAAATAATTAATACTGTTAAGGGCGCCAATTCCTTCATTTTTTATCTTTTTCTCATGTACAGTTACTGCATTGTGCGGAAGTTTCTTTCAAATATAAATGCAGGCAATCGCCCTCATCTTTTCTAATCTTTGTAGATTCGTTGTTACAGTAGTAAGCGTGGGTAATTTGTGACTTTTTGAGCATGTGAAACGTACGCCGAAGAAAAATTAATGAAAATGTACGAGGGCAGGGTGAAAAGTCCCTGAAAAATAAAACAGATGGCGCCACAATCGCAAATCTCATGTGACATTTGTGATGTACCATCTTTAATTAGAACGCATTAAAATTTTCAAACTGATATGTCATTCAGTTCTGTTTTGACACCCATCGAAAGCAAGCAACCTTGAAGATTTTTGAAAACATGGAAAAAAGTGAATTTCGCGTCTCGATTAAACATTATTTCTTGCGTGGAAAAAACATTACGCAAACCAAAGCATCGCTTGATAAACATTATAGGGACTCCTCACCATCGATTGGAACGATTCACAAGTGGTTTACTGATTTTCGTTGTGGTAGTATGACCACAAAGGACGCCGAACGTTCTGGTCGTCCAATTGAGGTTACAACGCCAGAAATCGTCGATAAAATCCATGGTATGGTATTCGACGATCGACGAGTTAAAGTGCACGAGCTTGCTGAGGCTATGAGCATCTCAACTGAAAGGGTACAGAACATTTTGCATACATTTTTGGATATGAGAAAGCTATCTGCTAGATGGGTGCCGCATTTGCTCTCTGTTGACAACAAGCGCGACCGTGTGACAAGTTCAAAGGAGTGTTTGGCGATGTTCAAGCGCAATAAGAAGGACTTTTTGCACCGTTTCGTAAACGTGGACGAAACATGGATCCATCACAACACACCAGAGACCAAAGAACAGTCGAAACAGTGGACTTGTCCTGGCGAATCGAAGCCGAAAAAGGCCAAAGTGGGTTTATTGGCCAACAAAGTCATGGCGACAGTTTTTTGGGATGTATACGGTATCGTCCATATCGATTACCTTGAAAAGGGCAAAACGATCACCGGCATATATTATGCAGAGCTGTTGGATCGATTCGACGCCGATTTGATGCGAAAGCGGCCGCATTTGGCAAAGAAAAAAGTGCTCTTCCATCAGGACAACGCACCGGCGCACAGGTCCCGCAGTCGCAATGGAAAAATTGCATGAATCGCGCTACGAATTGGTTCGTCATCCACCATATTCTCCAGATTTGGCCCCCTGCGATTTTTATCTACTTCGAAACTTGAATAAATGGCTCGGCGGAAAGAGATTTGGCCCCAACGATGAGGTCATCACTGAGACAAAGGCCTATTTTGAAGGATTGCCAAAATCGTATTATTTGGAAGGGATCGAAAAATTAGAAAAACGTTGTACGAAGTGTATCGAGCTACAAGGAGATTATGTTGAGAAATAAAATATGTTTTGACAAAATAAATCATTTCTCGTTTTATTTTTCAGGGACTTTTCACCCTGCCCTCGTATAAGACAGATTAAATGAGTGTGATAGAATGGATATGATGGAAGGTTTGATGTGTAATGAATAATTTCGAGTGTGATAAGTAAATAAGTTTATATGGAGGGATTTATGAATTGTTGAAGAGAGGTGTGTTAGGATGAGAATGTTTGATAAGGACTGATTATTTGAGGAATCTTTAAAATAAATTATTATTTTTTTTTTATGGCTTCCTGGTGGACCAACTACTAAGGTCATATGCCGCCATCACGCTCTGATCCTGCGTTTTAGGTCTTAGAGTCAACAGCAACGCGGGTTTCTCTGGACGGTCACCCATCCAAGTAATGCCCGCGCGTCACTTTACTTAACTCGCGTTATCGCATAGATCAGTTCCAACGAGTGCAGCCATGGCCGTTGACGAAAATAAAATTTTATTTTGTTAATTGTTAAGTAGTTACTAATACTAATACTGATTAAAAGAAGTATTTTTATTAATTTTTTTTTCATATAAGAAGCTTTCATGGTTTTATTACTTGAAATATTTTTTCTTTAATTATAAAATTATTTCAAAAAAGTCAATAAATTTTAAATTATTTAAATGACTTGCTAAACTGGCTTTTTTAATAGAACATTACTCAGAAGTAGTACATATTTACTTATACTAAGTAGAAGTGAAACATCACAGATAATTTTCACCGCACATAACTTAAAGTAATTTCTTTTGAATTCGAAAAACAAAATTTAATTACTTTTTCCTGAATGTATATCGCTGCTACTAACAAAAATAAAAACACTGGTATTTTTACGAGTAGATGTATAAAAACCGTCATAAAAACATATTAAATATGTTACACTAATTTCATGCTATGAGAGCGATTGTGCTAATTTTTTTAAATTTCTTCTTGTCTACATATTTGAGATACCAGCTATCTTAAAATTTGAAATTCATACAAGATAGATAATACTCTTAACAAATGCATTTTTAGTAAACAGTTGCAGCCTGATTCTCAAAAAAGTTTTAGCTAATCCTGTATTTTGTATTAGCTAATATTATTCTAGTCTGATACTTAAAATTTAATCCAAATCACTTTCCATAAATCAAGTTGTAACAAGATTATAATAGAGTTTATTTGAACTTTTTTGAGAATATAGTTTAGCTTTATTTAACTAATCCAAAATTCAAGATAAATATAAAACTGTTTTGAGAATTGGGCTGTCACAGTTCAGACTTGTCAAAACACGAATGTTTATGTTGAAATTGTTGATTTAATTGAAAAAAGTACAGAGTGATCAGAAGTAATTGTTTCAGTTGGCAATATAATTCTGGGGATTTTTTTATTTCACAGTTGGCACAACACCAAGTGAAGTCAGAAATACTATTTGACATGTAATTTTTACAATAAATACAAATAGGTTGAGTGATAGAAATACTTTAGATTATTGCTCTGTGAGTAATGGTAAGAAATAAATTAATGTGGATAAGAGAAACAACGATTTTTATTTATTTAAATTTTCAAATGTCACTGTCAACAACAAAATATAAATTTATGTATTAATCTTCCCAATTTCAAGTTTTTATTTATTGACAACTGACACACTTGCTATTATTACTCTGTAGTTGCATTTACAAAAAGTACAGGGTGACAGTGGCGTACCTAGGGAGGGGGCGGTGGGTGTGGTCCGCATCGGGCGGCACATATTTTAGGGCGGCATTTTTTATATTTAGTTTTAGTTGAAAAAACAACTTGTTCACTTCATAAGTTTACTATTCGATTTCTAGGAATTATGAATTGCTATATGATTTCGAATATTTTTCTTCATCGTCAAGTCAATGTAGGGTTGAAAATATTATCTCGAAAAATTCCTTTATTAATGCCTAATTTAAATATGCCATCCAATGGTAAAAAAGTTCCCCACCTATAGTTTGTCTCAATTACAATTATTTATTTATGTTTGTTAATTTAATGGAGTAATGGCTCAGTGGTATCGAGTTGGCCTGTGGATCCTGAGGACACCGGTTCGGTTCCCACAGCCGACAAACAATTTTCACCAAATTAAAATTACCCCTGTGGCTCCTCCACCACAAACATCTTTGGAGGCCGTGATTTGACGGCTGGTAACTGCATTTCACGTACATAAATATATCACTTACCGAGATCTGCTTCGGCAGAGTGCCACACCCAGTAATGGGTAAAAGTCGATGATATATTTATTTTATATTTATTTTTTTAATTTATAAAAACCACCATTTCATTGACTTAGAAAGGGCGGCAAATTGAAGACCGCCCTGGGCGGCAAAAGTTCTAGGTACGCCACTGTAGGGTGATCAAAAGTGTTTCAGTTGGCTATAAAAAAAACTACTTCGAATTGATAAGACTGACATAAATTTATTTCCTGTTGTCGACAGTGACATTTGAAAATTTATATGGATACAAATCGTTGTTTTCCTTACTACATCCTTTTATTTCTTAACATTACTTATAGAGCAATAATCTAAAGTATTTCTATCACTCAATATTTATTATGAAAATGACATGTCAATCAGTATTTCCACTTTTATGTGGCGCTGTGTCAACTATGGAATAAAAAGATCTCCAGAATTGTATTCCCAACTGAAATACTTATTTCTGATATCTCGGTAGTTAAATTACCAAAACATAATTAAAATTTATAGTTTTTACTCAAACTACCTACTGTTTTATATATATATTTACCAATTACCAACTAAACTAATCTCTTCTTAAAAATAACTACAACTACTTTCTCTCAAAAAGGAATTTAATTAGTAATTCAACTACTTTATATTTCATTACTGGCCAGCTCTGACCTAGGAATGAATAAAGGTATTTAATTTTTATAATTGTATGCGTTATTAGTATCAGCACATACCAGAACAATATCAGCGTCACCGCCATGTTAAAACTGATTACGTGCCTGCTGGATACTTTCACGCGTGACATCGCGATGCGTGATGCGTGGGGCTTTTAAGGTCAGTGTGCCGGCGCGCTCGTGCCGTTTCCGTTCTGCAGCCACTTCCTGCATCCGAATCCGAACAAGAAGCACGAGTCGTGAGGCCATTGTCTTACCTGCACTACGTGGTTCGTGACTGCGGTGATAATGATGAGTTGAACTGTCGAATGTCGAGGATGGCGATTTGAGCTAGGTCAAACATGCACGTATTTATGACAGATTCTTGTGATTCTGAAAATTTTTAAGAGTAGAACTGAAAATACGCATAGGTACGGCGGAAGATTTTGGTGTATTTTCATCTAAGATTATTTACAGATGTTTAATAGGGGAAGATCATACAGTCATTAATTATAGTAAAATTACTTGATTTGAAGATAATTATAAACAATGGTTTGAGTCTAACTAAACTTCAGCTAAAACTGAGCAACGGAAATTTTGATGTGACAATATTGTAAATAATTCTCCTTTGTTACGAACAAAATATAAATCATTTGAAATTAGCTGTCAACAGTCATGTGTATAAAATAGAATTATAAGAGAAGAATTGGCGAAAACTGAAGAATAGTCAACTTGTCAATTTTAAGATTCGAAATACGAGATGTGGCTATTAAATAACGAGACTGACGCTGCTACAGACGAAGTATGCATGCGCCAAACACCAGCGACCGTCAGCTTTTTAGCGTGAAGCTTTCTCTTTTGTATGCAGGACCGCTCGTTTTTGTAAACAAATCCGTATAGCCGTAGCATTCGTTCTAATTAGAGTTATTTTTTTGTTTCGCCGAAAAAATGTTAAGTGCAATATTAGAGCAACGAATTGTTGTGAAATTTCACATGAAACTTGGCAAAACTGCTAGTGAAACTTATAATTTATTGCAAAAAGTACCGAAATTGTGGAAGGACAAGTCATGGTTTCTCCATCAAAACAATACGCTAGTTCATTCCGCAATGTCTGTCAAGAGATTTCTAACCAAGTACAGCCAGTGTTGGACCATCCACCTTATTCGCCAGATCTTGCATCGTGCGACTTCTATCTGTTTCCTAAGGCCTTAATAGGATGCGGGCACTCACGTGATATTGTGACGTAAAAACAGCTGTCCCGTGAAAGATCACTGCGCCACCTACAAAAATGAACTATTTTTTGGAACGAGATTTGAAAAGAATATTTAAATATTTTATCCACAACTCATATATAATAAAAACATTATTACACTGATTTCAGTTGAATTATATGGTTCATAAAACACTAGTGTTTTATATTCCATAAAACACTGTAAACAACTTATTACTTAGCAACCACTTCATGATCTACCGTACTTTGAGAAACTATATATATATAACTGAATCAATGTTAAACGTTACGATCAATCTTCTTCAATACCTATAATTATGAGTTGTAGATAAAATTTTGTATTACACTTGTGTTTTATTGGTATATAAAACACTTAAGAATATTAAACACTCGACCTTCGGTCTCATGTTTAAACTTATCATCCGTGTTTTATATACTTAATAAAACATTTGTATAATAAATAACTATTAACCACAACTCATATATTATGAAGACATAATTACACTGATTTCAGTTGAATTATTTGGCTCATAAAACACTAGTTGTTTATATTCCATAAAGCACTGTAAACAACTTGTTACTTAGCAACCACTTCATAATCTACCGTATTTTGAGAAACTATATATAACTGAATCAACGTTAAACGTTAAGACCAATCTTCTTCGATACCTATAATTATGAGTAGTGGATAGAATGTTATATTACATTTGTGTTTTATTGGTATATAAAACATTTGTATAATAAATAACTATTAACCACAACTCATATATTATAAAGACATAATTACACTGATTTCAGTTGAATTATGTGGCTTATAAAACACTACAAACAACTTGTTACTTAGCAACCACTTCATGACCTACCGTATTTTGGGAAACTATATATATATATATATATATATATATATATATATATATATATATATATATATATATAACTGAATCAACGTTAAACGTTACGACCAATCTTCTTATACCTATAATTATGAGTTGTGCATAAAATTTTGTATTACACTTGTGTTTTATATGCCTAATAAAACACTTGTATAATAAATAACTATAAAATTACATGTAATTGTAGCCCAGTGGATAAAACTGAGATAAAAGTTATGTTTATTAATGAACAAACGAAAGACCATGCATTTAAATCTGACTGACTAGGGGCTGGTTTATCCATCTCCGGATAAAGTTCCCAATAATGGGCCTTTCAAGACTTTTTTGAATTTTTTATATATTAATCTACGTAATAAAATAATTATATCCAAATTTTTAATTTTTTTAAAAAACTTGTATTAAGCATGATAAAAATATTTAAATTTTCGAAACAAATTAATATGACGTAGTTGCATCTTAGCTTAAAGAGAGACAGATAAGACAGAGATAAATAACACGTAACTTGTCGTTGTCAGTAGAATCCTCAGACAAAACATAACTAGACGGATAACATTGGCGTTTGTTGTGAGTCAGAATGGGATAGAATAACTGATGTGTGAGGCGGGTGCGCGGCAAGGAGCAACTTGCATAACATCAAAGTGTACTCGCTCCTTGCCGCGCATCCGGTGGACCATCAAGTTATTCCATTCCTCTCTGCTTCACAACACTGCATTGACTTGAATACGACATAATTCGTCTAGTATTATACGTCATTGGTAGAGTCGTAGAATGCTGAATGCTTATTTCTTCTTCGTCTTCTTGAGCACCGACAAACGTTTCAGACAAAGCTCTGTGGTTGGCTTAATGCAACTACGTCATTGCAATATGGCAGAGCGAACGTTTTAAATTATTCAACTTTAACTTTCATATTTCAGCAATAAAGATATCATTTATGGTATGATTTTATATTGTATTAAATATGATGTACGGTCAAGAATTTATTTTAATAAATATATATTAAAAAGCTCTACCACTTGAATCCCCCATTATCGACGAGAAAAATTAAAAAAATATCGCATCGAGTTCTTAGCTCAAATGGTAATAATTATACTGAATGCTATTTTCTGCGGCTCTTAAACTAATATAAATGAGTCAGATTTCCCTATAAGCAGTAGGCTCCCAGAACTGTAACTGGGATTAAGTTACTGTTGTATAAATAAATAAATAAATAAATAAAATAGAGAGACAACGATTATGGATGAAGTTAATTTTACTGTAATAATGAAGTAAATTTCATTAACAGTTATTTCATATACAAAGTAAAAACTAAAAAGTTTATAATGATAGGTACATTGCAAAAATAGTTAATAATTAAAACATAGTAGGTTCTTACCGTTATGGACAGTGGATAGTAGTGGCAGAGTTTATTGGTCTGGGACTTTGGTATTTGATACGGTTAAGCTTACTTACATACGTGGTACGGTTGTACATCATTACATGTACTAATTACTTTAATTAAAATCTTTATTAAAGAATTTGCACATAAGTAATAATTAATTATTAAATATTCCATACATTAAGAACTTAATTATCTGTTAATCTGTATAACATGTAAAAGTTTCGCGTAAAATACTTAATTAGTGACAATGAAATTCAGGAAATCAGGAAACAGGAATACGAGTATTATCTTCTGTCTGCTCATAGGAAATACCAACCATGCAAAAAGTAAAAAAAAATAAAGAGAAGTGACTCATTTAACACTGTTTCATGGAACAAATATTCGTTTGCATTTTTGATTAATCCGGGTTGAATGCCTTCAATTTATTAAAATGTCAAACAAAATCGTTATTTTGCTATTGAGATAAATAAATGGGATGGCTAGCACAGTGGTATGAAGTCGGCCTGTGGATCCTGAGGTCCCTGGTTCGATTCCCACAGGCGACAAATTTTCATAATTTGAAAAAGCTATCCCTGTGGCTCCTCCACCACTAACATGTTTGGGGGCCGTGATTTGACGACTGGTAACCGCACTTCACGCGCAAAAATATATCACTTACCGAGATCTGCTTTAGCAGAGTGCCACACCCAGCAATGGGTAGAAGGCGTGATGATATATTTATTTTATTTAGATAAATAAAAATAAATATGGAAATTAATTAATGTACAATTGTGTAACCATTTTTCTGGATGTTAGTCTTTATTTCAAATTCAAATCATAGTGGTTTGAATTTCAAATAAAGAATCACATCCAGAAAAATTATTATACGTTAAAAATAAATATGGTATATAAAAATGTAAATTTAAATCCTTACAAGACTTGAAAATGACACGTCATCTTTTTAATAAAGACTTTTATTAAAGCCTTTCGGCTTATAAAATATTCATCAATTAAAAATAAATATATAAATAAAAAAAAATACATCATCACTCATTTTACCCATTACTGAGTGGGGCACTTTACCATGACAGATTTCGGTAAATGATATATTTATGCGCGTGAAGTGCGGTTATCAATTGTCTAATCAGCCAGAGAAGTTAGTGGAGGAAGAGTCACAGGAGCAATATTAATGTGGTGTAAATTATATTTTAAAACATATGCTTTCTGAATAAATCGTTATTGAATTTAAGTTCTTTTCATCACCCGGCATTGAAATCACTCATCGCATGACGAAAGAAAATAATAAATTAGGTTCATTTAAATAATTTCTAAATTATTTGGGAGAAAAAGTGCTCTAAATAAAAGAAGTAGAAAAATTAGTTGTTCTTTCTGTAGATATGAGAATCAAAGTTCGATTTTACAGACTGTTAATTGATTTTTACTACATTAAAATAACATTAAAGAAGCTTCAATAAATAAAAGTAATTTATTATACTAGTGTAGAATGTGATATATTAGTCACGAAAAAAAAGTTTAATCACGATGCCCGATACATCTCTTAAAAAGTCTTAGATAGTTTTTATATGTTCGTTCATTAGCTGACAAGACAATTAATATGATATTGGTATGGTTGTTATGGTACCGTGACTTTTTTTGTTATTCTCTCATTGAGTGACTAGCTGTATTCCATTTGCCACTTGGTTCACTTAAATCAGTTCAGATAAATTAGACAATATGACTAAATGAACTGAATTAAGCAAAATGATGAACTTATTGGGGTGAATTACTTCAAAGTAAATTGGAATCAGCAAATCTAGTACTGAAAACAAACTAAGCGAAGGAATTTAGCGAAATAAATAAGTAATCTAGATCAGTAAATGTAAGTTAGATCTAATCCAAATGGCAAATGGAATACGCCTACTATTGATACTATTTATTTCAAATAACTATAATAACAAGATAATTATGAGTCGTTGTTGGATAATAGTACTTTATTGAACTAGTGTGGAATGTGATATATTAGTCACGAAAGAAAAAGTTTAGACACGTTCCCGAAGGGCGAGTGAATTCTTTTTTTTGAGGGACTAGTATGAATTCCACATTAATCCAATACCTCTCTTAATACGTCATAAATCGTTTTTACATGTTCGTTCATTGTTTGACACTGACAAGACTATTAATATGATATTAATAAAATATAGAAATTTCAAAGTAGTCTTGGAATGGTTGTTACCGTGACTTCTTTATTATTTTCTCATTGAGTGACTAATGATGTACATTATTTATTTCAAATAACCATAGTAACAGGCTTATTATGAGACGGTGTTGGATAATAGTATATTGTGTAATAAATGTGTGAAGTTGCCTTTTTTACACATATGTTGAACACTATACTTTTCCTAACACCTTATAATTTAAAAATTTATTAATTTTCTTTATTGTAATAATTATAATTTAATAATAGGGGTAGCTAGCTCAGTGGTATCAAGTCGGCTTGCGGATCCTGAGAACCCTGGTTCGATTCCCAGAGGCTACAAACAATTTTTACCATTTTAAAAATACCCCTGCGGCTCCCTCAACGCTAACATCTTTGAGGGCTGTGATTTGACGGCTGATAATCGAACTTCACGCGCAAAATATATCAGTTACCGAGATCTGCTTCGACAGAGTGCCACACCCAGTAATGGGTAGAAGGCGTGATGATATATTTATTTATTTATTTAATTTAATTTACATACATACATACATATCTTCACACTATATCCCAACAAATGGGGTAGCATGAACCCTAAAATCACTCATAAAACATTCACTCATCACACTCATCAAACAATCAGCCCTCGTCAAACATTTTCATTCAACTAAACCACCCTCACTTCAACCACATTCATAGATAACTCCATATAAACTCGTTCATTTATTACACTCGAAATCATTATCACACAACAAACCTTCAATCACATCATTCCTATTTACTTATCATTCATTTTCTTTCTTCAACGTATATAACATATGCATAAAACATCTCAAATTACTCACGTTTACTCCTAACAACGTATCTAATAACGAAAACTAACAACGAATCTACAAAGATTAGAAAAGATGAAAGCGATAGCCTGCACTTGTATATGAAAGAAAAGTCTACACAATGCAGTAACTGAAAATGAAACAAAAAGATAAGAAAGGGAGGGAGCGTCGCCCTGCGCTTGTTTTTGAAAATGAATTTCACACAAAAACTAAGCACAGCAATCTATTAAAATATGTATCCGTGCCAAACAGTATAAGAGCTCTTATGGGCGTAGTGCGTAAAATAAACTCTATAACAAATGCATTGCTAGTAATGCGATCAATGTGTGAAGCTACTATAGTTAGAGAGCTAGGGTGCAAAATAACGTCTCATTTATTCCAGTGACAGAAATGGATTTTTTAATAGATTATGTCATGATAAACATGAAAAAAAGAAAATTAGATTTGAGAACGGGTGGCAACTATAGATGGCGTCGGTGTGAATGCGCAGATTTTAAGGGTGGTCGTTGATCCCTACACCAGTCCACTTTCAGAGCTTCTGTCACCAACGAGCAACCAGCAATAATTTCTGTCAATAATTTTTTTGTCATTTATTCGCCGTGAACAAGTAGTAATATGTCACACGACACCATACAGAATTGCTTCTGTCTACCATTTTTATTACTTAATTATACCAAAGCCTATAATTTAAACTAAAAATTAGCCTGTAAAAAATATGTCAACAACCACCCTTAAAATCTGCGCTTTCACATTGACGCTATCTATAGTTTCCACCCGTTCCCAAATCTAATTTTCTTTTTTTTTCATGTTTATCATAACATAATCTATTACAAAGTCCATTTCTGTCACTGGAATAAATGAGACATCATTTTGCACCCTAGCTCTCTAAATACTACTTCACGCATGGAAGTAGAAAAAATATTAATATTAGCAACATAAAAACTCTCGCACACGACAGAAAACTTGGAAGATAGCTATGGAATAACAACATGAACCCAACATACCTAAATGTGAGAGACTAACAACACGATACTTCAATAGAAGAGGACATCAATTAAATAACTACGTACATTAAAATTAATAAATAAGAAAAATAGGAAAAAATTTTCCATCACTTGTCTCATAATTCCACAGAGGTTTTTCAGCACGTTTGCATCAACTTCGCAGGTCATCAACAAACGGCTGGTCAGTTCAGCTTTAACCATAGATGCGTTTCGTCCTTCCGGACTCATCAGTATGGTGCGATCATATATCCAACTAGATCAACTCGGAAATAGTGAATTGTGATACCGACTTAGCTGAACTGACTGATGTTAACCTATCTACAACGGTAACATGACATGAGAGCTATGAAGCCACTCGTGGTGCCATCTACCGACAAAATCGCAAACTGCTTGACAGCTATTGAAATAAAACAAAAGACAAAATGTCTATTGCGAAGTGGAATTGAGTCTTAATAAATAACTATACTGATGAGTCCGGAAGGACGAAACGCGTCTATGGTTAAAGCTGAACTGACCAGCCGTTTGTTGATGACCTGAGAAGTTGATGCAAACGTGCTGAAAAACCTCTGTGGAATTATGAGACAAGTGATGGAAAATTTTTTCCTATTTTTCTTATTTATTAAGACTCAATTCCACTTCGCAATAGACATTTTGTCTTTTGTTTTACATTAAAATTACTCCTATGACGCTCCCTCACCTTTGGAGGTCGTAATTTGACGGCTAGCAACGAAAATTCACTTAGCGAGAGCAAAGTCCCACATATTCAGTAATGGGTAAAAGGCACGATGATATTTTTATATCAGGTAGTACGGTGGTGTGAATAGCGTTACGGTATTCGAATCCGAAGATCCAGATTTCCGTTCAAGCTAAAAATATAATAAATAAATAAATATATCATCACGGCTGTGGGAATCGAACTAGGGTTCTCAGGATCCACAGGCTGACTTAATACTCTAACAGTGCTGCGCGAGCCGACTGTTACGAGTATAAAACAATTATTAATGAGACGAACTAAACTTTTAATAATACGCGTGATTTAATACCCACGATTAAATAAAAACGAAATAAGACGAATTTCTTGTAAAAGTATATATTTAAAACAAAATTAAATACTAATATTTACAGAAGTTATAAATTAAACAAAAGAATTTAAACAAATTAGCCGAGAATGGAAACTAGAACAACGTATGAATAAACACAAAATTACATAGCAAGACCTACATCTTGCATAGAAGACGAGAGCCAAACTTGTCTCGACGAAAGCCAATCTACCATTGACTAATTATTGTTGTTTCCATGGGATGTTCTGACAGAGAGTAAGGGGCTGGTATCGTTGCGTTGGTCCAGATAAGCATTCTCATGCATGTGTCTACATAATAAACCTAGACGGGGGGTGAGTTACTATATCTCAGACCAATACATAGCTAATAATTACCCAGATATGTCATCACATCCCGTATAACCAAACGCGACAATTCAGAAAAGCTATAAACTTGATAAATAATGATCTACGGAATACTGAAGTTATAATACTCGTATATGCTCTAATAAATTTAATAAACAAAATAAATTCTGTCAAGTCAACTTTAGAAAGATATAAAACTTAATTAGGCTGTATCTCTCGAAGCTGAGTTGATAATGAAATATCATAATTTATAAACAAAACCAAATTCTGAATTGTCCATTTTGTTACAATACCACTGAGCCCACCTACGCCATAAACATATATTAACTACTACAATTCGGCTCGGTGAGTTCGGACCCTATATTTTAATTGGGATTAAGTTCATGTTGGACAGAATATTATAAATAAAATAAAAATTATATTATGATGGCGTCATATTTAATCTGAACATCAATTAGTTGTAAATTGTTTTACAAAATATGTGTTACGAATCAAAAACACATTAAAACTTATTAGCAAAAAAAAAACCGTTTACTAGAGTTAGAAACACGATTAGCATTAATCTGAAATAGTTTAAGAAATTGTCTAAGAGATTGTATATGTATTAATAACACTTTTGTTGCATTCTTGGAGGTTGGCGACCAACGAGAAAACAGGTTTGTGTTTTCTCTGAGGAAGAACATATTGCACATAGCTTCTGTAAAGAAAGCCTGCTTAAAATTCATAAAGAGAAATGTGTGCTAATTTAACACGACTACTTTAAAATAATGTAGGTACAGTTTAATTAACGGAAGAATCACTGATTTCCATTACGAGGCTGGGTTGGATATTTATATTTAGTAACAGTAACACTTCTTCAATCTTCAACAATGTACCGTTAGTTCATCATGAATTTATAATGAATGAAAGTAATCAAACTAGATTTGGTTTTTTATGCTTGCAGCAAAAGTATTTATAAAGCTTTTCACTTTATGAATTAAATGTTTTATTGTTCTGTTAAGTTACTCATTTTTATTAAACCAGAGGTACGAATACGTACTTTAGTTTTATAGTTAATAAAAATGGTAATTGTAACATTTGTGAAAGGTATACCCAGTTACAGTATGAGTAAAAGTGAAGAGATTTATTATAAACAGCCTAATTCTCAAAAAAGTTTTAGCTATTCCTGAATTTTTGATCAGCTAACCGTATTCTAACAGGATACTAAAAAGTTAATGCAAATCACTTTCTGAAATTTGACAGGTTCTCTCAGGTTCTATTAGAGATAACAACGCAAAAATGATAATGACAAACTAACAAATTATCTTAAGGGGTTATACTAGTTAGCATTTTTTTTTCCATTTTTTACTTTCTTATACGCAGTATAAGGAAGTATTGGAATCATGAAAAAAATCGTTGACGAGATTTTCGCGGAAATACGTGTTTTGAGGTCCACTGAATCCGTTTTGATCATTTTCTCAATGATGTCTGTGTGTGTGGATGGATGGATGGATGGATGTGTGTCCGAGTGTGCAATATCTCATGAACGAGATAAGATTTGTTAATTGGTAATTATAAGTTTCATGAAAATACGAAGAGCTGAGTTGATTTTGAATGAAATTGAAAAACCGGAAGAGGAAGTTTACTGGACACACAAAACAATAAATTCCATTTATTTCAAAAATGTAATCAGTTACGAAAAAATGTTTCAAACAAAAGATGTTAGCAAAAATATTTGGAACATAAAATGTTATTTGCAATTTTCCTGTATATGCGTCTAATTTTGAGAAAAGCTAATTTTTGTATTTAATAATATATTCAAATAATCATAGTAGCAATAGAAACAAAAAACAAAAACATGTTTCACATTTATATGTCAAATAATAATTGTCAAACGCAAGGAGCAAGTCATAAGTGTTCAATTCAGCGTTTTTGATATTAAATATGCTGTGTATAAGAAAGTCGTGTGGTGACCACACCAGATTTTTTTTATTGGCTTAAATGATGCATAAATTATTTTTCCTACAACTGTGCGATTTCTTTGTTATTACGTAACTATAATTGCCTTGGTTACGTATGGAAAGTAGATGAATGCAGACCAAGTGCGTTTCCGAAAGCAAAGAAACACTAGTGCCGAAAGTGCTTCATTACGTAACTGTCAAAAGAATATTGTTTTGACAGCGATTTAAATTACGCGCCGAGCGCGGAATTCATATTTTGACCACAGACGCTTATGGAAGAAGAAGATACGGTTCACCAGCGCTAGTAAATATGCAGTAGTATATTTTGACGTTTATAAACGTAACCTTAATTTGCAGTATATCTAATCTGTAGAGTGTAGACAATTAATAAAAAGAACCGAACAAAGTAAAATATATCGATAAATGGTTTTATTTAAAGAGTAAGTGAAATACTTCATATTTATTGTTTGTGTATATTATTAATACAGTTGTTACAGTTGCTTATATTGACATAATGTAAAGTGGAAACTTTTGTGTCTAAAGAAACATTGATTTCTTCCGTACCTGTTCATATTATTACCAGTAATATTATTGGTAACAATTTCGGAAGCTTCAGAAGTACCAGCAGCAGGTTGATTGTCATTGTCGAAAATAGATCCAACATAGTATGATCCGGAGCTTCAATTATCTTTGGAGGTGTTAATGATAAAGAAGAATCACTCACTGTACTATTCCAATCAAGATGATTTTGAAGAAATTATTTTGACGTTAGTGAAATATTTTTAAATAACGTAGAACAATATGCAAGCAATCAACAAACAAACCATAGCAACGCCGTAAAACATCGTTCTCATGTAATATGATTAAAATTTTATAAATTTTATAAATTTTAATAATATTTTAGTGATTTACTAAATCGCACAGTTGTAGGAAAAATGTTGTTTATAACACGTGCCGAAAAAGGTTACATGCTCGTGCAGATTTCCGCACTCGGCAAGCCTCGTGCGTTAAATTCTGCACTTGCACGTAACGAGCCTTTTTCGGCACTTGTTATAAAAATAACTATTTTCTACGACTGCTATGAAAAGTTGACATTTATGCTTTCAGTTGTCATCGTAAAGTTGATAGTTACCGAGTAACGAATAATTAAATACATTACCGCGCGTCTCCTATAGCAACAAGCGGTAAAATAGTTTACCGCTCGCTTAGAAAAATATAAATTGTTGCTGAAATCTTAATTTATTGAATCAATACTTACAAAATCTAAAATATAGGTTAGATTCAGTTTTACACTTTTATACATATTATACATGAAGTTTGCTGCGCTATGATTTGAAGTTGAACCTGAATGCAGCTGGGCAGCAGTGCCAACATAATGAGGATGAGGGATGTTAAAATTGAAAGTGCAGTTTTGACAGTTTTGTATATTTATTCCGAAACTTGTTTGATAAATTTGAGGATAAATTAGATTCTATAATATTGTCATTAGAATTTTCAGTTAGTACGCCAATACTTAGATTTTTTAGAATATTATACAAGGAGTTTGCTGCGCTATGATTTGAAGTTGAACCTGAACTTTACTAATATCGATATTATTCTTAACAGCTAGTGTTGATTTTATCATTGAATAAATGGACCAAAGAGAAGACGATTTCATTACTTTAGATTTTGCTAAAAAGTAGAGGAGACTGGGTACGGATGTGATAATTTTGGTTTGATCGCCAATAATTTTGTTAATTTACTAGTTAGCTGCGAGAAAAGTAATTTAAATCTTAATTTGTACTTTGTCTACGTAAAAATACCAAAATGTTGTCCCTAAATACGCTGTATTAGTTATTGCAAATTAAAAGAAAAAAGAGAAAGTGTCACAACTGACCACACCCCAAGGACGGTTGTGACAGTGGTTGGGGTCAGTAGTGACAGACATAATAATTACTTTTATTGTTAGAAATATGTAACATAACACAAAATAACTGTCTTCTATAAAAAGTTAACATTCATAATTAAAGCAAATGAACTTAAATCTACGATCACTTCTATTCTTACAATTAATAATGGACTGCATCTAATGTTTATAACCAGGGTTGAGAGATTTAAACCAAATTGATTTAAATCATAATTTAAATCAAGAGATTTTTTTTTTTAAATCATTGATTTAAATCAAAATAAATTAAATTTAATCATTTAAACATAAATGAATAATTTTTATTATTGTATACGTATAATATATGTCACAACTGTACCCACAACATTTGTCACAACCGTACCCAACGCATACTTTCGAAAACAAACAATCGCCATGACTGGGCCAACAAAAAAATATATGATATAATCTATCTGTATACAAATAACATCAAATATTAAAAGAAATTAAACAAAAAAAGTTACTTTTGACTGTTAAAAAGCAATGTAGACTCCTGCTTAAGTTAGCGTCGCGCGCTGGCTGACGTAACCTGGGGAACGCGTTTAGACATGCATGCCGCTTTTCCGTACCCTTGCACTCTTTCCGCATTCCGTATAGTTTTGCTCATAGAGTTAGAGAAGTAGGTAGAGGGAGTAATAGTCTGTAACCTTGATGTCATGCGGGGATTTGGTCGCCATATTGGATTGAACCTAAACAAAGTTATCGTAGTTATATCATATGTGTCTTTAATAAAGTTTCTATCTGTGTTTGTTGTTATCAAATATGCCGGCAGGTTGTGCGTTTGGTTGTAGCAATAGATCGCCGAGAAAAACTATTAAACAAAAAGAAAAAGAAGCTGTAATTACATATTACAAGTTATTTTTTATAAACACATATAGTATTATTAGCAAAATGTGTTCATTTCTTTTAGATTTCCAAAACACCCGGAGAGACGAGCAAGTTGGGTACAAGCAATAAGAAGAATTGGCTGGGAGCTGACAAATACCAGTATTTTGTGTTCCGAACACTTTACTGAAGATTGTTTTGACAGAACTTCGTTGTCATGTGTCAGATTAAGAGATTTCGCTGTGCCTTCAATATTTCCATCATATCCATCATATTTGCAACAGGTGAGCATTTATAAGGTAATGACTCGTTGCTGTAAATTTAAATAAAGTTATTAAACAAACCTAAATTACGATTGCAGAAAATTAAAACCCCACGCTGCAAACTAGAAAGACGAGAACTTAGTACAGTCAGTGGAATAACACCCTTATTAACAAACACTGATCTCAATTCCATCACAGAGACTACCTCAGCAGATGATGTTTCTGTTAATGAAATCCCAAGTACAAGTAGCACATTATTACCTATTCCACGACAAAAGTCATCTGTGCTTAGAATGATGTCACGAACTACATCTTTTTCGCCAACTCGCAGAATGCATCGTGATATATCACCTGCCAAGGCTTCGTTATTTAGGCAAATACAACATTTAAAAAAATCATTACAGAAATAAAGTTAACCTGCTACAGCAAACAAAGCGAAGAAATTTAAAAAGAATAGCGACATTACCCAACGTTTTAAAAAGTTTAAATAACAAAATTTGTTGCAGGAAGAACAATTACAAGTTTTAAAGAATATTGGCAGCCCGAATGCAGACATTTTGAAGCGACAACTTGGCAAAAGTGGAGATTCTAAACTTTCTCGTCAGTATAGTGCAGAGTTGCGAAAATTTTGCAAACCGATTGAAGAAAGTGCATATAAATTTCAGAAAACAAGTTATGAAGGTTCGTTTAGCAGCACAGTTATTAAGCAAATCAACAGCAATTGCGTTTGAATTTTGTTGTAACCATCTGAAATTAGACAAATTTCAAAATTGTGAAGGGATGGTAGAATTTATAAAGATTTTCAATAATTTTTTGACATTTTAAATAGTAAAAATCTAAATCAGTTTGGATTCAAAAAGGCTCTTTGTCAACAAAATATTGCTTCTGCTTTGAGCACTATAGAATTAACTGAAAATTATATAAAAAATTTAAAATGCTACGATGGTACTAAAATAATTTTGTCAAATCGAAAAGTTGGTTTCTTAGGATTTTTGTGTTGTATTAATAGTATTAAAAAATTATATGCTGATGTAATAGTCGAAAATTCCTTACTAATATATATACCAACATATAAACTAAAGCAAGACCACTTGGAAATGCTATTTTCTGTAATAAGGTCACAAGGAGGATTCAACAATAATCCTACCGCTAGGTAATTTTGTACTACCTATAAAAAATAAAAGAACAATTACATAAGATAATATTATTTAAAGGCTGGTAAGATAATGTAGTAATAGTTATGTACATATGATTTTTTTTTATATATTATTGTTACTTTTATAACATGTGTAATAAAAACAATAACAAAATTAACATTTACCAGCATAACATATTTTAACTGGTTCATTCCAAGATGGCCGCCAGCTACATCCCCCTTCCGTTCCATGCCATCAATTCGTTTGCCTACATTCGTACTTCAGACTCCCTCTATTTTATTCTATAACTCTATGGTTTTGCTGTTATGACGACTGTCACTATCGTAACCTGACACAACCGTACCCAGTTTCCCCTACGCAAGTATAACATTTTCGCTATAATTCTTGATTTTTTTTACCTTACACCATGCGATGAAGAGGTTATAATTTTTTTCGTATAATGCTCTTGATTTTTCAGGTAATAAACTCAAGATAGCATTTTGCGCTGTTACAAATATATCTGGAGGAGTGCAGGAAAAATCACTTTCATTACTATTTTCTGAGAATTTTGAGCACATTTTTTATTTATGTGTGAGAATGTATCACAAACAATGATTGTTGATAACATAATTTTTTAATTATTTACTTGGATACTGATATTGTCCTGGTTACATACAATACAGAAATTGGTGGAACGTAAATTGAACTAGCCCCATATTATTTTTAAAATTTTTTTAGTAAGTAAAGTCGTAGAAAAAATTATGTGTGTGCCTCAAGCGTAAAGTATCTTTATTGCTCTCGCTCTATTGCAGCGCTCGCTTCGCTCGTGCTTCAATTACCTAGCACGAACAATAAAGATTCACTTTACACTCTTGATACACAAATAACTATTATAACATTAATGATTGAACAGTAATAAATTACATTTAAGTTATCAATTCTTTAGTTTTTGGTTGGATGAAATTTAAAATTTTGTACTTCATGCTTTTTAGTTACTATAATGCCTTGTGCACACGGGGAAACTTTTTAAAATGCTTCCTGAAATTTGTTTCCAAAGAAGAAGAAGTACGAAATGTTTCCCGAAAGTTAACGGCGCCGATAAAACTCGAGAGGTTTTGAGGAAACTTTTTGACATGCATCTAACTTCTCATTTATTTTGACATTTGTATCGTGTGTTTGAGGTTAGAATTATAAAACACTTTATTACGAACTAAATTTTAGCGTTGATTAGATTTGTTTAGCAGTTTATACGTGCATTTAGTGTACTTTTTGTTAATATATTTTTCTAGTGAGGTAAAATACATACATTATAAAAACATAAATATTTAAATACAACCATTGTTTTATAATTTCAGAGGAAAAATGTCTGAAGAAGAATTTTTATTATTAGCTGCAGCTGTTACCTGTGTTATTATAATAATATAAATAATTCCCCAAGTATCTAGGGACTTTTAAGAAAAAAATTACTAGTTTTGAAGAAACTTTTACATTTGCCGTGTGAACAGGCTTAGGCTGATATTACAAGTTTCCCAAATACTTCTTCTTCTTTGGAAACAAATTTCAGGAAGCATTTTGAAAAGTTTCCCCGTGTGCACTAGACATTAGAAATTTGATACCTAAATTAGAAGAAATTAATATTTATGTCGGAATTAAAAGCCCGGACACAAATATTTACTTATTATTGATTAATTATTAATTAATTATTATTCTCATTAAATTTTATTAAGAATTTTTATTTTGTTTTGTTTTCCTTTTTGTTGTATATTTTTTTATTCGTTATAATTTTACTAAAACACACACAACATTTTTTTAAAGTCACCACAATAAATTTGACATTTTAAGAATTTAATTTTACAAGTTTTCAGCGTTACAGTACATAATAAACGAAAATTGTTTATTTTCTGTCTTTGATTGTTATAGTAACATTTAAGGAACGTTTGATTTGGAGTAAACAATTCGGAGAGCGAGCGTTTTTTCTGCTTTTGTCGCGCATAAGTGGCAAAGTGACACTTTACGTTGACAAATGCCTGCTTTGTATATCAACTGTAGAAAAATAAATAAAAAGGATAAATTTGTAAAAAAAAGCGAACAAAACGAACGTTACGTAGTAGCTATTTATGTAAAAAGAATATAATTTGGGATTTTATGGATGAGTCCAGCAAGAATAGCAAAAGCAGGCAATTTCAATAAAATTTTATTATGTTACCAATAATAAATATTTTATGTTTGATTCTAGAATATTTTCTATTATGTATAATGACATTTATATTTGACACATTACGTAAACATAAAAAAAATTGATAGTTTCGAAATTAGTTTCTTCTATTGTTATCGCCATTAAACGATATCATAAACACATGATTATAATACAATCGGACATAAATGCGTTTATAGTTTGGATATTAAAAAAATATATGTATTATTTTCCAATTTGTAGAACGACATATTATACTGGAACCATGAAGCCTCATTCACAATACGAAATTAGTAGTTATAGTCAGCATTTTTAGTTAACGCTAGAGTCTGACATGCGCAATAGCGCATACGCGTTCACAATAGCAAAATTAGCTTCACACTGCCTAGCGTTAATTTCAGTTAACGCAAGAGTTTGCAAGCTCCAAACTTATAGTTAGTTGTTAGCGCCATCTTGTCTAAACTACCAATAAGAAACGCGAATGAATTTTTACGTTTGAAACCCATGCTTTTGTTTGTCAAACATAATGAATCGTAAAGAAAAATTACTATTAACTTCATTGTTGCTGGCATACGTTCAATTAAAAAATATAAACAAACAAGTACCAGAAGTTGGTGGATTCGTCCAATAAATAGCAATCGATCATTTTAAGGTGATTGGGAAAATCTAATGCAAGAACTGAGGCTACATGTTCTATAGTTATACCCTTAAGCCCCATTCACAACACGAAATTAGTGGTTAGTGTTAGTAGTTATGGTTAGCGTTAGAAGTTTGACATATGTATTCCTCTAGTAGCGTTCACAACAATGAACTTAGCCCAGTGCAGGTCTACGCTAATCGTGGTTAGCGTAGAAGTTTGTAAACTTCAAACTTTTAGTTAGTGGTTAACGGCACAGCCACTCAAAAACGAGGAGTAAAGTGACAGTTGGTTTTCTCAGTTTGAATTTTATGTAACGAAAATGAATCGAAGCACAATAAAAAAGTTGTTACTTGCAACTTTAATTGTGCAAATAAAAAGAAATAAAAAAACAAATAGAAGATGGTGGGTTCGCCCAATCAACCAAAACCGAACAAATCAGGGAGACTGGGATAATTTGATCCAAGAAATGAGATCATATGATGAAGACATGTTCTTTAATTACACCAGAATGACCATAGTTCAATTTGATTTGTTGTTAGCACTTATAGGACCAATTTTAAAGAAAAATAGAAGAAAACCAGTTCTACCAAATCAGAACTACAGACAAAATATCAGAACTCAAACAAACAAAACTGTAACTATTTGTCAAAATTTTAAGTTGACAACTGTGACATCTATTATAATTTCTTGTAATATCTATAATTTTCAAAAATGTGCACTACATTACCGGCAGAAACATAAATTCGAAATCATTAATTTGGGACATTGTGAACGATGTATTTTAATCTGTAACTACTAACTATAACCACTAACCATAAGCACTAACACGAAATTAGTGGTTAGTGTTAGTAGTTATGGTTAGCGTTAGAAGTTTGACATATGTATTCCTCTAGTAGCGTTCACAACAATGAACTTAGCCCAGTGCAGGTCTACGCTAATCGTGGTTAGCGTAGAAGTTTGTAAACTTCAAACTTTTAGTTAGTGGTTAACGGCACAGCCAATCAAAATGCAGCTTTACACCCTGAGCAGATTTCAGATTTAGAACCTTTGCATCATATGTATTATGTATAGTAAAACAACAAATGTTATTTCAATTGCACATCTGTTATTTCCATTTGTAATAAATATGAGTACAACTTACTCTGTTTGTCCTCTCATTCTCAGGTTCAAATAGAACTCTAGAATTAATAACAGGTATATTTAAAGCCAATTTTTATTATTTTTAAATTGGATATTTTGAAAATTGTAGCTTTCAATTGATTCAAATACTATTGTCAATTGTCACTAAAATTTCTCGTGCACCTGATTGCAACGGATTGTTTTAGTTTAACACCCCTTCAATTCGGATTTCATAAGAATTGATTTATATATTTGTTAATCTGTACAACAGGAACAAGTGCCTACAGCTTATAGTGGAATCCGAAACATTCAGACTAGTGTTGCAACGAATAGTAAATCTGCCGAATACCGAATACCGAATATTCGGTGGGACCAAATGCCGAATAACCGAATATTCAGCGAATATTCTGCATATTTGGTTGGTGACTGGCCGAGTAGAATTGTGCCTCCGCCTCCTGCATCACCCTTCAAGTGAGCGTGTTGTGTCAAGTTTGTTTATAATATATTATGCCAAGAAAAATTTAAACAGTGGGGCATAAACGATGTAAGGGCTAAAGAATATCACTATTTAATTGCAGAAATGCTAGCTGTTGATAACGAGTCGATTACTATAGTTGAGAGACTTGGTTTTCCTAGACTAAAGAAGAAAGCTTTACCATGGTACAATATACCAAGTCGACCTTTCTTATGAATGAAATAATCCCGGACAAAATTTAAAAAATGTTCCATTTCTGTAATGTCTGACTTGTGGACTTGCCATAATTTCAAGAGAATTGGATGAATACTTGAAATGTAAACGTATCGTATATTACGATGTGACAATACCTGTGGTGGGCAGCAAATAAAAGTCTATTCCCGGATGACTTGACAATATTTGCTAGAATTTATGTTTCTGCTCCATGGAGCAGTGTTTACTCAGAGGGACTTTTCTCAGAAGCAGGAAACGTATATGAAGAAAAAAGGAGTAGGCTACTTCCAGCCAATGTAGAAAAGCTTACTTCCTTACACCACAATTTGCCACTTTTAAATTTGAATTATGATTAATCCTTCATATTTTATTTAGTTATTGATTGACATCTATTTTCTGTTTATTTTGAAGCTTATTTAGAATGTACTTTTTATGTTAATTAATAAAAAATTAAATAAAAATTTGTATTTGTTTTCTTTTAATTAATTACTTAACTAAATCACGTACCTACCGCAGTTCAAGTGTTAGCTGTGATATGGTCAAACTATTCGGTATGCGGCCGAATATGAAACTAATATTCGGCGTTGTGCCGAATAGTGGAATAGTTGCCGAATAGGCAGAATACCGAATAGTTGCCTAATATTCGTTGCAACTCTAATTCAGACACAATCGTATTTTTAAAATGTAAGTTGGACTTAATTAATTGAGTAAGCTGTTGGCACTTATTGAAACATGTTTGATAATATTTTAAAAATACAAAATAAAAACACTTGGTTGTTTCAAAGAAAATATTTATTTTTACACTTAATACGTATTTCGGCTTTTACACCATCATCAGAAGTGACGAAAAATTCAAAAACAATCTATTTATATACTTACATTGAGAATTGAAGGAAAATAAAAATATTATGAACAAACAACTAGATCGCATTCATTCTCCATTACTAAATTAGGTTTAATCCTTTAATGGCAGTTTCTCAAAATCTTCTAATGACCTGTTCCCAAATGTGTTAAACTGTTTCTATCTCTGTTGTATTTGTATGTACTTACAGGTACTCAATGTAACTATATAAATAGATTATTTTATGGGGTGGCTAGCTCAGTAGTATGAAGTCGGCCTGCGGATCCTGGGAACCCTGGTTCGATGCCCACAGGCGACAAACAATTTTCATAATTTCAAAAGCTACCCCTGAGGCTCCTCCACCACTAACATTTTTGGGGGCCGTTATTTGACGACTGATAACCGCACTTCACACGCAAATATATATCACTTACCGAGATATGCTTCGGCAGAGTGCCACACCCAGTAATGGGTAGAAGGCGTGATGATATATTTATATTTATTTGTTATGTTTTTGAATTTTTCGTCACTTCTGATGATGGTGAAAAGCCGAAATACGTATTAAGTGTAAAAATAAATATTACCTTTGAAACAACCAAGTGTTTTTATTTTGTATTTTTTAAGTTGGACTTGTTTTTTTCTTTTTTATTTATAAATTTTAGTCACTGAATTCTGATTGCCTGTTATTGATAGTTAATTGTTGTTCGTATTGCCCTGTTCCGGAAGTATTTTAGACCATACCTAAGTTATTAAAATCTTCACAAATTATATTACTAACTTTTGTTTCTTCTTCTCAAGTATATAATCAATAATTTTGGAGAAAAAAAAATTCGTTAAATACAAGTTTTATAAAATACAGTGTGCAGATCATATATTTGTCTCGTTAGAATTGTTCTGGGTCTTTATATCTATAACAAACTTACGAATGTCAAATTTGACAGTACAACAAAAATGTAAATCCCTATAACAGTACCGAGGGCCTATAGCTTATAATATAATCCAAATTAGTTAGATATAATCGTATGTTTCTTTTATATAAGTTGGAGCCAACAAGTTTTGAATGCACGAACTCTTGCTTGTAAACGCAAGTTTTACCTCGGTTTTATCCACTGGGCTACGATTACGAGAAAACAGTCAAAGGGACAAAGAATACTTTTCGTTCTTCAATCTTATACTTGCATTGTATTCATGGGCGTCCACAGACATTTTTCCAAGGGCGGGCGAGTCGCAAAAAACTCTCAGATATACATAAATTTCTAAAATATTTTTTTGTATATAACATATATACAAATACACAAAACAAATGAATAAAAAAATATTTAAATTTGTGAAATAAATTACTAGTTTTTGTCGTCTGGGTTTGAATTGAAGAGGTAGAACAATTTTCAAATAACTCTTCCATAAATTGACACCATTTCTTCAATAAATTCCGATTTAGCAGTTTTACAGTTTTTATTAATTTTGCTTGCTTTGTATCGGCACAAATTAGATCTGAAAATGACTAAAATTGTCTCAAAACTATCGATAGCTATGAAATTGACACAAAATTAAACAAATGTTTGTCGTTCAATCTGTCAAAACTGTCAGAATAAATTCCTTATTTATTATTTCATTTATTTTGACAAATCAAACGTCAAACATATGTTTAATTTTGTTTCAATTTCATGCCTATCGATAGTTTTGAGGCAATTTTCGTCATTTTCAAATCTAATTTGTGTCGTTACAAAGTATGAAAAATTATTTTTTTTATTGGTTCAAATGCAGAATGTTATGCCCTAAAACTTTTATTTCAAGCTTTTTTACTTGAAATATTTGGGATGGCTAGCACAGTGGTATGAAGTCGGCCAGTGGATCCTGAGGTCCCTGGTTCGATTCCCACAGGCGACAAATTTTCATAATTTGAAAAAGCTATCCCTGTGGCTCCTCCACCACTAACATGTTTGGGGGCCGTGATTTGACGACTGGTAACCGCACTTCACGCGCAAAATATATCACTTACCGAGATCTGCTTTAGCAGAGTGCCACACCCAGTAATGGGTAGAAGGCGTGATGATATATATATATATATATATATATATATATATATATATATATATATATATATATTTAAGGAAGCAGGAAATTAAAAAATTATAGTTTTTCATGTTAAAGTCCTATTTTCGAGAGTCTTGGTCACCACCCTAGTTAATATCCAAGGGGGGGCGCGCGCCTCCTCCTGCGGACGCCCATGATTGTATTTACAACAACAGATCAGTTATGATGTATGAAATATTAATTTGTTTGTACAATTGAAGTTTAACACAGTAGAAATTTAATTCCAATTACAGTACAGGAGGCCCCCATCGTATAATGGCATTTGAACCATCAAGACACAATCCTATTTTATTTTTTTTAATATAAGTTGAAGCAGAGCTGGGCAAGCTACTTAAAAAAAGTAGATAAGCTATTCTTTAAAAAAGTAGCTGAGCTACAGCTATAAGCTACATTTTGTAAAATATAGCTAAGCTACAGCTAAAAGCTTTCATTAAAGTAGCTGTTAAATTTTAAAGCTACTTTTTCAATTATTGTGAATGATTAAATTTGCCATTGTCATATGATCAGTTGATCAGTCTTTTGTTATATTGACTGTTAATATAAATAAATAAAATAAATATATCATCACGCCTTCTACCCATTACTGGGTGTGGCACTCTGCTGAAGCAGATCTCGGTAAGTGATATATTTTGTGCGTGAAGTGCGGTTATCAGTCGTCAAATCACGGCCCCCAAACATGTTAGTGGTGGAGGAGCCACAGGGATAGCTTTTTGAAATTATAAAAATTTGTCGCCTGTGGGAATCGAACCAGGGACCTCAGGATCCACAGGCCGACTTCATACCACTGAGCTAGCAACCCCATAAATAATTAATAAATATAAAAAATCACAAATGAACAAATGTACTGTTAATTTTTGATGCTATAATTTTATTAATATCGGAATAAATTAACAGTCACATTGACAGAAGACTCCTAAACAGTCAATACAAAAGTAGGATAGGTTAAGAACAAGTGGAAAATAAAATATGTTAATAGATTTTACACTATATAATAACTTGTTATTCTACAGTTATAGAAAACAATAAAGAAGGCACAATTCAAATACAAACAGTGGTAATTTTAAGCTACAAAAAATTGCTTTGGGCTACAAAAAGTAGCTTTAAGCTATAAAAAGTAACTTTAAAAGTAGCTTCAGTTGTTATAACAATATTTTTAAGCTAATAGAAAAAACATAGCTCGCTACAAGCTACAGCTATATTTTTTCATATTTAGCTAAGCTACAGCTACAGCTAAGGTAAATGTAGCTAAGCTAGTAGCTAAGCTACAAAAGTAACTAGCTACTGCCCAGCTCTGAGTTGAAGTCAGTGATATATGAACGCATGTTCTCTTAGTATTTAATTAGTAAACGCAAGTGTTACCTCAGTTTTATCCACTGGGCTAAGATAACCTGTAATCACAAGAAACGAGTTAAGGGGACAATCTTATACTTCCATCATATTTAAAACAACAGGTAAGTTATGTTGCATGAAATATTAACTTTGAACTTGTTCGTACAATTGTAATTTATCTCTGTACATAAACTTAATTCCAATGACAGCAAAGGGAGTTTACAGGTTACAGTGAAATTCGATCCATTAGGACACAATTATGTTTTATTTATTTAAGTTGGAGCTAGCGAGATTTGAATGCACGATCTCTTACCTATTATTACAGAGTGATCAAAAGGAATTGTTACAGTTGGCAATAAAAAAAACTACTTGAAATTGGTAAGCCTGATACATAAATTCATTTCCTGTTGTTGACAGTGACATTTGAAATTTAAATTTGAGTATATTTATTATTAAATTTATTTATAAAGTATTTCTATTACTTAAAAAGTCAAAATTCTATTAGCTGTCAGACTCCTGACATACCATATTTGTATTTATTAGAAATGTCAAATAGCATTTCCGCTTTTATCTGACGTTGTGCCAACTGTGGAATAAAAAGATCTTTAGAATTGTATTGCCAACTATAACAATTTCTTTTGATCATCCTGTAGTAAACGCAAGTTTTACCTCTGTAAACAATTGCCTATAACCATAAGAAAAGTGCCAAAGGAACAAAGAATGTATTCCGTTCGTGAATCGTATTCGAAACAAGAGGTAAGTTATGAAGTATGAACTTGTTCATACAATTGAAATTTAACCCGCGCTCTACATCAACATACAAACCATCGTCCATCCCCATCCTTGCTTGGCGGGCCGGTATAAAGGGGGCAGCTCTTCACGGCATCCGGCTGTTACAGCCGAAGACGCGGTCAGCGACGGTCAAAGCCCGCGTATATACGTTCGCTCGCTCAACAAACAGGTGACACAGTGTTCAGTGCTTCAGTGTATCAAACGTCAGTGTTCTTGAGGAGTTGTTGCTGCGTGAATAACGGAACTCTCTGTATGTTGAACAAGTTACTGTGAGTGCTTGGTGCTTTCATATCACAGGATTTTGCACTAAACTGCAGGATTCATTTAGATTTTATTATATTTTATACTCAGTTTTTACAAATTTATAGTATTTCGGTAATTACACTTTTTAATTAGTATTTATTTTTAAAGTATCAAATTGAATTATAAAAATATCACGCCTTTTACCCATTACTGGGCGTGCTACTCTGCTGTAGCAGATTACGGTAAGTGATATATTTATGCACTTGAAGTGCAGTTACCAGCCGACAAATTACAACTCTTAAAGATGATATTGAAGGATAAATCACAGGGGTTATTTTACTGCGGTGGGAATCGAACCAGGGTTTCAAATCCATCGGCCGACTCTATACCTCTCTTAGTCAACTATGCTATAATCTCGATATAATCTGATGTTAATCCAATTTTCTCTATATATTTCTTAAGAATTGAGGCTGCCATTGATACATAACAAAAATATAGAGAAAGATTGGAAAAACATCAGATTTGATTGCGACCATAGTTCTGTTGGTTAACATTATTTGACTGGAGATCAAAGGTCCCAAGTTCAAATCCTGGCAGTATTCAATTTTTTTTTCTGTAATTGACAATATATATAAATATATCATCACGCCTTTTACCTATTAGTGGGTGTGGCACTCTGCCAAAGCAGATCTCGGTAACTGATATATTTATGCGCGTGAAGTGCGGTTACCAGCCGTTAAATCACGGCTCCCAAAGATGTTAGTGGTGATGAGCCGCAAGGGTAATTTTAAATTGGTGAAAATGTTTTGTCGGCTGTGAGGATCGAACCAGGGTTCTTAGGATCCACAGGCCGACGTGATACCACTGAGCCATTACCCCATTAATTTTATTTCTACTTACTTTATTTCCAAAGTTGTTTTTAAAATTTGTGTCGAATTTTAGTGACGACCAATATTAAATCCTGGATTCCAGCAATTTGGGTGATATATTTGTATCAATTGAAAGTTTTATTATTTAATTATCTTCAATACAGTTGTTATATAATACTGTCGATAAAATGATAACATTTTTATGAGTGTGTTAAATAGGTTATTAATTTTTATTTAAGTTTTGTTTTCAATTTCTTTTGTTTGCAGTACCTAACTATTAGTTCTTATAATTATATATGGGGTAGGTGGTTCAGAAGTACCAACTCTATCAGTGGATATAAGAAGCTGGGTTCGATTCCCGCAGCTGGTAAACAATTATCTCTGTGGTTTTTCCCCACTAAACATCTTTGGAGGTCGTGATTTCACAGCGACATTTTACGGACATAAATTATTTACCGAGATCTGCTACTGTATAGTGCCATACCCAATAATGGGTAAAAGGCGTGATATACTTATTTATTTTATATTATTATTTGTATTTTTACAGCTTGATTCTCAAAAAGATTTTTGCTAACCCTGAAGTGGGGGTTAACTAATCTTATTCTAAGTAAATATTATAACTAGGGTTGATTTCCACCGAAGTTTGAATTTCTGAACGTTTGAACATTCGAATGTTTTGAATTTAGTCAGAAAAACTTCGATGCTTCGAACTTTCGAATTTTTTGAAGCTTCAAATTTACGAATTTTCGAATTTTTCAAAGCTTTGAATTCTCGAATTTTTTTGCCACTGAATTAACGCCATCTGTCATCTCCAAACACGCTCACGCATAATTCGCGAAAAGTCGGCCACGAATTAAATAATAAACTCGGCCAAGTATCCTGCAAAAACTCTGCAAGGTTTGGCGTATTAATTAAGCCATCTATTCTCTTACCGTCCATCTAAATACTATGGACTTTTAGTAAGACGTTTTAAAATGACAATAAAAAGGATACAAAAACGTCTTAATTAAAACGTTTTTGACAGTGTAGCCAAATTTTAAGTCTAAATTGAATTAATTTGGCAAATAATAATAATTAGTAATAATTACTTACGAATTAATATAAAACTCTGCACATGAATTTATTCTGAAAATAATTCATATCAACATGCTGTGTTCACGTTAGGATCCAGATTCACAATTCGAATAATTCGAAAATTCAGAATATTCTAAAATTCGAAAATTCGGAATATTCCAACATTCCCTAACCCTAATTATAACATTAATCGAAACTCCATTCTGAATACCAAATTAACGATATTTTTAACTTATTTGAGAATATGGGTAAGCTTCATTCAACCAAATCAAAGTTTTATATTAGTCCAACCATTTTTGAGAATCAGTCAGTTACTGTTGATAATTACAAGAAAATTTATTTAAATTATAATACAACTGCATTTTAAAACAAAGTCTAGTAATCCAATATCCAAAGAAAATATGTTTTTCTATTCCAATAAAGTTTTGGACTAAATTCAATAACTTCCATTATTTATAATTTTCATTATAACTCATTTCAAATAAATATGAAAAGGAATATTATGTAAACATGTAGAATTCATATTTATTAAAATATTTATCCTGACTAAAGCAGACGTGTAGTGTACTCAAACGAAAACTTTTAAAAACTGTTTTATTGTAAATTTAATAATCCGTGAAAGCAGTCTATGGGTACCTACCATGACGCAGCAGAAGAGTATTTGACTAAAATTCAAAAGCTTCCGGGTTCTAATAGTGACGTATGTATGTATTTCTCAAAAATACGTGAGTTAATCTAGTCCAAATTGTTTTATTGTAAAAAGCAATTTGCTTATTTCGGTTGTTATGTTAAAAATGAAAATAATGAAAAGTAGCGCACAGTCAAGTTGATTCACCGTGACCTTAATCTATTGACGATTCAAGGCCAACGTTCTACACTGACATAACAGAACAGAACAGCAACAGTTCAGTCAACATAACATTACCATACACTTTTTATACTTCCTTTGTAACGGATTCTCAAGCACCAAGCACTTATCAACCACTCTGCAGGAAATACGCGAATTTTTTGTGTAACTGACTTCTTTTCAGAATCATGAAGATGCGATGGGAGTTCTTATCCCTAGTGGCCCTATGGCTCATTGTTGTGTACTCCTACGCTAGCCCTATCAAAATTGACAATGCTATAGACCAGAAAACAGTTGATAATGTAATCTTACCTACACTTCCGGTAGTAGTCAAAGACACGAAAGAAGAAACAGAAACCTGGGAAGGTCGTGCTTCAAGACAACAAGCTCCCGCTCCTGATGATGATGATGACGACGACGATGATGATGACGATGATGATCTCGACGTTGATTTAGACGATGATGATGACGACGACGATGATGACGATGATGATTCGTCTCCAGCTGCTGCCGATGATGATGACGAGGAGGATGATTACTTCGGAGGGATTTTTGATGATATTTTAGGAGGTAAACATTTTAAAAATTACTCAATCATTTAAGATAAAATAAATATATAGGCTCCAGGAATCCAATATTACTATTTTCTTCAAAATGGACGTTTCGAGCTAAAAATTAGCTCATCATCAGTAGGGCCGCCGTAGGTCATGCAGGGGCCCTTGGACACACAAAATTTGGGGCCCTGTTAAAAAATATATATACACATATGAATGAAAACATCAGTATGTACTTTTATTAAGTGACTATTGGGTATTATGGTTAGTTTTATACAAATCAAATATAACTCAAGTGATTACTACTCGTATATTGGGAATCTGATTAACGTTAATGATGATAGTTTTTTCCAGGATTTCTGTTGGGCAAAATTTTCTATTATATCGCCATTATTCTTTGAAATATTTTAAAGTTATTTTAATATTTGTATAAATTTTATAGGATTAATTAAGAAATTTTAAGTTATGTTCTTTTTTTAGATTTAGGAAAATTTTGTTCATTGTTTAAAAATTATTTAGAAATCTCATCTCGTTTTCGATTTATATTTAAATTGAAACATTTTAACGGCAATTCGTAGCAAAATTGCATTAAAAATTGAGCTCCACTATTTTCCTAGTAAACGATGATCTCGGCATTTTGAGGCCCCCATCAAGCCGGGAGCCCTGGGCTCGTGCCACATGTGCCTTTATGGTAAAGACAGCACTGATCATCAGCAAAATACAATAATAGATAAAACCAACAAATAATATGAAATGTTAAACCATGATAATACTTAATGTATATAACAAATATAAAATATAAATTAAATCAAAAATAAACGTCAAAAATATGAAAATAGAAACATATGAATAATAAAAATAGAAAAATCTAAAAAATAAAAAATAAAAATAAAAAATAAACAAAATTAAATTTTGAGCATATTTTAAATTATTATAAGCATCAGTTTTATAATTAACAAAAATATTAAAATAAATTTAAAAAAATATCATATTGGATTCCTAAAGCCTTTTTATTCATTTTATATTAACAATTTGGATCCATCTTAAAATGTATAATCAATCATTTAAGGAAATTTTATCGGGGAAACTTTGTCATGATTTACAGATGACGATGACGACGACGACGATGATGATGACGATAGCCCAGCAGCTGCCGCCCAACCGGTGGTCCAACCTGCCGAACCCGCGATTCCTGATGACATCGGCGTTGAAGACGGCCTGGAAGAAGGAGTAACAGACGGTACGCTTGGCGACGGTCTAGACTCAGACCTGGTGGATAAGGACCCCGCAGCGTCAGACCTGCTGTCGGTCCAGCACGTCGTGGTGCAACAACCTATTGTGGTGCAACCGGTGGCCGCCGAGGATGACGATGACGATGACGACGATGACGATGACGATGACGCCCTAGACGAACTTACAGACGATGACGATGACGACGACGATGATGATGAGGACGAGACTCCAGCTGTTGCTGCTGCTGCTGACGATGACGACGATGATGACGATGACGACGATGACGATGACGACGACTTAGGGGATGTCATCGAAGCGAGGAAAGCACGTGAGTCCAAAAACCATCAACACCATCATCGTAGTAAGAAACACAAAGATAGGAAACACCGCAAGCCCTCTGTCAAGGCTAACAAAGTCAGATAGGCCCCCCCAAGCTTTGCTTATCTCTGTAAAGTACCCGCCAAATGGACAGATGCATCTCGTTGCCACACTCAAAATATAACAAAAAATCAGAGGATTAGTGGTAAGATTGTTTTGCATTATTTGTTTTTCCGATGATGTGTGTCTTTCTGTTTGGCGAGTACTGGACCTGTGCGTTTTTGTGCGCAAAGTGGATGGACGTAAATAGTTAAACAGTGTTTGTGTCTTATTATTTATTATTAATTTATTTGAAGCTACAACGTAGAATTTATTTATTTATTTATCTCGAGCAGGAGCTTAGGTATATGTCACGCATACGCGTGTTGTATGTCCAGGTGGTACGAAAAATATAAACGAGAGTTTCTCAAATCTGCTAAATTGTGTTTTGTTATTTATTCAAATCTGTAAATATGTACAGAGGCGGTGACCTCAATACACTAAATTCTACTAATTCTGACGCGCGCTCAAACATCGGAAATCGAACATTAACGGGAACTTGAAAATTATTCAACTATACGCAGATAACACATTGTTTTTCAAGACTTTATCATGAAATAAATTTAATAGTAACATCTGTTGTCCCATTAACTTCAATTCTAATTCAATAGAAAGTTTTACCGTTTTAAACATGAAACAATTTGACATTCTTGTTTGTTAATGTTTGATTTGAGTACCGAGATTGAAATTTAGGTAAGAATAATGAAATTTCATTTGGTTTAAAGTTTAAATAAACTGAAAGCATGACAGTTAGTAATTTTGTGTTTAATACGTGACATGTATCTATGTATCCCGCACGTTGTGACTAACAAACCAGAGAACTAACCAAGTTAATATCGGTAGGTGGTTTGACCTTGGCTTGACCTTGACCCGACTAATCACCAGGACGGTCCTCGGTGGCTGTGCATGGCATGATGTTTGTTTGTTTGTTTGTGCTGATGAGGCTGGCGCTGTTGAAGGGGCTTTGTCCACTAATAACCAGTTTCTTACAGATTTTTAGCAAAATAACCAATGTAAGTGAGGATATGCTGCAATTATGGTAATCGTTTCTTTTCTTATTATTATTATTTAGTTTTTAATTGGTATTCATGCGAAGTTACACCTATTTTAATTAGCAAATTTCACTATGTCGTTCGTGTTCCTTGATCGACTTATTAATTTTGTGGCCATATGAGCATATATTATTTATATGCTCATATGGCCACAAAATTTTTCGTTTAAGGAATGCTCTTCAATTATGATGACGTTTAGCAGTACAACGTCGTTTTAAAATGTCTTTAGTAAATCCACAGTAAATATAAATTTGAGAGTAATATTTGTTCGCATATGTAGTAACTACATAATTTGCACAAAAATTAATAAATTTATTATTTATTTACATATGAGGTAAAAAGAAAACTAAATATTTTCGTGACTTAAAGATTTTAAGTATATTCTTCTGAATTTACGATTACCACATGTCACGTAAATCATAAGATTGTAGTTTGATGTTCGTTAAAACTCTTTGCAACACACGGGATTAAAATTTAAACCACCAAATTCTAGCCAGTTGTGACACATCGGTCCACAAAATAAACCACTTACAAAATTGCTTATGTGAAGTTGCACATCCACGCTAATCGTGAATCACCTATCCCCATTTGCTTCTTGTAGTCCTAGAGTCAACGCGGAGCTGCCACACGATCAGTTCTCAAATTCAGCGGAAGTGCATTACAATAATATTCTAGACATTTTTTTTAAATCTTTTTTTTAAACTTTTTTTATTTAAATTTCTCGTGCAGCAAGGGTCCTGAAAATCTGTTAAATGCTTGCAGCAAAGAGTTAAAATAAATGACCCAAAGTAAAAAAAATAGTACATTGTATTCTTTTTATAAGATGTATTTATTGTCACACTTGTTGTACTCAAAACAACTCGTGCGACAATAGATTGTCTAATAAAACTCATATAATAATATACTATTGTGCTGAAGTAAGCGCATTAAAAAATTAAGTACAAGTTTTAATTAAAAACTATAGATTCTGTAACCAAAGACATGAGAATCTTAAAAAAATATATTTTGATTAATTATTTGGTATTTTAATCGTTTTTATGCTAATAAAATAGTTTTAGCTGTCGTCGCTAATATCAAAATAAATTATAGAAGTGTTGTAAAAAAGGTTTAACTTCGTGAGTTCATGGATAGAATCACATACTTAAATGTATTTTTTTAGATAGATTCAAAAAAAATTATATATTTTTATTCGATTGTATCAAAAAGTGACTTTTGTGGTTGATATTTGTACGAGAAGCTAAGCTTTTCAATGAAGTATTAATATTTGCTATGGTTGCTAGGTGATAGTTATTTTATCGCCTTTAAAATACTTTTAGGCCTACGACAAAAAAGTACTTTACGGCCACTTAAATAATATTTGAGTAAGAAGAATTTCTTAAAACAAAAATTTCTTACAATCAATTATATAAATAAATAAATAAATATATCATCACGCCTTCTATCCATCACAGGGTGTGGCACTCTGCTAAAGCAGATCTCGGTAAGTGATATTTTTGCGCGTGAAGTTCGGTTACCAGTCGTCAAATCACGGCCCCCAAACATGTTAGTGGTGGAGGAGCCACAGGGATAGCTTTTTCAAATTATTAAAATTTGTCGCCTGTGGGAATCGAACCAGGGACCTCAGGATCCACAGGCCGACTTCATACCACTGTGCTAGCCATCCCATCAATCAATCAATTATAAAATAGTTTATGACACGCGGACGAAACTGCTTTTCGTCCTTGCGTCATACATAATTTTTTCCAAATCACAGCGACTAAAATAATAAAAAAAAAACTATTGAAAATTGATAACTTACTGTGAATATTTCTGGGTTTAAAAGAAATTTGAGTAATACTTTGTCCAATGAATCGTGTATTTGACATAAATTGGTTTAGTATTTGAATAGTATTTAGAATATATTTTTATTTTATATAAAATACTGCTTAATTTCCTAATTGAAAATTTTAATTTACCGAAACACCTACGAACCTAATTTTGTCTACTAAACAAGTTGAAAATAATAATTAGCAACTACATTTATTCATTTCTTATTTTTGTATTCAAAATAGGAACAAAGTTACTTTAGAACGGAAGTATATTTTATTATTCCAGACATAAATGAAAACAGTTATTATAGCAGACATGTATTCAACTTTATAAAACAGTTACAAAATGAACAATTAACCTTGAAGTTAAAAGTTCCTTGAAGCACAATAGCTTTTCTGAAATAATCAAAATAATGTCATAAGGTATTATTTGTCCTTTCTTGTCGTCAAAGTATTTTGTCATCTTGACAATTCTTTACATACATGAAATATGCATGACATAAATTTGCTGATTGTCGTTGAACTTCTACGGAAACAAATTATTATATCGTTCTCGTTCTTACAAATTTTATAAAGGCGAAGCAATTATTTCTGCTTTTTTCGTCTCTAAAATAAAAAATAACAGTAAGTCTTTGAAGAATGTCGCAAATATATGATGAAAGAAACGAAAGCAAATTATCTTATTCTTACAAATATGTTTTTTTTTCTTTAAGCATAGCAATTATGTTGCTCCTTTTAGTCTGATACAAAACTAAAGCAATTTACTTCCTTTTCATGTTCTCATTAATTCGTTTCTTAAAGTCTTAATAAGTATGTGTGCCCTTTCTTTTGCTTAACAGAAGAAACAAACTTTTTGCCCATCTCAATTTTGTTGAAACACAACAGAAATAAATTATTTCATTCTTAATGCAAGTGTCATATGTTGATCGACATTTAATTGGGTTTATTAGGTAATGATTATGCTGCGGTTATTTGCCTCTTTTTTAATTGTAAGAACTTAATGAAAAGATGAAAGTTATTCACTTTTTAGTTTAGTTCTTAAATGTATTAATTTTTAAAATTGGACATAAACGTTATAATAAAAATATTTAGTTATCTTTGTAAATAAATAAATATATCATCACGCCTTCTACCCATTACTGGGTGTGACACTCTGCCGAAGCAGATTTCGGTAAGTGATATATTTTGCGCGTGAAGTGCGGTTACGTCGTCAAATAACGGCCCCCAAAGATGTTAGTGGTGGAGGAGCCACAGGGGTAGCTTTTGAAATTATGAAAATTGTTTGTCGCCTGTGGGAATCGAACCAGGATTATCAGGATCCACAGGCCGACTTCATACCACTGAGCTAGCCACCCCATAATTATTAGTCATATCCTGGGTTGCATGAAAGTTTTATCGGTTCATTAGCAACTAACGGTTCAATAAATTTCAGAAAATCGCTATTGATACTGTTGCTAGATAAACAATTCTTTAACTAAAGAGCTCTTTATTTTTTTCTTGCAACCCAGCAATAGTGTCATAGGCAGTCGCGATCCGATGCCCCTTCGTATAAAATTTAATACATATTGAGTATTACTAGGGTAATTGCATTTGCTATCGTATTAAATTGAATTTAATTCATTTAGCTTAGAGCCACATGTAAACATAAATTGAATTAAGTGAGGCATCAATGTGATTGATTCAATCTAGTCGAGTAATCAAATTGAACCGTGTAAATCCGTCTTTATATAACTACTAGCTGACTCGACAGACGTTGTCCTGTCTTAACTATGAATATTCAGTTCAAAGTGGAATTAATTTTAAATTAATAATTATTTCGAAAAAATAGTGTTTATTGAATGAATTTTCAGATTCAAAATAAGATAGCCGGCGAATTGATGACATACAAATAGGTTGGTTCCGTTACTAACCAAGATGACGTTGTCAACTATCCAACAGAATTCTTAAATTCGCGCTAAAATCACCTGATTTCATTTTTTCATGAAACTAACAAATCAACAGGTAACTTTATTGGTTAGGCAGCAGCGATGGAATCTTCCGAGAATTTCTCTTATATTCTGTGTGAAATTAGTACACTACTGTTAAGAATTCTATGCTCTTTCTAATTATAGTGGCACGCAGCCAATTTAGCGACATCTATCCACATAGTGGAAAACTAAAAGTACAATGTGTTCTAACCCCTGTAATCATTTTTTTGTTTTTTTTTTACGTAGATTGATATTTTAATAGTTATTCTGCTATTCGGGGCGGAGACGAATCCAACAAATCTTAGATCAAAATCGGTCCAGCCGTTCTCGAGTTATAAATGGTGTAACTAACCCGACTTTGTTTTATATATAAAGATTACGCAGATCGATATTTTAATAGTTATTCTGCTATTCGGGGCGGAGACGAATCCAACAAATTCTAGATCATCAAAATCGGTCCAGCCGTTCTTGAGTTGTAAATGGTGTAACTAACCCGACTTTGTTTTATATATAAAGATTAGGTACAATCAAAGCAGTCATTCTTGTTATATTTCGTCCCAAAATTTTTGACAAAATTATTATTCTTTACATGATAGTAGCAGATAAAATTTGCGTTTATTATTGAATAAGAAAGAGTGCATGGGTTCAAATCTCGCTACTTTCAACAAAAATACGATTGTGTCTGAGTGGTTACTATACCACTATAAATTGAAGACCTCCTTTACTATAATTAGGATTCAGTTTTTGTTGTGTAGAGGAAATTCTCATACCCAGCCCTATTTTTGTCGCATGTCACTTTAACACAAGAAATATAATGTCAGACCATTTCTACTTCGAAATTAAGGGAAATTTCATTTAGCAATTCCATTTTCTCAAAGGATACGTCTCAAAATAATGTTAAGTGGGCTACGAAATTAACAAACGCATGTTAAATTTGCGTCAAAGTCAACATATCAACATTTAAATAAGTATGGAAAGTATATTTTACCAAAATTAAGTGCAACATGAATTCTTGCCGAATAGTTTTCAATTATTATTAACGGCATAAATAAAAAAAGATCGCATCGAAGTCATAGCACAAATGGTAATAATTAAATTTATTGCTATTTTTCGATGCGATATTTTTTTAATTATCCTGCCTATAGTAATCGGAAACTTTATTCAGAGATGGAAAAACCGGCCCTAAGTGAAATTATGCTTAATTCAGGAGCTGTAGATTACTTTTGTTTAATTGGCACGCTTTAAGTAACCCAGAACTGATCTTGAACTGACCCTACTGCCCCAGATATTTTAGCGGGTTGGCAGGTTGAACCCGTATGCTATCCCTTTCTAATCAACTTGCGTTCCTTGTTATCCATGGCGGCATCGCGATTTGTAATAGTATAGAGAGGTTAGAAGCTATTTTTATTAAAAACGTAAGTAATTTTATAATAATTTTCTGAAAAAATATACAAAACTATTATTTATGCAGGTGACGGAAGAGCTATATGCAGTATGTGTTTCTTGCAATATAGTAGTCACAGAGGATAATGTTATGACAGATAATTGCGACTCCGAAATAAATTATTTTGATACTGCTGATGACAGAATTATAAAAAAATGCACAGACTCTGACGTTATTTGCTTTTTAACTACGTATAAAAAATATAAAGATGACTTAAAACATTCAATTAAAAGCGCAATTTAACACACAAACAAAACTAAGTAGATGTCGCTTCGAACATGCATTCAGATTTTAAATTTACCGCTAATGTTTACAACTGACACTTGAGATACATAATTTATTTGGAAGTAACACGAGTTAGTTCTAGGTCAGTTTAGGGTCGAACCCAAATTTCCCAAACAAATACGCCCTTAGTCAATAAAAGCATAAGTATAAGCATAAACGGAAATTTTGCAAACTTCAAACTTTTATGTTTGTTTTACCCTAAAATAGGTTATTTGGATTTTATTTCTTTAATTATACATTAAACTAAAAATAGTAGAAAACTATACAAACCAATTACTACTGTTTATTATATATTTTAAATATGTATTTTAAAGAATATTGTATGCCGGTATGTGAACAAACATAAAACAAAAACAATGCCCGAAATGGGTCACTCCATTTGACAGACAAAAACAAAGTTAAATAAATAAATATATCATCACGCCTTCTACCCATTGCTGGGTGTGGCAATCTGCTGAAGCAGATCTCGGTAAGTGATATATTTTGCGCGTGAAGTGCGGTTACCAGTCGTCAAATCACGGCCCCCAAACATGTAAGTGGTGGAGGAGCCACAGGGATAGCTTTTTCAAATTATGAAAATTTGTCGCCTGTGGGAATCGAACCAGGGACCTCAGGTGCTGTGAATGAGGTTTACCAAATAATCAAAATACAATTAAGCGGACAATAATAATTATATTTTGAAAAGCAATTACATTTGTCCTTTTTCGTTACAAAAACAAAAGAAATAAATTCCTTGCTTGCAAACAAATGATTTAATTCTTGCAAATCCATGTTATAAAGACAGTGATTATAACAGTGACCAAAACAATCACAGAATTTAGAAACTCGGCATCCGGGCGGCATTTCACGGTCACGTCACCGCGGCACCGCGGGTCACCAGCAAGTGGGTCACCGGGTGACCTCATTCGCTGCATTCCACACACGTCCTTCGCCTCTGAATCTTCTATCGTACACGTACCGTCTCGCGACGCACGCCGGCCACTGACCTGGCGGCTTGGATGTGTTACACTACCTGGGTCCGAGTACCGTTATCACACTGGTATCAAGTGATCAAGTGAGCGTTGACATCCAGCGAAATTGAGACGGTGCACGACTTTCATATTTTGCTCGATAGACTGCAATTATTATTATATTATTGAAATTACTTTATATATGATCCATACTTATTTTTTATATCCAGTTAAATATGACACTATTATTTCTACTTTTTCAGTAGGAAAAAAACGCTCTTTCAGGAATGTTTATTTAACCATGGATACGTCATCTTTTTATGAGGCGTATTCTATTTGCCATTTAGATTAGATCTAACTTACATTTACTGAACCAGATCACTTATTTAATTCGCTGGATTACCTTACTGACTTTATTTCCAGTACTAGAATTACAGATTCTAATTTACTTTAAAGTAATTCATCCCAAAAACTGCATCAGTTTGCTCAATTCAGTTCATTTAGTGATGTGTCAAATTTATCTGAACTGATTTAAGTGAATCAAGTGGCAAATGGAATTCAGCTATGGTCTTAGGACTAAAAATAGCATTTTTACTACAGTTGTCATCGTGATGATAGTTATTTGTTTCATTAGGACTAAAAATGTAATTTTTCGGATCGAGTAATAAAAATTTCAGTAGCTGAGTCTAGTAATATTATAAGATTCGAAATAGTAATTTTGTACTCGCATCATTCAAAATAATGTTTACGTTATCCTAGAAACTGAAGTTAGATTTTGCACACTAGTGCTTGAAAGTAGGGTCGTTGATTTCCACCGAAGTTTGAATTTCTGAACGTTCGAACATTCGAATGTTTTGAACTTCGTCAGAAAAACTTCGAAGCTTCGTATTTTCGAATTTTTCGAAGCCTCGATTTTTTTGCCACTGAATTAGCGCCATCTGTCATCTCTAAACACGCTCAAGCATAATTCGCGAAAAGTCGGCCACGAATTAAATAATAAACTCGGCGAAGTATCCTGCAAAAACTGCAAGTTTAGGCGTTTTAATTAAGACATCTATTCTCTTATCGGCCATCTAAATGCTATGGACTTTTAGTAAAACTTTTTAAAATGACAATGAAAAGGATACAAGCACGTCTTAATCAAAACGTTTTTGACAGTGTAGCGAAATTTTAAGTTCAAATTGAATTAATTTGGCAAATAATAAAATTAATAATAATTACTTACGAATTAATACAAAACTCTGCAAATGAGTTTATTCTGAAAATAATTCATATCAACATGCCGTGTTCACGTTCGGATCCAGTTTCACAATTAGAATAATTCGAAAATTCGTAAATTCGGAATATTCGAAAATTCAAAAATTCGAAAATTCGTAAATTCGAAACTTCGAAAATTCGAAAATTCGGGATATTAAAAAATTCGAAGGTTCGAATCTAAATTCGAAGGTTCAATAAATCCGAACAATCGAAATCTCGAATATTCGAAAAATCAACAACCCTACTTCAAAGTAAATGAAAAAACACACATTTTTATGGTATTCAATTTAGACTATTAAACCGCTAATTGTACTTATATACACACATATGGGGTAGCTAGCTCAGTGGTAACGAGTCGGCCTGTGGATCCTGAGAACCTCGGTTTGATTCCCACAGACGACAAACAATTTTCACCACGTTAAAATTATCCCTATGGCTCCCCCTTTACTAACATGTTTGGGGGCCGTTATTTGATGGCCGATAACAGCACTTCACGCGCATATAAATATATCACATACCGAGTCTACCCCGGCAGAGTGCCACACTTAGTAATGGGTAAAAGGCGTGATGATATATTTATTTTATTTACACACTTATTAAGGAATTTTACAAAGAAGTAGAGACATTATTTTATAACGCCATCAATCAGACATATTTCAACAAACTTTACGTGAAAAAATAAACAATTTGTTTTCAAATAACAAATGTCAATTCATGGCATACTAACTATAAATATAAATTCACGCTTCAAATTTAATAACTTTTCTCACTATCGGATATATAATTTTTGCTCGTTACAAAAAGCATTGTACAAAATTCGTGCAAGAAGATGTTATTTGCAACATCCGATAGTGAGAAAAGTTATTAAATTTGAAGCGTGAATTTATATTTATAGTTTAGTATGCCATCAATTCACATTTGTTATTTGAAAACAAATTGTTTATTTTTTCACGTAAAACTTGTTAAAATATGTCTGATTGATGGCGTTATAAAATAATGTCTCTACTTCTTTGTAAAATTCCTTAATAAGTGTGTAAATAAAATAAATATATCATCACGCCTTTTACCCATTACTAAGTGTGGCACTCTGCCGGGGTAGACTCGGTATATGATATATTTATGCGCGTGAAGTGCTGTTATCAGCCGTCAAATAACGGCCCCCCAAACATGTTCTAATGTCCTTACTTCTTTTATAAAATAAAATAAATATAAATATATCAGCACGCCTTGTACCCATTACTGGGTATGTCACTCTGCCGAAGCAGATCTCGGTAAGTGATACATTTATGCGCGGGAAGTACGGTTACCAGCCATCAAATCACGGCCCCAAAGATGTAAGTGGTGTAGGAGCCACAGGGGTAATTTTAAATTGATGAAAACTAGGGTTCGTATGATCCACAGGCCGACTCGGATACCACAAAGCCATTACCCCATTCTTTTATAAATCCTTATAATGATGTATATCAGTATAACTAGCGTTTTAATAGTCAAAATTTAGAATCATAAAAATGGGTGTTTTTTCAATTATGAAGCACTAGTGTGCAAAATCAAACTTTACTTCAGTTTCCAGGATAATGTAATAGTATATTACATAACAAGCATCGAAAGTGTAAGATAACGTGCGAGTGTACAAATTGAAAAACGAGGCGCGCAGCGCAGAGTGATTTAAGTACACGAGCACAGTTATCACACTTTCGAGCGAGTTATGTACACTATTTGTCAGACGACCACATAATATTTCTAAAAAAAGTTTACAAAAGCAATGTTGTTACACTTTGACAGCTGGTGCGTTTTTGTAGGTAGGCGTTGACGTTTGACGTTTGTGGTTAGGTATTGTGATACCAACTGTACTAACCGTAATGTCAAAATATTAAATAATGCTAAAATATTAGTAAATAAGTAATTATTAATTTAAAAAAATAAGATTTATCTTTGCAAATCTGTTGAAAAATCTGCTAAAACTTCAATCTAAATAATAATACAAATTCATTTCATTTATTTTATTATTTTCTTTCATCATAACGCCATCTGTTGTCAATCAGTGGAACTTCACCTGATATGTTAGAAGTGTGCGTTATACTAACATATCAGTGTATGTTATGTTCAACTTTCCGTAGTAGTTTATGATGTTGTTATGGTTACTTTCATAAATAGTCGTATGAAAACCTTATTTTGAATGATGGAAGTACTAAAAATAAAGTTTATCAAAAATTTATTGATTAGTAACAGATAATGAGCGAGTTATAGAATAGGAGGTATTATAACTTCATTTTGAGATAGTCATAATAATATCATGACCATAGTGAATAAATAAGAATCCTTGGTGGTTAACTAAAATCTGTGGAGATAAAATGATCTTCATGGAGACAATATTAAGATCTAACTGTGCATATGACTCCAAAAGTGTGCTAAAATAGAAAAAGTAGCCAAAGTTTGTTTCACTTAAGTAAATAATCTATTTGTATGTATTAGACTCCATGAGAATTTTACAAATAATTCTATAATTGCTTTTTTTGTGCATAAAAAGAATGATAATGAAATAAGTTTCTCACCTCTAGGTGGCATAAAAAATCACATATTTACATTATAGGCATGCGTAGCTAACTTTTTATAGTTATAAGCACATATTTTTTAATGAAAAAAATACTTTCAAAAAAACATAACTCAAACTTTGGCATATGACAATACAACCATAAGAAATCAGAATTCATGGCAAGTTTGCATTTTCTTGTAATATCGTAAATGATTTATGAAACGTCAAAATACTTATTTATTTTTATAATATTTTTGAATAAAATTTATGATAGTAGATAAAAGTTGAATGATATTCGTATCATAATGCATTAATACGAAATTCAATTATCCTGTATCGTTTAATAATACAATACATTACGATACTTATATCATAAATAACTACTATTTCCAAATCAAAAGTGTTCGGAAACCAATTATACTAACATACATACAGTGGTATCAAGTCGGTCTGTGGATCCAAAGAACCCTGGTTCGATCCCCACAACCGACAAAACATTTTCACCAATTTAAAATTACCCCTGTGGCTCCTTCACCACTAACATCTTTGGAGGCCGTGATTTGACGGCTGATAACCGCACTTAACGCGCTTAAATATATCACTTACCGAGATCTGCTTCGGCAGAGTGCCATACCCAGTCATGGGTAAAAAGGCGTGATGATATATTTATTTATTTATTATTATTAAACAGTTCATGTCAATGCTACAAATTACAGAAATTCATTAAAATATTTCGAGAAAATCATCTATTAATTATATTTTTTGATGACAACATGAAAACAACAGCAGTCACTTAAGGTAGTACTAGTGTGACGGTGGCGCCATCGGTTGTCGAGTGGCGAAACTGACGCTCAATAAAATATAAAAATTGAATAAAATAAGTGTTTTATACCTATTATGATTTGAATATCATAAATTGTTAACAGGTTGTTGGTCTAGTGAATTTTCAAATACCATACCACCGTGTGGTGTTGCCATTATAAATTGGGATTCTTAATTTTTCGTTAAAAACAAGGCTTTGCATGGCTATATATCCATTACTAAACGATAAAAAACTTTCTCCTTCTGATACAATATACATGGATAGTTCTAGAACATCATACTAGTTTTTCAAATGAAACTGCAAAATTTTAGAGGTATACAAACCAAATAAGTGCGATTCTGAGTGATGATCGCCATAAGCCCCGTGTATAAGAACTCAACTTTACAAGCGAATATATTTGTTCACAGATGATGAATGTGTTTCATATTTTAACGGGATGCGTATGGCTATCCAATGTTTACGTGCGACAAATTTCATTTAGATCTGCAAATTTTTTTTTCACGCTAGTACTACCTTAACTGTCAGACTAGTAATAAATGTTAGAAATTTGTGGTAATTTTTTCGGTATACTTTATATAAACTCATTTACACATCTTATACAGATTAGCTCATTTTACAGCAAAAATTAATTAAAATATTTCGATAAAAAGGTCTGCTATTTTCTAATATTTATGACAAAATGACGCTTATTGTTTCTATTCCATAGTTACTAAAAAATCAAAGATGTGATAATTTCTCTAATGTGTGGTATTCAAATCAGATGATCTGCAGTAAATAAGATATTTAAACATTTGATATCATTATTATATGCAGGGGTAATGGCACAGTATCGCCTGTGGATCCGAGGAACCCTGGTTCGATCCCCACAGCCGACAAACATTTTCACCAATTTAAAAAAATTACCCCTGTGGCTCGCCACCACTAACATCCTTAGGGGCCGTGACTTGATGGCCGGTAACCGCACTTCACGCGCATAAATTGTATTTATATACACGCATATGGGGTAGCTAGCTCAGTGATATCGAGTCGGCCTGTGCATTCTGAGAACCTCGGTTCGATTCCCACAGCCGACAAACAATTTTCACCACATTGAAATTACCCCTGTAGTTCCCCCACCACTAACATCTTTGGAGGCTGTGACTTGATGGCCGGTAACCGACTTCACGCGCATAAATATATCACTTACCGAGATCTGCTTCGGCAGAATGCCACACTCAGTAATGGGTAAAAGGCGTGGTGATATATTTATTTATTTATATTATTTGCAGTACAGTTTTTATTTGCAAAAAACTTATGTCCTTTGACGTTTATGCTTCCATTTATTTGGTACATACACTGTAGTTTGTTATTTGGCTATCCAAATAATATCTACTATATTACGAACATTTTTTTTTCTGTATAGCATTTCTATTAAGATCATTACGGCACAAAATAACGTTTGCAAGTTTAATTTAAATAATGTTTCTTATTTTAAAATGTTCTACGGTCATCGTAGTTTAGAATTATTAATTACAAACGTACATTTTGTTTTATATTGGAGATTTTAATTATTGTTATTTATATACATACCAGAGCTGGGCAAGCTACTTAAAAAAAGTAGCTAAGCTACAGCTACAGCTATTCTTTAAAAAAGTAGCTAAGCTTCAGCTATAAGCTATATTTTGTAAAATATAGCTAAGCTACAGCTAAAAGCTTTCGTTAAAGTAGCTATTAAATTTTAAAGCTACTTTTTTCAATTATTGTGAAATAATTAAATTTGCCATTGTCATATGATCAGTCTTTTGTTATAATGACTGTTAATTTACTATTATTTATTATTATTAATATGGCTAGCTCAGTGGTTTGAAGTCGGCCTGTGGATCCTGAGGTCCCTGGTTCGATTCCCATAGGCGACAAATTTTCATAATTTGAAAAAGCTATCCCTGTGGCTCCTCCACCACTAACATGTTTGGGGGCCGTGATTTGACGACTGGTAACCGCACTTCACGCGCAAAATATATCACTTACCGAGATCTGCTTCAGCAGAGTGCCACACCCAGTAATGGGTAGAAGGCGTGATGATATATTTATTTATTTTATTTTATTTTATTTACTATTACGTACATAAATATCAAAAATAGCAAATACCATCTGGCACCTACTGTGTATTTTTGCGTATTAGAGCCAGTTAGAACCGGCAACAAATAATTATTTTGTGTGGGTTTAGCTTGTACGCATGCGTACTTTGTTGACCTTCTGCTTAAAAAGTAGCTTTAAGCTACAAAAAGTAGCTTTAAAAGTAGCTTCAGTTGTTATTTTTAAGCTAATAGAAAAAAAGTAGCTAGCTACAAGCAACAGCTATATTTTTTCACAGTTAGCTAAGCTAGTAGCTAAGCTACAAAAGTAGCTAGCTACTGCCCAGCTCTGATACATACTAAATGTTAATATGTTAGTTTTAATGGCGAATTGAAGTAGTTTCACCCAACTCTTTAAAAGATATCTTATATTCTGAATTCTCGACTAAAATCTAGTATGTGAGTAATTTTCACTCATATTATTAAAGACAAAATTGTTTCGAATTAAATTTCATTCAAATTCTACTTGAAGAAATACTGGGAAACAGAAATAATAGTTGGCATTTTAGTATAGAATGCCAGCCAACTTTTTTTGGTACATTTTCTTTCTTTTACAAAATAAAAAATAATAATGTCAAAACATTTTTGTTAATTAAGAAACTTAATATGTAGTAGTAGCGTATAATAATTATTATAAGAAATAACTGTGCTTGGAACGGATACAACTGGTGCAAATGAATAACTGTATTGCGCTTCAAATAAGTAATGCATGTTTAATTTAGTATGTATCTTGAACAATGCATGCAATATGCTTCGTAAACTGCGTCTTTTAATTACAAAGTTAATTACAGTTACCTAAAGTGCTGCTTTGCAAAAAAAACCGTTAGCTTCTGAACGAGTACATTGCTTTCATTACTGACTTATTCTCATTAAAAAGTCGACACAGTTCGTGCTTTTAATAATTAGACATTTTACTGAAGTTTTTTATAGAGCAGGGGCGGACTTGCCACAAAATTATCATGGAAATACACTTTAATATATTACCGAGCAGAAAATAGACATTTACAACTGTCAGCTGAAAGCAGAAAGTTCACTTTTGGCGCTTGCTGAGTGGCAATAATTGGCGTATTCCATTTGCAATTTGGATCAGATCTAACTTACATTTACTGAACCAGATTACTTATTTATTTCTCTGGATTACTTCGCTCATTTTATTTTCAATACTAGAATTACTAATTCGAATTTACTTTGAAGTAATTCACCCCAATAAGTGCATCAGTTTGCTTGAATCAGTTCATTTAGTCATGTTATCTAATTTATCTGAACTGATTTATATAAACCAAGTGGCAAATGGAATTCAGCTAATATATTGCCGCTAGCCGAGCGGTAATAGACGTATTCCATTTGTCATTTGGATCAGATCTAACTTTACTGAACCAGATCACTTATTTATTTCGCTGTATTGCTTCACTGACTTTATTTAAAGTACTAGAATTAATGATTATAATTTAATTTGAAATAATTCATCCCAATAAGTGCATCAGTTTCTTTAATTCTTTACTTTTAGTCATGTTGTCTAATTTAACTGAACTGATTTAAATGAACCAAGTGGCAAATGGAATACAGCTAATGTAAGAGTGTATCACCGTATCCATGGATTCATTAAAACGGTCACCCAAATTTCCAACAGTCAAAAATGATTTTATGCACAACCAGGCCGAAAAGCAAGTGTTTTAGTCCTAAAAAGTGGACCAAAAAGAAATAATTCGTATGGATACATAAATAAAATTACAATTTTTGCTTATTGTGAATACTTGATTCTGCAAAATGTCATTTTGACATATAAACTATTCACATATTTTAATCTTTTGAACATATAATTAAATGTGCTTTTGTTGTACATAAAATATTGTATGTACCACGGGTGAAATTAGCGTTTCTGACACTGAAAATTTTATTAGCCCTAGGCGCTTTACGCCTCGTGCTAATAATCATGCCACGGGCCAGAAACGCCTGTTTTCACCCTTGTATATAAATAACTATTATGCACAATCAGGCCGAAATTCATGTGTTTTAACCATGAAATGCGGGTTTAAACACTTCTTTTTGGCCCTAGGGCCATAATAAAATAACTTCCTATGGTTACATAAACAAAATGATAATTTTTGTTTATTATGAATACTTGATTTTGCAAAATGTCACTTTGACATATAAATGAACCTGTTTTAATCTTTTGAGTATAAAATTAAATATTCTTTTGTTGTGCATATATGTACCACAGATAAAATTAGCGTTTCTGACCCTAAGCATGTTATTAACCCTCGGCGCTTTGCGCCTCGTGTTATTAATCATGCCACGGGCTAGAAACGTCTGTTTTCACCCTTGATATATAAATAACTATTAAATTATTTTTCAAGCGTTCCTAAATAGTCATAGAAAAAAGATTACGGTTGATTGAATTTTCCAAGAACATATTAGTATTTTTCGATCAGAATTTAAAAGGCAGTCCACCCCTGTATAGCAGCCCCCATACAAACCCTGTTGGACACCTTTTGAAACTATGAACTATTTTCCAGGTGGCCTGTCTTCAGATCAAGCATCTTCATCAGTATACGTTTTCAAATACAACCGTTTCGTAGACAACATCATCTCCCGTGTAAACGGTATTTTACGTCGCTCATACGATCCAGTTCGTGTAAAACTGACTTCCAGCAGCTCATCAAAGAAGAACAAGGCCAAGAAGAGGAAGAACAAGCCCTCTCAGTCCCCTAAATCCGATGTAACATCTCGTAGAAGTCGCGACATGCAATTACCAGCTGAACCCGTAGCTGAAGTTCGCGCCAACAACAAACAAAACAAAAGAAAACCCCAGAAACAAAAGAACAAGAACACGAAAGCTGCTCCGAAAGCTCGGGCTACTCTCTATGGATTATCTTCAATCAAACGGGATGGAGATGTAACTGTCAATTTGATGTCAGATCACACGACAGTAAAGACGAATTTTGCAGTTGGCCCTTTGACTCTACGCGTGGAAAAAGAATTCGGGAAAGGAGCCAGAAGAGAACTGAAAAGTGCAACTGCCACCACCGCTGAAATGAGAGGAAAACTTAGTTTGAGAGTAACAAATGACGGACAAGCAAAGCTCCATTCAATTAGGGTTCTTCAACCGAAACAAGTGAGAGTTGATAGTCCAGATGAACACGATAGAACCAGAGAGTTTGTCTGGAGGAGATCGTCACATATTGCTCATTTAGTTTCGCAAAAGTTAGCGTCGGCTACTAGATCTATGTTGAAACCGTCTGTGAAATCTTCTACTTTGGCAACAAATCAATAGATCGAATTTTGAGTTGTATTTATGTTAATTTATTTATTATTTATTTTAGTTTGTAGATCATTGATATATTTTTGTCAAGTGTTAAGTAGATCAAGCCATTTTTAAGTTATTAAATAAATCTGCCTCATTTTTATTTATGATTTTGTTTATTGTCTTTTTTATTTGTTTTAAATAAGGAAAAAATATGTAAGTATGTACTTATTTTAAAAACTAATCTTTCTTTGATTTTTATTCGAAAATTACATAAGACAATATCGAAATTTAATACGTGGTCCAGAAAAGAAAGTGTTTCATTTCCCTAGTTGAAGGCGAGGGATGTAAAGCAAATGAGGGAATAATAATACTTTCTTCAGGTGATGTACATATTTTTTTTTCTCTACCCTATTAGAATGTAAAATTTTTAGTAATATACCGGTGTCTACTTTTTATATGGAATATAGGAAATACAATTATAAAATTTTCAATTGGTTGTACTTTCTGCCCTATTAATTTTAGAAAAAAAGTGTAGAAATAAAAAAAATATTCAAAATTAAAAACTGCATTAAATGAACCTAAATTTATTGATATCATACTTTCTTGTTGTAAAATAAAATTTCCGGTTTTAAGCTATTTACATTGAAAAATAAAACATACAATTCAAACAATAATATTGTTGTTTTTGACAGATAAAAGTTTATCAATTTATATTTAATTGTCAATATAATTATTTTCTTTTTATTTTGATTTGAAAATCATGGAAAGATTTAGTGCATAAGAAAAAGTTCCCTGTTTGAAATCGTATTTTTATTCTGAACATTTTTCGTTTCTACACTTTTGTTCTAATATTAATAGGGCAAAAATTATAGCCATTTGAAAATTTTACCATTGTATTTGCTATGGTCCATAAAAAAGTAGATACCCGATAGATGGGGTTATTCTCTTGACAGATGTCACATCGATATCACTGTGAAATCATACCGTTGTTTTCCAGTAATTTCCATGGATATGGCTTTAATTTTCTTCCCTAAAAAAATTTACTTTCGTCATTAGAGACGAAAAATATCACTTTCTTTTGTCAATTGCAGGAAGAAAGCCTTACTTTTTGGTAGGGTCGTGAAAAAGCTGAATTAATTGATCTCATAGTATTTTGTTTTAATCTAGTTTTATTCAATAATATTTATGATTGTAGGTTCAAGAGGTACGCGTATAAGCGATTCCGAATGGAGGGAATAAACGAATTTGTACGAAAGTAATTATGAATGAGGATGAAGTGAAAATGGTGCGCCAGAATGAACCGGACGTATAAATATTCAGAGAATGTTTCAAAGATTCGTGCTGGCGCATTTGGTGGGAAATGGGGTGATGTTATGTGTATATTTTACAAATATCATTTATTAAATAGATTATACTTACCTTCTATAAACGAGAACAAAAGTAAATTTTTGATTTGCAGCCATATGATATCAATTGCAGGATTAATAAGATCACAAACTGCATAAATATGATAGGCATTTGTGATAGCTCGGTCAGCACGCTTGCGTCATAAGTAAGCCTTAAAAGTATGCAGGTAACCAACATCACCTTAGTGTAAGTAAGTAAGCTGCATACACATTGAATTGAAATTAATTTCTTCTGCGCGATCAAGAAAATAAATGAATGAAATCTATTACATAAAAAACTATGTACATTGTGATCTACCACAAATAATAGTTATTTTTATAACAAGTGCCGAAAAAGGCTCGTTACGTGCAAGTGCAGAATTTAACACACGAGGCTTGCCGAGTGCAGAAATCTGCACGAGCACGTAACCTTTTTCGGCACGTGTTATAAACAACATTTTTCCTACAACTGTGCGATTTAGTAAATCACTAAAATATTATCCAAAATAAAATTTTAATGATATTACACGAGAACCATGTTTTACGGCGTTGCTATCGTTTGTTTGTTGATTGCTTGCACATTGTTCTACATTATTTAAAAATATTTTACTAACGTCAAGATAATTTTTTCGAAACTGTAACAACTGTGTTAATAATATACACACACAATAAATATGTATTTCGCTTACTTAAAACCATTTATCGATATATTTTACTTTGTTCGGTTCTTTTTATTAATTGTGTACAGATTAGATATACTGCAACTTAAAGTTATGTTTATAAACGTCAAAATATACTACTGCATATTTACTAGCGCTGGCTCACTGCATTTTCTTCTTCCATAAGCGTCTGTGGCCAAAATATAAATTACGCGCTTGGCGCGAAATTTAAATCGCTCTCAAAAAAACTTTTTTACAGTTGCGTAATGAAGTACTTTTCGCACTAGTGTTTCTTTGCTTTCGGAAACGCAATTGGTCGGCATTCATCTACTTTCCATACGTAACCAAGGCAATTATAATTACGTAATAACAAAGAAATCGAACAGTTGTAGGAAAAATTATTTTTCTAAAAGGAATGGAAAAAATAAAAAAATATTTATAATTAGATGGTAAAAAAACAAACACATAATTGTTTTTTTCAGTGAATAATCGATTCTGACTAATTGGAACATATTGGGGATGGATAGATCACTCTGACCCAATAAATCAGCTGCCTCAAACATGCAAAATTCCATATAAAATTATGGTATTACAAAGTGACCAAGAAAATATACAATTATAATAAATCCACTTTGCATTCTTTTGATACATACCTACATATTTTGTTCTTCTATGCACTATCCCTATTGAACGACTTGGTGGTAAACTATTATTTTATTTTCTGTATTTGTGCTCAGATTTCTGATATTAGAGTATAATGATAAATTTTAAATTGCATTTTTCCCGGAAAAAACGTTATTTTCGAGTATACTTTCTCTACATGGATGAAATCAGAAAAAAAAACTCTATTTAAAGGGAGGAAAAAAATTATTGGTTACCTTTTGAAAAAATGTATCTTTATGTTACAGCTAGAGAATCACTGATTAAAAAAATTAATTTTATACGTAAATCAATCAGCCCTTTTATCCTAAATATTTTTTGCTAAAAATAATAGTTTAAGAATAATCGAAGAGTTCTATTTCTATGAAACACCCTGTATAGCACAAACTAATATGAAGTGGAGTACACTTTTTGAAAAATCAATTTGTTTGCACCAGGATTTGAACCCGAAACCTTTCACTTTCTGGCAATTGAACCGTAGAGATATGCAAAAGATTCATATCTTGATGAACTTGAGAACTTACTTATCATAGCTTGTATAGTATTTTCAAAATAATTTGATAGTATTAATAAATTTAATATCGTACATTTTACGCTGTCAAACATTAGGAAATTATTTAAAAGAAAAATTAATACATTAAAAATACGAACGCAATTTTTTTTAAAACGTTTTTCTTTAAAATGATTTTTGGATATTTGACAACGTAAAATGTACAATATTAAATTTGTTAATATTATCAAATTCTTTTGGAAATACTATACAAGGTATGACAAGAAAGTTCACAAATTCATCAAGACATGAATCTTTTGCATGTCTCTACGGTTCAATTGCCAGAAAGTGAAAGGTTTCGGGTTCAAATCCTGGTGCAGAATTGATTTTTCAAAATAGTTAGAAAGCTAGTGTGCAAAATGATGTCTCATTTATTCCAGTGACAGAAATGGATTTTTTAATAGATTATGTCATGATAAACATGAAAACAAGAAAATTAGATTTGGGAACGGGTGGTCACTGTAGATGGCGCCGATGTGAATGCGCTGATTTTAAGGGTGATTCTTGACATATTTTTTATAGGCTAATTTTCATTTTAAATTATAGATTTTGGTATAATTAAGTAATAAAAATGATAGACAGAAGTTTTGGCTGATTTTTATGGTGTCGTGTGACAAATTACTACTTGTTCACGACGAATACATGACAAAAAAATTATTGACAGAAATTATTGCTGCTTGCTCATTGGAGACAGAAGCTCTGAAAGTGGACTGGTATAGGGATCAACGATCACCCTTAAAATCTGCGCATTCACACCGACGCCATCTATAGTTGCCATCCGTTCTCAAATCTAATTTTCTTTTTTTCATGCTTATCATGACAATCTATTAAAAAATCCATTTCTGTCACTGGAATAAATGAGACGTTATTTTGCACCCTAGCTCTCTAACTATAGTAGCTTCACACATTGATCGCATTACTAGCAATGCATTTGTTATGGAGTTTATTTTACGCACTACGCCCATAAGAGCTCTTATACTGTTTGGCACGGATACATATTTTAATAGATTGCTGTGCTTAGTTTTTGTGTGAAATTCACTTTCAAAAATAAGCGCAGGGCGACGCTCCCTCCCTTTCTTATCTTTTTGTTTCATTTTCAGTTACTGCATTGTGTAGACTTTTCTTTCATATACAAGTGCAGGCTATCGTTTTCATCTTTTCTAATTTTTGTAGATTCGTTGTTAGTTTTCGTTATTAGATACGTTGTTAGGAGTAAACGTGAGTAATTTGAGATGTTTTATGCATATGTTATATACGTTGAAGAAAGAAAATGAATGATAAGTGAATAGGAATGATGTGATTGAAGGTTTGTTGTGTGATAATGATTTCGAGTGTAATAAATGAACGAGTTTATATGCAGTGATCTATGAATGTGGTTGAAGTGAGGGTGGTTTAGTTGAATGAAAATGTTTGACGAGAGCTGATTGTTTGATGAGTGTGATGAGTGAATGTTTTATGAGTGATTTTAGGGTTATAATGACATAATCTATTAAAAAATCCATTTCTGTCACTGGAATAAATGAGACATCAATTTGCACCCTAACTAAAAGGTGTACTCCACATAAAATTAGTTTGTGCTATATAGAGGGTTTGAAATATAGGATGCCAAATGTTGAAGTTTTAAAATACTTTAAAATTAATTCTTTTGTGGTTCTGTGAGTGTAAAATAAAAATAAAACAATTTGTAATTATTGTTTCAGAGTAAAAAGTATTTGTGATAATAAAAACAACTAAAAATCTAGGTGAATACGTACAATAATTATCTACATGTTAGTTTTTTATAAATTGTTTTATTTTTATTTACATTTTTAAAGTATCTACCACAAGTAACATAATCCAAGATACGTTCCTCTTACAAATTAAGTTCCCTTAATTTCTTTATGAATTTAAAATAGTTATTGACAGTTTTTTGGTCTTGATTGCGCCTATACATATTTACTTACTTTGGAATATTTTCATATTTAACTATTAAGAAGTATATAAGTAATGATTTTTTTTTATTTGACATGATCACGATTTATTGAACAATGAAGTAACATAAAACAGAATAACATAAACAAATGGGCGAACTTGTACATGACTAGAAATGAACAACATTAAAAACACATTGTACAAAATATATTATATCGTATGTTATGTATATATGTATATATATTATATACACCAACGGGCTCTACAGCTACCCGTTCTTGCGGAAGAAAATTCAAACATTTCTTTCATTGTGCAACCATTTCTTCCAGGAATATTTTACAAACTTTTCACAATACTTATCATTATCATGAAACATAGTTATTGGTGTTGTAGCTTTACTTTCTCATAAATACAATCTTGTAATACCAAATTCCTCCGAAATAATTATTTTAAGTAAAGAAAACAATTGTTAGAATTCAAGTAAATATTGGAATTAATATTTATTTGTACAGCAAAGCCATGAAATTAATGTTTGATGTATCAATGATTGAACCTGATGCCCGAAGCAGATAACATTTTGAGAACGCCAGAAGCATTTCATGGACGAGATTATTTCATACTGTGTCGTATTTCCATGTTTACAGTAGTGATTTCAGTCCGGTAAAAGAGACTTTATAGTATTAGATACAGTAATAGGATATTACGGTATTGTATCGTGAAGTTGCTAGGTAATAAATGGTTTTTGACATTTAATTATTATTATTTTTAGATGTCATTTTTAAGGTTAGAAAATTAAAATGGGTAATGCGACGCAGTAAGAAATAAAACATTATACGTCATACGTCCATTAATAATTTTTACAGTACTCATTTCGAAATTCCAGACTCGGCTCTTTCGTATTTTACTGGTACTGTAAAAACTTATTTACCGGACTTATAACGTAAATAACTATTATGCAACTGCGTTATGTACATGGGGAAACAGCAAAATGTATTACAAATTTTATTTTAAAATCTGTTTTAAACCTATACATATGATTAACCAAGGAAACGTTAACTGTTTAAAATTGATTCCGAACAAACATTTGGTAGGTATTTCAGCGGTTTTAGCGGACTGCTAATAACAGCAATCAATAAAGCCGTTTAAACGGCCGTCGCTAATAACAACTTAAAATTAAATGATAAACTTCGTGAACAGAATTGCGTGCGCAAAAGTTTACACTTTTGACAGTTGTATACAAATAAAATATCCCAGTCAAGAAACTTAAAGTTGAATAGAAAATAATTTTTTTAAAAGCAATGAGCGTTCGCCGGGATTTGAACCCAGAACCTTTCATTCGGATGATGACTGCTCTAACCAATTGAGCTACAAACACTCGGCGAATACTCATGCTTTTTCGTGCAATTTTATTAAAGTAGAATAACAAATATATAAATTCTACTTTTCGGCTTTTTTGAAACCAGTAGTGGAATCGCGTCATACAGAATTCTATGATACTCGTACAATGCAGGCGATAATATTCAAATCGCCCAATTAGTAATATATTTTAAATTATTTTGCAGCAGAAATGTAGTTACATTATTTGTGTACTAACTGGTACAAAACTACCAGTTGTTTTATGCTTCATTAGGTAAAAATTATATTTGAGAGATGACAATAATTCTATTATTGCATTTAGAATTCTATATGGCGCGATCCAAGGGCTGAACTAAAATGTGATTTTATACTTTTACCAACCAATTATACATACATGTAAATAATGGAACGGGAGAAAAATAATTGGTTTACGTTATAGAAAGTGATTTTAATATTAACTCATTATATAAACAATATTAACATATGGAAAAAGCTTTCAGAACTCATGTTAATATTTAATATTTTTCCTAACGAATGGAATATGTTTAGTGTACAGAAACGTCGAATTAAATAAATAATTACAGAACTTAAACAAAAATATCGGCAATATATAATCAGAAATTTTTTATAGGATCACTTTTTTGAAACTAGAAATAAGACACCAACGAATTTGAATCCAATATAACCGGACACTGAATTAATTAATTAAAACTAATATTTGCCTATTAACATTCCAAAAACACTTATTCAGTAAATAATATTATTTATTCACTGATTAACTGATTAATAAATTCAGTCGATAATGGTTGTGGTTGGATGTTGTCTTATTCAGTGTTGGAATTCAATTCGCTAATGTTTTTCTTTTTCTAATTACAAAATGGTAGTCGGTAACCTTGAAGATGTAGATAATTTGATTATTTTTGTTTCTTAAAACCAATGGAATTGTTATGTGTGTGCGTTTTAATTAATCCTGTCATTATTATATTAGAATAAAGCTTTTATGATTATCTTCAAGAAAAGTTATAACTAATATAACAAGTGATATAATAATTGTCGATAATATTTTGACATGAATTGTGAGTTATTATGGAAATGGAAACATAGTGAGTGCGTAGCACGAACTGTAGTTCATATTTCAGTAACAATGAATTTGAATTCAATATTATCTGGCAATTATTATATTACTATTAATATGATTTATCTGACAATTATTGTAATACGAGTTACGTGAGAATTTAACAAGCATAATCTTTTATGCTTTATTTTTGTATTTTTTGGAACGTTCTGATCAATTTTAATTAAAATTTATTATGTTGAAGCAGTTCGCAATCGATAGTTTGATATTTCGGTAGATTATTTTCAATGAACATTTATGATAATTGCAATTATTTTATAGGTAATCAAGGATATTTAATTACAGTGAAAAATAATCACTTGTGGGAAATCTATTAAAATAGCTTTCATTTCTTTGGTAGTACGGTGGTGTTAGCGTTACGGAATTCAAATCCGGAGATCCCGAGTTCGAATCCCACTCAAGCTAAATATATATATGAACTAGCACTCTACGGCTCGGTAAGACCGGACCCTGTACTGTAATTGGAATTAAGTTCCGATTGTACAGAGTAGAATAAAAGATAAATTTTCAAACAAATTCGTGATTCTATTGGTTCTTAGACATATGTAATAAATTCTCAATAATAATATAACAAGAGAGTGAGAATAAATTGAAAATAATTTGACAGATCTCTCGAAAAATGGTGCCAGTCAATAGTCACGAAAGCCCGTAGGGCTTGAGTGGCTATTGCCAAATGGCAACAAGTTTGAGAAAGATACTGGAGAATTATTTTCTAGTTTATCGAATTGTCGAGTTATATTTAATTAGATTATTTTTTAACTTAGCTGTTGAGGTCGATTCATCCAACTTAAAAGATTTTGAACTGGGTTCATATCGATTGATTACTTATTAAAGTATTCTTGGAAGTTGTTTCCAAAATTTGTTGGTGTATTTCTGTATCTAAAATATAACGAAATCGATTTTTTTCACACATTTTAATTGACAAGTTGACAGTTTTAAATAATTATTTGACAACTACCTATCATTTATCACAAATAAGAAAGCATCTACAGAGATAATTCCCGGGAATAATCACAAGAGCTTAATTCTCACTATAATAATGACAGGATTGGTTAAATCGCAGACACGTGACATACAATGAAGCATTTCATTAGTTTTGAGAAACGTCAAAAAATAATCACTATAACTTTTGTTTGTACAAATAATTATTTAAAATTGTTAATGCGTAAAGTAAAATTCCTATGTTTCAATTAAATTTGTGAGTTCGATAAATTAAAAAATAATTCTTCTGTTTCTTACTCAAATTTGAACAAGAATCTGTCATTCTTAGGGCACATAACATAAAAAAGATATCAGATTCTTTTGCTACTTTGCAGAAATATAATTAAAAACGTCTGTACTACTTTAATTTTTATTTAATATTGACCAATTATTTTTAATTAAATTACAACTATTATTATAAAAGTTAGTTTAAAATAATTAAAATCGCGGTTCAGATAACTTAATCTTAAATATTGTAGATAGATAGCTATGGTTTTAATAACTGTATTCCATTTGCCACTTGGTTCACTTCAATTAGTTTAGATAAATTAGAGCATATGACTAACAGAAGTGAATATTAATCAAACTGATGCAAGTTATTGAAGTGTATTACTTTAAACTAAAACCGAATTAGTAAACCTAGCACTGGGAACAAAGTGAACGAAGTAATCCAGTCAAATAAATAAATGATCTGATTCAGTGTAAGTTAGACACGATATAAGAGGCAAATGGAATACTTCTATGATTATTTTTGTATACATAGAAATAAAAATAGATCTCTACATTTGGCGAATAATAAAACAAATTTTTAATAAATAGTAATTATTTACGAACTGACGCAGCATTCTACTTATAAATAATAAAATGATTGCACAATGAAAGACTTATTCATCATCAGCAGGAAAAAGGGCAGGAGCTGAAAAAATCACACAGGTGCTATCGGAATAACATCAATATCTCCTATACTCCGCACTCGCCGATGTTTCCTAAGCCCATGACCGCCATCCTCGTGCACAATGTTGTCGAGGAAGTCCTTAGTGGAATGATGTTGATAGTCGCAGCTGGAGGCGACGGAGGCGGCATCGGCGACGCTGCTGCCCGTGTAGCTGTAGCGGAAGCTGTAGGGCGTGGCGTACACCGGCGACTCGGCGCCACTCATGCTCACCCGGCTCACCACCGAGGAGGTCTCGCTCGACGAGGTGGGTGAGTGCTTGTCGGCGCGCGAGCGAGACAGGCCCAGTGCGCGGCTCAGCGAGCCCTGTAACACAACCCCCGCTTGCTACCTACCAGTGGCTCCCAAACTATACAGCCCTCGACACTAGACTCAACTTTACATTTAATACACCGATTACTACTTAGAATAGGAAAAACCGAAATTGTATTTCTGTCAGGAATATCATCAAAACTTGTTTTGTATATTAAAACGGGGCCCACATGGACATGTATGCTCTCGATGTACAAATGGGATATTTGTTCACACTGCTAACAAAATCTAGGAACCAGGTCCGGCTCTAGGTAGGAAGTAGTGGACACGCCACTTCGGGGCGCCTCTGCTAAGAAACGCCCGAAGCTGAAGATACAAAACAAAACAAATTGATTAACAAATAAAAACAGTTCAAAATAAGATCGACAAAAAAATTACAAAATTATGTATTAATAAAACATTTTATAATAATCATATGAATGACATTGAAGTACAGTGACAATGATAATTTTTAAATTTAATTTTATGACAGAAAAATTTGGGAGACGCCCAGATTCGGGGACCTTCAGCTTGCCGGGCCGATGTCTTAACCACTAGACCACATCCCACCTGTTCAATGCAGGCGTCAACCAAATTCCTTTGTCATAGTGTCTAACACAGCATCGATCCCAAGACTCCTATGTATCATAGGTTTTGACAACGGGTTTCGTCTGTAGCGACACATGTCTGATTTTAAAGGAAATCATACCACCAAGTAAATTTTTGTCATATGTATGACTTTGATAATTTTTAAATAAAATTTTATTTTAATTTTATTTAAAAATTATCATTGAATTTGGTTGGCGCCTGCATTGAACAGATGGGATGTGGTCTAGTGGTTAAGACATCGGCCCGGCAAGCTGAAGGTCCCCGGTTCGAATCCGGGCGTCTCCCAAATTTTTCTGTCATGAAATTAAATTTACAAATTCTATAATAGTACTTGGTAATATAAATAATAAATTTCCAAACGGTTTAGGATTTTGATATTAATTTTTGGATGAGGAATATTTTTTTATTTTCGAATTAATCAACGACCAATACATCGAATGGTAGAGCTTTAGAAATGAATACTATTATTGGAGAGAGCTTGAAGACATGAATGCTCCGTGCTCACGAGGAAAGTTTTCTGAGAAACTTTTTAGAAAGAGGAAGAAGTAAAGGAAATTTCTTGAAAGTCTATCAGATACGCTTTGATAAGAAATGAGTTAACTACTGTGCCATAAGCATGAAGTTAGTATCTTTCCACAAAATCTTTCTTGCAATTAGAGGCTCCGCTAATTTTGAAGAAACTTTATTGTTTTCTACTTCTTTCTAAAAAAATTTCAGAAAACTTTCTCCGTGTGTCTATATTTGCCAATCATAATTTAAAATGAGTTTTTAACTGCTTTAATAGTTGATGCTTTTCGCAATATCCGTTTCGGTTGTAACGTTTAACAAGTTAAAGATGGTTAATACTACCCTCTTAATATATTTAAAAATAGACGTAGTAGTGACAGTGTTTTGGATTTAAAAAATAATTATAAAAACAAAGAATGGCATTGATATAAATATGTACCTAGAGTCGGCTCAGTTAGAAATTTGTACGCAGGAAATATGTTCCATCAAGAGAGCGTTAACGAAAGTTTTCTATGATGTCAACTTCCAAATATATATTGCAAAATAATGTAAAGTTGCATGAAATAAATAAAATAAAATAAAACAAGATAGTTTTAATTTACTTGTATTCAGCGATATACTCGTTTTATTCAACATGACAATTGTCATTTGAACAGTGCCGGATTTACGTGACATGGGGCCCTAAGCTGAATACATAGAATGGCTCCCTCTCTGTTGCCGTGAAAATAAAAAGTAAAATAAAACTATAAAAGTAAGATTAAAATAACATGTGTTTTATTATAAATACAATATCTGCGACGCAATTAAAACATCTTTCTTCGCACTTTTTGCTTAACGAAATCTTCAATGACCTGTATATAATTATAATTACAATGATTAATTCTCCATTAATATTGATTAGTTTTTTCGTTCATAGTTTCTCTGTTAAATTTATTGACGTATTAGTAAAATTTAAATTTACTAAAATGTTCAAAACTAGTTTAACTCCAGTGCGGGGCCCCCCGAGCTCGGGGCCCTAGGCTGGAGCCTTTTCAGCCTAATGGTAAATCCGGCACTGCATTTGAAGGACAAAACAGTCAAAAGTAGCTAGCTCACTAGCGAACCTAGCGGGAACAAAAGAGTATTACCGTTTGTTATTATTCCACTCTGGGGTAATAGTGAGATTCGCTCGGCAACATAATATGTCTCAGTGTAAACACCGTTTAATATATCTATTGTAAATTTAAGTAATCTTACTTAAGTATGTTTGATAAATTTAAAGAATTTGTGTTTTGAAGAAATACAATTTTTGTTTCGTAGATTCTTCTAGATTGTAATAATATTTGGGAACCCCTGATAAAGTGGTGTGCGCGCGCTAACACATCACACCCCGTATGTCTAAATGTCTATTGTTTGGTTGGTGTAAGTTTAGTTGTGGTGTACAACCAAAGCTTATCGTGCAGGAAGTAGCATACGTATGATATAGAATAGTTTACAAGAACAGAACATGATGTTACAATATTTATATTTTCAGAATGGTGCTCAGTTTTATTTGGGTTACATTCATTTTAAGTTACAGAATTAGAGAACATTTGTTCTTTGAAGTTACTCTCACATCTATCTATAAATATTACAAATCTAACAGGAAGATTCATAAAGCAGATTAGCGCTAACTCCATTTTTTATTTCGTTTATAACTCTCTTTCCAATGTGCAAAACAAATTTATTTTAACTTGAGTTAAACATACTATTAATTAGCATCAAATTTAATAAAATTCTTGAATCTCTTTTAATTTGATACATAGTTATAAATAATATTAAAAATGGTGTTAGCGTTAATCCGTTTTATGAATGTGCCTGTAGATAAATAACAAGGAAAAAACAAATGAACAAATATACATAATGTTACCGTATTAAACGTCAATATCTGTAACATGAATTTAGGACTTCAGAATAACACAAGAAGTTCTAGTATGCTCATAAGTACTTCCACCTCCTAACAAAGTTCCTAATAAATTTATTTGTCAAACAAATAAAAAATATCGCATCGAAACCATAGTTTAAATTATGAAATTTATATTAACTGTCATTTTTTGATGTGCTATTATTTGTTTGTAAGATGAATAAATTTATCAGAAACCTTTTTAGAAGATTGAAATATTAGATATATAAGAGTAAAAAGTAAAAATCTAAGGCTAAGATATAACTAAGAATAAATTAAACCCAAGCCTTAATAAATATAAAGATAAATCTAAATACGTATTTCGAGAACTAAGTTATTATCATCAGTAGACTAAGCAAGGGAAAAACCAAGATTTCACGACTTGTGAACCAAGCTAGTGGTCAAGGTTGTAAGTATAAACATATTTAAAAATAAACACCGCTTGATTAACTCTGACCTGGGTCCCATCCCTAATAGTAAATTGTTTGCTTTCGTAGGTAATTAGTTTTGTAAGTTGACTCAAGCTTCTTGCTTATTGGTTCTTTAGACACGGCTCATTGCTTCGTTTTAGTATAAATAGGTATGTATTTGTTCGGCAAGGTGGATTCAACCTTGACCACTAGCTTGGTTCACAAGTCGTGTAATCTTGGTGTTTTCCCTTGTTTCGTCTACTGATGATGAGATCTTAGTTCTCGAAATACGTATTTAGATTTATCTTTATATTTATTAAGGCTTAGGGGTTTAATTTATTCTTAGTCATTAGATATACAGATGTTCAGATTTAGAGGCTCACTATTAAAATCTTGGGAACTTTATAAGTTTAGTTAAATTCGACAAAACTTGCTACAGTAGTAGGTCAATCCAATTATGTTTTAACTGTCTAGATATGAGCGCGACAATATTTCTGGTTGATTTTATCGTTTTCAAATTATATCTGAATAAACGTATATTGAGAAAAATGTTTCAAATAAAATGACAAACGTTCATAATTTCAAATGCATATCTGTACTTTTTTTAGCGAAAGAAAAAAGATTGTATGCAACACGTAATGAAACCTTACTTATGTATTTATAGAGCTGGCCTCGTTCTATCAATTTTTACCTTTGTAGGGTAATGATCTTCATTTCCTTACTAGTTATAGATAGATATTTTAACTATTTAGTAAGAATGTAAAGTATAATTTTTCTACGACCTAAATCGAAAGTTGACTTTTTGCCTTCATTTGCGGATCTAAAGTTGGCTATTATCTCCCTAGGAAAGTAATGATTTTCTCTCCCTATTTATGATTCAACCAAGAAATTAAACCACATTTTGCTGAATTTTAAACAAGTCAAATGCAATAAATGCCCAATGACCTGAAAGTAATTAAATCTTATCTGCAAAGCAGTTGTGAGCCTACCTCTACAAAAACTGTTTGTGTAATATTTAAGTCTTAAGCTGGATTTATAATGAAGTAACGTAAGAGGTAAAGTAAAATAAAGCAAAGTAAAAAGCAACGCAAACCAATTACTGATTTATATTGAGACGCAGAACCTAATACTGTTAACCAATCAGAGATATGTCGCAATTTCTTTCGTTTCTCTTATAATTTTCCAACGACGTTTGACATATTCAGTTAAAAACTAAATACAAACCAACATTATTAATATAATAATATAACCTCAAAATTTGTTTTCAGAAGATATCCTAATTCTTCCTTTAATATTGCTATTTTTTCTTAAAAAATAAATAAAATCTTGTGATGACTTTGTCATACAGAATTTTATTGGCTTCCAAAAATTGTATTACTTCTCTGTCCATTTTTGAAAAATTTAGATCAACCAAATTGTTTGACAGTGATAGCTGATATTTCACGGTCGGTAATAGAGATTACAATGCGAAGTTTAAAACGCTCACTTCTGATTGGCCAGCGGTAAGAAATGTTAGGTAAAGTAACGTAGAAAGATGAAAGTTGACCATCTCTTGCATTACTTATTTTACATTACTGATTGCTTTACTTCAATATAAATAGTTCTACTTAAATCACAAGTTTTAACTTGTTGCCTTACCTACTACTTTTGCGTTGCTTCTTGCGTTACTTCATTATAAATCCAGCTTTAAAGTTATTTCTGAAGTTTAGGTGATGAGCAGATGTTCAAGGAATGAATGAAGAACTTAGATAATTACCAAGTGATATACTAAGCATCTTTTGCATAAGTATTAAAATATAATATTCTGTTCTCGCACACTATTAGTTCATTCCAGCATCCAGTACAGTACAGAGTACAGTACTTACCCGAAGACCAGCTCTCTGCTGCTCGGCGTGGTTGGGCGGCGGTTGCGGCGGTAGCTTGGGGCGCAGCACGTGACCCATGGTGGACCTGCAGACCCGGACATCGCGACACCGGACATCGTACCAGCACACACATAGCGGGTGAGCGGGACCAATCAAATCAAACCAAACAAACCAGAGCAAATTAAAACAAAGAAAAGTATACACAGGGAACTGGTAGGAGGTGGGGACACATTCATACAACGAATGGGATGTACCGAGGTGAAGTATTAAGTAAATCTAGGCACTGACTTGAGTTTGCTATGAAATCAATTAAATTAACTTTCTTGACAAACGCTTTTATTTATCAATTGAAAACATAAATAATTCTTTCACCCATTACTAGGTGTAGCACTCTGCCATATCAAATCTCGGTAAGTGATAAGTATATTATGAACATTAAATACTGTTACAAGCCGTCAAGTCACCGTACCTCTAAATTTTAATGTCGGAAAATCAGTTTGTCGGCTATGAGAATCGAACTCGGGTTCACAAATCCCCAGGCTGACGCGTTGGTATTGTGCTATCTAGGTATCTCTTTATGAAATAAATTGAATTTGTATGAATTGATATTCGTTAATATTTTAACCTAGTAGGGCATTTAAACAATTGTGATTACTGAACACTTCGTGTGTGTTAAATTTAAAATACTAAGGGCCAGTTTTTCAATCACCGATTAATGTTAACCATGATTAAATAATAATGGAAACTATGGTTTCCATTATTATTTAATCATGGTTAACATTAATCGAGCGTAAACCGGCGATTGAAAAACTGGCCCTAAGTCTTTACGATGGGGAGACTTGACGGCTGCGCGGTAATATTTCCAAAAACGCACTAGTGCGTTAATACGAGGGCAGGGTGAAAAATCCCTGAAAAATAAAACAGATGGCGCCACAATCGCAAATCTCATGAGACATTTGTGGTGTACCATCTTTAACTAGAACGCATTAAAATTTTCAGACTGATATGTCATTCAGTTCTGTTTTGACACCCACCGAAAGCAAACAACCTTGAAGATTTTTAAAAACATGGAAAAAAGTGAATTTCGCGTCTTGATTAAACGCTATTTCTTGCGTGGAAAAAACATTACGCAAACCAAAGCATCGCTTGATAAACATTATAGGGACTCCTCACCATCGATTGGAACGATTCACAAGTGGTTTACTGATTTTCGTTGTGGTAGCATGACCACAAAGGACGCCGAACGTTCTGGTCGTCCAATTGAGGTTACAATGCCAGAAATCGTCGATAAAATTCGTGGTATGATATTGGACGATCGGCGAGTTAAAGTGCACGAGTTTGCTGAGGCTATGAGCATCTTAACCGAAAGGGTACGGAACATTTTACATAAATTTTTGGATATGAGAAAGCTATCTGCCAGATGGGTGCCGCATTTGCTCTCTGTTGACAACAAGCGCGACCTTGTGACAAGTTCAAAGGAGTGTTTAGCGATGTTCAAGCGCAATAAGAAGGACTTTTTGCGCCGTTTCGTAACCGTGGACGAAACATGGATCCATCACAACACACCAGAGCCCAAAGAACAGTCGAAACAGTGGACTTGTCCTGGCGAATCTAAGCCGAAAAAGGCCAAAATGGGTAATTTGAAAAAAATTTGAAAAAGGCCCAAGTGTGTAATTAGAAAAACGTTGGACGAAGTGTATCGAGCTGCAAGGAGATTATGTTGAGAAATAAAATATGTTTTGACCATATAAATCATTTCTTGTTTCATTTTTCAGGGACTTTTCACCCTGCCCTCGTAGAGTGTGTTGCGCAACCGAAGCGAATTTCGCCAAAAATATATTATATTTAAAATTGATATTTTTTATTGATTTCTATTGAACGACAAATAGAGAATTTTTGTTCTGTACATACATTAATTAAATTAAACATTCGATTGTCAAAGTAGCTTAATGTTATCTAGTGCTTAGACTTACCCGGTAACTCTACATAACCTAGCATAAATCGTGCATTCAAATTGAAAGTAGGCAAATCCTAAAGAATTTTCTTGTTTTTCTTTTTACTTTCAAAATGTTTCTTTAGAATCTCCCAGTCAGTTTAAATGAAATAACACTGCCGAACATTCATACACATACATACTATTATCTAATCTTTTGTAATGTGCATAAAATTCGTTTAAATTGTTTGTCTTGCTTTAATATATTAAAAAGAAGTAGAGCTCTATTAGCATATCGTACAATCTTTTGCATTTTTCTACATCTATTCTACGTATTTACATCAACATTTACAATCTGTACATTCTTAATTTAATTATATTTTTTCTGGTAAATATTTTTCTAAGTTAAAACAAATGCAAAAGATCGTATAATACGTTGCTGGGGAGCAGGAGCCGTGCAGGAAGACAGAGCAAGAGCTATTGCACAGAGAGAGCTAAAGTATGTGTCGGTGGTGAGGGAGACACAGTTTTGTTTTACAGTATAATTTCTGTCAACTGTATATTGACCAGTCTTATATTACTATTATTCTCCAATCGTTTCTAAATTATAAATATTAACATCGTATTCTTGAACAATTATGTTAAATTTTGACATAAATTCATTTACCATTGTTGCTATGGTTTCAATCATAATTCGCATATGAATTTGTTCGCATAAGTTCAAGAAGAAGACCCCGATTCTCAATGTTTTTTTAGTTAATTGTGATTTTTAACTTCCAATATGATATTAAAAAGTTTATTCAAATCATATTTTGTAAATCTAAATGTTACAGGATACTCTCACCTATTCTGCAACGTAGGGCCAGTTTTTCAATCACCGATTAATATTAATCATGATTAAATAACAATTAAAACCATGGTTTCGATTATTATTTAATCATGATTAACACTAATCGAGAGCAAACCGGCGATTGTAAAACTGGCCCTTAATCTTTATTTGTTACTAATCAACAATTCTTATTTTTAGAAATAATTTTTGAAAAAGCAATGAGCGTTCGCCGGGATTTGAACCCAGAACCTTGTACTCGCATGGTGACTGCTCTAACCAATTGAGCTACAAACACTCGGCGAATACTCATGATTTTTCGTGCAATCTTAGTTGAAGAAATGTAAAGTGACATGGGTTGCGTCAATTCGTTACAAGTCAACAACCTATTATGCAATTGGGTGAAAATCCCTAGGTGATAATATTATAAGAATTTGTTTATTGACACAATTGTCTGTTGGTAATTATTAGAAATAATTTTTCAAAAAGCAATGAGCGTTCGCGGGGTTTGAACCCAGAACCATTCACTCGCATGGTGAGTTCAACTAAAGATTGCACGAAAAAGCAGTCACCACGTGGGTTCAAATCCCGGCGAACGATCATTGCTTTTACAAAAAATTATTTCTAATAATTACCAACAGACAATTGTGTCAATAAACAAATGCTTTTAATTCTTATTTTTATCATTATTTTACAGATTATCATAATTTAGGCATTCTGTGATCAAAATCATTTCTTCTGTTCTTTCTATTTTATACAAAGCTGCCGGTATAAAAATATGACCTACTTTTTACGCTGTTTTTAATGAGTTGTCATTATCTTATTTTTTATAATATTAACTACGTACATAAGTACGAAAAATGTATGAAAAGTTTATTATATAACGAGCAACGAAAGTATCAGATAACGTACGTATGTACAGATTGATTTAATTACAGGATCACTGTTATCATTATCGTGCAAGTTATGTACAAAATTTTTCGAATGAGCAGAAAATATTTCAAAAACAAATTACAAGAGTACTGTTATTACTTTTACAAAACTGATTTTTTTTTGGAAGCGTTGACGTTTGATGTTAAGTGCAGTGATACCAGCTATGACAGTCCTAGAGGTCTTTTCTAATTCATAGCAGGATGAAGCTGTGGCTACGGCTATGATATTTTGCGTGACAGCTATACTTAGTTGTCATCATAGCGGGACTTAGTAACAAATTAGGAAATTACATTTTTAATATTGGCATTAAAAATATAGTATAGTTGTCAACCCTTTCATTTATAAATAAATATTCATGTCAAACTGTTAAATTTGTTCCATTTCATTATATAAATGCAGATTCTATTTAGGTTCTATATATGTCATTAAAGAAAATTATTATAAACAAAACCAATCAGAAAAAAATCAAACGTCGAATGACAGTGAGTGTGGCTACGACCATAGCGGGACCTATCCAGCTCTCGCTATAAATTTGCGATGTGGCTAAATGACAAACGTTTTTATTTATACCGCCAGGTGGATCCTTGTTGCTTAGCGATGTGGCTACCGTTGCCACAGTGGCTATGTCAATTAGAATAGACCCCCTGGTCTCAAAATATTAAACAATATTAAAATAAGAGTAAATGTGAAATTATTAATTTTGAAAACGAAGATTTATGTGTTTTAATATCTTAATATCCTGTAAAATCTGGCAATACTTCAATTTATTATAAAAATACAAAATGTTTTCATTTATGCTATTCATTTTTTCTCGGAGCACCATCTGTTATCAATCAGTGGAACTCGAACTGCTATATTATAAGTGTGTATTAAAATAACATATTACTGTGTCTTATTTTCAATTTTCCACAATAATTTAGGATGTTGTTATGATTAATTTCATAAATACTCGTCTGAAAACTAGTATAAAAAATTGCAGTGTAAATTTTTTTGTCATAAAATATCAAAATTGTGATAATCTGTAAAGTAACTATGAAAAATTAAAGTTGTCATTAATTATCGATTGGGAATCGAATATAACATAATTTATTTTGACTAAACAAAAATTTAGGATTAGTTAAATCTTTTTCGAAAATAGAAATGATAAAGTTTGCTTTGAACCAGACAATAAATGCAATACAACCGGTGTTCAAGTAATAAATAAGTAGTACTGTATTGTGTTACCATCACGGATTCGTGTACAGCATATATTTTTCTATTAGTTTTCTTTACGGTTGAAGAGTATCACGTACGTTTAGGTGTTTTACGACGTGTAATTTAATATTGGATCAATATACAGTTAAAAAAACAATACTATAAAGAATGTGCTGGTCCCCCGCTGGTGACTGGTGTAGCGCGCGCACGTTGTACTCGCGGGGGCGGCGGCTACAGTCTCCACACGAACACTACATCTACCGCGGGGTGGGCGGCGCGTCCTTGCGGTCCGCCTGCAGCTCCTCCATCTGGCAGAAGATGACGTACCTGGCTGGCAGGATGAGTGCTTCTAACTCGGCGGCGAGGTGTCTCCGCACGATGTTCTTCCCCGGAGGAATACCCAACGCCGTGGCCATCGTGTCGCCATTAAACGACGGTTCCAGTACTACAAGACCGCCGTGTACGCCGCTATCACGTAGGTTATCCGCGTACTCGGCCAAGTCGATGCTACGAGCCCATCGGATAAATCGTTGGTTACTCCAGACTAACGGATCAGCGTCTACAGTTTCGCATTGGTGTCTTCTTACAGCGAGTGCTTGTCTATCGTATCTCATGATGCGGAGTAAGTGTATTCCGTGTACAACGGAAGCTTGATGGAACTTCCTTGTGACTCCTAAGTATTTCTCTAGTTCTTTCTTGCTGAGATGCTCCAACATCCTCGCGTCCACCATGTTGGCGGCGAAGCTGTCGGAGTATTGGGCGAGGCCGAGGTCTGGGAGCCACTCGCTCGACACCCAGGTGTGTCCGAGCTGCGCGATGCAAGGGTAGCGCACGAGTGATGGGTGGCGGTGTTCCTCGATGGCGAGCCGAAGCTTCTTGCGGTGCATCGGGTGGGTGATTCCCAGCCCGCACTCGAGCTCCAGGTCGCTCAGCTCGAGCAGCACCTGTCCGTTCAGGGCACGTAGCTATACATACCGATACAAGCACGTTGGCAACAAGTCACTGGTGCCACGTTATACCAGCAGCGTAACTAACTCAAGGATACCATATTTTATTACGAGTAGGATAATTTTTTATAGAGAAACTATGCAAAATAAATTGACTTTTAAGTAAAATTCACAATTAATAACTAATCTCTATCAAATATGTACAGTTTAATGCGTTATAGATAATTTTTTTCAAAACAGTAATTTTTACAAATTGTATTGAACACTAAGTTCAATAATGCTGCTCTTAGTTGAATATAGATTTTAAATTGTATTGAACACTAAGTTCAATAATACTGCCGTTAGTTGAATACATATTTTACTAAAATGAACACTATCGAATTGGAATGAAATTAACTACCGTTACAGTTATCTAATTAGTAATTAGATTAGCAATTGTTTTATGTCAAATAATACTTGCGTTCACACCGATTAAGAAATTAATTGTAAGCAGTGGCGCAATAAATACATTTTTGTTTAGAAAATTTTACGTACCTTAATGATTTTGTATTATTATATCTACGAAATATGCAATTACAAAATATTTAGATGTAACATGCATAACAGTAAATTATTATTCTTATCCACAACTCATATATTATAAAGACATAATTATACTGATTTCAGTTGAATTATATAGCTCATAAAATACTAGTGTTTTATATTCTATAAAACACTGTAAACAATTTGTTACTTAGCAACCACTTCGTGATCTACTGTATTTTGAGGAACTATATATAACTGAATCAACGTTAAATGTTACAATCTTCTTCAAAACCTATAATTATGAGTTGTGGATAAAATTTTTTATTATACTTGTTTTATTGGTATATAAAATACTTGTATAATAAATAACTATTACATATTTCATGTACGTCTCCCTTTCTTGTAAACTTATATTTGTATTGTTTCTGTTTATTTATTTTATTATAAATACTTATTATAAAAGGTATTCATTTTTATATTTGTTTATATTTGAGCCCCAACCGTCAAAAAAACCTAGATCCGCCCATGATTTTAAATACTAAGTGAAATGTTTGCAAACTTCAATCCTTTCAATTACAATTAATGAGATAGCTGATAATATATTATTTTGATTCTATCTTCCATCTTTACCTAGAATTTTAGATTTTTTATCAACTGAAACAACAGTTATTTACAAAATATGAAAGTGATGATAATTTAAATAGTTCAAAGAAAACATCGTAAAGATGCATTACGTTATTTTAAGATTTTTTTGTTCGTTTATTTATATTTTTAAAAGTTTTCTACAAATATAATTTCTCATGAATTCACCTATGATGCTGTTAATTGTAATTTGAATCGCAAGTTTTAAGACACTTCCACTAATTGACAATTGTAATTGCTAATCGTAATTACTAATTGGAAAGGTGTGAACGCTTTATAAAAAAATTGAATTGCTATTTGGCATTTTTAATTTAATTCAACCTATTTTAAATTTAATTTACGACATAATTTTCTAGTCACAATTACTACCGCTACAGTCGATTCAGAACACATTGGTACTAGAAAACTTAGAGGCTGCCTCAAATGTACGAATTTTCACAATTAAATTTTTAGAAAGAAACCGACAAAATTATAGAATTATAATAAATTTTGGAATAAAAAATATAAATTATGTGAAAACAATATGTATTTACCCAAAAAAATATTTCTTAATGCAACTTGCAATGTTTTAAATATAAATGTTTACATTTACTGTTCCAATTAAACGGCTAAAGGCCCGGTGCACCGCTTTCACTTAAATTTTAAGAATTGCTAAAAAGAAAATTATCAAATCGAACTTTGACAGTGATGTTAAGTTACAGTTAATTTTACTACGATTTTGTTCATTTAAATGAAACTTAAGATTTAAATAATAGCGGTGAATCTGGCCAATAGGTTTCCAAATAACAGCCAATTCTTGTTATTTTCTCGACTGATTTTTGTTATTTAAGATGTGTGCAAAATTAGCGGCAAAGTATTTGAGTTATGGCCAGTTGAACCAACAAAATTTTAATTTTAAACTTGGTTGTAATTAATATTACTGTCAAATATTCGATATGTTTTTATTTATTTAAATTAAGTTTAAAATTTAAGTTTTGTTGATGCAACTAACCATAATTGACAGAAGAAATCCACTGATTTTATTTTACTTCTTTTACTCCTGAAGAAAACAGAGATTCAGTTAATTTCACAACAATTTTTTTTTTTAAGTTCAAGCTTCTTCCCTTTATCATTTGTAGGATACTTACTATTCGATATAATTAGATGATTATGACAGGAGTTTAACTTAAAAATGAAATCTATAGAAGTATCTATATGTAATTAAACTAATTGGGCATGGGACGATCCTAATCTCCAACTTCGTTACTTGAGAAAATATTTTTTTTAGGTTAATTGAGTGATTAGAAAATCCGATACGCTTATGAAAACTGAAACTTATGTTCCAATTTATCATTTTTAATTTTGAACTAAACCAACATTACAACTGTTTCCTGTAATTAGTCACGAAAGAACATCATCACCAGTCTTTAAATAAAATACCCAAGCTCATTAAATTTCCCTAACAATTTGAAAGTAATTTCAGTTAGTTACGCTACTGGTCTCAACAAAACACATCATAAGACAAAACCATTTTCCTTTGTACTTTATTTCACTCGTGATCTCATCAACGTAAAGATCCATTAATTAAAGTAAAAGGAAAACGTTTTTAACATCAAACACTCTACGCACCTTTCCGCTCTTGACATTCTCAGCACACCTCGGCCCATACTGCGGCATCCCCAAAGCTATCTCCAGCCACGCTAGTACAGTAGGTGCTCTCCACCGTTCCATGGGCACTGAAGCCGCCTCCCTTAACAATCGCAACTTCTCCGCGTAGCCCTCTTCTGTGAGGGGTGACCAGCTCCTGTACGCAGCATCTTCCCCTCCATCAGCAGCTACGGCAGCCACCGCTGCCGAGGCTGCCTTGTTCCGATGACGACTGCGAGCGAACACTCTGGAGATGCTACCCCAGGTCCCGCCACGGCCTCGGGTGACGGTCGGAGCCTTGCGGCGACCTACAGCCGAGGGCATCGGCTCCCCCTCGCCGAGAGGAGAACTTAGTTGTTCCACCGAGCGGGAGAGGATACCAGCGTCGATCGAACGGGAGAATGCGTTGGCGTTCAAAGGGGAAAGAGTTGGGCTGCAGTCCTTTGGGGTCGATACTACTGCAACAGAGTCAATCCGGTTTTAGCTGTCGTGTGAGGATGAGACAGAACTGGGTTAATAGTGATATCTGAGAAAAAACAAAGTCATTAGGTTAAATGGAAAGGAAAATATTAGATGGAGACAAGTTACAGATATTGATTTTCGGAATCATTTGGCAATATGAACAATAGTTACAAGTTAAAATATAACATTTTATTACCGCTAGTAATTGACTAACTTTTTTTTTTATTTTTAAATTATATTGGATAAAATTTGTTTGAATTTTATATTCAATTTACTAACGGTAAATTAGAAAAGAACTTTTGCTATATTAAGAAATATTTCTATTTAAAAAAATCGTAGCACTTTTAATAGTAAATGAAAAAGTGAAAAAAAAAAATAAGAGAAAATAGGAAAAAACTAATTTTCCATCACTTGTCTCAAAATTCCACAAAAGGTTTACAGCACGTTTGCATCAACTTATCAGGTCATCAACAAACGGCTGGTCAGTTCAGCTTTAACCATAGACGCGTTTCGTCCTTTAGGTAGGGATGTTGTGATATTACTGATATGATACCGGAATCGATTCTTTCGTTTCGATACCGGTTATTTTGGTATTCGATACTTTGCTTTCGATGTTTTACCCATATCAGTACTTCTTTTATTTCGATACTAAAGTATCGCAAACTATTTTTAATCTAATATCATTTTGCAATAAATTAATGAAAAGTTCATATTATGCTGATATTTTTTTAAAATATTAATAAAACATGGCCATGTGTTCGTTGAACAGTAGAACTAGTAGAATGAGACAGTGAAAGTTACATAAAGATAGTAGATAAACTCTGATTTCATGTTTATTCGGAATACTACATATTTTGTTTTTTGTTAAACTGTAAATTTGTGCTAAATTAACTATTTTAAATATTGTTGTTGTGATTGAGTTTATTTTATCATAATTTCGTATAAAACCTAAAGTGACAAAATTTTATAAAAATAATCATTCGATACCAATACTAGTATCGATACTTTTATTTGATACCGATTCCGATATCAGTATCGATACTTTATTTTTGAATACTCTTTCGATACTGGTAGGATATTTTAGAGGTATCGGAACATCCCTACCTTTAGGGACTCATCAATATGGTACAATCAACTATCTAACTAGACAAACTAGAGACTAGTGAATTGTGATACCGTCTTAGCTGAACTGACTGATGTTAAACTATGTACGCCGGTAACATATGAGAGCTATGGAGCAACTCGTGGTGCCATCTACCGACAAAATAGCAAACTGCTTGACAGCTATAGAAATAATACAATAAGACGGTATCACAATTCACTAGTGCCTAGTTGGTCTAGTTGGATAGTTGATCGCACCATACTGATGAGTCCCTAAAGGACGAAACGCGTCTATGGTTAAAGCTGAACTGACCAGCCGTTTGTTGATGACCTGATTAGTTGATGCAAACGTGCTGTAAAACTTTTGTGGAATTTTGAGACAAGTGATGGAAAATTTGTTTTTCCTATTTTTTCTTATTTTTAAGACTCAATTCCACATCGCAATAATAATTTTGTCTTTTGAAAAAGTGAAACCCCATTTCATGTAAGATGCATTAGAACTGGGATTTTTAATTGACGGTCCATGGAAGAATCTCGAAAGGTCCGTGAATTTATAATTATTTGTAAATGTTTGTTTGAAGTTTGCAGACAATGATGTATTTTGAGTAAAATATCTATGTTGGACTTGCATTGTTTTTATTAATTTGAAACAAATGTACAGAAAATATTTTACAACGTTTCGAGTCTTGTAATCTACAAGATTACAACACTCGAAACGTTGTGAAATATTTGTAATTCTTTTAACTATAATTTAGATTTGTTGTCCGACTTCAGATAATTAGATACACTAATTGATTAGGAGACGGATGTGATTCTTCGAATAAAGGCAACATTGGAAAACTAATTTAAACAAAATCTATCGGAAACAAAAAAGAAAGATTGATGTAATTTACGTAACAAGAGATATTATGAATTGAATAATGAAAGTCAGGATTTTAAAAGAGGATCAAATTTTAAACTTTTTTTTCAAATTATTGTGATATAATAATTATTTTTTAAATAATTTTTTTAAATCTTAATAATTTCACCAGAACAATGGACCCACAACTAATATTTGTTAAATTTGGTGGTCCATGAATTAAAATGGACAATCTACAAGTATAAATTTTATAATACATTTAAAATTATTGCATTCTTACGTGAAATTAGGTATAGTCAACTGCACGCTAAAGTTGCTAAATTATTTTTTTACACAACTGTCAAAAAATATTATAATTTTTTCACCTTTTACGTTACCAATAAAAGTATAACATCACTTTTGCTCTACATAAAATATGCGATTTTTTCTTCAAACGCCGGAATATTATCCAATTATTTTTTTTTATGTCATATGATTTTTTTGCCGCTAATAACCAATGAAACTTCTTGATTTTAGCGAACGTCAGAAAACGTATTTGTCAGAAAAGTAAAACTTCAACTGTTCATACAGAATTCTGAAATGCCATCTTTTATAATGTTTGAAGAAAAATAAACTTTCGCACAATAACAAAATTCCAATGATTAAAATAAAATGAGAGTTTAAAATTTCGTTTTTATCGTTTACAATAACTATAAAGTAACTATCGTATAATATTGTAATTATTAATATATAACAAAAATTTTAAATTTTATGGTTGTATAAGAAAATATTATTTCTATCATGTTTTTCTCATAAAATCATAGACTTCGGCAAGACGCAGTGTTCAGCTTCTTCATTCATGCGGCAAACTGTCCCTTTGGGTACCTAAGAGTGAAGAGCAACACATATTCATGCAAGCATAATAAATGTTGTCCGAGACGTACCCAAGGACGTTGAAAGGAGGGAATATGGCATTCAAGTCAAGACTGTGAGGCTCGGCAGATTGACAGAGACAGAAGTATTATTTTCTGTACCGTGCTTAGCCTGATATTGATTGACATGTGTCATGAGATTTGAAATTTAAATAGACAGAACAGAATCATTCTCTCTAAAAGATTATAAATTTTTACAAGGAAACTGAAATTATAAACACTTTGTTACCATTTTATCCACAAAAAAATATGTCCAATTCCATACAACACAAAAATTGAAACACAAATGACACTTCGTGGTTAGGTTTACATAAAACAACGCTCCCTGACAACGTCTAAACGTCACTTTTCTTACATAAAAATTCAAAATATTTGAAAGAAGAAGAGATTTGGCTAAGCACGGTGCAGAAAAACTATTGTTGTCTCTTTCCCTTGCCCAAGCCTCACTTCAAACAATGCTACAGTATCGTCATGCCATATCCCCTTCTTTCAACGTCCTTGGACGTAACCGAGGTCTACTAATATATAAGTTGTTTGTTTTCTGGAAATGTTAATTATTAGTTGTCAAATGATAGCTGAAATAACTTACTTACTAGGGGCTAAAACACAGAGTAAATAAATATACAGAGCGAATGTAAGCATGTTTGATGGGTGGGGGACGCGTTGCCATGAAGCGGAAGGGGTATCCACGAGAAAACGCGGGAGCGCCATCTTGGTTTGCGCCACATTATCTAATATCTAATAGAAAATCACTGTATTTATTTAACAGTATGTTACACATAGTATAAACATGTACTAAAAACACAAAATGTTAATTAAAAACATAAGTAAACACTGAATATAATCACTTTTTATCACGCATGAAATTTCTGTCTGGCGCAAACCAAGATGGCTACTTCAAAACTAAGTGGCTACAATTGTAAACAACACCCGCCCTCTGTTGTTTTATTTCCTCTGTGGGCTAAAATATAGTATCACTGACCAATTTTTAAAATTTCCCCTACCACTATATTTCACGCCTTTGGGAGTCTATAGACCCCAAATATTCCTAGTAGAAATTTGGCGGACCGGGCGCACCGAGCCGCAGATTTTACTCTGCCGTACTGCCGGTTTCCACAGTCAGTTGTTTTAAGGCGAATATGTGACTAGCATACGAGTGTGGTAAATACAGGAAGCTGTATTTTTTATTTAAACGACAAGCCACACGTAGTCAGCCGGTGGATTCGAACTGACGAACCTTGGCTCGGGTGACATCACAGCGTGCTAAGAGATGTAGCATTAGCCCGCTTGGCCACCGCACCAGCTTCCCATACCACTATAATGACATTTACTTATCAGTGATCCTAAAACTTTTTCAGAGATTTGAAGCTCATCGCTTATATATATAAATATCATAAATGTATGAAAATGGCAAAGACTGCGATAAGGTTTGATTAGGTTAGAAAGAATTATTTTGTATTTCCTGATAATTGTAGATTACATTATGTTTGAGGTTTGAAGCTAGAAAATGTTTTTCAAATCACAGTTTCGAAGCTTTGGTTTATTTAGTAATTTTTAGGGAGTTTTGAAATTCACAGAATTTTACCAACCTAAAATAAAATTTTTAAAAATTGGTCAGTGATACTGCACTTTTGCCGTAGGATTAGAGAAAAACACTATTTGTCAATTATAGGCGTATTCCAGTTGCCATATGGATCAAATCTAATTTATATTTACTGATCCAGATCACTTATTTATTTCACTGAATTACTTCAATGACTTTATTTTAAGTATGTATGTATGTATGTATGTATATTTCGGAATTTGAACCTATTGTGGTTATGTCCCTAGGGTGACTATTTGGAACTCACACTACTAATTTTTATTTTACATTGCCACGTTTCACTTAACTGTAATGTGAGTTGCCAGCCAACCCGCGCAAACCCTTGTTACATCCCCTAGCCGGGTGCCCGATAGCTTGGGGGATGCCAAGTTAATATGTCCCAACTTGGAATGGATACGGGAGTGGATACCGATCGAAGCCAGACGAGAAAAATCCCGACCTGACCCGGATTCGAACCCACGACCTCTGTTTCCAGAGGCTAGCACTCTACCACTGTGCTATCCCGGTCTTCACTTTATTTTAAGTATTAAAATTATTAATTCTAATTTACTTTGAAGTAATTCATCCCAATAGGTGCATCAATTTACTTAATTGAGTTCATTTAGTCATGTTGTCTAATTTATCTGAACTGATTTAAGTGAACCAAGTGGCAAATGGAATACAGCCCATGACAGTTATATACGATGTAATGATAATAACAAATTTGTTTTTGTGGAAAAGTTTTAGTCACTTTTAATCAACAGCTTCAAATTAGGTATCATTAGACCGATTGTGTTTTGGAAAAAATACATATTTCATCAAATTTTAATATACTTTCCTGTTAAATTAGAACAAAATTTACGAGCAAAATTTAAATACCACTAAAGTACTGGCATAATATATTGATACAAAGTTTTATATGTCAAATAAATTTTCTGTTATACGAGTTTTAATTAGTCAAATAACGGTTGAAATATGAAAAGCAATATTTCATTTTCCTTTACGTAAATAATACGAGTGTAATAAATTGACTATAAAAGCAAATTTACTCTACTCCAATTACTTGTAGAACAAAGTGATCAATAACAGAAATTTATATTTACTAATGAAGAAGAAAATCTCACATTGATACATATGCGGCGGAGCAACGGAAGACACCACCGAAATACTATCCACATCAACATTGCTGCCTTCCACCGTGATAGTAGGTGCTCCATCTGTCGTCGAATCCGACAAGTTCCCTCCAATAGATGATGCCGTCTCTGCTCGATCCCTCACAACGCCTGAATCAGCGGAACAGCTACCTCTATCCCCAGGCGCAAGAGATCCAGGGGTGGTGACCAACCCACCCCTTCCACCGCCGCCTTCCCCGTCAGAAAGACAACCGTGAAGTTGTCTCCTAGCGTCGCGAAGTTGTTCATGAGCCTGGCGGAGTTGAAGTTCCTTCGCGTTCAGCTGTGCGGCGAGGCTGAGACTTCGTTCCGCCTCGTCTCTCGCGTGACGAAGAAGACTCCATCGTTCACGTTCACGCTCTTCACGTTCGGTGGAAAGTTGTTGAAGACTTGCGTCACTTTCACGGACTCTCTGTTCGTAGTTTCGTATAAAATCTCGTAGTTCTTTCTCTTTGTCTTCGAGTGTGGCGTAAAGTTGCTTCATTTGGTTGAGCAGTTCGAATTTCTCTGCTTTTAGGCGCTTGCGGTCTGCTCGTAGAGCCACGAGGGCTTCTCGCGCGACTTGAAGCTCCAGCTCGAAGTTGTTGGCGGGCGCGGCGGTGGCTCCGGCAGTGTCTTCGCTCTTGGAGGCACTGGAGGCAGCGGAGATGACTAGACGACGCAAGCGGGTGAGCTCGGCTTGTAGACGCTCGTTCTCTTGTTTGAGGCGGCGCGTCGCGGCTGCTGGGTGGCCCGTGAAGCCACTGCTGCTTGCCCCGGATACGGACGCGGTAATCCCGCCCTGCAACGATCGATGTTAGCGAGCTCTGTTATTGTAGGATTAAATTGATTTAGTGCCAGTTGCGTTTGGCCGTGAGAGAATTTATGACAGGAAGGCGAAATGGAAAGTTTTGAATTAATTTACACTCGTGGTACCCAAACTTTTGGAATATATTAATTACCAATATTTTACGTACCTAAATCATTTAATCTCGTTCACTTACATCAACCTTTAATTACTAAATATATAGCTGGATTCGCTTGAATTTTAAAATTAATTTTAACTAAAACTTTTTTTGCAAAATTACCTGAAAGGTTCATTCACAAAACCAAAATTAGAATTGGTTTTATGTTTTTCGTTTTTGTTTTACAACCTTGTAGACATGTTATATTATACAGCCATTTACAAATCATTATTTAGTTTTGGTTTTAACGTAAAAATTTGTAAACTCCAAACTTAATTTTTAGTTTTATGTTTTGTACTTAGAAATCGACCAACAGGAAGAAGCTTAGAATGATGTAGCGATATATAGTTATCTTTGTTTAGAATTGTCTAGTGTGTTTTTGTTTGGAATTGTTTGAATAGTATAGTTTTATTCAGGGGTGACACCACGGCAACAGTCGGAAAAAGGCGTTTTTTTGACATTTTTTTTTGATACTTGGAAAAGTTGTAAGAAAATACAATTAAATTATGTTAATAGGCATATATTGAAGTATAAAAACAAATTTTTTTTCATTACAAATATTTCAAAATGGCGGCGTTCGAGCCATTCTCCCAAGTCATGTTGAATTTGAGGCGCTCCACGGCATGCAGTGTAGGTGGTGCAAATTTTTATTTGGAACAAAATAAAAATATTCTCATAATCTACATGCCTATAGCTAGTGAACTACGTACGGAATTTTAAAAATATTGATTTTTGTGTGATTGGCGAGCACTTGAAGTTAAATCTCGATTTTCGACCAAAAAAGGATCAATCATTTGTTTATAAAAAATGTTAGAATTAACATATCGAAAATCCCATACGTGTTTCCCTTCAAAATATTGTTTTAAAGATATGGTTAAAATTTCAAATGAAAATATTGAAAACCGTTGGAGTTATGCTGCATGCCGTTTTGAAAAATCGTGTTTTGAAAAAGCGCGTTTAAAGTTTTGATATGAGTTATAGACATGAAAAATGGAAAATAATTACTGTTTAATTTTTTTTTACCACTAATCTGCAATCTCAGGACCATAAAGCTGTCCTTCCAAGTTCAAATACTCCTCCTCAATTTCTTTCACCGACGATTTAATGCTAGAGCGCGCCTTTTTTACATGTAAGTTATTACGCTGTACCTTCCGAGCAAGTATTTACTTAACACAGGTAGTCATATCAGCGACGTCCGACACGCTTGAAGAAGAGCGCGGAATTTCAATGAAAAAAAATGTTTCACGCATAAAACTTTTTCCCCATATTCTAGAAAGTTCAAAGTATCTTTTAAACAAACAAAAAATATAGATTTTTGGAAAAATTTTCAATGGTGTAACCCCTTAATAAAATTGTATGACAAAAAAAAAAGAAAAGTAGATTGGTGGATGGGTACGCTCAATAAATAAAATACCAGAACATCTAGAAGACTGAAAAAAATTGTTACAAGAGATGAGATAAATGACGCAAGCATGTTTTTTGAATATATCCTACTATTTATTCGTAGAATTAGGTTAGTATGTGCCTGTAAATTTAAATTGGAGAATTATTATTCTATACAACTAGCAATATCATAGATGTGTAATTTAATTAAAATAATTGATCCGATCAGACCTTGTGACCCGGTTAATGAACTGTCCAAAAATTTAAATACTTTTTAATCGGAACCAACACCGAATCGAAAAAGTTTGATGAACCACGAACCGAAAATAAACCGATTTTTTCAGCGGTTAGCTACCCTAATTTAAATGTGGTACTTAAACACGATACAATTTAAATTTATTATAAAATTCTGACGAAATCAGAGTTGTGCCTCGTTCAGAGAAATAGAGTAGTGGGAGAAGATGCTTGAAGCTGCGCGAACCTTGTAAAATTGAAGGCCGCCATTTTTAAGGTTGGTTGATGCGGGAAATTTAAAAATTCAGCACGGCTAAGCCTCATGGACCGCGAAAAATATTCTAACTAAATAACAAATAACTTTTCTAAAGTTATTGCGTAATATATTATAAATAAATACATAAAATGGCAAATTTTACTTAATATAACCATGCCAATGTTGGAAAATATTTCACTTTAAAGGTGGTTGTTCGTATCTCTGAAGAGGTTGCAGAAAAAAAAAGCTGTAGATAATGAAATAATAAATAACTTGTATGCAACAAAATATCAACCTTATTTTATTTATAAAAACTATTATTTGCAAAAATAATTATACTTTGTTTTTAATTATAAATATTGTTTGTAATTTTAACGATCTTGTTCATTTATTTTATCAATTTTTGATAGCGCTTAAAGCTCTGGTTGGCAGTTTGAAATTACTCGTTTCCACTAGTATGAAAAGTAATGTTATTATGAAATGAATGTGTCAAACAAAAATAGTATATTTAAATATATCTTATAAAATAAAAATCCTAAAATTATAAATGATTGTAACTAATAACCTTAATATTATAAACATATTTTATTATGGAATAAGACACGTATAAAAAGGAATATCTTTGGGTTTAACCTTCTAATATTAAAACATCTTTGAAAATTGGATGCGCACAAGAGTCTTCTCCCACTACTCTATTTCTCTGTCCTCTTTTTGATAGCCAGATATCCATTTTAAAACAAGTAAATAAATATAAATATATCATCACGCCTTTTACCCATTACTGAGTCTGGCACTCTGTCGAAGCAGATCTCGGTAAGTGATACATTTATGCATGTGAAGTGCGATTATCAGCCGTCAAATCACGGCCCCTACAGATGTGAGTGGTGGGGGAGCCATAGGGGTAATTATAAATTGGTGAAAATGTTTGTCGGTTGTGGGAATTGAATCAGAGTTCTTACGATCCACAGACCGACTCGATACCTCTGAGCCATTACCCCATTTATCCATTTTATTTGCATTATATACCTTTTCGGTTTATTTTGTTTTCAAAATAATCTTGCTAGGATAAGTAAGAAGTAAAATTGCAAATTTCATAATATAATTTGGAATTGTAATTGAAATATCATATAAACAAAAAATAAAGCTCTAGCTTCAGATAAGAAAAAGTTGAAAATACGAAAATTTTCATTAAAATTTAAACTTATATTCTGAAATTTATTGAACAATGTAAATAAATATATCGTTTCCCAATAATAGATGTGATATTTTATGGGATAGGTGACTCAGTGGTATTGAGTCGACCTATGGATCCTAAGAACCATGGTTCGATTCCTACAGTCGACAAACATTTGCACCATATTAAGATTATCACTGTGGCTTCCCCTCCACTAACATCTTTTGGGGGGGGGGGGGCATGATTTGATGGCTGGCAACCGCACTTTACGCGCTTAAATATATCTCATAAAAGGCGTGATGATATATTTACTTATTTTATTTGTTTATTTATATTTTGCCTTAGCAGATCTCGGTAGTATATTTTGCACGTAAAGTGGGATTAGCAGCCATCAAATCACAGTTGGTGGCTCAGTGATATCAAGTCGGCCTGTGGATCCTGAGAACCTCGGTTCGATTCTCACAACCGACAAACAATTTTCACCATATTACAATAACACCTGTGGCTTCTCCTCCACTAACATCTTTGGGGGCCGTGATGAGACGGCTGGTAATCGCACTTCACGTGCATAAATATATCACTTACCGAGATCTGCTCCGGCAGAGAGCCACACCCAGTCATGGGTAAAAGGCGTGATGATATATTTTATTTTTTATAAATAACAGTTCTCAAAGAAGGGATAATTTTAATATTGTAAAAACTCGTTTCCGTACAGAGAAGTAAATTACAACTTTTCGTCCGAGAATTTCAAATCGCACCCCCTCCACTGACATTATTCATTATTTATTGCTAACCCAATTTAATAACTTCATTTTGTATATTCGTTCACAGTCCAAAAAGAAAACGTTGCTTTTTTATTTGAACCGAATTTAATAATTTGAGGTTAATCGAGCATGCGGTTTGTGAATTGTTAACGAACGAAGTAAGCTTTACAGAAATACGTGTCGTATATAATTTGTCTGGAAAAATAGAAAAATTTACATAAAATATTTAAAAGGAAAACAACGACCGAAACAAACTTTACAAAAATGAATTTATAATTAGAATATTAATAAATAAATATGCTTATTCTTTTATATATGAAGTCAACAGCTGCGTCTCTCAGATTTGTGCGCCCGAGGCAAGTACTTCGCTTTTCCCTCTACCCTGTTTCGAATAGCTGTATTCGTTTTGCTCAAAATTTCTGTTTATCTCAGCTCTCTTCAGATAAACTAAATAAATTGTTGTTATTTTTTGCTACAACTGAGCTGAGATGAACTAAGATAATTCACATCCCATCTTACTTGTTTGTTACTCTGCACAACAGGAAGTTTACAATTATAGTATAGGGGGCCTACAGCTTATAGTGGAATCCGAACCACTCACACACAATCGTACTTTTTGGATATAAGTAGAAGTCAGTGAGATTTGAACACACGACCTCTTGCTTGCTAATTAAGAAACGCAAGTTTTAACTCGCTTTTATCCACTGAGCTACGATTACCTGTAAACTCAAAATGATATGAGTCACTCATTTTAGTGGAAGCGGTAATGTTGTGAGAAGAACTGTCATATATTTAGGTTATAATATGTATATGAAACTATATTAAAAAATCGTAACTAAAACAATCTAAACTAACCTAAATCAAAATAAATGGCTTAAGGTAGTGCTAGTGTGAAAATTTTTTTGCAGATCTGAATCAAATTTGGCGCACGTAAACATTGGATAGTCATACACATCCTGTTCAAATATGAAACACATTCGTCGTCTGTGAACAAATATATTCGCTTGTAAAGTTGAGTTCTTATATATCATCACTCAGAATCGCACATATTTGGTTTGTGTACCTCTAAAATTTTGCAGTTTCATTTGAAAAACTAGTATGATGTTCTAGAACTATCTATGTAATCAGAAGGAGAAAGTTATTTATCGTTTAGTAATGGATATATAACCATGAAAAGCCTTGTTTTTAACAAACAATTAAGAATCCCAATTTATAATGGCAACACCACACGGTGGTATGGTATTTGAAAATTCACTAGACCAACAACCTGTTAACAATTCATGATATTCAAATCATAATACGTATAAAACACTTATTTTATTAAATTTTTATATTTTTTTGAGCGTCAGTTTCGTCACTCGACAGTCGATGACGGCACGTGATGATATATTTACTTATTTTATTTGTTTATTTATATTTTGCCTTAGCAGATCTCGGTAGTATATTTTGCACGTAAAGTGGGATTAGCAGCCATCAAATCACAGTTGGTGGCTCAGTGATATCAAGTCGGCCTGTGGATCCTGAGAACCTCGGTTCGATTCTCACAACCGACAAACAATTTTCACCATATTACAATAACACCTGTGGCTTCTCCTCCACTAACATCTTTGGGGGCCGTGATGAGACGGCTGGTAATCGCACTTCACGTGCATAAATATATCACTTACCGAGATCTGCTCCGGCAGAGAGCCACACCCAGTCATGGGTAAAAGGCGTGATGATATATTTTATTTTACCAACAACCTGTTAACAATTTATGATATTCAAATCATAATAGGTATAAAACACTTATTTTATTAAATTTTTATATTTTTTTTAGCGTCAGTTTCGCCACTCGACAGTCGATGACGGCACCGTCACACAAGTACTACCTTAAGTGATAATAATTTTAAAGTTATTGGTGTTGGGCTTTGTCGCTCATCTTTTTACACTTTCTATATGTAAAATGTTGTTCTTTTTGGATGCATTTTACTGATCAACTGAGCTGAGTAAAATTTTTTCATAAGAATACAGTTATTGTTTTCATAGTCTGATACGTAACCACTGAACCATTTACCTTAAAATTACATAATTTATGATATCACAGAAGCTTCTTTTTGGTAAATTCATGGAATCTGCATTCTTTATAGCAATTTAATCTAATGTATGTTCCATTCCGTGGCGTACCTAGAACTTTTGCTGCCCAGGGCGGTCTCCAATTTGCCGCCTTTTCTAAGTCAATCAAATGGTGGTTTTTATAAATTAGAAAAAATAAATATGAAATAAATATATCATCACGACTTTTACCCATTACTGGGTGTGGCACTCTGCCGAAGCAGATCTCGGTAAGTGATATATTTATGTACGAGAAGTGCGGTTACCAGTCGTCAAATCACGGCCCCCAAAGATGTTAGTGATGGGGAAGTCACAAGGGTAATTTTAATTTGGTGAAAATTGTTTGTCGGCTGTGGGAATCGAACCGGAGTCCTCAGAATCCACAGGCCAACACGAAACCACTGAGCCATTACCCCAATAAATTAATAAACATAAATAAATAATTGTAATTGAGACAAACTGTAGGTGGGGAACTTTTTTACCATTGGATGGCATATTTAAATTAGGCAGTAATAAAGGAATTTTTCAAGATAATATTTTCAACCCTACATTGACTTGACGATGAAGAAAAATATTCGAAATCATATAGCAATTCATAATTCGTAGAAATCGAATAGTAAATTTATGACGTGAACAAGTTGTTTTTTACAACTAAAACTAAATATAAAAAATGCCGCCCCAAAATATGTGCCGCCCGGTGCGGACTGCACCCACCGCCCTATGTATAATACCACTGATTCCATTAGAAAATTGGCGTTCTGATAAATGAAATTTTTCAATATGTACCAGTGTTGCCAACTTTTTAATTTACTATTACTGTACCACAAGTGTGAAATTACCAACCACCATAATTATTGTCGTACATTAAAAAAAGTTATAACTTGCAATTTACCTATATCTTTTTTACACATTTAGACTTTTTACAGATTATTTGAATAGTTCACCTTCATCATCTGTTTCATAAACTGTTATGATTTAGATTACAATAAAATTTTCTTTAGTACTAAATTACTTGAATATTATTTTTTTTTTCATTTAAAAATAAATAAATATCTGCGTCCGTTTAACAACTGACACAATAAATGAGTCACCCATCATTGAGGATTCTCAACAATTTAATAACCTTACTTTAAATTAAGGTTGAATTTTATTATTCTAAATAGTAGAAGATACTAGTCGAACGTGAGCCACAGATAATATGGGATGCTGGGTAAACTTTTTTCTCAAGAAAATTTAATATTATATTATTATATAATGGGATGTTATATCGATTTATTTTTCTTTTTTTTTATGAAACTACATAAAAAACTATGAGAATCGCTGAAAGCATATTAATATATTAAAAATCATATTTTGTAGTAGTTGAAAGCCCAAAAAACGAAACTAAATTATTGTAATAAATATACAATGTGTTGAACAGGTACGTACGAGCAAACGACAAACAATTTGAAAAAACAGTGCTGAGATGTTACAGTTCGTTACGTTCTACTCCGCATATGTCTTTTATTTACCACGCGAAAATACTTGTGGTCAATGATAATAGGCATGTTTCTTTGGATTGTGATTGTGATTTTCTAAATCATGATTCCTTTGATCGTGATTGCGTTGAATCATGATTAAATATGATACTGAAGAAAACATCGAACAAGAATAATGATTCAAATCCAACCCGATCGACGCGATCCTATAGCATGAACGTTAAAATAACTGCAAATGTCAAATACACAAACTAACCTATTTTAAAATTTCATAAATGAGTGTCCATGTAAGCCATTTAAACATTCTTCCAGAAGCAGCCAATATCCCTTAATTCCACAAATAGAGCACATAAATTTATCATCAGACGCCATTTTTAAACCTTCGATGTGAATCAGTCAACATGAATCATAGAAAAAGTATGATTCAGAAGGGTAGGGGGATTGTCGTTTCGTGATCACAAAATGAAAGAGTAGGGATAACGAATAACGAACGAAGAAACATGATTCTTCATGATCATGTTAAGTTTGATCACTTTGATTACGAATCACAGTCCAAAGAAACACGCCTAATGCTTAAGTACTTGTGATGTCGCTTATATATCTGGAGTATAATATTATTTTTAACTAATAGTTATAATTCCATATATATTTCATGTTTTCATTATTAATTCTCTTTATTTCGATTATTCTGTAGGAGCCCATTAAGGTCATTTATTAAAATTTTAAACAGTAGATGGTACTAGTCGGAAGTGAGCCATTGATCATACAAGATTCTGGGTGAACTTTTTCCTCAAAAAAATATAATATTATTATAAATTATTGTACATGAAAAGTACCGAAATTATCCTACATGTACAGTAATTACCGGACGGTTGGCAACGCTGATATGTATTCATATTATTTGTTACTAAAATAACTGCCTGCGGCAATTTTTTTGTATACTGAAAACGTTATAAGGATGAACTCACGTCATCAAAAAATATAACTAGATGAAGAAAATAGGGTGCTGCACTTAATGGTAAAAGCGAACTGTTATTTGCAAATTATTGATCAAAATAAATTATTAAATGAAGAATCAGTAATTGACATTACTTTGACAAATTTCTTTCCCTCAACAATGTTATAATATAATTTTAAAAATTACTGTACGTCAAAGTCAAAGTCCGGAAACAAATTTTTTGATGTTTGATACAATTAATCATGAATCTGATAGATCAATGACAACTCGATATAGACAGAAATTATGTGTCATGTGAACGTACAAAAATAATAAATAAATATAAAATAAATAAATATAAATATATTATCACGCTTTCTACCCATTACTGGGTGTGGCACTCTGCTGAAGCAGATCTCGGTAAGTGATATATTTTGCGCGTGAAGTGCGGTTACCAGTCGTCAAATCACGGCCCCCAAACATGTTAGTGGTGGAGGAGCCACAGGGATAGCTTTTTCAAATTATGAAAATTTGTCGCCTGTGGGAATCGAACCAGGGACCTCAGGATCCACAGGCCGACTTCATACCACTGAGCTAGCCATCCCATTAAAAAAAAAAAAATAATAAATATATGATCACGCCTTCTATTCATTACTGGGTTTTAATAATTATTGTAAATGAAAAAGAATTATTTTGAGTACATGAATCGAAACTGTTAAAATAAATGAAGGTAATAATATAAAGAAATTATTTTGATAGTTTTGACAGATAAAACGTAAAACTTTTGTGTAATTTTGTTTCAATTCCATGACTACTGATAGTTTTGAGGCAATCTTCGTCATGTTCAGATCTAATTTGTGCCATTACACAACATTCAAATAGCTATTTGCATAACTAGTGCCCGAAGACATACTTTGCACATGAGTGCAATTTTAAAGCATTCGCTTCGCTCGTTCTTTAATTTGCGCGAATGGTGCAAATGGCGTCTTCGCGCACGAGTTTTATACAATGTTTTTTGTAACGAACAAAAATTATATGATGGGGAATGAGGAAATTTATTAAATTTGAAGCATGAATTTATATTGACAGTTAAGTATGCCATGAATTGACATTTGTTATTTGAAAATAAATTCTTCAATTTTTTCTCGTAAAGTTTGTTAAAATATGTCTGTTTGATGGCGTTATAAGCTAATGTATCTACTTCTTTTATAAATTCCTTCAAATGTGTGTTTATAAATAAGTACAAATAACGTTTTAATAGTCAAAATTTAGAATCATATAAAATGGGTGTTTTTATCAATTACTTCGCGCACTAGTGCACAAAATCAAACTTTCCATCGGTTTCCAAGGTTATGTAAACATTATTTTGAATTCAGCGAGTACAAAAATGAATTTTGTGTATTGATTTAGCTGTATAATTTTATGTTCTAAAAGTTTCATTTGAAGCTTTTTGCTTAATATAATTAGAAAAGTAGGTAATTACAACCCGAAATAAGATTTGTGTTTCTATGCCATTTTTATTTTCTTATACACAGTATAAGGAAGTATTGTAATCGTGAAAAAAATCGTTGACGAGATTTTTGCGGAAATACGTGTTTGGAGGTCCACTGAATCCGTTTTGATCATTTTGTCAATGATGTCTGTGAGGGTGGGTGTGTGTGTGTGTGTGTGTGTGTGTGTGTGTGTGTGGATGGATGTGTGTCCGAGTGTACAATATCTCATGAACGAGATAAGATTTGTTAACGAAACTTGGTAATTATAAGTTTTGAAAATATGAAGAGCTAAGTTGATTTTGAATGAAATTGAAAAACCGGAAGAGAAAGTGTACTAGACACACAATACAATAAATTTCATTTATTTCAAAAATGAAATTAGTTACGAAAAAAAGTGTCAAATAAAAGATGTTAGCGAAAATATTTAAAACATAAAATGTTATTTGTAATTTTCCTGTATATGCGTCTAATTTTGAGAAAAACTAATTTATATATTTAATAATATATTCTAATAATCATAGTAGCAATAGAAATAAAAAAACAAAAACATGTTTAACATTTATATGTCAAATAAGAATTGCCAAACGCAAGGAGCAAGTCATAAGTTTTCAAATCAGCGTTTTTGATGCTATATCAATTTCCTTGATCAAATAGTAAGTAATTTTATATTTCTATTTCTATTAATATAAGTTTACTTTTATAAAATTTTGTTAGGAAGTTGATTATCTGTAATGAAAATGAAAAAGAAATCAGTAAAATCCCAAAATTTTAATAAATCCAGATAAATGCTGAATTACTGAAAAAGTAATTAATATTATATAACATTCATATATTCTAAATATTAAATATGCTGTGTATAAGAAAGTCGTGTGGTGGCTACACCAGATTTTTTTTATTGTAAACTAAATTTAAATATTGCACCAGATTTTTTTATGATTTTATAAAGTTTTTATCAGATTAGATGTCATCAGACAAACCATACAATGTTTTCAGTATAAATCTGCGCCTTTCCTGTAGTAAAAAGCTGTGTGAAATGAGAATAAATTACAGAATACATTTGCTTTAACAACATGATTTTAAAGGGACAGAGTGAGTTCTGAACGAAATGTTGATGGAACAAATTGATTGAACGACCCGTTGCTGCTGGTAATAGATTTGAATAGCATAAAGCGTAGGTAGCGAGGTAATAAAGCCATCAAAAAGTTGAGAGGCACTGTTCGCCATTAATTCCGTCACGATCCAAATGAATATTTATAGCGGGATTAATATCCAGGAGATTGGCAAAAAAATCATTTACCGGTGGTAGTTGCGGGGGCGGGGGCTTGGCCTCGTCAGGGGTGTTGGAGGCGGGAGACGGGGTAGGGCTGGCAGCAGCATCCGGGCTACTGGCTGGCGGCGACGGCTCGCGGGGGGCAGGCGTGTCGTCCATCGTGGGAGCGGCAGCGGGCACCGTGGGATCCGCGGGTAACTGCGGCGGCGGCGGTAGCGGACGCGCCGTGGCGCTGCTGGAGGTGGCGTCGGCTGCTGCCGGCGTCATGCTGCAAGGCGCCGCGCACAGCTCTGCGGTGCCGCCGCCTCGCGCGCCCTGCTCCTCCACCATGGCGGTCAGCCCGCCTCACCCACACGCATCCTTCAGAGCTCTGGGTACTGCAAATACAAACAGAATGAAAAGGATTAGATAATGTATGTAACGTCGTTAAAAATGTTTTCATTTTATATTTATTGGGAGAGATTAGGCTCAGTTGCATATTATGTGGAAAAAATTTAAATGAAATAAAAATAAACTGGAACTGCAAACACTGGATTATTCCAGTAAATTGGAAATTAAAATGGTTTTAATTGCTAATCTGTTTTATGAAACTTTTTTTTATTATTCAATTTGTACTATCCATATTCATGGGATGGCTAGCTCAGTGGTTTGAAGTCGGCCTGTGGATCCTGAGGTCCCTGGTTCGATTCCCACAGACGACAAATTTTCATAATTTGAAAAAGCTATCCCTGTGGCTCCTCCACCACTAACAGGTTTGGGGGCCGTGATTTGACGACTGGTAACCGCACTTCACGCGCAAAATATATCACTTACCAAGATCTGCTTCAGCAGAGTGCCACACCCAGTAATGGGTAGAAGGCGTGATGATGATATATATTCATTCTTTCACTTCCCTCTGATTGAATGAGAAACTTGTGCAATTTTTTTAGTCTAAGCAATTTTTTGCGACCTACTTAAGATAAACTTTTATGGAAAATGGCCATCAGTTCAATTGAATTTGGCAACCCTGCTTTAAGGTATTAATGCATCATTATTATTAATTTGTCGACTCTCAAAGGGACGAGCTTAAGTGATCTGTGCGATATCTGTATAATCAGTAATAATTAGAAATATATACAAGGTATGCACAGAAACGCGGAATATGAATTTAAAACAGGATTTTAAAATTATTTGAAATTGGCTCCCCTGTACATTTTAAAGCAAAAGTACAACAGTAAAAAAATAATAAAATTAAATTTTACGTTCTAAAAAATTAAATTTGCTATTCTGACATGTCTGTAGAACTAGATATTTAGAAAATAAAATGTGATATTTTTGACAAAAATCAAATAGCCATAAAAATAAAAAATTAATTAAACAAAATCTCATTTTGATAGCTCAGTCAACAAATTCTTATCTTAATTGTTGAGCTTAATTGTCAGAATGAGATTATGTTTTATTTGTTTTTTATTTTCATGGCTATCTGGTTTTTGACAAAAATGTTACATTTTGTTTTCCAAATACCTAGTACTAAATACAATATAGTGTAACAAATTTAAACTTTTTAAGTAAAATTAAATTTTATATGTTTTTATTGTTGTACTTTTGCTCTAAAAAGCCAATTTCCGCACATTTTTAAAATTCTATGTTAAACTCTTATGTTCCGTATTTCTGTGCACATCCTGTATATATAAATCGTGAGTAAATCCGCTTTTAGTGTAGGTGGATTTATGTACTCGTACGTATTACGTCAACTCGGGTGCTTGGTCGTTGGTCGCTTTTTTTGTTCCTCAAAATGCCTGCAGTTTTCAACCAATTTCAACAAAGAAAAAAAATGAAAATAAAAAATAAATTTAAAAATAAATAAAAAAGATATACTTATCTAATTGGCGAGTTTAAGATATGACTATTTTTCTATTTTTCCACGACCAGAATAAAATTTTTACAATGACAGAAATAATGAATTTCAACCCTCCATGCTGCTATTTATCGTTGTCAATAACGACGAGAGTAAAGTATTTAACTATTTTAGACCCGTTGCTATGAGAATATTAGTCCCTGTGCTAAGGAAAATGATTATGTCATCTTGACATTCTGTTTAAGTTTTATACGAAAAAAGAAGCAAACCAATGGCAACTACAATATTATATTTTTAAATAATTATTTATAATATTTTTAAGAATAATCACTTTATGTCTAGCTTTGGCTAGTGCTGCAAATTTACACCTCGGGAAAAATATCATGCACTTCTCTCACTTAGTATACAGGGTGTTCAATTTAGTTGTGCCACCATTGCTATCTCGAGAACTATAAGAGCTACAAGGTTGGTTAAATGAGCAAAAAAATACCATTTTTTAAATGTATTGCAAAACTACTAACAATTTTTTTTTTCGACCAGTGGTTCTCAAAACACTGGGTGCAACTTCCTTATTGTAAATGGGAACCTATGTTTTACATTAGCTTATTCGATTCAGTATTTTTTCCTGAATTCAACGACTATAAAGTTCAATTCCAAAACTACAAAAATTTTGATAAAAATTCAGAAAAAAAAATTAAATCGAATAAACAAATAAAAAAAATCTGGTGTGGTCACCACACTACTTTCTTATACACAGCATATTTAATATGTAGACTATATGAATGTTATATAATATTATTAAACATGTAATTTATGGGATGGCTAGCTCAGTGGTATGAAGTCGGCCTGTGGATTCTGAGAACCCTGGTTCGATTCCCACAGGCGACAAATTTTCATAATTTGAAAAAGCTCCCTCTGGCTCTTCCACCACTAACATGTTTGGGGGCCGTGATTTGACGACTGGTAACCGCACTTCACGCGAAAAAATATATCACTTACCGAGATCTGCTTCAACAGAGTGCCACACCCAGTAATGGGTAGAAGGCGTGATGATATATTTATTTATTTATTTAAACATGTAATTTAGTTTTTCAGTAATTCAGCATTTATCTGTTTGAAACATATAAAATATCAAATTTGTTTACGTATAATTTTTTACTAATGTTGACTACTTTATGTCTAACTTTACTGATGAGGCATATACAGGATGTCCGTTTTTCGAGCCTAACCCTTGGTATCTCAAGAACCGTGAGATACGAAGTCGATTAAATTGAGGCAAAATTGCCAAATTAGTTGACCATTTTAATGATATATTTGTTTTTCCGAAAAAAGACATGGATAACTAGATAAAGCGAAAATTAAAATTTATGTTTTTTGTTTCTATTGCTACCTATGATTATTGAAATATATTATTAAATATAAAAACTAGTTTTTCTCAAAATTAGACGCATATACAGGAAAATTGCAAATAATATTTTATGTTCCAAATATTTTTGCTAACATCTTTTATTTGAAACTTTTTTTCATAACTGATTCCCTTTTTGAAATAAATGGAGTTTATTGTTTTGTGTGTCGAGTAAACTTCCTCTTCCGGTTTTTCAATTTCATTCAAAATCAACTCAGCTCTTCATATTTGCATGAAACTTATAATTACTTAGTTTCGGTAACAAATATTATCTCGTTCATGAGATATTGCACACTCGGACACACATCCATCCACACACACACACACACACACACACACACACACACACCTACACACACACACAGACATCATTGAGAAAATGATCAAAACGGATTCAGTGGACCACAAAACACGCATTTCCGCGAAAATCTCGTCAACGATTTTTTTCACGATTTCAATACTTCCTTATACTGTGTATAAGAAAGTAAAAACAGGTTCCCATTTACAATAAGTAAGTTGCATTCCGTATTTTGAGAACCACTGGTGGAAAAAAAATTGTTAATAGTTTTGCAATATACTTAGAAAATAGAATAACATGTATACAATTTAAAGTGGTAAATAAAAAACACAAAAATCACAATTATAGTGCAAATAAATTGATTGATAAATCGAAAACTAAAAAACATGACCCGTAAACACTTATTGAACTTATATTGTAACATATTATACAGCGTGTTAAAAATGTTCCGGGACGGTGAAATATCTCGAGAAAAACACATCGAATCAAGAAACCAAAAAACACGTGTTTCATATTTTGCAAAAAAAGGCTTGTGCCTACTTGTGATTATGTTGATCTTTTTATTTGATTCAATGTTTATTTCTTGTGATATTAGACCGTTTTTTACTTTTCTTTCAGAATCATGTCAAAACTTATTTTTGCGTTTAGAGCGCCACCTATTCCGAATTGGAAAAAAAGTTTCAGATAAAATTTAACTTATTTTTTTTCGCAGAATACGAATCTGTAATAAAAAATGGGGGTTCCCATTTAAGGTTTCAACGTTGCTCCCCGCCCTACCCCCTGCGGGGGGGCTTGGGGTTTGTGTTTGGTGTGCATAGATAGGTTTTTGCAAAATATAAAACACGTGTTTTTTGGTTTCTTGATTCGATGTGTTTTTCTCGAGATATTTCACCGTCCCGGAACTTTTGTAACACGCTGTATTGTCAGAAAAGTGAGCGTGAGTAATTTGAGATGTTTTGAGCATGTGAAACGTACTGGGAAAGAAATATTAATGAAAGCTGTATAGGGGTGATTGGATGGATGTGATTGAAGGTTTGTTGCGTGATAAATGGTGCCGAATGTGATGAATAAATAAACTTGTATGGAGGGAACTATGAATGTGGTTGAAGCGAGGATGGTGTGTTAGCATGAGAATGTTTGATGAGGACTGACTATTTGCTGAATCTGATGAGTGAATGTTTTATGAATGATTCTAGGGTTCGTGGTACCCTGGGGTAAAAGTAGATTTATTTTCTAACCGGTATGCTACTTTTAAAGAGATTGGGGAGGGGTAGGGTCAGGTACAATACTTTCGAATATTTATGTTTTCCATACTGCACTGTTAAAATTGTGAACTTTTTTTCTTTTCTTGTCATTTCTTCTCACGAGTTCGCTAATCGTCTTTTTCCCAACCACGATTTAATATATGACTGGGATTAAACATCGTAGTCGGAGGACCAGTAGTTGAAATAAATATTAATTGTGAAATATACGAGACTGTAAGTACAGAGCACAAATCAGTAACAGGCAGATTCACAAAGCAGATTAGCGCTAACACCATTTTTACTTTCTTATACGAATCATGAACAAAATCGTTGACGAGATTTTCGCGGAAATACGTGTTTTGAGGTCCACTGAATCCGTTTTGATCATTTTCTCAATGATGTCTGTGTGTGTGTGTGTGTGTGTGTGTGTGTGTGTGTATATGTGTGTGTGTGTGTGTGCGCGCGCGCGTGTGTGTGTGTGTGCGTGCGTGCGTGTGCGTGTGTGTGCGTGCGTGCGTGCGTGTGTGTGTGTGTGTGGGGGTGTGTGTGTGTGTGTGTGTGGGTGTGTGTGTGTGTGTGTGGACGGATGTGTGTCCGAGTGTGCAATATCTCATGAAGGAGATAAGATTTGTTAACAAAATTAGGTAATTATAAGTTTCATGAAAATACGAAGAGCTGAGTTGATTTTGAATGAAATTGAAAAACCGGAAGAGGAAGTTTATTGGACACACAAAACAATAAATTCCATTTATTTCAAAAATTTTAATCAGTTACGAAAAAAAGTTTCAAACAAAAGATGTTAGCAAAAATATTTGGAACATAAAATGTTATTCGCAATTTTCCTGTATATGCGTCTAATTTTGAGAAAAGCAAATTTTTATATTTAATAATATATTTCAATAATCATAGTAGCAATAGAAACAAAAAACAAAAACATGTTTCACATTTATATGTCAAATAATAATTGTCAAACGCAAGGAGCACGTCATAAGTGTTCAATTCAGCGTTTTTGATATTAAATATGCTGTGTATAAGAAAGTCGTGTGGTGACCACATCAGATTTTTTATATCGTTTGTAACTCTCTTGCCAATGTCAGAAACAAGTTTATTTTAACTTGAGGTAAAGAGACTAATAATTAGCATCAAATTTAATAAAATTCTTGAATATGTTTTAATTTGAAACATAGTTATAAATAATATTAAAAATGGTGTTAGCCTTAATCCGTTTTTTGAATCTGCATGTAAAAGAAACAGAACATAATTTGTTATGAAATCCTTGGAATTGAGCTAGTTCAGTTGTAATATTACCATTACCAAAAATTTTAAAATGATGTCGTTGCACTTATTTCATAAAATGAAATAAGAAATAGAATAAAATAGGTAAAAAAATAATTACAGAAAAAATAGTAAAAGACAATTAAAATTTGAGCTATCTTTAAGTTTCGCGGATCCCTTGAGATCCTTTCACGGACCCCCGGTTAAAAATCACTGCTATGTTGTGTTTTGTAACGTTTACGTGTTTTTGTTTTGTTAGCATCGATCTTTATTTTTATTCGATATGTCCATTTTAAGAATATGTAAAAATAAAAATACTAGGTAAGTTTCAAACAATAATTTAATTTATTTCTCCACTTTATCTAATGATAGTCTAGCCGATCGAAATAGGTATTGTAAATAAATTATTGTTTCAAACTTACCTCCTATTTTTTTCGTTTTATATATTGAATATATTGATTAATCTATGTGAATTTAACAACCTGATGGGATCTGGCCTAAATGAGTAGTGAGAAAGACACAAACCATCATGTCGTTTGATGTTTGTAAAGTACACAAGCTTTGATAGTAATATTGTAAGCTGAAAGTCAATATTGTTCTGTTATATCTCGTAGGTATTGATCATCTCGTGAATACATTTATCAAGATAACATTGTTCTATTATAGACTCCAACTAAATAAATATCCCTGTCCTTTAATCACAGATTATTATGTACTACAGGTACCCTTAGCTATTATAATATGTGCTATTGTTATAGCTATTACCTCAATATACACAGTATGTCCCAAAAATAACGAAACTCTTTAGATATAGAATAAAACACGCATTGTATTATGTTTGAAACTTAATATTTATTCAAAATAGGTTCCATTTGAATCAATACACTTTTTAGAACGATCAACTAGAGCATGCATAGATTTTTTTATGCCATCTAAAGGAATGTTTTTTAACACCTGTGTCACGGCTGCTTGAATGGCTGAAATATCATCATAAAATGCTCCTTTCATGGCAATTTTCAGTTTTGGGAAAAGATAATAGTCACATGGTGATAGATCAGGCGAATACGGAGGGTGATCGATGACACAAATATGTTTTTTCATCAAAAATTCGTTGACTTTTTTAGCGACTTTTTGTTCTTCATTTAATTCATGTGGAACAAAACGTGAACAAACCTTTCTTTTACCCAAATCTTCAGTTAGAATTCTTCAAATAGTATTTTTACTAGTATCTAATTTTTCACCCAACATTCTAATAGTAAAATTCGCATCGACAGCAATGATTTCACGCACTTTTTCGACTAATTCAGCACAATTTCCGACTTTTAGACGTCCAGATCTTTCATCATCATTGAAATCTTCACGACCATTCTTAAATTTTGCAAACCACTTATAAACTTATGAACGAGATAAACAATCATCACCATAAACCTTTTCATCAATTGGTATGTCTCAGCAAATTTTTTGCCAAGTTTAACACAAAATTGAATATTTGCTGGTTGTTCCATTGTATTTTTACAACATAAACACAAAAACTACTGTCATTAAAATGCGCGTGAATTTTTAAACTGTCACCTGATTGCATGAAGTTGTGTGCGTTCCAAAGAGGAAAGATGTATCTTTCTAACAATGTATATATTCAATAGAATGCGCTATGTGTTCTATGATTTAAATTAAAAGTTTCGTTATTTTTGGGACACACTGTGTACGTTTTAAGATAAACCTTTTGCGATTATTTATAAAATAACAAATATTCCATTCATACAAGTAAATTGGATTTTTATATAACTATATTTAAGCCTGTGGTTCGATTAAAGCTGTTATTTATTTACTTGAAATTTGTAATAATTTTCACTTATAACATAACTAGTGCATTGAATATTACCGTTATTTTTTTTGAGCTCACGAGTGCTTTTGAAATATGCACGATTCGAAAACGAATGCAGATTTCCTAAGAGCAACAAAAGCCCGAGTGAATAGCGAGAAAAAAATCTGGAAACATTCAATGCACGTGTTATATTCGTTAAGAATATTGTTCAACGAAAAAAAAACCGAAAATTTTACAAAATTCATATTTCGACATGCTTATAATAATACAGGATGATCAAAAGGAATTGTTATAGTTGGCAATACAATTCCAGAGATCTTTTTATTCCACAGTTGTCACAACGTCAGGTAAAGACGGTAATGCAATTTGACAGTTCTAATAAATACAAATAGGTTATGTCGGGAGTCTGACAGCTAATAGAATTTTGACTTTTTAAGTAATAGAAATACTTTAGAAATAAATATAATAATAAATGTACTCAAATTTATATTTTAAATGTCACTGTCAACAACAGAAAATGAATTTATGTATCACGTTTACCAATTTCAAGTAATTTTTTTTATTGCCAACTTTAACAAGTCCTTTTGATCACTCTGTATATTAATATTAATATTTTGACATATGTCAGATAACTTTGTTGCTAGGTAAAACTGTAATTTTTTATACAGAAAATTATAGCGATCATTGTATGTCACGTGTCTGCGTTTTAACCAATCCAGTTATTATTATACTGAGAATAAAGCTCTTGTGATTTTTCCCGGGAATAATCTCTGAAGGTGCTGTTTTGTTTGTGACAAATGATAGGTAGATGTCAAATAATTATTTAAAACTGTCAACGCGTCAAGTAAAATGTGTGAAAAAATCGATTTAGTTCCATTTTCGATACAGAAATACACCAACAAATTTTGGAAATACCTTCCGTAATCAATCGATATTGATCCAGTTCAAAATCTTTTAAGTTGGATGAATCGACCTCAACAGCTAAGTCAACAAATAAACTAATTAAATATAGCTCGGGAGTTCAATAACTTATAAAATAATTCTCCAGGATCTTTCTCAAACTTGTTGCCATTTGGCAATAACCACTCAAGCCCTACGGGTTTTCGTGATTATTGCCTGGCAACAAGTTTTCGAAAGATCTTGCAAATTATTTTCACTTTATTCTCAGTCTCTTGTTATATTATTACTGATAATTGCACTAGAGCAAATTACCGCTGTAAGTAATAAGTTCACGAGTGCTTTTGTTACTATGGAAATATGCACTCGTCTTCGACTCGTGCAGTTTCGTAAGGCCTGTTGACAGATTTCCTTATGAAACTAGTTCTTTAATATACTATTTTATAATTTTTTCAAACTTTTTGTAGTACTAATTAAGCGGGATTTATAATTTACATATACCACTTTATTATATAGCATATGATCATATTACTCGATACCGTTTGTTAGCAAATTTAAATTATATCGATAAATAATAAATAAATAAATATATCATCACGCCTTCTACCCATTACTGGGTGTGGCACTCTGCCAAAGCAGATCTCGGGAAGTGATACATTTTGCGCGTGAAGTGCGGTTACCTGTCGTCAAATCACGGCCCCCCAAAGATGTTAGTGGTGGAGGAGCCACAGGGGTAGCTTTTGAAATTATGAAAATTGTTTGTCGCCGGTGGGAATCGAACCAGGGTTCTCAGGATCCACAGGCCAACTTCATACCACTGAGCTAGCCACCCCATAAAAATTAATATCGATGATTGTGTTCATATACTTTATCTATGTCTTGTACCTAAAAATTAAACTTACGGGTTGTCCATCATATTTATTAAATTAATTAATTAATAAAGAATATAAATACATTCTAAGGGAAAAGGATTTATACTCAGTACCGTCTTTTAATAAAGTAAAATATAAAGGTTCTTTTTCGTACTTGGCTCCAACACTTTATAACAGTATTCCAAACACTTTAAAATCTTTATCTTTGAACACATTTAAAAACCATATAAAATGCTTATTTAAGTTAAAATGAAATCTGTGATTTAGTTTGAATTTATAGTTAAGGGGGTTGAGCCGTTGAGCCTGCTAAAAAAAAGGTATTTTTTGATAATTTTTTTAGGACATTAGAATAAATTAAATCGTTTTGGGTTTTTAGCATGGTATAAAGTAATATTTCAGCTTTATTTTCAGAAATTTTCAGTAGAAACAATTTGTTTCTCTGCCATTGGCAGCCCTGCGAATAGAGAGCTGCAGGCGGTGCATTGGTCCAGTACTGAAACATCGACGAAAAAAATGGATTCGTGTTTCGGGTTCTAAATTAAATTATCTAAAAGGTAGCATAGGATTTTTTTTTAAATTCGCAAAATTGACAAAATGGCGGCGCTCAAAAAAAAAAGTTCAATTTTTCGTTGAAAAAATCCCTGCTAAAATGCGTATAAAAAATCGAAAAGTTGGTATATCCAAAAAATCCCATGCTACCTTTCAGATAATTCATTTCTACATAGAAAACCAAAAGAATCAGCAAAATTGATCGAATAGTTTCAGAAATCTCTGTCCCGCAAGGTAAAAAAATGTGGTTTCGAGAAAAACGCTTTAAAGATTTAAGTTTTATTTAAGTGCGGTTAACGCAAGATTAACAGCGACTTAATTCATTCTGTTATTCCGGCATCATAAACTTATTCTTCGGACTGTAGATACCGCTCGTCATCCTTTTTTGAAGCAGCAATCAGTTGTCGTGCCTCTTTGCTGCTCGCGTAACGCTTCAACACAGCGATGGCGATGCGATTTTCGTCGATCTTTTATACCTGCTCGGTTCCCTATTTCTCGCTGTATCTTCGTAACGACTTTGTATATCGAATTGGTATTTTGACACAACATTCTAGACAGTATAAAGATGCTGAAAATGCAAAAAAAATCGATTTTTAAAAAATTTTCAACGGGTGTCCTCCGTTAAGTCAAAATGTTGTGATTGAGATCCTAGCTTTGTTGACATCATTTTCTGTTTTTGTTTTGTATTTATTTGTACTGGTTGGGTGGAAGATCAGCCTGTGGCTGAACCTCGCCATTGATGTGAATCAATAAAGCTATATATTATTATTATATTATATAGCATAACATAGAATGACGAAAAATGACCAAATTTATTTATTTATTCATTTATTTATGTTACTCTGTACAACAGGAATTGATTCCCAATTACAGTATAGGATCGGGACTCACCGAGCCGCAGAGTGGTAGTAATTATAATTTCTAGCTTGAGTGGGAATAGAACTCGGGATCTCCGGATTCGAATTCCGTAACGCTACCCACTCCACCGTACTGCCGGACAAATTTAATTTCTTACGCTATGCTATGTTCTTTCGGGTATTCTTAGTCATATCGGAATCTCTGAAAAATGTTTGTTTATACACATATGTATCAAAAACTGATACAATTTCGGTTTATTATTTAGATTTTACAACTTACTTTTACTTCGTGTCTTTTTTAACAGCAATATATACAATAATAAAGCAGCTACTATCATAACTTCGCCATCATCCATTTTAGAGCACGATCAAAATTATAACTGTCGAAATAATACTGAATGTGGCAATAATCTAACACTTTGAATATAGTTGGGAATAATTTTTGTGCATTAAAACATAACAAAATGTTATGTTATACTATATTATGTAAACTATAAACCCGTCCATTTAAAATCAAATGTCACTTAAGTAAAAAAATGTCAAATTCACAGCAATATTTATTAATTTATTTGACATTAATTCTCGATTATATATTGTTTTACTTAATTAACACTTAATGTTTGAGGGACAGCAATTGGTTATAAGTCTAATTAAAAGAGTAAATACAAATTAAAATGTTTCCCATTATTGTTCTTTAATTTGAATACCAACTTAAACACGAACCACGTAGCATCTTGTTAACAAGAAAAACCCTAATTCCATTCATATTTGAACATCATAATTCATAATTAACGTCATTATTACCGCAGTACAACGACAGTTTATCTTCTATCTTGTCTTATTACAATTTGAAACCAAGGGGGTGATTCCAGGGTAGTCTAGAGGTTACATTGTGTGCGCAGTGGCAGCACCAGCGGCATCACACTGCCATGTAACAAAGTTAGATGAATAGCTACGCAGGGATGCAAGGTGTATGGGGTAACTACGCTGTATCTTACACTATAATTAAACCCTAATTACTGGGGTAACAATCCACCGCTAACAAACTTCCTAAATTGATGTATTGATATGATACAACGAAGTTGTGCCTGTGTTGTATACAACATTCAGATATTAGATTGTATCATGCTATAGCAACGGGAAATGAACAAAAATAATTAATGGAATTTAGGTTAAGTGGGGTTTTATTTTAATAATGAATAAATGTACAAAATACAGAGATGAACTTCTGGCAAAAGAAGTTAATCATCATTTGTGCCTTTTTAGATAATTAAAAACAAAATTTTTGTAAAATGTTTTTCACGAAACTGTCAAAGTTGATATTTACGTATATAATTCAGCCCGCTAAATTCACCTTTTTAGTAAACAGCCCGACAAATAGTATATTAAAATAATGTTTGCAATTCTACTAGCAAAACTCTAGGATTTATCATTCGCATGGGCGTCCACAGGGGTGGGGGAGTAGGGGCATACCCCCCTGGTGGAGACCGCGGCTCTCGAACTTTAACATGTAAAATTATAATTTTGTAATTTCCTGCTTCCCTAAATATTTTAAGCAAAAAAGCTTGAAACAACATTTTTAGGGCATAGCTTTTTCAAATTATGAAAATTTGTCGCCTGTGGGAATCGAACCAGGGACCTCAGAATCCACAGGCCGACTTCATACCACTGAGCTAGCCATCCCATTATGTAAATTTTGTGTTTGATCCAGTTATATCAATCTATGATAACAATAAGGCAGCGGTCTCACTGAACGAGTCGTGTCGTGTCGTTTAAAAATCGATGGTCCGGTCTCACTGATCGAGTTGTATAGATCGTTCGGTGTCAAGTACATTTCTCTTTTGACAAGTAAAAAATTGACAAATATGAAATTAAAGAATTTAGAATTAATTTATTTACAATTTAAATATAATAACCACATATTTCGTTCTGTAAAATATTTCTCCAGAAATAACATTGAATCAAAATACGCCCACTTCTTTGTCTTTTTAGCGGCAGAACCAAATGCTGCATAATTTTCTTGCCTCTTTGTTCTGTAAGTGCCCCTTAGCACTTGTCATTTACTTTTACATAAATTGGCTAAAATCAATTACAGTTTTAGTACAATTTCGTTAAATAAAATAATTGTAATCCTAAAATACAAATTTAACTTACCATCCTTTTTTTTAAAGCGTTCTGAAATGTGTCGGCAACATTTGTCAATAATATTTAAATTTGAATTCCCTGGCTTAGATTTATCATAAAGATCAATAAATTAATATATCAATTTCGCTTGAGGTCCACTATTTATCATTTGATTTGGTTGATTCCATTTTTACAATGAACTGTCATCAGATGACAAATAATAATAAACATATGCACATAACCTGTCATAAACTGACATCGAGCAGCATCGAGCGTCGAGTGAAATTCGAAGCAACTTGAAAATCAAACAACTCGACGGCACTCGACGCAAAACGATCGTTCAGTGTGACATCCGCCATTACAATACACGTGTTTGAAATTTGCTCGATAGCACACGATTGACGGTACTCGATCAGTGAGACCGCTGCCTAAGCGTATTCCATTTGCCATTTGGATAAGATCTAACTTACATTTACTGAACAAGGTCACTAATTTATTTCACTGAATTACTTTGCTGACTTTATTTCCACTACTAGAATTACTGATTCTAATTTACTTTGAAGTAATTCAGCCCAATAGGTGCAACAATTTGCTTAATTCAGTCCATTTAATTACATATATACATACATATATACATATCTTCACGCTATATCCCAACAAATGGGGAAGCACGAACCCTAAAATCACTCATAAAACATTCACTCATCACACCCATCAAACAATCAGCTCTCGTCAAACATTTGCATCCAAACACACCACCCTCACTTCAACCACATTCATAGATCACTCCATATAAACTCATTAATTTATTACACTCGAAATCATTATCACACAACAAACCTTCAATCACATCATTCCTATTCACTTATCATTCATTTTCTTTCTTCAACGTACATAACATGCATAAAACATCTCAAATTACTCACGTTTACTCCTAACAACGAATTTAATAACGAAACTAACAACGAATCTACAAAATTAGAAAAGATGAAAGTGATAGCCAGCACTTGTATATGAAAGAAAAGTCCACACAATGCAGTAACTGAAAATGAAACAAAAAGATAAGTTATATATATGTTGTCTAATTTACTAAACTGATTTAAGTGAACCAAGTGGCAAATGGAATACAGCTAATATGTCACCAAAAAATTAAATCTCATTCTAACATCAATATGCGTGCTAGAATATGTTTTTACTTTCTTATACGCAGTATAAGGAAGTATTGGAATCGTGAAAAAAATCGTTGACGAGATTTTCGCGGAAATATGTGTTTTGAGGTGCACTGAATCCGTTTTGATAATTTTCTCAATGATGTTTTTGTGAGTGCGTGTGTGGATGGATGGATGGATGGATGTGTGTCCGTATGTGCAATATCTCATGAACAAGATCAGATTTGTTAACGAAACTTGGTAATTATAAGTTTAATGAAAATACGAAGAGCTGAGTTGATTGTGAATGAAATTGAATAGCCGGAAGCGGAAGTTTACCAGACACACAAAACAATAAATTCCATTTATTTTAAAAATGGAATCAGTTACGAAAAAATGTTTCAAATAAAAGATGTTAGCAAATATTTGGAACATAAAATGTTATTTGCAATTTTCCTGTATATGCGTCTAATTTTGAGAAAAACTAATTTTTATATTTAATAATATATTTCAATAATCATAGTAGCAATAGAAACAAAAAACATAAATTTTAATTTTTGCTTTATCTAGTTATCTATGTCTTCTTACGGAAAGAAACTAAATTACATGTTTAATAACATATATTCTAAATATTATATATGCTGTGTATAAGAAAGTCATGTGATGCCCACACCAGATTTTTTTAATGTCGAAACAGAGGGAATTCATTATTAGACTGTCAGTTTCTTTCTAAATCAATCAATAACACGATTACAAACTATTTTCGTCTCCTTGGTTAAACATTCATATTTACAATACCATCAAAACAAACAAGTTAACTTTTTCAGCAGTTTCCTGCCCTGCTTACGATTAACTCGACCTAGTAATGATCGAATAGCTATTTACACAATCGATTCGACCACTTCTCGGTCAAATTAGACTCGCATTCAACTCTGTCGATTTATTGTCATGTGTAAATCCAGCTTTATAGTCGCAAAATCAAGACGCCCACATATTTTGTTAGCGGGGGTGGAGCTACAAGGTGAAAATAAGTTTGTAACATAGTTGGGGAGGACTCGAAATTAACAAAGCATCCCATTACCGCGCTCGAATATCCAATGTTAACAAGCACTTTACTTGTATCCACTAGAAAACTTTGCTGTTAAAATAATGTACTCGTATGTTGTATAATAACGTTGAAACGTTGTATGCATGTACGGTAACTATAAATTCTTCATTTTACTTCCCACGCGACTAGCGGAAGTATTGTAATCGAGTCAAAAACTCATTTCGTCTCGAATGAAAATCTTTACGTTTATTACCCTTAGATCGTGAAAACAGGATTAACTCAAGTCTGTCTGTAAAGATAACTTTAACCATCAAGATTAAAGGTTTACGGAAAATCAGTCACGTGACTGAACAGCATACCAGGTCTCTAAATTTTTTCCTGACATTGAATGTTAAAATTTTCACTAGGCGATATCTCTGTACCTTTTAATTATACAGCAGAAATGAAATGAAGAAATATGTTTAACAAAACACTGCATCCAATGACCATAAAGTTAGTTGCTCTACTGTTTTTTATGAACGAGTTAGAAGCAATAGAAAATTCTTGTTTTAAGGCAATTATCAGAGAGTCATAAAAAATAATACAATAATTATTTGTTTGGTATTTCTGACAGATCTGACATATTTTTATTTATCACATCAAAAACAACTTTTTTTCAAGATTAAATATTACCCTATTTCCAGTCACAGATTCTAATAATAAAAAATCTGGTATGGGCACCACACGACTTTCTTATACGCAGCATATTTAATATTTAGAATATATGAATGTTATATAATATTATTAAACATGTAATTTAGATTTTCAGTAATTCAGCATTTATCTGTTTGAAAAATATAAAATACAAAATTTGTTTACGTATAATTTTTTAGTATTGAGTACTTTATGTCTAACGGATGTCCGTTTTTCGAGCTTAACCCTTGGTATCTCAAGAACTGTGAGATACGAAGTCGATTAAATTGAGGTAAAGTTGCCAAAATTAGTTGACCATTTTAATGATGTATTTGTTTTTCCGAAAAAAAGACATAGATAACTAGATAAAGCGAAAATTAAAATTTATGTTTTTTGTTTCCATTGCTACTATGATTATTAAAATATATTATTAAATATAAAAATTAGTTTTTCTCAAAATTAGACGCATATACAGGAAAATTGCAAATAACATTTTGTAAATTATATATTTTGCGCGTGAAGTGCTGTTACCAGCCGTAGAATCACGGCCTCCAAAGATGTTAGTGGTGGGGGAGCCACAGGGGTAGTTTTTAAATTATGAAAATTGTTTCTGGCCTGTGGGAATCTAACCAAGCTTCTCAGGATCCACAGGCCGACTTGATACCACTGAGCTAGCTATCCCATAGGGTTTCACTGAATTAATTAAACAAAATATACAACAAATTTATTTATCGATTTCGGCTTATATGAGCTGTATTCCATTTGCCACTTGGTTCACTTAAATAAGTTCAGAAAAATTTGACACATGACTAAATGAACTGAATTAAGCAAAATGATGCACTTAATGGGGTGAATTACTTCAAAGTAAATCAGAATCTGTAATTCTAGTACTGGAAATAAAGTCAACGAAGTAATCCAGCGAAATAAATATGTGAACTGGTTCAGTAAATGTAAGTTAGATCTGATCCAAAAGGCAAATGGAATACGCCTATGGCCATCACCAGAAGCAATCGTCGACTGAAAAATATACAAGAATGTTTTTCAGTCGACGATTCGGTGAAACTACACATACATTAAATGTTTGATTTTATATATGTTTCAAGATGTTTCACCATGTGCCTGCGGCTCAAACCTTTAATTCTACACAATATTTTTTTATATAATCATATAAAAACTCTTGAAAAAACATTTAAAATCACTTTTATACAAGCGGAAAAGTTGCTTGTCCCTTTATTGCTATTGAAGTGTAAAATAAACGCTTGTTGCTAGGGAAACGATAACTTTCCGTTGTCAAATGACTGCTGAAATAACATTCTTCGCGACATGATCGTATACAAATATTATTTTTGGTTATAACTAACTTGATCTATAATTGTTATGAATTTTACACCATTAAATGTGCCAAAAAAATTGAATATAAAACTTTATTTTCTTTCTTTATTTGTAGATAAAGCTACATTCTTCATTCTCACTGGGGCGGGGAGATTAAACCCCATCCATATTCCCCTTCCCTTGTGTAACAGGATGGTTATGAGGTAACCATTGCTGTACCCCCGAAAATACTGCTCTTTATCCCCGCTTTAAAACAGAGCGTCTGTTTTCGAGCGGTAGTGTCAGCGAAGTCAAGTTCGCGTCTTCGGCAGATTAAAGGCTGATTTATAATGAAGTAAAGTAAGAGGTAACGCAAGTGCAGTAAAGTAACGCAAGACATGAACGTACGTAACAGCATATACCGCTTTATAATAAAACGTAACACGCAGCAGTAACGTAAGGCAAGGAGTTCGCCAACTTTCAACTTCTTGCGTTACTTCTTGTACCTCTGACCAATCAGGAAGCATTATTTCAAACTTCATTGCAGAAAGCTATATTACCGATCCGATATATTTGTTTGGTTCCATCTGTCTTCTGTCTTTGTAAACGCTTTGGTTGACCATTTTGAGTAATTTGTGTCTTTTATTTTGTATTTCTTTATTATTATTGCTGTGTTCTGTGATTATTATCATGGATGATAAATTGTTGATTCAGTTAGTAGAAAAATATCCATTTATGTATAATAAAACAGAAAAAGAGTTTAAAAACATCAAATAGAAAAGCAGAATTTGGGATTAAATCTTTTTTCATTTTTAATAAAATTAGTAATAAAGCAGCCATTTCATCCTCACTGTCCGTTGTAAACTAACTTTTTATTACAGTCCCAAGTCACTAAAATACTTAATGTAACCTAAAATGCTATCTCTTTTTGTATGACATAAACGTCAAATTTAAACTGACAGCTGTCGAAGCGCCACGTACAAAACGCTCTGTGATTGGCTACATGTAACCATGCTTACTTCATTATAAATCACACAAAATGTTTACTTTGCGTTGCGTCTTCGATTGCGTTACGTTTTACGTTACTTTACTTCATTTTAAATCCCGCTTTAGATGTGACCAATACTTCATCCGTTTCTACTCTTCGCGCGGATTTAGATAATACCGCATCCGTTCCTACTCTTCGCGCGGATTTAGATAATATTCTATTAATTTATGTTTTAGCTTAATTTCTGTGTTTTTCAATTATTCCGTTAAGTTTGTAAATAAAGTTAAGGGGTTTTACTGTCTGTTATTATTCAACAAACAACTGTTATTGTCATCAAGAATAAAATACCGCTCGCGATGTGCATATCCAGCTCGTGTTACACGCCTGGAGACCTATTCTAATTCGTTGGCGACCGTTTGACGTCATATTTGGCGACTTTGATACTGGCGCCATCTGTTGATGTAGTTAAAAACTACAGTCCTGACGTCATTATTGGCGACAGGTCGCTTAAGGGAGTCGCATATGCTGGCGACTAGTACAAGGCGGTTGAGAATTGTCATGGCATCAGTTGCATAGCATTTTTTTGGTTGATTTGTTTTAAAGTTCGAAAAGTTTTAAAGTTTATGTGCACTGTATATTATTATAAAATGTAAATAAGATCTGCCAAATATTGAACAAAATCCAGCTGCAGATGTACATTACCTACAATTAGGATAACAATATCGTCGTCTACACATTAATAATAATGTTTAATGTAACGTTTATTTAAGATTTTGTTAAAATTTATATTATTTATTTTTTAAATATTACTAATTGCTTGAATATTACTAAAAATTACGTCAATTTATGATATGTCAAGTTTAAGCAACAACACATTAATATTTGAGTATATCAATAAGTGGCTGTCAGAAATTATAAGTACCAACACAAAATACTCCATGGTTCCTATAAATACCAACGTAAGAAATTAAATTCCTCATGATATTGACTGCACCGTAACGTCATTGACTTAGCAACTGAAACTAGTCGCCAAGAATTAGAATAGATCTTCTGATCTTGTGGTAGCAGGGCTCGGCTGACGCTTCGTCCCATAATTGCCACTAATTAAATTTCCATTTGCAAACAGTTCTCTTTCCTGTTGATCTGATATCCAGCTGACAAAAGTTACGTTTCTATATGAAGTTTTTATACATGACGTGAATTTGGAGCAAAAATTTTCATAATAACCAAAAGTAAAACTCTCATTTATTGATTTATGACTCATTTATCAGGGAAATGAAATGACAGATAAATGAAAAATGTAGCTTGGAACCTACAGCATAAATTGCAAAAATGATTCATTTTTTGATACGATATTTTTTCAATTATCTGTTATTTTATCCCAGCATTGGTAAACGGACCCTAATGCCGGTGACATATATAGAGTTTATACTCTGAGTCTACATTTGACTGCCAAAAATTGAAACGCCTCTATTTTCAACAGTCAAACTGGTTTGTTTACTATCTTCACTTTGTTGTTTGACGTATGAATTATTACTGTTTATGACTTTGTTTGATATTTTGTACATATTTATAATTAAATTCATTTACTTTATACACAGTTAGATACTTTTAAGTTTTTATATTTCATTAAGGGCTTATACTACCCAGCAATTTTTTCTCAATTTTTTTTATTGCCTTAAATGATGCATAAACTATTTGAAAATGATATTCAAAAACTATTTTGGGAGACAATCTATGAAAAACAATTTCTATAGCTTATTTTTTGAGACGCCTTTAAGCGCTCTTAAACGTTTGAAAAGGCCGTTCAGCATCGAATCATTAGAAAAGCGTTCGAGAAAACCTTACGTAGATTAGAAAAGAGGCTGGAGAGCGAAATGCACGTTTAGAAAGATAGAGTGGAGCTGGGATAGCAGAGTAAAGGTAAAAAAATAGTATGCGTATATTTTGAATATTTCATATAGTAACGCGTTTTTCTCGAAACTGTTTTTCAAATTGGCGTGCAGTGTAGTTCGCTCAATTTTTATCGGGTTTATTTGAAATTTTAACTGTAGCTTCTTAGCTAGAGTATCTTTGGAAGTACACACGATTTTTAAGAATGATAAATAATTACATTTGCATAAACAATTTAAGTTGGTTTTTTGCCAAAAAATAAAAAAAAAATATATTAAAATTGATGCTAATTTTTGAATTTTCAAAGAAAAAGTAATGTAGATTAAGGAAAAATTTTTTTTTTGCTCTAAGTGGTGTATGGAGACTGATACAGTGCACACCGATTTCCTCTAAAAAAAAAACACATTTTTATATACCTTAATACATGTAAAATAAAGTCTCAAAATTTCATTTTAACCCATTAATTAGTAATCGAGAAAAAAATCTAAGCAGACTCAGAGTCTAAACTCTATATGTGTCACCGGCATTTGTATGGTACTATTAGAATAAATTTCACCGAATTTTTGAGGATGTTTACATGAGAGAATGTGAACAGTAGAAACTTTTAAGAGATTGATCTACATCATTACAAAATGTAACTAAATGAATTATGTAGTATGTTTACATGGTAAATCTTAACTCGGTTTTAAATTATATTCCCTTATTATAGTTTAGCTCTTAAAACTAGTGTAGATTAAGTATGTTTAAAAATACGCTTCATCTTTGTAAATTTTTCAAATCAGCTCCAGATTTGAAATAAATATTCAAGGCAACATAATCGCGAATCAATTGACAGATCAGTGACAACTATAGTCAAAAGTATGACACTTAAATGTGTATCTCAATAACAGAAATCATATTGTTATGTTTTAAGCATGTGAAAAGTACGTCGAAAGAAGATTAATGTAGGTGTATCGGAGTGATTGGATGGATGTGATAGAAGATTTGTTGCGTGACGAATGATTTCGACTGTGATGAATAAATGAGCTTGTATGGAGGGAACTATGAATGTGGTTGAAGCAAGGATTGTGAGTTAGGATGAGAATATTCGACAAGGACTGATTCACTGTTCAACATTGTTTTGTGACTCGGTTCTCTTTATCTGTAACTGATTCCTTTCGCCACAATGAAGGAAAATCAATGATATAATGATCATGATTTGCTTTTACGATCGGGATATTAATTTTATATGATTTTGGGGTTTTTTTTACAGATTTTGTGCCCTAAGTTTGTTTTGGATGACCAACAAAAGTTTTCTTTATTCCACAGGGCGAAAAAATCTGGATTTTTCTCCGGGTAACTTTTTTTTTAAATTAAAGGTAATTAAATTCTCTACATATTTTCCGAGGCAAATTTTTAAATAGCTTTGTCAAATTTTATTATGACATAATAAACTGTTAAAAAACTTTAACAAAATATTAAGAATTTAAGTAATGAATCAATATTGCAATTTTCATAAGAAAATAACATTTTTTTTGTCTACACAGAGTAGATAAACTATATAGTAGTAAAATCAAACTGGTTTACAGTTTATTATGTCATTAATAAAATTTGACAGAGTTATTAGAAAAATCTGGCTCGATAAATGTGTAGGGAATTTAATTAACTCTAAATAAAAAAAAATAGCCCGATCCGATGGATACTAAGGTTTCTAGAGATTTTTGAACAGTAAAATCCGGATTTTTCCCATTGTGCATCCTAGACACATTCGATGGGTACCCTTTGTACTAGAAACGGTAAAGTGGTATCGTACAAGAAAAAAAAATTTATGAGATATGTATTCTGTAATATAGGACTATACTGTTTTAACATTGTTTGTTTTTTAAATTTTAAATCCTTATACTTTCTTGCTACTATAAGTACAAATTAATTGAAATTATGTAATTATTATCGTAATTATAATGGGGTGAGTGGCTCAGTGGTATTAAGTCGGTCTGTGGATTTGAGAACCTGGGTTCCATTCCCGCAGTCGACAAACAATTTTCACCATATTAAAATTACCTCTGTGGCTTCCCCTCCACTAACAACTGTGAGGACTGTAATTTGACGGCTAGTAACCGTAGTTCACATGCATAAATATATCACTTATCGAGATCTGTTCCGGCAGAGTGCTACACCCAGTAATAAGTAAAAGGCGTGATAATATATTTATTTATTTATTTATGTTGTATACTTCAGACAAAATAGAATAGCAAATGTGCAATGAATGTGAAAAATGGAATTTACCTTAAAATGTATAAAATATTGTTGTGTACCTGAATGTATATCTACTGCGAAGAACAATCGAACAGCTAGGTTCCACAAATTATACTTACAATAAAATTAACTACAAAGATAACCTATCTAGTTGCTAAATTACGTATCTAAACTAAAAAATTAAAATTACTAAAACTAACACTGAACTATAATATACCTAAATTATTACTAAAAACTTGTAAAATACTCATAATATAAGAAGAAAACGAAGAAATACTACAGCCTGCAATGTTACACTTACAGATTCAAACAAAAGTGCTTCTTTGTTCCACTTTTGACAAATAGATTTCTGCGCCATCTTTTATTAGTGAGATATTCCAATAATTCTTTATAGTAAGTTTAGTATTTCCTTGCTTATTTATAATAATGGCGCCGATGTGAATGCACAGATTTTAATGGTTGTTGTTGATCCCAGTCCACTTTCAGAGCTTCTGTCATCAATGAGCAACCAGCAATAAATTCTGTCAATTATTTTTTTGTCGTGTATTCGTCGTGAACAAGTAGTAATATGTCACACGACACCATAAAAATTGCTTACTTTGACCGGTTTTGTCGCGCATGCGTCATCAGCCAAAACTTCTGTCTATCATTTTTATTACTTAATTATACCAAAGTCTATAATTTAAACAGAAAATTAACCTGTAAAAAATATGTCAACAACCACCCTTAAAATCGGTGCATTCACACCGACGTCATCTATAGTTGCCACCCGTTTCCAAATTTAATTTTCTTTTTTTCATGTTTATCATGACATAATCTATAAAAAAATCTATTTCTGTCACTGGAATAAATGAGACATCATTTTGCACCCTAGCTCTCTAACTAAAAGGCGATATGATAAACTTATATTTTTATCCACAACTCATATATAATAAAGACATTATTACACTGATTTCAGTTGAATTATATGGCTCATAAAACACTAGTGGTTTATATTCCATAAAGCTACATTCACAAATCGAAATTAGTTTTTGTTTTATGTTTTCCATTTTTGTTTTAATAACCTTGTAGACATGTTATCTTATGCAGCCATTCACAAATCAGTATTTAGTTTTAGTTTGCAAACTTCAAACATATGTTTTAGTTTTACGTTTTATACTTAGGAATATACCAATAGCACGAAGCGTAGAATGATGTAGTGATATATACTTGTCTCTTTCTAACATCCTTCGCATTGACGATAACCTAAGTTTGTTTTTATGCGAGTGTCAAAATGAATGAAAATAAAAACAAGATTTTAATACCTACTTTCCTATTATGATAATATTTACCTTACTCTTCCAAAAAATACGAAAGTAAACAAACAACATATGACAGCTTGTGTAACTTAGTATATCTGACAGTTGCATTTACTGTATTACCGATCTTCAGAGTATAGCCGATATTTTAAAATTTATGATAGATGTCACTACTAATTAAAATCGACAAAAGCAAAACTATTTGTGAATGGCACCTAAATGGCACAATAAAACATAAAGCATAAAACAAAAACTAATTTCGATTTGTGAATGTAGCTTTAGGCCCGTATTTATGAACGCTCCTTAGTAGTTCCTTAACTTAAGGTTTCCTTAGTTACCATTCCTTAACCAAATTCGTATCTATGAACCTCCCTTAGTTGTTTTCTTAAGGAATTCCTTAGGACTTCCTTAAATTTGACACTTCTATCCTTAAGGTTTCCTTAGTTACCATTCCTTAACCAAATTCGTATTTATGAACCTTCCTTAGTTGTTTTTCTAAGGAATCCCTTAGGAATTCCTTAAATTTGACACTTGTATCCTTCCTTAACGTCAAGGTAGGTTTCTATCAACCTTAGCAGTTAATTTTATAACATTATAGAGAATAACAGCGACGATTTTTTACACATTTTGCAATATATGGCTGAAATATCTCAGAGAGTACCTAAAAGAGCATTTATTACTCAACATTTTTAATAAAATTATTAAACTTATTTGTAAAATTTTGGTATATAAAATAGTTAAGTTTAAATTTACATTCCACATATTCGAAAATTGGTGTTACAATCAAAAATGTATTACAAAATCACATATTGCATACTCGCCAAAACACAAATTCAAATTTCTTTCGTACATCAAAACAATAAAATATTTCAAAATTTAAGTAATTTATTAAGGGGAATTCAAATAATAAAAAACAATCTAATTTAAATCATATCATTTTAAAATATTTTCGAATTCTATTTTCTTAATTTCTAATTCAATTTCGGCCTGTTCACGCCTTAGAACTTTTTCCTTATAAATTTCTTTAGCAGCTTCGACTTTCCACTTAGCTTCTTCCTCCAATAGCATGGAAATTTTCTCACCTTCTTTAATTTGGCATTCTATCCATTTAACCCCATATATCTATTTCTTTTTTTAGACTAACTACTTCACTTTCTTTATTTTCTGGTATTATTTCACCTTCCACATTTCATTCAATATTAGTAGTAGTATTTTCTTTAAAAATATTAAAAGGAAAAACAAATAAATTAAAATTATTATACACAACATTTTATTATAGGATTCGACATTTTATCTTTTAAAATATAAAATTCACTTTGTCCTGCCTCGCTTAGACTGACCATATCGCTATCTAATACACCTTCTATTATTATCTATTAACAAGGTCAGTAATATCAGTAGATATTTCTTTTGGTGCTGGTCCTCCAGCTGTACGTAAAACGTATTTTTTGACAGATGCAATGTCTTTTTTGCGCTCAGATTTTAAATTGTCCCACAATTTCCTAAAATGGTTTTCTGTTCGTTAAAATTAAATATAAATTCGTGCGATATATTTGTTGTATAATATATTATTACTATTTATTAAGTACTTACAGCTTGATGTTCTGGAATAGAATTAAATTTGGTGGTAATTTAAATCCATGCTTTATTTTTATTTTGAATGGTACCATTGTCTGTCTTTTTATTTTCTATATTATTTTATATAATTCTTTTAAATATTCTTTTTCTAGTAAACTGAAAGATGATGTTTGTTTTCTATTTTTATCTTCCATTTATAGAATATAATGACAGTGATAATGCGTAAAAATATTTTGACAGATACTGTCAGGTATAGGTAAATTTCCATAGCAACACAATTCATAATTCTTATTGGTTGTTCTTATGATGTTTTCTATAAAGGTCACCTTTATCGTACCTTAATAAAGGTTTCCTTAATAAAGTAAAGGAAGGTTTATAAAATACTATTTCAGTTAAGGAAACCTTAACCTTAAGGAGTTCTTAAGGAATCCTTATTAAAGGTACACTTAAGCGTAAGTAAAGGAACTCCTAAGGAGCGTTCATAAATACGGGCCTTAAACACTGTAAAAAACTTGTTACTTAGCAACCACTTCATGATCTACCGTAATTTGAGAAACTGTATATAACTGAATCAACGTTAAACGTTACGACCAATCTTTTTCGATACCTATAATTATGGGTTGTGGATAAAATTTTGTATTACACTTGTGTTTTATTGGTATATAATAAATAACTATTATTTTTAAATATTTCATTAGTTTTCATGGTTTCACTAAGTTTTTTTCAGGATAGATGACGTATGTAATCCCTTTTCACGTTGTCGAGTAAAGCAATAGTGACATTTTTATAATAATTCATATTTGTGTACGTATCCTTTTATTTAAAATTTATTGAATATAAAAGTAAATTTATTGGTAACCTATAAAATATCGGCAGCGTTATTTTATATTTTACATATTTTATACGCAGGTTCACATTTTTATATTAGCCTACACGCTTCCATAAAAACAACATACATACATACATATTTTCCAAAGCAGTCCATTTATATTCCAGCCAGTAAACCTATCCGAATAACAATTTTCCAAGATCAATAGCACATTACTTCAATCATCCAAAATCCAACTTGAATCCACAGATCTGAAAGTTGGATAAAAGAAACAGTAACAGAAAAAAATCAGCTCTAAATTATGATAATCATATCTGCACGTCTTCGCTTAGGTACCTACTACGAAAAATTCCGAGATTTTATATCGTCGGAGAGGCTTGGCTTTATAAAATATTTCTTGTGCTCTCTGGAGTCTTCTGAGTAGGGGTGCAACGCAACATGAACGAATGTAGTGGCGTAACAGAGTCGGACTGGCCAGAGCGGAAAATGTTCCAACAATATTTTATGCGACAACATTTTGCGGTTACTTAAACACAACCCTGTATTTTGTAACTGTGTCATTATATGTTAATGATCGATACGTTAATGATAATTTTTATTTTTCATAGTTGTTTTACAGATGATTACAATTTCGGTATTCTGAGACCAGAAAAATGTACCTTGATATTTTTATATTATATTCTTGCATATTGTTTACTAATACTGTTATTATAATAGTATATTATATAACAAGCATCGAAAGTGTAAGATAACGTGCGAGTGTACAAATTGAAAAATAAGGTGCGCCGAGTGATTTAAGGAAGTACTAGCGTGAAAAAAAATTTTGCAGATCGGAATGAAATTTGGCGCACGTAAACATTGGATAGTCATACGCATCCTGTTAAAATATGAAACACATTCATCGTCTGTGAACAAATATATTCGCTTGTAAAGTTGAGTTCTTTTACACGGGGCTTATGGCGATCATCACTCAGAATCGCACATATTTGGTTTGTGTACCTCTAAAATTTTGCAGTTTCATTTGAAAAACTAGTATGATGTTCTAGAACTATCCATGTATATTGTATCAGAAGGAGAAAGTTTTTTATCGTTTAGTAATGGTTATATAGCCATGCAAAATCTTGTTTTTAACGAAAAATTAAGAATCTCAATTTATAATATCAACACCACACGATGGTATGGTATTTGAAAATTCACTAGACCAATAACCTGTTAACAGTTCATAATATTCAAATCATAATAGGTATAAAACACTTATTTTATTCAATTTTTATAATTTTTGAGCGTCAGTTTCGCCACTCGACAACCGATGACGCCACCGTCACACTAGTACTACCTTAAGAACACAAACACAGTTATCATACTTTAGAGCGAGTTTTGTACACTATTTTTTAGACGATAATATTTCTAAAAAAAGTTTACAAGAGCAATGTTGTTACACTTTGACAGCTGATGCGTTATTGTAGGAAAGCGTTGACGTTTGACGTTTGTGGTTAGGTATTGTGATACCAACTGTACTAACTGTAATATAAAAATATTGAATAATACAAAAATATTAGTAAATAAATAAAATGTATCATCACGCCTACAACCCATTACTGGGTGTGGCACTCTGCCAAATCAGATCTCGGTAAGTGATATATTTTGCTCATGAAGTGCGGTTACTAGTCGTCAAATCACGGGCCTCAAAGATGTTAGTGGTGGAGGAGCCACAGGAGTAGTTTTAAAATGTTGAAAATTGTTTATCGCCTGTGGGAAACGAACCAGGGTTCTCAGGATCCACAGGCCGACTTGATACCACTGAGCTAGCTACCCCATATTAGTAAATAAGTAATTATTAATTTTAAAAAAGACATTATTATTATTAATTTAAAAAAATAAGATTAATCGGTGCAAAAGTGTTGAAAAATCAGCCATAACTTCAATTGAAATAACTATACAAATTCTTTTCATCTATTTTATTATTTTCTTTAATCGTAACGCCATCTGTTGTCAATCAGTAAAACTTCACCTGATATATTAGAAGTGTGTGTTATACTAACATATCAGTGTATGTTATGATCAACTTTTCGTAGTAGTTTATGATGTTGTTATGGTTACTTTGAAAAAAATAATAATATGACAGCCCATTGACAGTTCCGTAAAAAGTGTAGTTACAAATAATATTTTTTTTATATACTGGCAGTTTTGTACGAGAACAAAATGCATGAAAATAAAATGGAAGTAACAGAATAAATGATTTTGGTCACATAATGCCGAAATGGTGGTAATTTGCAGATTATTCATACAAAAATAACGGTTATCATTAACTTATCAATCATTAACAGATTCTCTCCCCTCTCCCCTTCTATAACTCTATCATTATTTGTTAACGATCGATAAGTTATTATTATTTTTTATGAATAATCTGCAGATTACCACTATTTCGGAATTCTGTGATCAAAGTTATTTATTCTGTTCCTTCTATTTTACGCATTTTGTTCTTGTACAAAACTGCCAGTATAAAAAATATTATTTTGAACCACATTTTTATGAAACTGTTAGTGAGCTGTCATTATATTATTTTTTATAATAACAGCTACATATATTAGTAAACAAAATCCATGAATATAACATAAAAATGTTAGGGTAAATTATTCTGTTCTTAGAATACCGAAATTGTGACCATCTGTAAAATAACAATCTCGTCTCGAATTTGAGACCATAATATAGTCTTCGAATAAGAATTTGACCTTGAGATTTTATCCTAATCGCAATCTCAAATAATGACTCGAGACGAGATGAGATCGAGAAAAAATCTCGTCTCAGCGGTATCACTAGAAGTAATCTAGTCAAATAAATAAATGATCTAGTTTAGTAAGTGTAAAATAAATCTGATCCAAAAGGAAAATGAAATACTCCTAATGTAAATCATAAAAAATAACCTACTTCTAACACTAATATTAGTAGAAAAAATGTTTGAAAAATAAATTTTTTGACAGCTGTATAATAACAATTTTATTTGTTATTATCACGGTATAAGTGGATGTCATTGCTTTTTTTGGAAAATAACCTCACAAAAACTGCGCTATAAGCGATTAGGTATATTGGAAATATATCAGAACCACGCAGCATATGTCCCTTCGAGCGCTGCTGTCAGTTTTTTGTCATATTTTACGGTGATCTGATTGTGATCAGTTTTTAAAAAGTAGAACATGTTCAAAAATACTATATACCATATGTTCCCGGATTGAATTTACAAGAGGAAAAATCTTATATTTGATTTTACGAAGATATATCAAGGGAAGAAAAGAATTTGCATGACTTAAAAAGCATACATTTAGTTAATGCAAGATTATTTTAGTATAATGTTTTTTCACATTTTGTCTAATAATGCAGTTATTATAATGAATCAAAACTTATTTCAGTTGACTTTGAAATTTTGACAAATGTTGATATAATAATAATGATAATAAGGAAACTTTATTGACACATAAGTTAATGGCGAGATTCAGGCTAGGCTGATCTACTAACTAACCAATATGCGGTATGAACAAAAGCATTTAAATTGTCAACTTTGTTATTACATTTTTACAATGGGATGGCTAGCTCAGTGGTATGAAGTCGGCCAGTGGATCCTGAGGTCCCTGGTTCGATTCCCACAGGCGACAAATTTTCATAATTTGAAAAAGCTATCCCTGTGGCTCCACCACTAACATGTTTGGGGGCCGTGATTTGACGACTGGTAACCGCACTTCACGCGCAAAATATATCACTTACCGAGATCTGCTTCAGCAGAGTGCCACGCCCAGTAATGGGTAGAAGGCGTGATGATATATTTATTTTATTTATTTACAATTAAAATAAATGCCAAAAGTAAATTTTATTTTATTTATTATTAAAAGATTTAATAACTGAAATATGTGTTTTAAATTAGGCAAAAATATTTCTTCCCTTGGTATTTTTTTGTAAAATCAGAAATAAGAATTTTGTTCCTCTTATACACTCAATCCGAGGTTATACAGTATATTCAAACAATGACGAGTTATACATTTAAAATCCTTACGTCACGCCGGATAAAGATGGAGGGGAACAAATCAGAAAGTGATATCTCGTTTTACTGAGAGAGCTAGTTGACAGACCATGATCAACTAGAGCATATTTTTAACATGCCATTTAATCTGCATCGTATGTTAAAAGTATGCTCTGGTTAGTCGTTGTCTATCAACTAACTTTCCCACTAGTCCGAGATGTCTCTCTCTTTTGGTTGCCTTCTATCTCTCCCTGACGTGACGTCAATTGTATAACTCGCCATTGTGTGGTATTCGAATTCCACTCAAGCTAAAAATATATGAACTACCGCAATGCGACTCGGAAAGTCCGGATCCCGTACTGTAATTGGGCTTATGTTCCCGTTGTTGTACAGAGTAGAATAAATAAATAAATAAATTCAGTTCAACTTACTTGGTTCACAACGAAATAAATACGGGAATTAAAACTTTACCTGAAATGTCAAGTTAGTTTCTAATACTGTAATTGCTCTGGCTACCTTACAAGAAAACTATTTATTTATTTATGGTGCTCTGTACAACAGAAATCCTAATTACAGGGTCCGGACTCACCGAGCCGTGGTTGTTCATATAATTTAACTTGAGTTGGAATCCAACTCTGTATCTCCGAATTCGCTAACCACTGCACCGTACTGCCGGATGAAAGTTGTAGTCAAGTAAACTCTGCATCTAAATCAGTCTTTCAAACTCACGCGTTATTTGCTACAACTCATGTCACGTAATATACTACAGAGCAGGATGGATAAAAATCGTGATTTAAAAAAAAAAATCGATTTTTTTGTTTTAAATCAGATTTTTTTGATTTAAATTAGATTTTTTAAATTAAGTGCGTAAAAACGGGTATTTTGAATTGAATTTTTAAATATTATGTATTGTGTAATGTTTTCAAAAGAAATTCTGAACAACGTTTCAATTGTTGAATGGTGGGCGTCCCAAAAAGATGAATTAGGACCAAATAAATATATAATATTGTAAATTATAAAATCACGTTTATGCGCCACTTCGTCTTCAGCTTGTGTTGAGCGAGTTTTTTCATCTTTTGGACGTGTGCATTCAAAATTGAGAAACCGATTATAGCAACTGAAAAGGCTGGAAAACTGGTCTTTTTATTTAAATATTTTAATAATAATGTACCACTGAATGAATAAACGTTTCTACTTTATTTTTGTTATTTGAATTGTTCTATTTTCATATTAAAATATTTATGATTTATTAAAACATGTTTTTATTTTTTTACTGTGATTTTTTTTTGTATTTTTAATTTAATAAATACATATACAATAATAAAAATTATTAATTTTTTGTATAAATTATTAAATTTAATTTACCTTGATTTAAATCAATGATTTAAAAAAAATCAATTTGATTTAAATCTCTCAACCCTGCTACAGAGTGATCAGAAGTAAATATTTCAGTTGGCAATACAATTCTGGGGATTTTTTTAATTTCACAGTTGACACAACGCTAGGTAAAGGCGGAACTACTATTAGACATGTCTTTTTTATAATAAATACAAATAGGTTGAGTGATAGAAATCTTTTAGATTATTGTTCTGTCAGTTATGTTACAAAATAAAAGATGTTAATAAAAGAAACAACGATTTTTATTCATTTAAATTTTCAAATAAATCTGTTAACGACAGAAAATTGATCACTCTGTATTTTGTTCGATTTATCAATCGATTGTTAGGCAAATGTTAACTAATAACAATATAAATTATATATTCTCTCATATTTAGAAGGTGAGATCGGAATATCGCAGTGGTAGAGTGCTAGCCTCGTGGGTTCGAATCCGGGTTAGGTCAGGATTTCTCGTCTGGCCTTGATCGGTATCCACTCCCGTATCCATACCAAGTTGGGATATATTAACTTGGCATCTCCCAAGCTATCGGGCACCGGCTAGGGAATTGGGGTTGGCTGGCAACACATATTACAGTAAAGTAAAAACGTGGCAATGCAAAGTAAAAATTTGTAATGTGTGTTCCAATAGTCACCCTAGAGACATAACCACATAGGTTCAAATCCCGAAATACATACTAATACTACTAATATTAATTAAGCAGGCAGATAATTATAACAGAAACATAACAGTGGAATGAAAAACTGAACATTAATACAGCGAAAAACAATGGGCCTTTCAAGACTTTTTTGAATTTTTTATATATTAATCTACGTAATAAAATAATTATACCCAAATTTTTTATTTTTTAAAAAAACTTGTATTAAGCATGATAAAAATATTTAAACTTTCGAAACAAACGAATATGACGTAGTTGCATCTTAGCTTAAAGAGAGACAGATAAGACAGAGATAAATAACACGTAACTTGTCGTTGTCAGTAGAATCCTCAGACAAAACATAACTAGACGGATAACATCGGCGTTTGTTGTGAAGCAGAAAGGGATAGAATAACTGGTTGGTGAGGCGGGTGCGCGGCAAGGAGCTACTTGCATAACATCAAAGTGTACTCGCTCCTTGCCGCGCATCCGGCGGACCATCAAGTTATTCCATTCCTCTCTGATTCACAACACTGCATTGACTTGAATACGGCATAATTCGTCTAGTATTATACGTCATTGGTAGAATCGTAGAATGCTGAATGCTTATTTCTTCTTCGTCTTCTTGAGCACCGACAAAGTTTCAGACAAAGCTCTGTGATTGGCTTAATGCAACTACGTCATTGCAATATGGCAGTGCGAACGTTTTAAATTATTCAACTTTAACTTTCATATTTCAGCAATAAAGATATAATTTATGGTATGATTTTATATTGTATTAAATATGATGTACGGTCAAGAATTTATTTTAATAAATATATATTAAAAAGCTCTACCACTTGAATCCCCCATTATCACCACAGTAAAATTATGATGTGAAGGCCGGGAAACCACACTTCTCGCGAATAAATTTATCACTTACCGAGGCATGCAGCACCAGAGTGCCACACCCAGTAATAAATTGTTCGCTGATTAAATAACAACAAATTTTGATAACTTCTAAACTTACTTTGAACAATAATTAAATAAGTGAAATTTAATTATACTCAAATTTTTAATTTTTTTAAAAAACTTGTATTAAGCATGATAAAAATATTTAAACTTTCGAAACAAACGAATATGACGTAGTTGCATCTTAGCTTAAAGAGAGACAGATAAGACAGAGATAAATAACACGTAACTTGTCGTTGTCAGTAGAATCCTCAGACAAAACATAACTAGACGGATAACATCGGCGTTTGTTGTGAGTCAGAAAGGGATAGAATAACTGGTTGGTGAGGCGGGTGCGCGGCTAGGAGCAAGTTGCTTAACATCAAAGTATACTCGCTCCTTGCCGCGCATCCGGCGGACCATCAAGTTATTCCATTCCTCTCTGCTTCACAACACTGCATTGACTTGAACACGGCATAATTCGTCTAGTATTATACGTCATTGGTAGAATCGTAGAATGCTGAATGCTTATTTCTTCTTCGTCTTCTTGAGCACCGACAAAGTTTCAGACAAAGCTCTGTGATTGGCTTAATGCAACTACGTCATTGCAATATGGCAGTGCGAACGTTTTAAATTATTCAACTTTAACTTTCATATTTCAGCAATAAAGATATAATTTATGGTATGATTTTATATTGTATTAAATATGATGTACGGTCAAGAATTTATTTTAATAAATATATATTAAAAAGCTCTACCACTTGAATCCCCCATTATCACCACAGTAAAATTATGATGTGAAGGCCGGGAAACCACACTTCTCGCGAATAAATTTATCACTTACCGAGGCATACAACACCAGAGTGCCACACCCAGTAATAAATTGTTTCCTGATTAAATAACAACAAATTTTGATAACTTCTAAACTTACTTTGGACAATAATTAAATAAGTGAAATGACATATTTAGACTGATGCAGACATGCAGAAAGTTATTTTTGTATTTCAAACCTTTTTCTGTAAAATAATCAGAAAAGTAATGGCAGGGAAAAACTCGTTACCCATGTAAATCGCCTTTGGCAAAGTTTTCATAATACAATCTGTTTATTAAACGTAAATGACACGAATCAAATGAATAATGTACAATGTACATCTGGTTTCATCAGCAATTCAACGGTACTGTAACTGTTTTTCAAAATAAAATTTATAACTGATATGTTTTATATTTTATATTGGATAAAAATAATTCATGCAATATTTATTAAGGGGTAAGGCCACTCTAGAATTTTAAAAAAATGCACTTTTTTTTGCTTAAATTATAGTTTAAACCCTTAGGAATAAGGGACAAGTAATTTAAATGCCGCGCGGAAGTATTTCAGAGGGGAAAAAGGCCGCGCGCTAAGCGACAATTTTATGGCGCAGTCTTTACAGATTAGAGGTAAATACAATATTTCTATGAAAAATATATATTTTTTTTTAATTTGATTTTGATATTTACAATCTGTTAACATTAAACAATAAGTAAATTTTTTGGCGGTTTAAGAGGCGGTGGGGGGAATTATTGCCCAGTGGCAATATCCCCATGAAAAATATGACTCGAAACTTTAAACGCGTTTTTTTCGAAATCATATTTTCAAAATCGGGCGAAAAGAAATCTGAAATACTAATTGATGGATCGTGCTGAATCTTTTTATTTCTTATTGTAGATATAAAATACTCGAAAACTACGGGGGCTTTTTTTTTAAAGTGCTTCATTCGTTTTTTATAGTCGTTTTTATACAGAAATTTAGTCCCGAATAATGAACTTTTTTTTCAAACGTGCGCCATTTTGTTAGAAATCAAAATTTTCTAAATCCAGCCCGTAGTTTTTTAGAGTATACATCAGAGATTAAGAAAACATATCCCTTTTTGTTCCATGTCCATTGCTGTTCCCGGAATGTTTTCGCCCGATTTGCTCTACGCGCCGAGAGGAGTCGCCATTTTTTTTAATTTCTGAGGACAATTTTGATTATTTTCTTTAAAAAAAATTTAGAAATGAAGTTTAAAGAGCACTAAATAAAGATCCAAAAACAGTTCTTAAGCAGCACGTTTAGATTTCGTTAAAAAAAATCTAGAAAATGATCCTTTTTTTCCTTGCCTAGAGTGGCCTTATCCCTTAAATCAAATAAGAATTAGATTATTGTAGCAGGATCCAAAAATATTACATGTAATATAAAAAAGCTTAAGGTATCCTTGGTTAAATATTTTAATTAAATCATTGGACATTTTATGTGTGATCATATCTTACCTTCAGCTGTGACAAAATAAAAAGTTAGTTCTGGTTTTTGTTTTTTACTTTTAAGTTATTTTTATCTGACTACGTAGAAAGTTCAAAGAGAAGCATTAGTTTTTGGTATATTATAGTTTTTTATAGTATTATTGGTCCAAATTTTATATTTTTTGTGCTACCAACCTATTTCAGCTTGTTTCCCGCACTTTTATCTGTCATGGTAAGTTCAATTTACCGAGCTGACAGTTATTGTCATGGAAACAATGCAAAATAAACCTATTCTAGTTCATAACAGTATCCTTTCTGTTCATAACAATACCGGTAGGCAGTTCTTATTCAACTGCTATTTTGTTGTTTGGTCTCTAAAGAAACAATAATCGCGTGCGCTTTATCAAAATACTGACGGATTAAAATAATGAAATAAATTTGTATTTTTAAATCATGTCTTTAGAGCAAAAAGTTGTATACAACACACGATCGTTAAGTGTTTGGTGACATGACTAGAAAATTATAAAAACTTGACCTTATGGGTCTCGTTTCTCTAAATTTTTCTTGTCCTGTCATAAAAAAGCACTTACCGATCTTGTTTTGTAATGTACCACAGTTTCAGTTGGTACCTAATGCAAAAGTTTGCTTGAAATTTTTATGACTGATACATAAAGTTATTTCCCGTTTTTGATAGTAACAGTTGAAAATTTAAATAAATAATAATTAATTAATTAATAAAAACAAATAAAATCGTTGTTTCCTTATCCTTTTGTTGCTTAACATTACTCACAGAGTTATAATCTAAATTATTTCTATCTCTTAATATCCTTTTGTCTGTCAGGCTCCTGATATAACCTATTTGTATTTGTTCTAAAAATTACATGTCAAATAGTATTTCCGCATTTACCTGGCGTTGTGCAATCTGCAGAATAGAGATGGGAATTCTAGTTCATTTGAGTGAACTAGTTCATTCGTTCTCGTTCACCAAAAAGATTAGTTCACTAAACTAGTTCATTAGTTCATTTTCGTTCACGAAATTTTAAAGACTATGATGAACGGAAATCGTATTGTATTGTGATTCACGAGCGAGAACAAGTGAACTTTTAGGATCTGGTTCTAGTATAATTTGACAGCAGACAGCAGAAACAAAGCGGTGATCATAGCAACGATCATGAACGAATGAAGCATGAGTCTCGTTCACTCGTTCACTTGTTCTCCGCTCTCCGCTTTCGATTCGACCTCATCGGCCGTGCCGCCGTGGTGGTGAATCATATCCGAATAGTTCGCAGTGAACTAGTCTTTAATAAACTAACGAACTAGTTCGTGTCATTCACTATAAAGAATAGTTGTTCATATGAACTACATCTCTACTGCAGAATACAAAGATCTCCAGAATTGTGTAGCCAATTAAAACAGTAATGTATGATCATCCTGTATTTCTTTTTACAGCATTTCATTTACTAAGTTGTGTTAGAGGTTGCATCATTTTCTGGACATTTAGTTGTTCCAATATTTGTTTCAACTATTATATTTTTGATATGTGTTTTATTTAACATTATTTTTAACTGTTATTAAGGTTTGTACTTTGTTACATTTTCAGGGTATAGTCTTGTAACTTTTTATTTTATCACAGCTGAAGATGCGAAACGTCCAATGATTTAATTAAAATATTTTACCAACGATGCCTTATGAAATAAGAATTGCTATAGTTTTAAAAGTACTGCGGATTCTCTGAACAAAATTACTGTTTTATTGATAGATTGACACGCCTTCAGTAATTACTTTGCAACTAACTGCAAACAAACTGTAAAATAAAATAAATATATCATCACGCCTTAGCTATTACTGGGTGTGGCACTCTGCCGTCGCAGATCCCGGTCAATTATTTATTTATGCGCATGAAGTTGCGGTGTCCAGCCCTCAATTCACGGCCCCGAAAGATTTTAGTGCTGGGGGAGATTCAGGAGTTATTTTAATGTGGTGAAAATTGTTTGTTGAAATCAATTTCTTTTGAGCAGTACGATGATATGGTTAGTGTCCGACTCACTTTAGCTTAAAATCTTTATGTGAACTATCATCATACTGCGGCTCGGTGAGTTGGGACTCGTTATTGTTATTTGTGTCACTACGCTAGAAACTGTATTTTTGTAAGTGCGATCTTGTTTTGATAGACCGAGGCGAAGATGAGTCTTGTACATTGTGAGTAATAGCAAAACAATTTCTAGATGTGTGGTAAGCAAGATTCTGCGTGGCGAATTAATTGAAATTGTTGATTTAAAATTGGTAAAAATCTTTAACCTCCAAACACTCAACGCATGAAATTGATAGTCAGTCTCATAACATCGTAACATCCTTAAGCCCATGTGACACGATCAATTATTATGTACATCTTCAACATGGGCGTCCACAGACATTTTTCCAGGGAGGGGCGAGTCGCAAAAAACTCTCAGATATACATAAATTTCTAAGATATGTTTTTTACACATACAAATGGATAAAAAACTATTTAAAATTGTGAAATAAATTACTAGTCTTTGTCCTCTGGGTTTGAATTGAAGAGGAAAGACAATTTTCGAAAAACTCTTCCATAAATTGACACCATTTCTTGAATAAATTCCAATTTAGCAGTTTTACAGTTTTTATTTTCTAATATTTTGTGTGTGTGTATACTTACTTAAACTTAGATTACTCAATCGTTACGATAGGGAACATGTCGCTAGCTGGCCTTAAGAATACTGCTGGAAATTCAGTTTCAGCTTGAATTTATTATCTTCAAACTTATAATTTAATTTTTATTTAATTTATATAGACATATACAACAGTGTGGCAGCCACGACTGTCGAACATAGGACTTTAACATGTAAAATCATATTGTTTTAATGTCCTGCTTCCTAACTATTTTAAAGAAAAAAGCTTCAAATAAAAGTTTTAGGGCATAAACTAAGAAATAAATTTTGCATGCTTTGTATCCGCACAAATTTGATTTGAAAATCATTAAATTGTCTCAAAACTATCGATAGCTATGAAATTGAAACAAAATTAAACAAATGATTGACGTTCAATCTGTCAAAACTGTCAGAATAAATTCTGTATTTATTATTTCATTTATTTTGACAAATAAAATGTCAAACATTTGTTTAATTTTGTTTCAATTTCATGCCTATCGATAGTTTTGAGGCAATTTTCGTCATTTTCAAATCTAATTTGTGTCGTTACAAAGTATGCAAAATTAATTTTGTTTATTGGTTCAGATGCAGAATTTTAAGCCCTAAAACTTTTATTTCAAGCTTTTTTGCTTAAAATATTTAGGGAAGCAGGAAATTAAAAAAATTATAATTTTACATGTTAAATTCCAATGTTCGAGAGTCGTGGTCACCAACTTAGTAAATATCCAGGGGGGGGGCGCACGCCCCTCCTTGCCTCCCCCTGCGGACGCCCATGATCTTCAATGTCAATTTTTTACAAAGTAAAAAATTGAACGTACCATACATGCTCGACACTTCAATGTTTACTTCAATTTTAATGTCAATGAAAAAATAGAACCGATCCTATCTTCTTCAATGTTTCCTTCAATTAACTGCGCGCGCAGCGCATGGCATAGTGTATTGTTAAAACGTCAAACTGTGATGAATCTGTTGACACCATAAACCTAATTTTTTGTATTTGTATCATTGTTTAATCAAAATATCGTAGTCTGGGTAACGTGTGTCCGTTTTAATAGAGAAGTACAAAAATAAGCTTTGCTTGTATGCCACTAAACTGCCATATATAAATTATTTTAATTCTGACACAAAGACCCTAATTCAATACCAGCATATTTTCAAGACGGATTGAAATCTAGTAGAAAATTAACGTCGTTGCATATAGGAATTTTTGTCTTCAATGAAAATGTACATAGAAAATGTACTATTTAAAAATTGAACACAAAAAATTTACATTAAAATGTACATAAAAATTGATCGTGTCAGACGGGCTTTACTTTCACGTGTTGAACTCGCCCAGCTGAATTTTTACCTTTACGGCGTATTAATATTATGCAAATATTATTTATAGATAGTTAAATTATCTGTATACCTATTTTTATTAGTTATACACCGCAACTGCAAATTGAATTATAATTACTTATATTTCAGTTCACAATGAACAAAGTAGCTTTAAAATTGGTAAGAATTTCTAATCTCTAAGATCTACGCACTCACTGACACTGACAGCCTGTGATGCCAATACTAATATTACAAAAGTTGTTCCTAGTGTTTATCGGACAGCGTTCGGTAAACAAATAGTTTCCGAATGATTTTGAGATATGTAAATACTGTTAATATCGAACGAAGGAGCATAAACAAATTGTACGGCATGTTTATTTGCATGTTTTCATTTTGATGCTTTGGTTAGCTAATCAAAATCAAGATCAATTCATGTTGTAACCTCTCATTGAACAGACTGTAGTATAAAACTTCAATAATATATTCGTAGTACCTAATTAAAGTAGTTTTTTTTAGAATCCTCAAAGAATGAATTGCGTGAATGTAAGTTAATCTAAATCAAAGTAAACATTGAAAACAAAAACAAGAGTTGCATACAAAACATTTCAAAGGCAGCGGAAAGTTATATAGGTAACCATGGGACCAGGCAGCGGAAAGTTATATAGGTAACCATGGGACCACAGATCACAATATACTACTATAGATAAGAAACTGCCATGTTACACACTGGGACTGTATTTTGCGCCATCTGAGTAGTGAAAGTCTAACTAAAGTCATGTATATAGGCAACCCGGTATGCGAGTTTAGACAGTTTGTAATTTATATTATTATTTTATATTTATTTAAACTACATAAAATCAAAATTCATAAACAGAATATAAACATTTATTAAATTATCCGTGTATACAATTTATTTATAATTTGAACTGTTTCAATTGCAGTTTTATCCAAGCCTTGACGACTTTCTCATCTAAATATTATATGATCACTTACCTACCCAGTAGAAGTGCAGTTTTTTTTACACAACAATTGATATTATAACAATTAGTTGATGACATTATTTATATGAAATTATTTCACAAAAAAAATTAATTGGATATTTGACAGATTAAAAAATTTGAAATACATACAAATGACAACTACAGGAACAATCTAGTAACCAATGATTGCCGATATTGTAGTTATCTAAAACGAATGTCTTCACATAAAGACTATTAGCGCCATTCCTTAGGTGGAAGTCTAACTAAAAACACAGTCCCATGGTTACCTATATAACTTTCTGCTGCCTGCATGGGACTGTGTTTATAGTTAGACTTCCACCTAAGGAATGGCGCTGATAGTCTTTATGTGACGACATCCATTTTAGATAACTACAATATCGGCAATCATTGGTTACTAGATTGTTCCTCTAGCTGTCATTTGTATATATTTCTTATTTTTTAATCTGTCAAATATCTAATTAATTTTTATTTGTGAAATAATTTCATATAAATAATGTTATCAGCTAATATCAATTGTTGTGTAATAAACTGCACTGCTACTGGTAAGTGATCATATAATAAAACTGCGATTGAATCAGTTAAAATTATAAATAAACTGTATACAGGAGAATATTTTAATAAATATTTATATTGTAATAATTAATTTTTATTTTATGTAGTTTAAATAAATATAAAATAATAATAAAAATTACAAGCTGCCAAAATATGCATACCGGGTTGCCTATATACATAACTTTAGTTAGACTTTCACTACTCAGATAGCGCAAAATACAGTCCCAGTGTGTAACATGGCAGTTTCTTATCTATAGTAGTATATTATGATCTGTGCATGGGACTGTGTTTATAGTTAGACTTCCACCTAAGGAATGGCGCTAATAGTCTTTATGTGAAGACATCCATTTTAGGTTACTACAATATCGGCAATCATTGGTTCCTAGATTGTTCCTGTAGTTGTCATTTGTATGTATTTCAAATTTTTTAATCTGTCAAATATCCAATTAATTTTTATTTGTGAAATAATTTCATATAAATAATGTCATCAACTAATATCAATTGTTGTGTAAAAAACTGCACTGCTACTGGCACGTAAGTGATCATATAATATTTAGATGAGAAGTCATAATATATTTTCAAGTTCACAAGAGTTGGATAAAACTGCGATTGAAACAGTTAAAATTATAAATAAATTATATACAGCTCAATATTTTAATAAATATTTATATTGTAATAATGAATTTTTATTTTATGTTGTTTAAATAAATATAAAATAATAATAAAAATAACAAGCTGCCAAAATATGCATATCGGGTTGCCTATATACATACATGATTTTAGTTAGACTTTCACTACTCAGATGGCGCAAAATACAGTCCCAGTGCGTAACATGGCAGTTTCTTATCTATAGTAGTATATTATGATCTGTGGTCATAAATATATCTCGAACTATTAAAAACCAATATTAAAATTAGGGCCAGTTTTTCAATCATCGATTAATGTTAATCATGAGTAAATAAAAATGAAAACCATTAACATTAATCGAGGGTAAACCGGTGGTTGAAATCTGATCCTTAATGTACAAATTATCTATATGTGAAATAAAATAAATAATGTTATAACACAATAAGCATAAAAAGTGTATGGCATCCATGTTGCACTTTGAAATACCAATGTACGGATAACTTGAAAATAACAACGAGTTAACTTTTAGTTAACTCCGACGTTAACTTGGGTTCATAAAATCCACCCTAAATGTGGTAACATTCATCTAATTTAATCAACCTCGTTTTTTTACGGTTCTCGCTTAACAAGATATTTGGGTCACTTACATTAACTGAGAATGTGTTCAAGCTATTCTTTTGTCTCGTGGAACGGCGTAACTTTTTTAGAGCTTTCTGGAATTCCAAGTTCTTTAGTTGAAGTATATTTGAATATATTTTAACACGAAAAATATGTTTGGTAATTTTATGGTGGAGGTGCCTTTACAAAAAGATTAAAGTACGCTTTTTCTTCAAATGTTTAATAGCTATTCACATGACAAATGCGCGAAGACATACTTTTCACAAGAGCGCAATTTTAAAAGCACGAGCAAAACGAGGGTTGTACAATGCTTTTTGTAACGAGCAAAAATTATAAAATCGACTATGAGAAAATTTATTAAATTTGAAGCGTGAATTTATATTGACAATTTAATATACCATGAATTGACATTTTTTATTTGAAAAAACTATTTTAATTTTCTTCTCGCAAAGCTTGTATACTCCATTCCCTGTATCAAAACGATGACGTCATATATGGACGAGGTTATCATAGATACGATGAAATATAGCTATCTTTTTTAAATAATATTATTCGTACCCACAGATCATAATATACTACTATAGATAAGAAACTGCCATGTTACGCACTGGGACTGTATTTTGCGCCATCTGAGTAGTGGAAGTCTAACTAAAGTCGTGTATATAGGCAACCCGATATGCATATTTAGGCAGCTTGTAATTTTTATTATTATTTTATATTTATTTAAATAATAAACAAAAAATAAGAATTCATAAATACTATATAAACATTTATTAAAATATCCTTATGTATACAATTTATTTATAATTTGAACTGTTTCAATCGCAGTTTTATCCAATCTTTGTGAACTTGAAAATATATTATGACTTCCCCATATAAATATTATTTATTATATGATCACTTACTTGCCAGTAGCAGTGCGGTTTTTACAAAACAATTCATATTAGTTGATGACATTATTTATATGAAATTATTTCACAAATAAAAATTAATTGTATATTTGACAGATTGAAAAATTTTAAATATTTTACAAATGACAACTACAGGAACAATCTAGTAACCAATGATTGCCGATATTGTACTCGTAGTTACCTAAAATGGATGTCTTCACATAAAGACTATTAGCGCCATGCCTTAGGTGGAAGTCTAACTATAAACACAGTCCCATGGTTACCTATATAACTTTCTGCTGCCTGTTCGTACCTATGCGAATGACATAACGTATGTCTTAATAAGTAAAGGCACACGTTTCATGTTTTTTCACGTTCTATCAAATTTATTATTTGAATGAAAACGTATGACAGTTCTTACAAATACGAAAATTTATATTTACTTTGTTCACATTTGTTTATAAAATAAAAATAGAGACCTATGGCCATGATTTTGTTATTTTCTGGCCTGTCATTTCTAAGTTTGTGACATTTTTGATACATAAATACAGACTGAGAAATAAGAAATGGTTTGAAAAATGTTGGGTAATCAAATGCAGAAATGTGTTTGTCATCTTCATGATTATTTTGCGCTGGAGTTAGAGAATCGAGTACCTTTAATTAATTGAACTGTAGTGCAAGAGGTAATGTGCATTGTATTTTGTATTTTCATATATTATTTATTTATATATAATAATAATGCATATAAAAATGTATATTCTTTTGAGTTTTATTTTACAAAATTACATATTTCAATAAGGTAGGTAATATTTTTCGTGAGTTAAGATAAATTTTATTTGGTTTCTTTTATAAACTAATTAAATTTTATAAAGTAATATTTTAATCTGACATTTAATTTTTAGGTTATGTTTTAAAAATGTCAATCCAATACCAATGTAAACGTTTTAAGCACAAAATCTTTAATCACATGGATACCGAATGTGACGTAATCGTTTTCATACAGGGAATAGAGTATATAATATGACTAATTGATGGCGTTATAAGCTAATGTCTCTATTTGATTTATAAATTCCTTAAAATATGTGTATATAAGTACAATTTGCGTTTTAAAAGTAAAAATGCTTGTTTTTTTAATTACTTTGAAGCAAAATAAAACTTTACTTCACTTTCCAGGGTAATGTAAAACTTATTTTGAATGATGCGAGTACAAAATACTATTTAACATATCATTTTTAGAATTAATACAAGTAGGTTATTTCAGGATTCTGACAGCTAAAAACATTTTGACTGATAGAAATGTTCTGCGAATAATGTTAAGCAACAAAGATATTTTTTTCTCGTAAAGCTTGTTAAAATATGCCTGATTGATGGCGTTATAACGTTATAAGCTAATGTCTCTATTTCTTTTATAAATTCCTTACAATGTGTGTATGTATGTATATACTTGTAACTAAAATTAATGTTTTAATAGTCAAAATTTAGAACCACAAAAATTAGTTTCAATTATGTACTTTGAAGTTCTAGTACACAAAATCGAACTTTACTTCAGTTTCCAGGTAATGTTTGCTTATTTTGAATGATGCGTGTACGAAAACGTAATTTTTCTATATTTATTTTTGTTTATTTGATGTTTATAAGTTATCTACCAGTTTTTATGCTTTTTACTTTCTTATACGAAGTGTTTTGAGGTCCACTGAATCCGTTTTGATCATTTTCTCAATGATGTCTGTGTGTGTATGTGTGTGTGTGTGTATGTGTGTGTGTGTGTGTATGTGTGTGTGTGTGTGTGTGTGTGTGTGTGTGTGGGGGTGTGTGTGTGTGTGGATGTCGATCCGGTCGTGCAATATCTCATGAACGAGATAAGATTTGTTAACGAAACTAGGTAATTATAAGTTTAATGAAAATACGAAGAGCTGAGTTGATTTTGAATGAAATTGAAAAACCGGAAGAGGAAGTTTACTGGACACACAAAACAATAAATTCCATTTATTTTAAAAATGGCATCAGTTACGAAAAATAGTTTCAAATAAAAGATGTTGGTAAAAATATTTGGAACATAAAATGTTATTTGCAATTTTTCTGTATATGCGTCTAATTTTGAGAAAAACTAATTTTTATATTTAATAATATATTTAAATAATCATAGTAGCAATAGAAACAAAAAACATTGATTTTAAGTTTCGCTGTATCTAGTTATCTATGTCTTTTTTCGGAAAAACAAATATTTTGCCTCAATTTAATCAACTTCGTATCTCAGGGTTCTTGAGATACCAAGGGTTAGGCTCGAAAAACGGACATTCTGTATATGCCTCATCAGTAAAGTTAGACATAAAGTAGTCAATATTACTAAAAAATTATACGTAAACAAATTTTATATTTTGTGTCAAACAGATAATTGCTGAATTAATGCAAATCTAAAATTACATGTTTAATAATATTATATATTCTAAATATTAAATATGCTGTGTATAAGAAAGTAGTGTGGTGACCACACCAGATTTTTTTATTTGCACAGAGAAATTGATCCAAACACAATAATTTTTTGATTAGTGCAGAAGAGGGAATAAATAAAATAAATGAATAAAGATATCAATATATATATTCTACCCACTACTGGGTGTGGCACTCTACCCTAGCAGAAATGCAAATCGAATGTATAACAGCAATGTATATTTTCCTATTTGACATGTAATTTTGATTTACTTTAGTTTATTTAATTTAAATTTAAATTTTTGTTATTAAAACCAGCCATTAGTAATTTACCAATTATTTTATCTACTTTTCTGTAAAGCAATTAGGGACGCAATGATAGTTTAAACCTCGTTTACCATATTAATCATCCCCGACACAGTTATAAATTAGTTTCATCTTTATTTTGATAAAACTTTGTGTGGGTGTAAAACATCCCCAGTCCGGTGCTGAGCGGTGGTAGCGTTAGCATCTTCCGCGTGCGAACGCTCAGGTGCAGCGTCGACGATCAATACGCAACTCCGGCGCCATCGTTCATTCTTCTCCCTCCCGCACCCCTGTGCATCACCCTATCTCTCTTGCACCCACCCTGTGCCGGCCGTGCTCAGCAACTCAACAAACGACGCTCGGAACGGCTGCCTGGATCACACTGACTCTGACTCGATCGCAGTTTTGCTCCACGTTCGCCGATCTACGTTTCACGTTTCCGTCTTTTCATCTTCGAGTTCTGTCGTTCATGAACTTCCGAGCTTTGCGGGCGAACCGATAACCTTCTAATATTTATCCGTGAATGGAATATTTTATATATGGAACGCGAGTTTCGCCGTTTCATAAATTTAAATCACTTGAACGACGATTTATCAGCCAGATGATGCTATAAATTCTCGTGGCTTTTAGGCTGCATGCGATGGTACTCTAGGAATTATGTGCTTTTTATTTATTTTCTTTTTTAATCTCATCTTGCCCGGTACATTTAGTTTTACACTCTTCTTCGGATTCGGTCTACCGCAATTTTGTTTTATGTCGCGCAACAAATATTCTTCCCAGACAGTGGCAGCAGCAAAATATTAGGAATATTAAAGTTACCTTTAAATCATACATATAAACCAGTGTTTCTCAAAGTGTGGTATGCAGGCTGTTTGACGAATGCAAACAAGGATGTCAAACTGAATTGAGGGCTATTTTCTATAAAAGTTTTGTCTCAAGTGGGCCGCAAAAATTTATAACCCGATTATCAAAAATGTTTCAGCTAATCTTGAACTTTGGATTAGCTAATTTTATTTTAATCTAATTTTAAAAAGTTAATCCAAATCACTTTCTGAAAACAAAATGGTAAAAAGATAATATTAGAATTTACACAAACTTTTTGAGAATATGGTTTAGCTTAATTTAACTAATTCATAATTCAGGATTAACTAAATCTCTTTTGAGAATTGGGCTGTAATAGACTAAAAAGATTCTTAAAACATATTTAACATTAAAACCAGTTTCATTTCAATTTAAACTCTATTTCTCATTCACAAAAGTAACTGATAATTATGACATCAAGTGTTACAGCGACAAAATACAATCAAATGTGACGTATGCATCACTAACTAGACTTAAAATTTAATCCTTTTTATAAATCTGTCTAATAATGATAGACAACTCAAAATCTAATGAATCATATTTTTACAATACCTGTAATTTTACAATTTTCATAATTTCAAAAGCTACCCCTGTGGCTCCTCCACCACCAACACCTTTGGGGGCCGTGATTTGACGACTGGTAACCGCACTTCACGCGCAAAATATATCACTCACCGAGATCTGCTTCGACAGAGTGCCACACCCAGTAATGGCTTAGAAGGCGTGATGATATATTTTAATTTACAATACCTGTGCTGTAAGTTACCCATTAATGACAAAATTTAAACACAGAAAGTGGAACTTTTATTGCACAGTTGGTTTTCATGGTTACATCAGGACTATCATATTTACTTACCACCACTGTGGACAGTAAGTCAATATTATATATCAAAATCTTGTCCATGTTGTCCATTAATTTTAAAACCTATTTTTCTTTTCCTTCTATTTGTGCAGGAATTGTAAAAAACAGCTTACCAACCTCAAACTGTAAGTGATTTTTTAGGTTGCGAATGTTTAGGATATCTTGATGGGCCTCGATTTTCGAAACTACATTCTTGACCTAAAAACTGTCACTTACAGTTCATGGTACGTAATATACTATTTTGCACTGCTTGTATTATAACTATGTTCATCCAAAGCTACGATAATTGTAAGTGGTCTATAACATTAGTTTTAAAAAATCTAAAAAAATACACACATTATTATCTCTATATAAAATTAATACAAAGGAAAAAAATATTTACAGTGACGACACTTCAGCAAACTATCCGATGAATTTAAAACAGCTCTTCATAATGTTGATTATAAAAATGAGAATCATTTGAATTTTTATAACTTGTAAACCAATGATCAAAAATATCATCATTCCGAAAATATGGAAGACAATGTAAACAATTTATACATTCAGTTAAAAAAATTAATATTTATTAAATATTTAGAATGAATTAATAATTAGAAAATTGCGTAATACAATTACATTAATTAATTGGATAGGTGGATCAGTGGTATAGAGTCGGTCTGTGGATTCTGAGAACCCTGGTTCTATTCTCACAGCCGGCAAACATTTTCACCAATTTAAAATTACCCCTGTGGCTCACCCACCACTAACATCTTTGGGGACCGTGATTCGATGGCTGGTAACCGCACTTCACGCGCATAAATATAACAGAGATCTGCTTCGGCAGAGTGCCACACCTAGTAATGAGTAAAATAAATAGAGAGCACAAACATTTTTACTACATTAAAATTACCCCTGTGGCTCCCACACCACTACCATCTGTAGGGGTTGTGACTTGATGGCTGGTAACCGCACTTCACGCGCATAAATACATCACTTACCGAAATCTGCGTCAGCAAAGTGCCACACCTAGTAATTGGAAAAAGGCGTAATGATATATTTATTAATTAATTAATCAATTTGTAATACAATAAAATATTTAATGAGAAATTAATATACAAATATTTGATGAAATTTTTTCTCTGAAGCCCCTGAATTGTGGATCCCTAAGCAACTGCTTAATTTGCTTATACGTAAATTCTGATCTAGGAAAGTTCACCGAAAACAATTCACCGAATGCAATTCACCGAATACAATTCACCGAAAAACAATTCACCGAAGTAGCAATTCACCGAAATACAGTTCACCGAAATATGATTCACCGAAATGCTAATTAATTTTCCTTTACACTTTATCCAGGCTTATGAATGGCAGCAAAATGCAGGCGTATTTAAAAATAGAAAATTGATTCCTTTGTCATGTCTCATTTCATTTTTATAAAACTATATGTTTTACATTAATAACATAAATTATTTGCTATGTCTCGTAAAAACTCATGTATGTTATTGTTAAAATTACCCCTGTGGCTCCCACACCACTACCATTTGTAGGGGTTGTGACTTGATGGCTGGTAACCGCACTTCACGCGCATAAATACATCACTTACCGAAATCTACTTCAGCAAAGTGCCACACCTAGTAATTGGTAAAAGGCGTGATGAAATATATATTAATTAATTTATTAATTTGTAATACAATAAAATATTTAATGAGAAATTAATATACAAATATTTGATGAAATTTTTTCTCTGAAGCCCCTGAATTGTGGATCCCTAAGCAACTGCTTAATTTGCTTATACGTAAATTCGGGTCTAGGAAAGTTCACCGAAAACAATTCACCGAATGCAATTCACCGAATACAATTCACCGAACAACAATTCACCGAAGTAGCAATACACCGAAATATGATTCACCGAAATGCTAATTAATTTTCCTTTACACTTTATCCAGGCTTATGAATGGCAGCAAAATGCAGGCGTATTTAAAAATAGAAAATTTATTCCTTTGTCATGTCTCATTTCATTTTTATAAAATTATATGTTTTACATTAATAACATAAATTATTTTCTATGTCTCGTAAAAACTCATGTATGTTATTGTTGTTGTAATTTGGAACTAGATGCACAGTTTCTGTACTTTCTATGCATCGGTGCGCCGTCTTGGCCGCTCACGTTGCTCTATTTGAATAAATCCTAATAACATATTGGCAGCGATGCTATTATAAGTACTATACATGCGCGAGTGCAGTAATGTCATTAGAAACTGTCCCAGCTTAAACAAATTTTAGCCGATTCAATAATAATTACATTAACCCTGCAATAATTAACGATATTTAACGTAATTGCTAATATTCAAAAGATTCGGAATTTACGGTAAGTACCCTTTTCTAAATGCCTGCATTTTTCTACCAGTTCTAAGGAACATTAAAAATATTATAATTCAATTATCATTTCGATGAATATGTTTTTCGATTAATTGTATTTCGGTGAATTGTTTGTTCGGTGAATTGTTACTTCGGTGATTTGTTACTTCGGTGAATTGTTTTTGGGTGAATTGTATTCGGTGAATTGTATTCGGTGAATTGCTTTCGGTGAACTTTCTGGCACCCCGTAAATTCGATCCTGCTTGCAACTCTAAAAAGTATCATGTGATATCTAAACACTGAGTCACGGTATATCTAATTTATTTATATATAATTTAATTTCACCAGGATAGTAATTGAATAAAGTAACATTATGAAATATTTTGAAAGCATTGCATAACAGTAGCGTAAACCAAATAATCAAACCTTGATGGTTTATGACATTGGGTTCACCCTTGTTCAATTCAATTTATTTCACCTTAATTGAATTGAAAATCACTTGAGCAAAGTGAGTAGCGGAAAATCATAACCAAGGAGACGAAAACAAGTGAAACACGACCAGTTTCCTGTAACCGAAAACGACAGTTGACCGACTTCAGCCAGTTAAGAGCGCTCGAGGAGAATCAACCGCGACTGCGACTGAATTGAGTTGACTATGCTGTTGTGTTTCTAAGGACGATGACATTTAAGTTCTCTACCCTCGACTCCACGTTCGACATTTGGCATTTAGCGACGAATATCCACCACAGAATAATACGAAATAATCTAATATCTGCTACTCTGAAAGGTTGAATTCCAATGTTCTAACTGAAATGTTAAGCCCAGCGATTATAAGTACCTGACCGGAATTCCAACGATGTGAAAAATACTGAATGGAATGCGGCTTCTTTTGTGTACGAAACTTATATGAAATCGTCTCACGAATTTTTGCCAGAGAAATTTCTATTCATCTCGCAGTAAAGGAACAAAATGTGTTTGTCTTTGTTGGAATGATAAAGACAGTAAATTTTTCCTTCGCTTGCAATTATTTTATCGTAGAATTTTCGTAACCTACATAAATGATCTTTAATGAAACTTACATTTTTCTTTTATTATTTTTTTCTGACACCAGCAAATATTGTCTGCTTTCCTGGCCTATTTCAGTATGGAAAGTAGATCATTACCTGACACAAATAAATAATTACAATAGTATATTGTAACTCAAGTGTTGCAAGGCTTTCATTGCAAAACGAGTATGAAGCTGGATTCAGAGTTAATGTAACGTAACTTAACCTAAGTTAATTTACCCATAACTTAATTAAAAAAAAATTTGACATTTCACAGTTGCCGAAACTTTAAACGTAATATACGTTTATTTTGATATTTGCAGTTAATTTTATTTTAAAATGTTGGAAGAAGTAGAACTTATTGCTTGTGTTTCCACTGTTTGCTGTATCATGATGGCTTCAAATATGAGAAAAATGAAAAAGAAACGTTTAAAAAAAATCACCCAATAAATAGAGGTGGCATAAAAATGTGTTAAGAATACTAATTATTTTCTAAAAATTAAAAAAACAAGATGTATATCAATTTTTGTAAATGCAAGCGGATTAATAATAATTAATACAAATATTAATTAATCAGATGAATGTTGACAGATGACAGTTGATAAATAGCTCCGACCAGTTCCGACACCAACCGATCTAGTCCGTTTACTCAAGTTACGATATAAAATTTGTTTTGAAAAAGGAATCAAAAAGATCCAGGGTTCTTGGATGAATTTACTGGAATAAATTTTTTAATTTATTTCAATACGACAACGTTTCGAATACTCATTTGTGTTCATCTTCAGGTTAACCACGACATGGTTATTTCACAATTATAAATGACAAAATAAATAAGTTTACATGTTAAAATATTTTTAGGCTAATGTAACGTGCATATGGGATGGCTAGCACAGTGGTATGAAGTCGGCCTGTGGATCCTGAGGTCCCTGGTTCGATTCCCACAGGCGACAAATTTTCATAATTTGAAAAAGCTATCCCTGTGGCTCCTCCACCACTAACATGTTTGGGGGCCGTGATTTGACGACTGGTAACCGCACTTCACGCGCAAAATATATCACATACCGAGATCTGCTTTAGCACCACTTAAAGTGGTAGGATGTCCGCGGCCCAAGTGGAAGGTCCGGGTTCAAATCCTGGCGGAGGCAAGTTGATTTTTTCAAATTTAATTAACATTCACCTGACTTTAAGTCATTTACAATTATATATATATATATATATATATATATGTGTCGTTTGTAAGTTGATATTACTTACAAACGACACATAGAAAAAATCGCTTGTCAGTGCCAACAATTCGTCACACCTCTGTGGTCTAATTGGTTAGAACGTCCGCGGCCCTAGTGGAAGGTCTGGGTTCAAATCCTGGCGGAGGCAAACTGATTTTTTCAAATTTAATAAAAACATGCTACGCATTTGTTATTTACAACTACTATTTACAAAAAAAAAAATTACTTTTGATTCAAACATATTTTTCCCATTAGAGATTGTTTTCAAAATCATTTGTTGTTAATTTGGATACGTAGTCTGCTGTCAATATGATTCTTACCAAATATTTAAACATTTTAAATTATTTATGATTAATTATTGATTAAATTTAAACGTTTTCAGACAAAATAGTATATATAAAACGTCAAGAAAGTGTTTTTACTGGACTCAGCCGCTGAACAGCAGCTTTGTAAAGTAAAACATCACTTCCCTGACTTATCATGTAATGTATCATTTCCTGAAACCGTCAAGAAAGTACCTACTTTTCTAACCAATTTAGGTATGGAAAGTAGATTTTTACTAGAACAGTCAAATAAAGTACGTATCCAAGGTTACAATAAAAATTACAATCTGGTAAAGTATAAAACACCTGACTGTTTTGTACTTTACCTCACTTTTTTTTTACCATCTTTGTCTGCTGTCATTAGCTGTATTCCATTTGCCATTTGTTTCACTTAAATTAGTTCAGATAGATTATGCCTAGCAATGTAAGGTGGGAATATTCCTTTGGGACGGAATTTTTATGAGAATATTTCCTGTAACAATATAAACTCCCGTTTCTTGGGAATTTATTTTTGTTGCAGTTTTACTATCAAAACTGTACATACATGTGATATGCTTGCAGTTTGTATTTCTGCGGCAATTTGGCTGCGTAAGTGGTATACAATGGACGTGTTGTGCTGTGTTCCTGTGTTTAATTTTAAAAATGGGAAGAAAAAAAGCTGCAGTATGGAAATATTTTTAAAATGATGGAAAATCTGATGTATGCTACTGCAATATAGTATACAAGGTTGTAAATGCCACAAAAATGTATTAAGTACCCAGTTGAAGCGCGAAAATATATTTTCCTACAACTGTGCGATTTCTTTGTTATTACGTAACTATAATTGCCTTGGTTACGTATGGAAAGTAGATGAATGCAGACCAAGTGCGTTTCCGAAAGCAAAGAATCACTAGTGCGGAAAGTGCTTCATTACGTAACTGTCAAAAGAATATTGTTTTGACAGCGATTTAAATTTCGCGCCGAGCGCGGAATTCATATTTTCACCACAGACGCTTATGGAAGAAGAAGATACGGTGAACCAGCGCTAGTAAATATGCAGTAGTATATTTTGACGTTTATAAACATAACCTTAAATTGCAGTATATCTAATCTGTAGACAATTAATAAAAAGAACCGAACAAAGTAAAATATATCGATAAATGGTTTTATTTAAAGAGTAAGTGAAATACTGCATATTTATTGTTTGTGTATATTATTAATACAGTTGTTACAGTTGCTTATATTGACATAATGTAAAGTGAAAACTTTTGTGTCTAAAGAAACATTGATTTCTTCCGTACCTGTTCATATTATTACCAGTAATATTATTGTTAACAATTTCGGAAGCTTCAGAAGTACCAGCAGCAGGTTGATTGTCATTGTCGAAAATAGATCCAACATAGTATGATCCGGAGCTTCAATTATCTTTGGAGGTGTTAATGATAAAGAAGAATCACTCACTGTACTATTCCAATCAAGATGATTTTGAAGAAATTATTTTGACGTTAGTGAAATATTTTTAAATAACGTAGAACAATGTGCAAGCAATCAACAAACAAACCATAGCAACGCCGTAAAACATCGTTCTCATGTAATATGATTAAAATTTTAGTGATTTACTAAATCGCACAGTTGTAGGAAAAATGTTGTTTATAACACGTGCCGAAAAAGGTTACATGCTCGTGCAGATTTCCGCACTCGGCAAGCCTCGTGCGTTAAATTCTGCACTTACACGTAACGAGCCTTTTTCGGCACTTGTTATAAAAATAACTATAACGGAAAATCAGATAAAAAACTGTAACATTTAGCAACATCAACAGCTACACCATCGCCCCATAGCCTCAACATCTGATCAACACGAAATTGAAATATCTGCTTCTGATTCGACGTTATCCCAGTAAATTCTCGGGAATTTTACATTGCTAATTATGCCTGGTGAGTCATCACTGCTACATTAATAAATTTTGACTCATTGGATACAGTTTTTAATTCTGAATATTTTTTGTATCTAAAATTTCTTTCTGAAATTATTAGGGCAAAATCTATCACCAATTGAATATTTTACCATTGTATTCCCTGTATAAAAAAAGAAGTAGACATCGGATATAACCCTCTAAGCATATATGGCTACTGATGTCAAATAGCAATTTAACAAGCACACTCAAATTCTACTTTAACCAAATCGTAGTTTTTATAGTTTTCAAGATCCCAATGGCGGGTATTGAACAGGAAGCACCCTGTTCATTTTACGGTATGCAGTTAGGGACAAGTCAAGCGTAACATAATTGACGAATGAAATAAGCAAACATACCATCACGCCTTTTCTTCATTCTTTTAGGGGTGACAGTTCGTGTGGAACAAATTTCGTCAGATGACATATTTTAAATTTGGAAGTGCATGCGGTTGCTATCCGTCAAATTATGGTCACATACTTGTCACTGAAGGGTGAAGAACAAGGGTGATTTTAGAGCTGATAAATCGACTATGCTCATGTGACAGATAGTCTGAGTAAAGTTATGAATACACTACTATCACGTCATGTGATCTCACATGACTTTACTTTTCTGACAAATGCATGAGTTTCTCGCTAGAAATACACTAATGTTATATCATGTAACATGTTTATGTAGATTCTTCTAAAAAAAAATCGCTGAATGGATGATAGTAGTTCGTCATCTTATTTAGATTTATCTCCATATTCTGTAACTAGATCATTATCTGTTACTGATCGATAAATGAATGACAACTCTTATTTTTCATGATTATTCCATAGATTACAATCATTTTAGCATTCTGTGATTAATAGTTATTTTTATAACAAGTGCCGAAAAAGGCTTGTTACGTGCAAATCTGCACGAGCACGTACCCTTTTTCGGCACGTGTTATAAACCACATTTTTCCTACAACTATGCCATTTAGAAAAATCATTCAAATATTATCAAAATTTATAAAATTTTAATGATATTACACGAGAACGATGTTTTACGGCGTTGCTATGGTTTGTTTGTTGATTGCTTTTACATTGTTCTACGGATTTAAAAATATTTCACTAATTTCAAGATAATTTCTTCAAAATCGTCTAGATTGGAAAAGTACACTGAGTGATTTTTCTTTATCATATACATCTCTAAAGATAATTGAAGCTCCGGATCATGCTATGTTGCATCTATTTTCGACAATGACAATCAACCTGCTGCTGGTACTTCTAAAACATCACAAATTGCTGTCAATAATATTGCTGTTAATAATATGAATAGGTACGGAAGAAATCAATGTTTCTTCAGACAGTACAAAAGTTTCCACTTCACATTATGCCTATATAAGCAAATGTAACAACTGTGTTAATAATATACACAAACAATAAATATTATGTATTCACTTACTCATTAAATAAAACCATTTATCGATATATTTGACTTTGTTCGGTTATTTTTATTAATTATCATATTTAATAATGATATACTTGAGGTCTTTTCTAGTCAATGTGATGTGTACAGATTAGATATACTGCAATTTAAGGTTATGTTTATAAACGTCAAAATATATCACTGCATATTTCTTCTTCTATTTCTACCATAAGCGTCTGTGACTAAAATATGAATTTCCACACTCGGCGCGAATTTTAAATCGTTAAATTTTCTTTTGACAGTTGCGTAAAACACAAATTACTTTCGGCCCTAGTACTTCTTCGCTTACAGAAACGCACTTGATCTGAATTTGTCTTCTTTCCATCCGTAACCAAGGCAATAATAGTTACGTAATAACAAAGAAATCGCACAGTTGTATGAAAACTAATTTATTCTGCTATTTTTATTTTATTTTTATACAATTTGCTCTCGTATAAAGCTGCCAATAGGTATAAAAATATTACTTACTAACCTCACTTTTTACACAGCTGTCAGCGAATTGTCATTATATTATTTGTTTTAATGACAGCGTAAAAAAGTTAATAAAATGCATTAAAATAACATAAAAATGTCAGATTAAATTATTCTTATCAGATAATATCAAAATTGTGATAATTTGTACATTAATCGTGAGAAATGAAAGTTGTCATTATCTTATCCACCCTTAACAGGTAATGACGCAGTTAGGAGTTAAATATTATGTATAACTTCATGTTTTCTCACTTTATCTATAAGTAATTCGTTCATTTTCACACTATCACGTCTCACGCAAATTTATGCGAAAACAGAAAATATGAGAATGTGATGTTATGCAATATTACATGATTTGACATGAATGCAGCAAATAACAATAGTGTGTCTCCTAGCAATATAAATAAATGAGAATCATGGGTCTCAACAATTTGACAGTTTACGTGAAATCATGTGAGTTCACGTGACGTCATAGTAGTATGTTCGTACCTTTACTATCAAATATTTTCTTTTTGAAAAAACTTAGGTTTATTTACGGTCCACTGCACTGTATTATTCAATTTGACGAAAAAAAAGCAGTCAGGCGCTGACATGTTTCTATAGATGTCTCCACCGTATCTTATGGCCGGGTGCCGGAAAGTTCACCGAAAACAATTCACCGAATACAATTCACCGAACAAACAATTCACCGAAATACAATTAATCGAAAAACATATTTATCGAAATGATAATTAAATTGTAGTATTTTTAATGTTCCTTAGAACTGGTAGAAAAATGCAGGCATTTAGAAAAGGATACTTACCGTAAATTCCGAATCTTTTGAATATTATCCATTACGTTAAATATCGTTAATTATTGCAGGGTTCATGTAATTATTATTGAATCGGCTAAAATTTGTTTAAGCTGGGACAGTTTCTAATGACATTACTGCACTCGCGCATGTCTAGTACTAATAATAGCATCGCTACCAATATGTTATTAGGATTTATTCAAATAGAGCAGTACGTGTGCGGCTAAGACGGCGCACCGATGCATAAAAAGTACAGAGACTGTGCTATGAGGACAGAGCATCCAGTTCCAAATTACAACAAGAATAACATACATGAGTATTTACGAGGCATAGCAAATAATTTATGTTATTAATGTAAAACATATAGTTTTATAAAAATGAAATGAGACATGACAAAGGAAACAATTTTCTATTTTTAAATACGCCTGCATTTTGCTGCCATTCATAAGTCTGGATAAAGTGTAAAGGAAAATTAATTAGCTTTTCGGTAAATCATATTTCGGTGAACTGTCTTTCGGTGAATTGTATTTCGGTGAATTGCTACTTCGGTGAATTGTTTTTCGGTGAATTTCATTCGGTGAATTGTTTTCAGTGAACTTTCCTAGACCCCTTATGGCCTATCAATTATACCTATTACTAGAACCGGATTAACCCTCTACCCCCGTTTCAAGAAAATTAATCTTTATTCATAGAATAAAGTAATCTCGTTTGTAAATCATTTATAATTGTATGTACCATTATTTTTAAACGGTACAATTGAAAATAGAAGAGAAGGTTATTGCAAGGAACATAAGTAAATTAATATTGACACTATTAGTACCATTTACCATATATTTAGAATATAGCGTATATAATATATTTTATGACATATATAAAATGAATTGTATATACTTTGATTTGGTCGGAATCAATTCTGTGTTGTACGACACTGACGTATAACCTCATATGTCGAGCGTGCGAAACTTGCCCGAGTGGAGATGGTACGCTATCGCCGATAGAGAGATCACTTACGGGATACTAGCCACTGCACTACAGTTCGAAGATGAAGTGTTATAAGCGCGAATTTTTCGCCTTTAATACAAAATCAACTAATTCTTGACAACCTTTAGAACTGACCAGCAGTTAGGCATACGCAAACTCATATATTCCAGTAGTTTCTTCACTTTGTAATTTTTTACCCAGGCAAATTTTCATTATTAGTTTTTTATTTATTATTTTTTTTAAATTTCCGTGGGGCCTCCAATGCGTCGGAGCCCTAAACTATAGCTTAATCAGCTAAGCTGATTCAGTTTATGCTATAATTCAACACTGCCTAGAACTTAAGATTAATAAGTGATTAATACATACAAAAAATTAATGAATGGTCATAATATTGAAGTAAGTATTCTTAATTATGTACATTTTTACAAGAATTTGCAATGTGTGTACATAAATCGTGATCATGTTAAAAGTCTGGCCCGCTCAACTGGAAGAAATTTGTCATTTTTATGCTATAAATGGAATATATCTGTATATATGGGGTAGATGGCTCAGTAGTATTGAGTCGACTTGTGAATTTAAGAACCCGTAATGATTCCCACAGCCGATAAACAATTTTCATCACATTAAAACTACCTCTGTAGCTTCCCCTCCGCTAACATCTTCAAGGACCGTGATTTGACGGCTGATTACCGCACTTCATCCTACAAAACTGTTATCAAATTTTCGCAAAACATCATTATTTTAATTGAACAATAAAAATGCACAGCAGTCAATTAATAATAATTAAAAAATAAAAACCACAACATTAGATTAGATTGCTTTTAAAAATTTGTTTTTTTATTGAATTTTTAATGTTAAGTTATACGATAAACAAGTAATTAAAATTTTGCAAAAGAGATAATTTTCTTATTTTTAAATGAATACTGATAATGCACAGCAATCGATGTTTTGTAATTAAAAAAATAAATTATTCTTTAACACATAGTCATGGCAACTTTAACTTTGTTTTTCTGTTCAATGTATATTTCTGTAGCAATAGGTAATATATTTTGAAATAATATTTTTTAAACAATTTATGACCAGTTGTAGAAACAAAACTTAAACTTGGTTTAAATAAATAAAAGCAAATTAAATGTTTAACAGAAATGTCAATTATTTAATATCACGTAATTTTAATTTGCGTTCATTATTTTAAACCAAGTTTGAAATTTAAGTGTTGTTGATGCAAGTGGCCATTAAACAATTATTTCGATTCAGTTCTATATTTTATTTATAAATAAATATATAATGATACCATTTCACTCAATTTTAATCCACCATGAAAAGAGACTACGGGCGCCCATGTTCGAAACTATGACAATTTGACAACGCAACAACAAAACAAAATATATACTCGTACCAGCGCCCGTTCTAGCTTTTACGTTGCATCGGATAAAAAGACATTTCCCTTTTTAAAAATATGTATATTGAATGCAGTACTCTGGTATTGCAGATCTTCGTAAGTTAAATGACTTGAAAAATACATCTTATTCGGAAGCCAAGGACGCCCGCAGGAAGGTCCCTTTAGATACCCATTGGTCGATAGACATCTGGTATATAATTTTTTATGAAACGAAATTTCTATATTTTGTTGAATAATTTATTATTTTTTTTTTTATTAAAATATTCAAAAAATATATTTCAGAATGCTAAAAATATTTTCTATAGTATATAAATTACATACAGGATGGTAACCGCGAATCTCGAATATAAAATGTTAATATGTAAAATCATAATTTCGTAATTTCCTGCTTCCCTAATTATTTGAAGCAAACAGTTTCAAACCAATAAACAAAATTAGTTCTACATACTTTGTAATAGCACAAATTAGATCTGAAAATGACGAAAATTGTCTTAAAAATATTGATAGTCATGGAATTGAAACAAAATTAAACAAATATTTGACATTTTATTATAAATAAATAAATATATCATCACGCCTTTTACCCATTACTGGATGTGGCACTCTGCCGAAGCAGAGCTCGGTAAGTGATATATTTATGCACGTGAAGTGAGGTTACCAGCCGACCCCTAAAGATATTAGTGATGGGACAGCCATAGGGGTAATTTTAAATTGGTGAAAATGTTTTGTCGGCTGTGGGGATAGAACCAGGGTTCTTTGGATCCACAGGTCGATTTAATACCACCGAGCCGTTATCTGTCAAAATAAATGAAATAATGATTAATAGTTATTTTTATAACAAGTGCCGAAAAAGGCTTCTTACGTGCAAGTGCAGAATTTAACACGAAATCTGCACGAGCACGTAATCTTTTTCGGCACGTGTTATAAACAACATTTTTCCTACAATTTAGTAAATCACTAAAATATTATCAAAATTTATATAATTCTAATGATATTACACGAGAACGATGTTTTACGGCGTTGCTATGGTTTGTTTGTTGATTGCTTGCACATTATTCTACATTATTTAAAAATATTTTACTAACGTCAAGATAATTTCTTCAAAATCGTCTAGATTGGAATAGTACAGTGAGTGATTCTTCTTTATCATAAATACCTCCAAAGATAATTGAAGCTCCGGATCATGCCATGTTGCATCTATTTTCGACAATGACAATCAACCTGCTGCTGGTACTTATAAAGCCTCCGAAATTGTTGTCAATAATATTACTGTGAATAATTTGAACAGGTACGGAAGAAATCAATGTTTCTTTAGACAATACAAAAGTTTCCACTTTACATTATGTCAATATAAGCAACTGTAACAACTGTGTTAATAATATACACACACAATAAATATTATGTATTTCACTTACTTAAAACCATTTATCGATATATTTTACTTTGTTCGGTTCTTTTTATTAGTTGTGTACAGATTAGATATACTGCAATTTAAGGTTATGTTTATAAACGTCAAAATATACTACTGCATATTTACTAGCGCTGGCTCACTGCATCTTCTTCTTCCATAAGCGTCTGTGGCCAAAATATGAATTACGCCCTTGGCGCGAAATTTAAATCGCTCTCAAAAAAACTTTTTTTACAGTGCGGAAAGTGCTTCATTACGCATAATGAAGCACTTTCCGCAATAGTGTTCCTTTGCTTTCGGAAACGCACTTGGTCTGCATTCATCTACTTTCCAGTAACCAAGGCAATTATAGTTACGTAATAACAAAGAAATCGCACAGTTGTAGGAAAAGAAATTATTTTGACAGTTTTGATATATGAAACGTCAAACATTTGATTAATTTTGTTTCAATACCATGGCTATCGATAGTTTACAGGCAATTTTCGTTATTTTTAATCTAATTAGTGCCATTACATAGCATGCAAAATTAATTTTGTTTTATGGTTCAGATTAAAAATTTTATGCCCTAAAACATTTAATTGAAGCTTTTTGCTTAAAACAATTAGGGAAGACGAAAATTACAAAATTATGATTTTAGATGATAAAATCCTACGTTCCAGAGTCACGGTCACCACCCTAGTTAACCAGGGGGCGTGCGTCCTCCTTGCCCCCCCACCCCCCATGACAATAATATAAAATAAACTCGTGGTTAAAAAGAAACTAAACACGTGAAATTATTGAAATTTTTCAATTTTCAAACCGTCATAACTTAATATAACATAATTTTTAACTAATTTGGAAGAATTTTCAAGGGCGAAAAAGGCGGAAGAGGATTATTTTAATTTCGTGTTAAAGTAGAGACAAAACAGTTTTTTTTCTGAAAGAATTGTCCAATTGAACGACGTAATTGTTATAGTAATTTCACATGACTTGTATTTATTTATTTGATTATTTACAACAGCAGATTGAAATCAAATAAATTAGAGTACTATACAACATTTGCTAATACGCTTTAATTTACATTTAGGATATTATCGTAATGAATATATAATGGGAGGCTACCCTACCAATATAGAGGATTTTCCTTATCAAGTTAGTATCCAAAGAACTGATATCAAACATATTTGTGGAGGTGCTATCATCACAGAAAAATTTATTCTTACGGCTGCCCACTGTCTAAATGAGTAAGTTAAGGTTTATTTACACAACCCGTCACTCGTTGAACAGTGCTCTAATGAACAGAGTGTTTGACATTCTTACAAAAATATAAAATAAGAAATTCTGAATTGGTGGAAATTATAGACATTGGTGGGCTTGTAGACGCAAAAGACATCTCATCTTGAACATCAAAACGCTAACGTACATTGGTAGAACGAGTGCAGGAGGAGAGGGCGAAAGAATAGACATAAATAATTTGAATTAGTTTAAAATACTCCATTATTTATACTGTGTGTCCCACGTAAATGTTGGCATAAGCAGTTAACATGTAAAATTAGTTTTTTCTAAATAAAAAGTGTTTCTCAAAAAATTAGTGGACCAACTTTTATATAATAATACTGCCAATATCCCTACATCTTATTTAATACAGATTTTTTGATTTTGGTAACGTAATTTAATGATATTAATAAAAATATTTCCTTATTTTTCGCCTACTATTTTATTGCTATTGACGTAAAGTTTGTTTTAAAATTTTAATCTGTCACTGTCATCTGCCAGTGTCATGAATATTTTAATTTATCTAATAGTTTCTGGCGAAGTATTCATATATTTGTCTTGTACTGGGCCCTCCATAATACATTCTAATAATATTTAAGCAGTACTCGACTTTTGAAATATTCAAGATGACAGTGACAGATTAAAATATTTAAAACAAATCGCAAGTACTTTATGTCAGTAGTAATAAAATAGTAGGCGAAAAATTTAGAAATATTTTTATTAATTTTGTTAAATTACGCTATCAAAATGTAATAATCTGTATTAAATAAGATGTAGGGATATTTGGTTCCATAGTTTTTTGCCGGACACTTTTTATTTATAAAAGGCTGTTTTTACATGTTAACTGCCTATACCAACATTTACGTGGGACACACTGTATAAAATTTTTATGATTATTTTTTATTTAGTTATTAAAGCTTAAACCTGTCTGACTATATTTTTAATCTGATAATTATTGTGTTCCAAATTCTATTTCTTTAAAGAATAACGAGATAAATAATAAACATATCGGCGCTCATACTTGCATAATTTGCTAAATAAGTTACGTATAACGTGATAAGTCATATTAACTACGAAGGCAGGGTGAAAAGTCTCTGAAAAATAAAACAGATGGCGCCACAATCGCAAATCTCATGTGACATTTGTGATGTACCATCTTTAACTAGAACGCATTAAAATTTTTAGACTGATATGTCATTCGGTTCTGTTTTGACACCCATCGAAAGCAAGTAACCTTGAAGATTTTTCAAAACATGGAAAAAAGAGAATTTCGCGTCTTGATTAAATATTATTTCTTGCGTGGAAAAAAACATTACGCAAACCAAAGCATCGCTTGTTAAACATTATTGGGACTCCTCACCATCGATTGGAACGATTCACAAGTGGTTTACTGATTTTCGTTGTGGTAGTACGACCACAAAGGACGCCGAACGTTCTTGTCGTCCAATTGAGATTACAACGCCAGAAATCGTCGATAAAATCCATGGTATGATATTGGACGATCGGCGAGTTAAAGTGCACGCGCTGGCTGAGGCTATGAGTATCTCAACCGAACGGGTACGGAACATTTTGCATAAATTTTTGGATATGAGAAAGCTATCTGCCAGATGGGTGCCGCATTTGCTCTCTGTTGACAACAAGCGCGACCGTGTGACAAGTTCAAAATTGCATGAATTGCACTACGAATTGGTTCGTCATCCACCATATTCTCCAGATTTGGCCCCCTGCGATTTTTATCTATTTCCAAACTTGAAGAAATGGCTCGGCGGAAAGAGATTTGGCTCCAACGATGAGGTCATCGCTGAGACAAACGCCTATTTTGAAGGATTGCCAAAATATAATTATTTGGTAGGGATCGAAAATTAGAAAAACGTTGAACGAAGTGTATCGATCTACAAGGAAGAAATAAAATTGGTTTTGACCAAGTAAATAATTTCTTGTTTCATTTTTCAGGGGCTTTTCACCCTGCCCTCGTATTAAGTATTGTACAAATATTTTTTGCACGATTACTATATCTCTTTCGTGGAAATAATAGTATATTACATAATAAGTCAGGAAAGTGATATTTTACTTGACGAAGCGGTTGTTTGAAATACGAGGCCGTAGGCCCCGTATTTTCATCCGCTGAGTCAAGTAAACATACTTTCCTGACATATTATGTATACTATTTTTTCTGAAACCGTTTAATTTAATCAATATTTAATCACAAATAATTCAAAATGTTTAAATTTTTTGATATGAATTGTATTGACAGCAAACTACGTATCCAAGGCTACAATAAAAATAACAATCAGGTAAAATCTTTACCAGACTGTTTTGTACTTTACCAGACTGCTATTTTTGTTGTAGCCTTTACTTTACTTGACTGTTTTTGTAAGAACCTACTTTCCATTCTAAAATTGGTCAGGAAAATAGGGACTTTCTTGCCGGTTTCAGAAATAAATTAATTTGATTTCATTTTAGCACCTAATACACCAATAAATAATTGGGATGTTCCAAATAAAACAAGAAAATTTAAATCTGCTTACACCGAAAATATATATTTTCACTTTTTATTTAGTTTGACAGTTTGACTCACTTTTTGAAGTAGTTTCTAAATCTGTAGTACAAATGTAATTGCTTTTTTGTGGACTCTTTGGTAATTGCGAAATTAAAATCAGTGCTGAAAGGGTTCCGTTTTCAGACTATTGATGATATCAAAGTTAATTCGTCACAGACCTTGAAGGCCAATTCAAATGAAACTATCCAAGACTGCTTCGCAAAATGGAAACACCACTGGCAAAAGTTTATGAATAAGGGAGAGGAGTACTTTGATAAGTTCAAGAATCTATAATTTCAAAAGCTACCCCTGTGGCTCCTCCACCACTAACATCTTTGGGGGTCGTGATTTGACGACTGGTAATCGCACTTCACGCGCAAAAATGTATCACTTACCGAAATCTGCTTCGGCAGAGTGCTACACCCAGTAACGGGTAGAAGGCGTGATGATATATTTATATTTATTTTTATTTAAGAATCTATAAAATTAGTAATAAAGTTTAAAAAAATAACTTATTTTCTGAACAGACCGCGTAACATGAATACTACACCTCTCTCTTAGAAATAAAATTAGTTTCATTTTGTTTTAGGTTCCCAATCAAATCTTCCCTACAGAATTAAAATTAATTTCATTTATTTTAGGAACCCAATAAACCAATTAATGATTTTTGAGGGATCAACCAAGTTATCTGGTAAAGGCCAAACATACTCTATAGAGCATGTGGTATACCATCAAGACTATAATAACGAAAAGAAATTATTCGACATCGGAATAATAGGAGTAAAAAATCAAATCATCTTCAGCAAATATGTCAAGCCAATCAGAATACTTAGGAATAACATCCCTGTTGGAACCATGTTGGCTGTATCTGGTTGGGGATTCATATCGTACCCTGCTAATGTATTACCTGACAACTTCAAATGCTTCAAGTCCATGTAATAAGCATGAAATATTGCAAGATAACATTTAAATCATTTATTCCACCTATAGAAGATTCACAGATTTGCACTTTTGTACATATCAACAAGGGCCCTTGTAATGGCGATTCTGGTGGGCCAGTTTCTTTAAACGGAATGTTGGTAGGCGTGGTTTCTTGGGGAGAAATGTGTGCGGTAGGATGTCCGATGGTAAATACGAAAGTTTCTAAATATATTAAATGGATTAAACCTACAATTACTACATATTGTAAAACACGAACTTGTCCTAAAAAAAAAACAGTATCCAAAATTTGTGAGATTTAAAAAAAAATCGATTAAATTTCTTCAAACGAAATGAATCGTTATCTTACAGAGGAAAATGTCACAAATAGTTTAGTTTTAAACAAATTTTAGTTTATGAGAATGTGGTGGCTTGCAACAACTGACGATAGCAAGTGACATGAAAAAATCGTAACAACGAAGATGGAGTGTTTTAATTATTTTGCAAATCTAAGATAAAGAACATAATAGTTATTTAAACCGTGATTGTAATACGAGGTGTGGCTATTAAATAACGAGACTGACGCTGCTACAGACAAAGTACGCATGCGTCAAACACCAGCGACCGTCAGCTTTTTAGCGTGAAGCTTTCTCTTTCAAATGCAGTACCTCTCGCTTCTGTAAAAAAATCCGTATAGTCGTAGCATTCGTTCTAATTAGAGTTATTTTTTTTGTTTCACCGAAAAAATGTTAAGTGCAACATTAGGACAGGCGGACTTTGGCCTAAGCTAAAGAGGCAATAGCCTAGGGCCCAAAAATTTTAAGGCCGGGATATAAATATATATATATATATACAGAGTGGTGTCCGCGACTCTCGATCATGGGTATTTAACATTTTATAATTTCCTGCTTCCCTATATATTTTAAGCAAGACAGCTTCAAATAAAAGTTTTAGGACATAAAATTCTGCATCTAACTAAAATAAACAAAATCAATTTTGCATGTTTCGTAACGGCACAAATTAGATCTGAAAATAACGAAAATAGCCTCAAAACTATCGATAGTCATGGAATTGAAACAAAATTTAAAAAATGTTTGACGATTAATGTGTCAAAATAATTTCTTTATTTATTATGTCATTTATTTTGACACATAAAACGTTAAACATTTGTTAATTTTGTTTCAATTTCATGGCTATCGATAATTTCGTTATTTTCAAATCTAATTTGTGCTGTTACGAAGCATGTAAAATTATTTTTGCTTATTGGTTTAGATGTAGAATTTGATGTCCTAAAGGGCCTGAAACAAATATTTTACCTAGGGTCCGAAATATTATAAATCCGCTTCTGAACATTAGAGCAACGAATTATTGTGGAATTTCACATGAAAATTGGCAAAACTGCTACTGAAACTTATAATTTATTGAAAAATGTACCCGAATTGTGGAAGGACAAGTCATGGTTTCTCCATCAAAACAATGCGCTGGCTCATTCCGCAATGTCTGTCAAGAGATTTCTAGCCAAGTACAGCATCCCAGTGTTGTACCATCCGCCTTATTCGCCAGATCTTGCACCGTGCGACTTCTATCTGTTTCCTAAGGTGAAATTTGCCTTAATAGCAACAAGATTTGAGCTTTGAAAGAGAAATCGGCACGCGTTCTGGAGAAGCTGACAGAAGAAGACTTCCAGCACTGTTTCGAACAATAGAAGATTCGCATGGAGCATTGTAAGGATAGAGGACGGGTGTATATTGAAAGTGATAATAAGTAAATAGGTATGGAATCAAAATAAAATGTTAAAACAGCATCAGTCTCATTATTAAAATAGCCACACTTCGTACAACTGTTTATTCAATTTTATTCTAATAAACTTCTCCAATTTGAGTGTAATATTTTTATAAATGAAGTCAGAAGCTTGAAATATAAATAATCGCTTACTGTTATCTAGTCGCTCTGTGTGAGATTGTTTCATGCGTTGCCATGGGTTGGATTTTTTACAGGAGAAAAATTGGAACGCAAATAGAGAATGACAATACGATTAGTCCGTGAGATGACAATGTGAAATATATCACCTAGTGACGTGTATCACTAGAGATAAAAGTTATAGGATAGACGTCCAGGTGACAGACATAGAGGTATACCAACGCAAACATGGCGAAGAACTGTAAACAAAGAATATAACACAGTAAATACGACATGGAACCAAGCTAAAAATACAACCAAAAATAAAGAAAAGTATATAAAGAATTAACAAGGAAAATCATCCAAAAACAACCAACACAAACAATAAGAGAATAGAGAAAGGAAGGTGCGCAGACCTAGCAAGTCAGCCAACACAACCAACGCTAAGTATAGTTATCTATTGCGTTATATCAATATTGATAACGGAATCCTATTGAAGAGTTATTAGATTTAAAAATTTAATTTAACAATGAAAATGCACAGCAATTAATTAATAATAATTGAATAATAGAAACCACAACAATATATAAGATTCCTGCTTCTAATTAATTAATTTTTTAATTTGCGCTCTTTATTATTAATTTATACGATAGACAAGTAATTAAAATTTCACAAAAGAAATGATTTTCGTATCTTTAAATGAATATTGATAATGCACAGCATTTAAGTAATAATTGAATACTAATTGATTAGATTAATTTTCTGTAAGTATTTTAAAATAAAAGATTGCTTTTTACTTGATATAATGTTTTCTAATTTAAAAAATAAATTATTCTTTGAAACACAGTCATGGCAACTTTAACTTTGTTTTTCTGTTCATTGTATATTTCTGCAGCAATAGGTAATATTTTTAGAAATGTTGTTTTTTATACAATTTATGGCCAGTTGTACAAAGCAAACTTTAATTTTAAACTTGGTTTAAATAAATAAAAGCAAATCAAATATTTACAGCAATGTCAATTATTCCATATGACATGTAATTCCAATCTACTTTTACTTATTGATAACAACTTTAAAATTTAAGTTTTGGTGATGCAAATAAATAAATATATTGACTACCTATATATTTATTTATTTATTTATACTATTTCACTCAATTTTGACCCACCTTGAAGAAAAACGATGATAATTTCAACCAACAACAAAACGAGATATAAACTCGTGCCAGCGTCCGTTCTAGCCTTTATTTAGATTGTTGCCCCGTAAATATATATATATATATATATATATACATACATATATATGCTCCTCCACCACTAACATGTTTGGGGGCCGTGAATTGACGACTGGTAACCACACTTCACGCGCAAAATATATCACTTACCGAGATCTGCTTCAGCAGAGTGCCACACCCAGTAATGGGTAGAAGGCGTAAGGATATATTTATTTATTTATTTTTTTTATATATATATATATAAATTACTAGCCTTTTTTGTTATTTAATAAAACATGGTGCTCTGTTATAGTTGTTTCCTTTAGAATTAAGGGTTACACATATTTTTTAGCTTTTAGGCAATAAACAGTAAATGCGAAATGTAAATTTCATAACGATTTTATCCAAATGAAAAAGTACAAAGTTAGATTATAAGTATAAACTTGGATTAATATTTTGCCACATTCACAATCAAAATGTCGCCCCTAAGATTTGCTGCCCCGGACAAATGTCCGGATTGTCATCTGCCCCTAGAGCTCTGTTCGTATGTTACAGCAAAATGAGTTACATTTGTTTAAAAACACCAAATCATTATACAACATTTGCTATTATGCTTTAATTTACATTTAGGATATTTTTTCCTTATCAAGTTAGTATCAAAGTACTCCACAATGCTACTATATATGTGTATATATATATATGAGTGTGTGCGTGTGTGTGTGTGTGTGTATATATCTAGTTTTTGAAATTAACCTTTAAGTTAGCGAAAAAAATAACTAAATCTTACTGCTTTAGATGAAATAGATAAAAGGGAAATTATATTGCGAAAATATAACTTTATTTACCCAAAAATAATAAAATTAATCTTATTTATGAAAAAATAGATAACCTTACACTTAAATAAATTAATCAATATTGGCTATTTCCTCCTTTATTTCTTATCACTACTTCATATTTATATATATATATATATATATATATATATATATATATATATATATATATATATATATATATATATATATATATATATCGCCCTTTAGATTTGCCGCCCAGGACGAATGTCCGGATTGTCTGCCCCTAAAGCAGGCTCTGTTCGTACATTACAATAGAAAGAGTTACATTTGTTTCGAACGACGTAATTGTGAGAGTCATTTCCCATGACTTGTATTTATTTATTTGATTATTTACAACAGCAGATTGAAATCCAATAAATTACAGTACTATACAACATTTGCTAATGCGCTTTAATTTATATTTAGGATATTTTCGTGATGAATATATAATAGGAGGCTACCCTGCCAATATAGAGGATTTTCCTTATCAAGTTAGCATCAAACTACTCCTCAATGCTACCTTCTACCATCATAATTGTGGAGGTGCTATAGTTACAGAAAAATTTATTCTTACGGCTGCCCACTGCCTAAATAAGTAAGTAAAGGTTTATATACACATTTAATTTAATTTTAATTTTAATAAACAGTGTTCTTCATTTTTACAAAAAGACAAAACATGAAATTCTAAATTGGTGGAAATTATAGACATTGGTGGGATTGCAGACGGGAAATTCATCGCCTCTTGAAGGGGTGTAGTAGAAGGGAGAGAAAGAATAGACATAAATAATTAAAATGCTTCATTATTGCTATTATATTTTTATGATATTTAAAAATTTAGTTATTAAAGCTTAAACCGGTTTGACTATATTTTTGAATTCGATAGTTATTGTGTTCTAAATTCATTATTCCTTTAAAATAAAAAAGCCATAAATACAGGGTGATCAAAAAGAATTGTTACAGTTGGCAATACAATTCAGGAGGTCTTTTATTCCACAGTTGGCACAACACCAGATAAAGGTGGAAATGCTATTTGACATTTCTAATAAATACAAATAGGTTATGTCACGAGTCTGCTAGCTAATAGAATTTTGACTTTTTAATAAATGTATTCAAATTTAAATTTTCAAATGTCACTGTCAACAACAGGCTTACCAATTTCAAATATTTTTTTTATTGCCAACTGTAACAATTTCTTTTGATCACTCTGTACTACTCATTATTCCTTTAAAATAAAAAAGCTATAAATACTACTGCAACAAGTAATTTGTTCCCTCTGCCAACATGTCGGTGCTTATGCTCGCATACCATAATTTGCCAAATAAGTTACTTACGAGAACATCATAGGTAATATTAACTATTAAGTATTTCGCAGAAGTAAAATTAATTTAATTTCATTGTAGGTATCCAATATTAAAATTATTTGATTTTATTTTAGGTATCCATAAACAAATTACAAATTTTTGTTGGATCAACCAAATTATCTGGTAAAGGCCAAACATACTCTATTGAGCATGCAATATACCATCAAGATTTCGGCACAACTTATTTAGATGACATCGGCATAATAGGAGTAAAAGATAAAATTATCTTCAGCAAATATGTCAAGCCAATCAGTATTCTTAGAAATAACATCCCTGTTGGAACCATGTTGATTGTGTCTGGTTGGGGATCCATAGCTTACCCTATTGTAACAGTACCGGACATACTTAAAATGCTTCAAGTTCGTTTAATAAGCATGAAAAATTGCAAAAAATGGGATGGCTAGCTCAGTGGTATGAAGTCGGCCTGTGGATCCTGAGGTCCCTGGTTCGATTCCCACAGGCGACAAATTTTCATAATTTGAAAAAGCTATCCCTGTGGCTCCTCCACCACTAACATGTTTGGGGGCCGTGATTTGACGACTGGTAACCGCACTTCACGCGCAAAATATATCACTTACCGAGATCTGCTTCAGCAGAGTGCCACACCCAGTAATGGGTAGAAGGCGTGATGATATATTTATTTTATTTATTTTAAAAATTGCAAGATAGCATTTAAATCAAATATTCCACCTATACAAGATTCACAGATTTGCACTTTTATAAAAATGAATAAGGGCGCATGTGTAGGCGATTCTGGAGGACCACTTTCTTTAAACGGATTATTAGTAGGCGTAGTTTCTTGGGGCAGTATTAGTGGTTGTGCGAGTGGAAAACCGGTCGTATATACAAAAGTTTCTAAATATATGAAATGGATTAAAACTACAATTACTACATATTGTAAAACACGAACTTGTCCTAAAAAAAAACTGTATCCAAAATTTGTGAGATTTAAAAAAATTCGCTCAAATTTCTTCAAACGAAATAAATTGTTATCTCATGGAGATTAATGCAAAAATAGTTTATTTTTCAACAAAGTTTAGTTTTCGAGAATGTGGTGGCTTGCAACAACTGATGACAGCAACAGCAAGTAACATAAAATATAGTGACAACGAAGATGAAGTGTTTTTATTATTATATCTAAGATAAAGAACATAATAGTTTTTTAAACCGTGAATGTAATACAACTGTTTATTCTGTTTTGTCCTAATAAACTTCGCCAATTTGAGTGTAAGATTTTTATAAATGAAGTCAGAAGCTTGAAATGTCAATAATCGTTTAGTGTTATCTAGTCGCTGATTGTGAGATTGTTTCATGCGTTGCCATGGGTTTGATTTTTTACAGGAGAAAAATTGGAACGCAAATAGAGAATTACAATTATGAATCCTGATGTTTGAGTTTAATGCGGCTGCTAACAAATTGTATTTATGATAGTTGGACAATTTATTTTTTGTGAAATGATTTATTGTGAATTGTATTGGACTATTGAGGTGTTCATATAATTTTTATTTGTAAAATACATTATTTTAAAATATATCTGCTTAAAAAATATTATATATTTGAATGTAATGATGCTAATTATGCATTAATCTAAAAATATTTGAAGTGTTGAACAACATCAATTAACAAGTTAACTTTGAGTTATCATTTTAATTCATTTATTTATATTTAATTAGACATGGCTTTCTTGTACGGTCAGTTGAGAATAGTAGAAACCTTAGACGACAAAAAGGCTAAGCAGTTATTCTTCCCTCTGGCCCCAACAATTTTACTCTGGCAAAATCCATGTGGTCGGTCATAAAATCTATTAATACATTTTTCTGCTTGATAGTAAATTTCTCCGCTCGTTTAACCTCCATTTTCACAAATTTACATGTGTCAAAGTTGCTATTTGTGTTTGTAAATAAAATTTAAATGTAATACCAACATAAATATACTTATCCGAAAACATAAGCAAGCAAAATTTACTAAAAATATCATCTTCAGTTTCTCACTGGTGAAAGGAGATATGACGTCATCAAAATATCACCGAAAATCGGTGTAAAGTTATATAATAGGGGTCCAGGTGATAGACATACAAGTATACCAACGAAAACATGGCGAAGAACTGTAAATAAAGATTAAGAACAGTAAATACGACTTGGAACCAAACTAAAAGTACAACTCAAAAAAAAAGAAAGAATTAATAAGAAAAATCATCGAAGAATAATCAATACACGAACAACAAAGAATAAGAGAAAGAGGAAGACCTAGCAAGTCCGCCAACACAAGCAACGCTAAGTATAGTTATCTGTTGCGTTATCTCAATATTGATGACGCAAAAAAAAATCGTTTTTAATTGAACAATAAAAATGCACACCAATCAATTACTAATAATTGAAAAACACAACAATATGATAGATTCCTGCTTAAAATTTATTTTATTTTATTATTGAATTTTTAATTATTAATTTATACGATAGACAAGTAATTAAAATTTCGCAAAAGAAATGATTTTCGTATCTTTAAATGAATTTTGATAATGCATAGAATTTAAGTAATAATTGAAAACTAATTGATTAGATTAATTTTCTGTAAGCATTCAATTTTAAAATAAAAGATTGCTTTTTTACTTGATATATTTTGTAATTTAAAAAATAAATTATTCTTTGAAACATAGCCACGGCAACTTTAACTTTGTTTTTCTGTTCATTGTATATTTCTGCAGCAATAGGTAATATATTTTGAAATGTTGTTTTTTATACAATTTATGGCCAGTTGTACAAAGCAAACTTTAATTTTAAACTTGGTTTAAATAAATAAAAGCAAATCAAATATTTACAGCAATGTCAATTATTCCATATGACATGTAATTCCAATCTACTTTTACTTATTGATAACAACTTTAAAATTTAAGTTTTGGTGATGCAAATAAATAAATATATTGACTACCTATATATTTATTTATTTATTTATACTATTTCACTCAATTTTGACCTACCTTGAAAAAAAAACGATGACAATTTCAACCAACAACAAGACGAAATGTAAACTCGTGCCAGCGCCCGTTCTTGCCTTTATTTAAATTGTTGTCCCGTTAAATATTTCCCTTTTAAAAAAAAATATATAAATTATTAGCCTTTTTTGTTATTTAATCAAACATGGTGCTCTTTTATGGTAGTTTTCTTCAGAATTAAGGGTTACACATATATTTTTAGCTATTAGGCAATAAACAGTAAATACGAAATATAAATTACATAGCGATTTTATCCAAATAAAAATATCAACAAGTATAAATTTGGATTAATATTTTACCACATTCACAGTTAAAATGCCAGCGTGAAAATATTTTTTACAGAACTGAATGAAATTTGGCGCACGTAAACATTGGATAGTCATACGCATCCTGTTAAAATATGAAACACATTCATCGTCTTTGAACAAATATAGTCGCTTGTACAGTTGAGTTCTTATTGGCTGGGTGCGCGACGACAACGACATCTGACGGCCACATTAAATCATGCTCTATAACCGTTTATTCATACAAGATTTTGTCTAATTTTGATAAAAACAAGATTTAAAAAATCTAAATGTGTACAATTTCGGTTTTTAAGAACTGAAAACATTACAAAATGTATTACTTTTGTTTATATATCACGTGATATTGTAAAAGCCGCACAAAATGCTGAATAAATGTCAGAATTATCTTTATTAAAATGATATATTTTTCTTATTTTGTTATTTCTTATTTCGCAACGGGTTAGTAATTTTTTATATGGGTAAAAGAGATGTAAATGATTATGAATGAATGTTGATTAATAATAATAAATAATTGAGACGTTTGAATTTTTGCAGTACTCTTTTATTGTCGCATTGGTTCAAGGTTCTCAACCAGAGCATAAATAAATATCTGTCATATGGAAAGCAAAGTAAATGTTTTAAATATTATTTATTATTTTACTCCTAAAAATGTCTCCTAAATTATCTCTAAAAATTATATATTTTTTTAAAATGTCTCCCAAATTATCTCTAAGACAGTTAATTTTCAACAAAATGTCTCTCAAATCGTCTTTAAGACTGTCTTTTACTAAGAAAATGCCTCTCAAATCACCTTTAACGCAGTAATTTTCCTAAAATATTTCCCAAATTATATTTTAAATATTTATTTTTCCAAAATATCTCTCAAATCGTCTCAAAGACAGTAATTTTCCTAAAGTGTCACTAAATTTTCTATAAAATAGTCATTTTTCCAAAATGTCACTAAATTTTCTATAAAATAGTCATTTTTCTAAAATGTCTTCCATATCGTCTCTAAGACAGTTAATATCCAATAAAATGTCATTAATTGACACTTACATAAACGTCAAACATTTAATTAATTTTGTTTCAATTCCAAGGCCATCGATAGTTTTCAGACAATTTTCGTCATTTTCAAATCTAATTTGTGCCGTTATACAGCATATAAAATTAATTTTGTTTAATGGTTTGAATGAAGAATTTTATACCCTAAAACTTTTATTTGAAGCCTTTTTGCTTCAAATATTTAGTGAAGCAGAAAATTACGAAATTATTATTTTACATGTTAAAATCCTATGTCCCAGTCACAACAACGTGAGAATGATTTTATGCTTATTTTGTCCACCGCAATCGCTGCAGTCGATTCGGCTGTCCCCACCATGACTCTGCACCTAGCGAATATTCAGGATCGCACATATTTGGTTTGTGCACCTCTAAAAATTTGCAGTTTCATTTGAAAACCTAATATGATGTTCTAGAATTGTCCATGTATATTGTGTCAGAAGGAGAAAGTTTTTTATCATTTAGTAATGGATATAGAGCCATGCAAAGCCATGTTTTCAACGAAAAATTAAGAATCCCAATTTATATTGGCAACACCACATGGTGGTACAGTATTTGAAAATTCACTAGACCAACAACCTATTAACATTTCGTGATATTCAAATCATAAGTATACAACATTTATTTCATTCAATATTTTTCTTTTCCCGAGCGTCAGTTTCGTCACTCGACAACCGATGACGCCACCATCACACTAGAATTACCTTAAGATTTGCCGCCCCGGACATTTCCGGATTGTCCGCCCCTAGAGCGGGCTCTGTTCGTACGTGACAATAAAATGAGTTACATTTATTTTGAACCACAAATCATTGAACGACGTAATTGTTATAGTCATTTCCCATGACTTGTATTTATTTATTTGATTATTTACAACAGCAGATTGAAATCCAATACAACATTTTTTAATACGCTTTAATTTACATTTAGGATATTTTCAAGATGAATATATAATAGGAGGCTACCCTGCCAATATAGAAGATTTTCCTTATCAAGTTAGTATCAAAGTACTCCTCAATGCTACCTTCTACAGTCATAATTGTGGAGGTGTTATAGTTACAGAAAAATTTATTCTTACGGCTGCTCACTGCCTAAATAAGTAAGTAAAGGTTTATTTACACATTACGTTAACCCGTTGAACCGTGCTCTAATAAACAGAGTGTTCGAAATTCTTACAAAAAGACAAAACATGAAATTCTAAATTGGTGGAAATTATAGACATTGGTAGGATTGCAGACGGGAAATATATCGCCTCTTGAAGGGGTGTAGAAGAAGGAAGAGAAAGAATAGACATAAATAATTAAAATTCTTTATTATTTCTATTAAATTTTTATGATATTTAAAAATTTTGTTATTAAAACTTAAACCTGTTTGACTATATTTTTAAGTTCGATAGTTATTGTCATCTTATATGGGGTAATAGCTGCTTGCCAGCAACAGACGCTATCGATAGGTGGGAAAAAGTTCACGCATACGCACGAAGGTTCAAGGTCGGAACATGCAAGCCTGCTTGATTCAAACCCATTAGGTTTTCGCTAAAAAAAGGTCGGATACTTTTCTAACAGATCTTGTATTCTGGGTCGTACGCAATGTTACGAAAGGTTTTCTTGAGGTGGTCGTCAGTCAGTTGAAGATGACCCTCGACAAAGAAGGACTGCAACTTGAACTGACGACTCCAACCTTCAGAAAATCAACGACCCGATGCTTGCAATTTGCCGATTCATAGTCAAAGAAATTTCAGAAGAGCTAAGTATCACAACTGAGTCATTCCATGCAAAAAGAGATCAGATTTCTTGCACCACGACAATGCGCCCGCACACTCAGCTTTGTCAATTTCTCAATTCCTCAGTTTAATGCCAAAAAACAGATTACCGTCCTCCCTCAGCCTGCTTACTGACTTCTAGTATTTTTTATTTTTTGCGAAATTAAAATCAATGTAGAAAGGATGCAGTTTTCAGATTATTGATAACATCAAAGCCAATCCGTCACAGACCTTTTGAAATGAAACTATTCAGGACTGCTTCGCGAAATGGAAACATCGCTAGGAAATTTGTGTGAATAGGGGAGGATAGTAAACTTGAAGGGAACAAGGACCAATAATCTATAAAATTAATAATACAGTTTAAAAAAATCAAATTCGGTTATTTTCTGAACAGAACGCGTAACATGAATAGAAAACTACACCTCTCTCTCAGAAATAAAATTAGTTTGATTTAGTTTTTTGTTCCCAATAATATCTTCCGCATATAATTAAAATTGATTTGATTTTATTTTAGGTATCCAATAAACAAATTACAAATTTTTGTTGGATCAACCAAGTTATCTGGTAAAGGCCAAACATACTCTATTGAGCATACGATATACCATCAAGACTACAATAGTACAACACTTTTATATGATATCGGCATAATAGGAGTAAAAGATAAAATTATCTTCAGCAAATATGTTAAACCAATCAGTATTCTTAGAAATAACATCCCTGCTGGTACCATGTTGACTGTGTCTGGTTGGGGATCCATATCATACCCTATTGTAACAGTACCAGACATACTTAAAATGCTTCAAGTTCGTGTAATTAGCATGAAAAATTGCAAGATAGCGTTTAAATCACATATTCCACCTATACAAGATTCACAGATTTGCATTTTTATAAAAATGAACAAGGGCGTATGCAAGGGCGATTCTGGAGGACCACTTTCTTTAAACGGATTATTAGTAGGCCTAGCTTCTTGGGTTAGTTTGCCTGGTTGTGCGAGTGGAAAACCGGACGTATATACAAAAGTTTCTAAATATATGAAATGGATTAAAACTACAATTACTACATATTGTAAAATACGAACTTGTCCTAAAAAAAAACTGTATCCAATATTTCTGAGATTTAAAAAAAATCGCTCAAATTTCTTCAGACGAAATAAATAGTTATCTCATGGAGATTAATGCACAAATAGTTTAGTTTTCAACAAAGTTTAGTTTTCGAGAATGTGGTGGCTTGCAACAAGTGTTGCCAATTTGGAGAATTTGTCGCTAAATCTAGAGAAATTAACTATTGTAACGCGACTTTTTTTAAAATTTGCGACCTGTCGCAAATCTAGTGTTTTAAGTGTTACTAGCGACATTTCTCGAGAGGTTTTTTTTTCCAAACTGTGATTTCGTATGATTACAATATTTTATTTAAATAATTCAAACGGGAACCTTTTTGCTGTTGGTATTACGTGAATCCAACTAAGGTTATTAGTTCCAAGTTTACAAGTTGTTGACTTATTGAGGTAAAACGTCAAAAACGTAATGCCAGCCAGTTTGAATTTATTTTTATTTTTTATGTCTTGTACAGACATACACCTATTTAGTGTAGTATTTTTGATTTACAGAGTGCCACACCCAGTAATGGGTAGAAGGCGTGATGATATATTTATTTATTTATTTATAATAGGTACATGATATGCAGACTGATTGTAAAGTTATGTGATATTGTGAATTTATATATTAGTCTTGTTATAAAATAAAAATTATAAATATACAATTTATGTAAAATATAATTTGTTGGATTTGTTATTACAGATATATGAAATTTAAAAAAAATATTTAATCTAGAGATATTCTTGCGAATTTTTATTTTTTACTAGAGATGTCTTGAGGTTTTTAAAAATTATGATCTAGAGACATTGTGGAGACTTTTTAAATGCAATCTAGAGACTTTTTGTTTTCGTTAGTTGGCAACACTGACAGCAAGTAACATGAAAAAATAGTGACAACGAAGATGGAGTGTTTTTATTATTTTGTATATCTAAGATAAGGACCATAATAGTTATTTAAACCGTGAGTGTAATACAACTGTTTATTCTATTTTGTGCTAATAAACTTCTCTAATTTGAGTGTAAGATTTTTATAAATGAAGTCAGAAGCTTCAAATGTCAATAATCGCTTAAGTCCCATTCACAACACGAAATTAGTGGTTAGTGTTAGTAGTTATGGTTAGCGTTAGAAGTTTGACATACGTATTCCTCTAGTAGCGTTCACAACAACGAACTTAGCCCAGCGCAGGTCTACGCTAATCGTGGTTAGCGTAGAAGTTTGTAAACTTCAAACTTTTAGTTAGTGGTTAACGGCACAACCAATCAAAAACGAGGAGTAAAGTGACAGTTGGTTTTCTCAGTTTGAATTTTATGTAACGAAAATGAATCGAAGCACAATAAAAAAGTTGTTACTTGCAACTTTAATTGTGCAAATGAAAAGAAATAAAAAAACAAATACAAGATGGTGGGTTCGCCCAATCAACCAAAACCGAACAAATCAGGGAGACTGGGATAATTTGATTCAAGAAATGAGGTCATATGATGAAGACATGTTCTTTAATTACACCAGAATGACCATAGCTCAATTTGATTTATTGTTGGAACTTGTAGGACCAATTTTTAAATAAAATAGTAGAAGAAAACCAGTTCTATCAAATCAGAACTACAGACAAAATATCAGAACTCAAACAAACAAAACTGTAACTATTTGTCAAAACTTTAAGTTGACAACTGTGACATCTATTATAATTTCTTGTAATATCTATAATTTTCAAAAATGTGCATTACATTACCGGCAGAAACATAAATTCGAAATCATTAATTTGGGACATTGTGAACGATGTATTTTAATCTATAACTACTAACTATAACCACTAACCATAACCACTAACCATAACCACTAACACTAACTACTAATTTCGTGTTGTGAATGAGGCTTTACTGTTATCTAGTCGCTGAGTGTGAGATTGTCTATGCGTTGCCATGGGTTGGATTTTTTTACAGGGAAAAAATTGGGACGCAAATAGATAATTACAATTATGAATCCTCCACAGTTAAGTCTTTATAGTGTATCAGTGTGAAGAAAGTGAAATGCGTAGTTATATTTGTTTTTTAATATTTCAATACTGTATGTATAATTGTTTAATAAATTTTTGATTTCTTCTAATTGCCATATATTTTACATTTTTAAACCGCTAGTAAAATAAATTTTTTAAACCGCCAGCGGAATAAAATTTTAAACATAATTTTAATGGTCTGTATCCAAGTAAATAAACATGAATTTATAAAGCAAAATAGGGACTCATACAATTCAAATTTTTCTGTTGCCATCTAGTGAGTAAAATAGAAGTTAATAATTTTTTAAGTAGCGAACATGATATAGCTTTACAGTTGGACAGAAAATTGTGCAGAGGGCGGGGACTGCTTCTGGTCTGCTGCATGTGACGTTAAAATTATTAGTCCCTATTGAATGAATTAAATTTTATGTACTGTCAAATAATGAGATATCTTCTGTATTGACAATATTGTTTCATTCATATAAATAAATGTCAATTTACCATAAAAATAACTAATTATAAATAGCATTACTTTAGCGTTTTTAAATGGATATTTTTGTGCTTGTTTTATTAATTTCATCAGTAATAGTACTTCAATGATTATCACATATTCATATTCTTTGAATTATAAAATTAGCTGTCAATTAAGAAAAATCATCCTTAGCAACGGACCAAAAAAGGTTATAATATTATTTATTTCTTATCATCGCTTTTCTAGACATATAACTAAGGAAGATTATTTTTGTTGATTGGCGGAAAACAGATCACGTGATTATGTTCTCATAGGTAATGTAATGAATATACTCAAGGACTGAGTTATCAAGTCGAGAACGTTCGACTGCGTCGTTCTAGCGAGCCCTGTCGGACGCATGAATCATAGCGCGCTGATTAGGACTCGCAACTTCGAGATAAATCTGGAGCGTTCTAGACATGTCGGGCTTTTGTATATAAGGAGAGCTTAGCTGCTCGAGTTGACAATTGACAATTGACTTCAGACTCAGTTGGATAAATATGGAGTGATAATAAATAATAGTTCTTATGAACTTGATATAAATTATATTAGACTAATGCTGGGTTGCATGAAAGTTTTATGGGTTCATTAGCAACTAACGGTTCAATAAATTTCAGAAAATCGCTATTGATACTGTTGCTAGATAAACAGTTCTTTAACTAAAGAGCTCTTTATTTTTTTCTTGCAACCCAGCATACGTGTATTAATAATTAGTGTTTAAGTTTTGTTACAGTAGGCGTATTCCATTTGCCATTTGGATCAGATCTAACTTACATTTACTGAACCAAATCACTTATTTATTTTGCTGAATTACTTCACTGACTTTATTTCCAGTACTATAATTACTAATTTTAATTTATTTTCAAGTAATTCACCCCAATAAATGCATTAGTTTGCTTAATTCAGTTCATTTCGTCATGTTGTTTAATTTATCTGAACTGATTTAAATGAACTAAGTGGCAAATGGAATACAGCTAGTGTTAATTAGATTAAATAAATTCCTTTATTATTATTTTTTATTATTAAATAAATACATTTTATTTTCGTGTAACATACTTAGTTGTGAGTTATTTATATATTTTAAAACCTACAAACTTCCAGAGAAGACGATAAACGTTACTGTAATATACCAATAGCTAGGTTTATTATCGATACATCAAAGGGTTTCACGAAAATGCATTTGTCTGGAAAATTTTTACTAGATGAATTTGGGCATTTATAATCTGATAATCCGAGAGCTTTAGTTCGAGGGATATTATGTTTGATTAGAAATGTCCAAATTTATTCGAATAAAAAAATTGCCTCAAACAAAAAGCATTTGAGTGAAAATCGAGATATATATGATAACGAACCGAAACTAGAGATGTATTTGAAAAGAATATTTCGCGAACCAGAATTTATTAATTAAATTAAATATACTTTTTCTATTTCGGTAATCTTATAGCTCTATAAACGCACTGTAAGCACGTTGCTAAGGATATCTATAAGAGCATTGTTTTTGGCGCTTTTTATTTTGTAGGAGTGGTATAAATGCTTTTAAATCTGACAGATGAATGACATATAACCTCAAAATGATAAATTGTCTGTGTTGAAATATTACTAATAGAATATGCTAAAATCAGACAAAATTCAAAACATTCACAATATATAAGAAGATAGTCGGAAGTCGGACAAAATAATCAAAACTCAAAGATATATTGTTAACATTTCGGTTAATGTATAACCATCCTCAGAACTTTTTTTAAATATTTAAAACAGCAAAACTTTGATGGTGAGCAAAATAACAAATTTGTGCATTTTAATAACATTCTAGAAAATAATTTTACAATGCAAGAAACAACGATGTTGTTGATAGAGATACAACTGAGTGACAGACTGACACAATCCTTTTACCGATTCACTATAGCTGTATTCCATTTGCCACTTGGTTCACTAAAATCAGTTCAGATAAATTAGATAGCATGGCTAAATGAACTGAATTAAACAAACGAATGCACTTATTTGAGTGAATTACTTTAATGTAAATTAGAATCAGTAATTTTAGTATTGGAAGTAAAGGTAGCGAAGTAATCCAGCGAAATAAATAAATGATCTGGTTCAGTAAATGTAAGTTAGATCTGATTCTAATGGCAAATGGAATACGTCTAATATAGAAAAAAATATTGATTAATTGTTAAAAAATTTGTATCAATTATCTGTGTTATGAGAAGCGCTACCAATACGAATAATAAAAAACCCCAACTTACGAGTATATTTTTGACAAGTCGCAGTTTTTAAAAATCTAGCAGAATTATAAAAAGACCTCAATAGAAAAAATAGTATAAAGAACACGTTTTATAAGACATGTGTAACAATATGAGCTATCTCATTATTGTATGTTGCTTCAGACAAAAGCTTGACTTCATGTAAATTGACACTCGTGGCCACATGGCGTTTCGTGTGAATGTGAAAACTTTAGGTTTTCAAATATAGGACATTAACTTATAAAAGTGACAGTTATTAGTTAATGTTCTTAGAATTCTAGCAACTTTTCATGTTCGCATGATCGGCAATGCCTTTGTGTCAGGGTACACAGCCCCAGACACTTGAGACATCTGTGGAAATGGATTCCAGATGTGGGTAGTTTTACCCAGAGGATGTCAAGTGTTTGGGATAGCCAAAGCAGTCAGAAACACTAACTCAAAGCGTGAGGATGTGCGGTCATCCTTGCATAAGACGCGGCGTGCGCGAATTTACTTATGTGTATTTTTTTTTATAATTAATGTAACTTTAAATTAAGCTGTTTTCACATATTAGTTTGTTCAAGTGTTTTGCATTTTATCCTTATTAATTTTTCAATATTTTATATTTAAATATCAAAGTTCGTTTTATTAATCCTTTCAATTAACTAAATCTTTATCAGTTCTCAATAAAGTGATTTGTGTGTTCTAACTGGCAACGATATGCCAGTCCATAAAAGTAGTTACAACAAGAAAGGAATTCACGGAACAAGTAAGTAACAATCACATCAATTAATTTTTATATTGTAACGAATATGAAGCTGGTCAGTCTAGAGCGTTCCAGAAACTTTTTCGGGAACAAGAGCGTTGCAACGGGACCACCGACGTGCATGAAGCGAGCTCGCATATTTGAGCGTGCGGTTGGAGAGCGTGAGGGGGGCATTCGGGAACTCTTCTAGAAGTCGGACGGCAATATATAAGCCGAGGTCGGTTGGCTGGAGTTCAGTCCATAAAAGTAGTTTTAGTTCACAACAAGAAAGGAATTTACAGGACAAGTAAGTAACATTCGCATCAAATTAATTATTTATATCATATTTTAACTTATTCACTGTACGCTCAACTCTGCTTTGTTACACATGTTATCACACCTGTCTTTTGTAAAACTCGCCGCAAAGCAACTCGTTTTCCAAATTTGGACTCGTGCGTTAACAGATTGCCTTATGAAACTTGTTTTTAAATATACTATTTTATATCATATTATTATTATTTATTATTGTTCGTATTTATTCATGACAGTTGTTTTCATAACAGTTTTTATCAAAATTTAGATTCATGAATACTCATGTTTTTAATTGATATAACATTTAATTTGTCAATTTCTGACTGATAATGTGAATTTGTTTATTAATTTTTAAATTAAGACAGCGTTAAACGAATTCTAGTATGATTTTTCTTTATTATATTTGTGGAAGAACTTAAATTTAGCCGCATGTCATGGATTTTATTTGCAGATTTCTTCAAAAAGCTACTGTGGTATATCGAGTTAGAAGTAAATATATTCGGTATATACACCCGTTGCCATGCAAATTCTGTGATTTTGATTGATGTTTGCTAAGGTAAGCGAATAAATATATCATCACGCCTTCTACCCATTACTGGGTGTGGTACTCTGCTGAAGCAGATCTCGGTAAGTGCGGTTACCAGTCGTCAAATCGCGGCCCCCAAAGATGTTAGTAGTGGAGGAGCCACAGGGATAACTTTTTCAAATTATGAAAATTTGTCGCCTGTGGGAATCGAACCATGGACCTTAGGATCCACAGGCCGACTTCATACCACTGAGCTAGCCATCCCATAAGCGAAATATTCATAAACATAATTCTATATGACGCGATTCGGGAACAGCTTAGACTTAATGAATGTTTTATATTCGGTAGCAACGTTAAATCTATAACAATTTTACCAATAGAAATTGTCCTATCACAAAGTTGATTATTTTTAGCAAAGGTGTTTAAAAATAGAACACTGCAGATTTTTACAACTGTAAAAAATTTTTGTTATCCAGATTAATGTCAAAAGTTAAAAGTCCTATTTTTTGATAATAATGGACTTAATAATATCACAAAGATCGGCATACACTGGAATCCATTTAAGAAATTAAAAGACAGAATTCGCCGATAATTTATACCTAAACTAATAAACTAATATCAATCAGTAAGCTGTCTCTCGAGATACCGTTTCTATAACGGCAATGTATTTTTGATCGACTTTAACTTTACATTACTCAGTTAAACAACGGTAAACTTCTTTTAAAAATTTGCATACTAGTGAAAAATAGCATATTTACATTTCATTAAAATCTGACATAAATGATAGTACCTACTACTTTAAAGGCCATTTCAAATGAAACTATCCAAGACTGTTCTCTAACTATATAACTTTAAAAATCATCGTAGAATGCTGCATGCTTATTTCTTCTTCGTCTTCTTCTCAGTAAAATTGAGCACCGACAAACGTTTCAGACAAAGCTCTGTGATTGGCTTAATGCAACTACGTAATTGCAATATGGCAGTACGAAATTTAAATGAGCGTTTCGAATTATTCAATTTTAACTTTCATATTTCAGCAATAAAGATATCATTTATGGTATGGTTTTATATTGTATTAAATATGATGTACGGTCAAGAATTATTTCAATAAATATATATTAAAAAGCTCTATCACTTGAACCCCCATTCAGCAACTGAGTCAACCTACTAAGTCATCGTCAGTTGCTGGTCAGTTCAACCCTTAACCATAGACGCGTTTCGCTCTACTGGAGCTCATCAGTATGATGCCATCCACTATTCAACTAGACCAACTAGGGACTAGTGAACAGTGGTAACGACAGAGTTGAACTGACAAAGTTAAAACCTTTTAAACTTGGTATGATGGCCTGAGAGGTACGGAGTAGAGTGCCTACAATAATAACATTGTAGGCACTCTAGTACGGAGAACCATGCAGTACCATCTACCGGGTAAATACGCAAGCTGATTACAACGACAAAAATGTCAATTGCAAAATGGAGCAAATCTTTAACTTTAACTGACCAGCAACTGACGATGACTTAGTAGGTTGACTCAGTTGCTGTATTATTGTGGAACTTGGACAAATGTTAAGATATTTTTTCATATTATTTTTTCTTACTTATTTATTTATTATTTTAAACTGAAAATGACTACTATTTGTAAATGTACAATTTTTTAGTACTAAATACTCGTTTTCTAATAATTTAGTTTGTTTTTTGTAAAAGATATAGTACCGTTTTGTGAAATTTCTATGATCAGTCATCTGCATCTTAATAAATTCATAAGTTCTATCCATCCGAGATCTGTAGCATATTATCGCACTTAAACATACGCAAAATAAAAGGATAATTTTTAATTTAATTATGCTTTTTGTCATTTATTGATACCACTTTTGTTAACTTATATGATAAACGAGTTATGTGTTACTGTTATCATAATTTCGCAAAATATTATTATTGTTTTTAATTGACCAATAATAATGCTCAGCAATCGATTAGTATTAATTGAAAACTAAATGAATAGATTACTTTTCTGCGTTCAAATTAAAAATAAAAGATTATATTTGTACTTAAAATAAGGTTTTGTGATTATAAATAAATTATTCCTGGACACACAACCATGGCAACTTTAATTTTGTTTTTGTATTCATTGTATATTTCTTCAACAATAGGTAATTATTTTCAAATATTTTTATAACAATTTGAATAACAGAACCCTCTACAAAGTATTGTAACACGCTTTTATTTTTAGGTTATTCTATTACTGAATATTTAATAGGGAGCGATGATGCCGATATAAAGGATTTTCCTTATCAAGTTAGTCTCCAACGACATGCTACCGAAAATGGTTGTGGAGGTGCTGTAATCACAGAAAAATTTATTATTACTGCTGCACACTGCATTTGTTCTCTCCCGTAAGTAAAGGTTTATTTACACAAGCCTTCATTCATCGACAATTTAATATTCTTGCAAAAAGACAAATCATGTAGTTCTGTATTGGTGAAAATCATAGACATCTATGAGGGGGCACGCAAGGCGGGGGAAACATCGGCTTCCTAAGCATTAGAGATAGGAATACTAGTTCATTTGAGTGAACTAGTTCATTCGTTCTCGTTCACCAGAAAGGTTAGTTCACTGAACTAGTTCATTAGTTCACTTTCGTTCACGAAATTTTTAAGACTATGATGAACGGAAATCGTATTGTATTGTGATTCACGAGCGAGAACAAGTGAACTTTTAGTATCTGTTTCTAGTATAATTTGACAGCAGACAGCAGAAGCAGAGCGGTGATCATAGCAACGACCACGAACGAATGAAGTATGAGTCTCGTTCACTTAGGGATGTTGTGATACTACTGATATGATACCGGTATCGATTCTTTCGTTTCGATACCGGTTATTTTGGTATTCGATACTTTGCTTTCGATGTTTTACCCATATCAGTACTTCTTTTATTTCGATACTAAAGTATCGCAAACTATTTTTAATCTAATGTTATTTTGCAATAAATTCATGAAAAATTCATATTATCCTGGTATTTTTTAAAATTTAATAAAACATGGCCATGTGTTCGACGAACGGTAGTACTAGTAGAATGAGACAGTGAGAGTTAAATAAATACAGTAGATAAACATTATAATAAATATTAGGTATTATTTTAATATTATAATACTGTTGAAAAAACAGATTTTTTGTATAATAAAAGTTTATTTTGGTATTTTTTTACTTTTATCTAATATCAAACCAATAATTATTAGCCAAACTGTTAAAAGACTGGCAAAAATCAAACAATTGAATAAGAAATGAAAATTTGTTACCTATATAATTTTTATAGCATAAATTCAACATTTCATATAAAAAACCTAATATATTTAAAAAAATACAAGATTTTATAAAAATAATCATTCGATACCAATACTAGTATCGATACTTTCATTTGATACCGATTCCGATACCAGTATCGATACTTTACTTTTGAATACTCTTTCGATACTGGTATCGATATTTTAGAGGTATCGCAAAATCCCTACGTTCACTCGTTCACTTGTTCGCCGCTCTCCGCTTTCGTTCGATCTCATCGACCGTGCCGCCGTGCTGGTGAATCATATCCCAATAGTTCGCAGTGAACTAGTAGTCTCGTTCACTCGTTCACTTGTTCTCCGTTCTAGCTATTACTACACGGCTCTCAGAAATAAAATTAGTTTGATTTAATTTTAGGTTTCCATCAAGCAAATTACATATTTTTATGGGATCAACCAAATTATCTGGAAAAGGTCAAACATACTCTATCGAACATGTGGTATGCCATGAAAACTACTTTGCAAATAACAGATCAAACGACATCGGAATAATAGGAGTAAAAGACAGAATCATCTTCAGCACATTTGTCAAGCCAATCAAAATACTTAAAAATAACGTTCGTGCTGGATCCATGTTGACTGTGACTGGTTGGGGAGTCATCTCGTTCCCTAGGAATGAATCAACTGATATACTTCAAATGCTTAAAGTCCATGTGATAAGTACGAAAAAATGCAAGCAAGCATCAGGATTAAATATAAATGCAAGAACACAGTTTTGTACTTTTGAAAAAGTTAATAAAGGCACATGTGTGGGCGATTCTGGAGGCCCACTTTCTTTAAATGGAATGTTGGTAGGCATGGTTTCTTACGGAAAACCTTGTGCGGTAGGAAAACCGGACGTAAATACGAAAGTTTCATATTATATTACATGGATTAAAACTACAATTTCTACATATTGTAAAACAAGAACATGTCCTACAAAAAAAATGTATCCTAAATTTGTAACCATCAAGAAATACAATCGTTCAAAATTCTTCAGACGAAAACAAAAAGCAACAAAATTCAAGTGAAGGAAATACAAACCTGAGAAAAACTAAATCACCAGTGGTATACTCGTTAAGATAATTTACCAACTTAATGAATTATAAAAATTGTGACAATTATAATTTCCATTTTTTAGATAAAGATATAGTTATTAATGCAACTATTTAATTCATAGTTTCCCACTCGTGAAATAAAGTGATACTTTTAGCACAAGTTCTCTATATTTCTACGAGCCTTATTAATCAATTAAACTAACTTTACTAATTACATTTCAAATGTCAAAAACATTTATTTTGTACATTATCTTAGGTTACAAATTTTATTACACATTGTCATTAATAGTGTGCAATAAAATAATTGCTACTAAACAATCTTAACTACGCAGGGAACCTCCTATCACTGATCTTTACGATATAAGTATTGTACAATCCATAATACGTATTGGAATATTTCAATAAAAACGCGAACCTAGTGCGAAATTACGACAAAGGAGCATTCATGAGATTTGTTTGTGTATTTATTCTAATTTTTTCGAAGATTATTTTTTGACGTTTCTCAAAACCAATGAAATGCTTCATTGTATGTCACGTGTCTGCGTTTTAACCAGTTCTGTCATTTTTATACTGAGAATAAAGCTCTTGTGATTATTCCCGGGAATAATCTCTGTAGGTGCTTTTTTGTTTGTGACAAATGATAGGTAGTTGTCAAATAATGATTTAAAACTGTCAACATGTCAAGTAAAATGTGTGAAAAAAATCGATTTCGTTATATTTTAGATACAGAAATACACCAACAAATTTTGGAAACAACTTCCAAGAATACATTAATAAGTAATCAATCGATATGAACCCAGTTCAAAATCTTTTAAGTTTGATGAATCGACCTCAACACCTAGGTCAAAAAATAATCTAATTAAATATAACTCGAGAGTTGGATAAATTAGAAAATAATTCTCCAGTATCTTTCTCAAACTTGTTGCCATTTGGCAATAACCACTCAAGCCCTACGGGCTTCCGTGATTATTGCCTGGCAACAAGTTTTTGAAAGATCTGTCAAATTATTTTCAATTTATTCTCACTCTCTTGTTATATTATTACTGAAAATTTAACTTAAATTTCGTTCTTATACTTTCTTACTTCTGTAAGTATAAATTAATTGTAATTATGTTTTCTACTTTATATGATATAAAATAGTAAATGTGCAATTCAACAAGCTTTTTAGTATTTTAATATTGATATTACGTTACAAAATTAGGTAAAATAAATGTTGTTGATGTTTGAAATGTAATTAGTAAAAATAGGATAATTTGTTAAAACTCGTACATAGAAATAATTAGTGTATGTAACTTGTGTCTATATAATCTACGACACAAATAAAATGAACACAGACGTCTAACTAAATATTTTCAAATGGCAGCGTTTTTAACAATGATATTTGTAGTTTTGGACGAGTCTGTATTGAAGCGCTAATTGTGACCTGTTAATAATAAAAAACAATTATTAATTAAATAATTATGTTAAAATCCTGAGTGCGCCACTGTGTTACGGTACGAGTAAGATGTCTCCGGACGAGGCGGTCAAAATGTATACAACGAGCGCCATATTAGGACTAGAAATACTGTGGAGGGGCAGTACGGAGTATGGAAACGTAGGTTCCCTGTGCTTGCAACTGGTATTAGGCTAAAATTAAGTACTGGAAGATATGTTGTAGCTACAACTGTACTACACAATATCGCTTGTAATGAAAAAGAAGCTGTGCCTGCTATTAACGAAGAAGTTGGAGCAGCTGTTAATTTCGTAAACGCAGTAAATGGCAATCATTATCGATAGCGTGTTGGCCCGAATAACAGAACAAGAAATTCTATTACTTATATATTATTTTCATACTATGTTTAATTCAAATTTTTATTTATAATACAATTAACAATAATATCAAATAAATTATGTCATAAACTTCAAATGCCTAGTATTAGTTATTAATTACATTTAATTGCTGCATTTTTAATTGTGTTTCTAATTCTAAATTTTCTATTTCCAATCTTTTCATTTCCATATGCATATAATGTTCTCTTTTTTCACCCTTATATCCTGTTCAATATCTTTTGTTAAATTGTCTTTATTAATTAGAGATTTTATTTGTAGTATTTGCGAATTTAAGTTTTGTTCTTTTCTTGAAATTTTCGTATTTCTTCCTTAAAACTAATGAACTTTTTATATTAATTATGACAATAATCACATTCGATAAAAAGTAGTGGTCTGCTATACTGTAAAATTCTTGTCTGGTTTTCACTAAATTGTACAATTTGATGAATATCTGGAGATGCGATGCCAGAACTATATAGGTACACATTTCTTATAATTCTACTGTCGTACTTTTGAGAAATGTCGTATAGATCACCTGGCTAGCACAGTGGTATGAAGTCGGCCTGTGGATCCTGAGGTCCCTGGTTCGATTCCCACAGGCGACAAATTTTCATAATTTGAAAAAGCTATCCCTGTGGCTCCTCCACCACTAACATGTTTGGGGGCCGTGATTTGACGACTGGTAGCCGCACTTCACGCGCAAAATATATCACTTACCGAGATCTGCTTTAGCAGAGTGCCACACCCAGTAATGGGTAGAAGGCGTGATGATATATTTTATTTATAACTTTTTCGCTAATATTGTAAAATTTCCTCCCAACACTTTTCTTTCCAAATTATTATATTTTACATTCCATGCTTTTTACTAAATCCATTAACAGTTCGATTTCATCAGTAGAAAAACTCGCTGCCCTTTTAGTTTCCTTCAAGAAAAAAAATGATGATGACAGATACCTATTTTGATTGAATTTTTCTTATTTTGACATAAATACAATTTCAGTAACCTAGGAAATCATTGATACTTTCTCAAAATCCCAAATTACACAACACTACAAAATTATTTTGACATTCAGTAAAGGTTCAGCAGAACCAGTTCAATCTGACAGGTTATAAACAGAAAAAAGTTCAGGCTCAAGTTCAAGGTTCAGCTGAACTTAAGTTTAAACCGTCACTGAAAAACCGGGCATAAGTGTACCTTTAATAAGGATTCCTTAAGTACTCCTTAAGGTTAAGGTTTCCTTAACTGAAATAGTATTTTATAAACCTTCCTTTACTTTATTAAAGGAAACCTTTATTAAGGTACGATAAAGGTGTCCTTTATAGAAAACGTCATAAGAACAACCAATAAGAATTATGAATTGTGTTACTATGAAAATTTACCTATACCTGACTGTATCTGTCAAAATATATTTACGTATTATCGCTGTCATTATATTTTATAAATGGAAGATAAAAAAAAAACGAACTTCATCTATCAGTTTGCTAGAAAAAGAGTATTTAAAAGAATTATACAAAATAATAACATGCAATATGTGATTTTTTAATAGATTTTTGATTGTAAATAGTATGAAAATATAAAGCAATCGTAAGAACAAGAACGAAGTTAACAAGCTAGATATAACAAATTCTCCAAACAAGAATACAAACATCAATTTTCGAATATGTAGAATGTAAATTTAAACATAATTATTTTATACAGCAAAATTTTTTACAAATAAGTTTAATAATTTTATTAAAAATGTTGAGCAATAAATGCTCTTTTAGGTACTCTATGAGAAATTTCAGCCACATATTTCTAAATTTGTAAAAAATCGTCCCAGTTAATCTCCATAATGTTATAAAATTAACTTCTAAGGTTGATAGAAATCTACCTTGATGTTAAGGAAGGATAGAAGTGTCAAATTTAAGGGATTCCTTAGAAAAACAACTAAGGAAGGTTCATAAATACGAAGTTGGTTAAGGAATAGTAACTAAAAAAACCTTAAGGATAGAAGTGTCAAATTTAAGGAAGTGCTAAGGGATTTCTTAAGAAAACAACTAATACCCGGTTTTTCAGTGACGGTTTAAACTCAAACATCGGTTCAAGTTCAAGTTCAAGGTTCAAAGTGTTTTTCAGTACAGTTTAAACCTTAAACTCAGTTCAAATTTGTCTTGAACCTGAACCGTCATTTTACTTGGTTTAAGTCAAGTTTAACTATCGCCTACATTGTTATCATAATAAATTAAACGACTGTTTCACTGTATTTATTGACGTTTACCTGTCACAAATAATTTATAATTTTATCAAAATGGAATCTTCAGTTGGTGAAGATGTTATAAATTTTTATTTGATCATGGCCAAATGGAAAATTAATTATTGTCGGGCGATAATGAGTATAAAACAATAAATATTTTACTAACTCCGCTATTAAATCCCCAAAGTTCTGCTGAAAATTTAAACAACGAGCGCCATATTACGACTAGAAATACTGTGGAGAGGCAGTACGGAGTATGGAAACGTAGGTTCCCTTGTACTTGCAACTGGTATTAGGCTAAAATTAAGTACTGGAAGATACGTTGTAGCTACAGCTGTACTACACAATATCGCTTGTAATGAAAAAGAAGCTGTGCCTGCTTTAACATCGATAGCGAGTTGGCCCGAATAACAGAACAAGAAATTCTATTATACATATATTATTTTCATACTATGTTTAATTCTTATTTTTATTTATAATACATTTAACAATAATATTAGCAAATAAATTCAGTTATGAACTTCAAATGCCTACATATTAGTTATTAATTACATTTAATTGCTGCTTTTTTAATTGTATTTCTAATTCAAAATTTTCTGTTTTCAATCTTTTCATATTCATATGTATATAATGTTCTCTTTTTTTCAAATTTCTTTCTTCTAGTAAATTTTGAGCCCTTATACCATGTTCAATATCTTTTGTTAAATTGTCTTTATTAATTATAGATTTTATTTGTAGAATTTGTGAATTTAACTTTTGTTCTTTTCTTGAAATTTTCGTATTTCTTCCTTAAAACTAATGAACTTTGTCGCTAATATTGTAAAATTTCCTCCCAACACTTTTCTTTCCAAATTATTATTATTTTTTTACATTCCAAGCTTTTTACTAAATCCATTAACAGTTCGATTTCATCAGTAGAAAAATTCGCTGCCCTTTTAGTTTCCTTCAAGAAAGAAAATGATGATGACAGATACCTATTTTGATTGAATTTTTCTTATTTTGACATAAATACAATTTCAGTAACCTAGGAAATCGTTGATATTATCTCAAAACCCCAAATTACACAACACTATAAAATTATTTTGACATTCAGTAAAGGTTCAACAGAACCAGTTCAATTTGACAAGTTATAAACAGAAAAAAGTTTAGGTTCAAGTTCAAGGTTCAGCTGAACTTAAGTTTAAACCGTCACTGAAAAACCGGGCATAAGGGAGATTCATAGATACGAATTAGGTTAAGGAATGGTAACTAAGGAAACCTTAAGCTAAGGAACTCCCAAGGAACGTTCATAAATACGGGCCTAACAGTTTTACATATCTCATAACCAAGTTTCTACCGAACACCGTTCAGAAAATATATATTTACCGAACTTCATTCGTAAACCAAGTTTTTACCGAACGCTGTTCGGAAACTATGGCTGGTACCACGAGCTCTGTTTTTGGGTGTTTTAAGAGCGTTGTTTTTGGGTGTTCTAAATATATGTACTACGAGCTCTGTTTTTGGCTGTTTTTGCACGTTTTAAGTCAACTGTTTAGTAACGTGTTCTAAAACTGCCTAGAGTTGTTTTAAGCAGTGTTCTAAGACAAACATGGCTGACGTCTATGATAAAAATTGTACGATTCGCCCAGGAATTGAAGTAAATACGCATTGAAAATGAGAAATTTTATTTAAAGAACACAAGAATCCATTTATTGTGTTGGATGTGAGAGAATTTATACAAAATACCGTTGTTCCGAAGAAACAGCGAAGAATATAATATAGTGAAAAATTATTTCTCGTGAAATGCAAGTTTTGGTGACACTGCGGTATTTCGTCAAAAAAATGAAGATGATACAGATAAGTAAAATTTAAATTAAATATACGCGCCAGTTATTCAGTATCTGCGCGCAGTCGCAAATCGCGTGACTTACTGCTTCTTTCCAGCTGTCATACGACACAATACATAACCACAATTCTGTGTTTTGTAGTTCGGTGTAATTTCAATTACATTAAATGTACAAATAGGTATGTATATTATAACAATTCATTTTATTGTCTTCAGGTGATCTATACGACATTTCTCAAAAGTACGACAGTAGAATTATAAGAAATGTGTACCTATATAGTTCTGGCATCGCATCTCCAGATATTCATCAAATTGTACAATTTAGTGAAAACCAGACAAGAATTTTACAGTATAGCAGACCACTACTTTTTATCGAATGTGATTATTGTCATAATTAATATACTTTTTGTTAATTCGTGCGCTTTTTATAATGAAAACTATCCGTTTTCTGATTTTATTTGATTAATTGTAACATAAGTGAATATTGTTAATAACCAAGTTTTATTATTAATAAAATATAATTTACAAAAATATGTATTGTACACAATTTTCGTTTAATTTTTTAAGTGCTACAGTTTTCGCATGTACCAAATCATTTCAAACACATTCATTATTTCCAGCTTTGTAGTTATCTATTAAACCTTTTCTTTAATTCGGTCAGCAAATTATTTTCCTCGGACGTTCAATTATCCGTTTTAATCTTTATGGCTGCCATTCGCTTTCTAAAATACAATAATAACATATTAATCTATGTGATTAGGTGCAAAATATTAGAATCAAAATATGTTCCTGTTAAATACATGTGTTTTAATTGTGGAAGCGCCTTTTACAGTTCACTCAAGGAGCAATTAGTGTTCTTTCATGAGTTTAACGAAGTACCTGACATCTAAAAATCATAACCTGTCAAACTGCTTTCATATTGAATTGGAAACTGTCAAAAATATTCACGAAACGCGCATGCGTATTGCGTCTTTTACAACGTTGTCATATATATTTTCTTGTTTACATGGTTTTAGCTAAAACAGACTTAAAACAATGCTCGTGGTAAGCATTATTTTAAGAGTGTTTTAAGATGTCGTCATGGTTTTAACTAAAACACCCAAAAACAGTGTTTTAGTAATATGCTCGTGGTACCAGCCTATGTGTTTACTGTACGCCGTTTTGTAAAAATTATGTATTTACCGAACGCCGTTCGGTAAAAATTAGGAACTTTAACCAAATTATACGTTGAGTGTTTGGAGGTTAGAGAGATTTTTAGCAATTTTAAATCAATAATTTTATTCATCGGCACGAAAAATCTTATGTATCACGCGTCTAGAGACTTTTTTGCGAGTACTCGCAATTTTCAGGCCTCGCGTTCGCCCGGCCGGTCAAAATATCCTCGCACTCGCAAAAATGCAGTTTCCAGTCTGGTAATACAAATAATTATTTATCGCACGCGTCTAAGTTTAGAAAACAAGCCGCGGGAAGGGCCTCAAAATTTCTAAAGCCGCCTTTGAGTACAAATATAAAATCTGCGAAACTAAGTAACATTTTTAATTAAAAAAATACCCATAAAAATACATTATCGGCGCGGTAGAGCGAAAATCACTGCTTTTTATGACATAAGACACCCACGAAATTTCGTACATTATGTATTGTAATTGGGTTTAAGTTGTTGTACAAAGTAAGAAATAAAAACACAGGTCTATTTTTGTTATCAAAAATTTGAAAAAAAATCTATTTTTTAATTAAACTATAATAATGCGTAGCATTCAATTAATTTTAATTGAAATCCAAATAATTAACATAATTTTTTGTATTGAAATTTAAAATTAAAGATTACATTTTTATTTGAAATAAGGTTTTGTAATTTGAAAATCAATTATTCTTTGAAACACAGACATGGCAAGTTTAATTTTGCTTTTGTATTTATTGCATATGTCATCAGTAATAGGTAATATATTTTCAAATGATTTTAAAACAATTTAAACAATAGGTTATTTCACAAAAAAATTATTATTTTACATGTCAATCCACGCACAAAAATAGTTATTCCCTTATTTTGTTGTAAAGTTGCTCATAAGGAAAAAAATATAAAAATTTATTAATTAATTGTGACATAGCGACAAGAGTAACATTAATATTGAGAGAGATCACATAAAAATGAAAACGAAGGCTTTCTTATTTGAGAGAGATGAGTATTCTTTGACAAGAGCGCGAAAAATCACACGGAACTAAATTCACGCTTGTTTACGTTTCAACACGTGTTTTTGCAGTTTTTACTTGATTTTATAGATTATATTATACGAAATTTGTGATTAACTATATTATATTAATCATATTCTAATTTTATTTCTACTTCTAAATAACCAAACAGGAAGTGTGCGCGCACTATAAACATTATTTGAATTACTCTCCCTTTTCCCTTTTGCATTCTTTCTTAGCAATGACAGTACTGATTCAAGCGATAACGCGAGTTAATAGTATATTCCGAAATTGAACCACGGTGCGATTCAATTTTACCACGGTTACGGTTAGAATGACGTCATAACGGAACACTTACACGATGACAGTTGTCACTTGACAGATGAGTTTCGAAATGTGAAATTTATTTAATATGGAAAAATGTTTATATTATAAAAATATTGTATTTTCTGCATCACACCTGCTTTAACTTAAATATAGGGATAAAAAAATAACACAAAGAAAAAAGTAAATATGAGCTTCAGAACAAGTAATAAATTCATCTAATATGAATATACATGGGCGTCCACAGACATTTTTCCAGGGGGGGGGGGGCGAGTCGCAAAAAACTCTCAGATATACATAAATACAAATACACATAACAAATGGATAAAAAAATATTTAAATTTGTGAAATAAATTACTAGTCTTTTCTTCAATAAATTTCGATTTAGCAGTTTTGCAGTTTTTATTTTCTAATATTTTGTGTCGGTGTATACTTAAACTTAGATTATTCAATCGTTACGATAGGGAACATGTCGCTAGCTGGCCTTAAGAATACTGCTGGAAATTCAGTTTCCGCTTGAATTTATTATCTTTAAACTTATTATTTAATTTATATATACATATACAGTGTGGTGGCCACGATTATCGAACATAGGACTTTAACATGTAAAATCACATTGTTTTAAATTTCCTGCTTCCTAATTATTTAAAAGAAAAAAGCTTCAAATAAAATGTTTAGGGCATAAAATATGAAATTAATTTTGCATGCTTTGTATCCGCACAAATTAGATCTGAAAATGACTAAAATTGTCTCAAAACTATCGATAGCTATGAAATTGACACAAAATTAAACAAATGTTTGTCGTTCAATCTGTCAAAACTGTCAGAATAAATTCATTATTTATTATTTCATTTATTTTGACAAATAAAACGTCAAACATTTGTTTATTTTTGTTTCAATTTCATGCCTATCGATAGTTTTGAGGCAATTCTTTTCAAATCTAATTTGTGTCGTTACAAAGTATGCAAAATTAATTTTGTTTATTGGTTCAGAATTTTATGCCCTAAAACTTTTATTTCAAGCTTTCTTGCTTTAAATATTTAAGGAAGCAGGAAATTAAAAAATTATAGTTTTACATATGAAAGTCGTGGTCACCACCCTAGTTAATATCCAAGGGGGGCGCGCCCCCCCCTTGCCTCCCCCTGCGGACGCCCATGTGAATATATAGTGTTAAATAATAAAAATACATTTTATCACATGTTTATTTATCAGTCATCATAAAAATATAGTTTTATAAGACAAGAATCCCCAAACACTGCAAAAGCCGCCAAACACGTTTCAAACTTGTCAACAACAGCTGTGAAGTAACCAAACTAACCGCCGCTCGAGCACGCTTAGTTTGGTTATTAAAAACTAACCATAATTTTCAAAAACCGTGTTCCGTAATGAAACCGGTTACTGAAAAAACTAACCGGTTCATTTTCGGAATACACTATAAGCAATGTTGCGCGCGGGAAGTATTTGAATGGGTGACCGTCCAGGGAAACTCGCGTTGCTGTTGACTAAAAAGACCTTAAAACCTGGAACAGGGGGTAATGGTGGCATATAAGCTTAGCAGTTGGTAAAAAAAAATAATATCATTACAAATGACCAACTATTACGTCCATATTTTTGTTTGTAGTTAAAAACTTATGTTAAGCTGGATTTATATGAAGTAACGTAACAGGTGCCAAAGTTCAAACAAGAAATATCGAGGTTAAACGAAAGAAACCGAAATTTTATCATATCTGATTGGCTGATGGTAATAACTTGTGCGTTTAGTATAAATGATCAAATTCTGTATTAGTGTCGTAGCCAAGAAAGAATGCCAAAGGAAAAAGGGAGAGTAATCCACTCAATCGTGGTGTTACACAATAAACAATGGGCGTCGCATCTGTGCAATTTACTACTCCGATTGAAGTATTTTAATTCTTTTTCTTGAGTTTTCGCTGATAAATTTAACTATAGTGCTTTATTTTATGCGTCATTATCGTACATCTATATATAATTTGCAAAAATATCCCCGCGCTCCACTACGAATAGTGTTGCCCTATGCATTCATGTTGTTACTACCAGAGCTGGGCAGTAGCTAGCTAAGCTACATTTACCTTAGATGTAGCTGTAGCTTAGCTAACTGTGAAAAAATATAGCTGTAGCTTGTAGCTAGCTTCGAATTTTCGAATTTTTTTAAGCTTCGAATTTACGAATTTTCAAATTTTTCAAAGCTTCGAATTCTTGAATTTTTTGTCTCTGAATTAACGCCATCTGTCATCCCCAAACATGCTCACATATAATTCGCGAAAAGTCGGTCACGAATTAAATAATAAACTCGGCGAAGTATCCTGGAAAAACTCTGCAAGTTTATGCGTCTTAATTAAGACATCTATTCTCTTACCGCCCATCTAAATGCTACGGACTTTTAGTAAAACGTTTTAAAATGAGAATAAAAATGATACAAAAACGACAGTGTAGCGAAATATAAGTCTAAATTGAATTAATTTGGCAAATAATAATAATTAATAATAATTACTTAGGAATTAATACAAAACTCTGCAAATGAGTTTATTCTGAAAATAATTCATATCAACATGCCGTGTTCACGTTAGGATCCAGATTCACAATTCGAATAATTCGAAAATACGAAAATTCGAAAATTCGGGATATTCAAAAATTCGGAATATTCAAAAATTAGAAAGTTCGAATCTAAATTCGAAGGTTCAATAAATCCGAACATTGGAAGACTCGAATATTAGAAAAATCAACAACCCTAGTGTCCATGACAGTACCAACGAGTTGTACCATGGCCATTGACATTTATTTATTTCACTATTTACAAACAGCAGCGGCAGACTGGAACCCAATAAAATAAAACACTATACAATATTTGCTAATACGGTTTGTTTCATATTTAGAATGTATGGATGTTGTTCCGTATGGACGCATAATTGGAGGCTGCAACACTACTATAGAGGAATTTCCTTATCACGTTAGTATCAAACTAAATGATACTATTAAAGGGAATAAAACTAACCCTAATTTCTGTGGAGGTGCTATAATCACAGAAAAATTTGTTCTGACTGCTGGCCACTGCGTTTGTTTCCTTCCGTAAGTAAAGGTTTATTTACACATCGTATCAGTTATCAAATCGTGCTGTAATAATAGTTATTTGAGCTACATGGAATGTAAGTACATTATAACATTCGAGTAGGTATGAACTGAAGCGAAGCTTGCGTAGTCGAAGTTCTTATTACCGTACGGGAATAGTTGTGGTTTACATTCCGAGTCGTTTATTATATTTTTTGTTGAAATTTTACAAAATAGAAATTGCTAATTGGAAGAATAAAGCAAGAGACCGGAAGATGTGGAGAGATTTAATAAAAACAATATAGCAGAAATGAAGAAGAAATGGAGACTGCTCTACTCCAATAAATAGATCTAGATAGCTCCGAAAGGAGCGACGCAACCTCACTTGGGGTGTTAAGCCACCTTATATATAATTTTTGCCAGATAATTATTTTTTTACGCACTTCACGCGCATAAATATATCACTTACCGAGATCTGCTTCTGCAGAGTGCCACAGCTAGTAATGGGTAAAAGGCGTGATGATATACCTATTTATTATTTATTTATTTATGAAATAATAAGACGGCATGTAATTCTTTCCATTTATAAAATTTCATGTCAAAAGAATAATAATTATGATGATTGAATAACAAATAAATATATCATTCATGAACAGGGATTTTACTGTTAGAAAATCAGTGGAGATCTTAATATCCATCGGATCTGGATATTTTTTTTTAAATTAAATGTAATTAAATTCCCTACACATATGTCGAGACAGATTTTTAAATGACTCTGTTAAATTTTATTAATTACATTTAAACAAAGAAAATTATATATTCTTATATTATTTTTATATATTAAAGCAACATGACAGATTTTACAAGGCTATTGACAGGTGTCAACTTTATATAGACCACGGGCGTGTGACGTCATCAAAATGAGATGTGGTCCGTAACTGTCAAACGAGTGACTCATATATTAGCGTTAAATTTGTGATTTTCATTATATAAGTAGAATATATTTTTAACAAGTATATGTGCATATAATTCCAAAAGTGACAAGTTTCTATTCTGTGCATCATTTTTTGCATGACAAAGTGTGTGATTTATTTTATCAAGTGAAACGTAATTTGAAGATTGTGTCGCGAGTGCATACTTTTACAATTTTATACTGTTTATATATTTAATATATAGAAAATAAATGTTTAAAAACAATTTTATATGTTTACTTCATAGTGTAAAGCCAAGTAATTACTATAATATACAATAGTGTTACTTTTATTGAAGTTTGAACAGTTCATTTTAGGTTAAATTTTCCAAATCAACTAATTTTGTTAAAATTTTTAATATTTTACTGTAGTATTTATTTTTTCTCATTTATAATTATTAAGAATAAATAATTTTCATTGTTTAAATTTTTAATATTTTTTATAGTTTTTTGACAGTTTATCATGTTATTAATCAAATTTGACAGTCATTTAGAAATCTGTCTCGACAAATGTGTAGTGCATTTAATTACCTTTAATTAAAAATAAAAATTATCCAGATCCGATGGCTATTAAGGTCTCCACCGATTTTTTAACAGTAAGATCCCGATTTGTCCCACTGTGCGGCGGCCAAGTGTTTTCATTGAGACTATATTTCACTTTCACGCCAAAGTTATGCCAAGCTATTCATTTAATATATACCTGAATAGGTGGAGTTAAAGTGCATTCCAGCTACAGTTTTACTTTGGTTGATCCAGCTCTATAAATATTTTCAGCATGATTACTACCGTATATTCAAAATAATTTTAATTTAATTCTAGGTTTTCAATACACAAATTAATGATCTTTGTGGGATCAACTAAGTTATCTGGTGATGGCCAAACATACATTCTTCAGTACGCGACATGTCATGAAAACTACACTAAGCAAGATAAATTACACGACATCGGATTAATAGGAATAAGAGATAAATTCATCTTTAGCAGATGTGTCAAGCCAATCGCAATTCTTAAAAATGAGGTACCTCTGGGGACCTGGTTGACTGTGTCTGGTTGGGGATTCACATCATCCCCTAACGGACACAGTCCTGACATACTTCATAAGCTTAGACTCAAAGTGGTACATTTAAAAGAATGCAAGAAAGTATTTGCGGAACCTGTTAGTAATAAACAGATTTGCACTTTTTCAAATCTTCACAAGGACACATGTAACGGCGATTCTGGGGGACCACTGTCTTTTTACGGAATGTTGGTAGGCCTGGTTTCTTCGGGGACGAGAATCTGTGCGTCAGGAAAACCAGCCATTAATACAAAAGTTTATAAATATAGTAAATGGATCAAAACGACAATTAATGAATATTGCAAAACAAGAAGTTGTCCAGAAAAAAAATTGTATCCAAAATTTGTGAAAATTAGAAAAAACTTTTCGTTAAGGTATTCTTAGACCAAATAAGTTGTCATATTATTGAGGGTAATCAGGAGGTTTTGTTTTCGCCAGACAAATTTTAATTTACTGGCAAATGATTGCTTGCTCGGAATTGAGGTAATTTCAGGTTGTATACTGCAAACGTTATAAATATAGACTGACGACATCAATCCTGATAAAACTTAAGAAAATCATAAGAAACTAGTGCAATATTTAAATGACAATTTACAAAAAGGCATTGAAACGCAAATCTTATTTAAGAATATTGAATAATAGCTATATTTAGTAGCGTATTTTAATAAGCCAAAATTAAAATGGAGATGTAATCATGGACGAGAGGCTTAAAGTTGTAGTTATTTTATTAAAGATGTAAAGACAACGTTTCAGCCAAGGTTATGGCCATCTTCAGGTCAAACATTAAAATAAAACGAATAACAACAATTTAGAAAAAGTTACGAAATTATTTATTAGCTATATTTATTATTGATTCATGTATTGAAAATAATTATTTTTCATTTTTAATTATTATTTTATATGTTGCAAGTTAACATGACACATACGAGTAATTTCAGTCTATATCTAGTTGTCATTGATCTGTCAGATTCATGATAAATTGTTTCAAACATCAAAAAATCTGTTTAACGTCTTTGACTTTCCCCAAAATTAGTTTTTGTAAGCTATGTTACGAGTATAACAATGCCGAAGGGAAGAAATTTGTCAAAGGAATGTCAATTGCTAATTCTTCATTTAATTTTTTTTTTAATAAGAATATATAAATAAAATGGGATGGCTAGCTCAGTGGTATGAAGTCGGCCTGTGGATCCTGAGGTCCCTGGTTCGATTCCCACAGGCGACAAATTTTCATAATTTGAAAAAAAGCTATCCCTGTGGCTCCTCCACCACTAACATGTTTGGGGGCCGTGATTTGACGACTGGTAACCACACTTCACGCGCAAAATATATCACTTACCGAGATCTGCTTCAGCAGAGTGCCACACCCAGTAATGGGTAGAAGGCGTGATGATATATTTATTTATTTTATTTTATTTATAAATAATGTACCACTTTTACCTCTCAGCGCTGTACGAGAGACAAATTAGTATATATGCCATTAATTTTTATTATTAATTTACAATTTATTAGAGAATACTGGACGCACTAAAATTCTCTAAAATATCCCCGATGTCAAAGAGATATGAAATCTTGTCATCTCCAAAGAAGCAACGCGTAATACAATTTAAAATTGGTTACATGTTAACGTAGTAGTACCCTATTTCATTTATCTAGTTATATTTTTTGACGACGTCAGTCGATGTTTATAACGTTTTAAGTATACAACGTGATATTGCATATACCCCAGTTAACAATATTTGGCTCTAACTTTTAACTTCGTAATGAGAGGTTTTAACAGTCTCAGTTGGGGTGCTACTATCTGCTAGACAGGGGTGTAATTGTCAGGATTATACTCTACAAGTAATTAAAAACGCTCGAGCATTATGCCATAGACGACAGTTCGAAGAATTATTAAAAAAAAGTGATAGCCAACAAAGAGCTTTTTTCTAATTTTGATGAAAACTAAAATTCACTCGTATTTACAAATAATGGAACACGTATGTGTTATTTTGTATATTTCTACCTACTTAAATTAAAGTTAATCCTGTGCTAATGACATGTTATAATCACCACCTAAAAGTGAGAGCCTTAGATATATAATCGGGGTAAAAATACAGTGGTGGGCTATGAAAATATTAACAATTGGTTTGCTATTTTTTCGATAAAAAAGGGGTATAATAATAAAAGCTACAAAAAACTTAGAATATTATTTATTACGAACATATTAATAAATAAACGGTATTATATTAATAGATAAGTATAAAAGATGAAAGTGGAATGTTGGTTTTGTAGTATAAAATATAAATAGAATTTTTATTCTAAAAAAAATTAATACTGGGCTCGTGCGAGCCCCTGTATTGTGTTGTTACTAATTACCTATTTTATAATAACCACCACAACATAATAAAGAGAATAAGACAAACTATAATTTGTTATTTATTTTTTCATTGTACCATTTGTAGTTTCAGAGGAAAGACCAGGTGACTATAAATAATTGACATTGTCTTTTTAGGTGATTTCTATACGATATATTTATTAAAAATAATGTTTGAAAAAGCAATGAGCGTTCGCCGGGATTTGAACCCAGAACCTTTCACTCGCATAGTGACTGCTCTAACCAATTGAGCTACAAACACTCGGCGAATACTCATGCTTTTTCGTGCAATATTTAGTTGAAGAAAGGTAAAGTGACATGGGTTGAATTCGTTACAAGTCAACAACCTTAGTATGCTATGGGTGAATTCCCTGGGTGATAATATTATAAGAAATTATTTATTGACGCAATTGTCTGTTGGTATATATTCGAAATAATTTTTGAAAAAGTATACCCATAGCATACTAAGCAGTAAATATAAAAAATCGCAAATGGACAAATGTACTGTTAATTTGTTATGCTATAATTCTTATTTATATCTGAATAAATTAACAGTTACATTAACAGAAGATTCCTAAACAGTCAATGTTTAGTTCATTTAATATTTAATACAAAAGTAGGATATGTTAATTATGGGATGGCTAGCACAGTGGTATGAAGTCGGCCTGTGGATCCTGAGGTCCCTGGTTCGATTCCCACAGGCGACAAATTTTCATAATTTGAAAAAGCTATCCCTGTGGCTCCTCCACCACTAACATGTTTGGGGGCCGTGATTTGACGACTGGTAACCGCACTTCACGCGCAAAATATATCACTTACCGAGATCTGCTTCAGCAGAGTGCTACACCCAGTAATGGGTAGAAGGCGTGATGATATATTTATTTTATTTAAGTAAAAAATAAAATATGTTAATAGATTTTACACTATATAATAACTTGTTATCCTACAGTTATAGAAAAAAATTAATTAATAGGTATTTCTTAATGAACACTGGTAGCTTTAAGCTACAAAAAGTAGCTTTAAGCTATAAAAAGTAACTTTAAAAGAAGCTTCAGTTGTTATAACAATATTTTTAAACTAATAGAAAAAAAAACATAGCTAGCTACAAGCTACAGCTATATTTTTTCACATTTAGCTAAGCTACAGCTACAGCTAAGGTAAACGTAGCTAAGCTAGTAGCTAGCTACTGCCCAGCAGTGATACTAAGGTTGTTGACTTGTAACGAATTGACGCAACCCATGTCACTTTACATTTCTTCAACTAAAGATTGCACGAAAAAGCATGAGTATTCGCCGAGTGTTTCTAGCTCAATTGGTTAGAGCAGTCACCATGCGAGTGAAAGGTTCTGGGTTCAAATCCCGGCAAACGCTCGTTGCTTTTTCAAAAATTATTTCTAATATGTACCAACAGACAATTGTGTCAATAAACTAATTCTTATAATATTTATTTTAAGTTTTATGTTGATATATCTGATAGTCAAATTCAAATATGTCAAATAAAATATAATTGTAATTTGATTACCAGACATTGTCAAACTTTATTTCATCTTTATTTATAAAAAGTAAATAAATATATCACGCCTTTTATCCATTACTAGGTATGGCATTCTGCCGAAGCAGATCTCGGTAAGAGATATATTTATATGCGTGAAGTGCGGTTACCAGCCGTCAAATCACGGCTCTCCAAAGATGTTAGTGGTGAGGGAGCCACAGGGGTAATTTTAATTTGGTGAAAATGTGTGTCGACTGTGGGGATAGAACCAAGGTTCTCTGAATCCACAGGCCGACTTGATATCATTGCGATACCTACCCCATAATTCTAGAAATAATTATTTACAATAATACCAAACTGGGAAAACTTTAACCTAAAAATTTATCCAGAGATGTCATGTTGACAGTGGCAAAGCTTGCCAACTAAACAGGGTAGCCAACTCAACATTTTTTGTCAATCAATTATAATCATCCGGTAGTAATTTTATACGATATTAGTATGTAAAGCTGGACTTAAAAAGCTTACAACTCTCACCTATTAATCATGGACGCCGGCTTTTCTAAACATCCTTGGAGCATTATTTGCGAAATGCATAGAATTACTGAAATATTTTACCTATAAAAAATATAAATATGTAAACTTACCAGCTGAGAATATAATAGATAATATCTATTATATTTTCAGCTGATTTTATTTATCTATTAGATATGAAATAAAATTTTTCTTTTGAGGATCGAACATTATCGTAACAAAAATACATCACTTGCCGAGATCTGCTGTAGTATAGTGCCGTCCTTAGAGACGAGCAAAATGGAGAGATAATATTTTTATTTATAGATACCACATTTATTAACTTATACGACAAACCGTTATTAGAATGTCGGAAAAAAAATTTCGCATTTTTAATTAAGCATTGATAATGCACAGCATTCAATTAATATAAATTGAAAACAAAATGATTAGATTAATTTGTTTATATTCAAATTTAAAATCAAAGATTATAGTTTTATATTAAATAACGTTTTATGATTAAAAAAAGTTATTCTTTGAAACATAACTATGGCAACTTTAATTTTATTTTTGTATTTATTTTATATTTCTTCAGCAAAAGGTAATATATTTTCACTTTTATAACAATATCAATAATTATTTAATGGGGTAAAGGCTCAGTGGTATCAAGTTGGCCTAATCAAGATCCTAAGAACTCTGGTTCGATTCCCACATTTTCACCAATTTAAAATTACCCCTGTGGCTCCCCCACCACTAACATCTTTGGGGGCCGTGATTTGACGGCTTGTAACCGCACTTCACGCGCATAAATATATCCACAGGCCGACACGATACCACTGTGCCACCTATGTCACATTAATTCAAATAATGGTTGTCTTGGAAACAATATCATAAATAATTTCTTGTCGCACTAATGCTTGGTTGCATGAAAGTTTTATCGGTTTATTAGGAACTAGCGGTTCAATAAATTTCAGAAAATCGCTATTGATACTGTTGCTAGATAAACAATTCTGTAATGAATGAACTCTTTATTTTTTTCTTGCAACCCAGCATAAGTGTTACAAAGAGATGAACTGAGATTTTGATAAAAAATAATACAACTATTATATCACCTTCTGTCAATAGATGTCTCTTGTTAATCAAAGTATAAAAGCGATTAAACATTCTCCATCTTTAACACTGCTCAACCCCAATAAAACAGTACACTATATAATATTTGCTAATACGCTTTCATTCATATTTAGGATATTGTCTGCATGAATACATAATAGGGGGCCAGCCAGCCGATATACAGAATTTTCCTTATCAAGTTAGTATCAAAGTAAATGCTATTAACCATTTTTGTGGAGGTGCTGTAATCACAGAAAAGTTTGTTATTACGGCCGCCCACTGCGTTTGTCTTCATGTGTAAGTAAAGGTTAATTTACACCTTTCATCATTCATCCAACTATGTTTTAAGGTAGTACTAGCGTGAAAAAAAATTTGCAGATATGAATGAAATTTGGCGCACGTAAACATTGGATAGTCATACGCATCCTGTTAAAATATGAAACACATTCATCGTCTGTGAACAAATATATTCGCTTGTAAAGTTGAGTTCTTATACACGGGGCTTATGGCGATCATCACTTAGAATCGCACATATTTGGTTTGTGTACCTCTAAAATTTTGCAGTTTCATTTGAAAACCTAGTATGATGTTTTAGAACTATCCATGTATATTGTATCAGAAGGAGAAAGTTTTTTATCGTTTAGTAATGTATGCAAAGCCTTGTTTTTAACAAAAATTTAAGAATCCCAATTTATAATGGCAACACCACACGGTGGTATGGTATTTGAAAATTCACTAGACCAACAACCTGTTAACAATTCATGATATTCAAATCATAATATGTATAAAACACTTATTTTATTCAATTTTTATATTTTTTTGAGCGTCAGTTTCGCCACTCGATAACCGATGGCGCCATCGTCACACTAGTACTACCTTAAACCAAACTCAGTCAGCAAAATATTCATTCAATTTCGTTGTGATACTATCCATTTCCCTCTCTAAAAGCCATTGTAAAGCTTGTACTATTGAAACACTCACTATTGCTGAGTGCTCATTTTCGTACTCGTTTTGAAATGAAATTCTTTCCCCACTAATATTAAAATGTACTATTTACTTAAGCGGTGGCCGAGCGTGTTAAGGCACATCTCTTAACATACTGTGACGTCACCTGAACCAAGGTTCATGAGTTCGAATCCGGCTGTCGACAAAGTGTAATTTGTCGTAAAATATAAAATACAGTTACATGTATTAATCACACTTGGGTGCTATAAGCTAGTCACTTAAGACCGTTTGTCACGATTCCTTGTTTTGTACAAAATTGTGTACATTTTTCTGTTTCAGAATTATGAACAAAAAAATGTATCGTTGAATACAGTCAAATAACGTTCAGAAAAATGGTCCAAAAAAATGTAAAAATTATACAGAACTTCTTCTATATTCTAGCAAAATTTTGTACAGAAATTGCACATTGAAGATGCGCAGTGAATTATTCCGTTTTCGTTTACTATTTGACGTTTAATTATAACTTAGTTTTATATCACTGCTTTTAATTCTGTATTTATATCTGATTTAAAGTGTTTTATTTCTTCTTTTGTGAATTTTAAATTACAAAATGTTGTGGTCTCGCAATGATGTGAAGATTTTAATTGAAGAATACCAGGTATATCCATGTTTATATTTGGTTAAATTAATAGAATACAAAAATAAACATGCAAGGTCACGGGCATTAGAATTTTTTTAGCCGTAATAAAAGAAAAAAGTCCCCGAAACAACTATCAACGACATCAAAATTAAATTCAATGCGTTGAAAACAAATTCAATTCTCAATTCGTTATTCAATAAATGCAAGACTCCTTTGCCCTCCTCCCGCCTTTTTAACCAATTCCTACACCATATTTTCTTCTTTGTAATTTTTCTTTTATTGTCTATTGCTACTATTTGTATTATAGGCGACAACAACAATAATAATTTTAAATTTTTTTTGTTTGTTAGAGACTTCAAATAATTTTACGTCTCTGGTTGTGATACAGTTCGTGCGCCAGCGCTTATACAGAATTATATACAAAATTATGAAGCAGTGGCATACATTACTACAGAAAAATGTTCATTTTTATGAATAAAATTTAATATAAAATGATGTAGAAAATATTGCATCATGTCAAACGGCCTTTCTGCATATGCCTTAAAATAACATCGACTACAGAAACCGACAGTATGGCAGTGTAAAAACTGAGGCTCGGTGAGCCCAGTAGACACAGATCCGCAATGAATTGTAGTGCCACAGGAAGATGAATTTTCTTCTTTTGTTTATTGGAATATTATTCATATATTCCAATAAACAAATATTTGTTATATTTGTTCACTTCGCATCTTGGTTCTTATATTTGTTACATTTAAACTTCATAAGACTTTTCAAAACGCATTATTTAAAAAACAAAAATTTTATTCAACTGGATTTTTGAAATTTTGATTTAAGTATATTTTGATTTATGTATATTTCCACATTATGCTGAAATACATACACATTTCCGTGATAAATTGTAGTAATTCTTAAATTAATCAATTACCAAAATTTAAATTGTGAATTATTAAATAAAAATGTTCTATTTTATTAATTTTTTTTTGTGGCTTCTCTGGCGGACCAACTACTTAGGTCATATGCCGCCATTACGCCCTGATCTGCGTTTTAGGTATTATGGTCAACAGCAACGTGGGTTTTCTCTGGACGGTCACCCATCCAAGTACTACCCGCGCGCAACGTTACTTAACACGCGTTATCGCTTAGATCAGTTCCAACGAGTGCAGCCATGGCCGTTGACAAAAATATTTTTTACGTAAATATTTATCAAATGATGAAGTAAATCGCAATGATGTTTGCATTTATCTCTTTGGCATTTTTTTTTCTAATTATTGACACCTTTAAACCAACTTTTTGTAATTTGTTTAATGATATTTTCAACTTTAAACCTGCTTAGTTATACCTATGAATCGGATAGTTATGATGTTTGAAATTCATAATTTCTTTATTTATTAATTATTTTTACAAATAATTCTAGAACGATTACTACCTCACACACTTCCCCCACAGAAGAAAAGTTAATGTAATTTAATTTTAGGCACCCAATAAACGAATTATTCATATTTGTGGGATCAACCAAGTTATCTGGTAAAGGCCAAACATACACTATCGAGCATGCGATATGCCACGCAGACTTCAACATACAAGAAAAGAAATTACATGACATCGGAATAATAGGAGTAAAAGATAAAATCATCTTCAATAATTTAGTCAAGCCTATTAGTATTATTAAGAACAACATCCCTGTTGGTACCATGTTGACTGTGTCTGGTTGGGGATACACATCATCCCCTAACGGAAACACGCCTGACGTACTTCGAATGCTTCAAGTCCGTGTGATAAGCATGAAAGATTGCAAGAATGCATTAAGAAAACAAAAAGAACCTATAAAAGATTCCCACATTTGCACTTTTGTAAAAAATAAAAAGGGCATATGTAGCGGCGATTCTGGAGGGCCAATTACTTTAAACGGAGTGTTGGTAGGACTGGTTTCTTGGGGAGCAGATAGTATAGAACACCCGGACGAATTAGTTTGTGCGATAGGAAAACCGGACGTATTTACGAAAGTTTCTAAATATATTAAATGGATAAAAACTACAATTACTACATATTGTAAAACTAGAACTTGTCCTACAAAAAAATTTCCGAAATTTGTGAGAATCAAAATACGGAAACGTTTAAATTTTTTCAGACGAAATAAATTGTCATATTTTCGAAACTAATATAACAAGTAATTAAAATTTCACTGAACAAATTTCAAACTACGAAAATTGACGAGAGCTTTGTAACCCACAAGAGTGAATTTACGAATGCGATACGTAAAAAATAATTGTAATGAGACGATGAAATACTAATAAATTACTCGTAAGACGCGAGGTAACACAAGATTAAATAAAACTGAAATAAAACGCGATAAGACGAACTTCTTGTAAAAGTATATATTTATTAAACATAAAAATTAAAAGCAATAATTACAGAAGTTATAATTAAGTATTGAAATTAAATAAAAGAATATTATTACTAAACGAATTAATCGACAATGGAAACAACAACAACGTATAATTAGCGGCGAGTTTTTCAATTACCGATTAATGTTAATCATGATTAAATAGGGTAATGGCACAGTGGTAGCAAGTCGGCCTGTGAATCCCCACAGCCGACAAAACATTTTTACCAATTTAAAATAACCCCTGTGGCTCCTCCACCACTGTTGTAATCTCTCTAGATTAATAATAAGAATGTATGTTGATAGTATTAATTTCTATTTAGTCTTCGACCATGATGTCATATCCTGTTGATGCATTTTACATCCCTTCAGCGTTCTTAGAATTGTTATTGTCTAAAGATATTTTGATGATGTTTGCCCATTTAAGAATGCTGAGTATAGTTATTTGTCTCGCCCAGCTAAGCTGAGACGTGATTAGAGAAGTCAGTCTGTTACCATCCCTGACTCGAACAAGTCTTCTACCATCCGCGACTCGAATAAGTCTGTTACCATCCCTGACTCGAACAAGTCTGTTACCATCCCTGACTCGAACAAGTCTACTACCATCCGCGACTCGAATAAGTCTCTCAATCAAGTTGACTCTGTCAAAACTGTGTAAATAGTGTACAAAAGTTAGTAACAGTAGTTAATAAAACTATATTAAAGAAACACGATATTTACTAATGGGTTTGGCCCTTAGATCCTGCTCTTATCCTCTTTCTCCGAATTAAAAATAAATATTAAAATAATTATTGTTGTAGCCAAGCTACCAGGTTACACCACTAACATCTTTGGAGCAGGTGATTTGACGGCTGATAACCGCACTTCACGCACATAAATATATCACTTACCGAAATCTGCTTCGGCAGAGTGCCACACCCAGTAATGGGTAAAAGGCGTGATGATATATTTTATTTAATCATGTTTAACGTTAATCGAGAATAAACCTGCAATTGAAAAACTGGCCCTTAAACTATTACGTAGTTACTAAGTTACAAAATTACATGGCAAGACCTACATCTCGCACATGAGGACGAGAGACAACTTGTCTCGACAAAAGCCAATCTACCACTAACTAATTGTTGTTGTTTTCTATGGGATAAGCTGACACCGGGGTAAGAGGGTGGTATCGTTGCGTTGGTCGAGATAGTGTTCCCATGCATGAGTTTACATAAAAAACCTAGACGGGGTGAGTTACAAAGGTTAAATCTATCCGACCAACGCTAAGCTAATAATTTACCCTGATATGTCATCACATCCCGTATAACCAGACGCGACAATTCAGAAAAGCTATAAACTTGATAAATAATAATCTACGGAATACTGAAGTTATTGTAACATATGCACTAATAAATTTGATAAACAAAATAAACTCTGTCAAGTCAACTTTAGAAAGATACTTAAGATAATAACTTAATTAGTCTGTATCTCTCGAAGCTGAGTTGATAGTGAAATATCATAATTTATTAACAAAATCAAATTCTGAATTGTTCCGTTTTGCTAGAGCTTGTCTATCAATTTCCTCGAATTGTTTTTGTAAAAAGCAATTAAGTTTAAGTGACAAATATACAAATTTGGCCTGAGAAATATGACACATTGAGTGATATATCAATTAAGATAATTTACCGACTGAAGGAATCTGTGTATTATAATTATGTATGTACTTAGGGTATTATGAAGATGTTTATACCCTTCGAGGGCGAAGATAAACTATAATAATATATTTTTTTTAATAGCGGACGACCTCATTACCTAATATCTTATTATCAGAATTGCGATAGAAGAAATTGTTTTTCTCAAGTAGAATTGAAAAATTATAATGCACAAAATTCAATTAACATTACCTAATTGAAAATTAATTGATTAGGTTCATTTTCTGTATTCAAATCTAAAATAAAAGATTATATTTTATTTGATATAAGATTTTGTAATTTAAAAACCAATTATTCTTTGAAAGACAGCCATGGCATACTTAAGTTTGTTTCTGTGTTCATTGTATATATGTTCAGCAATAGGTAATAATTTTTCAAATGTTTTTTAGAAGAATTTAAACAATTGTTTCAATCCAGTTCGAAATTATATTGCAATAAGTATACCTTGCTAACCTTATACTTGCTTCATTAGTATTTTTATAAGTAAATATTTAATCACACTATTTTACTCATTTTTTAGTGTGTTACGACTTGACAATTACGGTTTATTTAAAACCATGGTACTTCAACGCAATAACAATCGCAATATAGATTAATTCATTGGTGTGTTTTCTTGATACAATAATAGTACATTACACAACTAGGACGAGAAATTTTGTATGTGTAATTTGTAGCCCAAGGGCAACAAAGTACGGAAGGAAAATTTTGATAATAGTTTTTTAATAGACTTGTAAAATGGTGTTTCTTTACTAATTTAACCAATCTAGTTCTCGAGATAGCATTAATGGCATACTCTAATTAAACAACTTTTGAACAAACTTTTTCAAGATTCAATAAAAAAAATATACCATCAAGCCTTTTACCAATTACTGGGTGTGGCACTCTGCCATAGCAGATTTCGGTAAGTGATATATTTATGTACGTGGAGTGCAGTTACCAATCGTCAAATCACGGCCTCCAAAGATGTAAGTGGAGAGGTAGCCACATTATAATGTGGTGAAAATCCAAGTAAGATTAAAAACGAAATAAGTAATTCAATTTTAATTTATTCATATTTTTATTGACATTTACGAATTTAATTTTTTTGAAATTTTTGACAAAAACACAAATTTCTTGATAACCGTGAAATTTTATGTAAACAAGTTTGTTTATGTTACGTAACTTTTTAAAAAATGGAATACAAAGAAAACAGCGAGGAAGCCGCAGAAGAATCTCAAAAAAATATTAATGCAGCTTTTGCAGTTGTTTTAAATACATTGCCAACGAAATCTAGTAAATTGTACGATTCGGCCTATAACCGCTTCAGAGAATGGTGTGCCAAAAACAAGTACGGACTTATACGGAAAACATGACCAATGTTGCCGTATTATAATGAAATTTAAAAATATAAATTTCTACATTATGGGTTCAGTACTCCATGATAAGGTCATGTCTTCTAGTCAATGTCAACATTGACATAAGAATATCCGACTAATATTAATTTCAATATGGAATTGTTCTTCAGTATCTTTTACTATGAATACAAATAAATAAGTACTTAGCCTTTTATTTGTTTCATTGCATTCTATTGTAATTTTTTATATATTATACAACTGTACTATCAAAATAATATAATCTCCCTAGAGGAATAATGTGCACATTATTTTCCAAGAGATGAAATTGTTTTACTTCTATAAAAAAAGAGTTACAACGTAATTGTTAAAGTCATTTCACATGGCACTTTTTTATTTTATTATTTACAACAGACTGAAACTTAATAAAATATAACACTATATAATATTTGCTAATATTCTTTAATTGATTTTTAGGATATCATCAGAATAACTATATAATAGAGGGTAACCCTGCTGATATACAGAATTTCCCTTATCAAGTTAGTATTCAATTACTCGTCAATTCTACTTTCAATCATAATTGTGGAGGTGCTATAATTACAGAAAAATTTATTATTACTGCTGCTCACTGTGTTGTCTCGTAAGTACAGGTTTATTTATACATCCCATCAGTTATTAATTCGTACTTAATAAACGGTTTTATTCTGAATTAGTGTAAAACATAGCCCCGATGTGAGGAGCTAGACGTCTGCTAAGCATTAGAGCGCGGTGATGGGGATATAATGAGGAGGTGAAAGAATCATTTCGTCATCCCAATCAAAATTTGTATCTATGAATTTTTTTTAATATTAATTCAACTTACGTTTCAGAAATTGAAATAGTGGTCTTTAATTAGAAAAATTTTAACTTTTTTCAAGTCTAAATAAAAATCTTTTAATTTATTAGTATTTTTTTAAGTAAATACATATTTTTAAAATAAAGAAATATAATTTTTAAATCAGAAAGAACAGTTTCAAATCGCATTCTTGTCTGAATTTTTCTCTCTGAAATTATATATATATATATATATATATATATATATATATATATATATATATATATATATATATATATATATATATATATATACCGTGTGTCCCACGTAAACGTTGGCATAGGCAGTTAACATGTAAAATCAGTTTTTTTGTGAATAAAAAGTGTCCAGCAAAAAACTATGGCACCAAATTTTATATCACAATACCACCAATATCCCTACATCTTATTTAATGCAGATTATTATATTTTAATAGCATAATTTAATAGTTTCGCCTTTTTTCGCCTACTCTTTTATTGTTACTGACATAAAGTGCTTGCAATTTATTTTGAATATTTTAATCTGCCACTGTCATCTTAAATTTTTTAAAACTTAAAGGCAGCGTAAATATTATTAGAATGTATTATAGAGGGCGCAGTACAAGACAAATAACTGAGTACTTCACCAGAAACTATTAGAAAAATTTAATATATATATATATATATATACAGGTTGGTGAACGCAACTCTCGAACATAGGGATTTAACATGTAAAATCATAATTTTATAATTTCCTGCTTCCCTAATTATATTAACCAAAAAAAGCTTCAAATAAAAGTTTTAGGGAATAAAATTCTGCATCTAATACAATAAACAAAATTAATTTTGCATGCTTCGCAACGGCACAAATTTGATCTAAACATAACGAAAATAGCCTGAAAACTATTGATAGCCATGGAACTAAAACAAAATTAAACAAATGTTTGTCGTTTTATCTGTCAAAATAAATGACATAATAAATAAAGAAATTATTTTGACAGATTATACGTTAAACATTTGTTTAATTTTGTTTCAATTCCATGGCTATCGATAGTTTTGAGGCTATTTTTGTCATTTTCAGATCTAATTTGTGCCGTTACGAAGCATGCAAAGTTAATTTTGTTTATTGGCTTAGATGCAGAATGTTATGCCCTAAAACTTTTATTCGAAGCTTTTTTGTTTAAAATCATTAAGGAGCAGGAAATTATAAAATTGTGATTTTTACATGTTAAATCCCTATGTTTGAGGGTCGGGTATATATTTCATTTATTGATGCCATTTATTTCAACCTGATTGACTATACTTTTAAATTTGATTGTTATTTTGCTTCAAGTTCATTACTTATTTCTTTTTTCATTGTTAATTGACCATGTGTTTTGATCGAAACTTTTTCCTTTAAATTGGTACCATTTGTGGAACCTTACTTGTATCCTTGTATTGAAAATGGACACAATCCATGTCCAAAACTTCTACATAATGGGTGCTTTCCATTTACACGATTTATGAGTCAACTTGTGTCAACTCACGTTAACTCCATGTTGTTAATGAACCGAGTGTAAGTGTAAATACACTCTGCCCTCTGACGGATATTGTTTTGGATGTAGCACAAACTTTCCTTGGTTCTACGGATTTGTCGAGTCGGCAGAGATCGTCTCAAGTCAACTTCTGTCGACTTGTGTTGCTAAATGGAAAGCACCCTTTAAATACAAATTAGTCATTATTGCTATACTTCAAGCCTTCTTCCAATATCATCTACTAAAATATTTCTATTTTGAAAAAAGAGATAAGTACTATTACTACAAATAATTTGCTACCTTTTCCAAAAATATCGGTGTCTACTAGTTAGGGTGCAAAATAGTGAGTAACTTTTCCAGTAACAGAAGTTTTTTTTTAATAGATTTTGTCATAATAAACATGAAAACGTGGAAGTTAGAGTCGGAACCGGGTGGCAACAAGAGCTGGGCAAGCTACTTAAAAAAAGTAATTAAGCTACAGCTACAGCTATTCTTAAAAAAAAAGTAGATAATCTACAGCTACAGCTATTTTTTAAAAAAGTAGCTGAGCTACAGCTATAAGCTACATTTTGAAAAATATAGCTAAGCTACAGCTAAAAGCTTTTATTAAAGTAGCTGTTAAATTTTAAAGCTACTTTTTTCAATTATTGTGAATTATTAAATTTGTCATTGTCATATGATCAGTTAATTAGTCTTTTGTTACAATGTCTGTTAATAAATATAAAAAATCGCAAATGGATAAATGTACTGTTAATTTGTTATGCTGTAATTCTTATTTATATCGGAATAAATTAACAGTCACATTAACAGAAGACTCCTAAACAGTCAATGTTTAGTTCATCTAATTTTTAATACAAAAATAGGATAGGTTAACAACAAGTGAAAAATAAAATATGTTAATAGATTTTACACTATACAATAACTTGATATCCTACAGTTATAGAAAACAATAAAGAAGATACAATTCAAATACAAAACAAAAATTAATAGGTATTTCTTAATGAACAGTGGTAGCTTTAAGCTACAAAAAGTAGCTTTGGGCTACTAAAAGTAGCTTTAAGCTACAAAAAGTTACTTTAAAAGTAGCTTAAGTTGTTATAACAATATTTTTAAGCTAATAGAGAAAAAACATAGCTCGCTACAAGCTACAGCTATATTTTCTCACAGTTAGCTACAGCTACAGCTAAGGTAAATGTAGCTAAGCTAGTAGCTAAGCTACAAAAGTAGCTAGCTACTGCCCAGCTCTGGTGGCAACTTTAGTGGCGCTTTTTTTCAAGAATTTAAGTCATGATTTTGATGTTTGATAAATTTAAAGTTTTATGACAGAAAAATCCGGAAGACGCCCGGACGCGAACCGTGGATTTTCAGCTTGCCGCGCTTTTAACCACAAAGCCACGGCTCTCCTGTACGAGATAGGCGTCAACCGAATTTATCTGTCATAGTGTCCAACACAGCATCGATCCCAAGACTCCTATGTCTCATTTGAATTGAATTGACAACGGGTTTCGTCTGTAGCGACACAGTCTGATTTTTAAGGAAATCATACCACGAAGTAAATTTCAAGAATTTAAGTCATATGAATGACTTTGAAGTTAGATAAATTTAAAGTTTTATGACAGAAAAATTCGGGACTCGAACCGAGGACCTTTAAATTTATAATGGCGCTGTTATGAATGCGCCGATTGTAAGGATGGTTGTTGACATATTTTTTCCGGAATAATTTTTAGTTTAATTATAGACTATGGTATAATTATGTGATAAAAATGGTTGATAGGAGCTTTGGTGAATGACGCATGTGCGACAGAATCGCTCAAAATGGGCAATTTTTATGGTATCGTGTGATATATTTTTTACAAGTTTGCTATTTGTTCATAATGAAAACATGACAAATCTTGACAGAAACTATTGTTGATTCTTCATTGGTGACAGAAGCTCTGAAAGTGGACAGGTTGGAAGAGTCACGTGACTTATATTTTACAGATTGAAATTTGGTACAAGGGTGAGTAAATGTCAGATATTTCTTATTATGTAATTGACAGATACTGTAACTGGTGGCATAATTTGTAATACTGAAAATTAGCCTGTATGGGATGGCTAGCTCAGTGGTATGAAGTCGGCCTGTGGATCCTAAGGTCCCTGGTTCGATTCCCACAGGCGACAAATTTTTCATAATTTGAAAAAGCTATCCCTGTGGCTCCTCCACCACTAACATGTTTGGGGGCCGTGATTTGACGACTGGTAACCGCATTTCACGTGCAAAATATATCACTTACCGAGATCTGCTTCAGCAGAGTGCCACACCCAGTAATGGGTAGAAGGCGTGATGATATATTTATTTTTTATTTTTATTTAGCCTGTATGAAAAAAAAAACAAAAAGATTTAAATTGTGTGTCAGAAAGGGTGAAATCAAATAAAACGCAATTTATACAGTTATTAACATATATGTATATTTCATTTTAATTTAAATTCGATTGTTTTTCATACATAGTATATTAATATTAAAAATTAAATGTATTTAAAATTCAATCGCATTTTTCTCAATATTTTTGTTATGTAAGGGCAAAAATTACATAGTTGAATACAGAAAAAAATTCGATATCGAATGAGTAAAATTGATTTATAGATTGTCATTTAAAGAAATATAACTTTATAAAACAAAAGACAAAATGTCTATTGCGATGTGGAATTGAGTCTTAATAAATAAGAAAAAATAGGAAAAAAATTTCCATCAATCGCAAACTGCTTGACAGCTATTGAAATAAAACAAAAGACAAAATGTCTATTGCGATGTGGCATTGAGTCTTAATAAATAAGAAAAAATAGGAAAATTTTGTTTGCGATTTTGTCGGTAGATGGCACCACGAGTGGCTCCATAGCTCTCATGTCATGTTACCGTTGTAGATAGGTTAACATCAGTCAGTTCAGCTAAGTCGGTATCACAATCCACTATTTCCTAGTTGATCTAGTTGGATAAATGATCGCACCATACTGATGAGTCCGGAAGGACGAAACGCGTCTATGGTTAAAGCTGAACTGACCAGCCGTTTGTTGATGACCTGAGAAGTTGATGCAAACGTGCTGTAAAACCTCTGTGGAATTACGAGACAAGTGATGGAAAATTTTTTCCTATTTTTTCTTATTTAATATAACTTTATGTTGTAACTTGAGAACAAGTGGTTTACAAAAATATTTTCTTTTATAATCGGATGACCCCCTTGATCTTCTATAAGTTTGTCTTTAGTTTATTGTATCTCTAATCATATTAAAATTATTTGAGGTAGCTCGTTTCCTTGATACACTCCATATATGTAATTTAAACGAACATAAAAAAATATAAATTTTCACTTCTGGCATGTATTTGGATCCTTGATAGGTTTCTGTCAATTTCATATACACTGCTCAAAAAAAATAACCGGTCACCTAAAGAATCCCAAAAAAGTCACTTTTCAAACCTCTGTCAATTTGTCAGTTTTGAAGCAAATTGGATGAATTTTTTTTCCGAAGTAGCCCAAATGCCGTTTTACATTCGAGTAACAAAAAGTCCATATTTTAATTATCTGTAAACAGTTTTGTCAATTAACGGCTGGCGATTTCCATAGAAAGCTTTAAAAATCACCTTTTTTTTTAGAAAAAAAGGTGTTCTCGTTTGGGGGTGGCTGGGGGAAGGGTTAAGGGAGGTTAGTCAAAATCAATTCACAGCTTTTCAAAGACTAGACTTTGGGCTACTTCGGAAAAAAAAATTCATCCAATTTGCTTCAAAACTGACAAATTGACAGAGGTTTGAAAAGTGACGTTTTTTTGGGATTCTTTAGGTGACCGGTTTTTTTTTTTGAGCAGTGTATGTTTTGTAGGATCTTTAATCTCATACATACAAAACGACAGACAGTAAAAAAATAAGTCACGTGATCGTCATCTACCAGACCACTTTCAGAACTTCTGTCACCAATGAGGAAACAGTAAGAATTTCTGTAAATAATTTTTATTCTTTTTGTACAAGTAAGTAGTAAAACCAATTTCACCCTGTAAAAAATATATCCCACGACACCATACAAATTGCCGAGCTTCTGACAACCATTTTTATTATTTAATTATACTATAGTTTATAATTTAAGCTGAAAATTAGACTGTAAGAAATATGACAACAACTACCCTTAAAATCGGTATACACCAACTCCACCCGGTCCCGAGTCTAATTTTCACGTTTTCATTTTTATTATAACATAATCTATTAAAAAAAAATTTTTCGTAACTAATTCCATTTTTGAAATAAATGGAATTTATTGTTTTGTGTGTCCAGTAAACTTCCTCTTCCGGTTTTTCAATTTCAATCAAAATCAACTCAGCTCTTCGTATTTTCTCGAAACTTACAATTACCTTGTTTTGTTAACAAATCTTATCTCCTTCATGACATATTGCACACTCGGACACACATCCATCCATCCATCCACACACACACACATAGACATCATTGAGAAAATGATCAAAACGGATTCAGTGGACCTCAAAACACGTATTTCTGCGAAAATCTCGTCAACGATTTTTTTCACGATTCCAATACTTCCTTATACTGCGTATAAGGCAGCGGTCTCACTGAACGAGTCGTGTTGTGTAGTGTAACGTGAATCGTGTCGTGTCGTTTAAAAATCGATGGTCCGGTCTCACTGATCGAGTTGTATAGATCGTTTGGTGTACATTTAAAACTACATTTCTGTTTTGACAAGTAAAAAATTGACAAATATAAAATTAATGGGATGGCTAGCACAGTGGTATGAAGTCGGCCTGTGGATCCTGAGGTCCCTGGTTCGATTCCCACAGGCGACAAATTTTCATAATTTGAAAAAGCCATCCCTGTGGCTCCTCCACCACTAACATGTTTGGGGGCCGTGATTTGACGACTGGTAACCGCACTTCACGCGCAAAATATATCTCTTACCGAGATCTGCTTTAGCAGAGTGCCACACCCAGTAATGGGTAGAAGGCGTGATGATATATTTATTTATTTATTTATTTTATAAAATTAAAGAATTTTGAATTAATTTATTTACAATTTAAATATAATAACCACATATTTCGTTCTGTCAAATATTTCTCCAGAAATAACATTGAATCAAAATACGCCCACTTCTTTGTCTTTTTAGCGGCAGAACCAAATGCTGCATAATTTTCTTGCCTCTTTGTTCTGTAAGTGCCCCGTTAGCACTTGTCATTTACTTTTACATAGTTTGGCTAAAATCAGTTACAGGTTTAATTTAATTTCGTTAAATAAAATAATTGTAATCCTAAAATACAAATTTAACTTACCATCCTTTTTTTGTAAGCGTTCTGAAATGTGTCGGCAACATTTGTCAATAATATTTAAATTTGAATTCCCTGGCTTAGATTTATCATAAAGATCCATTAATTAATATATCAATTTCGCTTGAGGTCCACTCTTTATCATTTGATTTGGTTGATTCCATTTTTACAACGAACTGTCATCAGATGACATAGATAATAATAAACATATGCACATAACCTGTCATAACTGACATCGAGCAGCATCGAGCGTCGAGTAAAATTCAAATCAACTTGAAAATCAAACAACTCGACAGCACTCGACACAAAACGATGGTTCAGTGTGACATCCACCATTACAATACACGTGTTTGAAATTTGCTCGATAGCACACGATTGACGGTACTCGATCAGTGAGACCCACCGAACAAGTAACCATAGAAGAAGGGACAGCTATAACAAAAGATTGTTACGCAATTGCTGGTGACATCTCTTGTTGCCCCATGTAATTATTATTAAAAATACCGATAATATAGGATACATATTTATCATTTTCATTATCATAATGACTAAAATATTTCAAAATTATTAAAATCAAAATATATTACAAAACAACAAAAACAAACAATTGGTAAAAAGCTTAGTTTTATTAAATCATATTTAAAATATTAATTAAACACATACTAATGAATATGAATAATATACATTTTCGCCTTCTAATGCACACTCTCATTTATCATTTAGCTACTGTCTTCAGTATCCGTATTCTTATATGTATGTTGTTGTTATTGATAAGTATGAGATATTTTCATCCCAAATTGTTGAAAATGAATTTATATTTACTAAAGAAGAATTTTCATAATTATAAAAGTTTCAAATTTCACAATATTGTATTAATTACTTACATTGGTCAATATGTGAATCAGCCCCAATATTTAATTTTTTTGATGATGTGTATCGATACTGTCAATTTTGAAAATGTAGACTACATACGACATTGTGCTTAAGAGTACTACTATAAGGCATATCAATTAAATCATTTCTATTATTATTGTTTTCCAGCAATGTTTTACGTAATAAATTATTTCGTGGTAAAACATGGAAAAACATATTCTTACAATTTGTTTCTACTACAATGTGGTAGCCTAAAATTATAAAATAGTATAAAATTAAATATAAAATTATAAAAGACACCTACTCACCATTAAATATAGATTGCAATAATAACGACAGATATGTTTATTATTTACAAATTTTACTTGTCAAAATATAAAACATCGTTTGTCAAACATTTAAATAAGTAATCTGTTTCACAGTCAACCATTTAAATTTTACCTACTATGATTCCTGTTATTAATTTTAAATTGATTTAGTTCATTTGGGGCAGCAAGAGATAGCATTAAAAATCGCGTAACAGGGTAACATTCAGCAACATTTACAGCAACATGTTGCGCAACTAGTTCAGCAACTTGAAGTTGCGCAACATGTTGCTGGTGTTCAGTTTTCTTGTATTACATTTAGCAACATATTTCCGCAACTTTACTAGTTCTTTTAAGTATTATACCAACATAAATCTCAGGAAAGTTGGTAGTCCGTGACAGTTGACAGTTATTAGATATGTTCATGTTGCTTTGTAACCTCAAATTTTTAGAATCATATGTTCATCGTTTGATTTTGAGAACAAGAATGGATTGCAAAAAACAAAGAAAACAAAACGCTATTTTGACACATGTAAAACTAGGTTAACCAACTTACAAGATTTGCATTGGCAGAACAAAAAGTAACCAAAAAATACTAAATCTGGGGGAGAGTTGCGAGTTGCCCGCAACAAAAATAGAACATGTTCTAATTTCTGCAACAAGTTGCGCAACTAGTTCAGGAACAAATGTTGCACGCAACTTCAGTTTTACATTTGGCAACTCGTGTTGCGCAACTAGTTGCGCAACATGTTGCTGTAAATGTTGCTGAATGTAAAACGGGCTTAAGAAAGTAAAAAGAACACACTTCTGTCACTGGAAAAAATGAGACATCATTTTGCATCCTAGCTCCCTAACTATATATTTGCATACAATAATTTGAAAATTAAGTTCTTATAATGTAATATTAATAATAAACTATTGTACAAATATTATTAGCACGATAACTATACCGCCCTCATAGAAATAAAATTAATTTGATTTCAGAATCTCAATAAAACAATTATCCATTTTTGTGGGATCTACCACGTTATCTGGTAAAGGCCAAACATACACTATTGAGCACATAATTTGCCATGCAGGCTTCAATTGGGATCAGTTACTACACGACATTGGAATAATAGGAGTGAAATATAGAATCATCTTCAGCACATATGTCAAGCCAATCAGTATTGTAAACAACAACATCCCTATTGGCACCATGTTGAATGTGACGGGTTGGGGCGACACATCAACCACTAACAGAAAGACTCCTGACGTACTTCAAATGCTTCAAGTTCAAGTGATAAGCCCGAAAGATTGCAAGAAAGCTTTGAAAATAGATAAAGTACCACAAGAAAATTTAAGGATTTGCGCTTTAGCAAAAATGAACAAGGGTGTATGTAAGGGTGATTCTGGGGGACCACTTACTTTAAACGGGGTATTGGTAGCCATAGCCTCTTCGGCAAAACCTTGTGGGGTAGGAAAACCGTGCGTAAATACGAAAGTTTCAAAATATATTACATGGATTAAAACTACAATTACTAAATATTGTAAAACAAGAGTTTGCCCTACAAAAAATTTGTATCCGATATTTGTTAAAATCTAATAATAGTTATTTGTTTAAATAGGCAAAAAGAAGTATATTGGGAAAACTGCAAAATAGTCTACTGGTTTATTTTAAGGTTGGCAAAACATAATAAATATAAAAAGTCACTAAAAAGTGGGGTGGCTAGCTCAGTGGTATGAAGTCGGCCTGTGGATCCTGAGAACCCTGGTTCGATTCCTACAGGCGACAAACAATTTTCATAATTTCAAAAACTACTCCTGTGGCTCCTCCACCACTAACATATCTGGGGGCCATGATTTGACGGCTGGTAACCGCACTTCACGTGCAAAATATATCACTTACCGAGATCTGCTTCGGCAGAGTGCCACACCCAGTAATGGGTAGAAGGCGTGATGATATATTTATTTATTTACTAAAAAGTAATAAATAAACCAGTGAACACAATAATATATTTCAAGAACGTAAATAACGAGTAAATTTAATACTTGTGGAACTAAGATTAAAGTAAAAAAGATAAAAATAAAGAAGTATCGTGAGCAATCTGCTGGACATAAATTTTAGCAATAGGACTTAGAAATATATAAAAAGAACCTAGATCAATACATAAATTTAGCGAAATAGGAATTAAATAAAACGTTTTTCCTTTCATGATGATTACCTACAGCCTGATTGATCTCGGTATCGCTATTGATAATAATAAGATTCTTTAAAGCCCAACGGACTCGACATTTTGGACAAATACAGTAGAATCTCGGTAACGTGAAAACGCGTTAATGTGAATATCTCAGTAATATGAACTTGAAATATTTTCTATTGCATACTCTGTAGTATGAACAATGCATTTATTCAATTATGTGAACTACGAATTTTAAGCTTAAAATTTGGCAATTCTGGCTATGGAGTTCTCCTAACTTTAAACAGTGTGTAAGAACCATGCAACAATGGGGGATTCAAGTGGTAGAGCTTTTTAATATATATTTATTAAAATAAATTCTTGACCGTACATCATATTTAATACAATATAAAATCATACCATAAATGATATCTTTATTGCTGAAATATGAAAGTTAAAGTTGCATAATTCAAATCGCTCATTTGTATTTCGCACTGCAATATTGCAATTACGTAGTTGCATTAAGCCAATCACAGAACTTTGTCTGAAACGTTTGTCGGTGCTCAATTTTACGAAGAAGAAATAAGTATTCAGCATTCTACGATTCTACCAATGACGTATAATACTAGACGAATTATGTCGTATAGTGTTGTGGAATAGAAAGGGATGGAATAACTTTTGGGTCCGCCGGGTGCGCGGCAAGGAGCGAGTACACTTTGATGTTATGCAAGTTGCTCCTTGCCGCGCACCCGCCTCACCCACCAGTTATTCTATCCCTTTCTGCTTTACAACAAACGCCGTTGTTATCAGTCTAGTTATGTTTTGTCTGAGGATTCTATGACGACACACGTTACGTGAAGTTACTTGTTATTTATCTCTGTCTTATCTGTCTCTCTTTAAGCTAAGATGCAACTACGTCATATTCGTTTGTTTCGAAAGTTTAAATATTTTTATCATGCTTAATACAAGTTTAAAAAAAATAAAAAATTTTGGGTATAATAATTTTATTACGTAGATTAATATATGAAAATTTAAAAAAATTCTTGAAAGGCCCATTGTATTAAGGGTACGCGTGTGTTCCGGAAAATTGAAGAAACTGGATTTTCTTATGAGGTGTGTAACCTCTAAAATGTAGTATTTCATCCGAAAAAGCTAAACTTTCGAAAAGTACAAGAAAGGTTTAAATGTAGCTCTTTCATTTAAGAAGTACGGCATACCATAGCAAAGTCAACAGTTGTGACCAATATTCCAACACGTACCAAAAAGCAAACATTATGGAAAGCTAAATATAAAAAAATGGAAACAGCACTTGTGTAGATGGTTCCTAAGACAATGTGACAGGAACATTCCTATCACTGCAAAGATAATTTAGCAGAAATCATTATTTTTTTCATGAAAAAGTTAATCCAAATGGAAGTAACTTTAATGACAATTATGGGTGGCTGCAACATTTTAAGATGCGCTTCGATATTCGATATTTAAAGATAAATTATCATCACTGCTAAAATTTCTAGATCCTTTCAAATAAGGATTAAGACAAAAAATTGTAAAATTACATAAAATCTATTACGCCAACGAGACTGGGTTATTCCGGAAGCTCTTACCTGATAAACCTATATTTCACTTACTGAAAAAAATGCTTCAGGAATAAAAATTGCGAAACAGAGAAGAATTGAATGTAGACAAAATTAATGTGAATGTGTCAGATATGGCATTACAGTGGGCACAAATCAACATATTGGATAACGAAGATGTCTTAAATTTAAAACGAATACAAGAAAAAGCCATTTTGCTCAGTATTTCTATAAAAAAAACACAAACGAAATTATAAATTATTTTTCAAATACTGAAATGTACATTATATAAAGTATTATAAGCAAAACTGTCCATTTTTTTAATATTCATTCAGTAACATGAATATATGTTGTAAGGTGAACAGCCCCAGATTTTTTGTGTTCACGGTTTCGAGATTCTACTGTTTTAGTGATGCACGACGAGGCGAGAGTACTCTCGCATCTCGCCTCGCCTCGCTGCATTATGCGAGACGAGAACGAGAGCGAGATTGCGGTTTAAAATTCGAGACGAGATCGATACAACATCTGCGAGAAGCGAGAAATCTCGCGAGAATCTCGCGAGAGTCTCGCAATAAATAGAGAAAAAACGAAAAATATAATGTTTTTCTAATAAAATTTTTAATTAATTAAAAAAATAGGTACAAAAGGTACATACCATGTGTCCCAGAGATTGGTTTGCATACGCGTTTAACATGAAAAAACAGTTTTATGTAAATAAAAAGTGTCCGGCTAACAATTATGTCACCATATTGAACATTACTACATCTATTCCTATATCTTATCTATACAGATGACCTTATTGTAATAGCGTAATTTGACAAAATTAACAAAAATAATTCCACTGCCGTGGTGTAGGGGGTTAAATTTTGACCTGCGGAACCGAAGGTTCACAGTTCAAACCTCCACTAAGCCTTTACTTTTTTTATTATTTTTCTATTTGTTTTTTATGTTAGTACAAAATTATTGTTTGGAAATCTTTTAATAAGGCAACTAATTGAAATAACACAAGTTAATAATAAATAAAAAACCAATAAATCAAATTTATTAGCAATGAAACCAATATCAAAAGAAAGAGAAAACTAAACAAATCATCAGAACAAGTAAAAAATCATATTTAGAATTAACTAGTTTAGGACTACCCACAAACAACAGAGTAATTGAATTTTATTAACAAAGTAAGAATTAATCTAGCTAAAATAGTCGAACACAGGTTATTAATTTGTATTATTTAAATTAATCTCATTAACTGATTTCTAAACAATAATTATTTTACATTAACTTAAAAAAGAAACAGAAAAATAATAAAAAAAGAAAAGATACGAACGGTGAATCTTTGGTGCCGCAGTTACAAATTAAACCCACTAGACCACGGCACTATACTTTTGACATTTTACTTCCGGAGAAATAATAGCAACACGCAAAAAAATTTAAATGATTTTTGCCAATTTTGTCAAATTAAGTTATTACAATGAAATAATATGTATGAGATAAGATGTAGGAATAGGTGTAGTATTATCCTGTGCAATATGACGATATAATTGTTTTATTAATAAAAACCTGTTTTCCCATGTTAAACTCCTATGCCAACCAAGCTCTGAGACATACGGTATACATTAATTATTTTTTTTTGTATTTCGGACTAGGCAATTATTGTAATAATAAGTAACGCCAGATAAAGTTAATATACTGATAGGTACTTTCTATAAACGCGAAAAAAAAAACTATCTTACTTATTAAATACAGAAGTCCAAATTAAATAAATATATCGGCACCTACTCTTAGGTTCATGAGCATATAGATCTCATTACATATACATAATAACAAGAAAAAACAGTCTGCTTAATAAAAAAGGACACAAATCTAAGAATACTTCAAAATTATATAAGTATGTTTATTATAAAAAATCTTTCAGAACTCAATACAATAATAATACACGTTTTAGTTTATGTGCTGTAAATTTTTATTCATTTAAACCTGACGTCTCGACAACATAGAAATATCATTTACGGAACATAAAATTAAAAGTTTGTATTATTGTTTTTATTATGTTTCATAAATTATAGTTTGGTAAAAAAATACATATTACATAAAGAATAAACACATGTATGTACTAGACAGATAGAAAAATAAAACTCCAAACAAAATAAATATATAAGTCTCGTATAGAAATGTAAACCTAAACAAAAATCAGTTTTGCTTATTAAAATAAGGATAGAAATGTGAACAGGAAAAAAAATCTGTCTTGCTTATTAAAATAAGTAAAGAAATATAAACATAACCACAAAGTCAGTCTTGCTTTTTAAATACAGATATATTAATTAAAATTATTTTAAAGTAAATTAATAGGAATTAGACATTAAACCGCTATGTTATTAATAAATGTGGTTTTTAAATCGCTATTGCACCAAGAATTTAAACATAAAAGCGCTCTTGCTGATTCAGCGTTAAGTCTGTTTCTATGTTTCCTAATAGTCAATGATGCACGAGAAAAAAGTCTTTCTGCAGGTACAGAAGTGGCTGGAATAGAAAGTAAATCTTTGGCCATTCTAGCAAGATTCGGATAGGAATTTTCATTTAAACGCCACCACTTTAAAATATCTTCTTCTTTTAATGCTTTGGGTCCTGAATAATACGCATTTATTTCTTTTCTCCAATCCTCATTTCCTTCTTCGTAATTTGATGAGAAATTTTTTGATTTAAATAAACTGTGAACATCAAAAGTATCATCTATTCCTTCATCATGAACAGGAGAATTGTCTGCTAATTGTTCAGCGGGTACATAATAATGCTGTCGATATATGGATTCAAATTTTTCTTTTGCACTAGTTAATAATTCTTGGCCCCAACTTGTCATTTGAAAGGAATCTAATTTATGTCTTGGATCTATAATTAACACTGCACAATATATCCAGTTACATTTTTTGTAATGTTTCAATATTTTGTCACGTGCAGCTTGATAAGCAAGCAAAAGTGACTCATCCACTTTGTTCCGACCGTCTTTGTTATTCAGCTCAAAACAAATTTTTTCAATTTTGTCAACAAGCATGTTAAATCCAATTACAACAAGTGGTAGTGTAACATAATTATCTCCACCAAGAATTAATGAAAGTGACTTAAAATTCCGCAAAAATAAACTTATACCAGTAAGAATGGACCATTCTTCATTATTAATAAAGTAACTTTTTAATTCCACATTTTTATTGCACAGTATATCCAAAGCAGGCCGTAATTTCACAGATGCAGCTATCATCTCATATGTGGAATTCCATCGTGTTCTTACGTCAATCGGTGGAATATTTAATTTTATATTACAACTATCACAGCAACTTTTAAATTTATTTTTTAATTGTTCTGAATATTTAAGCTTAAGAACTAATTTTCTTAGTTTACCTACTATTGAGGAATCTTCCCTGTTATCTTCAAAAGTTTCAATTTCTGTTTCAGATAAGGCACTCATATCACTATCCGAATCTTCATATTCTATATTTAAAGATTTCATTAAATCTTGAACACCAAGATTTAAAATATGTCCAAAACATCTAAAGTGTTGGTCTACTGGATCAAAATTTAAATGGTTAATATTCATTAAATTAGAAAACTCCATTAAAAAAGTTGTATTCGCTGCAGCATTATCTACAGTTATAGCTTGTACTTTATCTTTTAAATTATAATTATTGAGAACCTCAAACAACAATGCTGCAATATTTTTTCCGGAATGCATTCCATTAGACGGTACAAAATCTAAAACTATTGAACTGAGTACCCAATTGTTAATGAAGTGGGCCGTAATTCCGTAAAACGATTGATTAGATACAGATGTCCACCCATCCACAGTGAGTGATATTTTGGACGGAATATTTTGCAATGTTGTCATACATCCTTGCTGCATATTTTTGAAACGTGCTAAGACTTTGCTTCTGACAGTGTTTCTTTTTGGCAGAGCAGCTCTCTTATTTAAATAAGAAAATAGATTTACTGTCGTCAAATCTTCAAAAAAATTAAACGGTAAATATTTAATTATTAACCAATCGATTAATTTTTCTTCAAAAACATCTTGTTTAAATGATTTTGCCTCCATGGGAACCTATAAAATAAATTACAAAGGATTAGGATACTTATATTTTATAACAACAGCGTTAGAAGCATTTAATATTTTTATGGCGCTCCATCACATTTTGGTAAAAGAAACCAGATGTTACAACCAAATGATAAAAATAAATGAATGCATTTTTTTAAAATAGTGTGTACCACATTTGAATATATTTTTCAATATTTGAAAAATATACATATTTTGAATTTTTAGAAACTAGAAGCTCCATTATCCGGAGGGGTTACAGAGTCCGGATAATTGAATTTCCGGATAATCGAACCCCGAATAATGGCGGTTCCAGTTCCACAGATAAAAAAATTAACGGAATTTTAGTTCACTAGCGAAGTCATATTATACTCGGCTTAAAATTAAAGGTACATAAAGTTCCTAAGTAAAACAATAGAAATTCTTAAATGTAAAATAATAGGTACAATAAAAACAGAAGGTTTGTTAGATGTAATTTATGCAGATAGGTACATTTGATTGTCAATATAGTAACAACGTAGAAGACTTCACTAGTGAATTCTATTATACCTATATTTAATTTATTTTTTTAATATATATTTAATATAATACCTTGTTTGAAGTGGAAGCAAATACTTCTTCAATGCTAGGTTGATTTCCATCTTTACTTCCATAAATTGTTTTAAATTCACTTTTGTGTACAGACTGTAAATGTCTTTTCAATCCAGATGTATTGCCGCCAGTCATTTTAATAGTAACTGTTTTACATTGTTTTTTACAAACTAAACATTGTCCAATCTTCGCACATCGCTCACCGGTATATATAAAATATTTGGATAATTTGCTCGGCCTTTGTTGAGATCTTTGCTGTATTTGACTTGAAGAAATAGTTTCACGTTCAGATTCGGTGTCCGTGTCAACTGGCGATGTGTCACTGCTGGCATTGGTTGGTTTTGGTTTATTAATTTTATTTTTAACACTATTATTATTTTTGAATTTCTTCATTTTGGTTATTGACAGCTGACAGTCTGTGAAATGTCACTTTTAATACCTACACGGACGGCTGATGCGAACTTGTTGCCTCTTGTAGGTTTACTGTGACGCATATACGCAGTGCGCAAGCGCATATTTTTATGCGAGACTCTCGCGAGACTCTCGCGCGAGAACGAGACGAAACACGAAAAAATATGCGAGAACGAGAGCGAGATCGAGATTACAGATCCGTAAACGAGACGAGATCGATATTTTATGTTTCTCGCCTCGTCTCGTCTCGCGTGCATCACTATACTGTTTATTGTAGTGCAGTAAGTTTCTTATCTTGTAAATATTTTATTAAGGACAACTTATCCTTTTGTAAAATAGCAAATAAATCATACAATTTTTCAATTTCAGTTGATTCAAATCGCTCTTTTCCAAAAAAATCTGTATTTTGTAAAATGGCAAATTTTACAAAATGTTAGATTTAATTATGTTTATAGAAGTTAGCAATTCGTATTATATTAATTTATAATACGTAAAGATTTAAGTAAGGAGTTAGACCGACCTTACCCAGTCATCGGATTTCATACGTTAGTTTCTATTCGTCGGTTGAGGAATAAAGTTATAGTGCGATTAAGGTGGTACTATCATGGAAGCATATAACCCGGATTATAATGAAATGTAAATATGTTATTTTTCATGTGTTTCTACACTAGTATGCAAATTTTTTTTAAAGTTTACCGTTGTTGAGCTGAGTAATGTAATGTTAAAGTCGACCAAAGTCGATCAAAAATGCATTGGCGTTATAGGAACTGTACGTCGCGAGGCAGCTTACTGCGTAATAAATTCATATATTGTACATATTTTTTAACAAAAAACTAACACACAGTACATCATGTAAAGATAAAGGCGTGACAATTAAAATCCATGCCTTACCGGATTAAATAAATAAAATAAATATATCATCACGCCTTCTACCCATTGCTGGGTGTGGCACTCTGCTAAAGCAGATCTCGGTAAGTGATATATTTTTGCGCGTGAAGTGCGGTTACCAGTCGTCAAATCACGGCCCCCAAACATGTTAGTGGTGGAGGAGCCACAGGGATAGCTTTTTTCAAATTATGAAAATTTGTCGCTTGTGGGAATCGAACCAGGGACCTCAGGATTAGTTTCAAAGAAATTGGCGATGAAAGTTGGATATTCTATGCTAATCAATAGAACTGTCAGAAATGCTTGGCAACGTTGCACAGCACAGGTAGACACTAGACAGAGATGACCGCACGAATAACAAAGCAAGAACTATGAATGTTATTATTTCGATCAGTAAAATATATTAATTTTAATACAAAAAAAAATATTACAGCATTTTATATTTATTTATTTGTTGTTACAGTTGATAATAATTGCTTTGGTGCATTTTTCTCATTTTTCTTATGAACTGTCAACAGGATGTATCGATAATACAGTTACGTTTCGTACCGACTGGCCGCTTGTGGTTCTAACCTTGTTGTCATAGCTTCTGCTGTGTAAAATCTTACACTGCTATTGGTTGGCATGAAACATTCACTTCCAAAAATTTTGGTATGTTACTGAATTTCATAAACTAGTTAAATAGTTTTATTTAATATATTCAATGTTATTATTAATTATACGATATTTGCAGCGAAATATTAATTCTGTTAATAACCTATACCATACAAAAATTTAATAATTATTTTTGTAAACTTTTAGGTCACGTATACTTTTGTATGAGACTGTCATGATAGAACCACCTTAAGTCGCTGTGGATAGTGTTTGGTTTGTGGTTGAGTTGGTTACGGTAGCGATGTGAGTTAGTTAATCCAGCGCACGTTTGAGAGAGTATGAAAATTGAGTGGAGTGATGGACAGACCGTCCATCAGTGGGATTATGTTGAATAGCGGACTGTAGTGGCCACAGATAACTCTGTGGTTGCCCACGATAACAGCGATGAAGGCTGTAATGACATGGCAGGCCTTTGGGGTCGCCAACGAGCAGTCCAATGAACTGTAGTGGCTACAGATAGTTCTGTAGCTGCCAACGGCAGCAGCTGGGTGCTGTAATGACCACAGATATGTCTGTGGTTGCCCACAGTACCAACGCTAAATGCTTTAGTGATTTGGCTGGCCTGCGGGTGTCCAGGGTTGCCCTCATATACAAATTATGATTTAAGATTTGGTAGATTGACTCCTCATTGAGTTTGTTACTTACGGTTTGGTTCTTACCATTACTCTAGCGAATTATGTCGCACTCGGTTTACTTATTTGTTCCTTTTACGTTTACTTAGTTTTACGAGTGCATTTGTTTTGTGAATCTATTTGAGGTGAGCTTCATTTGTTTATTATTAAAGCATTTAGTTGTACAAATATACGACTATTTTAATATAATTTTCTTACACATTCACTGTATAACATTACTAATAATTGATTATTTCCAATGTTCTAATAAAAATAATTGTTGTACTAGTTTCATCGTCTTGTAACAAACAATATTAACACTTATTTTGATTAGTAACATGTAAAATGGATGTAAACAATTCAAAATATTTTAATTTGTTCTTAATATTAAATTAATATTAAATGTATTTTATGTTCGACTTAATTTGTAACACTGTTTAGCGTTCTGATCTGACAAAATTTCCCTAACCGCTACTACATGGTGATGTTGCTGATAATATGCTGAACTCTACCGTCTACTCTACTCTCACTCTACTCTGAATGAATGAACACTAACCTTACGCTACTATATATCTAATTACAAAAGTACTAAGTCAGCAAATAGTTAGCTACTTACGTCAAACAATATTATTTTGAATAGGATGCGGGCACTCACGTGACACTGTGACGTTTCTGTGACGTAAAACAACCGGTTCTTTTCAAATCTCGTCCCAAAAAATAGTTCATTTTTGTAGGTGGCGCAGTGATCTTTCCCGAAACAGCTGTCGTCACAAAAACGTCACAGTGTCACGTGAGTGCCCGCATCCTATACCTGACCTCATTACAACATAACCTAATTTACTCAATCATATTCAATAAGAATGTGCTGACTTTAACTTGTTACAATAACACTACTGGACTAGTACAATAAAATAGCAAATTTACTTTGATTCTGTTTAAAATATTGCTTCAAGCGCATTAAAATAAATTAATGGACAAAAGCAGATATTATTTCTTTCTTGTGATCTCTACGAGAGAAAGAGAATGCATAATTTTCAATTACAGAATACACTGTTTCTTCATATACACGAGGGTTATCTATATATAATATTAATTTATCTTGAATATATTTGGATAATCTAAATATGTTTATATTTGGGTAGATTAAGAAACCACGACTTTTAACATTTGTTAATTCCGCTTCTTTTATGTGACATACATTTTCTTTGTTTACAAGCAATATAATATACATATGTATATATATATATATATATATATATATATATATATATATATATATATATATATATATATATATATATACATATATCTGCTCATATTACTACTTCTTTCCAAATTTCCAACTGCTCTTTTGGAGCACGAAACAAAGATATTTTGTCATGATTTGAATCATACCCGCTGGTACAATTGGGCGCAAAACACTTACGACCCATTGCAAACTAATTGTTTATAACTATTTATAACCAAACAACACTAATGATTGAAAAAAGTAACCTGCGTTCATATGGCGCTGAGTAAATGCCGGCCTCTTTAAGCTATCTCTCTCTTTCAAAGTCATGCGCGCGAATGACATAAAGCTGGACGTCTACTAACTGCGCTTATATACAAAGTTGCATAGGGCTGGTTTTCCCGATTAGAGTGCGCGACGACAGTGCCACCTATAGTTGAGTTTTTTCGCGAATGTTCGATTTAATTTGTGACACTGTTTAGCGTTCTGATCTGACAAAATTTCCCTAACCGCTATTACATGGTGATGTTGTTGATAATATGCTGAACTCTACCGTCTACTCCACTCTTACTCTACTCTGAATGACTGAATACTAACCTTACGCTACTATATATCTAATTACAAAAGTACTAAGTCAGTAAATAGTTAGCTACTTACGTCAAACAATATTATTTTGAATACCTGACCTCATTACAGCATAACCTAATTTACTCAATCATATTCACTAAGAATGTGCTGACTTTGACTTGTTACAATAACACTACTGGACTAGTACAATAAAATAGCAAATTTAGATTCCTGTCAAGTCAAGTAATAATAGGAAAAATAATCATTACACTTAATTAATTAATTAATTGCTTTGCATTTATACAATTCCTTTTACTTCTGTTGGGATTCTTCAGTCTTGAGACAATATAAACACATTTTTCCACTTTTCGTTACAAATCTCACAATTTAGTAATTATAAACAACGTTGTTAAACAAAAGCAACAACAGTACACACATTGAAATTCAATTAAGTCTTTCACATTACTTGTAACATATTTTGAGAAAATAAATCGCAATGCAAGGCAGTTGCACATAAAGTCTCGTATGCAACTCGTATATAATCGTAGTTTATGTATATGTAAAAAAAATAACACTAGACCATCATCAGGTAGTGTTCTACAGTTTACCTAATGATGGCCTAGTCGATCGAAATACGTATCGTATTTCGACTTGAAAATGAAACAATATCCTTCACGGCTTAACTAATTCTCTCCAAGTAAATAAATTATTGTTTGAAACTTACCTAGTATTTTTCTTCTCTTTACATATGTAAATGTTTCAACGAGAATCGATAGCAAAATCTATCGGAAGTAGTTTATGTATTTGTTATATAAATAGCTATTTTTTTACTTTTTATTGAACAAGTACAATTATAAGATCTGCAAAGCTAAGTAAATAAGTACAACCAAATTTTGATGGTACAACAATGTTACATATTAAATAAAAATATAACAATTTTTAATATAAAAATGTATATTATTTACATATTTTCTCTTTCTTTTGTGCATTAAAGTATTAAAAACAAATTACGAAAATATCAAATTTTAGTTCGCAAAAAAAAACATTTTTAATTGAACAATAATAATGCACAGCATTAATTAATGAAAGTCAAATAATTAGATTATTTTTTTGTATTGAAGGTTATAATGAAAGATTACTTTTTTATTTGAAGTAAGGTTTTGTGATTAAAAATCAATTATTCTTTGAAACTCAGCCATGGCAAGTTTAATTTTGTTTTTGTATTTATTACATATTTCTTCAGCGGGAGGTAATATATTTTCAAATGTGTTTAGAACAATTTAAGGCGTTTATTTTGATTCATTTTTTTATTTTATTGCAAAAACTATATTTCAACAGTCCAGTATTGTTTGTATTACCACACTTGAGAATAACATCTACGTTAGTTTCGAGAAAATACTCCACGTAGTTAATTTTTATTTTCAATTCGTTTCAATATTTTTTTAGGGCTAGAGAGGACACCAAAATAAGAGCTTTTTATAATATAACATAGGATCGGTTATGTTTTTAAAAGCATAAAAACCCCAGATAATTATTTCGGGTATGTTTATTAAACTCAACAAATCTAGTATATGAAAATCTAAATCGAAAAGGAGTCGAATATCGAATATTTTTGCCGATCTCCAGTAGTTAGAACACCGTTCATAAAAACAGCAGATAGATCTATTTTCTAGTATAACTTAAAAATATGTATATAAAAAGAAATATATCATCACGCCTTCAAACCATTACTAGGTGTGGCACTCTGTCAAAGCAGACCTCGGTAAGTGATATATTTATAAGCGTCGAATGCGGTTTCCAGCCGTTAAAGATGTTTGCGAAGGGGGAGCCACAGAAGTAGTTTTAATGTGGTATAAATTATTTCTCGACTTTATCGGCTGCGAGAATCTAAACAGGGTTCTCATATCCACAAACCGACGCGACAGCACTGAGCCATCTACCCGATAAAATAAAATTTAAAAAATATTTAGCAGATGCTAGAAACCGCGGCAACAACAAAAAAAAATAAATGCATTATGTTTTTGTGGTAGAATAAAAGTAACGAAGTAATTGTTACATTATTTCACCTGACATATACCGAGTGACTATAAATAATTGACAATTTAAAAAAAAAATGGCTAACATGTTTGTTTGGTAAGCCTCGTCATTGCCAACATGACATCTCTTGATTATTTTTTTTAGATTTAGTTTTATAAATCTGGTGTTATTGTAAATAACTATTATTATAAATAAAGGTATAACAAATTTTGACAATAACAGGCAATCAAATTACAATTATATATTATTTGACGTATCTGAATTTGACAAACAGGTATACCAACATAAAACTTTAAATATGTAGGTATCACTAAAAACAACAAGCAATGTCAATCATTGATAGTCAACAGCATAAAATAGGGCACATAAGCACTGTATAATATTTGTTAATACGCTTTTATTCAGGTTCAAAATGTAATTCTACTGAACGCGTAGTAGGAGGCTATTCTGTGGAAAAACAGAGTTTTCCTTATCAAGTTAGTATCAAATTAAATGCTGTCATTAATGGCTCCAAAACCGTCAATAATTTCTGTGGAGGTGCTATAGTCACGGAAAAATTTATTATTACTGCTGCTCACTGCATTTGTTTTCTGGGGTAAGTAAAGGTTTATTTACACATCCTATCAGTCACATATGTTATGTCAGGTTATGAACGTCGAAGAAAATTGAATGAATGATGAATAGGAGTGATTGGATAGATGTGGTTGAAGGTTTGTTGTGTGATGAATGTTTTCGAATATGATAATTTTTATTATTATTATATTACATTGGTGTTTCGACAACGTTGGTCATTAACACCCGGTACAATATATTTTGTTTACATTTATTTATTACATTAAGTTTGTTGCTATTTTGTATTACTGCTGCTCACTGCATTTGTTTTCTGGGGTAAGTAAAGGTTTGTTTACACATCCTATCAGTCACATATGTTATGTCAGGTTATGAACGTCGAAGAAAATTGAATGAATGATGAATAAGAGTGATTGGATAGATGTGGTTGAAGGTTTGTTGTGTGATGAATGTTTTCGAATATGATAATTTTTATTATTATTATATTACATTGGTGTTTCGACAACGTTGGTCATTAACACCCGGTACAATATATTTTGTTTACATTTATTTATTACATTAAGTTTGTTGCTATTTTGTATTACTGCTGCTCACTGCATTTGTTTTCTGGGGTAAGTAAAGGTTTGTTTACACATCCTATCAGTCACATATGTTATGTCAGGTTATGAACGTCGAAGAAAATTGAATGAATGATGAATAAGAGTGATTGGATAGATGTGGTTGAAGGTTTGTTGTGTGATGAATGTTTTCGAATATGATAATTTTTATTATTATTATATTACATTGGTGTTTCGACAACTTTGGTCATTAACACCCGGTACAATATATTTTGTTTACATTTATTTGTTACATTAAGTTTGTTGCTATTTTGTATTTATATTTTTGAAAATAATTGAGTTTCCTTTAGGAATGCTATCATTTTCGTTATGCTTGTAGCGTCTTCTTTCAGTGCTTCTTTCAGTGTGTTTGGGATCTGGAATTTTAGTCTTGTTGCGGTATACTGGGGGCATTCTGTGACAATATGGTTTACTGTAATTCTTGTTTGACAGTTGTTGCATATTTCTGGGTCGTCCTTCTTGAATATATGATTGTGGGTAATTTTGGTATGTCCTATTCTAATTCTTGTTAGTACGACTTGATTTCTTCGTGAAGTATTCATTTTACTGGCGGTTATGGTTTCTTTTATGTTCCGTAGTTTGTTGTTAATTGTATTTTTCCAATCATCTTCCCAATTGCTTTTAATTTCTTTCTTCATGAAGCTTATAATATCTGATGATTGATTATATTCGTCTTTTTGTGTGGTATTTATAGCGTCTTTTGCTGCAATATCTGCGTTTTCATTTCCTTTAATGCCAACATGCGAAGGTAGCCATATGAATAATTTTTTTCTTTTTCTTTGCTGCAACTGATACAATTGTTTTTGTATTTCTCTTGTAATATTTTTTTTTGGGAACAAGACTGCTATGCTTTGGAGGACGCTGAGTGAATCTGAACAGATTGCGTATTTTTTGTTTTGTTCTTCCGTTTTTAATATTAGTGCTAAGCAGCTTTTAATAGCATATGATAATTAAATGAGCATATATGGAGGGATCTATGAATGTGGTTGAAGTGAGGGTTGTGTGTTTCAATGAGAATGGTTATTTGATGAATTTAATGAGTTAATGTTTTATGAACGATTTTAGGGTTCGTGCTACTCCTTTTAATTAGTCATTGAAATGAAATACTTGACATTTTTGCAAAATAGTTATTTATTTAACTAGGCAAAAAATAGCACATTTGGTCAAAGAACTAAATTTGCATTTTTTCCGTGTTGAGCACATGATTTTTTATCGATTATTTCAAACTAAAATTTATTTTGTAATTATTTTTAATGATATCGTCCTCATAGTAGCCATCATGTTGCTATGATGCTATGTATTTGTTAAGCTCTTGCTATCTATGTAAAAACAAATTTAACGATTATATTGGAAATTTCATAAATGTCATTCTGCTTTTAGTTAATGTAATCAACTATAACTTTTTTTTTAATTACACAGGATTTCAGTCAATAAATAGTCTTTAATTTATGCTACTAACAACATCAACGTTTCGTTGCCAATTGCAACCTCATCAGGATAGTCAGTAAATATAAAAAAAAATTAACAATGAATTTTAAAATATTGAAAAACATAAAGAATTGATACAATCTCAATTTTTTCTAGAAATTCAAAAAGCTGGTACACGTACACTATAACACGTCCGGCAGAACAGTTGACTGTTCTTTTGTTGTGCATAAAATATTGTATGTGCCACGGGTGAAATTAGCGTTTCTGACCCTAAGTATAATATTAGCCCTCGTCGTTCTAATAATCATGCCACGGGCCCGAAACGCCCGTTTTCACCCTTGATACAAAAATAACTATTTTATGCTAATATTTAAAAAATATGTATTACAATATCAATACTTCCGAAATATGCAGTATATTTTGCCTTGAATTAATTATTATTTTTGAAAAGTATTAAAATATGTACGATTATGCATAAAATTTGTTTTTATGCAAATATTTAAAAGAATATGCATAAAATATCAATAAGCATTTTTTTTTTAAATATTTGGCACAAACTTTTCCAGAAAAGTGAATATATGAAATGAGCTTTATAATATGTCTAATAAAAACTATTCATTCAATTGCATAGAATTTGCTCTTTACTTATAACATCATATTAATTATCGTATAAATACATTTAGCAGAAAAAAAAACTAATTTGATTTAATTTCAGTTTCCCAATACACAAATTAATGATTTTTGTGGGATCAACCAATTTATCTGGTAAAGGCCGAATATACACTATCGAGCATTCGATATGCCATGAAGACTTCAATATGAAAGAAAAATTAGGCGACATTGGAATAATAGGAGTAAAAGATAAAATCATCTTCAACAAATATGTTAAACCTATCAAAATTCTTAAAAATGACATTCCTGTTGGAACCTGGTTAACTGTGTCTGGTTGGGGATTCACATCATCCCCTAATGGACATAGTCCTGACAAACTTCAAATGCTTAAAATCCAAGTGGTAAACTTGAAAAAATGCAAGGAAGCATTTAAGAATGATACTATAAGTGATGTACAGATTTGTACTTTTGTAAATATTCACAAGGACACATGTAACGGCGATTCTGGGGGACCACTTATTGCAAACGGATTGTTGGTAGGCCTGGTTTCATGGGGGACGGCAATCTGTGCGACAGGAAAACCTGCTATAAATACAAAAGTCTCTAAATATATACAGTGGATTAAAACAACAATAAATGAATATTGTAAAAAAAGAATTTGTCCTAAAAAAAATTTGTATCCGAAATTTGTGAGAGTGAAAGATATGTAATCGTTCAAATATGTTTAGACCAAATAAGCTGTCATAAAAAATAAATAAATAAATATTATCAAGGGTAATAGTTTAGTTTTCAATACACAAATTTTAATATGCAAAAGCGTGGTTGCATGCATATATACAGTGTGTCCATCCAAAACCCGAAAATAGGCTTTTAATATGTGATATCAGTTATGGTGCGTATTGCTTCCCAATTAATTTTACAGGAAAATACTTCAAAGAAAAGTTGTAGAGAATAAAGTTATGGATTTTTTTATATAAAACACATTTCAATTGTGTGTCGAAGCGCAAAAATTAATTAAATATTTGTATTATTCGAAAAATATAGACATCCATGAAAAAATAAAACAATTGTCTAATGTCAAAACATTGACGTTAATCACAGACAAAGAAGGAAACACATCTAAAATATGTACGATTTCTCACACGAAAAAAATCTGGAGATAATAAAATGGAGCTACAGCGGTGAAAGTTACAAAAAAATTATCCCAGTATATGTATTAAATTAACGTCAATATTTTTGACAGTAGACAACTGTTTTAATTTTTTCACGGAAGCCTATATTTTTACAAATATTACAAATATTTAATTACCTTTTGCGCTGTGATGGAATACACAAATGTAATGTATGTTATATAAAAAAATTCGTAATTTTATTGTCTACATGTATATATATATATATATATATATATATATATATATATATATATATATATATATATATATATATATATATATATAACATGTAAAATCAGTGCTTTGTAAATAATGAGTGTCCGCCAAAAAATTATGAGACCAAATTTTATATCACAATACTACCAATATCTCTATTATTTAATAATAAAAATAATTTCTAAATTTTTCGCTACTGATATATAGTGCTCGCAATTTGTTTTAATTATTTTAATCTGTCACTGTCATCCAGGAGTAGGGATGGCAGCTCGATCATTTAACCGGTCAAAAGTTGTCAATTGACGGTCAATTTAACCCATGGAATATTTGAACAAATCAATTTGACCAATTAAAATCAAGTTTATTGTATAAAGAATAAAAACAAAATAAACAATACTTCTTTGGTAAAAAGAAAAAAAAACTAATGCTAATGTAGATAGATATATAATAAGAATATAAAAAAATAAACAGGAAACATGTGCGCGATTACCACAGCTGTATTATTAACACAATAACCCTCAAAAAATGCAAACTGTGTTTCAAATAACAGTTAAATAAAAATTTGTATTCTTTTATGAATACATTAATTATAAACCGGCAGGGTTTGGCCTAGATTTTATTCCAATTTTTCTCTCTATTTTGTTATGTGCAAAAGGCAGCCTCAATCCCGTGAATCTTTCATATACTGAAAGATTTGACACGAGAGTCGTCTGCAGTGACACTGTTATTTAAGATGAATATTTCCCAGTTGAAATTTAATTAGTGTTTTAAGTAAATACTTATTAATAATTTATAGAAGATCATTTATTTTCTAAGATTGTAATATAATAATAATAATAATAATATTTAATCCAGAATACATAGAGTTATATTTACATATACCAAAATATACAAAATAAACTCTAAGACTATAGAGGTAAACAAATACCTGTACATAGTTCTGGAAATCTTAAATCTAATTAAGATAGATTTTAAAGTAATCTTATCATTAAGAACACTTTTTCCCATTAATCACCCATAATTGATTCAAGTGTGTATATATAATTCACAAAAAATGTAACAATCTTAGAAATTTTCTATTCATAACACATATGAAGGAGAACATTTTTTTTTCTGAAACCGGCAAGAAAGTCCCTACTTTACTGACCAATTTTAGTATGGAAAGTAGGTTTTTACTGAAACAGTCAAGTAAAATACGTATCCAAGGCTACAACAAAATAACAGTCTGGTAAAGTACAAAACAGTGTGGTAAAAATTTTACCTGACTGTTATTTTTGTTGTAACCTTGGATACATAGTCTGCTGTCAGTACAATTCATATCAAAAAATTTTTACATTTTGAATTATTTATGCTTAAATATTGATTAAATTAAACGGTTTCAGAAAAAATAGTATACATAATACGTCAGGAAAGTATTTTTACTTGACTCAGCGGCCTCGTATTTCAAACAACCGCTTCCTCGTGTAAAATATCACTTTCCTGACTTATTATGTAATATATTATTAACCTTCTGCAAACTGTTACCTGTTTATTCCATGTCAAATAACAAGATTACATTAAGTCATTCGATGTTATTTCAATTCGATTAATAATAAACCAGTATCTGCTACCATAAAACAAAGTGAAACTTGATTTCTAATATTTTTTATTGTAAATTACGTAATTGCATTCTTACTAATTGCCCATTTTGCAATAAGCATCATAATAAGATAAAAAGAATAAAACAAACTTTAATTAGTTTTTATATTATTACTGTACAGTTACATTTTTAAACAAAGCTGTTGTTAATTAAGGAGAATATTAATCAATTGTAATTTAATTATTAATTTCTAACCAAATACTTTAATGAATAATTTATCAAATTAACATAAATTCAGTAAATATTTATATTATAGAAAATATAATACTAATTGTCTACCTGGTTATTCCTAGGATTTTCGGTTCTTATATTTGTTTTGATTATCGCCCCTCTGATTGTAGTTCTGAGTATTAACGCCCTCTATTCCGTATACGAGTATGTACGTAGGAGTCTCACCTGAAAAAATAAAGATACAAATGTAAGTAAAACATTTTAAATCAAAAAACACTCAGATAGACATATCTTTTTAAAATATTTTTTTTCTGCATAATATAAATACAAATACACATAACAAGTAGACAAAAAAATATTTAAATTTGTGAAATAAATTACTAGTCTTTGTCGTCTGGGTTTGAATTGAAGAAGAAGGACAATCTTCGAATAACTCTTCCATAAATTGACACCATTTCTTCAATAAATTCCGATTTAACAGTTTTATAGTTTTTTTTCTAATATTTTGTTTCCTTGTATACTTAATAAACTTAGATTACTCAATCGTTATGATAGGGAACATGTCGCTAGCTGGCCATAAGAATACTGCTGGAAAGTTTCAGCTTAAATTTATTATCTTCAAACTTATAATTTAATTTTAATTTAATTTATATGTACATTTGTGTATACAGGATGGTGACCGCGACTCTCGAACATATGATTTTAACATGTAAAATCATATTGATTGAATTTCCAGCTTCATAATTATTTAAAATAAAAAAGATTCAAATAAAAGTTTTAGGGAATAAAATACGAAATTAATTTTGTATGCTTTGTAACGGCACAAATTAGAATTGAAAATGACTAAAATAAAAAGCTATGAAATTGAAACAAAATTAAACAAATGTTTGACGTTCAATCTGTCAAAACTGACAAAATAAATTCTTTATTTATTATTTCATTTATTTCAACAGATAAAACGTCAAACATATGTTTAATTTTGTTTCAATTGCATGCCTATCGATAGTTTTGAGGCAATTTTCGTCATTTTCAAATCTAATTTGTGTCGTTACAAAGTATGTGAAATTAATTTTGTTTATTGGTTCAGCTGCAGAATTTTAAGCCCTATAACTTTTATTTTAAGCTTTTTTGCTTAAAATATTTAGGGAAGCAGGAAATTACAAAATTATAATTTTATATGTTAAAGTCCTATGTTCGAGAGTCGTGGTCACCACCCTAGTTAATATCCAGGGAGGGGGGGGTCTTGCTCCCCCTGTGGACGCCCATGGCTCTGCCGTAGCAGATCTCGGTAAGTAATATATTTTTGCGTATGTAGTGCGACTATCAGCCGTCAAATCACAGTTTCCAAAGATGTTAGTGGAGGAAGAACCACAGGGGTAATTTTAATGTGAAAATTGTCGGCTGTAAGAATCGAATCCGAGTTCTCAAATCGACAGTCCCCCACCTGTCCTAAGTTTATTAACTTATATGACAAACGAGTTATCTGTCACTGTTATCAGAATTTCGCAAAAAGAATTCTCATTTTTAATTGAACATTAATAATGCACAGCATTCAATTAATATTAATTAAAAACTAAATGATTTAATTTTCTACGCTCAAATTTTAAATAAAAGATTACATTTTTACTTAATATAAATTTTTGTGATTATAAATAATTGTTCTTTAAAACACAGCTATGGAAACTTTAATTTTTGTTTGGTGTTCGTTGTATATTTCTTCTGTAACAGGTAATATATTTTCAAATAGGTTTTTATAACAATTTAAATAATAAGTTTTTTATTCAGTTCTGAATTTTATTGCAAGAACTATTTTTTGATAGCTCTGTATTGTCTGCATTAGTTTATTTGCTTATATGTACGAGCCCGGACCCACTTCAGTTGACCCAATTTTATTTTTTCGTTTGATGTTATATTTTACAGTTTTATTTCTCGTGTAGTATGCAAGAAAATGAAATGAAATTTTAATAAGACATATACCAACATGTTGTTAATACACAGATAAAATTTTAAGTCAATCGATACATACATCTAGAAATGACAGCCATTGAAAGAGGAAGTAAACTTTTCTGTTGTAACTAAAAAAAAGTTGTTTTATTAAAAAACTTTAATAATTAAGTTTGTTTTAAATAATAATTAACTTCAATTTCATCCGCCAAACTGCCCACAAGATAATAATCATGATAGTTCATTTGTCTGTTCATTTAGTGAAGAAAAAAAAAAAAAAAAAAATGAGTGTTATACTGCTACACATTTTGTTTTTAACATAAATTTAATGTTAAATTTAGTTAAAAATGTTGAAAATTAATTGTAGAATTTAGTAAATATAAAATACCTGGATTTTTTGTATTATATAAATTTTTAACGAAAAAATTAAATTCGCGCCAACTGAAGTGGGAACGGGCTCGTATACGAGTACATAAAATCACGCCATTTCACTCATTTGTGAGTGTGGTACTCTGGATAACAGATCTCAGTAATTCAAATTACGTCTTGTTTGAAACTTACGCTTTGATGTTTTCTTGATATAATAAAATTAATTATTTCATAAGCCACATATTTATTAATTAATTAACTTACATCAGCTGTCGACCATACAAAATAGACAGGGCCGGCGCTGGCTATTTTGTCGCCTGAGGCGAACTTCTCTATTGCGCCTCAATGGGGGGAGCAGGGTTTTAAAATATGTAAACCTAACGATGAATTAAATAAATTATATTGGCACTTTTCTTGCTTTAATTTTGGCAAAGTTATCTATTATTTCGCCGTAAGTTATATGTTGGAAAATGACGTGCTCAATAGCAATTATTTCTAATCCAGATAACCTTTCTTGATGTAATGCCGATCTTACGTAATTTTTAATAATTTTAAATTTGGAAAATGAACGTTCCGCGCTTGCTTTATGGTACGTAATATACTATTTTATATTATAAATAAACAGTGCGAAATTAAGAACTGGGTCAATCTCTTTACCCTTCCACTGGAAATATTGACGTCATAATACTATGTAGTTGTGGATAGAGAATTACTAGTCTATTTTTGATGGTCAAAGACATCGGGTGCAGGAAAGTTCATCGAAAACAATTCACCGAATACTATTCACCGAAGTAACAATTCACCGAACAAACAATTCACCGAAATACAATTTATCGAAAAACATATTCATCGAAATGATAAATAAATTGTAGGATTTTTAATGTTCCTTAGAACTGGTAGAAAAATGCAGGCATTTAGAAAAGGATACTTACCGTGAATGCCGAATCTTTTGAATATTATCCATTACGTTAAATATCGTTCATTATTGCAGGGTTAATGTAATTATTATTGAATCGGCTAAAATTTGTTTAAGCTGGGACAGTTTCTAATGACATTACTGCACTTGCGCATGTTTAGTACTAATAATAGCATCGTTGCCAATATGTTATTAGGATTTATTCAAACAGAGCAGTACGTGAGCGGCCAAGACAGCGCACCGATGCATAAAAAGTACAGAGACTGTGCTATGAGGACAGAGCATGTAGTTCCAAATTACAACAAGAATCACATACATGAGTATTTACGAGACATAGCAAATAATTTATGTTATTAATGTAAAACATATAGTTTTATAAAAATGAAATGAGGCATGACAAAGGAATCAATTTTCTATTTTTAAATACGCCTGCATTTTGCTGCCATTAAGCCTGGATAAAGTGTAAAGGAAAATTAAATAGCATTTCGGTGAATCATATTTCGGTGAACTGTCTTTCGGTGAATTGTATTTCGGTGAACCGCTACTTTGGTGAATTGTTTTTCGGTTAATTGTATTCGGTGAATTGCATTCGGTGAATTGTTTTCAGTGAACTTTCCTAGACCCAAAGGCATCAACAGATTGCAACCTAATAAAATAGAACATTGTGCAACATTTACTAACATGCTGTGATTAATATGTAGGATATTCTTTCAATGAGTACATAATAGGAGGTGAGCCTGCCGATATAAAGGATTTTCCTTATCAAGTTAGCATCAGAATAAGTACTAGTCATCACGGTGGAGGTGCTGTAATCACAGAAAAATTTATTATTACGGCTGCTCACTGCATTTGTTTTCTTTCGTAAGTAAAGGTTTATTAGGATTTTTTAAATATTCTTGATATTCTTGCAAAAAGACAATAATCTAATTTTGTATTATTGGGACTTATTGACGTGGAAGAGATCGCTTACCTAAGCATCAAAATGGGGTGGAGGAGGGCCAAAAAAATAATTTCATCATCTCACTCTAAATTTACATACCGGGTTGTGTTTGGTAAGGGTGAATATAGGGGTTTAACATAAAATATTAGTTTGATGCAATTTCCTGCTCTCTTATTAAATTTAGAAAATTAGAAGATGCATACAAGACAGATTTTCCATTTTTTATTACGTGACTGGATTAGGCGAACCCTTAAAAATAAATTTCAAAATTTCTGTTAAATTGTAGCAATAGCCATGACTTTTGTTTTTCATGAAATATTTATAAATGTTAAGCTGGATTTATAATGAAGTAACGTCATGGGCGTCCGCAGGGGGAATCAAGGAGGGGCGCGTGCCCCCCTCTGGTTATTAACAATGGTGGTGACCACGATTCTTGAACATAGGACTTTAACATGTAAAACTATAATTTTGTAATTTCCTGCTTCCCTAAATATTTTGAGCAAAAAAGTTTGAAATAAAAATTTTAGGGCATAAAATTCTGCAAATGAACCAATAAACAAAATGAATTTTGCATACTTTGTAACGACACAAATTAGATTTGAAAATGACGAAAATTGCCTCAAAACTATCGATAGGCATGAAATTGAAACAAAATTAAATAAATATTTGACGTTTTATTTGTCAAAACAAATGAAATCATAAATGAAGAATTTATTTTGACAGTTTTGACAGATTGAACGTCAAACATTTGTTTAATTTATTTAAATTTATTTGCTATCGATAGTTTTGAGACAATTTTAGTCATTTTCAGATCTAATTTGTGCCGATACAAAGCATGTAAAATTAATATATATATATAAATTAAATAAAAATTAAATTATAAATTTAAAGATAATAAATTCAAGCTGAAATTGAATGACCAGCTAGCGACATGTTCCCTATCGTAACGATTGAGTAATCTAAGTTTATTAAGTATACACGGACACAAAATATTAGAAAATAAAAACTGTAAAACTGCTAAATGGGAATTTATTGAAGAAATGGTGTCAATTTATGGAAGAGTTATTAGAAAATTGTCCTTCCTCTTCAATTCAACCCAGACGACGAAGACTAGTAATTTATTTCACAAATTTAAATATTTTTTTATCTATTTGTTATGTGTATTTGTATTTATGTTATGTAAAAAAATATTTTAAAAATTTGTATATATCTGAAAGTTTTTTGCGTTCCGCCCCCCCTTGGAAAAATGTCTGTGGACGCCCATGAGTAACGTAAGAGGTAAAGTATAAAGTAACGCAAGCAAATTACTGATTTATATTGAGAAGCAGAACCTAATAATGTTAGCCAATCAGAGGTATGGCGCAATTTCTTTCCTTTCTTTGGAGTTCCTCTCTTATAATTTTCCAACGACGTAGGACGTATTTAGCTAAAAATTTACTAATATAATATAACCTCAAAAACTCGCCGTCTTCCCACAATAACTATGCATTTTTTTAATTAATATTTTTCTAAAATATTTTGATGACTTGTCACACAGAATTTTATTGGTCTTTAAAAATTATATTATTTCTCTGTCCCTTTTTAAAAAATTTAGATCAATCAAAATGTATAACAGCATGGGCGTCCACAGACATTTTTCCAGGGGGGAGGCGAGTCGCAAAAAACTCTCAGATAGATATACATAAATTTCTAAAATATTTTTTTTACATAACATAAATACAAATACACATAACAAATGGATAAAAAAATATTTAAATTTGTGAAATAAATTACTAGTCTTTGTCGTCTGGGTTTGAATTAGGGTTGTTGATTTCCACCGAATTTCGAATTTTTTGAACTTCGTCAAAAAAAATTCGAATCTTCGAATTTTTGAATTTTTTGAACTTTTCGAATTTTCGAATTTACGAATTTTTTTAACTTTTCGAATTTATGAATTTTTTGAACTTTTCGAATTTTCGAATTTTTCGAAGCTTCGAATTTTCAAATTTTTTGCCAATTAATTAACGCCATCTGTCATCTCCAAGTACGCATAATTCGTGAAAAGTCGGACACGAATTAAATAATAAATTCGGCGAAGTATTCTGCAAAACTCTGCAAGGTTAGGCGCCTTAATTAAGCCATCTACTCTCTTAACCGCCCATCCAAATGCTATGAATTTTTAGTAAAACGTTTTAAAATGAGAATAAAAAGGATACAAAAACGTTTTAAATATAACGTTTTTGACAGTGTAACGAAATTTTATTAATAATAATTACTTATGAATTAATACAAAACTCTGCAAATGAGTTTATTCTGAAAATAATTCATACCACGTTAGGATATAAAACATTTCAAATAATTCGCAAAATTCAAAAAATTCGAAAAATTCGAAAACTCGAATGTTCAAAAAATTCAAAACTTCGAATAATTCGAAATATTCGAAAATTCGAATTTAAATTCGAATGTTCAAAAAATCCGAACATTCGAATTTTCTAATATTCGTAAAATCAACAACCCTAGTTTTAATTGAAGAGGAAAGACAATTTTCGAATAACTCTTCCTTAAATTGACCCCATTTCTTCAATAAATTCCTATTTAGCAGTTTTACCGTTTTTATTTTCTAATATTTCGTGTCTGTGTAAACTTAAACTTAGATTACTCAATCGTTACGATAGGGAACATGTCGCTAGCTGGCCATAAGAATACTGCTGGAAATTAAGTTTCAGCTTGAATTTATTATCTTCAAACTTATAATTTAATTTTTATTTAATTTATATATACATACACAGTGTGGTGGCCACGACTCTCGAACACAGGACTTTAACATGTAAAATCATATTGTTTTAAATTTCCTGCTTCCTAATTATTTAAAAGAAAAAGCTTCAAATAAAAGTATAAGGGCATAAAATACGAAATTAATTTTGCATGCTTTGTATCGGCACAAATTAGACCTAAAAATGACTGAAATTGTCTCAAAACTATCGATAGCTATGAAATAGAAACAAAATTAAACAAATGTTTGACGTTCAATCTGACAAAACTGTCAGAATAAATTCTTATTTATTATTTCATTTATTTTGACAAATAAAACGTTAAATATTTGTTTAATTTGGTTTCAATTTCATGCCTATCGATAGTTTTGAGGCAATTTTCCTCATTTTCAAATCTAATTTGTGTCGTTACAAAGTATGCAAAATTAATTTTGTTTATTGGTTCAGATGCAGAATTTTATGCACTAAAACTTCTAAATTATAGTTTTATATGTTAAAGTCCTATGTTCGAGAGTCGTAGTCATCAACATAGTTAAAATCCAGGGGGTGGCGCGCGCCCCTCCTTGCCCCCCCCTGCGGACGCCCATGTATAACAGTGACAGCTGATAGATCACGGTCGGTAATAGAGATTCTAATGCGAAGTTCAAAACGCTAACTTCTGATTGGCCAGCTGTAAGAAATGCTAGGTAAAGTAACGTAGAAAGATGAAAGTTGACCATCGCTTGCGTTGCTGCTTACTTTGCGTCAATATAAATGGTTCTACTTCAATAACAAATTTTAACTTATTGCCTTACTGACTACTCTGATTAATTTTTATTATAAGTAATAATGTATATAGATCTAGATCTATTCATCGAAATAAATAATTCGAGCCAAATTTTGTTTCTCCGGCAGTACGTTATGCTTAGCGTTACGCCATTCGAACCCAAAGATCCCAAGTTTGAACCCACTCAAGTTAAAAATATATAATATCGGTGTGTCTAGACCCACTACTATAATTATAAAATTCCTGTTGTACAAATAGAATAAATATATACAATAAAAATTTGTCAATTACAAAACTTTGATTATTAAATGAAAACATTCAAATTATTGGCTCCTTTTCTAGAAATTTATTATTTTTTTGAAGGACATACTCAACTTCATGCTACGGTTTTTGGGGATATTTTATTGTAAACTTGTCAAGTTGTCTAGTTGTAAAAATATCAAATATAAATCTATCAAATTAATTGTCATTGCTCAGATCAAATAAAATTATTGCAATTATTTTTTTTATAATAAAGTAAAGCAATTAAATTGCAAAAAGCTTTTTTAATACAAATTTAGAGTTGTTTTATAACATAATTTAAATAATTATATTATAATAATATGTTTATTGACTCAATTGTCTGTTATTAGAAATAATTTTTGAAAAAGCAATAGCATACTAGGTTGTTGACTTGCAACGAATTAACGTAACCCATGTCACTTTACATTTCTTCAACTAAAGATTGCACGAAAAAGCATGAGTACTCGCCGAGTGTTTGTAGCTCAAATGGTTAGAGCAGTCACCATGCGATTGAAAGGTTCTGGGTTCAAATCCCAGCGAACGCTCATTCCTTTTTCAAAAAATAAATAATTATAAATTTGAATTCTAATATAACTAATAAATATCAAAAAGATAGTATAAAAAACACGTTTTACATTGACCAATTGTAATACTTGTATTTCAATATACTATTGCATATGCTTGTCATTATTAAAAAAAAATAGTTTTTACAATATTATGAGTTACCCTTTAAAGACAAAATTTAAACACAATTAAGGGCCAGGTTTTCAATCACCGATTTACTCCCGATTAATGCTAATCATGATTAAATAATAACCATAGTTTCCATTATTATTTAATCATAATTAACATTAATCGGTGATTGAAAAACTGACCCTAAGTAAAACTTTTATTGCACAGTTTGTTGCCATTATTACTATAATTTTTACTTACCATGCACCGTGGGCAGTAAGTAAATATTATAGATCAAGGTCCTGTTTGTTACGACAGCTGTTAATTTTGAAACCTATTTTTCTTTTTCTTATATTTGTGCAGGAATTATAAAAATAGTTTGCTAGTCTCGAATTATAAGTGATTTTTTAGGTCGCGAATGTTTTGAAAATCTCGACTCTACGGGTCTCGAGTTCCCAAGCTACATTTTTGACGTAATATACTGTTTAGCATAATTACTATACCTACCTCACTCATAGAACTAAAACTAGTTTGATTTAATTTTAGTATCCCAATAACATATTTTACCATTTTTGTGGGATCAAGCAAGTTGTCTGGAGAAGGCCAATCATACGCTATTGAACATGCGATATGTCACGCAGGCTACACTAAGAAATATCAATTACACGACATCGGAATAATAGGAGTAAAAACTAAAATCATCTTCAACACATTTGTCAAGCCAATCAGAATTTTAATGAATGACATTATTACTGGAACCATGTTAACAGTGTCTGGTTGGGGGTACACATTATACACTAATTTAACATTACCCGACATACTTCAAATGCTTCAAATTCATACGATAAGTCTGAAAAAATGCAAAATAGCATTAAAAGATGCGCAAGCAAAAATAAAAAATACACAGATTTGCACTTTGGATAAAATAAACCACGGCACATGTATGGGTGATTCTGGGGGACCAGTTACTTTAAACGGATTGTTGGTAGGCCTGGTTTCTTGGGGGAAAGCTTGTGCGATAGGAAAACCGGACGTAAATACGAAAGTTTCTAAATATATGAAATGGATTAAGAATGCAATTAATAAATATTGTAAGAGAAGAACTTGTCCTACAACGTTGTATCCGACATTTGTGGAAATCAAAAAACGAAATTCTTTAAATACCATCATAACAAATAAGTTATCATACCATCGAGGATAGTAACTACCGCAACTGGTTTAGTTTTCACCAGACAAATAATAATTTATGAGAACATGATTGCTTACTAACAACTGAAATGATTAAAATTTAAAAATAAATACGCCCACAGGGGAGTGAAAGGTTTTGTATGTCAAATTGCTCGAGTTTTTCTACCAAAAATCTAATTCGAGTGAAGGAAATGCAAATTTGGCAAGAGAAAAACTAAACCTCGAGTAGAATACTTATTATTATGAGAAAAATTGGGATTCCGCCAGGATTCGCACCTAGGATCTAGGAACCAACTAAGCTACGGTCGCCATATGATTCAAATATGATTTTGTGACAATTTTTCGCTCGATTTTGTTATATGCAATAGGCTGAAAGTATTGACATGAAAGTCTTCTGCAGTGACATTGTTGTTTAAGTAGAATATTTACCAATTGTACACAGTATGTCCCTAAAATAAAGAAACTTGTAATTTAAATCATAGAACAGGTAGCGGAATCTATTGAACATACACATTGTTAGAAAGATACATATTTCCTCTTTCGAACGCACACAACTTCATGCAATCAGGTGACAGTTTAAAAATTTACGCGCATTTTAATGACAGTAGTTTTTGTGTTTATGTTGTAAAAATACAATGGAACAACGAGCAAATATTAATTTTTTTGTTAAACTTGGAAACAAATTTGCTGAGACATACGAATTGTTGAAAAAAGTTTATGGTGATGATTGTTTATCTCGTTCACAAGTTTATAAGTAGTTTGCAAAATTTAAAAATGGTCGTGAAGATTTAAATGATGATGAAAGATTTGGACGTCCAAAAGTAGGAAATTGTGCTGAATTAGTGGAAAAAGTGCGTGAAATCATTGCTGTCGATGCGTATTTTACTGTTAAAATGTTGGGTGAAGACTTAAATACGAGTAAAAATACTATTTGGAGAATTCCAACTGAAGATTTGGGTAAAAGAAAGGTTTGTTCACGTTTTGTTCCACATGAATTAAATAAAGACCAAAAAGTCGCTAAAAAAGTCAACCCTCCGTATTCGCCTGACATATCACCATATGACTATTATCTTTTCCCAAAACTGAAAATTGCCCTGAAAGGAGCATTTTATGATGATATTCCAGCCATTCAACCAACCGTGACACAGGTGTTAAAGAACGTTCCTTTAGATGGCATAAACAAATCTATGCATGCTTTAGTTGATCGTTCTAAAAAGTGTAATGATTCAAATGGAACCTATTTTGAATAAATATTAAGTTTCAAACATAATACAATGCGTGTTTTATTCTATATCTAAAGAGTTTCGTTATTTTTGGGAAATACTGTGTAATTTAATTAGTATTTTAAATACATATTTATTAATTCATAAAAAAACAGATATTTAATTCTACGTTTCTAAGATAAAGAGACTAAATTAAATTTTATCCTCTTGCAAACTGTTATCTGTTTATCACATGTCAAATAACGAAAGTAGATTAAGTCATACGATATTATTTCAATTCGATTTATAATAAACCATTATCTGTTACCATGAAACTAATTGAAACTTGATGTCGTGTATTTATTTTTATGTTGCTAATTACGTAATTACGGTCTTACTAATAATGACCATATTGTAATAGAAAAAATAAAACAAACTTTAATTTGTTTTTATTTTATCATTATCTGTACCTACAATTTTATTGTTTTTTTATGACGTCATTCCTATATATGGGTTTGAATGATCTATAATATACAATAACATGTCGTACCAATTTTAAGCAAATTGCGTTCGCACGTCGTAAATTTTTTCCAAGTTTAATACATTTATTTGAATATCAATGTTCTTGGCAATGCTCGCTTTACTCGTGTTTTAAACAAATACACCTGCAGTCCGCAGAACGCACGCCTCCAGGCAGCAAGCCCCGATACTTATTTATGACAAAATTTACAAATACTACATCTACAACACACATTATGGTGGGGTAAAATTTAGTACGAGTGGATTTTAGGCCGATATGAGAGGTGTTTAGTCTTTTATCTAATTTTTAATTAAATAAAAATTTCTTTGTTTTGTTTTGTTTCACAATTTATTATTTATAGTATTATAAAAATATTTATTAAATATGTTTTGGACTACTAGAAATATTTTCTATATGTAGAATATAATTTCCACATCCTACATTGACAAAAAGTATATAGTAGTGGTTTACTTTTTACAAGACAAATTTTTATTTTCGAGAATGAGGTTACTTGTTAACAACTTACGAGTGACGAGAACAATAGACATGAATAAAATCCAACATCGAAGGTAGAGAGATTTCGTGTGTCAAAATTCTCAAGTAGTTTTACTAAAAGCAGCCAAATTCGAGTGAAGAAAGTAAAAATTTGGCCTCCGAAAAAAATTCACCAGGGGCATACGTATTAAGATATTTTTTAATTGAAATAGAAATCCAATTAAATTAGTCTAAATATATGTTTAAAAACAAACAATTAAATAAGATTACATTTTAAATTTTTAGTTGAAATAATTATCCAATTAAATTCATTCATTTCTAAACACATGTTTAAAATAACCAATTACAACTAAGATTATATTTTTGACTTTTCATAAAACAAATCAAATGTTTTATTTTTTACATGTGTGCGTTTCAATCAAGTAATTATTTTCCTCGGCTGCGGCACGTGCAATAAAATTCACCCCCAAGATTAAATTATGCACTTCAATCCCTTGGTATTAGAGTCGTTGATTTCCACCGAAGTTCGAATTTCTGAACGTCCGAACATTCGAATGTTTTGAACTTCGTCAGAAAAACTTAGAAGCTTCGAATTTTAAAATTTTTTAAAGCTTCAAATTTACGAATTTTCGAATTTTTTGAAGCTTCGAATTTACGAATTTTCGAATTTTTCAAAGCTTAGAATTGTCGAATTTTTTGTCTCTGAATTAACGCAATCTGTCATCTCCAAACATGCTCACGCATAATCCGCGAAAAGTCGGCCACGAATTAAATAATAAACTCGGCGAAGTATCCTGCGTCTTAATTCTCTCTATTCTCTTACCGCCCATCTAAATGCTACAGACTTTTAGTAAAACGTTTTATGAGTATAAAAAGGATACAAAAAGTCTTAATTAAAACGTTTTTAACAGTGTAATGAAATTTTAAGTCTAAATTGAATTAATTTGGCAAATAATAATAATTACTTATGAATTAATACAAAACTCTGCAAATGAGTTTATTCTGAAAATAATTCATATCAACATGCCGTGTTCAGGTTAGGATCCAGATTCACAATTCGAATAATTCGAAAATTCGGAATATTAAAAAATTCTAAAATTCGGAATATTGAAAAATTGGAAAATTCGGAATATTCAAAAATTCGAAAGTTCGAATCTAAATTCGAAAGGTTCAATAAATCCGAATATTCGAAGTCCCGAATATTCGAAAAATCAACAACCCTACTTGGTATGTAATATACTATTATGCTATATAATTAGAAAAGACAAAAAAAAACTAAACATAAAATAACGCATTTATAATAATTATTAAAATCAGGGGGTTTCATTGGTTCACCAGCAGCAATAATAATCTTTTCTGCCGTTTTATACTTTTTTTTTATAGTTAAAGTATTTCTCAGTAAAGTTTATTTGTTGCTATGGAGTTCTAAAATGTCATGATATTTTTGACGTTTGTCTAAAAAGAAATTTATTAAATTATTATATTTATATTCTCCATTTTTGTGAAAGAAGACAAATTATTAAAGTTACTTAACCCATGTAAAATAATAAAAGTATTTTCATTGTTGAAGAACATTGTTATACATCCATTATAATTAATCTATTATCTGTTGCCATAAAAATAAATTAGAAATTGCGAATTTTCAATGTTGCGAAACTTGATGTTATGTATTTTTTTACTGCCAATTATTGCGTTACTAATTACCCAATTTGCAATCAGCAACATAAAGTAGTAAAGAAAATAAAACAAACTATAATTCTGTTTTTATTTTAGCACCCTATATTTGTAATTTCAAAAAATACTATTTATTGTACCGACCGAACTTTTATTTATCATCAGTTATAGGCTTTATATTATTTTTACAAAGATTTGTTTAGATCTCAGGAACGGCCTGATCTTAAGATCGAAAAAATCGCGAAAATAAAAACTGGTCACATAGGTGCTAAGTTAACTGATAACAGAATTAATTAGAAAAATATACTTTTAATTGAATAATGATAATTCATTGCAATCAAATAATAATAATTGAAAACCAAAAATTTCGATTAATTTTCTGTAATGTAATGAGAAGATTACATTTTTATTTGAAATAAGATCTCGTGAATAAAAAAAAAATTATTCTTTGAAACACAGCCATGGCAACTTTAATATTATTTTTGTATTCATTGTATATTTCTTCCGCAATAGGTAATATTATTTTCAAATGTTTCTATAATAATTTAAATAATTACTTCACTTCAGTTCTGAATTTTATTGTAAAAACTCTGTTGTACTTTTTATTAGTTTCTTTATAAATAATTCCGCCATTTCACAAATTTTTAAGTGTAGTACTCTGCTACAGCAGATCTCGGTAAGTCATATGAGTTAAAAAATTATATCTTATTTGAAACAATTGCAACTTGTATTTTTTCAAAATTTATAAACTATACCCTCTATATAAATAAATATAAAAATATATCATCACGCCTGCTACCCATTACTGGGTGTGGCACTCTGCCGAAGCAAATCTCGGTAAGTGATATATTTTGCTCGTGAAGTGCGGTTACCAGTCATCAAATCACGCCCCCCAAACATGTTAGTGGTGGAGGAGCCACAGGGATAGCTTTTTCAAATTATGAAAATTTGTCGCCTGTGGGAATCGAACTCTATCTAAATAAATATAAAAATATATCATCACGCCTTCTACCCATTACTGGGTGTGGCACTCTGCCGAAGCAGATCTCGGTAAGTGATATATTTTGCGCGTGAAGTGCGGTTACCTGTCGTCAGATCACGGCCCCCAAATATGTTAGTGGTGGAGGAGCCACAGGGGTAGTTTTGTAAATTATGAAAATTGTTTGTCGCCTGTGGGAATCGAACCAGGGTTCTCAGGATCCACAGGCCGACTTCATACCACTGAGCTAGCCACCCCATATACCCTCTATATCTACCGAAGAAATAAAACAAATTTGATTTTAGGGCTCCAATAAACCAATTAACCATTTTGTGGGATCAACCAAGTTATCTGGTAAAGACCAAAGATATCCTATCGAGCATGCAATTCACCACGCGGACTTCAATACCACACGTTTTTTACACGACATCGAAATAATAGGAATAAAAGATAAAATCATCTTCAGCACATTTGTCAAGCCATTCAGTATTCTTAGGAATAACATGCCTGTTGGAATCATGTTGAATGTGTCTGGTTAGGGAGACACATCATCCCCTAACGGAAACACACCTGACACGCTTCAAATGCTTCCAGTTCGTGTAATAAGCCTGAAAGTTTGCAAGAACGCATTAAAAACACAAAATGAACCTATAGAAGGAATCACATATTTGCACTTTTATATAAACTAACAAAGGTCCTTGTATGGGCGATCCTTTAGGACCGATTACTTTAAACGGAATGTTAGCTGGCATTGTTTCTTGGGCCACTGATCTAGACGAAAGTTTCTACATATATTAAATGGATTAAGACTACAATTACTGCATATTATAAAACAAGAATTTGTCCTACAAAAAAATTGTATCCGAAATTTGTAAGACTTAAAAAACTTAAAACAAATAAATATATCATTAATAAATTTTCATAAATATACACATAATTTCGATTGAAAACAAAGACAAAAACAAGCACTGGGAATGGTTACACGTAATTCAGTGTACCAATCTGTGTAAGATTATGCCAAAAAAACAAAAACTATGACTATATCTGCTACTACAAAAACATATTAGAAATAGAACAATTTCAATGTTGCGCAACTTGATTTATGTATTTTTTTTTAATTTGCTAATTACAGCGTTACTAATTACCCAATTTTCAACCAGCATCATAAAATAATAAAGATAATAATACAAACCATAATTTTATGATTATTTTATCACCCTGCATTTGTAGTTTTAGAGATTACTATTTATTGTACCGACCGAACGTTTATTTATTTTATCAGTTGTTATTTTTACTAAAATTGGTCACACAACGCTAAGTCCTATATGTCTTCTCCAACTTCTTCTATTCATACCCAGCCATTTCATTTCCACATTTCTAACAGGTAGTCTACCATCTTTCTCCTTCTCCTGACTTTTTTAACTTCTCCTTCTACTGTCCCTTGTATTACGTCTTTCATTAAAGTATCCCTCCTCAACACATGGCCCAACCATATTCTCTTCCTTTTCAAAATAGTCTCATATAGTGTTCTTTTTTCTCCTAATCTTTCCAACATTTGATCGTTGCTAACTCTATCAGACCACTTAATACCAAGCATTCTCCTCTATATTCACATTTCCATGGCATCAATCATTTTCCTATATTTTTTTTTAACAGTCCACGTCTCACACCCGTACAACATAACACTCCATACAAAATAGTCTGCTACATTTTGCCGCAGTTCCATATCCAAATTTTCATTCAATATTCTACTTTTCTTTCGAAACACATATTTTAGTACGCATTTTTGTTTCTTTCCAGTTTCTTCAGTCGTCTGTTAATTCCGTTCCTAGATATTTACAGCTTCCAACCTGCTTCAGTTTTTCTCCCCTTACATACACTGATAACAAAATTAATCAGAAAAACTTTTAATTGAACAATGATAATTCATTGCAATCAATAAATAATAATTGAAATCCAAAAGTTTCGATTAATTTTCAGTATTCAAATTTAATTTTTTCAAATAAGGTGTCGTGAATAAAAAGTGAATTATTCTGTGACACACAGCCATGGAAATTATAATATTATTTTTGTGTTTATTATATATTTCTTCAACGACAGGTAATATATTTTCAAATGTTTTTAGAATAACTTAAATAATTACTTCAACGCAATTCTGAATTTTATTGTACTGTCTTTATGAGTTTACTTATAAATGATCTCGCCATTTCACTAATTTTTAAGTGTGGTTCTCTGCTATAGTAGAGCTCGGTAAGTCAAATAACTTGATAATTACATCTTATTTGAAACAATTGCAACTTGCGGCAACAATTACTTGAATATTATTAAGCCTTTTTAAAAAAATTGCAAATCAGGCTTGTGATTTAAGATCTTTAAAGAAATTGATTTGGGCTTGTGAATTATTTTGGAGCTGAAAACAGATTTAAATCAATTTTCTGGGCTAAATTTAAATGTAAGGGCTTAATTCAATTGAAAGGGCTTAATACAATTGAAATGACGTAATTCAATTGAAAGGATTTAAAATTTACTATCGATACGTGCGTTATAAATAATAATTTTTCATTTTTAACTGTTTCTTTATTTTTTTGATTATAGAACAGTATATTATTTTTGTTATTGAGATTAGCAATGCTGGTGCACGTTTAAATGTTACATTTCTAGCTGTAGCTGTTGGTGATCTGTGAACTAATTCGTGATTGTGTTACACTAAACATTTGTTTCAAATTATTACTAGACATTTTGTAAATTTTTACTAAGAAAATTCATATTTTTAAGACTCTTAGTCTAGAGTAGTTTTAAAAGCTAAACTGTTACAATGTAATACAATTTAAAACCGGGTACAAATTTAATGTAAACATGCCAGCACATGTCATTCATTTAATTACATTTTTTGAGAAATCCTTTGTACATATCTACTTATATCTATTTTCATTCGGTTGTGCCCATATCTTTGGCACATTACAATATATCTAATATTTTTAAAAAATAAATATTAATTAAATTGATAATATTCGGTACTTGTAAATGTGATTTAAGCCCCAAGCCCCAATTCACAAAAAGGCTTGTGATTTATATTTTACATAAATAAATCTCAAATCACTTTGATTTGTGAATTAATTCACTTTGAAAATGAAGTGGAATTGCGAATTGTCACAAAAACATATTTGTTTAATTTCTTTTGTTTATTTACAACAGCAGACTAGAACCCAACTATTTACTAATACGCTTTGATTCATATTTAGGAAATGAATATGTAATAGGAGGCTACCCTGTCGATATAAAGGATTTTCCTTATCAAGTTAGTATCAAAGTACTGATCAATGCTACTTTCTGCCCTCATCATTGTGGAGGTGTTATAATCACAGAAAAATTTATTATTACTGCTGCCCACTGTATTTTTTCTAAATTGTAAGTACAGGTTCATTAACACATTCCAGCATTCATCGAACCGTGCTGTAATAAACAAACTTATTTAACATTAGTATTAGTGTGAATCACAAAGACTGATGTTCTTTGAGACCTTTAAACTTCGGTCAAATCATCTTTACTAATTGAGCTACGGTATCCAAGTAATTCAAATTTTTCTCTTTAATTTAATGTACGTGTATGTCAAAGGCAGCCTCGAGTAGCTCAGTGGAATCGCGTGAGTCTGTGAATTTGAAAACTCGTGTTCGATTCCCGAGGCCAACAAACTTTACTACTAATTAAGAATAGTGATTTGACGGCCGGTATACATCGTTCCAGATCATTTTTCCAAATACTATTTCCTAAACTTTTCTTTTCTCGAAATGACCGTTTCCCTTAATTATAATTTTCCCACATGCTTGTTTCCTAAATGCCTATTTCCAGAACTTTCGTTTAGCCGGATAATAATTTTCCCGAATACCTTTTTCCCGTATGGAAAATTAATTTAATTTAATTTTTATTCGGATTAATGATTATTCTGTAAATTGTCACTCGGGAAAATTGCATACGTGTACTTAGCATGCGGAATAATTGTTGTTTTGTTAAATGATCATTTAGGAAGTTCGTCCGCCAAAATTCTTTGGACTGTGCCAAAGGACATTCCAAGTTTATTACAGATATCATAAATTGATTGTCTACGGTCTCACGCACAATGGGCCTTTCAAGACTTTTTTGAATTTTTTATATATTAATCTACGTAATAAAATAATTATACCCAAAATTTTTATTTTTTTTTTAAACTTGTGTTAAGCATGATAAAAATATTTAAACTTTCAAAACAAACGAATATGACATAATTGCATCTTAGCTTAAAGAGAGACAGAGATAAATAACACGAAACTTCACGTAACGTGTGTCGTTGTCATAGGATCCTCAGACAAAACATAACTAGACGGATAACAACGGCGTTTGTTGTAAAGCATAAAGGGATAGAATAACTGGCTTGTGAGACGGATGCGCGGCAAGGAGCAACTTGCATAACATCAAAGTGTACTCGCTCCTTGCCGCGCACTCGGCGGACCCAAAAGTTATTCCATCCCTTTTTGCTTCACAACACTGCATTGACTTGAATACGGCATAATTGGTCTAGTATTATACGTCATTGGTAGAATCGTAGAATGCTGAATGCTTATTTCTTCTTCGTCTTCCTCTCAGTAAAATTGAGCACCGACAAACGTTTCAGACAAAGTTCTGTGATTGGCTTAATGCAACTACGTAATTGCAATATGGCAGTGCGAAATACAAATGAGCGATTTGAATTATTCAACTTTAACTTTCATATTTCAGCAATAAAGATATCATTTATGGTATGATTTTATATTGTATTAAATATGATGTACGGTCAAAAATTTCCTTTAATAAATATATATTAAAAAGCTCTACCACGTGAATCCCCCATTGGGATGTTTTGGTCATTGGTTCCAATTGAAGGATATCCAGAGCGCTTATCTTCTTCCACAGTCATCCTTCCATTCTTGAACATTTTAACTCATTGAAAGTCTTGGGGTTTTCCCATAACTTCATCACCAAATGCTTCTCGAAGCATTTGATGAGTTTCAATCGCCGTTTTCCCGAGCTTGATACAAAATTTGATGCAAATGCGTTGTTTTTTCAAATCACTGATACGATAAAAGAACGCAAAGTATTGTGAAAACAAAAGGCAGAGTTTGGGAGATGTACTAGTGCTGAAATCTAGCGGCAAATCAGTGCACTACAGTAGTTAGAAGAGTTACACACAGAGTTAGGGAACTTTTGGGTAGCACCTCGTATATGGAGATTGTAGCTCAGTTGGTAAGAGTATTCAACTAAAGTTCAAAGATTTTAGTTTCAATGGAGGACCTTTACTCTATTAGAAGATCGAATTATCGGCCCTTAAAAAAGAAATAGATGTTAGGGCACAACTACTACAAATAACTTGCTTCCTCTGTCAAAAACATTACTTAAGTCACTTATGCCGTTATATAAACTATTAATTATTGTACAAATACTTTTGACATGATTACTACAACTCCCGCATAGAAATAAAATTAGTTTTATTTTAGGATTTCAATAAACCAATATAAAATCTATGTGGGATCTAACAAGATATCTGGTAGAGGCCAATCATACGCTATCGAGCATATGATATACCACTCCAACTTCAATATGAAAGAATTATTAGACGACATTGGAATAATAGGAGTAAAAAATAAAATCATCTTCAGCAAATATGTCAAGCCAATCAAAATTCTTAAGAACAACATCCCTGTTGGAACCATGCTGACTGTGTCTGGTTGGGGAGCCACCTCACACCCTAACGGACAAACATCTGATATACTTAAAATGCTTCAAGTCCATGTAATAAGCTTGAAAGATTGCAGGAAAGCATTAAAACATCAAAAAGAACCTATAAAAGAGACACATATTTGCACTTTTAGAGAAATGTACAAGATCACATGTCAGGGCGATTCTGGTGGACCACTTACTTTAAACGGGTTATTAGTAGGCCTGGTTTCTTGGGGTAGTGATACTGGTTGTGCGACAGGAAAACCGGACGTATTTACGAAAGTTTCTAAATATATTAAATGGATTAAGACTACAATAACTGCATATTGTAAAACAAGAACTTGCCCTACCAAAAAATTGTATCCGAAATTTGTGAGAAGTAAAAAACGTAATCGTTTAAATTTTTTCAGTAATAATATAAGCAGAGAGTGAGAATAAATTGAAAATAATTTGACAGATCTTTCGAAAACTTATTGCCCTGCGGGCGTAACTTTATTTCTTTCCAGCTTCTTCAGTCGTCCGTTAGTTCTGTTTCTAGATATTTACAATTTCCAACTTGCTCTAATTTTTTTCCCTTGCCTACACTGATAACAGAAATAATCAGAAAAACTTTTAATTGAATAATGATAAGTTATTGCAATCTATAAATAATAATTGAAAACCAAAAGTTTCGATTAATTTTCTGTATTCAAATTTAAATGAAAAGATTGCACTTTTTAAATAAAATGACACGAATAAAAAATAAATTATTCCTTGACAACAGCCATGGCAACTTTAATATTAGTTTTGTGTTCATTATATATTTCTTCAGCGACAGGTAATATATTTTCAAATGTTTTTAGAATAACTTATATAATTACTTGAATTCAATTCTGAATTTTATTGTAATAACTTTATTGTATTGCCTCTAATAAGTTTATTTATAAATAATACTGCCATTTCACGATTTTTCCAGTGTGGTACTCTGCTATAGCAGATCGCAGTAAGTCATATGACTTGATAATTAACTTCTATTTGAAACAATTGCATCTAGCAGCAATAACAAGCAAAATATATACATTGATGTAAATGTAATAATCTAAGGCTAAGAACTAACTAAAAATGAATTAAATCTCTAAGCCTTAAACAATATAAAAATAAATATATATATATATATATATATATATATATATATATATATATATATATATATATATATATATATACGTATTTTAAGAACTAAGTTCTTATCATCAACAGACCTTTCTACCTTTAAAGGGTTTAACGAAGATTACACGACTTGTAAATCAAGCTAGTGGTCAAGATTGAATCTGCCTTACCAAAGGGTACATACCTAGTTATACTAAAACGAAACAAACAATCATATAGTATAAATAGGTAAGTATCCTTTGGTAAGGCAGATTCAATCTTGACCATTATCTTGGTTTGTAAGTCGTGTAATCTTGGTTTTCCCTTTCAAGGTAGAGAGGTCTACTGATGATGAGATCTTAATTCTTAAAATACATATATAGATTTATTGTTATATTGATTAGGGTTAGAGGTTAAATTAATTTTAATTTGAAATACATTGATGTTTTCTTAAAATATAAATTAAATAAATATATCTGAGTGTGAAACTCTATTGTAGCAGATCTCAGTAAATGATTTAAATTTTGCAAGTAAAAATTATCAGCTGTCAAATGACGCTCCTCAAAAATATTAATGGAGGGTGAAGCACATAAGTACTTTTAATGTGGCTTTGTGAATCGAAGTGAAGTCAGACTCGATATCACTAAGGCACCTACTCAATATTCTTGATAAATTGAGTTATATGTGTTCAGAACTAAAAACAAATTCAACGATGTAGTTAATAATTATTGTTAGTCATTTCCCATGGCATATATTTATTTATTTGATTATTTACAACAGCAGACTAAAACCCATTAAAATAAAGCACTATTCAACATTTACTAATATGCTTTGATTCATATTTAGGAACTGAATATGTAATAGGGGGCTACCCCGCCGATATAAAGGATTTTCCTTTTCAAGTTAGTATGAAACTAAATAATACTCATCGTTGTGGAGGTGCTGTAATCACAGAAAAGTTTGTTATTACTGCTGCCCACTGTATTTTTGACCCGTAAGTAAAGGTTCATTTACACATTCTATTATTCATCGAACCATACTGTAAAAAACTAACTTATTTAACATTCTTGGAAATCAAGATATTCTGTATTAGTTTGAATCACAAAGACTGATGTTCTTTGAGACTATTAAAGTCCTGTTCAATTATCTTTACCAATTGAGCTACGGTATCCAAGTTATTCACATTTTTCTCTTTATTTTTGTTATATGTCAAAGGCAGCCTCGATCCTATGACTCCTTCATATACTGACAGAGTTGGCATAGGGTTAGTCTGTAGTAGTGGTGGAATCCGGATCCGGATAGTTTCGGCTTCGGATCCAAAAATATCCGGATAATTGAATGTTGAACTATCCGGATCTCGGATTCAAATCTCAGTATCGGATTTTGGATCCGGATCTGAGTGTCGGATTTTGGATCCGGATCTGAGTATCGGATTTTGGATCCGGATCTGAGTATCGGATTTTGGATCCGGATCTGAGTATCGGATTTGGATCCGAATCTGAGTATTGAATTTTGAATCCGAATCTCAGTACTGGATCTTGAATCCGGATCCAAATGTCGAATCTTGGAAACGGATTTGAGCATCTGATCTTAGATTCGAATGTGAGTATGAGTATGGAATTTTAGATATGGAATTTCAGTATCCGGATCGGTTCTCGTCAAATATTCTGAGTAAAACCAAATAAATGTGATTATGAAATAATCCACTAAGCATTTTCGTTTCATGTCGGCATATTTCTGATGTTTAAATTTCTGTTGAACAACTTTTAGCATCTGCTAACAAGGAAATTTCACAGAACTAGTAGGTAACAAAAACAATCCCTTTTATGTGAAACACGTGCTCGAAGTAAATAAATATGTATTCGCTACCTGCAATGAAACTATGGCCATTATTTTTCAAATTTCACTTTAATCCCTTTTTGCTTTCAAGTATTTGTTCTAATGAATGTTATAAAATCTTAGAACTGCAGAATTTCAATTTTCAAAGAAGTGTCCCCCTTCTTTTCTTTACATGCGAAATTTTATGCTTTATGCTTTATTGTACTCGTATGTTTAAGAGTATGACAATATATATTTTTCTAAATGAGCAATAATAAATGTTATCATGCAAGTACTTTTTACATGTCGCATATACTAACTCCCATAAAATTATACGGTAAGTAAAAAGAAATTAGAATCGTTTTCTTAAAAAGCATTCAATGAGTTTTGCTACAAACTTCATACTCATAGTATGACAAAATAAATTAATGAAATTAATGTCATATTAATATGTTACTGGATATGTGAAATAATACAAATTTGTATTTTTTATTCATCATTTAACTAAATAGGACTCTGTGAAAGTAAATTCCTTTCTTCTTTATATATGTACAAACTACCTGGCTATTTTAGAGGGGTATTATAAAATTTATTACTGTTTACAGACCGCTGTAAAGATAAACAGGCCCACTTCAATGGTTTCAATTTGAACTCAGTTTCAAATGTTTGCCTTTACATTCGAAATGAAGAATCAGATCTAGAACTAAAATTTGGATCCGGATCCGTAAACAAAACTTCGGATCCGGATCCAAGTCAAGATTCGGATCCGTAAACAAAACTTCGGATCCGGATCCAAGTCAAGATTCGGATCCGTAAACAAAACTTCGGATCCGGATCCAAGTCAAGATTCGGATCCGGAACCAAGTCCAGATCCGGATCCAAATCAGGATCCGGATCCAAATTCGAATGAAATTTACGGATATCCGCTTCAAGATCCGAACATCGGATATCCGAGGATCCGGATATTTTGATATCCGGGTACTCGGATCCAAATTTTGTCGGATCCTCACAGCACTAGTCTGTAGTGACACTATTATATAAGGAGAATATTACCACTTACTATTGAGGTAAATACGAGTAGCTCAGTGGAATCGCGGCAGCCTTTAAATTTGAAAACCCATGTTTGATTCCCGAAGCCAACAAACTTTACTTTACTTTAAAATTACTGCTATGGCTTCCCCTCCACTAATATAATTTTGAGAGTCGTGATTTGACGGCTGGTAATCACCGTTCCAGACCATTTTTCCAAATGCAATATCTTAATTTTTTTTTCGAAATAACCGTTTTCCTTAAATTATAATTTATCTGCATGCTTGTTTCCTGAATTTCTATTTCCAGAATTTCTGTTTGCCGAATAATAATTTTCCCGTATTCTAGTTTATTGTAGGTTGTTTCCCGATTGACAATTTTGCATCTAAATTATTTCCAGAAAAATTACTTTCCCGAAAGCATTACCGTACATTTTCTTATTTAAAATTTTCCGAATGACAGTTTTACAACATACCAATTGGCAAAAGTGCAGTATCACTGTTTTTAAAATTTTCCCCACCCCTATAGTGACATTTACGTATCAGTGATCCTAAAACTTTTCAGAGATTTGAAGCTCATCGCAAAGGAGTATAAGTGTCATAAATGTATCAATATGGCAAAGATTGAGTTAAGGTTTGGTTAAGTAACAAAGATTTTTTTTTCCTGATAATAGTAGGTTACATAATGTTTGAGATTTGAAGCTAGAAAATATTTTTCAAATAACAGTTTAGAAGCACTGGTTTATTTAATAATTTTTAACGAGTTTTGAAATTCACAAAAGTTTACGAACCTAAAATTATATTTAAAAAAATTGGTCAATGATACTACACATTTGCCTACAAATTTCATGAATACAATATTATTTTTTCATACACAAATTTTAAAATAGTATAACGTTTAATATGAAATAGAGAAACGTCATTAAATAATTTTTTTTGCCTGGTTACAGTGAAATATTTTTGTTCCAATTTATTTTTTTAATTTATTGACATGCGTGTGTTAAATTTGCATACTGGAAAATTTATTTAATTTAATTTTTATTTGAATTAATGATTAATCTGTAAATTGCCATTCGGGAAAATTGCATACGTGTACTTAACATGCGGAATAATTGCTGTTTTGTTAAATGAACATTTAAGAATTTTGCATTCTAGTTACTCGAGGAAAAGGTTATTTTGGAAATATGCATTTGGGAAATTATATTCTGGAAATTAACATGCAGGAAAATGGTCATTTGGGAAAATGGTAATTTAGAAAATATGCCATTCATGAAAATTAATTCTTGTAATAAGCTTTCGTGAAATTGTCAGTCGGGAAATTGTTAAACTTTAAAATTTTCTTTCGGTAAAATTATCATTGTAATCATGTAAATAGATGGTAATCGGTAACCGCAGTCTACGCGCAAAATATATCACTTATCAAGATCTGCTGCGGCTGCGGCATGTTTTTATTGCCAATAATTGATGAAATCTAAGTTTATTATTATATTTTCGAAGCAGTTTTTAATACAACAAAAAATAGAGAGAAACATTATAGAGATTGTAGCTCAGTTGGTAGGAGTTATTTAACTAAAGTTCAAAGGTTTTAATCCCAATGAAGGCTCTTTACTATATTAGAAGATTGAATTATCAGCCCTTAAAAAGAGATAAATGCTGGGGTACAACTGCTACAAATAACTTGCTCCCTGTCAAAAACATAAGTTAAGTCACTTATGCCGTCACATGAACTATTAATTATTGTACAAATATTTTTGGTATGATTACTACAACTCCCGCATAGAAATAAAATTAGTTTTATTTTAGGGTTCCAATAAACCAATTAACAATCTTTGTGGGATCTAACAAGTTATCTGGTAGAGGCCAAACATACGCTATCGAACATATGATATACAACGCCAACTTCAAAATGAAAGGATTATTAGACGACATTGGAATAATAGGAGTAAAAAATAAAATCATCTTCAGCAAATATGTCAAGCCAATCAAAATTCTTAAGAACAACCTCCCTGTTGGAACCATGTTGACTCTAACTGGTTGGGGACTCACATCATACCCAATTGGACAAACATCTGACATACTTCAAATGCTTCAACTCCATGTAGTAAGCTTGAGAGATTGCAAGAAAGCATTAAAACCTGATAGCGAAAATATAAGAGAAACAAATATTTGCGTTTTTATAAAAATGAACAAGGGCACATGTAAGGGCGATTCTGGTGGACCACTTTCTTTAAATGGATTATTAGTAGGCCTGGTTTCTTGGTGCAGTGACACTGGTTGTGCGAGTGGAAAACCGGACGTATATACAAAAGTTTCTAAATATATGACATGGATTAAGACTACAATAACTGCATATTGTAAAACAAAAACTTGTCCTACAAAAAAATTGTATCCGAAATTTGTGAGAGTAAAAACGTAATCGTTTAATTTTTTTCAGACCAACTATAATATATTACTACGCTCTCCAATTTATTATCATAGCAATTAGATTTCGCGGCCTCTATGGAGTTTGCGAAATGTTTATAAAAAAGCACTAGTGCGCAAAATTAATAGAAAAAACACCCATTTTTATGGTTCTAAATTTTAAATATTAAAACGCTAATTGTCCTTATATACACACATATTTATGGGATGGCTAGCACAGTGGTATGAAGTCGGCCTGTGGATCCTGAGGTCCCTGGTTCGATTTCCACAGGCGACAAATTTTCATAATTTGAAAAAGCTATCCCTGTGGCTCCTCCACTAACATGTTTGGGGGCCGTGATTTGACGACTGGTAACCGCACTTCACGCGCAAAATATATCACTTACCGAGATCTGCTTTAGCAGAGTGCCACACCCAGTAATGGGTAGAAGGCGTGATGATATATTTATATTTATTTTATTTATTTATACACACATTTTAAGGAATTTATAAAAGGAATAGAGACATTAGCTCATAACGCCATCAATCAGATATATTTTAACAAGCTTTACAAGAAAAAATAAACAATTTGTTTTCAAATAACAAATGTCAATTCATCGCATACTAAACTGTCAATATAAATTCACGATTCAAATTTAATAAATTTCCTCATTGTCGATTATATAATTTTTGATCGTTACAAAAAGCATTGTACAAAACTCGTGCACGAAGACGTCATTTGCATCATTCGCGAAAATTAAAGTACGCGCTCATGTGCAAAGTATGTCTTCGCAAACTTGTTATGTAAATAGCTATTTCATCCTAGAATTAAAAGTATAACCTACCAACAGTTACATTAGTAACAAAAATGTCAACTTTATAATTAAAAACAGTATTAAAATCAAGACGGTTAAAGATAAGTATATTGCTATCATTAAAATTAAATAAAATTAAATGGGATGGCTAGCTCAGTGGTATGAAGTCGGCCTGTGGATCCTGAGGTCCCTGGTTCGATTCCCACAGGCGACAAATTTTCATAATTTGAAAAAGCTATCCCTGTGGCTCCTCCACCACTAACATGTTTGGGGGCCGTGATTTGACGACTGGTAACCGCACTTCACGCGCAAAATATATCACTTACCGAGATCTGCTTCAGCAGAGTGCCACACCCTGTAATGGGTAGAAGGCGTGATGATATATTTATTTATTTATTTATTTTAAAATTAAATAAATATCTGCTACCATAGAAATAGAGTAATTTCAATTTTGCACAACTTGATTTTATGTATTTGGTTTTATAACTAATTATAGCGTCACTAATTACCCAATTTCCAATCAGTATAATAAAATAATAATAAAAAACTATAATTTGCTTTTTTGATTTTATCACCCTACATTTATAGTTTCAGAGATAATTATGTTTGAAAGTAATCAAGTCTCTTTGTTGTACCGACCGAACTGTTATTTATTGTCAGTAAGTACATTCGAATCAGTTAATGATAGTGTTTGCCAAAACGACAGATTTGGATAAATGTTCAAAAATACTATTACATCAAGTCAAATTTGAAGAGAGGGGAATATGATATAGAAAAACGGGTCGATCCCTTCTCCATTTTATAAGATTGGCTTGATTTTACATATCCGTGTTGGATTTTATATACACTGTCATATTACCGATTTTGATCATATGACGGTCAGATAAGATATACCGGGCGTTTAACATGGAAAAACAGTTTTTCGGTGCGTACTGCTTCTCTAATTATTTTAGATAAAAGTACTTCAAATAAAAATTGTAGAGCTTAAAATTCTGCATCGAAATCAATGCATAAAATTAATTTTGCATGCTTTGTAATGGCACAAATTAAGCTGGATTCAGAGTTTACATAACATATCATAACACACCATAACATAACATAACGCATGAAACATTCTAGGTGTAATAGTTAAAATTATGTAAATATAATGCTAACTTTATGTTATTGTATTCCTTATATATTCAGCTCATTCGGTTCTATTTTGATAGTTTTGCATTTTTTAAATTTGACAGACTAAATTGTTATTATCTCTGTTTTTGTTTTATTTTAAGTGTAAACAATAACGATGACACACGAATTCGTTGACACGTAACCGATTACATCACATAACATAACCATTTTTTTTTTTTTATTTAAATTTATTTACAATTAGCCTGAATTTAGGTCAACCAGCAAATTTGATGTATTTAGATAACATGCATGAAGGAGTCACCCATCGGTGTGCCTTCTTAACATAGCATTTGTCATATTATAATTACATTATATTTAATTTAAACTTAAGTCTAGTGGTTTTCTTCTATTTAGTCTCCTGACTTCGTTCTCGTTGTTTAGGAGGTTTATTGCTAACTCGTTAGGATGGTAATTTAGTCTTGCTCCGTATTTTGTGGCGAAAGTATTTATTTGTTCGTTTACGTATTTTATTCGTAGATCTGTGTGCAATGTTTCATTATTTACGAACCATGGTGCATTTGCAATGATACGTAATGTTTTATTTTGGAGGCGTTGTATCAGATTGATGTTGGATTGCTTTGCACAGCCCCAGAGCTGTATGCCGTAGGTCCATACAGGTACTATTATAATTTTATATAGTAATATTTTGCTTTGTAATGATAATTTTGATTTGCGTCCTATTAACCAGTACATTTGTTTTATTTTTATATCTAGTTGCTTCCTTTTTGATGATAAATGATTTTTCCAGGTTAAACGCCTATCTAGATGCATGCTTAGATATTTGACGTCTGTTTTTACGGGCAAGGTTTGATTGTTTATTGATACTTCAGGGCATGTTTCTCGTTTGGTGGTGAATGTCACTTGGACAGATTTGGTTTAACAAATGTTTGACGTTTTATCTGTCAAAACTGTCAAAATAATTGAAGATAATATAAAGAAGTTACTTTCATAGTTCTGACCACAGATCATAATATACTAATATAGATAAGAAACTGCCATGTTACGCACTGGGACTGTATTTTGCGCCATCTGAGTAGTGGAAGTCTAACTAAAGTCGTATATATAGGCAACCCGGTACGCATATTTAGACAGCTTGTAATTTTAATTATTATTTTATATTTATTTAAACTACCTAAAATAAAAATTCATTATTACAATATAAATATTTATTAAAATATTCTCCTGTATACAATTTATTTATAATTTGAACTGTTTCAATCGCAGTTTTATCCAACTCTTGTGAACTAGAAAATATATTATGACTTCCTCATCTAAATATTATTTATTATATGATCATTTACTTACCAGTAGCAGTGCAGTTTTTTACATAACAATTGATATTAGTTGATGATTTATAAGAAATTATTTCACAAATAAAAATTCATTGGATATCTTGACAGATTAAAAAATTTGAAATATATACAAATGACAACTACAGGAACAATCTAGTAACCAATGATTGCCGATATTGTAGTTATCTAAAATGGATGTCTTCACATAAAATGGCCAACTTCATTGAATTGCGCTACGCTTATTATGGCCGTTTCATATGTCCCTAAAATTCCTAGTTTCAAACTTACAGAGCGGGCACGTCAACTAGCGCCTCTAACGAGATACGTCGTAACTAAAATGTGAAAATGCTGCCTCTTGCATTGATTGACAAAATCCTAAAAACAAGCCTAGTCATTGTATATTTATTATCATACGATCTTTACAATAAAATACTAACCGTTGGCACCAATAATTCAATAATACTTCCTTCTTTTGACCTATAAACACTTCAAACATTTTAAATAGGTACACAATATGGCGGCATTATTTACCTGAAGTGACAGATAATGCTACGTTGCCAAATGAAATTCACTTAGTCTAGACTAGCTAGTCACTCTAGTTGAAAGCTCAGAATACTAGTCATAATATTTAATAATATTGAATGTATAAATAAAATACCCAGTTCCATTAAATGTATTTTGTTTGATCACATAAACTTCAGTTTTCAAATATTTTAGGGTTGTTTTTGTAACTTGACAGCGTTGTCACTCTTCTTTAATTGAAATAAAAAGCACTAGATGGCATTACTTGACGTACCAAAACTGTTAAAAACTCACGGCAAATTTTTATATGGCGAAACGACGGAATGAAACGGTCATAATAAGCGTAGCGCAATTCAATGAAGTTGGTCATGCATATAAAGACTATTAGCGCCATTCCTTAGGTGGAAGTCTAACTATAAACACAGTCCCATGGTTACCTATATAACTTCCCGCTGCCTGGTTCTGACGTCAAACATTTGTTTAATTTTATTTCAATTCTATGGCTATCAATAGTTTTGAGGCAATTTTCGTCATTTTCAGACCTAATATGTGCCGTTACAAATTTGTGTATTGATTTTGATACAGAATTTTAATCGCTACAACTCTTATTTGACGATTTTTGTATAACATAAATTGGAAAGTAATGCGCAGGGAAAAGCTGTTTTCCCATGCTAAACGCCTATGGCACGCTTTTCGTGATACATCCGGTATAAATTACCGAGCATTTTACCGTTTTAAAACTTCGCGCCAATTAATCGTACACTAACCATATTTATGTCGGTTTTATGTTCAAACTAGCTATTACCCGCGACTTCGTTCGCGTGGTCTACAATTTAATGGAGTACCCGGCATGCGTTGCATTGCAACTCAAAGAAAGTGTTTTTGTACAGCTGTCCATGTGAGAAACAACAAATTTAGTCCACACACTTGTAGCGATTGTTCCTGTGCTTTGTTGATGGTCATTGCAAATGCGAGTTGTACCGGAAACTGCAAACGTCTGAATTCGAATGGCATAGGACCGAAGCTTTATTATACCTATATGTTAAGATTGGTTCTCGTCTGTACCTATACCAAATTTTAATCGAATCAGTGCAGTACTTTTCAGGATAGCTAGTGACTATTTTGTTTCAAGACGGCGGACTGAAATTTTATTATACCTATATATTAAGATTGGTTCTCGTCTGTGCTTACACCAAATTTGAATCGAATCAATGCAGTACTTTTCAAGATAGCTAGCGGCCATTTTGTTTCAATATGGCGGATTGGACTTGTGCTAAATCAGAAATCTTCGCGGGGGTGCACACAACAACTTAGCAAAATTTCATCGCAATCGGATGAATGGTCTAAGAACGCATACGGGACAAACAAACAAACAAACAAACATTAATTTTTATATATATATATATATATATATATAGATATAGATAAGAAAGTATTTTATGTGTTTTTAAGACTCATTTCTAAAATGTATTCTTCACCACTAATATACATATGTAAGAGCCCTGATTTCGCGAGTGACACTACATGCAAGAACATATTACTTACCGAGATCTGTTGCAGTACAATGCCAAAACTAAATTTGTTAACTTATTTGACAGTCAAGTTATAGACACAAAGGTTAATAAATATTATAATTTTTTTTTTCAGTTTTAGTTCAACAATGATCTTGATAAATTTAAAGTTTATGACAGAAAAATTCGGGAGACGCCCGGACTTGAACCATTAGGCTACGACTCCTCTGTACGAGACAGAAGATATAATTTATTTATATAAAATATTTGAGTACGCATTTGTGTCTAATTAGTTTATGCCCCTTTCGATATGTTTCTTTAGGACACTTATGTAGACACGTCTGCGCATTACGAGGACAAAACTCTATTAGAGAGATGGATGTATATATCCAAGGACGTTGAAAGGAGGGGAGATGGCATTCAAGTCTAGACTGTGAGGCTCGGCAGATTGACAGAGACAGAAGTATTATTTTCTGTACCGTGCTTAGCCTGCTATTGATTGACATGTGTCATAAAGAGATTTGAAATTTAAATAGACAGAACAGAATCATTCTCTCTAAAAGATTATAAATTTTTACAAGGAAAATGAAATTATAAACACTTTGTTACCATTTTATCCACAAAAATTATGTCCACTTCCATACAACACAAAAATTAAAACACAAATGACCAGGGCTAGGTAACTTAGATTGCATATCCCATGACAGCGGTTTAGTTATGGACCACATACGAGATGGCAGCACTCCGCAGCACATACATTAAAATTAGTTATACCGTGGGGAATTGTGGGAAAACTAAATATTGTTGTTGTCATAACAACCATTTGACATGTTAAAGATCAAAGATAATATATATCCTACTCTAGATGGGAAACTGTAATGTTAAAGGCCGGCGCACTCTTTCAACGCCATCTCTTGGTTGGGTCAATAACTAAACTAGATTTGAAAGCGTAGCCGGGAATTTATATTATATGAAATATATATTTTAGTCACATAACATACAATTTTTTAAAGAAATTGTGAAGTACATGAAAATAACTTCACAATTTCTTTAAAAATTGTACATTATGTGACAGAAAAATAAAATTTTTTATTCAACAAAAAATGCAACAGTAAATTAGTGTCTATACTTTATTTATAATATTTTTTATTTTACAATTATAGCACATTTTGACTTTACTTACTAATTTATCATCGGTATTGACCATTCTTCTCTTCCTTCTTATTATACTGTCTATTTCATTTATATAGTGATGCAAAATTAAAATGGATATTATCGAATCCATTACAAGTTCCTTGTGATCAATACATTATGGAATAAAAATTAACATTTTCTCTCACAAATGATTTTAAATGTTTGACAAAATTGCTTTTTTCACTATTTAATTTTATAAACTGTAAACTTATGTCTTTAATAGTTGTAAACGTTGTTACGATTGAAAATAAAGGATATTACAGCCTGGTAATTTCGTCATATTCGACACTTTTTATAAATTACGGGTGCTCGTACTATCCATCAAACGAAACTCGTCCATATCCAATATATCCAATCACTTGTTGAAACAAACCAAATCCTTTCCTGGATTAGGAAATCGATGATAGTGGACATCTGTTTAAAAAAATTACAAATTTAAAGGATATAATTAGCGAATAACTACAATCAACATAAGAAAAATGTATCTGTTTCTGAAAATCGTGCATATTTGGAGGGATCAAGTATATTAAAATCTACAGAATAATAAAAAATACTTACCAGTAGCCTGACATCCGACGATGCAGCACTTTGTACTCGTAGAACGTAGAAGATATTACAGTTTGTATTGAAAAATACACCAAATGACAACAGTAATGAAACACAAAAACCGTTGACTAAACTAAAAGAATATCTGAACTAGAAAACGTAAAAACGAACTTGTTATAGAGAACTTATGAAAACGAATGGCGGTTGATGGCAGAAGACTCTAACTTTAGCGTCATCTGTTTAGCCAATAAAAACACACTTCTGAATTATCATCTACAATACTACGTGCGCCATCTCTTGGTTGGGTCAGGAATTAAAAACAGTGCGCAGCTTCGCTCATAAGACTTTCCAGTGCCTGTTAAAGATGACTGAAAATAATAATTTGTTATGTGCAATTACTATCAATATACTTTGATAACTAGTTGTAATAGTGAAATATAACTACAAATAAAAGGTAAGCAATATACATAATATATTAATTTTAAATATTATTAAAAATACAGTAAAATATAGTTGAAACGAAAAAATAAATTTCACAAAAAATATCAGCAAATATAATAGCAATTAATACATATAAATGCATAAAAGAAATACATATTTAGATCCTGGCAAGACTTCTACCTCTACTTGCTTTCAATACTGAAATATTTTCATTCCAACAATTGATTATGATTGCAACAATACAGTTTGATTTCAAGAATCATATAATCTGTAATATCCATATGACAGTAACTTCAAAAAGATAATATTTAAATCAATTTCACATTTTCTATTTGTTTAAAAAATGTTTTATTTGTATTTATATTTTTTATTTTCCATGTCCTATGTATTTGTGCCGAGTTGTGGAGAAAGAGAAAGACCGTTTAGATCGAAATGTTAAAACTTAATTTTATCGCCACGTTTTCTAATACCCGTGGACTTCGACGTGATGCAAGTCCTGTATCCCAAGATGATGCCATTACCGACAGAAGGACATATCACGATGGCTGAACTAATTTAGTTATCGCCCAAGCATGGTAACAACAAATATATTTAATAAAATATTGTTCTTTTAATGAAATAAATTCGCTTACAGAGGACGTATCAGCTAATTGATCGAGAAGAAAAAATGGCTAACGACAGAATTCTACATTATAATGTACAGTGACCAAGCAGACAGAGTAAAAGTGTTCACGAATATTACTAATAGAGTAACTACATAATGATTTTCTTTTTTCTGATTATGTTTGGCTCAAAATACATCAAAAGAGATGTATATAACCGAATTCGACCTAATATGTTAATTTGTTGTTTGTTACTTCAATTCTAAAAAACACTAGATTATTTATGTACATTTTTCTATGAGATTAACCACTAGAATTTGATTATACTGTATATAAAATTAATGTGCAAGATTTCTAATATAATAAGTTTAAATTATGTAATTATTTTAAATTTAAAATCAAACTGAAATATTTTACTAACTTATTTTCAAAAAGATATATTTTATAAGGTATAGTAATTTAAATTATACTAGAAATCTTTAAATTTATGTTTATTATGTTTTCCTCATGTTTTATGAACATTATTTAATTAAATAAATGTATTAAAAATATATTAAGTTTATGATTTAAAAAAAGTAGAATAATTGAAATAAAATAAAAATAATCTAGTGTGCTACATATATCTATCCTTGTCTAATTAGTTATGGACCACATGCAAGAGTGCAGCACTGGCGCGCAATTTTCGTAACCTAGGAGATAGACATCTGAATAATAAGTAAATCTGTGCAAATGACACTTCGTGGTTATGTTTACATAAAACAACGCTCCCTGACAACGTCTAAACGTCACTTTTCTTACATAAAAATTCAAAATATTTGAAAGAAGAAGAGATTTGGCTAAGCACGGTGCAGAAAAACTATTGTTGTCTCTTTCCCTTGCCCAAGCCTCACTTCAAACAATGCTACAGTATCGTCATGCCATATCCCCTCCTTTCAACGTCCTTGTATATATCTATCTCCCTTCATAGCGGATGCTACTTTCTATTGTAAAAGACGAGCATCAGTCGTCAACCAAATTTTTCTGCCATAAACTTTAAATTTATCAAACTTCAAAGTCATTCATATGACTTAAAATATTTGAAAAATGATCGTGATAATACACAGCAATAAATTATAAATATTAATTAAAATTTAACAACCAGATTCTTAAAAAAGTTTGAGCTAATCCTGAATGTTGGATTAGCTAATCTCATACTAATCCAATTTAAAAAAAGTACAATTTCCTTTCTAAAAATGATTACCAGGTTCAAATACATGCGGTATCCGAATATTTCTCTTTATAATTCAATTTGTTATACTCATAAATGATCCTGTATAATACTCATATTAATTGTGTTTTTACTTCATAATATCTTTTACAAAAGAGGTTGCCCCATTTCAAGAAAGATAAGTCGGCGCCTGTGCTAAATTATCATCTTAACAGCTAGGATAAACATGATTAAAAACTAAATTTAATTGCTAATCATTTATTTTTGCTGCATCAGATACGTAAATATATTTAGAAAGTTACAAAATCAACAGAAAACAAATAAACAAAATCAATATTATCATAAAATGTTTGAGAACTTCTTAACTTCGAGTCGACTGCGTGAAAATTTCATCATCTAGTCCAAATAGCTGGGAATAAATTTCATTAAGATTCTGGACAATTTCTTTGCGGGCGGTTAAACTACTTTTGGAAGTTTGCAGTTGAGATTTAATCTTATTCAACTGTCTCGACAGGTATATTTTTGCCTCACGTGACAAATGACGGCTTTCGTTATTACTACTGATAACAGCAGGATGTACATGATCACCAGAAACATGTTTTTCAGGACAAAAGGGACACGACGAATCTCTAGAAGTAGGCTCTAGAAATTCGTCCTGTCTTTGAGGGCTCGTACATTGTAACCGTAAATGTAATTTAGAAGAATTGTTCATTTCTAATAGTCCATCAACTGGAGAAGAACATTCCAATACTGCTTGCATGGATTCACTTCTTCCATCCTTGTCAAAAGCTTGAACTCTTAAAGAAGTTGTCGCCAATCCTGGACGATGTCTCTCTCCTTCTAATTGATGGCGAGACAAACGTGGTCCAAAGCCCCTTCGCCGGTTGATTGACCGACTTCTTGATTGATGAACTTTTGGTTGTTCTTCATCAGTATTTCCTTCAGTTTTTTCATCATGATTTGAATCTTTAGATTCGCAAACTACTGGAGTGTCTTCTGCAACTATTCTGCCGTCTTCCGATACGTCTTGGTTGGAGAAATCACTTGCGCTGTCATAGTATATGTGGTATTCTTCTTGTTGATCTGAATCCGCAACATCTTTTGCTTGTTCTGATTCTTCCACTGCTTTACTTTCTGGATATATTCCAGAATCGTCAGATTTCGCTGGATGTTCCACGACTTTCTTTATAACTGTTGGTGATTTGTCTTCTGCTGAGGAAACAGTACTCACACTGTTGGTTTTATTGACATCTAAATCCGACATAATAGACAGCAAATCTTTGATTTGTTCTTCTTGTAATACAACTAAATCTGTTAAATCATTGACATCTTGTTGAGACACGGGTTCAGAATGATTGGTGGCAATATCGTCAGTGCTTGTAATTTGATTCATTTGATCGATATAAGCACGACTAGTTGTGGTTTCAACTTTCTTTTGTAAACAATCTCGTTCACCTCTTAATAATTCAACAGTTGCTCTTAATTTCTTGAGTTCTAATCGCAAATTTCTTTCAGTTAAATCTCTTTCTTCAATTTCTGAAGCCATTCGTTTGATAATTCCTTCTTTTTCATTTTGTTCTGCTTCTAAATCTTTTCTCATACCCTCAACTTCTTTCTCAATACTGTTACATTTCTGTTGTAACTGTATAACTCTTTCATCAGAAGCAGCTTCTTCAAGATCTCTCAGTCTTTCTCTCAGTTGTTGATTCTCAACTCTGGCTTCTTCCAACGCAATTACAAATTCGTTTTTCTGTTTCTCGGATAGAAGAAGCAATTGAATAGCTTCGGATTCCATGTCTTGAAGAGCGCCTCCGAGGCTGGTGACGATTGTTGAGTGACCTTCCACTGCTGCGGTTGTGTTCGTGGAGGCGGAGTTCGTAGAACGAAGTGAAGTCGTGGAATCTTGTTTCTGGGGGTCTACCATCGACATATGGAGGTTTCCATAGCGTTCTTCAACTGGCATTGAAAATACTCGGTCGACTGGAATGAATCAAATAAATAATATTGTGTGGGTTTCATGGTTTCAAACAAATTAGTTGGTGAAGGCGCTCTGCATACAGTTTGATATTTAATACAAAGACAAAATGTCAATTACGATGTGGAACTGAGTCTTAATAAATAAGAAAAAAAGGAAAAAAAAATGTTTAAATCAAAAGATCATTTTTCCAAGTTCCATTTCAGCGCAATGTTTTATGGGGTAAGTGGCTCAGTGATATTGAGTCGGCCTGTGGATTTGAGAACCTCGACTCGATTCCCACAGCCGACAAACAATTTTCACCACATTAAAATGATCACTGTGGCTCCCCCTCCACTGATATCTTTGGAGGCCGTGATTTAACGGCTGGTAGCCGCACTTCACGAGCATAAATATATTACTTACCGAAATCTGCTACGGCAGAATGCCGCACCCAGTAGTGGGTAAAAGGCGTAATGATACATATATTTATTTTATTTATTTTCTGCTTTAATAGTACATTGAAAAGCAAGTGTTACAATGACCCTTTTTGTAATCCAAAGACAAAATGTCAATTGCGATGTGGAACTGAGTCTTAATAAATAAGAGAAAATAGGAAAAAAAATGTTCCATCACTTGTCAAAGTTCCAGAAAAAATTTACAGCACATTTGAATCAATTTATCAGGTCATCATCAAACGGCTAGTCAGTTCAGCTTTAACCATACACGCGTTTCGTTATTTAGGAACTCATCAGTATGGTGCGATCAACTATCCAACTAGAGGCTAGTGAACTGTGATACTGTTTAAGCTGAACTGACGGATGTGAAAAAATATGTAAGCCAGTAACATGACATGAGAACTACGGGGCAACCCGTGGTGCCATCTACCGACAAAAATCGCAAACTGCTTGACAGCAATTATTTTTTCTTATTTATTAAGACTCAGTTCCACATCCCAACTGACATTTTGTCTTTGTATTATTTTAATTGTTATTAATGTTTCAAAATAGTAATGGACATAGGCTTAAATTGTAAATCATTTATTGAAGATTTGTTGACAACGTTTCGGCTATGGTTATAGTCCTCTTCAGATCAATTGTGTCGATGTAAATAACAACAAACATAATTAAAACTTGATAATCGAAGTTCAGGGTAAGCACATGAAAAATTAAAAAACTAGTGAAACTAAATCATAACAAAAAAACATGAATCTAAATTACGATGCTTACCCTGAAGAGTCGCTCAGTGGTATCAAGTCGGCCTGTGGATCCTGAGGACCTCAGTTCGATTCCCACAGCCGACAAACAATTTTCACCACATTAAAATTACCCCTGTGGCTTCCCCTCCACTAATATCCTTGGGGGCCGTGATTTGGCGGCTGGTAACCGCACTTCACGCGCATAAATATATCACTGCTCCGGCAGAGTGCCATACCCAGTAATGGGTAAAAAGGCGTGATGATATATTTATTTACTTTTTTACAAAATTACAATTTGCTTAGTGTTAACCACTGAATTAAAATAAAATAATAAACAAATGCATTAAGTTTTTCTGTCAAACTTTCCTCTGAATAACGGCCATTTAATTACTTGCATTTCTTTTCTCAAGTATAATTTTCCAATTTTCAAATATTTGTAAAAAAAAAATATCAAGTTTACAGGCAGATCAAAAATATAGTTATAAACAATACAAAACTTCAATGAGTCAAAATATTTGTTAGTTATTTTGTTTTATCACTATTTAAATTGTAATATTGTAAATTTTTATATTTAATTTCTGTCGTTACAAAACACAAAAAATAAATTTAGTTTATTGATTTAGATGCAAAAATCGTATTTAAAACATTTTTGTCTAAACTATTTTGTGAAGTAATGCGCACGTAAAAACTGTTTACCCATGTTAAACGCCTAAGGCCCGATTTTCGTGCTACACCCGGTATAAAAAAATAAAAAACACAGTACAACAATATGAATCGTCCATGTATGTGAGTTCTATTTGCGCAAATTTGGATGTACGCGTTTTATATTTTGATATCCATAAGTTTATATTTAACACGGGTTCATTCCCTCTGTCCGTTGTTATGTGCCTCATAAAATTGTTCTTTATTGTAAATTATTTTGTTCATTTTGAAAATAACCTATAATTTAATATTATTTTATATACAAACAAATTTAATGTATTCGAAGGTTCAAACGGGTGGAATTCTGCGCGCATTTAAATGTCGAGCATAAATTATATTATTAGGTCTATCCCAAATTATAAACGTGGAATATTTAAATTTACAAGTCTTAATAGATGTCAAATCGTATTGTAGGGATAGAGGAGGGATGTATATTGAAAGTGATAATAAGTAAATAGGTATGGAATCAAAATAAAATGTTAAAACAGCATCAGTCTCGTTATTTAATAGCCACACTTCTATATTCCAGTTGCCATTTGGTTCACTTAAATCGGTTCAGATAAATTCAACACATGACTAAATGAACTGAATTAAGCAAACTGATGCACTTATTGAAGTGAGTCACTTCAAATTAAATTAAAATCAGTAATTTTAAAACTGGAAATAAAGTGAACGAAGTAATCCAGCGAAATAAATAAGTGATCTGGATCAGTAAATGTAAGTTAGATCTGATCCAAAAGACAAATAGAATTATCAGTACTAAATAGTAACCATAGGAATCGCTAGACGGGGATAGAAAAATTAAAAAAAAAACATATCCTGGCTTTCGTCCATTACTTGGTGTGGAACTCTGCCGTAGCAGATAAATAAATAAATATAAATAAATATATCATCACGCCTTTTACCCATTACTGGGTGTGACACTCTGCCGAAGCAGATCTCGATAAGTGATATATTTATGCACGTGAAGTGCGGTTGCCAGCCGTCAAATCTCGGCCCCCAAAAATGTTAGTGGTGGAGGAGCCACAGGGGTAATTTTAAATTGGTGAAAATGTTTTGTCGACTGTGGGGATCGAACCACGGTTTTTAGGATCCACAGGCCGACTTGATACCACTGAGCCATTGCCGTAGCAGATCTTGGTAAGTAATATATTAATGTGCGTGAAATACGGTTACCAGCTGGTAAATCACGGCCTCCAAAGTTTATAGTGGACGGGACGCCGTAAGGTAATTTTAATGTGGTGACAAAATTATTTGTCGGCTATGGGGATCGAACCCAGTATCTCAAAATCCACAGCCAGACTCGATGTTAAAAAAAAAATAAGCAAAATATTTAAATAAAATGATATTTTTACAAGTAAATTGCTGTTAATGGGATAGATGGTTCAGTGGTATCAAGTTAGACTGTGAATACGAGATCTCCGGTTCGATTCCCAAAGCCGACAAATAATTTTCACTATTTTAAAATTAACCGCTCAATTGGTTAGAGCAGTTACCATGCGAGGGAAAGGTTCTGGGTTCAAAACCCGACGAACGTTCATAGCTTTTTCAAAAATTATTTCGAACAATTACCAACTGGCCATGTGTCACTAAATTATTTCTTATACTATTACGAGATTCTTCTTGGGATTACCCACAGCAAATTAAGTTATTATTTGTAACGAATTGACGCAACCCATCTCACTTTACAAATTCTTCAACTACAAATTGCACGAAAAAGAATGAGTATTCGCCGAGTGTTTGTAGCTCAATTGGTAAGAGCAGTCACCATGCGAGTGAAAGGCTCTGGGTTCTAAACTCGACGAACGTTCATAGCTTTTTCCAAAATTATTTCTAAAAATTAACCGCATTTCACGCGCATAAATATAACATTTACCGGGATTTGCTACAACAAAGTGCCACAACCCAATAACGGGTCAAAGGCATGATGATCTTTTATTTTATAAATTGCTGTTTTCAGCCTTCAAATCACGATCGCCAAGAAGCTAATGGAAGAGGAATCATGCAGATAATTAGAATATGATGAAAATCAGTTGCCGATAGTGAGAATTGAACTCGGGTTCTCATTTCCACAGTGCGATATTTACCCACTGAGCTATTTACTCCATGAAAGAAAGTAAATAGTTAATTCAGAAATGTAACCCAGAAGACCTAAAACGTGTTCAAACATAGTCAACATTGGTTTTGAGGTTGGCGGCAGGGTATCCGGCCCTAAACTTTAATTGCTGCCTCGTCTAATTTCTTGTTAGCAGAATAAATTTTGTACTTAGTCGATACTGTAGTTCAGGGGGTTGGCAAACTGCGGCTCGCGAGCCGCATGCTGCTCTTTGAGCAGTTATATGCGGCTCTTTGGAAATAAAGTTGAAAATGAAGACAAAAGTATACTATATTTTATAAATAAAATATAAATATATCATCACGCCTTTTACCCATTACTGGATGTGGCACTCTGCCGAAGCAGATCTCGATAAGTGATATATTTATGCGCGTGAAGTGCGGTTACCAGCCGTCAAATCACGGTTTCCAAAGATGTTAGTGGTGGGGGAGCCACAAGGGTCATTTTAAAGTGAAGAAAATGTTTGTTGGCTGTTAGAGAGCTAGGGTACAAAAAGATGCCTCATTTTTTTCAGTGACAGAAATGTTTTTTCTGATAGATTATGTCATGATAAACATGAAAAAAAGAAAATTAGATTTGGGAACAGGTGGCTATTATAGATGGCGTCGGTGTGAATGAGCCGATTTTAAGGCTGGTTGTTGATCCCTACACCAGTCCACTTTCAGAGCTTCTGTCACCAATAAGCAACCAGCAATAATTTCTGTCAATAATTTGTTTGTCATGTATTCGTCGTGAACAAGTAGTAATATGTCACACGACACCATAAAAATGCCTACTTTGACCGATCCTGTCGCGCATGCGTCACCGGTCAAAACTTCTGTCTAACATTTTTATTACTTAATTATACCAAAATCTATCATTTCAACTGAAAATTGGCCTGTTAAAAATATGTCAACAACCACCCTTAAAATTGGCTCATTCAAATCGGCGCCATCTATAGTCGCCACCCGTTCCCAAATCTAATTTTATTTTTTTCATGTTTATCATGATATAATCTATTAAAAAAACCATTTCTGTCACTGGGACAATGAGACAACATTTTGCACCCTAGTTCTCTAACTATATGGGAATAGAATCAGAGTTCTCAGGATCCACAGGTCGACTCGATACCACTGAACCACCTACTCCGTTATATGTGCAAAATAATTTAAAAAGAAAAAAAACAATGTCTCCAGCGAAGCAGTAGCAAACCGTAAGTATTTCTTTTAGTTGTATAGAAATGCTTTGTGAAGTGTCTTCTTCAGTATAGCGAGGATAAGAAGTGTTTGAGTGTGATTGATATAAGGGAGAGGTTTTTATCAAGTTGTCCCTGGTTTCTTGGTTTGTTTTTTGTTTTGTTGAGTGTGGATTCAACAAGTGACGTCTGTTGCTGCCGTAGACATACTTTTGTCGCATGCAGACATACATACATACATTTTTTATTAGTTCGACTGTCGTCTCTGAATTATTCAAATATCACCGCTGAACGTTGTAAACTTTAATACAGCATAACTTTGAAATATTAAAATAGTTCAGGAATAGTTCAGAATTTAGGAAAATACTTTAGAAGTTGAAGACAAAAGGTGAAAGAGAATATGAAATAAAACAAATGGGTTGAATAGTGAAGTGCTCCATTAAATCCCCTGGCACATATAGCGTCAAGACTCCGAGTCTACCACTTGACTGCCAAAAATAGAAACGCCTCTATTTTCAGCAGTCACGACTGCCGAAAACCAACTTCATTATGATGCTGGTTTTTTCGCTATCTTCCTTTGTTGTTTGACGTATGAATTATTATTGTTTATGTTCTTGTTTGATTTTTGTACATTTTTATACTTAAATTCATTTACTTTATACATAGTTCGAAACTTTTAAGTTTTCATATTTCATTTATAGTTCAAGTAAATTTTTTTTAATTTAATTTTTTGTTTTATTAATCCTATTTTATAGTTTTTATATATCTTAATAGTCTATTAATATTTTAAATAATACATTTAAGTTTTTATATTTCATTTATAGTTCATATAATTTTTTTTTTAATTTAATTTTTTGTTTTATATTTCATAATTTATAGTTTTTATATTTCTTAATAGTCGATAAAAATTTTAAATAATACAAATTAACAAATAACACGTTAAAATTAACAAATATTTAATTCTGACTGTGAGAAACACCGACTCTATATGTGTCACCCGTTTTGGACGTGACTCTCACTTTTTCAGCAGTTTGTAGCAGACTCGGAGTCTTGACGCTATATGTGCCAGGGGCTTAAGACGCGGTTTGTGACCCTAGTAATAGAGGATCAACCACAGACAAAATACGAGGGAGTATTTTTTTATTATCTACCTAGCCATCATATTATAAAATAGCTGTGACATTTCTATATACATATGCGAAGTTGTTTTTAATTTATAAAAATTTGTAAATGTTTATTTGTTGATAAAAAAGTAATGATTATTCCTGAATTCATAAAGCAAATGAAGTTCAGCAACTATGAATGAGTATGGATTTATACAGTTAATCTTATAGCCCTGATTTAGTACCATCAGACTTCTTTTATTTATAATGTTAAAAAAAATGTCACAGAACAAAGCGATTTACTTCTGATAAAGCACTAAAAGAAGCTGTTGCACAATTTTTGGAGACTTGGTCAAGAGTTTTTTACTGACGGTATAGGATAATTAGCAAAGAGATGGAAAGTGTTGAAAAAAATTAAATCAATTATTTTTTAACGTTTCTCAAAACCAATTAAATGCTTCATTGTATGTCACGTGCCTACATTTTAACCAATCCTGTCATTATCCGGGAATAATCTCTATAGATGCTTCTTTGTTTGTGACAAATGATAGGTAGTTGTCAAATAATTATTTAAAACTGTCAACGCAACAAGCAAAATGTGTTAAAAAAATCGGTTCCATTTCAGATACAGAAATATACCAACAAATTTTGGAAAAAACTTCCAATAATACATTAATAAGTAATCAATCGATATGAACCCAGCTCAATATCTTTTAAGTTAGATGAATCGACCTCAACAGCAAAGTCAAAAAATAATCTAATTAAATATAACTCGAGAGTTGGATAAATTAGAAAATAATTCTCCAGTATCTTTCTCAAACTTGTTGTCATTTGGCAATAGGCACTCAAGCCCTATGGGCTTTCGTGACTATTGCCTGGCAACAAGTTTTCGAAAGATCTGGCAAATTATTTTCAATTTATTGTCACTCTCTTGTTATAGTATTACTGAAAAATATTTTTTTCTAAAACCGGCAAGATAGTGTCTACTTTCCTGACCAATTTTAGAATTGAAAGTAGATTTTTACCAAAATAGTACGTATCCAAGGTTACAACAAAAATAACACTCTGGAAAAGTACAAAACAATCTGGTTAAGATTTTACCTGACTGTTTTGTATTTTTGTTTGTAACCTTGGATACGTAGTCTGCTGTTAATACAATTCATATCAAAAAAATTAAACATTTTTATTTATTTATGATTAATTATTGATTAAATTAAAAGGTTACAGAAAAAATAGTATACATAATACGTTAGGAAAGTGTTTTTACTTTTCTGAGTTATTATGTAATACACTATTTGTTAATGATATATGTTTTTTTCATGGCAAGATAGTTAACATAAAAATATGCCCTCGTATATACAGACGTCTAATTAAATGTATTCATATGGCAGCGTTAATTATCAGTAATAATATAACAAGAGAGTGAGAATAAAGTGAAAATAATTTGTCAGATTTTTAGAAAACTTGTTGCCAGGCAATAGTCACGAAAGTCCGTAGGGCTTGAGTAGTTATTGCCAAATGGCAACAAGTTTGAGAAAGATACTGGAGAATTATTTTCTAATTTATCAAACTCTTGAGTTTTATTTAATTAGATTATTTTTTGACTTAGCTGTTGAGGTCGATACATCCAACTTAAAAAAAATTTAAGCTGGGTTCATATCGATTGATTACTTATTATGATATTCTTGGAAATTGTTTCCAAAATTTGTTGGTGTATTTCTGTATCTGAAATGGAACTAAATCGATTTATTTAATACATTTTACTTGACGCGTTCACAGTTTTAAATAAATATTTAACAACTACCTAACATTTGTCACAAACAAACGCACCTACAGAGATTATTCCCGGGAATAATCACAAGAGCTTTATTCTTAGTATAATAATGACAGGATTGGTTAAAACGCAGACACGTGACATACAATTAAGCATTTCATTGGGTTTGAGAAATGTCAAAACATAATGTTGGTTATTAGTTCACGAACGATAAATTGGGGCTATGAGTTTATAATTTATTTTAAATTGTACATTAATTTCATTTAAAATGAATTCTATATTGTAAAATTATAACTCAATATCCATGAACTAAGGGCCAGTTTTTCAATCACCGGTTTACTCTTAATTAATGTGACACATGATTAAATAATCATTCACGGTACCTTTTACGGTATTTCATTAAAAATCCAACTTAATTATTTCTAACTAGAAAATTAACCGCTCTGTAACTCATCCTTCGTTCTACTACTCGTAGCATCACTGAATTACGCGATGTTATTTATCAACAAGTACGTGTCACAACAAGAAATAAACCCTAATTACATTGCGCCGAAGGACCTAATTTTAACCTCACTATAACCATCGAATCGAACGTCGCTATGACCTGATTTTTAAAATTACTTATTAAGATAAAATCTATATCTCTTGTCAATTTTGTGAAACAGCGACAAGATGACTTGTAAGTTGCGCAGAATTATTATTAAAAACGAATTTTTAGTGAAATTAAAGTCAACGAGATTTAAATCCACTAACTCTCGCTTGTAAAGCAATGACATAAGTCGGGGTGGGGAGGCAAGGGGGCGCCTCCCCCCCCTGTATATTAACTAGAGTGGTGACCAAGACTCTCGAAAATAGGACTTTAACATGTAAAACTGTAATTTTTTTAATTTCCTGCTTCCTTAAATATTTGAAGCAAAAAAGCTTAAAATAAAAGTTTTAGGGCATAACATTCTGCATCTGAACCAATAAACAAAATTAATTTTGCATACTTTGTAACGACACAAATTAGATTTTAAAATGACGAAAATTGCTTCAAAACTATCGATAGGCATGAAATTGAAACAAAATTAAACATATGTTTGACGTTTTATTTGTCAAAATAAATGAAGTAATAAATAAGGAATTTATTCTGACAGTTTTGACAGATTGAATGACAAACTTTTGCTTAATTTTGTGTCAATTTCATAGCTATCGATAGTTTTGAGACAATTTTACTCATTTTCAGATCTAATTTGTGCCGATACAAAGCATGCAAAATTAATTTCATATTTTGTGCCCTAAAAATTGTATTTGAAGCTTTTTGATTTTAAATAATTAGGAAGCAGGAAATTTAAAACAATGTGATTTTACATGATAAAATTCCGATGTTCGAGAATCGTGGCCACCACACTGTATATGTATATATAAATTAAATAAAAATTAAATTATAAGTTTAAAGATAATAAATTCAAGCTGAAACTGAATTTCCCACAGTATTCTTATGGCCAGTTAGCGACATGTTCCCTATCGTAACGATTGAATAATCTAAGTTTAAGTATACACAGACACAAAATATTAGAAAATAAAAACTGTAAAACTGCTAAATCGGAATTTATTGAAGAAATGGTGTCAATTTATGGAAGAGTTATTAGAAAATTGTACTTCCTCTTCAATTCAAATCCAGACGACAAAGACTAGTAATTTATTTCACAAATTTAAATATTTTTTTATCCATTTGTTATGTGTATTTGTATTTATGTTATGTAAAAAAATATTTTAGAAATTTATGTATATCTGAGAGTTTTTTACGATTCGCCCCCCTCCCCCCACCTGGAAAAATGTCTGTGGACGCCCATGGGCATAACTATATTGCTACAACTATCCATAATTTCTTTATTTTAAAAAAAAGACTTATCACCATTATATTTAATATAGCTCAGTAACAACGTTTCGGACCTGAATTCGATTCCCATAATCACCTGCTATTTATCATCATATTAAAAATATCGTATATCACATTACAGGCAATCGTAGTCCAGTGGTTAAATTAGGATAAAACTTGCGTATATTAATTCACTAGCACGAGGTTGTACGTTTAAATCTCACTAATTTCAACATATATCCTAAAAATACAATTGCATCTGATTGGTTCTGATTCCATTAGAAGCTATAGGTCCCCCTATACTTGAATTTAACAGAATCTAAGTGCTATTAATTTTACAAAGTAACTAAAAAATAAAATTTCTTTCCTGCCCCAAAATCTTTCAACGCTGTGATTTGACAGTTGATTACAACCTTCGACCATCTAAAATAGACAAGTAATTTTCTACACAATGTTATGAAGCCAGCACTTGAAGTAGTGGGGTAAGGAGAATTGCCCAGATAGCTATATTTTTGTTTACAGTTTTTTTACAGTTGTGCTGTGATATAATATAATTAATACAGTTTTTAATCTCTCATTATTTATTTATAATATGAAAATAATATAAAATATTAATTCATATTTTTGTATCATTAATGCTGGGTTGCAAGAAAAAAATAAAAAGCTCTTTAGTTAAAGAATTGTTTATATAGCAACAGTATCAATGGCGATTTTCTGAAATTTATTGAACCGTTAGTTGCTAATGAACCGATAAAACTTTCATGCAACCCACCATAAATATGCAAAGTGTTAGAAATTTTCATTTATTGTTATTAATTTAAAATAGTCACGTAAAGTTAAAATAATAATATAAAACAAACTCATATTATGGTATTTTTGATCTGTCTGTAAATTATACATAACTTTTACAAATTTATTGATAATGGAAAATTATTCACGTGAAGAAAAGTTACAAATAATTAAATGGCATTATTGAGGAGAAAGTTTGACAGTAAGACTTAGTGCATTTGTTTGTCATTCTAATTCCATGGGTAACACTAATTAAATTTTAATTTTGTTAATTTTAAAATGAGCTAGGTGGTTCAATGATATCAAGTCGGCCTGTGGATCCCTGAGAACCTCGGTTCGATTCCCACAACCGACAATTTTCACCGCATGTAAATTACTCCAGTAGCTTCCCCCACATCTTTGAAGGCCGTGATTTGACAGCTGGTAACCGCACTTCACGCGCATAAATATATTATTTACCAAGATCTGTTCCGGCAGAGGGCCACACCCAGTTATTTTATTTATTTTTTATTATATTTTAATATTTGATTTCTGCTGTTTCAAAATATAGAAATTAATTTACTTTATGCACAACCGCGCCGAAATTCATGTGTTTTAATAGTAAAGAGCGGGCTTAAACACTTCTTTTTGGCCCGAGGGTCATAAAAAAGTAATTCTTATGCACATAAATATATGAAATTACAATTTTTGTTTATTGTGAATACTTGATTCTGCAAAATGTCATTTTGTCATAGAACCTATGTACATATTTTAATCTTTTGAACATATAATTAAATGTTATTTTATTAATAATGTATGTATCACGGGTGAAAATAGCGTTTCTAACCCTGAGCATGTTATTAGCTCTCGGCGCTTTGCACCTCGTACTAAAAATCATGCCAAGGGCCAGAAACGCCTGTTTTAACCCTTCATATAAAAATAACTATTATTGATTTAGATTCGCAATGTTAAGTTCTACAACTTTTATTTTAAGCAATTTGAACCAAAATAAAAAATATATTATATATATATTATATATTATATGGGATGGCTAGCTCAGTGGTATGAAGTCGGCCTGTGGATCCTGAGGCCCCTGGTTCGATTCCCACAGGCGACAAATTTTCATAATTTGAAAAAGCTATCCCTGTGGCTCCTCCACCACTAACATGTTTGGGGGCCGTGATTTGACGACTGGTAATCGTACTTCACGCGCAAAATATATCACTTATCGAGATCTGCTTCAGCAGAGTGCCACACCCAGTAATGGGTAGAAGGCGTGATGATATATTTATTTATTTATTTGAACCAAAATAATTTGGGAAGCAATTCGTACAGAAAACCCCATTTTAAACGCCTATGGCCTGGTTTTCGTGCTACACCCGGTATATATAAATAAAATATAAAATATATCATCACGCCTTCTACCCATTACTGGGTGTGGCACTCTGCTAAAGCAGATCTCGGTAAGTGATATATTTTGCGCGTGAAGTGCGGTTACCAGTCGTCAAATCACGGCCCCCAAACATGTTAGTGGTGGAGGAGCCACAGGGATAGCTTTTTTCAAATTATGAAAATTTGTCGCCTGTGGGAATCGAACCAGGGACCTCAGGATCCACAGGCCGACTTCATACCACTGTGCTAGCCATCCCATACACCCGGTATATGTTCGTAATTAAACTAGGAAAATAAAAAAAAGAATTATATTTTTACTTCTTTGATGTGAAGTAAAATAGTTTCCATACCAATTTACTAACTAGATCGTGTATTTTTAGTTTTCATATTACAAAGTGACATTAATTTTAAATGGCCAGTCTTTTGTACTGGATAACATAATTTACTTTTTTAATCAAAGCTTTAATATTATTTTAAAGTTGAGTAATTTTATAAATCATAATAGTGTATACAAAGAGTAAACTAAAAGTAATTGTAAAACTTTGTACACTCCATTTTAAATTAACAAAACTATGTTGTTTTGTTGTCCTGCTCTGTTGAACATTTTAATTCGCACAATTCAGAGAAAAGTAACAATCTCACTTTACATTCATCTCAAAATGAAATAAATTTCTCACATTCCTACCTAAAGCATTTCGTTCCTCCTCGAGTTTGACAACATTCTCAGCGCAAACTCGAAATCTCTCCAATTCTTTCCGAACTTGCAGTGTGAGACTCAACAACTGACTGCACATTTCCAACTTCGCTGACTTGTAATACTTCTTCGCGAATCTGAAATCATCGGCTTGTTCCTGGTCTTCATCCTCCATGGCTATTTCGTCGTTTCTACGTATGTCATCAGCGCCGTCGAAGCCAAAGCCTTGTCTTACAAGCTGTTCTTGTCGCAATAGAGCTTTGTGGACTCTGTTGTTGTAATCAGTTAACTTCTCTCGAAGTTGAGCTAATCTTGTTTTTCCGCCAGTGTCTCTGATGAATTTATACATTGCGAGAGACAACTGAGTGCTGTCTTCCGCCAAATGTGGAAAACATTTATTGGAGAATTCTAGAACTGCTTCCGTGGCTAAATTTTTATGAAGATAATAACCGAGCTGGATTTGCTGATTCGTGAGACGACGTTTCAGGATTTCTATTGCACGGTTTTTATTTGTGAGAGCTCTGTATAATTCTTCTGGTGATTTCCCGTCATTCTGATCTGGAGCTATACTTTTCTAATGAACATATTTTAAATTAGATATAGGTATATTTATACTTAATTTACGCAAAGATTTTATAATTTAAGAATTAATACTTTGAAAGATAAGTATTAATATCTTTAATACAATGTTTATGCACAGTTTTTAGATATTTAATAGAAACAGAAAGGCGAAATAAAGGAGTTGAACAAACGAATTTAAAAATATTCGGAAATTGGCTCTGATATACATTTGAGAGCAAAAGTATAAGAATAAAAATTGTTTAAATTACATTTTACATTTAAAAAGTTTAAATTTATTATACGAACATATTTGCAGTACTAGCAATTTGAAAAATTAAATGTTATATTTTTGTCAAAAATCAGATAGCCATGAAAATAAAAATGCAAATTAAACATCTCTTTTTGACAGCTTAGTCAAGATTTTTATTTTAATTGATGAGCTGAACTGTCAGACTGTTTGATTTGTTTTTTATTTTCATGGCTATTAGATTATTGCCAAAATATCACATTTTATTCTTCAAATATCTACATTCGAATGTTTTGAACTACGCCAAAAAAACTTCGAATTTTTTGAAAATTCGAATTTACGAATTTTTGAATTTTTTGAAGCTTCGAATTTACGAATTTTTCGAAGCTTCGAATTCTCGAATTTTTTGCCACTAAATTAACGCCATCTGTCATCTTCAAACATGCTCACGCATAATTCGCGAAAAGTCGGCCACGAATTAAATAATAAACTCGGCGAAGTATCCTGCAAAAACTCTGCAAGGTTAGGCGTCTTAATTAAGCCATCTATTCTCTTACCGCCCATCTATGTAAATGCTATGGACTTTTAATAAAACGTTTTAAAATGACAATAAAAAGGATACAAAAATGTCTTAATTAAAACGTTTTTGACAGTGTAGCGAAATTTTAAGTCTATATTGAATTAATTTGGCAAAAATAATAATAATTAATAATAATTACTTATGAATTAATATAAAACTCTGCAAATGAGTTTATTCTGCAAATAATTCATATCAACATGCCGTGTTCACGTTAGAATTCAGATTCACAATTCGAATAATTCGAAAATTCGAAAATTCGGTATATAACAAATTTGAAAATTCGGAATATTCAAAAATCGAATCTAAATTCAAAGGTTCAATAAATCCGAACCTTCGAAGTCTCGAATATTCTAAAAATCAACAACACATGCCAGTATAACAAATTTTACTTTTTAAACATAAAATTTAATTTTAAACATGATTTTTTCTTGTATTTTAGCTTTGTTAAACTTCTATATTCCGCACTTTTGTGCACACCTGTATATACCAAACAAAAAATAACACTTAAAAAAATTACAGTTAACATAATTTTCATAATTGAAACTATAATTTCGATGCGATATTTATTGTTTGTTTGATAGATAAATTTATGTCATCTTATCTAAACTTTTCATTCTAAAAAATACAATCTGATCCCGTGAAGGAAGTGTTATTCTTCCCTCAGATGTTTTATATCCCTCGCCTTCAGGACGGAAAATCCGTTAGTACACAAATAACTATTTTTTTCTTCAAACGTTAAAAAAATATTACTTGGTTCACCAGAGGCCGAAAAACGAATTTTCTGCTGCTCGCGATTTAAAAAAAATTATGTGACATAAAAATGTTTAATTGGGTAAATACTTCGGAATTTGAAGAAAAAAAATGCATATTTTATGTGGAGCGAAAGTGACTTCTTATAAAATAATATTTCACTATGATCGATTCTATTGATTTATTATAAAATTTGAAATATACCGCGTTAAAAAAAAGAATTTTACTAAATGATTGATTTTTATAAAAAAATATGATCAAAAGATCGATCTTCATCGATTTTCAATATAAAATCGATAACAAAATATAAATTTCATTTTATTATTTTTATTAAATTAATTATACATTTTATAAGCATATATATGGGATAGCTCAGTGGTATGAAGTCGGCCTGTGGATTTTGAGAACTCTGGTTCGATTCCCACAGGCGACAAACAATTTTCATAATTTCACAAACTACTCCTGTGGCTCCTCCACCACTAAAATCTTTGGGGGCCGTGATTTGACGTCTGGTAACCGTACTTCACGCGCAAAAATATATCACTTACTGAGATCTGCTTCGGCAGAGTGCCACACCCAGTAATGGGTAGAAGGCGTGATGATATATTTATTTATTTTATAAGCATAAAAGGAAAATTTAGACCACAATTATATCACACCTATCTGATTCAGGTTAATAATAAAAACTTGAGCATTTGATGCAGTTCAGGTTCAGACCAGGACCACATAATATTGTGCTTTAAAATAAAAAATGATAAAATTTTAAATACAGTAAACAAGAATAACAAATCTATTTTTGTTCACATATTTCTGATCAAAAGAACGCAAAGAAAATAATCGATAATTTTTTTTGATCAACTGATTTTAAAAAAGCATCAATTTTTAATTCATATATATATATATAAAATAAATAAATAAATAAATATATCATCACGCTTTCTACCCATTACTGGGTGTGGCACTCTGCTAAAGCAGATCTCGGTAAGTGATATATTTTGCGCGTGAAGTGCGGTTACCAGTCGTCAAATCACGGCCCCCAAACATGTTAGTGGTGGAGGAGCCACAGGGATAGCTTTTTTCAAATTATGAAAATTTGTCGCCTGTGGGAATCGAACCAGGGACCTCAGGATCCACAGGCCGACTTCATACCACTGAGCTAGCCATCCCATTATATATATATATATATATATATATATATATATATATATATATATATTTAAATCGACAAATTGATTTGATTGATTAATCGATTTTCTAAAATTCAAGATGAACCCGATTATTTAAAAAAAAAAAGATCGATTAAATGGCCTTACGCTCTGAAAATGAAACAGCACTTTCTTCTCTTGATATACAAATGACTTTTAATATATGAAATAAACTTTATTCTTTGATGTTATATTTCTTTTTCAAAGTCCCGAAAACTTTTTAGCGCCTCAGGCCCGACAGTTCTTTTACCCGGCGCTGATTATATGACTATGAATCCGAATATAATGCTTCCAAATTTTTCACATCCGCGTGTTATCTTATTTTGGTAAATGATGATAACATTAATCTGATACTTTGAATCTTCCTTCCGACACCCAGCAAATGGTGTCACTACTATATTCTAATAAGCAGTAGGATTATGGCATATAGCAGTCTATTAAAATGCACGTGGTCCCCGAACTACGTCAGAACATAATTGGCACATTTGAATACATCAATTATTTAAGACCTTGTGAATTGGTTTTAAAGCATTGCGGGCAATTTAGGATGCAAGGAATTGTGCGCTAGATTGGTCATAAAAATGCCAAGTCTATTCACGATGTCATCCAATTTCCGAGTTCAAAATAGTTATTTACGTTATAAGTACTGTAATGCATCATATTACAATATGAGATGGAAAAAAGTGTCGAACGCGGCCATAGGCCAAGGTTTTCTGCCTAGCTTTCTTAGTATTTCAGCTCGGTTTCTGATACAAAATCATTCAGGAAAATCATAGTCGCAAGCCAAAAAGTTTGCTTTGCGCCCAGGGCGAATTTTTTTTTAAAACAAAAATGTTGCCACGATTATGCTGAATTAACTCTATATAACCATAACTTAGTACTTGTTGTTTCTGACTAATCTTATAGAGAAATGTATAGAGGAGTCAGCCAACGTGCCAAAAGTAGCATACAAGCGAATTTCTGAAAGTTATAGGCCAAAAACTTGAAAAAACCCTCAAATGTCATGAAATTTCACCTAAAAATCGGCAAATAAAAAATCGTAACTCAAATTTTACGGACAAATATTGATGTTCGGCTGTTTGTATCCCTAGAGTAACTCATTAGGAAGCGTTATGTGCCATTCGTTAGTTATAATTCACTTGTTCTTGTCATTTAAACACATTTGCGAAAAAATCGAAATTTCGTCATTTTAGTGAAATTGTCTAAATTGTCAAACTAACACCATTCTGTTAGTTTTCAATGAAAATACGTCAACTTTTCGGCTCTTGCAAGCTTAAAATGAGTACTTCTAGGTTTCTACACTTATTTCATAAATAGTTATACTGTCGTTCTGAAATACCTCTGAAATAGATGAAGTTGTTTTATACAAAAAAATAGACATTCCGTATGACGAAAAAGTTTATTGTTATCTTAAATCTGGTTATGTATTTTCGTGCGCACATTTTTACTTATCGTCGTCTATATATCCATTACATATGCATTTTACATATTGTGACATTTGTATATCTACATACATTTGCCTCTTTTAATTTGCGGATTTGAAAGCGACGATAAAACTATTTATTTAGTGTAGAAACCTAAAAGTATTCATTTTTAACTTTCAAGAGTCGAAAAGTTCACGTATTTTCATTGAAAAATAACAGAATGGTGTTAGTTTGAAAATTTAGACAATTTCACTAAAATGACGAAATTTCGATTTTTTCACAAATGTGTTTAAATTACAAGAACAAATGAATTATAACCAACAAATAGCATATAACGCTTCCTAATGAGTTATTCTAGGGATACAAACAGCAAAACATCAATATTTGTCCGTAAAATTTAAGTTACGATTTTTTATTTCCCGATTGTTAAGTGAAATTCCATGAAATTTGAGGGGTTTTTCCAAGTTTTTGGCCTATAACTTTCAGAAATCCGCTTGTATGCTACTTTTGGCACTTTGGCTGACTTCTCCATATATTTCGCTATAAGTTTAGTCAGAAACAACAAGTTCTCTATAAGTTTAGTCGGAAACAACAAGTACTAAATTATGGTTATATAGCATATTCGTGAAAACATTTTTGTTTTCAAAAAAAATTCGCCCTGGGCGCAAATGCAAACTTTTCGGCTTACAACTATGATTTTCCTGAATTATTTTGGATCAGAAACCGAGCTGAAGTACTAAGAAAGTTAGGCAGAACAAAAAGTCCAATTTTGTTACAAAGTGTAATAGATCGAGTATTGTACAATACATTATAGTTGAACAGTTTGCTGTTATTTTTAATTGAATATATAATGTAGAAAATAGGTTAAAACAACGACAAAAGAAAGACAAAAATTTTAAGTTTACAAACTTGCATGATTGTTTTTATGTTTAAGCCTAAAGCGAGATTTATAGTTTACATAGCATAACATAGCCTAGCATAATATAACATTTTTAAGGTTTTATAGTTTCAAATTTTGTTATTTTTTTGCATAAAAATTATTCCGAACTATATTCATAGTGCTAAATTATTGCCACATTCGGTGCTTTTCGACAGTTATAATTTTGATTGTGCTCGAAAATGGATGATGGTGATGTTATGATAGTAATTGCTGTTAAGGTAGTACTAGCGTGAAAAAAATTTGCAGATCCGAATGAAATTTGGCGCACGTAAACATTGGATAGTCATACGTATCCTGTTAAAATATGAAATACATTCATCGTCTGTGAACAAATATATTCGTTTATAAAGTTGAGTTCTTATACACGGGGCTTACGGCGATCATCACTCAGAATCGCACATATTTGGTTAGTGTATCTTTAAAATTTTGCAGTTTTATTTGAAAAACTAGTATGATGTTCTAGAACTATCCATGTATATTATATCAGAAGGAGTAAGTTTTTTATCGTTTAGTAATGGATATATAGCCATGCAAAGCTTTGCTTTTAACGAAAAATTAAGAATCCCAATTTATAATGGTAACACCACACGGTGGTATGGTATTTGAAAATTCACTAGACCAACAACCTGTTAACAATTCATGATATTCAAATCATAATAAGTATAAAACACTTATTTTATTCAATTTTTTATTTTTTTGAGCGTCAGTTTCGCCACTCGACAACCGATGGCGCCACCGTCACACTAGTACATGACCAACTTCATTGAATTGCGCTACGTTTATTATGGCCGTTTCATATGTCATTAAAATTCAAAGTTTCAAATTTAAAGAGCGGGCACATCAACTAGCGCCTCTAACGGGATACGTCGTAACTAAATTTGAAAATATTCCCTCTTGCATTGATTTTAAAAATCCTAAAAGCAAGCCTAGTTGTTGTATATTTATTATTGTAACGACCTCGCGTCAAAGATACACAATAATAGATGATTCAATTAAATTTATTATTATTTTTATTTTATAACAAAATATGTTTTATTTTAGAACAATTGTTTAACTGTTATAAAGTTGTCTATATATGTTCTCAACACCAATTACTAAAATCCCTAAATCCTGACAATTATCATACGATCTTTACAGTAAAATACTAACCGTTGGCACCAATAATTCAATAATACTTCCTTCTTTTGATTTATAAACACTTCAAAATTTTTAAATAGGTAGACAATATGGCGGCGTTATTTACCTGAAGTGACAGATAATGCTACGTTGCCTAATGAAATTCAATTAGTCTAGACTTGCTAGTCACTTTAGTCGAAAGCTCAGAATACTAGTCATAATATTTAATAACATTGAATATATAAATAAAATACCCAGTTCCATTAAATGTATTTTGTTTGATCACATCAATATCAGTTTTCAAATATTTTAAGGTTGTTTTTTAATTTGACAGCATTGTCATTTTCCTTTAATAGAAATAAAAAGCACTAGATGGCAATACTTGACGTACCAAAACTGTAATAAACTCACGACAAATTTTTATATGGCAAAATGATGAAATGAAACGGCCATAATAAGCGTAGCGCAATTCAATGAAGTAGGCCATGACTAGTACTACCGTTAAAAAAAATGTAGAAACGAAGTAGACGAAATAGTAAAACTCGGATAATGAACCGAAATTGTCTAAATTTTTGAGATATATAAACAAACAAGTGTCGGAGAGATTCCGATAATGATCAAGAATTTCCCAAAGAACATAGCATTGCATAAGAAATTAAATTTGGTAATTTCTGTACTATGTAAATGAACTATAAAGTGGTATATATGTATATTTTCGTTATGTTATGCTATGCTATGCTATGTAAACTATAAACCCAGCTTTATGCCTACGACAAAGACTAGAACTGCAGTTGGAAATGGTCTGGTTATTATATATTACACTTTCTTCACGAGACATACATATAATTATTTTCACTAACTTCAGAAAGGAAAAATTAGAAATAAAAATTTATTATTCTCTTGACAGATGTCATATAGATGTCATTAATATCAAATAATATCGTTGTTTTCTGGTTGCCATGAATATGGTTTTACTTCTCTCACTATGCATTTTTTAAGTTCAATTAAAGTTGTATTCCATTTGCCACATGGTTCACTTAAATCAGTAAAGATAAATGCGACACATGACTAAATGAACTGAAATAAGTAAACTGGTGCACTTATTGGGGTGAATTACTTCAAAGTAAATTAGAATCTGTAATTCTAGTACTGGAAATAAAGTCAGCGAAATAAATAAGTGATCTGGTTCAGCAAATGTAAGTTAGATTTGATCCAAATGGCAAAAGGAATACGCCTTAAAATTGAAGAATTTTATGTACTAGGTTACTGTGCTAGTCTAACATTTATTATTTTAATTATTGTTGTAATTAAATATTGTTGTGTCCCAAATTTCCATCTCGGTGCACATGCACATTGCACATCGTTTTGAATAATTCACTTTTAATTAAATATTTTACATAACAATACATTACTTTTGATCATTTTTTAGCATTATTAGCTGTATTCCATTTGCCACTTGGTTCACTTAAATCAGTTCAGATAAATTAGTCAACAAGAGTAAATGGAGTGAATTAAGCAAACGGCTGTACTTACTGACCACGTATAACTGTAAACTAAATTCTAATTAATAAATCTAGTACTGGAAATCAGAGCTGGGCAAGCTACTTAAAAAAAGTAGCTAAGCTACAGCTATAGCTATTCTTTAAAAAAGTAGCTGCGCTACAGCTATAAGCTACATTTTGTAAAATATAGCTAAGCTACAGCTAAAAACTTTCATTAAAGTAGCTGTTAAATTTTGAAACTACTTTTTTCAATTATTGTGAATGATTAAATTTGCCATTGTCATATGATCAGTTGATCAGTCTTTTGTTATAATGACTGTTAATAAATATAAAAAATCACAAATGGACAAATGTACTGTTAATTTGTTATGCTATTATTATATCGGAATAAATTAACAGTCACATTAACAGAAGACTCCTAAACAGTCAATGTTTAGTTCATCTAATATTTAATACAAAAGTAGGATAGGTTAAGAACAAATGAAAAATAAAATATGTTAATAGATTTTAAACCATATAATAACTTGTTATCCTACAGTTATAGAAAACAATAAAGAAGGTAGAATTCAAATACAAAACAAAAATAAATAGGTATTTCTTAATGAACAGTGGTAACTTTAAGCTACAAAAAGTAGCTTTGGGCTACAAAAAGTAGCTTTCAAAGTAGCTTCAGTTGTTATAACAATATTTTTAAGCTAATAGAAAAAAAAACATAGTTCGCTACAAGCTACAGCTATATTTCTTCATATTTAGCTAAGCTACAGCTACAGCTAAGGTAAACGTAGCTAAGCTAGTAGCTAAGCTACAAAAGTAGCTAAGCTACAAAAGTAGCTAGCTACTGCCCAGCTCTGCTGGAAATAAAGTGAACGAAGTAAAATAAATAAATATATCATCACGCCTTCTACCCATTGCTGGGTGTGGCACTCTGCTAAAGCAGATCTCGGTAAGTGATATATTTTGCGCGTGAAGTGCGGTTACCAGTCGTCAAATCACGGCCCCCAAACATGTTAGTGGTGGAGCAGCCACAGGGATAGCTTTTTCAAATTATGAAAATTTGTCGCCTGTGGGAATCGAACCAGGGACCTCAGGATCCACAGGCCGACTTCATACCACTGTGCTAGCCATCGAAGTAATCTAATGAAATAAATAAGTGATCTGGCTCAATAAGTGTAAGTTAGATCTGATTCAAATGGCAAATGGAATACGCCTATTATAACACATTTACAACTAAAAATGATATGCGTTGAATATTTCTTTAAACGTCGTACTGTTGGAATAGCCTATTAAAGTTAAACATTTCCAGCGGAAATTTATGTAAAAACATCGTAAAATTATTTCACGGCTGTTTGAACTAAATTTCAATTTATATAGAACAAATAAATGTAATATATCATCATCAGTTTGCAGATGACAGCTCTGTTATGAAACAGATTCCTATACGTGATATACTTGAACACGTTTTACACTGTATCAACAAAATACATCACAGTATCAAAATATGTTGATGAACTAAAAGTTTAGAATTAAAAAATATGAACATGGTACGACCCTGGCAAGTACTGTCATTAATCAGAACAAAAATAAACAATTTCATACTACAAGAAGTAGTTAAATACTCTCAACACGCCAATAGCATATTAGCAGAGTTAATACAATTCGTGTTAGCGTTATAAGTTAGTAAGAAGTTAACCTGACATACGTCTGTCGTAGAGCAAAGGTTCGATTTGGCCGTCGAATATTCCACAGCCAGGTCCATGCTTGTCGCGTCGAAATCGCTTTCTCCGTGTTTCGTATTTCCGTTTCCCGCGCCTACGTCCATGTCCACTTCGTCCATATATGATCGCATTTTCGCTTTAGCTTACTTGAGAATTTTGAAATTTCATATCAATTTTGACACCAGAAAATTGTTTGTTCTTACTACGTTGTTTTTAATCAGATACTAAGCTACTGTGATTTTTGTTATCAGCTCATGTGTTTTGAATTTTTTACTTTATTTCAGAATGTGAAAAAGTCGATTCTTTTTGTAAAAAATCATATTTTTTTCTAATTTTCGTATTGATTATGTATTAGTGGTATCGAGTCGGCCTGTTGATCCTAAGAACCTCGGTTCGATTTCCAAAACCAACAAACAATTTTCACCACATTAAAATTACCCGTGGCTTCCCGTCTACTAACATCTTTGGAGGCCGTGATTTGACGGCTGGTAACCGCACTTCACGTGCATAAATATATCACTTACTGAGATCTGCCCCAGAGTGCCACACTCAGTAATGGGTAATAGGCTTGATGATATATTTATTTTATTTTAAAAAGAGTTTGTTTAATATATATATTTGGTAAAAGTGCAGTATCACTGACCAATTGCGATTTACAAAAAAAAACATAAAATGTAATTTTAGGTTGGTGAAATTTTGTGAATTTCAAAACTCCCTAAAAATTACTAAATAAACCAGTGCTTTGAAACTGTTATTTGAAAAATATTTTCTAGCTTCAAACCTCAAGCATGATGTTATCTACTATTATCAAGAAATAAAAAATAATTCTTTGTAACCTAACCAAACCTTATCTGTCTTCGCCATTTTTATACATGTATGACATTTACACTCCTTTGCGATGAGCTGCAAATCTCTGCAAAAGTTTTAGGATCACTGATAAGAAAATGTCATTATAGTGGTGCGAGAAATTTTTATTATTGGTCACTGATACTGCATTTTAGCCTTATATTTATATTTTTCGAGTCGCATACTAGAATTCATGTTTTTTTTTTATGCTTTTCAGTAAAAATATTCAAATTTTCAACAATAATAAACACAAATTGTAATATACCTACATTTCTTATCATTATTTACAACAGTTTCACTTACTAATTAAAAATTATAATTAATTTAAATTCATCATAGTCAATTATTAAAGTTACCTATCTGCTACCTAGTGTGCAATTTAGTTAATAATAGTACAATAATTCCATTATTGTGGTTGATGTTTGTTAGTAAAAGATATATTATTATGCAATTTATTTTTAATTTAAAACAGAGTGGAAATGTGAAAAATTATATCTTTTGCAGAAATGGGTATTTAATATTAAATATTTAAATAAAATAAATAAATAAATATATCATCACGCCTTCTACCCATTACTGGGTGTGGCACTCTGCTAAAGCAGATCTCGGTAAGTGATATATTTTGCGCGTGAAGTGCGGTTACAAGTCGTCAAATCACGGCCCCCAAACATGTTAGTGGTGGAGGAGCCACAGGGATAGCTTTTTCAAATTATGAAAATTTGTCGCCTGTGGGAATCGAACCAGGGACCTCAGGATCCACAGGCCGACTTCATACCACTGTGCTAGCCATCCCATAAATATTTTATTGATTAAATTATAATAATATTGAAAAGATACAGCGAAATACCATTTTGACATAATAAATATAACAATAACAATAAGAAAATACTATTGATTAAAAAAAAAAATACAAACATAGATTTATTAACTTAGTATTTGGAATAAAAAATCTAGTTTTGCAGCCTTTGCTGTAGCCAGTTGCTTCCTTAATTTAGAATGCACTAAATTGAAAGTTGAGAAAACGAGCTCTACCCCTGCTGAAGAAACTGTAGCACGTCTCATATTACGAATTATTATTATTTCTGCGTCTGTTATACACTCTTTTATTTTATTAATGGCTAACCACCACTCGAGACAATTTAATTTTGTTCTTAAATTTGCGTCGAATAAAGTATCACAATAAAAAAATACGGATGTAATTTCATATTTCAAAATTGTGACTTAAATTTATAGCAGGTTCAACGAAATGATCTTTGAGGAAGTTTAACGCTAGTTCTTTTTCTTTAACTGTCAGAGAAATTGAACAAACCATAAACTTTTTTTTTTTTTTTTTTTTCTGGCTTCTTTGGCGGACCTACTACTCAGGTCATATGCCGCCATTACGCCCTGATCTGCGTTTTAGTTGTTATTGTCAACAGCAACGCGGATTTTCTCTGGACGGTCACCCATCCAAATACTACCCGCGCGCAACGTTGCTTAACTCGCGTTATCGCTTAGATCAGTACCAACGAGCGCAGCCATGGCCGTTGACCATAAACTATTTATTTCAATCTTTGTTGTACAAGAGGCGGTCACATGTAAATATTATCTTGTACAAGGATTAAATGCAGTGCAACACAAAATAAATTGAATTTCAATTCCCCATTACTGAGTGTGGCACTCTGCCGAAGCAGATCTAGGTAAGAGATATATTTATGCGCGTGAAGTGCGGTTACCAACCATCAAATCACGGCCTCCAAAGATGTTAGTGGTGGGGGAGCCACAGGGGGAATTTTAAATTGGTGAAAATGTTTTGTCGGCTGTGGGGATCGAACCAGGGTTCTTAGGATCCACAGGCTGACTTGGTACCACTGAGCCATTACCCCATTTGTTTTATTAGAAAAAAACAAGAATATATTCTCGTGACATAAATGATAAATGTAAAAAGATAAAAATAAAATTGAACTTGAAGTATATAATAACATTTTCACATAATATTACTACGTCGGGACAAAGTTTTATAAAATTATGTTTAACTCAATAATATTCTTATTTAAATCAAATATTTTAACCCAAAAAAATCATATGATTTAAATTGCGATTTAAATCATGTACACCCTGCTTTATTTATTTATTTATTTATTCTATTCTGTACAACAGGAACTTAATCCCAATTACAGTACAGGGTCTGGACACACCGAGCTGTAGTGCAGTAGTTCATATATATTTAGCTTGAGTTGGATTCGAACTCGGGAATTCCGGATTCGAATACCATAACGCTATCCACACCACCGTACTGCCAATAAATAATATTTTAATCTGAGATAAGTACGATCTTTTCAAGATTTCATGACAATTTTTAACCGGAAGAAAAACTTTTTATTGACAGCGGATGGAAAACTTTTTTATATTGATATAAATATACAAACTCAAGTATATATTTTTATGTTACCTTCGACTAGCATAATATAAAAGTTAATGCTGAATTATTTGCGTAAAAGAAATAACAAACTTCAAACTTTTCTGAGTTATACATTATTTTCCTTTTTAGAATTATTTGAGATATAAAATATCGCTGAACTTTTCTCTTTATGACATAATTTCAACAGAATTTTACTTGAATAAATCATGGTTATTTTCTTACATATATCATTTATGTCACGAGAATATATTCTTGTTTTTTTCTAATAAAACAAAATGGCTGCCACTGTACTCCACTACCTTAACCTCATTTCAGTTGACATGATGATGTATCTTCTGAAATATAACTCGTCTTTACATTTTACTAGTACGTAAATAAAAGAGAGTTTCTACCAAATATTTCCATATTTTCAAAGTTTTGGGGCAATGAATAAAGTAAAATATAACAGAATGCATCGGGCTCAAAATGGAAAATTTCACGAATTGTAATGACACTTAAAAATTATTGTGCTCCTAAAAAAAACTAGGTAGAAAATCCCTTTTTGCTACGACCTTAACCGAAAGAAGGCTTTTATAACTTCATGTGCGGGTCGAACGTTGGCTATTCTCTCCCTAGAAAGGAAAGTAATTGTTTTCCTCCTTTATTTATGATGATTTTATAGTCACCAACAGCATGATCTTAAATATTTATTTATTTACATATCATAAGCATTTTTTTTAATTTTTACTTAAATGACACGAAAGAATGGTCATAAAAAAACTTATATATATACAGGATGGTCCATTTAAAGTGTTATCAGGAAATATCTCGGAAACTATAAATTTTACGCAAAAATGACCTAGACGAAAAACACTCGTACAAAAGGGGGCCATAATAACGAAATATTGGTTTTGTCCTAGATGGCGCTGTTGTCGCTAAATCATGGTCAACTAAATTTTTTTAAATGAAAACCCCTATTTTTTATTAAATAATCAGATTCCTCGTTAAAAAAAAGAAGAATTTATTTAGTTCACTTTTTCGTCAGCATGAAAGATGACGCTGTAATCGCAAAAAATGATGTTGCTTTCGGACGTTCCTGTATTAGAGCTTATGCGCGCGGCTGTGTGCGTTTGTATTATTTGAGTTTGTGTGCGTGTGAGTTTGTTTATGAGTTTGTTAATTTTTGTTTGTGTGCGTGCAAGCGCATCCACTAACACGCACATCTAAAATCACAAATAGTCTCATTACATTCAATTGCCATTTTTATAAAATATGGTTCATCTGATTGTTTACATTCTGTCTAAAATTATATGGTGTAAATTTAAATTGCATTTTATTTTAGATTTTAATTTTTGGAACACTTGAAAATAAATTAAAAAAATTAAATATGGTTCATCTGATTGTTTACATTCTGTCTAAAATCATATGGTGTAAATTTAAATTGCATTTTATTTTAGATTTTAATTTTTGGAACACGTGAAAATAAGTTTAAAAAATAACAAACAAACTCACACGCATACAAACTCAAATAATACACACACACACAGCCGCGCGCATAAGCTCTAATACAGGAACGTCCGAAAGCAACATCATTTTTTGCGATTACAGCGTCATCTATCATGCTGACGAAAAAGTGAACTAAATAAATTCTTCTTTTTTTAACGAGGAATCTGATTATTTAATAAAAAAATAGGGGTTTTCATTTAAAAAAATTTAGTTGACCATGATTTAGCGACAACAGCGCCATCTAGGACAAAACCAATATTTCGTTATTATGGCCCCCTTTTGTACGAGTGTTTTTCGTCTAGGTCATTTTTGCGTAAAATTTATAGTTTCCGAGATATTTCCTGATAACACTTTAAATGGACCAGCCTGTATATACCTTAAGAGTAAAGTATCATTTCCTCCCAAATTATATAAATAACTATTTTTGATTCTTACAAACAATAGTATAGTAAAGATTAAGGCACGAACCGTAGGCGAATGTCTTACTCATTCGCATGTAAAATATTCAATTCAGCACAAGTTATACACTATACTTTTCCGTCGACAACTTAAATAAATCCAAATTTACCACATTTTTCTAGGTTAGAATTTGTCTTTTGACATTTAGTGTAATGAACTGAAATTATGATCAGTGCAGGTTCATAGCCATTTCAATGCAGTTTCATTACTATGCGCAATTTGTTATTTTAAGTGGATGATAGTAAGGCCATGTTCGAAGTAACCTTTTGACATTTAGGATTTAGGAATTGGGGAAAGAAATTAGGAATTCACATAAGTACAACTTCGATAGTACACTACTAACGACATCTGCAGTCTTTAGGTTGAATTGTTATACATTTACACGTTTAGATATTAATAATAATATTTTTAATACTTTTTATACTTACACACAAAATACGAAGCCATTTTTTTCTTCAAAAATGCTACAGTAAATTTGATAGCCTCTAAACATCAAAAAATTATTCTTGATTGGCCGTAATACGCATGATTTTTAGTGCTTACTAACTTCAAGGCGTAGTGTGCTCTTACAAATCCTAAAATCTAATTGATAAAACCCTAAATTATGACGTCATTTAGGGCACACAAATTTAGGATTTGGTATGTTAGAGCGATAAAATTGCAACTCCGAACACAGCCTCAGTCTTGCAATAGTTATTTGTGTACCTAGAGCAGAAAGTAGTATATTGCCGCTCAGACATTGAGATTGTTGATCGAGACGTAGCTGAGAGCAACAATCATGCAAGACCGGGAAGTACACTTTCTGCTAGAGGTGCACACAATATTTTTTCTACGACAATTTAGAAACGCTTGAAAATGACTTAAAAATCATTTTTGACAGATTTTTCGTTCGGAAATCCGGGCCACAGTTTTCATGTACCCATGGATACGATGATACTCTCTTACATTATCCCTCGGTCGTACAAACTAGTTATTTGTGTATCAAGAGCGTAAAGTGAATCTTTATTGCTCGTACTCGGTAATTGAAGCGCGAACGAAGCGAGCGCTGTAATAGAGCGAGAACAATAAAGATACTTTAAGCTTGAGGCCCACACTTATTTTTTTTCTTCAACTTTACTTACTAAAAAAACTAAAAAACTAATATGGGGCTAGTTCAATTCACGTTCCACCAATTTCTGTATTGTATGTAACCATGACGATAATTAAACAAATCTCTTATCAATAATCATTGTTTGTGATAAATTTTCACACATAAATCAAATATATTCTCAAAAATCTCAGAAAATAGTGATTGGCGTATTAAATGAAAATTCTAATGAGAATATCACAGAATCTAATTTATCCTCAAAATCAAACACCATTTCAAGTTCCGGAATAAATATACAAAACTGTCAAAACTGCACTTTCAATTTTAACATCTCTCATCAACTTGGCACTGCTGCCCAGCTGCGTTCAGGTTCAACTTCAAATCATAGCGCAGCAAACTTCATGTATAATATGTGTAAAAGTGTACAAATGAATCTAACCTATATTTTAGATTTTGTACGTATTGTTTCAATAAATTAAGATTTCAGCAACAATTTATATTTTTCTAAGCGAGCGGTAAAGTATTTTACCGCTTGTTGCTATAGGAGACGCGCGGTAAAGTATTTTATTGTTCGTTACTCAGTAACCATCAACTTTACGATGACAACTGAACGCATAAATATCAACTTTTCATAGCAGTCGTAGAAAAAATAATTTATGATAGTTTTTCTGTTCGGAAATTCGAACGACACTTGTAATGTATCCATGGATACAACAGTACACATTGCCACTCGGCAAGCGTAAGTGAAATTCGTAAATTTTGCGCCTCCGCCAAATTTCGTAAGAGTGGAGTCAAGTATTTAGAACAAACGGTTAGACCGATAGTTTAGCGAACTTGAATTAATCATTTCATTTATAATAACAATAATATCTTGCTAAAAAAGATCAGTTTCAGGTCCAACTTCTGACTAAAGTAGGTGTATGACTGACCTTAAAGCACATTTAAAACTTAAATTTGGTAGTGCAACTAACTACAAGACCCGGTTGTATAAAACGTTATCAACTAATCATGATGTTAATTACGCGATAAAAGTGAATTAGAAATTAGAATACAAAAACGTAGTTTGAGAATGTTAAAATTTTTAACAGTTCAATATTTTAAAACATTATCAGCCAGGGTTGTACATATTTTACCCACCCAAAAAAACCCACCTGGGTTTTTTTAATAAAACCTACCTAAAAAACCCAAATAAACCCACTAAAAAACCCATTTGGTTGAATGGTAGAAAATTCACCCAGGGTGAATTTTAAGATAGAGTCAAATCTCGGAACATAAACATCTTTTATATATTTTACAGTGTAATAATACATAATCTCTTTACAAAATAAAACGTTTAACTTAAATTATCATTTATTACATCACAGCGTAGTATCACATTGCATTACTTTGACAAATGTCAATATCAAACTAGTTTAAGACCAAATATTATTTGTCTTATATAAGTATTACGAAAACTGATTGATTTCCGATCTTTTTACCGGCAAATTTTAAATATAGTTTTAAATTAAATAAGTATGACAATAACATGATAGAGCATATTATGTTTTTAATTCACAATAAAATAAATATATTTTTTTGCAATTATTTGCAGGATTAGTTAAAACTTTTTAAAAATCTGGCTGTATAATTTGTATAGTATGCGTTTAACTAATAAATATTTGTTACAAATATTGTTTTACTATTGTTATTTAACTACCCATAAGTATTTTAATTCTGATATTAATTAATCTCAGTGGTATCGAATCAGCCTGTGAATCCTGAAAAACCCTGGTTTGATTCCGAAAGCCGACAAACATTTTCACCACAATAAAATTACCCCTGTGGCTCCCCCATTACTAAGGGCCGTGATTTGACGGCTGGTAACCGCACTTCATGCGCACACATATATCACTTACCGAGATCTGTCACGCAGAGTACCACACCCATAATGGGTAAAATTCGTGCTGATATATTTATTTATTTATGAGGTGGCTAGTTCAGTGGTATGAGGTCGGCCTGTGGATCCTGAGAACCCTGGTTCCATTCCCACAGGCGACAAACATTTTTCAAAAATTCAACAAAAAAATCTACCCCTGTGGCTCCTCCACCACTAACATCTTTGGGGGCTGTGATATGACGACTGGTAACCGCACTTCACGCGCATACATATATCACTTACCTAGATCTGCTTCAGCAGAGTGCCACACCCAGTAATGGGTAGAAGGCGTGATGATATATATTTTTTTTTTATATATTTATTTTATTTTAAACTAATTAATTAGAACAGAAAGAATAAAAATATATGTTAAATGCGGTATCTTCGACATTGTTAATATAATTAACATCGCTTTATGCAACCAAACCGTCATGAAATTAAATAAAATGTTATCGCAACTACAATATTTGCGTCATAAATAATTAATCGAACTTTAATTGAAAACGAAACAAATTACTAAATACATAATTAATATAGATTTATTTACAGAACAAACTAATTCAATGCATCAAATAAACCGCACATACAGCTCTAAATTATAATTCTAATCCGTGCACACATCAATAAAAACCACAAACTATTCAATAAAAACAGAACTATAGCATAGAATCATGCAATCCAGTCATTGCAGATGTAATAGCCTGAATGTTAACATAAAACATCGAAACATGTGCGGCAACCAGGCCGCTAGCGCTGTGTAGCTGGCGGTGGTTGTGTCTCTTGTTGCCGCAACACTGGAGGGGGTAACAGATCGATATTGAACGCACCTGTACCGACTACCAACCCCTGTTGTTTGATACAACTGCGGTCATTGAGACAGACCCAGGGGTTACTCAATGGATTTCGGGGTTTCTCTGCGATTTTTCTTCTTTCTCTGCCTTTTTTGTCTCTCCCTTTTAGTGTATTTATCCCATATGTTATTTTTTCAAAGGGAATTTTGTTTTAAAGAGATTAAAGGTTTGGTAACATGTATTGTGGTATTTATGAAACGATTTTCTTTGTTGAAAATTCTCCTTTTTGTTAGGATTGAATGGAAAATGTATGCAGCAGTGGTGAACACTTATAAATAAATAAATAAATATAAATTTATCATCACGTTTTCTACCCATTACTGGGTGTGGCACTCTGCCGTAGCAGATCGCGGTAAGTGATATATTTATGCGCGTGTAGTACGATTATCAGTCGTCAAATCACGACTCCCAAAAATGTTAGTAGAGAGGGAGTCACAGGAGTAGTATTTAATTTGGTGAAAATGTTTGTCGGCAGTGGGAATCGAACCAGGGTTCTCAGAATCCACAGGCCGACACGATATCCCTGTGCCACCTACTCCAAACATATTATGAATAAATATAATCATGTACGGATGTTTGTCCGGCAGTACGGTGGGGTGGGTAGCGTTACGGAATTCGAATCTGGAGATCCTGAGTTCGATTCCCAATCAAGCTAGAAATTATCATTACTAGCATTCTGCGGCTAGGTGAGTCCGAATCCTGTACTGTAATTGGGAATCAATTCCTGTTGTACAGAGTAACATAAATAAATAAATAAATAAATAAATAAAGACTCTAGTTCAAAAATACAATCGCGTACGAATAATTTGGAGTCCGCTATTCGTATATTCAACTACTAAGAGATGGCGTTGCTCACGATACGTCAAACTTGAGACAATGATACACTTTCAGTTAGTCTTCGTAAGTTTATCATTGCTGTCACTTGTATTTCTTTGTTTTTTTCTTTTATTTTGCATTTACAAATACATCGTGATCATAAGTAAGCGTTTCAGTTGGCAATACAATTCTGGGGATCTTTTTATTCCATTGTTTGTACAAAGTCAAATAAAAACGGAAATACTATTTGACATGTCATTTTTATAATAAATAAAAATTAGGTTGAGTGACAGAAATAATTTAGATTCTTGCTCTGTGAGTAATGTTAAGAAATAAAAGGATGTGGGTAAGGGAAACAACGATTTTTATTAATTTAAATTTTGAAATGTTACTGTCAACAACAGGAAATAAATTTATGTATCAGTCTTACCAATTTCAAGTATTTTTGTATTTCTGAAACACTTAGAACTTCTGGTCACTCTGTAAAACAATTTAATATAATTTTGAATTGATATATATATATATATATATATATATATATATATATATATATATATATATATATATATATATATATAAAAATAAGTCAAAAGTATGTTTCTTGTTGCGTATATTGTCTCTATTTTGACGTTCTGTCAGCAAATCACGATTAAAGCTACATTCACAAATCGAAATTAGTTTTTGTTTTATGTTTTATGTTTTAGTGTGTTTTTAGGTGGCATTCACAAATAGTTTTGCTTTTGTCGGTTTTAGTTAGTAGTGATATCTATCATAAATTTTTAAAAATCGGTTATACTCAGAAGATCTGTAATACAGTAAATGCAACTGTCAGATATGCTAAGTTACACGTGCTGTCATAAGTTTGTTTACTTTCGTATTTTCTGGAAGAGCAAGGTAAATATTATTGTAATAAGAAGGTAGGTATTAATTTGTTATTAAACTATTTTAGATGATTTGATTAGCAAAACTACTCTTAAAATCTTTTTATTTTCATTCATTTTGACACTTGAATAAAAACAAATTTAGTTTATTGTCAATGTGAAGGATGATAGAAAGAGACAAGTATATATCACTACATCATTCTACGCTTCGTCCTATTGGTCTATTCTTAAGTATAAAACGTAAAACTAAAACATAAGTTTGGAGTTTGCAAACTTTTGTGTTAAAACTAAAACTAAATACTGATTTGTGAATGGCTTCATAAGGTAACATGACTACAAGGTTATTAAAACATAAATGGAAAACATAAAACAAAAACTAATTTCGATTTGTGAATGTAGCTTAAGATTAAATATTTCCTACAGATTCCACACTACAATCTCTTGTCAAATAAAATATACAATTTAAATTTCGTTGATTTATAAACGGACATAAGACAAGAAACACGAATGATGACATGTATTTAGATACTTCGATAAGAATAAACAAAATAAATAAAAATATATCATCACGCCTGTTACCCATAACTGGGTGTGGCACTCTGCCGTAGCAGATCTCGATAAGTGATATATTTATACGCGTGATGTGCGGTTACCAGGCGTCAAATCACGGCCCTCAAAGATGTTAGTGATGAGGGAGCCACAGGGGTAATTTTATTGTGGTGAAAATGTTTGTCGACTGTGAGAATCGAACCAGGGTTTTCAGGATCCACAAGCCGAATCGATACCACTGAGCCTCCTACCTAATTATAAATATAAATATATCATCACGCCTTCTACTCATTACTGGGTGTGGCACTCTACCGAAGCAGATCTCGGTAAGTGATATATTTTTGCACGTGAAGTGCGATTATCAGCCGTCAAATCACGGCCCTCAAAGATGTTAGTGGAGGGGAAGCCACAGGAGTAATATTAATGTGGTGAAAATGTTTGTCGGCAGTGGGAATCGAACCAGGATTCTCAGGATCAACATTCCGACTCGATACTACTAAGCCACCTTCTCCATTATAAGAGTAGTAATACAACAATAATAATAATAGTTATTTATTACACAAGTGTTTTATTAGGTATATAAAACACGTAAGAACAGTCGAGTGTTTAATTTTTCTTAAGTGTTTTATAAACCAATAAAACACAAGTGTAATACAAAATTATATCCACAACTCATAATTATAGGTATCGAAGAATATTGATCGTAACGTTTAACGTTGATTCTGTTATTTATATAAGCTGTATTCCATTTGCCACTTGGTTCACTTAAATCACTTCAGATAAATTTGACAAATGGTTAAATGAATTGAATTAAGCAAACTGATGCACCTATTAGGGTGAATTACTTCAAAGTCAATTAAAATCAGTAATTCTAGTACTGGAAATAAAGTCAGCGAAGTAATCCAGCGAAATAAATAAGTGATCTGGTTCAATAAATGTAAGTTAGATCTGATCCAAATGGCAAATGGAATACGCCTATAGTTTCTCAAAATACGGTAGATCATGAAGTGGTTGCTAAGTAACAAGTTGTTTTCAATGTTTTATGGAATATAAAACACTAGTGTTTTATGAGTCATATAATTCAACTGAAATCAGTGCAATAATGTCTCTATAATATATGAGTTGTGGATAAAAAGATAAATTCATTCTACGATAAGTTAATTTTTTGTATGATTAATTTTGACAGTTCAATTTTAGGTTATATATTATTTATTGCCACTATTTACAATTTGCGATGAAATGAAACCTTTCTTTGAAGAATTAATAGAGCTGTTCATTTCTTCTCTGATTTGATTTGCAAGAACCCATACCGTTTATTCGAACATAAATCAAATAATTTAATTGAAAGTTGCAAAGAAAGTGCATTTTGTACTCGCGTGCTTAACCGAGATCAGTTTAACCCTAGTTTATGTTACTAAAGTTTGCATGTTACCGTTTATGTACAGTTTGCAAAATAAAATAAAAACACGAAGACTGAAGGTAATGATAGGAGCTGCATTTTGATGTGATTAAATTTAAAACAGTCTGCATTGTTCTGCTCAAATCGGCTCGATAGCACGAAAGGGTTGCAGCCCTAATCGTTCTTTCACCCTATTTCATAAAAAATATTGTCATTTGACGTCAGTCATCAGCCACTGTCATTGTACTGTTAATAGTTTTAATTTTTATTGGCCGGAAAATTTGCTAATTACAGTTAATTGTTATTTCATCTCTATTGTGTGTTGAAATATAATTAAACTCAACGGAAATGGAGCCCTCGTAACGTGCAATGGAAAATTGTTTTTGTTTGTACATTCACTGCTAAAAACACATATTATTTCAATATTTCTGGTAAATCAGTAGTACAGTGGTGTGATTAGCATTTCGACATTGGAATGCGGAGTTTCCGAGTTCGAATCCCAATCAAGCTAAAATATATGTACTCACACATGTCTTATGGTGTAATACTATGGGGAATGGCAACCGAGTGGTTACGTATTTTCAGGTTACAAAAAAAAGCATTAAGAATCATGTGTCAAAAGCCTGTTAATTCACCTTGCAAGCAACTGTTTATTAATACGCAGGTACTAACTTTTCCTTGCATATTCATTTACAGCTGTCTAAGTTTTATAAAAAGCAATGGTAACATAGTTACTGAAAATAACGCTAACCATTCGTATGCGACTAGGCATAAAGACACAATTCGTCTCCCAAAAATGAGACTAAATATTTCTCAAAAGCAACCAATGTACATAGGAATAAAATTATATAACAAATTGCCAACATATGTTAAAGACATGTCTTTTAACGCCTTTTGTAATAAAATTAAGGAACACTTAGTTAATAATGCTTATTATAGTGTTAATGAATATTTTGAAGCCCATTTGGGCAATATGTGATTATTTGTATGTGACTTAGACTATATTACTCTGTGTAATCTCTTGTTCTCAATAAAACAATACAATACAATATATTATATATGAATTAGTACATTGCGGCTCGGTGAGTTCGGGCCCTGTTCTGTAATTGGGATTAAGTTCCTATTGTAACTTAAGTAGCATAAATAAATTAATAATCTGCTATTTCATTTATAATGCACAACTAAATATTTTGTGTATTTAATGCAGTTATACCAATCTATGATAACAACATGTCACCAAAAACCGTTTAAGAATGAAGCTCATTCTAGTATCAGTACAAATTATTCCCAGCTATATTCACAGTGTTAGATTATTGCCACATTCGGTGGTATTTTGACAGTCATAATTTTAATCTTGCTCGAAAATGGATGATGGCGATATTACGATATTACCTGTTGTTAAAAAAAATATGAAGAAACGAAGTAGATTTCTTCTTCTTCTTTTCCTTTCCCTTATACACTAAGGTGTCAAGTCCTCGATCCACTTCCGGAATTCGTTCCTGTTCAGCGCCAGTCTCCTTGCTTCTGATATTGTCTTGCCTTTTCTCTCCGCCACCTTTTCGATTGTATCCATCCAGGTCAACGAAGTAGACAAAAGAGTAAAATCCGAATAATAAATCAAAATTGTGTACATTTTTGACACATACAAATAAACAATTGTAAGAGAGATTCCGATAATAACCGAGGATTCCCGAAAGATCATAGCATATCATAAAAAATAAAATTTGGTCATTTCTAATGTTATGTTATGCTATGTAAATGAATTATAAAGTGGTATATGAACTTGTGTTTTCATATTTTCGTTATATTATGCTATGCTATGTAAACTATAAATCCAACTTATTGTCAAAACAGAGAAAGATTGTTCCACAATGGTTGTTTTGAAAACGACATCAGAAACGATTTCTTGTTGCATTGCCACGCCAAAAAATTATTCTGCAAAGAGATATTTTCCATACTAATTTTAAATGTCGACAATTCAACACAACCGTAGAATATATTATCTTGTAAATTAAAATTGGATTTCTTTTACAGTAATTAGTGATAAGACACCGTCACAAATACCTCTCTGCTTCATTCATTCGTGAAATAAGGTATACATAGATATTATTCATTATTATTTAAAATGTCTGATTAATAAAAATATAAGTTAAATCTTTAATATTTTACAATTTTGATTCAAATATATTTTTCGCTGAGTGTTTTTAAAATACAAATAATTTTTTTTACATATACTACAAATATTATTATAGTTTGTGGGAATCAAACTGAGGTTCTGAAATCCACAGTTCGACTTGCCGCATATTCCAGCATATTTTGAAGTAAAATGATTAATATATACAGCATTTGAAAAGGTCAAAACAAGATATAATCTCAAATAAATCAGTTTAAACATATGATTGTAACATGCGAGATAACATCCCATACACCGTGTGTTTCGCAAGCAACGCTAAGCTGAAAGCATTCTGTTGACATACAATAATGCGATTACATAGTTGCCCCCTGTATATATTGATCGGTCCGCCGTCTTTGGGTCTGAGTCACCGTTCACCCACACATGCACATACATATACACACGCGCCACTATTTACAAGTTACAATATCACCCTATCTAGTGGTGCGCGCGTCCAGAATTTTAATTCAGCTCGGTGTGCGGTGCGCTGCGCTGCGCTGTGTCTAACACCCTGTAGATATTCATAACCCGGTGAAGCGGAGAGCGTGATAAGTGAAGCACCCGGGACGTGGACTGTAGTCAAGGCTAAATTTAAAGCTCGTACAAGTGATGTGCTGTACTTGAAAATGAAATGAAGTCATTTTAGCTGTTGTTACATATTGTGCTCGAGTTTACTCTTGCATGAGGCAGACAAGAATTTTTTCATTAAGCAGTACAAGACTTTATTATTATATTGTCACAAGTAATCATTCACGACCTACTGATTTTATCGATAATTTCTCTTGACCTGTTTTGTACCAATCATAAAAATAAACATTTGAAAATTCAACCAATAAGCAGTTATAGGCTGATAAAATCCCGTTACTAGGGCAAAATCCCGTTGCTAAGATAAAATCTCGCCAAGTAAATGTTTTTCCTGAAACCGACAAGACAATGCCTGCTTTTCTGACCCATTTTTGAATGGAAAATAGATCATTACCAAAACAGTCAGGTAATAGTTATTTTTATAACAAGTGCCAAAAAAGGCTTATTACGTGCAAGTGCAGAATTTAACGTACGAGGCTTGCAGAGTGCGGAAATATGGACCAGCACGTAATCTTTTTCGGTACGTGTTATAAACAACATTTTTCCTACAATTGTGCGATTTAGAAAATCACTAAAATATTATCAGAATTTATAAAATTTTAATGATATTACACGAGAATGATGTTTCACGGCGTTGATATGGTTTGTTTGTTGATTGCTTGCACATTGTTCTACGTTATTTAAAAATATTTCACTAATTTTAAGATAACTTCTTCAAAATCGTCTAGATTGAAATACTACACTGAATGATTGTTCTTTATCATAGACTCCTCCAAAGGTAATTGGTGGATCTATTCTTGACAATGACAATCAACCTGCTGCTTGTACTTCTAAAACCGCCGAAATTGTTGTCAATAATATTACTGTTAATAATATGAACAGGTACGAAAAAAATGAATGTTTGTGTAGATAGTATAACAGTTTCCACTTCAATGTCAATATAAGCAACTGTAACAACGTGTTATTAATATACACAAACAAACAATATTATGTATTTCACTTACTCTTTTATAACACCATTTCTCGATATATTTTACTTTGTTCGGTTCTTTTTATTAATTATCATATTTAATAATAATATACTTGAATTCTTGTTTGCTCAATGTGATGTGTACAGATTAGATATACTGCAGTTTAAGGTTATGTTTATAAACATCAAAATATATCACTGTATATTTCTTCTCCGTCCATAAACGTATGTGCCTAAAATATGAAATTCCGTGATTTAAATCGCTCTCACTTATATTTTCTTTTAACAATTGCGTAAAGTACAAATTACTTTCAGCACTAGTATTTATTTGCTAACAGAAACACACTTGGTCTACATTTGTCTACTTTCCATACGTAACCAAGGCAATAATAGTTACGTAATAACAAAGAAATCGCACAGTTGTAGGAAATAGTTATTTTTATAACAAGTGCCGAAAAAGGCTCGTTACGTGCAAGTGCAGAATTTTAAAATATTTTACTAACGTCAAGACAATTTCTTCAAAATCGTCTAGATTGGAATAGTACTGTGAGTGATTCTTCTTTATCAAAAATATCTCTAAAGATAATTGAAGCTCCGGATCATGCTATGTTGCATCTATTTTCGACAATGACAGTCAACCTGCTGCTGGTACTTCTAAAGCCTCCGAAATTGTTGTCAATAATATTACTGTTAATAATTTGAACAGGTACGGAAGAAAGCAATGTTTCTTTAGACAATACAAAACATTCCACTTTACATTATGTCAATAGAAGCAACTGTAACAACTATGTTAATAATATACACACACAATAAATATTATGTATTTCACTTACTTGAAACCATTTATCGATACATTTTACTATATTCGGTTCTTTTTATTAGTTGTGTACAGATTAGATATACTGCAATTTAAGGTTATGTTTATAAACGTCAAAATATACTACTGCATATTTACTAGCGATGGCTCACTGCATCTTCTTCTTCTATAAGCGTCTGTGGCCAAAATATGAATTACGCGCTTAGCGCGAAATTTGAATCGCTCTCAAAAAAACTTTTTTTACAGTTGCGTAATGAAGCACTTTCCGCACTAGTGTTTCTTTGCTTTCGGAAGCGCACTTGGTCTGCATTCATCTACTTTCCATACGTAACCAAGGCAATAATAGTTACGTAATAACAAAGAAATCGCACAGTTGTAGGAAAACATTATTTTGAATGCTGCGATTATAAAAAGTACTTTTTCATATTTGACGGTGGTTTCAACAGTTTTTTATGTAACCTTGGATTCGAAGACTGCTGCCAATATGATTCATACCAAAAAAAATTAACATTTTTAATAACTTATGATTAATTATTGATTAAATTAAATGATTTTAGAAAAAATAATATATATAATACATCAGGAAAGTGTTTTTACTGGACTCGGCGACTTAAAATACTCAACCTAACGGCCTCGTATTTCAAACAGCCACTTCGTCCAGAAAAACATTACTTTCCTAACTTTTTTTGACAGAATATAAACACAATTACTTGGTGACGGGAGATTATCCTAGCAACGGGATTTCATCAGTATAAAACTGCGCTTAATGATTGAATTTTCAAATGTTTTGCAATATAAATGATTGAAAACAAGTGAACGGAAATTATCAAATCAAAACTATCTTGACAAGATATTTTTGATAGATCACGTTCTTACGGTAGTAGAAAAATATAGATTTTTTTCCCTTAAAGTATATTAGAACATTACAAATAGAATAAATTACATGAAAAAAAAGCTGGACAGCGCTTGCCGCCCCCATCTTGAGCTTACCTCGAGCGAGCGCGGCAACGTGATCGATACATTCATGTATCCAGAAATTCACACGCTTGTACAATTCCAATCGTATTTTATAAATTCAAATCATGTTTGCGCTACTAACTCATTTTTCTATAGTTACAGATCTTGTTTTTGGCACGATCAAATGAATTTACCGATTTTAGAGTGAATATCTTAAAAAAAAAAATGAAAATAAGCCCGTTATGATGTGATTATTACAACAGAAACTTAATTCCTTAAAGTTGAAATGAAGATAAAAGTAATTATAAAATATAATTCCATTTATTAAAAAATTTAAAGCGATTTATTCGCAGAATAATTTATTTAATTTATAATTTATTTCAGAACAAGATGCGTGTCTGCGAAATGTGAAATTATATTATGCGGTTACAAGACCAAGTAATCCAAGTCTCCTTACTGTTTCTTTTAGATATTGTTTAACATCATGACAATGAGACAAATAAAAATATAGAAAACAATAGATGAACCTTGTTTGTAAAAATATATTTATGCACAACCGGGCCGAAATTTATGTGTTTAAGCCCTAAAAATTGGGCATAAACACTTCTGGCCCTAGGACCATAAAAAAAATAATTTCGATGGATACATAAATAAAATGACAATTTTTGTTTATTGTGAATACTTGATTTTACAAAATGTCATTTTAACTTAATATAATCTATGTAATATTTTAATCTTTTGAACATATAATTAAATGTTATTTTGTTGTGCATTAAATATTGTATGTACCACGGGTGAAATTATCGTTTCTAACCCTGAGCATGTTAACCCTCGACGCTTTGAGCCTCGTGCTAATAATCATGCCGCGGGTCAGAAACTCCTGTTTTCACCCTTGATACATAAATAATTATTATGGCTCTTGAAGTTTTTGTCATTGTGAGGGTCACGTTTGGCTCTTCTGCTTCTAAAGTTTGCCTACCCCTGGTATAGAGTGTGTGATTATTTAACAGGTATTGCGGCAATATGACAACATACACACTTGAATATGAATCATAACAGTCCTTATTTAACTGTCATTTGGACATTTCGTCGTTATTTTCGTTTCGTAGCCATATTTTTCAGTAAAATCGATAGCGCAAAAAATTGTACACAACACTCGACCGTTAAGTGCTTTGAAGAATTGAAAATAAAAAAAATAACTTGCCTCTGCGGGTCAAGTGTTTATAACTTTTTCTCGTCATGTTATAAGGCACTTACCGATATTGTATTTCAGGTGATTTTGTCGATAACTTCTCTTTTATCTTTTCTATTATCACTTATGACATGGCGAAGTAGATATACTCGTATATTCCTCTAGAACTTGTTTTTACGGTTTAATACAGTCTAGAGTTATTTTAGATTTATTTACTCAAGATTTGAAACTAACTGCCATAAATATGCCTTAAATTATATATTCCAGCGATTGTGAATCTTTTACTCAATACGGACCACAAAATTTAACAATTAGTGCAAGTCTAAAGTAGTGGTGGGATCCGGATCCGAATAGTTTCGGTTTCGGATCCAAAAATATCCGGATATCCGGATAATTGAATGTTGAACTATCCGGATCTCGGATCCAAATCTCAGTAACGGATTTTGGATCCGGATCTGGGTATCGGATTTTGGATCCGGATATGAGTATCGGATTGTGAATCCGGATCTGAGTATCGGATTTTGGATCCGGATCTGAGTATAGGATTTTGGAGCCGAATCTGAGTATTGAATTTTGGATCCGAATCTTAGTATTGGATCTCGAATCCGGATCCAAATGTCGAATCTTGGAAACGGATTTGAGCATCTGATCTTAGATTCGAATGTGAGTATGAATATGGAATTTTAGATATGGAATTTCAGTATCCGGATCGGTTCTCTTTAAATATTCTGAGTAAAACCAAATAAATGTGATTATGAAATAATCCACAAAGCATTTTCGTTTCATGTAATTAGCATCGGCTAACAAGGCAATTTCACAGAAATAGTAGGTAAGTAGGTAACAAAAACCATCCCTTTTATGTGAAACACGTGCTCGATGTAAATAAATATGTATTCATAAATAAGAAAAATAGGAAAAAAATTTCCATCACTTGTTTCGTAATTCCACAAAGGTTTTTACAGCACGTTTGCATCAACTTCTCAGGTCATCAACAAACGGCTGGTCAGTTCAGCTTTAACCATAGACGTACGTTTCGTCCTTCCGGACTCATCAGTATGGTGCGATCATATATCCAACTAGATCAACTAGGAACTAGTGGATTGTGATACCGACTTAGCTGAACTGACTGATGTTAACCTATCTACAACGATAACATGACATGAGAGCTATGGAGCCACTCGTGGTGCCATCTACCGACAAAATCGCAAACTGCTTGACAGCTATTGAAATAAAACAAAAGACAAAATGTCTATTGCGATGTGGAATTGAGTCTTAATAAATACGAAAAATAGGAAAAAATATGTATTCGCTACCTGCAATGAACCTGTCTAAAGCTTAAGTTACATTATACTTTATTCGTCTAGATCCATGTTAGATTCTTTGTTAAATTTTCATTTGAGCTTCGATTTGCATATTTGATTTTAAAATCATTCGTCCATAATCAAGTAATTTCGACTCTTTACGAAGTATTCCAAATTGACAACTTTACTGCATTTTGAGAAGTTGAGGTTATACTTTTGCATTTGAAGCTAGAACTGGCTAGCAGATCTCGGCAAGCTACTTAAAAAAGTAGCTAAGCTACAGCTACAGCTATTCTTTAACAAAGTAGCTCAGCTACAGCTGTAAGCTACATGTTGTAAAATATAGCTAAGCTACAGCTAAAAGCTTTCGTTCAAGTAGCTGTTAAATTTATCTAATTTTTTCAATTATTGTGAATTAATTAAATTTGCCATTGTCATATGATCAGTTGATCAATCTTTTGTTATACTGACTGTTAATTTACTATTATGTATTAATTAACAGTCACATTAACAGAAGATTCCTAAACAGTCAATGTTTAGTTCATCTAATATTTAATACAAAACTAGGATAGGTTAAGAACAAGTGAAAAATAAAATATGTTAATAGATTTACACTATATAATAACTTGTTGTCCTACAGTTATAGAAAACAATAAAGAAGATACAATTCAAATACAAAACAAAAATAAATAGGTATTTCTTAATGAACAGTGGTAGCTTTAAGCTACAAAAAGTAGCTTTGGGCTACAAAAAGTAGCTTAGGGCTACAAAAAGCAGCTTTAAGCTACAAAAAGTAGCTTTAAAAGTAGCTTCAGTTGTTTTAGCTAAAAGAAAAATAAATACTTCGCTACAAACTACAACTACTATATTTTTTCACATTTAGCTAAGCTACAGCTACAGCTAAGGTAAACGTAGCTAAGCTAGTAGCTAGCTACTGCCCAGCTCTGCTGACTAGGAACTTTTCGAATGAAACTCGTACTAGAATCTAGACGAAAAAATTATAATTTAAGTCAAGCTTAAGCACTGTTTTTGACTTTGTAAATGCGATATAGGGATAATATATGAAATTTAAAAAGTGTATTTTCGTAAAAAAAAATATTTTATTTTAATTCAAAATTTTTGTTGATATAAAAATACAATTTTTTTAATAATAATAATATTTTAGGAATTGTTTTCTTTTTTAAAATATAAATAAAATCAAAGATTAAAATATGTATTTGGTTGTAAATCAAATTGACAATTTTCTGTTTATAAAGCCGACATGTACAACCACGCAACCAAACAGTTGACAGATATTGGCTGTGATAAACAGTAACAAGGTAGATGTCAACATACAAATTAATTTTTATTAATTATCTCCCTTTTACAACGACATTAATAACTGTCGAGAATTAAAATCGATGTAAAATTACTTATACTAGAACAATATACAATTTCACATCATAATTTTTAGTTACATGAAGTTTTTATATAAAATTAAAATAAATAAATATATCATCACACCTTTAGGTGTAACAATATAATACCGTACCTGATCTCGGTAAGTGATATATTTACGCGCGTAAAGTGTGACTACCACTCGTCAAATCACGTTCACCAAAAAAGTTAGTGGAGGAGGGTCACAGGACTAATTTTAATTTGATGAAAATTGTTTGTCGGCTGGAGGAATCGAATCAAAATTCTCAAATCCATAGCCCGACTCAATACCACTGAACCACAAGCTTCTATATAATATAGTAATTTTTATTTGTTTAGAATCATTTTATTAACTTAAACTTTGTACCGCCAACGTTTCAACAAGAAACAAACAAAGAATATGAGTTGCTAAGGCAACGACCATTGTTTTATTAGTTGTTATTGATTTGAAGTTATTTTCTTGTAGAATAAAAATAAATAAATATATCATCACGCCTTCTACCTATTACTGGGTGTGGCACTCTGCTGAAGCAGATCTCGGTAAGTGATATATTTTGCGCGTGAAGTGCGGTTACCAGTCGTCAAATCACGGCCCCCAAACATGTTAGTGGTGGAGGAGCCACAGCGATAGCTTTTTCAAATTATGAAAATTTGTCGCTTGTGGGAATCGAACCAGGGACCTCAGGATCCACAGGCCGACTTCATACCACTGAGCTAGCCATCCCATAATTTTCTTGTAACGACGTTAAAATGCAAACTTATTTTTCGTCCGATATTTATAAAGTATAACACACTTCTTAATTATATTAAAGTCATATATTTAATTTAATAAACAATAAAATCTTACCAAACTTAAATACATAAATACAAGTTGCTAAATTGGTGACACCGACGTCATTTTAATTAATTAAAAAATTGGATAATCTTTTTTTGTCAACAAAATGCATATTATATGCGCTTTTTTTATAATCAAGACCTCAGAGTTAACATTCACAAAGAGGTGGCCACCGTGGTCATGACCTAGATCAAATTAATCCGATTTTGTAAATGTCTTACTTTGCAGCTGCAACTGCAATAGTATAATGAAAAACAAGTGCTACATTGACCCTTATAGTAATATGAGTACAGTTTGTGTAACGAGTCGCAGGCGAGTTGTACAGAATACGAATATTACAATTGGTCAATGTAACATGTGTTTTTCATACTATTTTTCCTCTATAGCATTCATTTACTTTTATTTCAAAATTTTTATTTAAAAAATAATAAAATTTCAAGGCGGTAATACTGATAGATTCAGTAAACATGTGCAATTTAATTTATTTTGACATTTATTAATTAGGTTAGAGTTCAAATTCATAATTATCTAAGTTATGTTAGAAGACTTTAATTTTTAATAAAGAAAATAATAAAATAATATAAATATATCATCACGCCTTCTACCCATTACTGGGTGTGGTACTCTACCGAAGCAGATCTCGGTAAGTGATATATTTTTGCGTGTGAAGTGGGGTTACCAGCCACCAAATCACGGCCTCCAAAGATGTTAGTGGAGGGGGAGTAGTATTAATGTGGTGAAAATGTTTGTCGCCAGTGGGAATCGAACCAGGGTTCTTAGGATCCACAGGCCGAGACGATAACCACTGTGCCACCTACTCCTACTTAATAAAGAAGTGTTTTGCAATTTAATGTAATTATTTTATTAAATCAGAAAAATAATTTTACATGAGCTATCAATAACAGCTAAAATGAGAGATTTATGTTCGACATTTTTACACCTAAGCTAACTCAACAACTTCACAAAAAGAAAAATCTTCAAAAACAATTGCACAAAATTGAATTATGAAACGTGTTCTTTATACTATTTTTTCTATTGAGGTAATTTTATAATTTTAATAGATTTTTAAAAACTGCGACTTGTCAAAAATATAAATAGGTGTTTTTTATCATTCGTGTTGGTAGCGTTACTCATAACACAGACAATTGAAATATCATTCTTTTTGACAATTAATCAATATTTTTTTCCTACAACTGTGCGATTTCTTTGTTATTACGTAACTATTATTGCCTTGATTACGTATGGAAAGTAGATGAATGCCGACCAAGTGCGTTTCCGAAAGCAAAGAAACACTAAGTGCGGAAAGTGCTTCATTACGTTAAGTTTTTTTTAGAGCGATTTAAATTTCGCGCCAAGCGCATAATTCATATTTTGGCCACAGACGCTTATGGAAGAAGAAGATGCAGTGAGCCAGCGCTAGTAAATATGCAGTAGTATATTTTGACGTTTATAAAAATAACCTTAAATTGCAGTATATCTAATCAGTACACAACTAATAAAAAGAACCGAACAAAGTAAAATATATCGATAAATGGTTTTAAGTAAGTGAAATACATAATATTTATTGTGTGTGTATATTATTAACACAGTTGTTACAGTTGCTTATATTGACATAATGTAAAGTGGAAACTTTTGTATTGTCTAAAGAAACATTGATTTCTTCCGTACCTGTTCATATTATTAACAGTAATATTATTGACAACAATTTCGGTGGCTTTAGAAGTACCAGCAGCAGGTTGATTGTCATTGTCGAAAATAGATCCAATATAGCATGATCCGGAGCTTCAATTTATCTTTGGAGGTGTTTATGATAAAGAAGAATCACTCACTGTACTATTCCAATCTAGACGATTTTGAAGAAATTATCTTGACGTTAGTAAAATATTTTTAAATAATGTAGAACAATGTGCAAGCAATCAACAAACAAACCATAGCAACGCCGTAAAACATCGTTCTCGTGTAATATCATTAAAATTTTATAAATTTGGATAATATTTTAGCGATTTACTAAATCGCGCAGTTGTAGGAAAAATGTTGTTTATAACTATTCTGTATTGTGAATGTTTTGAATTTTGTCTGATTCTAGCATATTCTGTGAGTAATATTTCAACATCAAGAGTTTACAATTTTAAGGTTATGTGTCATTCATCTGTCAGATTTAAAAGCATTCATACCACTCCTACAAAATAAAAAGCGCCAAAAACAGTGCGCTTATACATCTCCTTAGCAACGTGTTTACAGTGCGTTTATAGAGCTATAAAAACACCGAAATAGAAAAAAATAATTTTATGCATATGTTTTAGCCCTAAAAATCGGGCTTAAACGCTTCTTTTTGGTCCTAGGGCCATAAAATACTTTTTTTGGCCCTAAGGCCATAATTTTTTTTTCAAAATGTCATTTTATCATAAATGTACCTATATGAATCTTTTGAACACAAAATTAGATGTTATTTTGTTGTGTTTAAAATATATACCTACAAAAAGTACTATTATTATTATTTTATTTATTCTTTTAATTCTGGAAATTTACTGATATCTTATTGTTAGTTGAAATTATTAACATTGAATAAAATAACCACAAGGTAGATGGTTTTTTTGTACATGATATGATAGAAAAATACACCAAAAGTATGTTTTCGGTGTAACTACTTATCTTCTTTGCTTTATACCTTTCACAAAATTCGAAGTAGATTTTTTTTTCATATAGTTATTTTGAAATTAACGGCAATAATTTCAGAATCGCATTATTCGCAGTTTCTGTTACATCAGGCGGAGTACAAGCCAATTCATTATCGCTGCTATACTCCATTCCCTGTATGAAAACGATGACGTCATATTCGGTATCCATGTGGTTCAAGATTTTGTACTTAAAACGTTTACATTGGTATTGGATTGACATTTTTAAAACATAACCTAAAAATTAAATGTCAAATTAAAATATTTATTACTTTACAAAATTTAATTAGTTTATAATGAAACCAAATTCTGCATATATTAAATAAAAATCAAATATAAATTTATCTTAACGCACGAAAAATATTACCTACCTTATTATAATATGTAATTTTGTAAAATAAAACTCAAAGGAATATGCATTTTTATATGTATTATTATTATATATAAATAAATAATATTTGAAAATACAAAATACAATACACATTACCTCTTGTATTATAGTTAAATTAATTAAAGGTTCTCGATTCTCTAACTCCAACGCAAAATAATCATGAAGATGACACACGCATTTCTGCATTTGATTACTCAAAATTTTTGTAGCCATTTCTTATTTCTCAGTCTGCATGTATCAAAAATGTCACAAACTTAGAAATGACAGGTGAGAAAATAACTAAATCTTGACCATAGGTCTCTATTTTTATTTTATAAATAAATGTGAACAAAGTAAATGTAAATTTTTGTATTAGTAAGAACTGTCATACGTTTTCATTAAAATAATAAATGTGATAGAACGTGAAAAAACATGAAACGTGTGTCTTAACTTATTAAGACATACGTTGTCTCATTCGCATAGGTACGAATAATATTATTAAAAAAAGATAGCTATATTTCAACGTATCTATGATAACATCGTCCACATATGACGTCATCGTTTTGATACAGGGAATGGAGTATATCACTCATTTTCACAAAATGCAGAAGTAAACAAACTGATTGTTTGCTATGGATACATAAACAAAATTATAATTTTTGTTTATTGTGAAAACTTGATTCTGAAAAATGTCATTTTGACATAAATATACCTATTTTAATATCTAAAATTAAATGTTTTCTGTTGTGCATAAAATATTGTATTGGGTGAAATTAGCGTTTCTGACCCTCGGCATGTTATTAGCGCTTTGCCGCGGGCCAGAACCGCCTGTTTTCACCCTTGGTACATAAATAACTATTGTAAACGCAATATAGGAAAAAATATTTTTTTCCTACAACAGTGCGATTTCTTTGTTATTACGTAACTATAATTGCCTTGGTTACGTATGGAAAGTAGATGAATGCAGACCAAGTGCGTTTCCGAAAGCAAAGAAACACTAGTGCGGAAAGTGCTTTATTACGTAACTGTCAAAAGAATATTGTTTTGACAGCGATTTAAATTTCGCGCCGAGCGCGGAATTCATATTTTGGCCACAGACGCTTATGGAAGTAGAAGATACGGTGAACCAGCGCTAGTAAATATGCAGTAGTATATTTTGACGTTTATAAACGTAACCTTAATTTGCAGTATATCTAATGTGTAGACAATTAATAAAAAGAACCGAACAAAGTAAAATATATCGATAAATGGTTTTATTTAAAGAGTAAGTGAAATACTTCATATTTATTTTTTGTGTATATTATTAATACAGTTGTTACAGTTGCTTATATTGACATAATGTAAAGTGCAAACTTTTGTGTCTAAAGAAACATTGATTTATTCCGTACCTGTTCATATTATTACCAGTAATATTATTGGTAACAATTTCGGAAGCTTCAGAAGTACCAGCAGCAGGTTGATTGTCATTGTCGAAAATAGATCCAACATAGTATGATCCGGAGCTTCAATTATCTTTGGAGGTGTTAATGATAAAGAAGAATCACTCACTGTACTATTCCAATCAAGATGATTTTGAAGAAATTATTTTGACGTTAGTGAAATATTTTTAAATAACGTGCAAGCAATCAACAAACAAACCATAGCAACGCCGTAAAACATCGTTCTCATGTAATATCATTAAAATTTTATAAATTTTATAAATTTTAATAATATTTTAGTGATTTACTAAATCGCACAGTTGTAGGAAAAATGTTGTTTATAACACGTGCCGAAAAAGGTTACATGCTCGTGCAGATTTAAATTCTGCACTTGCACGTAACGAACCTTTTTCGGCACTTGTTATAAAAATAACTATTAAATGTACCTACCACAAAAAAAATATAAGTAAATTAAATATTCTATAAAAAATCGTTTCGCATTTCAAAACAGAATTGTCCATTTATTTAGTCGTTCATTGTTTACTCATTACACATATTTTTAATTACAAAATAGAGAACAAAAAATTCGCTCTATTAACAATGCACCAAATTAAATAATTCATCCAATCCTTTTGTTCGCTCCATTATTGCACAATGGTGTATTCTGTGCGCAAACTCATTCCCAATTCAAAATTTCGTCGGTAGTGAACAAAAACCTCATATAAAATTTATTAACGCGATCGTTAAACGTAATTACCATTGAAGTTAGGTTAGGTTAGGTTAGGACGTACATGACACGAACATTCTAATGAGCAGACAATTCCTTTTAGTTCGAATGTACGCACTTAGAATGTGTAGTCGTCTGAATTGGTAATCACGGGTAACATTGCGTTGCTTCCGTTTCTGAATACTTTCACGCCTCGTCGCACGGGGTTTTAAATGAAGACGAACTACGGAACCGGCTATTGATAGATCCGGATGCGAATTATTATATTCTACCTGCATTCAAGTTTTCACAAAACGTGCAAAAAATTTAATATTGGAAACGAAAAGTGAGAATGAATGGCAGGTTTTGCAAATACGAGGGGATGTATTGGTTTTATAAGTTGCGAAGACGGCTATACAGAATCATATCCTACTTCAGATGAGATCATATCAAAATGGGAAGATAATTACGTTGTCATTGACAATGCAACATACATATACAGAGTGTGAAATAAGTAAGGAATATTGATATTATCTCCTGACATATGGGGTGGCTAGCTCAGTGGTATGAAGTCGGCCTGTGGATCCTGAGAACCCTGGTTCGATCCCCACAGGCGATAAACAATTTTCATAATTTCAATTATTTTAGATAATTTTTGATGAATTGGATGAAATGGTTAGGTAGGTCAGCTGGCTTGTGAATTTAAGAAGCTCGATTCGATTCCCACAGTCAACAAACAATTCTCTCCACATTAAAATTACCCCTGTGTCTCCTCCACCACTAACATCTTTGGGGGCCGTGATTTGACGACTGGTAACCGCACTTCACGCGCAAAATACAGAGTGATCAAAAGGAATTGTTACAGTTGGCAAAAAAAAAACTACTTGAAATTGGTAAGCCTGATACATAAATTCATTTCCTGTTGTTGACAGTGATATTTAAATTTAAATTTGAGTACATTTATTATTACATTTATTTCTAAAGTATTTCTATTACTTAAAAAGTCAAAATTCTATTTGCTGTCAGACTCCTGACATAACCTATTTGTATTTATTTGAAATGTCAAATAGCATTTCCGCCTTTATCTGACGTTGTGCCAACTGTGGAATAAAAAGATCTCTGGAATTGTATTGACAACTATAACAATTCCTTTTGATTACCCTGTATATCACTTATCGAGATCTGCTTCGGCAGAGTGCCACACCCAGTAATGGGTAGAAGGCGTGATGATATATTATTTTATTTATTTATCTCCTGAAATAATAATTTAATCTAAATAATGAAAAAAAAACACGTTTCGAAGGTTTATGATTGCGGATATTTTGGCAAGATTTATATCGATAGTCACTTGTTCACAGTGAAGAGAAACAATATTTTTATTTTAAATGGCATACTAAGATTTTTCTGATTCTATTCAAAAGAGTAATTATTTCTCTATACTTTATCTTCTATATATATAAAAATTAATGTTTGTTTGTCTGTTTGTTTGTTTGTCCCTTATGCTTTGCTAAGTTGTTGTGTGCACCCCCGAGAAGGTTTCTGACTTAGCACAAGTCCAATCCGCCATCTTGAAACAAAATGGCCGCTAGCTATCTTGAAAAGTACTACACTGATTCGATTCAAATTTGGTATAGACATAGACGGGAATCAACTTTAACATATAGGCATAATAAAGATTCAATCCGCCATCTTGAAACAAAATGGCCGCTAGCTATCTTGAAAAGTACTGCATTGATTCGATTAAAATTTGGTATAGACATAGACGGGAACCAATCTTAACATGCAGGTATAATAAAGCTTCAGTCCGCCATTTTGAAACAAAATGGCCGCTAGCTATCCTGAAAAGTACTGCACTGATTCGATTCAAATTTGGTATAGACATAGACGGGAACCAATATTAACATATAGGTATAATAAAGCTTCAGTCCGCCATCTTGAAATAAAATGGCCGCTAGCTATCTTAAAAAGTGCTGCACTGATTCGATTCAAATTTGGTACAGATATAGACGGGAACCAATCTTAACATACAGGTATAATAAAGCTTCAGTCCGTCATCTTGAAACAAAATGGCCGCTAGCTATCCTGAAAAGTACTGCACTGATTCGATAAAAATTTGGTATAGGTACAGACGAGAACCAATCTGAAGAAATAGGTATAATAAAGCTTCATTCCGCCATCTTGAAACAAAATTGCCGCTAGATATCTTGAAAAGTACTGCACTAATTCGATTCAAATTTGGTATAGTCAATTACGGGAACCAATCTTAATATATAGGTATAATAAAGCTTCATTCCGTCACCTTGAAACAAAATGGCCGCTAGCTATCTTGAAAAGTACTGCACTGATTCGATTCAAATTTGGTATAAGCATAGACGGGAGCCATTCTTAACATATAGGTATAATAAAGCTTCAGTCTGCAATCTTGAAACAAAATGGCCGCTAGCTATCTTGAAAAGTACTGCACTGATTCGATTCAAATTTGGTATAGACATAGACGGGAACCAATCTTAACATGCAGGTATAATAAAGCTTCAGTCCGCCATTTTGAAACAAAATGGTCGCTAGCTATCTTGAAAAGTACTGCACTGATTCGATTCAAATTTGGTATAGGTACAGACGAGAACCAATCTTAACATATAGGTATAATAAAGCTTCAGTCCGCCATCTTGAAACAAATTGGCCGCTAGCTATCCTAAAAAGTACTGCATTGATTCGATTCAAATTTTGTATAGACATAGACGGGAACCAATCTTAACATATAGGTATATTAAAGCTTATTCCGCCATCTTGAAACAAAATGGCTGCTAGCTATCCTGAAAAGTACTGCACTGAATAAATTCAAATTTCGTATAGGCATAAACGAGAATAAATCTTAACATACATGTATAATAAAACTTCAGTTTGCCATTTTAAAACAAAATGGCTGCTAGCTATCTTGAAAAGAACTGCACTGATTCAATTGAAATTTGGTATACGCATAGATGGGAACCAATCTTAACATATAGGTATAATAAATCTTGAGTCCGCCGTCTTGAAACAAAATGGCCGATAGCTATCCTGAAAAGTACTGCACTGATTTGATTCAAATTTGTTATAGACATAGACGGGAACCAATCTTAACATATAGGTATAATAAAGCTTCTGTCCTATGCCATTCGAATTCAAACGTTTGCAGTTTCTGGTACGACTCGCATTTGCAATGACCATCAACAAAGCACAGGGAGAATCGCTACAATTGTGTGGACTAAAATTGGAAAATCCATGCTTCTCACATGGACAGCTGTACACAAACACTTTCTTTGAGTTGCAATGCAACACATGTCGGGTACACGTATTAAATTGTAGACCACGCGAACGAAGTCGCGGGTAATAGCTAGTATTTTATAAAATCACAAAATTGAGGTTTTATTAGTCCGTAAATTAAAAATAAAATAAATATAAATATATCATCACGCCTTTTACCCATTACTGTGTGTGGCACTCTTCCGAAGCAGATCTCGGTAAGTGATATATTTATGCACGTGCGATTTCCAGCCGTCAAATCACGGCCCCAAAAGATGTTACTGGTGGGAGAGCCACAGGGGTAATTTTAAATTGGTGAAAATATTTTGTCGGCTGTGGGGATCGGACCAGGGTTCTTTGGATCCACAGGCCGACTTGATATCACTGAGCCGTTACTTCATATAATTAAATTAAATAAAAATAATTTTTTTAAATAAAGCAATTTACAACCAACTAACAAAACTTTTCAAGAAGATTTTTTTTTTTTTTACTTTATAATGAGACAAACAAAAAGTCTCGAAACGTCGTCACTCATTGTGCGTTTGTAAACTTTTAATTTTACCAAGCCAAGTTATCCAAACAATTGAGTAGAATATTTATTTTTACCTTTAATACTCCTATTTAATTATTTTTTTATACAAACAAATAAAAAAATTATAATACTTTTGTCAACGGCCATGGCTGCACTCGTTGGAACTGATCTAAGCGATAACGCGAGTTAAGTAAGGTTGCGCGCGGGTAGTACTTGGATGGGTGACCGTCCAGAGAAAACCCGCGTTGCTGTTGACCATAATACCTAAAACGCAGATCAGGGCGGAATGGCGGCATATGACCTAAGTAGTTGGTCCGCCGAAGAAGCCACAGAAAAAGAAAAAATACTTTATTAAAAAAAAATTGAATACTGTAATTGAGATTAACTTCCTATTGTGCAGAGTACCTAACAAATAAATTATTCCATCTCAATTTTTTTAAATAGGGAATATTTATTTTTCGATATATTTGTATGGAATCAAAAAATAAAAACATGCCATGTAAAAAAAAAGATCGTCACCTTCACTGTGAAAAAGTGACTATCAATAAAAAATATTAGATCAAATGAATATGCGCTCATAAGCTCTTGAAACGTTTTTCTTTTTTTTTTAATCATTTAGATTATATGATTATTTCATGAGATAATATCAATATTCCTTACTTATTTTACAGCCTGTATGTATAGCTACTAAATAACAATTTCAAGAAGAACACATGGCTTTTTAACTAATAAAAAATTATAGCAACCACTATCAAAAACACACTTCAAGTTAAAAATAATAGAACAGAAAATATTATTTATAAAAGAGAATGTAATAATTTTGCAGGAATGAACGCTACATAGTTCATATCAGATAGGAAGATATTGCGTCATTGGATGTATTTGTAGTACAAGATCAGAGCCGTTACTAGCGATTATTGAGCCCGAAGCAAGAATAAAAAATCTGGTGTGAGCACCACATGACTTTCTTATACACAGCATATTTAATATTTCATTAATTATTGATAAATTAAATGGTTTCAGAAAAAATAATGTATATAATACGTTAGGAAAGTGTTTTTACTTGAATCTGTTGATTAAAATACTCGACCTGCGGCCTCGTATTTCAAACAACCGCTTCGTCAAGTAAAACATCGTTTTCCTGATTTATTATGTAATATACTATTATAAGTCAGCTTTCAATTTTGGCACAGTAATGCTTAAGAGATATAATTTCAAACTATTTTTACAGAACAGGTGTAACTGACAGAATTTAATTTTGTTTCCACATCTTAACATAGTCTTAGTTATAGTTTTTCGACATAACCTTGAGAGTTTATCATATGTGAATATAGCTGAGCGTTTCCAGCTACTGTTTTAGTCTTAGTCTTTGTCTTAGTCGCTGCACATAAACACAAAGTTTGCAGACTTCATATTTTCGACATAGTCTTTCGGCGCTGTTCTGTAAGAGAGAGTTTAGCTGCGGTAATCTCTTATTATGTCATTAGGTTTCTGTGGGGAATACGATAAATATAGACAATAGAATAAAAATAGTAATAATTTCAACTGTGAAAAAAATAAAAATTACTGGATTAATAGCAACAACAAAATTAACATATCAAAAAGAAATTATTTAGTCGCTGTCATTTTAAAATTTATTTCTTTTCTTTAATTTTATAAGTATAATTGCGATTCAATCATATTTTAATAATATAAATAATATAAATGGGGTGGCTAGCTCAGTGGTATGAAGTCGGCCTGTGGATCCTGAGAACCCTGGTTCGATTCCCATAGGCGACAAACCATTTTCATAATTTCAAAAGCTACCCCTGTGGCTTCTCCACCACTAATATCTTTGGGGGCCGTGATTTTACAGCTGGTAACCGCACTTCACGCGCAAAATATATCATTTACCGAGATCTGCTTCAGCAGAGTGCCACACCCAGTAAGGGGTAGAAGGCGTGATGATATATTTATTTATTTATTTTTTAAAAAATCAGTTTTGAAATTTAAATTCCTATATTCGAAATATTCTGGTTTGTTCACTACACAAATGTCTCAATTTTTTTAAATTATTTTGAAATTGTATAAATTAATTAAACTAGTGCTTAATTTTAATAGTAATTACTGTTCCTCCTTAATAATTTCATGTAATTTTTAAAGTATTTCAAATAGTTTTATGCAATTATTTTCTCATTTAAGTAAACAAACCTTTACTAGAATATTGAATTAAGGTTATGTTTATGTTAAAAGCTGGAAATGGCTGGAATTTTTCCGACATAAACAGAAACAAAAAACCAAAAACAAAGACTAAAACAGAGACTATGTTAAGATGTACAAACGTAGCTTAACAACTAAAATATTGTACAATGCACGCAAGGAAACAGTTTTTACCATGCTAGTATTATAAACTACTATAGGTGTGTAGTTCGTGAACGAACTAGTTCATATGAACTTTTCCTTATAGTGAACGACGCGAACTAGTTCGTTAGTTTATTAAAGACTAGTTCACTGCGAACTATTGGGATATGAGTCACCAGCACGGTGGCACGGCGGCACGGCCGATGAGGTCGAACGAAAGCGGAGAACGGAGACAAGTGAACGAGTGAACGAGAGTAATTACTTCGTTCGTTCGTGTCATAAATATTATTTTTAAATAGTAATTTTTAATTTCTTTCATTTGCTCTTATTTTAGATATTGTCTTTATTGTTGTTTTCTTATTTTTATAATTTCATTTTGTGTATGTTTCATTTATTTAAAAATACAACTGTAAAAAACCAATTTTGTCTTTTATTTTTTTCTTCTTTCATACTTGCTGTCAAATTATACTAGAACCAGATCCTAAAAATTCACTTGTTCTCGCTCGTGCATTTCCGATTTCCATTCATCATAGTCTTAAAAATTTCGTGAACGAATGTGAACTAATGAACTAATTCAGAGAACTAATCTTTTTGATGAATGAGAACGAATGAACTAGTTCACTCAAATGAACTAGAATTCCCATCTCTATAAACTACTATACTTACCAAAATCTGTTATGGTGGAGTAAAAGGCGTGATGATATATTTTTAATTATTAAAAAAAAAAAAATTTTACTGCATTTTACAATATAAATATATGTCACCTATTGAGATCTACTATACTACCACTTCATTCCGAAACAGAGCATAAATTTAAAAATTATACGATTTATTTGAATTGTATAAACTTTTTATCAATTCGAAGTCATATTTTGTATCCGGAAATGGAATCCAGTAGGGTAAGATAATTACAAAATTTGAGCGGAAAACAAATGCAACCGAAATCACGCAAGCGCAGCCGGAAGTCTGCAATCATTCCGCCAAAATTCCATAACCGGAAGGAACATATTTCGTGGTTGCTAGTTAGATTCCTAGTTTACAACCAGTAGGTTTCAACCAAACTTGCTGGAGGTCAACTCAATTAACTGATTTGCTCTTCGTTATATTCACACAAAACTTCAGCCCACACATGTTGCCAAATCACCGAACATAGCGGCAACGATGAAAAGATTAAGCTAAAGAGGTTATATCTGTCACGTCAAAATGTCAAGCGAAATTGACGAAGCAAACTTTTCTGTTATATATTGAAGGTCTGATAAAGACATTTTGTGAAAATGATGCCAGGAAATTTCGTCTCTATCGGGAATTGAGATATTCATATCGAATAATAAAGTCAGAATCGTATATTAATATTTAACTGAAATTCCAATACATCACTTCTCGTCGACAAACAACAGAACGCACCCTGACTGATAAAATAAACAAACACGAAAAAATAGCACAAAGCAAAACCAAAATGACAGCAAACGCTAACATGAAATGAGACACAATAATACGTGTGAAATGAGACACAATCGTTTCATCGAGGAACTCCTCGATGGAAATAGAGGCGCCTCTATTTTTCATCGATGACGGGTGCGTTCTGTTGTTTCATCGATGAGTTCCTCGACGCTCATTCATGCTCCTCGACCAGTGCGCCATTAGTAGCGTTCGATTTGCAAACAATCTCACCTCAGTTCATTTCAACTGAGTTGAGATTCTCTGAAATGAGATGATATTTTTTCGATGACAAATCGAACGGGTTTTGACAGGTCTGAACTGAGTCGGTTACGTGACGAACATTGTAGTATCATTTCGCGGACAACACATGATTTGCTAGATGTTTTTGTTGGCAGTTAGCTGCGAGATATGATTTATAATAACATGTACAATTTAAAAAAAATATTAAATAACTTCCAAATATTCAAACTACAAACAAAACATAACGAATTCTACCCCCACTCTTAACTGAGTAGAAAATCTCAGTACGCACCAGTGAAATAGGTAGTGCAGCATCGGCAAGGGGGGAAGTGAGTGTCTCACTTGATCTCAGTTATGTCAGTGCAAATAGAACAGCACAAAAAAGCTGTCAAACTGAGGTGAGGTGAGATGAACTGAGATTTGGTGCAAATCGAACGCTACTAATAATACGTGTGAAATGAGACACAATCGTTTCATCGAGGAACTCCTCGATGGAAATAGAGGCGCCTCTATTTTTCATCGATGACGGGTGCGTTCTGTTGTTTCATCGATGAGTTCCTCGACGCTCATTCATGCTCCTCGACCAGTACGCCATTGGCATTAGTAAGCAAAAAGCGATTTATTGCTTGGTCCACTGAACGGTTTACTCGTTTCGCTACATTTTCAAGACCAAGTTGTACCGAACAAGACATCGTGAAATGTGTTCGGATAATGATAAATAATATAAGTGCGCACGTTGTATGTACTTTTTATGCGTTTTGACTTTTGACAGATTGAAATTTGCGCTAAAAATGTTCAGCCAAGTTTGTGTTGGTGATATTATGCTATTGTTTGGAATATGGAATTCAATAAATATAAATTTTTAAGAACCATGATGGCACATTCACTAAAACTGATGACGGCTATTTTATAGCCCTTGATAATAATAGTAATCATACCGATAATAGCTTGATATAGATCAATCTCATGATCTACGAAAAGCTGAATATATTCGTTTTCCATTTTTTATGTATGTAAATTATTTATTGTCTGTCAACTATCAAAATAGTTTCGATCTTTCAAGTTATAAACTTACAATTTGAAATTCCCACAAAAAATACGTTTTTTTAGACGACCACTTATGAAAATAACCATAACAACATCATAAACTACTACGGAAAGTTGAAAATAACATGCACTGATATGTTAGCATACCGTACACTTCTAACATATCAGGTGAAGTTCCACTGATTGACATCAGATGGAGTTACGATGAAAGAAAATAATAAAATAAATAAAAAGAATTTATATTATCATTTGAATCGATGTTTTGGCAGATTTTTCAACATATTTGCACAGATAAATCTTATTTTTTAAAAATTAATAATCACTTATTTACTAATATTTTAGCATTATTTAATATTTTGACATTACGGTTAGTACAGTTGGTATCACAATACCTAACCTCAAACGTTAACGCTTATCTACAAATAAGCATCAGCTGTCAAAGTGTAACAACATTGCTCTTGTGAACTTTTTTTAGTAATATTTTGTGGTCGTTTGAAAAATAGTGTACAGAACTCGCTCGAAAGTGTGATAACTGTGCTCGTGTACTTTCGATGCTTGGCTATGTAAGATACTATATACTGTAAGAGTGTAAGTTACCCAAATAACAGAATTTAAACCCAGTAAGTGGAACTTTTATTGCATAGTGGTTTTCATGGTTATATCAAGACTTTAATATTTACTTACTGTCCACGGTGAGTAAGTAAATATTACATATCCAATGCCCTGTTTATTTTGACAACAATTTGACAGCTGTAAATTTTGAAATTTATATTTCTTTTCCTTGTAATTGTGCAAATATTATAAAAAATTGGTTACTAACTTAGTTCTGTAAGTGATTTTTTAAATCTCGACCCTATAAGATTCGATTTCCTAAATTGCATTCTTGACCTAAAAACTGTCACTTACAGTTCATGGGACGTAATATACTTTTAGTTAGACGTCTGTATATATTTTGTCTGTGGTAGAACTTATTTGAGAAATCTTAATTCGAAGCACGATTACTATACCTCCCATATGAAAATGTGTCGCACTTAAAAATGTAAACATACATTAGATACAATTATTCAAATTATAAAATTATAATATTAAGAAATAATGATTAAATTTGAACAACTCAATGCCAAATTTTATGGCATGTCTTTATCTAGCTGTGTAATCAAGGATAATTATGAAATAAAATAATTACGGTCATCTGAATTTGGAGTAAATATAACTCATCTACGAGTATGTTTCGACTATTTGGTTTTGAATTATAATTATTATTTGTATGATAAGTAGTTAACGACAAAATTATTAAGAACCAATTATATAGGATTCTAATCTGCTTTAAGAATTTTTTTAATTACAAACAATCAGGTAGTCATAATTACATGTAAATTCAACTTTCGTGATTAAAAGTCCGTGTATTTCAGTGGCGTGCAATGAGTTTTAGAATAGGGTGTGCATTTTTTTTTCTAGTATTTAGTCGGTATTTATCATATAACAATAGCATATTGAAAAACATGTGTTTCAATGACCCTTATTGTAATGGCGCAAAATACAGTCCCAGTGCATAACATGGCAGTTTCTTATCTATAGTAGTACACTGCTCAAAAAAAAAAACCGGTCACCTAAAGAATTCCAAAAAAACGTCACTTTTCAAACCACTGTCAATTTGTCAGTTTTGAAGCAAATTGGATGAAATTTTTTTTCCGAAGTAGCCCAAAGTCTATTCTTTGAAAAGCTGTGAATTGATTTAGACTAACCTCCCTTTCCCTTTCCCTTCCCCCAGCCACCCCCAAACGAGAACCACTTTTTTTCTAAATTATCAGCCGTCAATTGACAAATCTGTCATCAGATAATGAAAATATGGACATTTTTGTTACTGGAACTTAAAACAGAATCAAAATCGGATGATCTTAAAAAAGTTATGATTTTTTGAAAAAAAAGGAGACATTTGCAGAGGTTGGCATACAATTGTCCGTAGTACGTAGACACTCGAACACATACGGACACTCAAACGCACACGCACACACACACACGCACACACGCACACGCATACATACAAACACACAGACGACGCACACGCAGATGTAAACGCAAACGTTCACGCACACGCCATACTGAAAAAATTGGTGATCTTTTTCCGGCACATTGTTAAGTACGGGCTTCTAAATGTCTGGAAGATTTTCACCTACCCTCGTAAAAAAACAAAGATCACCAATTTTTTCAGTATGGCGTGTGCGTGAACGTTTGCGTTTACATCTGCGTGTGCGTCGTCTGTGTATGTGTGTGCGTGTGTGTGTGCGTTTGAATGTCCGTATGTGTTCGAGTGTCTACGTACTACGGACAATTGAATGCCAACCTCTGTAAATGTCTCTTTTTTTTCAAAAAATCATAACTTTTTTTAAAATCATCCGATTTTGATTCTGTTTTAAGTTCCAGTAACAAAAATGTCTATATTTTCATTATCTGATGACAGATTTGTCAATTGACGGCTGATGATTCCCATATAAAGCTTGGAAAATCATCTTTTTTTAGAAAAAAAGTGGTTCTCGTTTAGGGGTTACTGGGGGAAGGGAAAGGGAGGTTAGTCAAAATCAATTCACAGCTTTCCAAAGACTACTTTGGAAAAAAAATTTCATTCAATTTGCTTCAAAACTGACAAATTGACAGTGGTTTGAAAAGTGACGTTTTTTGGGATTCTTTAGGTGACCGGTTTTTTTTTTTGAACAGTGTACTACTATAGATAAGAAACTGCCATGTTATGCACTGGGACTGTATTTTGCGCCATCTGAGTAGTGAAAGTCTAACTAAAGTCACGTATATAGGCAAGCCGATATACTTATTCAGGCAGCTTGTAATTTTTATTATTATTTTATATTTATTTATTTTGTACAACTGTTTTTAGGCTTATATTTGTGTGACGTTGTTGAGTTGTCTAGTTGTAAAAATGTCAAACATAAAGCTATCACTTTAGCTGTCGTTGCTCAGCTTATGTCAAATAATTGTAATTATTATATTTTTATAATAAAATAATTACATTAAAGTATAAAACACTTCTTTATTAAAAAATTAATAGTTATTTATTATACAAGTGTTTTATTAGGTATATAAAACACGCAAGAAAAGTTTAAACACAAAATCGAAGGTGAAGTGTTTAATATTCTTAAGTATTTTATATACCAATAAAACACAAGTGTAATACAAAATTGTATCCACAACTCATAAATATGGGTATCGAAGAAGATTGGTCGTAACGTTTAACGTTGATTCAGTTATGCAGGGTGGTGAATGCAACTCTCGAACATAGGGATTTAACATGTAAAATCACAATTTTGTAATTTCCTGCTTCCCTAATTATTTTAAGCAAAAAAGCTTCGAATAAATCTAAGCCAATAAACAAAATTAACTTTGTATGCTTCATAACGGCACAAATTAGATCTGAAAATGACAAAAATAGCCTCAAAACTATCGATAGCCATGGAATTGAGACAAAATTAAACAAATGGTTGACGTATAATCTGTCAAAATAATTTCTTTATTTATTATGTCATTTATTTTGACAGATAAAACGACAAACATTTGTTTAATTTTGTTTTAGTTCCATGGCTATCAATAGTTTTCAGGCTATTTTCGTTATTTTCAGATCACATTTGTGCCATTGCGAAGCATGCAAAATTAATTTTGTTTATTGTATTAGATGCAGAATTTTATTCCCTAAAACTTTTATTTGAAGCTTTTTTGCTTAAAATAATTAGGGAAGCAGGAAATTACAAAATTGTGATTTTACATGTTAAATCCCTATGTTCGAGAGTTGCATTCACCATCCTGTATATAGTTTCTCAAAATACGGTAGATCATGAAGTGGTTGCTAAGTAATAAGTTGTTTGCAATGTTTTATGGAATATAAAATAGTAGTTGTTGATGAATATTTAATGTTCGTTGAAAGTCAAAGAATTGGAAAACAGGAAAAATAGTAGTGTTTTATGAGCCATATAATTCAACTGAAATCAGTGTAATTATGTCTTTATTATATATGAGTTGTGGATAAAGATATTTTGTTTTATAACATAAAAAATAAATAAATTTATCATTACACCTTTTACCCATTACTGGATGTGGCACTCTGCCGAAACAGATTTCTGTAAGTGATATATGTATACGCGTAAAGTGCAGTTATCAGCCGTCAAATCACAGCCCTCAAAGATGTTAGTGGCGGAGGAGACACAGAGGTAGCATTAATGTGGTGAAAATGTTTGTTGGCTGTGGGAATAAAACCAGGATCTCATGATCCACAGGTCGACTCGATACCACTGAGCCACCTACTCTGTAAATAAACATAAAAATTTAAATACAAATAAAATTATTAATTTTAATTATGTAATTTTTTAAATATTTCATCTGGACTGCACGCCACTGGTTTATTTGATAAGAAAAACGAATTAATTTGGAAACCATTTTGTTTTCAAAATATGCTAATTACCTCCAGGGAAGTTTTTGAAGTTTTTAAGCTATTTAGCTGGAATAATTTGCATTTGACGTAAAAGAATGTTGTAAACCTTTTAAATCAAAGCCTTCTTTCTTGTTGCTTTTTCCAGCAGGAACCATAGTCCTTCCTTATTAGATAAAATATACTTACCACACTCATTTTGAATATTAATATGTTGATGTTTCAACATGACCGTAGAAAATAGTTTATTATATAACAAGAAAGTATACAAGTAAGATAACGTGCGAGTGTATAAACTGAAAAACGAGGCGCGCAGCACCGAGTGATTTAAGTACATGAGCACTGTTATCATACTTTCGAGCGAGTTATGTACACTATTTTTCAGTCGAGTTTACAAGAACAATGTTATTATACTTTGACAGCTGAAACGTTCTTAATGGTAAGCGTTGACGTTTGACATTTGAGGTTAGGCATAGTGATACCAACTATACTAACCTTAATGTCGAATTAATAAATCTTACTAAAATATTAGTAAATAAGTAATTATTAATTTAAAAAATTAAGATTTATCTGAGAAAATGTGTTACAAAATCTGCTAAAACTGCCATTTAAATAACAATACAAATTATTTTCATATATATTGTTATTATTTTTCTTCGTAATGCCATCTATTGTCAATCAGTGAAACTTCACCTGACATGTTAGAAGTGTGCGTTATAATAACATATCAGTGTATGTTATTTTCAACTTTCCGTAGCAATTTATGATATTGTTATGGTTACTTTCATAAGTGGTCGTCTGAAAAGTACCTTTTTACAAATACTTGTACTGTTGTAAGTAACCTATTAATGACAAAATTTAAACACAGTTGTTGTTTTTCAATCATGATTAACGCTAACCGAGATTAAACCGATGATTGAAAAACTGGCCCTAAGTCGAATTTTTATTGCACAGTGGTTTCCATGGTTATTTTAAGACTTTAATATTTACTTTGTCCACCGTGAACAGTAAGTAATTATTACATATCAAGGTCCTATTTATTTTGACAATAATTTGACAGCTGTCAATTTTGAGAACTATTTTTCTTTTCTTTCTATTTGTGCAAGTATTGCAAAAAATAGCTTACTAACCTCGAACACGAAGTGATTTTTTTAGGTCACGAATGTTTAGGAAATTTCGACCCTTCGGGCCCAAACTACATTCTTGACCTAAAAACTGTCACTTACAGTTCATGGTACGTCATATACTATTTTGTATTCGCATCATTCAAAATAAGGGTTACATTAAGTAAAGTTTGATTTTACGCATTAGTGCGCAAGTAATTAAAAAAACACTCTTTTTATGGTTCTAAATTTTTACTATTAAAACGCTAATTGTACTTATATACACATATTTTAAGAAAATTATAAAAGAATTTGTGACATTTTCTTAAAACGCCATCAATCATAGTTATTTTTATAACAAGTGCCGAAAAAGGCTCGTTACGTGCAAGTGCAGAATTTAACGCACGAGGCTTGCCGAATGCGGAAATCTGCACGAGCATGTAACCTTTTTCGGCACGTGTTATAAACAACATTTTTCCTACAACTGTGCGATTTAGTAAATCACTAAAATATTATTAAAAGTTATAAAATTTATAAAATTTTAATCATATTACATGAGAACGATGTTTTACGGCGTTGCTATGGTTTGTTTGTTGATTGCTTGCACATTGTTCTACGTTATTTAAAAATATTTCACTAACGTCAAAATAATTTCTTCAAAATCATCTTGATTGGAATAGTACAGTGAGTGATTCTTCTTTATCATTAACACCTCCAAAGATAATTGAAGCTCCGGATCATACTATGTTGGATCTATTTTCGACAATGACAATCAACCTGCTGCTGGTACTTCTGAAGCTTCCGAAATTGTTACCAATAATATTACTGGTAATAATATGAACAGGTACGGAAGAAATCAATGTTTCTTTAGACACCAAAATTTCCACTTTACATTATGTTAATATAAGCAACTGTAACAACTGTATTAATAATATACACAAACAATAAATATGCAGTATTTCACTTACTCTTTAAATAAAACCATTTATCGATATATTTTACTTTGTTCGGTTCTTTTTATTAATTGTCTACAGATTAGATATACTGCAAATTAAGGTTACGTTTATAAACGTCAAAATATACTACTGCATATTTACTAGCGCTGGTTCGCCGTATCTTCTTCCATAAGCGTCTGTGGTCAAATATGAATTCCGCGCTCGGCGCGAAATTTAAATCGCTGTCAAAACAATATTCTTTTGACAGTTACGTAATGAAGCACTTTCCGCACTAGTGTTTCTTTGCTTTCGGAAGCGCACTTGGTCTGCATTCATCTACTTTCCATACGTAACCAAGGCAATTATAGTTACGTAATAACAAAGAAATCGCACAGTTGTAGGAAAAATATATTTTAACAAGCTTTACGAGAAAAAATAAAGAATTTGTTTTCAAATAACAAATGTCAATTCATGGCACACTAAACTGTCACTATAAATTCACGCTTCGAATTTAATAAATTTTCTCATTGTCGATTATATAATTTTTGCTCGTTACAAACAGCATTGTACAAAACTCGTGCACGAAGACGTCATTTACACCATTCGCGCACTTTATGACGTTATTATGGTTACTTTCATAAAATCATTATTACAACAGATTGCAAAACACTTAGGGCCAGTTTTTCAATCACCGATTAATGTTAATCATGATTATATAATAATGGAAACTATGGTTACCATTATTATTTAATCATGATTAAAGTTAATCGAGAGTAAACCGGTGATTGAAAAACTGGCCCTAAGTAACGTAAACAACAAATGCTAACCTATCTCCATGTGAACGATATTACGTCAAATCACGCACACAAAATTATGAAATGAACCAAAATGAAAATGCTCTTTTCCAGCTCTATTTTCCAAATTATGATACAGGTATAATAAAAATAGCGTATGATACAAACGAATTAATTTGGAAACCATTTTGTTTCCAAAATATGCTAATTATCTCCAGGGAAGCTTCTGAAGTTTTTAAGCTATTTATGTTAGCTAGAATGATTTGCATTTGACGTAAAAGAATGTTGTAAACCTTTTAAATCAAAGCCTCCTTTCCTGTTGCTCTTTTCTACAGAAACCATAGTCTTTCCGTATCAGATAACATGTAATACAAGTTCTTTGTACGTTCGTAACGCGTGAAGGTCCTTTTAGAAAACAATTCCATGTTCCCATGTTCGTACTTTTATTTAATAATGCTCAATTTACTTTCCTTCGTTCTTAAAATAGCGCTGCATCAGAAAATGGAATGTGTCCTAATTATTTTTTTCGCATTCTTTCATATTGAAATAATTTAAAGATAATTTGCGATTTATTACTGTTAACTTCTATAATAATTCTTATAAAATAAAATATGTTATTTACAACGTAGAAATATTTATAGAATTTACATTACTTTTTATTTAAAACGTTGTTCGTTCTTAAAAAATATTAATATTCGTTTAAAATTTATATTGGCATTTTAACAATAGTATTGTGATTCATGAGCCTAATGAGACTAAAGTTGGCGTCTGAAAGTTTAGTGTTACTTAATCTTTTTGAAACAAATATTATTGTTATTAAATTAAAAAATTTTATTGTTCTTATTTACGTAGCTAAAGGTTGAAAGTATAATAAATATGGATACATTAAATGTATGTGTAAATAATTGAGTATAATGATTTTAACATTCTTATTTAAATTATCAAAAACGGTTGAGAAAAAGGCAATAAACAAAAATCAAAAATTTTAAACTTCATTCCCTGTATGAAAACGAATACGTCATATGTGGACGAGATTATCATAGATACTACAAAACAAGTACCTTAATAGATATTCAGTTGTTTAAAAAACATTTTTAAGGTTTTTTGTAAAACAGACAAAATAATTTTCAATATTAATTTATTAAATGAATTCATATTAAACAAAAACACAATATCCATTCAATGGAACCATAAAAAAATATAAACTAAATTATACATCCATGTTGTAAACAGGTATACGAGGTCGAGCATGTAGTTTAAGAAATTCTTATTAAAACTTGTAATGTGCAATAATAATTAAAACTACATATTTTCTAAAGGATTTTGTCATATAAATAGTTAAATACTAATAACTTTTACTCCAATAAGTGATATAATTTTTTTTAAATTAATAAATTTAAAAATTTTAAAAATCATAACTAATTTTTAAAAAATCAATTTTTTTAATATTTTTTTTCAAATCTTGATTTTTGCCAACCCAGGTGGTCATGCCTGTGTGCGTGCTGCAGACGAACATTAGTGAATATGTAAACATTTTAAACAAATGTTATAAAAAAATAATTTATTAAATTTTCTGATACGTTATTACATTATTTTAAAAATAAATTTGTTTGAATTCATTGATATTTTATTTTTACCCAGTTTCATTGAATCTTCTCCTTGAATAAATATATAAACATTTTAATAAATAAATACAGAGTAAATGTGTGTGTGTTTTTTTTTAACAATTTATTCAAAAAACTAATGATAGCTAAAAATAACAATATTACGACTTACTTTGAACAGTAATAAGCTACCGATCACGTCCCACGTTGTCCACTAAGATTCTAGGAGACTACGACACTCGACATACGAATACACACATCACACAATTTTAATCATTTTACTGATTCAAAAATCTACACTAAAATACTCTCAAAATGTTGGAAATAATGTTTCCACTGTAAACTTCAACACTATACTAGGCTAGCCTTAGCTAATCGCGATCCAACATTTATGCGAACTAATTAATGAGCTATGTTCTAACTTGTTCATTACCTAGCGTTAAAAATCTTTGAAAAATATATTAATTGCAATGTGCGTTAGCTGTCGCTTAAGTTCAGGCAATAAACGAATAAATCTGATTTGTATAGACTTATGCTGGGTTGCATGAAAGTTTTATCGGTTCATTAGCAACTAACGGTTCAATAAATTTCAGAAAATCGCTGTTGATACTGTTGCTAGATAAACAATTCTTTAACTAAAGAGCTCTTTATTTTTTCCTTGCAACCCAGCATGAGAATGACAGTGCTGGACAACATAAAGAAAATATATATATATATATATATATGTAGGAAATTGATGCTACGCCCCTGGTGAGAAGAGCGCGACGAGTCCAGGCATCAGTCGTGTCTGGGCGAGACAGAGAATCAGTTGTACGAGGAAAAAGTTGTTAGTTTTCGATTCTTGTAAATTGTAATGTTACTTGATTTCATATTATATGTAATTTAATTGTTTAATATAGTGTTAGTGTTTACTTTAACTGCTCTAATCATTCTAATATCCCACAATTGGGGGCTCAACCGGGATTGAGGAGTCAAGTTAGCGCGGTAAAGTCGAAGTGAGGTTATACGTTGATTTTAAAGTGGATAGTGTTGCAAAGTGGAGTAAAAAGAAGTTATTAATACTATATTAATAAAAGTTGATATAAATAAAGTGGTAAAAAGAAGTTAAGAAGCTGATAGATGAAGTAATACAAAAATTGAAAGCAAAAACATTACTGTTGCGACAGCACGCGTATGCGCGGACAGAAGGTCAACAGATAACTGTGCTGATCAGTGGCGTACGAAAAAAAAAACTTTTGTGTACGGTTTAATCATGGCGAAAAAAGAACGCGAGTTGCTCCAAAAAGAAATAGACTTATTAAAACGTGAAAATGCACTTTTATTACGCGAACAGCAACCCGAAGCGAAAAATAATATTAGTTTACGCGATGTTCAAGAAAGTCTCCCAGTTTTTAGCAATGATATTACATATCCGGTTGAAAAATGGCTACAAGATATGACAGACAATGCTGATATTTTTAGATTATCGCAATTACAATTATTAGTATCTGCCAAGAAGCTACTACAGGGAACAGCAAAAATTTGGTTAGCAACGCAACCAGCATTTTCAGAGTGGGACTCATTTGAAGCTGCAATAAAACAAGAATTTGGCCAAAGTATAAACAGCGCGACAATTCATCGGGAATTGTCTAAGAGAAAAAAGAAGACGGATGAAACATTCAAGGAATATGTACTCACCATGACAGCAATGGCAAAAAGAGGAGGAGTTGAAGATTTAGCCATTATTCAATATATCATTGATGGCATTCCAGATTACGAAACAAATAAAACAATTTTGTACGGAGCAGAAAATTTGCAAGAATTTAAACACAAAATTGAATTATATGAAATAATAAAGAGCAAGATGAAAAATTTGGATAGTAAACCCAGCAGTCACCGTAGGGTAGAAGACAATAAAAAATCCGATAGGAAACTGGACAGATGCTACAACTGTGGCGGAACTGACCATAAGTTGAGAGATTGCCGCAACAAAGATAAAGGATCTAAATGTTTTGCGTGCAATGAATTTGGCCACATCGCTTCTAAATGTCCAAAAAAGCAAGCGAAGAATGAAGATAAAGAAGATACGAAGAAAAGTAAAAGCATGCAAGTATCAGAAACGAAGAATGAAGAAAAAATGTATAAAACAATCAAGCTAAATGGTTACGATATGAAAGCTTTAGTTGACACAGGTAGTGACATCAATCTATTACGCAGCAGTGAATATTTCAAGATTGGCGTACCGCAAATAAGCCCTGAAACCAAGATATTGAAAGGACTAGGTTCTGTAGAAGTTAAAACACTAGGATGTTTTATGACGAAGATCGAAGTTGACGCATGTCAATTTTCCACCAAAGTACACATAGTGCCTGATACAGCAATGCCAATGAAATGCATTTTAGGAAGCGAACTTTTAAGAAATGCTGAAATAAAAATTACAGCAAAAGAAGTGAAATTTACGAATCCCAATGATGAATTTATCATGAAAATTGAGGTTACAAAAGAAGATGGCAATTTAAACTTAAATCATATTATAGATGACACACATAAAAATACAATCAAAGATATGATAAAGAATTATGTTCCGAAGCCTACTAAGACAACATCCATAAAGACAAAAATACTTTTGCATGATGAAACCCCAGTATACCAGACACCTAGAAGATTAGCTGAAAGTGAAAAAAAAGAAGTGGATCGCCAGTTAGAAGAGTGGCTAAATCAAGGAATCATTAAACCAAGTTCATCAGACTTCAGTAGCCCAATTGTTTTGGTACGAAAGAAATATGGATCAATGAGAATATGCATTGATTATCGAAGGTTGAATAAACAAGTTGTAAGAGATCGTTACCCGCTCCCATTAATTGAAGATCAGATCGATAAACTCCAGAATGCCAGAGTATTTACATTAATAGATCTCAAGAACGGATTTTTTCATGTTCCAGTAGATGAAGCAAGTACGAAGTATACGTCCTTTGTAACACCCAGTGGACAATTCGAATTTCTAAGAACACCATTCGGATTCTGTAATGCACCGGCCATATTCCAGAGATTCATTAACGATGTTTTCCGTGAATTAATAAAAGAAGAAATTGTTATCGTGTATATGGATGACGTAATAATACCTGCAAAACATGAAGATGAGGCCATTGAAAAATTAAAGAAGGTATTGCAAGTGGCAAGAGAGTACGGATTGCAAATAAATTGGACTAAATGCCAGTTTTTATGTAAAACCATTGAATATTTGGGTCACGAAATATGCGAGGGTCAAGTGCGACCAACAGAGAATAAAATACTTGCAGTCATGAGATTTCCGGAGCCAAAAACAGTGAAGAATGTTCAAAGCTTTTTGGGATTGACAGGCTACTTTAGAAAGTTCATTAGCAATTATTCCATAATTGCGAAGCCGTTGACAAGTCTGCTAAAGAAAGATAATAATTTCAAGTTCGGTGAAGACGAAAGAAGATCCTTTGAGCAAATGAAGATATTGTTGTCACAAAGACCTGTTTTGAATCTTTTTCAGTATGACGCATATACTGAAGTACACACAGATGCCAGTAAGGAAGGTGTTGGTGCAATACTCATGCAAAAAGACTCTGAAGATAATAAAATGCATCCTGTCTATTATCATAGTAAAAAGACCAATCCAGCCGAAAGAAATTATACTAGCTATGAACTTGAAGTATTGGCAGTAATCCTAGCGTTGAAAAAATTCAGAGTTTATCTTTTAGGTAAACAGTTCAAAATAGTTACTGATTGTTCTGCATTCAAAAGCACAATGGCTAAAAAGGAGCTCATTCCAAGAATCGCAAGATGGGCGTTAGCACTAGAAGATTTCGATTACCTGATAGAGCATCGATCGGGAATAAAAATGAAGCACGTAGATGCTCTTAGTCGATCGTTTCCAATTACCACTCGAGGAACTACCAACAGAATAAGTATAGCACAAAAAGCAGACGCAAGACTGGTTCCAATATTTAAACTGCTAGAGAAGGGCGAGTATGAAGAGTACTTTATTAAAAATGGTATGCTTTATAAAGTTTGCGAAGGCAAAGATTTAATTGTATTACCAAAAGCAATGCAAGACGAAATGATCAGAAAATCACACGAGAACAACGGACATTTTGCTGTGAGGAAAACGCAAGAGATTGTAGAAAGAGAATTTTGGATTCCAAACATAAGAAAGAAGATAGAAATAATAATTCGCAACTGTATACCTTGTATACTAGCAGAAAAGAAGAAAGGAAAAGAAGAATGTTTATTAAATCCTATAGAAAAGGGAGAAATACCCCTTCAAGTTTTTCATGTGGACCATTTAGGTCCACTGAAGTCTACAAGGAAGGCCTACCAGTATATTTTGGCGGTTACTGATGCGTTTACTAAGTTTGTTTGGATTCACCCAGTCAAGAATACAACCGCAGAAGAAGTGATCAGAAAGTTAGAACTACAAGCAGAAACTTTCGGATATCCTCGAACAATCATATCCGATCGAGGATCGTGCTTTACTTCCGCACTGTTTCACAATTACTGTGAAGAAAAGAAGATCAAACATATTAATACAACAACCGGCGTCCCAAGAGGAAATGGGCAAATAGAACGCGTCAATCGAACCCTAATTCCAGTTTTAACAAAATTGTCGTCAGGGAATCCTGAAGATTGGTACAAGTATGTAGCAAAATTACAAAGAGTACTCAATAGTACCTATCACCGTAGTATTGGTACAACACCATTTCAGTTACTATTTGGTTCAAGAATGAGAGATGCTACAGATATAAGAATAAAAGAAGTTGTAGAAGAAGAAGCAGCAATTAATTTCGACGAAGAAAGAAACGAAATAAGACAAAGAGCTAAACAACAAATATCCAAAATCCAAGAAGAAAATAAAAGAAACTACAATAAGAATAGAAAAGCAGCAACAAAATATTCAGTTGGTGATTTGGTCGCCATAAAGAAAACTCAGTTTTCTACTCAATCAAAACTCTTAAATAAATTTTCAGGTCCGTATAAGGTAGTATCAGTCAAGCCATGCGACCGGTACGATGTGGAAAAGAGTGGCGAAACCGAGGGCCCGAACAAAACTTCGACCAGTGCCGACCACATGAAGCCGTGGTTAGCAGGTTCATCTGAAGGGGATGATTCATCCGGGTCGGATGAAAACCAGGATGGCCGAATGTAGGAAATTGATGCTACGCCCCTGGTGAGAAGAGCGCGACGAGTCCAGGCATCAGTCGTGTCTGGGCGAGACAGAGAATCAGTTGTACGAGGAAAAAGTTGTTAGTTTTCGATTCTTGTAAATTGTAATGTTACTTGATTTCATATTATATGTAATTTAATTGTTTAATATAGTGTTAGTGTTTACTTTAACTGCTCTAATCATTCTAATATCCCACATATATATATATATATATATATATATACATATATATATATATATATATATATATATATATATATATATATATATATATATATATATATATATATATATATTTATATATATATATATATATATATATATATATATATATATATATAAACTAATTAGAGGCTCTGCGGGTGCATCAAATTTTATTACTTAAAAATTAAAAATTGTTTAATATATATAATATGTAGAATTAGAAAAATAGGAATATCTCTGGATAAAGCATTTACGGACATTTGTTTAAATAAACTTTTTATTCTATTTTTAGGTGTTAAATTCAGTAAATTAAATCTGGGTCCTTCTGGATATAATAAAACGTACTGATTACAGAACAAAAAGAATTTTTCTAAAATTCTCAAAATTAAAAACATGTGTCTTGAAGTGTACATCTTTAGTGCCATTGACCGACACTACAAAAAGTAATTTATTTTATTTTGTTTAATGAATAAATAGATTTTTATAGTATTTATAATTATAATTTTATTATTTATACATTAGAAATAACTATCAAAGCAGTAGTACAAAAATATTTGTTTAAGGTAGACTACTGTTAATTTAGTTAAAATATATTTGTTTTGAAATATATTTGTTCTATAATCAGTAACTTTAAAACACCCTGTTTATTTATAGTACTTATATTGAAATTTGTTTTATCCTAGCTGTTTGAATTTGAAATAATTTTTCACTTATAACTAGTGCATTGAATATTACCGATTATTTTTTGACGTTTCTCAAAACCAATGAAATGCGTTGTAAGCAATCTTGTCATTATTATACTGAGAATAAAGCTCGTGATTATTCTCGGGAATAATCTCTGTAGGTGCTTTTTTGTTTGTGACAGATGATAGGTAGTTATCAAATAATTATTTAAAACTGTCAACGCGTCAACTAAAATGTGTGAAAAAAATCGATTTAGTTGTATTCCAGAAACAGAAATACACCAACAAATTTTGGAAACAACTTCCAAGAATACATTAATAAGTAATCAATCGATATGAATTCAGTTCAAAATCTTTTAAGTTGAACGAATCGACATCAATAGTTAAGTCAAAAAATAATCTAATTAAAATAACTCGAGAGTTGGATAAATTAGAAAATAATTCTCCAGTATCTTTCTCAAACTTGTTGCCCTACGGGCTTTCGTGACTATTTCCTGGCAACAAGTTTTCGAAAGATCTGTCAAATTATTTTCTATTTATTCTCACTCTCTTGTTATATTATTACTGATAATTTTTTTGAGCTCACGAGTGCTTTTGTTGCTATAGAAATATGCACAAGTCAAAGATTTCCTAAGAGCAACAAAAGTCCAAGTGAACTGCGAGAAAAAAAATTCTGGGAATATTTAATACACGTGTAATATTCGGTAAGAATATTGCCCCACCAAAACATTCAAAAATTTTACAAAAAATTAACAAAATTAATATTTTGACATAATTATAATATTAATTATAATTTCTAGAAATAAAAATTTAAATTTATTACAAAATCTTTTACTATAAATAAATTCATGCAATACATAATAGGATACATTCATGGGCGTCCACAGGGGCGCTCGCCCCACCCCCCGGGTTTTAACTTAGGATTCTCGACCATAGGACTTTAACATGTAAAATTATAGTTTTGTAATTTCCTGCTTCCCTAAATATTTTAAGCAACAAAGCTTGTAATAAAAGTTTTAGGGCATAAAATTCTGCATCGGAACCAATAAACAAAACTAATTTTACATAATTTGTAACGACACAAATTAGCTTTGAAAAGAAATTGAAACAAAATAAAACAAATGGTTGACGTTTTATCTGTCAAAATAAATGAAATAATAAATAAAGAATTTATTTTGTCAGTTTTGACAGATTTAACGTCAAACATTTGTTTAATTTTGTTTCAATTTCATAACTATCGATAGTTTTGAAACAATTTGAGTCATTTTCAGATCTAATTTGTGCCGTTACAAAGCATGCAAAATTAATTTCGTATTTTATGACCTCAAACGTTTATTTGAAGCGTTTTTCTTTTAAATAATTACGAAACAGGAAATTAAAACAATATGATTTTACATGTTAAAGTCCTATGTTCAAGAGTCGCGGTCATCATCCTAATATAATGAAAATTAAATTATAAGTTTAAAGATAATAAATTCAAGCTGAAACTGAATTTTCAGCAGTATTCTTATGGCCAGCTAGCGACATGTTCCCTATCGTAATCTAAGTTTATTAAGTATACACAGACACAAAATATTAGAAAATAAAAACTGTAAAACTGCTAAATCGGAATTTATTGTAGAAATGGTGTCAATTTATGGAAGAGTTATTAGAAAATTGTCCTTCCTCTTCAATTCAAACCCAGACGACAAAGACTAGTAATTTATTTGACAAATTTAAATACTTTTTTATCTATTTGTTATGTGTATTTGTATTTATGTTATGTAAAAAAAATATTTTAAAAATTTATCTATATCTCTGAGTTTTTTGCGACCCGCCCCTCCTTGGAAAAATGTCTGTGTACGCCCATGGATACATTTATAATAACAGTAATAATACATTGTTTCAAATAGATTAGTGTTCAGGTGCTAATTTCAGATCCAATTAGATGCAAATTTGACCTTAACTGAGTTCAATACTCTCAAGAATTGATTATCAAAATTGCAAACGTAGCGAGTAATACCAAAAATTATTTTTAGATGAGTAATAACAAAATAGAAATTTGGACAGTTTATTCTATAACATATAAATGCTTAGTTTTTCATTCAGCTATAATATGTTATAATTATAAATGTTATAATTATAAATAAAATAAAATAAATAAAACATCACGCCTTCTACCCATTACTGGGTGTGGCACTCTGCCGTAGCAGATCTCGGAAAGTGATACATTTTGCGCGTGGACTGCGGTTACCAGCCGTTAAATCACCGTCTCCCAAAGATGTTAGTGATGGGGGAGCCACAAGAGTAGTTTTAATTTGGTGAAAATTATTTGTCGGCTGTGAGACCCGGGACCGAGTTCTCGACCGACTCAATACCACTGAGCCACCTACTCCATTAATTATCTTCCTATTAAATAATTTCTAATATTATTATCTTCATTTATTTTGACAGTTTTTATAGATAAAACGTCAAACATTTGTTTCATTTTGTTTCAATTCCATGGCTATCGATAGTTTTGAGGCAAGTTTCGTCATTTTCAGATATATTTAGTGCCGTTATAAAGCATACAAAATTAATTTTGTTTATTGATTTAGTTAGATGCAGAATTGTATGCCCTAAAACTCTTACTTGAAGCTTTTTGCTTAGAATAAGTAGGGAAGCAGAAAATCACAAAACTATGATTTTAAATATTAAAGTCCTATGTTCGAGAGTCGGCAGTCACTATCCTGTGAATATGAATAATCATTTATAGTGTTGTTAATATAGGCAACAGTTGATAGATAATATTAACTAGGGTTGTTGATTCCCAAGTTTGAATTTCTGAACGTTCGAACATTCGAATGTTTTGAACTTCGTCAGAAAAACTTCGAAGCTTTGAACTTTCGAATTTTTTGAAGCTTCGAATTTACGAATTTTCGAATTTTTCGTAGCTTCGAATTCTCGAATTTTTTGCCACTGAATTAACGACATCTGTCATCTCCAAACACGCTCACGTATAATTCGCAAAAAGTCGGACACGAATTAAATAATAAACTCGGCGAAGTCCCCTGCAAAAACTCTGCAAGGTTAGGCGTCTTAATTAAGCCATCTACTCTCTTACCGCCCATCTAAATGCTACGGACTTTTAATAAAACGTTTTAAAATGACAATAAAAAGAATACAAAAACGTCTTAATTAAAACGTTTTTCGCAGTGTAGCGAAATTTTAAGTCTAAATTGAATTAATTTGGCAAATAATAATAATTAATAATAATTACTTACGAATTAATACAAAACTCTGCACATGAGTTTATTCTGAAAATAATTCATATCAACATGCCGTGTGCCGTGTTTACGTTAGGATCCAGATTCATAATTCGAAAAATTCGTAAATTCGGAATATTCCAAAATTCGAAAATTCGGAATATTCAAATATTCGAATGTTCGAATCTAAATACGAAGGTTCAATAAATCCGAATACTCGAAGTTTCGAATATTCGTAAAATCAACAACCCTAATATTAACAAACATTTTAATTATAATTCGTGCATACCTAGCATATTTTAGGAAATACCAAGACAAATAAAATTAGCCATTTTTCACTCATAAACTTTTTAAATTTCCTACTGTTTGTAGAAATTTCATAAATCTCAAAATATACAATTACCTACATCGTTTAATGCGACTTTATATCTTTTATATATTTTACAAATATTTAAAATAGCGTTCCTAAAGCATAATATCAGCTAAAACAAATATTTGCACGAAAATTCACCCTCAAATTAAAACCGCAACCCTTATAATTCCTGTGAAACCTCTGACAACATTTTACCTGTTCACTTCCGTTTTGCATTTAAAATTGCCGGAAATTGGTATAAATATTTAAATATTTAACCGGAAGTGTCCCACAATTTCATTTAAACGATTATACCATTAGCCTAATTCTCAAAGCAGCTTCTGAAGATATCTTTGACGGAGAATTATGAAATAACTGGTACTAGTACGAACTAAAACTGCTCCATTTATGATCAAATCTATACAATTTTTTTGGTATCATAGAATTGTACATTCATATTAAAAACTTTCAAAATTTTCATAATTTGAAAAAGCTATCCCTGTTGCTCCTCCACCACTAACATGTTTGGGGGCCGTGATTTGACGACTGGTAACCGCACTTCACGCGCAAAATATATCACTTACCGAGATCTGCTTCTGCAGAGTACCACACCCATTTTAGATGATTCAAAATTTTTACTATTAAATTGTACTTATATTCACACATTTATGGGATAATGGCATAGTGGTAGCAAGTCGGCCTGTGGATCCAAAGAACTCTGGTTCGATCCCCACAGCCGACAACACATTTTCACCAATTTAAAATTACCCCTGTGGCTCCCCCAGAACTAACATCATTGGGGGCCGTGATTTGACGGCTGGTAACCGCACCTCACGCGCATAAATATATCACTTACCGAGATCTGCTTCGGCAGAGTGCCACACCCAGAAATGGGTAAAAGGCGTGATGATATATTTATTTTATTTTATTCACACATTTTAAGAGATTTATAAAATAAATAGAGACATTAGCTTATAACGCCATCAATCAGACATATTTTAACAAGTTTTACGAGAAAAAATAAACAATTTGTTTTCAAATAACAAATGCTAATTCATGGCATACCAAGCTATCAATATAAATTTACGCTTCAAATTTAATAAATAATAAATTTAAAAAAGTATGGTACAAAGCCTCGTACACGAAGACGTCATTTGCACCATTCGCGCAAATTAAAGCACTCGCTTCGCTCGTGCAATTCCTGATGCTAGGTTGCATAAAAGTTTTATCGGTTCATTAGCAACTAACGGTACAATAAAATCCAGAAAATCGGTATTGATACTGTTGCTAGATAAACAATTATTTAACTAAAGAGCTCTTTACTTTTTTCTTGCAATATAGAATATATGAATATAATTAGTATGTCACGTGGCATGATTTACACCAATCAACAATGAGAACCTTCTTTAGTTACATGTTTATCACAGCGATGATAAAAAACAAATAAAATGATTGGGGCCGTTGCTAAGGATAATTTTTCTTATTGACAGCTAATTTTGTAATTTAAAGCACAGATCATAATATACTACTATAGATAAGAAACTGCCATGTTACGCACTAGGACTGTATTTTACGCCATCTGAGTAGTGGAAGTCTAACTAAAGTCACGTATATAGGCAACCCGATGTGCATATTTTGGTAGATTGTAATTTTTATTATTATTTTATATTTATTTAAACTACATAAAATAAAAACTCATTATTACAATATAAATATTTATTAAAATATTCTGTTGTATACAATTTATTTACAATTTGAATTGTATCAATCGCAGTTTTATCCAACTCTTGTGAACTTGAAAATATATTATGACTTTCTCATCTAAATATGATTTATTATATGATCACTTACTTATCAATAGCAGTGCAGTTTTTTACACATCAATTGATATTAATTGATGACATTATTTATATGAAATAATTTCACAAATAAAAATTAATTGGGTATTTGACAGATTAAAAAATTTGAAATATATACAAATGACAACTACAGGAACAATCTAGTAACCAATGATTGTCGATATTGTAGTTATCTAAAATGAATGTCTTCACATAAACACTATTAGCGCCATTCCTTAGGTGGAAGTTTAACTATAAACACAGTCCCATGGTTACCTATATAAGTTTCCGCTGCCTGATTTAAAGTATAAAAATGTGTATATAAATGTATTCATTATATTCTCTGATTAAATATAAGATCGTGATATGATTAATAATCGAAGATATGAGGTGTGGATATTAAATAACGAGACTGACGCTGCTACAGACGAAGTACGCATGCGCCAAACACCAGCGACCGTCAGCTTTTTAGAGTGAAGCTTTCTCTTTAGAATGCAGTACCTCTCGCTTCTGTAAACAAATCCGTATAGTCGTAGAATTCGTTCTAATTCGAGTTGTTTTTTTTGTTTCGCCGAAAAAATTTTAAGTGCAACATTAGAGCAACGAATTGTTGTGAAATTTCACATGAAACTTGGCAAAACTGCTACTGAAACTTATAATTTATTTAAAAAGTACCAGAATTGTGGAAGGACAAGTCATGGTTTCTCCATCAAAACAATGCGCTGGCTCATTCCGCAATGTCTGTCAAGAGATTTCTAGCCAAGTACAGCATCCCAGTGTTGGACCATCTGCCTTATTCGCCAGATCTTGCACCGTGCGACTTCTATCTGTTTCCTAAGGTGAAATTTGCCTTAATAGCAACAAGATTTGAACTTTGAAAGAGAAATCGGCACGCGTTCTAAAGGAGCTTACAGAAGAAGACTTCCAGCACTGTTTCGAACAATGGAAGATTCGCATGGAGCCTTGTAGGGATAGAGGAGGGGTGTATATTGAAAGTGATAATAAGTAAATAGGTATGGAATCAAAATAAAATGTTAAAACAGCATCAGTCTCGTTATTTAATAGCCACACCTCCGTATTGCTCATGAAATCGAAGTAGCACATTTCACTCTTCCTTCAGATTCGTGAAACCTGCAGCTCGGTTCCATTCTAAAACATCATCGATGATAATCATATCACTTGTTATATTACCTCTGAAAATTAAATTGCAACATGGAAAAAATTATATTATACTTTACTTTTATTTATTATAAATTTTCCATTTGTATACCATATACACATTGAGTTCTATTCCAGGCTTTTAATTTTGACTGTTTTAATATTTATATGAATATACTGCAACAATAAGTAAGGAATAAAAAAAACTGAAACAGAATAAGATTGCAAATTTTCATTAGAAAAGTATCAAATATATGCATACAAATTTACTGTCCAAATGAAATTATTGTACAAATCTTTCACTTTATATAAATATTATTAAATTTCTACTTTAAAAATATGTGGCATGAACATTTTTTGCTCATATTACACATGATTACCTCACCATTGAATTTAAAAATATAATGCCAATAAAGTAACAAATTTAGTTAAGCAGGCAAGAGGAAATAATTATATCAAAAATATGATATTATCGACACCGGTATATACAAAAATACGCTACAAAATTTTAAAAATAATCCTTGAGGCAGGAACTCTAAACATATTTATGGCATTTGAATTTTTGCACGAAATTTTGTCAATATCTATTATGTACTTTAAACAGGCGCGGTGGTCGAGCGTGTTAAGGTGGTTCATGACAATCTCATACAAAAGTATAGGTAAGCTAAAAAGTTTATAAAAATAATTATTACATTTTTGTATGGTATAGGTTATTAACATTTCGCTGCAAATATCGTATAATTAACAATAACATTGAATATATTAAATACAACTATTTAAATAAAATTTTTGGAAGTGAATGTTTCATGCCAACCAATAGCAGTCTAAGATTTTACACAGCAGAAGCTATGACAACAAGGCGAGAACTACAAGCAGCATGATATTACCAGTCGGTACGAAACGTGACTGTATTATCGATATATCCTGTTGACAGTTCATAAGAAAAATGAGAAAAATGCACCAAAGCAATTATTATCAACTGTAACAACAAATAAATAAATATAAAAAGCTGTAATATTTTTTTTTTGTATTAAAATTAATATATTTTACTGATAGAAATAATAACTTTCATAGTTGTTGCTTTGTCATTCGTGCGACCATCTCTGTCTACGCCTGCGACCATCTCTGTTTACGCGTACGACCATCTCTACCTACCCATGCAACGTTGCCAAGCATTTCTGACAGTTTCATTTAAAATCATAGAATATCGAACTTTTATCGCCAATTTCTTTGAAACTAATCCGGTAAGGCATGGATTTTTTAATTCTCATACCTTTATCTTTACATGATGTACTGTGTGTTCGTTTTTTGTTAAAAAATAACTACAATATATGAATTTATTATGCAGTAAGCTGCCTCGCGAGATACAGTTCCTATAACACCAATGCATTTTTGGTCGACTTTAACTATACATTACTCAGCTCAACAACGGTAAACTTTAAAAAAAAAAAATGCATACTAGTGTAGAAACACATGAAAAATTACATATTTACATTTAATTAAAATCCGGGTTAAATGCTTCCATAATAGTACCACCTTAAGGTACATCTCTTAACATACTGTGGCGTCACCCGAACCAAGGTTTGTCAGTTCGAATCCGCCTGTCGACAAAGTGTGATTTGTCGTAAAATATCAAATACAGTTACATGTTTTAATTAGAGATACGCCGAATATTCGGTTATTATTCGGTATTCGGCATATTCGGCAACTTTTTGTTTATTCGGTTATAGCCGAATTATTCGGTTTTACGACCGAACATTCGGCATTTTTTTATTTGTTTCTGGAAATTAATAATTTATTCAAAACAAAAATATTTTCTCATATTAGTAATTTTTATTTATTTGAAAACGATTATAATGCATATACACTGCTCAAAAAAAAATCCCGGTCACCTAAAGAATCCCAAAAAACGTCACTTTTCAAACCCCTGTCAATTTGAAACAAATTGGATGAATTTTTTTTTTCGAAGTCGCCCAAAGTCTATTCTTTGAAAAGCTGTGAATTGCTTTTGACTAACCTTCCTTTCCCTTCCCCCAGCCACCACCAAACGAGAACCACTTTTTTTCTAAAAAAAAAGGTGATTTTCCAAGTTTTTTATGGGAATCATCAGCCGTCAATTGACAAATCTGTCATCAGAATGAAAATATGGACATTTTTGTTACTAGAACATAAATAGCATCAAAATCGTATGATTTTTAAAAAAGTTATGATTTTTTGAAAAAAAAGAGACATTTGCAGAGGTTGGCATTCAATTGTCCGTAGTACGTAGACACTCGAACACATACGGACACGCAAATGCACACGCACACACACACAGCGCGATTCGGCAAGTTGAAACTTGAATGTAACTCTTCGATGCACACCGCGCAGTTGCGCAGTGTGCGCACATTTCAACTACAACCGAATATTCGGTTCGGCCGCTATGAAATTCGGTAATGTTCGGTATTCGGTTATTCGGGCAAAATTGTATTCGGCGCATCACTAGTTTTAATCACACTCGGGTGCTATAAACGAATCACTTATACATTCGCCTTAAATAATGTAACATCGACTAGGAGAACAGGTAGTTACGACAGTGTAAAAACTGCGGCTTGATGTATCCGGTACGCCCAGATCCTCAATGGATTATAGTGCCAAGGAAGAAGAAGATGTACTTTAAAAATATGTGAAATATCGGCAATTATTATCATGGAATTATGCAACGAGTATCTCGAAAATATATACGAAAACTAACCACCTACTTCAAAATCGTACAGTGCATAAAATCAATTCAAAATTTATTTAAAAAAAATTTACTATTTACGCCAAATATGTTCATATTATCATGCTCACATATTTCAATTTTATTCAGCATTTACTACATTCAGATATTAGGTTCATCAATGTATCAAAGGCAAGGCTGTTTATTAATTTTTCACAAAATTATATCAATGATTAAGAACAAACAATTTATCAACATTTATATTTTATTGAATGGAAACATATTTCTATAATTTTTATTTAAAAATCTGCGTTTTAGCGTACATATTGCAACGAGGGGTAATTTTTAATTAGCTCTGCTTTCATAAAATTTAACGAGTAGAAAAATGAGAAAGAAATTTTCGGTTTTACTATATTTAAAATCAAGCATCCATGGAATTTATAGTACACAGGAGTAAATTAAAATTGCATCTTGTTACACTACTTCGAAAGGATATCAGGAAAACAAGATTTCAGGACAAATCTAAGTAACACCGAAACATTATGTTTTAAACAATATTTTTTCTACTATTAAAAGTACGTTTTTTAGCGGTTGCTTAGCGTGTTAAAATACAGAGTGATCAAAAGGAATTGTTAGAGTTGGCAATAAAAAGAAATACTTGAAATTGGTAAACCTGATACATAAATTCATTTCCTGTTTTTGACAGTGACATTTGAAAATTTAAATTTGAGTACATTTATTATTACATTTGTTTCTAAAGTATTTCTATTACTCTATCTAAATCCTATTAGCTGTCAGACTCCTGACATAACCTATTTGTATTTATTAGAAATGTCAAATAGCATTTCCGCCTTTACCTGGTGTTGTGCCAACTGGAGAATAAAAAGATCTCCGGAATTGTATTGCCAACTATAACAATTCCTTTTGATCACTCTGTAGTATATTACGTACCATGAACTGTGACAGTTTTTAGGTCAAGAATGTAGTTTAGAAAATCGAGGCCTGTAGGGTCGAGATTTTCTAAACATTCGCGATATTACAGTTAAAGGTTAGCAAGCTATTTTTTACAATACCTGCACAAACATAAGAAAAAGGAAAATAAGTTTCAAAATTAACAGGACCATAATTTGTAATGTTTACTTACTGTCCACGATGGATGTAAGTAAATATTATAGTTCTGATTTAACTATCGAAACCAACTGTGCAATAAAAGTTCCACTTATACTGTGTTTAAATTTTGTCATTAATTGGTAATTTACAGTTCAGGTATTATAAAAACAATATTTTTTCTACAAATACTATTGAAAGTAGGGTTTTTAGTGATTGCTTAGCGTGTTAAAAATCACATGTTATAGCACTAGTGTTAAAATTAAATTACTTTTAACATTTAAAAATGTATTCAAACATATTTTATTTATTTATTGAAACGTATTTATTCTTTTGATATATATATATATATATATATATATATATATATATATATATATATATATATATATATATATATATATATATATATATATATATATATATATATTTATATATATATATATATATATAAATATATCATCACGCCTTCTACCCATTACTGGGTGTTGCATTCTGCCAAAACAGATCTCGGTAAGTGATATATTTTGCGCGTGAAGTACGGTTACCAGTCGTCAAATCACGGCCTCCAAAGATGTTAGTGGTGGAGCCACAGGAGTTGTTTTTGAAATTATGAAAATTGTTATATATATATATATATATATATATATATATAATATTTTCTAATTTTTTTTGTAAACTTAATGAATTATAATTAGATTAAAAGTAATATTATCATTGATAATGTGCCCAAAGCGTAGTTGATTTCCAAATGTTTTTTTCAATAAATGCCAAAAGTACATTTTCAGAATAATATCTACTATTTTTTTTCCTCGTTGCACTATTTAATCAATCTGTCATATGCTAAATTCATATCGCTTTGACGAAAGTAATTCAACAGTAGTTCTTGAAGCAGCTTCTTCAATTAATTTTGCTAATGCATTATTCATAATACACGATTAGTACAAATATACAATGAAACACAATACCACGAACACTTGTCAAAAATGTCCACGTAACTAATAAATAACTTTCAATTTTTATTTAAATCATAGACTCATGTTGGGTTGCATGAAAGTTTTATCGGTTCATTAGCAACTAACGGTTCAATTAGTTTTAGAAAATCGCTATTGATACTGTTGCTAGATAAACAATTCTTTAACTAAAGAACTCTTTAATTTTTTTTTACAACCCAGCATAAGTATTTCATTACATTAATATAAATTATCTTTTGTTACTAAACTGACAAAAATAATTAAATAAATTATTTGCTAAATTAAAATTTCCAAACGATATTTGTAAATTAATATATCGTAAGAAATACCTATTAAAAGTGATTTTATTTACACCACTTTTAACAATTATATCATAAATTACTAATATAAAGAGGACTTCGCAATATATTCGTAACAATCTACATTACTTTTCTAAACTCACAGAAACAGGCTCAAGCATACGGCATTTATAAATGAACAAGGAGGTTTACTCGTACATTTAATTCAAAACATATTTTGCATAAAAGTTCTGTTCAACTTTTAGTCTTCAATGCAAAAACAGTCAATTAGAGCACGAAAGGTATCTTAGGCTGTGTTCCATATTTGGTAGTATTTAGCACTGAACATCAGTAGTCGGATTCTCAAAAAAAGATAACTCTATTTTAACCCGGTCTTTTAGATAAATATACAGTGTGTCCATCCAAAACTCGAACATAGGCTTATAACATGTAATATCAGTTTTTTGGTGCACATTTTATAGGAAAATACCTACTTCAAATAAATTTATAGAAAATGAAATTACAGATTTTTTGATATAACATACATATAATTTGTGTATAGCTCAGTGGTATCAAGTCGATCTGTGGATCCTGAGAACCCTGGTTCGATTCCCACAGGCGACAAACAATTTTCACCATTTCAAAACTACCCTTGTGGCTCCCCCACCACTAACATCTTTGGGGGACCGTGATTTGACGACTGGTAACCGCACTTCACGCGCAAAATATATCACTTACCGAGATCTGCTTCGGCAGAGTGCTACATCCAGTAATGGGTAGAAGGCGTGATGATATATTTATTTATTTTTATATAATTTGTGTATTTCATCAGGGCACAAAAATTTATTGAATATTTGTAATATTCGTAAAAATAAATGCATGAAAAATTTAAACAATTGTCTACTGTCAAAAATATTGACGTTAATATAATACAAATACTGGGATATTTTTTTTATAACTTTCGCCGCTATGGGTCCATTTTATTATCTGCAGCTTTTCTTCGTGCGTGAAATCGTTAATTTTTTAGAAGTTTTTCCGTCAACGTTAACATTTTGACATTAGACAATTTTTTTAATTTTTTCATGGACGTCTTTATTTTTACGAAAACGTAAATATTTAATTAATTTTTGCGCTGTAACGAAATAAACAACTGAAATGTATTTTATATTAAAAAATCCGTAATTTTATTCTCTACAACTTTTATTTGAAGTATTTTCCTGTAAAATTAATTGGGAAGCAATGCGCACAAAAAAACTTATATCACATGTTATAAGCCTATGTTCGGGTTTTGGATAGATACACTATATATTAACATTGGGATTCCTGAATCATTTCATCTATTTATTGTTGAATCCTATAAAAATACTAAAATTAATCTACAGTACGAGTATATTCTGAAACCAAAATGAGATATAATTAAACTTAGTTTAAACTTAATTTGACTAAACTAGAATGCAGTATTAACTAACACTTTTTTGAGAACCGGGCAGGCTTACGCCTGAAATTATGACATTTGATTCAGTAAAATACGCAGTAATTTGTCAGCAAAGTTAATTTCCTGCTAATCAGCCGTTCTAAACTAAGGAAATCTCTTAAAGACAGTTGCATCAACCTTTAATTTTAAGTATACCTTAAATGAAAACATTCTGGCAGGAATTAATTTACGAAAGTATTGTGAATGCAATTTATCTGTAGAATCTAGGAAGCTAGAGCAGAATGGCAGAAAACATACCTGTTCGTCGCACCAGGTCAGTCCTCCGCGTTGAGCTCTTCTGCACTCACAGATCTAGGTCAGACACGCCCTACACTTCACCACACCGTGCACCACGTCCACTGCGATGTCCTGCAGTTGGTTTCCAGACGTCACTGGCACTGGCACAAAGCCGAAAGCAAGAGCCGACACTGTCTGTCGCTGGCGCACGCCACGAGCTGACTGGGGCCGCGGGCATGGCGCACGCGCGGGCCGTATTGACGGGGGTGGCTCTTCATGCGTGGCGAGGGTGCGTGTGATGAAAGTTTAATCCCTAGTGCAACTGCAGCTTGCAACGGGGTGGAACTATTGGCTTGAAATGTTAGTGCGAGCGAGTATGGTTGGCGAATGCAATCGATGATATCAGTTTAAGATTGTTCTTGTAATGCGACCGATTACTATTATTATTTTCTTATTTTCAACCAAGTTTAGATTTATAACAAGTCAAAGTAGGAAAAGAGCTCCTATATCAGAGCTGGGCAAGCTACTTAAAAAAAGTAACTAAGTTATAGCTACAACTATTCGTTAAAAAAGTAGCTGAGCTACAGCTATAAGCTACATTTTGTAAAATATAGCTAAGCTACAGCTAAAAGCTTTCGTTAAAGTAGCTGTTAAATTTTAAAGCTACTTTTTTCAATTATTGTGAATTAATTAAATTTGCCATTGTCATATGATCAGTTGATCAGTCTTTTGTTATAATGACTGTTAATAAATATAAAAAATCGCAAATGTACAAATTAACAAATTTATTATGCTATAATTCTTATTTACATCGGAATAAATTAACAGTCACATTAACAGAAGACTCCTAAACAGTCAATGGTTAGTTCATCTAATATTTAATACAAAAGTAGGATAGGTTAAGAAACAGGTGAAAAATAAAATAAGTTAATAGATTTTACACTATATAATAACTTGTTATCCTACAGTTATAGAAAACAATAAAGAAGATACAATTTAAATACAAAACAAAAGTAAATAGGTATTTCTTAATGAACGGTGGTAGCTTTAAGCTGCAAAAAGTAACTTTAAAAGTAGCTTTAGTTGTTATAACAATAGAAAAAAAAACATAGCTCGCTACAAGCTACAGATATATTTTTTCACATTTAGCTAAGCTACAGCTACAGCTAAGGTAAACGTAGCCAAGCTAGTAGCTAAGCTACAAAAGTAGCTAGCTACTGCCCAGTTCTGCCCTATATATATTTTTTTTAATTTAATTTAATTAAACTAGTGAAAATGCGGTGTTAGAATGCCTAATTTATTTATTTATGCTACACTGTACAACAGGAACTGAATCCCAATTACAGTACAGGGATCACCGAGCCGCAGTGTGGTAGTTCATATAATTTTTAGCTTGAGTGAAATTTGAACCCGGCAACTTCGAATTTGAATTCCGTAACGCTATCCACAGCACTGTACTCAGTGGTGTACCTAGAAATTTTGCAGCCCAGGGCGATCTCCAATTTTCCGCAGCGGACAATTATATAGGTAACCATGGGACTGTGTTTATAGTTAGACTTCCACCTAAAGAATGGCGCTAATAGTCTTTATGTGAACGTATCCATTTTAGATAACTACAATATCGGCAATCATTGGTTACTAGATTGTTCCTGTAGTTGTCATTTGTATATTTTCAATTTTTTTAATCTGTCAAATATCCAATTAATTTTTATTTGTGAAATAATTTCATATAAATAATATCATCAACTAATACCAATTGTTGTATAAGAAACTGCACTGCTACTGGTAAGTAAGTGATCATATAATAAATCATATTTAGATGAGGAAGTCATAATATATTTTCAAATTCACAAGAGTTGCGATTGAAACAATTCAAATTATAAATAAATTGTATGCAGGAGAATATTTTAATAAATATTTGTATTGTAATAATGAATTTTTATTTTATATAGTTTCAATAAATATAAAATAATAGGAAAAATTACAAGTTGCCTACATATGCATATCGGGTTGCCTATATACATGACTTTAGTTACACTTCCACTACTCAGATGGCGCAAAATACAGTCCCAGTGCGTAACATGGCAGTTTCTTATCTATAGTAGTATATTTTGATCTGTGTAGACAACTTTTGAAAACCATACAAAAGGATTTCATTCCTGCAATGGCGAGTTATACAATTGATGTCACATCAGGCAGAGATGGAAGGTAACCAAAAGAAAGAATCATCTCACACTAGTGAGGGAGTTAGTTGACAGACCACGAGTAACCAGAGCATACTTTTAACATACGATGCAGATTAAATGGCATGATAAAAATATACTCTAGTTGATCATGGTCTGTCATCTAGCTCTCTCACTAATGCGAGATATCTATTTCTGTTTTGTTCCCTTCCATCTCTGCCCGGCGTGACGTAATAATTTTAAATGTATAACTCGCCATTCATTTAGTATACTTACATGAAATTCTTACTACCACTAGTACTACTACTCCGCTAATTAAAGTAAAACTGTTTTAAGCAAAAATATGTTCGCTTCGGACTCGATGAAAATTAAAATAAGTATTACAATGTGAAAGTATCTTTAAAATTAAAAGTTTTCTGTTAATTAGATATAAATACTTGGAATTACTAATATTAAAATTTAAATAAACGACAATATTATGCAAATTTGTTAGTGGAATATTTTTCTGTAGCGAGTATTAAGAAGTAAATGATCATTACTTAATTAAATTTTGAAAAGTACGTAAATAAGCTAAGATTTTTGATAAGCAATCAATTAAAATTTATTCATGTCTGTATTACTAAGGCACCTCCTAATAAAGTTCCTAATAAATTTATTTAGCTAATAAATATTTTTTGCAGATATCCACTACCTTATAAATTGTATTTACATAATAAATACATTTATTAGCTACATATTTTATTAGCTACTCAAACCTCCTAATAAAAAACAAAAGATTCAATTGTCATGTCAATTTATACATAAAATAAAAATATATTTTTTAATACTATAATAATTTCTTGGCGCTATGAGCTAGTCACTCATACACCTGAAATAATGTAACATCGACTATGAAAAAACCAGCAGTACGGCGGTGTAAAACTGCGGCTCGGTGTGCCTGGTCTCCTATGTGGAGACCACAAAGGATTGTAGTGCAATAAGGGCCGAGATATCCACCTCCTAATAAACTAGCTAATAGTTATTAGCAAAATAAATTATTTATTAGGAAGATATTTATTTTGTAGATATCCAGTTCAATTTATTCATCTACTTGTTATTAGGTACCTAATAAATAAATAAGTCAAAATTGCAACACTGTTCATCTTTTAGAGAGAGAGAATATTATCAAAAGCATTAGTTAGAAAGAAATAAAAAATTTGTTTATGACGTTTAATAAATATATGATTGTAATTTTGTTTCTACCTCCTTGATTTTGTTATAACTGTCAAAATGTGGAGAACGTGCAAGATCTGTATTTTTTTTTATAAATGAAGTCAGATTATTATTTGAAGTACCTATAGAATATAAAAATATAATAGAAAATAAACAAACAGACGCAGTGAATTAGAAGCAAAAAAGCGAAAAGTGGGAAATAATAGCGACAAGATATAATTCGTGTTCTTGTACAATTATCGAGATTCAATATCCTCTGAAATATGATTGTGTTAAACACTATATTAAAAATAAGAATTCTGCGAATAAATTGGAAATATCTGTATTCTGTATCTTTCCACATTCAAAATGTATTAACAAATTAGATATATCATTTATCAAAATTGTCAATTTTATTTCCAACATGTAACATTGTGAGGGTATCTAATATTAATTATTTCCAAATTCTCCATTTCATAAAAAGAATAAAATATATCATCACGCATTTTATCCATTACTGGGTGTAGCACCTTGCCGTAGCAGATCTCGGTAAGTTATATATCTATGCACGTGAAGTGAGGTTTCCAACCTGTTAAACACGGCCTCCAAATATGATAGTGGTGGAGGAGCCACAGGGATAATTTTAATGTGGTGAGAATTGTTTTTTGACTGCGGAAATCGAATCGAAGTTCTCAAATTCACAGGCCACACCATTTCTTGTCTCTCTATAATTTCATCAGATTCATCAAGAATTATCTAAAATATCAATGATAACCCTATATAAATATATTATTTGCAAGCATACCTTTTTAATAAGAAATTAATACAGTATTAAAAAATATATTTTTATTTTATGTATAAATTGACATGACAATTGAATCTTTTGTTTTTTATTAGGAGGTTTGAGTAGTTAATAAAATATGTAGCTAATAAATATATTTATTAGGTAGATAAAATTTATAAGGTAGTGGATATCTGCAAAATATATTTATTAGCTAAATAAATTTATTAGGAACTTTATTAGGAGGTGGATATCTCGGCCCTAAGAAGAATATTAATTTCTTATTAAAAAGGTATGCCTGAAATAATGTATTTATATAGGGTTATCATTGATATTTTAGATAATTTTTGATGAATTGGATGAAATGGTATAGGTATCTCAGCTGGACTGTGAATTTAAGAACCTCGATTAGATTCCCACAGTCAACAAACAATTCTCTACACATTAAAATTACCCCTGTGGCTCCTCCATCACCATCATCTTTGGGGGCCGTGGTTAGCAGGTTGGAAACCCCACTTCACGTGCATACATATATCATTTACCCAGATCTGTTACGGCAGAGTGCTACACCCAGTAATGGATAAAATGCGTGATGATATATTTTATTCTTTTTATGAAATAGAGAATTTGGAAATAATTAATATTAGACACCCTCACAATGTTACATGTTGGAAATAAAATTGACAATTTTGATAAATGGTATAATATCTAGTTTGTTATTAGATTTTGAATATGAAAAGATACAACATACAGATATTTTCAACTTATTCGCAGAATTCTTATTTATATATAGTGTTTAACACAATCATATTTCAGAGGTTTTTGAATCTCGATGAATTGTACAAGAACATGCATTAAATCTTGTCGCTTTTTTTCCACTTTTCGCTTTTTTGCTTCTAATTCAGTGTATTTGTTTTTTATTTTCTATTATATTTTTATATTCTATAGCTATTTCAACTAATAATCTGACTTCCTTTATAGAAAAAATTATAGATCTTGCACGTTTTTCTGACATTTTGACAGTTATAACAAAATCAAAGAAGTAGAAACAAAATTACAATCATATATTTATTAAATGTCATAAACAAGTTTTGTATTTCTTTCTAAGTAATTATTTTCATAACATTCTCTGTCTCTAAAAGATGAACAGTGTTGCAATTTTGGCTTATTTATTTATTAGGTACCTAATAACAAGAAGACAAATAAATTGAACTGGATATTTAAAAATAAATATCTTCCTAATAAATAATTTATTTTGCTAATAACTATTAGCTACTTTATTAGGAGGTGCATATCTTGGCCCTCAATATATGATATTTTCGTCAAAAATCAGATAGAAATAAAACAAATAATGAAACAAAAATTCAACAGTACAGTTCAGTTAATTGTTATTGATTTTAATTGTTATAATTCAGAATTAAATATATAAGAATTATTGAGTATAATTAAGATTGAAAACTTTAAGAGCTAGTTTTTCAATCACCGGTTTACTCTCGATTAATGATAATCATGATTGAAAAACTGGCCCTTAGATGAGATAATTGTCCAATCAAATACATTCATTTCTAATCACGTGTGCGAAATCAACCAATCAAAACAACATTATACTGAATATTACCCCACGACTTTAAACAATCAATAGCGTTTCATTATTTGACCACGTTGTCATGGAAATGAGTGAGTTAATAAGTGCAGTTACAGAAGTAATTTATTCTAGTGCAATGGGGGATTCAAGTGGTAGAGGTTTTTAATATTTATTTATTAAAATAAGTTCTTGACCGAACATCATATTTAATACAATATAAAATCATACCATAAATGATATCTTTATTGCTGAAATATGAAAGTTAAAGTTGAATAATTTAAAAAGCTCATTGCAATTACGTAGTTGCATTAAGCCAATCACAGAGCTTTGTCTGAAACGTTTGTCGGTGCTCAATTTTACTGAGAGGAAGACGAAGAAGAAATAAGCATTCAGCATTCTACGATTCTACCAATGACGTATAATACTAGATGAATTATGCCGTATTCAAGTCAATGCAAACGCCGTTGTTATCCGTCTAGTTATGTTTTGTCTGAGGATTCTACTGACAACGACACACGTTACGTGAAGTTACGTGTTATTTATCTCTGTCTTATCTGGCTCTCTTTAAGCTAAGATGCAACTACGTCACATTCGTTTGTTTCGAAAGTTTAAATATTTTTATCATGCTTATACAAGTTTTAAAAAAAATAAAAATTTTGGGTTTAATAATTTTATTACGTACATTAATATATAAAAAATTCAAAAAAGTCTTGAAAGGCCCATTATCGTGATAATTTTCTGTACAAAAAAAAAACAATTCTATTCTATTTTTTGTTAGTTATCTAGCAACTAGGTTGTCTGACATATAATAATCAATGAATATATTATTATAAGCATGTCACGATATTAATTTTGTAAAATTTCTGATTGTTTTCGTAGGGCAATATTTTTAACGAATATACACGTACATTGATTATTTCCAATTTTTTTTGTCGCTGTTCGTTTGGGCTTTTGTAGCTCTTTGGAAATCTGCCTAGCAACAAAAGCACTCGTGAGCCAAAAAAATATCGGTAATATTCAATGCACTAATTATATTAAACTCCATTCCCTGTATGAAAACGATGACGTCGTATGTGGACGAGGTTATCATAGATACGATGAAATATAGCTATCTTTTTTTAATCATATTATTCGTATCTATGCGAATGACATTAACGAATGTCTTAGTAAGTAAAGACACACGTTTCATGTTTTTTCACGTTCTATCACATTTATTATATTAATGAAAACGTTTGACAGTTCTTACTAATTTTTTGTTTATAAAATAAAAATAGAGACCTATGCTCATACTTTTGATATTTTCTCGCCTGTAATTTCTAAGTTTGTGACATTTCTGATACATAAATATAGACTGAGAAATAAGAAATGGTTTATCAAATTTTGGGTAATCAAATTCTGAAATGCGTTTATCATCTTAATGATTATTTTGCTCTGGAGTTAGAGAATCGATGATCTTTAATTAATTTAACTGTAGTACAAAAGGTAATGTGCATTGTATTTTGTATTTTCATATATTATTTATTTATATATAATAATAATAAATATAAAAATGTATATTCCTTTGAGTTTTTTTTTTTCAAAATTACATATTTCAGTAAGGTAGATAATATAATTCGTGGGTTAAGATAAATTTATATTTGGTTATTATTTAATATATGCATAATTTTGTTTCATTTATAAATGAATTAAATTTTATAAAGTAATATTTTTTTTACTCTGACATTTAAATTTTAGGTTATGTTTTAAAAATGTCAATCCAATATCAATGTAAACGTTTTAAGTACAAAATCTTGTATCACATGGATACCGAATGTGACGTAATAGTTTTCATCAGGCAGCGGAAAGTTATATAGGTAACCATGGGACTGTGTTTATAGTTAGACTTCCATCTAAGGAATGGCGCTAATAGTCTTTATGTGAAGACATCCATTTTAGATAACTACAATATCGGCAATCATTGGTTACTAGATTGTTCCTGTAGTTGTCATTTGTATATATTTCAAATTTTTTAATCTGTCAAATCCAATTAATTTCTATTTGTGAAATAATTTGATATAAATAATGTCATCAACTAATATCAATTGTTATGTAAAAAAACTGCACTGCTACTGGTAAGTAAGTGATTATATAATAAATAATATTTAGATGAGGAAGTCATAATACATTTTCAAGTTCACAAGAGTTGGATAAAACTGCGATTGAAACAGTTCAAATTATAAATAAATTGTATACAGGAGAATATTTTAATAAATATTTATATTGTAATAATGAATTTTTACTTTATGTAGTTTAAATAAATATAAAATAATAATAAAAATTACAAGCTACCTAAATATGCATATCGGGTTGCCTATATTCATGACTTTAGTTAGACTTCCACTACTCAGATGGCGCAAAATACAGTCCCAGTGCGTAACATGGCAGTTTCTTATCTATAGTAGTATATTATGATCTGTGGTTTTCATACAGGGACTGAAGTATACAACTGATTATTGCGCTAGAGCAAAAGATTACATTAGGTTGCTAGGTAACAAACATTGTGTGACAATTAATTATTATTGTTTTAACTGTCACTTAATAAAATAATAATTGAATTGTTAGAATTAATTCATAAAATTTTCTCGTCGAATGTCCCTCGAACGTTGATAAATACTTTTTTAACAATTTCCAACGCACGTTGCTTTTAGGAAACAGCCCTCCGCCTTCGGCGTCGAGCGCTTTTCCGAGCAACGTACTTTCGGATTGTTATAAAATCATTTCGTATTATCAGTGCCCTAGGAATATAACAGGTGAATATTTGTTTTATTTGTGTTTTAATTCCATGGCCATCTGATTTTGACGAAAACGTTACATTTTACTTTTCAAATATCTAGTAGTACAGATATACTTTTATATAAAATTTTAAAAGTAAAATTATGTTAAAATTACATGTCTCCCTCTCCACTAACATCTTTGGGAGGGTCGTGATTTGACGGCTAGTAACCACACTTCATGCGCATAAATATATCACTTACCGAGATCTGCATCGGCAGAGTGCCACACCCAGTAATGGATAAAAGGCGTAATGATATATTTATATTTAATATCGCAAATAAACTCTTATGATCCGTGCCTACTTGCACACACTGTATATAAAATATATTACTTACCGATTTATTAATACCTACTGCTGTGTAGTAGAGTTCCGCAATGGCTTCATGTATTTATTTATTTATTTAGATATTAACTTAAACTGAAATGTAATATTAAATTTAATTCATCAGTGGTATGAAGTCGGCCTGTGAATCCTAAGAACCCTGGTTCGATACCCACAGGCGACAAACAATTTTCATAATTTCAAAAACTACCCCTGTGGCTCCTCCACAACTAACATCTTTGGGAGCCGTTATTTGACGGCTGGTAACCGCACTTCACGCGCAAAAATATATCACTTACCGAGATCTGTTTCGGCAGAGTGCCACACCCAGTAATGGGTAGAAGGCGTGATGATATATTTATTTATTTATTTACTTTCCTCTCTTAATAAATAAATTTCTTACAATAATATATTTGAGTTCAAACAGTTCAAAATTATATCGATCAGCAACACTGAAGCAGCAGTTAATGCAAATCAGAGGCGAATTTACGAGGGAGAGTTTTTATCTTTGACCTTTCCCCCTACAAAAGTCGCATACTTTTTATATGTTACGGGCATTGACGTCGCTCGTTTTCGCTCGTTTGTCGTTTAATAAGCATTTCTTACATCACGAGAAAGCACACCAAAACGCAAGTCAAACAAATTCAAGCCCTTTAAACTATTTTAACGAAAGCATAGTACCTACATGAAAATAAATTACTACTGAAATAGTTATTTGATTAACTAATGTGTTAATGAAGGTGATTAATAATCCAGATATTTTAATTCGAGAGCGTAGCGTGAGATTATTAAACGCCGATTAACACTTGAGTTAGTTACAATATTATTCCGTTGAACGTAGCTTTTTAATTTCGAAAAAATCTAATTTTATTCCATAATAAATTTGTCGCTAGCTCATTGGTATGAAGTCGGCCTATGGATCCTGAGAACCCTTGTTCGATTCCCACAGGCGACAAACAATTTTCATTATTTCAAAAACTACCCCTGTGGCTCCTCCACCACTAACATCTTTGAGGGCCGTGATTTGACGACTGGTAACCGCACTTCACGCGCAAAATATATCACTCACCGAGATCTGCTTAGGCAGAGTGCCACACCCAGTAATGGGTAGAAGGCGTGATGATATATATATATATATATATATATATATATATATATATATATATATATATATATATATATATATATATATATATATATATATATACATATATATATATATATATATATATATATATATATATATTATATATATATATATATATATATATATATATAATATATATATATATATATATATATATATATATATAAATTTGTCCACAACTATTGAATAATACCTTCTTTATGTATTTAACTACAGAGTGATCAAAAGGAATTGTTACAGTTGGCAATAAAAAAAATACTTGAAATTGGTAAGCCTGATATATAAATTCATTTCCTGTTATTGACAGTGACATTTAAAATTTAAATTTGGGGACATTTATTATTCCATTTATTTCTAAAGTATTTCTATTACTTAAAAAGTAAAAATTCTATTAGCTGTCAGACTCCTGACATAACCTATTTGTATTTATTAAACATGTCAAATAGCATTTCCGCCTTTACCTGACGTTGTGCCAACTGTGGAATAAAAAGATCTCTGGAATTGTATTGCCAACTGTAACAATTCCTTTTGATCACCTTGTATAAATATATAAAGCTTTCTCTTACACTAGTGTAATATGAAATTTCGCTGCCTATTTTCAACCAATACGTGGTTTGTCGTTTGTTGATTCATGGCAGATCTAAGTAGTAGTAAGGTTATATATGTTATTATTTTTATTCCGGTTAATTAAGGTAGTACTAGTGTGACGGTGGCGCCATCGGTGGTCGAGTGGCGAAACTGACGCTCAAAAAAATATAAAAATTGAATAACATAAGTGCTTCATACATACTATGATTTGAATATCATGAATTGTTAACAGATTGTTGGTCTAGTGAACTTTAAAATACCATACCACCTTGTGGTGTTGCCATTATAAATTGGGATTCTTAATTTTTCGTTAAAAACAAGGCTTTGCATGGCTATATCTCCATTACTAAACGATAAAAAACTTTCTCCTTCTGATAAAATATACATGGAAAGTTCTAGAACATCATACTAGTTTTTCAAATGAAACTGCAAAATTTTAAAGGTACACAAACCAAATATATTCGATTCTGAGTGATGATCGCCATAAGCCCCGTGTATAAGAACTCAACTTTACAAGCGAATATATTTGTTCACAGATGATGAATGTGTTTCATATTTTAACAGGATGCGTATGACTATCCAATGTTTACGAACGCCAAATTTCATTTAGATTTGCAAAAAAATTTTTGACGCTAGTACTATCTTAACTAGTTGTACATAAAGTATAATATTTGACTCACATATAATAGTTATATGATCATTAAATAATATACAATTTTCAAACAACAGTATGATCATGGCCAACTTCATTGAATTGCGCTATGCTTATTATGGCCGTTTCATTCCATCGTTTTACAATATAAAAATTTGTCCTGCGTTTTTTACAGTTTTGGTACGTCAAGTAATGCCATCTAGTGCTTTTTATTTCAATTAAAGGATAGTGACTACGCTGTCTAGTTACAAAAACAACCTTAAAATATTTGAAAACTGAAGTTTATGTAATTAAACAAAATACATTTAATGGAATTGGGTATTTTATTTATACATTCAATATTATTTAATATTATGACTGATATTCGAACTTCCGACTAAAGTGACTAACTAGTTTAGTTTCAGGCAGCAGAAAGTTATATGAGTAACCATTGGACTGTGTTTATAGTTAGACTTCCACCTAAGGAATGGCGCTAATAGTCTTTATGTAAAGACATCAATTTTAGGTAACTACAATATCGGCAATCATTGATTACTAAATTGTTCCTGTAGTTGTCATTTGTATGTATTTAAAAAAATTTAATCTGTTAACTATCCAATTCATTTTTATTTGTGGAATAATTTCATATAAATAATGTCATCAACTAATATCAATTGTTGTGTAAATATCTGCACTGCTAAGTAAGTGATCAAATAATACATAATATTTAGATGAGGAAGTCATAATATATTTTCAAGTTCACAATAATTGGCTAAAATTGCGATTGAAACAGTTTTAATTATAAATAAATTGTATACACGAGAATATTTTAATAAATTTTTATATTGTGTTTATGAATTTTTATTTTATGTGGTTTAAATAAATATAAAATAATAATAAAAATTACAAGTTGCCTAAATACGAATACCGGGTTGCCTATATACAAGACTTTAGTTAGACTTCCACCACTAAGATGGCGCAAAATACAGTCCCAATTTGTAACATGGCAGTTTCTTATCTACAGTAGTATATTGTGATCTGCGGTTTAGACTAAGTGAATATTATTTGGCAACGTAGCATTATCTGTCACTTCAGATAAATAATGCCACCATATTGTGTACCTATTTAAAAAAATTGAAGTGTTTACAGGTCAAAACAAGGAAGTATTATTGATTTATTAGTGCCAACGGTTAGTATTTTATTGTAAAGATCGTATGATAATAAATATACAATGACTATTTTAATTACGACATATCTTGTTAGAGGCGCTAGTTGACGTGATTTGGAATACTCAATCATGGAGAATTATACAATTAAAATTTTTCGGTTGCCATCTAGTGAGTAAAATAGAATTTAATAATTTGTTATGTAGCGAACATGGTATAGTTTTACAGTTGGACGTTTATTACGTGATCATGACAACTACTGATTTGAATGTCAAGCAAAATATGCGAACATGTCTGAGACTAACAGGTCTATTCTGTAAGCATTCGTTAAGTCATAACGTTTCGTTATTTAACGGCCATGATCTATCACTCAGTTCTTTCTACAAATTTGTTGTTTCACACAATATAGGATGCGGGCACTCACGTGACACTGTGACGTTTTGTGACGTAAAAAAAACTGTTCCGGCAAAGATTTTTTTGGGACAAGATTTGAAAAGAACGGTTCTTTTCAAATCTAGTTGGGCTGCAAACACTGCGCCACCTACAAAATGAACTATTTTTTGTGGCGAGATTTGAAAAGGACGGTTCTTTTCAAATCTCGTCCCAAAAAAAATAGTTCATTTTGTAGGTGGCGCAGTGATCTTTGCCCGAACAGCTGTTTTACGTCACAAAACGTCACAGTGTCACGTAAGTGCCCGCATCCTATTGTTTGAAAGGGGAAGTCTGCTGCATGAGACATCAAAATTATAAGTCCCCATTGACGTCACGTCGGGGAGAGATGGAAGGGAACCAAAAGAAAGAGACATCTCGCACTAGTGAGAGAATTAGTTGACAGATCACGATTAACCAGAGCATACTTTTAAAATACGATCCAGGCTTCCTCATTAATGCCTATGGCACACTGGTCAAGGAGCATCAATGAGCGTCAAGGAACTCATCGATGAAACAACAGAACGCATCCTGACTGATAAAATAAACAAACACGAAAGATTCGCACAAATCAAAGCCAAAATGACAGCCCACGCTAACATGAAATGAGACACAATAATACGTGTGAAATGAGACACAATCGTTTCATCGAGGAACTCCTCGATGGAAATAGAGGAACCTCTATTTTTCATCGATGACGAGTGCGTTCTGTTGTTTCATCGATGAGCTCCTCGACGCTCATTCATGCTCCTCGATCAGTGTGCCATTGCCATTAGACAGGACCGTGACCCTTAAAAAATTATAAATATGCCATTTAAAATTAAGATGCGCCTATTCAATCAATAGCGTAGCCAAAAGAGATTTTCGGGTCGATCCCCCGTTGTTAATTTTGAAATAATATATTCGTAAAACAGAAATTACATTTTTATCCACTTGTTTAAATTTTTTATAATTAAAATATATTGTATCAAAAACAATTATATTTCATACTATAATTTATAAGTACTTAATATGCCAGGGAATGATTAGTCCGTGATCAAAGAAGCCTCATATTTAATTAGTCCCAATAATGGATAGAACTTTCAGCGCCACCTATATAGTGATTACATTGTTACAATAAGAATAAATGTTTTTACAACTATTTCTCATTCTCTCAAGTCTCAATGACGAGTTATAAATTTCAATTCTTACGTCACGCCGAGAAGAGATGAAACGGAACAAAACAGAAAGAGATATCTTGCATTAGTGGGAGAGCTAGTTGGCAGACCATGATCAATTAGAGCATATTTTTAACATGACATTTAAGGTAGTACTAGCGTGAAAAAAAAAATTTGCAGATCTGAATGAAATTTGGCGCACGTGAACATTGGATAGTCATATGCATCCTGTTAAAATATGAAACACATTCATCGTCTGTGAACAAATATATTCGCTTGTAAAGTTGAGTTCTTATATACGGGGCTTATGGCGATCATCACTCGAAATCGCATATATTTGGTTTGTGTACCTCTAAAATTTTGCAGTTTCTTTTGAAAAACTAGTATGATGTTCTAGAACTATCCATGTATATCGTATCAGAAGGAGAAAGTTTTTTATCGTTTAGTAATGGATATATAGCCATGCAAAGCCTTGTTTTTAACGAAAAATTAAGAATCCCAATTCATAATGGCAACACCACACGGTGGTATGGTATTTGAAAATTCACAAGACCAACAACCTGTTAACAATTCATGATATTCAAATCATAGTAGGTATAAAACACTTATTTTATTCAATTATTATATTTCTTTGAGCGTCAGTTTCGTCACTCGACAACCGATGGCGCCACCGTCACACTACCTTAATAAATTGATTGCTGCCGGAGTATGTATTACAAATTATTAATTGAGAACGATTCTTTTATGATATGTTGCAATAGTCCAGAGAAATTTGCATCCGTAAAAACAACAGTTCGTATTAGATTCTCTTTTTTTAGGTTTTTCAAAGAAAAAATTTAAAATTAACATTATAGAAACAAAAACTTGAACCTTACTACCGTGGATCTTAAAAAATTATGCAAATTTGTTAATTACCTCGCCGATGGTTTATTAATGTATTCAAAATATAATAATTTATCCAATTATTCATTCTTAAATTTCATAACATTATCATATTTAATTGATATTATTAAAGCTCATCAAAAATTTATAAAACAAAAATATAGCCCTTAAATAATAATTATTCTTAATTTTTTTTAAATAAGCAGAAAAGAATATTTTTTGTTAATCAATTAAAATGTAACTTCATTTATATATTTGGTAATTGCTTGAAAATGGCCAGAATTTTTGAATCGAAACGTCGCTAATTAATAAAAGAATGTAACTAAAAATTGTGTTTAAATTTTTTGTAAAATTCTTTTCCAAGTTAAGCCTGTGATCCATTAAATCAATATTAAAAAATAATAATTATGTTTATTTTAAATAGGTTTGCTATTATAATTAAAATAACATTAATATTTAGCAAACAAATTAAAAAGATTAAACCACAAAAATCCGAATTATCATTCAAACCAAAATCAGGTCAAGATTAATCTAATAAATAATTCAGTATTTACCATCATTCAATGTTTTTTCCGCATTAATTCCATTTGTATTTTGCATCAGTTTTTCAGTTTTATATATCTTTCTAAAATCGAGTAAAATGGCGTGCGTTTTCACAACCCGTAGACACAGTATATTATTTATTTTTTTAAGATATTGAGAATAGTTTTTAAATATCTAACTATTTATTCATTATGGAAACGCATGCATTTTATTATGATATTCATCCTCTATAATGCTTTTTTCATGTACTTCTTCGTACAAGAACAAAAACAAATTTAGTAAAGATACGAACCAAAACATGGTGGTTTCGTGTTTAATTTATTTCTCAATAGATGTAGACTCAGTACGTTAGTAATATTTTTTAAGATCAAATAATATATTACGGTTCATATAAATATAATATATAATTTGAATAGTAGGAGTAATTATTCTATTACTATTAATAGGATTAGCTTTTATAGGATATGTTTTATCTTGAGGTCAAATATCTTTTTGAGGAGCTACTGTCATAGCCAGATTTAGTTCAGAATTTGATAGATTTGATTAATTTTATAAATTTTCAGAAAAGAGAGTTGACAATCATTATTAGGTTTGTATTTTGAATAAATCCAAGCCAAGGATTTTATATAAACACTGAATTGCTACCTTCCTTCTTGTTTGCATTGACATCTATGAGGCAAGCATGTTAACGGCGGCCATTTGCAAGATAGGCAAAAATAGCGCTATATTTAAATGTATCATAAACATTCACATTTTAAAAACATATTTAACTTTACTGAAAATATTAAATATATATTTTAATAAATAAAAATACATTATGCGTTATATTTGAAAGTATAACAATAATAATATAAACAGACAAAAAGTATATAACATATTATAAACTACTCAGTTGGCTTTCGAATCAAAATATAAATAATTTAAGGTGTGACGACAATGTAAATAATTTTACATTTCAGTTCGATAGTCATAACAAATAATGTAAAATTTAGTAAACATCTTAAATCACAAAATATGGGGAAGTCCCAAAGCCATTGCAGGGTTACCAACACCACAATAATAAATTGTACAAAAAGAAAATATTTTGCTAAAAAATCTGCGCATTGAAAAAGACCTGTTTTCCTTGATAGAGATCTTTTGGCTAGCTTAACTACAACAAAATAGTACGAAATAACATTTTACTATATTCATTAAATGATTTTGTTCAATCATGATCCAATTATTTTTGTTCCGTATAGGTTTATGTTTGGTACGATGATTCGGCACCAGTGTGGTTCCTAAGTGCACTATTGTACTAGATTTAGTACAATGAATAAAGTTTTAGTACATCAGCACCCCTTTCTAAAATCTAGCACTATTTTGTTATTTATATTTATACAAGAAAAAATATTTGAAAAAAAAACATAATTTTCTTACTGAGATTTATTTGAATTTTTTGTTGTAATGATTGGTAGCAATGGTGGAGTGTGTAGTTGAGTAATGTTGGCAATGTTGACATGGATTTGACTGACATTTACATCTCCCCGCCGTTGTAAGTCGCCGTATGTTTGTGTCGTGTATGAGAATTGAGATAGTAAATATAATAAAAAAATAATAATTTGTATCACCTATTCAATGTTTTGTATAACTATAAAAGTCATTTTCAGTAACATTTAATTCATATATTATGCTTCGCCGCCATTTTCTGAATTTAGTACAATTGTGTCTATTTTAGTACAAATTTCCCCCAGAAGTTAGTACAATTTATTTTGTCCTTGGAACAACACTGTTCGGCACTACAACAAGCAGTCTTTCAGCCGTTGTGTATTGTCAAGCAGAAGTTTGTCATTGGATTCCGAACTTGAAAATTAAAGTTACAAAAAGTGAGTAAGTATTTTCTCCTGTTATATATTTTATTTATTACGTCTGATTAATTCACTATGTCTAATATCTACATTTTTATGGATTATTGTGTTTGAAAGATGAATCCTATAATATCTAATCACTTAACCTAATATTACAGGCGAAATCGTAACGAGAATCGTAAAGTAAACCAACAATCTCAATAAGAAATAAATAAATATTTATTATTCGAATAATAAAAATTAAAAAACGCAAATTTAACGATAAGTATGATTGAGTTTGACTATATTTGTATAATTTTGTGAAAATTTGATACGACAATATGAGCGTAATTACAAATGTTCATTTTATCAATCAAATATTTCCTAAATGTTAACTAATAACTAAATTCACCAGTATTTAATAGCGCGTTAATTATTACAGTGGAATGAAAAAAATAGGGCACAGATAGGTAGATAGAGCACATTTTAAATTTCAAATAATTTCCACGCTATGTTTATATTTAAAAGTTAGATGAAATAAAATATTTATCTTTGCGTATTTGAAATTTAAATTAAACAAATAACATCTACTAACTTTCTCCTGAATAACTAAACTTTTACATTTATGTTATCCTTATAGTGAACGACACGAACTAGTTACTTGCTTGACGCAGGTCCTAAATCCCTTCTCCAATCAGTTTTATTTCATTAAAATCAATTTTGCAATTGACTAATGTAATTAAATCTGTTCCGAGCATATTTATTTATATATAACTTTATTGCTAAGCCATGACTTCAAAAATTAATGCACTTATAAATACGAAATACTTAATAAAACAAAATTAGTGTAAACAGTTTTTACTGAAGTTGTCCTTGCTCAAATATATGAGATAAAAATAGATAACTTTGTACCAAATTCCAGCTGATTATATAAATTTTGTTTCAATAACAAAATTCAAAATTAATTTACTGAATTTTTAATAACATTTGTATTACTAATACAATACTTATTCAATATTTAACGCACAAATGTGAGTATATTTTAATTTTATGACTTCAAAATTTAATACTTATTGAACGGATATTTTACGTAACATCGGGGATTCCCCGTGTCGCTCTATTGTACTATATCGTAGAAGACGTGTAACGTTTCAGGTCTAATAAAATCAAGTATTCTACGTCAACAAGTTAAAATTTATTTAAAGTTATAATACATAAGTACTAAATAATACAAATAAATATATATGTAGAGAAATAAACATAAATTATTATCTTCTAGGTAACAAAAAACGGAATAACAAAATTCAGGTATTATTTGGAAGCCTACTCAGAAGCAAATCACCAATATCAAGACGATCTTCATATATATAACCATTTTCATCTTTATCTGGAAATATAAAACAATAAAAGTAAGTGTGCAACCTTCAATTTTGATATTACCTTTAAAGAAAATAAGTTCGCACATATTAGTGTAATTCTTTTCTCTAACAAGTTTATTGATCGTCATAAAAAAATTTAAAATAAATTCTTGTTTGTGTTCTCTATAAAAATCTGGAAAAATCAAACATATTGTTACTTCAATTACAGCCTAATCGAAAGTTGCTGTTGGTTGGTGCATATGATTCTGTTTGATGAAACATTTCTGGGACAAAATCAAAGAAGAAGTGTGCTTGATGCAGTTGAGTTTGTAAATATTGTTGTATGACACGACATTTTTGTATTTGTTTCACTGAACAGAATCATACAGTTGTGATTTACCAGACAGTTCGTGGTTATGTTCTGTAACTTTATGTAAAGTTTCTAGAGCAGATGCAAACTCGCAACAAACATAAACTGGTGGTTTGTTTTCATCTTTGTGTAATTTGTACACTGTATTGTGATAATCTCTTTGTCTAACACCACCTTTGTTTAGCTTTTTCGGTTCTACAATCTGCGAAATTAATATTAGTTGTATTCCATTTGCCATTTTGTATGGTTTACTTATAAAACTACATGATTTACTGAAATGTACAAACTGATTGACCTAGTGAGGTGTATTACTTCAAGGTGAGACTTTAAATCTAATAGTGGCAGGGTAAAAGCAAAGTCAGTCAGGCAAATAGAATGAAAAAAAGTAATCTGTTTCAGTAAGTAGGTTAGAACTGATGTAAATGGCAAATGGAATACAACTTTTATTTCACTTCTCACTGTACAAACAAGCTTGTATTAATTATATTTACATTTTAGGAACAAAAATTTTGCTTAAAACCATGACAAGATAGTGTCACCTGCACGTCAAATGTCGGATAGTGATAAAGTCAGGAATAGAACTACAATTAAATACTCATTGCATGTAAGTTAAAATTCTTAAAAGGCGGTACTATTATTTATTACTTCATGCCATTTAAAAACAATATTTTTATCTTGCGTACCAATACGTGATATCAACTTTTGTTAAAAGCTCCGTAGATCATTGTAAAGTTTGAAAAACCTGTTGTGGCCACCGCAGTACTTTTTCGATCTTAATTTTAGATAAACTCTGTGTAATTTGTATAACTTTTGAAGAAAAAAAAACAACCATCGGTTAAATATTTTTTATATTTTTACTACAATTTTATGCCTGAAAGCGTTAATTTAATACTAAACTAGGCCTAATTTAAACAAATTTTGGAAAAAATGATTGAGATTTGCTTGAATATAATTTTTGACATTTTACTAGACTTTACTGCCTTAAAGTTTTAATTTTAAACAAACTTAATATATTTTTAATAACTTTGAAAAAAGAAAAAACAATTGACGAAGACTTAAATTTAGTGATGGGCATGTACCGGTTAATTATAAATATTTTAATTAACCAGTTAAATTAAATTCATGGTACCATAGTTAATTATGCATTTCTTACTACATCATTTGTAGAATCTCAAAATGGAGATTCCGTTTTATTAAGCCGTTGATATTTACTTGAACAAATAGGAGTAGGAAGGATAAAAATAATTACTCCTCTGTGGTTGGATTACTTGGCTTTTTGTAATTCCCAAATTTACAAAATTGTGAAAACAGACGACGTTTCGGGACTAAGGGTTGGTCCCATTTTCAAGTCAACAATAAATAATTCCATTTATTGTTGACTTGAAAATGAGACCAACCCTTAGCCCCGAAACGTCGTCTGTTTTTACAATTTTGTAAATTTGGAAATTACAAAAAGCTAAGTAATCCAACCATAGAGGAGTAATTATTTTTATCCTTCCTACTCCTATTTGTTCATTTCTTACTACATTCGTGAAGACCGTAATCAAACTTTTATTTTGATACCAAATACAGCATATTTAGCTAATTATTTACTATTAATTACAAAAATTTATCATTTAAAAGAAACTATTTTTTTTGTTTTAATAAAAAAATAATAATAAATATTAATAAACTTCAACAAAGCTACAATGTTAACAAAATAAACAACTTATTACAGAAAAAAAACAAAGTACCGAAATAGTTTTCATTTTTTACATTTTCTTTAAACCTAACCAAACTTTAAAATGACAGTAAAGTAAAATTAACCGGTTAATTATGACACAAAAATTAACTCAGTTAAAATTAACGTCATGTATGCTAATTATCGGTCAATTATTCTTGCCCATCAATACTTAAATGTAATTTTTTATATACAACTATAATTCATGAGGACGTTAATTTTATATTATGATTATAATAATTTTTATTCATCACATGTTTTAAAACAACATAACGATTTAAATAATTATCAAAATATTTACAACAAATGAACCGATAATTTCGAAAAGTTTTTTAAACTAAAGTTGTTTTAAAACAAATTCGGGAGCATTTTACTTATTGCGTATTTTGTGATAAGACACTACCGTTTATGAAAATAAACATAAAAAGAACCATCAATAAAATTGTAGTACCACTAATTGTATATAGCCCGTTACCGAACTTTAACCTCCGTTTTTAAGTTATCGTGCTTTCATACAGATCGACCGATTTTTTTGGATTTTTTTTAATTCAATAAGGTCTATAACGTGAAGATTTATCAAAATCTCGAGATAGAAAAAAGTAATTTCACAATAATTTCCCTATTATATAATCGGAAATATAAAAACTGTTCAAAATATACGTATTGCCAAATATTAAAGCAGCAGTAAACAATTTATGTAGCAGATAATTACAGATTTGAAAATAAATTTTAATTATTTTGTCGCACACTTTAGTACGGTCTTCATTTCTTTTCGATTGCCTCTGTTAGTTTCTAAAAGTATTATACTACAAAACAAGAAACGAGAGCTGCTAAATTATAACTACGTGAAATTTACGGGAAATTATAAACAACCAATTACAATTTATGTAAGAAAGATGTATGTCAAATGATTTATTCTTATGTAATGCAAATGCATTTTTTTGGAATTAAAGTTTACATTCCATTTTACTAAAATATTTTTTTTACCAATTATAAATCTCCTTGTCTTTTATTGTTATGATAAACTATTAAAGATATCTATAAAAAATACTTGAAAGATTCATATTTTAAATAATTAAAACAATTATTTCGGTAAAAGTATTTTATATTAATAAAAACAGCGTTTCAGCAACCCTGTTCTATCTTCATCAGAGTAATAAATAATAATAATAATATAAATATTAGGATGTTTTATATTTACAATTTGCAGAACTTTTACCGAAGTTATTATTTCATTATTTAGAAGCAAGGTTTCGAACCAGATTAAACTGACATTTTTTTTACGCCCTGTCATATAGTAAAGTTTTTATTCCTTAGTTGAGGGAAGAAAAAAATGCATATCTCTTGAAAAAATTGTCATTCTTCTTTCTGATGCTTTATATCTTAATAGAACAGCACTTTCAGGAACAAATTCTTCCCTTGATATACAAATAATTAGACGTATCCCACTTCAATAGGCCCAATTTTATTTTTTCGTTTGATGTTATAAATTACAGTTTTATTTCTCGTGTAAATGCAAGAAAATGAAATGAAATTTTAATGAGACATATATTAGTATGTTGTTAATACACAGATAAAATTTTAAGTCAATCGATATATAGAAATGACAGCCATTGAAAGAGGAAGTAAACATTTCGGTTTTAACAAAAAAACATTGTTTAAAAAACTGTATAATAATAAAGTTTGTTTTAAATAATAATTAACTTAAATTTCATCCGCCAAACTGCCCACAAAATAATAATCATGATAGTTCATTTGTGTGTTGATTTAATTTATGTGAAGAAAAAAAAATGAGAGTTATACTGCTATATATTTTGTGTTTAAGGTATATTTAATGTTAAATTTAGTTGAAAATTAATTGTAGAATTTAGTAAATGTAAGATACCTGGGTTTTTAGTATTATTTAAATTTTTAACGAAAAAAATTAGATTCGGGCCAACTGAAGCAGAACTGGACTCGTAGTTGACTCCGATTAGAAACCAAATTAAAAATTTTACTAGAATACAATATTAACCGGTTCGAAACCTTGTATAGAAATATCGATGTTTTCACCTCACTCTGTTCCAAAATTCCTCGTGGAGACCAATCTGCAGCATTATTAGGACATTTTCCAGACAATGGCAAAAAAACAAACAATTTAGTTGATGCAAAGGTAACTTGATGTCTACTAGCAAAGTCTAAAATATTTTCTTTTAGTCCTTTTCCTTCTTCTCCGCTTGGAGGCAGCATAAAGTTTAAATAGCCATAGAAAAAATTACAAGCCATTCCTGATCCATAATCTGAAGAATTAGATCGGTCAATTAATTTGGCTGTATTCACTATACTATCATCCTGTAAAATACATTTCTAAAGAAATTAAATTAAATTAAATATAACAGAATGTTACCAGTTGTATTAGATCTGTTAGAAACTTTATCCCGCCAAAGGTTAACATTCGAGAAAAATTTCCTGTTGTTACGTATTGTAGAAGATTTACTTGCGTAGCAATTGCTATTGCTATTTCAATTATTACTAGAATAACTACTATAACTGTACAACATACTGATTTCTTGCTCCAAGAAAAAAATATTTTACATAATAAAGTCGATATGCTTCCTGCATACCGAGATTCTAAATGAGAATATTCTTCACGTAAAGATGTTAGCCTTGATAGCACTTCTAGTACTACCAAATATAAAAAAAATACAGATGCAGCTACTAAAATGGAATATACGTTAAATTATAAGTATGTAATTACAGTACAGGTGTCAAAAACTATTCCGTAATTATAAGCCTTAATAAATTCGATATTTTAGGAATTATACTCAGCAATTAATAACACAACTCAAGGCATTATATTTAAAAAAAAAATTAAATTAAATTAGATTTTCTGTTTGTTAGATAACAAGAATTTTTGAAAAAAAATTCAAAGATTTGATAATGTTTTATCGCTCTCTGACTGGTGAAGTTATCACATTGGTTTTTTAACATGTTGTTAATTGTTTAATTATCTTATTTTAGTAACGAAGTTTTGTATTTAGAAATTTGATTTTTGAAAATTTCATGTAAATTTCCTTATATTAATTGACTTGATAATGGAACCAACTCAAAGTTCCGAAACGTCATTGATTCAATAAGAAATTTATATCGTAACAATCTAAGTTATCGAATTAGCTGGTAGAATTATTTTGAACTTACTTTTAGTACTTCAAGTAACAAGAATTTAGCTTACTTCCAAGTATTCCGCAGCAGGCAGATTCATAAAACGGATTATAGCTAACACGATTTTTTATTTCGTTTTGAACTGTCTTTTCAATGTACGAAACAAGTTTATTTTAACTTGAGTTAAAAAGAGAGTTAATTAGCAACAAATTTAGTTCATTTCTTTAATCTGTTTTAATTTGAAATAGAGTTATAGATAATATTAAAAACGGTGTTAATCCGTTTTATGAATCTGCCTGCAGGATGCTAGGATTCATGATTACTGGCGACTTATCGTTTCATGTAATTTACAAATCACACACGAAAATATTAGCTAATTAAAATATTTTTTTGTTCAAGTATTACTATATAATTTTATTTAAAATACGTCGTTTCAGTACATTAAACGTGTACCTACCTTCATCAGGAAAAAAAAATAAAATTAAATAATTTTAAATAAAATTATACAGAACTTAAACAAAAAATTGCTTTATGGTTTAATTCTTTACCAGTCAGATTCTCAAGAAAGTTTTAGCTAATCTTATGCTAGTTCGATTTAAAAAACTTAATTCAATTCACTTTCCGAAAACTAAATGGTAAGAAGGTTGTATTAAGGTTTATTTAAACTTTTTTGGGAATATGATTTAGCTAATTTGACTAATCCAAAACTCAGAATTAGCTAAAACTCTTTTGAGAATTGGGCTGTTAATGAATAAAAGCAAAGCGAAGTAACAAGTTATATGGAATCATTCACAATGCTGTCAAAATTCGATTTGCTTTCATTTATTTAAATTCAGTTTAAAATTTAACTTTTATAGCCAGTTTCTCCTCCAAAAGCAAAATTTTAAATTTGTTTAAATAAACTAAGCCAAAGCGATGTAACCTATCAAATGAAATAATTGATATTGGTACCAAACATTCGATTTGCTTTTATTTATTTAAACGAAGTTTAAAATTTAAATTTTGGCAGTGCAACTGCCTGTTAATTGTTTAAATATGAGTCTATAAAGCTTTTCTCATATGTTACAATATTAATAAAAGCAGATATTAATGTAAATAGTCAAACTTTCTTTCTGAACTAAGAATCTATATAAAAGCCCATAAGTAATGGGATATTAAATAAAGCACTGCTTAAACCTAACATAATTACCTCCTGCACCGAATTTAATATTTTAGATCATGTTGTGGGAGGTCCAGAATCTTTGAATTAAAGTTTTCAAAAATGGTGTCGAAAATATTGCCTTTAAGTTATGTGTTACGATGAGTTGTAAAATAACAAATCCATTAGGGCTTATAATGATAATAATTTATGTACACCAGATTCAGAATTTCACCCTTACAAGAAAACTCCAACCAGTATTTTGGAGATAGAGCACAACCAGCTAAAAACAATAGCATGTTTACCAATTTCGTAATTAATTCATCGATAATTATATTATTAACCTGCTACTAAAATACCACTTAATATATATTTATCCCAGATATCTTTTTTTGTTCGTTTTGTAGCAAAACATTGTGGAATTTCCTCTCTGGGAGCATTATATTGCATAATATGGTGATCCTAAAAATATTTTGTTGATTAGTTTATGAATTAACCTAATATTTGTTCAAGCTTACCATTTTAAATCAAATATAATCTGCAAATTTGCATGCTTCTAAATGTTATATAGATAAGATATCAATGTACATTTGAATTTCTTGATACCGGAACAGCGTTACTTTGTAACCGGCTGAGATAAATAGCTTGGCAAGCATGATTCATGAAGGTCATTTTAAACTGTACAAAATATTTTAATTAAAAAATGTGCATATATTTGCAGTATTTTTAAAGTAAATATTAATATCAAATTTATTTTAAAGGGAAAAATATGTAAATTATAAATGTATATTCAATATTTTAATATAAAAGAAATGCATAGCTAAGTTTAAAAAGATTATAATTTTAAAAATAAGCAAATTAATATTAAATGTATTAAATAACTATTTAAAATACATTATTAACAAACATAAAATATATATTTATTACAGTAAACAGTCTTCTTGTCATAGCAGAACAAAAATGTAGTGACGGGCATTTACCGGGAAAAACTTAAAATATAACCTTGAATAATTTTCTGTTTTTCTTTTTTCAAATTATTAAAAAATTATAACACACTACAATAATATATCTTTCTAAATAAAAAAATAAATATTATAACTTATACAAGGCCACAATGTTAACAAATTAAACGTGAATAAAAAAGTACCGAAATACTTTTAATTTTTTTTTAAATGATGGGAAAGTAAAATTAACCGGTTAATTATGACACAAAAATTAACCCGGTTAATTAACATCAGTTATGCTAATTATAATTTCAGTTAATTATCCTAACCTATCACTACATAAATGTAAGCAAAATATTTTTCGGTTAATATAAAAAACGTACAAACTTAACACTTATTTTATATAAAATTATAAACGTCGCAATTTGATGGAATCTCCTAATTAATTCGTGCCAAAATCAGATCACCAACATCAAGTTGATCGAGATTGAAAGGATTTCCGTCATCGTCTACATCTACAAAACAAAATTTATTAACAAATTAGTATCATACAATAATTTATTTGTTGTCAACCTCTAAAATATATTAACTCAACAAGATCTCGACAATTTCTGTTATTATTGATGATCATTTGTAAAGTTTCACGGAAATTTGTGACAAGTCGGTCTCGGTATCTTTCATATAATCCTGAAAATTTAAATAAACAGGTGAATTAAATACTTATATTTATAGAATAATTATAATTACTCGAATCTTCAGTATTTTGGTTAATGATTTCATATAATGTCAGCAAAGGGGTGGCATATTCCACACAAACATAAATTGGAGGTTCTTGTTGATTGACCCACAGTTTATAAACAGAAAAGTGATACTGTCTAGCTGTCACTCCAGCTCTGTTCATTCTACGCCATTGCAAACTCTAAAACAATAATAAATATTTATGAATGATTAAAATCTCTAAGCAAACAATTATTCTTACTCCGCTGGCTTCCATAAATCTAGAACGATCAGCTACACTTGGAGGGCAGTAAGTAGATGAAGGAATTAATATAAACAACTTTCTGGCACCAAATTGTACTTGATTTGTACTTGCAAAATTGTCAATCATTTCTGTAATACCGCTTCTTTCATCGCCAGGAGAAGGCAACATTAAAGCTAAATAGCCGTAAAAGAAATTATATGCCATTCCAGAACCATAATCAAGACCATTGAAGTTATCTAATGCAACTTCTTCAGGTTCTCTGATAGGTTCTTGAACTGTTCTTCTTCTGTTCTGTAAAGTACAACAAAATTACTCTCAATACATACATTCATAAATGGAATTAAAATTTGAGTCCGATTCTCAAAACAAGTTTTAGCTAATCCTGAATTTTTGATGAACTATTCTTATCTTAGTCCGATTTTAAAAAGTTAATTGAAAACTAAATAGAAATACAGGTTTATTAGAGTTTTTTTGAAACTTTTAGAAAATATGGTTTAGCTTATATACATACATATCTTCACGCTATATCCCAACAAATGCGGTAGCACGGACCCTAAAATCATTCATAAAACATTCACTCATCAAACAATCAGCCATCGTCAAATATTTTCATCCAAACAAACCACCTTCATTTCAACCACATTCATAGATCACTCCACTCATTCATTTATTACACTCGAAATCATTGTCACACAATAAACCTTCAATCACATCATTCCTATTCACTTATCATTCTTTTTCTTTCTTCAATGTACATAACATATGCATAAAACATCTCAAATTATTCACGTTTACTCCTAACAACGAATCTAATAACGAAACTAACAACGAATCTACAAGATTAGAAAAGATGAAAGTGATAGCCTGCACTTGTATATGAAAGAAAAGTCCACACAATGCAGTAACTGAAAATGGTTTAGCTTAATTTGACTAATCCAAAATTCAGGATTAGCTAAAGCTCTTTTGAGAATTGGGCTGTGAGTTATTAACTCAATTTTTATTACGGAGAGTAAAATTATTATTATTCGAGTTATTTAAAATTTCTTCAACATTATATTTTCATTAACAGTTTCGGTGGTATAATCTCAAAATATAATCAAAGTTAGGACTAAAATTCTATTATTCTGTTTTATAATTTAAATATAACCAATAACTTACCAGTAATTCTATTAACAACTTCAATGCTGCAAAGGATAACAACCAAAAAATAATTATGGGAACAAGTCGCAAATTATTTTCATATAGAACGCCTGCTATTTCAATTATTATTAGCAGTGTGAGACCAATGACTTTCCAGTTCCATATATTTATGTTTTCTTCCTTGCGAGGTTCTAACGGGGAGTATATATTTCTGAGAAGTATATCCAAAATTGACAAATGCAACAAATATGCAGTTGCATTTACTAGAATTGAATTGTTTTTTTTTTTATATATTTGTAATTAATTTATTAGTATAAATCTATATTACACTTACACAAAAATTCCCACCAAGATTGTATAAAGAAAACAGAAAAAGCTAAAAAAAATTTATTAAGAATCATTAAACTTAATACTAAATTACGGTGTTTACCTGCTAAAGGAATAACGAATAAAATAAACCAAATGATTTTTCTAATTTGAGGATTCTGAAATCATTCATTTTATTTATTACTTTAATATAACATTATAAATTATTTCTCACCATTTTAAAATAGATAAAATATGTAAAACAGTATAGATATTTGTAAGCATTGAATACCGACGTACGTTTGAGATTCGTTTATTATCGATATAGTGTATTTTAACCGCTTATGATAAATAATAGCTGAGACGCATGATTCACGAAGGTCACTTTGAGTAAACTGCATGTACATTCTAGTTTTTCCAGCTTCCGCTGCAGTTTTCACTCTGTTTCTGACGAGAGCCTGTAATTTACCCCATAATTTTCCTATTTTATTAGCTACTCTTTACTTTCTTAATATATTGATAGGATCTACGTATTTTTTTTTGTCTACCTCTACCATAGTAAGAATATAATTTTCAAAATAAGCAAAACTTACATGTATAAATATAAAATGTATTAAAATATCTGTTCAAAGTACATAGATACAAAGTATCAACAAAAATATATTTATGCAGAACTTTTTTCGGTTAGTATAAAAATCGTACGTATTTAACGCTTATTTTATATAAAATTATACAAAATATCGCATTTTGATGAGCTTAAAATAAAATCCTGTATTGATGGCATAATAATAATTAAAAAATTAACAAAACAAAAATTAGATATATCCATTATACTGGTTAAGAATGATAATTCTTTCTCGCCTAATTAAGTCGTTCCAAAATAAGGTTGCCAACGTCAAGTTGATCGAGATTTAAAGGATTTCCGTCATTGTCCACATCTAAAAAACAAAATTAATTAACAAATTAATATTATACACTAACTCATTTGTTGTTGCCCACCTCTAAAATATATTAACTCGACAAGATCCCTGCAATCTCTATCATTATTAATGATCATTTGTAAAGTTGTATAAAAATTTATGACAAGTCTGTCTCGGTATCTTTGATATAATCCTAAAAATTAAAACAATCACTTGAATTAATAGAGTATTACATAATAAGTCAGGAAAGTAAAAACACTTTCCTGTCGTATTATGTATACTATTTTTTCTGAAACCGTTTAATTTAATCAATATTTAATCATAAATAATTCAAAATGTTTAAATTTGATATGAATTGTATTGACAGCAGCTTATGTATCCAAGGTTGCAACAAACAGTCAGGGAAAATCTTTACTAGACTGTTTTATACTTTACCAGACTGTTATTTTTGTTGTAGCCTTGGATATGTATTTTACTTGACAATTTTGATAAAAATCTACTTTCCATACTAAAATTGATCAGTGAAATAGACACTTTCGTGCAGGTTTCAGAAAAATATATATTTATAAAACAATTATAATTACTGGATCCTCCAGTATTTTGACCCATGATTTCATATAAAGTCAGTAAAGGGGTGGCATATTCCACACAAACATAAATTTCTTCTTGATTGACCTGTAGACTATAAACAGAATGATGATATTGTCTGGCTGTCACACCAGCTCTGTTCATTCTACGCCATTGCAAACTCTAAAATATAATAAATATTTTTGAATGATTAAAATCTCTAATCAAACAGTTAGTCTTACTCCTCTGGCCGTCATAAACCTAGAACGATCAGCAACACTTGGTGGGCAGTGAGCAGATGATGGAATTAATATAAATAACTTTCTGGCACCAAATTGTACCTGTTGGTTTACATTTACATAGATGTCAATCAATTCTCTAATACCTTGTCTTTCATCGCCAGGATCGGGCAACATTAGTCTTAAATATCCAAAAAAGAAACTATATGCCATTCCAGAACCATAATCAAGACCATTAAAGTTATCCAATGTAAGTTCTTCAGGTTCTCTGACAAGTTCACGAACTGTTCTTCTTCTGTTCTGTAAAATACAACAAAATTACTTTTAATACATACATTCATAAATGGAATAAAATTTGACTGTTCGATTCTCAAAAAAGTTTTAGCTAATCCTGAATTTTTGATTAGCTATTCTTATCCTAGTCCGATTTTAAAAAGTTAATTGATATTTTCCGAAAACCAAATAGTAACAAGGATATATTAGGGTTTATTTAAATATTTTGCAGCCAGATTCACAAAACGGATTAGCTCTAACACCGTTTTTAATATTATCTATAACTCTGTTTCAAATTAAAACAGATTAAAGAAATGAACTAAATTTGATGCTAATTAAGTCTCTTTTTAACTCAGGATAAAATAAACTTGTTTCGTACCTTGAAAAGAGAGTTAAAAATTAAATAAAAAAATGGTGTTAGCGCTAATCCGCTTTATGAATCTGCCTGTTGGAAAATATGGTTTAGCTTAAATTAACTAATCCAAAATTCAGGATTTGCTAAAATTCTTTTGAGAATTGGTCTGTGTGAATTATTAATTCAATTTTTATTGTAGAGTAAAATTATTCGATTTATTTAAAATTTCTTCAAACATTATAATCAGCCAGATTCTAAAAAAAGTTTTAGCTAATCCTTAATTTTGGATTAATTAATCTTGTGCTTGTCCGATTTAAAAAAGTTGATTCAATTCACGTTCCGAAAACTAAATGGTAAGAAGATTATATTACAGTTTATTTAATTTTTTTGGAAATATGATTTAGCTTAATTTGACAAATTCAAAATTTAGGATAACTTAAATTCTAGCTAAAACTTTTGAGAATCGGACTGTAAATGTTTATTAATAGTTTTGGTGGCATTATATTAAAATATAATAAAAATTATGACTAAAATTATATTATTCCGTTTTATTATTTAAATATAACTAATAACTTACCAGTTCTAATAATTGTTTTAACAACATCAATGCTGTAAAGGATAACAACCAAGAAGTAAATAAAGGAACAAGTTGCAAATTATGTCCATGTTGAACGGCTGCTATTTCAATAATTATTAGTAATGTGAGACAAATTACTTTCCAGTTCCATATATTTATATTTTCTTCGTTGCGAGGTTCTAATGGGGAATATATATTCCTGAGAAGTATATCCAAAATTGACAAATGCAAGAAATACGCAGTTGCATTTACTAGAATTGAATTGAATTTGTTTTTATATATATTTGCAATTCATTTATTAGTATAATATATATTACACTTACACAAAAATTCCAACCAAGATTGCGTAAGGAAGGCAGAAAGTGCTAAAAAAAAATATATATTAATAGACATTAAACTTAATTTTTTATAATTATAATATTTACCTGCCAAAAGAATACCGACTAATGTAAACCAAAGGACTTTTCTTGTATGTGGATTCTGAAATAATAAGTTTTATTTAATACTTTAATGCTGGGTTGCATGAAAGTTTTATCGGTTCATTAGGAACTGACGGTTTAATAATTTTCAGTAAATCGCCATTGATACTATTACTAGATAAACAATTCTTTAATTAAAGAACTCTTTATTTTTTTATTGTAACCTAATACAAATATAACATTATAAGTCATTTCTTACCATTTTAAAATAGATATAATATATAAATCAGCTCTTAGATACTTCTACCTAAGTAAGCACTGAATATCAATGCACGTGTGAGATTCGTTTGTTGTTATTATCGATAGGGTCTTTTTAACCATTGCGATAAATGATAGCCGAGACGCATGATTCACGAAGGTCACTTTGTGTAAACTTATACTTATATATAGCCCAATTCTCAAAATTAGCTAGAATCTGGGTAATTCTGAATTTTGGATTTGTAAAATTAAGCTACACCATATTCCCAAAAAAGTTTAAATAAACTTTATCATAATCTTCTTACCACCGTTTAGTTTTCGGAAAGTGAATTGAATTAATTTTTTTAAATTGGACTAGCATAACATTAGCTAATCCAAAATTTAGGATTAGCTAAAACTTTTTTGAGAATTTGGCTGATATAGTTTTTCATCTTTCGCTTCCGCATTTAAATCTATTTCTGCTTCTTGAATTCACTCCATAATTTCCCTATTTTATTAACTTCTGTTTTGGTTCTTTTTAAAGTAATTTTTGGTGTACCACAATTGAGTTAACTATGTAAATAAAATATTTTTTAAGAAAGTGTAGTTTATGTACGCTACAATTGGAAAAGCATCAAAACTAAAATACTAAACGGAGCATTGTAATATATTAAATATATTTAAAAATACAATGATTAATATCACAATAAAATATATTAAATAAAACAAAAAAGAAATCGTATCATGATAAAATAAACTAAAATGTATTTATGACCCCAAACAATCATCATAATTATTTATTCTCATTGTTTCTCTCTTGATTAATTCGTTCCAATAAAAGTTCACCAACGTCAATTTGGCTACGATTTAAAGGATTTCCATCTTTATCCACGTCTATAAAAGTAAATAAATAAAAAACAAATAACAACAGAAGATCGTATTATTTCCCACCTCTATAATATATTAATTCAGCGAGATCTCGACAGTCTCTATTAGTTGTGATGATCTTATGTAAAGTCAAATAAAAATTAGTCACAATTTCTTTTTGATATTTTTTATATCGTCCTGTAAATTAAAACAAACTTTTATACTTAGTAAATAGTATAGATTCAAAATAACGTACTTGATTCATCAGTATTTTGGCTCATAACTTCAAATAAAGTTAGCAAAGGAGTTGCATATTCCGCGCAAACATAAATAGGTGGATTATGTTTATCTGGCCATAATTTGTACACAGAATTGTGATATTGTCTTTCTTTTACTCCTGCTCTATCTAATCTACGCCAACTTAAACTCTAAAATGAAAATAAATATTTACAAATGTCTAAATTGCTACAAAACTATTTTACTTACTTTGCTGGTTTCCATACAATCAGAATACTGAACTATACTTGTAGGACAGTATGCTGACAAAGGAATAAATATGTATAACTTTTTAGAACCAAATTTTACTTGATATGTGCTTTCATAATCTTCAATTTGTTCTTTAAGACCTTTTCTTTCATCTCCAGTACAAGGCAGAATTAGGTTTAAATATCCATGAAAGAAACTATATGCCATTCCAGATCCATAATCTAGACCTTTTAATTCATCCATTAATTTTGCGGTATTCAGTGAACATTCCTCCTATGTCAATAATTTAAAATTAATTTCAAAATCAGTAATTATATTTCACAGAACAAATACCAGTTTCATAATGGAAACAAAAAAGTTCATGCCAAGAAACATTAAAATCCAGGAAATTATTCCATCTGTTTGTATGCTTTCCAAAGGATTTCCCATGATAAATGGAACACATATTGATATTACTATTGCAATTTTATTGTTATTGTCAGTACTATCGAAAGAAAATGCTTCTTTTAACATTTTCCATATGTTTCCCTCGTACCGAGATTTTAAGTGAAAACATTCTTCATACAAATAACTTATTCGAAAACATACTTGAGAAAATGTAAAGAACAAAAACGAATAACTAGCAGAAGTAACTAAAAGAAAATAATTATTTTTTATAAGTATTCTTATTTAAAAATAATTTATGGCCGGTTTTATAAACGACAAATTAATTTACTTCCTAAGTAAATAAAATGTATTCATTCAAATGACAAACTTTTAACAGTATGTTAATTATATTATAAAAAATAAAATTGATTTGAATTTGATCATTTAAATATATTTACTATGGAAGTAAATTTATTCTGTCTTAATAAAACCGGGCATTAATGTTTGTTACCTAAGAAATAAAATTTGTTTTTGGCTAATATTAGTCCCACTAGAAAAATTAAACAAAATAAGACCAATTATCTATATAATTAATTCATTTACGTTGTTACCTCCGGCAAATAAGCTACCAAAACAGATTTTAACCCTCACATCTCTATTGTTTCGTTTTTCTGGAATTGTTTTAGGAAAAATATGTTTTGCCCCTTGTTGTTCAACTATTTCTGTCTGCAACAGTGAAATTTTATGTTGTTTAAATCATAAAATTATAGGTTTTTAGACAAAATTTACCATGATAACTACAAACAACGCAATACGGCATGTATTTTGACAATTTTTTTAAAAATATTGATATAAGTGATAATCACACTATCGTATCAATACAATAATACAGGAGAGCTTGAAGTATATAAAAGATAAGCACGTTCTGTTTCTAGGAAATTCGATGCCGGTTCAGTGCAGAGTGCAGAAATGTGCAAAATTATTACACCACTGCAATCAAAACTTTTTTTCCAAGGTCATATTATAAAAATAGCAAAATATGTTGGTTTAAAATTTTTATATAAAAATATTACGTTCATACATAAACAAATGAAAACTGAACAATAATGAACGTTTTAAACAAATGCATGAATGAACAAATTAATAAAATTATGTTATAATATAAACATTAATACACTTGAGATATTAAAAATACTTTTAAAATAAAGAAATTGATTTATATTTTTGCTGAATTGAAAAATAAGCAGTTATGACATTTGAGGTTATGTTCAAATGGAATGTCAAAATAATTTTTTTAAACTGTTTTAGCTTTTTAATAACGCTTTTTATTAATGTTAATTAATATTGTTTATTTTTTTATAAAATGAATGTATTGTTCGCGCATCTGCTCTGTTCAAATAAATAATAATTCCCTGTTAAAAATCGAAATGTCACTGAACAGCAACTGGTAGTAACTTGACAGATTTTGTACAGCACAAGTTTTTATGCATTTACAGAAAATTACATGTGACAGTGTATTTTGTTAATGTATTCGGTTGATTTTTAGTGTGAACATGAGTTCTAAAGATCGAGAAACAAAATCACTTCAAGAGAAATTGAAACAATTTTTTCGATTGAAAGGAGCTACCGGTAAACTTGACACATTTTTAACAGTTAACTTAATTTTATATCTGTAATACATTGTAGGTAGTTTAAGAAACAGAGCTGACTTTTCATTAACCGAAGATGTTGAAAGAGACATCAGCAGGGATGCACCAATCCACATACGAACAAAAGCTATCAAGGAACTCAGTGAAGACGTTGTAACCAATAGATTAGAAGATGTAATCTTGTTATAATTGTTTTATGAATATATACTAATTATTTTTATTCGCAGAAAGCAATTGAGAAACTTTGGTACTGCCTTCAAGATTTACTGCAACGTGATCAGCCCAAAGATCTTCGTCATTTAACATTTACTTTCTTACGATGTCTAGTTCAGGGTCAGTATGAACGTTTAGGCATTATGAGGGCCCACTTCTTCAGAGTTATAAAGCAACACGACCATCCTGAAGATACTACTGATCGTTTAGAATTATTTACTACACTCACGTTCAATGGAAAAGATCTATTATACTTTGAGGAAGAGGTAACTATAGTAATATGTTCATTGTAAATTCGAAAATATTTTTGTGCTACCGACTCATTTTTATATTGTCTTGTTTTTGTCATGTTCAAATTAATTTACCGATCTAAAAGTGGTTGTATCGGTAACATTTACCATTTGGATCAGATCTAACTTACATTTACTGAACCAGATCATTTATTAATTTCGCTGGATTACTTTGCTGACTTTATTTACTAGAATTACTGATTCTAATTTACTTTGAAGTAATTCATCCCAATAAGTACATCAACTTGCTTAATTCAGATCATTTAGTCCTGTTGTCTAATTTATCTGAACTGATTTAAATAAACCAAGTGGCAAATGGAATACAGCTATTATTTTCGCTTCGGTACTGTATTTTCAAAAAAGTCGATAACGCAAAAAATTATATACAATAAAGGTTTTTTATTTTAAGTAATAATGTAAATCAGTATTTTAAAAGAATCTGAATCGGCACGATAATGATAATTGACAAATTTTGTAATTTAAATTTGTCGTATTTAATTCATAGTTAATAGACTGATGCCCGGTTTCACCAACAAAAGTTAAATTTTAATCGTTTAGATAAATAAAAGCAAATCAAAATTACATGTCAAATTAAATAATTGACATTGCTGTCATATATTCGATTTACTTTTATTTATTTAAACAACGATTAAAATTTAACTTTTGTTGGTGAAACCGAGCATGAAATTAATGTTTAAATCGGTGCTTGATTGGGCGTGAGTAAGACATAATATTCGTGAGCGGGCGTAACCGTGATGTTTTTTAGATAGCAGTGCATAAATTAAGTAATATAATATAAGTAAGTCTTTAAAACACGTGTGATGAGTTGCAAAGCACGACGCGAAGCGGAGTGCTTTTAACGGTACTAGTGGTTTAAAGGCATTTATAAACGTGTGTCATACGCTACTTTTTATTATATCTGCTTCTAAATCAGAAAAATAGGGCTGGAAAACAGCATTTTCTTTTTGCTCATTTAATAATTTTGTGAGTAATTTGATGTAATATCGTTCACATGGAGATAGGTTAGCATTTGTTCTTTACGTTACTATGTGAGTTCGTTGTTTTGCAATTTGTTACAATAGCTGTATTCCATTTGCCACTTGATTCACTTAAATGAGTTCAGATAAATTAGACAACATGACTAATTGAACTGTATTAAGCAGATTGATACATTTATTGGGGTGAATTACTTGAAAGTAAATTAGAATAAGTAAATCTAGTACTGAAAATAAAGTCAGCGAAGTAATCCAGCTAAATAAATAAGTGATCTGGTTCAGTGAATGTAAGTTAGATCTTTTGCAAATGGCAAATGGAATGCGCCTAGTACTTATGGATGGAATAAAGAGCAAAATAATTTTATTGTTGCTTAGCAACTATAAAATACGTCGTGTTTTAATGTTGCGTTTTCGCACGCTTTTTAATTTGTTACATAAGGATTATTATGCAGGAATAATAAAAAAAAATTTTTTCTACAACCCTTTGATTTTTTTCGCTCTAGTGCGCAAATATAAATTAATTATATTTCTACCGGGATATGTCATCGTTACACGAAAGCTTTTAGCAGTTTTGAACAAATTTCAAGACAAACTAATTTTTAAAATACTTTTTCAAGAGATTTTGAATGGTAATAGAAAAATCTTGTATGTAACACGTAGAGTAAAAAAGGAAAAATATCACGTCTAATGCGAAAAAAATATATATTTCATTTCTTTACTTATTGCACAAATAGCTCATTTCTAATATACAATACTCGATCATTAAGTGTTTTACAATAGAATTTGAAAATTAAAAAATCTCGTCAATGCAGATCTCATTTTTCTAACATTTTCTCGTCCTGTTCCGAATCACTTAACGATCCGATATTGTAATATATGTACTATTGTGCAGGTTGGTCCATTTCTGTTGAACTGGATGTACGATGTCACATTAACAGGAAAAACCGAAGATTACCTTCTACTTTTAGTGAATGTTGTAAAATTTAATGCAGCATATTTAGACGAAGAAGTAATCACAGGACTTGTCCAAAATACTTGTTCTCTTTGTTGCCGTTCTGCATCAAATAAACAAAACAGCGTAGTTACAGCTTGCTTGCAACTTTTAGACACAGTTGTCTGTTATAGTAATTTACCAACTGAATCACTTGCTACATTTATAGGCGCTCTTTGTCGAACAGTCAACTATGAAGAGTACTGCCAAACCAGCTGGCGTATCATGCGCAATTTACTCGGCACCCATATGGGTCACTCTGCTTTATACACCATGTGTCGCATCCTGCAAGAATCCTCGTTTAGGCAGGATCACCTACTTCTTCGTGGAGCTGTTTTCCATGTAAATCAAGCACTCTGGGGCACAAGACCTTTGGCGTCTCTTCATTGTACTCCAACTTCTGTGTTGCCTTCTTTCGTTCTCGCTTTAGAATGCGAACATCCTATTGTCGTTTATGAAGTTATGCTCAGTGTTCAAGGTTTGGTAAATCGTAGAGGTCCAGAACTTCATGATCCTGCTTGGGATGTTTTATTAAACATAGTTGAAGATGTGGTAAAGTATGTCGGAACAAACCATTCTCTGAATTCTTTTGTTGTTACACATCTTCATGAAACTTTATGTTCGATTGAAAAGTTAATCGAGTTGGGTAGATTCAACGGCTCGGTTACTCGATTGTATGATCTTGTTGAAAGATGTGCTAATTCTCGGCCAGAATCCTCTGTCTTACGACTGGTTAATTATTTAGCCGAAGGAGTTGTTCCCACGAAACATATGTGGTTAGCGAAATTACACACTTTGTTAGGCCGATATTACAAACAAGAAACAAGAACAAATGTTAGACTAAAAGTTTTAGAGATCTTATCGAATATTATAAAGTTAAATCGGGCAAGGTATGAAGATGAACTGATCGAAAGAATTGTAATTACTAACATGGCAAACATAGCTTCCGATCCTGATGTGGTTGTTAGAAATTCTACCGCTGAACTGATAATAGATTTATGTGTGGAATGCGATACCAAGAAATGTGGAGATTTACTTGATATTCTGGATAAAGTAAGAAAAAATATTTCTTGTTAAGAAAACCATATTAATTTCATTTTTTGTAGCTGTTGAACAGAATTTTCGATTCAGGAATCACTGAACCTGTTTCTGATGCAGAAATGTTAGATTTAAAGACAGTTGTGACAGGGTTAATTAAGATTTTTGCAATTAAAGTACATCGTTTACCTTCTTTACATGCAGTTAGAGTATATAAAGCGCTTGTACAACATTTGGAAAGTCATTACCAACGACCATCAGCTTTTGAAAACGGCAGCATGATTAGATATAAAGTAAGTTCATTTTCTCTTCTACAATAGTTCATTTTGTATAACTTTTTTCTTTATGTTACAGATTTTCGATTGTTTCTTAAAAGTACGCTCAAACTCATCTCTGCACCTTGGTTGTTACGACAGTTCAGGCGTGATGCGCTTCAGCCCAGATTTATGCGTACAGACAGGTGGAGGCGGGATTCCTGGACGTGGATCTGTAGTATCACCGCCTCCAGCACCTGCTTCTCCTTCTCCTGCAGCAACGCAAGCTCCACAACAACAACAGAGTCCTGCAACTCAGCAGCAATCGCAGTTGACTTACGTTTCGCTTAGACATGCTTTTAAGGTGTTCATTGCTTGTCTGACACAGGAAAAAGGTAGGAAAAAAATACAATTGTTTAATAACAAACTCGATTATATCGAGCACGAAATTGGATACAACGAAAGACGTTCAAAATAGTATACAGTTTAAGGGATATGTATTTATACATGTGATTCATCGGTCTGTTCTTTTTCTTTAACTTTTTTATTTTATATACAGGGATGCGGGTCTAGGAAAGTTCACCGAAAAACAATTCACCAAAGTAGCAATTCACCGAAATATGATTTACCAAAATGCTAATTAATTTTCCTTTACACTTTATCCAGGCTTATGAATGGCAGCAAAATGCAGGCGTATTTAAAAATAGAAAATTGATTCCTTTGTCATGTCTCATTTCATTTTTATAAAACTGTATGTTTTACATTAATAACATAAATTATTTGCTATGCCTCGTAAATACTCATTTATGTTATTCTTCTTGTAATTTGGAACTAGATGCTCTGTCCTCATAGCACACTCTCTGTACTTTTTATGCATCGGAGCGCCGTCTTGGCCGCAAACGTACTGCTCTATTTGAATAAATCCTAATAACATATTGGCAGCGATGCTATTATTAGTACTATACATGCGCGAGTGCATTAGAAACTGTCCCAGCTTAAACAAATTTTAGCCGATTCAATAATAATTACATGAACCCTGCAATAATTAACGATATTTAACGTAATGGATAATATTCAAAAGATTCGGAATTTACGGTAAGTATCCTTTTCTAAATGCCTGCATTTTTCTACCAGTTCTAAGGAACATTAAAAATACTACAATTTAATTATCATTTCGATGAATATGTTTTTCGATGAATTGTATTTCGGTGAATTGTTACTTCGGTGAATTGTTTTCGGTGAACTTTCTGACACCCCAGGGATGCTCCACTTGAACGCAACACGAAATTTTTCGATATATCAAATGTGGTGAAAATTTTAGTTATATTAAAATATTCAATTCTGTGGAGCTCGTTATAACAATCTTCCTGTGCAGAAATTCTAGACGTTATTGTAAATATGTTTTAGATTGGGATGTGTTGCATTTATTGTTACGGGAGATTCCAAAAGTTATGCAAAACAAGGCTCTGGTTTTGTCCAAACATGGAGCAGGAGAAATCGATCTTTTGGCAACTGCTTTATGCTCAATGGTATGAAAAGTTATGAAAAAACAACATTGTATTAACTTCACAACTAATGGTCTTTATTTCAGTTGACAGATAAAAGTTTATGTTTACCGGAATCACTCCGTAATGTCTCAAAACTTACCCGTTCAGATTTCCATCTTAGCGTGTTGCCCGTCTTGGCAAGTCTCGCTTCATATCACATGTATTTGGACCCAGCTGTACAACAAAGAGTAATTCGTTGCATGGTTAAATTCGGTTTAGTGCCTCGTTGTTCTCAACAATGCATCACTGCTCTAACAACTTGCGTTCTTGAGATGCAAGAAGTAATGGTGAAGCTTCTTCCAGAAGTGCTGCTGGATCTATCAAAGATATCAGCGACAGTTCACATAGCAGTTCCAGTTTTGGAATTTTTGTCCACTTTGACGAGGCTACCGACAGTTTTTGGCAACTTTGTTGGTGATCAGTATATGGCTGTTTTTGCTATCTCTCTACCGTATACGAATCCGTTTAAATATAATCATTATATTGTCTCTCTTGCTCATCATGTCATTGCTGTTTGGTTCTTGAAATGTAGATTGCCTTTTAGAAAAGACTTTGTTAAGTTTATTACAACGGTAAGTAAAATTTAAAATATTTTTTCTGCAAACACTATTAAAAGTAGGCTTTTTAACAGTTGCTTAGCGTGTTAAAAATGATATTTTATAGCACTAGTGTTAAAAGTAAATTACATTTAAAGATGTGGCCAAACATATTTTATTTATTTATTGAAATATTTACATATATGGTACAATTATTGAAATTTGTGTAGTTTACATAACATTTTCAGAATAATTTTTAAAAATTTAAAGCATTACAATTATATTAGAAGTATTTTTATCATTGAGTAATTTGTCCAAAGCATAGATGATTTTCAAATTTTTCTTCGAAAAAGGCCAAGACTATATTTTTAGAATAAAACCAGTATATTTTTTTTCTCGTACCATTTAATAAATCTGTCATATGCTAAATTCATATTGCTGTTTCGATTTTGTCGAAAATAATTCAACAGTAGCTCTTAAAGTATTATCAGTAATAATATAATAAGAGAGTGAGAATAAATTGAAAATAATTTGACAGATCTTTCGAAAACTTGTTGCCAGGCAATAGTCATGAAAGCCCGTAGGACTTGAGTGGCTAGTGCCAAATGGTAACAAGTTTGAGAAAGATACTGGAGAATTATTTTCTAATTTATCCTCTCCAGTTATATTTAATTAGCTTATTTTTTGACGTAGCTGTTGAGGTCGATTCATCCGACTTAAAAGATTTTGAACTGGGTCCATTTCGATGGATTACTTATTAATGTATTCTTGGAATTTGTTTCCAAAATTTGTTGGTGTATTTCTGTATCTGAAATGGAACTAAATCGATTTTTTTTCACACATTTTACTTGACGCGTTGATAGTTTTAAATAATTATTTGACAATTTTCTATCATTTGTCACAAACAAAAAAGCATCTACAGAGATTATTCCCGGGAATAATCACAAGAGCTTTATTCTCAGTATAATAATAACAGGATTGGTTGAAACGCAGACACGTGACATACAATGAAGCATTTCATTGGTTTTGAGGAACGTCAAAAAATAATCTATTAAATTAAAATGCAAAATGATGTTTGTAGAAAAAATATTCTATGATATACGTGTTAAAAGTGATTTTATTTTGTAGAGTTACTTTATTCGGCTTCATCTCGTTCCGCAAAACCCTACTCTGTCATAAAATACCACTTTTAACACTTATAAATATCTATTATTGATAAAAATTAATTTTCTGAATATTTCTGTAGGGTTTACAAACTAATGCATTGATTCCATTTGAAGAAACAAATATAATGCGTGCAGATCTTGTGCACATGAATGAAGATTCGTCAAACAGAAAACGTAGTTCTAGCTTAACTGAACAAGGTTCTAGAAGAAGAGATCGCCCAACAGCTGTAGATTTAAGACCACCTATTGATAAAGCATTGCAAACATTCTACGAAGAATTAACTGAAACGTGCATTGATCTCATGGCTAGATATACGTTTTCTCCTTGTTCTGCTTTGCCGAAACGGTAAGTTACATCGCTTCTAACTTTAGTAGTAACGGGCATTTACCGGTTAATTATAATTAACCAGTTAAATGAAATTCATAATTTGCCATGATTAATTATGCATATTTTATTAGATTCGCGAAGATCTTAATCAAACTCTTATTATGATACCAAATACAGCATATTTAGCTAATTATTTAATTTGTCATTAAAAAAAAATTAAATATAAACTTAAATGATTCTATTTTTTTTTCACATTTCAAATTAATACAAAATTAGAACACACTGTAATAATTTATATTTTAAATAAATAAAAATAAATAAAATTATTACTTACATAAAGTTACAATGTTAACAAAATAAACAATTTTTTTGCATAAAAAATAAACAAAATATCGTAGAACATTTCATTTTTTAAATTTTATTTAAACGTAATCTAATGGCGGGAAAAGTAAAATTTATCGGTTAATTATCTGTTTAAAATTAACTCGATTAATTATGGTAATTAACCTTTCTGTTAATTGTCCTTACTCATCACTAAACTTTAGTAATAATTATTATTTTAAGTTTGCCGACAGCAGAATTTCTACTCTCAGGCGGTCAAGCAATGAGCTGGTTGCTAGGTAACAAGCTAATAACAGTAACCACCAGTGGTTGCGCTCAAAAACCTTTAAAACACGGCTTGTGTGACAAATGTTGGTTGCTATGCCAACGTACGCCAAGCGGCGAAAATCGTGACGAATCTAATTTAACTAGCGGTCGAGCCACAAGACAAAATTCTGGAGAACAAAAATCAACGAATGATACTTCACCAACTTCGCCAGTTGACAGACTAGACCAGCTTCCTTTCAAGTTAAACCTTTTAAAAGCTGCTCCTGAAAAAATGGTTTGTTCTTGTTGGTGTCAAGGTTGGTCAGAAATCCACGTTAGAAGACCAACTGGCGATATGTCTTGGGTTATGAGAATTCAAAATCAAATCACGCAACAAAACGAATTTCCTTTGAACGAAATTTCTAGCTTGTTTATGTCTTCATTATACAGAGAATCCAGTCGTGAAGAATCAGAAATTGCTCCGTTAGAAACTGACAGATTCCAACAAATTAAAAGACCTGTTAATGTGCCAATATCTCAAGTAACAGTTCCTACAGCTGTTGTTTCCAGTTCTTCTAGTACCCCGGTTCCAATTCCTTCAATCGATACGAGCACATTTAGCGCTGTCTCAGGTCCGATTTCAATACCGGACAGTCGCGGACCTTCCAGACAAAGTTCTAGAGAATCTGATGAAAGTGAAACGTTCTTATACTCTGAAGACGGTACAAGAGCCAGAAATCCTGTGAGAAGGTCGAATTCCTCTCCGGAAATGTCTGCCAGCTGGAAGAATCCGTTTATGACTCAAGCGTTAACGGATTCTGTTAAAGGGGATGATATTGGTATAGAAGATGGACAAAAGAAAATCAAGAAGGATATGAGGGTTTCGTGTGAAGCTATCCCGGAGGAGATTTCTGGATTGGGTATGTTAATTTTATTTTTTTGTACCATCAACATCGAACATGACCAACTTCATTGAATTGCGCTACGCTTATTATGGCCGTTTCATGTCATTAAAATTCCTAGTTTCAAATTTATAGAGCGGGCACGTCAACTAGCGCCTTTAACGAGATACTTCGTAACTAAATTTAAAAATACTGCCGTTTGCATAGGATGTGGGCACTCACGTGATACTGTGATGTAAAAACAGCTGTTCCGGGAAAGATCACTGCGCCACCTACAAAAATGAACTATTTTTTGGGACGAGATTTGAAAAGAACCGGCTCTATAGTAACTACTTTTTATTTATTTTTTTTTAATTTTATCGTCTTCATCATTTACGCCAATTATGTTGTTTTCTTCAATTTTATTTTCATAAATATCTTCAACATCCAGTATTTTTTTTTATTAAAAACTTGTTATTCTGTCACAGATTTACTACAAATAATGAGTAAGAATTAAATTTTGAAGATTAATTTTTCAGTGTCATTTATTCTTATGTTAATTTTCTTTCACTTCTTGATTATCTTAAAACTTTTTGACATTCAGAAAGATTTGGCTTTATATAACATCAGCTTTAATCTTTTTGTTTTCAATTTCAGTGCAGTTTTAAAAAATTATGATACATTTACCAATTTCTAATCTTTTTTCGTATTATTTTATCAATCGGACAATAATCTAGTGATATTCCTTCACCAACATAATTATGACACTGAGATACAAAGCAATATCGTTTTAATTTTCCACTCATCGCGAAAAATAAAGTTCTAAACTATACAGCCGTGAATACGATATTGAATATTTTCCCTACTTGGTGCTTTCAAAGAAATCCGCTAGGCATCAGCCACTTCGTTAAATGTTTCAAATTGTTTAATAATGTATATTTCTTTGCAGGAACAACTCCGCCTTCCCATCCAACATCTCAAAATCCATCGTTACTCTCTTGTCACAGTTGTCCAGGAGATACAGCAACCGCAATTCCTCCTCTAGCTGCCAAACCTCCTCAAAGTCCTACACTATCCTCGCCAGGATTATCTCGTCATTCCTCCTCAGACTCCAAGAGTTCTAGCCTGGATAAACCTCCTCGTACCGATAAGAAACCAGAGAAACTTCGTCCATTAATAATAGAAAAACCAAATCAGTTGGATACTTCGATCCCACCAATGAGACGAGACCGTGTCCATACAATCTCAGTAATGAGTCCAGTATCTAAGCCTAGATTAGATACTGTAAGACGTATGGGTTCGCCAAGACCTAGAGACGCTCCTAAGAGTGGAATAAACCCGAGTTTTGTTTTCCTACAACTGTACCATGCTGCACATTTTGGCAACGGTGCAGAGAAACCTCTTCTTGTTGGGTCGAGTCAGATGGTTCAACGAGCAGTTAAGATTTTAGATTGTATTCCTCCTTATGAAACTCATAAAGTTGGAGTACTTTACGTTGGATTAGGGCAGTGTAGCAGTGAAACTGAAATTCTACGCAATAGCTTCGGATCGGTTCGATACGTTGAATTCTTGCACAGATTAGGAACACTTATTTCTTTGAAAGATGCAGATCCACAAACATTCTTCCTTGGAGGCTTGGAACAAAATGGAAACGATGGCAAATTCGCGTACATTTGGCAAGATGACGTCATGCAAGTTATTTTCCATGTTGCTACTTTGATGCCTTGTAAAGAAAGCGATCCCTCGTGTACCAATAAAAAATTACATATTGGGAATAATTTTGTAACAATTGTCTACAATGAAAGTGGAGAAGATTTTGCTATTGGAACGATTAAAGGACAGTTTAACTACGCTAATATTATTATAGAACCTTTGGATCATGCAACCAATCGCGTTATAGTTAAAACAAAAGATGAGCTGTCGGAGTATATGGGACACAGTGAACCTAAAATAATATCTGATCAGAATTTAGCCATTTTAGCTCGACAAATGGCTCTTCATGCTAATGTAAGTAAACATTTATATATTTTTATAGCTTGCTTCCCCTTAAAAATCCTTACAAATATAATTTATCTTGAACTAAGGCGCTTATCCACATCGAGCATCAAATCCTATACAAAACAAATTTCAGTCAGATTTCGAATCCTCCGCGTCTGTGCTTTCGGAATGTGATAATAGCATATTATGATACTAATGTATTAATCTTGAAAAACACGTGTGACGGATTTAAGAGAACAACGCGAAGTTCAGTACTTTTAACGGTACTAGTGCTTTAAAGACACTTATACACGCGTATCATACGCTATTTTTTTATTAGACCTGCATTATAATCCGGAAAACAGCTGGTAAGCAGCATTTTCATTTTGAGTAATTTCAGAATTTTGTGTGTGTGATTTGACGAAATATCGTGCACATGAAGATAGGTTAATATTTATTGTTTACTTTGTGGATTCGTTGTTTTACAATTTGTTGTGATAAATATGGATGGATCAAGGACGTTGAAAGGAAGGGATATGGCATTACAATACTGTAGCATTGCTTGAAGTGAGGCTTGGGCAAGGGAAAGAGACAACAATAATTTTCTGTACCGTGCTTAGCCAAATCTCTTCTTATAAATATTTTGAATTTTTGTGTAAGAAAAGTGGCGTTTAGACGTTGTCAGGGGGCGTTGTTGTATGTGAATATAACCACGAGGTGTTCATTTGTGTTTCAATCGTTGCGCTGTGTGGAATTGGACATATTTTTTTTGTAGATAAGACGGTAACTAAGTGTTTAGTTTGTACACTTATGTTTGTTGAAGTAATTGTAATTTTGATTTGTTTAAAAACATAAATTTGATATTTATTCTCAAACTTCCTCTTCATATTAACGGGTTTTATATTTATTGTTAATAGTAAATATTGTTCAACAATTACAAATATTTATTTTAATCGATAGATCACACTAATAATAAACGTTGATAATTTCAGTTTCCTTGTAAAAATTTAGAATCTTTTAGGGTGAATGATTCTGTTCTGTCCTGTTTAAATTTCAAATCTCTTTATGACACATACGCAATAGCAGGGGCTAAGCACGGTACAGGAAATAATACTTCTGTCTCTGTCAATCTGCCGAGCCTCACAGTCTTGACTTTAATGCCGTATCCCCTCCTTTCAACGTCTTTGAGATGGATTTAAAGAACAAAATTATTTTGTTGTTGCATAGCAACACGGCGTATTTTAATGTTGCATTTTCGCACGCTTTTTAGTTTGTTAAAGAAGAATTATTGTGCAGGTATAATAAAAAAATATTTCCTATTATCAATGTTCTTTAAAGGTGAAAATTTGTATACCAATAAGCATGTTTTCATTTCGTATTTAAGCAGGAATCTATCTTCCGTTCTTGTATTATTAAAATTCATGAAGTCTGTTTTTTAAATGTAATTAGTTAATTTCTTTCAGTTGGCGTCTAGAGTAACTTTGTCTCTTAAATCACAAGGACAAGATCCTTACGCATCAAACTGGTTGGAACGACTAAGAAAAATTAAACATCTTCGTACAAGAGTTATTCAGGAATATGCGAACGGAGGAGAATTATATTCGGGGGATGAGGTTACTCCTGCTGTCAGATCTAAGAAAATCCAGGATTTCACCGAATATACATAAATAATTAAAATGATATATAATGCTTATTATGATGTCGATTTTAGAGTATCGTTTTTATTTTGTGTCAACAGCTATAATAAAGTAATTTAATAGAATATGTGTTAAAACTTATTTTTTCAAGGCATAAATTAAGTTGCAATTATTGATGATGTATTTTTGTTATAAATTAATGCATTGTGAAACGATTTATAAAATACTGAATAAATGTTTTTAAAAACAGTTTGACTTTTGAATAAAATTCTACTAAAAAAATCCTGTTATTTAGATTAGACACAATTCATCAAAATTAAGATCGCAATATTTGTAGATAAAATAAATATATTATCACGCCTTTTACCCATAATTAGGTGTTGCACTTTGCCGAACGAGATCTCGGTAAGTGATATATTTTTGCGCGTAGTGCGGTTACCAGCCCTCAAATCACGACCCCTACAGATGTTAGTGGTGAGTAGCTACAGGGGTAATTTTAATGTGCTGAAAATGTTTGTCGGCTGTAGGAATCGAACCTAGGTTCTCAGGATCTACAGGCCGATTCAGTAAAAGTAAGCCATCGACCTTATATGAGGTGTGGCTATTAAATAACGAGACTGACGCTGCTACAGACGAAGTACGCATGCGCCAAACACCAGCGACCGTCAACTTTTTAGCGTGAAGCTTTCTCTTTTGAATGCAGTACCTCTCGCTTCTGTAAACAAATCCATATAGCCGTCGCTTTTTAATTAGAGTTTTTTTTTTTGTTTCGCCGAAAAAATGTTAAGTGCAATATTAGAGCAACGAATAGTTGTGAAATTTCACATGAAACTTGGCAAAACTGCTCCTGAAACTTATAATTTATTGAAAAAAGTATCCGAATTGTGGAAGGACAAGTCATGGTTTCTCCATCAAAACAATGCACTGACTCATTCCGCAATGTTTGTCAAGAGATTTCTAGCCAAGTACAGCATCCCAGTGTTGGACCATCCGCCTTATTCGCCAGATCTTGCACCGTGCGACTTCTATCTGTTTCCTAAGGTGAAATTTGCCTTAATAGCAACAAGATTTGAGCTTTGAAAGAGAAATCGGCACGCGTTCTGAAGGAGCTGACGGAAGAAGACTTCCAGCACTGTTTAGAACAATGGAAGATTCGCATGGAGCATTGTAGGGATAGAGAAGGGGTGTATATTGAAAGTGATAATAAGTATATTGAAAGTAATAATAAGTAAATCGATATGGAATCAAAATAAAATGTTAAAACAGCATCAGTCTCGTTATTTAATAGCCATAACTCTTATTTATATTGATAAAAAAGAGGTAAATACATTTAAATAGTAGTTGAGGTTAAATAAGCAAATAAATGGATTCTCTACTAATAGAAATTGTGGAATAAAAGGATCTACTTATATAAATCTGATCAAGTATGAGGGTACTGTTTGATATTCTGAAAAAAAGAAAATAATCTAGAACAAGAAAATGTGTTATTTATTTTTTCAAATATACAGAAAAGAGTCAACTCAATTATAGTCGTTTTAACATAAGTAATATTCTTCTAAAAAGACAAATTTCTCATAAAATACGAAACCTTTGTACAATTGATCTACGTTTTATTTCAGACAATAGAACTAAAAAGATACTCTATTTATAATTGAATTGAAGTTGTAAAAAATGGTCCATGAACTAAGGCGGAATAAACAGACACTTTTGTGTAGAGATATCACCTTGATAAACAGTAGACAGTCGCACTGGCCTCGGGATGGCGAAACTGTGATGACGTCACGGGCCAGTTCGTCAGTTGTGCTTGGGTTATACGTGTGAAAGGCTCACCTGTATGGCAACTGGAAAGACCCCAACTTTGATAATTTCTGAACTCGGACATTTGGGAATTGATGGCAGGATGATTCAGCCACCAAGACGCATTTTACTTTTTATATTTTCCAATTTATTATACTTTATCATTTAGTAACTGGCATTTATATTTTATAAATAATTAATTAAGAGAAAGAAAATAAGTAAGATAAATGAAAATTTAATTTCAGCACTAATTTAATAGTAAAATAACTAAATACAAAAGTTTCTTTCAAAATAAAACCGCGCAATATTGATAAATTATGAATAAACCATTAAATGAAATTCACTTATTATCAAATATACAACGGCAAGGGGATATGAATACGTCGATGTACAATTTGGATGTAAAATATAGTTGGACAACTTCCAATTTATTCAAACAAATTAAAAAGAAATTAAATAATGCTGCAAAAAAATTTAGAATGTCAGTAATATTTCGGTGGGCAAAATATTAAAGTTTTCTATCGAGTCGAATATCGCTTTGCCAAAATATATCTTCAACATTACCTTTTATATCTCGATAGATGATATTTTATTACTGTACAGTAATTAAATCAAAGCACTCATAGACGTTAGTTGAGAGTGAGCCAAAATAGTGATTCTGTTGTGCAATCATAAGCGATCATCTTACACTACTGAGCTCAGATATCAATAATATTTGCATTCATCTTGTCTTTCCTAATAAATAATACGGTTCATTCAATATTGATCAATATTACTGCCATTCCGAATTGGAACTTTTTAAAATAATTTCTAAAAATTCAAAGTATACCTGGAAGACGAAAATAAAAGGAAGTATTTATTTAAACCGAACTTTGAATAAAATAAAATAATCCTGTCGAATAAATAAAAAATATTGCACCCTAAATTATATGTAATATGTAGAAATAATGTACTTGTTATCCACTGTAATTCAGCTTTGTGTTTACATATCTCGGTATTTTTTTCCACTGAAGTGCTTCGCCATCAAATCACGGCGTACGTCAGCAGAGGATAAACTGGTATAGAATTTTGTCGTCTTGGGTCATAACCCATCATCTAGACCAGGAATTCTGAACAAGGGGTCCATGGATCCCTAAGGGGTACGTGCAAGTGCCACAGATGTTACGTAAATTATTTTTTTCATGAACCCGGTCAGACATTGTGGCATACAGATGATATCTGTCAAGACTATAATAAATATTATTTTTAAAATTTTACAATTTTACTTTCTGAAAGGGTATTGAAAAAAATTATTTGTGTATCTAGAGCAGAAAGTAGTCTATTACCGTTCGCGCATAGAGATTGTTGATCGAGGTATAGCAACCATGCAAGAGCGGCAAGGACTCTTTCTGTTCGTGGTGCACTCAATATTTTTTCTAAGATCATTTAAAAACATTTGAAAAAGAATTTAAATAATTGTTGACAGTTTTTCTGTTTTCAAATTCACTTGAAAATGTTGAAAGTTTTCATGTATCCATGAATACACTTTTACTTTACCGCTCGGCAAGCTACAATTTATTTTGGCGCTCGACGAGCAGTAACTTCCACGTTCTACTCTCAACTGACAGTCGGAAATATTTACTTTCTGCTCGATCGTAGAAACAATATATGTTCATCTTGCGAAAAAAGTGCCATTCTTCTGATAGATTAATTTATTTTCTGTTATTGACAGTGACATTTGTAAATTTAAATTTGAGTACATTTACAATCCATAAATAATAGCTATATTCCACTTGCCACTTGGTTCACTTAAATCAGTTCAGATAAATTCGATACATGACTAAATGATCTCAATTAAGTAAACTGATGCACTTATTGGGGTGAATTACTTCAAAGTAAATTAGAATCTGTAATTCTAGTAATGGAAATAAAGTCAGCGAAATAAATAAGTGATCTGGTTTAGTAAATGTAAGTTAGATCTGATACAAATGGCAAATGGAATACGCCTAATATTCCAGCTTTTTAAATAGTTTTAAATTAATCTTGTTTAATTTGCCAAGAAAAAAAATTGCATTACAAATTGACAAGGGATATATGATGCTTCACAGTGAAGCCAAGGGATACATTGATTGAAAAGGGTTCAGAACTACTAATCTAGACGTCTAGACACCAAGAAAATGAGAAAATACAACATTTTAAACTAGAGACAAATTCGAATCAGAAATCAGAAATGTTCGCCAAAAATAATCGATGCAATATTTTTTATTATCCTTTGAAGATGTGTTTTTAGATAGATTTAGAAACAAATATTATGTTCCCAGTCATTCAAGTGATTTGATTAAAGTTGATATTTTTCATAATGCGTCGTGGTGGCTGCAGTGCACATAAATACCTCGTTTACTAGCTGCTATCGGCAATGCTAACACGAGTTTAACGAACGATCATGGCGACATAGAGGCAAGTATGACGTATGACAACAGGACAGGCAAAGACTTGCATATCTGATCTGATCTGAGCGAGACAGAGACAGATACTGAGTGAGTGAGTGAGTGAGCGCTCATAAATACCTCATGTTCAAGTAACGTGAACGTGATATGCTCGGGAATTTACAAAGACTGCGAGCGGTGGCGCAAATACGTGGCGTTGTGCTGAAAACGCAAACTAAAAATACTATTGTAGTACTTTCGTATGGTTTCAAATGCACGAATCATTTTATTATTATTATTATTATTTATTCTAAAGTAGTATCACACAGACTGGAAATTAAAATTGCACGACAATTGTACTAAAATCCACTAATATACAACAAATCTAGCTTAAACATGATCTCAAACTTATTGCGAAATTTTTATAATTTTCTACAAGCAAAACTTATAATAAAAATTAATTTTCACATATTAATAAGAACACTATGTAGGTACATTAGATTTGATTAGGAATGTATGTCAAAATCAAAAGAAAAATGCAAACATATTTCCGTTGTTGAAAACAAACAGCTAATAATAATAATAATAATAATAATAATAAAAAACAATAAACTTTGTTTTCTTTATCAACGATTCTATACAATTTGTGTAGAATAAAGGATTCCACTCACGCTTAGATTTACAGTTCAGAGCTCTGATCAAATAGCTAATTGATGACTAATTATTAATATTTTTTTGTTTTAAAAACTTTGTAGCTCAAGATAGTAGTTGACTTTTGTAATTCATCATGGTGTCTACTAGTTTAAAATATAAAGGATTTTAAATTACCTATATTACAAAAAAAAATCCAAGCAGTTTCAGTCAAGTCAGTTTTTGCATCTAAAAATTATTTTAGTAAATATGCTTTAATTATATAAAAATTGTAGAACCCAATTCTCAAAAGAGGCTAGAATCTGGCTAATCCTGAATTTTGGATTTGTCAAATTAAGCTAAACCATATTCTCAAAAAAGTTTAAATAAACTTCAACATAATCTTCTTACCATTTAGTTTTCAGAAAGTGAATTGAATTAACTTTTTTTTAAATCGGACTAGCATAAGATTAGCTAATCCAAAATTCAGGATTAGCTAAAACTTTTCTGGTTGGCAGAGAATAAAAATCTAAATATTTTTATATTCATTTGGTTAATTATAGTAAAAACTGGATTAAATACTGCTAGAAACAGCTATTTTTCAATTAATAGCGAGATAATTGTTGTTAAAAGGAATGAGTGTGAGTAATTACAGATGTTTGAGCATATTAAAAGTACGTCGAAGAAAAATGAATGAAAAGTGTATAGGAGTGATTGGATGAATGTGATTGTAGATTTATTGTGCGACGAATTAACTTATTTCAAGGGAATTATGAATGTGGTTGAAGCAAAGGTGGTGTGCTAGAATTGATTATTAGATGAATTTGACAAGTGAATGTTTATTGAAATATTTTAGGGGGTTCGTGCTGCCCCATTTGATGGGATATAGCGTGATATTATGTTTGTATTTATGTAATTGCTGTGTAAAAACTTATTTTCCAGTATATGAAAAAGGAAATTATTTTTGACTGTAAATAATATTTTTCCCGGTATTATAAAACAAATTCATAGATTTTTAATAATTTCAAGGCAGGTTTTTTTTTCCAGGATTTTCAGGAATTCTAAATCGGTTGATATCATGTTCATATTTTAATTTTAAAAACCTAACACACAAATTTAATTAATTACTAAGATTAACAAATCTCACTTTGTAAAAAAAATCTAGTATATACCGCTGTAAATTTTCTGCAAATTCTAATAAATTGTTCTAAAATAGCTCAAAATTATTATTTTTTACAATAGGGCAAATCTAAACGTTCAAATGTACAGTCATCTACAATTTTTCTTTTAAGAAACCCTAATAAAATTATATTTCTTTAATTGCAAAAAAAAAATGATTGACATAATTAATAGCAAAGAAAAATGAAAGACATATAAACCATGAATGAAATCGAGTACCTTAGAGATAAAAGTTTGAGAATATTGTTTTAAATCTTTGTAGTTTTTAGTACAATTAAAGATAAACACAAGCATACAATCATTCATTCTGCTTTTGATTATTAAACCCCAAACCCACACATAAAACCGTACACATAGCGCTTAATCTTCGTGAGAACCGTCAAGAGAGAGTGACAGTGTGGTGTTAAGTTGTTTGTTTTGGTAGTCACTTGGCACTAACCTGCTGTCGTCGAGTGTGGTGTACCTGTAAGGTGTGTTGTGTGGTGATAGAGTGCCACTTACCTGGGGCGAGATGTCTTACTGGTCAAACTGAGCGCGCTGTGGCGGGGTTGGTGGCAAGGCGAAAGTCAGCGCGACCGGTGTGAGTGGCGGTGGGAATTGCCGCGGAAATCTTTGTTGTTTGATGGGCCTACAACAACAACAACATTAATTTTATATTACATTTTCAATATTGGCCGTTTACTAAAGCTGTTTTCTTACATGACGTCACAAGTAATTGAATTTTCTTTAATGCAAGCGCAAGCTAGCGATTTCATCTTTTCTAATCTAAAGCTGTATTCCATTTGCCACTTGGTTCACATAAATCAGTTCAGATAAATTCCACAAATGCCTAAATGAACTGAATGAAGCAAACTGATGCACTTATTGGAGCGAATTACTTCAAAGTAAATAAGAATCTGTAATTTTAGTACTGGAAATAAAGTCAGCAAAGTAATCCAGCGAAATAATAAGTGATCTGGTTCAGTAAATGTAAGTTAGATCTGATACAAATGGCAAATGGAATACGCCTTTTGTAGATTCAATGTTAGGGTAAGCGTGAGCAATTTGAGGTGATTTGTTTGTTGAAGAAAGACGAATGAAAAAGGAACAGGAGTGATTGGATGAACATGATTGAAGGTTTGTTGTGTGATCAATGATTCTGAGTATGATGAGTAAATGAGCTTATATGGAGGGTTCTATGAGTGTGGTTAAAGTGAAGTTGGTGTGTTAGGATGGGAATGTTTGAGGACTGATTATTTAATGAATTTTAAGAGTAAATGTTTTATGAATGATTTTAGGGTTCGTTTAGATATAGCGTAATTTTATGTATGTATGTAATATACTAATTGATTTTTACTAATAATATTTTATTGTAGGATGTAATAACTATAAAATTCATCTCTTTCATATTCTTAATACAAATTAATGTATACTGCTCCTGTTTTATATTTTCCATTGTGTTTATGTTTCTATTTATTTATATATTAAACACGAAATTATTAGTTGAATGACAAATTGACAAACCACGTAACAACAATACCAGCAATTCAATCGACGTGATCGCTGTTTTGAAGCGTTTCGAAAAATCAGACTGCAATAAAAAATATTAGGCGTTTGCCATTTTATGAAATCTAACTTGCATTTACTTATTTATTTTACTGGATAAGTTTGCTTAATTCAGTTCATTTAGTCATATTGTCTAATTTAACTAAACTGATTTAAGTGGCAAATGGAATACAGCTTACTTGGTGGGATATGTGATCGAAAACCGAAAGAATGTGGACAATCACTTTTGGATTTTCAGATTTTATCCGAACGAAAGAAAACAGCAATAGTCTACTAATATCAAAATATAAAATTCCAGGAGATTTAATTTCAAGGAATAAATTACAAAAAAAAATCATGCAGTTTCATAGCAGTGGGTATTTCAAAATTCACAAAAATGATTTTACTGAAAAATGCTTCAAATAAAAGTTGTAAAAAACAAAATTGTTTTTAAATATTTTTAAATTTATTTGATGAACTAATTACTTTAAAAACTGCATTAAAAGTTGCTAGAAATAGTGATTTTTCAATTAATTGGGAAGCAGCTGATGCGTAAAAACTGAGGATTTGAGATACACACTGGATTATTAACTTGCTTGTAGAATGTATCGGTATCTGTGAGGCGGATATTTGCAGGGTACGCAAAAATAGCGCTACATTTAAATGTATCATAAGCATTCATGTTTTGAAAACATATTTAAATTTACTGATAATATAAGTCAGTGATCATATAATATCCTTGGTAAAGACTGATAATTATTTAACTAGTATTATGCGGACTTTTAAAGAATCAAGTTAGGTTTTTTTTAATTCTAGGCTTTTTCTAGGATTCCTAGATATTCCAAATTGGTAGATACCATGGTTCATCTATCTTTATTTTATATTTTCGTTTATCTATTTACAAATTATTTTGCATATATTGCTAAGGGTCTTAAAATATTATCAAAATTGCAATTAACAATAAAAACAAACTTAAATTTTCATTTCATATATTACAACTATTTAATAAATATATATATATCAGCAGTTACTAAAGTTGAAGAATGAACTTTATGCTACTACAGGAATTGGTTCTGCTAGTGCTATTATTAATAAATCAATAATTTATGTATACAAATCTCTTTTTATAGAATCTAAAAAAAATACATAATTTCAACTTCAATAATTTAATATTCAGGAAATAGCAATTAATAATTAGCATCTCCAATTAGATTTATTAATGCTGTTACTATTCCAGCATTATAAGATTCAATATTTTGATAATAAATTACTAAACAATATGAAAATTAAAGTTCGTCACATCCTAATGAAATTTAAATTAAAACTAACTACGATTTTAATAATATAGTAAAACGACAAAGTAAAATGTGGATAGACTCGTAAATACAAAAAAAAAAGTTTTCATTAAATAGAATAGTTGCTAAAGGTTTAATTGATAATAAACTTTTATACTACGCTCGAAAGTTTTTGAATGACTATTTTCAATATAGAATTCTATCTTTGAAGTATGTTATTTTAGTTTGTACTCTATTTTATGTTTTATTTTTACACCATTAAATCGTCTCTTAAAATGGCACAACTTTGCTTATTTAATCGACTTTTGTCAATAAAACAAAAATATACAGCAATTTTTTTTGTTAAAAATTAATAAAGTTACCGGAATCTCTTTCCGAACGATGCCGTCGATCCCTTTCCCTATCCTTGTCCCTCTTACTGGAATCCCGATCCCTCCGCTCTCTCCTATCCCTCTTTTCATCCCTATATCGGTCCTTATCTCTCTTGTCTCGATCATTTCTTTCCCGGTCTTTCTCGCCCCTAAAATAAACACAATTATTGATTTGTACAACAATTACAAGTAATTATACTTACTTTTCAATTCGATCACCTCTATCTCTTTCACTCCTATCACGTTCCCGTTCCCTAACCTCATTGTGTCTCTCTCGCTCTCGTTCGCGATGGCGTCTGTCATCTGAACCCAAACCGCCCGAACTACCGTATCTTGCTCGACGTTCTTCACGTGTGGCTTGAACCGCTGACGAAATTTCTTCTAGGGCTGACTTTAGTCGAGCGTAACTAACAAATAATCATACTATAAACAGAGCTGGGCAAAATCACGAACAAAAAGAATTAAATCGCAATTCACAAATCAAACAAATATTTTTTGTGACAATTCACAATTCCACTTCATTTTCAAAGTGAATTAATTCACAAATCATAGTGATTTGAGATTTATTTATGTAAAATATAAATCACAAGCATTTTTATGAATTGGGACTTGAGGCTTAAATCACATTTACAAGTACTAAATATTATCAATTTATTTAATATTTATTTGTAAAAAATATTAGGTGCATTGTAATATGCCAAAGATATGTGCACAATCGAATGAAAACAGATGTAAGTAGATATGATCAAAGGATTCCTCAAAAAATGTAATCAAATGAATGACTATGTTGGCATTTTTACATTAAATCTGTACCAAGTTTTATATAACAGTTCAGCTTTTAAAACTATTATAGACTGTCTTAAAAAATATTAATTTTCTTTGTAAAAGTCTACAAAATGGCTAGTAATTTGAAACAAAATTTTTGTGTTACACAATCACGAATTAGTTCACAGATCACCGACAGCTACAGCCAGAAATGTGACATTTAAACATGCACCAGCATTGCTAATCTCAAAACGAAACAGTTCAAAATTTTAAGCCCTTTCATTTGAATTAAGCCCTGAGAAATTATTTAAGCCTTTTTTTAGCTCTAAACCAATTCACAGAGCCCAAATCAATTTCTTTAAAGGTTTAAACCATAAGCCTAATTTGCAAATTTTAAAAAAAGGCTTAATTAACTTGATTTAAATCAAAAAATATGGTTTAAATCAATTTATAATTCCTTTTGATTTAAATCATGCCCAGCTGTCTATAAATTATACGAATTTTTTCCTTAACGCATCATGCGAGATCAGTTTTATTTCCACTAAATCAAGATTATAAGTTTTTGGTTTGCAAAACAAAAATATAATAGCTCCAAGAAAAGGCAACATTTTTAGTAAAGAATAAAATGTTTGTAACCTACCCAACGTGTTGTTTGCCCATTAAATGATCGTCAATTCGTTGTTGAGCGTCACCGACAATTAAAAATGCACCACATACGTCACAAACCTCCATTTGTTTTTCTTGTGCAGCTGCTAACTCTGCTGTTGCACTCCAATGACTGTAAAAATTTCAATAAATATTTAACCTCACATATAAAACAAGAATGTTACCTGTTTTCATTTTGTTTTCTAAGGGTTTCACGTTCTTCTTTGAGTTGATCACACAGTTTCATAAGACCCTGAGCTTGTTCTACGTTTCCTTCGGTACCGGCACGTTCGGCTTCTTCAACTAATCCATTGATTCGTTCTGATAATAAACTAATTTGTTCGGCATTTCGTTGTGTTTGAGCAGGAGTCAAAGCAGCTACTTCCGATTTCCCAGACAAAGCTAATCGTTGTTTACCTTTTTGTATTTTACCTGATAAAAAATATTTTGTAAGTTTTAAAGTATTAATTGATAATTAAATGTCTTACGTTCAACTTCAGTTACCATCGAAGCACAGAATCTGATGAATTCTTCTTGATAGTGCAGTTTTCTAGAACTCGACGCAGCGTCAAATAATTTTTTAACTTCATCATCGTGTACTTTAGGACAAGCACCAAGATCAGCTCTTGTGTTGACAAATAAATCGTGTGGACAAAATTTGACTAAGTAGTATTTGCAGTACTAAAACAAACATTGATGTTTATGTGTGATACATGCCCAATTGCATAGAATTTAATGATCTATTACATGTGTAGTAATCTTACCTCTGGATCTTCCCAGTTTAACTCTTTAGCTTTTTCATTTGGAGCTATATTTCGATTTCTTCCCATTAACTCATCGAGCAATGCAGCTGCTGCAAGCACCGCCATTTTCACCACTAAAAATCCCACGCACAGACCACAGACGAATGCCCAGCACCGGCAATATCAGCCTGACTTATGTTAACGTCAGATGACACTAGTAAACAATTCTTAAAATCAAAATATAAATTAAAATATGACAGAACAATGAAATAACTTAAAAGGTTTTGTATCAGGATGATGCCACTTATTTAATTACCTAATAAATAACAACCCAATGCATTTGTAAAACAAAAATTAAATATGATTGGATAACCCTAACTCTATTTTCCTTGAATGTACATGTCTGTAGTATGTTTACATTACACATTTATGTTTTTCAAAATAAGAAAACATTTTTTCTTGTTTATGTTAAATTATTTACAGCACATAAATTCTACTTTCATTTTACCATCAACTTACATGATGCATACTTAAAAAAAAAACGAAATAATGCCAAAACAAACAAGGAGAAAAATGTATGTATAGATTTGAAAAGCATCATATAAACAGATCTATTTCCTGTCACTTGACACATGTCAAAATTAGCCAACAAGTACGCGTATAGGTTAAGATTTTGTCTAGGTGTCAAAATGAATGAAACAGTAACGTATGTGATATAAAGTAAAATGAAAATTGTGATATATCTGTTTAAAAAATTAACTTCATTTATTAAATTATTGTTATAATGAACAGAAGGCTTAGATAGTTAAATCGAATGAAGCTGGAAGAAGGAGGTACGATGGGTACAATGAGAGACTGGAGAAAGGCTTTAAGATCTCCTCCAGCATATAGAGTTGTAAATCGAACATTACGTAGTCAAACAAAATTCGTTACCATTATAGCAATCACGGGATTAGTCATATTATTAATTTTATATGTATTTCCAAAACGTACTACAGCAGAATTTCATGTTCAAGAATTTTATAGAAGTTACAATTACTCATATCCTTTAAGTAGTCCTATAATTACAAGTAATATGCACACTTTTAGAATAGGTAAAGTTATACTTATCATTCAACATTTTCATACAATAATTTTGTGATTTAATTTTCAGGTATAATAGCTGATTTAGATAAAAACTCTAAAAGCCTTAACGAGAAGCACTCTTGGTTCTCATATTTTCAAAAAGGATACTTAAGTTACAGTCCCTCAAAGAAAACAGTTGTAGTTAGTTGGGATAGATTTGACCCTCTTCTCCTAACGGCAAGTTTTTCCCTCAAGGATCGAGGGATGGAACTTTCTGAATTGGTCGTATTCGACGGAAAGTTATTAACTTTCGATGATCGAACTGGAATTGTTTTCGAAATAATCAACGATAAAGTAACTCCTTGGTTGTTATTAATGGATGGAGATGGCCGAACTTCAAAAGGATTTAAAACAGAATGGGCTACAGTTAAAGGAGAATCTTTATATGCTGGATCTATGGGAAAAGAATGGACTACAGCAAATGGAGAATTCTCAAGTAATGATCCACAATGGATTAAAATTATATCACATTATGGACAGGTCAGTGTTCTTTTAAATATCATAAATATACATACATTCCTCATCAATATAAATCCGTTCAACATTTATTTATAAGATTGCCACAATCACTTTCGCTTTACTCACACACTGTATTTATTTTCAACCGAGATTCAACCTTCACTAAATATTCCTAATCTAACATTTCTAATTCATCCACATTAATAATTTTTTTCACTTCTATTACTCACATAATAAATCAATATATCTACTCGTATATCATTTATCTTCAATCTCACGTCTCACTTACATATCTTTTTCGATAATCTTTCATTCAGAATTCATCAAACATCTTTATTCTTTCACATCATCTCACACCCACTTTTCTATTAATATTCTTCTTAATTCTATATTTACAGTCAAACTATTTTTAACAATAATTACATATAATTTAGAATTGTTAGTTAACAGAAAGATAATGTAATATATACAAAAAGAATAAATAATCATTGGATTGCAGATTTTTAGATGGGTTTTTATTCAATTTTTATGCAGTGTACACTGCAATGTTTCTAACTTAATTACTATAAGTACATTTAACAATTTATTATCATTATTATGGGGTAGGTGGCTCAGTGGTATCGAGTCGACCTGTGGATTTGAGAACCCGGAGTCAATTCTCACAGCCAACAATTTTCACCACATTAAAATTACCCCGGTGGTTCCCCTTCCACTAACATCTTTGGGGGACGTGATTTGACGACTCGTAATTGCACTTCGCACGCATAAATATATCACTTACTAAGATCTGCTTCGGCAAAGTGCCACACCCAGTAATGGATAAAGGGCGTGATGATATATTTATTTTATCTATATGTACACGATATTTGAAATCACAAGAACAGTATCTGCGTGATATATTTATGCGCATGAAGTGCAGCTACCAGTCATCAAATAAAGTGGTGAAAATGTTTGTCGACTGTCGAAATCGAACCAGGATTCTCAGTATCCATAGGCCGACTCGATACCACTGAGTCACCTACCCCATATCGTGTAAATAAGAAGTTAAAAATCGAATTATAATAACAGGTATCCCATGTGAACTGGGTAGAACCGTATAAAAGAATACGAAGAGCTATTGGAATCGAATGGCCAGGTTATATGATTCATGAGAGTGGTGTATGGTCAGATATCCATCAAAGATGGTTCTTTCTACCTCGAAGATGCAGCAAACAAAGATACAACGAAACATTGGATGAACATATGGGTTGCTCAGTTTTAATAAGTGCGGATGAAAATCTGTATGATATTAAAGTCGTTCAGGTAATATTTTATTTTTATATCATAGTTTAAAAAAATTGAATGATGTATGATTTCAGTTACACAATCATATGCCAACGAGAGGATTCTCAAGTTTTAAATTCATACCGGGTACTGAAGACAAAATCATCGTAGCATTAAGGACAGAAGAATTGGATGGAAAAACAGCTACATATATTTGTGCATTTACGATAGAAGGCGATATTATTCTATACGATACATTAATAGCAAATTTAAAATATGAAGGATTGGAATTTATATAACATTCCGTGTAAATAATTAGGTATTATTAAAGTATTAATTTTAAAAATTAAAGTGTTTACATTTATTTGATATTTTGCGGTATTTTGAAATGAAGGGTGTAAAAATCAATAGCTGACAGTCGCTACCAACATGGCATGACAGAATTGTCAAAATAGTGAAGTCTGCTCTCCCATACTTAAATTCTAGTTTGTTTTGATAGTTTGTCTGTGACATTAACTCTGTATTAATAATTTTATACTGCATTATCCATTTGTTTAACTATACTCCTCAATAATCATCAACAATGTCCATTAAGTGCGTCTAACTATAAGCAATACCTTTTAACCTTTAAACACCTACAAAATTATCAATAATTCTAAAAATAATTGTTAATATCAATGATGACATATACAGTGCAATACATAAACTGTCGAATTGATAAAAAAGAAACTTTTAAAGCAATTACGTTAATATGATATTGTAAATTATACAAATAGTCGAAATGTCGCACAATTCTCAAGATAGTATAAACATGTTACCGTCGGACCCGCCTAATTTGGCCAAGTATGGAATTTCACTTATTATTAATAATCGCGCAACCGAAGCTGAAGAATTATTTCGAACAAATTCGGACAGTATTCAAATGTCAGCAGGATATGCATTCGTTGCTCTCATGGTTTGTAATTTTTTAAAAATATTTTTAAAATATTCTAGTAAATTAATTTTAGGATGCGTTAATGTCATTTGAAGAAGACAAACTCCAAATAGCTTTAAATATTCTTCGCGAAACCGAAAAAAAGTGTGCTGCTGATATCGGATGGTTAAAATCAATGAAGAGTAGAGTTTTGGGAATGAAAACACAAAGTTTGGCCGATAGACTAGAAACGCAGATAATTTTGGCTGATACACAAGTTTGTGTTTCGATGTTAACGTTTTTACAGCAGGAATTTAGTGGTTACCTTAAATGTGGATGGGTTATGAGAAAAGCATGGAAAATTTACCAGCAAACGTATTTAGAAATTGTGGAAATTTATAAACAAAAGTTTGGTAACTTCAATTTACCAGGTAAGACTTATTTGTACTAGTTCTTATTAATAATACCTATTCTGACGTGAAGAAATGAATTAGCTGAGATGGGATGAATTATGAATGTAGATGATGAGAAAATTGTACGGCAGCACAACAATGTTTTGTGAAAATTAATAGTCTTTTATTAGTATTTTTAAGTAAACACTTACTTAAATCGATGATTAACTCACATTTGTCAAAATATTAAACACTCCCTGATTCAAATTTAGGCATTGTCCGAATTTTTCTCCTTTTAAAGTTCATCCTATTCTATTTAATTGATACCACATAATGATACGGACTTTGTACTATTTATTTAAAAGAACGGAATATTATTGTGTTTTTTAATAAAATAGAAATATGTTTAGATCAGCATAAATAATAAAAAATGATTGTAAAAACATCGTTCTTTCACGGCTTTCACAGAAAACTCAAATCTCTTCTCGGAAAATTAGTTTTCCCTCTCTAGAGAGAACAAAAATGGCAGTATTACAAGAATATTATTTTACAAAAATAATGCATTATTTTATTGAAAATTTTTATTTAATAGTAATATACTTTGAATCTATAAATTATCTTGCCTATGGCACACTGGTCGAGGAGCATCAATGAGCGTCGAGGAACTCATCGATGAAACAACAGAACGCATCCTGACTGATAAAATAAACAAACACGAAAGATTAGCACAAAGCAAAACCAAAATGACAGCCCACGCTAACATGAAATGAGACACAATAATATGTGTGAAATGAGACACAATCGTTTCATCGAGGAACTCCTCGATGGAAATAAAGGAGCCTCTATTTTTCATTGATGACAAGTGCGTTCTGTTGTTTCATCGATGAGCTCCTCGACCAGTGTGCCATTGGCATTACAATTTTGATTCAAATCATTAAAATATTACCTTTATTATACCTGATAGATTTTTCTCTGAGTATATTTAAAGTTAGAATAAATCTTTTTTGAAGCATGTCGTGAAAAAAATATGTCTGACAACAAAAAAAGAAAGAGCTTTTTTCACACTTGCTCAAAGTAAACTTCAAATTCAAGTGGTAAAAATATCGCTTTCCTCTCTAGTTTGACAAATAACTATTTTGTTTAGTATTTAAATCTCTTTTTTTCGGCAAAGATGCCTGTTCTAACAAACACTAGATTAGTAGAGTGCATTTTTCGCAAAGATCAAGGCGACTATAAATTACTAGAATTATTGAACTTTTTAATTTTACAAAATAATAATAATATTACTGACGTGCCATATTACTAATACAAGAAACATTGAGTAATTAATTTTATCTCTATCAAAATTATGATTTAGATCCAACAGATTTCGAATGGGTCGACCACAGTTCGGTATCAAGAACATCAAGAAGTAGTAGTTTGGCTACTACCGACGAAGAAGATTGGACCATACCTGATGCAGATAAATGTACTTCTAATTCCTGTAAACAATCCGGTCAGAATGGGTACGTCCCAATTTCTTCCCCAACTCCTAAACCAAACATTCCTCAATCACAATCTACTTACATCTTTTCCAAGACATCCAATTTTTTTCCATTTTCCATTAAAAGGTCCGGTTCAGCGCATTCTTCTTTAACGACAAACAAAACTGTAAATTCCGAAAACAGGAGATCTACTTTTTCATTATTTTCTCCGTTATCTAGTCATCTTAATTATTTAACGAGCACTTTAAATTTGCTTACATCATCGGACAAAAAGTAATAATTACATTATAAATATAATTTTCAATAAATTAATAATTTTTTTCGGTGTTTTAGTTCGGCCAACGATATAGAACCCGAAACTATAGCACGCCTAATGGGAGCAGTATGTTTTGGTTACGGTGTTCTTCAACTAGGAATTTCACTATTGCCACCATCATTGCTTAAAGTTACTAACTTTTTTGGATTTACCGCTAACAGGACATCAGGCATTTCTAATCTAATGTATGCGAGGAAAGGAACGGATATGCGAGCACCATTAGCAACGTAACACTTTCTTATCAAATTTATCTTCTTAATTAAACTTTATCTTGTGTTTTATTTAGGCTAGCTTTATTATGGTATCACACTATAGTACGGCCTTTTTATGCATTGGATGGTAGCAATGTTAAAGCTGGAGTCGAAGCTGCTAGTTTACTTTTGCAGGAATCAAAACGTGAATATGAACAATCTGCATTGTTTTTGTTTTTTAAGGGTCGAATTCATCGGTTAGATGTAAGTACGAACTAAATAAATCATTCATAATTATTATTGTTAACTGATTACGAACTATAGAGTAGTAGATGACAAATTAAAAATGTCAAAATTATTCCTGTGCATTTTTTGGGGCCGTGATTTGACGGATGGTAACCGAACTTCTAAATTTATCACCGAAATATGTTACGGTAGAGTTCCACATCCAGTAATGTGTAATAAGCCTAACGATATATATATATTTTTTTTAATTCTATAAATGCATAATTTAAAAAAAAGTCAGTAACTTGATCATTATATGTTACGGGTCGATAAATTATTGAAAACCCTTATTTTTCATGATTACTCTACCGGTTGGTGATATTTATGCAATTTCCTGCTCTTCTGTTTATTTTCCAAAAAACTGTAGAGTGCAAAGTTATTCAGAATTAAAAGTTGCGCACAAAACTATTTTTACAGTTTTTATAGTTTTTGGTCTCTTTACAATTAAAAAAAAATGCAAAATTTGTATTCAATACTAAGCAATATACATTTGTCATAAAAATGACATTTTTAGCTACAGAATAGTGGGAATATATTTATAAATATTTAAAATTCTCTGTTGTATTGATACTACAGAGTGATCAAAAGTAAGTGTTTCAGTTGGATATAAAAAAAAATACTTGAAATTGGTACGACTGATACATAAATTTATTTGCTGTTGTTGACAGTGACATTTGAAACTTACATCCTTTTATTTCTTAACATAACTGACAGAACAATAATCTAAAGTATTTCTATCACTCAACCTATTTGTATTTATTATAAAAATGACATGTCAAATAGTACAGAGTGATCAAAAGGAACTGTTACAGTTGGCAATACAATTCTGGAGATCTTTTTATTTTACAGTTGGCACAACGCCATGTAAAGGCGGAAATGCTATTTGGCATTTCTAATAAATACAAACAGGTTATGTCAGAAGTCTGACAGCTAATAGAATTTTGACTATTTAAGTAATAGATATACTACTACTATGTAGTAATAAATGTACTCAAATTTAAATTTTTATATGTCACTGTCAACAACAGAAAATAAATTTATGTATCAGGCTTACCAATTTCACGTTTTTTTTTTATTGCCAACTGTAGCAATTCCTTTTGATCATTGTATTTTCGCCTTTATCTGGCGTTGTGCCAACTGTGGAATAAAAAATAAAATTCTCAGAATTGTATTGCCAACTGAAACACATACTCTTGATCACATAAGTTTTATTGAAGCAGCTGATAGAAAAATATTTCTTTCTTTCAGAGTAACATTCCATTGGCCTTAGAAGCATTTCAAGCAGCTGCAGATAATTCAGCACAACGCGAAATAAAATTACTAGCATTACATGAAGTCGGATGGTGCTATTTAATACAATTAGATTACGTAGAAGCTCAAAAAGTGTTCATCAAATTAAAAATTGGTAGCAGATGGTCAAAAACCTTCTATTCTTACTTGTCAATCATTTGTTCTGGATCTTTTGGTAGAAAAGATTTAAGCGAATTACAAGAACTACGAGATATGTATCGAAATACGCATAGAACTAATCAATTGGATTTATATATTCAAAGACGGCTAAAAATTATTCCGATCACTGAAGAGCGTTTGCAAGAAACTCCAGATATTTATTGGAAATTATTCGTTTATGAATTAGTTTACTTATGGAATGCTTTACCAAGTTGTAGTTATTCGTACCTTGACAACATTATACAAGGTATTATATTTTTAGAAATAATTTTTGAAAAAGCAATGAGCGTCGCCGGGATTTGAATCCAGAACCTTTCATTCGCACGATGACTGCTCTAACCAATTGAGCTACAAACACTCGGCGAATACTCATGCTTTTTCGTGCAATCTTTAGTTGAAGAAATCCCGGCGAACGCTCATTGCGTTTTCAAAAATTATTTCTAATAATTACTAACAGACAAATTGTCAATCAACAAATTCTTATAATAATTTCACCCAGGGAATTCACCCAACGCATACTAGATTGTTGACTTGTAACGAATTGACGCAACCCATGTCACTTTACCTTCAACTAAGATTGCACGAAAAAGCATGAGTATTCGCAGAGTGTTTGTAGCTCAATTGGTTAGAACAGTCATCATGCGAATGAAAGGTTCTGGGTTCAAATCCCGGCGAACGCTCATTGCTTTTTCAAAAATTATTTCTAATAATTACCAACAGACAAATTGTCAATCAACAAATTCTTGTATTATATTTTTATTGAATTATTTGTAGTAATGTGTAATGAATGATTTATTCTATAGATTGCAACGACACAATATATGAACCAATGCCAGGTCTAGCAAAGTTAATCCAAGGCGAATGTTATAATATAATTGATTCCTATGAAAATGCCGTCGAAAGTTTACGAGAATGTATTGCCACCCGATCTAATATAACCCCAAAAGATGATCTTTATATTTCAGCTTATGGAGAATATACATTAGGAGTTCTTCTAATTAAAAATCCAGAGGTTAGTTACCATTTTTACAATTATTTAAGATCGTTAGTAAAATTATATAGTAAAGAAATTAAATGTTGTAAATAAAAAACAAGCAGGATGGCGCTTTGTTCGACAAGATAATCAACGCATTCATGTCTAGATCTGCTCAAACATCTATTTAAAACTATTAAATCAATCAAGCCATTTTTCGATCATTTTAACTTCAGAACGATGTATATATAACTTTTTTCTTTAATTTCATAAAATCACATCCCACAATTCTCTTTTCGTTAAAAATTTACATACCAATAAAAACGCATGTACTAAAATTGTACAATTAATTTTCAACATTTTATACAAAATTTAACATTAAATATTCCTTAAACACAAAATTTATAGCAATTTTAATTTTTTTTTTACAGGAAAACTAATTCAACATATATAAATTATCAGTAATAATATAACAAGAGAGTGAGAATAAGTTGAAAATAATTTGACTGATCTTTCGAAAACTTGTTGCCAGGCAATAGTTACGAAAACCCGCAGGGCTTGAGTGGCTATTGCCAAATGGCAACAAGTTTGAGAAAAATACTGGAGAATTATTTTCTAATTTATCCAACTCTCGAGTTATATTTAATTAGATTATTTTTTGACTTAGCTGTTGAGGTCGATTCATCCAACTTAAAAGATTTTGAACTGAGTTCATATCGATTGATTACTTATTAATGTATTCTTGGAAGTTGTTTCCAAAATTTGTTGGTGTATTTCTGTATCTAAAATACAACTAAATCGATTTTTTTACACATTTTACTTGACAAGTTGACAGTTATAAATAATTATTTGACAACTACCTATCATTTGTCACAAACAAGAAAGCATCTACAGAGATAATTCCCGGGAAGAGCTTAATTCTCAGTATAATAATGACAGGATTGGTTAAAACGCAGATACGTGACATAAAATGAAGCATTTCATTGGTTTTGAGAAACGTCAAAAAATAATCATGATTATTAGCGTGTAGGCAGTTTGACAGATGAAATCAAAATTAATTAATATTTAAAACAAACTTTATTATTAAGTATAGACTTTTTTAATAAACGAAAAAGTTTTAGTTAATACAGAAATTTTTACTTCCCCTTTCAATGACTGTCATTTCGAAATTTTATCTTTATATTAATATTAGTTACAACCCTAAAAGGAGTGTCTTCGGAGGTCGCTACTATCATTGGTACAGTGTTAAAAGTTGGATTAGAAAAATTAGGGTTTATTTGAATTTATGAAATAATGAGATGGAATGTAATTTTTTCCATTTATAAAAATAACACGTCAAAAGAATAATAATTATGATGGATTAATAACATAAATAAATATATCATTAATAAATTTGCATAAATGCATATCTCATACATGGCGTGGTGGTCAAATATTTTTATTGAGACTGTATATTTCACTTTTGCGCCAAAGTAGAGCTACGCCATTCGTTTCATACCTGAACAGATGAAGTTAAAGCGCATTCCAACCAAGGTTTTACTTTGGTTTGTCGAGCTCTAACATATTAGTATGTCTCACTAATTTTTTTTTTGTATAGTACACGAGAAATAAAAATGTAAAATAAAACATCAAACGAAAAAATAAAAATAATCGAGCTAACTGATGTGACGCAAAACTCGTAATCCAAGCACATAATAAGTTCGGTTAAAATTTGTCAATTAAAGAAAATAATAATAATTATGCACACTCTACTTCCTTTACTATTTTCACGTTTTGATCGGTTAAGTAATCTAGGAGATAGAAATTTGGACAAGCAGACATACCGACTGATTTGTATTAATCAGTGTTTTGTAATCAAAAATTCATGAAAAATTTAGATTTTTGTTCGGAACGAAATTAGTTTTTGACTCGATTAGAAATATACTTCCTTTTATAGTCTCATTGAAAATCAATAAAAAATGTGTGTTATTGCTAAAGATAAAAAGTTATACATTTAAAATTCTTACATCACGCCGGGTAGGTGATGAAAGGCAACAAAACAGAAAGAGATATCTCGTATTAATGAGAAAGCTAGTTGACAAACCATGATTAATTAGAGCATATTGTTAACATGTCATTTAATCTGCATCGTATGTTAAAAGTATGCTCTGGTTACTCGTGGTCTGTCAACTAACTCTTTCACTAGTGCGAGATGTCTCTTTCTTTTGGTTCCCTTCCATCTCTCCTCGACATGACGCCAATTGTATAACTCACCATTGAAGCATTAAAATATATGAATTACTTATTCTAAAATTACAATATATTGCACTGAATATAAAAAATAATTTAGTCAAATAATCAAAAGTATCCATACCTACATCTTTTGTGTGTGAGCTTTTTCATCTTATAATAACAGAGAAATAACAAGTAATGTGACGTCACAGTTAGAAATATTAATTTGTATTGTTTCAGATGAAAGAAGAAGGAATAACAATGCTTCAGCATTGTAGCCATTACAAAGATTACGATTTTGAGAATAAACTGGTCGTCCGTATAAACATGGCGCTGAAAAATGTGTCTTAGTCCAAATCAGACAATATATATATACTTGCGCCGTAAAATAAAATTAGCAAATTGTAAAAATAGAAAATAAATTTATAAGCATTGCAAGCACTGTGTTGTTGTCTCAAATTGATATTAAAACATTTACATTTGTACGTGTGCAAACATAAAATCCGTCCTAAAATGTTTTCTTTCGTTGTTAAACATCCAAAATCTGTATAATAATACATTTTATTGTATATTTTGTTACATAAATTGCACAAAGCATAGATGATTTAAAAAAAATATATGAATATAAAATTTATAATTAGAGTTGTAAAATGTATAATGTTTCTAAAAATAAATATCCATTCGAATATATTCGCCTATTTATTTATTTCACCATGTACTCGTAACCTAAAGATAATTAAATTTTTATCAAATCTAAAAATGGTTCAATATATTATTGTTATACCTGTAAACACAAGTGTATTCTGGGTGTCCATGATTCGAATGAACTTTGAATTCTACTACTCCAAAACTTCGTGAACTTCGATGCACTACAGGAAAGTATTGGACGCTAGTTCCATCTATATCGTATTTGTACTTTCCAAAAAAGAATCCTTCTCTATCATCAGCACATTGTAATCCCTACAAATTTATTTCATTAAAATATATATAAATATTCTAGACGGTTGGAGGAAAAAAATTGTAAGTCTTTACAAAACTTCTCTGTATTAGTTTTACGCTATATAAAGAAGTACTTTACATTTGTCAGTTGTTAATTTTAATATTCAATAATTTTATTGTTTATGTTTTAATTTGAATAAAGTATAATCACAATTTTTAATTATAATTTTATGGGGTGGTTAGCTCAGCGGTATGAAGTCGGCCTGTGGATCCTGAGAACCCTGGTTCGATTCCCACAGTCGACAAACAATTTTCATAATTTCAAAAGCTACCCCTGTGGCTCCTCCACCACTAACATCTTTGGGGGCCGTGATTTGACGACTGGTAATCGCACTTCACGCGGAAAATATATCACTTACCGAGATCTGCTTCGGCAGAGCGTCATACCCAGTAATGGGTAGAAGGCGTGATGATATATTTATTTATTTTATTTATAATTACATTCAAGTACAAATAATACTAGCGAGAAGAAATATTCTAAAAGTCACATCCCATGATGCCAAATTTCTTCGATAAGCAATAAAAAAGTATAAAAAATCATATTTATCTATGAATACTTGGATAACGATTTATTATATTATTGATTTACAGTTATTTGAGTTAGGTAATATAGTTCATTATCACACTACTTATGTAATTACCTAACGAATTTAAGTTAATTGAATTTATTGAAGTATAAAACAAAGCCAAAAAAATGACCTATTTATTAAAAATATTTCTTACACATTTGAGATAGCTCAGCCTGTGGTTTTTAGAACCCGGGTTCGACTCCCACAGTCAGCAAACTTTACTCCACGATAAAATTATCCCTGTGGCTCCTCCACCACTAAAATCTTTGGGGATCGTGATATGACGGTTGATAACTGAACTTAACGCGAATAAATAGATATATTATATACAGAAATGACACCCAGTATCGAAAAAAAACCGTGACGATATATGTATTGCATTTTCATAAGAATGAGCTCACTTCCGCTGAATTTTTCGTAGTTGGCATTTAATTAATTTTGAACAGTTGTAAATAACATTTTGTATATCACACGTAAGTTAAAGCAAATTACAGCACTCATATGATTACACATCGTCATGTGCAATTCTCCACACTCATTGTGCTGTAATAATTTATTTTTTTTGACTAGTAACATAATACAGGATAATCGGAAGTAACTGTTTCAGTTGGCAATAAAAAAAATATACTTGAAATTGGTAAGACTGATACATCAATTTATTTCCTGTAATTGACAGTGACATTTGTAAATTTAAATTTGAGTACATTTACAAATATATATATATATATATATATATATATATATATATATATATATATATATATATCATGACGCCTTTTATCCATTAATGGGTATGGCAATCTGCCGAAGCAGATCTCGGTAAGTGATATATTTATGCGCATGAAGTGCGGTTACCAGCCGTCAAATCACGGCCTCCAAAGATATTAGTGGTGGAGGAGCCACAGTACATTTACAATCCATAAATAATAGCTATATTCCACTTGCCACTTGGTTCACTTACATCAGTTCAGATAAATTCGATACACGACTAAATAAACTGATTTACGTACACTATTGCACTTATTATGGTGAATTACTTCAAAGTAAATTAGAATCTGTAATTCTAGTACTGGAAATATAGTCAGCGAAGTAATCCAGCAAAATAAATAAGTAATCTGGTTCAATAACTGTACGTTAGATCTGATCTAAATGACAAACGGAATACGCCAATTGTTATTTCCCTTACCCATATCTTTTTATTTCTTAACATTATTCACAGAGGAAAAAATACAAAGTATTTCTATCACTTTTAGTTATTCTAATAATGATATATCAAATAATATTTACGCCTTTATCTGTCGTACAAACTATGGAATAAAAAGATCCCCAGAATTGTATTGCCAACTGACACACTTACTTTTGATCATGCTGTAGTAATTTGTATCACTAGGCATATTTTGACAGGCCGAGTCGAAGACAAGACTTGCATATTGCAAGTGCTGGCAAAATAGTTTCTGGATGTGTGAAACAAGATTTTTCGAGCCGAATTAAATGAAATTATTGTTTGTCAAATGTTAAATACTAGGGACTTTTTATGCTGACATTACTTACACTGACAGCTATACTCTGTTTAGTAAGTGCACAAGTCAGATTTACACTATAGAAAGTTACCAAAGAAAGTTACTAGATTTTTGTTCGCGCGAAATACAAAAATTTCTTACACATCTGCACTGATTAAGTCTCATGGAATTTATTTTAAAATACAAATGACATTATAAACTCTAATTTGTCACTCCGTATATTATTAGTTCTTAAAAGAACTGATTTATGTTGATGTCACAGAAATGCAAAAAACCAACAAGAAAACAGATAACCTCAAAACTTATGACAGCTCTAATAAAACAAATGTAAAATCTATGTACAGTGTAAACTGGACGAAGCACTAGCCAATCAGAAGCGTCACTTTTAGCGGTTAAAATTTAAATTACTCCTCCTGGTTAAAAAACAGAGTATAGTTGATGTTAATATTAACCTTACCAAAATCCCTACTTTTTGCTAGATTAATCCGGAAACAGGCTGTTTCTGAATGATTTTCCGTTATGCAAAACTAGTGTTTCCGGACAGAGGTGAGAAAATAACTATTACAGATCTCCTATTTAAATTATTTTACTAAATTTAGTATAATATTTACCCATATAGAAAACTCTCTCGGCGCAGTGTTAGTACTTCCAGTAGGAGATATTTTTCTAGGAATATGCTCTACACTGACACCAGTGACCATAATAGGTTTTACTAATTTAATAACAGCACAACCGGCGGCTCCTTTGAAAGCCCAACATTCTCCAGGCATAACTCCAGGCTACAAATTTCATTTTTTTATTTTGTTTATTTTATAATTATTTATTACAAACCTGTATTAAAGCCCTTGGGCTGTTAGTGGACTGACATAAAGGTATTCCAAATAGAGATAAAGATCCTGACGTAGCCAAAGATTTTGTCTTCCGGGTATTTAGAATTAGGCCTCCTACAAATTATAATTTTAATAATAGAAAATGTAATATGGACATTTTAATGAAAACCTGAACCTGAACTTTCTAATGCATAGTCAGTTCGTCCTGTTTTATCGGCACTATAGTTTTCTATTTCTTCTCTTATAAGCGCTCTTAATGCATCGGAACCTTTTCCTAAAACATTTATTATAATAAATAATCATACATAGCTGAAAATAGACAACTGAGGCAGCATAAATAATTGGCTATAACCTATCTGTATTTATAATAAAAATGATATGTTAAATACAGAGTGATCCGAACTAACTGTTTCAGTTGGCAATACAATTCTGGGGAACTTTTTATTCCACAGTTGGCACAAAAACAGGTAATGGCGGAAATAGTGTTTGACATGTCATATATTTACGAAGTGTGGCTATTAAATAACGAGACTGATGCTGTTTTAACATTTTATTTTGATTCCATACCTATTTACTTATTATCACTTTCAATATACAACCCTCTTCTATCCCTACAATGCTCCATGCGCAGCTACCATTGTTCGAAACAGTTCTGGAAGTCTTCTTCTGTCAGCTCTTTTAGAACACGTGCCGATTTCTCTTTCAGAGATCAAAGCTCAAATCTTGTTGCTATTAAGACAAATTTCACCTTAGAAACCAGATAGAATTCGCACGGTACAAGATCTGGCGAATAAGGCGGATGGTCCAACACTGGGATGCTGTACTTGGCTAGAAATCTCTTGACAGACATTGCGGAATGAACCAGCGCATTGTTTTGATGGAGAACCCATGACTTGTCCTTCCACAATTCGGGCACTTCTTTCAATAAATTATAAGTTTCAGTAGCAGTTTTGCCAAGTTTCATGTGAAATTTCACTTCTAATGTTGCACTTAACATTTTTTCGGCGAAACAAAAAAACAACTCTAATTAGAACGAATGCTACGGCTATACGCATTTATTTACAGAAGCGAGAGGAACTGCATTCGAAATGGAAAGCTTCACGCTAAAAAGCTGACAGTCGCTGGTGTTCGACGCACGCTTACTTCGTCAGTACCAGTGTCAGTCTCCTTATTGAATAGCCACACCTCGTATGTATCAGTATTACCAATTTCAAGTAGTTTTTTTTTTTTTGCCAACTGAAACACTTACTTTTGTTCACTCTGTAGCCTTTACCTAGCGTTGTGCCAACTGTGGAATAAAAAGATTCCCAGAACTGTATTGCTAACTGAAACACTTACTTCTGATCACACTATACATACCACAACCGACAAACTTTATTCTACATAAAAATGACACCTATCCTTCTCCACTAACATATTTGGAGAGCGTGATTTGAAAGCTGGTAACAACATTTCATGAGCAAAATATATCACTTATTGACATTCGCTACGACAGAGTGCCACACCCAGTAATGGATAAAAGGCGTGATTATATATATTTTGTTGAATATCTCTCAATTCGCGAAAAATCCCACGAGTTGGCAACACTGACTAATATTATTGTAACATATTACAATGTTGAATGTGAAGTAAAATGAAACAAAAAAAAATATAAATATGATTGTTTTAAATGTAAATGATAAACATAACATGTTGCTGTATTAAAAATAAATAAATCGATTAATTTTCACAAGCAAACAATATTTTTTCAGCTTCCTGCATAATAAACATACCTTTACATGGTTTACATCTGTTAACGTCGTCGCGCAATGATCTTGCCATGTCTTTAATCTGAGGCAACGTATCTGCTATTTCCATTAACTGTTTTTCTACATCACCTTTTTTATTTGAAGCAGTTTTCAGAAAATCCTGTAATACTTGCACTTACATACATTTCAAATTATTATATAGTACAATACTTACTTCCATTCCGTTAATATGACAACTTAATTTATCTAATTCTCTTCTCAGTACATGATATGTTCGATCGGAGCTGTACCACACAAATCCGATCAGCAAGGCTAAAACAGATCAAGTTAGTTATTGTAGAGAATATTATTATTATTAGAGGAAGAAATAAACTTCCAGAATTAATTATTAATCTAGAATCACTTCCGGTTTAACAAACGAGAGTTCATGAGTGCAAACTTCGCTATTTTCTTTTTAAAATAAAAATTAGTAATGAATAAATATAAATAAATAAATATATCATCACGCCTTCTACCCATTACTGGGTGTGGCACTCTGCTGAAGCAGATCTCGGTAAGTGATATATTTTTAGTAATGAATAATTAACCGAAATGATGATTAGCATAATGGCCCCATATACTGATTTTTTTTTATATGAAAATATACGACAATCAGTAAAAGCACGGTGTTAAACCTTCTTATATCAAGAGATATGATTTATAAAGTTCTTTAGGTGCTTGTGACGTCATAAGTATCTTTCTTGGAACTAAACTTGTTTGATTCAATGAGTGCAAATAATATAAAAATTATTTTAGAAATACAAGCGTAGAGCGACACTCTCTTCCTTTCTTATCTTTTAATTCCTTTTCAGTTCTTACGTAGATTGTTTAACTGCAATTGTGTGGAATTCACTTCCAAAACAAGCGCAGGGGAACACTCCCTTCCTTTCTTATCATTTTGTTTCATTTTCAGTTACTGCATTGTGTGGACTTTCCTTTCATTTACAAGTGCAGGCTGTCGCTTTCATCTTTTCTAATCTTTGTAGATTAGTTTTTAGTTTCGTTATTAGATTCGTTGTTAGGAGTAAGCGCGAGTAATTTGAGATGTTTTATGTATATGTTATGTACATCGAAGAAAGAAGATGAATGATAAGTGAATAGGAATGATTGGATAGATGTGATTGAAAGTTGGTTGGATGATAAGGCAGCGGTCTCACTGATCGAGTACCGTCAAGCCACCAGGGTATTCAAATTTAAATATTATTGACAAATGTTGTCGACACATTTCAGAACGCTTTCAAAAAAAGGATGGTAAGTTAAATTTGTATTTTAGGATTACAATTAATTTATTTAACGATATTGTATTAAACCTGTAATTGATTTTAGCCAAATTATGTAAAAGTAAATGACAAGTGCTAAGGGGCACTTACTGAACAACGAGACAATAAAATTATGCAGCATCTGGTTTTGCCGCTAAAAAGACAAAGAAGTGAGCGTATTTTGATTCAATGTTATTTCTGGAGAAACATTTGACAGAACGAAATATCTAGTTATTATATATAAATTGTAAATAAATTAATTCTAAATTCTTTAATTTTATATTTGTCAATTTTTTACTTGTCAAAAGAGAAATGTACTTGACATCAAACGATCTATACAACTCGATCAGTGAGACCGAACCATCGATTTTTAACCAAAACGACAGGACTCGACACGACACTACACGAGACGACTCGTCCAGTGAGACCGCTGCCTAAATGATTTCGAGTTTAATAAATGAATTGAGTTTATATGGAGCGATCTATGAATGTGGTTAAAGTGAGGGTGGTGTGTTTGGATGATAATGTTTGACGAGGGCTGATTATTTGATGAATGTAATGAGTGAATATTTTATGAGTGATTTTAGGATTCGTGCTACCCCATTTGATGGGATATAGCGTGAAGATATGTATGTATGTATTAAAAAATATATCGTAGGTGGTATCGAGTCGGCCTGTGAATTTGAGAACCCAGGTTTGTTTCTCACAGCCGAGAAACAATTTTCACTATATTAAAAATTATCCCAGTGGCTCTCCCTCTCTACAAACATCTATGGGGGCCGCGATTTTACGGCTGGTAACCGCACTTCACGCGCATAAATATATCACTTACCGAGATCTGATTCGGCAAGTAAATTATAAATTTCATTATTTATAATTAACCGGTAAATGCCTATCATTACAAAAAAAAACTGCATCCGAGTGATTTGGGTTCCACTCCTGAACTCTAATTGGGATTGGGATTCATTTTCTATTGTGTACTAAATAAATAAACACAGTACGAACCAGACTATTTAAAAAAAATTAAAATAAATGAAATCTTATCCAAATAAATGTTTAAATTTATATCATAATTTTAATCTCACCTGCTATCAAAACAATTCGAACAAGTTTAAAATATCTGTCATAAGGAGCAGGTGTAGCTGGACATGTACAGGCTGGTCTAGTATTTCTACAACTGGCTCGCCGAGGAGAACACATATTAGCATCTCTTTGACTTCTTCTTGGTGAATTGTCTCTTACAATTTCAGCGGGAGGACCTTTACAAATTAAATAATAAAAACTGTACATAAAAACATCACTAAATTTTATAATATGTACTATATAAAACTCATTATTGTACTAAAAAGAAGTAAATTAGCGTACATAACTATTAAACTAATTCAAAAATCATTGAAATTAATCTACAGAAAACGTAGATTAAAAAACTGAACATGAATTTTATCCCAAGACCGATTAAAACCGACTCATAATAATCAAACAGATAAAATCATATTTGTAAATGACTTTTTCCTAAAGTGAAACAATTTTAGCATTTATACAGCAAATATTATTTTCTATATTATTTAAAATTTTACAGTAACTGTATTATTGTACTTACATACTCCCCGCGAACGTGTATTGTATCTGTGATTATCCACTTTGACAATAAGTTAATTAAATTTGAAAAATTATTTTGGAGTCTATAAAATATTGCAAATAAAGGAAGATTGCACGATTTCTATAATAAGACATGCATAAAATGATATTATTTCCATTTACTATATTTCATATCTGTCATCGAAAAAAATACACAAATCCTAACAAAAGAAAATGACAGTTCTCTAAAAATACAGTTTCGTCTATAATCCGTTCGATGAGAGATTACAGTGTCGTTGTATAGAATGTACTGGATCTTAATTCTGATTGGCTGTCCAAAAGGTTAAATAGAAGTCATGTTTACATAGCACACAAATTTGTGACAGTAACAGCGCCGAATAAATTTTATTGTTTTACATTTTTATAAATGTTGGTAGATATTATTTAAAAGGTTCACTTAAAACTTATTCTATTTTGCATTTTTAACATTAATTAATTTATGTAATATTAAAAATATGAGGTAGATGGCTCAGTGATATCAAATCGGTCTGTGGATTTAAGAATCTGGGTTCGATTCACACCATCGACATACAATTTTCACCACATTAAAATTAACTCTGTGGCTTCCCCTCCACTAACATCTTTGGAGCTAATATTAGAGTTTTATATAATGAATCTATAAAGAATCTTAGAATTCGTAACCATGTTTATTTGGAGGACTAGAGTTCGGTAAACAAAAGTAAAACCGTGGGAATGTACGTTAACGCCAACTATTCAGGTATATAACGAATGGTGTGGCTCTACTTTGGCGCGAAAAGTGAAATATACAGTCTCAGTGAAAACATTTGGTCGAGGCACCATGTACGACATGCGCATTTATGCAAATTTATTAATAATACATTAATTTATTATGAATCAATAATTATTATTTTTAACAAGTTATTTTTATAAATGGAAATAATTACATACCGTCTTATTATTTCATAAATTCAAATAAACACCATTTTTGTAAATATAACATTTGACACTGAATGTACCGACGATAGTAGCTACCTCCGAAAACACGGGTTTCACTTTGGTTTGTCGAGCTCTATTATTAGTGCTGTAATGCCAATGGCACACTGGTCGAGGAGCATAAATGAGCGTCGAGGAACTCATCGATGAAACAACAGAACGCACCCGTCATCGATGAAAAATAGAGGCGCCTCTATTTCCATCGAGGAGTTCCTCGATGAAACGAGTGTGTCTCATTTCACACGTATTATTGTGTCTCATTTCATGTTAGCGTGGGCTGTCATTTTGGTTTTGCTTTGTGCTATTTTTTCGTGTTTGTTTATTTTATCAGTCAGGGTGCATTCTGTTGTTTCATCGATGAGTTCCTCGACGCTCATTCATGCTCCTCGGCCAGTGTGCCATTGGCATTACTGTCATAAGTATTTTGTGCTATGTAAACATGTCTTCATTTTGACGTTTTGGTCTGCCAATTAGAATTAAAATAAAATACATTCTATATGACCAGACTGTAATCTCTTACTGAACAGTCTATAGATTCCACAGAATGTTTAAAATAGTTTGCAAAAAAAATGCATCTTATTTACTTTTAAAATAAAATATTTATTATACAAAATAATAATTATATTTGGTATATCAGACTTAGATCAAAGTTTGTATAACAAATTACATAAATAATAACATCATTATACTATAATTCAATCTATCACCTCCTCTTTTCTCCATTCAACGTAAGACTCAAATATATTGTGTAAAAATACATACTTTTAATATTATTTCTAGTTTATAAAATAAAATTAAAGTAACTTTAATAAGGCACTAGAATATTAAATTCATTCACACAATACATAATTTTCATATTCTCGTCAAAATAAAATCTCACTATAAAAGCGAGCAAAAATTATTTTTCAGGAAATGCATAATTTCCAAGGTTGTTCAATTCCCAAAATAAGAATTAAAATAATCAATTTAGAGCTCTGATACATTCCAAGTACCAGAGTGGAACTATACAACTATTTGAGTCCTACATTTTTTGTTATTTGTTCATATACGGTCCAAGCCATGGCTGCCATTAAAGTTCTACGCAGCATCCGTGGGACCATTCCTTTAAAGTAGCCCTGCACTCCATATTTGTTGTGGACGTACACGACTACCGACCACACACCATTGAATTTATGTGGGTAGAGCTGCATTTTTGTTTTTAACACGTCTGCAGGTTGCGTTACGATTGAAGCGAGGATACCGGCGCTCACACCACAAGTGAAATTGATTGGAGCTGCGTATTGCGATTGCAATAAATCTGAAAGAAAAAAAAACGTAAGAAAAAATACAGAAGAGAAAAAATATGTTACAGGAAAGACTGTAAAATGCAAAATTATATAACTGGATCCATTATCAGTAGTCGAGCGAAATGACAACTTTTTATATCTCGTGATTATCACAATTTCAGTATTTTGTACCCAGAATAATTTATCCTGGCATTTTTATGTTAAATAAATTTAAAATATAATATTTTTATATTGGCAGCTTTGTTCAAGAGCAAAATTCATAAAAGTAAAATAGAAATAACATAATAGATATTTGTTTCATTAGGACTAAAAATATAAGATTTCGGATCGAATAATAAATGTAGCCGATTGAAACAAATTATTTTTTTTTACCCACTTATTTAGAAAATTTCGCAGATGAAACAAATTGCCAAAATTATAAAATAATAGTGTTATACAGAAGTAAGTAAAAAAAAATCGAAAAATGCTGAAATGGTGATAATTCATCCATAGAGTAATCAAGAAAAATAAGAATTGTCAATAATCGGCAATAAATAATTATTGATTTATAAAACGGGAGAGATTTAAAGTTAAATATGCTACTATTGCAGATGACACATATTTGTGTAAGAGTAAACCTAAAAGTATATTTTCGAACTGAATATTAAATTGCAGTTAATTGAAACTGAAACCTTAAGCCACCCGACCGATCGATAATTTTATTCAATAGACAATACAAAGATATAAATTAGTATGATTTATGTTTCGAATAAAATAATGTTTTTATTTTGTACTGAAAAATAAACAAAGGCAGTTGCCAACTAAGAACAAGAAAACAAACAAAATTTCAGCTTTCAGATAAAGAAAGAAAAATAATATTTCTGTTTTAACAAACAAGCATATTATACAACTTGATTTATACTTATTATAAAAGGTCGCGAGCGATTTGCAAAATAATTATCAAGGATTACTGATGAAGTTTTTTTTTATCAACGGGTCAATGTTTCGCAAATAAATATAAGCTCAACTAACCTTTTGGCAGTGCTTGTTTGGCCTGAGTATAGAACATCAGATACAGCCCTGAAAATGGGGCATCTCTGAATAAAGTGGGGAGAAGTCCTGCTGATAAACCACGGAAACCTTCAGTTTTGTGGATTTGTTTCAAGGCGTCAGCTACGCCGCTGTAGGAATACACACCGCTTTCAAATCTGCAAGAAAATAAAAATAAATAAATAATACATTCAAATAGAATTATCAAAGAAACAAAATGCATAGACTTTATTTATACTGAAAACGTTATAAGGATGGACTTTTATTGTGCATTGCTTCTTTGGAGATGACAAGATTTTATTTTTCTGTGCCTTCGCAGATATTTTATAGACCGTGGATCTACTTTTAGTGCGTCCGGTACTCTCGAATAAATTTTAAATTAATGAAAATTAATGACATATATACAAATTTAATTCTTTACCTATCACTAGTGTGTTTTTGGAAATATTATCGCACTAGTGCTTTAATAAAATACTTATCGCACTCAAAACGATAGTTTTTTTTTTTTGACAGATCAATGACAACTCGATATAGACAGAAATTTTGTATCAAGCGAACGTGCAAAATATAAAATAATTATTAAAAATGAATCGATAGTAAATATAACTATTATTCAAAATTCTTGTACATAATATTTGAGTTTCAATTCCATTTCTTTTTTATTTGTCATTTAAATATTGGACCAGTTTTTTTATGATTTTATAAAGTTTAATAAGTATGGATGAAATCAGTCCATCCTTATAACGGTTTCAGTACAGGAGTAAGACAGCCATTTCCACAAATGAGTAAAAGGCATGACAAACTGATAAATAGCGAAGTATTTGTATTTGATGGGGTGGCTAGCTCAGTGGTATGAAGTCAATCTGTGGATCCGAGAACCCTGGTTTGATTCCCACAGGTGACAATTTTCATAATTTCAAAAACTACCCCTGTGGCTCCTCCACCACTAACATCTTTGGAGACCGTGATTTGACAACTGGTAACCGCATTTCACGCGCAAAATATATCACTTACCGAGATCTGCTTCGGCAGAGTGCCACACCCAGTAATGGGTAGAAGGCATGATGATATATTTATTTATTTATATTTTATTTGTACATTAAAACAAGAATGACCAAGTAAAGGTGAACAACAATTGTAAAAAATAATTCACACAATCTGCAATTCAATCAATTATTAACATATTATCAAAGAACATACCTAGTTTTAACTACGGTAATAGGAATCAACACAGCTCCTGACATTGACCTAGCAAGGGCCCCCAAAGCGACGGACTGCATTGCTGTCAAGTTTCCATCAACGCTCCACTCTGATTTTAGCCAACTGAGAGATGAAAAGTACAATCCGACTCCAGGAACACATCTTGCTATCGACTGAAATATAAACAGAAATAATTAGTTATTTTAGACGAAACATTTCGGTTCAATTAAAAGTTATCATTGATTCAATATTTAATGTGTACCACGCGAAATATATGAATTAGCAAATAAAAGATGAATGTAATAAATTATTGCGACTTAAAATTTTGATTACATAGAAATTTAAAAAGATGATAAGTTAAGACAATATTTAAATGCTGTTCAAATAAATTCGTGCGCTTTTATAAATTTAGAATTTATTTATTTATAAACTTTTTATACTTACAGGAGTCATCCCTTTCCATAGGCCCTTAATGTGTTCCTGCTGAATAATATTGATGAAAATTGTAACCATTCCATTTCCAGATCTGCCACTAGAAGTAAAAATAAATTAAAATCTGTTCTTGCCGATTAAAATACAATTATTAGCTTCAGATTTTCAACTTACTTGACAAGAGTGGCGGTGTTGTTCTGAATACGAGTCTTAACTAAGTCCAGGGGTTGAAAAAGAATTGTTGAGAAAGTTCCAGAAAACGAACCAGCAAGGAACGATTTAAGAATAGGGTACTATAAGAAAAATTATACATTAGTAACAATAATGAAATATTGACATGTAAAAATGATAAAAATAAATAAAATGATAACTTACATTGGCAATGATGTCCATGTTAAGGTAAAATGTGCAACACAACACGAAATAAATTAAAATCACAGTCTCAAACGACTGAAACAAAACAAAACTGATCTCACAAAAATCACTATTGGATTCGATTCCAAAATTTCAAGATATATCAAATATCTCAAAAAGCAGGACATACAGTTATAAATAAGTAATACTTTTAACAAAATACTGTTCAAGAGCTGACTTTGAACCACAGCGCTGTATCACTGTAGTCAGAGTAATAGATCGGATTGACTCGGAACATTGTAATTATAGTCTTCCACTCCATACGTAGATAAGAAAACATTTATAAAACAAAAGACGTCAGAGATTAATAAAACTAAACAAAAAGTTAAAACTGTGTGAAATATGATGTTGCAACGTGAGATCAGTTTAACATTTTAATAAAACACAAAACAAATTATATGCTTAATTGAAACGAAGCTGATATGACGCCAACGACTGTTGACAAGTTGCAGAAGACAAGTAACATCACTATGCCATGGTACTATATTTATATAGTAGATATACGAAAGCATAGTTCAAGGGGTCAAATCCGAATGAAAACATTCGATATACTAATCGCATTTTGGTTTTTGTACCCCATGGAGACAGAACGTAATTTATCAGCATTAGTAAATGAAATACGATCTGTCGTCACACATCCTTGAAATATTTCAGACACTTGAGATGCTTGTACATCGGTATTTGGTAAAATAAAACGATAACGAGACTTACGTCATCTAGGAAGTTCTGTTTCTTTGCTAATGCCTGTTGTATATCGGTTTTAACCAGAGGTGTTCTAGTTTTTGTTATTATTTCTGAGTGCATTGAGTTTGAATACTTTTTGACATTTCAAAATGTATGGTTATGTAACAATCACTATTTTCACTTGTACTTATTTTCATATAATAATCAATAATTCACTACGAATACGGTAATTGTACGAATCAATATTGAACAATGTAAAAATTTACTACAGTAATGCACTACGCAAATCGTGCAAATTTATTTGACTTGTATTTCACCTTTGTCAAAACAATCAACACGTGACTTCTAATGTCAAAGTCAATGCGCGCCAATCTTGAATGTCAGCACGACATCTCAGAAAATGCATTGATCCCGGAAATGCATTTTCTGCTCAAAATAAGTACGGAATAATAAACATTTTCACTATTTTAAGCAATAAAATAGTATTATTTAAATAAACATAGTAAATAAATAATATTTAGTTACATTATATCAATGTCAAATTATGCAAACTATTGCGAAATAAGTAAATGATGACGTTAATTATTCTATCAATAACAAATTCGATAGTTAATTATTGTAAAAAATGTGATACATAGTTGAGTTTTAATAATGTAATTTTTTTCTTTTCTGTTGAACAACATTTTACAAATCTTTAAACAACGTCTTGTAAGATAAATATGTCAAGCATATTATTATTAGTTCGTTTTGAATGATTATATATTTTTGATTTATTTATTATTAGTAATCATAAATAAAAATCATTATTAAAACAAGCAATTACAGATATTAATAAATGCATTGTTAATAATAGTCAGTATCCGAACTTAAAGATAAGATTAATAATTATTGGTCTCCTACTAAGCTTTATCTGCGGTCATAGGTTAAAGATCTTTCGGGTCAATACTTATTAGAGTTTGCTGGGGGGCCGATTATCTCGTAACGGGTCAGAAATAAGAGGTTAAACAAGTAATAACAATATTTTACAAAATGGCAGGCGATAATAATATCTTATTTGCAATTGGCATAGCAACATCGGATGACGAAAGAAAAAACTGTATTTACTAAAGTTTAGAAGGAAATATACCGCGTAATGTAAAAATATTAATCAATTAGTTTTATCTTTAGCTGTAAACAGATCATTGCAAATATTTCTCTGCTGGGGATCTTCTTATTTTTATTAGCTTCGGGTCAAAATATAAAGGCTATTTATTGATACAAAACATCAACAACAAAACGTGGCCTCAGTAAATAATAAATACTAAATCATGTTTGTGTTTCTGACGCAAAATTTTCCACAATTTACTGTATTTACTTAAACTAAAAGTACACAAAATATTTATTTAATAGTAGTACGTAAAATTTTATTTTGAAATAATAAACTGACGTTTAAAATGAATGAATAAATAAATAAATATATAGTATAAAATAAAACACACGTAATAAAAAATGATACAAAACAATAATTTTGCAATTTCAGTTTCTAAAATCTTGTAGGTTGCAGATAACGGATAATTTAGTGACAAACAAATGAATGATTAATCGGCAGGTGGAGGTTCTTCAGGATTTTCAGCAGGTGGAGCTTCAGCAGCAGCTTCAGCTCCTTCAGCAGGGGCTTCAGGTTCAGGAGTAGGAGCAGCACTAAGGATATTCAGGAATAAATATTTTAAAGCAATAAAATTGGTAAACTAAGGAGGATCCTACATACAACTAATAAACTAAAAATTATTGCTCGCTATAACTATCTTTATTATTTAAATAATCAGAGAGACAAAAATGACAAAAACAATTACGCTTCTTTTTCGGTAAAAAAAAACTATTCCCTTTATTTACGAAAATCATAAAATCGCCATTTGATAAAATAACTGTTTTTTTCAGAAAAATTGTTATTTAAAGAAAGTTCAGTATTAAATATTAAAATTATTATATTTATGTTAATAATTATTATTTAAGCTTAAACGCGTCGAATTGTGGATTTGACATCCCAAATTTGATTCCAGCAAACTTTATTTCACATTAAAAGTACATCTTTGGTTCTTCTCCACTAACAACTCTAGTGATCATGATTTTACGGCCGGTAATCGAACTTCACGTGCAAAAATATATCACTTACTGAGATCTGCTACAGCAGAGCGCCACACCTACCTAATAATTGGTAAAAGGCGTAATGATATATTTATTATGGAATAGGTGGCACAGTGGTTATCGTGTCGGCCTGTGGATCCTGAGAACCCTGGTTCGATTCCCACTGGCGACAAACATTTTCACCACATTAATACTACTCCTGTGGCTCCCCCTCCACTAACATCTTTGGGGACCGTGATTTGACGGCTGGTAACCGCACTTCACGCGCAAAAATATATCACTTACCGAGATCTGCTTCAGCAGAGTGCCACACCCAGTAATGGGTAGAAGGCGTGATATATTTATTTATTTATTTTATTTTATATATTTATTTATTTATATTATTTACAATACAGCGTGTAAAAAGCGTAAAATGATATTACTTTAATGGTGGAATTCTGTGAAAAATCCAGTAATGGGTAAAAGACGTGATATATTTATGTTTATTTTATTTAAAATCATGTAAAATCCGCTAAATTAGTTCAAAAATTTATCTCGTTTTGTCTAATTTAACCGATCTTGTATTTTTCCTGAATAAAAAAATTAAGGATGATTTTCACTATATTTCGTTTTCGTTAAATATTAATTAGTTCTGTACACTTTTAAAATTCTTATTAGGAATTAATAAATAAAAAAAATAAATAAATATATCATCACGCCTTCTACCCATTACTGAGTGTGGCACTCTGTCGATGCAGATCTCGGTAAGTGATATATTTTGCGCGTGAAGTGCAGTTACCAGTCGTCAAATCATGGCCCCCAAAGATGTTAGTGGTGGGAGAGCCACAGGGGTAGTTTTAAAATGGTGAAAATTGTTTGTCGCCTGTGGGAATCGAACCAGTTTGCATTGCATTATCTTTCAATTTCGTGTTTCTACCATTGATCTAATATATTATTAATTCAATGGTTTCTACCGAGAGTTTATTTTAACATGAAACATAGGATTTGCCATATCCATGGTTACGAATTTGACAGCAATAACTGTATTCCATTTGCCACTTGCTTAGTTCAGATAAATTAGACAACGTAACTTAGTAAACATAACTAAGTAAACAAAACTAAGCAAACTAATGTACTTATTAGAGTTTATTACTTTAACTAAATTCGAATGAGTAAATCTAGTATTGGTAAAGTGAGCGAAGTTATCTAGTGAAATAAATAAGTGATCTGGTTCAATAAATGTAAGTTAGATCTGATTCAAATGGCAAATGGAATATATCAGAGCGTTTATATTAAAATCAATACATTGGACTTCTTTCAAAAATTAAACGGTACGTACGGTTCCTCTCCTCCTTCAGCAGGCGCTTCAGGCGCTTCTTCTCCCTCGCGAGGTGGAGTTGGTTCTTTTGGAGCTGCCTGAGACAGACGTTTCAACGAAACCTGAGATTTCCTTGACGGTCTGGGTGATCCAACCACTATAATAAATCAAATAAAGGACATGATGAAAATGTTCATTTTCAAACAAATCTCTTACTTTTTGATGAAGATTTTTTAGTCTTATCTTCTGCAATTGACTGTTTCGATACACCCGTAATTGATTTTCTCGTGGATTTTCGCACAGATAATCGAGATGTTGAAGCACTCTTCTTCCTTTCTCCCTCATCCCCTTTTACACTTTCTTCTTTCACAGGTTCTAGTGGTTCTCCAACTGTCACTTGCTTCGATGCAGTTCTAACTCTTGACATTCTCGACTACAAAAATAATAGAATATTAAAATACAAGTTACAAAAGGCAACCTATTCTAGCATGAGTTTAAAATTCAGACACGGGCCTTCTGTAACGAGAGTTTTATACTATTTTCTCTGTTTCGGCTTTCTTTTCCATAATTTCTTTTTAAAAATAGTTCACATTTTTGGTAGAATAGTTAAATTAGTGACAATGATTTACGATTGATTGCCTAGATATTTGTATAAATTGTGTTTCTTTATTTTATCAGTTTGCCTAGATATTTTGTGTATTTAATGCAGTTATACCAATCTATGATAACAATTTGTCACCAAAAATCGTTTATAAATGAAGCTCATTCTATGTAGGCATCAATAGGCGTGCGAGAATATGCTATTCTAATGCCGAAACAGAGAAAAGTAGTTATTTTTAATGAAATTTTAAAAATATGTATTTCTTACCGATCTCTCTCGTTTCATTGCTTCTAATGTAGAGCTCATCCTTGGCACACGTTCTGGGGTGTCATCCGTTTGTATTTGGGCCGACAACCGACGTATTTCTTCGGCTGCGGATTTTGGTGCGTCTCCACTTGCATCACGAGCTTTGTACATCTAAAGTTCAAATACATTTTTAGTCATTTAACTAAATAATAGCCAATTATTACTAACTATCTAGTCATATGAAATGTATTATTGAATATATACGCGTAAGTTGTCAATTTTAATTAGCTACCAAAACGTTAAAATGATGGCAAATATCTACAAAATTATTTTGTAAATTTAAATTGGGTTTCTCTCACAGACACTGTTATAATTAGCTTTCTGCTGCATTCACACGTGGAACATTGTATAGATACATTTTCTGTTGTCAAATAATTTTAGATATAAATAAACTTATTCGCATAATAGGTGATCATTAACCAATAACACAAAAAAATCGGACTAATAAAGATACGAATATTAATTTGATAAAATCTGTACATCAGCACTTCCTTTACCCATTACTGAGTCTGGCACTCTGCCGTAGCAGACCTCAATAAATGATATCAAATCACGGCTTCTCCCAAAAGATGTTAGTGAAGGAAGAACCGCACAGGTAATTTAAAAGGAAGTATAGGGACGATACTTCAAATTAATTGCTCAAATTATAAATGTTTGAAAAGTATCATCTTGCCTTTCGGAACTTCCCACTTGAGGTGCGGATGTTATACCACAAGAACCACAGATTCAAGGGATTTAAATGCTGGTGTTGAACAAGTGATTTTTTTATATGTATTCTTGTAATTAATTGGGTGAATTTATCAACTGCAATTAATATATTCAGACTATGAATGACAGTGAGTCATCTCCATCCGCAGTTTAGATGGACGTTTCCGGATACAAGTTGCGATAAAAGCAAGATAATTTTTTCAAACATTGGTAATTTTAATGCGGATTAAAAGTTTTCGGCAGCGGGAATCAATCTCGTGTTCTCAAATCTACAGGCCAACGTGATGCCGCTATCTACTCGATAAAAAAATAAAAAATGAATATAGTAATGCAGAAGGGTTTAGGGTCGTTGATTTCCACAGAAATTTGAATTTCTGAACGTTCGAACATTCGAATGTTTTGAACTTCGTGAGAAAAACTTCGATGCTTCGAATTTTCGAATTTTATAATTTTTCGAAGCTTTGAATTTTCTAATTTTTTGCCACTGAATTAATGCCGTCTGTCATCTCCAAACACGCTCACGCACAATTCGCGAAAGTCGGCCACGAATTAAATAATAAACTGCGCGGTATTGTAACAGACAGGATGTACAAGAAATAATCGTTTGCAAAATTATTGATTAGATTGCGTCTTTAAGACACATGTCATGTTATTCACCTTTTGGAACACGCGCGATCGTCTGAAGCATTTGTCACATTCAGCGAAATTATTGCGATCTAGCATTCATTTACTATAAATGCCGAAGTTTTAAGATAGTTCGTGGATGATAGTACACAATGTACAAGTACGTAGCAGACAGTTCAAAAGTAGTAGTAAGACAATTCGAAAGTAGTAGATAGTACGTAAGTAGTCAATAGTTATGATTCTTGAGTAGAAGAATATTCGAGTGTGTCTATCCCGAGAATATGATGTTATTATTTTTTTTTTGTGGCTTCTTTGGCGGACCAACTACTCAGGTCATATGCCGCCATTATGCCCTGATCTGCGTTTTAGTTGTTATTGGTCAACAGTAACGCGGGTTTTCTCTGGACGGTCACCCATCCAAGTACTACCCGCGCGCAACGTTACTTAATTCGCGTTATCGCTTAGATTAGTTCCAACGAGTGCAGCCATGGCCGTTGGCATAATTTATTATTTGTTGTTTAATGAATTCATTGTCTTTATTTTGTCTTAGTTTTTATTATGTTGTTTTAATAAAATATTTACCACTCGCAGCCGCAGTTTTCAATACTTATTATCCAACTTCAGCACGTCAACAATCAGTGGTCAAGATAAATTCTCATTTTGACCACCAATTAAATAATAAACTTGGTGAACTATCTTGCAAAAACTCTGCAAGTTTAGGCGTCTATTCTCTTACCGCCCATTTAAATGCTAAGGACTTGTTGAATTAATTTGGCAAATAATAATAATTAATAATAATTACTTATGAATTAATACAAAACCCTGCAAATAAGTTTATTCTGAAAATAATTCATATCAACATGCCGTGTTCGCGTTAGGATTCAGATTCACAATTCGAATAATTTGAAAATTCGAAAATTCGAATCTAAATTCGAAGGTTCAATAAATTCGAAGTCTCGAATATTCGAAAAATCAACAACCCTAGAGTACTACACAATGAACTGCGCTATGGTTCTAGAATTCCACAAATGTGTCTTTGTTAAGCATTTTTGTGCATACTTACAAACAATCACTATTGCTTTTAATATAAGTGTTAGCATTACTTATAATTTTTGCTTTCTGTTATGCAAATTTAAATAGTTTTTCTTTAATAATAATTAATATATTTTATTTTTATTTTTATTGCAGGGAAGCCTAAAATTTGAAGTTTCACCACTCAAGAATTATTGACATTCTAAATATTTAATAATGTTTGACACAGATTCATTGCATGATGAATTTAAAGAAAAAATGTTCAGTCCTTATTTCAAGGATTCGTACTACCCTATTTGATGGTACACAACGTGATGTTAATAAGTATTTGAAATATAATAATAATAATAATAATAATGTCTGTATTGCCCAACAGTTAAAAACCAATTACAGGACAAAGTATAAAATAAACATAGTTGCAAATTTAGTAAACAGTAAAAAAAAAACAAAAAAAAAAGTTAATCTCACTCGATATTAATAATAATAATTTTAAGATAATTGCATGTTATATTAAATAAGTCGACATTATGACCTATGTTATTGAAATTTTTTAAAGTTATGTTGACCGCAGCCTAGTGATGCAGTAAAAAAAGGTCTGAGGAACGAAAATATGTCGCACAACTAATATATTAATTTTATCAATTAATTATTAATTATTATTAATTTCAACAAAAAATGAAAATAAATGCAAGATGCGAGCTCATGGATATCAAGTCGATTTATTTAAGTTTTACTTTTACTGCTTCCTTTCTATTTAAAAATAGTATATTATATACCGTGTCCGTGGAACCATATTCAACAGATCACATGTAGTAATAGCCTACGCGGATGATCTAGCAATAATATCTAAAAGACCAACAGACATGGAAGAAACATTCATTCAAATAAAGGCAGCAGCAAAAGAGTTTGGGTTAACCATTAACGCTAATAAAACAAAGGTAATGGAAATCGGCAGGCATAAACATAATAACATAAACCCCGAACACATAATCATAGACAATGAATCCTTTGAAATAGTAGAAGAATTCACCTACCTTGGCTCGTCAATCAACCCCAACAATAATACAAGCGAAGAAATAAAGAAAAGAATATTAATGGGGAACAAATGCTACTATAGCCTAATAAATACTCTCAAATCGAAAAATATCAGTAGATCAATAAAAATAGCTGTCTACAAAACTATTATTCGTCCAGTAGTAACATACGGCTCTGAAACTTGGACGCTAACGAAGACGGACGAGAGAGTACTAATAACATTTGAATACAAAGTACTAAGGAAAATATTCGGTGCTATAAATGACAACGGTACATGGAGAATCCGAATGAATTATGAGCTAGAACAACTTTATAAGAACGAGAACATTATCGGATATATAAAAAAGCAGCGCCTCAGATGGCTAGGACATGTAGTACGGATGGACGAAGCAAGAAACGTTAGCAAAATATATCACGCAAAGCCAACCTACAAAAGGCCGAAAGGAAGACCCAGAAACAGGTGGAAAGATGATGTCGAGAAAGACCTAAAGAAGATGAAAGTAGCAAATTGGAGAAGAGTAGCCCAAAGCAGAGCAGGCTGGAGGGAAGTAATAAGAGAAGCGCATATCCTACTAGGATAGTAGAGCTGAGAAGAAGAAGAAGAAGATATTATATACCAAAGGACTAAAGTGCATAATTTAATCCTGAGGGATTAAATGTATTTTAGTACTGTGGTATATACACTATTTTTCGCACTTCCAGCCATATGTTTTGAATTAATGATTAATTTTGATATTGACTTGACATATACTTTACGACAGCATTATACAAAATTTGAGGTAACATGAACAAAAATTATTGCTACGATAATACTTGTTTAGCTGGAAATTTAATCCCGGCGGGATTAATTTTGAAATTTAATCCCTCCAGGATTAAAAGACACACTTCAGTCCTCGAAAAGGAGAATAAAGTAGGTTATTTAATCCCGAAAATGCGAAAAATATATAATAATAAATAATAACAAGAATAATTCAAGCATTAATTTGTTTTTTTTGTTTTGTCCTAAATTTGTTCGAACGGGTTCAGAGAGTCTTTGAGCCGGTTACCAAAATTTTAAAGAAAGTAATTATCTGAACCCGACCTTTTATTAGGGTCGTTGATTTCCACCAAAGTTCGAATTTCTGAACGTTCGAACATTCGAATGTTTTGAACTTCGTCAGAAAAACTTCGAAGCTTCGAATTTTCGAATTTTTTGAAGCTTCAAATTTACGAATTTTCGAATTTTCGAATTTTTTGAAGCTTCAAATTTACGAATTTTCGAATTATTCAAAGCTTCGAATTCTCAAATTTTTTGTCTCCGAATTAACGCCATCTGTCATCTCCAAACATGCTCACGCATAATTCGCGAAAAGTCGGCCACGAATTAAATAATAAACTCGGCGAAGTATCCTGCAAAATCTCTTTGAAATTGAATTAATTTGGTAAATAATAATAATTAATAATAATTACTTATGAATTAATACAAAACTCTGCACTTGAGTTTATTCTGAAAATAATTCATATCAACATGCCGTGTTCACGTTAGGATCCAGATTCACAATTCGAATAATTCGAAAATTCGGAATATTCAAAAATTCGAAAGTTCGAATCTAAATTCGAAGTTTCAATAAATCCGAACATTCGAAGTCTCGAATATTCGAAAAATCAACAACCCTACCTTTTATCCAAACGCAAACCGGTTCGGAAATTTTCATCTGTTCTAATCCTGCTGTCTTTGTTGCCTAAATTTTATACTTTCATCAATCTGTGTTTCTTAGATAGCAAGGTGTTAGATTGTTTAGTTGAGAACCCGAGTTCGATCTTTGAGGTCCGTGATTTAAGGTCTGGTAATCATATTTCATGCGCAAAATATATTACTTACCGAGATCTGCTACGGCAGAGTGCCACACCCAGTTATGAGTACAAGAAATAATGATATATTTATTTGAAAACATATTGTTCAACGCCAAATTTTGTCGCACACAATAAATCATTGAAGTTGCGAACAAAGCACTAAATAAGCGATATTTTATATAGAAAAAAATGGCTAAAAAATTGTATTGAAATATTGAACTCTATTCCACGTAACTATATAGTTATTTGAAATGTATTATTGCATATAAACGCGTAAATTGTCAATTATAATTAGCTACCAAAATGTTAAAATTATAGCAAGTATTTACAAAATTATTTTGTAAATTTAAATTGGGGTTTTCTCAGTGATTAGTGATAAGACATCGTCACAAGTATCTCTCTGCTGCATTCAACTATAGCAGTATTTATTTGGCATTTTTAAAGTACGCCGGTAGGTTACTTTTGTTTAATTGGCAGGTTTTAAGTAACCCAGAACAGTTCCTAAACTGATCCTACTGTCCCAGCTATTTTGATGGGTTGACAGGTTGAACACGTTTTCTATCTCTTTTTAATCAACTTGTGTTCCTTGTTATACGTTTTGAATTGGTGGCATCGTAATTTGTATTTAAGCAGATGTCACTTAGAACGTGCATTGAGATTTTTAATTTATTGCTAGTAGATGCATCATTTATTTGGAAGTAACACCAGTTAGTTTTGGATCAGTTCAGGGTTGAACCTAAAGTTCTCAAACAAATATGATCAAGGTATACCTGTCCATCAGTGCCCATAATTTGTCCCTCATCAAGTGGTATAGCTTGCGGACCCCACTGGTTCAAGAAGTGTCCAAGATGAGCCACTCTTTGTTGAGGTTGCGTCATTGTATGACTTCCACCACAATAACGGTTGCAAAGATGTCCAGCTCTGCAAAAAAAAATTACAAGAATTTCTTCATTGTTTATTCAATAAAATATTTATGTATTTAATGCTGTAGAAACAAATTTAGAGTAAATTTCAAATGACGGTTGACAATCTTAGACCTATGTGGCTTGTGATTCAGTTACATTGTCTGGCCGGATATAAGAATATAATTATAATTTAGGCATTAATTAATAATAATTGTTTAGTAATTTGTGGATTTAGGATCCAAAATAATATGGCCGTATTTATTTGGTATTTTTAAAGTAACCCGGCAGGTTACTTTTGTTTAATTGCCACGTTTTAAGTAACTCAGAACAGTTCCTGAACTGATCTTGCTACCCCAGCTATTTTGGTGGATTTGCAGATTGAATCTTTTTTCTATCTTTTTCTAATTAACTTGTGTTCCTTGTTATCCGTATTGGCATCGAAATTTGTATTTAAACAGATGTCATTTAGAACGTGCATTCAGATTTAAAATTTATCACTAATTTTTACAACTGACACTAGATGCAACATTTATTTGGATGTAACACGAGTTATTTCTAGATCAGTTCAGGGTTGAACCAAAGTTCTCAAACAAATACGGACTACGTAAAGCTTTAGAGATCCAATGAATAAACGAATTTGTGTAACAAATTTATTTGACAGTGGATTTCTGGAGGGAACAAACTATTCATTACTCATCTTCAGCACAAAATAAATACATAAATCACAAATCAAGTACAAAATAAAAAATATCTTCATTTAATAAAATAAACTAGACCAATGGACAATGGTTTAATGATAAATGTTTGACAACTATAATTGTTCTATTATACAAAAACTTATAGTTAAAAAAAAGATATTTTTGGAAAAAAAAGTTTGAACATATCTTGACGTCATTTTGGTTTTTTTTTGTATTAATAACATTCTTGGAATTCAATTTTGATATTAACGTATGCGATAGTAAAATCATCTGATTTTTTTTTTATAGTTTAATAACCTATTATTGTTTAATCTTTTTTTTTTAAGTTTCAACATATCTTGACGTAGCTTTGATAGTAGATGGGTGTGTACGACCATAAAATCGTCTCATTTTTTACAGTTCAGATAATAAGATCTATTGTTGACTTTTTGATAAGCCGTCTAATATTTCTTGACGTCACCATTGCGTTTTTGTTTTAATAACAACTTTAGATATTTACTTTTGATGGGTGTGTATTTTTAGATAAAATTGCAACATTTTGACGTCAATCTTAAAACAAATTTTACATAATTAATCCTATGTTTTCCTTCATACGTCCTTAAAACTAAATCTCGCACGATATATGGTGAAAAAATAAATTATGCAAGTAAAGAATAAATTATAAAACTTATACAAATATTTAAAGCATAAAAATAAAGTACGACTTACGGGAGAGCTTTGTCACTGGGCATTTTATCTTTTTTGGCTTTTTCATCGTGCAGAGCAGTTTCCAAATTATTCATGTTTCTTCCTTGAGGCAAACTAACAAAAATACATGTTATTAATAGATAATAATATTAGATATTTATATAGTGTCATGGAGCCACCCATAACCCTTTTTTTATACATATATTTAATTAATTATTATGTTTATTCTATTGTCATAATTATTATTATTATTTACTTTGTTAGTTTTAAGTATTTTATATTCATTACTTTTCTTAATTATGTAACCTAATATTCCCAATTCCTATTTTCATTTAATTTATATATTCAAATTTATCAATGTCAACCACTTCAAACAGTTTTAGTTCGAAAGTCATCTAGACTAATTTATAGGTTCCTTTAAAACCTACAACCATGTTAGTGTCAACCCAAATCAATTTTTATTGCTTACACATTTTTAAAATCACTTTTTCAAATTCTAACTATTGACAGATATTATCCAGACTTAGCCACTTAACTTCAACACTAAATTTTGACGCGTTTAAAGAAAACAGAAACAAAGTTTGTGCGTTTCATAACACATTTAAATATGTGACCAATGAAATCCAAGAACGCCTACTAACGGGGGTAAAAACCCTCTAGTGGGGAGTAACCTCAAAGTTTATATAATTGCTAATTTTTAGAAGAGCAGAAGACTTGATCACAGAATCTCAAACTATCGACTTCCAAATTATATACTTGATCACGAAATCTAAAACAGTTGACTTGATAACGAAATCCCAAATTAATTATTCACTTTAAACTGTAAATAGTATGTTGTAAATTGTAAATATATATGAAAAGTTTTTACTATCTAACATCATTAAAACCAAGACATTCTATAACTAAATAAATATAGTACGTAGTGGTAACAACCGGGTCGTTTGTCCCATAACAATAGCAAGGCTATTAAGAATTCTTTATTATCTACGAATGTGGAATATTATTTTCAGAGGCGCTAGTCGAGAAAAATAACCAAATGAGTAATAAAAAAATATCTTTTTCTGTTTTGCGTCTATAACAAAGCTATTACAAAAAACCCTAAATATACTGTTCCTATAGGCCATAGAATACACGCTCCATAAACACAGGGCGTTATATTTGATTTTAGAAAAATTAATAAAACTGGGAAATAGATGTATTCAGAATAATTTTTTTTCTATTTTGTATTTATTACAATGTTATTACAGTAAAAATAGGAAAAAATTTTCCATCACTTGTCTCGTAATTCCACAGAGGTTTTACAGCACGTTTGCATCAACTTCTCAGGTCATCAACAAACGGCTGGTCAGTTCAGCTTTAACCATAGACGCGTTTCGTCCTTCCGGACTCATCAGTATGGTGCGATCATTTATCCAACTAGATCAACTAGGAAATAGTGGATTGTGATACCGACTTAGCTGAACTGACTGATGTTAACCTATCTATAGACCACGGGCGTGTGACGTCACGATTTTAGATGTGGTCCGTAACTGTCAAACCAGTGACTCTCACATCAGTATTAAATGTACGATTTAGACTGTATAGATAGAATATATTTTTAACAAGTATATGTGCATATAATTCCAAAAGTGTCAAGTTTCTATTTTATGCATCATTTTATGCGTGACAAAGTGTGTGATTTATTTTATCAAGTGAAACGTAATTTGAAGATTGTGTCGCGAGTGCATACTTTTACAATTTTATACTGTTTATATATTTAATATATAGAAAATAAATGTTTAAAAACTATTTTATATGTTTACTTCATAGTGTAAAGCCATGTAATTACTATAATATACAATAGTGTTACTTTTATTGAAGTTTGAACAGTTCATTTTAGGTTACATTTTCCAAATCAACTAATTTTGTTAGAATTTTTAACATTTTACTGTAGTTTTTAATTTTTTTCATTTATAATTGTTATTGTGTTTTTGATCGTAGTGGAAATTTCAAAAAATCGATAAAACGAATGTCTATGATACTATCTGAATTGAATTAAAAGAGAAAAGGAAGGTAGGTCGAAGTTTTTGGCTCAAGATATGTTGAATATTACAATATAAAAAATAGAAACAGGAATTCAAAACATTTATATGTAGTTTTCTTTAGGTTTTGACGGTTACTGTCATAAATGCGAATCATGTTATATTAAAACACGTTGTTGTAATCAAACAAATCGACGTTCTTTCCCTTCTTGCTCTAGGTCTTGTAATATTGTGATTATGACAATATTTTATATTACCTTTTTTTATTGTTATTGCTATTTCAGAGCCAAAGAGTCCTTTTCCCTTTTGATTCATTTCTGATTATAACTTAAACATTCGTTTTGTCGATTCTTTCTAATTTCTACGACAATCGAAAACACAACAACAATTATTAATGAAAATAATTAAATATTACAGTAAAATATTAAAAATTTTCACGAAATTAGTTGATTTGGAAAATGTAACCTAAAATGAAAAGTTCAAACTTCAATCAAAGTAACACTATTGTATATTATAGTAATTACATGGCTTTACACTATGAAGTACACATATAAAATAGTTTTTAAACATTTATTTTCTATATATTAAATATATAAACAGTATAAAATTGTAAAAGTATGCACTCGCGACACAATCTTCAAATTACGTTTCACTTGATAAAATAAATCACACACTTTGTCATGCATAAAATGATGCACAAAATATAAACTTGTCAGTTTTGGAATTATATGCACATATACTTGTTAAAAATATATTCTATCTATACAGTCTAAATCGTATATTTAATACTGATGTGAGTGTCACTCGTTTGACAGTTACGGACCACATCTCAAATCGTGACGTCACACGCCCGTGGTCTATTGCGATGTGGAATTGAGTCTTAATAAATAAGAAAAAATAGGAAAAAATTTTCCATCACTTGTCTCGTAATGATTATTACTACGAGACAAGTGATGGAAAAAAATTTTTTCCTATTTTTTCTTATTTATTAAGACTCAATTCCACATCGCAATAGACATTTTGTCTTTTGTTTTGTTATTACAGCACCTGAAAGAGTTCGTTAATAGGTTATTCAAGTGCTGTAATAGGGTAGTACAATTTATATTTTAAAGGTTAATGACATATCACCACATCAAATAAATGGGTCTTGTTAGGGTTTAATTTTTTTTATTTTTAGCAATTTCACGTATTTCAGGTAAGGTACAAGAAAAATCGTCAACGCACATTTTTAGTTTAAGTAAGTTGACAAATTAAAAATAAATAAATAAAAATTGAATATCAGTATCATCAACTAACATAAAATTCCCTAAATTTAAACTATGATTTTTATTTAAAAAGAGCCTAAAAAGCGCAAAATAGAAAAACAGTACAAAAACTCATTTCGTAATTGTGTGGCAACATTTATAATTTAGGCTATTATTGTTAAATTATGTGTTTAGTTTTACTCGTTTCAGTTAAGTTATGGTTATTGGTTTTAGAAAATATTACGTATCGTGAGAATGATATATTTGGGGTTGTGTTTGTGTTTCTAAAACTAATAAATTATGGTCAAGTGTGTCTGGGTTTGCCTGAGTGACGCTGAATGTGAAAACATGTTGGGATAGGTGAGGGATGAAGAGACGTGTGTGAATGGTTAAGGGTGCATGAGACTTTGTAAATAGTTTTTAAGATAGTGTGTATCCGGCGATAGACGAGAGAGGTTGAAAGTAATTATTATTGTAAATGTTTATTAAATAAAACTGATGTTCATATTCACAGTACTTCGTCTATGATTTTATCCTGACAAATACATGAATAGAGAAGTGCAGAAGCAGTATCAATCCAGAAAAAGTTACATCGTATTTAGGCGACAATTATCAGAAGTGGATAGATTGTTAAATTGTTTTATATATTGAGATTGCAACAATTGTCTATTACTACTATTTTAAAATCGTTTTTAATTTTACTCGCGCTATCAGTGGTAGTAAATTGCATCATTCGTGCTTTGTATTTCAACATTTTTATATTAACTTATAAACGTAGTAGATTAAATTTCATGACGTTTGATATGACGCAACTTCAATGATTCAGCAACGCACCTATATATTTGTCAAACTTGTTTGATATTCTGGCCGATTCGGCAATATGCGTCAGCGAGGATCGGCAGCGCTGAGATTAGCCGACAAAAATCGTAATACTTTTTTTTTCTACGACCGAACTGAAAGCAAACATTTCTAACTGTCAGTTGAGTGCAGAAAGTTTACGTGTGCCACTTGCCCTGAGGCAATAAAATTTTGCCGATCGTCGAGCGGTAAAGTAAGAATGTATCCATGGATATATGAAAACTGTCAACATTTTCAAGCGAATTTCAAAACAGAAAAACTGTGACAAATTATTTTGAATTATTTTTCAAGGGTTTTTAAATGGCCGTAGAAAAAATATTGTGTGCATCACGAGCAGAAAGTATCCTGCAGCTCTTGCATAGCTGTCGGCTGCGTCTCGGCCAACAATTTCCATGCAATAGATCAGAGGTTTTCAAACTTTTCGGAGCCATGACCTCCCTTAGAGGCAAAAATCAGAAATTATTTCTTTCGCGACCTCCTTACTTCTAATGTATTGCAGTATGTAATAAAGCTGATTTAATAATGTACATTACAACCACGATTTCAAAAATTAGTAAAGTAAAATTTCTCATTAAGAACTTTGGTACAGTTTTTTAGGAACTTTAATATGTTGATATAATTTAGGGTCGTTGATTTCCACCGAAGTTTGAATTTCTGAACGTTCGAATATTCGAATATTTTGAACTTCGCCAAAAAAACTTCGAAGCTTCGAATTTTCGAATTTTTTAAAGCTTCGAAATTACGAATTTTCGAATTTTTCAAAGCTTCGAATTCTCGAATTTTTTGCCACTGAATTAACGCCATCTGTCATCTCCAAACAAGCACACGCATAATTCGCGAAAACGTTTTTGACAGTGTAGCGAAATTTTAAGTTTAAATTGAATTCATTTGGCAAATAATAATAATTAATAATAATTACTTATGAATTAATACAAAACTCTGCAAATGAGTTTATTCTGAAAATAATTCATATCAACATGCCATGTTCACGTTAGGATCCAGATTCACAATTCGAATAATTCGAAAATTCGGATTAAAAAATTCGAAAATTCAAAAATTCGAAATATACAAAAATTCGAAAGTTCGAACTAAATTCGAAGGTTCAATAAATCCGAACATTCGAAGTCTCGAATATTCGAAAAACCCTAGTATAATAGTTTGAAGAATTAACTGCATTTTACTAGTCAAGCTTGTAATAAATACTTTGCACCGCCTTTACTTAAATTTTTATAATCAGTTTTCTTTAAATGAACAATATTTTCTGTCTCGTTAAAATTTCATTTCATTTTCTTGCATACTACACGAGAAATAAAACAGTAAATTATAAGATAAAACGAAAAAATAAAATTGGGCCAACTGAACTGGGTCCGGACTCGTAATCCTTAAAATTTGCGTGAAAGCATTCAACTTGATGGATATTTGAACACATGATTTGTAAAATTTGTAAATAAAATTCGACGACCCCCTCCAATGTCTTGGCGACGTCCCGGAGGATCGCAATCCACAGTTTGAAAAACACTTCAATAGACTACTTTCTGCTCTAGGTGCACAAATAACTATTATAATGATTTTTGTATCTAAAGTAGCTCATTATCATACGATTTCATAAAAAATACTTGAATCATTAATAAAAACCTCTTTTGTTGTTTTCTAACAGCATCCAATTCGTAAGTAATGTATGGTTTGATGCTTCGACCTCCTGGCATACTTTGCGGTGTCGGGAATGTAGAAAATTTATTATCTTTATACATTATAACATCTTTGTCACAAGATATACAATTCACATTCCTGTAAAGAAAATATTAATCAATTTATAACGCCAAAGTAGTGTTAAATTTTTTACTTCAAGATCTTGCTCTTTGTTCCAGCAGCTTCTTGTTCTTGTTTCATGGCAAGTAGAGCTTTAAGTCTCTGTTGTAAGCTCTTTATCTTCCTGTTAACAAAGTCTCGTAGCGGATCAAATTCTTGTTTGTCTAGTTTAGCTCCTATTGTCATGTGCAGTTCGTCTAGTGTACTCTGCCACAATTCTTCCTAAATAAAAATGAAAATAATAAACAGAGTATGTAAATGTTTGTAATTGTTAATTATACTTGTTCTGTAAGTTTCTTCACAGTATCTTCAATATGTCTGGTGAGATCTTCACATGCAGCATCGAACTGTATAGTAGAAACTTTTCTGTTCACTTGTTGATTGTCTGCTTTGTCAGCTAGAGCGTCTTCTAGATCTTCACGGTCTGCTTTCGTTGTCTTCATAAGTTCTACTTGTTCTGTCAATGTCTGAAAAAATACATATACTTTTAAAAAAATCTAGTTCATCAGATTCGAAAAACGTTCGTTTTCTTTGCAACTCAAGAGTCACGAGTGTATGTTAAGTAAGGTCGTTGATTTCCACCGAAGTTCGAATTTCTGAACGTTCGAACATTCGAATGTTTTGAACTTCGTCAGAAAAACTTCGAAGCTTCGAATTTTCGAATTTTTTGAAGCTTCGAATTTACGAATTTTCTAATTTTTTTAAGCTTGGAATTTAAAATTTTCGAATTTTTCAAAGCTTCGAATTCTCGAATTTTTTGTCTCTGAATTAACGCCATTTGTCATCTCCAAACATGTTCACGCATAATTCGCGAAAAGTCGGCCACGAATTAAAAAATAAACTCGGCGAAGTATCCTGCAAAAACTCTGCAAGTTTATGCGTCTTAATTAAGACAGACGTTTAGTAAAACGTTTTAAAATGAGAATAAAAATGATACAAAAACGTCTTAATTAAAACATTTTTGACAGTGTAGCGAAATGTTAAATCTAAATTAAATTAATTTGGCAAATAATAATAGGTAATTAATAATAATTACTTATGAATTAATACAAAACTCTGCAAATGAGTTTATTCTGAAAATAATTCATATCAACATGCCGTGTACACGTTAGGATCCAGATTCACAATTCGAATAATTCGAAAATTTGGAATATTCAAAAATTCGAAAGTTCGAATCTAAATTCGAAGGTTCAATAAATCCGAACATTCGAAAAATCAACAACCCTAATGTTAAGGATGTAACATTCACACACAAAATTATTAGTTTTTTTAAATAAATTGTACTGTATCAAACAAATTATTTATAAACATTCGTCATTAGTAATATTCTATTCTCTATGTATCTATATCCCTGCAAAAGTAAAATTTTAAATGCAGATGGCAAAGTAATACAAACTTTAATATTAATTAAGTATATTATTAATTTTGACATTTAAATAAAACGTTTTCATATGAATAAACGAGTATTTCATTATTTAACATGAAAATAATTTTCCAATTATTCTTACTCAGATATTTTGTTTAAAACATATAATTTTTGTTTATAATTCGGGCATGTGAAATGTACTGTGCCTTTTAAAAAAAATATGACATCTTATCATGATGTAGAATTCAATTATCTACGAGACTTATTTGAAGCATTTGAAAATATTAACATTGTATTTCTTATATTGCATAAATAAATTCACCACCCGTATATTACATTTTACATTTGTACTAATAAAATTTGATACATTCACACTGCCTTTGTTTTGTTCATAATGTTAAAAAATAACACATAAATATTATAAGGAATTTAATTTTTTAATTTCATTATTTCTTATTGGCTAATGTTGTACACTTGTTGAAATTTTTATTTTTTTTCAAACAATCAGCCATAGTAACTGTGGTCGTCTAAAAATAGTTTACATAGACACTTACAGGCAGATTCATAAAGCAGATTAGCGCTAATACCATTTTTTATTTCGGTTGTAACTCTCCAATGTGAGAAACAAGTTTATTTTCAATAGAGTTAAAAAGACTATTAATTAGCATCAAATTTAAGGTAGTATAGCGTGAAATTTTTTTTGCAGATCTGAATGATATTTTGCGCACGTAAATATTGGGTAGTCATACGCATCCTGTTAAAATATGAAACACATTCACCGTCTGTGAACAAATATATTCGCTTGTAAAGTTGAGTTCTTATACACGGAGCTTATGGCGCTCATCACTCAGAATCGCACATATTTGGTTTGTGTACCTCTAAAATTTTGCAGTTTCATTTGAAAAACTAGTATGATGTTCTAAAACTATCCATGTATATTGTATCAAAAGGAGAAAGTTTTTTATCGTTTAGTAATGGATATATAGCCATGCAAAGCCTTGTTTTTAACGATAAATTAAGAATCCCAATATATAATGGCAACACCACACGGTGGTATGATATTTGAAAATTCACTAGACCAACAACCTGTTAACAATTCATGATATTCAAATCATAATAGATATTAAACACTTATTTTATTCAATTTTTATATTTTTTTGAGCATCTGTTTCGCCACTTAACAACCGATGGCGCCACCGTCACCTAGTACTACCTTAATAAAATTCTTGAATTTGTTTTAATTTGAAACATAGTTATAAATAATATTAAAAATGGTGTTAGCGTTAATCCGTTTTATGAATCTGCCTTTTAAAAATTTAGGTGCACTCATAGCCAAAATAAAAACTGTGTCAGAAGTTCTGAACCTTTTTCAATCAATATATCCCTTGGCCTTACTGTGAAGCGTCACGTACGCCTTGTCAAGGAATTATAACATTTTCGTTTAAAAAACAAGAATATTATGAAAAATAATTTAGGTAGCCCCTGCGTACTCTTTGAGGTCTGTGGACCCCTAATTCGGATCTCCTGCCCTATACCTCTGATTCTGTATATAGTCAGATTGTGAAAACACGAACTTTGTTTGAAAGCCCCAGAGACTAAAAAATAATAAAGAGTGAAAAATGCATTCTTACATCTATAGTAAATGTCCTATGTTCTTCTTCTTCATTAATCCTATCTAAATCCTTGTTAAGATTTTCAATATCTTCTTGTAGTTTAACAATCTTGTTGAACAGATCTCCCACAGAGGCAGTATCAGCAGCTTCATTCTTCGTGTTAGCGCTTTCTAGAAGAGCGCCTAATTCTTTCTCAATACTCAACAGTTGCTCTTGCAGTGTACTTATTTGCATAGACAGTGTTTCATCTAAGTTATTTAACTTATTTGTGAATTCATTAAATCTTTCTTGCAGTTCACCCAAAGTAGCTTCGTCCAATTGACCGCCGCCTCCACCTTCTCCAGCCTCTACAAATAATTTTAAGTTTTTTATCTCAAAGATGTTACTCAAGAAAATATTACATGGTATATTGATTTTAAATTAAAACAGAAATATTTTTCTACTATTTTAACTGAAAGTAGGCTTTTCTTCCTGCATAAATGGATTGAAAATTGGCTATTCTCTCCCTAGGCAGAAAAGTAATGTATTCCTCCCTTATTTATATGTAGTTGGTTTCCAACCAACAGTCAACACAGTCTTAGATATTTATGCCCAGTTGCATCACTTCTGTTTCAGACTAAACGAAGTTTAAAGTTTGGTCTAAACATTAAATTTATTTGTCTTAAATGAGGTTTGAAAAAACAAAATCTATGGTTCAAGTTAAGCTGTAGAAATTCTGGGGTTTAACGATTTAAACTGTTATTTTTTGACAAATACGTCATTTGTATATTAAAAAATTATACAAAATATATTACCTATATTTATTAAAACAAAGACAAAATGTCAATTGCGATGAGGAGTCTTAATAAATAAGAAAAAATAGGAAAAAAATTTTCCATCTCTTGTCACAAATTTCACAAAAATTTACAGCACGTTTGAATCAACTTATAAGGTCATCAAAAAACGGCTGGTCAGTTCAGCTTTAACCATAGACGCGTTTCGTCCTTTAGGGACTCATCAGTATGGTGCAATCAACTATCCAACTAGACCAACTAGGGACTAGTGAACTGTGATACTGTCTTAGCTGGACTGACTGATGTTAAACTATGTAAGCCAGTAACATGACATGAGAGCTACAGAGCAATCCGTGGTGCCATCTACCGACAAAAATCGCAAATTGCTTGACTGAAATTGAAATAAAACAAAGACAAAATCTCAATTGCATAGTTTAACATCAGTCAGTTCAGCTAAGACAGTATCACAGTTAACTAGTCCCTAGTTGGTCTAGTTGGATACTTGATCGCACCATACTGATGAGTTCCTAAAGGACGAAATGCGTCTATGGTTAAAGCTGAACTGACCAGCCGTTTGTTGATGACCTGATAAGTTGATTCAAATGTACTGTAAATTTTTGTGGAATTTGTGACAAGAGATGGAATTTTTTTTCCTATTTTTTCTTATTTATTATATTTATTATTAGAATATATTTTGATCTAAAGAATCACTTTCTCATGTAGATATCTCATAATTCCTACAATTTCTTCAATATTTGATATTTTATTTCTTTATTGATATCGAAAAAAAAAATATATATATATCTATCTCCAAAATGTATTTATTAATATATTATATTTTAATCTCAGTGGTATTGAGTCGGCCTGTGGATCCTGAGAACCCTGGTTCGATTTCAATAGCCGACAAACATTTTCACCAGATTAAAATTACACCTGTGGCTCTCTCTCCGCTAACACCTTTGGGGGCCGTGATTTAACCGCTGGTAACCGCACTTCACGCGCATAATTATATCACTTACCGAAATCTGCTTCGGCAGAGTGCCACACCCAACAATGGGTAAAAGGCGCAATGATATATTTATTTTTTAATTCATTTTTATTCTAAAGAATAACTTCCTCATATAAGTATCTCAAAGTTCGTAACATTTCTTCATTTTGATTTGTCATATATTGTGTATAAAATAAGTATACGAATAGAAATAATTAATATAATAATAAAATTTACCTGCACGTTGCATTTTACGTGGAAAAAAATTACATATTGTCAAAATATGATTTAAAAAAATATTGAATGTCAAAATTAATTAATTCCTATGGTAATATAAAATATTTGGAAGATTAAGGGATGATATTATCAACCACATTCATTTCTTAAATCTAGTTTAAGAAAGACAACAGCGAATTACTTATGGAAACTTAACATTACTGTCAAAATTTAAAAGTTTCTTAATTCCGGCCATAAATACAAAAATTCTTATCTGAACGAAGTTTAGATTTCTATGATTCAATAAAACAATATTTAATATTTGAGGAATTTTAAGTTAACTATACAGCACATTTAGACCGAAGTGGTGTAGCAGGGCATTTTTTATTTATTCATATATCGTATTTTAATTTTGTTTTAAAAGACATTAAAGAATCCATACATCCACTGACATAGAAACAATTATATGAAAAGCTGTATTTCATTTGCCATTTGGTTCATTTAAATCAGTTCAGATAAATTAGACAACATAAATAAAAGAACTGATTAAGTAAACTGATGAACTTATTGTGGTGAATTACTTCAAAGTAAATTAAAATCAGTAATTCTAGTACTGGAAATAAACTCAGCGACTTAGGGTCAAATTCACAGTCGTCACTCACCCTCATCTCATCCTCACCTCACTCTCAAAATCGAAGTAACTAAGGAAACTAACTCAAATTGTGCAAATTTTTGAGTTAGTTGCCTTAGTTACTTCGACTTTGAGAGTGAGGTGAGGATGAGATGAGAGTGAGTGACGACTGTGAATTTGGACCGTAATCCAGCGAAATAAATTAGTGATCTGGTTCAGTAACTGTAAGTTGATCCAAATGATAAATGGAATACGCCCTATATTTCTGGAGTAAAGTGTCATTACATACAAATAGCTATTGCACTTCATATGAAGTACATATTTTTAGTGCCTCTGTCTCAATAATTGTTTCTAATATATTAATAATTAAATTATAATAGTAAATATTACAAATAGTCAAATATCTGACAATGGATAATGAATATATTGACAATTGAACTATTTTCGATTTTAATTGTTATTATATTAAAAATAAATATCAAACCAGTGACACTAAAATATTGACTTCAGGTAAACTGCACTTAATTTTGCAAATTAAAAAAAAACTATTTTTGATCCGAGATCAAAATATCATGTATTATTTGCCTTTTAAATTTTTTTTTGAAGTATTGAAACATCTTGTATATTTATGATCGCCCTTTTCATTACCCGATAAAGTATCGAATAATTAGCTATCAGATAAATGCAAAACTATTGCATTAAATAAAGATACTCAACACCCACTATAATTTTTACTACTTGCATAGATTTAGATGCTTCATCACATTCATAATTCCATTCATATCATACATCAAAGGTGTTCAGTAATCTATCAAGATCTTATGTAACCCATATACCTGCTGGCTCTCTGTTTTTGAGATCTTCAACATCTTTGAACAAATCAGCAAAGTTTTTGCCCTTGGTACCCTTTAGTGCATTACCCAAATCTGTTTCCACAGCTTTGACTCTTGATTTCAGATTTTCTATTTCAGTTCCTACTTCACCCCCAAGTTCTCTACAATGAAAAACAGTTAAACCAAATTATAACCTACTTAATGCAAATTGTCGGTAGAACTCTATCAGGGTCTGTTTTAAACACATGGACTAATGCGGCAACTGATGAAATAAAATTCAACTGAAAAGTTTAGTGCTGAAAGGGTATAAATCCATATTTTTTTATTTTGATATAAGTACGGATATGTAAAGATAGTAGAGATTGCAATTTACTGGTAAAATACTCTTCGTTCAATTGACCTAGTATTTGACTAGTAATATGTCAAATTGTTCGTGTCAAATACTTCTTGTCGGTAGCATAATTCTTTGCGTAGCCTAAGTGGACAGGTCAACGCGTGTCCCGTGTTCGGCGAGATGCAGTAATTGCAGTATGAATTTTGCACTTTTTCAGGTTTGGTGTGTTAATAATACAACTGTGGTAATTGCGCATATGTTTCGTGTTTATTCTTATATTTTTATTATTTATCTTTTTACATTAGCATTAGTTTTTTTTTTTACCAAAGTAGTATTGTTTATTATGTTTTTCGAGAAAGATTTTATTTTTTATACAATGAACTATTGTTTTTTGCAGTAAAATTTTTTTAATTGGTCAAATATTCCAACATCGGTCAATTGACAACTTTTGACCGGTCAATTGACCGAGCTGCGATCCTTTATAGATAGGACTTTATTTTTATTTCAAAAACGGTATATTTTTTTTAAGCCATCAACTATGAAGCTATAGCAACCCGTATTAACTTAAAAGTTGAAAACTGAGCAGAAACTATATAAAATCCTTAGTACCTGTTTTATCGTGTGAAATAATAAGCATCGGAGAAGAGAAAAGGAAGAAAGAAAACTGACAACATTTTAAAAGACAATAAGAACGTAAACTCAGACTTTGATGATGATTATGATACTGATTATGTGTGACAAGATATTTAAATAAAGTATATTATTTCTCGAATGTATTGTATTTTTTCTATTCAGCAAAATAAAATATTTAGTGCAAAAACGGTATAAGTACATCAAATATCAAAATATGTTTAATGCATCCATTTTTCTTTTAGATAATGAAAAAAGTATATAATTTTTAGGCAACTTTCACAATTTTAAAATATTGTAACTATATTTCTGAATTTTCAAAAAGCAATTAATTTTGTACTTCGATTACTCAAAATGTCAGATAAGGCCCTTATACTCTTTTTGTATCAAGCCCTTCAATTGAATTATAGTTTTCATCGAATTCTGGATCTTCGAATTCAAATGCTGCAATGCTAACCACACTATACTCAGACAGACAAGAATTGCTCGTATTAGAATATAGGATAATTTTGTACTTACTCTCCGTCTTCTTTTGGATGACCACCACCACCTCCACCACCGCCACCTACAATTTAAACATAATTTAATTTAAATAATAAATTATGGTATTTGTTGTTTTACCTTCTTCAATTTTTAGTTCTAACGCTTCTAGTCTGGAATTGATTTCAGCAAAGACATTTACTCCACCTAAAATAGCCAAAAATAATTAAAAACTAGATAAATTCGATAGATTTTGCTGTCGGTTCTTGTTGAAACATTTTAAGAATATATAAAAAGTTAGATGTTTTTTCGTGAAATTAATAACTTTACTAACCATCTTCTCCCTTGCCTCCACAGATCTCATGAATTAAATTTTCAAACATTCCGGCCAATTTCTCCATTCCTGCTTCTGCTGATTCCATTCTTTTTGCAATGCTTAGCGCTTGCCACATATCTATGACAGGAGTTACTTTATCTTGACCTTGTGCTCTAAGTTAAAATGGGAAAATAACACATCTTGTTAAAAATTTAGATAAATGTTGTTAGAGAAATGCAAGTAATTCATAACAATTTGTTAATGTTTCGTTACAGAAACAAATAATTACATACCGATTTATGCAATTGCAAAATTTAATAAATTGTTTAGGTAATGATTAGTTCAATGATATAATTCCGTTAACATGGTTTGAATATGATGAATGCATATCCTATAAAAGTAACACATTTCGACGAAATGAGGGCGTGAGATCTAGGTGTAAAAATAAAGATATACTTGATAATTAATCGATTAATGGCCTGTTACATAAAGAAATGAATCAAATATGAATCTATAACTATAAATAAATGGTCAGTAAACATTTCAAGGATTCGTACTACCATTGATTGACTAATAATAATCAAAGATATCTACTCATTTATATTGAGAAACAGAGCAATTGTATCTTGCAGTGTTTCAGCATATTTTAACTTCAATTTTACTATGTAGTTGAAAACACATTATGAAACTTACTACGGAATAAAACTGTAGCCCAAATATCGGAAGTTTTATAAATTTGGTTAAAATTGCAATGCATTTTTAATAATTAATCTATTAAATCGCTAAGGTCAGTTATAGTTTAATCAATGTAACTTAAATTTCATTATAAATAAAAATGACATCTAGTATGGAATCTTTTAATTCCATTGATAAAGTATGTAGTAGTTAAAATTGATATGGTACGTAAAATATATTAAAACCATATAATCTATATTTTGGAACGTTTAAGATAATTCAGATTTATTCTAGATTTAAATAGTAAATTTAGGATCATATTAGTCAAGTGGTGATAGATTGCAAGCAATAATAGTATTACTGCAATTATTGTACGAAATTTAATACCTAACTGCTTCAATAATGGTTTCATTATTGGGTATGTCTAAAATTTCAGCCATTTTATTCTTCAGCTCCTCAACATCTTCATTGATTTGTGTAAAGAGTTCTTGAGAAACTCCTACTACAATCTGTGGTATTTTTGAAATCCTTCTGTCTGTTCCTGGTTCAACAACAATTACTTTCTCTGTCTTTACAGTCGCTCCTGGTTTATGTGAGAAACAAAAAAAGGTTTTATCAAACGTTAATGACTGTAGTGATAGAAAAATTACCAGCTTTTGGTTCCTCTTTTGAATTTCTTCGCGGTTCTGTTTTGCTAACTTCTTCAGATTGTCTGCGTTCTTGCTCAATACTAGATGCTGGTAAATCTGTGGCTTCGGATATTTTAACCGACAATCCCGGTTTTGCAGTCGCAATTAATCCTTGGATTCTTTCAACATCAGGACCGCGAAAGTCCACAACGTACTCATTAAGATTTAATTGTTGAATTATTACTTGCAGTGCAGCACTTAATAAATTAAAATTCACCGCACCACACTAGATAAAAATAACATTTTTGAAACAGAACAAAATGTTTCAGTAATATTAATTCAATTAATTATAATATTTTCAGCTAAAACCATACATTTGGTTAAAATCAACTTTTAAAAAACAGGCAGATTCATAAAAAGGATTAATAAGGTTTCCTTTTTTTTGCAGTACTAAAAGCCGCACATTTCTTTTGACTATAAAATAAAATCATATAATTTTGCAGAATAATATTACTTATATTTGAACTAAATAGGATATCGTTTAAGGTCTAGAAAAGAAGGTAGTTTTTAGCCTCAACTTTAACTTCTTATTTCTGAAAAATAATTGATGTTAAGGTAGTAAAAGTACTAAAATATGGCAGTAAATAAACTAGTGATAACTTCAATTCCACCTTATTCTGTTTTGTGAATAGCTCTTGTAGCAATAACTTCAAACTGGAATAAAAGTGGAAATACTTTAATTTCAAATTTAATCCTTTTTGTGAATCTGACTGTTAAAGGCTGGAATATGTTTTGCAAAACTTATTATTATGGTTTTAAAGATATTATAGTAGAAATATCAGAGGTGTATGTAATATTTTTTTTCTTAGCTTACCTCTGGTGATCCGATGGCCAGATCAACCATCTGTGGTAAAGATACCATCAGACCTGCAGAAGCCATAATTACTTTATTTTGTGCACTAAAATTAATTTATATTCACATAAAAAAAATCATAATTTCAATTCAATATTTTGGCAACTAATAATATGTCACTGGGTGACAAAAACAAAATAAATTTTATATTCTAAGATAGATTTGATGAATAGAAACACATTTTCTGTAACATTCGTTATTTTTATTTACTGGTGCTAAGTTAACGACATTTCAAGACATTTGTGCATTTACAATTCTTTACATCAACTTAACTATAACATTTTATGTACACGAATAATTCCATTTATATATAAATTATACATATTCTACATATTTTCTTTCTGTACACATATAAAATATTTATTAACTAACATTAATTAATATCTATTTGAAGCATAGAGATTCTATAACAATTTTATAAATTAATTACATAAATTATTATCGTAAAGCAGCTTTTTGAAATGTCGGAAAATTCTCAAAACTTTTTATAAACTTATGATATATTTCTGTACTTTGAGTTCTTAAGTATTTTTGATCTCTGTTTTGATCATATATTGCACTATATGTATAGTCGTTGTTTTATATTTAATGATATGTAGAAATAAAACATTTTTGATAGTATCAAAATAGTTATAGAATCGCAGTTAACAATGAATAAAAATAGCATTTGTTCTTACAGATGATAATATTTTATAACACAGTCGATTCCACTTACTAAATATAGAATTTGTGTACATAATTTTCATTCATTTCATGTTCTCTTATTATATTTCGCAAATATTTTGAAATGTTTCTGATAAACATATAGATATTTATTGTAGCCACACCACAATTGAAAAATAATTAAATAAAACTTAGCACAAACATATTTTGGACGTTGGAATATCTGAAATGCCATTTAAAAGTCTTCTAAATTTCTGAGCTATTTACGATTACTTACATGAGATCGAATTAGATAACAAGCGTATACTTTTATAATATATTCTATTTTGCTATAGAAATATTAGTTTTCAAATAACATGAACTATTTTGCCAGAAATATCCTTTAAAAATAGTCAGTTGCTTGATTAAAGAGAGCATATTGAGTAGATATTTTATATGTGGTGGGATCATTCTAGCACCGCAATTTTACATTTAACACATGGTCAAAATAATCTTAATTCTTAAGCTCAATTTTTGTAACAGTTTATCAGTTTCTAACACTGATGTAAATTGAATATTTAGTTTCGAATACATTAACTATGAATATTTCGTATTATAATTATATTATTATTATTATTTGGTGTCCATCTAAGAAAGCAATTGTATTTTATAAAGAAACAGAGAAATATTTTCTCTGAATATCACTCACTTTATTACCGATCTATTAAATAATTTACCCTGCTGGTAATATTACTCGTCATTCCGAAATTATTTATTAATTATTTCTAGTTTTAGTTAATTTCAAATAGTTATTTAGTTATATTTTCTTCAGAGTTTTCATAAGATTCGTTCTCAAACAATATTTATTTAAAATTGAGTTAATGTCAGAATAAATTAAGTTAGATATTGAAAAAGAATATGATATGTTGTGAGAACGGCTATAAACAATGTGAAATTCATTTAAATGTTAGTAGATTTTTATGAATATGAACGAGGAACTGTAATAGTTATTTACGCTTGATTTTTTGGTAAGACGTAAAATGAATGGAATAAATACTGATTTGTTTGAAACAGTAACAAAATAATCTACAATTGGAATACACTAAAACCCGACAATTTCATATGAAAGTTCCGTGTTTACTGGAATGTTCAAGCGCAGCAAGCACATCATGTTTTTGTCGCACATACAACCGCCCCTTTTTCCACGGGTTTTGCAATTGAAGAGGCTTAAAATCATCTCTAAGACATCGTTCTCTTGCACCGATAACAGCGACCAGACAAAAGTTCTTTAACTTGTCTGCAGTGTAAATTGGTCCGTCTTTGCCTTTTAGCACCACAGCCATGTTGAGTTGCTTTACCACTAAATCTACCACTTCTCTTGCCGTCGTTCGAGGAGTCACGTGAAGCTTAAGACTAGTCCCACTTGCTAAACCAGTTTCGTAAGCAGCGTATACTTGTAATATTCCAGGAGCGAGTGGTTCTTTAGTATTTGCACTAGTAGTTGCAGAATCGATTAAAGTGTCCGTAAAGGGGACTTTAAATGCTGGATCTGGGACTAAATCTGGTTTTTGAACGTCCAGAGGTTTTATATAGGTGGGAGTTGTCATTAGTGCCTCCATTTCAATATCGGAAACTTTTTTGATATTACATAAACTTTTTGATGAAGTTGTTTCTAAATTAGAATGTCGAGTATTAGCTTCTACTTTCAGATGATTTTGTTGTCGATATTTTCCTTCTAATTTAGTATCGACTTGTTTCATGTTAGTCATACTTCTAGACGGAACAATTTTTGATTTATGCTTTTTATGCGGCGTGCTGGTACTTAGCGGAGCAGGACAACTATTATCGCTATCAGAGCTTAAACTATGCATCGAATCTGAAGTGTTAGTCGTGTTCATAGTGTTAACACTTAACAGACTCCCAGTATACATGGGTCTAATATTTAATAGAGGACTAGTACTAGCTGAAACACTACTTGTTGTAGCGATTGGCCGAATGTTGTAATTATTAGTATTGTTGGTTAATTGATTAGTAAATAACATGTCTTCACTTTTCGATGGCGGAAGTCTGTCACTAAAATATCCACTGTAACTACCCTCACTGTCTTTCCTCGATACAGAATCACTGACGTTTAAAAACTGTGAACTTGAAATCGCGTCGTTTGTACTAAGATGTTGCTCGCTTTTGCTAAACTCGTTCATTAGGCAAGAGTTAGGATGGATTGAGTTAGTTGCTCCTGGTCCAGGCCAGCTTCCTCTTCCTGGGGTGCTTTTAACTATTTTTGAATCTCTTGGAGGAATTTGAAGTAAACTACGTTTTAAATTAGGATTAGAGTTCTCTTTGCACTGTTTTTCCAAAAGATACTTCAGCAAGATATTCGTGTTTGACCGATCTCGGGCGAAAGTTATTACATCCATCAACCAACGAACACTTTTCCAGACTGTGTTTAACTTTCCTTGCAACTCTTGCAGTCTTGACAATCTTTCTTTGGCAATCGCTACTTCCGAACTTGAAAATGCTTCTCTGTGAAGATGATTTGCTGTTGCTGCATCCAGTTCTAAAATACAACTTAACCGAGAGTATCTATGAATTATATTATTTTGATATGTGGACAAGTGAATCATTTCGAAAACTTGAATTGGTAAACTGAGAAGATCTCCTCTTTGAAGTAAAATTTCTCGTTGGCCAGGGACAGCGCAGGAAAATTCAGCCGGGGGGCAAATTATAATGAAGCTAACGTCATCGTTGATGTCAATAACTTCACAGTCGTATAATCGGTGTGTTAAAGCTTCTTCAGATGAAATATCCATATATTTAAACAGACGTTTTGATGCACTTGTGATTAGTTCTAAAAATGATCGTTGTTGTTCTGTGGAGTGGTCACAAACATCTGGTTTATGTTGTTGCTTCAGAAAGTTCCATTCTTCACTGGAAACGGGAGAAAATATTATTAAAATAGAGTATAATATAGAACAGAAAATACAAAAATTAATATATTCTGAGGCTAATTTGTACAAAATATTTTTTAGTTTTTTTATTGTTATATTTAGAGCAACCAACAATATGCTAAGGCATATTTTTTTCATTCTATTGATAAAGTAATGGATTAGTAAGAAATTTACTACCGACTAAACTATGAATTTTGAGCCATGTTTATTAAGGCATATTTTACCAATAAGAGCATAAATTGCATATTGTCATTTTTCGAAATAACTACATATTTATAGTGCATATTATGCCTATTTTAAAATATTTATATTCATATGGTCCTCTGAATTTTAATGAAAAACAGCATTTAATAACTGCAAAATATGCCGAACTTGAGAGGAGGTACAATAAAAAGAAAACTATAGAGTATTTCTTTGTCGAATATTTGAAGTCAAAAGATACTCAATTTGCAACAGATTTATGTAGTGCTCATATTTCCGCCGACATAGGTACTGTAATAAAATGCGTAACAAAAATTTTGATCTTCACAAAAGTACTATCGATCTTCTTTTTGAAAACTTAAATGAGAAGTTTGTCATTTTCAATCTTAATTCTAAACTCTTTAGGAGTTTAGCAGTACTTTTCTTTTATATTTATTACACAAAAATATCTTGAATAATTAGTAAAGTTTATGTTATAAATAGAATTTAACAATTTTTCATTTATTTTATTTCTGATTTAAGATCATATATTTTTTAAAGAAATATTTTCATTTTTATAGAGCATTTTTTAAGCGCTTGAAGTAGTTTTCTAAGAGCATATTTTTGGTTGTCCAAGTAATGTTACTAATTATATAATACTTTCTCTAATTTAGTTTAAAGGAATTTTAAGATAAAAGCCCCAGTTCTAAATAAATAGACAAAATTTTTAGAGAAATATTTGACAAAGAAAATTAAATAAGTGACTTGTCATTCAGAATATATTTGTTTAATTTACTTACGCGGAGACGTGTGGATTTTCCCTAATTTTGCAGTGCGGCAAAACATTAGGCGATTTTGCTGGTACAACGACTTGTAGCAAATCAACAGAACTTTGCATCTTCAAATACCCTAAATACAGTCCTTTGCTCAATTTTAGGCCAGAAACTTGATGATAATTAATCTGTTCTTGAATTGAGGCCATTAGAATCTCTGCAACATTATTATCTTCACTTAGTACCATCTTTTTATGAACTTTATTCAACGGCAGCCATCTTGAATTTAGTACCGAAACAGATTTAGGAGTTTTGACATAATTTATAGTTGATAAAACCATTGTTCCTTGCGAATCTCGCAATGGTTTATAATATAGTTGCCCTAAATCTTGTAGACATAATGCTGACTGCATTTGCAAGGCAGCGGAAAGAAGTTTCATGCGGAAATGAACGGTTGACGACGAGTTTTTCTCCATGTCTGTCCGAAGAGATTTTGTGTCGTCCCAGGTACAAGCAATCTTCATCAGCCAGTGATGGTCGGTGTGGATACAACTTGGGAAGGTTTCATCGATCTCTATCACAGGGAGGCAATCTTCGTTTGTTACCAGAACTTTATCATCGTGGTATAAAATACATGCCAAGTAGATGCCCCTGAAACAAAAATACACAGTATTTATTAATTATTATTAAACTTCAGATTGTCATATTCATAGTATAAAGCCTTCTATTATTATATTCCTCCTTTGGTTTATTGAAAATCTTATGATAAAATAGTGTCCATAAAAATCTAATTTTTTCTTTCGATGCACTTAATTGATTTTTAATTATTTTTAATTTTTTTTATTACCTATCAACATTTTGTCTGAAATGCTGTAGTAGAATATTTAAACATAATTTTAGTTAGATAGTTATAGTTGAACTGTTGAACAAACCTTGATTGAATATTGAATTTAAGAAGTTGGTAGAAGAAATTAACTGCTCGATTTAAATAAAAATAATTAGATAATGCTGAATTTTGATTTAGTTAATTAAGCTATTCCATATTCTGATGCTGGGTTGCATGAAAGTTTTATCGGTTCAACTAACGATTCAATAAGTTTTAGAAAATCGCCATTTGTTTTGATAAACAATTCTTGAACGAAAAAGCTCTATATTTTTTTCTTGCAACCCAGCATCAAAAGGACGAAATAAATTCTAATTTAAACCAATTACCACTTGAAAGAAAGTTTTAGTAAGCAGAAGGTAATGATGTGAATGAAATGGTGGACAAAAGCTTTGTGGTCAAAATCTTTATGTAAACAAGATGGATGACGTTTCGGCCAGCGTTAGATCATCAAAAACGAAGTACATAAAATAATATAATAATAAATGTTAAACAAAGAAAATGTTGCGTGCTCGACATGTGAAAAAATATATGTGTAAAAGCCTAACAAATGAAGATACATGCAGCATGTCTATCACTGAAGACTGAAAAGAAGACTAACATTTATTATTGTATTATTTTGTATACTTTGTTTTTGTTGACTTTAAGATGGCCCATAACTCCGGGCCGAAACGTCGTCCATATTGTTTGAATAAAGATTGACTATAAAACCTTTGCCCACTATTTCGTTCACACTGTAGCCATTTGGTTTTAAAAATGTTGTTTATTATTTTTACTTTCTTATACACAATATAAGGAAGTATTGGAATCGTGAAAAAAATCGTTAACGAGATTTTCGCGCAAATACATGTTTTGAGGTCCACTGAATTCATTTTAATAATTTTATCAATGATGTCTGTGTGTGTGTGTGTGTGTGTGGATGGATGGATGTGTGTGCGAGTGTACAATATCTCATGAACGAAATAAGATTTGTTAACGAAACTTGGTAATTATAAGTTTCATGAAAATACGAAGAGCTGAGTTGTTTTTGAATGAAATTGAAAAACCGAAAGAGGAAATTTACTGGACACACAAAAGAATAAATTCCATTTATTTAAAAAATGGAATCAGTTACGAAAAAAAGTTTCAAATAAAAGATGTTAGCAAAAATATTTGTAACATTAAATGCTATTTGCAAATTCCCTGTATATATGTCTGATTTTGAGAAAAACTAATTTATATATTTAACAATATATTCCAATAATCATAGTAGCAATAGGATGCGGGCACTCACGTGATATTGTGACGTGTAAACAGCTGTCCTGTGAAAGAACACTGCGCCACCTACAAAAATGAACTATTTTTTGGGACGAGATTTGAAAAGAACCGGGTTCTTTTCAAATCTCGTCCCAAAAAATAGTTCATTTTTGTAGGTGGCGCAGTGTTCTTTCACGGGACAGCTGTTTACACGTCACAATATCACGTGAGTGCCCGCATCCTATTGAAACAAAAAAACATAAACATGTTTTACATTATGTCAAATAATAATTGTCAAACGCAAGGAGCAAGTCATAAGTGTTCAATTCAGCGTTTTTGATATTAATCAATTTCATTGATCTATATTCTAAATATTAAATATGCTGTGTATAAGAAAGTCGTGTGGTGCCACACCAGATATTTTTATTCAGGATTACCAAAACCTTTTTTGAGAACTAAGCTGTGTAAGTTTACATACTAACTTAAAAATATGAACATAAGTTTAAATACCTTCGTAAGTTCTTCTGAAATTTGCTGGCAGCAGAAAACAACTGCTTAATGGTAGTCTTCTTCCGTTGTGTTCTTCCTTGTTTCGCAGTATTTTCCAACAATTCACACCCCGGTCTAGCTTGTTTCACTTTATCCACCAAATGATCCAAATGTTTCAATCTTCCATCAAATCTATAATCAATTAGAAAACAACTACTTAGTGAAGTCGCCATTCCGAACTTGTGTCTAGTAGTCAACACTTACCGTGGCTCCCTCTGGTCAACTTCCCGCCAACTGGAAGGTACTACTGAGGCAGGGGTAGCTGTCAGATAGGTGCCGTAACCTTTGACATTGCCGCATGCAGCCCTGAAGAAGTAGCGCCGACCGTGGGTGAGGTCTATGATGCACTGAGGTCGGGACATGTCCAGGAGTTCTCGCTCGCCGGTTATTTGACTAAAGTCAGCTCTTGTTGACCATTGCACTATAAAATATTATAATAAGTAAGCTTCTTGACTGTGATAATAATGAACGAATAATAATGTTTACTGGAAATCAGTCAATTTATTGTTGAAAAATTCATTCAACCGGTTTCAAACCACACATTAAACTTAAAGTTGTTAACAAAATTTATTATTTTAATTTTTGTAAATTTTGGGTCTATTTATAGCTCCTGATGATGACTCATGTGGAGTTCTAAAACGACTGACCGAATTTTTCAACAATAAATTGACTGATTTTTAGTAAACATTGTTATTCTTTCATAAAATATCATTTTATGTTATTTCTCAGAAGGATGAACATAAAAATAAATAAATAAACATATCATCATGCCTTCGTGAACGAAAGTTTTCGCGTGTGAGGAACAAACGAGTTTGTATGAAAGGAATTATAAATGTGGAAGAAGCGAAAGTTTGGTGACGATTAACTGCGGATGACTCTGATGATTTAAGACAAGGGCAGGATTCTAGATTTTTTTTTGTTTTATTATTTCGCTAGAGGGTAGAGGGTTGAAATTGGGTGAAATTTATTTTTAAAAACAAGCACAAGAAGACACTCCCTCTCTTTCTTATCTTCTTTATTCGTTTTTTGATTTTACATAGAGAGTTTAACTGCAATTGTGTGAAATTCGCTTTCAAAAGCAAGCACAGGTCGACACTATCTTCCTTTCTTATCTTTATGATTTGTTTTCTAATCTTACATACAGTGTTTAACTGTAATTGTGTGAAATTCATTTTCAAAAACAAGCACAGGCCGACACGCCCTTCCTTTTTTATCTTTTTGATTTGTTTTGTGATCTTACATAGAGTGCTTAATTGCAATTGTGTGAAATTCACTTTCAAAAATAAGCACAGGCCAACACTCCCTTCCTTTCTTATCTTTTTGATTAGTTTTCTGATCTTACATAGAGAGTAAAACAGATGTAGGGCGACACTCTCTTCCTTTCTTATCCTTTTGTTTCATTTTCAGTTTTTATGCCAATGGCACACTGGCCGAGGAGCATGAATGAGCGTCGAAGGAACTCATCGATGAAACAACAGAACGCACCCGTCATCGATGAAAAATAGAGGCGCCTCTATTTCCATCGAGGAGTTCCTCGATGAAACGATTGTATCTCATTTCACACGGATTATTGTGTCTCATTTCATGTCAGCGTGAGCTGTCATTTTGGTTTTGCTGTGTGGTATTTTTTCGTGTTTGTTTATTTTATCAGTCAGGGTGCGTTCTGTTGTTTCATCGATGAGTTCCTCGACGCTCATTCATGCTCCTCGACCAGTGTGCCATTGGCATTACAATAGAGTGACTAATTGCAATAGTGTGGAATTTTTTTTCAACTCTTCTTTTTTAACCTTTAAATTCATTCAATTAGAGGTGTGAACGTGAATAATTTGAGATATTTTGAGCACATGAAACGGACGTTGATGAAAGATTAATGAAAAGTGTATAGGAGTGATTGGATGGATGTAATTGAAGCTTTGTTGTATGATGAATGATTCTGAGTGTGATGAGTAAAAGAGCTTATATGGAGGGAACGATGACTGTGGTGTGTTAGAATGAGAATGTTTGACGACGTCTGATTCTTTGATGAAGAATGATTCTGGAGTTCGTGGTACTCCATTCGAAAGGATATAGCGTGATGTTATGTATGTATCATTCCTTTTACCTATTACTGGGTGTGACACTCTGTCGTAGTAGATGTCGGTAAGTGATATATTTATGGGCGTGATGTGCGGTTACCAGTCGTCAAATCACGGTTACCAAAGATGTTAGTGTGCAGTTTTTAAATCCATAAGCCGATACCACTGAGTCACCTACCCCAAGAATGAACATGATTTACAAAAATTTACTAATTCTGATGGAGAAGGTGGCTCAGTGGTATCGGGTCGACCTGTGGATTTGAGAACCCGGGTTCGATTCCCACAGCCGACAAACAATTTCCACCACATTAAAACTGCCCGTGTGGCTTCCCCTTCACTAACATCCTTACGGGCCGTGATTTGACGGCTGATAATGGGCCTTTCAAGACTTTTTTGAATTTTTATATATTAATCTACGTAATAAAATAATTATACCCAAATTTTTTATTTTAAAAAAAAACTTGTATTAAGCATAATAACAATATTTAAACTTTCGAAACAAATGAATATGACGTAGTTGCATCTTAGCTTAAAGAGAGACAGATAAGACAGAGATAAATAACATGTAACTTGTCGTTGTCAGTAGAATCCTCAGACAAAACATAACTAGACGGATAACATCGACGTTTGTTGTGAGTTAGAAAGGGATAGAATAACTGGTGGGTGAGGCGGGTGCGCGGCAAGGAGCAACTTGCATAACATCAAAGTGTACTCGCTCCTTGCCGCGCATCCGGCGGACCGTCAAGTTATTCCATTCCTCTCTGCTTCACAACACTGCATTGACTTGAATACGGCATAATTCGTCTAGTATTATACATCATTGGTAGAATCGTAGAATGCTGAATGCTTATTTCTTCTTCGTCTTCTTGAGCACCGACAAACGTTTCAGACAAAGCTCTGTGATTGGCTTAATGCAACTACGTCATTGCAATATGGCAGTGCGAACGTTTTAAATTATTCAACTTTAACTTTTATATTTCAGCATTAAAGATATCATTTATGGTATGATTTTATATTGTATTAAATATGATGTACGGTCAAGAATTTATTTTAATAAATATATATCAAAAAGCTCTACCACTTGAATCCCCCATTGCATTTCATGCGCAAAATATATCACTTACCGAGATCTGCTACAGCAGATTGTCAAACCCAGTATTGTATAGAAGACATGAAGATATAGTTATTTTATGTATTTTACTAATTCTGAAGTATATTTAAAATATAAAGTAATGAGCATTTTGGTAAAATGAAGTGTATATTCTATTTGAAGTTTGAGATGATTTGTACCTTTATATCGGGTGGTGATGGGACTATCAATGGTCGTCGGTTCCTGGAGCCGAACATTGACGGTGGCGGTAGCGGTGATGTCCACGACGACGGTGGCGGGTGAGTCGGGAGGCCGCGCTTGTGCGAAACCCAATACCATTCTTCGCAGTACCTTAGCGCGCCGCCCCCACGCCACAAGCTGCTTGTCCACGTCGCCGCCAGCGCATCCTAGCAGGAGGAAAAATAAATAAATATTTACTTTAATTGTGAGAGGACAGTTGTTTTTATTTCATTGCTATTCTGTACAACGGGAATTTAATTCCAATTACAGTACAAGGGATCTATAGCTTACAGTGAAATCTAAATTATTAGGAAGTACACGTATTTTGATACAAATTGAACTCTTGAACTCTTGCTTGGAAGATCATTTGCGATGGCTAATATTTGGGATGGCATGAAAATTCGGTCATGATACATAATATTTCACAATTTCAAAATATAATAATTCCAGGAAATTAAAAGATTACACGGCATGTAATACCAAAATCGGTCTTTACATGACAAAATTCGCCAAAATTATTTAGTAAAACAGATTTAAATGGAAATTGTAGAGATAAAAATTCAGTATATAAATATATTTTAATTTATTTGCTTAATTTCTGCAAAAATCTGAATTAAAACTTGCCCGAAATATATATATATATATATATATATATATATATATATATATATATATATATATATATATATATATATATATATATATATATATATAAATATATATATATATATATATATACATATATATATATATATATATATATATATATATATATATATATATATATATATAATATATATATATATATATATAACGCAATTGATGCGTAAAACTATTTTTGACAGTAAATAATGATTCTCCAGATATTATGTAGATATTCAAGGATTTTTATTGATTTCTAGTCAGATTTTTCAATTACAGGCTTTTCCAGGTTTTTCAGGAATTCCAGGCAGGTAAACAACAAAATACTACATCTGGCCGATTTGGCTTTTTGGCCTAAATTCTGGATTTGGCACAAAAAAAAATAGCCGAACCAATAAATATGTACATACCTAACAAACATGTACTCAATAAATATTATAAAAAGTAGATATATAATCGTAAATAATTAAATTAAAAACGAGAAGAAACTTTTTTGGGGTTAAAAAAGAGCTTACAAATTATTTTTTATATTTAAATCACACCCATTTATTAAATAGCAATTTTTTATAGACATTAATATATACTTTAAGGAATATAAAAAAAAATTCTCCATAATTTCCTTTGATATTAGGACCTACGCGAGTTCACAAAAATGATCAAAAATTCAAAAAGCACTCTGCGGTGCCCACGATTGCTCCTCGTTGGTTCACCTTAAACAAAAAAAACAAACAGTATTTGAAAATATAAACTTATATCTTCTTCGTGTTCTAAAGAAAAGTTTTGAAAGTAAAATTTTTCCCAAAATTCAAAATATATTTCGAACAACTCTAATTTTTTTAATTTTTTGCTTTCAAAACTTTTCCGTAGTAGATGAAGAAGATATAAGTATATATTTTCAAATGCCGTTTGGTTTTTTTGTTTAAGTTGAACCAACGAGGAGCAATCGTGGGCACCACACAGAGCGCTTTTTAATTTTTTTGATCATTTTTGTGCACGCGCCTAGAGCCTAATATCAAAACAAACTATGGAGAATTTTTTTATACATATTTCTTGAAGTATATATTGTCTATAAAAAATGCTAATTAATGAATGGTTTTGTTTTAAACATCAAAAATAATTTAAAAGCTCCTGTTTTAACCCCAAAAAACTAGAAAGACCCCTAAAAATTTGAATTATTTTTCTTTTTGATAAATTTGTACTTATCCGTTAAATTTAAGTATATATTTTTTAAAGTGAAATTCATGGCAGACAAATTTGAGAAACGCCCGGACTCGAACCGGGAACCTTCTGCTGGCAGGGTAAACGTACTTACCGAGGTTCTAACCACTACACTACGCTTTTTGTACGGTTGACGCCTTATGGCTCGTTTCCATGCATCCGTCGCGTCCGTTGCAGTGGATACAGCGAAAATATAGGCGTTCACATGCATCCGTCTTTTTGTTTAGTTACAACCTCAAAAATGTCGGCTAATAATATATTTATTATTTCATATTTATATTTCAAATATGTTAAAAAGCAACGAATGAAGTGTTCCCGCATCGTTAACAAAATTTTACCTATAAATTTATAATAATTATTAACCAAATGCAAAGTATTTCTTTAAAATTCAAAATATATTTACAAAAGACATATGTAGATAATATAAAATAACAAACCAAGCCCTAAATACGCGGTATTTGATATTTGTCACTAGTGCTATCTCATATATGAGAGATGCTTGCGTCATCAAGGTCACACTGCATGGAGTAGAGAGTAGACGAACTCTGTTCGTCACTGCAAGTAGCTTCGCGCCCTTTTCAATTATTCAAATTCAACAAACCAAATTTCGCGACGGATGCATGGAGCCATTACTTCGTATATGGAAACCGTGGTGTAGTGGTTAGCACGTCTGCACGGTAAGCAGAAGGTCTCCGTTTCTTGTCCGGGCGTTTCCTGAATTTTTCTATCATAAATTTAACTTTAAAAGTTATCATTGTCACTGTACTTCAAAGTCATTCATATGACAAAATTTGAAATTGATTAAATAAAAATTGAAAACCGAATTCCTGCGAGCCGATGTATTATAAAGTCGAAATTCCGGGATTCAATAATCCGGCCTCCAGAAAATCTGTGGCATCACTATCAAATATCTTAATTCATAATATTACTAAAATATTTTATATAAGGTCCGGAGTTTATAAAACAAATTATTCTCTTATAATTTTAGTTGAATCAAGATAAAACAACCCTCTAAATTACATAAAAATCGGTTGAGTAGTTTTTAACTTCCCAACATTTTATTTCAAGATACCAGTTTTTTAAAAGATAATATATGAAGTGAATCTTATTTACATGGATTACAAAACCTATTACAACTTTTGTCTCGATGATACTTGAATATTGTTATTACCTGTCATGGCAGAAGCAGGATAAGAACTGCCAATAATACTGGAGAATGAGGCTCTTGTGTTAAGCAAGGACTCTTGAGGTTCTTCCAGGAGCGCATTACCACCTCCTAATTCTTGCAGTCTTAGTTCAGCCTCCCCTAGTAGATGTTTCAGATGGGAACCCAGCAACTCAGGACTGTTAACTGTAAAAATAAATATAGAACATAATAAATAAATATTGTCATTACATTAGTACAGGCTGATCAAAAGGAATTGTTATAGTTGGCAATACAATTCCAGAGATCTTTTTATTCCACAGTTGGCACAACGTCAGATAAAGGCGGAAATGCTATTTGACATTTCTAATAAATACAAATAGGTTATGTCAGGAGTCTGACAGCAAATAGAATTTTGACTTTTTAAGTAATAGAAATACTTTAGAAATAAATGTACTCAAATTTAAATTTTAATGCCTTGTGCACACGGGGAAACTTTTTAAAATGCTTCCTGAAATTTGTTTCCAAAGAAGAAGAAGTATTTGGGAAACTTGTAATATCAGCCTACGCCTGTTCACACGGCAAATGTAAAAGTTTCTTCAAAACTAGTAATTTTTTTCTTAAAGTCCCTAGATACTTGGGGAATTATTTATATTATTATAATAACACAGGTAACAGCTGCAGCTAATAATAAAAATTCTTCTTCAGACATTTTTCCTCTGAAATTATAAAACAATGGTTGTATTTAAATATTTATGTTTTTATTATGTATGTATTTTACCTCACTAGAAAAATATATTAACAAAAAGTACACTAAATGCACGTATAAACTTCTAAACAAATCTAATCAACGCTAAAATTTAGTTCGTAATAAAGTGTTTTATAATTCTAACCTCACAACACACGATACAAATGTCAAAATAAATGAGAAGTTAGATGCATGTCAAAAAGTTTCCTCAAAACCTCTCAAGTTTTATCGGCGCCGTTAACTTTCGGGAAACATTTCGTACTTCTTCTTCTTTGGAAACAAATTTCAGGAAGCATTTTAAAAAGTTTCCCCGTGTGCACAAGGCATAAATGTCACTGTCAACAACAGGAAATGAATTTATGTATCAGGCTTACCAATTTCAAGTAGTTTTTTTTTTATTGCCAACTGTAACAATTCCTTTTTTTTTTTTTTTTTTTTTTTTTTTTTATTTAAAGAATAAGGGTACATCGACTGCTGTGGTCATTAGTACCCGGACCAGTGGTTATTACAAGTTGTTATTATTTAAAAATAAATATTAGATTTGCTGCAGTATTTTGATGTCATTGCAGAATTGGATTGTGTTCGTTAGTCTGGTGACATTGTTTCCAAGGGCTTCTTCTAACGTCTGTGGCATGTTGTGTCGTATTCTTTGTGTGGCGTATTTTGGACACTGAATGAGGATGTGTTCTGTAGTAATTGGTGTGTTGCAGTTAGTACACGTTTCTGGTTCCGTTTTCTGTATGATGTGCTTGTGTGTTATGTTTGTATGTCCTATTCGTAGTCTAGTTATTTTAATTTGGTCTCTCCGGTTGTCTATGTTTGTCCATTTGGTTGTATTTGGTTTTATGTTTCTTAGTTTGTTTCCAGATATATTGGTCCATAGATCATTCCATTGTTTTTTTGTTTGTTTTTTTATTATTTTGAGAAAGTCTTGTACAGGGATAGGTATAGACGTTGTTTCTTCTTGTATTGCCTCTTTCGCTGTTTCATCTGCTTCTTCATTTTTACGTATGCCTGTGTGCGATGGTATCCATATGATTATTATTTTATTTTGTAGTGATATATCGTGTATTAGATGTTGTATTTTTTGTATTAGTGGTTGCGTGTTGTATACATTTTGTATTTCTCGTATAACACTTAACGCATCGGTGTGTATAATAATAATTCCCAAAAAAATGGAAAGAAGTCACCACCATCCCACTACTAAAACCAAACAAGCAAAAAACAAATCCCATCAACTACAGACCCATAGCGTTATCGAATACCTTAAGCAAGCTTCTACAAAAAATCATAAATAAAAGACTGACATGGTATTTAGAAACCAACAACGTTCTAAACAAGAACCAAAGCGGATTCCGACACGGCCGGTCTACCACTGACCAACTAATAGCACTCCAAACAGAAATCCACAGAGCTTTTAGAAACCAACAACACACAACAGCCATATTTTTTGACATATCAAAAGCGTATGATACAGTCTGGAGATTCTACATTATCAAATCACTAAAAGAACAAAACTTAGACGGAAACATACTAAAATACATTAACAATTTCCTAAACGAACGCAAGTTTAGAGTCCTATATAATGGATACCTATCGGAACCAAAATATCAGGAAAACGGAACACCGCAAGGAGAAATCCTTAGCGTCACCTTGTTTTTAATGGCAATGAACAAAATAACGGAATACATCCCAGAACACATAAATACATCACTATTCGCTGACGACCTGGCAATATATCACAGAAACAAAAACACGAAGACCACGCAAAAAGAACTTCAACGCACTACAGAACTCTTAAGTGAATGGGCAAAAAGTACTGGCTTACAGTTCTCCGAAGAGAAAACTAAAATGATGTTTTTCACCAAACTTACAAGACCAACAGTAAAACCCCAGATCAAACTTAACAACAAGAAAATTAAGTATGCTAACAATATAAAATTTCTCGGAATGACACTAGATACACGACTTACATGGAAACAACACATACACCACCTAAAGCAAGAATGTAATAGAAGTTTAAATATTATTAAATGCCTATGCCACAACAAATGGGGATCACACAGTAACATCCTATTACAAATGTACCTGTCCTACATTCGATCCAAAATAGACTATGGATCAATCATATACCAAACAGCCAGTAAGAATATACTGAAAATTATAGATCCAATACAAAACACAGCAATTAGACTGGCTATAGGAGCTTATAGAACTAGCCCTACTATCAGCATGCTATGTGAATCTAACATCGTACCACTAGAAATCCGCAGAAACCAATTAACTCTAACATACATATCAAAACTTGCCAGAAACCCAAAAAATCCTGCCTTCTCATACATATTCAAAACATCTCAAAACCACTTAAGACCACAATCACAAACACCCCTCCAACAAAAAATCATTAAAACCCTCACAGATATCCAAACGACCCTACCTGACCTTGAAATAGACATCAAAGATACTGTACCACCATGGAGGAAGACTCCACCAAACTACATACTCGATTTAACAAAATACAACAAATCTAACACATCACCAGAGGTCATCAAACAAACATACAGAGAAATCGACAACCAAAACCCCCATGCACAAAAAATATTTACTGATGGGTCAAAATCACCAGAAGGCACTGGAGCTGCAGTAATAATAGGCAACGAGAAAATTAAAATCCACCTACCAAACCAAACATCCATTTGTACTGCCGAAACATATAGCATACTCACTGCTCTACAAATAATACACAAAAAGAAACAACAACGAGAAGAATATATTATACAATTCCTTTTGATCACTCTGTATTTTCAGTAAATGATGAAATCAATAAATAATCGTAATATCAAGGCTGCCTATGGCACAAAATAGAGAGACAAATTGGAATAAAATCATACTTGAATTGAATGACGACCGTAGCTTAATTGGTTTAAAGCATATGAACGGTGTTCATAGGTCCCAGGTTCAAAACATGGCAGTTCCCATTTTTTCTCCTTATAATTCAAATATTATCATTCTTATATAAATATAGGAAAATAGAGAAGCTTATGAATAAACGTCTTTGGAAACATAATTTACTGTGAAAAATTCAGGAAAATTACTAATACAAGATATATAAAAAAAACTAGAAAATTTTCGACAAAAATGAGTCAAAAATACTTAATCAACATGGGTTCGCAAACTAACCATTTCAATAAAGATATGAGCTATAAGAGATTCATAAATGTCCAGTGTTATATATACACGTCAAAAGTAATAATAATAATAATATATCATCACGCCTTCTACCCATTACTGGGTGTGGCACTCTGCTAAAGCAGATCTCGGTAAGTGATATATTTTGCGCGTGAAGTGCGGTTACCAGTCGTCAAATCACGGCCCCCAAACATGTTAGTGGTGGAGGAGCCACAGGGATGGCTTTTTTCAAATTATGAAAATTTGTCGCCTGTGGGAATCGAACCAGGGACCTCAGGATCCACAGGCCGACTTCATACCACTGAGCTAGCCATCCCATAAAAGTAATAACAATAATAATATATCATCACGCCTTCTACCCATTACTGGGTGTGGCACTCTGCTAAAGCAGATCTCGGTAAGTGATATATTTTGCGCGTGAAGTGCGGTTACCAGTCGTCAAATCACGGCCCCCAAACATGTTAGTGGTGGAGGAGCCACAGGGATGGCTTTTTTCAAATTATGAAAATTTGTCGCCTGTGGGAATCGAACCAGGGACCTCAGGATCCACAGGCCGACTTCATACCACTGAGCTAGCCATCCCATAAAAGTAATAACAATAATAATATATCATCACGCCTTCTACCCATTACTGGGTGTGGCACTCTGCTAAAGCAGATCTCGGTAAGTGATATATTTTGCGCGTGAAGTGCGGTTACCAGTCGTCAAATCACGGCCCCCAAACATGTTAGTGGTGGAGGAGCCACAGGGATAGCTTTTTTCAAATTATGAAAATTTGTCACCTGTGGGAATCGAACCAGGGACCTCAGGATCCACAGGCCGACTTCATACCACTGTACCAAAAGTAAATAAAATTTATTCATTAAATGACAGTCGAACTATTGACAGTAATATTATACGAGCCCGGTCCCATTTCAGTTGGCCCAATTTTATTTTTTCGTTTGATGTTATATTTTACAGTTTTGTTTCTCGTGTAGTATGCAAGAAAATGAAATGAAATTTTAATGAGATATATACTAGTATGTTGTTAATACACAGATAAAATTTTAAGTCAATCGATACATACATCTAGAAATGACAGCCATTGAAAGAGGAAGTAAACATTTCTGTTTTAACTAAAAAAAAATAGTTTTATTAAAAAACTGTATAATAATAAAGTTTGTTTTAAATAATAATTAACTTCAATTTCATCCGGCAAACTGCCCACAAGATAATAATCATGATAGTTCAATTGTGTATTGATTAGTTTTTGTGAAGAAAAAAAAAAATGGGAGTTATACTGCTACAAATTTTGTGTTTAAGGTATATTTAATGTTAAATTTAGTTAAAGATGTTGAAAATTAATTGTAGAATTTATTAAATGTATGATATCTGGGTTTTTAGTATTATTTAAATTTTTAACGAAAAAATTAGATTTGGGCCAACTGAAGCAGGAACGGGCTCGTACGAGGTGTGGCTATTAAATAACGAGACTGACGCTGCTACAGACGAAGTACGCATGCGCCACACACCAGCGACCGTCGCTTTTTAGCGTGAAACTTTCTCTTTCAAATGCAGGACCTCTCGCTGCTGTAAACAAATCCATATAGCCGTAGTATTCATTCTACTTAGAGTTGTTTTTTTGTTTCGCCGAAAAAATGCTAAGTGCAACATTAGAGCAATTGTTGTGAAATTTCACATGAAACTTGGCAAAACTGCTACTGAAACTTATAATTTATAGAAAAAAGTACCCGAATTGTGGAAGGACAAGTCATGGTTTCTCCATCAAAACAATGCGCTAGTTCATTCCACAATGTCTGTCAAGAGATTTCTAGCCAAGTACAGCATCCCAGTCTTGGACCATCCGCATTATTCGCCAAATCTTGCACCGTGCGACTTCTATCTATTTCCTAAGGTGAAATTTGCCTTAATAGCAGAGTTAGGCAATAGCTAGCTACTTTTGTAGCTTAGCTCCTAGCTTAGCTACATTTACCTTAGCTGTAGCTGTAGCTTAGCTAACTGTGAAAAAATATAGCTGTAGCTTGTAGCTAGCTACTTTTTTTTTCTATTAGCTTAAAAATAACAACTAAAGCTACTTTTTGTAGATTAAGGCAACTTTTTAAGCAGAAGGTCAACAAAGTACGCATGCGTACAAGCTAAACCCACACAAAATAATTATTTGTTGCCGGTTCTAACTGGCTCTAATACGCAAAAATACACAGTAGGTGCCAGATGGTATTTGCTATTTTTGATATTTATGTACATAATAGTAAATTAACAGTCATTACAACAAAACACTGATCATATGACAATGGCAAATTTAATTATAATAATAATTTAAAAAAATAGCTTTAAAATTTAACGAAAGCTTTTAGCTGTAGCTTAGCTATATTTTACAAAATATAGCTTATAGCTGTAGCTTACCTACTTTTTTTAAGTAGCTTGCCCAGCTCTGCTTAATAGCAACAAGATTTGAGCTTTGAAAGAGAAATCGGTACGCGTTCTGAAGGAGTTGACTGAAGAAGACTTCCAGCACTGTTTCGAACAATGGAAGATTCGCATGGAGCATTGTAGGGATAGAGGAGGGGTGTATATTGAAAGTGATAATAAGTAAATAGGTATGGAATCAAAATAAAATGTTAAAACAGTATCAGTCTCGTTATTTAATAGCCACACCTCGTATATGCCATAAAATGAATAAAATAGATTACAATTTCTTGAATAATAGTACTGAGTGTAACAGTTTACTTTAAACGGAGTTTGAAAACACTTTTCTTAAACGTTTAAAATGCATTTTTTTTGTGTAAGTAATGGAAAAGTTGAAATTAAAGTAATTTTAGATAAATTTCTACACATATTTCATATACTATTCGTAATATAATTATATCCAGTAAAAAGTTGCAATTAAATGCAATAAAATACTTTCAACTTGTTATGAGAAAAAATGAAATTGAAATGAAAAAATGTAGAACAGATTCAAAGAAAGTAATACAACGTAAATATAAACACAATTTTATTTAATTGCAGATATACTAGTAAGTATGTAAGATCAAGGTCATTAAAAACTGAAAACAATAGAAACTGGAAAACTAAGACATTATCTTGTGCGTGGGTATTTCTCACGCCGGTTAAATAGCTATTAACATTTCACATAAAATCTACGGATACAATTTAATAATCATTTATTATTTTATGTCATGTGACAGTATTAAATAAATGTGCCAACTTTCTTCTGCTATAAGTGCAATTTATCTTAATGATATATAGAGATATTAAAAGATTTATTACTTTTACTTTATTATTATAATTAAACAGAGAAAAATCGCCCAGTAAAGTAATTTTTCTAAGTTTTTACGTAGAATGAAATCAAATTGTGAATGATATTTTTATCTACTACTAGTATATCTTATCTAATTAGCCGTCTAACTATGGCCGTATTTGTTTAGGAAATTTTGATTCAACCCTGAACTGACCTAGAACTAACTCGTGTTACTTCCAAATAAATGATGCATCTAGTGTCAGTTGTAAACACTGGCGGTAAATTTAAAATCTGAATGCATGTTCGAAGCGACATCTGCTTAGTTTTGTTTGTGTGTTAAATTGCGCTTTTAATTGGATGTTTTGAGTCATCTTTATATTTTTTATATGTAGTCAAAAAGTAAATAACATCAGTTTATTTTTTTTTTATAATTTTGTCATCAGCACTATCAAAATAATGAATTTCGGAGTCGCAATTATGTGTCGTAATATTATCCTCTGTGACTTATATTGCAAGAAGCACATAATGCATATTGCTCTTCCATCATCTGCATAAATAATAGTTTAGCACATTTTTTCAAAATATTATTATAAAATTACTTAGGTTTTTCATAAAAATAACTCCTAACCTCTCTATACTATTACAAATCGCGATGCCGCCACGAATAACAAGGAACACAAGTTGATTAGATAGAGATAGTAAACGGGTTGAATCTACCAACCCGCTAAAATAGCTGGGGCAGTAGGGTCAGTTAAAGGTTAGTTCCAGGTTACTTAAAGTGTGCCAAGTAACCTACCAGGTTACTTTAAAAATCCCAAATAAATACGGCCTATATTTTCCATTATCCAATGTTTATATACAATACAGACAAACGCCAGTGGCGGCCACGCCTTTCAAAATTATCATCAAATAGTAAAAACTATATGTTACTGAAATTTCTAATAATTTTTAATCTACATTCTCTCCATAAACCTCATTTATTCCTACACACGAAATCAGAAAGAATGGAAGCATAATACTGCCCTTCTTTTTATACGTAAATTCCACACAATTATTTATTATTATTATTTAAGTAAATAAATATATCATCACGCCTTTTACCCATTACTGGGTGTGGCACTCTGCCGAAGCAGATCTCGGTAAGTTATACATTTATGCGCGTGAAGTGCGGTTACCGGCTGTCAAATCGCAACCTCCAAAGATGTTAGTGGTGAGGGAGCCACAGGGGTAATTTTAAATTAGTGAAAATGATTGTCGTCTGTGGAGATCGAACCAGGGTTCTTAGAATTCACAGGCCGATTCGATACCACTGAGCCACTACTCCATATTTATTTTTTTTTGTTAAACTAAATCAAAAACTATGACAATCCGTGAAAGCACGGTGTTAAACTTCCTTATAAAGGAAATTGATTTCAGATGGGCATTGAGCGGTCCAGCCTGTCAACGCAGCAGCCGTGTTTTTGGGACATGGTCTTGGTTCGGAGGCTGTAGCGGTCGCAATTGCTTATAAAAAGGCTTCGAAATATTTGAAATTGTAGAGGAATATGTGCCAAATACAATGTAAAAAAAGTTAGTAATTTATTTACATTCCTGTACCCACAATTTATTCGTGAAAATTGCCTTTTTTTTAGTCTTCAAAGTGGTACCTACTCTTAAGCTAGATATGATTTTTTGAAATTTTGTAGGAGGTTTGTGACATCACAAGTATCTTTCATTCTCTTTTTTATTGTTTATTTTTTCTCGTAAAGTTTGTTAAAATATGACTGTTTGATGGCGTTATAACCTAATGCCTCTATTTCTTTTATAAGTTTTAAATAAATAAATAAATAAATTATTAGCGTTTTAATAGTAAAAATTTAGGATAATAAAAAATAGCAGTTTTTTTTCAATTACTTTACGTACTAGTGCGCAAAATTAAACTTTCCATCGGTTTCCAAGGTAATGTAATAGATATTTACATAACAAGTGCGCGAAGACATATTTTGCACATGAGCGCAATTTTAAAACATTCGCTTCGCTCGTGCTTTAATTTGCGCGAATGGTACAAATGACGTCTTCATGCACGAGTTTTGTACAATACATTTTGTAACGAGCAAAAATTATATAATTGACAGTGAGGGAATTTATAAAATTTGAAGCGTGAATTTATATTGACAGTTAAGTATGCCATGAATTGACATCTGTTATTTGAAAACAAATTCTTTATTTTTTCTCGTAAAGGTTATTAAAATATGTCTGATTGATGGCGTTATAAGCTAATGTCTCTACTTTTTTTATAAACTCCTTAAAAAATATGTGTATATAAGTACAAATAGCGTAGTAATAGTCCAAATTTAGAACCATAGAAATGCGTGTTTTTTCATTTACTTTCAAGCTCTAGTGCGCAAAAACAAACTTTCCGTCGGTTTCCAAGGTAATGTAAACCTTATTTTGAATGAAGATAGTACAAAAACGTTATTTTGAATGTTGCGAGTACAAAAAATACTTTTCATATTTAGTTTTGCTGCAAAATTTTTGCACATAAACAAACGAAATCAAAAATCAAAACAGTAAACACCTTAAACATTAAAATAATACGTATTTCATATTGTCAAATTAACATATTCGTATATTACGAAAATGCAAATAGAATATTCGTTCAGACAATTATTTTCAAAATCAACATCCCTAATACATACATACACTATAAAATTTTAAGTTCTTACAATTGCATGCTGGCATGATATTGAAAAATAAGCACGTGTATTCGCAGAAGAGCATTTACAATAAAAATTTATGATCGGCACAGTTCATTTTTGAATTGTACTTTAGGTTCAGGTTTACGGCGCTTTCACTTCAAATATAGATTGAATTGGTGAATTCGTATTCGTACTACGACTATAAAACTTTTCCCGATAGAAGAGCTGCTACTACTAATCAAATATTTTATCCATATAAATTTGATGTTTCTGTTGAGATTGTTTTTGCTATACATGTTTGTTTTAAATATACAGGATTGCCATATTTCGATGCACACAATTAAAATTCCTGTAACAGCTACGAATTAAGTTAGATTGAAATTTTTCTGCACCTTGGATGGAGCTTTTTAGCAGACTAATGGCCGTTTGCACCACTACCGTTTAAATTCTCGGTTTAACTAAGCTGAGTTTAAGCTAAGCCATGGTATAAATTTTTAGTGGTTTGCACGGGTAACATCTAACTGCGGTTTACTTAAGTCTTAGATGTTATGACAATATGTTTTAGGGGTCTAGGAAAATTCACCGAAAACAATTCACCGAAGGAGCAATTCACCGAAATACAATTCACCGAAAGACAGTTCATCGACATATGATTTACCGAAATGCTAATTAATTTTCCTTTACACTTTATCCAGCCTTATAAATGGCAGCAAAATGCAGGCGTATTTAAAAATAGAAAAATGATTCCTTTGTCATGCCTCATTTCATTTTTATAAAACTATATGTTTTACATTAATAACATAAATTATTTGCTGTGCCTCGTAATTACTCATGTATGTTATTCTTGTTGTAATTTGGAACTAGATGCTCTGTCCTCATAGCACAGTCTCTGTACTTTTTATGCATCGGTACGCCGTCTTGGCCGCACACGTACTGCTCTATTTGAATAAATCCTAATAACATATTGGCAGCGATGCTATTATTAGTACTATGCATGCGCGAGTGCAGTAATGCAATTAGAAACTGTCCCAGCTTAAACAAATTTTAGTCGATTCAATAATAATTACATTAACCCTGCAATAATTAACGATATTTAACGTAATGGATAATATTCAAAAGATTCGGAATTTACGGTAAGTATCCTTTTCTAAATGCCTGCATTTTTTTACCAGTTCTAAGGAACATTAAAAATACTACAATTTAATTATCATTTCGATGAATATGTTTTTCGATGAATTGTATTTCGGCGAATTGTTTGTTCGGTGAATTGTTACTTCGGTGAATTGTTTTTCGGTGAATTGTATTCGGTGAATTGTTTTCGGTGAACTTTCCGGCACCCATGTTTTAGGAGGATTATATCTTGTATGAATTTAGGAATTTTTGTATATTCTCCTAACATTCTAGTAACTTTGGTACTTTAAAGTTACACATTTTTGTTTACAATTCGTTTTGACTTTTCAAGCATGAGAAGTGAGCTGTTGTGTTTTCAAATTAATTATTGTTGTTTTGGTTGTATTTTGGTGTACATAATAAATATTACATTATAAAACACACTATTAATATTAAAATAAAATATTTTTTGTAGGTGGTGGGAAAAATATGCATATGTCATTTCTAGTAAATTATTACTTACTAATTATACGGAAATTCTAATTGATGTTCTACTAAAGTTAATAAACTATATACATTTACTTCTTTCATATATTTTTCTTATATGAATATTTTCTATAGCTCTTATGTCTTTTATATCATTGTCCATATCGTCAATATCAAAAAAGCCATTAATTTTCAAAGTAATTTAAAAGAAAAACACATTCACATATTTTCTTTCAAGGAGGTATTCGGCAACTGTCATGTAATTGTACTGTTAAGCCGAAGATGAAGTAGGGTTTAAGTTAAACTACAGACTGACCGTTTTAAACCTAACTTTAGTAACTGTGCAAATCGCTTAAAATTTTAACCTAGGTTTAAATATTAAACGGTAGTGGTGCAAATGGCATTAAAATCTTTGAGATAAGAAGAGTCAGGTTGTGACCAAGGATGCTGAAAGAAGGGGATACGGCATTAAAGTCAAGACTGTGAGGCTCGGCAGATTGACAGAGACAGAAGTATTATTTCCTGTAACGTGCTTAACCCCTGCTATTGCGTATGTGTCATAAAGAGATTTGAAATTTAAACAGGACAGAACAGAATCATTCTCCCTAAAAGATTATAAATTTTTAAAGGAAACTGAAATTATCAACGTTTATTATTAGTGTGATCTATCGATTAAAATAAATATTTGTAATTGTAATTGTTGAACAAGATTTACTATTAATAATAAATATAAAACCTGCTAATATGAAGAGAAAGTTTGAGAATAAATATCAAATTTATGTTTTTAAACAAATCAAAACTACAATTACTTCAACAAACATAAAAATATGTCCAATTCCACACAGCGCAACGATTGAAACACAAATGAACACCTCGTGGTTATGTTCACATACAACAACGTCCCCTGACAACGTCTAAACGCCACTTTTCTTACACATAAATTCAAAATATTTTGAAGAAGAAGAGATTTGGCTAAGCACAGTGCAGAAAAACTATTGTTGTCTCTTTCCCTTGCCCAAACCTCATTTCAAGCAATGCTACAGTATCGTAATGCTATATCCCCTCCTTTTAACGTCCTTGGTTGTGACTGAGTGACTCTAGAAGTGTTCACTTCTAACAGTGGCGTAAACAAGGGAGAGGGAGATTCGAGTCTGGACCCCCTTGACGATTTAAAAGTAAATATTTGTAATATAGAAATTCCATATGTATCCACTTACTTAAATTTTTCAGAATTAAAAATGTATTGTATGAAAAACAGTTATATTTCATATTTCATGCTATTATAATTTGTAAGTACCTAATGTACCAGGGAATGATTAGTCCGTGACCAAAGAAGCCTTATATTTAGGTAGTAACATTAATTAGTCCCATTAGTGGAAATTTACGTTGTTACAGAAGAATCAATGTTTTTACAACTGTTTCTCATTCTCTCAAGTCTTATTTATGTTTGCTACGCGTTAGTATAAGGTTCAATTATTAGTACCTACCTGATTATTTGAATGCTTTTTGTTTAAAACAACCAAAATATGTCTCAAAGAATTTGTTTTTGTAGATATAAGGTCTAAATTTATTTATTTTTAATATTTTTATTAAATAAACTATTTTTAAATGTATCTAATATTTTTTGTTTTATTATAAATAATATAAATAAATAATAAATATATGATCACGCCTTGTACCCATTACTGGGTGTGGCACTCTGCCGAAGCAGATCTCGGTAAGTGATATATTTATACGCGTGAAGTGCGGTTACCAGCCGTTAAATCATGGCCTCCAAAGATTTTAGTGGTGGGGAAGCCACAGGGGTAATTTTAAATTGGTGATAATGTTTTGTCGGCTGTGGGGATCGAACCAGGGTTCTTAGGATCCATAGGCCTACTTGATACCACTGAGCCATTACCCCATTAAATAATATAAATAACATATATTAATTTTGGACCCCACTCTCCTTTAAAATTTCTGGCTGCACCACTGACTCCTAAAATAAAATAAATAAATAAATAAATATATCATCACGCCTTCTAGTAGATGGCACCACGGGTTGCTCCTTAGCTCTCATGTCTTGTCTACCGACGTAGTTATTTTAACATCAGTCAGTTCAGCTTGTAAAAATATCACAGTTCACTAGTCCCTAGTTGGTCTAGTTGGATAGTTGATCACACCATACTGATGAGTCCCTAAAGGACGAAACGCGTCTATGGTTAAAGCTGAACTGACCAGCCGTTTGATGATGACCTGATAAGTTGATTCAAACGTGCTGTAAAAATTTTGGAATTTGTGACAAGTGATGGAAATTTTGTTTTCCTATTTTTCTTATTTTTTAAGACACAGTTCCACATCGTAATTGACTTTTTGTCTTTATTTTATTTAAAATATAACTTTTATTGTTAAAATATTTTCTACATATGACTTAATAATGAATCATATCCGATACGAAACGTCGTTATCGTTTTTTGTTAATCGTCAATAAAGCCAAGAATTCCACACAAATAGGAGAATATATTTATTTTTCCTCACAATATAATTGTTATTAGTTTGTAATACATTACTTTTCTTAAAAATCATATCTTATATTTGTGTAATAATTTAAGTAAACTTCGAACAGAAAAAAAAAAGAAAACAAATTGGAAATGAACAAAAAAGAGGAATTTGACAAAGTTGAAGTCTAATTTAAACTTTTGGACAATATTTTTGTTTGTTTCGAGTCTTATGTTTAAAGTTAATTTTAATGAGAAAACTATACAGTATTTTTCGGTATTTAAATGACTCGTAATCAACTGTTATAATTTTTTTTTTCATTTGACAATTTTTTGGGTTTTTTTGCGAAAAGGTTTTCATTTAATTTATTATTAATAGTTTAATGAATCACAAACATAATGGCGGAAAAAATTACTCACTTTGCATGCGATTTAAGCAAGATAATGTAAATTTTATCAAAAATGTAGGTTTACCACAAAAGATAACAAGCAAATGTACTAAAAAGCCAAACGCTAAAACTGCGTTGTAAACAATATTAAGTAAATAAATATACAGTGTGTACAACGAAATGCGCCTCATAAATTTATTATTTATTTATGGGGTGGCTAGCTCAGTGGTATGAAGTCGGCCTGTGGATCCTGAGAACCCTAGTTCGATTCCCACAGGCGACAAACAATTTTCATAATTTAAAAAACTACTCCTGTGGCTCCTCCACCACTAACATCTTTGAGGGCCGTGATTTGACGACTTGTAACCGCACTTCACGCGCAAAATATATCACTTACCGAGATCTGCTTCGGTAGAGTGCCACACCCAGTAATGGGTAGAAGGCGTGATGATATATTATTATTATAAATTTCACATAGAATTTCAAATATGTCTAGAAATTAGATCTCCTATACCCTTTGGAACAAAATACGACAAGAATAAAATGTTGCTCATAATGAAATGTTACTTCTAAAATGTTTAACTTTAACTTAAGGGCAGTAATAAGTTTTATAAATGTCTCTTTAGTTATGAAACAATAAAAACGTGTATCTAAAGAGTTTATAACACGAGCCACATACCCTATTTTTTTACAATTGCAAATTAAGTCAGCAAAAAAATGTAAAGGTTTATTAATTGTTTGAAAAGTAAGATATGCTATGACAAATTTAGGAAGCTAACTTCAGTCCGTACTTAAAATGTTAGTTGTTAACTTCACGCCGTGTCTAAAACGTTCGAAGCCACAGATTGTCAATAGCTGTATTCCATTTGCCAGTTGGTTTACTTAAATCAGTTCAAATAAATTAGACAACACGAGAAATGAACTAAATGAAGCAAATTGATGCATTTATTCGAGTGAATTACTTTAAAGTAAATTAGAATCAATAATTCTAGTACTGGAAATAAAGTTAACGAAGCAATCCAGCAAAATAAATAAGTGATCTAGTTCAGTAAATGTTAGATCTGATCCAAATGGCAAATGGAATGCGCCTATATTATGTAATTAAGATGTTATTTAGCGCAATGGAAACTAATACGTCAAAAAATTTAACAAAGAGTAGAAAATAGTATATTACGTAATAAATTTTGTACATGTTGCTTTACTTTAGGTTATATTTTCTACGACCGCAAATTAAGACAACAACAAAAAAAGTTAAGTTTTATTAATTATTTGAAAAGTGAGGTTAAGTTACAATATATCAGTTGTTAACTTCACGCCGTGACTAAAACATTCGAAGCCACAGATTGTCAACATGTGATTAAGCGTTATGGAAACTAGTACGCGTTAATCGTTATTTACGATACTAGTGCGTAAAATTAGTCTTTAATTACTAGCGGGTCCGAGTTAAAAAGCGAGCGAAGCGAATGTTTTAAAACTCGCGAGTGACTAATGATGCTTTACGTCTGAGTATCGCAAAATATTTTATCAAAACATCAACAAAAATAACGAAATTATTGAAGTAAATGTCATCCTTTAATACTGAACAAACTATGGTAAACAGTGCATAATAGCTATTTACATTACAAGTGCGCGAAGACATACTTTGCACACGAGCGCAATTTTAAAGCACGAGCGAAGCGATTGCTTTAATTTGCGCGAATGGTTCAAATGACGTCTTCGCGCATGAGGGAATGTATTAAATTTAAAGCGTGAATTTATATTGACAGTTAAGTATGCCATGATTTGACATTTGTTATTTGAAAACATATTGTTTTTTTTTCTCGTAAAGTTTGTTAAAATATGTTTGTTAGATATAAGCTAATATCTCTGTTTCTTTTATAAATTCCTTAAAATGTTTGTATATAAGTACAATTATCGTTTTAATAGTAAAAATTTGGAAAAATAAAAATGGGTGTTTTTTTCAATTACTTTGCGCACTAGTGATAAAACTTTTCGTTGGTTTCCAAGTAATGTAAACCTTATTTTGAATGATACGAGAGTTGTATTCAATTTGCCATTTGGTTCATTTAAATCAGTTCAGATAAATTAGACAACATGGCTAAATGAACTGAATTAAGCAAACTGATGCACTTATTGGGGTGAATTACTCCAAAGTAAATTAGAATCTGTGATGCTAGTACTAGAAATAAAGTCAGCGAAGTAACCCAACGGAATAAATAAGTGATCTGGTTCAGTAAATATAAGTTAGATTTGATACAAATGGCAAATGGAATACGCCTGAGTACAAAATAGCTATTTAACCACTCGTTGCTGGGCAACCCATGACTAAGGTAATCTTGTTATTAAACAATCTTTTTCAACATGTAAACAGCGAAGTAAAAGTCAATTTTACACACGGTCGTAGAGAAATGACATTTTATAACGGGAATAGAAAAAAAATGTGTTTAGCGCCCCCGAGTAATTGTGCTCAAAATAGACATTTCGTGCACTAAAGAACAGTTGCACCAACAAAACTTAAATTTTAAACTAAGTTTACATCAATAAAAACACATCGAATGTTTGTCAGCAATATAAATTATTTCATATAACATTTCTCTCCGATTTGCTTTTATTAATTGGTACAACTGACTATATTAATAACTATTTGAACATACTGTATAATTTGTAAAACTTACATTGATGTCCTTCCTGAGCTCCAAAACTAATCAACATTTTGGCCAACGGTCGGTTGTTACTCAACACAGCGACATCTAATGCTGACAATCCATCACTGTTCAAACTGCAAAACAAAACAACAATTAATCCAATTTATTAATTACTTAATTCACTCTTATTTACTTTCTAATTTCAGAGCGAAAATACTTGTTTTCAATTAGAAACTTATTGAAAAAACATTCAACGTTAGAAAACACGATATGATTGAGTGAGTCCACCATTGTTACTGAAATTTATTATTATTAATAGTTGGAAAGATATTATTGTGTTAACCATGATACGGTAAAAAAGATAATGACATCTAGCGCTCGGCAGCCGATTATTTGTTGTCACATAAAAAGTAAATAGAAACCAAAGGAAGTAACATGTGACGTGAAATATTACTATTTTTATTTTGACATTTCCTTTAGAAGAAAAGGATTTACGTTGCTCATTCATTAGTTTTATATTTAGCAAATTATCTTTTTATCTACCGCCTCAGATGTAAGATTCATATGCAAGACTTCAGGACAATTATTACGTCAGTAAATTGGTTTGTGGTAGTATAGCCGAATTTACGAACACAATTTCCTCGATCCATCGAGGAAATTTTGTAATAAAAATGGAGTGCTTACATTGTTATTTAAGTATTAAGGGTCAGAGCTGGACAGTAGCTAGCTACATTTGTAGCTTAGCTACTAGCTTAGCTACGTTTACCTTAGCTGTAGCTTAGCTAAATGTACAAAAAATATAGCTATAGCTTGTAGCGAACTATTTTTTGTTTCTACTAGCTTAAAATATTGTTATAATAACTGTAACTACTTTTAAAGCTACTTTTTGTAGCCCAAAGCTACTTTTTCTAGCTTAAAGCTACCACTGTTCATTAAGAAATACCGATTTATTTTTGTTTTGTGTTTGAATTGCACCTTCTTTATTGTTTTCTATAATTGTAGCATAACAAGTTACTATATAGTGTAAAATCTATTTTCAAACGACCACTTATGAACGTAACCATAACAACATCATAAACTACTATAGAAAGTTGAACATAACATACTGATATGTTAGGATGTATAACGTACACTTCTAACATAGGAGGTGAAGTTCCACTGATTGACAACAGATGGCGTTACGATGAAAGAAAATAGTAAAATAAATGAAAAGTATTTGTATTATTATTTAAATCGAAGTTTTGGCAGATTTCTCAACACATTTGCACAGCTAAATCTTATTTTATTAAATTAATTTACTTATTTACTAATATTCTAGCATTATTTAATATTTTGACATTACGGTTAGTACAGTTGGTATCACAATACATAACCTCAAACGTCAAACGTCAACGCTTCCCTACAAAAACGCATCAGCTGTCAAAGTGTAACAACATTGCTCTTGTAAACTGTTTTTAGAAATATTTTGTGGTCGTCTGAAAAATAGTGTACAAAACTCGCTCGAAAGTGTGATAACTGTGCTCGTGTAATTAAATCACTCGGCGCTTCGCGCCTCGTTTTTCAATTTGTACACTCGCACGTTATCTTACACTTTCGATGCTTGTTATGTAAATATCTATAACATATTTTATTTTTCACTTGTTCTTAACCTATCTTAATTTTGTGTTAAATATTAGATGAACTAAACATTGAATGTTTAGGAGTCTTCTGTTAATGTGACTGATCATATGACAATGGCAAATTTAATTAATTCACAATAATTGAAAAAGTACCTTTAAAATTTAACAGCTACTTTAACGAAAGCTTTTAGCTGTAGCTTAGCTACATTTTACAAAATGTAGCTTATAGCTGTAGCTCAGCTACTTTTTTAAAGAATAGCTGTAGCTTAGCTACTTTTTTTAAGTAGCTTGCCCAGCTCTGTTAAGGGTAGTAAGTGCATCCTATCGATTGAGAATGATTACATTCGATACCGGTATGATACTGGCTTATATTAAAATTTAGAAATTTTATTTGATTTTTTTTGACATTTTACAATTTTCATCGAGTCGGCCTTTGGATTCTGAGAACCCTGGTACGATTCCCACAGCCGACAAACATTTTCACCATTTTAAAATTACCTCAGTGACTCCCTCATCACTAACATATTTGGAGGCCGTGATTTGACGGCTGGTAACCGCACTTCACGCGCATAAATATATCACTTACAGAGATCTGATGTTGAAGAGTGTCACACCCAGTAATGGATAAAAGACGGGATGATTATTTATTTATTTTTTACAATTTTCAGTTGTCTGTGACATTTAAAATATATTTTGATAGTTGCTATGTTATCACGGAGGAAAGTTTAATTTTTATTTACTTATTGATTCCTGATCGGTAGGTAATTACTTACCGATCAGTAATTTATAAACAAAGTCTTCTATTCTGTAACTGAATAATTATCTATTACTGATCGATAAATTAATGACAAACGCTATTTTTCATGATTACTCTATAAATGAACATCACTTCGACTTTCTGGCTAAAATTATTATTTGTTCTTTCTATTTGATTTTTATGAAATTTGTTCTCGTATGTAACTGGCATTATTAAAAATTGAATTTTTGAACCACACATGGAATATGTTTGCTCACCCAGTGGCGTACCTGAGGGTGAATAGCTACATATTTCAACGCGACTGATAAAGTAAATGACTAAACACAAATTATGTTTTAGGTTCTATAGAAGTTATTTATTTATTTAATTTATTTAAGTAATTAATGTCAGCAGCAATACGCTGTTATACACATATCTAAGGATTTACATTTCGTGCGTAGAATTTCTAAGTAAAATTTAACAATTCATAACATAATCATATATTTATATTTGTGTATAGATGATGATCCAATCTCCTTTTGAATACTGCAATAGTTCTGGCATTTCTGCATTCTTGTGGCAGAGCGTTCCAGTCGTTCACCACTCGATTGGTGATGAAATTAAACCTCTGCTCAATTCTTGTTCTCTCTTTCCTTAATCTCATCATGTGGCCTCTCAATCTCGGATCAGTTGATCGTGTGAAGATGTCTGAAAATTCAGGAACATTGTACAGTCCATTCAATAACTTGAAAGTTTCGATCAGATCAGCTCGCCGTCGTCTTTGTTCCAGGGTCATCATTGTCATTCGGCTGCATCTTTCTTCATAGGATACACCTCGAAGCTCTCTTGGAATTTTCGTTACTATTCTCTGAATTTTTTCTAGTGCCTTTTTATCTTTCTCGAGATACGGGGACCATATGACGTTGGCGTACTCCAGAATTGGTCTTATGTATGTCGAGTGAATTTTCTGGACAGCAGTTGTACTGAGAGACGAGAAAGCTTTGCGAATCAGGTATAGGGTCATGTTTGCCCGCTTACTCACCGCATTAACTTGGCTTTCCCATTTCAGATCATCGCTCACTAGTACACCTAAGTCACTTTGTGTTGTTGTTGCTTTTACTTCCTCTGTTCCAATGTGGTATCTGAGTCTGGGGTTATTCTTGCCAACATGCATGACGGTGCATTTTTGTTTATTTAATGGGAGTAACCATTTCGAAGACCAGTCTTCAATTAGACACAGATCCAATTGTAGCTGGTGGTGGCTCTCACGAGGATTTGCGAATATTTTGGTGTCATCTGCATAACAATTCCATTCAGAAGAAAGTTCTTCCCCTAGGTCACATGTATACAAAATGAATAGTAGAGGTCCCAGGACTGATCCTTGTGGTACTCCACTCGTTACAGCTCTTGGTGTTGATAAAATGTCTCCTACTCGTACTTGGAATGTTCTGCCGCTGAGATACTCTCTAATCCATTTCAGAAGTTTTCCTTCTATTCCCAGGGACTGCAGTTTATGTATCAGGCGCTTGTGTGGAACTTTATCAAATGCTTTTGCATAATCCAGGTATATAATATCCATAGGCTGTCCCCTATCCAAGGCTGCGGTCCAAGCGTCAAGTGAGCTGACCAGGTTCGTCACAGTTGATCGTCCCGGGACAATAATAAATAAATATATATTATCACGGTAAAAGTCCATTACTGGCTGTGGCATTCTGCCGTAGCAGCTTTCGGTAAGTGATATATTTTTGCAAATAAAATGCAGTTACCTGTGGTCAAATCATCCCCCCCATGATGTTAGTTGAGGAAGGTGCATAGAGGTAATGAAACGTGACAAAAATCAGTTGTCGTCTACGGGAATCGAACTCGAGTTTTTAATTAATTAATAGGTATTTATTTATGTACTAAGGGTGAAAACAGGCGTTTCTGGCCCGCGGCATGATTATTAGCACGAGGCGCAAAGCGCCGAGAGCTAATAACATACTGAGGGTCAGAAACACTAATTTCACCCGTGGTACATGCAATATTTTATGTACAACAGAAAACATTTAATTTTAGATATTAAAATAAGTATATTTATATGTCAAAATGACATTTTTCAGAATAAAGTTTTCACAATAAACAAAAATTGTAATTTTGTTTATGTATCCATAGCAAACAATAAAAATTAGTTTGTTTACTTTTGTATTGTGTGAAAATGTATTGGCTTGTACTCCGCCTGATGTAAAAGAAGCTGCGAATAATACGATTCTGAAATTATTGCCGTTAATTTCAAAACAACTATATTTAAAAAAATCTACTTCGAATTTTGTGAAAGGTGCAAAGCAAAGAAGATAAGTAGTTACACCGAAAACATACTTTTGGCGTATTTCTCCATCATATCATGTACAAACAAACCATCTACCTTATGGTCCTTTTATTCAATGTTAAAATTAATAATTTCAATTAACAATAAGACATCAGTAAATTTCCAAAATTAAAAGAATAAATAAAATAATAATAATATTAGTACTTTGTATAGGTATATAGGGCCAAAAAAAGTATTTTAAGGCCCTAGGGCGAAAAAGAAGCGTTTAAGCCCGCTTTTAGGGCTAATACACATACTTTTCGGCCCGGTTGTGCAAAAAATAAATTAATTAGATTTTGATATTTATAAAGCCTATCCTGCACTCTAATACAAACAATTCTTGCCAGTTTGTGTGTCGTTTTTAATGATTTTGATAAAACTTGGAATTCTATTTTTATTTTTTATTTTTGCCTCAGAAAACGATATTGTGATAAAACATATTTCAGAAAATTTATTTAATGTTGAAAGAAAATTGGGGAGAAAATTCATGAAAATTTTGTTCTTCAAAATATAGATACTCGTATGTGAGTACTTTAGCGCAATGTAATTTGACCCAAAAACAACTCTATATCACCAACTGTTTTCGAGATATGAGGGAAAATTCGAAAGAAAATGGCAAACAAAAATTGTTTTTTTTATCTTTGTCTTAGTTTCTTGTTTCTCATTTAGAATTTCTTATCTCCTGTTATTTGCAGAGCGAAGCTTAGTCTATCAAATATTAGGAAATAATACATACAATAAGTAAATTGTTTTACGGCCGTAAATCCGATTACTTACTATAATAATTTTTATAGTTGATATATTATTGGATGGCTAGCTCAGTGGTATGAAGTCGGCCTGTAGATCCTGAGAACCCTGGTTCGATTCCCACAGGGGACAAACAATTTTCATAATTTCAAAAACTACCCCTGTGGCTCTTCCACCACTAACATCTTTGGGGACCGTTATTTGACGACTGATAACCGCACTTCACGCGCAAAATATATCACTTACCGACATCTGCTTCGACAGAGTGCCACATCCAGTAATGGATAGAAGGCGTGATGATATATTTATTTATTTTATATATTAATTTCTCATAATAGAAAAGATTATAAATATTATTCTTAAATAAATTTTGTATTTGAAATATGTTTCGGAACCATTTTGAATAATATAAAATAAATATATGATCACGCCTTTTACCCATTACTGGATGTGGCACTCTGCTGAATCAGATCTCGGTAAGAGATATATTTATGTGAGTGAAGTGCGGTTACCGGTCGTTAAATCACGGCTCCCAAAGATGTTAGTGGTGAGGGAGCCACAGGGGGTAAATTTTTAAATTGGTGAAAATGTTTGTCGGCTGTGGGGATCGAACCATAGTTCTTAGGATCCACAGACCGGAACGATACCACTGTGAATAATAAATAAAACAAATTAAACTTTTCCCTTACACCAAAATGGTAGTTTATTAATTTGATTAAACAAAATATATAACTTTAAAAGTGCGCTTTGCATTACAGGAAATGTAATATTAAACTTTCCAGTAGTTTGAATGTTTGAAAAAATAAATAATGTACAAACTGAAAGTTAAATATATCATGTGTGATATCGCTTTAATATTTAAAATAAATATCATGTACTTCTCGTAGGTCTGACATGCATGCGTGCTAAAACATTGATACAATTTAAAAGTTCTACTTTTTTCTGCTCATAAATTATAACTTTTTGACATATTTTATTATTTTGTAATAAAAATAGCATGAATTTCATATTAAAATTTAATGAAATTGACATATAAAAAAGCCTATTCTTATATGCCTCTCGAAATCGTTTTTAATATATTTTTTTTTGGTAAATAAATATAATTCATTTATCACTGAATGTCATAAAACAAGCATTTACTTTTGTCAAGATTTATGATACAAAATATTAAATCTAAAAGATTATATGGACATAATATATTTTTTCCGACGAAGGGTCGATATAGGCCATGTCAGAGGAAAAGGCAATTTTTGCGTCATTAAATTCATTTGATATAAAAAACTTACTCAATATACAATAATGTATTTTGTTTTTCTGCCTTTCAATTATGACGTAATTGTTTTTCGGTTTCCCATCTTTATCTCACTTTTTAGTGATAAGAAAATCAACATACATAATTGCACACCGTTTTGCTCTTAAGGTAGTACTAGTGCGATGGTGGCACCATCGGTCGTCGAATGGCGAAACTGACGCTCAAAAAAACAAAAAAAAAGAATAAAAAGTGTTTTATACCTATTATTTGAATATCATGAATTCATAAATTTATAATGGTACGGTATTTGAAAATTCACTAGACCAACAACTGTCTAGTGAATTTTCAAATACCGTACCATTATAAATTAAGATCCTTCATTTTTCGTTAAAAACAAGAATTTTCATGTTATCCATTACTAAACGATAAAAATCTTTCTCATTTTGATACAATATACGTGGATAGTTCTAGAACATCATATTAGTTTTTCAAATGAAACTGCAATTTTTTAGAGGTACACAAACAATATATTTGCGATTCTGAATAACGATCGCCATAAGAATTAAACTTTACAAGCGAATATATTTGCTCACAAACGATGAATGTGTTTCATATTTTAAGGTACTACTAGTGTGACGGTGGCGCCATCGGTTGTCGGGTGGCGAAACTGACGCTCAAAAAAATATAAAAATTTAATAAAATAAGTGTTTTATATTATATTTTATATTATGATTTGACTATCATGAATTGTTCACATTCTTAATTTTTCGTTAAAAACAAGACTTTTCATGGCTATATATACATTACTAAACGATAAAAAACTTTCTCCTTTTGATACAATATACGTGGATAGTTCTAGAACATCATATTAGTTTTTTAAATGAAACTACAAATTTTTAGAGTTACACCAACCAAATAAGTGCGATTCTGAGTGATGATCGCCATAAGCCCCGTGTATAAGAACTCAACTTTACATGCGAATATCTTTGTTTACAGACGGTGAATGTGTTTCATATTTTAACAGGATGCGTATGACTATCCCATGTTTACGTGCGCCAAATTTCATTCAGATCTGCAAAAATGATTTTCATGCTAGAACTACTTTAAGTTCTGTAGCTAAGTATCTAGAATCCAGTAAAATACGAGCTTTGGTGTCCAGTTAAAATTGCAATAAATGTTATAATAATTGTTAGCAGTTTGTAAGTTTCTGACATAAAATTGATCACTTTTCTTTTGTCTAATGCCAGGTTTTTATTATATTTGAGTTTGAATTCATAAAATTTAGATAAACTTGAAGCGAACAAATGAAAAAATTGTAACGAAAAAAGAAAAATTGGCATTAGACAAACATGTGGGCAATCGTAAATTATTGAACATATTTTTTTCCTACATCGCGTTTACGAAGTGAATTTTGTACAACTGTTTTAGGTAAAAACGTTACTATAAAATTCAATTGTGTACTAATGTTTGTGGGGATATTTTTGTATAGTTGTTAAGTTGTCTAAATCTATCACTTTAAATAAATAAAATAAATATATCATCACGCCTTCTACCCATTACTGGGTGTGGCACTCTGCTTAAGCAGATCTCGGTGAGTGATATATTTTGCGCGTGAAGTGCGGTTACCAGTCGTTTAATCACGGCCCCCAAAGATGTTAGTGGTGGAGGAACCACAGGGGTATCTTTTGAAATTATGAAAACTGTTTGTCGCATGTGAGAATCGAACCAGGGTTCTCAGGATCCACAGGCCGACTTCATACCACTGAGCTAGCCACCCCACAAAAGTTTTTAAGTTGTCTAAATCTATCACTTTAGCTGTCATTGCTCAGCTCATTTAAAATTATTGCTATTATTATTACATTAAACTGCAAAACACTTCTTTATACAAAATTTAAGTTATTTTGTTTTATAACATAATCTAAATAATTATTAACTGACGAAAAATTCAATAGACCATTTTAAAAATGTCCGCGACCTCTAGGTGTTTATTTTTTTAACTAATAACTTAGTGCCGCCAAATGGCGGCGAACGAGATATTTCAAAATGAATTTAAGTACAAAGTAAGTGAAATGTTTATAGTAAAAATGCAAACTTATTGTAACATCAAAATAAATGAAGTATATTTATCAGTTATTTATAAATTATGTTAATACGATTCTTTTCTTCTGTTTACATTTTGAGGAAAACAGTGAAATGAAATGTTTCTTGTTTTTTTTAAATTATTATTACAACCCTGTACACAGCATATAGTACTCGTCATAATTACTATTATTAAATACTTTTCAATGAAGAAACAAATACTAACCAACAAAAATAATCGAACTGTCACTTGTCAAAACATAAACAAAGATGAGTATACGGCACAAACTTTTTTTATCTCCGTCTAACGTTTGCACATGCGCAATGAATTTTTAAAATGGTATATTGTACTGAAATCAGTGTTGCCAGTGTACTGATTTAAGCTGGAAATGTACTGACACTGATCAATATTCAATAAATTTGGCGGCATTATTTAAAATCATATTATTATTGTTAGGTTTAGAAACGATTATTACTATTCGCACTTAGCGATCCATAATGAACTCAAATAAAAGATAATCTATCAGCCATGTTTATATTTTCAGAGTAATACTGACATTTGATAAGTCATGGCCAACTTCACTGAATTGCGCTTCGCTTATTATGGCCGTTTCATTCCATCGTTTTGCCATATAAAAATTTGTCGTGAGTTTTTTACAGTTTTGGTACGTCAAGTAATGCCATCTAGTGCTTTTTATTTCTATTAAAGGAAAGTGACAACGCTGTTAAGTTACAAAAACAACCTTAAAACGTTTGAAAACTAAAGTTTATGTGATCAAACAAAATACATTTAATGGAACTGGGTATTTTATTTATACATTCAATATTATTAAATATCATGACTAGTATTCTGAGCTTTCGACTAAAGTGACTAGCTAGTCTAGACTAAGTGAATTTTATTTGGCAACGTAGCATTATCTGTCACTTCAGGTAAATGATCCCGCCATATTGTCTACCCATTTAAAATGTTTTAAGTGTTTATAGGTCAAAAGAAGGAAGTATTATTGAATTATTGGTGCCAACGGTTAGTATTTTACTGTAAAGATCGTATGATAATAAATATACAATGACTAGACTTGTTTTTAGGATTATTTCAATCAATGCAAGAGGCAGTATTTTCAAATTTAATTACGACATATCTCGTCAGAGGCGCTAGTTGACGTGCCCGCTCTGTAAATTTGAAACTAGGAATTTTAATGACATATGAAACGGCCATAATAAGCGTAGCGCAATTCAATGAAGTTGGCCATGGATAAGTAATACAGTAGTGACATCTATACTACATTATGTAAAATTATATCAGTGCATCGAAAGCGAAAAATTTGACTATTTTGAATAAAAAACTGAATTTTTTGACGTATATAGTATATAATTTGTACTGATAATATACAGTGGAGTACTGATGTACTGATATTTTGTCAATTGTACTGATAGGAACAATCCTGCTAACAAATAAATGTCAAAATAAATTAAATTTCACATGTTTATTGAATCTGTTATTATTATTTTTTAAATAAACATTTTGAAATAAAAGTAAATGAATGCGATATAGAAAAAATAATATGAAAAACATATGTTACAATGACCAATTGTAATATTCGTACTCTGTATAACTCGCCTGCGACTCATTACGTAGACTGTACTTATATTACAATAAGGGTCATTGGAGCACTTGTTTTTCAATACACTATTTTGTTTCAAAAATTTTAAGTTTAAAGTTAATTTGAATTGCTATTTGATATTTGGACGACTAGTAGACAACCGCCATAATTTCTAATGTACATAGGAACAAACTAAAAATTATTTTATAATTTTACTTACCTATTGACATCGACGTCTGTTGATTCTAATATCGTGCGGGCTTTTTCCAAATGTCCATGTTCTATTGCTGCAAATAGAGCTAAAACAAACAAAAAACAGGCATTTTAATTATAAATCTGATATTGCTTTCCTCATTTTTTTTTTTAATATTTATTAATTTTTATTTATATAAATAAAAATTGGTAACTTAAATTCACTTCAACTTTAGAAGAATCTACATCTAGAACAAAATTTAAAATTATACTTTGAGTCGACTTGAAATTCAATAAATGTCAGCGCGAAAAACCTATACAGATGTTAAGGGAAAAAAGGATGAAATATGTTGGGTGCCGGTAAGTTCACCGAAAACAATTCACTGAATACAATTCACCGAAAAATAATTCACCGAAGTAACAATTCACCGAACAAACAATTCACCGAAATACAATTCATCGAAAAACATAGTCATCGAAATTATAATTAAATTGTAGTATTTTTAATGTTCTTTAGAACTGGTAGAAAAATTTAGGCATTTAGAAAAGGATACTTATCGTAAATTCCGAATCTTTTGAATATTATCCATTACGTTAAATATCGTTAATTATTGCAGGGTTAATGTAATTATTATTGAATCAGCTAAAATTTGTTTAAGCTGGGACAGTTTTTAATGACATTACTGCACTCGCGCATGTATAGTACTAATAATAGCATCGCTGCCAATATGTTATTAGGATTTATTCAAATAGAGCAGTACGTGAGCGGCCAAGACGACGCACCGATGCATAAAAAGTACAGAGACTGTGCTATGAGGACAGAGCATCTAGTTCCAAATTACAACAGGAAAAACATACATGAGTATTTACAAGGCATAACAAATAATTTATGTTATTAATGTAAAACATATAGTTTTATAAAAATGAAATGAGACATAACAAAGGAATCAATTTTCTGTTTTTAAATACGCCTGCATTTTGCTGCCATTCATAAGCCTGGATAAAGTATAAAGGAAAATTAATTAGCATTTCGGTGAATTGTATTTCGGTGAATTGTTTTTCGGTGAATTGTATTTGGTGAATTGTTTTCGGTGAACTTTCCTAGACCCCAATATGTTAGTCTGAATCATGAACATTGGTCTGCAAATAAATAGTTTTAAACCAATGAAACTTAAATTTTAAAGTTGATATACCGAACCAAATGTTCGCTAGCAATAAACTATAGCTATTCGAAATGATCTATTATTTCCATTTTCTTTTATTTATTTAAATTTAAGTATCAGCGATACAATAGCAAACCTTAAAAGAAGTCGATCTGCTTCTTTACTCTGACATGAAATACATGCTAAATAAGTATTGTACATTATGTTTCTCAAAAAAGTTTTAGTTAATCCTGAATTTTGAATTAGCTAATTTTATTTTAGTCCGATTTTAAAAAGTTAATCCAAATCATTTTCCGAAAACCAAGTGATAACAAGATTATATTAGAGTTTTTGAGAATTGAGCTGTTAGATGATATTCCAATTTAAGTTTACTTTCAAATTATTAAAATCAAGTTCAATTCATATCCCATATTAAGGTGAAACGTGCGTCTAATTGAGTCTGAAGATAGAACAAAATATTATTATCATGGGCGCCACAGGGGAGGGAATCCAATGGGTCAATTCAACTTTTAACTTAAAAAATATGTATAATAAATAATATATTTCATTTATAATTAAAATAATAAACCCTAGCACGTTTATCCAAAATATGCTTTAGGATTTGGAGGAAATATATTTTTAGTTTCTTTTGTTATAATTCTTTTTATTTAATACTTGCATGACTAGTTACAGTAAATTCGCTGGTACCCGAAATATATACACCATCAGTTTACGAGACAAGTGATGGAAAATTTTTTCCTATTTTTTCTTATTTATTAAGACTCAATTCCACATCGCAATAGACATTTTGTCTTTTGTTTTATTTCAATGTCAAGCAGTTTGCGATTTTGTCGGTAGATGGCACCACGAGTGGCTCCATAGCTCTCATGTCATGTTACCGTTGTAGATAGGTTAACATCAGTCAGTTCAGCTAAGTCGGTATCACAATCCACTATTTCCTAGTTGGATAAATGATCGCACCATACTGATGAGTCCGGAAGGACGAAACGCGTCTATGGTTAAAGCTGAACTGACCAGCCGTTTGTTGATGACCTGAGAAGTTGATGCAAACGTGCTGTAAAACCTCTGTGGAATTACGAGACAAGTGATGGAAAATTTTTTCCTATTTTTTCTTATTTACCATCAGTTTAATTTTAATCTTCGTTAAGCATAAAATACATACATACATACATATCTTCACTCTATATCCTAACAAATGGGGTAGCACGAACCCTAAAATCACTCATAAAACATTCACTCATCACACCCATCAAACAATCAGCCCTCGTCAAACATTATCATCCAAACACACCACCCTCATTTCAACCACATTCATAGATCACTCTATATAAACTCATTCATTTATTACACTCGAAATCATTATCACACAACAAACCTTCAATCACATCATTCCTATTCACTTATCATTCATTTTCTTTCTTCAACGTACATAACATATGCATAAAACATCTCAAATTGCTTACGCTTACTCCTAACAACGAATCTAATAACAAAACTAACAACGAATCTACAAAGATTAGAAAAGATGAAACCGATAGCCTGCACTTGTATATGAAAGAAAAGTCCACACAATGCAGTAACTGAAAATGAAACAAAAAGATTAGAAAGGAAGGGAGTATCGTCCTGTGTTTGTTTTTGAAAGTGAATTTCACACAATTGCTGTTAAACACTCTACATAAGAACTGAAAACGAATTAAAAGATAAGAAGGGAAGGGAGTGTCGCTCTACGCTTATTTTTGAAAGTGAATTTCACACAATGGGGGATTCAAGTGGTAGAGCTTTATAATATATATTTATTAAAATAAATTCATGACCGTACATCATATTTAATACAATATAAAATCATACCATAAATTATATCTTTATTGCTGAAATATGAAAGTTAAAGTTGAATAATTTAAAACGTTCGCACTGCCATATTGCAATGACGTAGTTGCATTAAGCCAATCACAGAGCTTTGTCTGAAACGTTTGTCGGTGCTCAAGAAGACGAAGAAGAAATAAGCATTCAGCATTCTACGATTCTACCAATGACGTATAATACTAGACGAATTATGTCGTATTCAAGTCAATGCAGTGTTGTGAAGCAGAGAGGAATGGAATAACTTGTTGGTCCGCCGGATGCGCGGCAAAGAGCGAGTACACTTTGATGTAAGTTGCTCCTTGCCGCGCACCCGCCTCACACACCAGTTATTCTATCCCTTTCTGACTCACAACAAACGCCGATGTTATCCGTCTAGTTATGTTTTGTCTGAGGATTCTACTGACAACGACAAGTTACGTGTTATTTATCTCTGTCTTATCTGTCTCTCTTTAAGCTAAGATGCAACTACGTCATATTCATTTGTTTCGAAAGTTTAAATATTTTTATCATGCTTAATACAAGTTTTTTAAAAAACTATAAAAAATTTCGGTATAATTATGTTATTACGTAGATTGATATATAAAAAATTCAAAAAAGTCTTGAAAGGCCCATTGCATGTAAACACTCTAATGACATTACTAAACAACAAAACTAAAATCTAAAATCCTGCGCTTTTCTGAAATCATAAGATTCATTCCGCAATTAATCTTCGCCAAACATTCCTATCCTGACACTCCACTTTAGCTTCATCCACATTCATAATTCCTTTCATACAAGCACGTTTGTTATTAAGATTTGATATTATTAATTTAATATAGATTTAAAATTTAATTAGTATTATTGCAATCGTTCTTTAAATACGTCAGTTTTTAAAACTTTTTTTCTATGAAATGCAGCTAGTTCTGATAAAACGGATTGTACCTTCAGAAAGACCGCAATCTAAATTGAATTATAAGAAACGATACTTCACTAAATTTAGAAGGAAGCGAATTGTATAGAAAACAGACTCCAATTACTTAAACAATTTATCCTAATTACTTTTCTTACGATTTCTATTTGCTCTTAAGAAAAAGAAGAGCTGAAAATACGTTAAGTAAACATCCAAAAATTGTTTTGATTACTTTTGTAAATAAAATAATAATTATAACAAACATAGCGATAATTCTGTTAAATAAACATGGAAGCTTGTAAACAAAAAATGTAAATAATTATGAGTGACATCTATTAGCGTATTAAAAAAACAAGAAAACGAAATGTTTGATTGTTGAATTATCGCTCAATATTTGTTTATATTATTTATAAATTTACTTAATAGTTATTTTTCTTTGTATAACAATTGAAACGTAAATATTTTGAACAATTTTTTTCATTAGAACTAAACAGTAATATTTATTTAGTTACGGTTTTATTTTCTTAAGTAATTTGCAAATTTATGTTGCAAGAAATCTTTCCGGTTGAAAGTAAAATTTATGCAATATTTCTAAACAATAATTTGTTGAAAATCTAATTTAAAATTTAAAACAGAGATATTTTTAGGATGTTGTTCTTGGCAAACCAAATGTTTAAAATATATAAGAATTGTAGAAATTAGTAACACATGTGTGCGCGTAAAATAATACATAAAATTATTAGGTAGTTCAGTAATTAAAATTAAAATTAAGTTAGTTGCAGTATTTAATTATCTAAATATTATTTATAATATGTAGGTTGACAACAAATATTATATTGAGGACCAGTTTTTCAATCACCGATTAATTTTAAACATGTTTGGGGACCGTGATTTGACGACTGGTAACCGCACTTCACACGCAAAATATATCACTTACCGAGATCTGTTTCGGCAGAGTGCCACGTCCAGTAATGGGTAGAAGGCGTGATGATATATTTAACACTAAAAGTTATATTTTAAAATTGAAAAATAAAATAAAATAAGTCATTTTAGGAGTCAGTGGTGCAGCCAGAAATTTTAAAGGGATGAGAGGTTCAAAATTAATATAGTTTATTTATATTATTTAATGGGGTAATGGCTCAGTGGTATCAAGTCGGCATGTGGATCTTAAGAACTCTGGTTCGATCCCCACAGCCCACAAAACATTTCCTCCAATTTAAAATTACCCCTGTAGCTCTCCCACCACTAACATATTTGGGGGCCGTTATTCTACGGCTGGTAACCGTACTTCACGCGCATAAATATATCACTTACCGAGATCTACTTCGGCAGAGTGCCACACCCAGTAATGGGTAGAAGGCGTGATGATATATTTAACACTAAAAGTTATATTTTAAAATTGAAAAATAAAATAAAATAAGTCATTTTAGGAGTCAGTGGTGCAGCCAGAAATTTTAAAGGGAGGAGAGGTTCAAAATTAATATAGTTTATTTATATTATTTAATGGGGTAATGGCTCAGTGGTATCAAGTCGGCATGTGGATCCTAAGAACTCTGGTTCGATCCCCACAGCCCACAAAATATTTCCTCCAATTTAAAATTACCCCTGTAGCTCTCCCACCACTAACATATTTGGGGGCCGTTATTCTACGGCTGGTAACCGCACTTCACGCGCAAAATATATCACTTACCGAGATCTGCTTCAGCAGAGTGCCACACCCAGTAATGGGTAGAAGGCGTGATGATATATTTATTTATTTATTTAATCATGATTAACATTAATCGAGAGTAAACCGGCGATTGCAAAACTGGCCCTTAAACTGATTAATAAAATTAACATAACATAATTAAAATAAATTTACATGTTCCCAATATCCTGATATTATTTAATTCTACGTGCAAACATGTAAATATAATTATAAATATTAGATAAAATTATTTGTTTAATATTTTAAATAAATGTTTAGAATAAATAATAAATATTTAGCAGATATTGGCTAGCTCAGTGGTATGAAGTCGGCCTGTGGATCCTGAGGTCCCTGGTTCGATTCCCACAGGCGACAAATTTTCATAATTTGAAAAAGCTATCCCTGTGGCTCCTCCACCACTAACATGTTTGGGGGCCGTGATATGACGACTGGTAACCGCACTTCACGCACAAAATATATCACTTACCGAGATCTGCTTCAGCAGAGTGCCACACCCAGTAATGGGTAGAAGGCGTGATGATATATTTATTTATTTATTTATATTGCTTTATTGACAAAAAGATATTTTTCATCCACGTCAATATGACACTATTATTTAAAGTTTTTAAATTTTCTCAATAAGTAGGTAAAAAATAACAATATGTTTCAGGAGACCTATTCTAATTCGTTGGCGACTGGATTTAGCGACTGTTTGACGTCATATTTAGCGACTTTGATACTGGCGCCATCTGTTGGTATAGTTAAAAAGTACAGCACTGACGTCATTGTTGGCGACTGGTCGCTTAGGGAGTCGCGTATGCAGGCGACTAGTACAAGGCTGTTGCGAAGTGTCATGGCGTCAGTCGCTTAGCATTTTTTGGTTGATTAGTTTTGAAATTAGAAAAATGTTATATGTTTTGTGAACTGTATGTTATTACAAAATGTGTATTATTTATATGATTAAAATAATAATTATAATTATTGCACAAAATCCAGTTGCAGATGTCCATTACCGACAATTAGAATAACAACGTTGTCGTCTACACATTAATAATAATTTTTAATGTAACAATGTTTATTTAAGATTTTGTTAAAATTTATATTATTTATTTTTAAAATATTACTAATTTCTTGAAAATTACTAAAAATTCCGTCAACTTGTGATACGTCAAGTTTAAGCAACAATATACTAATATTTGAATTTAACAAAGAAAAATAAATATCAACAAGTTGCTGTCAGAAATTATAAGTACCAACACAAAATACTCCGTTGTTCGTATTAATACCAATGTAAGAAATTAAAATCCCCATGATATTGACTGCACCGTGACGTCATTGACTTAGCGACTAAAACTATTCGCCAAGCAGTCGCCAAGAATTGGAATAGGTCTCCAGTCGGACTACAAGTATTATTTCGGGTTTCGAAATATTGCCAGAACGTTCCCGATTATTTTTGAGAATGCAATTTACCGAATATTTTTTCTCGAAATGATCGTTTTCCTGAATTATAATTTTCCTGCATGATTATTTCCTGAATTCCTTTTTCCACAATTTCCATTTTCATCAATCATTTTCCCGAATGCCTTTTTTTGTATGCTAATATCTTGTAGTTCCCGATTAACAATTTTCCCGAATGATAATTTTGTATCTAAATAATCTTTCGCAAATTATTTTCCAGAACGTAGATTTCCTGAATGCATTACCATACATTTTCTTGTTTGTATTATTTTTAGTATGATTATTTTTTGACGTTTCTCAAAACCAATGAAATGCTTCATTGTATGTCACGTGTCTGCGTTTTAACCAATCCTGTCATTATTATACTGAGAATAAAGCTCTAGTGATTATTCCCGGGAATAATCTCTGTAGGTGCTTTTGTTTGTGACAAATGATAGGTAGTTGTCAAATAATTATTTAAAACTGTCAACGCGTCAAGTAAAATATGTGAAAAAAATCTATTTAGTTCCATTTCAGATACAAAAATACACCAACAAATTTTGGAAACAACTTCCAAGAATACATTAATAAGTAATCAATCGGTATGAACCCAGTTCAAAATCTTTTAAGTTGGATGAATCCATCTCAATAGCTAAGTAAAAAAATTGTCTAATTAAATATAACTCGAGAGTTGGATAAATAAGAAAATAATTCTCCAGTATCTTTCTCAAACTTGTTGCCATTTGGGAATAGCCACTCAAATTTCAGAAAATCGCTATTGATACTGTTGCTATATAAACAGTTCTTTAACTAAAGAGCTCTTTATTTTTTTCTTGCAACCCAGCATGAGAATAATGCTCTTGTGATTATTTTCGGGGACAATCTCTGTAGATGCTTTTTTGTTTGTGACAAATGATAGGTAGTTGTCAAATAATTATTTAAAACTGTCAACGCGTCAAGTAAAATGTGTGAAAAAAATCGATTTAGTTGTATTTCAGATACAGAAATACACCAACAAATTTTGAAAACAACTTCCAAGAATACATTAATAAGTAATCAATCGATATGAACCCAGTTCAAAATATTTTAAGTTGGATAATCGACCTCAACATCTAAGTCAAAAAATAATCTAATTCTCCAGTATCTTTCTCAAACTTGTTGCCATTTGGCAATAGCCACTCAAGTCCTACGGGCTTTCGTGACTATTGCCTGGCAACAAGTTTTCTAAGGATCTGTCAAATTATTTTCAATTTATTCTCACTCTCCTGTTATATTATTACTGAAAATTTGCCATTCATGAAAATTTAATTGCTATTTTTAAAAATATTTTTTTCTGAAAATTGTTTTTCTTTATAATTGTCATTCAGGAAATTGTATTCGGGAAAATGGACGGTAACCTTTATTATTTGACCAGAAAACTTGTATTTTTAGTCCGAATGAAACAAATAACTATTATTAGTAAGTAACATGTTTTATTATTATTATTATTATTTGTTGATGATTAACTTATGACAAAATGAGATGTCCCATAATTATTAAACATCCTGTATATAAACCCAGTAAAAGTATAATTTGAATGTGTGAATTTCCTCCCCATTATAGCCACCCTGTCTTACCGTGTAGATGTATGTTAACCCTGGCTAATCTGTCAAGTCTTTCCTGCATAAGTTTGGCCTGTTTTTTACTGGGTTTGGTGGCCCCCGTAGCCCCCGTGGGTACCCCGACCATGGCTGGTGGAGGGATACTCGCTAGTTCCATATCGCAGCTAAACGTTGGTAGCTCTGAATTTGAACAAAACAAAAAATAAATAAATAAAAATGAAAACAAAAATATTATTTGCCAAAGTTTAATAAAATGAAAGAATGCAACATAAATATAAAACAAACAAAAAATATAATTTTGTATCAGTCAGATTTAATTTATTTGTATAGGTATCAGATATTTCTGTTGATTTATTTTTTTAATGAAAAGTGCAGCTTTAAAAGTTGAATATTGGCGTTTTCCGGGAAACTCTCGACGAAGAAAAACGTAAAAAAGAAATTTAATCATTCCGGAACGAAAAACTTTTTTAATTTGAATTTATAAGTTTGTTTAATTAATTAAATATTGCAAACAGAGAAATTAAGCCTTCACATATACGGACTTCAAACATGAATTGTTTAATTTATTTTATTTTGTACAGGAAAATTTAATTACCAAAGTCTGGGTTTCCATTGAACTATTTCATAATAATAATTACCTTCTGTTATATATATTCGCGAATATATGTATGTACACAACTGATGTTGCTTTCATTTAACATTTAGTAAATATTCGTTTGATAAATCGGATATTAGTGATGGCCCCGACTAAAAAACCTCAACAAAGGTTTAATTTACCCAGATTTAGATACGAATATTAATGCTTATTACAAGTACAGAAAGTAATGCATCCATTTATTTTTTATTCCTAAGTAAACGCAGGTCCGTAACTGACTTTTGACGCACGATCACGTCAGCTCAAGATTGATTTTTTTTTTTACTTAAGTTCGCAAAATTTTTATCTGTTGAATGCAAGGACGTTGAAAGGAGGGGATATGGCATGACGATACTTTAGCATTGTTTGAAGTGAGGCTTGGGCATGGGAAAGAGACAACAATAGTTTTTCTGCACCGTGCTTAGCCAAATCTCTTCTTCTTTCAAATATTTTGTATTTTTATGTAAGAAAAGTGACGTTTAGACGTTGTCAGGGAGCGTTGTTTTATGTAAACATAACCACGAAGTGTCATTTGTGTTTCAATTTTTGTGTTGTATGGAATTGGACATATTTTTTTGTGGATAAAATGGTAACAAAGTGTTTATAATTTCAGTTTCCTTGTAAAAATTTATAATCTTTTAGAGAGAATGATTCTGTTCTGTCTATTTAAATTTCAAATCTCTTTATGACACATGTCAATCAATAGCAGGCTAAGCACGGTACAGAAAATAATATTTCTGTCTCTCTCAATCTGCCGAGCCTCACAGTCTTGACTTGAATGCCATATCCCCTCCTTTCAACGTCCTTGGTTGAATCTAAACTAAATCAAATATAATACTTCAATTATTTTCAGACGACCAATTATGAAAGTAACCATAACAACATCATAAAGTATATAAAGTAGTATAACGCACGCATGAATAAAAAGAATTTCTATAAAAATAAATAAATATATCATCACGCCTTCTACCCATTACTGGATGTGGCACTCTGCCGAAGCAGATCTCTGTAAGTGATATATTTTGCGCGTGAATTGCAGTTATCAGTCGTCAAATTACGGCCCCCAAAGATGGTAGTGATGGAGGAGCCACAGAGGTAAATTTAAATTGGTGAAAATACATCGGCTGTGGGGATCGAACCAAGGTTCTTAGGATCCACAGGCCGACTTGATACCACTGAGCCATTACCCCATAAATAAAATTAGTAAATATATAATCACGCCTCTGCCAGAGCAGATCTCAGCAAGAGAAATATTTTGCGCGTAAATACGATTACCAACTGTCCAATCGCGGCCCCCACGAATGTTAGTGAAGGGAGAGTCATTGGGGTAGTTTTAAAACCCTTTGCACTCCAATTTTTTTTTTTTATGTGGTATACCGGCAACTCTTTAGGTTATAATGCGAAATTATTAGGAAAAATTACTAAACTTTTTAAAAATTAGAAAACTATATTTTTTGGTAAGGTATTAAATAAAAAAATGTAGTTATGCTAAGAAATATATATTTATTATGATATAATATTGGAAATCAAAGAAAAATAAGCATATTCTAATTTTTATAAATTTGTAATGTGGTATTTTAGAAAACAGTCTCCCAAATGCATATGTGGTTTGTTAGGACAATTGTCACAGTATTCACTGGTCCAAAACACGCGATTTTTTTCGTTTATGTCCTACAAAGCACTCTCACTACTCGAACTTATAATAAAATTGTCATATTCTATCGAAATTTCATCGGAAAAGTCACTTTGCACTTGAAAAACAAACTCGTCTTCACTACCACTAAATTCAACATTCTCCTCCATATTTATATTATTCGAATAGAATGAATGCGTATTTACTGTTATAAATGTAAAACATAGCAAAAAGCACAACGTATCACCAGTGTGTACTGTATACAACTGAATACAACTATTTGTAAACTTGTAAAAGGATCCTTTAATTTATTAAACAATAAAATGTATTCCTATTGTTTATGTCGCCGCTGCGGCGCCATTGGATTTTTTAGAATGATTCCTATGTCGCCGTGATGGCGCCAACGGAGTGCAAAGGGTTAATGTGGTGAAAATTGTTTGTCGGCTGTGGGAATCGAGCCAGGATTTTCAAATCCATAGGCCGACTCGACACCATTGTGTCACACCCCAAAATTACAATTTAAGTTTCATTAATGCAAGCATAAAATACCTCCAAACTAAGTAAAAATCTTAAAACTAAGCAGTTTCACTAACTAATTAAGTAAAAAATTATTTTGTTGATTATTTTTTATGTTCCTCAAAACCAATGAACTGCTTCATTGTGTGTCACGTGTCTGCGTTTTAACCAATCCTGTCATTATTATACTGAGAATAAAGCTCTAGTGATTATTCCCGGGAATAATCTCTGTAGGTGCTTTTCTGTTTGTGACAAATGATAGGTAGTTGTCAAATAATTATTTAAAACTGTCAACGCGTCAAGTAAAATATGTGAAAAAAATCGATTTAGTTACATTTCAGATACAGAAATACACCAACAAATTTTGAAAACAACTTCCAAGAATACATTAATAAGTAATTAATCGATATGAACCCAGTTTAAAATCTTTTAAGTTGGATGAATCGACCTCAACAGCTAAGTCAAACAATAATCTAATTAAATATAACTCGAGAGTTGGATAAATTAGAAAATAATTCTTCAGTATTTTTCTCAAACTTGTTGCCATTTGGAAATAGTCACTCAAGCCCTACGGGCTTTCGTGACTCTTGTCTGGCAACAAGTTTTCGAAAGATCTGTCAAATTATTTTCAATTTATTCTCACTCTCTTGTTATATTATTACTGAAAAATATAAATGCTGGATAAAATGACGGACACTTATCAATGCTGAGCAAGTCATGCTAATGCTGAACAATCTTGCCTTATGTTGGACAGATAGTCACTTTACACAATCACGCACGATCACGAGTCACGGTGTATCTCATCGTGGCCCAACAAATTCATATTTATAATTCTCAAATTGTTTTCAAATTATTTACTGATTAGCCACTAATCGGCTGTATCATGTAACACATCGTTAATAATAAGCGATATCGATAACTTTTTTTAGCTTTGGCAACATCGGTTTCGTTTGACGTTTGTCAAATTTTTATTCATATAAATACAAATTTGACAAGCGTCAAGACAAAACCGGTGATGCCAAAGCTTGTAAAATTTATCGACGTCGCTTATTATTAAAGATATGTTACATGATACAGCCGAATATCAGTTTAGTTCCAATTTTAACTCACCAAATAAGTGTTAAATGGTAGTTAATTTGAAATTTAATCTTTTTGATGAATCTAATTGTTAGTCTATGAATGTCCGTAATCTGTATAATGTAAACAAAAATGTACCTTTGTGTAAGTTCCAATTCTCTCCGCTAGGAGATCCCAATACTTTATTCAGACGAGAAAAATTGCGATACGCTTGTAAAAAAGTCTTTTGAAATTGTTGTTTAACCACATAATAATACATAATGTTCACAGAGCGGTAAAAAAACAAACGAAAACTTGAAAATAATGTTCCGTAATTTCCTGAAGAAACAGCAGAACAACACAAGAGCAAAAACACTTTAACAGTTTTGCAAGTTTACTGAAAAATTGCATGTTGTACACGTAGATTAAGTGCCTAGTGCCTACCTACTATTATCACATTAAGTTAAATTATAATTATTTACTTAAGTGCATTAAGGATAATAAAATAATGAGATGATGCTACTTTATTCCATTTCCGGTAATTCTCGCACGTCTGTGTACGCCTGGGAATAAACACTGTTTTAAAACGTGTTCCATTTAGGCGACAGAGCCGTATTCAAGTATTTTCCTCCCTATTCTGTAACTGAATTATTATTTGGACCGTTTATTTTGAAAGTAGTGTAAATCCACTTTCTCTTGTTTTTGGAGATTATACATACATACATATCTTCATAAAAAAGAAAAATAGGAAAAAATTTTCCATCACTTGTCTCATAATTCCACAGAGGTTTTACAGCACGTTTGCATCAACTTCTCAGGTCATCAACAAACGGCTGGTCAGTTCAGCTTTAACCATAGGCGAGTTTCGTCCTTCCGGACTCATCAGTATGGTGCGATCATTTATCCAACTAGATCAACTAGGAAATAGTGGATTGTGATACCGACTTAACTGAACTGACTGATGTTAACCTATCTACAACGGTAACATGACATGAGAGCTATGAAGCCACTCGTGGTTGAGAAGTTGATGCAAACGTGCTGTAAAACCTCTGTGGAATTATGAGACAAGTGATAGAAATTTTTTTCCTATTTTTCTTATTTATTAAGACTCAATTCCACTTCGCAATAGACATTTTGTCTTTTGTTTTATTTCAATAGCTGTCAAGCAGTTTGCGATTTTGTCGGTAGATGGCACCACGAGTGGCTTCATAGCTCTCATGTCATGTTACCGTTGTAGATAGGTTAACATCAGTCAGTTCAGCTAAGTCGGTATCACAATCCACTATTTCCTAGTTTAGTTGATCTAGTTGGATAAATGATCGCACCATACTGATGAGGCGGAAGGACGAAACGCGTCTATGGTTAAAGCTGAGCTGACCAGCCGTTTGTTGATGACCTGAGAAGTTGATGCAAACGTGCTGTAAAACCTCTGTGGAATTATGAGACAAGTGATGGAAAATTTTTTCCTATTTTTCTTATTTATTAAGACTCAATTCCACTTCGCAATAGACATTTTGTCTTTTGTTTTATTACATATCTTCACGCTATATCCCATCAAATGGGGTAGCACGAACCCTAAAATCACTCATAAAACATTCATCAAATAATCAGGCCCCGTCAAACATTATCATCCAAACACACCACCCTCACTTCAATCACATTCATAGATCCCTCCATATAAACTCATGTTGGGAAATAAAATATGTTTTGACCAAATAAATCATTTCTTGTTTAATTTTTCAGGGATTTTTCACCCTGCCCTCGTAGCGTGATGTTTGAGCGTCTCAATTTCGCGAGAAACCTAGTATAACTTAATCTCTAGTACTGCACGTGTAACTTCATTAATCTAATGGCAAATAGTTTGTTCACTGTTGTACAATAGCACAATTATTAACTAGATATCTGCCAGTTGAATTAAATTAAGTAAGTGAATACAAACTGCCTTAATAAATACATTCGCTTATGACGTTTTAAACTTCCAAGAACACACACTGGCAGATATTATCCAGTCGTGTATGAATTTACATGCGTTGTCCTACAATTAGTTTAATTGAACGATTCTGATTTGTGGATGACCGAACATTGTTCTCGTTCTCTATTTTTGGTACAATTAAGCAAATTGAAGTAGATATGAAATAACAGTAAGTTTGTGGGGTATATTTGAAGATATAAATTAAATTTTGCTAATTAATATTTTAGGGATGAGCTATTTTAAGCTTATATTTAGCATGAGTAAATTTGCATGCAGTTATTTGCATACCTAGGTAATGAAATAAAGGTTTGCTGTACAGAATAATGAACTTATCAAACAAGGTGTAGATGATACTTGCAAAATGTATTTAAAAAAAAATCTGGTGTGGGCACCACACGACTTTCTTATACACAGCATATATAATATTTAGAATATATGTTATTAAACATGTAATTTAGTTTCTTTCCGTAAGAAGACATAGATAACTAGATAAAGCAAAAATTAAAATGTATGTTTTTTGTTTCTAATGCTACTAGGATTATTGAAATATATTATTAAATATAAAAATTAGTTTTTCTCAAAATTAGACGCATATACAGGAAAATTGCAAATAACATTTTATGTTCCAAATATTTTTGCTAACATCTTTTATTTGAAACATTTTTTCGTAACTGATTCCATTTTTGAAATAAATGGAATTTATTGTTTTTGTGTGTCCGGTAAACTTCCGCTGCCGGCTATTCAATTTCATTCAAAATCAACTCAGCTCTTCGTATTTTCATTCAACTTACCAAGTTTCGTTAACAAATCTTATCTCGTTCATGAGATATTGCACATACGGACACACATCCATCCATCCATTCACCCATCCACACACACACACACAGACATCATTGAGAAAATGATCAAAACGGATTCAGTGGACCTCAAAACACGTATTTCCGCGAAAATCTCGTCAACGATTTTTTTCACGATTCCAATACTACCTTATACTGCGTATAAGAAAGTAAAAATCAGGTGTGGCCATCACTCGATTTCCTTATACACAAAATAAAATAAATAAATATATCATCACGCCTTCTACCCATTACTGGGTGTGGCACTCTGCCGAAGCAGATCTCGGTAAGTGATATATTTTGCGCGTGAAATGCGGTTACCAGTCGTCAAATCACGGCCCCCAAAGATGTTAGTGGTGGAGGAGCCACAGGGATAGCTTTTTCAAATTATGAAAATTGTTTGTCGAGTGTGGGCATCGAACCAGGATTCTCAGGATCCACAGGCCGGCTTCATACCACTGAGCTAGCCACCCATTATACACAGCCTATTTAATATATAGAATATAGATCAATGAAATTGATATAGCATCAAAAACGCTGAATTGAACACTTATGACTTGCTCCTTGCGTTTGTCAATTATTATTTGACATATAAATGTTAAACATGTTTATGTTTTTTGTTTCTATTGCTGCTATGATTATTGGAATATATTATTAAATATATGAATTAGTTTTTCTCAAAATTAGACGCATATACAGGAAAATTGCAAATAATATTTTATGTTCCAAATATTTTTGCTAACATCTTTTATTTGAAACTTTTTTTCGTAACTGATTCCATTTTTTAAATATATGAAATTTATTGTTTTGTGTGTCCTGTAAACCTCCTCTTCCGGTGTGTCAATTTCATTTAAAATCAATTCAGCTCTTCGTATTTTCATGAAACTTATAATTACCAAGTTTCGTTAACAAATCTTATTTCGTTCATGAGATATTGCACACTCGGACACACATCCATCCATCCATCCATCCATCCATTCACACATACACATCCATCCATCATTGAGAAAATTATCAAAACGGATTCAGTGGACCTCAAAACACGTATTTCCGCGAAACTCTCGTCAACGATTTTATCACGATTCCAATACTTCCTTATACTGTGTATAAGAAAATAAAAATAAGAAATGAAGAGAGTGATGTCTTGTGCTAGTTTTCGACATAATAAAATTTAAAAACTAATCTTGTTTATAATATATTCTTTTCAAATATGTATTTATTATTTTAGCAGTTTTATTGCCAATAACGGCGACCAATAAAACCGTTTTAACGACCATCGCTAATAGCAACGTACCATAATATTTATTTGTGTAACTAGGCAAAAAAGTAGTAGATTTACTGCAGCGAGTGGTATTCGGATCTAGCCAAGGCAGTAAATCTGCATTCTTACCGAGTTGAACACATATACTATTTCTTCGTTGATTGGTTAGAATTAATATGAATTATTTTATGGGGTAGTTGGCTCGGTGGTATCGAGTCTGCCTGTGAATCCTGAGAATCCTGGTTCGGTTCTCACAGTCGACAAACATTTTCACCACATTTAAATTACCCCTGTATCTCCCCCATCACTAACATCTTTGGAGGCCGTGATTTGACGGCTGGTAATTGCACTTCACGCCCATAAATATATAATTTACGAAGATCTACTTCGGCAGAGTGCCACACTCAGATATCAGTATGTGATATATTTATCCCCGTTAAATGCGGTTACCAGCCGTCAAATCACGGTCTCCAAAGATGTTAGTGGTGGGGGAGCCACAGGGATAATTTGAAATTGGTGAAAATGTTTTGTCGGCTGTGGAGATCGAATCAGGAGACCTATTTTAATTCTTGGCGACTGCTTGACTAGTTTCAGTCGCTAAGTCAATGACGTCACGGTGCAGTCAATATCATTTGGATTTTAATTTCCTACGTTGGTATTAATCGGAACCACGGAATATTTTGTGTTGGTACTTATAATTTCTGATAGCCATTTGTTGATATTTGTTTTTCTTTGTTAAACTCAAATATTTGTATATTATTGCTTAAACTTGATATATCACAAATAGACGGAATTTTTAATAATTTTCAAGCAAATAGTAATATTTTTAAAATAAATTTTAACAAAATCTTAAATAAACATTGTTACATTAAAAATTATTATTAATGTGTAAACAACGATATTGTTGTCCTAATTATCGGTAATGTACATCTGCAGCTGAATTTTGTTCAACAATTGGCAGATTCTACTCGTATTTACATTTTATAATAATATACTGTGTACATAAAATATAAAACTTTTCTAACTTCAAAACTAATCAACCAAAAAATGCTACGCGACTTCGTAAGCGACCAGTCGCCAACAATGACGTCAGGACTATACTTTTTAACTATACCAACAGATGGCGCCAGCATCAAGGTCGCCAAATATGACGTCAAACGGTTGCTAAATCCAGTCATGAATTTGAATAGGTCTCCAGGGTTCTTAGGATCCGCGGCCGACTTGATACCACTGAGCTATTAATAATGTATAATTAATAGTAATGTTAGGAAACAAACAACTATTTTATTTGTGAATACTAATTAATTAATTATTATTATTTTAAATTTTGAACTGTCACTGTCACCAACAGGAAATAAATTTATATACCAGTCTTACTAATTTCAAGAAAATGTTTGTATTGCCAACTGAAATAGTTTCGTCTGATCATCCTGAAGTTATCGAGATGGTATTGTCTGTGACTGTTTTTGCTTGGAAGCTCGCTCCAAACGTTCATGTCTCCAGAGAAGCTCGAGTGAATTAATGGTGTGTTGGTAATAGTGTTCACTTTGATGTACGTAGTACCTATATGCTGAGCATGGATGAAGAAGCATGAATAAGCGTATAACCGCTGTGAAGATGAGGAGGAGTGTGTGAGAATACTGAATACAGAAGGGATCGTATCAAGAATTCGTTGATGTTTGGTTATTGAGGAACTTAAACGAATGTTGTTAGAATAATAGAAAAAAGTTAGATAAAATAGTTTGGTTACATTGGATGTATTTTGTAAACTGGTCTAGTGTCAAAATAATAGTTATTTATTTAACTAAACTCATATAAAACTCTAGACTCAGAAGTAAATCTGCTTTTTGTCGTGTTGAACACATAATTTTTCTGCCAATTGATTAAAATTAATATAAATCTCTTTATAATTTTCAATATATTTTATATTATCGTATTCATCATGTTGTTATGCATTTGTTAAGATATGGCTAAAAGGGTTGTTGATTTTACGAATATTCGGATTTATTGAACCTTTGAATTTATATTCGAACTTTAGAAGTTTAGAATATTTCAAATTTTCGAATTATAAAATTTTAGAATTTTCGAATTTTTCGAATATTCGAATTATGTTTTAACAGCTCGAGGACAAGTCAGTCAGACGGCAAACTGAGTATCGAGAGTTCAATTCTCGTCTTAGTCATTCTATTGCCAGATCTTAGCCTCATCACAATTTTTATTAGAGATGTGTTAGATATTCTTTTTTAGGTTCAATTCAGTAACCATATTATGGGATAAAAAAGGCATGGCACATTAGTAAAACAACCTCAATGCATTTGTTCTACATACATTTATGTATTATTATTTATTTATAACTAATACAAATTATAATTAAGAGAGTAGACATCTTAATAACGATTCCTAACCTTGCAGTTTTTGCAGGATACTTCGCCGAGTTTATTATTTAATTCCTGGTCGATTTTTCACGAATAATGCGTGAGCGTGTTTGGAGATGACAGATGGCGTTAATTCAGTGGCAAAAAATGAGAAAATTCGAAGCTTCGAAAAATTCGAAAATTCTAAAGTTTGAAGCATCGAAGTTTTTCTGACGAAGTTCAAAACATTTTAATGTTCGAAAGTTCAGAAATTCAAACTTCGGTGGAAATCAACGACTCTAATGAAAAACAAATTTAATTTGTATAATTTCATAAATGTCATTCTGCTTTTTGTGAAAATTGTCAGTCACTATTTGCAATATGTAATGGGTAGGTAGCTCAGTGGTATTGAGTCGGCTTGCGGATTTGAGAACCCGAGATCGATTCCAACAACTGATAAATATTTTTTATCATATTAAAATTAACTCTATGGTGCCCTCTCCACTAACATCTTTGGGGGGGCTTGATTTGATAAATGGTAACCGCACTTCACGCGCATAAATATATCACTTACTGAGACCTATTTCGGCAGAGTGCCAAACTGTTTCCAGCCTAGTTAGACAAATAACTATTTTATTCAAATTAAAACGAATAAACGAAACAGGATATACTTTATTCTTTTGATTATAAAAATACTAAAAATAATACTTGAACTTTATAATTAGGAAAATGGGATTATTTTCATTTATTTTGTCCTGTTGTTTATGACACATTCAAAGTAAACATAAACAGGATACAATTTTAAAAATAAATCTTTGTTTGCCATTTCCTTGAAAATTACGATTAATTTATGGTCATTTTCATGAAAATTTTCAATCGTTGCATATTTGTTAATTCGAAATATACTTTCTTTATCCTTGTAGATATCACATTTTTATTGAATTACTTGGTTGCACAACAGGAAATTAATTTCAATTCAAATACAGAGAAACTACCAGTTTATGACGCAGTTGTACCAGTGTTATTTATTTGTTAATCAGTACAACAGGAACTTAATTCCTGTATAAGGGCCTACAACTTACAATAGAAAGTACTCGTAGAATCCAATCTTTCAGACACAATAGTATTTTTTTTAAATAATTTGAAGTTAGTGAGATTTGATCGAGCGAACTTTTGCTAAAGTCGACGCAAATTGTATCTACTGGCTAGGACTGCCTCTTATACGATGAATACATCGAAATTTTTATAAAAATATGTAAATCTAAATTTTCTATTACTTTCTTAGAAGCATTTTTCTCAAAGATAGTACCATAAGAGCTTCTTGTTTTCTCGATTATACTTATTCAGCCCAATTCTCAAAAGAGTTTTAGCTAATCCTGAACTTTGAATTAGTCAAATTCTGCTAAATAATATTCTAAAAATTAAATAAACTCTATATAATCTTGTTACCCATAGGCGGACTTTGGCCTAGGCTAAAGAGGCAATAGCCTAGGGCCCAAACATTTTAGGGCCCGGATTAAAACTTTTAGTTTCAGATAAGTTGCTTATTTATATCAACCGAATATAAATTTATGTATATCTATCTGAGAGTTTTCTGCGACTCGCCCCCCCTGGAAAAATGTCTGTGGACGCCCATGGCTCTCACATATACTTGTTAAATTCTCGCTGCAAAATTTGTACTCTCATCGTTTATATTTCATTCGGGATTTTCACCCATGAGTGAAAATTACAAAAAATAATTTAGAAATGTTTGACAATGAAAAACATAGGATAAAAAGAGTCAAGTTCTTTTGAATATGATACAACTATTTTTTTTATTGAAACAACTCGTCAGACATTTGGTATAAAAGACTCAATGATTTCTTCTCCTCTTTAACATTGTTCCCATCTTAAGTGATTTATAAGTGCAATACAACACACACTGATTGTTGCTTATCAAAGACGGACTTGATTACTTCAAGGACACTTATATTTGTCGCTAGTAATTGATTTGACCCTGTATCATAGTTGCAGATTGTTTTTACTGTGGTTTATCTCTTGGAAACTTTGCTGCCAACGAGGCGGAATTATTTGTTTCCGGTGGACTAGTAACTATAACATCCGGTAGAGTAATACACATCTAAGATGTGTAATCTAGATCTAGAGAAATCTTTTGTTGACGAACAAAGGTTCTTGACGAATATTTGTAGATAAACTCTATTGCACGGAATTATGCACTCATTTGAAATGTTTTTTTTAATATACAGAATGTAAAATAAGTAAGAAATATTGATATTATATCATGAAATTGTCCCTGAATTTTAGGGTCGTTGATTTCCACCGAAGTTTGAATTACTGAACATTCGAACATTCGAATGTCTTGAACTTCGTCAGAAAACTTCGACGATTCGAATTTTCGAATTTTTTGCTAGTGAATTAACGCCATTTGTCATCTCCAAATACGCTCACGCATAATTCGCGAAAAGTCGGCCACGAATTAAATAATAAACTCTGCGAAGTATCCTACAAAAACTCTACAAGGTTAGACATCTTAATTGAGATATCTACTCTCTTAATTATAATTTATGTACAACAAACGCATTGAAGTTGTTTTACTAATGTGCTATGCCTTTTTTATCTCATACTATGGTTAGTGAATTGAACTCCCTAAAAAAGAATATCTAACACGTCCCTAGTAAAAATTGTGGTGAGGGTAAGATCTGGCAATAAAATGAGGGACTAAGACAAGAATTGAACCCTTGATGCTCAGTTTGCAATCAGACTGAGTTATATTTAATTAGATTATTTTTTGACTTAGCTGTTGAGGTCGATACATCCAACTTCAAAAATTTTGAATTGGGTTCATATCGATTAATTACTTATTAATGTATTCTTGGAAGTGTTTCTAAAATTTGTTGGTGTATTTCTGTATCTGAAATGGACCTAAATCGATTTTTTTATACATTTTACTTGACGCGTTGACAGTTTTAAATAATTATTTGACAACTACCTATCATTTATCACAAACAAAAAAGCACCTACAGAGATTATTTCGGGGAATAATCACAAGAGCTTTATTCTCAGTATAATAATAACAAGATTGGTTAAAACGCAGACACGTGACATAAAATGAAGCATTTCATTGGTTTTGAGAAACGTCAAAAAATAATCTCAATCATAATATAAAATTTGAGTTCTCATAATTATAATCGAGTGTTAAAAACATATACATAATTATGTATATGGTTAAAAATGTCATTTAAGCGATCATGTCCTACTGTTTTGTGTTATATTAAATAAAATGCGAGATAAAACATATCTAAACTTTAAATAGATTTTTTGCTTTTCTTTGTCAAGGTCTTATGCGTTATTTAAAAAATAATTGCAATTAGAATACATATTACTTATTTTTATTATTTCTCTAATATATTATGTGTCTCTTGATACCTATTAGAAAAGAAAAATATGAACAAAAAACCGTAGGCATCCCTTTATAATATTTTTATCACAGTTCATACAAATTTTGTAAGTGTTTTAAAAAGAAATATTGATAAGTTTAAAGATTGTATTCACTGTTAACATATGAGTCATAATTTTATGGTTTGGGAGAAATAATGTTATCGTATATTTGCGGATTTAGTTTACCGATATCTTGAAAAAGTTTGTAATTCACAAATTTTTCTTGAATATTTCACCTACAAGAATTGATTCTTCAGGATTTTTCTTACAAAGAAAAAATGGGTATGTGGTTCGGTAGCAACGATATAGATTGTGAATCTGAGAACCCGAGTTCGATTCTCGTAATAGACTTAACTTAATTTCATCACATTTAAAATTATCCCTTAAATTCTGCTACAGTAGAAATGCTTAAGGGATTGAATTACGTCACCAATTATTTTCAAATAAAAGTGGGATAAAAACGTTGAGAAATTCTCTCTTTCCGAGAATTTTGGAAATCAGTACGACATTGTAAAAATGTAAAAGTTTCAGATGTTTCTGTTAATTTTAATGACAGTAACAGTAAAAGAAAATAAATACTTCTTCTAATTTTTATCATTTTAATTTGAAAATAAAATAAATAAAATAAATATATCATCACGCCTTCTACCCATTACTGGGTACATTACATTACATATATTATTATTATTATTATTATTATTACTGGGTGTGGCACTCTGCTAAAGCAGATCTCGGTAAGTGATATATTTTGCGCGTGAAGTGCGGTTATCAGTCATCAAATCACGGCCCCCAAACATGTTAGGGGTGGAGGAGCCACAGGGGTAGCTTTTTCAAATTATGAAAATTTGTCGCCTGTGGGAATCGAACCAGGGACCTCAGGATCCACAGGCCGACTTCATACCACTGTGCTAGCCATCCCATAAAAGGACACTGAAAAAAATTGTTTCAAGCGAAGAGATTAAATGACACAGAGATGTTTTTTTTTAAATATATAGTTCCGCTAAAGTGTGAAAGATGACGTTTAAATTATTTTATGGTTGTGGTTTTTTTAATAGGTTTGCGTGTGAAAAAGGTTTGAAAGAATTATCACCTTTATGTATTTTGCTATGAAGAACTACAATTGTAAGAAACCCTAAGTACCTAATGTCTTTGTCTTTAGAGTTCTTTCCTAAGTATAATATACAGCATACCCAGACAAGCATTGAATTTGAAAATTCCACTTTCTGGAATTTTCAAATGCAACATTTGACTGTATACCTGGAAACGGAACCTTGCTTCTTAAGCCCCATTCACAACACGAAATTAGTGGTTAGTTTTAGTAGTTATGGTTAGCGTTAGAAGTTTGACATATGTATTCCTCTAGTAGCGTTCACAACAACGAACTTAGCCCAGCGCAGGTCTACGCTAATCATGGTTAGCGTAGAAGTTTGTAAACTTCAAACTTTTAGTTAGTGGTTAACGGCACAGCCAATCAAAAACGAGGAGTAAAGTGACAGTTGGTTTTCTCAGTTTGAATTTTATGTAACGAAAATGAATCAAAGCACAAAAAAAAAGTTGTTACTTGCAATTTTAATTGTGCAAATGAAAAGAAATAAAAAAACAAATACAAGATGGTGGGTTCGCCCAATCAACCAAAACCGAACAACTCAGGGAGACTGGGATAATTTGATTCAAGAAATGAGGTCATATGATGAAGACATGTTCTTTAATTACACCAGAATGGCCATAGCTCAATTTGATTTATTGTTAGAACTTGTAGGACCAATTTTTAAATAAAGTAGTAGAAGAAAACCAGTTTTATCAAATCAGAACTACAGACAAAATATCAGAACTCAAACAAACAAAACTGTATTTGTCAAAACTTTAAGTTGACAATTGTGACATCTATTATAATTTCTTGTAATATCTATAATTTTCAGAAACAGAAACATAAATTCGAAATTATTAATTTGGGACATTGTGAACGATGTATTTTAATCTATAACTACTAACTATAACCACTAACCATAACCACTAACACTAACTACTAATTTCGTGTTGTGAATGAGGCTTTATGAAAATAAACCATAACCATATAATAATTTCAACTTCAATTTTTATACTCTTAATTAATTTAATCGTAGCTCTCTCGGATCGGATTCGGATCGGGATCGGATCCGATCCGAAAGTCGGCTAAAAGATCCGATCCGAAAGTCAGATAAAAGATCCAATCCGAAAGTCAGATAAAAGATCCAATCCGAAAGTCGGATAAAACATCCGATCCGAAAGTCGGATAAAACATCCGATCCGAAAGTCGGATAAAAGATCCGATCCGAAAGTCGGATAAAACATTCGATCCGAAAGTCGGATAAAATATCCGATCCGAAAGTAGGATAAAACATCCGATCCGAAATTTACATACAGAACATTTTGGTATCCACTCTTAGTAAAAACATAAATTCCAATTCCTCTCTAAAGAAATATAACGCTACGTTATATTTATAAGCATTTATGTTCTGTGATAAAAATAATTAAATAACGTTACAACAAAATATGTCTCTTTAGTTTTTTATAACAAAATTATTTATTAAATTTCATCTATAACGGATTTCGGATCGGATCTTCGGATCGGATTTCGGATCAGATTTCGGATCGGATCTCGGATCGGATTTCGAATCGGACCGGATCGGATTTCGAATCGGACCGGATCGGATCTCGGATAGAGTCGGGTCGGATCGGATCTTGAATCAAGTCGGATCGGATCGGCTATCAAAATTTTCAAATATGCCGACCTCTAATAGATAGTGGTGGCCGAGCGTGCTAATGCTACATCTCTTAGCACGCTGTGACGTCACCCGAGCCAAGGTTCGTCAGTTCGAATCCACCGGCCGACAACGTGTGGCTTGTCGTTAAAATAAAAAATACAGCTTCTTGTATTTGCCACACTCGGGCGCTCTATGCTAGTCACATATTCGCCTTAAAAACAACTGACTACGAAAGCCGGCAGTACGGCAGAGTAAAATCTGCGGCTCGGTGCGCCCGGTCCGCCAAATTCCTTCTAGGAATATTTGGGGGTCTATAGACTCCCAAAGGCGTGGAATTATTATATTAATAGATAGTATATGGAATATTAAACCATTTGACAATTTATTACCGTTACCGGTTTCCTCACATTTGTTATTCATATTTGTTAATAGATGTGACTACTAACTAGCACCCAAACTAAAGAATAATTTATAAATACTGCTCTAAAATAGTTAAAACGTTAAACTAACTAATTTTTATTTGTGAATGAATTGTAACATATTAGTGGGCCGTGGCCGTGATTTGACAACTGATAACCGAACTTCACACGCATAAATATATCCCTTACCAAGATCTAGTACAGCAGAGTACCACGTCCAATAATGGGTAGAAGGCGTGATGATACAAATTTATTTTAATTCTATATTGATTAAATTTTTAAATGTTTGTATGTTTCAATTGGAATAAATTTGGATGGTTTTGTCGCTACGGGCTATTTCACTGAATTCATACATTTTAATTGCATATTCATATGAATTGAATTAAAAATGCAAATGAAATACCTCGTGAAATGCATACGGACAATATGTGCAAAGTATTATAAATCTTGTTAACTTCCCCTATGCATCAAAATCATCATCAATTCTGCATTTAATTACATATCCAATCAGTCTAATTCAAACATCAACTAATCACGTGATTCCACTGAAACAAACAAACGTCTAAACACAAATTATCAGTTTGCACCACCTACGTACAGATTTACATTTGTACTTAATCAACAATTATTATGCCTACTACGTGATATTGACTACATTAATAATTTACATAACAAGCATCGAAAGTGTAAGATAACGTGCAGCGCCCAGTGATTTAATTACACGAGCACAGTTATCACACTTTCGAGCGAGTTATGTACACTATTTTTCAGACGACCACAAAATATTTCTAAAAACAGTTTACAAGAGCAATGTTGTTACATTTTGACAGCTGATGCGTTTTGGTAGGTAAGCGTTGACGTTTGACGTTTGAGGATAGGTATTGAGATACCAACCAAGGGCGTTGAAAGGAGGGGATATGGCATGACGATACTGTAAGGGAAAGAGACAACAATAGTTTTTCTGCACTGTGCTAAGCCAAATCTCTTCTTCTTTCAAATATTTTGAATTTTTATGTAAGAAAAGTGACGTTTAGACGTTGTCAGGGAGCGTTGTTTTATGTAAACATAACCACGAAGTGTCATTTGTGTTTCAATTTTTGTGTTGTATGGAATTGGACATAATTTTTGTGGATAAAATGGTAACAAAGTGTTTATAATTTCAGTTTCCTTATAAAAATTTATAATCTTTTAGAGAGAATGATTCTGTTCTGTCTATTTAAATTTCAAATCTCTTTATGACACATGTCAATCAATAGCAGGCTAAGCACGGTACAGAAAATAATACTTCTGTCTCTGTCAATCTGCTGAGCCTCACAGTCTTGACTTGAATGCCATATCCCCTCCTTTCAACATCCTTGATACCAACTGTACTAACCGTAATGTCAAAATATTAAATAATGCTAAAATATTAGTAAATAAGTAAATTAATTTAATAAATAAGATTTAGCTGTGCAAATGTGTTGAAAAATCTGCCAAAACTTCGATTTAAATAATAATACAAATACTTTTCATTTATTTTACTATTTTCTTTCATCGTAACGCCATCTGTTGTCAATCTGTGGAACTTCACCTCATATGTTAGAAGTGTACGTTATACATCCTAACATATCAGTATGTTATGTTCAACTTTCTATAGTAGTTTATGATGTTGTTATGGTTACGTTCATAAGTGGTCGTCTGAAAAATATATTAAGAGAAAAATACTTCAAGTCCGTTCGGTAGGAGATTACAATGTTGTTGGATATTGATTCTGATTGGATGATCAAAACGTCAAAATGGAGACTTATTTACATAACATTAAAATCTAGGTAGAGTAACAATACTGAATCAATTTGATTGTTTTACATTTTTTAAATGTTGCATCATTCAAAATAAGGTTTTCAGACGACCACTTACGAAAGTAACCATAACAACATCATAAACTACTACGGAAAGTTGAAAATAGCAGACACTGATATATTAGCATAACGCACACTTTTAACATATTAGGTGAAGTTCCACTGATTGACAACAGATGGCGTTATGATGAAAAAAAAATAAAAAGAATTTGTATTATTATATAAATTTGCACAAATAAACCTTATTTTTTAAATAAATAAATAAATAAATAAATATATCATCACGCCTTCTACCCATTACTGGATGTGGCACTCTGCTAAAGCAGATCTCGGTAAGGGATATATTTTGCGCGTGAAGTGTCGTCAAATCACGGCCCCGAAAGATGTTAGTGGTGGGAGAGCCACAGGGATAGCTTTTTCAAATTATGAAAATTTGTCGCCTGTGGGAATCGAACCAGGGACCTCAGGATCCACAGGCCGACTTCATACCACTGTGCTAGCCATTCCATACTTATTTTTTTTTAATTAATAATTACTTATTTACTAATATTTTTGAATTATTCATAACTTTGACATTACGGTTAGTACAGTTGATATCACAATACCTAACCTCAAACGTTAACGCTTACCTACAAAAACGCACCAGCTGTCAAAGTGTATTTGGTATCAAATGAAATGTCATTGGAAGGGCTCGCGTGCAGAATTGGATTTTTTCAATCGCCAATTGTTTTAGTGCAAGTTCTTCAAAATCTGTAGTGTTTGGTATAAAACGAAATGTCATTTGAAGGGTTTGTGTACAAAATTGATTTTTTTTCGATCGTCAATTATTTCAGTGAAAGTTCTTCAAAACCTGTCGTGTTTGGTATCAAATGAAAGGTGTTTTCCAGGACTCGAGTACAAAATTGATTTTTTTATCGTCAATTGTTTTAGTGAAAGTGCTTCAAAACATGTGTTTAGTATCAAATGAAAGGTTTTTTTTTTCCTAGGGCTCGCGTACAAAATTGAATTTTTTTCGATCGCCAGTGTTTTAGTGAAAGAATTTCGAAACCTATTGTATTTGGTATCAATTAAAAGTTTTTTAAAGTACAGACATACAGAATTGAAAAGTTTTACATCAGGAATAATTCAATTTATATTGTGTCAACTGTCTAACAAAAATGAATCCTACTTCTATTTCTGCGAAGCCAGGCCGACCGCTAGTTAATGTTTATTATCAAAATAATTATGAAACAAAGGTAAAGAACTCTAAAAATTCCAATAACTCCTCTTCTAATTTACTCTCGGTATCTAACTCTCAATCTCATTCACTGTACAGTCCCATAAATAAAACTCTACGCCTTCTGTGCGTAAAACAGCCTAACGAAGCACTTCATATGTCTTCTCGCAAAAACAACAACGCCAAGCACTTATATTACTTATAGTGTTATCCTGTGGGAAAGTGCCCCAATTATTCAGGATTCCCAGCACGTACGATATACGAGACTTTTTATATCAGGTTTCTTTCACAGGGTATTCCACAGAATGCCATGTTTTCCTTTAAATAATAAAATTATCAAACATAATTCAATAATACATTTAGTACGACAGAGGAATATATGAGGGCGGTCCGATAAGTACTTAGCCTCACCGCCAGATAGCACCACTATCGCAAGAGCCATTTTGTATCGATTAGAACATTCTCGTAGACAGCTACTGTTAAATTTTCAGCCGAATCGGACGCGTAGTTTTGTTTTGACCGCGTGTGGAAGCGAGCGTGTCCGCAGATTTGAGAACAATGGAAAAAGAACAATATCGGTCGGTGATTCGATTCTTGTTTTTGGAAGGGAAATCGCGCAGCGAAATCAAAGAACGCTTGGATGCTGAGAATGGGGACTCTTCTCCTTCGATGGCGACCGTCAAAAATTGGTTTAACGAGTTTCAACGTGGTCGCACGTCGGTTTTTGATGAGCCACGCCCAGGTGCCCCGAAAACGGCTACCACGGAGGATAACGTAACAAAAATCCACGATCTCGTATTGGCAGACCGCTAACAAAATTTGTAGAAATATATTTTCTAAAATAAGAAAATAATCAAACAGCAATCAAGCTGTCAAGTTCTTGTACAGCAACACAAACGGTATGACTCATTCAAAATTCAAACATCCATTTTATTCCAAAATACAAGAAAACTTAAATTAAAAATATTGTTGTATTTTATAAAAATCCAAGGATATTTAAGAATTTCAAGGTATGTTTTTAAATTCCAGGCTTTTTTCGGGTTTTCCAGGAATTCCAGATCGGTAAACATCTTCGGTAAAATCTTTGAGGGCCATGATTCGACAGCTGGTAATCGCACTTCAGGTTTATAAATATAATTATTAACGAGATTTGCTATGATAAAGTGCCCCGACCAATAATGGGTAAAAGACGTGATGACATATATATATATATATTTAATTTAAAATTTTAAACAAAAAATTTGCTTCAAATATAATGATTCGTTTTTACTTAAATTACGTACACATCAGTAACTCGAACACTATTAATAATTAATTAGTTTTCAATGTTTGAGTTATTAAAAGAAACATTAATAAATAAAACAAAACACAGATTAAATTCTTTGGAATGCCGCTACTAATACATTGTTCAGATATAGAGGTCAATCAAATAAAATTCAATCAACACTAATGCACATAACTGCCAATGCAAATTTTATCCCACTGTACTGTAACATAGTTACGAAACCATGCAAATAAGACAAATAGCAGATGAAAACCTCGAAAAAAATCTGGTGTGGAAACCACACGACTTTCTTATACACAGTATATTTAATATTTAGAATAGCATCAAAAACGCTTAATTGAACACTTATGACTTGCTCCTTGCGTTTGGCAATTATTATTTGACATATAAATGTTAAACATGTTTATGTTTTTTGTTTCTATTACTACTATGATTATTGGAATATATTATTAAATATATAAATTAGTTTTTCTCAAAATTAGACCCATATACAGGAAAATTGTAAATAACATTTTATATTCCAAATATTTTTGCTAACATCTTTTATTTAAAACTTTTTTTCGTAACTGATTCAATTTTTTAAATAAATGGAATTTATTGTTTTGTGTGTCCAGTAAACTTTCTCTTCCGGTTTTTCAATTTCATTCAAAATCAACTTCGCTCTTTGTATTTTCATGAAACTTATAATTACCAAGTTTCGTTAACAAAGTTTATCTCGTTCATGAGATATTGCACACTCGGCACACATCCATCCATCCATTAAAAATATATACTTATACCTTCTTCGTCCTCTAAGGAAAAGTAAAAATTAAAAAAATTTGTTGTTTGAAAAATGTGTTTAAAAACTCGCTATTTTTCTCAAAATTCAAGATCAGAACACATTTTTCGAACAACTGTATTTTTTTAAATTTTTGCTTTCAAAACTTTTCCGTAGAAGAAGAAGATAGAAGTATATATTTTCAAATGTCGTTTGTTTTTTTTGTTTAAGGTGAACCAATGAAGAGCAATCGTGGGCACCGCAAAACTCTATTTTTTACTTTCTTATACAGTATAAGAAAGTATTGGAATCGTGAAAAAAATGACGAGATTTTCGCGGTAATACGTGTTTTGAGGTCCACTGAATCCGTTTTGATCATTTTCTTAATGATGTCTGTCTATGTGTGTGTGTGTGTGTGGATGGATGTGTGTACGAGTATGCAATATCTCATGAACGAGATAAGATTTGTTAACGAAACTTGGTAATTATAAGTTTCATGAAAATACGAAGAGCTGAGTTGATTTTGAATGAAATTGAAAAACCGGAAGAGGAAGTTTACTGGACACACAAAACAATAAATTCCATTTATTTCAAAAATGGAATCAGTTACGAAAAATAAAAGATGTTAGCAAAAATATTTGGAACATAAAATGTTATTTGCAATTTTCCTGTGTATGCGTCTAATTTTGAGAAAAACTAATTTATATATTTAATAATATATTTCAATAATCATAGTAGCAATAGAAACAAAAAACAAAAACATGTTTAACATTTATATGTCAAATAATAATTGTCAAACGCAAGAAGCAAGTCATAAGTGTTCAATTCAACGTTTTTAATATGAAATATGCTGTGTATAAGAAAGTCGTGTGGTGACCACACCAGATTTTTATTATTTGTTTTTGCTTCCATTTGGCAAAAAACAATGCATTAATATTACGTACTTACAGCATTACTGTAACTTAAAGCGATGGTGTAGCAATTCGTTACGCTATTTTAACGTTATGTTATTACGGTAATGCCACGTATTTGTAATGTAGTCTGTTACGGAATTTTGAATTTAGGTTACTAATGTAATATTAATGATTCGTTGCGATCATATCGTGAAGGTAATCAATTGGTTTAATGAGGATATTATTTTTTATTCTTTTCGTTGTACGAGTATGTTTTACCTCGATTTTATGTTTAAGTAAATAATTATAATCTACTGTGTACATATTTAGAGCTGATATTTCAATCCTCTAATAAGGTTCCTAATAAATTTCTCTCGAAAGCAAACAAGAAATAGGACATCAAATAATGACAGTTAATATAAAATAAATACATAATTACGTCTTTTACTCATTACTGGGTGTGGCACTTTTGATAAATGATATAATTATGCGCGTGACGTGCGGTTATCTGCCGTCAAATCACGGTTCCCAAAATTGTTAGTGGACAGGGAGCCACAGGGTTAATTATCATGTGGTGAATATTGTTTGCCGGCAGTGGGAATTGAACTATGGTTCTCAAATCCTCAGCCAATTCGATGCCACTGAATCACCTACCCCATAGAGATAAGGTAGTACTAGCGTGAAAAAAAAAATTTGCAGATCTGAATGATGGCGCACGTAAACATTGTATAGTCATACGCATCCTGTTAAAATATGAAACACATTCATAGTCTGTGAATAAATATATTCGCTTGTAAAGTTGAATTCTTATACACGGGGCTTATGGCGATCATCACTCAGAATCGCACATATTTGGTTTGTGTACCTCTAAAATTTTGCAGTTTCATTTGAAAAACTAGTATGATGTTCTAGAAATGTATATTGTATCAGAAGGAGAAAGTTTTTTATCGTTTAGTAATTAATATATAGCCATGCAAAACCTTGTTTTTAACGAAAAATTAAGAATCCCAATTTATAATGGAAACACCACACGGTGGTATGGTATTTTAAAATTTACTAGACCAACAACCTGTTAACAATTCATGATATTCAAATCAAAATAGGTATAAAACACATATTTTATTCAATTTTTATATTTTTTTGAGCGTCAGTCACACCAGTACTACCTTAATATAATTTTCATTGCTATATTGTTTATTTGAACTATAGCTGAATTCCACTGAGTCACCTATCACATAATAATTTTTAAATGGGATATATACTATATATTTCTACAAATTTGATTTATAAATAAAAAATAAATATATCATCACGCCTTTTTTCCATTATAGTGTGTAGCAGATATCGGTAAGTGATATATTTATGCGTATGAAGTGCAGTTACCAGTCGTCAAATCACGGCCCCCAAAGATTTTTAATGTGGCGAAAATGTTCGTCGGCTGTGGGAATAATAATAATATAATCGTGTTAAATCATAAATAATAATAATAAAAAAAATAAATAAAAAAATATAAATATATCATCACGCTTTCTACCCATTACTGGGTGTGGCATTCTGCCGAAGCAGATCTAGGTAAGTGATATATTTATGCGCGTGAAGTGCAATTACCGGTCGTCAAATCACGGCCCCCAAAGATGTTAGTGGTGAGGAAGCCACAGGGGTAATTTTAAATTGGTGAAAATGTTTTTGTCTGCTGTGGGGATCGAACCAGGGTTCTTTGGAGTCCCAGGCCGACTTGATACCACTGAGCCATTACCCCATAATTAAAAAATAAATATCTATTATTTCAACTGTGTCATAAAACTGCTAAAATAGCCAGTTTTCCGGCAAAAGTGCAGTATCACTGATCAAATTTTAAAAATGTAATTTTAGGTTGGTAAGTTTTGTGAATTTCAAAACTCCCTAAAAATTACTAAACAAACCAGTGCTCCGAAACTGTTATCTGAAAAATATTTTCTAGCTTCAAATCTCAAACATAATGTAATCTACAATTATTAAGAAATAAAAAATAATTCTTTCTAACCTAACCAAACCTTATCTCAATCTTTGCCATTTTCATACATTTATGATATTTTTCTTCTTTGCGATGAGCTTCAAATCTCTGAAAAATTTTAGGATCACTGATAAGTAAATAGTAAATGTCATTATAGTGGTATTGGATGGCTAGCTCAGTGGTATGAAGTCGGCCTGTGGATCCTGAGGTCCCCGGTTCGATTCCCACAGGCGACAAATTTTCATAATTTGAAAAAAGCTATCCCTGTGGCTCCTCCACCACTAACATGTTTGGGGGGCGTGATTTGACGACTGGTAACCGCACTTCACGCGCAAAATATATCACTTACCGAGATCTGCTTCAGCAGAATGCCACACCCAGTAATGGGTAGAAGGCGTGATGATATATTTATTTTATTTTTATATTACAGTGGTGGGGGAAATTTTAAAAATTGGTCAGTGATACAGTTTTCCAGTTAAACAATTGTTGAAAACAGTACGAAAATAATTAATTTACGAATCTGTTCTAAAATTGATTATTTTCGTTCATTTTCAATACTTGATAAGTTTATTTCTTAATTTATGTAGTTTAACAACACAGTACAAACAGCCTACTACTTAAAAGAAAGTTCAAGAAACAATTCGTTGCTATGACATTAAAATTAGATATTAATCAAATTTAAGTGGAACAAAATAAAACTACGTACATACTTTTTATTACTCACGTCAAAAAAACAACATTAATATCGTGTTATTATTTATTTATAAAGTCATGTACACATTAAAAACTTAGCGATTTCACCATTAATCTCTAACATTTAATTTAGAAATTTCTATCAACCGGATTTTCCTTTTCAAATAAACCTATCAAAAACTACAATAAAATAATCAAAACAGACTACAATCAACTTTTGATGCGTAACATTTATGATATAATTTCCTGCTTGATTTTTGACCTGTAACAATCAGTAACATTTCACGCAAATACATGTACAATAATGCAATTACGATGTTCTAATATTTGTATTCGAAGGATTTTAATATCGCAGTTCACTGAACCAAAATATATTTCATTTTACACATTTTGAATCCAATTTAAAATATTTTATTTCGTACATTCAATCATATAGTCAATTTTATGATTATTACAATTTCCCGTTCTTTACTTATTTTCATACTTGTAATACGTAAATTATATTTTATGGTAATGGTTTTTGGTATATTGACATTTGCTATAGTCCGAATCCGAACATATTGGTCGCATTTATTTGGCATTTTTAAAGTATCCCGGTTACTTTGATTTAAATGGCACGTTTTAAGTAACCCAGAACCAGGGTTGTTCATATTTTACCCACCCAAAAAAACCCACCTGGGGTTTTTTTAATAAAACCCACCTAAAAAAACCCAAATAAACCCATTAAAAAACCTATAGTTCAAATTATGAGAATTTTTGCTTTTGCGCATTTTTTGTTTGTTTAACAGATAAATTTATTAGGATCTTTGTTGTCCTGAAACAATGTTTTGTTTAAAAAGAAATCACAAGAATATTCTCACCAAAATGAAAAAGCTGAATAATTCCCAGTTTCAATTTTCTAAGCATTATTTTTCAAGATTTTGTTTCCCAAATATTAATATATCTTCATTCGACAGTAACCTGGGCTATACTAAAATGTTTCAATAACAATTCAATTTATTTAATTGCAAAGAAGATTGTGTAAGTTCTTGATTTATTTTGTATTATTCTGTGGAGTAACAACGAGGTATTCACCTAATCTTTATCAAGAGTATTAAATAATGATATTATGAAATACCTAGCAACTGGTGATTGTTTGTTGTTTATACTTTCTGGTAGGTATGTATACTATTCAAATATTAATCTATAACGCTCTTTATAATGTAGTTTTGAATTTGTAAATATTGATAATACGAACATAATAGCGAATTTGTAAATATTTTACGTAATATTCGATAATGTGTGCTATGTTTTACTTATGTACATGCGCATTTACTATATATTCCTTCCTATATTCTATCGTAAACAAACTTACAGATTAATTTATTCAACGTGCGTTTTTGTAAGTTTAATGAGTTTAATGTTAAAAGAACAAAAATTGAGCAGGTCCAGGGTTGGATTTAGGAATGTGTTGGATATGGGGTAATGGGCCAATGGAATCAAATCGGCCTGTGGATCCTAAGAACCCTGGTTCAATCCCTACAGCCGACAAAACATTTTCACCAATTTAAAATTACCAATGTGGCTCCCCCACCACTAACGTCTTTGAAAGCCGTGCTTTGACGGCAGGTAACCGCACTTCACGCGCATAAATATATCACTTACCGAGATCTGTTTCGGCAGAGTGCCACACCCAGTAATGAGTAAAAGGCGTGATGATATATTTTTTTTTTATTTATATTGTAAATTTTGCTAATGGCAGAATTTTACACACTACACTGGTGACAAAAAGAAACGAAACATTTGAAATTCGTGAAATTTTCCCAATTTTCAAACCGTCATAACTTGGCGAATTTTCAGCTAATTTGGACGAAATTTTGAGAGCAAAAAAGTTTAAAGTGTCCACTTTAAGGACATACATGTGATCTTAGAGTTAACCCCTTCCTCCTTCCCTCAACCCCCAAGTGGAAAAACGTCTATCTTTGATGCTCTGTACGAAGCTAAGAAAAATTTGTAGACTCTATTCACCATCAAGGCAATAAAGTTTATTCAATCCCTGCAAAGCAAGCAAAGAACGAAGTTCCTACGTTGATTTGGCAGAGTTACGCGTGTTTGAAGTTGAATGTGCATTTGGGGGTTTTTGGCTCAAAGTACAGCGACTCTTCTACAAAATTGGACGATACTTTCAGGGGAAAAAATACTGTTTTGTCTCTATTTTAAAGGGCTGTACGCGAAATTAGGATTATTCTCTTTTGTTGCATAAACAATTTCAACAAAAACAAAAGTTTTATAAACAACACAATATTTATCTTCAGACAGCTATAAACTATGTATTAAAAACAGAAGCTGTTAGTTTCAATTGTTTTAAATGAAGCCATGCATAGTTAACTTTGTTGTTTTAATTTAATTTTTTTTTTATGATTTTTCACAGAAAAATTAGACTTGTGACACATTATATTCAGAATTTAATGTTGAATTAAAAAAATATAAAAATATACAGGACGTTCCATTTACAATAAAAAACTTGATGACGCTTCCGGTTAAACCGGAAGTGATATGTATATCTTTTATACATTAAAATGATGCCACGTATGTTAGCTTTACGCATATACATTTTCAATTAGATATCTTTATAAATAAAGAAATTACTAGAATTGCCTCGCTTTCTGTGGACACCCGGTATACAATTACAATGGCTTTGAGTCATCTTTAGACTCATGAAGGTGAAGGTTCACTTTCAAATGTTTGTTTTTATTAAAAATTTAACTGCAACCTTACATTTGACCAACTTATAATATAGAATCATAGGAGTGTTTCTTTGGACTGTGATTCGTAATCAAAGTGATCAAACTTAACATGATCATGAAGAATCATGTTTCTTCGTTTGTTATTCGTTATCCCTACTTTTTCATTTTGTGATCACGAAACGACAATCCCCCTACCCTTCTGAATCATACTTTTTCTATGATTCATGTTGACTGATACACATCGAAGGTTTAAAAATGGCGTCTGATGATAAATTTATGTGCTCTATTTGTGGAATTAAGGGAAATTGGCTGCTTCTGGAAGAATTTTTAAATGGCTTACATGGACACTCATTTATGAAATTTTAAAATAGGTTAGTTTGTGTATTTGACATTTGCAGTTATTTTAACTTTCATACTATAGGATCGCGTCGATCGGATTGGATATGAATCATTATTCCTGTTCGATGTTTTCTTCAGTATTATATTTAATCATGATTCAACGCAATCACGATCAAAGGAATCATGATTTAGAAAATCACAATCACAATCCAAAGAAACACGCCTCATGTTAACCCGTAAATGGTAATATTTGGTGATTTTTTTCAATCAATTTCCATTGTCATGTGGAATGGAAATCACAGTTTTAGAACCCAAAATACGGTTTTTAATTTTTTTCGGTTGGTCGCACCAACTGGAAAAATCTGAAAAAAATACCAACTAATCCTCTTTTAAAGAGGAATTTTTGTGATTTTTTTCATAGCCTCACCTTTATATTAACATAATGTTTAACTACTTTAATCAATGTTTACCTACTTTAAATATGTCTCACAATTCAAATATAGCGCCAAAAATCCCAAAACAATTTTTAACAGAAAGAGTGGATTATACTTCGTAGGTTTGTCTTGTTGTCATATACATAGTACCAATACAAAAAAAAAAAAATTAATTTATTAAAAAACTCATTTTTGACTCCTCCTATGGGGGGGAGGGGGGTGGAGGGCTGAAAATTGGTCAGAAAATTCTACTTTCGTGTAAATAAGATGGAAATCATATCCCCATGTGATTTCCTTTGGGGGCAGATTTGACCATCTTACCCGGCTATAGCCTTTAGGGCGTTAACTTATTTATTAATAACTGTCGTTTTTAGTTTTGGCCACCTTTTAATTTTGGCCGCCCTTGTTCGGGGCACAACTCGCACACCTAGTCAGAGTGTCCCTGTGAAAATGACACTATTCAGTGTCGAAACGTCGTCATATAAATAAATATTTATAAATTTCGAAGCCTACTAATCCATTTATAACACTCAATACTCGTACAATAACTTTCATTTTATCGTTTATGATGTTTTGTTCAAAAGATTTGATTGCATTCACAGCAGTTATTGCGTTATAAATCTATTGTAACAACTGGTCAAATATGCAAATATTAAATATTGCAATACTTTCAGAAAATTCCTTTTCTTTGTTTACACACCTAATATTCGTAACATTTCCACTGAAATTACTACACCTGCACAGAATGCAAATGTCTTGCTAAATTAGTAACTACCGCTAATTATTCTCCATTCATTATTCTATTATTCATAGTCATAGGTTCCATGTAACTTAGTGACATATGTACCTACGAAAGCATTGTGCTTTATTTCACTTCGTCATCTGTGCAAACATTTTATGCTAGTTAGTCAGATAACATTTAAATTCTTACTAAAACGGCAGTGGAATTCATGATGTCATTACTATCGACTTGAAAATATTTATGAGTAAATTGCGCGGATTCGTAGTAATATGTTGATAAAGTCTATTTTAATATGTTGATAGTTGATTTACATGTCACTGCTAAGTAAATATTAGTTAATCTGACTTGATAGACAAGTGTAATTATACATCCGACATTAATTTGATTTTAATGATATTGAAACAGAACTGATATTCGTGTTTACATACATTATTTACTTATTTATGCTACACCGTACTGTAATCCCAATTACAGTAGAACAGTGATTTTCAAACTGTGAGTCGCGACCAGGGTTGAGAGATTTAAATCAAATTGATTTAAATCATGATTTAAATTTTGATTATTGTATATGTATTTATTAAATTAAAAAAACTAAAAAAACAAAAAAATCGCATTAAAAAAATAAAAACATGTTTTAATAAATCATATATATTTTAATATGAAAATAGAACAATTCAAATAACAAAAATAAAGTAGAAACGTTTATTCATTTAGTGGTACATTATTATTATTAAAATGTTTAAATAAAAAGACCAGTTTTCTAGCCTTTTCAGTTCCTAGTCGGTTTCTCAATTTTGAATGCACAAGTCCAAATGGTGAAAAAACTCGCTCAACACAAGGTGAAGACGAAGTGGCGCGTAAAAGTATTATAACTTTATTTGGTCCTAATTCATCTTTTTGGGACATCCATCATTCAACACACTTGAAACGTTGTTCAGAATTTCTTTTGAAAACATTACACAATACATAATATTTAAAAATTTAATTCAAAATACCCGTTTTAAAAAAATAATTAAAAAATTTAATTTAAATCAAAAAAATCTTAAGCCAGGGCGGATCTATACTCTGTTTTTTAACCAGGAGGAGTAATTTAAATTTTAACCGCTAAAACTGACGCTTCTGATTGGCTAGTGCTTCGTCCAGTTTACACTGTACATAGATTTTTCATTCGATGCCTGATTTGATGTATCAGAGCTGTCATAAGTTTCGAGGTTATCTGTTTTCTTGTTGGAACATTTTTTTTTTTAACAAAAACGTATAATATAAATAAATATATCATCACGCCTTTTACCCATTACTGAGTGTGGCACTCTGCCGAAGCAGATCTCGGTAAGTGTTATATTTATGCGCGTGAAGTGCGATTACTAACCGTCAAATCACAGCCCCCAAAGATGTTAGTGGCGGGGGAGTCACAGGGATAATTTTAAATTGGTGAAAATGTTTTGTCGGCTGTGGGGATCGAACCAGGGCTCTTAGGATCCACAGGCCGACTTGATACACCACTGAGCCATTACCCCATAAAAACATAGAATACTGACATACAATTCTGTAATTTTTGTGTGGAATATATATTTGTATTCTGTTCTTAGTTTTTAAATTTTAAACAGTTTGAAGAACTTGAAAAATGTCTGACAATCCAAATTTTGAAAGCTTTTCAGCCTGTGGATCCTAAGAACCCTGGTTCGATCCCAACTACCGACAAAACATTTTCACCAATTTAAAATTACCATTGTGGCTCCCCCACCACTAACATCTTTGGGGTGATTTGACGGCTGATAACCGCACTTTACGCGCATAGGTATATCACTTACCGAGATCTGCTTCGGCAGAGTGCCACACTCAGTAATGGGTAAAAGGCGTGATGATATATTTATATTTATTTATTTATTTGAAAAATTCGGAAAAAGTCCGATAATTCAAATTTTGAAAGCTTTTCAGAGTTGTTTCAGAGTACTACAATGTTTTTCAGCGATTTTATGTCTATAAAGGTTACAAACAACTCAAATAAAAATTACACTTATAAAAAAACTTTTAAGGTGGTACTATCATGGAAGCATTTAACCCGGATTTTAATGAAATGTAAATATGTTATTTTTCATTTGTTTCTACACTAGTATGAGCTGAGTAATGTAAAGTTAAAGTCGACAAAAAATGCATTGTGCCTCGCGAGGCAGCTTACCGCGTAATAAATTCATATATTGTAGTTATTTTTTAACAAAAAACTAACACACAGTACATCATGTAAAGATAAAGGTATGAGAATAAACAAATCCATGCCTTACCGGATTAGTTTAAAAGAAATTAGCGATGAAAGTTTGATATTCTATGATTTTCAATGAAACTGTCAGAAATGCTTGGCAACGTTGCACGGATAGACAGAGATGGTCGCACGCGTAAACAGAGATGGTCGTACGCGTAGACAGAGATGCTCGCCCGAATAACAAATCAAGAACTATGAAAGTTATCATTTCGATCAGTAAAATATATTAATTTTAATACAAAAAAAATATTACAGCATTTTATATTTATTTATTTGTTGTTACAGTTGATAATAATTGCTTTGGTGCATTTTTCTCATTTTTCTTATGAACTGTCAACAGGATGTATCGATAATACAGTTACGTTTCGTACCGACTGGTTATATCATGCTGCTTGTAGTTCTCGCCTTGTTGTCATAGCTTCTGCTGTGTAAAATCTTGCACTGCTATTGGTCGGCATGAAACATTCCCTTCCAAAAATTTTGTTATGTTACTGAATTTCATAAACTAGTTAAATAGTTTTATTTAATATATTCAATGTTATTGTTAATTATACGATATTTGCAGCGAAATGTTAATTCTGTTAATAACCTATACCATACAAAAATGTAATAATTATTTTTATAAACTTTTTAGGTTACCTATACTTTTGTATGAGACTGTCATGATAGAACCACCTTAAAAAATAATAACCCCAGTCAGTTTGTCTGAGCTAATAATTATAGTTTTAAATTTCTCGTTCTATCAATGCTATGTGCAAACTCATAACAAACCAATAGTTTTGAATCATAGTAGGCGATGCTCAATCAACAGATTTCATAATTACGTAATCGCAGGTTAATTACCGTCTGTAGGTTGTCAGACAAGGACGAATATATCTCTGTAGCAACATTCCCAACAGAGATGCCATTATAGAAACGTGTAGAAGAGAGAGGCCGCGAAATTATCTAGTGGGTTGTGACTCCAACAACACTCAACTGTTTCCTGTATAAGTCAGGCGGAAAAAATTAAGTTTTACAGAAAACCTACATCCATAGAACAACTGAAGGCCACGTGCGAACGAGAGCGCTATTTTCGGAGATAATAACGGGATACGATAAGATGTATGCCATTCGGTTATGGAACGCGTTATAGAGGCATTCAAACACGGTTATAACGTCGTATACATGGAATTCAATTGAATAATTTATGTTGTTACTGCATTATAAATAGTAACATACAAATATGATACTACGTTACGTAGCAAGCAATAGTATCTCGGTAGATAAAAGCAAAATAAAGCGTTCGTCTTCAGCAAAATATTGTGCGTTAAATAAAAATTTGAAAAGATCGTAGATAATTAAAGGAAGAAGCACAGTTTAAATTAATTTAATAATGTTTAAGAATCATATCTTTAAATAAATAAATATATCATCACGCCTTCTACCTATTATTGGGTGTGGCACTTTGCCGAAGCAGATCTCGGTAAGTGATATATTTTGCGCGTGAAGTGCGGTTACCAGTCGTTAAATCACGGCCCCCATAGATGTTAGTGGTAGGAGAGCCACAGGGGTAGTTTTTGAAATTATGAAAATTGTCACCTATGGGAATCGAACCAGGGTTCTCAGGATCCACAGGCCGCCTTCATACCACTGAGCTAGCCACCCCATCATTTCTTTAAATAAAATATACACATAAATTTACCCATTACTGGAGGTGGCACTCTAGCGGAGCAGATTTCGGTATGTGATATATTTATTTATAAAAAAGTAAAAAATAAAATATATAAAATATAAATATATCATAACGCCTTTTACCCATTACTGGATGTGACACTCTGCCGAAGCAGATCTCGATAAGTGATATATTCATGTTAAAATTCCGGTTCCGGCTGGATTATATGAAGAATCCGGTCGAATAATGATATAAATTTATACTTTGTAATGATAGAGCAAAATTAACATACGTACATATCCCTCAAAAATCTTTTTTTTGCACCCACTTGAATGTGACACTAATATTTCTACTTGAATAGTAAAAAAGCACTATTTCGAGAATGTTTACGATACCATGGATACGACATCATTTTTTTGTCTTAGGGCCAACAATAGCATTTTTACAATAGTTGTCATGGTGATAAATAGTTATTTGTTTCATTAGGACTAAACCTACGAATTTTCGGGTTGAGTAAATAATATTTCGAGATTTGAAATACTATTTATGCACAACCGGGCCGAAATTAATGTATTTTAGCCATGAAAAGCGGGCTTAAACACTTCAAGAAAAATATTTCCTATGATTACATAAACAAAATAACAATTTTTGTTTATTATGAATACTTGATTTTAATCTTTTAACTATAAAATGAAATGTTCTTTTGTTGTGCATAAAATATTGTATGTAGCACGAGTGAAATTAGCGTTTCTGACCTTGAAGAATTAGTACGATTTTTACCGAAAATTATCGAATGATTCGGCGGCTGGAATTCTGGAAATCCGGCCTATCTCACGAGGCCGGAATTCCGGGATTCGGTGATCCCGCTTTTTGGTGATACGTTCCATCACAACTTAGTGATAATGCTTTAGACAGTGGATTGTAGAATCACAATTAAATTTCATTTAATTCTCTTGCACATTACACGAAAAATAAAACTGCATCATCAAACGAAGAAATAAGATTTGAGCCGATTGATGTGACGCAGAGCTTGTACTTAACAAACGTTAATTCCTTATTGGAAATATTTCCAAATTACCAACAAAAATTTGCACAAAATAATTTTTTTTTTTCAGTACAATAATTTGAAAACATTGCGTATATGAATTTAATTTTCACCATTTTAAAAAACTACCCCTGTGGCTCCTCCACCACTAACATCTTTGGGGATCGTGATTTGACGGCTGGTAACTGCACTTCACGCGCAAAATATATCACTTACCGAGATCTGCTTCGGCAGAGTGCCACACCCAGTAATGGGTAGAAGGCGTGATGATATATTTATTTATATTTATTTTGTGTGTATGAAAATATCTTGGGAAAGTATAAAAGTAAGGTAATCACAGTTTAATTTAGAAAAATAGTCATCGTTTTCTAATGTGTCATTAAATTTTCCACTTTTTTAACAACCTACTAAACATTTCTCTAAGAAATATCATTTGCAGTTATTTATATTGCTTATTAGTAAAATAAAAATATGTATTATGTAATCAAATATTATTTGAACCCGGGATCTTTTAATTCTTATACCGACGTCATTTGACTTTTCATCAGTTGATTACTTTAAAAAATCCTAATAAAAATGTAAAGAATAATAAAATATGTAAAATACAAATTTTATCATCACACCTTTTACCCATTACTGATGTGACACTCTGCCGAAGCAGATCTCGATAAGTGATATATTCATGTGAGGGAAGTGTGATTACCGGCCGTCAAATCACGGCCTTCAAATATGTTAGTGGTGAGGGAGCAACAGGGGTAATTTTAAATAGGTGAAAATGTTTTTGTCTGCTGTGGGGATCGAACCAGGGTTCTTTGGAGTCCCAGGCCGACTTGATACCACTGAGCCATTACCCCATAATTAAAAAATAAATATCTATTATTTCAACTGTGTCATAAAACTGCTAAAATAGCCAGTTTTCCGGCAAAAGTATATATTCATGTGAGGGAAGTGTGATTACCGGCCGTCAAATCACGGCCTTCAAATATGTTAGAAAAGGGGAAGCAATAGGGAAAATTGTTTGTCGGCTGTGGGAATAGAACCTGAGTAGGGTATATATATATATAATAATTAAAACGCTTTTATATATATATATATATATATATATATATATATATATATATATATATATATATATATAATTATAGTGGTATCGAGTCGGCCTGTGGATCCTGAGCACCCTGGTTTGATTCCTACAACCGACAAACATTTTCACCACATTAAAATTACCTCTGTGGTTCCCGCACGACTAAAATCATTGGGAGTCGTGATTTGACGGCTGGTAACCGAACTTCACTCACATGAATGACCGAGATTTGCTACGGTAGTGTGTCACATCCAGTAATGGGTAAAAGACGTTATGATATATTTATATTTCATATATTTTATTTTTTACTTTTTTATAAATAAATATATCACATACCGAGATCTGCTCCGCTAGAGCGTCACCTTCAATAATGGGTAAATTTATATATATTTTATTTAATTGAAATTTTGAGTTATTAAGCCGAAAATATTATTTAAAAAGGAATCAAAAATGATCCAGGATAATGGATAAAATGGCTTTATTCATGATGTTAAAATATTATACCACTAGTGGTTATTAGTAGACTTGATAATGAACATAGATTTGTGTTCGAAACGTCGTCATTATTATTGAAAATAATATTTTAACAACAATATTTTAACAAACGTGCTTGTATGAAAGGAATTATGAATGTGGATGAAGCAAAAGTGGTGTGTCAGGATAGGAATGTTTGGCGAAGATTAATTGCGGAATGAATCTGATGATTTCAGAGAAGCGCAGGGTTTTAGATTTTAGTTTCGTTGTTTAGTAATTTCATTAGAGTGTTTACCTGTAATTGTGTGAAATTCACTTTCAAAAACAAGCGCAGGGACGACACTCCCTTCGTTTCTTATCTTTTTTATTCTTTTCTGATCTTACATTGAGTGTTTAACTGCAAATGTGTGGAATTCACTTCCAAAAACAAGCGTAGAGCGACACTCCCTTCCTTTCTTATCTTTTAATTCGTTTTCAGTTATTTCGTAGTGTTTAACTGCAATTGTGTGAAATTCACTTTCAAAACAAGCGCAGGGCGACGCTCCCTCCCTTTCTTATCTTTTTGTTTCATTTTCAGTTACTGCATTGTGTGGTCTTTTCTTTCATATATAAGTGCAGACTATCGCTTTCATCTTTTCTAATCTTGTAGATTCGTTGTTAGTTTCGTTATTAGATTCGTTGTTAGGAGTAAACGTGAGTAATTTGAGATTTTTTATGCATACGTTATGTATGTTGAAGAAAGGAAATGAATGGTAAGTGAAAAGGAATGATGTGATTGAAGGTTTGTTGTGTGATAGTGATTTCGATTGTAATAGATGAGTGAGTTTATATGGAGTGATCTATGGAAGTGGTTGAAGTGAGGGTGATATGAAAATGTTTGACGATGGCTGGTTGTTTGATGGGTGTGATGAGTGAATGTTTTATGAGTGATTTTAGGGTTCGTGCTACCCCATTTGTTGGGATATAGCGTGAAGATATGTATGTATGTATGTATGTAATATTTTAATATCATGAATAAAGCCATTTTATCCAATATCCTGGATCATTTTTGATTCCGTTTTAAATATTTTATTTAAAGAAATGATTCTTAAACATTCTTAAATTAATTTAAATTGTGCATCTTCCTTCAATCATCTAAGATCTTTTCAAATTTCTATTTAAGAGAAAAATATACGGGTAGTAATCCGCAGCATACTTCGAGTATTTAAATATAATAAAACCTTTTATTTACTTTTTGATTGTAAAATATGTGGGTCCTGCATTCAAGGGCTCTTGAACATAAAATATCAAGAGCCCGCAGAAAAAAAACAATGTTTACTTAATTTTACATTCTGAACAGGGTAGATAAAGAGAGCTTATGTTTGTACAGTCACAGAAAGTCATGAATGAAGCACATTAGTTTATAAAGTAGCTTCATGTAACGTTACAATTAATTATACGTACTAATAATTTGTGTATTTGTTCTTCAAATAATTAAGTCTCGAATTAAGTAATTAAAAACTTATCCTTGGAATAACACGTTTTAATGTTACAATCTCATTAATTGTACCTCTATATCAAGTCATAATTATGCGTGATAGAACCAATTATTATTTTTTTTATAATTATCGAATGGTGTGAGTGAAGTCATTTAAAAGTTTGAAAACCACTGAATTAGGAAATAACGAAAAGTTTCATTATAATTACGTTTTTTATATCAAATAAAAGGTAGTTGGTATTGACAGTTATATAATTGGGCTAATATTAACAAGTGACTGGGTGATTAAGTCCAGGGGCGGATTGGCACATATTGGATCTGATTACGTCATATAAAATTATAAAATAAAATAAATAAATATATCATCACGCCTTCTACCCATTACTGGGTGTGGCACTCTGCTGAAGCAGATCTCGGTAAGTGATATATTTTGCGCGTGAAGTGCGGTTACCAGTCGTCAAATCACGCCCCCAAACATGTTCGTGGTGGAGGAGCCACAAGGATAGCTTTTTCAAATTATGAAAATTTGTCGCCTGTGGGAATCGAACCAGGGACCTCAGGATCCACAGGCCGACTTCAAACCACTGAGCTAGCCATCCCATAAAATAAAATTATAATTTCTACAATACGCGGAAATAAAAATTAAAACGCCCAAATTAGTCATCAATGTAATTTATAATTAATTACAAATTTAAATTTTTGTTACGATAATATATTGAAAAAGTGTTAAAATTAGTTATTGTAACTACTATTTTTCCTCAAATGCATTCTTATTTATTCAATTTTTTTTATTAAAAACAAATAATAATAAAATTTCAAAGTAGTAATACTATTAACATTTGTTTAATTTTGTTTCAATTCCATGGCTATCGATAGTTTTAGAGCTATTTTCGTTATTTTCATATCTAATTTGTGCCGTTACGAAGCATGCAAAATTTAATTTGTTTATTGGCTTAGGATGTTATGCCTTAAAACTTTTATTCGAAGATGTTTTGCTTAAAATAATTAGCGAAGCAGGAAATTGCAAAATTATAATTTTACATGTTAAATCCCTGTGTTCGGGAGTCGCGGTCACCACCCTATTATATATTAACCAGACATTAGAAAAATAAATTCTGTATCTAAATTCTTTTTACTTATTTAATCATTATTAAAATCAAATTTAATATAAGTATATGACAGTTAAACGTTATACATTTGTTTCAATTTCATGACTAACTTATGTAAATAATATCTCTTTATGACAACTTTTAAGATTAATGTAAGCTGTAATATAAAAAAAGTAAAATGAAATGTGTTGTTAAATTTAAAAGCATAATATCATTTTCCATATCTCAGTGGCATCGTGTCGGCTTGTGGATTTGAGAATCCAACTTTGATTCCCACAGTCGACAAACTTTACTTCACATTAAAATTATCTCTGTGGCTCCCCCACCACTAACATCTTTGGGGGGTCGGTATTTGAAGTGGTAACCGTACTTAACTCACAAATATATCACTTGCCGATATCTGTTCCGGCAGAATGCTACACCCAGTAATGAAGAAAAGGCGTGAAGATATATTTATTTTATACAGAAATTGACAGTTTGAAGTTTAGAACAAAAGTACAAGAATCAAATATTGTTTTACGTTCAAAAAGTTTAAATTTATTATACTAGCATATCTGTAGTACCAGATATTTGAAAAATAATGTTATGTTTTTATCAAAAATCAGATAGCCATGAAAAAACAAATAAAATTTTTGTTTGACAGTTTAGCTCAACAATTGTGATAAGAAATTCTTGACTGAGCTGTCAAAATAAGATTTTGTTTCATTTTTTTATTATTATTATTTTCATAGCTACCCGATTATTAACAAAAATGCAATATTTTATCTTTCAAAAATCTAGTAGTACTAGTAGCTAATATAACAATTTTAAACTTTTTATGGGGTGGCTAGCTCAGTGGTATGAAGTCGGCCTGTGGATCATGAGAACCCTGGTTCGATTCCCACAGGTGACAAACAATTTTCATAATTTCAAAAACTACCCCTGTGGCTCCTCCACCATTAACATCTTTGGGGGCCGTGATTTGACGACTGGTAACCGCGCTTCACACGCAAAAATATATCACTTACCGAGATCTACTTCGGCAGAGTGCCACACCCAGTAATGAGTAGAAGGGGTGATGATATATTTATATTTATTTTAAAATTTTTAAATGTAAAATTTAATTTTAAACAATTTTTTATTCCTATACTTTTGCTCTAAAATATACAGAAGCGCCAATATTCGAACATTTTTAATATTATGTGTTAAACTATGTTCCGCGTTTCTGTGCGCATCTTGTATATTTAATCTTTCATTTGAAACAGTTTCTTGTACAGTAATCAAGAAAGTTATGGTAGTAAAAACTCATTTCCCATATTTTTATGGGACAGCCTGTTTGTTTTTTAAAAATATAAACAGAAAAGTACAAAATTGTATATTATACTGTTTCTCAATATTAAATATCTTTTATCCACAACTCATATATTATAAAGACTTAATTACACTGATTTCAGTTGAATTATATGGCTCATAAAACACTAGTGTTTTATATTCCATATAACACTGTAAACAACTTGTTACTTAGCAACCATTTCATGATCTACATTAGCTGTAAACTCCATTCCCTGTATGAAAACGATGACGTCATATGTGGACGAGATTATCATAGATACGATGAAATATAGCTATCTTTTTTAATCATATTCGTACCTATGCGAATGGAATTAACGTATGTCTTAATAAGTAAAGACACACGTTTCATGTTTTTTTACATTCTATCATATTTATTATTGAAACGAAAACGTATGACAGTTATTACTAATACGAAAATTTATATTTACTTTGTTCACATTTGTTTATAAAATAAAAATAGAGACCTATGACCAAGATTTTGTTATTTTCTCGCCTGTCATTTCTAAGTTTGTGACATTTTTGATACATAAATAAAGACTGAGAAATAAGAAATGGCTTATAAAATTTTGGGTAATCAAATGTAGAAATTCGTTTGTCATCTTAATGATTATTTTGCGCTGGAGTTAGATAATCGAGGACCTTTGATTAATATAACTGTAGTACAAGAGGTAATGTGCATTGTATTTTTTATTTTAATATATTATTTATTTATATATATAATAATAATACATATAAAATGTATATTTCTTTGAGTTTTATTTTGCCAAATTACATATTTCAATAAGGTAGCTAATATATTTCGTGGGATAAGATAAATTTATATTTGGTTATTATTTAATATATGCAGTATTTGGTTTCATTTATAAACTAATTAAATTTTATAAAGTAATAAATATTTTAATCTGACATTTAAATTTTAAGTTATGTTTTAAAAATGTCAATCCAATACCAATGTAAACGTTTTAAGTACAAAATCTTGAATCACATGGATACCGAATGTGACGTAATCGTTTTCATACAGGGAATAGAGTTTATTCCATTTACCACTTGGTTCAGTTCAGATAAATTCGACACATGACTAAATGAATTGAATTATGCAAACTGATGCACTGATTGAGATGAATTACTTCAAAGTAAATTAGAATCTGTAATTCTAGTACTCGAAATAAAGTCAGCGAAGTAATATAGCGAAATAAATTAGTGATCTGGTTCAGAAAATGTAAGTTAGATCTGATTCAAATGGCAAATGGAATACGCCTCGTATTTTGAGAAACTATATATATAACTGAATCAACGTTAAACGTTACGACCAATCTTCTTCGATACCTATAATTATGAGTTGTGGATAAAATTTTGAATTACACTTGTGTTTTATTGGTATATAAAACACTTGTATAATAATGAACTATTCAAAGTTCTTAGAATTACTTATTTTGCAAATAAAAGCACGTATTCTATCAAAGCGCCAAAGAAGAATAATGTAAAAACGTTTAACAATAAAACCTATCTAGTTAATCACCTTTCATACAAATACTACCAGTCTTTGAAGTCGAGTTTTAGTAAAAAAGCGAATAAATAACATTTTAACAGACGATTAACTTAAATCGATATAAAGCTGCTTGCAAGCATTTTACGACATTAAAAACTTTCTGAATGTAATAGCAACATGGATTAAAAGCCGATTAAAAGGCCTAACTTTGTTCATAAATCATACGTCTCTAACGCAATTCACATCCCATTTTAAAATTACCTAACATAAAACATAAAACCGGAAAAGGGAACACATCTTTTGTATTCACGCCAGATTTCACCGAATTTTAAATATTTAAAAAAACATCAAAATACTAATTTACATACTTGACGTTGATGAGAAAGATGACCACATCGTATTTCGTCTTCTTGAGTTGATAGACAATCGAAACGAATTCCTGTTGAATCCATGAGCTTTCCCATCATCAAAGAACGGATCTTCTTCCTCGATTATGTCCTCCGTTCGTTGATACTTCTGTTGATATCTTATATGTACAGTATGACAGTTTTCTTTAACAGGAATTTCCAAAAGAGCTGCAGCCTTCGGAGCTACAACTTCTGGCATATCCGTTAAAATTAATGGAGATTCTTTATGTTTACTGTGTAAAAAATCGACCTTTTTAAAGTTTAGGTAAGATGGTAACTGTCTAGATTTGTGTTTGGTTTCCATCGGAGTTTTAAGAATAGTTTCCACTTCATTGTTGAAGTTCTCCTCAACAATGAAGTTATTAAAGTTATTGTCTTCGTCTCTCTGTTCATGGATGTCAGAGAGAGAAGGACTTTTGGTAACTTCATGTCTTTGGTGCAAGAATTTTGTTCCAATTATCCGTAAACTCTCCCTTACAGATTTGGAACGTTTGAGGTTATTTGTAGTCAGGAAACTGGAGCTACGACGTCTTTCTATTAATTCAGACATTGTTTTCTTTTTCAACTTTTTCGGTGTGCCTTTATGAACCTTAACCATCTTCCTCGTCAATTTTGTATTTATACATTACACTTCACTAATAGCAGTTTGAAAGCACATAAAAACTTATCACAGTAACGAACTATTCTGACTTAAACCACTCACAATATTATTCCCAGAGTATTTCACACTAAATATAAGTCACAAAACATAGTTTTACAAATTGTTTTACTGTTTTTCCTGTTGTAAATAAAGTTTTAAAAGTTTTTGGAGTGTATAAACACAACGTCCATGTTGTCTGAACGTATTGTAATTTGTAAACAGCTGTGCGTTCCTAGCCGCTGTGTGAATGCCCCTTTCCTCTCTGTAAAAACGGTGAATGGTTCCGACTGTGGAAGGGGACTCACGTGACCACTTCTTTCGAATACAATCGGTTCACAGATACTTTCCCCTATGTTAGAAATCTTTGGCGGGAAACAAGCAACAATGCTATGGTTTACTGAGTAATCAAGGGTAATTGTTGTAAAATTATTTGTAAATATATGTTTTCTAAAAGAAAATATGAGTAATTATCTCTATTAGATAGTGTTGCTGGTTGAATGGGCTAAGTTGATACACTTTAAATGATTTTTAAATTGATTTTAACAAGGCAATGAGAATTAATGGAAAGTACAGTTATTATAAGGATTAGTTGTTTCCTGTTAAATTATTCTATTAAATATTTGTTTTATTTATCTTTAATGTTAACAGCAAAGATTGTTTAATGATCTGTAATCATAAAAATTACTAAAAATATAATCGCTTCAAATTGGATAATTTCTATTAAGGGGGTACACCACTGTAAATTTTTCAAAAAATCAATAATTTTTGCTTAAAAGATACTTTGAACCTTCTAGAATATGGGGAAAAAGTTTTATGCGTGAAACAAATTTTTTTCATTGACATTTCGCGCTTTTCGCATGCGAGTCGGACTTCTCTGATATGACTACATGTGTTAAGGTAGTACTAGCGTGAAAAAAAATTTTGCAGAACTGAATGAAATTTGGCGCATGTAAACATTGGATAGTCATACGCATCCTGTTAAAATATTAAACACATTCATCGTCTGTGAACAAATATATTCGAATCCCAATTTATAATGGCAACACCACACGGTGGTATGGTATTTGAAAATTCACTAGACCAACAATCTGTTAACAATTCATGATATTCAAATCATAATAGGTATAAAACACTTATTTTATTAAATTTTTATATTTTTTTGAGCGTTAGTTTCGTCAGTCGACAACCGATGGCGCTACTGTCACACTAGTACTACTTTAAGTAAATACCTGTTCGGAAGGTACAGCATAATGTCTTACATATAAAAAGGACGCGCTCTAGCATTAAATCGGCGCTGAAAAAAATTGAGGAGGAGTATTTGAACTTGAAAGGGCAGCTTTATGGTCCTGGGATTGCAGATTAGTGGTAAAAAAATTTAAACAGTAATTATTTCCCATTTTTCATGTACCTAGAACTTTTGCCGCCCAGGGCGGTCTCCAATTTGTCGCCCTTTCTAAGTCAATCAAATTGTGGTTTTTATAAATTAAAAAAATAAATATAAAATAAATATATCATCACGCCTTCTACCCATTACTGGGTATGGCACTCTGCCGAAGCAGATCTCGGTAAGTGATATATTTTGCGCGTGAAGTGCGGTTACCAGTCGTCAAATCACGCCCCCCAAAGATGTTAGTGGTGGAGGAGCCACAGGGGTAGCATTTTTGAAATTATGAAAATTGTTTGTCGCCTGTGGGAATCGAACCAAGGTTCTCAGGATCCACAGGCCAACTTCATACCACTGAGCTAGCCACCCCATACCTATTTTAATATTTAAAATTAAATGTTTTTGGTTGTGCATAAAATATTCTATGTACCACGGGTGAAATTAGCGTTTCTGATCCTCAGCATGTTATTAGTCCTCGGCGCTTTGCGCCTCGTGCTAATAATCATGCCGCGGGCCAGAAACGTCTGTTTTCACCCTTGGTACATAAATAACTATTATGGAATTGACAATTTGAGGTTATATTTATAGATGGCCATGAGAAATCAAATAAATAATTTAATAATAATATACGAAAGTTCAACTATAATTGTTCGCCTTTGTAAAAAAATGATTTCCCATGCTAAATAATTATGTATTCGTAATGAAGAAATAAATTTATTTACATAAATTATTCGATTGAACATATTTAATTGGTAACACGAGGATAACTTGTTAAGAGTAAAACTTTAATTTGATAAGTTCAGCTTCAGCATATTAGCATATATGAACTAATACATGTACAGCGTACAGCGTACAGCGTACACTTAATATATTACTCGAGCAATTTCAGTTTTATAACTTTTCCAGAGGACATTAATTCGAAGAGTTTCTAAAGTACTTATTGGAATTTCAAATCTCGCATCAAAATTCCGAATACGTTTCCTTCACAAATCTCAATTTTAAACCCAGGAGAATTTGATTGTAACTCTTAAATATATGTCGTTAAGGGTCATTTTACATTGACTGGTTACCAACAATTCTTAGAATAAGGTAGAAATGGCACAGGTTAAAAAAAATGTAGGTTCTCTTTGTGTATTAAAGACAGGTATCATTTCATGTATTATCTATTTAAGATGGCTTTGCTAAGGTACCTGTTAAAAGTACAGTAGTGCTCAAAAGCTTTCTAGGAATGCCAACAAAGAAATTGTGTGTTATTTCAGAACAATTGAATTCTTGAACTGCTTTCGAGCATAAAATCATATCAAATTATCATACAAATTTTGCACATCAAGGTTAAAACATGACTAAAAATTATTTTTTTTTTATAAATGTACAAAAAATGTAACAAATTAATTATATCATTAAATAAAGGAAACTTGTGGAATATTTGTTCCGGGTAAGACCATATTGATATAATTATTTTATTCCTTGATAAACAAAAACATATTTATATTTTAAATGACATACTTAATATGAATTAGACTATAAGTAAACATTAAAACCCAAAAAAGAGAAAAATAAAATAAAATATTTCATATGTGGTTAAGAAGTTTATCCAAACAATTTATGAATGTGTCAGAATTCCTGGGATTGCAAAATTTAAATTTTGAAGTAAATTAAAAAAATAGATTAAATAAAAAAATTCTTGGATTTACAAAACAAAAGAGATATGGAAAATATTCAATAATTTTTCTGAACTTATAACTCTATAATTTATAATGAAGTTACATAGTAAATGTGATACAGAACGTTCAAAAATTCGTTTCACAAACTTTTAAGGCAAGATTTGCTAACATAGGGTCGGCTGTTTTTAAAAACGAATTTTTGATCACTCTATATATTAACAGAATGTATGAAAATAACAGTAAAATGTCAGGATAATTATTTTTATCACAGAATACAGGAATATATGAGACAGATGGTTTAGTGATAACATGTTGAATTGTGAATTTGAGAACTCGAGTTCAATTCCCGCGTCCGTCAAAGTGTGCATCACATTAAAATTACTTTTTTCTGAAACCGGCAAGGAAGTGCCTACTTTCCTGACCAATTTTAGTATAGAAAGAAGGTTTTTACAAAAACAGTCAAGTAAAATACGTATTCGAGGCTACAACAAAAATAACAGTCTGGTAAAGTACAAAACAGTCTGGCAAAGATTTTTTGTACTCGCTGCATTCAAAATAATGTTTACATAACCTTGGAAACCGATAGAAAGTTTGATTTTGTGCACTAGTGCGCAAAGTAATTGAAAAAAACACCCATTTTATGACTCTAAATTTTGACCATTAAAATGCTATTTGTACTTATTTATATACACACATTTGAAGGAATTTATAAAAGAAGTAGAGACATTAGCTTATAACGCCATCAAACAGACATATTGTAACAAACTTTACGAGAAACAATGAACAATTTGTTTTCAAATAACAAATGTCAATTCATGGCATTCTTAACTGTCAATATAAATTCACGCTTCAAATTTAATAAATTTCCTCATTATCCATCATATAATTTTTGCTCGTTATAAAAAGCATTGTACATAACTGGTGCGCGAAGACGCCATTTGCACCATTCGCACAAATTAAAGCACTCGCTTTGCTCGTGCTTTAAAATTACGCTCATGTGCAAAGTATGTCTTCGCGCACTAGTTATGTAAATAGCTATTACCTGACTGTTATTTTTGTTGTAACCTTGGATACGTAGTCTGCTGTCCACAGATCATAATATACTACTATAGATAAGAAACTGCCATGTTACGCACTGGGACTGTATTTTGCGCCATCTGAGTAGTGGAAGTCTAACTAAAGTCATGTATATAGGCAACCCGATATGCATATTTAGGCAGCTTGTAATTTTTATTATTAATTTATATTTATTTAAACTACATAAAATAAAAATTTATAAACACTATATAAACATTTATTAAAATATCCTCGTGTATACAATTTATTTATATTTTGAACTGTTTCAATCGCAGTTTTATCCATGTCTTGTGAACTTGAAAATATATTATGACTTCCTTATCTAAATATTATTTATTATATGATCACTTACTTACCAGTAGCAGTGCAGTTTTTTACACAATAATTCATATTAGTTGATGATATTATTCATATAAAATTAATTCACAAATAAAAATTAATTGGATATTTGACAGATTAAAAAATTTGAAATATATACAAATGACAACTACAGGAACAATCTAGTAACCAATGATTGTCGATATTGTAGTTATCTAAAATGGATGTCTTCACATAAAGACTATTAGCGCCATTCCTTAGGTGGAAGTCTAACTATAAACACAGTCCCATGGTTACCTATATAACTTTCCGCTGCCTGCTGCTGTCATTACAATTTATATTGAAAAATTGAAACATTTTGAATTATTTATAATTAAATATTGATTAAATTAAACGGTTTTAGCAAAAATAGTATACATAATACGTCAGGAATGTGTTTTTACTTGACTCATATATCACTTTCCTGACTTCTTATATAATATACTATTGTGTGATATAAATGCGCGTGAAGTGCGATTACCAGCCGCCAAATCACACCTTCCGAAGATGATAATAGAGGGAGATCCACAGGGGTAATTTAAACATGGAGAAAAGATTGTCTTCTGCAGAAATCGAACTTAAGATTTTAAATCCACAGACCGACGCTATTCCACTGAGCTACTCGTATCTATTTCATAATTTTGTAATATTTGCTAACCGGATTCAACGTTTATATTACGTAATTTACAGGGATTCACATAGATAAGGAGCAACCTCAAAAATAAGGAAAAGGCATAATGATATATTTCATATTTATTTTATCAACAACTAAATCTGCCGGTGCGTTGCTGACATAAATATTAATATTTATGTACATTTCGAAAATTAAAATATACGTGTTTTGCATTTGATATTGAAAGTAAAATATTTGACAGTCGAGTCATCAGGCTACAATTTCCATTTTCCAGGCCAACTGGATTCGAATGTGGTTTGGGGTCACATGTCAGGTGTCATGTTATGACTGCGAATTTTATATATTCTCCGGGTTTTGGGGAGGGGGTTGTATTTTATTCTGCTGAAAACAGGTCGAATGAATGTGTGGAAAAGTTTTTTCCCTGGTGAAAATGATGACGAAAATGCGTAAGGAAAAGAAAAATAAGATTTTGACGTGTAGGTTTGAAATTTTTATTATTCTAACTTTTCTGTATGTTCTTGCTGTATTATTTTTATTTTTCTGTAGTATTATTTATCATGTATTTTCATAACTTTAAAACTGAAATTATTATCACAGAAAAATTACTTCTGTGTCTCACTTTTCACAACATTTTTTAAAGACATAACCACATTATTACTTTCTTATACACAGTATAAGGAAGTATTGGAATCGTGAAAAAAATCGTTGACGAGATTTTCACGGAAATACGTGTTTTGAGGTCCACTGAATCCGTGTGTGTGTGTGTGTGGATGGATGTGTGTCCGAGTGTGCAATATCTTATGAACGAGATAAGATTTGTTAACGAAACTTGGTAATTATAAGTTTCATGAAAATACGAAGAGCTGAGTTGATTTTGAATGAAATTGAAAAACCGGAAGAGGAAGTTTACTGGACACACAAAACAATAAATTGCATTTATTTCAAAAATGGAATCAGTTACGATAAAAAGTTTCAAATAAAAGGTGTTGGCAAAACTATTTGGAACATAAAATGTTATTTGCAATTTTTCTGTATATGCATCTAATTTTGAGAAAAACTAATTTATATATTTAATAATATATTTCAATAATCATAGTAGCAATAGAAACAAAAAACATCAACTTTAATTTTCGCTTTATCTAGTTATCTATGTCTTTTTTCGGAAAAACAAATACATCATTAAATGGTCAACTAATTTGGCAACTTTGCCGCAATTTAATCGACTTCGTATCTCACGGTTCTTGAGATACCAAGGGTTAGGCTCGAAAAATGGACATTCTGTATATGCCTCATCAGTAAAGTTAGACATAAAGTAGTCAATATTACTAAAAGATTATACGTAAACAAAATGGAAATTTTATATGTTTCAAACAGATAAATGCTGAATTACTGAAAAACTAAATTACATATTTAATAATATTACATAACATTCATATATTCTAAATATTAAATATGTTGTGTATAAGAAAGTCGTGTGGTGCCCACACCAGATTTTTTTTATATTGTAATATCCATTTCGAGATCTCTCTACAGTAATGTTGTCATGTTTTCATGCTTTAGAATAGATTAAGATAGCGGGATAATATTATATATATATATATATATATATATATATATATATATATATATAATTTTGTATAATGGGGTAGGTGGTTTAGTGGTACCGAGTCGGCCAGTGGATCCTGAGAATCCTGGTTCGAGTCCTACAGCCGACAAACATTTACACCACATTAAAATTACCCCTGTGGCTTCTCCACCACTGACATCTTTGAGAGCCGCGGTTTCACAACTGGTAACCGCATTTCATGTGCATAAATATATCACGTCCCGAAATCTGCCTCGGCAGAGTGCCACACCTAGTAATGGGTAAAAGGTGTGATGATATATTTATTTATTTATTTTTTATAATTTTGTACAATGGGGTAGATGGTTCAGTGGTACCGAGTCGGCCTGTGGATCCTGAGAATCATGGTTCGATGTCTACAGCCGACAAACATTTTCACCACATCAAAATTACCCATGTGTCTCTCCCACCAATATCATCTTTGGGGGCCGTGATTTGATGACTGGTAACTGCACTTCACGCGCATAAATATATCGCTTACCGAGATCTGCTTCGGCAGAGTGCTACACCTAGTAATGGGTAAAAGGCGTGATGATATATTTATTTTTTCTAAAATCGAGTCTTTATTTCCGACCTCAACTATTTGCAACTTTCGCTGCGCTCATGTTACAATTTCTCGCCTCTGTCCGCAAGAAGCTACTTTGAACTCTTGATGTACAAATAACTAAGGCAGTATTTTTTAGTACTTTTAAAGCATTAATGGTTGTATTAAAGAATTGCATATTTCCTACACCTTTTGCAGACATACACCACATCTGTAGGAAACTTAACAGTGCGTTTTAGACAGTCTTTATGAATCGCCGAATCATTTTTTTCCAAATATTATTCCAGACTACGTAAATTTAAATTCTTCGCTAAAAATAATACCATATTATCATATAAAAATATGATGATATGATAATGACAGTCAAATGAGGACAGATATAAATCATATTGAATTTATTTTATATTGTTTCCATGACAACCATTAGTAAATTCATGTAAAAGTAAGAAAAGCAAGATTAGTAAGTATAAAAAAATAAATTGGTAGCATACACATTTATTTTTTCGCCCACTTCAATATGACATTATTATTTCAACTTTTTCAATAATAAAAGAACGCTATTTCAGGAATATTTGCTTTTCCATGTACACTTCATAGATTTCAGGCCTTAGGATCAAAACTAGCATTTTTATATTGAATGTAAATAATTTTGTCAATTTGTTTAATTTTAATTTGAATAAATCTGCGAAGTTTTAGAATAAGTGCGTAAAAAATAATATGTTTCAATCAGACTAAAATAGTATATTACGTACCATGAACTGTAAGTGACAGTTTTTAAGTCAAGAATGTAGTTTGGGAAATCCAGGCCCATACGGTCGAGATTTTCTAACATTCGCGACCTAAAAAATCACTTACAGTTCGAGGTTAGTAAACAACTTTTTACAATACCTGCACAAATAGAAGAAATAGAAAAATAGGTTTCAAAATGAACAGGACCTTGATCTATAATATTTACTTATTGTCCACGGTGGATGGTCAGTAAATATTATAGTCCTGATGTAACCAACTGTCCACTTACTGTGTTTAAATTTTGTCATTAATGGTTAATTTACAGTACAGGTATTGTAAAAATACTATTTCGGGTCTTGCAATATTACTTTTATTACTCAACCCGAAAACTTGTATTTTTAGTCTTAATAAAACAAACATGGGGTAATGGCACAATGGTTCGATCCCCACAGCCGACAAAAATATTCACCAATTAAAAAAATTACCTCTGTGGCTCCCCCACCACTAACATCTTCCAGGGGTCGTGATTTGACAACTGGTAACCGCAATTCACGAGCATAAATATATCACTTACCGAGATCTGCTACGGCATAGTGCCACACTCAGTAATGGATAAAAACCGTGATGATATATTTATGTATTTATATAAAACAAATAATTATATTTAATCAATGCTAAAAAATAAATAAAACATAAAAAACATCGTAATGTTATATTATCTTAGTGGCCGAAAACATAAAACAGTTTCTGTTCCTTCGTTTTCATTCGCATGGAAGATTTCACTGGCTGTGTTCATATCGCTGTACGTAGAATTATAACAATACATCTCATTTCATATCGTTTGTTTCCGGTGATTGTAGTGCCAGTGTCCCACATTTGGCGTATCATGCTTTTGTTCAAGCGAGACTAAAAACAAAAACACGAAACTGAAATGACTTACACTGTCTTACATTTACAGACAAAACAATAAACGAATCAACAACAATCGTGCCTTACACGACGTGAGGAATTCTTTCACGAACATCAAATTTGTTTCGTGAGGAAATAATGAATGCTTTTTGAGTTAAGATGAAACGTTAAATATTAAATTGACGAGGTTTTAAAATGAAATAAATAAATATATTATTACGATGTTTACTCATTACTGGGTGTGGCACTTTTTATCCATTACTGGGTGTAGCACTCTGCCGTAGCAGATCTCGGTAAGTGATATATTTATGCACGTGAAGTGCGGTTACCAACCGTCAAATCACGGCCAGCAAAGATGTTAGTGGAGGGGAAGTCACAAAGGGGTAATTTTAATGTAGTGAACATTCTTTGTCTGCTGCGGAAATCGAACCCGGGTTCCCATATACAAGATGTTAATATTAAGTTAGTGGCGTTTATTTTTTTCGAAATTCGTCATTACTCCTTTATTTTAATAATTAGAGAGCTAGGGTGCAAAATGTCTCATTTATTCCAGTGACAGAAATGGATTTTTTAACAGTGGTATGAAGTCGGCCTGTGGATCCTGAGGTCCCTGGTTCGATTCCCACAGGCGACAAATTTTCATAATTTGAAAAAGCTATCCCTGTGGCTCCTCCACCACTAACATGTTTGGGGGCCGTGATTTGACGACTGGTAACCGCACTTCACGCGCAAAAATATATCACTTACCGAGATCTGCTTTAGCAGAGTGCCACACCCAGTAATGGGTAGAAGGCGTGATGATATATTTATTTATTTTATTTTATGATAAACATGAAAAAAAGAAAATTAGATTTGGGAACGGGTGGAAACTATAGATGGCGCCGATGTGAATGCGCAGATTTTAAGGGTGGTTGTTGATCTCTACCCCAGTTCACTTTCAGAGCTTCTGTAACCAAGGAGCAACCAACAATAGTTTCTGTCAATAATTTGTTTGTCATGTATTCGTCGTCAAAAAATAGTAATATGACACACGACACCATAAAAATGGCTTACTTTGACCGGTTTTGTCACGCATGCGTCACCGTCCAAAACTTCTGTCTATCATTTTTATTACTTAATTATACCAAAGTCTATAATTTAAACTGAAAATTAGCCTGTAAAAAATATGTCTACAACTACCTTTACAATCTGCGCATTCACACCGACGCCATCTATAGTTGCCACCCGTTCCCAAATCTAATTTTCTTTTTTTCATGTTTATCATGACATAATCTATTAAAAAATCCATTTCTGTCAACGGAATAAATGAGACATCATTTTGCACCCTAGCTCTCTAACTATAAGGAATATTTGCTTTCGGTTGTCTAAAACATTTGTATTTACAATTATTTTCTATTTTACCAAATAACAAAATGGCGACCAATCAAAAATTTCAAAACAATATATTTTGAAAACCACTCGATCGATTTTTGAAAATAAAACATTTATAAAATCCTTAAACAATCTACTATAACATTTGGCTGGAACATTTTTCTCGATCTGTCCAAAAAAAGTTTTTATTCAAATTGAATTACAAGATAAATTTTAACAAACTGCAACAATCATTTAAGGTGGTACTATCATAGAAACATTTATGCCAGATTTGAATTAAATGTAAGTATGCTATTTTTCATGTGTTTCTACACTAGTATACAATTTTGTTTTTAAGTTTACCGTTGTTGAACTGAGTAATGTAATGTTAAAGTCGATCAAAAATGCATTGGCGTTATAGGAACGGTACATCGCGAGGCAGCTTACTGCGTAATAAATTCATGTATTGTAGTTAGATTTGAACAAAAAACTAACACACAGCACATCATGTAAAGGTAAAGGTATGAGAATTAAAAAATCCATGCCTTGCCGGATTAGTTTCAAAGAAACTGGCGATGAAATTTGGATTTTCTATGATTTTCAATGCAATCGTCAGAAATGCTTGGCAACGTTGCACGGGTAGACAGAGATGGTCGCACGAATGACAAAGCAAGAACTATGAAAGTTATTATTTCGATCAGTAAAAATATTAATTTTAATACAAAAAAAAATATTACAGCATTTTATATTTATTTATTTGGTGTTACAGTTGATAATAATTGCTTTGGTGCATTTTTGTCATTTTTGTTATGAACTGTCAACAGGATGTATCGATAATACAGTTACGTTTCGTACCGACTGGTAATATCATGCTGCTTGTGGTTCTCGCAATGTTGTCATAGCTTCTGCGGTATAAAATCTTACACTGCTATTGGTTGGCATGAAACATTCACTTCCAAAGCAACGGTACATCGCGAGACAGCTTACTGCGTAATAAATTCATATATTTTAGTTAGATTTGAATAAAAAACTAACACACAGCACATCATGTAAAGGTAAAGGTATGAGAATTAAAAAATCCATGCCTTGCCGGATTAGTTTCAAAGAAACTGGCGATGAAATTTGGATATTCTATGATTTTCAATGCAACCGTCAGAAATACTTGGTAAGGTTGCACGGGTAGACAGAGATGGTCGCACGCATAGAAAGAGATGGTCGCACGCGGAGATAGAAATGGTCGCACGAATGACAAAGCAAGAACTATGAAAGTTATTATTTCGATCAGTAAAAACATTAATTTTAATACCAACAAGAAATATTACAGCATTTATTTGGGGTTACAGTTGATAATAATTGCTTTGGTGCATTTTTGTCATTTTTGTTATGAACTGTCAACAGAATGTATCGATAATACAGTTACGTTTCATACCGACTGGTAATATCATGCTGCTTGTGGTTCTTACAATGTTGTCATAGCTTCTGCTGTATAAAATCTTACACTGCTACTGGTTGGCATGAAACATTCACTTCCAAAATTTTTCTTATGTTACTAAATTTCATAAACTAGTTAAATAGTTTTATTTAATATATTTAATGTCATTGTTAATTATACGATATTTACAGCAAAATGTTAATTCTGTTAATAACCTATACCACACAACAATGTAATAATTGTTTTTATAAACTTTTTAGGTTACCTATACTTTTATATGAGACTGTCATGATAGAACCACCTTAAAACAAAGTAGGCTGAAAGTTTTTGTATTTTTTAAATATTTATTAAAATAAGGGAGTAATAACGATTTTTCTAAAAACAAAAAACCCGCCAAAACTATGAACTGGGGCTCCAAATCAAAAATTTTAACTAAGAAAAGTTGTTTGTTTGTATGAGTTCAAACTGCCGTTTTTGGGTGTTACAACTTAGTATTAACATCCTGTATTTAATCCGACTCGATTCTAATGAGCCACCTCAGGTTGAGGTTTTGTGAGGAAATGATGAATGTTTTTTGAGTTAAGATGAAAGGTTAAATATTAAAGTGTTGAGGTTTTCAAATAAAATAAATAAATATACTATCACGTCTTTTACCCATTACTGGGTGTGGAACTTTGCCGTAACAGATCTCGGTAAGTGATATATTTTGGCACATGAAGTGTGGTTATCAGCCGTCAAATCACGACCCCCAAAGATGGTAATGGAGGGGGAGCCATAGGGGTAATTTTAATGTAGTGAAAATTATTGGTCGGCCGTGACAATCGAACCCGGGTTCTCATATCTATAATCCGACTCGATTCCACTGAGCCACCTCAGGTTGAGGTTTTGTGAGGCAATGATGAATGTTTTTTGAAAGGTTAAATATTAAAGTGTTGAGGTTTTAAAATAAAATAAAAATAAATATATTATCACGCCTTTTACTAATTACTGGGCGTGGACCTTTGCCGTAGCAGATCTTGGTAAGTGATATATTTAGGCACGTGAAGTGCGGTTATCAGCCGTCAAATCACGATCCCCAAAGATGTTAATGGAGGGGGAGCTATAGAGATAATTTTAATGTGGTGAAAATTGTTTGTCGGTTGTGAGAATCGAACCTGGGTTCTTATATTCATAATCCAACTGGATACCAGTGAGTCGCTTCAGATTGAGGTTTTAATATGCATTATTAAAGATTAGACCTTGATATTTCTGCTACTGGGTTTTATAATTTGATATCATAATGAAACCACAATTTTATTTCTCGTAAAAGATAAAATCTGTGAGATTATATGTGGAATTTAATTCTAAATGACTCTAGTTAATCTATTTATTAGTCAACAATTTCTAATTAATTTCACAACTAAAATTTCTGTGGCTTACTTTTTGTTGTGCTCTTTTAAACGATTGTTTATGACAATAATTATTTCATTTCTGTATGAAAATATTTAGAAAACCGGGCTTCGACGAGAAATAATGAGAGATGAGAAATTAAAAATAAAAAGTAAGAAATCAAGAAATAGATAAAAGAAACAACTTGTTTTCTCAATTTTCTTTCGAATTTTCTTTCGAATTTTCGATCATATCTTGAAAGAAAAAAAATATATATGGGCCATTCTCTGGGAAACGGACACCCCTCCTCCGAAATTTGAAGCGTCAAATAAATTTTTGAAGGCCATGAAAATCTTGGAAAAAGGAACTAGTTTTCAACTATAAGTGGCGACACTGATAATTTTCATTATTTTGGAGTGTTTTGGTCACAGATTTAACAAACTAAATTTTAAAGTTGAAAAATTGCTTGAGTGTGGTTTATTTTACATTTTGACGGCGGCATATCGTTTCTTGTCGAAAAACTAAAATATTTTGTATATGTATATATAGAAATTATTTTGACAGTTTTGACAGATAAAACGTCAAACATTTGTTTAATTTTGTTTCAATTCCATGGCTATCGATAGTATCCATATTTTTTCTCCCGTTGTTAAAGTCTATTTTAAATTATAAATGATTGCTCAACATTTTTTTTTACTATAAATCATGTTTGTTTCATCGATAAGTTTCTCGATGCTCACTCATGCTTCTCGACCAGTGTGCCATTGGCATCAGACATGTTTGACATTAAAATAGGCAATTGTTGTGATCACATGATAAACTTCAAACTGTAAAGCTTACCATGTTCGCTACATAACAAATGCTTAAATTATATTTTACTCACTAGATGGCAACCGAAAAAATTAAATTGTATAAGTCCCCATTGGGGTTAAGTTCCTGTTGTGCAGAGTAACAAATAAATAAATAAAATCAAGCAAAATTAAAATCCCTTTTAATTTCGTCCAAAACTAACAAACATTAAATCACATTATCAACAAAACCAACATAAATAATGAAATACATAATATTGACACAGACACTATCTGTGTTTGGCAACAACACTGCATTTCACGTACTCGTACACGTGCACGTGTTGCGTGTGCTTGACGTATCACAAACACATGTTGTACTGCCTGTGTATAAATAACCCCACATGCACGCCCCTGGTGCATTGACACAACATACACGCCCTCCATTGAATGCGATTCCCATGAGGTATGACTGGACGATGACGTTTGATGGTTGTTCTCATGAGATTTTGTTGATTAGTGACTGGGTTTTAGGGTTTTTATAGTTTTAATTAATTAATATTTAAATTTATTTCTACACTTTTTATATAAAATGCTTGAAGAACAAACGAATTTTTTTTCATGCCAGATATTTTCTACTATTCCTACTAATATTTTAAAATGTATTTTAATTTTTAAATGATCCTAGACACCAAAATGTTTCTTTAATAATAAATTACTGTTTAGAAATAAAAATAAATAAATATATCATCATGACTTTTGCCCTATAGAACTAGAGATGGGCAACGCGGTCTGTGAGTAGCATGCGAATCTTTGTACGTTTTGTATGGCTCAACTTAAAAAATAAATTTCAAAATATCATAACTTTTGCTTTTTAAAATTTACAATAAACAATATGAAATTTTATATTTACTATGGCAAGCTACGAGACGTGGCTATTAAATAACGAGACTGATGCTGTTTTAACATTTTAATTTGATTCCATACCTATTTACTTATTATCACTTTCAGTATACACCCCTCCTCTATCCCTACAATGCTCCATGCGAATCTTCCATTGTTCGAAACAGTGCTGGAAGTCTTCTTCTGTCAGCTCCTTCAGAACGCGTGTCGATTTCTCTTTCAAAGCTCAAATCTTGTTGCTATTAAGGCAAATTTCACCTTAGGAAACAGATAGAAGTTGAACGGTGCAAGATCTGGCGAATAAGGCGGATGGTCCAACACTGGGATGCTGTACTTGGCTAGAAATCTCTTGACAGACATTGCGGAATGAGCCAGCGCATTTTTTGATGGAGAAACCATGACTTGCCCTTCCACAATTCGCGTACTTTTTTCAATAAATTATAAGTTTCAGTAGCAGTTTTGTCAAGTCTCATGTGAAATTTAATGACAATACGTTGCTCTAATGTTACACTTGACATTTTTTCGGCGAAACAAAAAAACAACTCTAATTAGAACGAATGGTACGGCTATACGGATTTGTTTACAGAAGCGAGAGATACTGCATACGAAAGAGAAAGCTTCACGCTATAAATTTGACGGTCGCTGGTGTTTGGCGCATGCGTATTTCGTCTGTAGCAGCGTCAGTCTCGTTATTTAATAGCCACACCTCGTATATTTGAAGAATGTGAGCATATTACTAGCAGATAATTAGCCAATGTTAGAGCTTCGTTTTACAATCGATTTGGTCATAGACTTGCTAAAAATGATGGCTTATTTCAATATTTCTTATAATTTCTTTATTTTTTGTACGTAATTTATTAAAAAATAATGTTATAATTATATTATATTATAACAGGCGCGGTGGTCGAATCCGTGATCTTTTAATTCTAATACCGACGTCATTTGACTTTTCATCAGTAGATTACTTTTAAAAAATCTTAATAAAAAAGTAAAAAATAAATATATATCACACCGTTTATCCACTACTTAATGTGACACTCTGCCGTAGCAAATCTCGGTAAGTGATATATTCATGTGAGAAAAGTGTGGTGGTCGAGCATGTTAATACACATCTCTTAACATACTGTGACGTCATCCGAATCAAGGTTCGTCAGTTCGAATCCGCAAACAAACACAAAGTATGATTTGTCGTTAAATAAAAAATACAGTTACTTGTATTGATCATACTCGGGCGCTATAAGCTAGTCACTTATACATATGCCTTAAAAAGTAACATCGACTACGGAAACCGGCAGTACGGCAGCGTAAAAACTGCGGCTCAGTGTGCCCGGTACGCCCAGGCCCGATTCGGGTTGTAGCGCCATTGAAGAAGAAGAATGTTATAATTATTTCGTCTTTTTCTATGTTATGCCGTGTTATATTATTATTATTATTTTCATACATTTCTTCCACACATTAGTTCTTAACATTTTTTTAAAATTGTTGTTATACTTGGAATTCATTTATTATTAAATATGAAAGATAACTATTTTGTTGAAAATTGGAGAGATATCAACACGCCTTCTATCCATTACTGGGTGTGGCATTCTGCCGTAGCAGATCTTGGTAAGTGATATATTTTGCGCGTGAAGTACAGTTACCAACCGTAAAATCACGTCCTCCAAAGATATTAATGACGGGGAAGCCACAGAGATAGTTTCTAATGTGGTTAAAATTGTTTATCGGCTGTGAGAATCGAACCAAGGTACCACTGAGCCACCTACCCCATATAAAACATTATGTAGTATGCATTTAAAGTTAAAGGTTGAAAACATTAAATTAAAAAATAAAAATAAATATATCATCACGCCTTTTACTCATTACTGAGTGTGGCACTCAGCCGAAGCAGATCTCAGTAAGTAGTATATTTTGCGCGTGAATTACAGTTATCAGTCGTAAAATCACGGCCCTCAAAGATGTAAGTGGAGAGGAAGCCACAGAGGTAATTTGTTAATTTGATGAAAATGTTAGTCGGCTGTGGGGATTGAAGCAAGGTTCTCAGGATCCACAGGCCGACTCGATACCATTAACATCTGATTTCAGATTTTTTTTGATAAGAAACATGAAAAAAACGCTAAAATTTTCGTAATTTGTCACACTTCAGTTCACAATTCAAAAATTAAAAAAAAATTATAATAATTATATAATCACGCCTTTTACTCATTACTGAGTGTGGCACTCTGCCGAAGCAGATCTCAGCAAGTGATATATTTTGTACAGTTACCAGTCGTCAAATCACGGCCCCCAAAGATGTTAGTGGAGAGGAAGCCACAGAGGTAATTTTTTAATTTGGTGAAAATGTTTATCGGTTGTGGGGATCGAATCAGGATTCTCAGGATTCACAGGCCGACTCGATACCACTGCTAGTATCTGATTCCAGATTTTTGTTAATAAGAAACATGAAAAAAACAGTTCACAATTCAAATATTTTGAAAAAATGTTGTAATTTTTTGTTCGGTTATAGAAAATGTCCAGTTTGCACAAAATAAAATTTTTCTAAAAGATTGTATTTGTACTAGAAATATCCTCGTCGAACATTGCGGACAGGGTTTTGCTGAACTATACTGAAAGTTAGAAGCCATATAATAAGAAATTTAGAAAAATGTCTTGTGTGTGACTGTGTGAGTATTTCTCAATATCGAAAGCAATATTCTCTCGTAAAATATAACCCAAAGTGTAGTATATAACCTCATTTATGTCGTTTCTATTTTATATACGGTGGATGTAGCAATGCCAATATACTTTTTGCAGTTTTGCAGACGAAATGTTATTGATGGCTTCTTAGCAATTCCGGATATTTTTGTCAGCTATCGATATTTTTATTTTTAAACTTTAAACGAATTTGAAGATATAGCTTAGCTTTTTAAAGTTGTCATATTTACAAGAAACACTGGGTATAGTGATCACACGTTTGCCTCATGAATTTTTATTCTAAAATAATAGTATTTTACATAATAAAGCACGCCTGACACGATTAATTTTTATGTACATTTTCAATGTCAATTTTTTACTGTGTAAAAAATGGAATGTATCATACATGCTCGACACTTCAATGTTTCCTTCAATTTTAATGACAATGAAAAAATAGAACCGGTCCTATCTTCTTCAATGGTTCCTTCAATTAAATGCGCAAATAAGCTGCGCGCAGCGCTAGTATGGTGTATTGTTAAAACGTCAAACTGTGTTGAATCTGTTGAAACCATGAACCTCATTCTTACTTTCTTATACACAGTATAAGGAAGTATTGGAATCGTGAAAAAAATAGTCGACGAGATTTTCGCGGAAATACGTGTTTTGAGGTTCACTGAATCCGTTTTGATCATTTTCTTAATGATGTCTGTGTGTGTGTGTGTGTGTGTGTGTGTGTGTGTGTGTGTGTGTGTGTGTGTGTATGTATGTATGTGTGTATGTGTGTGGATGGATGTGTGCCCGAGTGTGCAATATCTCACGAACGAGATAAGATTTGTTAACGAAACATGGTAATTATAAATTTCATGAAAATACGAAGAGCTGAGTTGATTTTGAATGAAATTGAATAGCCGGAAGCGGAAGTTTCTGGACACATAAAACAATAAATTCCATTTATTTCAAAAATGGAATCAGTTACGAAAAAAAGTTTCAAATCAAAGATGTTAGCAAAATTATTTGGAATATAAACTGTTATTTGCAATTTTTATGTATATGCGTCTAATTTTGAGAAAAACTACTTTATATATTTAATAATATATTCAAATAATCATAGTAGCAATAGAAACAAAAATCATAAACATGTGTAACATTTATATGTCAAATAATAATTGTCAAACGCAAGGAGCAAGTCATAAGTGTTCAATTCAGCGTTTTTGATGCTATATCAATTTCATTGATCAAATAGTAAGTAATTTTATATTTTTATTTCTATTAATATACGTTTATTTCTATAAAATTTTGTTAGAAAGTATATTATCTGTAATGAAAATTAAAAAAAAAAAAAATGCTGGGTATAAGAAAGTCGTGTGGTGGCCACACCAGATTTTTTTATTTACATCTGTATATGGACTGTGAAATATTATAATTTGCCGAGATATATTTTGTTGTTTACCAATGCAAATACGTGGGCAAAATGGCGTCAGAAATCTAAAAAAATGTTACATGAATATTCAAATTTTCTGCAGTAACAAACGTTGTTGATCTGATAAAACAAAAATACATAAACATTGAACTAATTTACATTTACCATTCGGAATGAAACACTTTCCGGCAAAATATAAATAAATTAATAGTCAATTTTCATTTCAAAACAATGAATTCACAGCAATCTGTGATATTCCCATGTTGTCCAAAATTATTCATCTTTCAAATATACAATTATTGTGTTAAAAATTCATATAAATAGCTGGTAATTACAAAAATCAATTGACACCAATGTTAGACAGAAACAAATGAATATTTTATTGTTAAAAGTTTGTTGATAACGATGTTAACGGACACACGAGCTTGTACGTAGGTTTTTAGTGGTTTGATAAAAACTTCCGTTAGAAGATATCATCGCAAATAGTAATAAAAGTCATTTGTTTTCTATTAAAATATACCGCAACTAGATAACTTGTTATAAATGTCATTTGTTTGTAAATAAGTAATTTTAATCGGAAGAATTGCGACACACGAGTCGAAAACGGAAAATTGATTTTTAATATATTAAAAATAGAATAATAAAAAATAAATATATCATCACGCGTTTTACCCATCATTGGGTCTGGCACTCTGCCTAGCAGATTTCGATAAGTGATATATTTTGCGCGTGAGTGCGGTTACCAGCCGTCAAAACATGGCCCCCAAAGATGTTAGTGGTGGGGGAGTCACAGGGGTAATTTTAAAATGGCCAACTTGAAATGACTGAGCCATTACCCCATTAAATTAATAAACATAAATAAATAATTGTAATTGAAACAAACTATAGGTGGGGAACTATATTACCATTGGATAGCATATTTAAATTAAGCAGTAATAAAGGAATTTTTCGAGATAATATTTTCAACCCTGCATTAACTTGACGATGAAGAAAAATATTCGAAATCATATAGTAATTCATAATTCGTAGAAATCGAATAGTAAACTTATGAAGTGAACAAGTTGTTTTTTACAACTAAAACTAAATATAAAAAATGCCGCCCCAAAATATGTACCGCCCGGTGCGGACCGCCCCCCGCCCGCTATGTACGCCCCAGCTTCAAACCAACAAAATATTTCCTCCCAATTAATCCCCACCTACAGTTATACACTTGTCCCATATTTTGCGCGTGAAGTGCAGTTACCAGTCGTCAAATTACGGCCCCCAAAGATGTTAGTGGTGGGGGAGCCACAGGGGTAATTTTAAAATGGTGAAAATTGTTTGTCGCCTGTGGGAATCGAACCAGGGTTCTCAGGATCCACAGGCCGACTTGAAACCCCATCTCTAGAACTTAATTATCTATAATCTGTAAATGTTTACAAAAAATATGATTGTTCATTTTTATCATCTTATAATTCCCAAGATGAGATAAGAATATCATCACTGCCTTCAAAATCAAGCAAAATTAAAATCCCTTTAATTTCGTCCAAAACTAACAAACATTAAATCACATTATCAACAAACCAAATATAAATAATGAAATACATATATTTATGCGCGAGAAGTGCGGTTACCAGTCGTAAAATCACGGCGCCCAAAGATGCTAGTGGTGGGGGAGCCACAGCGGTAATTTTAAAGTGGTAAAAATGTTTGTCGGCTGTGAGAATCAAACCAGGGTTCTCAGGATCCACAGGCTGACTCGATACTACAGAGTCACCTACTACACACATTAAAAATAATCTACTAATATCTTTAGGGCCGTGTTTCGGCGGCTGGTATCCGTACTTCGTGGGCAAAAATATGTAACTTATCGAGATCTGCTATGGCAGAGTACCACACTCAGTAATGAGTATCATTATGAGCAATGCTACTCTTATATAAAAATAAAGAACTCTTTAGTTAAGGTAGTTCTAGCGTTATTTTTTTTTTACAAAGCCGAATGAAACTCGGCGCACGTAAGCATGGGATAGTCATACGCATCCTGTTAAAATATGAAACACATTCATCGTCTGTGAACAAATATATTCGCTTGTAAAGTTGAGTTCTTATACACGGGGCTTATGGCGATCATCACTCAGAATCGCACATATTTGGATTGTGTACCTCTAAAATTTTGCAGTTTCATTTCAAAAACTAGTATGATGTTCTAGAACTATCCATGTATATTGTATCAGAAGGAGAAAGTTTGTTATCGTTTAGTAATGGATATATAGTCATGAAAAGCCTTGTTTTCAACAAAAAATTAAGAATACCAATTTATAATGGCACCACCACACGGTGGTATGGTATTTGAAAATTCACTAGACCAACAACCTGTGAACAATTCATGATATTCAAATCATAATAGGTATAAAATACTTATTTTATTCAATTTTTATATTTTTTTGAGCGTCAGTTTCGCCACTCGACAACTGATGGCGCCAAGGTAATAAAATAATCATGAAATATAAAAAAATTACATTAACAAATATCGGTCGAATACAGATAATAAGTATTTAATAAGAGGATTATTAGTTAGTAGGGAATCACAGGAATAATTTTGAATACAGTGAAACTCATTTTCATACTTCGATTCGTTGCAAATTGCAATGGAGCCATTTACACCAGCTCTATATTTTGAGTTTATTTAATGATAAAATATGAGGAAATAACACCGGGATTACAAATTTGAATACTGAATACATTATTAAAGTTAAAAGTAACAAAATGTTGGTATTACAAACGCCTACTCAGTTTGCAACCTGTACATCGCATATGTTTTGTTGGTGGTGGAACATGCAACGTAATTTACATATTTTTATGTAATTAACAAAACATATTAAAATATTCCGTGTCAAATATAGAGTGTTCAATAAGTCTTTTAGTCCTGAGTGGCTATGGGCTGTGAAACATATGTGTGTACTTTTATTCATATTATCTAGTCTTAATGGGATGGCTAGCTCAGTGGTATGAAGTCGGCCTGTGGATCCTGATGTCCTTGGTTCGATTCCCACAGGCGACAAATTTTCATAATTTGAAAAAGCTATCCCTGTGGTTCCTCCACCACTAACATGTTTGGGGGCCGTGATTTGACGACTGGTAACCGCACTTCACGCGCAAAATATATCATTTACCGAGATCTGCTTCAGCAGAGTGCCACACCCAGTAATGGGTAGAAGGCGTGATGATATATTATTATTATTATTATCTAGTCTTAAATAAAACGTTAAACGTCATTCAAAATGAGGAAAGTGCAATGCTGTTTTCATTTCGCCGACTATTGTGAAAATAAGACTTCACTATAAATATTTTTTGTTTCTGTGTAAACATTTTACTAGAAAACAGTTCAAAAATAAATAGTTTTACTTTAATTTATGTCAAATAAATTATGACGTTTAAGGTTAAATTGTATCAATGAAGTACAGACATGCGTTTCACAGCCCATAGCCACCCAGGACGACTTATTGAACATCCGTTTTATAATTTCCTCTGGAAATATATCCCACATATAAATTGTATAGATTACTAAATACGAAAAAATAGGAAAAAACTAATTTTCCATCACTTGCCACAAATTCCACAAAAAATTTTATAGCACGTTTGAATCAACTTATCAGGTCATCAACAAACGGCTGGTTAGTTCAGCTTTAACCATAGACGCGTTACGTCCTTTAGGGTATGGTGCGATTAACTATCCAACTAGACAAACTAGGGACTAGTGAATTGTGATACTCTCTTAGCTGAACTGACTGATGTTAAACTATGTAAGCCGGTACCATGACATGAGAGCTACAGAGCATGGCCAACTTCATTGAATTGCGCTTCGCTTATTATGGCCGTTTCATTCCATCGTTTTGCCATATAAAAATTTGTCATGAGTTTTTTACAGTTTTGGTACGTCAAGTAATGCCATCTAGTGCTTTTTATTTCAATTAAAGGAAAATGACAACGCTGTCAAGTTACAAAAACAACCTTAAAATATTTGATTATTTTATTTATACTTTCAGTATTATTAAATATTATGACTAGTATTCTGAGCTTTCGACTAAAGTGATTAGCTAGTGTAGACTAAATGAATTTCATTTGGCAACGTAGCATTATCTGTCACTCCAGGTAAATAATACCGCCATATTGTCTACCTATTTAAAAATTTTGAAGTATTTATACGTCAAAAGAAGGAAGTATTATTGAATTATTGGTGCCAACGGTTAGTATTTTACTTTAAAGATTGTGTGATAATAAATATACAATGACTAGACTTGTTTTTAATATTTTTTCAATCAATGCAAGAGGCAGTATTTTCAAATTTAGTTACGACGTATCTCGTTAGAGTTGCTAGTTGACGTACCCGCTCTGTAAATTTGAAACTAAGAATTTTAATGACATATGAAACGGCCATAATAAGCGTAGCGCAATTTAATGAAGTTGGCCATGTACAGAGCAACCCGTGGTGCCATCTACCGACAAAAATCTTATTTATTAAGACTCAATTCCACATCGCAATTGACATTTTGTCTTTGTATTATTTCAATAGCTGTCAAACAGTTTGCGATTTTTGTCGGTAGATGGCACCACGGGTTGCTCCGTACATGGCCAACTTCATTGAATTGCACTCCGCTTATTATGGCCGTTTCATTTAATCATTTTGCCATATAAAAATTTGTCGTGAGTTTTTTACAGTTTTGGTACGTCAAATAATGCCATCTAGTGCTTTTTATTTCTTTTAAAGGAAAGTGGCAACGCTGTCAAGTTACAACCTTAAAATATTTGAAAACTGAAGTTTATGTGATCAAACAAAATACATTTATTTATACATTCAGTATTATTAAATATTTTTTTTTTTTATATCGTCACGCCTTCTACCCTTTACTGGGTGTGGCACTCTGCTGAAGCAGATCTCGGTAAGTGATATATTTTGCGCGTGAAGTGCGGTTACCAGTCGTCAAATCACGGCCCCCAAACATGTTAGTGGTGGAGGAGCCACAGGGATAGCTTTTTCAAATTATGAAAATTTGTCGCCTGTGGGAATCGAACCTGGGACCACAGTCTCCACAGGCCGACTTCATACCACTGAGCTAGCCATCCCATAATCCCATATTAAATATTATGACTCGTATTCTGAGCTTTCGACTAAAGTGACTAGCTAGTCTAGACTAAATGAATTTCATTTGGCAACGTAGCATTATCTGTCACTTCAGGTAAACATATACGTAATAGATACATAATAGATATCTATTATGTATATGCAGGTAAATAATGCCGCCATATTGTCTACCTATTTAAAAAATTTGAAGTATTGATAGGTGAAAATAAGGAAGTATTATTGAATTATTGGTGCCAACGGTTAGTACCTATTTTATTGTAAAGATCGTGTGATAATAAATATACAATGACTAGGCTTGTTTTTAGGATTTTATCAATCAATGTAAAAGGCAGTATTTTCTAATTTAGTTACGATGTATCTCGTTAGGCGCTAGTTGACGTACCCGCTCTGTAAATTTGAAACTAGGAATTTTAATGACATATGAAACGGCCATAATAAGCGTAGCGCAATTCAATGAAGCTGACCATGCTCCGTAGCTCTCATGTCATGTTATCGGCTAACATAGTTTAACATCAGTCAGTTCAGCTAAGACAGTATCATAATTCACTAGTCCCTAGTTTGTCTAGTTGGATAGTTAATCGCACCATACTGATGAGTCCCTAAAGGACGAAATGCGTCTATGGTTAAAGCTGAACTGACCAGCCGTTTGTTGATGACATGATAAGTTGATTCAAACGAGTTGTAAAAAATTTTGTGGAATTTGTGACAAGTGATGGAAAATTTGATTTTTCCTATTTTTTCTTATTTATTAAGACTCAATTTTATATCGCAATTGACATTTTGTCTTTGTATTATGTATAGATTACATAAATTTTTTGGTTATTTTAGTTTTCAAACTAGATTCATAATAATTTTATAAGATTGCAGTTCTTCGGAACGTTAAATTTCATTAGTAATTTATGAGATCCCGTATGGAATATCAGAGATTTTACGGGATTGGATGAGAGAGGAACTTTATAAAAGTTTGAACTAAGTTTAAAAATTGTGGACTCTGTAAAGAAAGAAAAAGGAAACAAAATATAAAAAAAGGAATAAATCGAAGAGAACTAGAAAAATATTATACAGAGTTTACTGTATTGATCTTGGAGGAAACATATTTTTATAACTAGAGATTTTTAAAACGGAAAAATTTTGATATTTTTGTTACAAGACGATTTTTATTTAATTATATTCTTCTAGTTTAGTTTTCTGATTATTTAGTTTCGTTAAAAATACCAAACTTTCTCAAGAAAGTTTGTGTGGGCCGTAGCGTCTGAAATCTGACCCAAGCCATAAAACCACTTGACTTAGGGATATTCACATGCAACTCAAGCGATAACGGCACACATGTGTTTATGTAAAACCTTACTAAGGGCTGCAAAGACGCACCCAGAACTATCCTGGCATCATTCGAAGTATTGGCCTTGCTTTGTACAGTTCAGTTGTGCAGTGCTGTGTTAGCTTTGATATAAACTTGTGATTAAGTGTCTGACTAATCAATTAGTGTACTCTGGATTACCTGAGAGCTTCTATCTATCGGTGAGTTTGTCATTCATAGAGTTCTACGTATCATGCATGAATTGTAATGTGAGCGTCACTTGAGGTGACGTCACGCTGTGTGCATGATGTGTGTATGTACTGGGGCTCTACTTAAAACACTATCTAGAGAACTCAGTGCCACCGGACATAGAGCCCTGGAGAGGCTCATGTCACCTCAATTCGCTGTCTTGCGTCTGTGAGTCAACGGTGTTCTTAGTGAGCGACACGGAACCAACCCTTTCGGGGGGCAACGGTGCGTCATTATGATACTGGTACTATCATAGGTGTCGCCCTACGTGAGTTAACCCGCTGACTTCCTGTACCTGGGGAAGGCTGGTGGCAACGGTGTGACAATATCCTGCCTTCTGGTAGTGATAGGTGTTGCCGAACTCTATATGAGTTGATCCGCTGGCTTCTCATATGTGGAGAAGGCTGGGGGCAACGATGTTACAATATCCTGTCGGTTAGACAGTGATAGGTGTAGCCAACCCATCGGTGTTCACTATAGTTGGTAGTGAGCTGTGTCGGTGAACCCAACGGCCTATCTGTTAGCCCGAGTTCCTATCCTGCCTCTGGAGGAGGTATATCATTGATAATTCCAGTCTAATTAACCTGCAGCGCCCCAATGGTGGGGATTGATGTGCGTGACTCTGCGATGACACTCTCACTGAGCTTTATGTCTCAAACTCACCTTTATTTACATGAGACGGCTGATTAATTTACCTGAGTCACCTGACTCACCTGACGCGGCGTGTACACCTACATCTGATTCACGCCATATCATTACACGCCCTAACTATATATATATATATATATATATATATATATATATATATATATATATATATATATATATATATATATATATATATATACAAAACAGTTCAAATTGGCGCTATTTCGTTAATTTGAAGATAGTAAAAATGAATTTCAGAATGTAGTTATCATATTGTTGTTAGTGGTCCATCAATTTTTGAGGTAAAAAATGAAATATTAATCGAAATTCTTATATAAACGTTTTTGTCGTTTACATACTTCAAAGTTCGTATTATTCAAATTGACGCTACGCCGTCAATTTTTATTCAAATGGCTTGCATTTTAGTCTGTTTGAAAGCTTATTTTATTAGCTTTCCGGTAGTTATCTTGAAATATTTTTAGCTCTACAGGCACGTGTTAACGTCATTTTTCGAACCTGCGATGATGACTCAAATTTTTTTTTATTTTTTCTGATTAGTTTTAGGGGGGAGAGCAACAAATTTCCAACTTTGCCAAAATAACGGACACCCTAATATATATATATATATACAGTTTGTATAATTATTGTTTCACCCTCATTTAAATATATCATTTAACTGTACACTCTACCCACGTTAATATTTTATAGTTTAAAAATGGGTTTATATTTAAAAACATAAATTGGATTGCGTTCTTTAAAAATTACTTAAAAGGAAGAAAATGTCTCTTTGAAAATAGCAAGCGTGTATGTTTATTTGAAGAAGTAGTTAAAATAGAAACTATAGCTCACAAACTTATTTTCCTATATCGCGTTTACTCCTTAACCCTGTGCCTACCAATAGGAACTTATAATTTTGACGTCACATGCAACAGATCCGAAGCAGACCGATTATAAAATAGTATAACTCGTGATTCGCTTAAAAATCAATAATATTTAGAAAATACTAATCACGGTCAGAAAATTCATCTTTTTGATTAACATTTTGAAAATATTCTCGATAATAAGTACACCACTTGACAATAATTACAACACAATCCTCATAACCAACATAAAAATAAAAATGTTGTTTGTAACAAAATGAAATATTCAGTTAATTTCTAAAAACAAAGCCTGTGACAGTATTGTCTATGTTTGCACATCAAGTGTGCCGTGGATTTATCAGCACCGGAAGCGACGTAATCAGCTCCACACACCCGGCGCTCCTATACGGCACTTCCGGTTTCACAGGAGAACAGGAACGCGCAGAGCACGCAGGACGACGAGAATTCACGACGCGTGTCTTTGGCTTAGATTAAATAACAAATATATGTGTTGGAATTTGCTGCTCTGCGAAATTGTTATCGGTGTTATATTTACACATTTAGTTATCTGTGAGTTTGTTTTACTTGTAAGAAACTTGACAGTTGGGTTTTGCAATTGCGATTGTCAGTGTTTGTAAAAATGTTGCTAGTTTTTATCTTAGAAGCTTTATCAGAATTCTAAGAACTCAAATGTTATGTTTGACATTCAAGTAGTGGTTAGAATACTGCAATTTATAAACAAATTTTATTTTAGGTTGGTGTCACTAACATAAGATTTTTTGTTTAGTAATGATCAGAGCTGGGCAAGCTACTTAAAAAAAGTAGCTAAGCTACAGCTACAGCTATTCTTTAAAAAAGTAGCTAAGCAACAGCTATAAGCTATATTTTGTAAAATATAGCTAAGCTACAGCTAAAAGCATTCGTTAAAGTAGCTGTTAAATTTTAAAGCTACTTTTTTAAATTATTGTGAAATAATTAAATTTGCCATTGTCATATGATCATTTTTTTGTTATAATGACTGTTAATTTACTATTATGTACATAAATATCAAAAATAGCAAATACCATCTGGCACCTACTGTGTATTTTTGCATATTAGAGCCAGTTAGAATCGGCAACAAATAATTATTTTGTGTGGGTTTCGCTTGTACGCATGCGTACTTTGTTGACCCTCTGCTTAAAAAGTAGCTTTAAAAGTAGCTTCAGTTGTTATTTTTAAGCTAATAGAAAAAAAGTAGCTAGCTACAAGCTACAGCTATATTTTTTCACAGTTAGCTAAGCTACAGCTACAGCTAAGGTAAATGTAGCTAAGCTAGTAGCTAAGCTACAAAAGTAGCTAGCTACTGCCCAGCTCTGGTAATGATATTTATCAAGAATAAACTAAACAATGTCCTTGTGAAATTTTTCGTATGACACGGGTGTGTTTCTTTATTTTCGTATAATACGTCTGACAAAATCATGCAAATGTGACCACAGCTTTAGGTTGTCCATGCCTGATTTAAATAAATAAAAGAAAATCGAATGTTTGACGAAAATGATCCGAATTCAGGACTCTTCTCTAACTGTTAGCATATACCGGGTGGTGCTTGGTAATGGTGAACATAAGAATTTAACATGTAAAATCATAATGTGTGGCAATATTTATAATTTTGATTGTTATTGTTAAATTATGTGTTTAGTTTTACTTGTTTCAGTTAATTTATGGTTATTGGTTTTAGGAAATATTAAGTAGTGTGAGAATGGAACGCTTGGGGTTGTGTTTATGTTTTTCAAACCAATAAATTATGGTCAAGTGTGTCTGGGTCTGTCTGAGTGACGCCGAATGTGGAAACATGTTGGAATAGGTGAGGGATGAAGAGACGTGTGTAAATGGTTAAGGGTGCATGTGACTTTGTAGATAGTTTCTAAGATAGTGTGTATCCGGAAAGTGACGAGAAAGGTTTAATCATTTATAATTATATATTGTCAATCAGAGCTGGGCAGTAGCTAGCTACTTTTGTAGCTTAGCTGCTAGCTTAGCTACATTTACCTTAGCTGTAGCTGTAGCTTAGCTAATTGTGAAAAAATATAGCTGTGGCTTGTAGCTAGCTACTTTTTTTTCTATTAGCTTAAAAATAAAAACTGAAGTTACTTTTAAAGCTACTTTTTGTAGCTTAAAGCTACTTTTTTATAGCTTAAAGCTACTTTTTATAGCTTAAAGCTACTTTTTAAGCCGAAGGTTAACAAAGTACGTATGCGTACAAGCTAAACCCACACAAAATAATTATTTGTTGGCGGTTCTAACTGGCTCTAATATGCAAAAATACACAGTAGGTGCCAGATGGTATTTGCTATTTTTGATATTTATGTACATAATAGTAAATTAACAGTCATTATAACAAAAAACTGATCATATGACAATGGCAAATTTAATTATTTCACAATAATTTAAAAAAGTAGCTTTAAAATGTAACAGCTACTTTAACGAAAGCTTTTAGCTCTAGTTTAGCTATATTTTACAAAATATAGCTTATAGCTGTAGCTTAGCTACCTTTTTAAAGAATAGTTGTAGCTGTAGCTTAGCTACTTTTTTAAGTAGCTTGCACAGCTCTGTTGTCAATAAAACTGATGTACATATTCACTGTACTTCGTCTATTATTTATCCTGACAAATACATGAATAGAGAAGTGCAGAAGGAGCATAAATCACAGAAAATGTTACATCGTATTTAGGCGACAATTATCAGAAGTGGATAGATTGCTAAATTCCCTAATTATTTGAAGCAAAAAAGCTTTGAATAAAAATTTTAGGGTATAGCTAATGAGGATGAGCGATATTAAAATTGTAAGTGCAGTTTTGACAGTTTTGTATATTTATTCCGGAACTTGAAATGGTGTTTGATAAATTTGACGATAAATTAGATTCTGTGATATTCTCATTAGAATTTTCAGTTAGTACGCCAATCACTATTTTCTGAGATTTTTGAGCATATTTTTTAATTATGTGTGAAAATTTATCACAAACAATGATTGTTGATAACATAATTTTTTAATTATTTACTTCGATACTGTATCGTCATGGTTACATACAATACAGAAATTGTTGGAAAGTGAATTGAACTAGCCCCATATTATTTTTTAAAAATTTTTAGTAAGTAAAGTCGTAGAAAAAATTGTGTGTGTGCCTCAAGCGTAAAGTATCTTTATTGCTCTCGCTCTATTGCAGCGCTCGCTTCGCTCGCGCTTCAATTTCCGAGCACGAGCAATAAAGATTGTCGCCGATAGAGGGATGACTTTTAACTGATAACAACATTTTTTTATAATCGCTATTGCTAATTATTATTTTAAATATTTGATATACATTTGATTGAAAATCTTTAGGCCATTTAAGTTCACCTCTATCAATTATTTTTAAGTACTCATTTGTGGAGCTGCCACATTCTGTTATCATTTCACGATTGTGTACAAGAAACTTCTGACAGTCCGTACATTTTGGCAATGAAGTGAACCGTCAAGGTAAAGCCTTATATAGTTTTTAAAATACATGTTAGAAAGTACAAAAGAAGAAATAAGTCATGTTTCTCCGTGAGCCAAACTAGATTTTGAAAATAAAAATATCCAATTGATTCGTCTTTATGAGGAGCACAGTTTATGTTATGTACTTAATTTCAATATCATTGATATTTAACGAGATAGAAGCTAGTTTATACGTTAGGAACAGAATTTTAACATTGCAGTATATGGAAGACAAACGCGTTCGTGGGCCACACGCTGTGACGTCACAGTCGCTTGCGCTTCGCTGTTCCAGGCCTCTACATATAGACGGCAATGGCACTACCCTTAGAAGATGAAGTGTTGTAAGCGCAAATTTTTCGCCTTTGATACAAAATCAACTAATTCTTAACGACCTTTACGCAAACTTATATATTCCAGTAGTTTCTTCACTTTGTTATTTTTTACCTAGAAAAATTTTGATTATTAATTTTTTAATTTTTTTATAATTTCAGCGCGGCCCCCAAATTGTCTGTTTGTCGAGGGTTGATTATTTGATGAATTAAATGAGTGAATATTTTATGAGTGATTTTAGGGTTCGTGCAACCCTATTTGTTGGAATATAGTGTGAAGATATGTATGTATAATTTCTAGGATAGTAAAACAATATTTTCCTGTAATACGATAACTGTACTAAGTTATTAAAAAAATTTGAGAAGAAAAAGAAAAGAGTTAAGTAATTAAATGGCAATCGTGAAACACGATCAAATTATATTATAAAAAGAAAAACATAAATCGTAGTTAACCTCGCAGTTAAGTTAATAGCAGTATCTGTTGTAGAATCTTATAAAAAGGTAATTATAATGCAAATAGCAATTTACCATTAATTAAATATTTAAATGAGGTTACACAATATTATAACTAAGATGTGATTATTTTAAATAATTTCTATTTTAGTTTTTTTTTTGCTCATACGAGTATTTTTTTTAAATTGATTGTTTAGTAAAACGAAAACTTTAACGAGACGTGAAGAAAATAACTTTATTTGTTACTCATTTGTAAAGGTCATTTATTCAAACTGTTTATTCCCTATGAAAATGAATTTTTAGAAGCTAATGCTTGTAATAGTTATTTTTATAACAAGTGCCGAAAAAGGCTCGTTACGTGCAAGTCCAGAATTTAACGCACGAGGCTTGCCGAGTGCGGAAATCTGCACGAGCATGTAACCTTTTTCGGCACGTGTTATAAACAACATTTTTCCTACAACTGTGCGATTTAGTAAATCACTAAAATATTATTAAAATTTATAAAATTTATAAAATTTTAATGATATCGTATTACATGAGAACGATGTTTTACGGCGTTGCTATGGTTTGTTTGTTGATTGCTTGCACATTGTTCTTACGTTATTTAAAAATATTTCACTAACGTCAAAATAATTTCTTCAAAATCATCTTGATTGGAATAGTACAGTGAGTGATTCTTGTTTATCATTAACACCTCCAAAGATAATTGAAGCTCCGGATCATACTATGTTGGATCTATTTTCGACAATGACAATCAATCTGCTGCTGGTACTTCTGAAACTTCCGAAATTGTTACCAATAATATTACTGGTAATAATATGAACAGGTACGGAAGAAATCAATGTTTCTTTAGACACAAAAGTTTCCACTTTACATTATGTCAATATAAGCAACTGTAACAACTGTATTAATAATATACACAAACAATAAATATGAAGTATTTCACTTACTCTTTAAATAAAACCATTTATCGATATATTTTACTTTGTTCGGTTCTTTTTATTAATTGTCTACAGATTAGATATACTGCAAATTAAGGTTACGTTTATAAACGTCAAAATATACTACTGCATATTTACTAGCGCTGGTTCACCGTATCTTCTTCTTCCATAAGCGTCTGTGGTCAAAATATGAATTCCGCGTTCGGCGCGAAATTTAAATCGCTGTCAAAACAATATTCTTTTGACAGTTACGTAATGAAGCACTTTCCGCACTAGTGTTTCTTTGCTTTCGGAAACGCACTTGGTCTGCATTTATCTACTTTCCATACGTAACCAAGGCAATTATAGTTACGTAATAACAAAGAAATCGCACAGTTGTAGGAAAAAATGTTTATTTCCATCTTCTATGTAAATGACATTTTAAAGGCAATTTTAGTAACTAAGTAAATGAGTAATTACAGCACCTAGTTCTGTAAAATTTTACAGGCTTATAGAAGAGACCTGAAAAACTTTACATCTTTGATTATAAAATGTAATGTATCTTTTTATAAAACTAATAAAGTAAATGAATAAAAAAACGTCGTGATGGTGAAAATAAAACTCTGTACGCGGAACACTTGCGGTTAATCTTTAGTGGGCTCATTGGATTATGAGGCGAACGACCAAGGAGCGAGCTCGTAAAAATTAATTTACTACACTGGCCACGTAAATAACTATTACAGGGCAGCTGTCAATTTTACAAGTTAGCACAAAAGCGCGTTGCAACAGTAATACTAATGAAATATCATTTAAAACAATTTTTGACACAACAGTTGACTCTGACAGGATTTAATTATAATTTTTAATATTGTTTACAAATGAGTAACAAATGAAATATTGTACAATACCCGCAACGTAACTGTTTTTCCCATGCTAGTATACATAATGTAAACTACTATTTACTAAATATACATTGTTTAGAAGTGGTTCGTTAGTTACTGCTCGATTACGAGTGATTTAGATTATAAATCGAATTTAAAATTACTAAAAAATATTTTCATAGAGCTTTTATTAAATAAATAAATATATCATCACGCCTTCTACCCATTCCTGGATGTGGCACTCTGCCGAAGCAGATCTCGGTAAGTGATATATTTTGCGCGTGAAGTGCGGTTACCAGTCGTCAAATCACGACCCCCAAAGATGTTAGTGGTGGAGAAGCCACAGGGGTAGTTTTTGAAATTATGAAAATTGTTTGTCGCCTGTGGGAACAGAGCTGGGCAAAATCACGAACAAAGGGAATTAAATCACAATTCACAAATCAAACAAATATTTTTTTGTGACAATTCACAATTCCACTTCATTTTCGAAGTGAATTAATTCACAAAACAAAGTGATTTGTGATTTATTTATGTGAATTATAAATCACAAGCCTTTTTGTGAATTGGAGCTTGAGGCTTGGGGCTTGGAGCTTAAATCATATTTACAAGTACTACATATTATCAATTTATTTAATATTTTTTTTTTTAAATATTATGTGCACAACCGAATGAAAACAGATGTAAGTAGATACGAGATGTGGCTATTAAATAGCGAGACTGATGGTGTTTTAACATTTTATTTTGATTTCATACCTATTTACTTATTATCACCTTCAATATACACCCCTCCTCTATCCCTACAACGCTCCATGCGAATCTTCCATTGTACGAGAAAGTGCTGGAAGTCTTCTTCTGTCAGCTCCTTCAGAACGCGTGCCGAGTTCTCTTTCAAAGCTCAAATCTTGTTGCTATTAAGGCAAATTTCACCTTAGGAAACAGATAGAAGTCGCACGGTGCAAAATCCGGCGAATAAGGCATATGGTTCAACACTGCAATGCTGTACTTGGCTATAAACCTTTTAACAGACATTGCGGAATGAGCCAACGCATTGTCTTGATGGAGAACCCATGACTTGTAACAGTTTTGCCAAGACAAATGATTTAAGCCTTTTTTAGCTCTAAAACAATTCACAAGCCCAAATCAATTTCTTTAAAGGTCTTAAGTCACAAGCCTGATTTGCGAATTTTTTTAACAGGCTTAATTCACTTGATTTAAATCAAGAAATATGATTTAAATCAATTTATAATTCCTTTTGATTTAAATCATGCCCAGCTCTGTAGTGGGAATCGAACCAGGGTTCTCAGGATCCACAGGCCGACTTCATACCACTGAGCTAGCCACCCCAAAAACTTTTATTGAATTAGAATAAATATGTTATCTCGTTTAAGGGGTATATAGCTCAGTAGAATATCGCCAGCCTGTGGATTTGAGAACTCGAATTCGATTCCCACAGTTTTCCATTAGCTAATATCTTTGAGGGTCGTGATTTAACGGCTGGTAACCGCACTTTACGTGCAAAGGTATATTACTTACCGTGATCTTCTAGGGATGAGTGCCTCACTCAATAATGGATAAAAGACGGATGATATATACAGGGTGTATTACGAAAAGCGAGCCATAGGTTTTTAACATGGAAAACGGGTTTTCCATGCGTACTGCTTCCCAAATTATTTGAGACAAAAATGCTTCATATTCAAATTGTAGAGCTTAAAATTTTGCATCTAAAACAATAAACTAATTTCATTTCCTACGTTTGTAACGATAGAAATTAAACATAAAAATTTACAAAATTATAATTTAATTAGTATTAGGGTTGTTGATTTTACGAATATTCGAGACTTCGATTGTTCGGATTTATTGAACCTTCGAATTTAGATTCCAACTTTCAAAATTTGAATATTCCGAATTTTCGAATATTCCAAATTTACGAATTTTTAAATTATTCGAATTGTGAATCTGGATCCTAACGTGAACACGGCAATATGAATTATTGTCAGAATAAACTCATGTGCAGAGTTTTGTATTAATTCGGAAGTAATTATTATTAATTATTATTATTTGCCAAATTAATTCAATTTAGACTTAAAATTTCGCTACACTGTCAAAAACGTTTTAATTAAGACGTTTTTGTATCCTTTTTATTTTGTCATTTTAGAACGTATTACTAAAAGTCCACAGCATTTAGATGGGCGATAAGAGAATAGATGGCTTAATTAAGACCCTAACCTTGCAGAGTTTTTATAGGATACTTCGCAGAGTTTATTATTTAATTCGTGGCCGACTTTTCGCGAATTATGCGTGAGTGTGTTTGGCGATGACAGATGGCGTTCGAAAATCCGTAAATTCGAAGCTTAAAAAAATTCAAAAGTTCGAAGCTTCGAAGTTTTTCTGACGAAGTTCAAAATATTCGAATGTTCCAACGTTCAGAAATTCAAACTTCGGTGGAAATCAACGACCCTAGTTAGTATTAACCAAAAAATTAAAACAAATAAATGCATCAAGTTTTTCTGTCAAACATTCGACTGAATTTTTCTTCAGGTGAATAATTTTCCATTCTTAATAAATTTGTAAAAATAATATAAAATTTACAGATATATCAAAATTTATGTCATATTTAAGTCGCACATTTGTTTGTTATTTTGTTTTAATACTATTATATTGTAATTTTGTAAATTTTCATTAGGTCTTCTATCCATTACTGAGAGTGGCACTTTGCCGTAGCAGATCTCGGTAAGTGATATATTTATTTCATAACTTCGGGTACATACGTTAACGATATATGTTGTTTGATATGCTGATTACGAATCAAAAATATTTTATTTTTATATCACAAAATTAATTTCCATGTTCCCAGTCAAAAATCTTTCGTTGCCACGGCCACCTAGTGGATGGTTACGTTAAATTTAATAAATTAATACAATATCTATTATAAATAACTGCTAATAATGGAATTGTGTAATGAGTAAATTAGTCTAATTTTATTCTATTCGTAGTAGGTCAGTAGATCTTTTGTTTTTTTAGTGAATTATACATACTTGACTGTGTAAAAAAATAATTATCATTAGCCCGAATTATATGTGATACACATATTTTTACACATCAGTATCTTAAAAACATAATTATCTGTAATTATTGTAAATTGGTTTCTTTAAAAATAATTGAATGTTGTTTGTTTATTTTACTAGTATTATGTAAATTAGATTATTGATTATCTACTTGTATTGTTTGTTTTTAATAGGAAAGCGAATCCAGTGCAGTACTAAACAAAAACGCTGTAGGTAAACAACTCTAATGGCCGGTTTCACCAACAAATACTAAATCTTAGGTAATTCCTAGTGTTCACTAGGAATTGCCTAAGTCAATTTTAGATTTCACCAGTACCTAGGTAATACTTAAGAGCATTTAAGTACTTCCTAATTTAGGTCTCAGTTTTTCGGCATCTTAAATTGCTAGGTATTACTTATCGCATATGACAGTTCTATTTTGACAGAATAAAAATTTGTTTAATTCCTTGATAATATTGATAAGTATGATAAAGTTGATTGTAAACGAAGTTTTCGTGTTAGTAAATAGTATTTCTTCAGAAATGCTTCAGTTTCATCAATGATATTATTTATATGAGTAGTACAGTAAAAATAAGCTCCAAAACACAACCCCATGCAAGGGGGTTTTATGGGTGGAAGGGAAAACGGTTTTTCGAAAATAACTTTTAAAAATGAAGTTCGGGTAGTTTCAAAGATATGTTGTACATTCACCTTATTCCTTATTCAGTCTGATTTCTATTCGTTTCTCTACATACAAGACTAAAATTTATTGTTTAGAAACAGAAAGGGATATTTTTCAAATTACTGTCTTGTTATATTTGTAATGTAGGTACCTCGGTGTTTTTATATGGGATTATACTTCTTTGTTAATATTTTCCATCGATTATCATTTAATATTTTTGTTGCACCATCTGTTTTTGGTTTATAATAATCGGATACGATTAATTTTATTTTATTATTGTGTGAAAAATGTAAAAAACGATTCAATTTTGACATATTTTTTATGACACACGTCAAATTTTTTTCGGAAATATAACCTTACATCCAACAGTTACTAGGAAACCATTAACCAACAAAGAAATGCCTAGCTAAGAATTACTTTGCATGGTGAAAACAAAAATATGTTTAAGCATTTCCTAATTTTAAGTAATTCCTAGTTAGGTATTGATTTAGGAATCGTTGGTGAAATCGGCTATTAAATTTTCGAATTTAAAAAAAAAAATTTTATTCGTAATTCGCATATCAAACAACATATACTTTTAACGTATATACCCGAAGTTATGAAACACTTTGTATATTGCGCGTGAAGTGCGGTTACCAGCCGAAAATTATGGTCCCAAAGATGGTAGTGGAGGGGGAGCCAGAGGGATAGTTTTAATGTGGTGAAAATTGTTTGTGGACATTGAAGCCGACTCGATACCACTAAACCATCTACCCTGAATTTTGAAAATAAAGAAAATAAATAAATACATCATCACGCCTTTTACCCAATACTGAGTGTGGCACTCTGCCGAAGCAGATCTCGGTAAGTGATATATTTATGCACGTGAAGTGCGGTTACCAGCCGTCAAATCACGATCCCCAAGTATGTTAGTGGAGGGGGAGCCACAGAGATAATTTTAAATTGGTAAAAATGTTTTGTCGGCTGTGGGGATCGAACCAAGGTTCTTTGGATCTACAGGCCGACGTTTACTTATTACTAGGAGTTTATAGGGAGTCATATATTTTTGCACGTAAAGTGCAAATCACTTCCGTCAAAGATGTTAGTGGTAGCAAAGCCACAGGGGTAATTTTATTTATTTATTTTACATTTATTGTCCACGTAGAGTCAAGGGCAAGATTCATCGAAGGGCTGTTATTCCACTTAACCCTTACAAATACATCACAAACATCCATACCCTGGGCGGGATTCGAACCCGCGATCTACGTCGTGCAATATCAGGTAACTGCAAAAATAATCGCTCGATTGCCTTGGCCGGTAAATGAGGAAAAATAAATTATCAGCTTTGAGAATCGAACTAGGGATTTTGACATATTTTTTATGACACACGTCAAATTTGTTTCGGAAACATAACCTTACATCCTAAAGTTACAAGGAAACCATTCCCCAACAAAGAAATGCCTAGCTAAGAATTACTTTGCATGGTGAAAACAAAAATATGTTTAAGCATTTCCTAATTTTAAGTAATTCCTAGTTAGATATTGATTTAGGAATCGTTGGTGAAATCGGCTGTGAATTCCGCAATTCAATGCATTGTCGCTATGTAATGTATCTTGTAAGTTTAAATATTCTTAAGAGAAAAGGTATGTAGATAATAAATTCAGTACTACTTACTTCTTGTTTACAAAAGAAATAACTAGTCGTATTTAATCAAGTACATATGTTTACAATTTAAATGATAGTTTAACAAAAACATTTTTGCTAATGTATGTATGTACTTACGAGTACTTGAATATAATTACAATTCTTTAGGTAGATACCTGAATAATATTAGACGGTTTGAAATAAAATGTACAATTAAAAACTTTTATGTTGAAAATATCGTTTATTGAGAGATAAATAATACATTCTAATATTTCAAATTATCCTGTTCCACTCGTATGCTCTCCTAAAAGTGATAAAATATTTTATAAAAAAGTACCCACGACTTTCAATATAATATAACACGAAAAAACAAAACTAGACATATTTCAAACCACAAATTATGAAATACTTACATATTTTCATGTTTAACTCCATGCAGTACATCTCGACACACATGATTATGACAGCTGTTATTCTTTCCGATCATTTTAACGCTGAGTATACGTCAAAGCCCACTTCACTTGTAAAAAATGAGAATGTCGCGAAATAGCAATAACAAATTTAAATTTCAAAAAAATATGTCATATATTTAATCTTATCCAAAATAAGAAACAAGTAGTACTACATAATCTTTAAACATTCAACTTTTTGATAAAGGTGTTAAAGAGAAAGTGTATTCTTTGTAATGTAAATAAAATGGAATTGAAATGTAAGAGATCATGATATCAAAATTTTAAGCCTGATTTTGTCAAAAATGTGTCGTTCAATTTTAATTTAAAAATTCTCTATATTTAAAACTTAGGCCTTCTATAATACAATAAATTTTTATTAAATTTAATCGTGGGACTTTTGAGGAAAAACCAAAAATACACGAAAAAGTCCTGTTTTGGTAGAGGTTTTTAATATATATTTATTAAAATAAGTTCTTGACCGTACATCATATTTAATACAATATAAAATCATACCATAAATGATATCTTTATTGCTGAAATATGAAAGTTAAAGTTGAATAATTTAAAACGCTCAGTGCAATTACGTAGTTGCATTAAGCCAATCACAGAGCTTTGTCTGAAACGTTTGTCGGTGCTCAATTTTACTGAGAGGAAGACGAAGAAGAAATAAGCATTCAGTATTCTACGATTCTACCAATGACGTATAATACTAGACGAATTATGCCGTATTCAAGTCAATGCAAACGCCGTTGTTATCCGTCTAGTTAAGTTTTGTTTAAGGATTCTACTGACAACGACACACGTTACGTAAAGTTACGTGTTATTTATCTCTGTCTTATCTGTCTCTCTTTAAGCTAAGATGCAACTACGTCACATTCGTTTGTTTCGAAAGTTTAAATATTTTTACCATGCTTAATACAAGTTTTTTTTAAAAATAAAAATTTTGGGTATAATAATTTTATTACGTAGATTAATATATAAAAAATTCAAAAAAGTCTTGAAAGGCCCATTGGTTGATTACCATACTTTGAAGTTTTGGCTTCAATATTGTATACAATATTTAATAAGTTTCATTCATAATAAGAATAATATTTCGTTTCAAAGAGATCAAGGCAGATCATAGTTCTGATTCTAACTTTAGATCGCATGCTTCACCTTAAATTTAAAAACTCAGTTTAAATCATTCCAAGTTCACCCAAGTTATAACAGTTCTTTCCTACGCTACATGTCCAAACTACGTATTACAGTAACAGAACTTTACAAAATACCTCATTTTTCCATTCACAATCTGCCTTTCATTCTCATCCTCACATGGTCGCAATTTGTGAGGTCGCGTGACGCTGCCTCTGACATATGTTTGACATATTCCTCGCTGGAGCCGACATCGGCATACATTATGCATAAATTAGCCGCACGACGAACGACCAACTCTGCTGCTCGCATCGTCGCGTCGCCGCCTTCGCAAGCTTCGATTATTATAATGCGAAAGAAATTTCAATAACAAAATGAAAACGCAAAACGCTGATTTGATGATGGGATTTGAGATGGAATATGCGGGGAAATTGATAAAATATGTTTGATGGCGACATTGAAAATACGAGGGAAAATCTTGAAAAGGACTGGGATAGTTTTAGATTTGGTGGACGTTCGAAGAAGTGTGCGGGATATATAATAAATATCTACGAGGGCAGGGTGAAAAGTCCCTGAAAAATGAACCAAGAAATGATTTATTTGGTCAAAACATATTTTATTTCTCAACATAATCTCCTTGTAGCTTGATACACTTCGTCCAACTTTTTCTAATTTTTCGATCCCTTCCAAATAATACGATTTTGGCAATCCTTCAAAATAGGCGTTTGTCGCAGCGATGACCTCATCGTTGGAGCCAAATCTCTGCATTAATTTTTTCTGTTTCATTTCTTAATAATGTAACACTTTCGCTTAGTTGAGGTGATGAATTATGTGCCCGGGGTGACCTTTTTAAATTAGTCCAAATTAATTCAATCAGATTGAATACGCAATAATAAGGAGGAAATTGTTTTCTTCTGTAGTAGATTAGTTTTTATACTAAACTTTATGAAAATTTCAAGAAGTAATGGATTATTTCTAAAATATTAACAGTATTAAAATTTTCAAAACATTCCTGTTCTGTTATTCTCATTTCCCACAGCGGTCCATCTATCTTAAGCTAGGCATGCTAATGTTACTTTGGGATTTCCAAATCTAGTACTTAGCTGGGTATCTGGAACAAACCCTCCAAAATTTTGAAAGGCAACCACAACCATAAAATAATTTAAACGTCATTTTTCGATCCCTAAACAGAGTATACACTCCTCAGATTTCATCAGGGAACTGAAATGAATCTCGAGATAACATACAATTATTAAAATGTTTATAATTACTTAGAAATTTATATTAGACTGAACAGTTGAAATATAAATATATAATTATATAAACTATAGAAATGTAATGATCAATGTTAAAAATGTATAGAAAAGTACATTTCCAGATTGCAGTTTAAGTTTTTTTTTGTAAAATAAATAAATAAATATATCATCACGCCTTCTACCCATTACTGGATGTGGCACTCTGCCGAAGCAGATCTCGGTAAGTGATATATTTTGCAGGTGAAGTGCGATTACCAGTCGTCAAATCACGGCCCCCAAAGATGTTAGTGGTGGAGGAGCCATAGGGGTAGCTTTTGAAATTATGAAAATTGTTTGTCGCGTGTGGGAATCGAGCCAGGGTTCTCAGGATCTACAAGCCGACTTCATACCACTGAGCTAGCCACCCCATAAAAAATATATCACTCCCTATAAACTCCTAGTAATAAATAAAAGGCGTGATTATATTTATTTTCAAAGTAATGGCTCAGTGGGAATCGAGCCAGGGTTCTCAGGATCCACAGGCCGACTTCATACCACTGAGCTAGCCACTGGCTAAAAGCATATTCTGTCTAAAAATCGAGACTTTTTTAAAACTTCGCGGGATGCGAAACAAATTGTCAAATATTGGGACTGTCCTGCCAAATATATGGTCACTTTAATCTACTTACGTCAGATACGAGTATTTATCGATCGTTTTCTACATAAACACGTATTATTTTAATTTTTCACTTATAAATATGTTATATTTGATAGCTATTTTATTATTATTATTATAAAGCATTTATGTCTAAAATTGGTATGTAATAAATTTTTTTCTTTAATAAATGTAGCCTTGGAAATCCCTATTATAGATTATAATATAATATTTATATTTATGAATGTACGTGTTCCGAATATATTAGAAATAGAGCTCATAACCGGCGATTCAATTATAATTTTAATTTATTAAATTAGATATTTAATATAAAATATTGCTTTCATGAATGCCGCCTGTTTTAAATGTTATACAACAAGCACACCCCTTACATTTGTCTCTGATTATATTATTATAATTTTACTAACTGGAAGTAGGTCTTTTACAGCACTTAACAGATAATTCCTCAAAGTATGACACCTTCAAATATTAGTGGAGGGTGAGCCACAGAATTAATTTACGCATTGTCATCTTCAAAATGCCACAATTCATTTACGCACAATACCTGTATATTACTCAGCATATAGTCTGTAAAACAGGAAGGAACTTAATTCAAATTATAGTACAAGGGACCTACAGCTTGTAGTGAAATTCGAACCACTTAAATATGTATGAATTTGATTGGATAATAGTTCAGACCAACCATAGGTAGACAAATTCTGCCGTATTCAAGTCAATGCAGTGTTGTGAAGTAGAAAGAGTTAGAGTAACTTGATGGAGAGGCGGGTGCGCGGCAAGGAGCGAGTACCCTTTGATGTTATGCGAGTTGCAAACATTTGTGTAGTTATTTTTATATTCAATTACTTACTTTCTATACATCAAAGTAAATGTTAGTTTTTGACATATTAAGTGTTTTGTATACGCACGTTTGTATTTAAATAAATAAAATGCTCGCGTTTGATAACTGTCATCAACAAAAATGCAACCCGCATAACACCAAGGGGTACTAGCTCTTTGCCGCGCACCCGTTTCACCCACAACTTACTTTAACTCTTTTTACTTCACAACAAACGCCGTTGTTCTCCGTCTAAGGTATGGTTAGTCTGAGGTATGAAGCATGCCCTGCGCACTCTATCCGGCGAGGCAGACTTTTTAATTAGTTCTTTTTACAGACACTTTGTCGCTACTGAAGTGCGCTGCATTGTCAGTCATGCGCAGAATGCACTTTTTTTACGCATGGTACAGCATGGTAGTAGCAAAATAACAAGATGGGGTGGTGTTGTGGTTTGAAAATTATTTACTTCTGTTTTTGCAGTACGTTGTACGTTGTCTAAAATTTCAGTGCGCTATTTTGTGTTCGTGGTTTTGATCATGTCTTTCAAAAACCGTTGTTGTGTTCCCTTTTGTGATCGAGTGGAGTCTATAATTCATAGATTTCCTGTTTATTTCGAAGATGTGTACGATATGTGACTGGAACGTGTTGGTGATAATAAAATAAAATATGGACCCAAAATATGTGTACAGAGCCCGGAGCCCAGAACCTGGCCCTCATCCCCAAGTTATTCTAACCGTTTCTACTTCACAACAAACGCTGTTGTTCTCCGTCTACTTATGGTTGGTCTGAGGATAATAGTTTTATAACGCGCGCCATACCCCTACCATTATTTTATAAAATTTTTGCTTGGTTTTCTGTGATTGGTTAAGTTTATATTTTTGGCAAGACCACAAAAAACCCTACTAATACGATAACAAATAGTTGTGTAACAAGCTTCAGATCGCATGATTCACTTTAAAGCCGGATTCAGAGTTCACGTGACTTAACTTAAGTTAACTTACCCGCAACTTCATTAAACAAAAAAATGAAATTTCTTAGTTGCTGGAACTTCAAACGTAATATACGTTTATTTTGACACTTGAAGTTAATTTTATTTTTTATGTTGGAAGAAGTAGAAGTTATTACTTGTGTTACCGCCGTTTTCTGTATCATGATAGGTTCAAATATAAAAAAAGATAAAAAGAAACGTTGAATAAAAAGACGCCTAATAAATAGAAATAGGCATAAAAATGGATTTTATAGTTATTATTTTCTAAAAATTAAAAATCAAGATGAATTATTTTTTTTAAATGCACGCGGAATAATAATAATTCATATATTAATTAATCAGTTGAATTTTGACAGATTACAGATGACAGATAGTTCCGACACCAACCGAAGTATTCCGATTACGCAGAAACTTTACATAACTTAAGTTGCAATAAAAAATTTGGTTATATCAAAAGTCTTTCCGGTTTTCTCGGAGTTAAAAAAAGAACTTTTAAATTATTTTTTATATTTAAATCAAAACCATTTATTAAATAGCAATTTTTTTGTAGATATTAATATATACTTTAAGGAATATAAAAAAATATATATTCTCCATAATTTTCTTTGATATTAGCCCCTACGCACGTGCATAAAAATGATCCAAATAAAAAAAATAGCGCTCTGCGGTGCCCACGATTGCTCTTCATTGGTTTACTTTAATAAAAAAAAAACAAACGACATTTGAAAATATATACTTCTACCTTCTTCGTCCTCTACGGAAAAGTTTTGAAAGCAAAAATTAAAAAAAATACAGTTATTCGAAAAATGTGTTCTGATCTTGCATTTTGAGAAAAATAGCGGAATTTTAAACACATTTTTCAAACAACTCTAATTGTTTTAATTTTTACTTTTCCGAAGAAGGCATAAGTATATATTTTTAAATGCCGTTTGGTGTTTTTGTTTAAGGTGAACCTAACCTTAAGGATAGCTAGCACAGTGGTATGAAGTCGGCCTGTGGATCCTGAGGTCCCTGGTTCGATTCCCACAGGCGACAAATTTTCATAATTTGAAAAAGCTATCCCTGTGGCTCCTCCACCACTAACATGTTTGGGGGCCGTGATTTGACGACTGGTAACCGCACTTCACGCGCAAAATATATCACTTACCGAGATCTGCTTCAGCAGAGTGCCACACCCAGTAATGGGTAGAAGGCGTGATGATATATTTATTTATTTATTTGTAAAGTACAAAACAGTCTGGTAAATATTTTACCTGATTGTTATTTTTCTTGTAGCCTTGGATACGTAGTCTTCTGTCAGTACAATTCATATCAAAAAGTTTAAACGTTTCGAATTATTTATGATTAATTATTGATTCAATTAAACGGTTTCAGAAAAAATAATCACGGCCCCCAAACATGTTAGTGGTGGAGGAGCCACAGGGATAGCTTTTTCAAATTATGAAAATTTGTCGCCTGTGGGAATCGAACCAGAGACCTCAGGATCCACAGGCCGACTTCATACCACTGAGCTAGCCAGACTGTTATTTTTGTTGTAGCTTTGAATATGTTTTTTACTTGACTGTTTTTGTAAAAATCTGGTGTAAAAGTAGGCACTTTCTTACCGGTTTCAGAAAAAAATATTTAAAAATGTTACCTGTCAAAGAAATGAAATACCAAACAATCCAGTAAATAATAGAAATAATTGATAAATAATGATCTACAGAATACTGAAGTTATAACATATGCACTAATAAATTTGATAAACAGAATAAACTCTGTCAAGTCAACTTTAGAAAGATACTTAAGATAACGCTTAATTAGTCTGTATCTTTCGAAGCTGAGTTGATAGTGAAATATCATAATTTATAAACAAAACCAAATTCTGAATTATCCATTTTGTTACATAAAAATGGAAACGTAGCTTTATTTAATACAGTTTTTTATTTCCCAAACCATTCAATCCAACCTCCTTCTTCCGCGAAACTATCCAAACATCCGGTTTTCGCAATTTTCAATTACCTCCATACTTCCTTCACACCCGGACTTGTGTTTCCCCGGAGTTGCGATCTGCCGTTGCCGCCGGGGGCTATTTAAATGTAAATTCTGACTACCGCCTCGCGAGTCGCGAAACATGCCAAGATGATGAGATCGATCCACGAAAACAGAAATAGAGAAAAGAGAAATGTGTCGAAATGAGCAATTGCAGATGCGAAACGTGAGAAGTGAGAAATGATACACGAAGTTCGAGATTGTGAGGTTAGAAACTTGAGGTTTCACTAATGGTCGTAGTTGTTTGATGGATTCAGGGTGATTTAACTTTAAATGAGGGTGTGTAAGTGGTCCATTTCATAATTTTGTTGATTAATTAGTTTTTGAATATCAATTAGATTAAGTATACGACTCTGAAATTGAGGAACTTATTTCGTTGGCAAAGTTGATATACTCTATTCCCTGTATGAAAACGATTACGTCACATTCGGTGTTCATGTGATTCAAGATTTTGTACTTAAAACGTTTACATTGGTATTGGATTGACATTTTTAAAACATAACCTGAAAATTAAATGTCAGATTAAAATATTTATTACTTTATAAAATTTAATTAGTTTATAAAAGTAACCAAATATAAATTTATCTTAACTCACAAAAAATATTACTTACCTTATTGAAATGTGTAATTTAAAAAAATAAAACTCAAAGGAATATACATTTTCATATGTATTATTATTATATATAAATAAATAATATATGACAATACAAAATACAATGCACATTACCTCTAGTACTACAGTTATATTAATTAAAGATCCCCAATTCTCTAACTCCAGCGCAAAATAATCATGAAGATGACAAACGCATTTCTGCATTTGATTACCCAAAATTTTTCTAGCCATTTCTTATTTCTCAGTCTGTATTTATGTATCAAAAATGTCACAAACTTAGAAATGACAGGCGAGAAAATAACAAAATCATGACAATAGGTCTCTATTTTTATTTTATAAACAAATGTGAACAAAGTAAATATAAATTTTCGTATTTGTAAGAACTGTCATACGTTTTCATTCAAATAATAAAAGTGATAGAACGTGAAAAAACATGAAACGTGTGTCTTTACTTATTAAGACATACGTTATGTCATTCGCATAGGTACGAATAATATTATTAAAAAAAGATAGCTATATTTCATCGTATCTATGATAACCTCGTCCACACATGACGTCATCGTTTTCATACAGGGAATGGAGTTTAACTAATTTTCATGATATTATAATTATACCTCCTATAATAGTGTATTGAAAAATAAGTGGTATAATGATCCTTATTGTTATTTGAGTACAGTTTGTGTAATAAGCAGCAGGCAAGTTACGAAAAGTACAAATATTACAATTGGTGATTGTAACATGTGTTTTTCATACTATTTTTCTATATCGCAATCATTTGTTTTTATTTCAAAATTAATGATAATAAAATCTCATGGTGGTAATGCTAATAGATTCAATAAACATTTGAAATTTAATTTATTTTGACATTTTTAATTAGGTTAGAGTTCAAATTTAAGATTATCTAGGTTATGTAATAAAAAAATGGGGTAGCTAGCTCAGTGGTATTAAGTCGGCCTGTGGATCCTGAGAATCCTTGTTCGATTGCCACAAATAATTTACACCATTTTAAAAAACTACCCCTGTGGCTCCCCCACCACTAGCATCTATGGGGGCCGTGCTACGTGATACTAGACTACGATAAAAGAGCATATGACGCATAATGAACCTAAAAATATGAAGTTATTGAAGTTGAGAGTTGAAATTATAGTTTTTAGGCCTAAAAAAATGGTTGTTTTCGCCAACATATCTGTTCGAAAGTGGATTTGGCGACTGAAATGCATTAAATACTTTGTGTTTGAATGTAATAATGTCTCCCAAGCGTCAAGCATCTCGTTATTGTAGAACAGTGTTATGAAACCTCACAAAAATTGAGGAACGTTAAGCTGGCACAACCATTGTGGCACAATTAAACAAAAACTATCAGAAAAATTAGTACTCATTTATTACTAATTAATTACCAAAGAACGAAATTTATTACTGTTATTTTTTAAAAAATAAGTGGGGTTGTGCCAGCTTATGCGTTAAGCTAGCACAACCACACAAAAACAAATAAAAATAGCAAAGTACCATAATAATTCGAACTCTAATATTTATTGATGGGTTAATGTAGTCTACAATGCATTACAACTGGTTGTGCTCGAGTAATTAATTCGAAGCATCTCCGTTCCCTCGCCGTAGATCCATTTTCCATCTCTGTTACCACTCCGGATCTCAAATAGTTTTTGTTTAATTGTGCCACAATGGTTGTGCCAGCTTAACGTTCCTCAAAAATTGAGGACTTCAAGAAACACGTTTTGGGCTTGATGCACCTCTAAATGTTAACCGAATTGTTTAAAAAATATCGATATTTTATAAAACCAAATACCTTTAATTTTTGATAAAGAAACGTTTTTCAGTTTAATGTAATTATTGCAATAATTTTACATGAGCTGCGCAATGACAGCTAAAGAGATATATTTATGTTTGACATTTTTACGACTAGACAACTCAACAACTTAATGAAAAATATTTCCAGTTGTAGAAAATTCATTTTGTAAACGCGATATTGGAAAAAATATAAGTACGTTATTAATAATATTTAGTACTGATATATTATTAGTTAATATATGGAAAAAGCTTTCAGAACTCATTGCTTAAATAATTACATTATTAGTTATTTATATGCCTAGGGTATTATGAAGATATTTTTGTCTTCTGTAGGCGATGCTTACAAGTCCGAAATCCCTTGGCCCGAGGGTTTGTAAATCGCCCAAAGGATATAAACATCAAGTAATGCCCGTGGTGCATGTAATGTTTTATGTCTTACTAGTATTTTTAAATAACCTAAATAATAGTTTAACTTTCAACACTGAATAGAAGAAATGCCAGTTTTTGATATTATTACCATGTAACATCACTCTTAATGCTATACGGCCTATTGGAAATCATATACAGCCAAATTCTCAAAAAAAGATTAGCTAATCTTATACTAGTCCGATTTAAAAAGTTAATCCAATTCACTTGCCGAAAAGTAAACGGTAAGAAGATTATGTTAAAATTTATTTAAACATTTTTGGAAATATGGTTTAGCGTAATTTGACAAATCCAAAATTCAGGATTAGCCAAATTCTAGCTAAAACTCTTTTGAGAATTGGGCTGATAATGTCCTAGGGCATTATGACCTAAATAATGTACTTTGTATCTATGGTATTAAGAAACAATAATGAACTAAGAAATAAAAAAAAATAATGTTTGTAGACTAATTTTGTAACTTATTATGGAACTGTGCCTTTTTCTTAACTAAGCACAGAAATAAATACAGTTTGCGGTACAAAACGGTTGTTAATTGAATTTTATTAATTTGATTTTTTTAATTTAATTGGAATATCGATCATTTTTGTCGCATTCCGTCAGTTTACTTCTTATTTAATGCAATTAGTCACATTTCTTTTTATTTTTAAAAATTAGATTGGTGAGCAATTTAAAAATAAATGGATGAATATGATTGAAGGTTTGTTATGTATAACGAAAGACTTCGAGTGGAGGGAATAAAAGTGCTTGTATTCAAGTGAATTTCTTATTTATTTGCCTGGATTACTTTGCTGACTTTATTTCCAGTACTAGAATTACTCATTCTAATTTACTTTGAAGTAATTCACCCCAATAAGTGCATCAGTTTGCTTAATTCAATTCATTTAGTCATTTTGTCTAATTTATATGAACTGATTTAAGTGAGCCAAGTGGCAAATGGAATACAGCTAGTATTGTTTGTTTTTATTTCACTGTTTTGTACAGTAACGTAGCACCAAGCATAGGTAGCTTAGATTTAAAAAACTATAAAAAATTAATAATGTTGATGACAGATGTCAAACAAGCCGTATTTTATGAATATTTATGCTTAATCTTCCAGCAGAGCGAAAAATATAATTAGCAACAAGGGATGTAATAGTATATTACATAATAAGTCAGGAAAGTGATATTTTACTCAGCAGATTAAAATTCGAGGTCGCAGGCCACGAATTTCAAACAACCGCTTCGTCAAGTAAAAACACTTTCCTGACGTATCACGTATACTATTTTTTTCTGAAACCGTTCAATTTAATCAGTGGTATGAAGTCGGCCTGTGGATCCTGAGGTCCCTGGTTCGATTCCCACAGGCGACAAATTTTCATAATTTGAAAAAGCTATCCCTGTGGCTCCTCCACCACTAACATGTTTGGGGGCCGTGATTAGACGACTGGTAACCGCACTTCACGCGTAAAATATATCACTTACCGAGATCTGCTTTAGCAGAGTGCCACACCCAGTAATGGGTAGAAGGCGTGATGATATATTTATTTATTTATTTATTTTTAATTCAAAATGTTCAAATTTTTTTATATGAATTGTACTAACAGCCGACTATATATCCAAGGTGACAACAAAAATAACAGTCAGGTAAAATCTTTACCAGACTGTTTTTACTTTACCAGACTGTTATTTTTGTTGTAGCCTGGGATACGTACTTTACTTGGCTGTTTTTGTAAAAACCTACCTTCCATACTAAAATTGGTCAGGAAAATAGGCACTTTCTTGCCGGTTTCAGAAAAATATATCTTAACATCCTTGAAAGGTACTAGGACCTCAACCTATTACAACTTCCTCGGAGGTAAACACATACATTCCTTGTTATTTAAATAATAATAATATTTAAAATGTACAAGACATTTACGCTTAATATTTGATGTCATTGTTAATTTTCTCATGAAAACATTTCGTTCTGTAAACTATTGCTCATGTAGAATCTAATAAAATTCCATACGGTATTCTTACAAGAAATTACGTACGTAGCAAAATAAATTGATGTTGAAAAACTCTAAGACACAAATATCTATATAAGATAGAACATACGGCTTCTTTGAACGTATCTGTCACTATAAGAATTTAATATCACTGCAGCTAAATCTTGCCTCATCCTTTTAAAAATAAAATACGGTGACGTTTCCTTAAATTAAATTAATCTTCTGGTAGTATTACATATGGGGTAGATGGCTCAGTTGTATCCAATCGGCCTGTGAATTTGAGAATCCCGGTTCGATTTCCACAGCCGACAAACAATTTTCACAACATAAAATAACCTCTGTGGTTCTCCCTCCACTAAAATCTTTAAAGGGCTGTGATTTAACGGCTTGTAATCGCACTTCACGCGCTAAATATACCACTTATCGAGATTTGCTGCGGCAGAGTGCCACACCCAGTAATGGGTAAATGGCGTGATGATATATTTATTTTTATTTTTGATATATACATTTACATTTTAATGGGGTAATGGCTCAATGGTTTCAAGTCGGCCTGTGGATCCTGGGAATCCCGATTCGATTCCCACAGTCGACAACCAATTTTCACCAAATTAAAATTACCTCTGTGGCTCCCCTACCACTAACATCTTTGGGGGCCGTGATTTGACTGCTGGAAATCGCACTTCACGCGCATAAATGTATCACCGAGATCTGCTTCGGCAGAGTGCCACACCCAGTAATAGGTAGAAGGCGTGATGATATATTTTTTATTTATATATATATTTTTGATATATACATTTACATTTTAATGGGGTAATGGCTCAATGGTTTCAAGTCTACCTGTGGATCCCGGGAACCCCGATTCGATTCCCACAGTCGACAAATAATTTTCACCAAATTAAAATTACCTCTGTGGCTCTCCGACCACTAACATCTTTGGGGGCCGTGATTTGCCGAGATCTGCTTCGGCAGAGTGCCACACCCAGTAATAGGTAGAAGGCGTGATGATATATTTTTTATTTATATATATTTTATTTTTGATATATACATTTACATTTTAATGGGGTAATGGCTCAGTGGTTTCAAGTCGGCCTGTGGATCCTGGGAACCCCGATTCGATTCCCACAGTCGACAACCAATTTTCACCAAATTAAAATTACCTCTGTGGCTCCCCTACCACTAACATCTTTGGGGGCCGTGATTTGACTGCTGGAAATCGCACTTCACGCGCATAAATGTTTCACCGATATCTGCTTCGGCAGAGTGCCACACCCAGTAATGGGTAGAAGAAGTGATGATATATTTATTTATATTTTATGGAATGGCTAGCTCAGTGGTATGAAGTCGGCCTGTGGATCCTGAGAACCCTGGTTCGATTCCCGCAGGCGACACACAATTTTCATAATTTAAAAAATTACCCCTGTGGTTCCTCCACCACTAATATCTTTGGGGGCCGTGATTTAACGGCTGGTAATCGCACTTCACGCGCTAAATTCATCACTTATCGAGATCTGCTACGGCAGAGTTCCACACCCAGTAATGGGTAGAAGGAGTGATGATGTATTTATTTATTTATATTTTGTATATTTATTTACAGGCAATCGTAGCTCAGTGGATAAAAGCGAGGTAAAACTTGCGATTCTTAATTATCAAGCAAGAAGTCGTGCGTTCAAAATTTAATGACTTCTACTTATATTGAAAAATACGATTGTGTCCGAGTGGTTCAGATTCCACTATAAGCTGTAGGCTCCCTGTACAGTAATTGGGATTAAGTTCCTGTTGTGCAGAGTAACAAATGAATAAATATTTTCCAAAGAGTATGTGATCCATTTGCGACTTTGACATAATTTTCCACATACATTAAAAACTAATTAAATATGAATGACGTATATTGAAACAATAAATGTCACATAAACATAATACAAAACACAATTTGCTTCAGAAATATCCTTCAGAAAAGGAAATACTACTTTAATATAATGTTCCTTGAAATTTTTATTATTATAAGTAACAGTTCACCTAATTAGAACATTGACAAATGACACATATTTCATAATATACGCCTACAAATACGCATCATAATCATAAAAGTCATATTCGTAAGACACATGTAATTACATATTATCCATACTAAAACAAATGAGCTGAACTCAGCACTCGTGTTTAGCTTAGACATCGTCTCTAGTAACCATGGAAACATGTGGCATCTTTTTTTATTATTAACTGTATGCCATAGGCGTATTCCATTTGCCATTGGGATCAGATCTAACTAACATTTACTGAACAAGATCACTTATATATTTCGCTGGATTACTTCACTGGCTTTATTTCCAGTACTAGAATTACAGATTCTAATTTAGTTTGAAGTAATTCACCCCAATAAATGCATCAGTTTGCTTAATTCAGTTCATTTAGTCATGTGTCGAATTTATCTGAACTGATTTCATGAACCAAGTGGCAAATAGAATACAGCTAATTTGGGTCACTTAAATCAGGGATGGCTAGCACAGTGGTATAAAGTCGGCCTGTGGATCCTGAGGTCCCTGGTTCGATTCCCACAGGCGACAAATTTTCATAATTTGAAAAAGCTATCCCTGTGGCTCTTCCACCACTAACATGTTTGGGGGCCGTGATTTGACGACTGGTAACCGCACTTCACGCGCAAAATATATCACTTACCGAGATCTGCTTTAGCAGAGTGCCACACCCAGTGATGGGTAGAAGGCGTGATGATATATTTATTTATTTTTTTATAAATCAGTTCAGATAAATCAGACATCTTATATTCAATTAAACTAACCAAACTGATGCACTTATTGGAGTGAATTACTTTAAAATGAATCGTAATAAGGAAATCTAGTACTGGAAAGATAGTGAGCGAAGTAAGTCGGCCAAATAAATAATGCTCTGATTCAGTAAGTGTAAGTCAGATTTGATCCAAATGAAAAATGGAATATGCCTATTACGAGCCCGGTTCCACGGCAATTGGCCCGATCTTATTTTTTCGTTTGACGCAGTGGCGTATCTAGAACTTTTTCCGCCCAGGGCGGTCTCCAATTTGCCGCCTTTTCTAGGTCATTTAAATGGTGGTTTATATAAATTAAAAAAATAAATATAAAATAAATATATCATCACGACTTTTACCCATTACTGGGTGTGACACTCTGCCGAAGCAGATCTCGGTAAGTGATATATTTATGTATGTGAAGTGCGGTTACCAGCCGTCAAATCACGGCCCCCAAAGATGTTAGTGGTGGGGGAGCCACAGGGGTAATTTTAATTTGGTGAAAATTGCGTGTCGGCTGTGGGAATCGAACCGGGGTCCTCAGGATCCACAGACCAACTTGAAATCACTGAGCCATTACCTCATTAAATTAATAAACGTAAATAAATAATTGTAATTGAGACAAACTATAGGTGGGGAACTTTTTTACCATTGGATGGCATATTTAAATTAGGCAGTTATAAAGGAATTTTTCGAGATAATATTTTCAACCCTACATTGACTTGACAATGAAGAAAAATATTCGAAATCGTATAGTAATTCATAATTCGTAGAAATCGAATAGTAAACTTATGAAGTGAACAAGTTGTTTTTTACAAATAAAACTAAATATAAAAAATGCCACCCTAAAATATGTGCCGCCCGGTGCGGACCGCAACCACCGCCCCCTCCCCTGGGTACGCCACTGGTTCGATGTTTTATTTATTTCTCGTGTAGTATGCAAAAAAATAAAATAAAATTTTAATGAGACATTCACTAGTATGTTGTTAACACACAGGTAAAATTTAAATTCAATCAGTACATTCATCTTGGAATGACAGTAATATAGGAAGTAAACATTTCTATTTTAACTAAAACTCTTTTGGTTTATTTAAAAACTGTATAATAATAAAGTTTGTTTTAAATAATAATTAACTTTAAATTTCAACCATCAAACTGTCTTCAAGATAATAATCATGACAGTCGATTTGTGTGTTGATTTGGTTTATGTAAAAGAAAAAAAAATAGTTATGCTCTTACTAGAGGTCGGCAAAAAATCCGAAATCCGAATTCTATCCGATCCGATCCGAAGTCGGATTCGGATCGGATCTTAGTTCTCTCGGATCGGATTCGGATCGAATCCGATCCGAAAGTCGGATAAAATATCCGAGCCGAAAGTCGGATAAAATATCCGATCCGAAAGTCGGATAAAAGATCCGATCCGAAAGTCGGATAAAAGATCCGATCCGACAGTCGGATAAAATATCCGATCCGAAAGTCGGATAAAATATCCGATCCGAAAGTCGGATAAAATATTCGATCCGAAAGTAGGATAAAACATCCGATCCGAAATTTACATACATAACATTTAGGTATCCAACATAAATTCCAATTCCTCTCTAAAGAAATATAACGCTACGTTATATTTATAAGCATTTATGTTCTGTGATAAAAATGATTAAATAACGTTACAACAAAATATGTTTCTTTAGTTTTTTATAACAAAATTGTTTATTAAATTTCATCTATAACTGTTATTTTTCTTTCGAATATGCAACGTTAAAATTGGTTTAGTATAAATAGGAAAAACTGTACTGATCTAATGACTCGTCTGGTCGGATCTCAGATCGGATTTCTGATCGGATTTCTGATCGGATCTCGGATCGGATTTCGGATCGGATCTCGGATCGGATTTCGGATCGGATCTCGGATAGAGTCGAATCGGATCGGATCTCGGATAGAGTCGGATAGGATCGGATCTTGAATCAAGTCGGATCGGATCGGATCGGATATCAAAATTTTCAAATATGCCGACCTCTAGCTCTTACATATTTTGTGTTTAAGGTATATTAATTATTAAAATTAGTTAAAAATGTTGAAAATTAATTGTAGAATCTAGTAAATGTAACATACTTGCGCTTTTGGTATTATTAAATTTTTTAACGAAAAAAGATTCGGGGCAACTAATGTGGGACGGGGCTCGTATATCATATATCTTTGTTTATATTGTTATTTTTAGTGAAGCTTTTTAGTTAGATACGGGTACTGAATTCATTTCTATAATTTGAACAAGAAAACTGATGGTGTCAAAAAATTGAAGGATGTCAATTTAAATTATATTTTATTTGATGTTCATAAGGAATTCATTATGAAACCCAGTTGCGTATCATATGATCGCTTATTCCGATACGCATACATTTTGTTTTAGATAGTTGGCAGTATCTGATGACATAATGTAACTGTCAAAATGAGAACATCAAAATTTCAACATAATCTTAAAATTTCTTTGAAAGTAAATTATTGATCGTACTTTCGAAGATCAGGCGGAGAATAATATTAGAAATAATTTCATAATTCGAAAATGATCAAAACGTTTTGAATAATTGCATAAATGTCCATAGTTACCAATTACAATAGATTCTGTTTAAAATATAGCAGATTTTTTTAAAATTTTAATTTATAAATACGCAAAATATAAAAAATAGTATAAATAACCCATTTAATAAGACTTTTTATCGCACTTGCCCTTTAAAAACCCCGCCTGCGATTCGTTCTATAAACTTGGACGCGTGCGAAAAAGAAACATATTTTATAAAACTCCATCTTTAATATACTATTAAGCGTAATTGAAGTTTAAAAACGGCTGGATTTGGGCAATGTATTTATTTGTTACTCTGCACAATAAGAACTTAATCCCAATTTAAGTAAAGAGGGCCTACAAGCTTATAGTGGAATCCGAACCACTCAGACACAATCGTATTTTTTGTATATAAGTTTTTTCTATCTACTCTGATATTTCTTATATTTTGTGCGTTTTATTAAAATTTGTTTGACAATTTGTATTATTTGTTGGTTTTTTAGTATTATTATTGTATTTATATTTTAGGGTGCTTATGATGAGCAAATTTTTTGCTCGAAACGTCCAGAAATATATTTTTTTTAAATAATACTGTATTTCTGAAGCCATTTTATTTATTTAATATTCGAGATATGAACGCACGGCTTCTTGCTTATTAATTAGTACTAAACGCAAGTTTTATCTCGATTTTATACTCAGTTACAATTGCTTGTAAATTTACATAATTATAGTTTCATTATTATAATAATGAGCGAAGCGAGACCATTCAGAAAAGTTTTTTGTGTTTTGTTTACTTAGAATTTTATATTAGATTGTGTGTCGAATAGTCAGTTTTAACAATAAATAGATACATTTCGTAATTTTGTTCGATGCAGTGAAACTGCTTGTCTGTATAATAAATAATAGTATATTAAAAAAGTAATTTCTTAATTGTCGATTACTTTGTGAGAAGGGAGTTAAAACGCGCTGGGATGAATATTATGAAATAAGTTCTTTACACTACTTTTTCTACTTTGCGTCTTTTATGCTCTTTTCAGACGAAAAATCGTAAGTTTTAAAATTAAGTAAATTTGGAATTAGTTGACGATACCGATGTGACGTTTGAATTTAATATTGTAAACTTACTTACAGTAGAAATGAGTGTAGACCATTTTTCTTGTACCTCAACTAAAATTATTGAGTAGATTATTTTAGTAAGCCAAAAGTAATATTGTAAGGTAGTAATGGACAAAAGGCTTGAAGTTGTATATAAATTTATTGAAGAATTACAACGCCGTTTCGGCTAAGGTTATGGCCATCTTCAGGTCTAAATAATAACATACAATAATTAACAATAGAGAAATTGTTAGTCAATACAACAGTTAACTTACCAAAAACGTTAATTAAAACGAATAACAAATAAACAAAGTTGAGTTACAAGTACTTATTTAGGGCGAACATATAACCAAAATGAAAAAATTAAGTACGAAGCTACATTGGCAAAAAACATGAATTTAAATTTATATGTTCGCTCTAAAGAGTCCGATAGTCGACTGAAGAGAATTAACTTTGTAAACTACATTACTTGACAATTTAGGTTCAACTTTGTCCTTCAATCGAGAAAACAAAAAATTGGTGTTGGACGAGGTTCTGTAAGCTGGTTTAAGTCCTAGAGAAGTAGCGATCTGTTCCAATTGGAATTTCAAATGTTGGTAAAAAGGTAAAGCAATATATCTAACCGATTCTTTGTTGTTGAGTACACTTTGATGTTATGCAAGTTGCTCCTTGCCGCGCATCCGCCTCACCAATCAGTTATTCTATCCCTTTCTGCTTTACAACAAACGCCGTTGTTATCCGTCTAGTTATGTTCTGTCTGAGGATTCTACCTAAAACAAAGCCTATCTCCTTTAACTGTCAAGTGGCAACTGTACAACTGTCAACTGAGTTCATAAAAGCGCCGAACGCAGCGCTGTTTCAATTTCAAAACGTATCGCGCGATTTTCAATGTATTTGAATGTTCGGCATTGGCGTAAATATTCGAGGATCTCGAATATCGAATACTTTCAGTATTCTAGTATTCGCGGGTGGTATTCGCCCATGTCTAAAAATTATTCTTACATTGAAGTAAGTCAAATTTCAACGCGGGAACCTTTGCAATTTTATTCACTCGGTTACAACCTACGACAAAAAGATATCACTGTATCTGAGTGGTTCGGATTTCATTATAAGTTGTAGTACAGAGTTACTGTAATTACGATGAAGTTACTGTAAATAATACTATAGTAAAAAGGTCGTTCTGTCTCTTTTAAAGAGAATTCCATTTATATATTACGAGTAGATAGTATTTTATATTTCAAACCATATGCAAATGCATATTTATTTAGGTCTGAAATTCCTCCCAAAATAGTTGTTAGAAAACAATTCATTCCGACAGGTAGATAAATTATTTTCTTTTGTTTCCGGACGAGAAAGCGCGTCCCCTAACCTAGCATTTCAACGAACATATGCAAATTATTCTGTGTCCTGAATATTAATCTGTGAAGGGATTTCGTGGAGCTCAGCAGGACAACACAGAACAATAGGATAGCAGTAGTTGTTGATGTACATATAATACATTTGGCAATTAATAAGGGTCCTGAAGGACCATAAGAATTAGTGAAACATGAGTTTTGCCATACACATGGTTACGAATTTGAAAGCAATGTATTTTAAAATCAAAACCAACCCCTCTATTCTGTAATTCGATTATTATCTGTTAATGGTTGATAAGTTAATGACAGCCCTTATTTTTTATGATTAATCTGCAAATTACCACCATTTCGCCATTCTGTGACCAACTTTTATTCATTTTGCACAAAATTGTCAGTATAAAAAAATATGTTTAACATAATTTTTTATGAAACTGCCAGTGAGCTGTCATTATATTACTTTTATAATAACAGCTACATATATTAGTAAACAAAATACATAAATATAACATAAAAAATATCAGGGTAAATTATTGTAGTCTTACAATATCGAAATTGTGATCATCTGTAAAATAACTATGAAAAATAAAACTTATTATTATCTTATCGATTGTTAACAGATAATCTCCCTTATTCTATAACTCGATCATTATCTGTTAATGATAGATATATTAATGACAACCCTTATTTTGTATGATTAATTTACAGATAGATTACCACCATTTCGACATTCTGTGATCAAAATAATTTATTCTATTATTTCTATTTTACTTTTATGCATTTTACTCTTGTACAAAACTGCCAGTATAAAAAAAATATTATTTTTAGCTTCTTTTTTACAGAACTGTCAGTGAGCTGTTATTATATTACTTTTTATAATAATAGTTACATATATTAGTAATCAAAATGTATGAATATTACATAAAAATGTCAGGGAAAATTATTGTAGCCTCAGAATACCGAAATTATGATCATCTGCAAAATAAACTCTTAAAAATCAAAATTATCATTAACTTATAGATCATTAACAGATAATGATACAGTTACAGAAAAAAGGTGTTCGATTTAGTTACAGAATATGTGGGCAATTCGTGCAAAATAAATTTATCGATAAAATCTGAAGATGTAGTGCTATGATAATAACTAGCGTAAAATCTCGTTAGAATAAAATTCCATCATCAAATAAATGTGTTTATATGCTGCTAATTTAACACTAAATTATTTATGTAATCAGTTTGATATAATATTATTTTCTTTGTTTCAATAAATTATCTTATTTTTTCTCTTGATAAATTTTTATTTTCAATCATTATTTTTACTTTCTTATACGCAGCATAAGGAAGTATTGGAATCATGAAAAAAATCGTTGACGAGATTTTCGCGGAAATACGTGTTTTGAGGTCCACTGAATCCGTTTTGATCATTTTCTCAATGATGTCTGTGTGTGTGTGTGTGTGGATGGATGGATGGATGGATGGATGTGTGTCCGAGTGTGCAATATCTCATGAACGAGATAAGATTTGTTAACGAAACTTGGTAATTATAAGTTTCATGAAAATACGAAGAGCTGAGTTGATTTTGAATGAAATTAAAAAACCGGAAGAGGAAGTTTACTGGACACACAAAACAATAAATTCCATTTATTTCAAAAATGGAATCAGTTACGAAAAAAAGTTTCAAACAAAAGATGTTAGCAAAAATATTTGGAACATAAAATGTTATTTGCAATTTTCCTGTATATGCGTCTAATTTTGAGAAAAGCTAATTTTTATATTTAATAATATATTCGAATAATCATAGTAGCAATAGAAGTAAAAAACATAAACATGTTTAACATTTATATGTCAAATAATAATTGTCAAACGCAAGGAGCAAGTCATAAGTGTTCAATTCAGCGTTTTTGATATTAAATATGCTGTGTATTAGAAAGTCGTGTGGTGACCACACCAGATTTTTTTTTTACTTGTAGCGAACTGACATTAGCTAAAAGCCTCGTCCTACGAGCTCGGAATTCACCGTGCAGTTTACTCTTGTGCTTGCTGCCAAGCAAAAAAAAATGTGCAAAATAAATCGATAACATCAGGAGGTCTTGGGCTACTACTTGCGATAATACACGATTAAGCAAGATTTAGTTTTTGTGAATATCACTTATATGATTGCTAATAGAACTAATAAGACAAATAAAATAAAAACGAAATAAGGTAATTACAACAATTAGCAATGTTTGGGGCGGCTAGCTCAGTGGTATGAAGTCGGCCTGTGGATCCTGAGAACCCTGGTTCGATTCCCATAGGCGACAAACAATTTTCATGATTTCATAAACTACCCCTGTGGCTCCTCCATCACTAACATCTTTGGGGGTCGTGATTTGACGACTGGTAACCGCACTTCACGCGCAAAACATATCACTTACCGAGATCTGCTTCGGCAGAGTGCCATACCCAGTAATGGGTAGAAGGCGTGATGATATATTTATATTTATTTATTTATAGCAATGTTTGAATTTGCAATATTGTACACTGACATAAATCAGGATATTGCCGGTCAATAAGTCGCTATAACAGACATTTTATTTTAACTGACAGAAAATGTTGATTGTTGTCAAAAAATCAAACCCATTTGAATATCATTAATCACTAGTTAACACTGTCAAACTTATAATTATACCAACAATGAAATTTCTGAGTTAAGCAATTTACTTTATTTTTTTAGGTTTAATTATGGCGGGAATAAATAATTAAACATTTGTTAAAAACCATATCATAATAAAGATAACGAAAGGATCTACAATTAGTTTTTTGTTTCATTACCGTAGCTTTTATAGTTGTAGAGATACAAATTTTTTAAAAAATATTTTGTTTTCTTTTTATTGGAAATTTGTATACATTTACAATAGTCATAAATAGTGATAATCTGGTCGAACCGTGTAAAGACTCCTTTATTTTTAATACTACTAGTTAAAGTTCATAGAACTTTTTATAGATACAGATACAATTTGTTTTTAATATTTATGTTGCATTCTTCTGTCCACAATTAAATTGAAATATTTAAATGAATTTTTGTTAAGTACCTATTACTATTTAATAATACTAAATTATATCAAATGAATAAAACAAAATAGATTTCATTACAAATTATTTGAAATTATATTTCTGTGCTTAATTATAAAACTAATAAAAATGTTATACAGCATAAAACTGTATATTGTGTCCGTTTAAAAATAATGATTATCTTTTTGCGTAAAATTATATAGATTAATTAATTTAAAAAATATGTTGCATTCTTTCAATTTAACTGATTTTTGCTAATCAAAAATCGTATTAATTCTTATGAACAATACTACACATTGTCCCAAAAAAATGAATAAAAACAAAAAAACTCACCAGGAATTAAAAACAAAAAAATCCAAGTCTTCCATGGCCACCTGCAATTCTTTTAACACTACACACCACGTTTATTTAAACCTGCATTGCAGCACGATTTTCAACAAAACAAAAGAGAACTTCGAACCATACACACGCATACAATTGTTTAAAACAGCTGAAGAACGCATAACCTCAAAAGGTAGACACGTATCATTCAAAACAAACAATGAAAACACCTGTTTTTCCCGCACATTTCAATATTTTTCACTTTATTTACATAACCATTTGAACGGACTTTACTTTACTTGAAGATCTGTGAGTTTGAAGAAAATTAAACATACATTATCACATGATAATAAATATTTAACGAAGAGTATTTCTTGTGTACGTGAGTATCTTTTGGCACAACGTTTTAAACTGACCGAAGCACAGCTGCTAAGAAAACCGTTGCCTTGCTATTGCCCTCCCTTTCTAACTTACGGTTTGCTGAATACCTTTGTCTTTGTTTTGTAGCAGTTGCTGGTGTTTTGCTATACCACATGGCTGGTGTAACGGGCACAGGTATATGTACAGTCAAGTGCATAAGTTGAACTACCTGCTCGTATGTTGATACCTAATTGACTGATCTAGCAAAAGCACGTGCTTTGTTTAATTGCTTTCTTTTGTTTTTCATTATCTACTTGATCCGTGAAGAAATGATTATATGTTGCTCAGTGTTGGTAGAAATGTTTTTAATTATGTTTTAATTGTTGCGACAACAATTAAATTTCGCTTTTGTTTGTTTTTAGTTCAGAATAATTTTGTTACTAAATTATATTTTGAATTAGGTTTCTTGCATTGTTTAAATGTAAAATTATTGGTTAACATTAAAGAATTAATTCTGATGACCAAGGACAAACTGAATGAATCACACGATTCATTCTTTTTTTTGCTATTCAATCATAAATGGAATTACAAGTAGAACAAATGGTTGTCAAACAAGAAACAAAACTAGCTTAAGAAACATCAATCTTATTTTTTTTTAAATATCTGTAAAATTAATTTGTTGAAATATGTGCGATATCAATAAAGATTAAAATAAATAGTTTTAAATATGCTATAAAAATGATTTTACAAATAAATATATCATCATACTATTTACGGGCTGGCTAGCTCAGTGGTATGAAGTCGGCCTGTGAATCCTGAGAACCCTGGTTCGATTCCCACAGGCGACAAACAATTTTCATAATTTCAAAAATTCCTCCACCACTAACATCTTTGCGGGCCGTGATTTGACGACTGGTAACCGCACTTCACACGCCAAATATATCACTCACCGAGATCTGCTTCGGCAGAGTGCCACACCCAGTAATGGGTAGAAGGCGTAATGATATATTTATTTATTTATTAATTTTACTATTTACCCATTACTGGGTATATTTTATATTTTCAGCAAATCTAATACATTATTTTTTTAGAACGTACGAAATAAAATATTAATTAAAAGTATGTCAAAAATTATTATTATTATTATTATTGTGTTGCTATTTTTACCAACTGTTTTTTGACCTGAAGATGGTTACATCCGTAACCGAAACGTTGTCAACTATATTTAAATAAAATTGACTACAACTTAAGCCTACGTCCTTTAATTACTATCCTACATTACTTTGGCTTATTAAAACATACTATCTATTATTATTATTATTGTAAATATTAAAATGAGGTGGCTAGCTCAGTGGTATGAAGACGGCCTGTGGATCCTGAGAACCCTGGTTCGATTCCCACAGGCGACAAACAATTTTCATAATTTCAAAAGCTACCCCTGTGGCTCCTCCACCACTAACATCTTTGGGGGCCGTGATTTGCCGACTAGTAACTGCACTTCACGCGCAAAATATATCACTTACCGAGATCTGCTGCGGCAGAGTGCCACACCCAGTAATGGGTAGAAGGCGTGATGATATATTATATTATTTTAGTAAATATTAAAAATACAACAAAATATAAATAAAAATAAATATATCCTCACGCTTATACCCATTACTGGGTATGATAATTTGCCATAACAAATCACTGTAAATTCACAGTCGATTCGATACAATTGAGCCATCTAAATTTTTATTAATTAGAACAAATAAATATATCATTACGAATTTTACCCATTATTGGGTGTGGCACTATGCCTTACCAGATCTCGGTAAGTGATAAATGTATGTGTGGTTACCAGCCGTCAAATCAAGGCTCCTAAATATATTAGTATAGAGGGAGCCACAGTGGCAATTTTCAAGAGGCGAAAATTATTTGTCGATTGTGGAAATCGAACCTTGGTTCTCAAATCTATAGCCCGACTCAATACCACTGAGTCACTTAAAAAATTTTGAAATAAATACTGCCATCATATATTAGTTAGATAGCTAGGGTGCAAAATGATGTCTCATTTATTCCAGTGACAGAAATGGATTTTTTAATAGATTATGTCATGATAAACATGAAAACAAGAAAATTTGATTTGAGAACGGATGGAAATTATAGATCGCGCCGATGTGAATGCGCCGATTTTAAGGGTAGTTGTTGACATATTTTGTACTGGCTAATTTTCAGTTTAAATTATAGACTTTGGTATAATTAAGTAATAAAAATGGTGAACAGAAGTTTTGACCGGTGACGCATGCGTGACAAAACCGGTCAAAGTAAGCAATTTTTATGGTGTCGTGTGACATATTACTACTTGTTCACGACGAATACATGACGAAAAAATTATTGACAGAAATTATTGCTGGTTGCTCCTTGGTGACAGAAGCTCTGAAAGTGGACTGGTGTAGGGATCAACAACCACCCTTAAAATCGACGCATTCACATCGACGCCATCTATAGTTGCCACCCGTTCCCAAATCTAATTTTCTTGTTTTCATGTTTATCATGACATAATCTATTAAAAAATCCATTTCTGTCACTGAAATAAATGAGACATCATTTTGCACCCTAGCTCTCTAACTATATGATTAAAAGTTAACAGCCCAATTCTCAAAAGAGTTTTAGCTGGAATCTAGATAATCTTGAATTTGTCAAATTAAGCTAAAATATATTCCCAGAAAAGTTTAAATAAATTTGAATACAATCTTCTTAGCATTTAGTTTTTGGATAGTGAACTGAATTAACGTTTTTAATCTGGACTAGCACAAGATTAGCTAATCCAAAATGCGGAATTAACTAAAACTTTTTTGAGAATCAGGCTGTAAATGAACAATTAAAAAAAACAAATAAATGACTTGCTTTCAATTGCCGCAGCCTACACCTTTTCCGCCATTAAAATTACTCCATTCCTTAAAATCACCAAAAAAAGTAGTAAGGTCGAATTATAAGGTTTGATTTGACTTTGTTTTAAATAAATATGCGATAGAAATAATATTGATCTGCGAAAATAGTACAGCAAAATAGATGCAGTGAACAATTTAACAACCCGATTCTCAATAAAATTTTAGCTAGCCTTGAATTAAGAATTAGTAAATCTTATTCTAGTCCGACTTTAAAAAGTTAATCCAAATCATTTTTCCGAAAATCAAATGGTAACAAGATTATATTCGAGTTTATTTAAACCTTTTTGCAAATTTGGTTTAACTTAATTTGACTAATCCAAAATTCAGGATTAGCTAAAACTCTTTTGAGAACTGGGTCGTAAGTATTTTACTGAAATTATTCTGCAAATATATTTTTACTTTCTTATACACAGTATAAGGTAGTATTGGAATCGTGAAAAAAATCGTTGACGAGATTTTCGCGGAAATACGTGTTTTGAGATCCACTGAATCCGTTTTGATCATTTTCTCAATGATGTCTGTGTGTTAGGATGTGTGTCCGAGTGTGCAATATCTCATGAACGAGATAAGATTTATTAACGAAACTTGGTAATTATAAGTTTCATGAAAATACGAAGAGCTGAGTTGATTTTGAATGAAATTGAAAAACCGGAAGAGGAAGTTCACTGGACACACAAAACAATAAATTACATTTATTTCCAAAATGGAATCAGTTACGAAAAAAAGTTTCAAATAAAAGATGTTAGCAAAAATATTTCGAACATAAAATGTTATTTGCAATTTTCCTGTATATGCGTCTAATATTGAGAAAAACTAATTTTTATAGTTAGTAATATATTTCAATAATCATAGTAGCATTAGAAACAAAAAACATAAATTTTAATTTTCGCTTTATCTAGTTATCTATGTTTTTTTTCGGAAAAACAAATACATTAAATGGTCAACTAATTTGGTAACTTTGCCTCAATTTAAACGACTTCGTATCTCACGGTTCTTGAGATACCAAGGGTTAGGCTTGAAAAACGGATCTCCTGTATATGCCTTATCAGTAAAGTTAGACATAGAGTAGTCAACATTACTAAAAAATTATACGTAAACAAATTTGATATTTGATATGTTTCAAACAGATAAATCCTGAATTACTGAAAAACTAAATTACATGTTTAATAATATTATATAACATTCATATATTCTAAATATTAAATATGCTGTGTATAAGAAAGTCGTGTGGTGGCCACACCAGATTTTTTCTTAAAGTAATTCTGATTTAAATTATTTATAAAATTACCCTTGTGGCTCCCCCACCATTAACCTTTTTGAGGGCCGCGATTTGGCAGCTGGTAACCGTACTTCACGTGCATAAATCTATCACTTACCGAGTTCTGTTATGGCAAAGTGCCACACCTAGTAATGGGTAAAAGGCGTGATGATACATTTATTTTTGTTATCAAAATATAGAATAAACTTACACCTACATATTATACAATGAGATAAAATCAAGTCAAGTCGGTAAAATGTCTCGAAGATTCAGATTAAGTGAGATTAGAGTTTTACTCGAAGTTTATGTAATTACTGAAAGGCAAAGTAAAACAAGATTTGTTAAAATGTGTTTCACTGATGTAAATTTTTACTAATCAAATGTAGTATAAATTATCTCATTAAAAATATTTTTATAGCGATTTAATTGTTAACATTTAATAATCAAAATTTAGTTTATAATATCTACTATTTAATTTTTTTTATGGGTTAGGTGGCTCAGTGGTATCGAGTCGGCCTGTGGATCCTGAGAACCCTGGTTCGATTTACACAGCCGGCAAACATTTTCACCACATTAAAAATTGCCTTTGTGCCTCCCCCACCACTAAAATCTTTGGAGGCCATGATTTGACGTGCATAAATATATCACTTACCGAGATCTGCTTCGGAAGAGTGCCACAACCAGGAATGGGTAAAAATCGTGATGATATATTTATTTATTTAATTTAATTTTCTTATGGGGTAGGTAGCTCAGTGGTATCGAGTCGGCCTGTGGATCCTGACAACCCTGGTTTGATTCCCACAGCAGACAAACATTTTCACCGCATTAAAAATTACCCTTGTAAGGGGAGTCTACCATTAACATCTTTGGGGCCATGATTTATGGACTGGTAACCGCACTTCACGCGCATAAATATATCACTTACCGAGATCTACTTCGGCAGAGTGCCACACCCAGTAATGGGTAAAAATCGTGATGATATATTTATTTATTTATTTAATTTAATTTTCTTATGGGGTAGGTAGCTCTGTGGTATCGAGTCGGCCTGTAGATCCTGAGAACCCTGGTTTGATTCCCACAGTCGACAAACATTTTCATCACATTAACAATTACCCTTGTAAGGGGTGCCTACCATTAACATCGTTGGGGCCTTGATTTATGGGCTGGTAACCGCAATCACGCGCATAAATATATCACTTACCGAGATCTGCTTCAGCAGAGTGCCACACCCAATAATGGGTAAAAAGCGTGCTGATATATTTATTTATTCATTTTATTTTCCTATGGGGTAGGTAGCTCAGTGGTATCGATTTGGCCTGTGGATCCTGAGAACCCTGGTTTGATTCCCACAGTCGACAAAGATTTTCACCACATTAAAAATTACCCTTGTAAGGGGAGCCTGTAATTAACATCTTTGGGGCCATGATGTATGGGTTGGTAATCGGAATCACGCGCATAAATATATCACTTACTGAGATCTGCTTCAGCAGAGTGCCACACCCAGTAATGGGTAACTGGCTTGATAATATATTTATATTTATTTATTATTTAATTTGAATATAATGTAAATATTTAATTAATATCTGTAACATATTATAATACAATTTGTTTTTGGCTAATTGTAGGTATTAATTATGTAACTATTAGAAAATTAAAATTTAAAAATACCTGTAACATATTTCTTGAAATAAATACTTATAATAGGTACTTGTCTGAAATAGCTTTACTGTAATTAATGTTATAAATAACTTTTATTTTTGTAAATAGTTAATGGAACATAATTAAAGTTTAATTATTGTTGTTTAAAATTGTGAAAAATAGAAAAAGTGTGCGCATGTTTCTATAAAAACAAAATCTGACGTGAACACAATCAGAAAAAATGTCTTTCCTATGCATATTTTGGAAATAAATATTGTTGTTAATGATAATAAATTTTAATTTGCGTCAGTAGCTGTCATGACGCGTTGTCACAAACACAAATATATCAATTTGAATTAAAATTTTTCCGTTAGGTACAAAATTATCGAAATCATTTTTACGTTGACTGTACTGAGTTTAATGTAGGAGGTGTGTTTTCTATAGTTCGTTCAACAAATAAGTGGTCATTATTTCAAGTAAGTTTAGTGTTATTTAAATAAAGATTATTTGGTTTACAAGTTTGTGGTTCGTGTTTACATTTTTAGTTGTTCTTCTTAGGTTTTTTTTGCCCGAATCTTATTTTGTCGTTTGATATTTTAGTTTGCAGTTTTATTTCTTAGGTAATATGCAAGAGAATTAAATGAAATTTTAACGAGACATATACTAATATGTTTCTAATACACAGAAAAAATTTTAAATCAATCGATACATATATCTTGGAATGACAGCCAGTGGCGTACCTAGAGGTGGGCGGTGGGTGCGGTCCGCACCGGGCGGAATTTTTTATATTTAGTTTTAGTTGTAAAAAACAACTTGTTTACTTCATAAGTTTACTATTCGATTTCTACGAATTATGAATTACTATATGATTTCGAATATTTTTCTTCATCGTCAAGTCAATGTAGAGTTGAAAATATTATCTCGAAAAATTCCTTTATTACTGCCTAATTTAAATATGCCATCCAATGGAAAAAATGTTCCCCACCTATAGTTTGTCTCTATTACAATTATTTATTTATGTTTATTAATTTAATGGGGTAATGACTCAGTGGTTTTGAGTTGGCCTGTAGATCCCGAGGACTCCGATTCGATTCCCAAAGCCGACAAAGAATTTTCACCAAATTAAAATTACCCCTGTGGCTCCCCCACCAGTAACATCTTTGGAGGCCGTGATTTTACAGCTGGTAACTGCACTTCACGTACATAAATATATCACTTACTGAGATCTGCTTCGGCAGAGTGTCACACCCAGTAAAGGGGAAAAGTCGTGATGATATATTTATTTTATATTTATTTTTTTAATTTATAAAAACCACCATTTGATTGACTTAGAAAGGGCGGCAAATTGGAGACCGCCCTGGGCGACAAATGTTCTAGGTACGCCACTGATGACAGCCATTGAAAAATGAAGTAAACATTATTGTATTAAGTAAAACTTTCTCGTTTTATTCAAAAACTGTATAATAATAAAGTTTGTAATAAATAATAATTCACTTTGATTTCATTCATCGAACTGCATACAACACAATAGTTTTTTGCAAAAACATACTACATTTTGTGTCTTAATGTTAAATTTAGTTAAAAATGATGAAAATTAATTGCAGAATTTAGTTAATGTAAGTTACTTGTGTTTTCAGTATTATTTAAATTTTTAACGGAAAAGGAATTATGGGTCAAATATTGTGATTCTGGGCTCTTATTTATATAATAAAATAAATATAAATATATACAAATGTGTTATCACGCCTTTATATTTATATTTGTTACATTAATTGTAATGCTGTAGGAAGTCATATTGTCGAAAATTCTTCAAAATAGTATTCAAATTATTAAAAACGAAAAACCACATATTTCGAAACCAAAATTTTTTTAAAATGATTTAAATCTTGAATCGATAATTCACAATTTCATGGCTCAATGGTGAATATAAAATGGATATCTCAAATTTCTTCTTTCTAGGAAATTCGAAACATGATTTCGTTTATATGAGATGAGAAATATGTTCGAGAAAAACAAGAATCTATTCTCATTAGAGTTACGTGCTAGAGCAACTATTTGTCTTTGAGCCAAACTAATATAAAAGATGTAATAATAAAAATATTTAGGATCCAAAATTATTATTATTAATAAAATAAGGCTTCAGAGATCCAATAAATTATTTATATATTTTAAAATTGGACGTTTCGAGTTTCAACTAAACTCATCATCAGCATTAACAATACAAAATAACAGATATTAAAATATAAAATGTTGAAATATGTCATAAATAATAAATTATTGTTATATTTATATTGTCGGATTTCATCAGACAATAACCATATAAGAAGAGTAACATTTATTTATAGTTCAAGTACCTGCTCTGAAATCCTTCAGATACCGCATCGTTCAGAGCAGACATTGTCATTTGGGTTGCATCGTTTTGTACGTCAGGCGTTAAATATGTGACATTGTGACACGAAATATCGAAAACAAATATATACTTTACTCAGAAATGCGAAACTTTAATGAAAATATTCGTATAATGAAAGTTTTATTTTTGCAAAATCTTTCATTTCATATCTAATTTATATACCCAAGTACTTTCTAAACTGTTAAAATCGTGTATATGTCTTTACATATATATGCACTTAACTAACTTATTATTAAGTTTTACGAAATTATAAATAGATAAAACGTAATATTTTATTATTATCTTCATTCTAACAAAATTTGAACAAATTTATTTATCTAGAACTGGAAATAAAAGCATACAAATTTCAAGCGGTTTTACACTGAGTACGGAGCGGCCTTAAGGAGCGGTGTGTTTGTAACATTTCATTGGTCGTTTGTAATATTTTTCTTAGAATTAATGGCTTTCTTTATTTCTAAATTATCTAGAAGATTTAGTCTTAATCCTTTAATGGGAAGGGTGAGGTACTTTGAAGTTACCTGAGAATTTCTGGCAATTTATGTTGCCATGTTCGGAAAAACCTGTGGAATTAACTTGTTTGTTGATGGCGTTAATGTGCTCCGTAATCCTCTGTTTAAAGCTTCGGCCGTTTTGCCTAATGTATGAGGGGAGGTCCATATATTCGTTCCCTGAATATCAAGTAGGCCAGATAATAAAACAAAAGTTAATATTTTCTATTTGTACATTTGTCATAAGTATATGATAGTGTGTTTTAATAAGCCAAGGTAATGTAGGATAGTAATTAAAAGACTTAGGCTTAAATTGTAGTCAATTTTATTTAAATATAGTTGACAACGTTTCGGTTACGGATGTAACCATCTTCAGGTCTAGGTAAAATTAAAACAATATAAGACAATTGTTAGTCATACAAAATGAACAAGTACCAACTGTTTTTTGGTGAGTTACTTGTTCATTTTGTATGACTAACAATTGTCTTATATTGTTTTAATTTTACCTAGACCTGAAGATGGTTACATCCGTAACCGAAACGTTGTCAACTATATTTAAATAAAATTGACTACAATTTAAGCCTAAGTCCTTTAATTACTATCCTGTCATAAGTATAGTTATAAAATTTGAACAGTTTCGTATAAATAGTTTATTATTTATTATTAAAAGAGTGACGTGAATTGTTTTAAAAATTAAACTATGGACAAAATTGAATATAGAGCCATCAGAAAGTTTGTGACAAAACAGAGAAAAAGGCCGCCAACCATTCGGGATGAAATGTTGGTAGTATATAGTGAGTCTACCCCCTCCGACTATAAAATTAAAAAGTGGTCCAGACTTTTTAAATGGGGTAGAGAGTCCTTAGAAGATGACCCTCGCTGTGGTCGGTTTGTTGAAGCCACTAGAGGAGAAAATGTGGATAAAATGGAAAGATAATTTTAGAAAATGCAAGGCTCAAGAAGAAAGAGATAGCAAAAATATGTGGAAAATTAGAAACAACAGTTTTACGGATCCTTTATGATCATCTCGGTATGTCCAAGGTCTCTGCAAGATGAGTGCTTGATTACTCGCACCTGTTTAAAAATGAGCGCGCGTGACCACATGTAGCGAGTTTGTGGAAATGTGTGGAGATATTCCAGCTGAAATTACTAATAAAATTGTAGCAGGGGATTAAACCTGGGTTCATTTTTATGACCAGGAGTCGAAAAAAGAATCGATGCATTGGTATCGGAAGGGCACAGAGCACTCCAAGAAATTTAAAGTTGCGCAGTCAATTGGAAAAATTATGGCAACAATATTTTGGAACTCGCAAAGAATTCTGTTAATCTATATATATATATATATATATATTTGTTTGTTTGTTTGTTTGTCCCTTATGCGTTCCTATATCAGTCATCCGATTGCGATGAAACTTTGCTAAGTTGTTGTGTGCACGCCCGCGAAGGTTTCTGACGTAGCACAAGTTCAATCCGCCATCTTAAAACAAAATGGCCGCTAGCTATCTTGAAAAGTACTGCACTGATTCGATTCAAATTTGGTATAGGTATAGACGAGAACCAATCTTAACATATAGGTATAAAGAGCTTCAGTCCGCCATCTTGAAACAAAATGGCCGCTAGCTATCCTAAAAAGTATTGCACTGATTCGATTCAAATTTGGTATAGGTACAGACGAGAACCAAACTTAACATATTGGTATAATAAAGCTTCAGTCCTATGTCAATCGAATGCAGACGTTTGCAGTTTCCGATACGACTCGCATTTGCAATGACCATCAACAAAGCACAGGGACAATCGCTACAATTGTGTGGACTAAATTTGGAAAATCCATGCTTCTCACATGGACAGCTGTACACAAACACTTTCTTTGAGTTGCAATGCAACGTATGCCGGGTATTCGCATTAAATTGTAGACCACGCGAACGAAGTCGCGGGTAATAGCTAGTTGATTATAAAGAAAAAGATACAAAGATCACAGGAGAATACTATGCTAATATTTTACACCGTTTGAAAAAGGCCGTTACAGAATAGCGTCATAGAAAAATAGGCAGAGGCGTGCTGCTCTTGCATGACAATGCTCCTGTCCGTAGTGCTCGTACAACAGGAGCCGCACTACAAGCATGTAGTTCTAAAGAAATTAACCACGCACTCTACAGTTTAGACTTGACCCCTAGTGACTTTTATCTTTTCCCAAATTTGAAAAATGAGCTAAAGCGACAAAGATTTTCGACCAATGATGAACTAATGGGCCTTTCAAGACTTTTTTGAATTTTTTATATATTAATCTACGTAATAAAATTATTATACCCAAAATTTTTATTTTTTTTTAACTTGTATTAAGCATGATAAAAATATTTAAACTTTCGAAACAAACGAATGTGATGTAGTTGCATCTTAGCTTAAAGAGAGACAGATAAGACAGCAGAGATAAATAACACTGTCGGCGCACGACTCCAAATGTGGCCGACATTATAAATGTTCGAAAGTTTATGATCAGTGGTAAGGTAGCGAAACAGAAATAATGATGCGGACTTCCTATGTTACAGTTTATTTACACTATGATACACTTACATGCTAAGTTTAATTTACACTAAATACACATATACAATTTACATAATCGCCAGCGGTGACGACCCTCACTTTAGGTGCGGACGGCGTGTCTGCACGTGTAAAGGAGGCATGGATGACCTGTCGCTGTGGGGGGGGAACCGGTCGACGTGTCGCGATGATGAAGCGGACGGCGCGTCGTCGTCTTCGGGAGATGTTCGCTGGTGATTGACCCCCACCTCAAGCGCGGACGGCGTTGCCGCGCATGTGAAGGGGGGCGAGGTCGATGCGTGGACCGGAGGGTCATCCGGTCCCGGTGATCGTTTGGATGGTGTGTCGGGCGAACTCCACTTTCGCGGCGTCGTGAGGCTTGGTGGGCCGCACGGTGAGTTTGGCCCGGATCCTCGGTGAGCGTCGAGGCATCGGGTGCGGCGACGGCGGCACGTCAGAGCCTCTTCGGCAAGCGTGTTGTCGGCGGCATGGCAGAGCCTCTTCCGCTAAGCGTGGCGTGGTGCACGGCAGAGCCTCTTCGGCTAAGCATGGTGTGGTGTACGGCAGAGCCTCTTCGGATAAGCATGGTGTGGTGCACGGCAGAGCCTCTTCGGCTAAGCGTGGTGTGGTGCACGGCAGAGCCTCTTCGGCTAAGCGTGGTGTGGTGCACGGCAGAGCCTCTTCGGCTAAGCGTGGTAGTAGTGCGTCGCTCGTATGGATCCCAACTAGCAGCCGGGACGAGTGATGGATGCACTGGTACTTCTGCCAATCTCAGCCCCTTATATACCACCCTGGCGTGGGTGGGGGTAAGGCTAGCGGGTGCGCAGTCACCCCGAGTGGCTGTACCCTCGCTCGCTCTCAGGTAGTGTGTCGTCACCACTGCTTGAGCCGCGAGCGCTTCAACGGGCGATGGCTGACAGGTTACGCGTCGCAACAACACGTAACTTCACGTAACGTGTGTCGTTGTCAGTGGAATCCTCAGACAAAACATAACTAGACGGATAACAACGGCGTTTGCATTGACTTGAATACGGCATAATTCGTCTAGTATTATACGTCATTGGTAGTATCGTATAATGCTGAATGCTTATTTCTTCTTCGTCTTCCTCTCAGTAAAATTGAGCACCGACAAACGTTTCAGACAAAGCTCTGTGATTGGCTTAATGCAACTACGTAATTACAATGAGCGTTTTAAATTATTCAACTTTAACTTTCATATTTCAGCAATAAAGATATCATTTATGGTATGATTTTATATTGTATTAAATATGATGTACGGTCAAGAATTTATTTTAATAAATATATATTAAAAACCTCTACCACTTGAATCCCCCATTACTGCTGAAAACAACCAGTTTGAAGGGAAAGATAAAAGTTATTATTTTGAAGATTCAGAAAAATTAATAGATAGGTGTCATAAATGTATTAAAGTAAAAAGGGATTATATTATAAAATAAAAATATTTAGGTTTTTACAGAACTTTTCTTTTGTACTTAGGGAGCTAATTTATGGACTCCCCTCATAAATCACATCACAGTCGTTACACATAATTTCATATACTCCATTTTAAGTTTTCGGAGTTTTGTATTTAGTATTTGATATTTTCTCAAAATTAATTTTGTTTCTAAAATACTGAATTGAGTTTCTGTAACATCTTTCAAATCCTGAACAGACTATAGCTCTTTCCTCCGCATTTAGGGTTAATACTCCAATCTCCAGCGCTCTACCGGTTATTTTAAGAACTAACCCGAGCACACAACAGTTAATTATCAGTTATAAGCTAGATCCACCGCCCCCTTTGACCGATATTCTAGATTCCTCGGCTTCCTGCTCAAGCCGAATGAAGAACGGTGGCGAGATTGGATGCGATGAGATGCATTACGTGTTATGAGAGTGACGTGGTGACGTCATTAAGTACTCTTGAGTATTTCCGTTGTAATTTTTCACTTGATTCAAACGGGCAGTTGATTTTCATAAAGATGTGTTGTTTGCATTATGGTAATTAATATGCAGATTTAGTCATTTGATCATTTGTGATGTAAAAGATTTTTTAAATGAATAGTACATTTGACATGTATTTCTTGATGAAGTTAAAATTATTTCTGTCCCAGGTGTGTTACATACTATTTTTTTCAACCTTAAATGTGAAAATTACATTTTTACTGTAATCAATATATGAAATGTAATAATTATTTTATATAAATCAAAGGAGTTGTATTCACTAGTGAGGGAAATGGTTACTATAACAACTAAATTGAGTGCGGAAAATATCATTTTTCACAAGTAATAAATAAAAATATATTTTATACACACCCGAGCCGAAGAGCATGTGTTTTAGCCCTAAAAAGCGGGCTTTTAACCCGTAGGCAAAAAAAAATATCTATGGATACATAATTAAAATGATTATTTTTTGACGTTTCTCAAGACCAATGAAATGCTTCATTGTATGTTACGTGTCTGCGTTTTAACCAATCCTGTCATTATTATACTGAGAATAAAGCTCTTGTGATTATTCTCGGGAATTATCTCTGTAGATGCTTTTTTGTTTGTGACAAATGATAGGTAGCTGTCAAATAATTATTTAAAATTGTCAATTCGTCAAGTAAAATGTGTGAAAAAAATCGATTTAGTTGTATTTTAGATACAGAAATACACCAACAAATTTTGGAAACAACTTCCAAGAATACATTAATAAGTAACAATTGCGGAAGCTTCAGAAGTACCAGCAGCAGATTGATTGTCATTGTCGAAAATAGATCCAACATAGTATTATCCGGAGGTGTTAATGATAAAGAAGAATCACTCACTGTACTATTCCAATCAAGATGATTTTGAAGAAATTATTTTGACGTTAGTGAAATATTTTTAAATAACGTAGAACAATGTGCAAGCAATCAACAAACAAACCATAGCAACGCCGTAAAACATCGTTCTCATGTAATACGATATTAAAATTTTATAAATTTTATAAATTTTAATAATATTTTAGTGATTTACTAAATCGCACAGTTGTAGGAAAAATGTTGTTTATAACACGTGCCGAAAAAGGTTACATGCTCGTGCAGATTTTAAATTCTGCACTTGCACGTAACGAGCCTTTTTCGGCACTTGTTATAAAAATAACTATATCAAACATTTTCACGTTTCCTTGGTTACAAGTTACAACACATCAAATTTATATCATTTTAGATTTTTTCTTTTCATTTTACTTAAATAAATCAATAATTATTGTATTATTCTTTTTTGAAGGTTGTAGAAAAAATGTTGTTTATATTTCGTGGGCGAAATTATTTTTTTTTTGGCGTGTTCGAATGACTTTTTTGTTTCGACCTGGCGGTCTCGGCCAAAAGTGACATTCTTACGCGCAACAAAAAAACACTCATTTCGCGCACTTAATCCAAAAATAACTATTTGGTTGGCTTTTCTGTTCTCATATGTGAATCAAAAGTTGACTATTCTCTCTCTAAGAAGAAACGTAAGTGTATTTCTCCTGAAAGTACTTTCGGTATTTTCTAATAAATTTTTAATCAATAATAAAAATTAATTAGACATTTACTAATTTACCTCTTGTACAACACTTACTCGTAATGGTAAAATCGGTCCATTATTATATATACTACGAGTCCGGTTGTTTTATTTTATTTCTTCGTTTGATGTTATATTTTGCAGTTTTATTTCTCGTGTAGTATTCAATAAAATTGAATGAAATTTTAATTAGACATATGTTAATAAACAGATAAATTTTAAAGTCAATCGATACATACATCTAGAAATAACGGCCATTGAAAGAGGAGTAAACATTTCTGTTTTAACTAAAACAAAATTGTTTTATTCAAAAACTGTATAATAATAAATTTTATTTTAAATAATAATTAACTTCAATTTCAACCGTTCAACAACCTACAATATAATAATCATGATAGTCCATTTGTGTGTTGATTTAGTAATGAAGAAAACAAAATGAGACTTATACATTTTGTGTTTAAGGTATATTTAATGTTAAATTTAGTAAAAAAAGTTGAAAATTAATAAATTGTAGAATTTAGTAATGTGAGATAACTGCGTTTTTAGTGTTATTTAAATTTTTAACGAAAAAATTAAATTCGGGCCAACTGTTGCGGGCCGGAGCTCGTATAACTAAGGATTCTTGAATTTAAAAAAATTCTGGAATTTGAATAATGTACTAATATTTGCTGCCCTGGTGGGCTGCACCTCGTGCACTTCAGCGTTACGGAGCCCTTTTAGGGATATTTAAATTTAAAACTGCTGAGGGCGATACTAAATTAATGACGATCTATTCGTCTCTTATCTTTAGCGGTTTTATTGTTATTGAAGGAAACTGTTTGGAGCGATACAGTAATATTCAATAATTATATATTAACAAGGTTGTTTGTATGTGCAGTGTTGCAATTGCATTGTTGTAACTTGTATTAAATATGAAACTTCCTTTGAAATATATCTATAGTATACTAACTAACGGGCCTCATTGTGAGGTCCTTTCATATGAGCAGTTCTGTCTTCAGGCTGACCTGAATTGTCCAGGACTGATTGATCGCGATTACTACTTGTTTCTTATGGGCTTGATTGTCCATTCAGGCCATAATTTAATAAAATATCTCAACACGGTGATAATAATAATTAGCAGGGTTGTTGATTTTACGAATATTCGAGATTTCGATTGTTCGGATTTATTGAACCTTCGAATTTATTCATTTTTTGAATTTTCGAATTTTTCGAATATTCGAATTTTCGAATTATTTAAATGTTTTAACAATTCGAGGACAAGTCAGTGAGACTACAAATTGAGCATCGACGGTTCAATTTATGGCCCTTTGCACCACTACCGTTTATCTGTTAAAATAATGAAATAATAAATAAAGAAATTATTTTGACAGATTAAACGTCAAACATTTGTTTAATTTTGTTTCAATTCCATGGCTATCGATAGATTTGAGGCTATTTTCGTTATTTTTAGATCTAATTTGTGCCGTTGCGATGCATACAAAATTAATTTCGTTTATTGGTTTAGATGCAGAATTTTATGCGCTAAAACTTTTATTTAAAGCTTTTTTTGCTTCAAATAATTAGGGAAGCAGGAAATTACAAAAATATGATTTTACATGTTAAATCCCTATGTTCGAGAGTCGCGATCATCACCCTGTATATAAGAAAGCTATTGAATGGTATATATATATATAAATATATAATCTATAAAATAATGTACCCTGATATTTTAATATTATTTTCATGCATTTTGCTTACTTTTATGCGTAGTTGTTATTATAAACAAGTAAAACAAGTATATTATGACAGCTCAAAGATAGCTTCTTTGGTTCTTTGCAGCGTGCGGTGAACACATAGTTTTCGAACGATTTTGAGATATGTAATACAGTTAATATCGGACAGAGGCGCGTAAAATTTTTGTGATTCTCTCTTGGAAAATGACTTAAATTGAATCATCTCTATAAAAACATTAAAACTTGTAACATATTCAAATTGTTACAAAACAATCATCAACTAATCCCTACTCTTATTACAATTCACATATTTATTCAAACACCCGCTGAATTTCGCACGAAATTTCATTTAGCATATTTCAACTCATTTACAAACCAAACACTGAAACTACATCTGTAATTCCCCTAACGAATTCACCCGGACATAACGAATTCACCTGAACTTCGTACCTAACCTACATTCTAACTTCACAAAGTGGGGAATTCACAGCGAGAAGAAGAAGAATGCAATCCTGACCCGCTCGCTGTACTGTCATGAAACAGGGGGTAATTTTATGAAATGAGGGTGAGAATAATTGTCAGGCTTTGAGATGGGGATTGTACACTAGCCCTTTGTTTTATCCTAGGGATGTTTGTATTCCAGATTTTGGTGTAATTTTGTGTTAAGCCTAAAGAGACATTTGTTTGTTAATGGTGTGAAACGTAGAAATGTAATTAACTTTGATTGTTTGTACATTTCTACTCGTAATAGTTATTTTTATAACAAGTGCCGAAAAAGGCTCGTTACGTGCAAGTGCAGAATTTAATCTGCACGAGCATGTAACCTTTTTCGGCACGTGTTATAAACAACATTTTTCCTACAACTGTCCGATTTAGTAAATCACTAAAATATTATTAAAATTTATAAAATTTATAAAATTTTAATGATATTACATGACAACGATGTTTTGCGGCGTTGCTATGGTTTGTTTGTTGATTGCTTGCACATTGTTCTACGTTATTTAAAAATATTTCACTACCGTCAAAATAATTTCTTCAAAATAATCTTGATTGGAATAGTACAGTGAGTGATTCTTCTTTATCATTAACACCTCCAAAGATAATTGAAGCTCCGGATCATACTATGTTGGATCTATTTTCGACAATGACAATCAACCTGCTGCTGGTACTTCTGAAGCTTCCGAAATTGTTACCAATAATATTACTGGTAATAATATGAACAGGTACGGAAGAAATCAATGTTTCTTTAGACACAAAAGTTTCCACTTTACATTATGTCAATATAAGCAACTGTAACAACTGTATTAATAATATACACAAACAATAAATATGAAGTATTTCACTTACTCTTTAAATAAAACCATTTATCGATATATTTTACTTTGTTCGGTTCTTTTTATTAATTGTCTACAGATTAGATATACTGCAAATTAAGGTTACGTTTATAAACGTCAAAATATACTACTGCATATTTACTAGCGCTTGTTCACCGTATCTTCTTCTTCCATAAGCGTCTGTGGTCAAAAATATGAATTCCGCGCTCGACGCGAAATTTAAATCGCTGTCAAAACAATATTCTTTTGACAGTTACGTAATGAAGCACTTTCCGTACTAGTGTTTCTTTGCTTTCGGAAACGCACTTGGTCTGCATTCATCTACTTTCCATACGTAACCAAGGCAATTATAGTTACGTAATAACAAAGAAATCGCACATTTGTAGGAAAAATCTCTTACGAACGATATCTTTCAAGTTAGATAGATATTTTTCATCGGTTTGCACTATGAAAAAAGTTTTAAAGAAATATGAGCTTTATATATTTTGCTACGAAGAACTAGAATTGTAAGAAACCCAAAGATGGGTCATTGTAGTGTCTGCAAACTATCCAAATAACAACAAGGAGAGTATTTAAAATTTTAATAGAATTTCTCTTATCTTGATTATAATTGTAATACAATATTTTACATATTTAAATTATTTTGAGGACCCTCACCTTCTTCTTTTTCCCAAATTACTTATATTTGTGAATTTAAAATGGAGTTAAAATTTTAATTAAAAATAGTATTAGTGCTCGACAACACAAAATAAAACCGTTACTGAAATGCGCTTTACCTGCACCCATTCGGGTATAAAACGAGTGGCGTAGCTCTATTTTGGCGCGAAAGTAAAATATACAATATGCGCATTTATGCAAATTTATTAATGATACATTTATTTATTATTAATCCATAATTATTATTATTCTTTTAACATGCTATTTTTATAAATGTAAATAATTACTTACTGTCTTATTATTTCATAAATTCATGTAGACCGCTATTATTGTACATATAATTTTTGACACTGAATCTTTGAATATAAAGACACCAGGAAGGAGGATGTACTCAAAATTGTAGCGACCAAATTTAGGTGTCTCAAAATGGCGGCTCTTAGAGTTTGTGCCTCACACTAACCATACCTTAGACGGAGAACAACGGCGTTTGTTGTGAAGTAAAAAGAGTTAAAGTAAGTTGTGGGTGAGACGGGTGCGCGGCAAAGAGCTAGTATCCCTTGGTGTTATGCGGGTTGCATTTTTGTTGATGACAGTTATTAGACACGAGCATTTTATTTATTTAAACACAAAAGTACGTATACAAAACACTTAATATGTCAAAAACTAACCTTTACTTTGATGTATAAACAGTAAGTAATTGAATGTAAGAATAACTATACAAATGTTTGCAACTCGCATAACATCAAAGGATACTTGCTCCTTGCCGCGCACCCGTCTCACCCACAACTTACTTTAACTCTCTCTACTTCATAACACTGCATTGACTTGAATACGACAGACTTTGTCTAAGGTATGGTTAGTCTGAGGTTTGTGCTTACCAGTGGCGTAACATACAATATTTTTAGTAAATAGTAAAATATGATGTATTAGGAATAAAACAGGAAAATATATTAAAATGACAACTATAGAAGAAATTCTGATGAAATATTACGATAAAAATAATAATTTTTATTACGAGTTTTCGCTTACTAAAAATTTTCAAGGAAAAACAAAATCACAACATATTAAATGCAAATAGTATTTATTGGCCTTTAAACAATACAATTTTGTTATAATAATTTCGAATTTTATCTTCCTTTGATATATTTTTGCACATAAAATGTATTCTTAATGCTAAGTACTTACTTACTATACATTTAATTAAAACAATTTTATGACTACACATTAACGAGTTATCGTGAAATGGCATGTGTGTAAACAAATTATTTGAAATTCGCCTTAAAACAATATTATTAACAATGGCAGTTAATTTTAAATTTGGTTGAGATAGCTGTTCCCTTATTACGGTTTCAGTTATTTTAAAAATTTTCACAACGTCATTATGTGGATAACATAGTCCACCTTTATTTTTAAGATCAATTAGTGAATTGAGTAAATTATTTTTGTCACCGACAAGTGAATTAACACAATGTTCGCATTTCAAAGTTTTCCTGATTTTATTAACCACAAACCCTGCAATATAAATTACAACCTGCGACGAATATTCTGTTAAAGACACACTATTTAATGCGTAGTCGTGATCATTAATGTTGTAATCATATTCTTGAAAATTTACTTCGGCATGTAAAATGATATTCTCTTCATTTATTTCCGCTTCCGGTGTTATTGCATTTTTTTTGAAAATTTGAAGATTTTCTAGAGGTATACAATGGGGGATTCAAGTGGTAGAGCTTTTTAATATATATTTATTAAAATAAATTCTTGATCGTACATCATATTTAATACAATATAAAATCATACCATAAATTATATCTTTATTGCTGAAATATGAAAGTTAAAGTTGAATAATTTAAAACGTTCGCACTGCCATATTGCAATGACGTAGTTGCATTAAGCCAATCACAGAGCTTTGTCTGAAACATTTGTCGGTGCTCAAGAAGACGAAGAAGAAATAAGCATTCAGCATTCTACGATTCTACCAATGACGTATAATACTAGACGAATTATGCCGTATCAAGTCAATGCAGTGTTGTGAAGCAGAGAGGAATGGAATAACTTTTGGGTCCGCCGGGTGCGCGGCAAGGAGCGAGTACACTTTGATGTTATGCAAGTTGCTCCTTGCCGCGCACCCGCCTCACCAACCAGTTATTCTATCCCTTTCTGACTCACAACAAAAGCCGATGTTATCCGTCTGATTATGTTTTGTCTGAGGATTCTACTGACAACGACAAGTTACGTGTTATTTATCTCTGTCTTATCTGTCTCTCTTTAAGCTAAGATGCAACTACGTCATATTCATTTGTTTCGAAAGTTTAAATATTTTTATCATGCTTAATACAAGTTTTTAAAAAAATAAAAAAATTGGGTATAATTATTTTATTACGTAGATTAATATATAAAAAATTCAAAAAAGTCTTGAAAGGCCCATTACCGACACCTCCTTCTCGAATTTCAGCATGGAGAAAATTTTTTTTATATGCAGCCGTGCAACTGTCGGCTATTTGGATTATTATTATGCCCCCCTTGTGACCAAATTGTCCCAAAAAATAATTCAAGATGGTCTTGGCTACATTTATAGGTGGGTAAAAATTTTAATTTTCCCTTGGCAATAAAATCATTGTACATTTCGATTAAAGATTCGAAACAAACTAACAATCCTAAAAACCCTGTTTTTCTACCTGACTGTAAAACCGTCGAGCCATTCTGCAATTTTAAATTAAAAATATATTTTTTAAATATATATACAAATATTTTAATTTTTTCCCTTTCTTATCTTTTTGTTTCATTTTCAGTTACTGCATTGTGTGGTATTTTCTTTCATATATAAGTGCAGACTATCGCTTTCATCTTTTCTAATCTTGTAGATTCGTTGTTAGTTTCGTTATTAGATTCGTTGTTAGGAGTAAACGTGAGTAATTTGAGATTTTTTATGCATACGTTATGTACGTTGAAGAAAGAAAATGAATGGTAAGTGAAAAGGAATGATGTGATTGAAGGTTGGTTGTGTGATAATGTTTTCGAGTGTAATAAATGAATGAGTTTATATGGAGTGATCTATGAAAGTGGTTGAAGTGAGGGTGGTATGTTTGGATGAAGATGTTTGACGATGACTGGTTGTTTGATGGGTGTGATGAGTGAATGTTTTATGAGTGATTTTAGGGTTCGTGCTACCCCATTTGTTGGGATATAGCGTGACGATATGTATGTATGTATGTATATTCGCAGCATGCCTTTTTAAAATTGCAACCACTTAATGATCTAGAATTTAAAATGTCAAATGCGTCATTCATAATTATAATAAAATTAGCAGTAGTCTGGCTATTTTCAAATTCTGTTAATTTCAATTTATTTTTGCAAAATAATAAAGAATCAGCTACAGATCTACTTAATCACTGGGTTGCTAACTTTACTTTCATCTTTTGCTTAAAGAAAAGAATATGGTTACGTCTTAATTTATTTGCTAAATAGTTTTATTGAATCATATTTAAAATATTAATTAAACACATACTAGTATGCAATACAAATAAATATGAATACTGTATATTTTCGCCTTCTTATGCATTCTTATTTATCATTTCGCTACTTTCTTCAGTATCCGTATTCTTAAATGTTGTTGTTACTGTTGTTATTGACAGATATGTGATATTTTCATCCCGAATTTTTGAAAATGAATTTGTATTTACTATAAAAGAATTTTCATAATTATAACAGTTTGAAATTTCACAATATTGCAGTAATTACTTACATTGGTACAATATGTGGAACAGCACCAATGTTTAATTTTTTTGATGATGTGTATCGATACTGTCAATTTTGAAAATGAAGACTACATACGACATTGTGCTTAAGAGTACTACTATAAGCCACATCAATTAAATTATTTCTATTATTATTGTCTTCCAGCAATGTTTTTCGTTCTACAATGTTCCGAAAAAAGAAACACCATTTTTTTTCTATTACAATGTGGTACCAGACACTCCTAAAATTGTACAATAGTATAGAATTAAATATAAAATTATAAAAGATATCTACTCACCATTAAATATAGATTGCAACAATAACGACAGATATGTTTATTATTTACAAATTTTACTTGTCAAAATATAAAACACCGTTTGTCAAACATTTAAATATGTAATCTGTTTCACAATGTCAACCTACTATGATTCCCATTATTAATTTAAATTGATTTAGTTCATTTGGGGCAGCAAGAGATGACATCAAAAATCGCGTAACAGGGTAACTAATACAGCTGTCCAGGCCCTGTTATGGCCGTTTCATTTCATCATTTTGCCATATAAAAATTTGTACAGTTTTGGTATGTCAAGTAATGCCATCTAGTGCTTTTTATTGCAATTAAAGAGAGTGGCAACGCTGTCAAGTTCCAAAAACAACCTTAAAATATTTTTAAACTGAAGTTTATGGGATCAAACAAAACACATTTAATACTGGGTGTTTTATTTATACAATCAATATTATTAAATATTATGACTAGTATTCTGATCTTTTGGCTAAAGTGCCTAGCTAGTCTAGACTAAGTGAATTTCATTTGGCAACGTAGCATTATCTGTCACTGCAGTAAATAATACCGCCATATTGTCTACCCATTTAAAATTTTTGTAGTGTTTATAAGTCAAAAGAAGGAAGTATTATTGAATTATTGGTGCCAGCTGTTAGTATTTTACTGTAAAGATCGTATGATAATAAATATACAAAGACTAGGTTTGTTTTTCGGATTTTTTCAATCAATGCATGCGACAGTATTTAATTACGACATATCTCGTTAGAGGCGCTGGTTGACGTACCCGCTCTGTAAATTTGAAACCAGGAATTTTAATGACATATGAAACGGCCATAATAAGCGTAGCGCAATTCAATGAAGTTGGTCATGCATATAAAGACTATTAGCGCCATTCCTTGGGTGGAAGTCTAACTATAAACACAGTCTCATATTGGCTGGGTGCGCGACGACAACGACATCTGACGGTCACATTAAATCATGCTCTATAACCGTTGATTCATACAAGATTTTGTCTAATTTTTGATAAAAACAAGGTTTAAAACAATGGAAATGTTTATAATTTCAGTTTTTAACAACTGAAAATATTACAAAATGTATTATTTAAGTTTATATATAAAGTGATATTGTAAAAGCCGCACAAAATGCTGAAGAAATCTAAGAATTGTGTTTATTAAAATGATACATTTTTCTTATTTTTGTATTTCTTATTTCGCAACTGGTTCATAATTTTGTATATGCTTATGAATGAATGACGAATAATAATAATAAATAATTGAGATGTTTGAATTTTTGCAGTACTCTTTCATTGTCTCATTGTTTCAAGGTTCTCAACCATAGCAGAAATAAATACCTCTCATATGGAAAGCAAAGTAAATGTTTTAAATAATATTTATTACTTTGTGGATTAAATAGTATATTTTTTGAATGATTTTTAAAAAATAGATCTTGGGCAGTTACTTGACGAAGCCAACCTCAAGAAAACTTGAAAACAAAGTGTAAAATTTTTGCTTTGATGTTCATTTATCAATCAAATGTTTCCTAAATTATCTCTAAAAATAATAATTTTTTCCAAAATATCTCCCAAACCATCTCTAAGACAGTTAATATTCAACAAAATGTCTCTCAAATCGTCTTTAAGACCGTCATTTACTAAGAAAATGTCTCTCAAATCACCTCTAACGCAGTTATTTTCCTAAAATGTTTCCCAAATTTTATTTAAAATAGTTATTTTTCCAAAATATCTCTCAAATCGTCTCAAAGACAGTAATTTTTCTAAAATGTCACTAAATTTTCCATAAAATAGTAATTTTTCCAAAATGTCTCCCGTATCGTCTCTAAGACAGTTATTTCTAACAAAATGTCTATCAATTGCCACTTACATAAACGTCAAACATTTGATTAATTTTGTTTCAATTCGATGTTTCAGGCAATTTTCGTCATTTTCAAATCTAATTTGTGCCGTTATGCTGCATGTAAAATTAATTTTGTTTAATGGTTTAGATGAAGAATTTTATGCCCTAAAACTTTTATTTGAAGCATTTTTGCTTAAAATATTTAGTGAAGCAGAAAATTACGAAATTATGATTTTACATGTTAAAATCCTATGTTCGACAGTCGCGGTCACAACAACGTGAGAATGATTTTATGCTTATTTTGTCCACCGCGATCGCTGCAGTCGATTCGGCTGTCCCCATCATGACTCTGCACCTAGCGAATATAACTTTCCGCTGCTTGGTAGCAACCTCCGAAGACACTTCTCGCAGTATTTTACTTTGGTTTGTCGAGCTCTAGCAGCGAATTTGTTTTACGAATCTGTCTGTTAAATACTTGTACAAGTAAGATCGTAGCAGGACGCAAGACAATTTAATGAAAGTCAGAACAATTTTGCTAAAAGCGAGACCTTGCTATAAGATTGTAGTCTAGACATTTAGAGGTTTATAAATTTAAATTTAAATGCTAACAATTAGTAGTTTAATACATTATACTTGAATAAATACGCGAGCAGGTACATAAAGTTAATTTCTGCAGTGGTGTAGCTACAAATATCTAACTGAAGGGATTTAGAATTCTGAAACAATAATCGCACAATATCTTTAGGGATCATCACAAACGCCTGGACAGAGTGGTACTATTTTATCCGCCAAATTTAATGGTTTAAAATTAAAACAACTGAAGGACAAAAATAATCAAGTTATAACCAATATAACATTTTTTTAAATGGAATATCATATAATACATGATATCATTCTTTTATTTGCTGAATCATAATTACTGGTTCATATGTAAACTTATATTTAGCAACATGAAGATAATGAAAGTTTTTTGTTGAGGTAGTACTAGTGTGACGGTGGCGCCATCGGTTGTCGAGTGGCGAAACTGACGCTCAAAAAAATATAAAAATTGACTAAAATAAGTGTTTTATACCTAAATATTATGATTTGAATATCATGAATTGTTAACAGGTTGTTGGTCTAGTGAATTTTCAAATACCATACCACTGTGTAGTGTTGCCATTATAAATTGGGATTCTTAATTTTTTGTTGAAAACAAGGCATTGCATGACTATATATCCATTACTAAACGATAACAAACTTTCTCCTTCTGATATAATATACATGGATAGTTCTAGAACATCATACTAGTTTTTTAAATGAAACTGCAACATTTTAGAGGTACCCAATCCAAATATGTGCGATTCTGAATGATGATCGCCATAAGCCCCGTGTATAAGAACTCAACTTTACAAGCGAATATATTTGTTCACAGACGATGAATATGTTTCATATTTTAACAGGATGCGTATAACTATCCAATGTTTACGTGCGCTATATTTCATTCCGATTTGCAAAAAAATTTTTCACGCTAGTACTACCTTAAGCTTAGAATGGATGTTATTATTTTTAACACGACATTCCAATTACAAAAATACTTCTTATTTTTAAATAAGAATAGGTTTAAGGTGGTGAAAATTGGAACTACGAAAAGATATAGTACGCTACTAATCTAATAACTGAATATTTTTAAAAAAATAATAAAAATCAATGCTAATAGAACTGATACTTACAATAAAGAAGGTAATAAAACTATAATTAACTAATTTTAACTAAAAAAAAACTTACAATACTAAAAGAACCTATGAACTTTATATACTTAAAATTGTACCTAAAAGTTAAACGATAAATGAAGTTAATACTAAAAATACAATTATCCCCAACATAGAACTTTATATACATAAATGGATTAAAAAATAACCAGACTCTATTCCACGCTTAAATACGAGATGTGGCTATTAAATACCGAGACTGGCGCTGCTACAGACGAAGTACGCATGCGCCAAACACCAGCGACCGTCAGCTTTTTAGCGTGAAGCTATCTCTTTCGAATGCAGTACTTCTCGCTTCTGTAAACAAATCCTTATGGCCGTAGCATTTGTTCTAATTAGAGTTGTTTTTTTGTTTCGTCGAAAAAATGTGAAGTGCAACATTAGAGCAACGAATTGTTGTGAAATTTCACATGAAACTTGGCATAACTGCTACTGAAACTTTTAATTTATTGAAAAAAGTATCCGAATTGTGGAAGGACAAGTCGTGGTATCTCCATCAAAACAATGTGCTAGCTCATTCCATGTCTGTCAAGAGATTTCTAGCCAAGTACAGCATCCCAGTGTTGGTTCATCCGCCTTATGCGCCAGATCTTGCACCGTGAGACTTCTATCTGTTTCCTAAGGTGAAATTTGCCTTAATAGCAACAAGATTTGAGCTTTGAAAGAGAAATCGGCACGTGTTCTGAAGGAGCTGACAGAAGAAGACTTCCAGCACTGTTTTGAAGAATGGAAGATTCGCAGGAGCATTGTAGGGATAGAGAAGAGGTGTATATTGAAAGTGATAATAAGTAAATAGGTATGGAATCAACACAAAATGTTAAAACAGCATCAGTCTCTCTACTACAGAGATTATTCCTGTGAGTAATCACAAGAACTTTATTCTAAGTATAATAATGACAGGATTGGTTAAGACACAAACACGTGACATACAATGAAGCATATTATTGGTTTTGAGAAACGTCAAAAAATTAGCAATGACATATCACTTCTACATCCTTTTGATACCAAAAACGTTTAAAAAATTATTAAAACAATTCTTCTTCTTCTTTACTGGCGCTACGGCCCGAGTCGGGCCTGGGCCTACCGGGCACACCGAGCCGCAGTTTTTACGCTGCCGTACTGCCGGTTTTCTGAGTCAATGTTACTTACTTTTAAGGCATATGTATAAGTGACTAGCTTATAGCGCCCGAGTATGATTAATACAAGTAACTGTATTTTTTATATTTAACGACAAATCATACTTTGTCGACAGGCGGATTCGAACTGACGAACCTTGGTTCGGATGACGTCACAGCATGTTAAGAGATGTGCATTAACACGCTCGGCCATCGCGCCTGTATTAAAACAATTACATTACGAAAATAAAATAAAAATTTGTATATTTGTTCAAAGTCGCAAGATTTATGCAGTAATTATGATTTTTCGTAATGAAGTCAAATTTAATTGTAAAATTAAGCAATTATATTGTGACCAAAATCGGTAATATGCACACGGTCATATTATCAAGTACCAACCCTAATTTGTAAATAAAACTATATAGTTTATTCTCAATGGGGAGGGGGATTGAACCCCATACTTCTCGTCCCGTAGACGCGCCTGAATCTCTGTGTAAAATTTTAGACTCCTCCAGTCTTCGTGCATAAAATCTAATCCAATAAACAATTCATTCTAGCTCAAGTTGCTATTGTATTTTATTTATAGTTAATCCTGAACCATGTAAACGTTAGCATGTTTCTCGGAATCTATAATTCAGCATGAAAGTTTATGTGATAGTGGCTAAAGAGAAACTATCGAGCGATAGTTGTTCGCTGTTCACTTGCTTAGCGAAGCCAGGTAGTGGTAAGGCGCAGCTCAACCGGGAGATCCGCAAGAGTTAAATGATCCTTGCAGGATTCCAGGAGGAAGCGAAGAAGTTTTAAGACAAGGGATTTCGCAGACAAAGTTTAGCAATTACTGGCTTTCGATTGTTCATAAGCGGAATTCTAAAATATAAATATAAACTTTTTGTTTTGTTTATATTGTGTTAAGTACGAGGGCTGGGTGAAAAATCCCTGAAAAATTAAACAAGAAATGATTTATTTGGTCAAAACATATTTTATTTCTCAACATAATGTAGCTTGTAGCTTGATACACTTCGTCCAACGTTTTTCTAATTTTTCGATCCCTTCCAAATAATACGATTTTGGCAATCCTTCAAAATAGGTGTTTGTCTCAGCGATGACCTCATCGGTGGAGCCAAATCTCTTTCCGCCGAGCCATTTCTTCAAGTTTGCAAATAGATAAAAATCGCAGGGGGGAAAATCTGGAGAATATGGTGGATGACGAACCAATTCGTAGTGCTATTCATGTAATTTTGCACTTGTCACACGGTCGCGCTTGTTGTCAACAGAGAGCAAATGCGGCACCCATCTGGTAGCTTTCTCATATCCAGAAATTTATGCAAAATGTTCCGTACCTGTTCGGTTGAGATGCTCATAGCCTCAGAATTCTCGTGCACTTTAACTCGCCGATCGTCCAATATCATACCATGGCATTTTATCGACGATTTCTGGTGTTGTAACCTCAATTGGACGACCAGAACGTTCGGCGTCCTTTGTAGTCATACTACCACAACGAAAATCAATAAACCACTTGTGAATCGTTCCAATCGATGGTGAGGAATCCCCATAATGTTTAACAAGCGATGCTTTGGTTTGCGTAATGTTTTTTCCACGCAAGAAATAATATTTAATCAAGACGCAAAATTCACCTGTTTCCATGTTTTCAAAAATCTTCAAGGTTGCTTGCTTTCGATGGGTGTCAAAATAGAACTGAATGACATATCAGTCTGAAAATTTTAATGCGTTCTAGTTAAAGATGATACATGAGATTTGCGATTGTGGCGCCATCTGTTTTATTTTTCAGGGATTTTTCACCCTGCCCTCGTATATTAACAGATTGGGCCTTAATTATAAAAAAATTGAATTGTGTTTCTATTGACTTTATGCTATTTTATTAATAATTCATATTCTCGGTGTGGTATTCTTTCTAGGAGTTAATTAAAATATGTACAAAGATGAAGCAGTGATGTAGGCTAAGTGATAAAGAAAGGTGGATAGGTTTACGGTTTATAAAACAGTTATATAGTGAAAATACTCGATCGGGACGAAATTTAGGATATAAAAACAAAGTAATATATATTGCCGAGGTTAAGCTGGAACAGTTGAAGTTTATGACTGTTATCCTGCCGTCCTATTAGATTTAACCCTGTTTCCGTTCGTATGAAAAATAATAAAGTCAGCCAAGGCTACCAGATATCCCGATTTGAGGGAGACTATCTCTCTGTGGACTTGTTTTTCCGCGTCACGTGCAATGATGAAACTGACCCGTGGTATACTCGTAGTTTAAATCACTAAATGATTGTGGTTTCTTTTCATGGGAACCAAGGGTCTGTTTCCAGATACCCAGTTAAATGTTGCATTTGAAAATAGATGGTTCACTGCAGTACAGTTATAAACTGCGATTATTAGTTTTAAAATATTCCTGCTTCAGAACCTAAAAGACTTTAAACATAGAAACATCCATTCTTTCACTCACCATTAATTCCTCGCTGCCCCTTCATCCTGCGTCCAACCCCTGGACTAACGAGGGCGAGAGAGGGTCGATGATGCAGGTCTGCGTAGCTGAGCCTGGGGGGCGCTAAAAGCGAAGCTCGTTTGCCTGGCGAAGTGGTGGCCGAGGGCCCGCCATTCGGGCTGTCCATCCACACCGCGTCCACCATCGAGTCGATGGAGCTCGAACGCGTGATGGGTGGCGCTGTGGTGTCGCGTCTGTAACAAGAGGGATGAGTTTATGAGATAGAATAATAGAGACTACATTCTTGTTTCTATAAAAAAAATAATTATTATTATTTAATTTAACTTTCTTATACACAGTATAAGGAAGTATTGGAATCGTGAAAAAAATCTTTGACGAGATTTTCGTGGAAATCTCGCCACAAAAAATAGTTCCTATTGTAATGACTCAGTGGTATCAGTTCGGTCTATGGATCCTGTTATTATATTAAAAACAGAATAGATAGCTCAGACGAGTTGGCCTCTGGATTTGTGAACCCGTGTTCAATCCCCACAGCCGACAAGCATTTTCACCAATTTAAAAAATTACCCCTGTGTCTACCCCATCACTAACATCTTTGGGGACCGTGTGTTGACGGCTGGTAACCGCACTTCACGCGTATAAATATATCACTTACCGAGATCTGCGTCGGCAGAGTGCCACACCTAGTAATGGGTAGAAGGCGTGATGACATATTTATTTTTACTTATAAAATGCCAATAATATAAACTAAATATTTTAAAATTATACAGAATGTTTAAGTTAAGTGTGCCACTGTTGTTTTTTCGAGTACTATAAATCTAAAATAAAATATAAAATAAAATAATAAATAAGAAAAAAATATAATAATCCGAAAATATAAAAATAGTAATATAATAATATATAATAATAATATAATATAATGGAGTAGCTAGCTCAGTGGTATCAAGTCGGCCTATGGATCCTAAGAACCCTGGTTTGATTCCCACAGGTGAAAAACAATTTTCACCATTTTAAAAACTACCCCTGTGGCTCCCTCACCACTAATGTCTTTGAGGACCGTGATTTGACGGCTGGTAACCGCACTTCACGCGCAAAATATATCACTTACCGAGATCTGTTTCGGTATAGTGCCACACCCAGTAATGGGTAGAAAGCGTGATAATATATTTATATTTATTTAACTTAATAATAATATAACAAGATTATTATATTACTGATTAGTGATTATGTTTTTGATAATTAAAAAGAATAGTTATTAACTAATAAAATTATCATTAAGATTACGAATTATAAAATGACTGAAATAAAAAAGCTCTTTTCTTTAACTGTTAAGTGGCAACTGTATAACTGTAACTTTACTTTTACTTTAAGTATTCGAGGTATTCGTTCTTCTCTAATAATAACAATAAGAGAGAGAATAAGAGAGAGAATGAGGAAATTAAATATAAGTTAATCTTATCTCGTAGTTTTGTGGGTATTTATTAAAATAAGTATGATTAATGTATTGTGTTTTGCACAACAAGCAACGAAAATAATTAATACATAATATTAAAAACAGGCACAGCGGTAGTGTACATCTGTGTATCCATGGTGCTCCAGGCAAATTATTCCTTTAACGCCCGCTACACAACAGGTAACAATTGTTATTAGTGAAAGATATTTATTATTTATTGAACATGGCAAAAAGTAATTATTTTTAGGATCAGTTTTTCATTCGCCCGATTAATGTTAATCATGATTAAATAATAATAGAAACTATGGTTTCCATTATTATTTAATCATAATTAACGTTAATCAAGTGTAAACTGGTGATTGAAAAACTGGCCCTTATAAATAAAATTTAATTGGTAATTTGTTCTGAATTCAAGTTGGCAATATATTTATTTCTCAAAATATAAATGAAATCTTGCTGTATTTGTATATTTGACAAATAGAACATAATTTAATACTATTTTAGTGCATACAATGTCAAGTTTTACACATGACGATGCCACGGAAAATGAACAAAATAATGAGGATACAATTCGGAAACATATCAAAAGTGACAATAATATAAGTTCTATAAATGTAAAAACTACAACAGACAATCATGAAAATATTATGGAAACATCGTCTACACTTGAAGCAGAAAGAAAAACTTTAAAACAAGAACATTCATTGAATTTGAATGAAACAAACCTTGAAAGTATTTACAATGCATGTTCAACAAATATTGAAATAATAAATGAAAATATTAATATTTATAATTCTGAAATTGCAACAAATAATGGTATTCCTTCTACTAATGTTACCGAAGAACATTTGTTGTTTACTTCTAACTTTGAGGAACAAAAAAATAAAATAAAATTACAAGTATATCAACGACCTAGTTTAAATTTGAATTCGGACGAAGAACATGGAAAACTAGAGATATTGAAATATTGTGCAATGTTTATATTTTTTATTATATATTTGGCTGATATTGTGACTGATATGTGTTTAGCGTTACAATTCTTTTATGATGCGGAGATTATTAATAGCTTCTACATTTTATATTTTGTTTATGCGTCTTCTTTGATTACTACTTTAATTGAAAGGTTATAAATTTATTTTCTATTTTGTTTTAATTCTCATAATAGCACACCTCTATAACAGTGACTCTTAAAAGAGGGTGTTATTGTATACTTAGAAAAAGTTACATGATTAATGTATCCGTTTAAGAAACAATATAATTTGCATATAGTTAGAGAGCTGGGGTGCAAAATGATGTCTTATTTATTCCAGTGACAGAAATGGATTTTTTAATAGACTATGTCATGATAAACATGAAAAAAAGAAAATTAGATTTGGGAACGTGTGGCAACTATAGATAGCGCTGATGTGAATGCGCTGATTTTAAGGGTGGTTGTTGACATATTATACAGGCAAATTTTCAGTTTATATTATATATTTTGGTATAATATAAACCGGTCAAAGTAAAAAATTTTTATGGTGTCGTGTGATATATTACTACTTGTTCACGATGAATACATGACAAAAAATCTGGTGTGGTCACCACACAACTTTCTTATACACAGCATATTTAATATTTAGAATATATAATATTATAAACATGTAATTTAGATTTTCAGTAATTCAGCATTTATCTGTTTGAAACATATAAAATATGAAATTTGTTTACGTATAATTTTTTAGTAATGTTGACTACTTTATGTCTAAATTTACTGATGAGGCATATACAGGATGTCCTTTTTTCGAGCCTAACCCTTGGTATCTCAAGAACCGTGAGAAACGAAGTTGAATAAATTCAGGTAAAGTTTCCAAATTAATTGACCATTTTAATGATGTATTCGTTTTTCCGAAAAAATACGTAGATAACTAGATAAAGCGAAAATTAAAATCTATGTTTTTTGTTTCTATTGCTACTATGATTATTAAAATATATTATTAAATATAAAAATGATTTTTTTCTCAAAATTAGACGCATATACACAAAAATTGCAAATAACATTTTATGTGCCAAATATTTTTACCAACATCTTTTATTTGAAACTTTTTTTCGTAACTGATTCCATTTTTGAAATAAATGGAATTTATTGTTTTGTGTGTCCAGTAAACTTCCTCTTCCGGTTTTTCAATTTCATTCAAAATCAACTCTGCTATTCGTATTTTCATGAAACTTATAATAACCAAGTTTCGTTAACAAATCTTATCTTGTTCATGAGATATTGCACACTCGGACAAACATTCATCCATCCACACACACACACACACACACATACACACACACACATACACACACACACACACACACACACACACACCAACACACACACCCACACACACACACACACGCGCACGCACCCCCGCACACACACACACACCACACACACACACACACACATCATTGAGAAAATGATCAAAACGGATTCAGTGGACCTCAAAACACGTATTTCCGCGTATAAGAAAGTAAAAAATTATTGACAGAAATTATTGCTGGTTGCTCATTGGTGACAGAAGCTTTGAAAGTGGACTGGTGTAGGGATCAACAACCACCCTTAAAATCTGCGCATTCACAGCGACGCCATCTATAGTCGCCACCCGTTCCCAAATCTAATTTTCTTTTTTTCATGTGTATCATAACATAATCTATTAAAAAATCCATTCCTGTCACTGGAATAAATGAGACATCATTTTGCACCCTAGCTCTCTAACTAATAATTTGAAGCATGATTTCGAAGCGACGTTTTTTGTTTGTTTGACAAATAAATTTATTAGGAGCTTCTTTAGAAGATTAAAATATCGGTGTTTAGAACCGTTGCAGTACAACAGATTTTGAAATTCTCCATGATCTCTCGAGTACATTTTTCTGAGTGGTTATTTTTTCTTAATACGATTCAACTAAGACTAAATTAGAATGTGTTATCTTGATTAAAAAATAACACATAATGTTTAATATTAAAATATTTATTTTTGTTTTTAGAAAAACAAGTAAACAACCGAATCAATCTCTTGATTTGATAACATTATCAATATTCTTTTCAAACTTAGCAGGTGTGATACTAGATATCGAAATAATTCGAATGTTATACAGAAAACTACGAAAGAAAACATATAATAAATACATATTATATATGAAGCAAGAAACTATAAAAACATTAAAAGTAGCCGAGGCTCTTCATGAAGCAATACCACAACTAATAGTACAAAGTATTATAATATCTCAGTTAGTTGTGGAAAAAAAACACATTACATGTATGTAGCATACTATTCTACTTTGAGGGTCAAATTCATAGTCGTGACTCACCCTCACCTCATTCTCATCTCACACTTAAAATCTAAGTAACTAAGGCAACTAGTTCAAATTGTGTAAATTCTTGAGTTAGTTGCCTTAGTTACTTCGATTTTGAGAGTGAGGTGAGGATGAGATAAGTGTGAGTAACGACTCTGAATTTGGCCCTTAATAACTAAATTAAGCTGGATTAATTGATTAATTAAACTGTAGAAAGTATCATTATAATACGAGGTGTGGCTATTAAATAACGAGACTGGCGCTGCTACAGACTAAGTACGCATGCGCCAAACACCAGCGACCGTCAGCTTTTTAGTGTGAAGCTATCTCTTTCGAATGCAGTACCTCTCGCTTTTGTAAACAAATTCGTATAGCAGTAGCATTCGTTCTAATTAGATTTGTTTTTTTGTTTCGTCGAAAAAATGTTAAGTGCAACATTAGAGCAACGAATTGTTGTGAAATTTCACATGAAACCTGGCAAAACTGCTACTGAAACTTATAATTTATTGAAAAAAGTACCCGAATTGTGGAAGGACAAGTCATGGTTTCTCCATCAAAACAATGCGCTGGCTCATTCCATAATGTCTGTCAAGAGATTTCGAGGCAAGTACAGCATCCCAGTGTTGGACCATCCGCCTTATTCGCCAGATCTTGCACCGTGCGACTTCTATCTGTTTCCTAAGGTGAAATTTGCCTTAATAGAAACAAGATTTGAGCTTTGAAAGAGAAATCAGCACGCGTTCTGAAGGAGCTGACAGAAGAAGACTTCCTGCACTGTTTCGAACAATGGAAGTTTCGTATGGTGCATTGTAGGGATAGAGGAGGGGTGTATATTGAAAAAGTTAATAAGTAAACAGGTATGGAATAAAAAAAAAATGTTAAAACAGCCTCAGTCTCGTTATTTAATAGTCACACCTCGTATACCGGGTGGTGCTTGGTAAAGGTGAATATAAAGATTTAATAAGGGATATTAGTTTTCTGCAATTTCCTGCTCTCAGTTCATTTTAAAGAAAATATTGTGAAGTTTAAAGATGTTCGGAATTTAATGCATACAAGGCAAGGAAGTTTTTGTGACTGATTTAGCCACAACTTTAAAAATAAATTATGCTCTTCATATCAAATACAAGTATTTAAAAAATATTATTTTCTGTCAAATATTTTTTGTAAGCCGGATAATGAATGTTTATTAAAATGAAGAACGTGTCTTCATGACTAAAAATTATTATGTAGGAAATAGTTACAGAAGAGTATAGGATTTATTTTCAATACTAATTTTTTGAAATTGTTGATATACTTGGGATTGATTATTATTAAATATGAAAAATAAATTTGTTTGATTGATATTTTTTAGGTTATAAAATATATTGACGTTCATAAATTTGAAACATTGTAGTTTTAAATAGTTCATGAAAAATAAAAGTCATGGCTATTGCTACAGCTTAACTAAAAAAAATTAATACAAAGACAAAATGTCAATAGCGATGTAGAACTGAGTCTTAATAAATAAGAAAAATAGGAAAACAAATTTTACCAACACTTGTCAAAGTTCCACAAAAATTACAGCACATTTGAATCAACTTGTTAAATCATCATCAAAAGGCTGGTCAGTTCAGCTTTAACCATAGACGCGTTTCGCTCTTTGGGAGCTCATCAATATGGTGCGACCAACTATCTAGTTAGACCAACTAGAGGCTTATGAACTGTAGTACTGTTTATGTTGAATTGACGGATGTTAAGAATATCTAATAACGATTTCATGACATGAGTGCTACGGAGCACCATACAGTGCCATCTACCGACAAAAATCGCAAACTACTTGACAGCAATAAATAATACAAAGATAAAATGTCAATTGCGATGTGGAACTGAGTCTTAATAAATAAGAAAAATAAGAAAAAACCAGTTCACTAGCCTCTAGTTGGTCTTTTGATGATGACCTAATTGAAGTTGATTTAAATATACTGTAATTTTTTGTGGAACTTTTTTTCCCTATTTTTTCTTATTTATTAAAAAAAATATTTATTTTTAAAGTTGCAGCTAAACCAGATACATAACAAAAAATATGAAAACAGTTTTCTATATATCTTTTAACATCTCTGTACTCTACAGATTTTTTCGTAAAATGAACAGAAAAGCATGAAATTGCATAAAACATATAATAATAATAATTCGTTGCGCGCGGGTAGTATTTGGATGGGTGACCGTCCAGAGAAAACCCGCGTTGCTGTTGACCATAATACCTAAAACGCAGATCAGGGCGTAATGGTGGCATATGACCTAAATAGTTGGTCCGCCAAAGAAGCCACAAAAAAAAAGAAAAAAGAATAATAATAATAGCCTTTTTTATTTATGATACAATACAAATTTTAAATTATTTAGTTTATATATACAAATTTATTTATATTGTTTAGAAATAGTTAATTAGATTTAGAATATATCTCACGATACCCATTTCTGGGCATGGGCCTCCCCCAATTCTTTCCAACAGTCTCTGCTTTTAGCATCCCTTCTCCACAGCTTGGAAATTTCTTTCAATTCATCCTCCCATCTGACACGTTGCACGTTGTCTACCTCTTCTTCTGGACTTGTCTCTTGGTAACCAATCTGTTACTTCTTTTCTCCATCTTCCATCCTCTCTTCTCATGACATGTCCCGTTTATTTCCATTTTAGGTCTTTTGAATAGGTGACTACATCTTTTACTCCTGTTTTCTTCCTGATTTCTGTTAGTCTAACTTTATCTTGTAGTCTAATTTTCAGTACAGAGCGTTTCATTTTGTACTGACAAGACCGTAGTTTCTGTATTTGTTTCTGTGTCAAAGCATAAAACATATACCATGCTAAATCCCTATATTCATCCATACCAAAAACGAAGAATTGATAATAAACAAATATTAAAAATTTTTGTTTTCTTATAGGGCTGCAATATGTTTCTATAATGACGTCAGGCTTGGGCATAATTGTTTCAATAGGAGTATATTTAAGTAGCTGTTCACAACATATTGCAAATATAAGTGTTTTTGGAAAAGTCATAAAATGGCTCTGGCAGATGTTTGACGCAGGTAAAAACACTGAAATTTGTAAAGTTCAAAATGTAATATTAATTTTTTTTATAGTTCTCTTGATTATGTTGTTTATTACATTTATTGCAATTATCGTGCGATTGCATATTGATATTATGATTATTATTATTTTGATTATTTTTCATGCAATTTATTTAAATACTATTTTAAAATTGAACAGTCTAACTGATTATGAAAGTTATATGACAACTTTTTTAAAAACTTGTTCAACTTATGATACTCTTGAAGTTAAATATTTACATCCACAAAAAGCAATAATAAAACGAATTCTTCTGACTAGTACAGCGATACTTATAACAACTTGTTTATATGGCACACTTACGTATGTAAAGTTGCAGCTGCCATTTACCTATGATTTAATTCATTATTGTAGTTATGTTTGTTTTACTTTTGGTTTACTTGCAATCATGTTAATCATTGTTCAAATATGTAGAATACCAAAAGTTAAATGTACAGACAATATTGTCAGTGATTTCTTGAGTTATTAAAAGTAAATATTTATTTAAAATACCTTTGTTTTATTACATGACTTCCAACTGTTTTTTAGAAATTTATTATAATATTTTAAATATTTATATTTCAAAATATGTACAATACATAATATGTTTTATAAATTAATTAGCTATTACCCGCAACTTCGTTCGCGTGGTCCAAAATTTAATGCGAGTATCCGGCATGCGTTGCATTGCAACTCAAAGAAGGAAAGTGTTTGTGTTTACTTTTGTTTATTAAAGTGCTTTTGGATACACAATATTTTTGTTTTTCTCTTTGGGACGTCCATGAATAAATCAGAAGGTTTTCCGACGCGTGAGCATGCCAAATACAGCTGTCCATGTCAGAAGCATAGATTTTTCAAATTTAGTCCACACATTTTGTCCCTGTGCTTTGTTGATGGAATAGAATATCGATTTAAAATTATATGGAATATATATTTATTTATTCAATGTTTGTTAAAAATATTTCATCGATTATCGGAGAAATAATTATAGTCGGTTAAGTTTGAAATTCAAATCCAATTTATGTACTCTATATTTTGAAGAAATTATACTAATTTTAATATTTTTAAATAAAAAAAATAAGTAAATATATCATCACGCCTTCTACCCATTACTGGGTGTGGCACTCTGCCGAAGCAGATCTCGGTAAGTGATATATAGTGCGGTTACCAGTCGTCAAATCACGGTTCAGTTCGGGTCGGGTTGGTTCAGTTCGGGTCCGGTTGGTTCACTTCGGGTCTAGTACCGTTCGGGTCGGACTTGTTCATTTCGTCTCGGGTCGGGTTCGGGTCGGGTTCGGGTCGGTTCGGAACAGATACCGGTCGTGTCGGGTTGGGTTGGTTCATTGATTGTTACCGTTCGGGTCGGGTTTAATTTTTATAGAAAATGCGCATCTCTAATGCCTATAACAAATTTGAATCGAATCAGTGTAGTACTTTTCACGATAGCTAGCGGCCATTTTGTTTCAAGATGGCGGACTGGACTTGTGCTAAATCAGAAAGCTTCACGGGCGCGAAAGTTGCATCGCAATCGGATGAATGATATAGGAACGCATACGGCCACAAACATTTATATATATATATATATATATATATATATATATATATATATATATATATATATATATATATATATATATATATATATATATATATATATATATATATATAGTAGATCTCGGTGAGTGATATATTTATGCGCGTGCAGTGCGGTTACCAGCCGTCAAACCACGCCCCAAAAGATGTTAGTGATGGGAGAGCCACAGGTGTAATTTTAAATTCGTTAAAATGTTTTGTCGGCTGTGGAGATCTAACCAGGGCTCTTAAGGCCGACTTGATACCACTGAGCCATTTATATATATATATATATATATATATATATATATATATATATTTATGGGATGGCTAGCTCAGTGGTATGAAGTCGGCCTGTGGATCCTGAGGTCTCTGGTTCGATTTCCACGGGCGAAAAATTTTCATAATTTGAAAAAGCTATCCCTGTGGCTCCTCCACCACTAACATGTTTGGGGGTCGTGATTTGACGACTGGTAACCGCACTTCACGCGCATAAATATATCACTTTCCGAGATCTGCTTCAGCAGAGTGCCACACCCAGTAATGGGTAGAAGGCGTGATGATATATTTATTTATATATGTATATTTAAAAAAATTAACACAATCATTTATTTTGACTGAGACATTCTAACTTACGGTTTCTTTTGGTAGTATAGCGTGTTAATGCACATCTCTTAGCATACTGTGCCGTCATCCGAACCAAAGTTCGTCAGTTCGAATCCGCAAAGTATGATTTGTCGTTAAATTAAAAATACAGTTACTTGTATTAATCATACTCGGGCGCTATAAGCTAGTCACTTAAACATTTGCCTTAAAAAAAGTAACATCGACTACGGAAACCCGCAGTACGGCAGCGTCAAAACTGCGGCCCGATTCAGGCTGTAGTGCCATTGAAGAAGAAGAATATATATATATATATATATATATACAGAGTGATCGAAAGGAATTGTTACAGTTGGCAATACAATTCGGGAGATCTTTTTATTCCACAGTTGGCACAACGCCAGATAAAGGTGAAAATGCTATTTGACATGTCTAATAAATACAAATAGGTTATGTCAGGGGTGAGGGAAACAACAATTTTATTTATAGATATTTAAAAACATATATATATATATATATATATATATATATATATATATATATATATATATATATATATATATATATATAACTCAAATTTAATTTTAAATTTTCAAATATCGCTGTCAACTACAGGAAATGAACATAATTCAATGTTTTCAAATTTATTACAATACAATCAATATTTAACTCTAAAAGTATGTAAAAAACAAAATAGGCACGATAAATTTATAATGATAATAAAAGGAATGAGGAAACGAAATATAATGTCATCTTATCTTTTATTTTGTGGGTAATTATTAAAATAGACACGATTAGAATAATGCAATATGAACTACAAGAAATTAAAAAACAGTAATACAAGAAATTCAAAACAGGAACAACGGTAGTGTGCATCTGTGTGCTCCAGACAAATTATTCCTTTGACGCCCGCTAAACAACAGGTAACTTTTCTAATCAGTGAAAGATATTTATTATTTATAAAACATGGCAATAAGTTAATGTTTTCATATTTGTGAATTAAATTTAATAGAAAACTTGTTGAGACTTCAAGTTGAAAATATTTCTATTTCTCTTTTGTATTTGTGTATTTGATAAATAGAAAATAATTGGATTATATTTTAGCGCAACAATGTCAAGTTCTGCAAAAGACGACGTCATGGAAAATAAACAAAATAAAATTTGGAAACATATCAAAAGTGACAATAAAGTAAATTCTATAAATGTGAAAGCTGCAATAGAAAATCATGAAAATATTACCGAAACATCGTTTACACTTGCAGCAAGAGGAAATACGGAAATTAAAACTTTTATAAAAGAACATTCATCGAATTTAAATGAAACAAACTCTGAAAGTGTGTACATTGCATGTAATATTGAAGTATTAAATGAAAATAATACTGATGAAAATTTAGCAAATAACAATCCTCAAAGAAATATTTCGAATTTTGAGATAACAACAAATAATGGTATTGCTTCTAACAATGCCACCGAAGAAAATTTGTTGTTCCCTTCTAACTCTGAGGAACTAAAAAATGAAATGGAATTAAACCAACGAACTATTACAAATTTGAATTCAAACGAAGAACATGGAAAACTAGAAACATTGAAAGATTTTGCAACGTTTCTGTTTTTCGTTATTTATTTGGCTGATATTATAACAGATATGAGTTTAGCATTTCAATTCTTCTCTGTTTTTAAGTTTATGAATGGCTACTTCATTTTATTTTTTGTTTATGCGTCTTCTTTGGTTACTACTTTAATTGAAAGGTATAAATTTATTTTGTTTTTTGTTTTCATTTTCATAATAGCACACCTCGTTCCATTTGTCATTTGGATCAGATCTAACTTACATTTTTGAACTAGATCGTTTATGGGATGGCTAGCACAGTGGTATGAAGTCGGCCTGTGGATCCTGAGGTCCCTGGTTCGATTCCCACAGGCGACAAATTTTCATAATTTGAAAATGCTATCCCTGTGGCTCCTCCACCACTAACATGTCTGGGGGCCGTGATTTGACGACTGGTAACCACACTTCACGCGCAAAATATATCACTGACCGAGATCTGCTTTAGCAGAGTGCCACACCCAGTAATGGGTAGAAGGCGTGATGATATATTTATTTATTTATTTATCGTTTATTTATTTTGCTGGATTACTTTGCTAACATTATTTTCATTACTAAAATTACAGATTCTAATTTACTTTGAAGTAATTCACGAGAATAAGTGCACCAGTTTGCTTAATTTAGTTAATTTAATCATATATCGAATTTATCTGAACTGATTTAAGTGAACCAAGTGGTAAATGGAATACAGCTATTGTGTTAATTAAGTATGACTTCAGTAAAACGTGTTATTCAAGGACGTTGAAAGGAGGGGATACGGCATTAAAGTCAAGACTGTGAGGCTCGGCAGATTGACAGAGACAGAAATATTATTTCCTGTACCGTGCTTAGCCCCTGCTACTGTACATGTGTCATAAAGAGATTTGAAACAGAACAGTCATTCTCCCGAAAAGATTATAAATTTTGACAAGGAAACTGAAATTATCAACGTTTATTATTAGTGTTATCAATCGATTAAAATAATTGTAATTGCTGAACAATATTTACTATTAATAATAAATATAAAACCCGTTAATATGAAGAAGAAGTTTGAGAATAATCAAATTTATGTTTTTAAACAAATCAAAACTACAATTACTTTAACAAACATAAGTGTACAAACTAAACACTTAGTTACCATCTTATCTACAAAAAAATATGTCCAATTCCACACAGCGCAACGATTGAAACACAAATGAACACCTCGTGGTTATATTCACATACAACAACGCCCCCTGACAACGTCTAAACGCTACTTTTCTTACACAAAAATTCAAAATATTTGGCAGAAGAGATTTGGCTAAGCACGGTGCAGGAAAACTATTGTTGTCTCTTTCCCTTGCCCAAGCCTCACTTCAAGCAATGCTACAGTATCGTAATGTCATATCCCTTCCTTTCAACGTTCTTGGTGTTATTTGTAATAGCCCGATTTTTATAATATTGTGCATATTTTTGTGCATGGAGAATATTGATTAAGGCGTAGCCGAGAGCAATAACCATGTAAGAGCGGTAAGGGCACTTTCTTCTCGAGATACTCACAATATTTTTCTACAACTTTTTAGAAACGTTTAAAAAATTATTTTTCAGACGACCATTTATGAAAGAAACCATAACATCATAACTTATATCGAAGTTTTGGCAAATTTTTCAACACATTTGCACACATAAATCTTATTTTTAAAAATTAATAATTACTTATTTACTAATATTTTTGCATTATTCAGTATTTTGACATTACCGTTAGTACAGTTGGTATCACAATACTTAACCTCACACGTCAAACGTCAACGCTTACCTACAAAAATGCATCAGCTGTCAAAGTGTAATAACATTGCTCTTGTAAACTTTTTTTGGAAATATTTTCTGGTCGTCTGAAAAATAATGTACAAAACTCGCTCGAAAATGTGATAACTATGCTCGTGTACTTAAATCACTCGGAGTTGCGCGACTCGTTTTTCAATTTGTACACTCGCTCATTATCTTACACTTTCGATGCTTTCTAATTACTAACTAGTTGTGAATAAAATAATTTTTAACAGTTTTTCTGTTTGGAAATTCGGAAGACAGTTTTCAGGTAACCATGGGTACGATGATACATACTTTACATTAGGCGTATTCCATTTGCCATCTGGATCAGATATAACTTAAATTTACTGAGCCAGATCACTTATTTATTTCGCTGGACTACTTCGCTGACTTTATTTCAAGTTCTAGAATTATCGATTCTAATTTGCTTTGAAGTAATTCACCCCAAAAAGTGCTTCACTTTGCATAGTTCAGTTTGTTTAGTCATATTGTGTAATTTATCTGAATTGATTTAAGTGAATCAAGTGGCAAATGGAATACAGCTATTGCCGTTCTGCGAGCGGTAATAAGATACTGCAGCTCGGCAAGCGGCAAATGATAACTTTCTACTTTCATCTGACAATTGGTAATGTTTATTTTTTAATTTATTTTTAGGAACACACGTAAAAGAACAAATCAATCTTTACATTTTGTAATATTGATATCCATTTTAAACTTAGCCGGAGTTATAATATATATTGAAATAATACAAATATTATGCAGAAAACTACGGAAAAAACCTTACGATAAAAACTTATTATATTTGAAGCAAGAAACTTTAAAGATAATAAAAGTAGCCGAGGCTCTTCACGAAGCATTGCCACAACTAATATTACAAAGTTTAATAATATCTGAGTTAGTTGTGGCAAACAAACACATTACATGTATGAAATATAGTATTTTACTTCTACGAGGGCAGGGTGAAAAGTCCCTGAAAAATGAAACAAGAAATGATTTATTTGCTCAAAACATATTTTATTTCTCAACATAATCTCCTTGTAGCTCGATACACTTCGTCCAACGTTTTTCTAATTTTTCGATTCCTTCCAAATAATACGATTTTGGCAATCCTTCAAAATAGGCGTTTGTCTCAGTGATGACCTCATCGTTGGAGCTAAATCTCTTTCCGCCGAGCCATTTCTTCAAGTTTGGAAATAGATAAAAATCGCAGGGGGCCAAATCTGGAGAATATGGTGGATGACGAACCAATTCGTAGCGCAATTCATGCAATTTTGCCATTGCGACTGCGGACCTGTGCGCCGCGTCGGTGCGTTACCACAATGCGGTACCCATCTGGTAGATAGCTTTCTCATATCCAAAAATTTAAGCAAAATGTTTTGTACCCGTTCGGTTGCAGGATTTTATCGACGATATCTGGCGTTGTAACCTTAATTGGACGACCAGAACGTTCGGCGTCCTTTGTGGTCATACTACCACAACGAAAATCAGTAAACCACTAATGAATCGTACCAATCGATAGTGAAGAGTCCCCATAATGTTTAACAAGCGATTCTTTGGTTCGCGTAATGTTTTTTCCACGCAAGAAATAATGTTTAATCAAGACGCGAAATTCACTTTTTTCCATGTTTTTAAAAATCTTCAAGGTTGCTTGTTTTGGATGGGTGTCAAAACAGAACTGAATGACATATCAGTCTGAAAATTTTAATGCGTTCTAGTTAAAGACAGTACATCACAAATGTCACATGAGATTTGCGATTGTGGCGCCATCTTTTTTATTTTTCAGGTACTTTTCACCCTGTCTTCGTAATAGCTAAATTAAGCTGGATTGATTCAAAAATAAATATTAAATAAACTATATAAAGTATCGAAGTCGAAGGATCAAACCAGCTTTGATATAGAATTGGTAATAACCAAATATTTTAAATGTTCTTTTCTTATAGTGCTCCAATATGTTTCTGCAATGACGTCAGGCTTGGGCATAATTGTTTCAATAGGAGCATATTTAAGTAGCTGTTCACAACATATTCCTAATATCAGTGTTTTTGGAAAAGTCATCAAATGGCTCTGGCAGATGTTTGACGCAGGTAAAAATATTGAAATTTGTAAATTTTTTAATGTAATATTAATATTTTTTTACAGTCTTTTCATTTACATTGTTTACTACATTTATAACGATTGTTTTTGGACTGGTGCCTATTGTTCGTTCAATAATTAGTATTATTATGGTTATCTTTGTTACTATTCATGCAATTATTATATTCCAATATAAAAAAGTAATAGTAGTGATTTTTTTTATAGTTTCCTCGATTTTATTGTTTATTAAATTATATACAACAATTGTTTCGAGAACGGACTATTTTGGAATTATTATTTTAGTGAATATTTTAATTGTAATTTATTTAATTATTACTTTTCAATTTAGCAGTTCAACTAACTACTTAACTTTTTTAAAAACTTGTTCTACTTATGATACCTTTGAACTTAAATGTTTGCATCCACGAATAGCAATAATAAAACGAATTGTTCTGATTACTACTGCGATACTTGTAACAATTAGTTTATATTTTGCACGTACTGCTTTAGTGTTGCGTTTGCCTTTTATGTATGATTTAATTCATTATAGTAGTATTGTTTGTTTTACTCTTGGTTTACTTGTAATCTTATTAATCATTGTTCAAATATGTAGAATACCAAAAGACAAACATACAGATGATATTGTAAGTGATTTTATTAGTTATTAAAAGTAAATATTTATAAAAATACTTTTTTTGCCTGTCCCTCAACTGTTTTTGTGAAATTAAATAAAAATCTTTAAATTATTTTTCTACAAATACTATTAAAAGTACGCTTTTTAATAGTATATTAGAGTATTAAAATGACATTTTGTAGCACTAGTTTTAAAAGTAATTTACTTTACATTTAAAAGTATGAACAAACATATTTCATTTATTTATTTTCTAAATTATTTTGTAAATTAAAAGAATTGTCTGAATTTTTGCTCGTTTCACCATTTTATAAATCTGTGATTTATTAAATTCATAATGATAATGAGTAGTGTAGAAAGGCCAGTTCTGGACCGGAAGTAGGTAAGATAAGGACTCCATGTCAACATGTTAGTTAAAAACACTGAAGACGGCAACCAACTCTTCAGTACTGTAGAGAGGGTGCAAAACCACAAAAATAGAGATAAATGACTTTATAGAAAGTAGATAAAATAAGAAAGATAAGTGACGTTACAAAGATAAAACGTTAAATGTTTATTAATAACAGATGGCGCAGCTTGTATTGAAAAGATTAAAATACAAGAGAATAATTAAAATAACAAATTAATTAAGATAACAAAATTAAGATTATTAGGAAATGAAAAAATACAAAATAATTTTATTGTTTTTTAATTTTATTATTTTATATAATATGATTTTTCTTTTAGACGCAGTGCGTATTTATTTTTAGAATTGAGGTTGAGAAAAAGAAAAGAAACAATAAAATACATTTTGAAGTACATTTTTTATTTAAAATTATACAAACTATTTTGCTTTTCATTAATGTTTAAACAAGTTTTGTTTTTAAAAGTGATGTGTTTTAGTGTTATACAACATATGTAAACACTCAAAACAATGATTCACTTTTGGTGCTGGACCATCTATGTGCATATTGTAAACAGGTATCGTATGTTATGATGATCAACACAGGCTAAGCGATGAATAATATCTTCATGTAACTTAAACTTAAACTGTAATGGTAGTTCAAACCAAATTTGTTGCAAATCATATCCATTAAACCGACAAAGGGCTAGTTTTTCAATCACCGGTTTACTCTCGATTAATGTTAATCATGATTAAATAATAATGGTAACCATGGTTCCCATTATTAGTTAATCATGATTAACATTAATCAGTGATTGAAAAACTGGGCCTTAAAATGTTTATAAAAAATTTTTCATTAATTTTTTTACAAATATACGGTATTGATGCAAAATAATTTTTATAAAAATAGTTAATTAATTTATATAATACTTATGAATAACATACACAGTTGTTCCTAAAACGGATATGACAACCATACCGCTCACATCAAGTAATTCTTCCACAAAAACAATATGGCCTCCCACTGGTGGGAGCCTCATTACAAAATGTCGGCTAAAAAAATAAATAAATAAATACAACTTTTAATTAATTAATTAATTAATTAAAAAAATATTCTTACTATTGATTGGCATTCATGGCCTCCAAATAATGCTTAATTCTTAGTGCTAATTTTATAAATAAACAAAATTATTTAATTATCAAAAAATATGTTATTTATTACTTTTACACTTTCCAAATGCTGCGTCCATCAAAATTAATTATTTTATTATTTATTAGGTTAGCAACAGAACAAGATAGTTTGTATACTAAACAACTATTCCCATATATTTTATAATACATTATTATCTAACCAAACTTCCTGAACAAATTTGATATGTACATCCGTTAGTATATCAGTATTTTTTATAGTTCACAATATTAAAAACAAAAACAAAAAACATAAATTCTTATCTATTGTTTATTTAATATCATTGTTATTTATAAATCAACAGCATAATTTGTATAATACAAATTGTAATTAACTAAAACCTTTTTTATTCTTAATTTTAATCTTAATCATAAATTAAAATTAACCAAAACCTGTTTCATTCTTAATCTCAATCTTAGGGCCAAATTCATAGTCGTGACTCACCCTCATCTCATTCTCACCTCACACTTAAAGTTGAAGTAACTAAGGCAAATAACTCAAATTATACAAATACTTGAGTTAGTTGCCTTGGTTACTTCAACTTTGAGTGTGAGGTGAGGATGAGATAAGGGAGAGTCACGACTATGAATTTGGCCCTTAATCTTCTATTTGTATTTTATTCTCCTAACGTACGTTTTATCTTTGTGACGTCACTTGTCTTTCTTATCATGGCCGTATTTGTTTGGAAAATTTGGGTTCAACCCTAAACTGACCTAGAACTAACTCGTGTTACTTCCAAATAAATGATGTATCTCAGTTGTAAACATTAGCGGTAAATTTAAAATCTGAATGCATGTTCAAAGACATCGGCTTAATTTTGTTTGTATTGGATGTGATCTGTGAAGACTAACTAAATTATATCCATTTATATTAAATAAATGTGATGGAGAGGAGTCGCTTATCCATGTCGCAGTAACCGCTAATATATCAAAATTATGTCCATATAAGAAATCCTTAAATTCTAAAAAACATGAGTTTAACGATCTAACATTAATATGACCACATGTAAACAAAGTGATGCCGGGGTCAATGACATTCATGTTAGAAACATATGATTTTTGATAATTTCGACCAAATTTTGCAAAAATAAACCAATATAATTAATCAAGAATTAACCAAGGTTAAGTATGTTCTGGCTTAATCCGCGATATTTTATTTAAATAAAACATAAGAAATAAAGCATTTAAAACGAAAAGAAATAAGTGCCATGAAGAATATCTGGTTTATGATTTGAGTTCAAGATCACTATAATTTAAGTCATCTTTAAATTTTTTATATGTAATCAAAAAGCAAATAACGTCAGAGTCTGTCCAGTCAAAATAATTTATTTCGGAGTTGCAATTATCTGTCATAATATTATCCTCTGTGACTACTATACTGCAAGAAACACATACTGAATATTGCTCTTCCATCAGCTGCATAAATAATAGTTTTGTATATTTTTTCAGAAAATTATTATAAAATTACTTACGTTTTTCATAAAAATAGCTTCTAACCTCTCTATACTATTACAAATCGCGATGCCGCCACGAATAACAAGGAACACAAGTTGATTAGAAAGGAATAGCAAACGGGTTCAACCTACCAACCCGCTAAAATAGGTGGGGCAGTATGGTCAGTTCAAGATCAGTTCTGGGTTACTTAAAGCGTGCCAATTAAACAAAAGTAACCTACCGGGTTACTTTAAAAATCCCAAATAAATACGGCCTTTATCTACTTTCTATTGACAACTCCAGCGCTCGAATACGCCAACTAGCGGTAAAAAAATAACTACTCTTGGTGGGACTGTTTCATTTATTGCGCATGTTTGTGTGGTAAACATACGTGTTTCTATAAAGTTAATTTTAAATTTTTTCTATTAGAAACCTAAAAAATAATCTAATACGAATTGTTGCTTTTAAGGATGCAATCACTCTGAACTATTGCAACTTATGATAAAAGAATCATCCTCAGTTAATAATTTGTAATGCATGTTCTGGCAGCATTTTTTTAACTCAAACATTACGCTACTAATTTCATACATTAATCAATTATCGTAGCAGTGGTCAATAAGTAATTTAAATTTTGTATGCCGGCCTGTAGAACAAATATAATTCAGAATCTTCAGAACATGCAATTAATATAATTTTATATTGAGTAAATATACGATGTTTATATTTTTTAAATTTGAATTTTTGATAGTTGAATACCCCCCGTATTAAGTATGTATTTAATAACCACAAATCATTTATCTATGCGAAAATAATATTATTCAAGCAAAGAGTAAATGATAAATAAATAAATAAATAAATATATCATCACGCCTTCTACCCATTACTGGGTGTGGCACTCTGCTGAAGCAGATCTCGGTAAGTGATATATTTTGCGCGTGAAGTGCGGTTACCAGTCGTCAAATCACGGCCTCCAAACATGTTAGTGGTGGAGGAGCCACAGGGATAGCTTTTTCAAATTATGAAAATTTGTCGCCTGATCATGAGAAAAAAATCTGCTTTTATTTTCTAATATTGCGCGAGTTATTCAGAATTAAAAAATATATACAATTTTCCTATGAATGTGAAGCCATCCAAGAATTTAAACAAATGCACAATTCTTCATTTCATCGTCAAAACTGGCGAAACGAACTCTACATTAACATATGTATTATAATGTAAACAAACCATTTATCCTACCAAAACTAGGCGAACGCAGCGCCTCTATTGTTGATTTGAGTTGTCAATATAAACATTTCAAAATTTTTAGGGTAGACAATATGGCGTCATTATTTACTTGAATTGACAGATAATGCTACGTTGCCAAATGAAATTCACTTACTTTAGACTGGCTACTCACTTTAGTCGGAAGCTTAGAATACCAGCTCAGTGGTATGAAGTCGGACTGTGGATCCTGAGGTCCCTGGTTCGATTCCCACAGGCGACAAATTTTCATAATTTGAACAAGCTATCCCCTCGACCACTAACATGTTTGGGGGCCGTGATTTGACGACTGGTAACCGCACTTCACGCGCAAAATATATCACTTACCGAGATCTGCTTCAGCAGAGTGCCACACCCAGTAATGGGTAGAAGGCGTGTTGATATATTTATTTATTTTATATTTAATAATATTAAATGTATAAATAAAATACCCAGTTTCATTAAATGCATTTTGTTTGATCTCATAAACTTCTGTTTTCAAATATTTTAAGGTTGATTTTGTAACTTGACAGCGACGTCACTTTTCTTTAATTGAAATAAAAAAACATTAGATGGCATTACTTGACGTAAGAAAACTGTAAAAAACTCATGACAAATTTTTGAGTTGTCAATAGTCACTAATCTCTATTTTTAGTGATTTTGCACCCTCTTTACACTACTGCTGAGTTGGTTGCTGTCTTCAGTGTTTTTAACTAACATGGTGTCCTTATCTTATCTATTTCCGGTCCAGAATCGGCCTTTGTACACTACTGTAATGCGTTATTCATAATACACAATTAGTACAAAAATATATAAAGCAACACAATGCCACGAACACTTGTCAAATTGTTCACGTAACTAATTAAATAACTTTTAATTTTTATTGAATTCATAGACTACATGTTTCATTACATTACTATAAATTATCTTTATATACAACCGGTAATTAATGCCAGCTTTATTCTTATCAAAATCATTAATTAATGTGCTTCATTATTTATCGAAGACAATAAAAATGACATTAGTACTACTGACGATGACTGCATGGCAGTCGAAATATACATTTAGTGAGGAAAAGAATATTGGTTTGTTTATGAACCATCTTTAATAAATAATATTTATAGTGCAATACGGAATAGAAAAAATTCAGCAGGGCGAGACTATTATGGATAAGTAGGGATATTACGATGTTTTGAAACTGACTGTCAATTTCGTGCTTGGAGCTTAGAGATTATTACTAATTTTAAATCAATAATTTCATTTAAAACGGCTCGAAGAACCTTGAAATATATAATATCATTTTCACTCATAATTGTTATAAGGTTGATAGAAAATTTTATGAAATGTAAATAAATATATAAATATATCAGCAGATCTCGGTAAGTGATATATTTTTGCGCGTGAAGTGCGGTTATCAGTCGTCAAATCACGGCCCCTAAAAGATGTTAATGGTAAGGGAGCCAAAAGGGTAAGTTTAAATTGGTGAAAATGTTTCGTCGGTTCTGGGGATCGAACCAGGGTTCTTTGGAGCCACAGGCCGACTTGATACCACTGAACCATTATCCCATAATTTTATGAAATGATGTAATTCAATGATATTCTGATTTGATCCCAATTTTAATCAAAAAAATTATATTTTAAATCATACACACATTTATACGAGGTGTGGCTATTAAATAACGAGACTGATGCTGTTTTCATATTTTATTTTGATTACATACCTATTTACTTATTATTACTTTCAACATACACCCCTCCTCTATCCCTACAATGCTCCATGCGAATCTTCCATTGTTCGAAACAGTGCTGGAAGCCTTCTTCTGTCAGCTCCTTCAGAACGAGTACCGATTTCTCTTTCAAAGCTCAAATCTTGTTGCTATTAAGGCAAATTTCACCTTAGGAAACAGATAAACGATTTTTGGTGACATATTGTTATATTGGTTTAACTGCATTAAATACACACAATATCGAGGTAATGGACAAAATCAATCGCAAATTACTGTCACCAACTTAACTATTCTATCAAAAATCTTCCTTAACTATTTTTATAAAGAATTTATATAAAAGAAAGCCGAAACAAAGAAAATAGTATAAAACACGCGTTAAGGCAATGGAGGTTCAATTGGTAGAGCTTTTTAATATGTATTTATTACAATAAATTCTTGACCGAACATCATATTTAATACAATATAAAACCATACCATAAATAATATCTTTATTGCTGAAATATGAAAGTAAAAGTTGAATAATTCAAAACGCTCATTTAAATTCCGCACTGCCATATTGCATTGAGCCAATCACAGAACTTTGTCTGAAACGTTTGTCGGTGCTCAACTTTACTAAGAAGAAGACGAAGAAGAAACAAGCATTCAGCAGTCTACGATTCTACTGACAACGACACACGTTACGTGAAGTTACGTTTATCTGTCAGCTACGCGTGCCGCTTTCTCTATCACAGCTCAAACTTGTTACTTTTAAGGCACCTTAGGAAACAGATAGAAGTCGCACGGTGCAAGATCTGGCGAATAAGGCGAATGGTCCAACACAGGGATGCTGTACTTGGCTAGAAATCTCTTGACAGACATTGCGGAATGAACCAGCGCATTGTTTTGATGGAGAAACCTTGACTTGTCCTTCCACAATTCGGGTACTCTTTTCAATATATTATAAGTTTCAGTAGCAGTTTTGCCAAGTTTCATGTGAAATTTCACAACAATTCGTTGCTCTAATGTTGCACTTAACATTTTTTCGGCGATACAAAAAAAACAACTCTAATTAGAACAAATGCTACGGCTATACGGATTTGTTTACAGAAGCGACAGGTACTGCATTCGAAAGAAGCTTCACGCTAAAAAACTGACGGACGCTGATGTTTGGCGCATGCGTACTTTGTCTACAGCAGCGTCAGTCTCGTTATTTAATAGCCACACCTCGTATAAGTCGAGTTATATCCAAGAAATACGATTGTACTTGAATAGTTTGGACTCCACTTTAAGCTGTATACTTCCTATATAGTAATTGGTATTACTTTGTTGTGTAGAGTAACAAATAAACACATAATAGTAAATTACATTGCACAAGAAAACGAATTATAGTCTTAAATTTGTTTAGCACAAACACAAAATATATAACGAAAAACTCTTCGTTTGTGTAGTATTTTACTGCATGCATTCGTTGCTGCAATTTCCCGAACTTTAATTATAAGTTTAATTTATCTAACACATTTCTCTTTAGACCGGATGTACGCTTAAAAACCGTAGGTGATACAGAAGCAGATTAGAGTCGGTATCTTCCACCGTTTCAGCATTTCAGTGGCGTTTCAGTTCCAGCGTTTATTTACGCGGCCGTCGACTTTACACGTCGCTTAGATTACCGTGCTCACAGCGCTGTGAAATTGGATGCATAGTTACTGAAATGCGTGCACTGGATTGCATGTCAAGGGATTGCATTTTATGTGGCGTTTTTCGTGTTGCTATCGACTGTTGCTAATTTATTTCAGTATAAATTGTTAAACACGTAGCATGAAATTATAGTTGAATGTTAATCTGTCCAAATAAAAGTTTTATTTCGGATTTATTACTAAACAAAATTTAGGTAGCAAGAATTGATTTTATTGTGACCTATACGAGGGTTGCTGCTAAAATTTCGGGAAAGTATGAGAAAAAACACAAAAATTTGAACAAGTGACTTTATTGTTTTTAAAAATATTCTCCTTCAACATTTATACACTTTTGTATACGCTCAAACCAGTTTTAAAATATTTTTTCCAGTCCTCTAGTGATAGAGTCAAAACATGCGATTTATAAGCTTCAACAGCTTCTTCAGGTGTCATAAATCGTTGACCACGCATTTTATTTTTTATTAAAGGGAAAAGAAAGAAGTCATTAGGTGATAAATCAGGGCTATAAGGACAATGAGACATTAATTCGATGTTTTGGTGCTTCAAATATTCGACTGTTTGAGCTGCTGTGTGAGAGCTCGCATTGTCGTGATGCAGAATGATTCGTCGTCTAATGTTAGTTTTTCTAATTTCTCCAATTATTTCTGGCAAACAAATTGTTGTATACTACTCAGCAATAACTGTTCTACGATCTTCTAAAGCCACAGTAGCAACATGTCCAGTAAAAAGGAAAAATGAAGCAATAATTTTTTTGGAAACACTTCAGGCACGAACAACTTTTGTTGGCTTTAGTTCACTTTGAAAGACCCAAATAGCAGAATGACGTTTAGTTTTAGGTTCATAAGAATAAATCCAAGTTTCGTCACCTGTGAAGATATCGTAAATCAGATTTGATGATCATCCCCTGAACTTCTTGAGCATATCCTCCCACCATTTCACACGATTCTTTTTTGAGCATCGGTCAAATTGTGGGGAATCCAACGAGTACAGAGATTTTTTACATTCAAATAATCATGCAATATGGTATGTATTTGTTTCATGTCGATGCCTAGGGATGACTGAGTCTCACGGTATGTAACATGCTTATCCAACGCTATCATTTCATGCACAGCATCAATGTTTTTTTGAACAACAGCAGTTCGTGGACGCCCATCACGAAGATCATCATTGAGTCTGATACGACCAATCCTTAATTCCTAATACCAGCGATAAATTGTTGTTTTTGATGGTGCTTCATCACCAAAATTCGAAACAAGTCGTTCCATACACTGTTGTGGTGTTAAATAAATAAAATAAAATAAATATATCATCACGCCTTCTACCCATTACTGGGTGTGGCACTCTGCTAAAGCAGATCTCGGTAAGTGATATATTTTGCGCGTGAAGTGCGGTTACTAGTCGTCAAATCACGGCCCCCAAACATGTTAGTGGTGGAGGAGCCACAGGGATAGCTTTTTTCAAATTATGAAAATTTGTCGCCTGTGGGAATCGAACCAGGGACTTTTAAATCATACAAAATCATTGCGCAAAAATGTTCTCTATTTAAAATCATTTTTTCACTGTCTCTCTATGTTTGAAAGGACATAAATCTGAATTAACTGACATTTTATTGTTTTCTCAATGCTAGCTTATCTGGAAAATATTACAAAAATAAATGTATCAGTTCACTGGCGATACTGAAAATACCAGATTCCCGAAATTTATGCAGCAACCCTAGTATTTTGTTTATTTTTGTGTGAGGTTATTTCGTTGTTGATTGTCAGAGTTCAGAGAGATTGTAAAAATGATAAATTAATTGTTTATGTAATTGCAAATATTTTATCACCAAAACCAACAAAAAGATGGTAATTTTTTTAAGTTTATGTTATATATTTCAGGCACCCACCAGCCGCAACGGACCAATCAAGACCCGTCACCCTTGATCACCACCATAACACTAGATATAAGGCTCGTATGTTAAGGAATTAGTCAGTAGTATCAGTTCACCTGATGACGACAGTAGATACTCACTGTCGAAACGTTGTGTTATAAATTGTATATATATTTTTTGACATTCTATACAAAATAAAGATAATGGAAGTCCAAAATAAAGTTTTATTATTTGAAAATTTATGTTATATATTCAGTAACCTATTTTACTCAATTTATAATTTCATACTTGATAGTACTAAAACAATACAAACATAAGCAAAATAATATATAACACAAGAAACCAATGCATGCTTTTGTAACAGGGACCTTGGTACTAAGAGGTAATTGACATACGAAATAAATTATAAACAACGACAAAAAATGTTTTCTTGATTAAATGACTAATCAAGAGTAGCATAGACGCTGTCACCACGGAATATTAACCCTTCTTTTTTTTTCGATGTTGACATAAGGCGTATTCCATTTGCCATTTGGATCAGATCTAACTTACATCTACTGAACCACATCACTTATTTATTTCGCTGGATTACTGCTCTGACTTTATTTTCAGTACTAGAATTATTTATTTTAATTTACTTTGAAGTAATTCACTCTAATAAGTGCATCATTTTACTTAATTCAGTTCATTTAGTCATGTGTTGAATTTAACTAAACTGATTTAAGTGAACCAAGTGACAAATGGAATACAGCTATACATGAACTTGGAAAAATAAACTTCACAAAATAACGATGTGGTTGAGAGAGGCCCTTAAACTATGTAATCACTTTGACCATTTCCTAAGGCAAGCCAAAATGCAAGTGGTTTCACTGCCCATGGTTCTAATACTTTATTAATAAGGGATGGGACAGTGGTTCTCAAAATAACGCTAACTGGGCACTACTCTCGCATTAGAAACTGGTTGATGTTTAACACAAATTTATTGACATCCGCTTATTAGGCTTCCAACTGAACTGAACTAAAATTCTAAGAATTGTGGAATTTTCCATTGCCAACTGAATAACCATCAACCTTTTAATTTATTTTTAAATCTATTCAAATGCTTTGTTAATTTTTATCGTAATAAAGGCACTACCGTATATTAATTACACTTTGCCTTTACTGCAAATTGTGGCATACTCCCACCACTTGTCTCACTAAGGGCCAATTTTTCAATCACCGATTAATGTTAATCATGATTAACATTACTGGGATAATGGCGCAGTGGTATCAAGTCGGTCTGTGGATCCAAAGAACCCTGGTTCGATCCTTACAGCCGATAAAACATTTTCACCAAATTAAAATTACCTTTGTGGCTCCACCACCACTAACATCTTTGTGGGCCGTGATTTGAAGACTGGTAACCGCACTTCACGCGCATAAATATATTACTTACCGAGATCTGCTTCGGCAGAGTGCCACACCCAGTAAAGGGTAAAAGGCTAGATGATATATTTATATTTTATTTATTTATATGATTAACATTAATCAAGAGTAAAGCCGCATTCATATCTCGAAATTTGGTGAAATTTGTAAACACAAATTTTTGTAAATTACTTCGTGCGTTCATAACTCGAAATTTATGTAATATCGACATCTATTATCTTTTCAATGTACCATCTCCCAGCTATTTTCCGATTGGTTTGTTACTGAGCACGTGTTAAACACATGAACGACAAGACGATATTTACGATATAAATTTATATCCATTATATATTTTAACTTTTATAGCTGAAGTACAAAAAAAAAACGCAACAATTTTTGACGATTGTTCAAAGAGAATTCGTTCAATTTGTACCATCGATGTACTTCATTTGTAGAACGGACTCTAAATTTGGTAAAAAGTTTGGAGTTTGCAAACTTTTGTAGAAAGTGAAATTTGTGCGCATCAAATTTCAGAGCTGTGAACGGATACATACAAAGCTATATGTCAAACTCTACTAATTTCACCGAAGTTCACCAAATTTCGAGCTGTGAATGCGGCATAAACCGGTGATTGAAAAACTAATGCCGCATTCACAGCTCGAAATTTGGTGAACTTCGGTGAAATTAGTAGAGTTTGACATATAGTTTTGTATGTATCCGTTCACAGCTCTGAAATTTGATGCGCACAAATGTCACTTTCTACAAAAGTTTGCAAACTCCAAACTTTTTACCAAATTTAGAGACCGTTCTACAAATAAAGTACATCGATGGTACAAATTGAACGAATTCTCTAACACGTGGTCAGTAACAAGCCAATCGGAAAATAGCTGGGAGATGGTACATTGAAAAGATAATAGATGTCGATATTACATAAATTTCGAGTTGTAAACGCACGAAGTAATTTACAAAAATTCTTGTTTACAAATTTCACCAAATTTCGAGATGTGAATGCGGCTTATCCCTTATACACGTAAGTCAGCTATCCAGTGTTTATATAAAATCCTTGGACTTCTCAAAAACAGTTGGGAGAAAGGTAATAAAAAATGCAGTACTTTTAAAAATATTTGCTTTTAATAACTAAGAAACTCACTTACAATATTGTTTGTACTTTTCACTTTTGGAATTCTATATATTTGAACAACGATTAAAATGATTACAAGTAAACCAAGAAAAAAACAAACAATACTAGTATAATGTATTAAGTCATACATAAAAGGCAAATGCCACACTATAACATTACGTGTATAATACAAAGCAATTGTTAAAAGTATCGCTTTAGAAATCAAAAGAATTCGTTCTGTTGTTGCTTTTCGTGGATGTAAATATTTCAGTTCAAAAGTATCATAAGTAGAACAGATTTTTAAAAAAATTGCCATACTACGCTCATATTCTGTTACACTGTTATATTTGAAAATACTAATGAAAACGATTAGAAGAAAAGTAATCGAAAAAATAAGAATTACATACACTTTGGTACTAATCTGCAGTATTCCCAAAATAATCGAAATAAGTGTAATAAACACTGTAAACGAGAAAACTATAAAGAAAATATTGATATTAAAATTTAAAATTTACAAATTTTAGTAAATTTACCTGCGTCAAATATCTGCCAGAGCCACCTTAATACTTTTCCAAATGCACTAATATTAGGAATATGTTGTGCACGGCTACCTACATATACTCCTATTGAAACAATTATTCCCAAGCCTGACGTCATTACCGAAGCATATTGCAGCCCTAGAAAATAAGGAAATTTGAAATATTTGTTTATTTTTAATTCTATATCAAAGCTGGTTTGATACTTCAATTTTAACCGGATGTTCACAGAAAGCGGGGCACCCCTATTTATTTCTTTATTTATAAAAATATCTAATTGAAAATTTATATGCGTAAACTTAATCATGGCCAACTTCATTGAATAGGGACTTATGCCAATGGCACACTGGTCGAGGAGCATGAATGAGCGTCGAGGAACTCATCGATGAAACAACAGAACGTACCCTGACTGATAAAATAAACAAACACGAAAAAATTGCACAAAGCAATACCAAAATGACAACCTACACTAACATGAAATGAGACACAATAATACGTGTGAAATGAGACACAATCGTTTCATCGACGAACTCCTTGATGGAAATAGAGGCGCCTCTATTTTTCATCAATGACGGGTGCGTTCTCTTGTTTCATCAATGAGTTCCTCGACGCTCATTCATGCTCCTCAACCAGTGTACCATAGGCATTATTATACAATTTAATTTTTCCGGTTGCCATCTAGTGAGTAAAATAGAATTTAATACTTTGTTAAGTAGTGAACATGGTATAGCTTTACAGTTTGACGTTTATCATGTGATCCAAACGTGAAACGTCAAACAAATATGGTGATCTGCGGGGAGTAGTGCTGAAAGGACATGGTATCACCTCACTCTTTCTACAAATTTGTTTTTTCACACAAAATTGTGTGGAGGGGAGGTCTGCTTCGGATCTGCTGCATGTGACGTCCCTATTGCGCTACGCTTATTATGGCCGTTTCGTATGTCATTAAAATTCCTAGTTTCAAATTTACAGAGCGGGTATGTCAACTAGCGTCTCTAACGAGACACATCGTAACTAAATTTTAAAATTCTGCCGCTTGCATTGATTGAAAAAATCCTAAAAACGAGCTTGGTCATTGTATATATATATATATATATATATATATATATATATATATATATATATATATATATATATAACGAAATAATATGGTAATAGTCTAAAATGGCATTTTTGAGGGTCTCGCGCGCCCTCTAAAAATTTTGTTTACAGTTTTTTAGACCGAAAACTTTCATTTTTGACTCAGAAAAATAGCAACTTATTAGCTTGAAATACGTTATATTGTCGAAAACATAAAACATGGCGAAAAAAGTGCATTTTAAGTTAAAAATATTTCAGCCCATATTGTCTAGATAGCTTTCCCAAGTGATGAAGTTGTAAGACTATGGTTCTGGGCACAACATACTGAAAAATCAGCCATTTCTGACGAATTCTTTCAGAGATACAGCCTTAAAACTGAAAAAAGTGCTAAAAATGGCATTTTTGAGGCCCTCTAAACAAAATTTTTTTACAGTTTTTTCTATGTCCCTTTTTTTTACATTAAAAACTTTCATTTTAGAGCCCAGCCGACATTTTTGGATTTTTTCGACCCACCCTAATATATATATATATATATATATATATATATATATATATATATATATATATATATATATATATATATCATATGATCTTTACAGTAAAATAGTAATGGTAACATTTTTTCTCTTGTACCCATGTTCCTAATATGCTATTACAAATATGTGTCTCCTTCAATGTATAATTTATAACTGACTGGATGCTATTTTGCAGGAGACTGAGGCCGCACTGCAATAAAAATGATTATTTCAGTGCGGTACTGGTCGCTGGAGACCGATAATGTATTTTATGTTATTCGTAAAATACATGTTACGCACTTCTAGTTGCTATTTTAAAAATGTTTCTAGGCAACATAGTTAAAAACATATAACATTCGTAAATTGTGGATGTTTAGTGAAAAATAACTCCGCACCAGGATAATGCATTATTATAGGTCCTTGGCGACCGACGCCGCAGTCAACAAGATATTAAATTTTTAATTGCTACGAATCAAATATTGCATTCAAAAATTAACATTTGAAAATACTACACTAATTTTTAAAATATTGGATTGCATTAAACATTTGTAATTAAATTATCAAAATTAGCATGAAATTGTAGCATAAATAAACAATTTCGGTTAAAATGGAAGCAGTTTCAATTGTTTTAAATAAAACTATAGCCAACTTTTGTTGCTTTAATTTAAAAATGTTAATATTATTTTTTGCAGTTAAATCTGATTTGTAGCACATCATTTAAGGTGGTACTATCATGGAAGCATTTAACCCGGATTTTAATGAAATTTAAATATGTTATTTCTCATGTGTTTCTACACTAGTATGCAAATTTTTTTTAAAAGTTTACCGTTGTTGAGCTGAGTAGTGTAAAGTTAAAGTCGACCAAAAAAACATTGGCGTTATAGGAACTGTACCTCGCGAGGCAGCTTACTGTGTAATAAATTCATATATTGTAGTTTTTTTTAACAAAAAACTAACACACAGTACATCATGTAAAGATAAAGATATGAGAATCAAAAAATCCATGCCTTACCGGATTAGTTTCAAAGAAATTGGAGATGGAAGTTAGATATTCTATGATTTTCAATGAAACTGTCAGAAATGCTTGGCAACGTTGTATGGGTAGACAGAGATGGTCGCACGAATGACAAAGCAAGAACTATGAAAGTTATTATTTCGATCAGTAAAATATATTAATTTTAATACAAAAAAAAATATTACAGCATTTTATATTTATTTATTTGTTGTTACAGTTGATAATAATAGCTTTGGTGCATTTTTCTCATTTTTCTTATGAACTGTCAACAGGATGTATCGATAATAAAGTTACGTATCGTACCGACTGGTAATATCATGCTGCTTGTAGTTCTCGCCTTGTTGTCATAGCTTCTGCTGTGTAAAATCTTACACTGCTATTGGTTGGCATGAAACATTCACTTCCAAAAATTTTGTTATGTTACTGAATTTCATAAACTAGTTAAATAGTTTTATTTAATATAATCAATGTTATTGTTAATTATACGATATTTGCAGCGAAATGTTAATTCTGTTAATAACCTATACCATACAAAAATGTAATAATTATTTTTATAAACTTTTTAGGTTACTTATACTTTTGTATGAGAGTGTCATGATAAAACCACCTTAACGTAGATATAGGATATTCTATTTAAAATAAGAAAGTTGATGACGTTTTCGATTAAACCGGAAGTGATATGTATATCATTTATACATAAAAATAATGGCAAATATATTAAGTTTATTCATATAAATTTTAAATTAGATATCTTTATAAATAAAGAAATTAATAGGAGTGCCTCGCTTTCTGTAGATACCCGATATATTATAATGATACTTTATACAGTTTAATTTCATGGGGTGGCTAGCTCAGTGGTATGAAGTCGGCCTGTGGATTCTGAGAACCCTGGTTCGATTCCCACAGGCGACAAACAATTTTCATAATTTAAAAAGCTACCTCTGTGGCTCCTCCACCACTAACATCTTTGGGGGCCGTGATTTGACGACTGATAACCGCACTTCACGCGCAAAATATATCACTTACCGAGATCTGCTTCGGCAGAGTGCCACACCCAGTAATGGGTAGAAGGCGTGATGATATATTTATATTTATTTATTTTATACAGTTTAATTAATGTTTAGTTTAACTGTTGGATGTAGAATATTATGCTTCATACATGTAACGTTTTCCTTTGTCATAATTAACTCAGATATGATTATACTTTGAAATATAAGTTGTGGTAATGCTTCATGAAGAGCCTCGGCTACTTTTAAAATCTTTATAGTTTCTTGCTTCAAATATAACACGTTTTTGTCATAACGTTTTTTCTTCAGTTTTTTGCATAATAATTTAAGTATTTCAATATATAGTATAACTCCTGCTAAGTTTAAAATGGATATTAAAACAGTCACAAAGACAAAAGATACGTTTTTCCTTTTACGTGTTTTCCTAAAAATAAATAAATATTTTATTAGTAATAAGGTACGTGTTATTTTTTTTCCCAAAATAACACACCTCAATTTATTATCTAATTACTAGTTATTTATTATACAAGTGTTTTGTTAGGTATATAAAACACGCAAGAAAAGTTTAAACACAAGACAGAAGTTCGAGTGTTTAATATTCTTAAGTGTTTTAACTGAAATCAGTGTAAGTATGTCTATATATGAGTTGTGGATAAACATATTAAGATAAAATATCCACCATGAAGTACCATAGAGAACTTCAACTGTTATTTGCATAGGTGCCGATTCCGTGAAGGCTGATATATTTTATTATTAGTTTCTTAATTTTCTAGATAGGTGGCTCAGTGGTATCGAGTCGGCTCGTGGATTTCAGAACTCGGGTTCGATTACCACAGCCACCAAACAATTTTCACCAAATTTATACTACCCCTGTCGTACTTCACACGCAAGATATATATCACTTACCGAGATCGGCTGCGGCACTTATTTAATTTATATCCGAACAATAAATACAAATTATTTTGTAAAGAATTATATATTATCTCCCCTATTCTGTACCTGAATCATTATCTGTTACTGATCGATAAATTAATGACAACCCCTATTTTTCATGATTACTCTATAGATTAACACCATTTGAACTTTCTGTGGCTAAAATAATTTATTCTGTTCTTTCTATTTTATTTTCATAAATTTTAATTTAGTATAAAACTGCCATTATAAAAAATATTATTTTTCCTACAACTGTGCGATTTCTTTGTTATTACGTAACTATAATTGCCTTGATTACGTATGGAAAGTAGATGAATGCAGAACAAGTGCGTTTCCGAAAGCAAAGAAACACTAGTGCGGAAAGTGCTTCATTACGCAACTGTAAAAAAGTTTTTTTGAGAGCGATTTAAATTTCATATTTTGGCCACAGACGCTTATGGAAGAGGAAGATGCAATGAGCCAGCGCTAGTAAATATGCAGTAGTATATTTTGACGTTTATAAAAATAACCTTATATTGCAGTATATCTAATCTGTACACAACTAATAAAAAGAACCGAACAAAGTAAAATATATCGATAAATGGTTTTAAGTAGGTGAAATACATAATATTTATTGTGTGTGTATATTATTAACACAGTTGTTACAGTTGCTTATATTGACATAATGTAAAGTGAAAACTTTTGTATTGTCTAAAGAAACATTGATTTCTTCCGTATCTGTTCGTATTATTAACAGTAATATTATTGACAACAATTTCGGAGGCTTTAGAAGTACCAGCAGCAGGTTGATTGTCATTGTCGAAAATAGATGCAACATAGCATGATCTGGAGCTTCAATTATCTTTGGAGGTATTTATGATAAAGAAGAATCACTCACTGTACTATTCCAATCTAGACGATTTTGAAGAAATTATCTTGACGTTAGTAAAATATTTTTAAATAATGTAGAACAATGTGCAAGCAATCAACAAACAAACCATAGTAACGCCGTAAAACATCGTTCTCGTTTAATATCATTAAAATTTTATAAATTTTAATAATATTTTAGTGATTTACTAAATCGCACAGTTGTAGGATTGTTGTTTATAACACGTGCCGAAAAAGGTTAAGTGCTCGTGCAGATTTCCGCACTCGGCAACTATTTCCTACAACTATGCGATTTATTTGTTATTATGTAACTATTATTGCCTTGGTTACGTACGGAAAGTAGACAAAAGCAGACCAAGTGCGTTTCTGTAAGCAGAGAAGCACTAGTGCGGAAAGTAATTTGTAGTTCACGTACCGAGAAAGATTACGTGCTCGTGCAGAATCTGCACGAGCACGTAACAAGCCTTTTTCGGTACTTGTTATAAAAATAACTATTCAACCACACTTTTTACGAAACTGTCATTGAGCTGTCATTATAATCATTTTTATAATAACAGCTACGAATATATATAAGAAAAATATATGAAAATAATATAAAATTGCCAGGATAAATAATTTCTATTGCAGAATATCAAAATTATAATAATCTGTACAGTAATCATGCAAAATAAAAGTTGTCATTAACTTAACGATCATTAACTGGTAATGATCCAGTTACAGAATACCAATGAATATTTTATAAATTCTCGAATTACTCTTCAGTTTTTCATAGGGACTCGATTAAGAATCGCTATTATATAATAATGATTTTGTGAAAAATAAAATGTGGGCAAAAGTGCAATATCACCGACCTATTTAAAAAAATGTAATTTTAGGTTGGTGAAATTTTCTGAATTACAAAAACTCCCTAAAAATTACTAAATAAACCAGTGCTTCGAAATTGTTATTTGAAAACTATTTTCTAGCTTCAAATCTCAAGTATGATGTAACCTATTATTATCAGAAAATAAAAAATATTTCTTTTTAACCTAACCAAACCTTATCTCAGTCTTCGCCATTTTGATGCATTTATGATATTTATAATCCTTTGCGATGACCTTCAAATCTCTAAAATTTGTTTAGGATTACTGATAAATAAATGTCATTATAGTGGTGGCGGAAATTTTAAAAATTGGCCAGTGATACTGCACTTTAACTCTATTTCGAATAACCCATTTTTATTCCAGTCATACTTAATTGAAACATCATATTATCTCTGATGTTCGTTTAAGTGAATAAAGGTGTGCTATTTTGACAATAAAATACAAAATAAATTTATATATATATATATATACAGGATGGTGAACGCAACTCTCGAACATAGGGATTTAACAATTTTGTAATTTCCAGCTTCCCTAATTATTTTAAACAAAAAAGCTTCAGATAAAAGTTTTAGGGCATAAAATTCTGCATCTAAGCCAATAAATAAAATTAACTTTTGATGTTTCGTAACGGCACAAATTAGATCTGAAAATGACAAAAATAGCTTCAAAACTATCGATAGCCATGGAATTGAAACAAAATTAAACAAATTTCACGTATAATCTGTCAAAATAATTTCTTTATTTATTATGTCATTTATTTTGACAGATAAAACGACAAACATTTGTTTAATTTTGTTTTAGTTCCATGGCTATCAATAGTTTTCAGGCTATTTTCGTTATTTTCAGATCAAATTTGTGCCGTTGCGAAGCATGAAAAATTAATTTTGTTTATTGTATTAGATGCAGAATTTTATGCCCTAAAACTTTCATTTGAAACATTTTTGGTTAAAATAATTAGGGAAGCAGGAAATTACAAAATTGTTATTTTACATGTTAAATCCCTATATTCGAGAGTTGCGTTCACCAGCCTGTATATATACATACTCGTACATACTCGTACATACATATGTTCACGCTTTATCCCATCAAATGGGGTAGTACGAACCCTAAAATCACTCATAACACACACCACTCTCATTTTAACCACATTCATAGATCACTCCATATAAACTAATTTATTTATTAAACACAACCAACCTTCAATCATATCTATCCAATCATTCCTATTTACTTATCATTCATCTTCTTTCTTCGACGTACATTAATATGCATAAAAAATAAATTTATACCTTTCAATTAAAGTAGTAATCAAAGAAGACGCATAAACAAAAAATAAAATGAAGTATCCATCAATATTTCCAACATAAAAGAATTGACATGCCAAACTTATATCTGTTACAATGTCAGCCAAATAAATAATAAAAAACAAAAACGTTGCCAAATCTTTCAAAGTTTCTAGCTTTCCTTGTTCTTCGTCCGAATTCAAATTTGAACTAGTTCGATGGTTCAAATGCGGCACATTTTCTTGTGTCTTAGAGTCAGAAGTAAACAATGAATTTTCTTCGGTAGCATTATCAGAAGCAGTATCATTATTTGTTGTTATTTCAAAATTAGAAATATTTCCTTGTGGATTGCCATTTGTTGAATTATCGTCGGTATTATTTTCATTTAATATTTCAATATTTATTGAACATGTACTGGAAACACTTTCAGAGTTTGTTTCATTTAAATTCGATGAATGTTCTTGTTTTACAGGTTTACTTTCTGTATTTTTGTCTGTTGCAAGTGTAGAAGCTGTTTCTACAATGTTTTCTAGATTTTCTGTTGTAGTTTTTACATTTATTGAATTTATTTTATTATCACATTTTATATGTTTTTGAATTGTATCTTCATTATTCTGTTTATTTTCCGCGATGTTGCTTTGTTTAGAGTTTGACATTGTTGCGCTAAAATTGTATTAAATAATTTTCAATTTTTGTCAACTATACAAATACAGCAGGATTTCATTTATAAATATTTTGAGATATAAATAATTCCCAACTTGAAGCCAGGATGAATTTTCACTTATAATATAATTAGTGCATTGAAGATTACTGATAATTTTTTTGAGCTCACGAGTTATTTTGTTACTATGATGATAAAACAAATACAGATATCCTAAGAGTAACAAAAATCCCGAGTGAACAACGAGAAAAAAGTTCTGGAAATATTCAATGCACGTGCTATATTCGGTAAGAATATTGCCCCATGAAAACAATAAAAAATTTTACAAAATTTATATTTGACATGCTTATAGAAATGTATCAATTTGATCATTATATGTCAGACAATCTAGTTGCTAGATAACTAAAAAAAATTTGAGTAAAACTGTAAATTTTTTATACTGATTATTTTTTGATGTTTCGCAAAACCAATTAAATGCTTTATTGTATGCCACGAGGCAGTGTTTTAACCAATCCTGTTATTATTATACTGATTATTTTTTTATGTTTCTCAAAATCAATGAAATGCTTCATTGTATGTCACGTGTCTGCGTTTTAACCAATCCTGTCATTATTATACTGAGAATAAAGCTCTTCTGATTATTCCCGGGAATAACCTTTGTAGGTGCTTTTTTGTTTGTGACAAATGATAGGTAGTTGTCAAATAATTATTTAAAACTGTCAACACGTTAAGTAAAATGTGTGAAAAAAATCGATTTAGCTGTATTTCGGATACAGAAATACACAAACAAATTTTGGAAACAACTTCCAAGTATACATTAATAATTATTCAATCGATATGAATCCAGTTCAAAATCTTTTAAGTTTTTTCGACCTCCTCAGCTAAGTCAAAAAATAATCTAATTAAATATAACTCGAAAGTTCGATAAATTCGAAAATAATTCTCCAGTATCTTTCCAATTTGTCCAATTATTATCAATTTATTCAATTTTTGTTGATAAATGTCAGTTTTTAGATAGTTATTATCAACAAAAGTAAAAAATGAGCGAAAAAGATAGATTTCGTGCCGTGTATGAAGATGAAACAGACCGAAAAATTATTGAAAATACTTCGAAAAAAAAGCTAAATTAAGCTAAACTAGTTAATTACGACAGTAAATGGCGTAACCGTGTGATTCCGTTATTTGAAACAAATTTGTGGATACAAAAATAATCTAATTAAATATAATTCGAGAGTTCCATAAATTATAAAATAATTTTCCAGTATCTTTCTCAAACTTGTTGCCAAGCAATAGTCACGAAAGCCCGTAGATCTGTCAAATTATTTTCAATTTATTTTAACTCTCTTTTTATATTATTACTGAAAATAATCGCGATAATTACACTAATACAATAATAGCACTAGTGTAATTATCATTTATTAATTCACTCATTTTCATGACAACGTGTTCAAATAATGAAACGCTATTAGTTGTTTAAAGTCGTGGGGCAATATTCTATAAAATTGAATTTACATACGTGAAAATTTATATGTTTTATAAATAATAAATATTGTTCATGATTAGATATAGTTACCTGTTGTTTGACGACCGCGAAACGGATAATTTTTCAGGGAACAACAAAGCTATTCACTGCTGCTGTGCCTGTATTACTTTTCTTCTTAGTTTGTAGTTCAAATGAATTTAATCATGCCTATTTTAATAATTATGCACAGAACTGTGAGATAAGATAAATTTAACTTACATTTCCTCATTCGCTCTCTTATTAAATAAAATGCATTTTATTCTGTACCAGCTTTTAAAGTTCAAGGTTGAATATATTGTAATAAATTTATATGCAGATAATAATGGAGAATCTTGATACAATTTTAATTTAATTTTGTTAAAATAGTTAAAAAGATAATAATTTTAAAATTCTGTATACCCCTACATTCTGTTCCTGTATCATTATCTGTTAATGATCGATAAGTTAATGATAATCTTTATTTTTCAAACGTGCAAGTGGGATTTTCAGCCTGCTAAACACGGCCCACAAAGATGATAGTGGTGGAGGAGCAACAGGGATAATTTAATGTGGCGAGACTTGTTTGTTGTCTTTGGGAATCGAATCGAGGTTCTCAAATCCACAGGTTGACTGAGCCACCTACCCCATTTCGTCTCTCTATAATTTCATCCAATTCATAAAAATTTATCTAAAATATCAATAATAACCCTATATAAATATATTATTTCCAGGCATATCTTTTTAATAAGAAATTGATACAATATTAAAAAATATATTTTTATTTTATGTATAAATTGACATGACAATTGAATCTTTTGTCTTTATTTAATTTAAATTGCTGTCATGCAGTTTGCGATTCTGTCGGTAGATGGCACCACGGGTTGCTCCTTAGCTCTCATGTCTTGTCTACCGGCGTAGTTACTTTAACATCAGTCAGTTCACCTTGTAAAAATATCACAGTTCACTAGTCCCTAGTTGGTCTAGCTGGATAGTTGATCACACCATACTGATGAGTCCCTAAAGGATGAAACGCGTCTATGGTTAAAGCTGAACTGACCAGCCGTTTGATGATGACCTGATAAGTTGATTCAAACGTGCTGTAAAAATTTTGGAATTTGTGACAAGTGATGGAAATTTTGTTTTTCTATTTTTGTTTTGTTTTTTATTAGGAGGTTTGAGTAGATAATAAAATATGTAGCTTATAAATGTATTTATTAGGTAAATAAAATTTATAAGGTAATGGATATCTGTAAAAACTATTTATCAGCTAAATAAATTTTTTAGGAAGTTTATTAGGCGGTGGATATCTCGGCCCGTAATTATAATAATATTATCATCGTCCATAGTAACGCGATAGTAACTGTGTTCTACTAACGTAATATGTTACAAATTTCTTTATTCGATATATAATAATAATGACTATACAACTTATATTTATACATACATACATACATACATATCTTCACGCTATATCCCAACAAATGGGATAGCACGAACCCTAAAATCACTCACAAAACATTCACTCATCACACCCATCAAACAACCAGTCATCGTCAAACATTCTCATCCAAAACACACCACCCTCACTTCAACCACTTTCATAGATCACTCTATATAAACTCATTCATTTATCACACTCGAAATTATTATCACACAACAAACCTTCAATCACATCATTCCTTTTCACTTACCATTCATTTTCTATCTTCAACGTACATAACGTATGCATAAAAAATCTCAAACTACTCACGTTTACTCCTAACAACGAATCTAATAACGAAACTAACAACGAATCTACAACAGTCTGCACTTGTATATGTAAGAAAAGTCCACACAATGCAGTAACTGAAAATGAAACAAAAAGATAAGAAAGGGAGGGAGCGTCGCCCTGCGCTTGTTTTTCAAAGTGAATTTCACACAATTGCAGTTAAACACTACGTAATAACTGAAAACGAATTAAAAGATAAGAAAGGAAGGGAGTGTCGCTCTACGCTTGTTTTTGGAAGTGAATTCCACACAATTGCAGTTAAACACTCAATGTAAGATCAGAAAAGAATTAAAAAGATAAGAAACGAAGGGAGTGTCGTCCCTGCGCTTGTTTTTGAAAGTGAATTTCACACAATTACAGGTAAACACTCTAATGAAATTACTAAACAACGAAACTAAAATCTAAAACCCTGCGCTTTTCTGAAATCATCAGATTCATTCCGCAATTAATCTTCGCCAAACGTTCCTATCCTGACACACCACTTTTGCTTCATCCACATTCATAACTTATATTTATTATGGATATATATCGAAAAAAGAAATTTGTAACATATGACATGTTTAACACGCTGAGCTATCGTTAAAAGGTGTACTTTTAATAATGTTTGTAGAAAAAATAATTGATATTATTTTACACAATAAGTCAGGAAAGTAATGTTTTACTTGATTCAGCGGATTAAAATACTCGGCCGGCGGCCACGTATTTCAAACAATGTCTTCATCAAGTAAAAACACTTTCCTGCCGTTTTATGTATACTATTTTTTCTGAAACCGTTTAATTTAATCAATAATTAATCAAAAATAATTCAAACCGTTTAAATTTTTTGATATGAATTGTATTGACAGCAGACTACGTATCCAAGATAACAATAAAAAAAAACAGTTAGGTAAAATATAAGACAGTCAAGTAAAGTCTTTATCAGACTGTTTTGTACTTTTCCACACTGTTATTTTTATTGTATCCTTGGATACGTACTTGACTTTTTTGGTAAAAATTTACCTTCCATACTAAAATTGGTCAGGAATATAAATATTTTCTTGCCGGTTTCAGGAAATAGTATATAACATAATAAGTCAGGAAAGTGATATTTAATTTGATGTAGTGGTTGTTTGAAATACTGAGTATTTTAATCCGCTGATTCAAGTAAAAACACCATTTAATTTAATCAATAATTAATCACAAATAATTCAAAATATATATTTAATTTTTTTTCCTACAACTGTGCGATTTCTTTGTTATTACGTAACTATAATTGCCTTGGTTACGTATGGAAAGTAGATGAATGCAGACCAAGTGCGTTTCCGAAAACAAAGAAACACTAGTGCGGAAAGTGCTTCATTACGTAACTGTCAAAAGAATATTGTTTTGACAGCGATTTAAATTTCGCGCCGAGCGCGGAATTCATATTTTGACCACAGACGCTTATGGAAGAAGAAGATACGGTGAACCAGCGCTAGTAAATATGCAGTAGTATATTTTGACGTTTATAAACGTAACCTTAATTTGCAGTATATCTAATCTGTAGACAATTAATAAAAAGAACCGAATAAAGTAAAATATATCGATAAATGGTTTTATTTAAAGAGTAAGTGAAATACTTCATATTTATTGTTTGTGTATATTATTAATACAGTTGTTACAGTTGCTTATATTGACATAATGTAAAGTGGAAACTTTTGTGTCTAAAGAAACATTGATTTCTTCCGTACCTGTTCATATTATTACCAGTAATATTATTGGTAACAATTTCGGAAGCTTCAGAAGTACCAGCAGCAGGTTGATTGTCATTGTCGAAAATAGATCCAACATAGTATGATCCGGAGCTTCAATTATCTTTGGAGGTGTTAATGATAAAGAAGAATCACTCACTGTACTATTCCAATCAAGATGATTTTGAAGAAATTATTTTGACGTTAGTGAAATATTTTTAAATAACGTAGAACAATGTGCAAGCAATCAACAAACAAACCATAGCAACGCCGTAAAACATCGTTGTCATATAATATCATTAAAATTTTATAAATTTTATAAATTTTAATAATATTTTAGTGATTTACTAAATCGCACAGTTGTAGGAAAAATGTTGTTTATAACACGTGCCGAAAACGGTTACGTGCAAGTGCAGAATTTAACGCACGAGGCTTGCCGAGTGCGGAAATCTGCACGAGCATGTAACGAGCCTTTTTCGGCACTTGTTATAAAAATAACTATTGATATGTACTGTATTGATAACAGACTATGTATCCAAGGTTATAACAAAAAAAAAAAAGTTAGGTACAATATAAAACAGTCAGGTAAAATCTTTACAGACTATTTTGTACTTCACCAGACTGTTATATTTGTTGTAGCCTTGGATATGTATTTTACTTGACTGTTTTGGTAAAAATCTACTTTCACTTTCCATACAGAAAATGGTCAGGACAGAGGGTTTTTAGAAAAACAGCCAAGTAAAGTACGTATCCAAGGCTACAACAAAAATAACAGTTTGGTAAAGTACAAAACAGTCTGGTACAAATTTTTCCTGACTTATTTTTGCAGTAATCTTGGATACGTAGTCTGCTGTCGGTACAATTCATATAAAAAAAATTGAATATGTATTTTGAATTATTTGTGATTAATTATTGATTAAATTAAATGGTACGCCTAATACGTCCGGAAAGTGTTTTTACTTGACTCAGCGTATTAAAATAGTCGGCCCGCGGTCTCGTATTTGAAAGAACCGCTTCGTCATGTAAAATATCACTCTCCTGACATTTATAGTGTATTCCGAAAATGAACCGGTTAGTTTTTTCAATAACCGGTTCCATTACGGAACACGGTTTTTTAAAATTGTGGTTAGTTTTTAATAACCAAACTAACCGTGCTCGACCGGCGGTTAGTTTGGTTACTTCACAGCTGTTGTTGACAAGTTTGAAACGTGTTTGGCGGCTTTTGCAGTGTTTGTGGATTTTTGTCTTATAAAACTATATTTTTATGATGACTGATAAATAAACATGTGATACAAAATGTATTTTTATTATTTAACAGTATATATTCATATTAGATGAATTTATTACTTGTTCTGAAGCTCATATTTACTTTTTTCTTTGTGTTATTTTTATATCCCTATATTTAAGTTAAAGCAGGTGTGATGCAGAATACAGTATTTTTATAATATAAACATTTTACCATATTAAATAAATTTCACATTTCGAAACTCATCTGTCAAGTGACAACTGTCATCGTGAAAGTGTTCCGTTATGACGTCATTCTAACCGTAACCGTGGTAAAATTGAACCGCACCGTGGTTCATTTTCGGAATATACTATTAATTTCACAAAAACAGTTAGGAGGCAGGTAATAAAAAACAAAGATATTTGTATAGATAATTACTTTTAATAACTCAAGAAATATTCTATATATTTGAACAATGATTAATATGATTACACGTAAACCAAGAATAAAACAAACAATACTAATATAATGAATCAAGTCGTATATAAAAGGCAGTGTCAACTGTATACTACTACGTGTATAATATAAAAAAGTTGTTATAAATATTGCTGTAAAAGTCAGAACAATTGAAGTTCAAAAGTATAATATGTAAAACAACTTTTATAAAAAGTTGTCATGGTACGTTCATAGTCAGTTACGACGGCAAGGTGAAAAGTCCCTGAAAAATGAAACAAGAAATGATTTATTTGGTCATCACATATTTTATTTCTCATAATAATCTCCTTGTACCTCGATACACTTCGTCCAATGTTTTTCTAATTTTTCGATCCCTTCCAAATAATACGATTTTGGCAATCCTTCAAAATAGGCGTTTGTCTCAGCGATGACCCCATCGTTGGAGCTAAATCTCTTTCTGGTGTGTTGTGATAGATCCACTATAGATTTCACTTTGCTACCGATATCGAAGCTAGCCATTTCTTTAGGATGCAAGTCTAAATAATGAATTCCTTTATCTATTTCATAGTCCCCGTGGTCCAGAATATTGGTTTTCAAATTCTCCCTTCGGGGGTCGCGAAAACTTTGGGCGGGAATCGTGGGATGCTATTTACAAATTAAAAAAAAAGTATTTAAAGATCCATCTGCACTTATCCAGTTGCACTGTTTCATTTAAATTTTACTTTAATAAAAAATATCAAACCGAATGTTTGACAGCAATGTTAAATAATTCATTTAATAATTCACCTCAAATGCAATTATAGAACTACAAAAACAAAATTTGTTTATATAGAACTTGCTCTATTAAAGCTAAAAAAAAAACTGTATCCTTTATTTTTTATTTCTTAACTGTTTTGTAAACTGTGATTGCTCACTATTCGTGTTTAAAATTACGAGGGCAGGGCGAAAAGTCCCTGAAAAATGAAACAAGAAATGATATATTTGGTCATCACATATTTTATTTCTCATAATAATCTCCTTGTAGCTCGATACACTTCGTCCAATGTTTTTCTAATTTTTCGATCCCTTCCAAATAATACGATTTTGGCAATCCTTCAAAATAGGCGTTTGTCTCAGCGATGACCTCATCGTTGGAGCCAAATCGTTTTCCGCCGAGCCATTTCTTCAAGTATAGAAATAGAGAAAATTGCAGGGGGCCAAATCTGGAGAATATAGTGGATGACGAACCAATTCGTAGCGCAATTCATGCAATTTTGCCATTGCGACTGCGGTCGCATTTGTTGTCAACAGAGAACAAATGAGGCACCCATCTGGCAGATAGCTTTCTCATATCCAAAAATGTATGCAAAATGTTCCGTACCCGTTCGGTTGAGATGCTCATAGCCTCGGCAATCTCGTGAACTTTATCTCGCCGATCGTTCAATATCATACCATGGATTTTATCGACGATTTCTGGCATTGTAACCTCAATTGGACGACTAGAACGTTTGGCGTCCTTTGTGGTCATACTACCACAACGAAAATCAGTAAACCACTTGTGAATCGTTCCAATCGATGGTGAGGAGTCTCCATAATGTTTAACAAGCGATGCTTTGGTTTGTGTAATGTTTTTTCCACGCAAGAAATAATGTTTAATCAAGACGCGAAATTCACTTTTTTCCATGTTTTCAAAAATCTTCAAGGTTGCTTGCTTTCGATGGGCGTCAAAACAGAACTGAATGACATATCAGTCTGAAAATTTTAATGCGTTCTAGTTAAAGATGGTCTATCACAAATGTCACATGAGATCTGTTTTATTTTTTAGGGACTTTTCACCCTGCCTTCGTATTAGTTAATATTGCTGCAAAAATGCATGTGTTTTCAAATTTTTTCACACATCATGCACAAAAAATCAGAAACTATCCAATAATGGCATGAAACTGTTATTTGAAACTTGTTTGCTTACAATTAGGGAAGCAGAAAATTACATCATTATGATTTTACATGTTAAATCCCTGTGTTCACCCTTACTAAGCACGACTCATTATATCATGTTAATAAATTTTACATGATGTCTAATAAGATAAATAAATAAAAAATAGAGAAAAACAGTAAAATTAAACCAATTATTATGTTGTAATATTTACTTTTCCGTACAATTTTAATAAAATGGTTAAAAATTATGTCACTTTCTACACCATTTTTCGTTTTCAAAAGACAGCTATCATGATCAATATGCAAAAAAGGATATTTTTTGTATATTCGCGCGTACGTAACACTAGAATAAGGAAAGGAAACCAGGAAATGAAAGATAAGTTATCTTATCTAAAATTTGCGATTTTCCTAGCTTAGTGTTGAACGAAAAGTTATGAAATAAAAGTGTATTACAAAATAATGGTCTGTACCGCAGTTAATTTTTATTTATTCCATACGAAAATTTTGAAAACAATGTTTTCAATATTTTTTATTCTCTAGTTCAAGTTAAATAAATATTTTCCTAACCCTCTTAAGAAATTCAATTTAAACCATTTTCACATAAATTAACTATTTTCAAATTTATTACAATACTTCTAACATTTAACCGTAATAATATATAAAAAAAAGAAATAGGTACGTTTTATTCGTAATGACAATAAGAGAGAGAACGAGGTAATGAAAGTTAATCTTATTTCATAGTATTGTGGGTATTTATTAAAATAGACAGGATTAAAATAATGTAATTTGAACAACAAGCAATTAGATAACAATTATACAAGGTATTAAAAACGAGCACAGCGGTAGTGAGCATCAGTGCATCTATTTTGGCCCAGGTTAATTCTTCCTTTATCGCCCGCTAAACAGCAGGTAACTTTTCTAATTAGTGAAAGATATTTATTATTTATTAAACATATCGATAAGTTATTGTTTTCATACGTGTCAATTCAATTTAATAGACAATTAGTTTTGCCTTCAAATTCAGAATACTTTTATTTCTCAAAATATAAACGAAATTTGGCTGTATTTGTATATATGACAAATAGAAAATAATTTGATTCTATTTTAGCGCAACAATGTCAAGTTCTGCAGAAGACGACGTCACGGAAAATAAACAAAATAATGAAGATACAATTCGGAAAAATACCAAAAGTGACAATAAAATAAATTCTATAAATATCAAAACTACAACAGGAAATCATGAAAATATTATAGAAACAGCTTCTACATTTGAAGCAGAAGGCAATACGGAAAGTAAAATTTTAAAACAAGAACATTCACCGAATTTAAATGAAACCAACTCTGAAAGTGTTTACAGTGCTTGTTCAATAAATGTTGAAGCAATAATTGAAAATAATACTGGCGAAAATTCAAAAAATGGCAATCTTCAAAGAAATATTTCTAATTTTGAAAGAACAATAAATAATGGTATTGCTTCTAATAATGCTGCCGAAGAAGATTTGTTTACTTCTAACTCTGAGGAACAAGAAAATAAAATGAATTCGGACGAAGAACATGGAAAACTAGAAACAGTGAAAGATTGTGCAACGTTTTTGTTTTTTCTCTTTTATTTGTCTGATATTGTCACAGATATGAGTTTATCATTAAAATTCTTTTCTGCTGGGGAAGTGTTTAATGGCTGCTACATTTTATTTTTTATTTATGCGTCTTCTTTGGTTACCACAGTAATTGAAAGGTATAAAATTATTTTGTTTTCATTTCCATAATAGCACATCTCTATTTAATTTAACGAAATCGCAAATAATACACAGTATGTCCCAAAAATAACGAAACTCTTTAGATATAGAATAAAACACGCATTGTATTATGTTTGAAACTTCATATTTATTCAAAATAGGTTCCATTTGAATCAATACACTTTTTAGAACGATCAACTAGAGCATGCATAGATTTTTTTATGCCATCTAAAGGAACGTTCTTTAACACCTGTGTCACGGCTGCTTGAATGGCTGGAATATCATCATAAAACGCTCCTTTCATGGCAATTTTCAGTTTTGGTAAAAGATAATAGTCACATGGTAATAGATCAGGCGCATACGGAGGGTGGTCGATGACACAAATATGTTTTTTCATCAATAATTCGTTGACTTTTTTAGTGACTTTTTGGTCTTCATTTAATTCATGTGGAGCTAAACGTGAACAAACCTTTCTTTTACCCAAATCTTCAGTTAGAACATTCTAACAGTAAAATTCGTATAGACAGCAATGATTTCACGCACTTTTTCGGCTAATTCAGCACAATTTCCGGCTTTTGGACGTCCAGATCTTTCATCATCATTTAAATCTTCACGACCATTTTTAAATTTTGCAAATCACTTATAAACTTGTGAACGAGATAAACAATCATCACCATAAACTTTGTTCATCAATTCGTATGTCTCAGCAAATTTTTTTCCAAGTTTAACACAAAATTTAATATTTGCTCGTTGTTCCATTGTATTTTTACAACATAAACACAAAAACTACTGTCATTAAAATGCGCGTAAATTTTTAAACTGTCTCCTGATTGCATGAAGTTGTGTCCGTTCGAAAGAGGAAAGATGTATCTTTCTAACAATGTGTATGTTCAATAGATTGCGCTACATGTTCTATGATTTGAATTAAAAGTTTCGTTATATTTGGGACTTACTGTGTATAATTAAATTCCAATAAAGTGTGAATGTATTAAATTTCAATAATTTGATTGAGAACGCGAGTAATAAAAAATTACTTTACACTATTAATACAGAAATAACTATTTTATTTATTTTTAGGAAGAAACATAACAAAAAACAATTTTGTAGTTTTGTGATATTATTCATTTTAAACTTAACAGGAGTAATACTATATATCGAAATAATTCAAATATTATACAGGAAAATAAGGAAAAAAACCTACGACAGAAATTTATTGTATTTAAAACAAGAAACTTTGAAGGTATTAAAAGTAGCCGAAGCTCTTCATGAAGCACTGCCACAACTAATATTACAAAGTATTCTAATATCTGAGTTACACATTACATGTACGAAACATACTACGAGTATTCTACTTCTAATAGATAAATTAAGTTAGATTGATTCGAAATTAAACTGTATAAGCATCATTATAATATATAAGTCTAAGGATCAAACCAGCTTTAATGGCCGTATTTGTTTGGGAAATTTTGATCCAACCCTGAACTGACCTAGAACAAACTCGTGTTACTTCCAAATAAATGATGCATCTCAAGTGTCAGTTGTAAATATTAGCGGTAAATTTAAAATCTGAATGCATGTTCGAAGCGACATCTGCTTAGTTTTGTTTGTGTGTTAAATTGCGCTTTTAATTGGATGTTTTGAGTCATCTTTATATTTTTTATATGTAGTCAAAAAGCAAATAACGTCAGGGTCTGTTTTTTTTTATAATTTTGTCATCAGCACTATCAAAATAATGAATTTCGGAGTCGTAATATTATCCTCAGTGACTTATATTGCAAGAAGCACATAATGCATATTGTTCTTCCATCATCTGCATAAATAATAGTTTAGTATATTTTTTCAAAATATTATTATAAAATTACTTAAGTTTTTCATAAAAATAATTCCTAACCTCTCTATACTATTACAAATCGCGGTGCCGCCACGAATAACAAGGAACACAAGTTGATTAGATAGAGATAGTAAACGGGTTGAATCTACCAACCCGCTAAAATAGCTGGGGCAGTAGGATCAGTTTAAGGTTAGTTCCAGGTTACTTAAAGTGTGCCAAGTAACCTGCAGGTTACTTTAAAAATCCCAAATAAATACGGCCAATATAAAATTGATAATAAACAACTATTTAAAATTTTCTTTTCTTATAGGGCTGCAATATGCTTCCGTAATGACGTCAGGCTTGGGCATAATTGTTACACTAGGGGTATGCTTAAGTGACTGTTCACAAGATATTCCTAATATAAGTGTTTTTGGAAAAGTAATCAAATGGTTCTGGCAGATGTTTGATGCAGGTAAAAAAACTGAAATTTGTAAATTACAAAATGTAATATTTACGTTTGTTCCAGTTTTCTCGTTTACATTGTTGATTTCATTTATTATGATTATTTTGAACGCAGGAGGTATTGCTATAATATCTCGTATTATTAATATTATTTTTATTGCAATGTGTTTAAGGAATATATTTGCATTTAACATTATATCTCATTATGAAACGTACATGACAACTTTTATAAAAATTTGTTCTACTTATGATACTTTTGAACTTAAATATTTACATACACGGAAAGCAATAATAAAACGATTTGTTCTGACTATTACAGCGATACTTATAATAACTTCATTATATTATTCAGGTAGTAGTATCAGGTTCGAACTGCTTTTTATGTACGAGTGTATTCATTATGCTGGTATTGTTTGTATTATTCTTGGTTTACTTGTAATCATATTAATCGTTGTTCAAATATGTAGAATACCAAAAGTCAAACGTACAGACAATATTATAAGTTATTTATTTAGTTATTAAAAGTAAATATTTATAAAAATACTACCAACTGGTTTTGAAAAATTAAATAAAGATATTGAATTCGTTTAATTATTATTTATTGTTTATGATATTTGAAAAAATCAACTTGCCTCCGCCAGGATTTGAGCCCAGACCTTCCACTAGGGCCGCGGACGTTCTAACCAATTAGACCACAGAGGTGTGACGAATTGTTTGGCACTGACAAGCGATTTTTTCTATGTGTCGTTTGTAAGTAATGTCAATTGTGCGAATATGGGTTGTTCGACAAATGCAATTGATAATAATAATAATAATAATAAATTTTATTTCTAAGAAAACATGTATACACATGTGTGAGAAATATAAACAAATAAACATATACAATAGTAATAAACTAACAAACAATAAAATATAATTCAATTAAAACATATTAAGAATTTAAAATTCGATACAAGAGAAATTATCTAGACTATATAAAGGGTTTTCTAGTAGTTTATTAAATAGTTGAGACTGAAATTGTTTGTTATTCATATTTTTTAGACTGTTCGGTAGACAGTTGTACAGTTTAGCAGACATATAATACATTCCTTTTTCATAGGTACTTGTATTGTGATGCGGATAAATGATGATTTGATTTTTTTGTCTAGTTTCATTTTTGCTATAGTTGTAATGTTCTTTATTTTTGTGTGCAAATTTTAATAATTCAAAGGCATACAACGAGTAGACAGTTAGAATTTTATATTTTATGAAATACTCCTTACAACTTGTAGTCAACCTAATATCAGCTATTATACGAATGACTCGCTTTTGTATAATTAAAAGATTATTGCATTTAGAGCTGGATCCCCAAAAAACTATTCCATATCTCAAATGTGATTGAAAATAAGCATTGTAGGCAACAATACAAGTACCTATGTCACATGCAGATTTTACATGCTTAATTAAATAACATATTTTGGACAGTTTTATAGACAGTTCATTTATATGAGTCGACCATTGTAATAGGTGTTCAATTGTAAGACCAAGACATTTTACACAATTGGCTTTATTGGCTGTTAACTGAACATTTTGTGTAGTGCAAGATCTTAATGAGCAGAAGACACATGTGGTTTTCGTCATGTTCAGAATTAAGTTGTTGTTGTTGCACCAGGATGATATAGCTAAAACTGTATCATTTACATTATCTATACCCATATCAATAGTACTATTGGAGGACGTTGACACGTTTGAATTTATCAAATCATGAAGATAAATGTTTTTTGTTAAATAGTAATTGTATATAACAAAGCGTTGAATGTTTATTAAATTTGAAAAAATCAGCTTGCCTCCGCCAGGATTTGAACCCAGACCTTCCACTAGGGCCGCGTCAACGTGTCAACGTTTGTATATCAATTGCATTTGTCGAACAACCCATATTCGCACAATTGACATTACTTACAAACGACACATAGAAAAAATCGCTTGTCAGTGCCAAACAATTCGTCACACCTCTATGGTCTAATTGGTTAGAACGTCCGCGGCCCTAGTGGAAGGTCTGGGTTCAAATCCTGGCGGAGGCAAGCTGATTTTTTCAAATTTAATAAACATTCAACGCTTTGTTATATACAATTACTATTTAACAAAAAATATTATTTATTGTGTTAGAATTTATTATAATATTTTAAATATTTAATTAAATATCTATACTACATAATTTGTTTTATTTATTAATAACAATAATATCTTATTTCATAAATATTAGTGATGAAGTGCCAATTTAAGATCCAATTAAAAGCCATCTCAACTGTCTTATACCTATTCTCCTAACAACAGTCTTCTCAATCTTACACTCGTCGTACACCAATGTATTCCGGACACAAACTCTTCTTATATATCTGCACACATACCTACATCTCGTAAATACCTCATTTCTGCAGTAGGTGTACGCTAGGATTGTTGATTTTTCGAATATTCGAGATTTTGAATGTTCGGATTTATTGAACCTTCGAATTTAGATTCGAACTTTTTAATTTTTGAATATTCCGAATTTTTCAAATTGTGAATCTGGATCCTAACGTAAACAGAGCTGGGCAAGCAACTTAAAAAAAGTAGCTAAGCTACAGCTACAGCTATTCTTAAAAAAAAAGTAGTTAAGCTACAGCTATAAGCTATATTTTGTAAAATATAGCTAAGCTACAGCTAAATGCTTTCGTTAAAGTAGCTGGTAAATTTTAAAGCTACTTTTTTAAATTATTGTGGAATAATTAAATTTGCCATTGTCATATGATCAGTCTTTTGTTATAATGACTGTTAATTTACTATTATATACATAAATATCAAAAATAGCAAATACCATCTGGCACCTACTGTGTATTTTTGCGTATTAGAGCCAGTTAGAACCGGCAAGAAATAATTATTTTGTGTGGGTTTAGTTTGTACGCATGCGTACCTTGTTGACCTTCTGCTTAAAAAGTAGCTTGAAGCTATAAACAGTAGCTTGAAGCTATAAAAAGTAGCTTGAAGATACAAAAAGTAGCTTTAAGCTACAATAAGTAGCTATAAAAGTAGCTTCAGTTGTTATTTTTAAGCTAATAGAAAAAAAAGTAGCTAGCTACAAGCTACAGCTATATTTTTTCACAGTTAGCTAAGCTACAGCTACAGCTAAGGTAAACGTAGCTAAGCTAGTAGCTAAGCTACAAAAGTAGCTAGCTACTGCCCAGCTCTGAACGTGAACATGGTAGGTTGATATGAATTATTTTCAGAATAAACTCATTTGCAGAGTTTTGTATTAATTCATAAGTAGTTATTATTAATTATTATTATTTGCCAAATTAATTCAATTTAGACTTAAAATTTCGCTACTCTGTCAAAAACGTTTTAATTAACACGTTTTTGTATAATTTTTATTCTCATTTTAAAACGTTTTACTAAAAGTCCGTAGCATTTAGATGGGCGGTAAGAGAATAGATGGCTTAATTAAGACGCCTAACCTTGCAGAGTTTTTGCAGGATACTTCGCCGAGTTTATTATTTAATTCGTGGCCGACTTTTCGCGAATTATGCGTGAGCATGTTTGGAGATGACAGATGGCTTTAATTCACAGAAAAAACTTCTGATGATGATGTAAAAGCCGAAAAGCGCATCAAGTATTAAAATAAGTATTTTCTTTGAAACAACCAAGTGCTTTTATTTACTATTTTTTAAATATTATCAATATGTTTCAACAAGTGTTAACAGCTTACTCAATTAATTATATTTGTTATCGTCCTTTGTAAAACTCGTTTTCCAAATTTGGACTCGTGCGTTAACAGATTGCCTTATGAAACTAGTTCTTTAATATACTATTCCAATGCCGAAACAGAGAAAAGTGTATTACAAAAAATGGTCTATACCTCAGTAAATTTTTATTCCATTCGAAAATTAGAAAAAAAATCGCTTGAGAGTGTTTTTCATATTTTTATGTTCACAAAATTGTCGGGTTCGAGTTAAATAAATATTCTTCTAACTGTTTTTTGAAATGAAATCAAAATCAAGTAGTCATTTTCCATTAATATTTGCACTAAATTTAAAGTTTTCAATTTTATTACAATGCTTTCAACCTTGAATTTTAAAGTATGTAAAAAACGAAATATGATTCATTTATAATAGCAATAAGAGAGAGAATGAGGAAATAAAAGATAAGTTAATCTTATCTCATAGTTTTGTGGGTATTTATTAAAATAAGTACGAATAAAATAAAGTAATTTGAACTACAAGCAATGAAAGAAAATTAATACAAGATATTAAAAACAGGCACAGCGGTAGTGTACATCTGTGCATCCATAGTGCCCCAGGAAAAACATTCCTTTGACGCCCGAGAAACAACAAGTAATTTTTCTAATCAGTGAAATATATTTATTATTTATTAAACATGTCAATAAGTTATTTTTTTCATATTTGTAAATCCAACTTTAATAGATAATTTGTTCTGATTTCAAGTTCAGAATGCTTTTATTTCTCAAAATATAAATGATATTCTGCTGTATTTGTATATTTGATAAATAGAAAATAATTTGTTTCTATTTTAGCGCAATAATGTCAAGTTCTACACAAGACGACGTCACGGAACAAAAACAAAATAACGAAGATACAATTCGGAAAAATACCAGAAGTGACAATAAAATCAATTCTATAAATGTGGAAACTACAACAGAACATATGAAAATATTATAGAAACATCGCCTATACTTGAAGCAGAAGGAAATATGGAAAGTAAAACTTTAAAACAAGAACATTCATCGAATTTAAATGAAACAAATTCTGCAAGTGTTTGCAGTGCATGTTCAATAAATATTGAAGTATTAAATGAAAATAATACTCAAGGAAATTCAGCAAATAACAATCCTCAAAGAAATATTTCTAATTTTGAAATTGCAACAAATAATGATATTGCTTCTAATAATGCTACCGAAGAAAATTTGTTGTTTACTTCTAACTGTGAAGAACTGAAAAATGAAATGAAATTAAACCAACGAACTAGTACAAATTTGAATTCGGACGAAGAACATGGAAAACTAGAAACATTGAAAGATTGTGCGACGTTTTTGTTTTTCATCATTTATTTGGCTGATAATGGCCGTATTTGTTTGGGAAATTTTGATCCAACCCTGAACTGACCTAGAACTAACTCGTGTTACTTCCAAATAAATGATGCATCTCAAGTGTCAGTTGTAAATATTAGCGGTAAATTCAAAATCTGAATGCATGTTCGAAGCGACATCTGCTTAGTTTTGTTTGTGTGTTAAATTGCGCTTTTAATTGGATGTTTTGAGTCAACTTTATATTTTTTATATGTAGTCAAAAAGCAACTAACGTCAGGGTCTGTTTTTTTTTATAATTTTGTCATCAGCACTATCAAAATAATGAATTTCGGAGTCGTAATATTATCCTCTGTGACTTATATTGCAAGAAGCACATAATGCATATTGCTCTTCCATCATCTGCATAAATAATAGTTTAGTATATTTTTTCAAAATATTATTATAAAATTACTTACGTTTTTCATAAAAAATAACTCCTAACCTCTCTATACTATTACAAATCGCGATGCCTCCACGAATAACAAGGAACACAAGTTGATTAGATAGAGATAGTAAACGGGTTGAATCTACCAACCCGCTAAAATAGCTGGGGCAGTAGGCTCAGTTTAAGGTTAGTTCCAGGTTACTTAAAGTGTGCCAAGTAACCTGCAGGTTACTTTAAAAATCCCAAATAAATACGGCCATTGTCACAGATACGAGTTTAGCAATCCAATTCTTTTCTGCTGGGGAGATTTTTAATGGCTTCTACATTTTATTTTTTATTTATACATCTTCTTTAATTACTACTATAATTGAAAGGTATACATTTATTTCGTATTTTGTTTTCATTTTCAAAATAGCACAGATCTCTTTTAACATATTTAGTGTGAATGTATTAAATTTGAAGAATTTTTTTCCTTTCATATTTACTCGTATATAACAGTGATATTTATTTTTTGTTTGTTCGACAAATAATATGATTAGAAACTTTCTTTAAGAAATTGAAATATCGGCTCTTAGAATTGCTGTCGTACAACTCATTTTGAAGAACTCAATCATCTCCCGAGTTCATTAGAGAATAAATTAAAGTGTGTTATCTTGATAAAAGTAACAAATACTAAAAATAAATAAATAAATATATCATCACGACTTTTACTCATTACTGGGTATGGCGCTCTGCCGAAGCAGATCTCGGTAAGTGATATATTTATGCGCGAGAAGTGCGGTTACCTGTCGTCAAACGACTGGTAACCGCACTTCATAAGAATTGGGTGTAAAATAAATAAATATAAATATATCATCACACCTTTTACCCGTTACTGGGTGTAGAACTCTGCCGAAGCAGATCTCGGTTAGTGATATATTTATGCGCGTGAAGTGCTGTCGTTAGATCACGGCCCCCAAAGATGTTAGTGGTGGAGGAGCCACAGGGATAATCGAAAGAAAGAATCGAACCAGGGTTCGTAGGATCCACAGGTCGACTTGATACCATTGAGCCATTATCTCATATAAATAAATACTTACTACTATTAATATATACTTTACAATACCTGTATTGTAAATTACCCATTAATGACAAAATTGAAACACAGTAAGTGGAACTTTTATTGCAAAGTTGGTTTCCATGCTTACATCAGGGCTATAATATTTACTTACCATCTACCGTGAACAGTAAGTAAATATGTATTATACGAGAGCAGGGTGAAAAGTCCCTGAAAAATTAAACAAGAAATGATTTATTTGGACAAAACATATTTTATTTCTCAACATAATCTCCTTGCAGCTCGATACACTTCGTCCAACGTTTTTCTAATTTGTCAAACCCTTCCAAATAATACGATTTTGGAAATCCTTCAAAATAGGCGTTTATCTCAGCGATGACCTCATCGTTGGAGCCAAATCTCTTTCCGCCGAGCCATTTCTACAAGTTTGGAAATAGATAAAAATCGCAGGGGGCCAAAAAGTTCTTCTTATTGCGCTTGAACATCGCTAAACCCTCCTTTGAACTTATCACACTGTCGCGCTTTTTGGCAGATAGCATTCTCATATCCAAAAATGTATGCAAAATGTTCCGTACCCGTTCGGTTGAGATGCTCATAGCCTCAGCCAGCTCGTGCACTTTAACTCGCCGATCGTCCAATATCATACCATGGATTTTATCGACGATTTCTGGCGTTGTAACCTCAATTGGACGACCAGAACGTTCGGCGTTCTTTGTGGGCATACTACCACAACAAAAATCGGTAAACCACTTGTGAATCGTTCCAATCGATGGTGAGGGGTCCCCATAATGTTTAACAAGCGAAGCTTTGGTTTGCGTAATATTTTTTCCAACACCTGTCAAAGTTCCACAAAATTACAGCACATTTGAATCAACTTATTAGGTCTTATCAAAAGCTGGCCGCATTATACTGATAAGCTCCTAAAGAGCGAAATGTATTTTTTCGTTTTTTCCTATTATTTTCTTATTTTATTTTGTTTATTTTTAGGAACACACATAAAAGAAAAAATCGATCTGTTATTTCTGTGTTTCTAATATCCATTTTCAACTTAGCAGGAGTAATATTATATATCGAAATAATACACATATTATGCAGAAAACTGAGGAAAAAACATTATAATAAAAGCTTATTATATTTTAATCAAGAAACTATAAAGGTATTAAAAGTGGCCGAGGCTCTCCATGAAGCATTACCACAAATAATATTACAAAGTATTATAATATCTCAGTTAGTTGTGGAAAATAAACACATTACATGTAAGTTGCATACCATTTATTCGAACTGTATAAAGTATCATTATATAAATAAATAAATATAAATATATCATCACGCCTTCTACCCATTACTGGGTGTGGCACTCTGCTACAGCAGATCTCGGTAAGTGATATATTTTGCGCGTGAAGTCGTCAAATCACGGCCCCCAAACATGTTAGTGGTGGAGGAGCCACAGGGATAGCTTTTTCAAATTATGAAAATTTGTTGCCTGTGGGAATCGAACCAGGGACCTCAGGATTCACAGGCCGACTTCATACCACTGAGCTAGCCATCCCATGATTAAAAGGAATTGTTTCAGTTGGCAATAAAAAAATCTACTTGAAATTGGTGAGCCTGGTACATAAATTCATATCCTGTTGTTGACAGTGGCATTTGCAAATTTAAAATTAAATTTGAGTACATTTTGTTCTTATTCGTTTTTAGTTATATTTTTCTTCAATATCCATAAAAAATTTATATATTTTGACATAACCTATTTGTACTTAGAAATGTCAAATAGTATTTCCGCCTTGTGGAATAAAAAGATCTGCGGAATTGTATTGCCAACTGAAACAATGCTTTTTGATCACTCTGTAATATATTAAGTCGAAGGTTCAAACTAGTTTTGATACAGAATTAATAATAAACAAATATTTAACTTTTCATTTTTATAGGGTTGCAATATGTTTCTGTAATGACGTCAGGCTTGGGCATAATTGTTTCAATAGGAGCATATTTAAGTAGCTGTTCACAACATATTGCTAATATCAGTGTATTTGGAAAAGTAATCAAGTGGCTCTGGCAGATGTTTGACGCAGGTAAAAATACCGAAATTTGCAATTTACGAAAAGTAATATTAATTTTTTTTTAGTTTTCTTGTTCACATTGCTTATTATATGTGCAACGATTATTGTGGGGATGCTGCATATTGATTTAGTATTTAAAATTGTTTCTTTCATTTATTTTACGTTTTGTTTCATGAGCATTTGTTTCTTGAAAAGTGTAACTGATTATGAACGTGGCATGACAACTTTTTTAAAAACTTTTTCTACTTATGATACTTTTGAACTTAAATATTTATATCCACGAAGAGGAATAGTAAAACGATTTTTTCTGATTTTTATTGCGATACTTATAATATTTTTTCTATATTATACACGTAGTAGTATACAGTTGATACTGCCTTTTATGTACGACTTTATTCATTATATTAGTATTGTTTGTTTTATTCTTGGTTTACTTGTAATCATATTAATCATTGTTCAAATGTGTAGAATACCAAAAGTTAAATGTACAGACAATATTTTTTCCTATTAAAAATAACTATTTATACAAATAATTTTGTTATTTTATTATCTGCTTCCCAACTGCTTTTGAAAAATTAAATAATAGTTATTTTTATAACAAGTGCCGAAAAAGGCTTGTTACGTGCAAGTGCAGAATTTAAATCTGCACGAGCATGTAACCTTTTTCGGCACGTGTTATAAACAACATTTTTCCTACAACTGTGCGATTTAGTAAATCACTAAAATATTATTAAAATTTATAAAATTTTAACGATATTACATGAGAACGATGTTTTACGGCGTTGCTATGGTTTGTTTGTTGATTGCTTGCACATTGTTCTACGTTATTTAAAAATATTTCACTAACGTCAAGATAATTTCTTCAAAATCATCTTGATTGGAATAGTACAGTGAGTGATTCTTCTTTATCATTAACACCTCCAAAGATAATTGAAGCTCCGGATCATACTATGTTGGATCTATTTTCGACAATGACAATCAACCTGCTGCTGGTACTTCTGAAGCTTCCGAAATTGTTGTCAATAATATTATTGTTAATAATATGAACAGGTACGGAAGAAATCAATGTTTCTTTAGACACAAAAGTTTCCATTTTACATTATGTCAATATAAGCAACTGTAACAACTGTGTTAATAATATACACAAACAATAAATATGAAGTATTTCACTTACTCTTTAAATAAAACCATTTATCGATATATTTTACTTTGTTCGGTTCTTTTTATTAGTTGTCTACAGATTAGATATACTGCAAATTAAGGTTACGTTTATAAACGTCAAAATATACTACTGCATATTTACTAGCGCTGGTTCATCGTATCTTCTACTTCCATAAGCGTCTGTGGCCAAAATATGAACTCCGCGCTCGGCGCGAAATTTAAATCGCTGTCAAAACAATTTTCTTTTGACGTTACGTAATGAAGCACTTTCCGCACTTAGTGTTTCTTTGCTTTCGGAAACGCATTTGGTCGGCATTCATCTACTTTCCATACGTAACCAAGGCAATAATAGTTACGTAATAACAAAGAAATCGCACAGTTGTAGGAAAACAACATTTTTCCTACAACTGTGCGATTTTGAAAATCACTAAAATATTGTCAAAATTTATAAAATCTTAATGATATTACACGAGAACGATGTTTACGGCGTTGCTATGGTTTGTTTGTTGATTGCTTGCACATTGTTCTACGTTATTTAAAATATTTCAATAATTTCCAGATAATTTCTTCAAAATCGTCTAGATTGGAAGACTACACTGAGTAATTCTTCTTTATCATATACACCTCCAAAGGTAATTGTTGGATCTATTCTTGACAATGACAATCAACCTGCTGCTGGTACTTTTAAAACCTTCGAAATTGTCAATAATATTACTGTTAATAATATCTTCCAAAAAAACAATTACATTGTTAAAGGTACGCCAAGATTGCGCAGATTCCTTCCCCAAAAATTGTAATATCTATATATTACAGATTTAAAAAAAGTGATATCTAATTAAGCCAAGAAAAATATTCGAATTTAAAAAACCTTATCGACCAGTTTTAAAAATATCGGGTCAAATAAAAAAAAATTAATTAAAAAAAACCTTGACGACCCCAGTGTTTAAAATGTTACTTAAACTGGTATCAATGTTTGTTTAGATAGTATACCAGTTTCCACTTCAAATTATGTCAATATAAGCAACTGTAATAACGTATTATTAATATACACAAACAATCAATATTATGTATTTCACTTACTCTTTAAATAAAATCATTTATCGATATATTTTACTTTGTTCGATTATTTATATTAATTATCATATTTAATAATGATATAGTTGAGTTCTTGTCTGCTCAATGTGATGTGTACAAATTAGATATACTGCAATTTAAGGTTATGTTTATAAACATCAACATATATCCAAGGAGTTATAAGGAGAGAGCAATATCATATGCCAATGGGCGCGATGATTGTCTCCAGGTGGGAGGAGGGGGAATAGCATGGTGGCCATCTTGTTGTGACCATATTTTACACAAGGAAGATACGTAAACGATAGGAAACAGATAAAAAAATAACAATCAAATAATAATAACAAAAAAATAACATATTATATTTCAATATTTTATAAAGATACAAATCAAAAGCCCTTAAATAAGGTTAATTTATTATAGGACTGTCTAATTGACTCAGTTTTGTAATTAGATTTTTTGGCATGAAGACTTATTTTAAAATAATAATTTGTTACTGATTTTATTAACAATAGTTGATGATTATCTAAGAAATTCTGATTATTAGTATGTTCATTTAAATTATCAAACAAATTAATATCTCTATATCTCATTAAAAATAATACATTTGTTAGATAGAAATTGGTAAATTTCTTATTTATATATTTCTAACTAGTACTTCGCATTTTTTACATGTTGAAATAATATATGACGGAAAAATTAAACCACCTCTTGATGTTCGTAATATTAAGCTATAAGTTTCGGAATCTGATTCTTCTACTTCTAATACATCAACAAATTCGTCACATTTAATAGCTTTTTTAAATATTTTACAACAAAGTAACAATATATTTAGGAAATATTGCAAAAATCTACTTGATTTTGTAGTTTTCATAACGAATAGTTTACTCCCAGTCTTCTCCCGTCTTTGTACCATTTGGAAATCTGAAGATAATATATTAGTAATAAGTACCTTATATTATAGTTACTTTGAATAGTAATATTACCTATGAAAAGTTATTTTGGTGCCACAAGATTCAACAGTCAGTTATTCTTTCGATTTATTCGAAAAACGATTTGTATGCTATACACGCCGGTATGACTGCACCGATCACTGGAGTGTTAGGGAACTATAATTATTAATAATAAACACGCGAGAAGTTAATTTTGTAAATATAAATCTCAATATACGCACAATAATGAAGTAATTCAGCGAAGTAATTCAGCGAAATAAATTAGTGATCTGGTTCAGTAAATGCAAGTTAGATCTGATCCAAATGGCAAATGGTATACGGTTAATTTATAAATTGTGTTTTTTATTTTGTATGTTGCCTAGATATTTTGTGTCTTAATGCAGTTATACCAATCTGTGGATCTTGAGAACCCTGGTTCGATTCCCACAGGCGACAAACAATTTTCATAATTTCAAAAGCTACCCCTGTGGCTCCTCCACCACTAACATTTTTGGGGGTTGTGATTTGACGACTGGTAACCGCACTTCACGCGCAAAATATGTCATTTACCGAGATCTGCTTCGGCAGAGTGCCACACCAATATATTTCTTGTCGTTGACAGTGACATTTGAAAATTTAAATTAATAACATCCTTTTATTTCTTAACATTACTCACAGATCATTAATCTAAAATATTTCTATCACTCAATCTATTTATATTTATTATAAAAATAACACGTCAAATAGTATTTCCGCCTTTACCTGGTGTTGTGCCAACTGTGAAATAAAAAGATCTCCAAACTTGTATTGTCAACTGAAACACTTATTTCTGATCACCCTGTATTATATTCTTCGAATCATAGCAATAAACAACTACATAATGATCATGTTAGTATTATAGACGGGCATAATGATTCACAAGACCCACTCCGTTCATAACACCCGCTCATAATACCCGCTACGTTCCCGCAACTGCGTAAATTACTATTATAGTTTCTCGGACCCCTCTATTTATTTATTTATTTATTATTATTATTTATGTTACTCTGTACAATAGGAATTGAATCCCAATTACAGTACAGGGTCCGAACTCACCGAGCCGCAGAGTGGTTGTAATTATAATTTCTAGTTTGAGTGGGATTCGAACTCTATACAGGAAGTTTGTATACTTCGGAGAAAACAAAATTACGAGTTTATAATTATAAATGATCATATAACAAAAAGATGTTATAAAATTGAATAACAAATTTAATGTGAACATTTAATTTATCTTCGGTTGCCAGCTATTTTTAATAAACAATTATTATTTCTAGCATTATATAACGTATATGGGATGGCTAGCACAGTGGTATGAAGTCGGCCTGTGGATCCTGAGGTCCCTGGTTCGATTCCCACAGACGACAAATTTTCATAATTTGAAAAAAGCTATCCCTGTGGCTCCTCCACCACTAACATGTTTGGGGGCCGTGATTTGACGACTGGTAACCGCACTTCACGCGCAAAATATATCACTTACCGAGATCTGCTTCAGCAGAGTGCCACACCCAGTAATGGGTAGAAGGCGTGATGATATATTTATTTATTTATTTATTTTATATAATGTATTTTTGAAAATTTAATTTAATTATGCTGCTTTCAATAAAGTAGTAAATAACTACTCCAATGATAATTTAAAAGTGCCAAAAAACGAGAATTTAACCTACGAAATACTAACACAATTTTAATCTACCACTGTCAAAAAAGAATATTACAATAATTATTGATTTATTTAAGTGAAGTGAAGGAAAAAACAAAAGTAATATGAATCAAGGGAACGTGAAAATATTTGATAAATAAATAAAAAAAATTGTCAACGATTTTGAAATTTAACATATCAATGAAACAAACACATGCGTATCATAATCAAGGATGTTGAAAGGAGGGGATATGGCATTACGATACTGTAGCATTGTTTGAAGCATAGAGTTAGAGAAGTATTCTATAACTCTATGGTTTGAAGTGAGGCTTGAGCAAGGGAAAGAGACAACAATAGTTTTTTTGCACCGTGCTTAGCCAAATCTCTTCTTCTTCCAAATATTTTGAATTTTTGTGTAAGAAAAGTGGCGTTTAGGCGTTGTCAGGGAGCGTTGTTTTATGTAAACATAACCACGAGGTGTCATTTGTGTTTCAATTTTTGTGTTGTATGGAATTGGACATATTTTTTTGTAGATAAGATGGTAACAAAGTGTTTAGTTTGTAAAAGACGTGCAATTACGGGCAGTGGAATCAGTTTTCACCAGTAAGTAAATGTAGATCATGTTATAAAAGAAAAGGAAAATAATTTTTTGTTTGTTTTACAGATTACCTAAAGATAAAGAGTTTCGAAAAGCATGGGTAGAAGCGTGTTGTTTAGTCAGACGAATATTGGCTATCAAATTTAAATTAAAAATCTCTTTATGACACATGCGCAATAGCAGGCTAAGCACGGTACAGAAAATAATACTTCTGTCTCTGTCAATCTGCTGAGCCTCACAGTCTTGACTTGAATGCCATATCCCCTCCTTTAAACATCCTTGATCATAATGATGTAAAAAAGTCATGTTTTTTTGACAGTTGTAGAAAAAATAAATTCTATAATCAGTACATAATATAATATTTTTTTTAAATATAATTATAATCTCAGCCTTTCTTTCAAGAATTGCTATTATACAATATACGAGTAATTTCGAGAGAAAAAAATGCTTAAAAATTAAAAATAAATAAATATATCATCACGCCTTTTACTTATTACTGGGCGTGGCACTTTGCCTAGCAGATCTCGATAAGTAATATATTTATGCGCAAGAAATGCGATTACCAGCCGTCAAATCACGCCCCTCAAAGATGATAGTGGAGGGAGAGCTACAAGGGTAGTTTTTAATGTGGAAAAAATTGTTTGTCGGCTGTGGAAATCCAACCAGGGTTTTCGGAATCCACAGGCCGACTCGATACCATTGAGCCATCTACCACATAAATACATTTAATTTATGAAAATTGTTTGAAAAATTAATGAAAATTGAATTGACCGTTCATAAAATATGCACGATTTTACTAAAAAATATATATAAAATTCGGTTTTAGCACTGTTTCGAACAACACATTTTTACTCCAATCGTACTTGACACATTAGGCGTGTTTCTTTGGACTGTGATTCGTAATCAAAGTGATCAAACTTAACATGATCATGAAGAATCATGTTTCTTCGTTCATTATTCATTATCCCTACTCTTTCATTTTGTGATCACGAAACGACAATCCCCCTACCCTTCTGAATCATACTTTTTCTATGATTCATGTTGACTGATTCACATCGAAGGTTTAAAAATGGCGTCTGATGATAAATTTATGTGCTCTATTTGTGGAATTAAGGGAAATTGGCTGCTTCTGGAAGAATGTTTAAATGGCTTACATGGACACTCATTTATGAAATTTTTAAATAGGTTAGTTTGTGTATTTGACATTTGCAGTTATTTTAACGTTCATACTATAGGATCGCGTCGATCGGGTTGGATTTGAATCATTATTCTTGTTCGATGTTTTCTTCAGTATCATATTTAATCATGATTCAACGCAATCACGATCAAAGGAATCATGATTTAGAAAATCACAATCACAGTCCAAAGAAACACGCCTATTATTATCATATTATCTCCAGTTTCAATAAATACATTTATACATTTCAATTAAAGTAGTAATCACAGAAGACGTATGAATAAAAAATAAAGTAAAATTGTTACTAGCAGTGTCCCCAATTAAATATTGGACTGCTAAACACATATCTGTTACAATGTCAGCCAAATAAATGATGAAAAACAAAAACGTTGCACAATCTTTCAATGTTTCTAGTTTTCCTTGTTCTTCGGCCGAATTCAAATTTGAACCAGTTGCTTGGTTTAATTTAATTTCATTTTCTTCTTCCTCAGAGTTAAAAGTAACCAACAAATTTTCTTCGGTAGCATTAATAGAAGCAATGCCGTTAATTGTTGCAATTTCAAAATTAGAAACATTTCTTTGAGAATTGCTATTTGTTGAATTTTCTTTAGTATTATTTTCATTTAATATATCAATATTGGTTGAACATGCACTGCAGACACTTTCAGAATTTGATTCATTTAAATTTGATGAATGTTCAAGGTTTACAGTTTTACTTTCTGTATTTTCTTCTACTGCAAGTGTAGAAACTGTTTGCATAATATTTTCATGATTTTCTGTTGCAGTTTGCACATTTATAGAATTTATTTTATTGTCACTTTTGATATGTTTCCCAATTTTATTTTCATTATTTTGTATATTTTCCGTGACGTCATCTTGTGTAGAACTTGACATTGTTGCGCTAAAATAGTATTCAATTATTTTCTATTTGTTAAATATACAATTACAGAAGAATTTCATTTTGAGAAATAAAGATATTCTTAAATTGAAATTAGGACAAGTTATCTATTTAGGTGGTACTCTCATGGAAGCATTTATTACTGATTTGAATGAAATGTAAGTTTGTTATTTTTCATGTGTTTCTACACTAGTATGCAATTTTTTTTTTAAGTTTACCGTTGTTGAGCTGGGTAATGTAAAGTTAAACTCGATCAAAAATGCATTGGCGTTATAGGAACTGTACCTTGCGAAGCAGCTTACTGCGTAATAAATTCATATATTGTAGTTATTTTTTAACAAAAAACTAACACACAGTACATCATGTAAAGATAAAGGTATGAGAATTAAAAAATCCATGCCTTACCGGATTAGTTTCAAAGAAATTGGCGATGAAAGTTGGATATTCTATGATTTTCAATGAAACTGTCAGAAATGCTTGGCAACGTTGCACGGGTAGACAGAGATGATCGCACGCGTAAACAGATATGGTCGCAGGCGTAGACAGAGATGGTCGCACGAATGGCAAAGCAAGAACTATGAAAGTTATTATTTCGATCAGTAAAATATATTAATTTTAATATAAAAAAATAATTACAGCATTGTATATTTATTTATTTGTTATTACAGTTGATAATAATTGCTTTGGTGCATTTTTCTCATTTTCTTATGAACTGTCAACAGGATGTATCGATAATACAGTCACGTTTCGTACCGACTGGTAATATCATGTTGCTTGTGGTTTTCGCCTTGCTGTCATAGCTTCTGCTGTGAAAAATCTTACACTGCTATTGGTTGGCATGAAAAATTCACTTCAAAAAATTTTGTTATGTTACTGATTTTCATAAACTAGTTAAATAGTTTTATTTAATATATTTAATGTTATTGTTAATTATACGATATTTGCAGAGAAATGTTAATTCTATTAATAACCTATACCATACAAAAATGTAATAATTATTTTTATATACTTTATATTTTACCTATACTTTAGTATGAGACGGTCATGATAGAACCACCTTAAATTGGATTACATATATGAAATAATAACTTATTGACATATTTAATTAATAATAAATATCTTTCACTGATTAGAATAGTTACCTGTTTAGCGGGCGTCAAAGGAATAATTTGCTTGGGACACCGTAGATACACAGATGCTCACTACCGCTGTGGATATTTTTAATACCTAGTAGCACTATTCATTAATTGCTTGTAGTTCAAATTACATTATTGAATCATGTCTATTTTAATAAATACCCACAAAACTATGAGATAAGAAACTCTTATCTCTCATTTCCTCATTTTCTCTCTTTTAGTCATTATGACCATTAAACGAATTTGGGTTTTCACGTACTTTTAAAGTTCAAGGTTCAAAGAATTGTAATAAATTTGACAACAGTGAATTTATGTGCAAATATAAATTGCAAATGATTTCAAAATATTGATTTAATTTTGTCAAAAGCGGTTAGGAGGACGGTAATTAAAAAATTATGTATATTTATGAATATAACGTTCCATACAAGGAGTTAGATATAGCGTGATTTTATGTATGTATGTATGTAATATTGAATAGGGATCGACCGATATGATTTTTTGTGGCCGATACCGATATCGGCCGATACCGATATTCTTATATCCGATATATCAGCCATAAAATTTTGTCGTAATTTTTTTGCTGTATAAATGAGGATAGAAACCTTCTTTTTGCCACTTTATTGGACCCAAGGTTCAAGACGTCTTTCTTTGACAATTTTTATCGCAAAGAACCTTTACAGATTTATAAAAAAACTTTTAAAAATTAATGGATAAGATTCAGACTTGCTGGAAGATAATTCCAGAGAATCTGAAGTGAGCGACGATGATGCTCCTTTAGCGAAAATCGCCAAAAAATCACACGAGGTAAACCAACAGACTCAGGAATATGTCCCGGGCTCAATTTCTCATAGTTTATTTTGGAATACTTTTGATGAACTTACTGGTATGACGTAGGGTTGTTGATTTTACGAATATTCGAAAATTCGAATGTTCGGATTTTTTGAACATTCGAATTTAAATTCGAATTTTCGAATATTTCGAATTATTCAAAGTTTTGAATTTTTTGAACATTCGAATTTTTCGAATTTTTTGAATTTTGCGAATTATTTGAAATGTTTTAGATCCTAACGTGGTATGAATTATTTTCAGAATAAACTCATTTGCAGAGTTTTGTATTAATTCATAAGTAATTATTATTAATAAAATTTCGTTACACTGTCAAAAACGTTATATTTAAAACGTTTTTGTATCCTTTTTATTCTCATTTTAAAACGTTTTACTAAAAATCCATAGCATTTAGATGGGCGGTTAAGAGAGTAGATGGCTTAATTAAGATGCCTAACCTTGCCGAGTTTTTGCAGAATACTTCGCCGAATTTATTATTTAATTCGTGTCCGACTTTTCACGAATTATGCGTGAGCGTACTTGGAGATGACAGATGGCGTTAATTAATTGGCAAAAAATTAGAAAATTCGAAGCTTCGGAAAATTCAAAAATTCGAAATGTTCAAAAAATTCGTAAATTCGAAAATTCGAAAAGTTCAAAAAATTCAAAAATTCAAAGATTCGAATTTTTTTTGACGATGTTCAAAAAATTCGAATGTTCGAATGTTCAGAAATTCGAAATTCGGTGGAAATCAACAACCCTAGTATGACGACAAATAAATCAGTGTCATATAAGAAATGTACTGATGATATGATGAATAAAATTGATGATGAGATTGAATTGTATAAGAAATTACAAAAAATATCAAGAAATGAAGATCCTTTGACTTGATGGGCGCAAAAAAATGACATTTTTCCATTGATGTACAAAGTTGCAATAATATATTTAGCACTGGCGCCAGGCAGTGTTGCTAGTGAACAGCTATTATCTTCAGCTGGAAATGTTTATGAAAGCGCAAGAAATCGTCTAACTCCGGAAAGAGCAGAAAGTTTAATTTTGTTACATTATAACTTGCCAAAATTTAACTTTAAATATTAATTTGTTTAACCTAGTATGTAACTTTACTTCTACATTTTTAATGACTTTTTTGCTAAATTTTGAATAAGAATAAACTTGATTTGTTTTTTATTTAGTATTTCTGTTTTAATTTCCTTAAAAAATTCCTTAGCAACTGAAGTATTAAGCAATTTATATTTCTTTAGGCCGGTACCGATATAGGCCGATATCGTGGTTTACATATCGGCCGATAACGATATCGGTCAAGAATACCGATATGGCCGATATACCGATACCGATATCGGTATCGGTCGATCTCTAATATTGAATACAATATTCTTACTAATATTATGTGATGAAGAAATATAAAAATAAAGTAATTTTCATAGCCTACTATGTTGTAGAACTTAATTCAATTTAATTTTTTTTAAAGATATTTTAGCTGGGTTGCCAGAAAGATTTATCGGTTCATTAGCAACTACCGGCTCAATAAGTATCAGGAAATTACTATTGATACTAGATACTAGATAAACAATTTTTTAACTAAAGAGCTCTTTATTTTGTCTTGCCACCCAGCATAAGTGTTATTTTTGATAAATTGAATGGTGGAACATGAAAGTTATATATTGTTGAATTAAATTTATATATATACAAAATTAAAAACTGCATTAAATGAGTCAAAATTTATGCATATAGTACGTTCCTGTTACGAGATAGACATAAATTAAAATTGCCAAAATTAATAAATAAATTGACAGATCTGTCAATATAAAAATTAAAATATTATTTTTTTTTGCATGTACTTAAATATTTTATTTATTCTATTTTATGACAGGAAAGTATTATATCAATACATTTAGGCTCATTTAATACAGTTTTTAATACTGAACATATTTTATATTTACATTTTTTTTCTAAAATTAATAGGGAAAATCTATCGCCAATTGAATTTTGGATTTGCCGAACTGAGCTAAACTATAATCCCAAAATAGTTTAAATAAGTAGCTAATATAAAATTCAGGATTAGCTAAAACTTTTTGAGAATCTGGGTGATAAATTTTGATTATTAAGTTTATAAACCTCCTGTAGACAGAAGCGGATTTAAAATATTTCGAGCCCTAGGCAAAATATACATTTCAGGCCCTTATATACATATACAGGGTGGTGACCGCGACTCTCGAACATAGGATTTTAACATTTAAAATAATAATTTTGTAATTTCCTGCTTCCTTCATTATTTTAAGCAAGAAAGCTTCAAATAAAAGTTTTAGGACATACAATTCTGCATCTAATCCAAAAAATTATATATTTCTATTATTTGAATTAAAAGTTTGAATCCGGGCCCTAAAATTTTTGGGCCCTAGGCTATTACCTCTTTAGCCTATGCCAAAGTCCGCCTGTGTTAGTAAAATATAAGTTACAATAATTTATGTTAAAAATTCCTTCTCATATTAATAACAATTGTTAATAAAATCCAGTACATTCTTAATAAAGCCTTGTCTAAGTCTATATCTAAAACAAAAAACTACCTTCACTTCATGTGGAAAATATCAATACGTCTTGTTACAAAATCAGCTTTAACAAAGTTGCCGCCGCATGAAAAAAGTAATTCATTTTATTTTCTTCCAGGTGAACATTTTCTACAACACTCCACCTACACGGCCCCACTATTTCTCTCTATCCTTCTCTATCAATTCTCTTTTCTCCGCTTGCTCTAGCGTGAATCAAGAGCGTGGTTTGGACGGCGTGAGCGCGTGGAATTATTTTAAAACTGCTTATTTCAGGTCACGTAGAACGGAACTCGAAGGAACAGTGCCCGGAGTGCCCGGACCCCGGATTTCGCTGGAGCCGAGCGAACAAGGGCTACGCGAAGCTACAGAGTCGGAAGGATAATGAAGTCAGATGACGAGGGAATTTGCGGTTGTCAAGTTGGCAGTTTGGGGTTTGAAGAGTTTTGCAGGTTTTGAGATGTGACAAAGTTTGAGTGATATGAATCGATGGATTTCGGATAAGTTTGAATTTGTAACGGATTTATTTTACATGGAATATTTGTTTGGAACGTCTGTCTGAACTTTAAAGTTAACTATTTAGTATTATAATTAATTATAATTAGTTAATAACGAATGCCAAATTCACCGTAAAGCAGGGCCTGGACAGCTGTATTAGTTACTCTGTTACGCGATTTTTAATGTCATATCTTGCTGACCCAAATGAACTAAATCAATTTAAATTAATAATGGGAATCATAGTAGGTTGACATTTTTAAACAGATGACATATTTAAATGTTTGACAAACGGTGTTTTATATTTTGACAAGTAAAATTTGTAAATAATAAACATATCTGTAGTCATTATTGCAATCTATATTTAATGGTGAGTAGATATCTTTTATAATTTTATATTTAATTTTATACTATTGTACAATTTTAGGAGTGTCTGGTATCACATTGTAATAGAAAAAAAATTGTGCTTCGTTTTTCTGAATATTGTATTACGAAAAACAATACTGGAAGACAATAATAATAGAAATAATTTAATTATTTAATTGATGTGCCTTATAGTATTACTCTTAAGCACAATGTCGTATGTAGTCTTCATTTTAAAAATTGACAGTATCGATCGATACACATCATCAAACAAATTAAATATTGGGGCTGTTCCACATATTGACCAATGTAAGTAATTAATGCAATATTGTGAAATTTCAAACTGTTATAATTATAAAAATTCTTTTATAGTAAATATAAATTTATTTTTTACAATTTGGGATGAAATATCACATATCTGTCAATAACAACAGTAACAACAACATATAAGAATACAGATACTGAAGAAAGTAGCGAAATGATAAATAAGAATGCATAAGAAGGCGAAAATATACAGTATTCATGTGTTTAATTAATGTTTTAAATATGATGAAATAAAACTAGCTTTTTGTTAATGGTTTGTTTTTGTTGTTTATAATATATTTTTATTTCAATTATTTTCAAATATTTTAGTCATTACGATCACGAGAATGATAAATATGAATCCTATATTATCGGTATTTTTAATAATAATTACTTGGGACAACAAGAGATGTCACCAGTAACTGCGTAACAATCTTTTGTTATAGCTGTCCCTTCTTCTATAGTTACTTGTTCGGTGCCGTAAAGCTAAAGTAGGATTTCGGAAGAAAAGTAGGATATTGAGTAGAACTTCGTTTAGTCCCACTAGTGTATGAAGTTGCCATTTAAATTGTTATATAGTTATGGTTTCTTTTTATAAATAAATATAAAGAATGTTCAATTCAGTTGTGTCACCATTGTTATCTCGAGAACTGTAATGGCCGTTTGCACCACTACCGTTTAAATTCTCGGTTTAACTTACTAGGAGTATCTCCGGAAGTCGCTACCATCATCGGTACATTCAGTGTCAAAAGTTGGTTTTACAAAAAAGACGAATTATTTGAATTTATGAAATAATAAGACGCTGTGTAATTCTTCACGTTTATAAAAATAGTATGTCCAAATATTAATAATTATGTTGGTTTAATAATAAATAAATATATCTGCATAAATACGTATATTGTACATGGTGCGGCGGCCAAATGTTTTCACTGAGACTGTATATTTCATTTTCGCGCCATTCGTTATGTTCTGAATGGGAGTTAAAGGGTTTTCCAGCCACGGTCTTACATTGGTTTGCAATACTTATTTCAATAATATAAAAATATATATATATATATATATATATATATATATATATATATATATATATTAGGTAGGTTCAGATACAATACTTTCGAATATGTATATTTATAATATTTTCCATACTGCACTGTAATAATTTAAACTTTTTTCCTTTCTTGTCATTATTTCTCACGAGTACACTAATCGTCTTTTTCATAATAACGATTTAATATATGACTGAGGATTAAACATCGCAGGCGAAGGACTAGTAGTTGAAATAAATATTAATTGTGAAATATGTGAAACTGTAAGTACAGAGCGCAAATCCGTAAAAGTAACAGAACATAATTTGTTATACAAAACTCGGAATTGAGCTCGTTCAGTGTACATGTTACCATTACCAAAATTTTAAAAATGGTGTCATCGCACAGAAGTTGTGGCGCACAATTTGAATTTTGAAAATTTTCAAATATAAAAATTATGTAATATTAAATACAATATGATTAATTATAAGTATCATTCAAAATAAACTTATTTGTAAAATTTTCTTGCCGGTATTCTGTACCGACTCTATTTTTCTTACCGGTACAGCGTACCGGCTCTATTTTTCTTACCGGTACGGCGTACTTTCACCACTGCTGTACATATGTTCGCCCTTACCAAGGACACCCGCTCTATACAGAATGTATCTGATCACCTGTCTTAGGCTTTTTATCTTGGAACTGTGATATCCTAGAGGTTCAGGAAAAAACTAGCATAACATAAATTTGGTAGTAGTCTCGATTTCCGGAATTTACCGGAAGTAGACTCAGGTTCAGAATTTTAAATGGTAACATTGGACAAGTATTTTAAAAGCAAACAAGTTTTATTAGAAAACATTTTATATAAAAGGTATATTTACAAAATAAACACTAAAGTCTGTTTAAATGTTCGAAGTGCCTTCTACCATGATCGGTATTCATAGCCAGAGCTGGGCAGTAGCTAGCTACTTTTGTAGCTTAGCTACTAGCTTAGCTACATTTACCTTAGCTGTAGCTGTAGCTTAGCTAACTGTGAAAAAATATAGCTGTAGCTTGTAGCTAGCTACTTTTTTTTCTATTAGCTTAAAAATAACAACTGAATCTACTTTTAAAGCTACTTTCTGTAGCTTCAAGCTACTTTCTGTAGCTTCAAGCTACTTTCTGTAGCTTCAAGCTACTTTCTGTAGCTTCAAGCTACTTTTTGTAGCTTCAAGCTACTTTTTTAGCAGAAGGTCAACAAAGTACGCATGCGTACAAGCTAAACCCAGACAAAATAATTATTTGTTGCCGGTTCTAACTGGCTCTAATACGCAAAAATACACAGTATGTGTCAGATGGTATTTGCTATTTTTGATATTTATGTATATAATAGTAAATTAACAGTCATTATAACAAAAGACTCATCATATGACAATAGTAAATTAAATTATTTCACAATAATTTAAAAAAGTAGCTTTAAAATTTAACAGCTACTTTAACGAAAGCTTTTAGCTGTAGCTTAGCTATAATTTACAAAATATAGCGTATAGTTGTAGTTTAGCTACTTTTTTAAAGAATAACTGTAGGTGTAGCTTAGCTACTTTTTTTAAGTAGCTTGCCCAGCTCTGTTCATAGCCAGCTTATTAAGAAGCCGACATGACGTCATTTCAATAATTTGACTATTAAGTCAAGTTATCCATTATTTCACCCATATACTGCTGATACTTTACTATAGAAAATAGCATCCGCTATGAAGGGAGATAGATGTATACATTCATCTCACTAATAGAATTTCGCCGTCGTAATGCGCAGACATGTTTCTATGAGTGTCATAAAGAAATATATCGAAAGGGGCATAAAATAATTAGATACAAGTGCGTACTCAAATATTGTTTCCAAAAAGATATTACTACTCTCAACGAGGTGCAGTAACAGCATGACAAAGAGATAATATTGTCGGTATAACCAACAACCACGTGACGAACAGAAAATCGCTTGTTTTTGAAATAGGAACGTCCGTCAATGGCTATAAAGTCATGGACACTAAGCTATGCTACGCTGTGAAATGCTTGCAAGATCTGTATAAAGCGGCATGCGATTAAAAATATTTTACTATTAGTATTATACGTAATACATGAACTGCTCTGCCAACCAATACTAACTGTAATAGACCAGTGGAATAAATACAATGGACCATATTACTTTCTATAGCGCCTCTGCCGGAAAATTTATGAAATGAAAAAAGCGTGCCAGGATGACAAACTTTTTTTCTATTTTTTCCAATTATGTTGGCAATACTAATGTTTGTGGCGCCATGTGACTCGAACGGTGATGCATATGCGCATGTGCGCATAAATTGTGACAGTTTTATTGTCGCCAGTTTGAAGTTGACATGAAATCTTTAATTTTAAATGTTGCTCTGCTTACTATTCTTGGGAAAGAAATAAAAAAATATTCCCTTATTAATTAATGAATTCAAATTACAATCACAACAAAACGTAAGTTTGAAGTTATCGGCCAGTGACAGATGAGAGAAGAGCAAATTGGCGCTTAAAATTTTCAAATTTTAATATTTATTTTAATATTAATGTATTGATTATTTATATATTATAAGGGCAGAATCCGATAGTAAGAAATGAAATACAACTTGTATAAAAAAATTATCATTCATTTACGTTTAGATAAAATTCTATTTTACTTTAAAAATACAATTTTTTCCATAAGAATACATTGGTTTCATTTTAGCTGTACTTCCTAGCATATGATTGGTGCATTATGAGCATGCGTATTGAGATAGTAATATGGTCTATTCCACCCCTTTGGCATTCTTTCATAATAACGACTTTAGTCCAAGGGCGGATCCACGGGGGGGGGGGGGGCATTTTGCAAAAACCTATCTTAGCACACCAAACACAAACCCCAACTCTCACCCCCAGGGGGTGGGGCGGGGGCAACGTTAAAACCTTAAATGGGAACCCCCATTTTTTATTACAGATTCGTATTCTGCGAAAAAAATGAGTTAATTTTATCTGAAACTTTTTTTTCCAATTCGGAATAGATGGCGCTCTAAACGCAAAAATATGTTTTGACATGATTCTGAAAGAAAAGTAAAAAACGGTCTAATATCACAAGAAATAAACATTGAATCAAATAAAAAAATCAACATAATCACAAGTAGCCACAAGCCTTTCACCGACTAAATGCTTGAAATAAATTTGCAAAACGATTTTATAAAATAATGTTTATTTCTTGTGATATTAGTAGACCGTTTTTTACTTTTATTTCAGAATCATGTCAAAATAATAATTTTTTTGTGAAATAGCCTATTCTGGTTTGATTATAATGATTATTTTTTGACGTTTCTCAAAACCAATGAAATGCTACATTGTATGTCACGTGTCTGCGTTTTAACCAATCCTGTCATTATTATACTGAGAATTATGCTCTTGTGATTATTCCCGTGAATTATCTCTGTAGATGCTTTTTTGTTTGTGACAAATGATAGGTAGTTCTTAAATAATTATTTAAAACTGTCAACGCGTCAAGTAAAATGTATGAAAAAATCGATTTAGTTGTATTTTAGATACTGAAATACACCAACAAATTTTGGAAACAACTTCCAAGAATACATTAATAAGTAATCAATCGAAATGGACTCAGTTAAAAATATTTTAAGTTGGATGAATCGACCTCAACAGCTAAGTCAAAAAATAATCTAATTAAATATAACTCGAGAGTTCGATAAATTAGAAAATAATTTTCCAGTATCTTTCTCAAACTTGTTGCCAGGCAATAGTCACGATAAATTCGGTTGACGCCTATTCGTTCAGGGGAGCCGTGGTTTAGTGGTTAAAGCATCAGCCCGGCAAGCTGAAGGTCCTCGGTTCGAATCCGGGCGTCTCCCGAATTTTTCTGTCATAAAGTTTTCGAAAGATCTGTCAAATTATTTTCAATTTATTCTCACTCTCTTGTTATATTATTTCTGAGAATTATATTATTCTCGAGAATAATCACTGTAGTTTTTGTTTGTTTAAGAAATGTCAGATAGATAATTGTCAAGTAAAAACTTAAAATCATCAATTTGTGAAGCAAAAATCATCTGTTTTTATTTAAATTTACTTAAACATTAATCGAGATTTTGATCTTTTAGAAAAGTTTTATCCTCAACCTTATTGCCTGGTAACAAACTTTCAAAAATCGTATTATTTTTAATTTATTCTCATTCTCTTACATGCAATAAATAATAAATTGTCAAACATGAACAATAGAAGTATATATACAGTGTGTTCATCCAAAACCCGAACATAGGCTTATAACATGTGATATCAGTTTTTTGGTGCGAATTGCTTCCCAATTAATTTTATAGGAAAATACTTCAAACTAAAGTTGTAGAGAATAAAATTATGTATTTTTTAATATAAAATACATTACATTTGTGTATTCCATCACAGCGCAAAACTTAATTAAATATTTGTAATATTCGTAAAAATATAGGCTTCCATGAAAAAATTAAAGCAATTGTCTACTGTGAAAAAATTGACATTAATTTAATACTGGGATATGTTTTTTTGTAACTTTCACCGCTGTAGGTCCATTTTATTATTTCCAGCTTTTTCTCGTGTGAGAAATCGTTAATATTTTAGGTGTTTTTCCTTGTTTGTCTGTGATTCAATATTAACGTCAATATTTTGACATTAGACAATTGTTTTATTTTTCATGGATTTCTATATTTTTCGAATAATACAAATATTTAATTAATTTTTGTGCTCTGATAAAATACACAATTGAAATGTGTTTCATATAAAAATGTCCGTAATTTTATTCTCTACAACTTTCATTTGAAGTATTTTCCTGTAAAATTAATTGGGAAGCAATGCGCACCAAAAAACTGATATTACATGTTATAAGCCTATGTTCGGGTTTTGGATGAACACACTGTATATCTGCCTCCCTTCATAGCGAACGTGGAAAATATAGAATCAGCAGTATATGGATAGTGCGTATATGATTTCACCACATATTTATCCTTTCGGTTTATTACACTTAATTAATTTTAAATGTTTCTTGAATTTCACAAATTTTGGATACAACTTCTTTTTCGGACAAGTTCTTGTTTTGCAATATGTAGTAATTGTAGTTTTAATCCACTTAACATATTTAGAAATTTTGGTACTTAAATCCGGTTTTCCTGTCGCACAACCACTATCTGCGACCCGAGAAGCTAAGCCTACTAACAATCCATTTAAAGTTAGTGGTCCTCCAGAATCGCCCATACATATGCCCCTGTTCATTTTTTGAAAAGTGCAAATCAATGTATTTTCTATAGGTTCTGTTTCGTTAATTATTTTATATGCTTTCTGACATTCTCTCAGTTTTATCACTTTAACTTTAATCTTTTGAAGTATTTGTGGCAAATCTTCAGTAGGGTATAAAGTGTACCCCCAACCAGATACTGTCAACATGGTCCCAGCACGGATTTTATTCGTAAGAATTCTGATTGGCTTGACAAATTGGTTGAAAATGATTTTATTTTTAACTCCTATTAGTGCGATGTCGTGTAATTTATCTTTATTAGTGTAACCTATGTGGAGTATTGCATGTTCGACAGAATATATTTGGCCTTTACCAAATAACTTGGTTGATCCCACTGCAATGCTTAATTGGCTTATTGGATCCCTAAAATTAAATCAAACTTATTTTACTTCTGAGAGAGAGAGAGAGAGAGAGAGAGAGGAGAGAGAGAGAGAGAGGAGAGAGAGAGAGAGAGAGAGAGAGAGAGAGAGAGAGATGTAACTAATCATACTAACAGGTCTATTCTGTAAGCATTCGTTAAGTCATAACGTTTCGTTATTTAATGAAAAATCGTTATTATAACGAAGTTCGTAACAGATCTATTCTGTAAGCATTCGTTAAGTCATAACGTTTCGTTATTTAACGAAAAATCGTTATTATAACGAAATTCGTTTAAATGGTATTCAGTAACTTAAAATTCGTTATTTTATAACAAAATTTATAACGAATTTCGTTAAGATCATCAAGAAAATAACGAATGCAAAAATCATTCGTTACGATATTTTCTCACGTGTCAGGTACGTCATTGTGAATTAAAAAATGGATAATCATCGCGATTTATATAATATAATCTTAAATTATTTGCTTTAAGACGAAATTTGAGAAATTTATATACATATTTACCTTTTTCAATACCGGAAGAAAACTTCCGTAAATTATTTCGATTATCAAGAGAAGCTGGACGAGATTTTTTACATGAATTATTGCCAGTGATGGAACAAAATAGACGATCTACTACAATATCCACTGTTTTAAAAGTAAATAATTTTCAAAATTTTATATGTTTTGTTGGAGATAAAAAACAACATTATTTATTTCTGGTCCTCCAAGTGAATTTAAATCTGCGGCTAATAATTCAAAAGCTTTGCTTACTTGTTTTGAATTTTCTGGAGTATTTTTATTAGTTAAGACTTCATCCGTTTCGAAAAAATCCACATAGGATTTATATTGCTCCCTTGTAGTTTTTCCCGTGCTATGGTTTTTTCCATTTTTTTAATATATTAGGTACTACATAAATAATACAAAGACAAAATGTCAATTGCGATGTGGAACTGAGTCTTAATAAATAAGAAAAATAGGGAAAAAACTTGTCAAAGTTCCACAAAAATGTTTGAACTATTTATAATATTGCGTACTGCAACTTTTATATTTATTATCTGCCGGTTTTATTTATTTTGACAGATTCTCATCTCCTATGGTTGCTATGATAAGAAATAAACACTGTTGTCATTTGAATAAAATAATACACATGATATTATCAAATTATAATAGATATAATTGCCAACATAAATTCATGTGTCAAAAATAATAACGAATTCGTTAAAAAAATTATAACGATTATCTAATAACGAACGATGTTACAGAATAGAAAAATAACGAATATCGTTACAGTGTGATAACAAAATCATATATAACGAAAATCGTTATAATAACGATCTGTTATAAAAATATTTTACAGAATAGGCCTGTAAAACTGGTAGTGTGTTTTAATAATCCAAAAATAATGTAGGACATCGGCTTAAGTTATAGTCTTTTATTGAAGATACGTTGGCAACGTTTCGGCTACGGATGTAGCCATCTTCAGGTCAGAAATAATATAAAACAATTTCAACAATTAGGAAATTGTTGGTCAATATATAATAGAACAATAAACTCACCAGAATACCGGAATACATTGGTGTATGATGAGTGTGAAATTGAGAAGAATGTAGTTAGAAAAGTAGGTATAAGTCAGTTGAGATGGTTTGGGCATGTTGAACGTATGTCGAATGAGAGATTAGTGAAACAGGTATATGTTGGTGAAATTGAGGGTGAAAGATTGCGTGGGCGACCTATGAATAAATGGATGAATATGATAGAAGGATTGTTGCGTGAACGAAAGTTTCCGAGTACGAGGAACAAACGTGCTTGTATGAAAGGAATTATGAATGTGGATGAAGCAAAAGTGGTGTGTCAGGATAGGAACGTTTGGCGAAGATTAATTGCGGAATGAATCTGATGATTTCAGAAAAGCGCAGGGTTTTAGATTTTAGTTTCGTTGTTTAGTAATTTCATTAGAGTGTTTACCTGTAATTGTGTGAAATTCACTTTAAAAAATAAGCGGGACAAGGGACGACACTTCCTACGTTTCTTATCTTTTTAATTCTTTTCTGATCTTACATTGAGTGTTTAACTGCAATTGTGTGGAATTCACTTCCAAAAACAAGCGTAGAGCGACACTCCCTTCCTTTCTTATCTTTTAATTCGTTTTCAGTTATTACGTAGTGTTTAACTGCAATTGTGTGAAATTCACTTTCAAAAACAAGCGCAGGGCGACGCTCCCTCCCTTTCTTATCTTTTTGTTTCATTTTCAGTTACTGCATTGTGTGGTCTTTTCTTGTGCAGACTATCGCTTTCATCTTTTCTAATCTTGTAGATTCGTTGTTAGTTTCGTTATTAGATTCATTGTTAGGAGTAAACGTGAGTAATTTGAGATTTTTTTTTTATGCATACGTTATGTACGTTGAAGAAAGTAAATGAATGGTAAGTGAGAAGGAATTATGTGATTGAAGGTTTGTTGTGTGATAATAATTTCGAGTGTAATAAATGAATGAGTTTATATGGAGTGATCGATGAATGTGGTTGAAGTGAGGGTGGTATGTTTGGATGAAAATGATTGACGATGACTGGTTGTTTGATGGGTGTGATGAGTGAATGTTTTATGAGTGATTTTAGGGTTCGTGCTACCCCATTTGTTGGCATATAGCGTGAAGATATGTATGTATGTATGTAAGTAAAGATGTTAATAACAATAAAAAAAAATTTCTTAAATTATTCCAATCGAAGTTCAGGGTCAACAATGCGAAAAATGAAAAAAGTAGTGTGAAGTTAAAAAAGCAAATAAAAAGAATCTAAATTGCAATGTTGACCCTGAAGAATCTTGGTAGCGACTGACAAGACTCTTCAGGGTCAACATTGCAATTTAGATTATTTTTATTTGTTTTTTTAACTTCACACTACATCCGTAGCCGACACGTTGTCAACTTATCTAAAACTGGTTTCACAATAGTTGTAGTTTATAATGGTATACAAGCACAGATGCCGATATTTTTTACAGTGGGAATAAATTATTTGAGACAGTGTAATATATATATTTTACAATACTTGTGCTGTAAGTTACCAGTTAATGACAAAATTTAAATACAGTAAATGCAACTTTTATTGCACAATTGGTTTCCGTGGTTACATTAGGACTATAATATTTACGTACCACCCGTGAATAGTAAGGAAATACTACAGATCAAGGCCCTGTTTATTTTGACAATTTGACAGCTGTTGTTTTGAAACCTATTCTAAAACGCAAGAAAAGGCCGCTCGTAATGCCAAATAGATGCGTACGAGTCAATGTTATGCGTAGACAGACAATTGTGAAGTGACGATGGAAACTTTTAATATTACGCGCGATTTAATATAAGATTTAATATAAGATAAATAACTAAATGCGAACTTCTTGTAGATATAAAATATATATTTAAGACGTAAAAGAAAGTATAAATTATAAAAATACAAAAGTTATAATTAATATTTAAATTAAGCAAATTATCCGACAATGGAAACAACAATGTAAGAATAAACTATTATTAATGTTACAAAGTTACAAAATTACACGGCAAGACTACATTTTGCACGTACAGACGAGAGCCAAACTTGTCTCGACGAAAGCCAATCTACCACTAACTAATTATTATTGTTTCCATGGGATGACAAAGTGTAAGGGGCTGGTATCATTGCGTTGGTGTAGATAAGCGTTTCCACGCATGAGTTTACATAAAAACCTAGACGGGGTGGGTTATAAAGGTTAACTATATCCGACTAGACGCTTAGTTATTAATTTACACAGATATGTCATCACATCTCGTATAACCAGACGCGACAATTCAGAAAAGCTACAAACTTGATAAATAATGATCTAATGATCTAATAAATTTGATAAACAAAATAAACTCTGTCAAGTCAATTTTAGAAAGATACCTAAGATAACACTTAATTAGTCTGTATCTCTCGAAGCTGAGTTGATAATGAAATATCATAATTTATAAACACAACCAAATTCTGAATTGTCCGTTTTGCTACACTATTTTTCTTTTCTTTCTATTTGTGCAGGTATTGTAAAATATAGTTTATTAAGGTCGAACTATAAATGATTTTTTTATGTCGCGAATGCTTAGGAAACCTCGATCCTACGGGCTTCGATTTTCCAAACTACATTCTTGACCTAAAAAACTGTCACTTACAGTTCATGGTACGTCATATACCTACTATTCACTTACGAGAGAAGACAGTGGGTAGCCGTAATGATAAATTTTTCTGTGATTATACCACCTCCACACTTATGTATGGTACCATTTACTTGGATACTAACTTGATAAGGAAAATCTTCTATATTGGCATCGTGGCCTCCTATTATATAGTTCTCAATATACTCTCCTAAATATGAATCAAAGTGTATTAGAATAGCATTTTCTGTAACAATTTGGAATGAGGTATATTCCAAATATGCTACAGACTATATTTTAGTACGACTAAAATTTTTGTTGAATTTACGCAAAACATAACCAAAAAACTAAATTTTAAATAAAATTATATTTATAATATTTACTAGGGGTATTGATAAGTTCTTAGCCTAACATAGTAAAAGTGACTGTATTTCAAAACTAATTTTTATTTATACAATGTAATCACCTTTTAACTTTATATACGTATCGCAACGCTCACACAGTAATTTTAAGTCTTTCAAGAAAAAAATATTTGTTTTGGTCTGCAAATCACTCCTCCGCTGCACTTATTACTGCTTCATTGAGTGTGTTTCTATTTCTTTGATTGTTCTTTTATTTCTGGATCGTAGTAATGGATCCATGTTTTGTCCATAGTTACAATACGATCTAATATATTCAAAGAATCCTCTTCAAAACGGTAGCAAAGTGACTTGGAAGTTGACATTCTGAGCTGTGTTTGATCAGCATTTGGGGATTCATTTTGCATATAATTTTCTCATACACAAATCATGATGAACGATTTGGAAGACATGGTTGTACGAAATGATTAAAGTCTCTGCTATACATTTTAGTCCCTTTTGTCGATCCTCCAAAATCATGGCATGTACGAGTTCAACATTTTTAGAAATGGACACTGAAAAGAGTCTCCCAACACGGTGATCCTCTTTGATCTCTGTTCTTCCTCTCTTAAATTCAGCAACCTAATTTTTATGGTGCAATATGAAGTGCAATGATCCTTCAATGTATCCAACAAATTTGCGTAAATTTCTTTGCTGGACAACCGTTTCGAAAACAGGTACTTAATCACCGATCGATACACAATTTTATCAAAATTGAGATTTTCATCAGATATGTTATTTTTAAAAATTCACACTGTGGAATCGGCTGAACATTTAATCACCAAAATTTGAGAAACTACAGGGTGATCAAAAGGGATCGTTTTAGTTGGCAATACAATTCCGGAGATCTTTTTATTCCACAGTTGGCACAACGCCAGATAAAGACGGAAATACTATTTGACATGTCTAATAAATACAAATAGGTTATGTCAGAGAGACTGACAGCTAAATAGGATATTGACTTTTTGTGTAAAAGAAATATAACTAAAAACGAATAAGAACTAAATGTACTCAAATTTAGTTTTAAATTCTCAAATGTTATTGTCAACAACTGGAAATGAAACCATGTATCTGGCTCACCAATTTCAAGTAATTTTTTATTGCCAACTGAAACGATTCCTTTTGATATTTGTTGTTATACTAAACATTTTTGGTTTTGTTTATGGAAAATTACCAAGGCTAATTATTTATCAATACCCCTTCGTATATTACACAGGAAAGTAATGAGCTATCGCCGTTTGTTGATGTATTGGCAAGTTGCTATAGTTTCAAATAAAAAGTAAAGCTACATTCACAAATCGAAATTAGTGTTTGTTTTATGTTTTCCATTTTTGTTTTAATAACTTTGTAGACATGTGATCTTATGCAGCCATTCACAAATCAGTATTTAGTTTAGGTTTTAACACAAAAGTTTGCAAACTCCAAACTTATGTTTTAGTTTTACGTTTTATACTTAGGAATAGACCAATAGAACGAAGAGTAGAATGATGTAATGATATATACTTGTCTCTTTCTATCATCCTTCGCATTGATCATAACCTAACTTTGTTTTTATTCGAGTGTCAAAATTAATGAAAATAAAAACAAGATTTTAATACTTACTTTCTTATTATGATAATATTTATCTTGCTCTTCCAAAAAATACGAAAGTAAACAAACAACATATGACAGCATATGTAACTTAGCACATCTGACAGTAGCATTTACTGTATTACCGATCATCTGAGTATAACCGATCTTCTAAAATTTATGGATAGATGATAGATGTCACTACTAACTAAAATCGACAAAAGCAAAACTATTTGTGAATGGCACCTAAAAACATACTAAAACATAAAGCATAAAACAAAAACTAATTTCGATTTGTGAATGTAGCTTAATAGTTAAGTAATTTTACTTACTGAAATCTACTATAGCAAGTTGTATTCCATTTGCCACTTGGTTCATTTAAATCAGTTCAGATAAATTGGACAACTTGCTTAAATGAACTGAATCAAGCAAACTGATGCACTTATTGGGATGAATTACTTCAAAGTAAATTAGAATCAGTAATTCTAGTACTGGAACTAAAGCCAGCGAAGTAATCCAGCGAAATAAATAAGTGATATGGTTCAGAAAATGTAAGTTAGATCTGATCCAAATGGCAAATGGAATACGCCTGCAGAGTACCACACCTAAAAATGAGTAAAATGGTATGATTACATATTTATGTATAAAAAGCAGGTCTATCAAAATATAATTAATACAATAAAATTGGAAACTAAATAGAAATAATTGTTCAAATTGTTATAAAAAATAATTTGAAAATATATTACCTATTGTTGAAGAAATATACAGTGAGCACAAAAACAAAATTGTAATTCCCATGCCTGTGTTTCAATGAATAATTCATTATTTTTAAACATAAAACCTAATTTAAAATAAAAATGTAATCTTTTATTTTAAATTTGAATATAGAAAATTAATCTAATAATTTGAATTGTAATTAAATAAGAAATTATTTTTTAGCGAAATTTTGATAACAGTTTATTCAGGGTCCATTTATCAATACTGGGATCAAATGAGTACGTTAACTCGTCTCACGTGTATACAAAGGCGCAGACTTTTCATTTTTACAAGGGGGCAAAGTAAATAAGGAAAAATATGGATATAATTCAGACTAAATAGTATGTTATTTATTTTATAAACAAATATACATATTTTGATTCTTTTTTGTAAAAAAACCTTTATAAATATTAAAAGTATGTACATATTTCAGTATTTGTTAGAGAAAACAATTCAAACAATAGTTTTTGGCTCACTTCCCAACTTTCTTGTTGGTTGGAAACGCATATGTTACTAACTGATTGTGAATAAACGTTATTTAGAGTTAAAAATGTCATTTTGAAAAAACTTGTCACTTACCTTATTATGTTTGTCTATGATGTGCATTTGCAAATACAACTCCTTTGATTTACGTAATAGTTATTTATGTACCAAGGATAAAAACAGGCGTTTCTGGCCCGTGGTCCCCGATTAACGCGTGGCGCAAAGAGCCGAGGGCTAATAACATGCTCAGGGTCAGAAACGCTAATTTCACTCGTGCTACATACAATATTTTATGCACAACAAAATAACATTTAATTACATGTTCAAAAGATTAAAATATATACAAATGTTATATGTCAAAGTGACATTTTGTAAAATCAAGTATTCACAATAAACCAAAAATTGTCATTTTATTTATGTATCCACAGAAATTATTGTTTTATGGCCCTAGGGCCAAAAATAAGTGTTTCAGTCCACTTTTTGTGCATAAAATAATTATTATATTGATTAACGCAAAAGTAAAAATGTAATTTTCATATTTAATATTGAAAAAAATAATATGTAATACACGTACTCCTTTTTAAAATGAAACACTTTCTTCACTAGTATTACAATATACTATTTTGGAAATATATTCGGAAATATTTGGAATATTTGGAAATATTGGTAATATTGAAAAGCAAACATATAATAACAGCCAAACAAATTTTATGTTGTTTAATATAACAAAATAATACAGTAATAAGACTAAATTGTAAGTAAGGCTATTTATATTTATTTAAAATTATTTGAATCACTATCGGTATGATAAGTTTCAGGAACAGAAACAGAACGTTCTGACTCTCTTCTTATATGTGTTCGAATCTGATTCCCAAATTCGATGAAAGTTTGTCATATGTCAATACAGCTGAGCGTTTCCAGCTACTGTTTTAGTCTTAGACTTTGTCTTTGTCGCTGCGCATAAATACAAAGTTTGTAGACTTCATATTTTCGACATAATCTTTCGTCGCTGTTCTGTAAGAGAGAGTTAGCCGTATTTATCATATGTTATTAGTGTGTGGGGAATATGATAAATATAGACAATAGAATAAAAATAGTAATAATTTCAGCTGTGAAAAAAATAAAAATTACTGGATTAATAGCAACAACAAAACTAACATGTCAAAAATAAATTATTTAGTCGCTGTCATTTTAAAATGTGTTTCTTTTCTTTAATTTTATAAGTATAATTGCAATTCAATCATATTTTAATAATATAAAAATCTATTTTGAAATTTAAATGGCTATATTTGAAATATTCTGGTTTGTTCATTATAACAATGTCTCAATTTTTTAAAATTATTTTGGAATCGTATAAATTAATTGAACTAGTGCTTAATTTTAATAGTAATTACTACGTGGGCAGGGCGAAAAGCCCCTGAAAAATAAAACAGATGGCGCCACAATCGCTAATAATTTTATGACAGAAAAAGTTAATTTTAAATTAAGTTTAAAATTATCATTGTCACTGTACTTGAAAGTTATTCATATGATAAAAATTTACTTCGTGGTATGATTTCCTTTAAAATCAGACATGTGTCTCTACAGACGAAACCCGTTGTCAATACCTATGATATACTCTATTCCCTGTATGAAAACGATTACGTCACAATCGGTATCCATGTGATTCAAGATTTTGTACTTAAAACGTTTACATTGGTATTGGATTGACATTTTTAAAACATAGCCTAAAAATTAAATGTCAAATTAAAATATTTATTACTTTATAAAATTTAATTAATTTATAAAAGACACCAAATAAAATTTATCTTAACTCACGAAAAATATTACCTACCTTATTGAAATATGTAATTTTGTAAAATAAAACTCAAAAGAATATACATTTTTATATGCATTATTATTATATATATAAATAAATAATATATGAAAATACAAAATACAATGCACATTATCTCTTGCACTACAGTTCAATTAATTAAAGGTCCTCGATTCTCTAACTCCAGCGCAAAATAATCATGAAGATGACAAACGCATTTCTGCATTTGATTACCCAACATTTTGTATCAAAAATGTCACAAACTTAGAAATGACAGGCGAGAAAATAACAAAATCATCACCATAGCTCTCTATTTTTATTTTATAAACAAATGTGAACAAAGTAAATATAAATTTTCGTATTTGTAAGAACTGTCATACGTTTTCATTCAAATAATAAATTTGATAGAACGTGAAAAAACATGAAACGTGTGTCTTTACTTATTAAGACATACGTTATGTCATTCGCATAGGTACGAATAATATGATTAAAAAAAGATAGCTATATTTCATCGTATCTATGATAACCTCGTCCACATATGACGTCATCGTTTTGATACAGGGAATGGAGTATACATAGGAATCTTGGGATCAATGCTGCGTTAGACACTATGACAGAAGAATTTGGTTGATGCCTGCATCGTACAGGTGGGTTGTGGTCTAGTGGTTAAGACATCAGCCCGGCAAGCTGAAGGTCCCCGGTTCGAATCCGGGCGTCTCCCAAATTTTTCTGTTATAAAATTAACTTTAAAATCTATCGGTTACATTAAAAATCCATCAGTGACGCCATTATAAATTTGCAATGAATTTAACGGATTAATTTGTCGATGAATAAAAAACCTAACATATTTTTTAACAATTATTAAAAAACAATTGAACATACATTATTGTCATTAATTTAATTCCTAAAAAAATTTCTTGCTTTTACAAATATAGGATACATTTTTTTTTTATGACAAATTCTTAATTTACAATATATTTTAATCGTAGTTTTAATCCATTTTATATATTTAGAAAGTTTCGTATTTACATCCGGTTTTCCTATCGCACAAAATTCCGCGTATCTAGTAGAAACCACGGCTACCAACATACCATTCAAACTAAGTAGTCCCCCAGAATCACCACTACATAGGCCCTTGTTAATTTTTTCTAAAGTGCATATATGTGTGTCCTGTATATTTAAATGATCTTCAACTGTTTGATATGCGGTTTTGCATTCGTCCTGACTTATCACACGAACTTTAAGCTTCTGAAGTGTGTCGGGTACTTCATTCCCCGAGGAAGAAGTGTATCCCCAACCAGATGCAATCAGCATGGTTCCAGCAGGGATGTGTTTCCTGAGTATACTGACTGGTTGGACATATTTGTTGAAAATTATTCTATTTTTCACTCCAATTATCCCAATGTCGTGCAATTGCTTTTCTTGAGTGTATCCCGTATGGGTCATTGCATGTTCGATAGTGTATATTTGACCATTTCCAGATAACTTGCTTGATCCCACAAAAATGTTTAACAGGTGTATTGGATACCTAAAATTTAATAAACTAATTTTATTTCTGAAAGAACAGTTATTTGTGTTCCTGGAACAGAAAGTAGTCTACTGCCGTGTAAGAGCGGCAAGGACACTTTCTGCTCCAGGTGCACACAATATTTTGGCTAAAATGCAGCATCCCAGACCACTTTCTTAAAATTTCCCTCACAACTATATAGTATATTACATAACAAGCATCGAAAATGTAAGATAATGAGCGAGTGTACAAATTGCAAAACGAGGCGAGCAGCGCCGAGTGATTTAAGTACACGAGCACAGTTATCACACTTCCGAGCGAGTTATGTACACTATTTTTCAAACCACAAAATATTTCTAAAAAAGTTTACAAGAGCAATGTTGTTACACAGCTGATTTTGGGGTGAATTACTTCAAAGCAAATTAGAATCGATAATTCTAGAACTTGAAATAATGTCAGCGAAGTAATCCAGCGAAATAAATAAGTGATGTGGCTCAGTAAATACATATAAGTTATATCTGATCCAGATGGCAAATGGCAAATGGAATACGCCTGATGTATCGTAAGCAGAGCTGGGCAAGCTACTTAGAAAAAGTAGCTAAGCTACAGCTAGAGCTATTCTTTAAAAAAGTAGCTAAGCTACAGCTATAAGCTATATTTTGTAAAATATAGCTAAGCTACAGCTAAAAGCTTTCGTTAAAGTAGCTGTTAAATTTTAAAGCTACTTTGTTAAATTATTGTGAAATAATTAAATTTGCCATTGTCATATGATTATTCTTTTGTTATAATGACTGTTAATTTACTATTATGTACATAAATATCAAAAATAGCAAATACCATCTGGCACCTACTGTGTATTTTTGCGTTAGCCAGTTAGAACCGGCAACAAATAATTATTTGGTGTGGGTTTAGCTTGTACGCATGCGTATTTTGTTGACCTTCTGCTTAAAAAGTAGCTTTAATCTACAAAAAGTAGCTTTAAAAGTAGCTAGCTACTGCCCAGCTCTGATCGTAAGTATGTATCATCGTACCCATGGTTACCTGAAAACTGTCTTCCGAATTTCCAAACAGAAAAACTGTTAAAAAATATTTTATTCACAACCAGTTAGTAATTAGTAAGCATCGAAAGTGTAAGATAACGTGCGAGTGTACAAATTGAAAAACGAGGCGCGCAGCGCCGAGTGATTTAAGTACACGAGCACAGTTATCACACTTCCGAGCGAGTTATGTACACTATTTTTCAGACGACCGCAAACTATTTCTAAAAAAGTTTACAAGAGCAATGTTGTTATACAGCTGATGCGTTTTTGTAGGTAAGCGTTGACGTTTGACGTTTGAGGTTAGGTATTGTGATACCAACTGCATTAACCGTAATGTCAAAATATTGAATAATGCAAAAATATTAGTAAATAAGTAATTAATAATTTAAAAAAATAAGATTTATGTGTGCAAATGTGTTGACAAATCTGCCAAAACTTCGATTTAAATAATAATACAAATTCTTTTCTCTTATTTTATTATTTTCTTTCATCGTAATGCCATCTGTTGTCAATCAGTGGAACTTCAACTGATATGTTAGAAGTGTGCGTTATACTAACATATCAGTGTATGTTATTTTCAACTTTCCGTAGTACTCGTAGTTTATGATGTTGTTATGGTTACTTTCATAAGTGGTCGTCTGTCATTTACTTATTACTGATTCTAAAACCTTTTCAGAGATTTGAAGCTTATCGCAAAAGAGAAAAAATGTCATAAATGTATCAAAATGGCAAAGACTGAGATAAGGTATGATTAGGTTAGAAAGAATTATTTTTTATTGCCTGATAATAGAAGGTTACATTTTAGACGCACTGATTTATTTAGTAATTTTTTAGGGAGTTTTGAAATTCACAAAATTTTACCAACCTAAAATTACGTGGGGTCAGCTGTACTGCACTTTTGCCAATATTTCTTCTACGACCATTTTAAAACGCCTAAAAAGAATTTAACATAATTTTTTAGAGGTTTTTGTTTTCTTTTTGGAAATTCGGGCGACAGTTTTCATGTATCCATAGATACGATAATACACTCTTACATTGTCGCTCGGCAACCGGTAAATATCAACTTTCTGGTGTGAACAGACAGTTGGAAAAGTCTATTTTTAGCTCGGTCGCAGAAAATAGTTATTTAAGTACCTACAGCAGAAAGTAGCCTATTGTCGCTCGCGCCAGAAGATTGTTTATCGAGGCGTAGCCGAGGACACTTTTTGCTCTAGGTGCACATAATTTTTTTTTCTACGACTGCTGTGAAAAGTTTATATTTATGCTTTCAGTTGTCATCGTAAAGTTGATGGTTACTGAGTAACAAACAATAAAATACTTTACCGCGCGTCTCCTATAGCAACAAGCGGTAATAGTTATTTTTATAATAAGTGCCGAAAAAGGCTCGTTACGTGCAAGTGCAGAATTGAACGCACGAGGCTTGCCGAGTGCGGAAATCTGCACGAGCACGTAACCTTTTTCGGCACGTGTTATAAACAAAATTTTTCCTACAACTGTGCGATTTAGTAAATCACTAAAATATTATCCAAATTTATAAAATTTTAATGATATTACACGAGAACGATGTTTTACGGCGTTGCTATGGTTTGTTTGTTGATTGCTTGCACATTGTTCTACATTATTTAAAAATATTTTACTAACGTCAAAATAATTTCTTCAAAATCGTCTAGATTGGAATAGTACAGTGAGTGATTCTTCTTTATCATAAATATCTCCAAAGATAATTGAAGCTCCAGATCGTGCTAAGTTGCATCTATTTTCGACAATGACAATCAACCTGCTGCTGGTACTTCTAAAGCCTCCGAAATTGTTGTCAATAATATTACTGTTAATAATTTGAACAGGTACGGAAGAAATCAATGTTTTTTTAGACAATAAAAAAGTTTCCACTTTACATTATGTCAATATAAGCAACTGTAACAACTATGTTAATAGTATACACACACAATAAATATTATGTATTTCACTTACTTAAAACCATTTATCGATATATTTTACTTTGTTCGGTTCTTTTTTTTAGTTGTGTACAGATTAGATATACTGCAATTTAAGGTTATGTTTATAAACGTCAAAATATACTACTGCATATTTACTAGCGCTGGCTCACTGCATCTTCTTCTTCCATAAGCGTCTATAGCCAAAATATGAATTACGCGCTTGGCGCGAAATTTAAATCGCTCTCAAAAAAAACTTTTTTTACAGTTGCGTAATGAAGCACTTTCCGCACTAGTGTTTCTTTGCTTTCGGAAACGCACTTGGTCTGTATTCGTCTACTTTCCATACGTAACCAAGGCAATAATAGTTACGTAATAACAAAGAAATCGCACAGATGTAGGAAAAATACTTTACCGCTCGCTTAGAACAATATAAATTGTTGCTGAAATCTTAAATTATTGAAACAATACTTACAAAATCTAAAATATAGGTTAGATTCATTTTTACAATTTTACAAATATTATACATGAAGTTTGTTGCGTTATGATTGAAGTTGAACCTGAAGACAGCTGGGCAGGAGTGCCAACTTAATGAGGATGAGGGATGTTAAAATTGAAAGTGCAGTTTTTACAGTTTCGTATATTTACCCCGGAACTTGAAATGGTGTTTGATAAATTTAACGATAAATTAGATTCTGTGATATTCTCATTAGAATTTTCAGTTAGTACGCCAATCACTATTATCTGAGATTTTTGAGCACATTTTTTATTTATGTGTGAAAATTTATCACAAACAATGATTGTTGACAACAGAATTTTTTAATTATTTACTTGGATACTGATATCGTCATGGTTACATACAATACAGAAATTGGTGGAACGTGAATTGAACTAGCCCCATATTATTTTTTAAATTTTTTTAGTAAGTAAAGTCGTAGAAAAAATTATGTGTGTGCCTCTAGCGTAAAGTATCTTTATTGCACTCGCTCGCGCTTCAATCACCGAGCACGTGCAATAAAAATTCACTTTACGCTCTTGATACACAAACAACTATTACGACAATTTAAAAACGCTTGAAAAATAATTTAAAATTATTTTTGACAGTTTTTCTGTATAGAAATTCAGGTAATAGTTTCATGTATCGATGGATACGATGATACTCTCATACTTTAATTTGAAATTCTCTTGAAAATATTGACAGTTTTCATGTATCCGTAGATACACTCTTATTTTACTGCTCAACAAGCGGCAAACGTCAACTTTTTGCTTTCAACTGAGAATTGGAAATGTCTATTTTCTAGTCGATCATAGAAAGTAGTTATTTTTCAAACTAGAGGCGAAAACGATATTTTCCTTATTCGAGTAAGTTTTCTTCGCGAGTATAGCGACATAGTGAGTCATTCGAACGAGAATGGAAAAGCGGTTGCCTCTCGTATTAGACACAACATTTTTGTCACGACATGCTACAAATAAGATTAGTTCGAACTTTAATTACTCTCGACGAAAAATCTAGTAGGTATAATAAAGATAATATTTTATTTATTTGAATCAAAATTGTATTTTTCAATAAAATAAAAAAAATGAAAGTATAGTAAATATAATTTTTTATTGTAAAATAAAAATTTGAGATTTCTGCGCACGTCGTGAAAAAATATTTTCTTATACGATTGTACATAAAGTACATACTTTAAATACAGAGTTGGGCAGTAGCTAGCTACTTTTGTAGCTTAGCTACGATTACCTTAGCTGTAGCTGTAGCTTAGCTAAATGGGAAAAAATATAGTTGTAGCTTGTAGCGAGCTATTTTCTATTAGCTTAAAAATATTGTTATAACAACTGAAGCTACTTTTAAAGCTACTTTTTGTAGCCCAAAGCTACTTTTTGTAGCTTAAAGCTACCACTGTTCATTATGAAATACCTATTAATTTTTGTTTTGTATTTGAATTGTACCTTCTTTATTGTTTTCTATAACTGTAGGATAACAAGTTATTATATAGGTTAAAATCTATTAACATATTTTATTTTTCACTTGTTCTTAACCTATCCTACTTTTGTATTAAATATTAGATGAACTAAACATTGACTGTTTAGGAGTCTTCTGTTAATGTGACTGTTAATTTATTCCGATATAAATAAGAATTATAGCATAACAAATTAACAGTACATTTGTCCATTTGCGATTTTTTATATTTATTAACAGTCATTATAACAAAAGACTGATCAACTGATCATATGACAATGGCAAATTTAATCATTCACAATAATTGAAAAAAGTAGCTTTAAAATTTAACAGCTACTTTAATGAAAGCTTTTAGCTGTAGCTTAGCTATATTTTACAAAATGTAGCTTACAGCTGTAGCTCAGCTACTTTTTTAAAGAATAGCTGTAGCTGTAGCTTAGCTACTTTTTTTAAGTAGCTTGCCCAGCTCTGTTTACATATACTTTACAATTCGTAAAAAATAACTTTTCACAAAAGCGTTAAGAATTATTAGTTTTAATGAAAGCAGTAGAATGTCAGATAATCATGTCAATTTGATGACTAATGGAATATGTAAATAAATCTTACTTACAAGATGCAGTGGGCAGCTGTTAATATAAATTTTTCTGTGATAATAGCACCTCCACAATTATGACCAAAAGTAGTATTTACGAGTAATTTGATACTAACTTGATAAGGAAAATCCTTTATATCAGCTTCGTAGCCCCCTATTATGTAGTCAGAAACACTGAATCCTAAATATGAATCAAAACGTATTAGTAACTACTATGTCGAAGAAGAATTTGTTTGTAGTCCAAAATTAATGTAACACTTTTTATTGTATCAAGAAAGTATAAATAAAAATTAATCATCACGCCTTCTACCCAATACTGGGTGTGCCGTTCAAATATTTATACTCTCTTAAGTGGAATTAGTAAAAATCTACTAATTTATAGTGAATATTCACTTTTTGAAAATGTCCAATGTATACCACTAGTAAATAGTAGTTATTCACTTTTTCAATTAGTGAAACTTGTCACATTTTTAATTAGTGAATTTTTTACTAATAAAAAAGTAAAATTCACCAAATGAAAATGTGATTTATTTACTAATGAAATAGTGAAAATTCTACTATTGAAAAAGTAAATTTTCTACAAATCAAAAAAGTAAAACTCGTTTTAATGAATATTTAATAATAATTTATTGAAAACGTAAAAATTCACTACATTTATAAGTTAAAGAAAATTAAATTACAAACTGCTTCTATTTTTTGTCTTATTCGGTGTCCATATCATCGCTATTGTATATAAAACAAAAATAATTGACATATTTCCAAATTTCTAACCTTAAATAATTTACGTCAGTAGTGATATTGAAAAAGAAAAAAACATTGGAGTTAATTTATATTCAGAATTAATGTGGACATGTAACATAGTTGAAATGTGACAATAATACGGAAATTATACAACAACAACAATCTTCTCAATGTTCTATACAGGAACCAAGTACACACACGCGTAAAACTTATACTGTTGACACGGTGGCGCCACTGAATCGCTTGAGGACTACTAATTCGATAGTAGCTTTGGAGCTTATCACCATTTTAATTAGTAGAAAACAACCGATTAAAAAGTGAAGCTATTACCTTACTAAAATTTTAGTAGATTCAATCTTAAACTACTAATTTTTATGTAGTTTTCATACTTACTATTTCAATTAGTGAATATTCTACTAATTCAACTTAAGAGAGTACTTAAAATCTTATTAGCTACTAACTTTTAGCGCGTCTGGTACTCTTCAATACATTTCAAATTAATAATGAAAATTAATGACACATTTACTAATTTACCAGTCGTACAGCACATGTGGGTAAAAGCAGTCTATTATTTTCATATTCTTGTTCAAAATAAATTATTAACAGGCAAATTCATAAAGCGAATTAGCGCTAACACCATTTTTATTTCGTTTTTAACTCTCTTTTCAATGTACTAAACAGGTTTATTTTAACTTGAGTTAAAAAGATAGTTAATTAGCATTAAGTTTAGTTCATTAACATTATGTTTAGTTCATTTCTTTAATCTGTTTCAATTTCATGCTATTCAACAGAGTTATAGATAATATTAAAAACGTGTTATCACTAATCCGTGTTATGAATCTGCCTGTAAATGAATAATTAGCAATTGACATTCCCTTTGATAAATTTCATCCCCTCGCCATTGTTATAATACAGTCTTTAAAAAATATTGTAGGTCAAAGTCAAGAGCTTAAATAGATATTTTAAGGTTTGAAACAATTGATCATGAATTTGACAGATCAATGACAATTCGAAATTATCTATCATAGCTGTATTCCATTTGCCACTTTTTTCACTTAAATCAGTTTAGATTAATTCGACACATGACAAAATGAACTAAATTAAGTGAACTGATGCACTTATTGGAGTGAATTACTTCAAAGTAAATTAGAGTCAGTAATTCTTGTATTCTAAATAAAGTCTGGGAAGTAATCCAGCGAAATAAATAAGTAATTTGGTTCAGCAAATGTAAGTTAGATCTGATCCAAATGGCAAATGGAATACGGTGCATGTAAATATGAAATAATGAAAAATAATTATTTTTAATATATGAATCGATAGTAAATATACCTATTATTCAATATTTTTATATAAGGTTTGTATTTCAACGCCATTTATTTTTAAATTAGTATTTAAATTTTACACCTTTTGTATGATTTTATTAAGTTTGATCAGGATGGACGATGTTAGTCCTTCTTTATAAAATTTTCAGTATAGTTTATTATTGCGTTGCCAAGTTACTATGATATCAAATAAAATGTAATTGTCAAGTCATTACCGAGATCTGTTATAGCAGAGTACCACACTTGAAGATGAATAAAAATGGGGTAACTATATATTTATTTATTAATAAACTAATGAAGTTTACAGCAGAGTTATTGAAATATAATTATTATTATTATAAAATTCAGAACTGAATAGAAATAGTTATTGAAATCGTTAAATACATAACATTTGAAAATATATTACCTGTTGTTGAAGAAATGTATATCGAACACAAAAACATAATTACAATTGCCATGGCTGTGTGACAAAGAATAATTGATTATTATTAATCACAAAACCCAATTTCAATTAAAAATCTAATCTTGTGTTTGAATTTTGAGTATTGAAAATTAATCTAATAACTTGGATTTCAATTAATATTATAATTACAAATGAGAATTTTTTCCTTGCGAAATTTTGATAATGGTGGGTTAAAGTGACATAACTCGTCCGCCCTAAGTGAAAGAATTTGGTTTTAATAAGTGACAGCAAATTAATTAATTACGAGCTCTGTAGTTTATAATATTTATTTCTACTGTACACTTGCAGATATATTTTTCATATTTCCATCCTGAAGAGTATATTGAATCCAATAATTTAAAATTGGTATAATATTTTGTATGTGTTACTATAAAAAAGTATATTTGTAAAAATATTAAAGTATAGATAAAATTATACTTTATCTACCGTTGATGTTAAAGTATTTCTTTATCTACAGAAAATGAACGCATAAAGCCTACTTTTAATATGAAGTACAAAATAAATATAATTACATTTAAAAACTTTTAATATATATAATAATATATCATCACGCCTTCTACCCATTACTGGGTGTGGCACTCTGCTAAAGCAGATCTCGGTAAGTGATATATTTTGCGCGTGAAGTGCGATTACCAGTCGTCAAATCACGGCCCCCAAACATGTTAGTGGTGGAGGAGCCACAGGGATAGCTTTTTCAAATTATGAAAATTTGTCGCCTGTGGGAATCGAACCAGGGACCTCAGGATCCACAGGCCGACTTCATACCACTGTGCTAGCCATTCCATTAAAAACTTTTAAATATGATATATAAAAAAATGTGGCTTTTGCCGCCCAGGGCGGTCTCCAATTTGCCACCCATTCTATGTCAATTAAATGGTGGTTTTTATAAATTAAATAAATAAATTATGGGGTGGCTAGCTCAGTGGTATGAAGTCGGCCTGTGGATCTTGAGAACCCTGGTTCGATTCCCACAGGCGACAAACAATTTTCATATTTTCAAAAGCTATCCCTGTGGCTCCTCCACCACTAACATATTTGGGGGCCGTGATTTGACGACTGGTAACCGTACTTCACGCGTAATGATATATCACTTACCGAGATCTGCTTCGGCAGAGTGCCACACCCAGTAATGGGTAGAAGGCGAGAAGATGATAATATAAAAAAATAAATATAAAATAAATATATCATCATGAATATGCAGTAGTATATTTTGACCTTTATAAACATAACCTTAAATTGAAGTATATCTAATCTGTAGACAATTAATAAAAAGAACCGAACAAAGTAAAATGTATCGATAAATGGTTTTATTTAAAGAGTAAGTGAAATACATAATATTTATTGTTTGTGTATATTATTAACACAGTTGTTACAGTTGCTTATATTGACATAATGTAAAGTGGAAACTTTTATACTGTCTAAAGAAACATTGATTTCTTCCGTACCTGTTCATATTATTAACAGTAATATTATTGACAACAATTTCGGAGGCTTTAGAAGTACCAGAAGCAGGTTGATTGTCATTGTCGAAAATAGATCCAACATAGCATGATCTGGGGCTTCAATTATCTTTGGAGACGATTTTGAAGAAATTATCTTGAAGTTAGTGAAATATTTTTAAATAACGTAGAACAATGTGCAAGCAATCAACAAACAAACCATAGCAACGCCGTAAAACATCGTTCTCGTGTAATATCATTAGAATAATATCAATTTTGATAATATTTTAGTGATTTACTAAATCGCACAGTTGTAGGAAAAATGTTGTTTATAACACGTGCCGAAGAAGGTTACGTGCTCGTGCAGATTTCTGCACTTGCACGTAACAAACCTTTTTCGGCACTTGTTATAAAAATAACTATTACATTTTGTTAAACTACAACCGTCAACGTTGAACTGACCAAATTTTTTTGTCACTTCATCACCATGAAGTTCGCAATAGTAACCTAAAATATCAGTTTGAACATAGCTAGTTTAGTGTAAAAATTACGTCATTCTATTCACTGCTGTTCCTTTCTGAGCAATCTATAAATTATAATTACAAATTTCTATTCTATTTTATTTCATTCCTCATTCTATTTTATTCTATGCAATCTATAAATCAGGCTATAGATTTCAAATCAAAGCAACATGGTACTATTATTTTTTTTATTAGTAAGACAACTAGCCAGTTTTGTTTGTTATAAACAGATTTATGTCAATAAATATATATCCTGATTAAATTTGAGAGCCGTCCGTCGGACGTTGAAGAAGCTGCTGAGAACGAAATTTAATTTATTTTGACGGAAAAATCAAGAATTAAGTACGAATGAGCTTATACATATTTATGCGAATGGTGTGAAAAGAAGAAAATCATCAATGAAGCAAATGAGAAGATGCTGTTAGCATATTTCTAAAATTTGTCGAAACGTTATAAACCTTCAAGTCTTTGGGCCTATTATTCAAGAGGAAATCAGACGAAAATAAATAGCTACAAAAAATTTGGGAGGAGATAATTTGCAGATGGAAGCTTCAACTAGTAATCAAAGAAGTTTCAAAATTACAAATTCAACTTAATTATCATATGGAATATATATGTTTTTCAATGTAAAAAAATTATAAATAATAATAATTTTTGTATGGGGTAGCTAGCTCAGTGGTATCAAGTCGGCCAGTGGATCCTAAGAACCCTGGTTCGATCCCCACGGCCGACAAAACATTTTCATCAATTTAAAAATTATCCCTGTGGTTATTTAACATTGCTGTCAAACATTAGATTTAATACTTTTCATTTAACTAATCCTTAAAATTTAAATAAAAGTTTGCAAAGGGATTAATCATTGGAAAATGTTTTTTAAAATTTGTAAATATCGTCCAACGACTCCCCTTCCAATGTCTTCACGATTCCCCAACGGGTCGCCACCCACAGTATGAAATCCACTGTTTTAATCAATGATTCAAGTCTAAATTGACATCAACGAAGGTTGCTATAATTCAAACAAAATAACCCACTCATTACAACATACAACAAACTTCCATTAATAAGCTCATTTTTCTTCTATTTACACTTTCCATTCTCCTTCCCAAAGCCCATTAATTTTTAACACATGGGTTTCTGTAGCCACACATAACACATTCACAGAGCAGGCAGGCGTAGACATATATCAAACCGCGGTGGCCACGACTGTCTCTATTTCAGCAGCAGCGGTTCCAAGTCCGGTGCTTAATCCGGATCTCGAACATGCTAGCATTCCCTGGAATTTATAACTCTTCCGGGACGTCTGAGTGTGATGTGAAGCTGTATGGAGAGGTAGAATGAAATCATACTTGGGTTTAGATACTGTTTTTCTCTGTTTCGGTATTAGAACAACATAGTCTCGCACTCATATTGTTGCTACAGGGTGATCAAAAGGAATTGTTATAGTTGGCAAAACAATTCCAGAGATCTTTTTATTCCACAGTTGGCACCACAGATCATAATATACTACTATAGATAAGAAACTGCCATGTTACGCACTGGGACTGTATTTTGCGCCATCTGAGTAGTGGAAGTCTAACTAAAGGCATGTATATAGGCAACCCGATATGCATAGTTAGGTAGCTTGTAATTTTTATTATTTTATATTTACTGAAACTACATAAAATAAAAATACATTATTACAATATAAATATTTATTAAAACATTCTCCTGTATACAATTTATTTATAATTTGAACTGTTTCAATTGCAGTTTTATCCAACTTTTAACTTGAAAATCTATTATGACTTCCTCATGTAAATATTATTTATTATATGATCACTTACGTACAAGTAGCAATGCAGTTTTTTACACAGCAATTGATATTAGTTGATGACATTATTTATATGAAATTATTTCACAAATAAAAATTAATGTGACGTTTGACAGATTAAAAAATTTGAAATATATTTACAAATGACAACTACAGGAACAATCTAGTAACCAATGATTGCCGATATTGTAGTTCTCTAAAATGGATGTCCTCATACAAGGACTATTAGCGCCATTCCTTAGGTGGAAGTCTAACTATAAACACAGTCCCATGGTTACCTATGTAACTTTCCGCTGCCTGGTTGGCACAACGTCAGATAAAGGCGGAAATGCTATTTGACATTTCTAATAAATACATATAGGTTATGTCAGGAGTCTGACAGCTAATAGAGTTTTGACTTTTTAAGTAATAGAAATACTTTAGAAATAAATGTAATAATAAATGTATTCAAATTTAAATTTTAAATGTCACTGTCAACAACAGGAAATGAATTTATGTATCAGGCTTACCAATTTCAAGTAGTTTTTTTTATCGCCAACTGTAACAATTCCTTTTGATCAATCTATAGAATGAGCTTCATTCTTAAACGATTTATGGTGATATATTGTTATCATAGATTGGTATAACTGTACTAAATATACAAAATATCTAGGCAACGGACAAAATCAATCGCAAATCACTTTCACCAACTTAAGTATTCTACAATAAAAAATATTCCTTGATAGGAAACGCCAATTATTTTATAAAGAAATTATGTAAAGGAAAGAACAGAAAAAATAGTATAAAACACTGGTTACGGAAGGCAATTCTAGTATTCGTTCGTTCGTCCACTCGTCGCTGAGCGGCTCGGGTCCGAATATTGAACTCATGCTAGAATAGGTTCCCTTCTGTTACTTGTATTTTAATATACTATTTTGTTTTCTTTTAAGTTGAGAAAAAAAACCACTTTAAACATATGTTTTAAGAATGAAATTAGCGTTTAAATTTAATTATTTTATTACGCTACTCTGTACAATGGAATGTTTGATAAAGATTGATTTCAGACACATTCTGCTATTCATTAGGGTCGTTGATTTCCACCTAAATTTAAATTTCTGAACGTTCGAACATTCGAATATTTTGAACTTCGTCAGACAAACTTCGAAGCTCGAACTTTCGAAATTTTGAAGCTTCGAATTTATGAATTTTCGAATTTTTCGAAGCTTCGAATTGTCGAATTTTTTGCCACTGAATTAACGCCATCTGTCATCTCCAAACACGCTCACGCATAATTCGCGAAAAGTCGACCACGAATAATAAACTCGGCCAAGTATCCTGCAAAACTCTGCAAGGTTGGGCGTCTTAATTAAGCCATCTATTCTCTTACCGCCCATCTAAATGGTATGGACTTTTAGTAAAACGTTAGTAGATTATGTTGAAAAATAAAATATGTTTTGACCAAATAAATCATTTCTTTTTTCATTTTTCAAGGACTTTTCACCCTGCCCTCGTACAGTAATTATTTTGATAGTTTTGAAAGATAAAACGTCAAATATTTGTTTATTTTTGTTTTAATTCCATGGCTATCGTAGTTTTGAGGCAATTTTCGTCATTTTCAAATCTAATTTGTGCTGTTATACAGTATGTAAAATTAATTTTATGTACTGATTTAACTACAAAATTTTATTTCCTAGAAGGATTATTTCAAGTTTTTTTTCTTAAAATAATTAGGGAAGTAAGAAATTACATTATGATTTTATATGTTAAATCCCTATGTTCACCATTCCTAAGCACCACCCGATATTGTACTTTTTTATCAGTTCAAATGTTTAAAAAAAATTATTATCCGTCAAAAATATGTAAGAATATGTACAGTAAAGATTATGGCTCAGTGGTATCAAGTCGGCCTGTGGATCTTAAGAACCCTCATTCGATCCCACAGCTGACAAAACATTTTCACTAATTTAAAATTACCCCTGTGGCTTCCCCACCACTAACATCTTTGGGGGCCGTGATTTGACGACTGGTAACCGCACTTCACGCGCATAAATATATCACTTACCGAGATCTGCTTCAGCAGAGTGCCACATCCAGTAATGGGTAAAAGGCGTGATGATATTTTATTTCATGATTACACAAATCAGAAAATAAAAAAAAACAATAAATTTTAATCATTTAAAATTAGGAAATTTGCATAAAAGTATTTAAATATTGCAGAAGTCTATCTTTAAGATAGCAGGGTTTCGTCATTAATTAAAACAATATAAAACCAAATTAATTCTGAACAAATGACTAAAATTTGAATATTCAATTTCAGTGAATACACTCTTTAATTAATTTTGCTGCCTGCCGTCTGTCTACGCCTGCGAAAAAATAACCGTTTATTTACAAATAAAGACGCATACAAATCTTATTCAAATTTTGGTAGAAGTACAAACAAAACATTCGAATTTGATTTGTTTACTTTCGTGGCTTTGGAAAACATTTCAGCTGGAAGATAAATGACAGTTTCATTGAAAACCGCTTAAATCTTAAATCTGTTTCAAAGGATATTTATACTAACTCTTTTCTGATATGATTCTGTCTAGACCACAACAACTACGTGCAAATAAATATATGCTTCTACAATGCACAGTGGTATCGTGTCGGCCTGTGGATCCTGCGAACCCTGGTTCGATTCCCACTGCCGATAAACATTTTCACCACATTATACCTAGCTAGCTCAGTGGTATGAAGTCGACCTGTGGATCCTGAGAACCCTGGTTCGATTCCCACAGGCGACAAACAATTTTCATAATTTCAAAACCTACCCCTGTGGCTCCTCCACCACTGTGATTTGACGACTGGTAACCGCACTTCACGCGCAAAATATATCACTTACTGAGATCTGCTTCGGCAGAGTGCCACACCCAGTAATGGGTAAAAGGCGTGATGATATATTTATATTTTATTTATTTATTTATATTTATTCTTGAAGAAAGAAAATGACTGATAAGTAATAGGAATGATGTGATTGAAGGTTTGTTGTGTGATAATGATTTCGAGTGTAATAAATGAATGAGTTTATATGGAGTGATCTATGAATGTGGTTGAAGTGAGGGTGGTTTGTTTGGATGCAAATGTTTGACGAGGACTGATTGTGTGATGAGTGTTATGAGTGAATGTTTTATGAGTTATTTTAGGGTTCGTCCTACCCCATTTGTTGGGATATAGCGTGAAGATATGTATGTAAGTATGCAGAGCTGGGCAGTAGCTAGCTACTTTTGTAGCTTAGCTACTAGCTTAGCTACATTTACCTTAGCTGTAGTTGTAGTTTAGCTAACTGTGAAAAACTATAGCTGTAGCTTCTAGCTAGCTACTTTTTTTTCTATTAGTTTAAAAAATAACAACTGGAGCTACTTTTAAAGCTAATTTTTATAGCTTAAAGCTACTTTTTAAGCAGAAGGTCAACAAAGTACGCATGCGTACAAGCTAAACCCACACAAAATAATTATTTGTTGCCGGTTCTAACTGGCTCTACGCAAAAATACACAGTAGGTGCCAGATGGTATTTGCTATTTTTTATATTTATGTACATAATAGAAAATTAACAGTTATTATAACAAAAGACTGATCATATGACAATGGCAAATTTAATTATTTCACAATAATTTAAAAAAGTAGCTTTAAAATTTAACAGCTACTTTAACGAAAGCTTTTAGCTGTAGGTTAGCTATATTTTACAAAATATAGCTTATAGCTGTAGCTTAGCTACTTTTTTAAGTAGCTTGCCCAGCTCTGTATGTATGTACGTAATACCTAGTCTTGTGGCTCCCCCACCACTTCGGCAGAGTGCCACACCCAGTAATGGGTACAAGACGTGATGATATATTTATTTATTACAATACTTACTCAAACATTTTATGAAATAAAATTGTTCCATAATGTAGGATATACGAATATAGTTTAGCGGCAACGTGTCGACCTGTGGTTTTGAGAACCTGAGTTCGATTCCCGCAGGCGACAAATTCTATATTAAAATTACTCCTATGGCTTCCCTACCACTAATATCTTTCGGGGTCGTGATTTAACGGCCGGTAAAACAATTTTGATTGGCTAACAATTTTTACAAATTGGAGGAGTATTTCAATTGGAAATGTGAATCCTTTAAGAAAACTGTTAAATTTACTCTGTATTTATACCGGGTGGTGCTTGATAAGGGTGAAAATAGGGATTTAACATGTAAAATTTTATTATTTTTTGAAATAAAAGTACATGAATGCGATATAGAAAAAATAGTATACACTTTTTTTAAATGTACTATTAATTTTTAATAAAGAAGTGTTTATTATTATAAAAAAATAATAATTGCAATAATTTTCCATGATCTAACAGCTAAAGTGATAGATTTATAATGAGGGATTCAAGTGGTAGAGGTTTTTAATATATATTTATTAAAATAAGTTCTTGACCGTACATCATATTTAATACAATATAAAATCATACCATAAATGATATCTTTATTGCTGAAATATGAAAGTTAAAGTTCAATAATTTAAAACGCTCATTGCAATTACGTAGTTGCATTAAGCCAATCACAGAGCTTTGTCTGAAACGTTTGTCGGTGCTCAATTTTACTGAGAGGAAGACGAAGAAGAAATAAGCATTCAGCATTCTACGATTCTACCAATGACGTATAATACTAGACGAATTATGCCGTATTCAAGTCAATGCAAACGCCGTTGTTATCCGTCTAGTTATGTTTTGTCTGAGGATTCTACTGACAACGACACACGGTACGTGAAGTTACGTGTTATTTATATCTGTCTTATCTGTCTCTCTTTAAGCTAAGATGCAACTACGTCAATGTGAGAATATTGAACTTTATAGTCGTTGAATTTAGAAAAAAATACTGCCCCCGGATCATGTAAATGTGAAAACGATATTGCGTTCTCACTTAAGTGAAAACGGTATTCGTTATTCAATTGATCACGTAAAATTAGTCACTCACTACGTTTTCAACTTCAGACTACGTTTTTCTCTAAACGATATCGTATTCTTAGAACCTTTTTATTTTTATGTCAAAAAACTTTGACAAGTAAAAATCGCCAATATTTAATAAACATAAATAGTAAAAATAATTATTATTTAACTTATTATATCAATATTATGTAGATAATATTTATTCATATAAAACAATTCTTAGCTCTTTCTACATAATGCTCTCTATTTTTCCTCCGCCAGTTTTTGATAGTTCTCTTTTTTAAAGCGCTGCTTTGCTTTTAGCCCTCTGCTTATAATCTGACCAAGCCTATAAAATCACATGAATTCATTTTTTTATATAATAATTGTCAAATTGCAATTATACTTTCTGCCACTATTGAACAACCTTTATTCCACTGCCCAGCGCATTTAAGCGTTTGGTCAAGTCGCTCCACAGTTCATTAATTTTGGCCCATCCTTAAACTGCTTAATACGTCGTTGTATCATTTCCTTATTTATTTCAAAATATGATATAAAGGTTTCCTATATATCAGCTTTTCGTGCCATTCTTGAAATTTTATTGTCCTGTAATATTAATTACTATAAATTTTATGAAAACATTAATCGTCAAATATTTTCATATAAAAAATTAACATATTTCATTATTTATAATTGATTTACCTTGATTTTTTTACCTGTGTCGAGTGCAAACGTCAAACTTCATTAAATTGTGACATAGTAAGCACTGAGTAAAAATGGAAAAAAAAGAAAAGAATTTTGACATAAAGAACGACTTATAGAAATATAAATGAATTAAACAAAGATGTGAATAGTGAGTAACGTTTTCACCAACAATGAACATTGCATTTAGAAATGACAATTTAACTAACGCAAAACAATATCGTTTTCGCTATTCATTTTTACATAATCGCAATTGACACGAGTCACTACTATTCACTTCTAGTCATTTTTACATGATCCCACCCCTGAATCGAATAAGTAAATAAAAAAATAGTTATTTTTATAACAAGTGCCGAAAAAGGCTTGTGCGATTTAGAAAATCACTAAAATATTGTCAAAATTTATAAAATCTTAAGCTACATTCACAAATTGAAATTAGTTTTTGTTTTATGTTTTCCATTTTTGTTTTAACAACCTTGTAGACACGTTATCTTATGCAGCCATTCACAAAACAGTATTTAGTTTTGGTTTTGATACAAAAGTTTGTAAACTCCAAACTTATGTTTTAGTTTTACGTTTTATACTTAGGAATAGACCAATAGGACGAAGCGTAGAATGATGTAGTGATATATACTTGTCTCTTTCTATCATCCTTCGCATAGACGATAACCTAAGTTTGTTTTTATTCGAGTGTCAAAATGAATGAAAACAAAAACAAGATTTTAACACCTACTTTCTTATTATGACAATATTTACCTTGCTCTTCCAAAAAATACGAAAGTAAACAAACAACATATGACAGCATGTGTAACTTAGCACATCTGACAGTTGTATTACCGATCTTCTAAAATTTATGATAGATGTCACTACTAACTAAAATCGACAAAAGCAAAACTATTTGTGAATGGCATCTAAAAGCACAGTAAAACATAAAGCATAAAACAAAAACTAATTTCGATTTGTGAATGTAGCTTTAATGATATTACACGAGAACCATTTTTTACGGCGTTGCTATGGTTTGTTTGTTGATTGCTTGCACATTGTTCTACGTTATTTAAAAATATTTCACTAATTTCAAGACAGTTTCTTCAAAATGGGCTAGATTGGAATACTACAGTGAGTGATTCTTCTTTATCATAAACACCTCCAAAGATAATTGAAGCCCCAGATCATCCTATGTTGAATCTATTTTCGACAATGACAATCAACCTGCTGCTGGTACTTCTAAAGCCTCCGAAATTGTTGTCAATAATATTACTGTTAATAATATGACAAGTTACGGAAGAAATCAATGTTTCTTTAGACAGTACAAAAGTTTCCACTTCATATTATGTCAATATAAGCAACTGTAACAACTGTGTTAATAATATACGCAAACAATAAATATTATGTATTTCACTTACTCTTAAAATAAAACCATTTATTGATATATTTTACTTTGTTCGGTTCTTTTTATTAATTGTGTATAGATTAGATATACTGCAATTTAAGGTTATGTTTATAAACGTCAAAATATACAACTGCGTATTTACTAGCGCTGGCTCACTGCAGCTTCTTCTTCCATAAGCGTCTGTGGCCAAAATATGAATTCAGCGCTCGGCGCGAAATTTAAATCGCCCTCAATACAACTTTTTTTGACAGTTGCATATCAAATTACTTTCCGCACTCGTGTTTCATTGCTTACAGAAACGCACTTGGTCTGCATTTGTCTCCTTTCCACTCGTAACCAAGGCAATAATAGTTACGTAATAACAAAGAAATCGCACAGTTTTAGGAAAAATAGGTTTCCATTTATAATAAGCAAGTTGCACCACGTATTTTTAGAACTACTGGTCGAAAAACATTTTTGTTAATAATTTTGTAATTGTAATAAACGGCAGTTGCGTTTATTACTATAAAAGTTGACTTTGTATTTGAATTGATTTAAAAGTAAATTAAAAGGTTGACGGTTAGTTTTTCAGTTGTCAGTGGAAAATTCCACAATTTTTAGAATTCTAGTTTTGTTCAGTTGGAAGCCTAATCAGCGGATGTCAATAAGTTTGTGCCAAACATCTAGTTTCTTATGCGAGAGTAGTGCCCAGTTAGCGTTATTTTGAGAACCACTGTCCCAACCCTTAGTAATAAAATGTTCGAACCATGGGCAGTGCAACCACTTGCATTTTGGCTTTCCGTGTGAAATGGTCAAAGAGATTACACAGTTTAAGGGCCTCTCTCGATCGCATATTTATTTTGTGAAGTTTATTGTTCTGAGTTCATGTAAGTAGATTTTAGTTATGTAATGAGAATTGTTGATTGCATATGTTTGTAGTAATCTGGGATATTGAATTGATTGTGTATTTAGTGAGTAAGTGATACCTTGGTTTATATAGCGTCAAGTATTCAGTTCGTAAATATCTTTGATTTATATAATTTATTTTGACTCGTTATTTGTTATTAAATATTATATAATTTTGTTATTGTTGAGTACGTGTTTGATTTTGCACACGAGCATATTCCTGCCATTTTGATCATCGGTCCCATTTTAATTACTTTTCGGAATAGAGTTAAATATTCCGTGGTGGCAGCATTTACGCTACTCTTGATTATTCATTTAATCAAGTAAATTCTTTCGTATGTCAGTTACCTCTTAGTACCAAGTACAAGGTGCCTGTTACATAATGCGCTTAGAAAATGACATTTATTTACTAATTTACTAATAACATCATTGAACAGGCTGTATACATATTTGCAGGAGAGAGAACATACAGGAAGCTACATTGAACATCCTGTATAATTTCGTAAATGTCATTCTGTTTTTTGTGAATGTTGCCGATCGCTATATGCTAATTAAATTTATAATATATAATAATAGTGTTGACGAGGACTGGTTACATGGGCGTCCACAGACATTTTTCCAAGGGGGGGCGAGTCGCAAGAAACTCTCAGATATACATAAATTTGTAAAATATTTTTTTACAAAACATAAATACAAATACACATAACAAATGCATAAAAAAATATTTAAATTGGTGAAATAAATTACTAGTCTTTATCGTCTGGGTGTGAAGAGGAAGGACAATTTTCGAATGATTTAATAAACTTAGATTACTCAATCGTTACGATAGGGAACATGTCGCTAGCTGGTTATAAGAATACTGCTGAAAATTCAGTTTCAGCTTGAATACTTATACAGTGTGGTGACCACGACTCTCGAACATAGGACTTTAACATGTAATATCATATTGTTTTAATTTTCTAATTATTTAAAAGAAAAAAGCTTCAAATAAAAGTTTTAGGGCATAAAATACGAAATTAATTTTGCATTCTTTGTATCGGCACAAACTAGATCTGAAAATAACTAAAATTGTCTCAAAACCATCGATAGCTATGAAATTGACACAAAATTAATCAAATGTTTGACATTCAATCTGTCAAAACTGTCAGAACAGATTCTTTATTTATTATTTCATTTATTTTGACAAATAAAACGGCAAACATTTGTTTAATTTTGTTTAAATTTCATGCCTATCGATAGTTTTGAGGCAATTTTCTTCATTTTCAAATCTAATTTGTGTCGTTACAAAGTATGCCAAATTAATTTTGTGTATTGGTTCAGTTGCAGAATTTTATGTCCTACTACTTTTATTTGAAGCTTTTTTGATTAAAATATTTAAGGAGGCAGGAAATTACAAAATTATAGTTTTACACGTTAAAGTCCTATGTTCGAGAGTCGCGGTTACTGCCCTCGTTAATATCCAGGGGGGGCCCTCCTTGCCCCCCTCTGCGGACGCCCATGGCTGGTTATTTAATTAATCTGATGAGTGAATGTTTTGTGAATGATTCTGGGGTTCGTGCTACTCCATTTGATGGGTTATGGTGTGATGTTTTTTATGTATATATGTGTGTATAAATGTCAAATTTGTTATTTTTTCATAACAAGAATAAAATAATTTCGAGGAATCGTAAACAATAATGATTAAATATATCAAACATATATTCCTTCAGAACTCTCACCTTCATATGTTATTCCCGCTAAATAAAACAACACTCGACCCGAATCCGAAAAACCCGGAGAAGTTCTCCAGCGTTTTTTTTAACACAAGATCGATCAAGTAGCTGTGGCTCGTGAAACGAATGCAATTCACCTGGAAATAAAAACTTGAACAAAAGACGCGAAAAAATAAAAGAAAGTCATTATTTGGCGGCGGGTTTCTGCTTTTCTTTTCATTTTTATTTCTGTGACAGCTCTGTCTGCTTTTGTTTCTGGTTGAGTCTCTCGAGGACTGTAGATACGCGAAACATTATTTTAACGCTAAATCACATTAGTCTTTTGTTATTTCTAGACTTAGAGCTACAGCCAACTATAAATAGAATTTCTAAAATTGGATTTCTGCTAGTTTTTTTTCTTTTGCTATATTCAGATGGAGAGTTAATTTTTCAAATTCGAGTGCTCTCTACTCTTTTACCGATTTGCGTTCGCCGTTTTGTAATCTTTTTACAGAGCTTTCAGTAATATGTTTGGCAATTGAGATTGAAACGTTTAGAGTTGAATTACGATTTGTTTGCTCGATTTAAAGTAATTGAACATTCAAAGCTTTTTCAGTAAATATTATATCCAATATACGAGTACATTTTGTAGCACATATTTAAGTTTTTCTTTTTTTTTTTGTTTTTAATTCAATGTACGTACTTTTACACCAAAATCTTTAAGCTGACAGAACGCACATTTCACGAATTTATATCATCACATTCGATTGAAAAGGCACATAATAGTATATTACGTACCGTGAACTGTAAGTGACAGTTATTATAAAAAAATAGCTTAGTAACCTCAATCCGGAAATGATTTTTTTGGTCGCCAATATTTAGAAAATCTCGACTCTATGGGCCTCGAATGCACAACTACATTCTTGACCTAAAAATCACTTACAGTTAGATGTTAGCAAGCTATTGTTTACAATACTAGCACAAATAGAAGGAAAAGGAAAATAGGTTTCAAAATTAACAGCTGTCAAATTGTTGTCAAAATAAACAGGACCTTGACATGTAATATTTATTTACTATTCACGGTAGATAGTAAGTAAATATTATAGTCCTGATATAACCATGGAAACCACTGGGAAATCAACAGTTTTTAGGTCAAGAATGTAGTTTGAGAAAACGAGGCCCATAGTGTCGAGATTCCCTAAACATTCGCGACCTAAAAAATCATTTACAGTTAGAGGTTAGTAAGCTATGTTTTACAATACCTGCACAAATAGAAGGAAAAGGTTTCGTAATTAACAGCTGTCAAATTGTTGTCGAAATAAATCGGACCTTGATCTATAATATGTACTTACTGTCCACGGTTGATGGTAAATAAATATTATAGTCCTGTTGTAACCATGGAAATCAATATTGTAATAAAAGTCCTACTTACTGTGTTTAAATTTTGTCTTTAATAAGTAACTTACAGTACAAGTATTGCAAAAATTGATTTTTTTTGGCCTCCTGAACTGTAAACATAACAATCACACATCGTTGACGTATTTATGTAGCTAGAGCAGAAATTAGTCTATTGCTGCTCGAGTACAGAGATTGTTGATCGAGGTGTAGACAAAAGCAACAGCCATGCAAGAGCAGCAAGGACAGTTTCTGCTCGAGGTGCACACAATAGTTTTTCAATGACCATTTAAAAACCCTTGAAAGCTAATTTAACAGTAGTTTTTCTGTTCTCAGTTTTCATGTATCCACGGATACACTCGTACTTCACTGTTCGACGAGCTACAAAATCTTACTGCCGTTTGATCAGCGGTAAATATCAACTTTCTGCATTCAACGGACAGTTGAAAATATCTAGTTACTGCTCGTTGTAGAAAAAGTACTTTTCCTACAACTGTGCGATTTCTTTGTTATTACGTAACTATAATTGCCTTGGTTACGTATGGAAAGTAGATGAATGCGGACCAAGTGCGTTTCCGAAAGCAAAGAAACACTAGTGCGGAAAGTGCTTAATTACGCAACTGTAAAAAAAGTTTTTTTGAGAGCGATTTAAATTTCGCGCTAAGCGCGTAATTCATATTTTGGCCACAGACGCTTATGGTAGAAGAAGATGCAGTGAGCCAGCGCTAGTAAATATGCAGTAGTATATTTTGACGTTTACAAAAATAACCTTAAATTGCAGTATATCTAATCTGTACACAACTAATAAAAAGAACCGAACAAAGTAAAATATACCGATAAATGGTTTTTTAAGTAAGTGAAATACATAATATTTATTGTGTGTATATTATTAACACAGTTGTTACAGTTGCTTATATTGACATAATGTAGTGTTTTATATTCCATAAAACACTCTAAACAATTTTTAACTTTGCAAACACTTCATGATCTACCGTATTTTGAGAAACTATAACATATATAACTGAATCAACGTTAAATGTTACGACCTATCTTCTTCGATACCTATAATGGGGGATTCAAGTGATAGAGGTTTTTAATATATATATTTATTAAAATAAGTTCTTGACCGTACATCATATTTAATACAATATAAAATCATACCGTAAATGATATCTTTATTGCTGAAATATGAAAGTTAAAGTTGAATAATTTAAAACGCTCATTGCAATTACGTAGTTGCATTAAGCCAATCACAGAGCTTTGTCTGAAACGTTTGTCGGTGCTCAATTTTACTGAGAGGAGGACGAAGAAGAAATAAGCATTCAGCATTCTACGATTCTACCAATGACGTATAATACTAGACGAATTATGCCGTATTCAAGTCAATGCAAACGCCGTTGTTATCTGTCTAGTTATGTTTTGTCTGAGGATTCTACTGACAACGACACACGTTACATGAAGTTACGTGTTATTTATCTCTGTCTTATCTGTCTCTCTTTAAACTAAGATGCAACTACGTCACATTCGTTTGTTTCGAAAGTTTAAATATTTTTATCATGCTTAATAAAAGTTTTAAAAAAATAAAAAAAATTTGGGTAGGTATAATAATTTTATTTCGTAGATTAATATATAAAAAATTCAAAAAAGTCTTGAAAGGCCCATTATGAATTGTGGATAAAATTTTGTATTACACTTGTGATTTATTGGTATATAAAACACTTGTATAATAAATAACAATTATAATAAAAATTAATTAAAAATGACAACCTACGTGTAAACGTTCAATAATTCTTCCATTCTTAAGTCAAATAAAATACAATTACAAAAATAGGTTTTTCTTTGTAGAACAAAACCATGATGATAAAAATACGTAAAGCTGCTAATTGCAATTCCAACCTCAAATTTATTTCCCAAACAAACAATTGCAGTATTTTTGCACAAATCACAATATTTGCTAAAATAATCAGAACCATAGTCAACACTACAAATGATAGAGGAAATTAATATAGCTGTTTAATTCAGCCGCGCGTATAACTCGGTTTATTTATACAGCAAACTCGGTTCACCACTAGTATTATTGCGTGTCGTATCTCTCTGACACAAATGGCAAATCTGAGGGGTTAATCAAATTCATTCTTGTGTCTTGTACGACGTGGGAGAGAGGTTTAATTCAGGGTTGATTTGAACCCTGGTTTGTAATCCGGGGTTGAATCTTTATCAGAATATTCACACCTTATAATTTATGTATATGTTGGTATTTAGGAGTTCTGTAATAAATTTGGATTATTACTTCAAGTGGAATTTGTTTTATTTGCAATGTTTAACCATAAGTAATAGTACCAACTATACGAGTACTTTCTGATTTTATCGATTCATATTTGTTTTGTATTTTATAGCTTAGCAAACTGAATGGTCAATTGCATTTTTTCATTATTTTTGTTATGTGAGGATATAAATAAAATAATAGTTAGTGCCGAAAAAGGATCGTTACGTGCAAGTGCAGAATTTAAAAATCTGCACGACCACGTAACCTTTTTCGGCACGTGTTATAAACAACATTTTTTCTACAACTGTGCGATTTAGTAAATCACTAAAATATTATCAAAATTTATATAATTCTAATGATATTACACGAGCACGATGTTTTACGACGTTGCTATGGTTTGTTTGTTAATTGCTTGCACATTGTTCTACGTTATTTAAAAATATTTCACTAACTTCAAGATAATTTCTTCAAAATCATCCAGATTGGAATATTACAGTGAGTGGTTCTTCTTTATCATAAACACCTCCAAAGATAATTGAAGCTCCGGATCATGCTATGTTGCATCTATTTTCGACAATGACAATCAACCTGCTGCTGGTACTTCTAAAGCCTCCGAAATTGTTGTCAATAATATTACTGTTAATAATATGAACAGCTACGGAAGAAACCAATGTTTCTTTAGACAGTACAAAAGTTTCCACTTTACATTATGTCAATATAACCAACTGTAACAACTGTGTTAATAATATACACAAACAATAAATATTATGTATTTTACTTACTCTTTAAATAAAACCATTTATCGGTACATTTTACTTTGTTCGGTTCTTTTTATTAGTTGTCTACAGATTAGATATACCTACTGCAATTTAAAAAATTATTGGTCATAGTGGAATTTATTAATTTTTTTTTCATACTATTGAAAATAAATAGCAGTTGTTGGAACATAAAGAAATTGAAAAAAAAATAAATTATTTGAGTTAAATGAAATATATTCTTTGCCAAAAAAAAAAAGAAATTAGAGATAAGTACCGCGAGCTTAGTTTTTGCCTGTTTTAAACAGTGTATTTGAGTGTTTTAGCTTTATTTAATATGTTAAATCTGTGCTCTTAATACATCCAAAAACAGAATTTGTGGTACCAACTATAGAGATAAAAGATTATAGAGAAACAAAAATCAAGGACTTCAAATTAAAAATTAAACAATTAAAATAGAAGTTAATCTTAAGAAAATATAAGAATAATTCATAAAGAAAATAAATATTTTAATTATATTAATTTGGAATATTTTAATTATATTAATTTATGGAAGAAATGGTACAGGAAATAGTTATTGAAGGAGAGAAAGTGGGATTAAAACTAAACGCAAATAAAACAAAAATAATGAGATATGGAAAACAAACACAACAAGAAATGATAAAAATAGGAGGAATAGAATTTGAAGAAGTAGACAAATATAAATATTTAAGTGTCATGATTACGAACAAGGGAGACAGAGAAACAGAATTAAAAGAAAAATTATTTACAACTAATAAAGCATATCACATGCACAAAAAGCTATTAAAAAGTAAATTGCTAACAAGAACGACAAAAATGAAAATTTACAAAACAATAATAAAGCCAGTATTGATTTATGATGCAGAAACATTAACAATAACAAAAAAAGAAGAAGAACAACTAAGAATAATAGAGAGAAAAATATTAAGGGATATACTAGGCCCAATTAAAGTGGACACAAATGAGTACCGGGCACGAATGAACTATGAATTATTACAAGAAATAGATGGGGAAGACATAGTAAAAACAATTAAGCAGCAAAGAGTAAAATGGTTAGGCCACATATGGAAAGCTGGAACAGAAGAAATAGCACCCTGGATCAAAGAGAAGAGGAAGACCAAGGTCAACATGGCTCAAGGAAGTAAAGGAGGACCTTCAAAACGTTGGAATTACAAATTGGAAGACGAAAACAAATGATAGGAAACTATGGAGAAGCATAAATAAGATGATATGAAAAGGAAATTAAGGGATTGATCCTCCCTAAAACGTAAAGGATCTAGAGAGCTCTATGAGCGGCGCAACCCCACTTGGGGTGTTAAGCCACCATATATATATATATATATATATATATATATATATATATATATATATATATATATATATATATATATATATATATATATATTAATTTGAAAATGTTATATTTAATCAATATTCTGCGTTTTGCATTACTATTGTCCTGCACATCATTTCTAATCGAGTAAGCAAAGCCAAATATGATTTTATTCCAAATTTTCTCTCTATTTTGTTATGTATCATATACAGCAACGATCCCACGACTCTTTCATTTCTCTGTATATTCAATTCGATTTCATCAATTGTTTAGTATTTATTTTTAAAATACTACTTAAAATATTTTTATAGTTATTATACGAGTAGAAACAATTATATAAAATGCAGCTTTCAGCGCATCATTGATAAAATATCTCGTTATTTTGAACAGCAAACATTGCATGTCTCTGGTATCCCGCATCGCCCGATATCCCGTTATCCTGCGATCGTTCAATATCGATTCACGGCTTCGGTTCGGTGTTTGTGTTGGCTCAGAGGGATTTACCGCTACTTTACCGCTACGGGGACACAAGTCTGTAGCTGTTTGTTTGTGATTTGTGAAACTTTGCTACTGTAAGCAGGCCTTAATGAAATTTTTTGTTGAATATTTCTTTTGTAGTTACAAAAAATGCATTAATGAAGACTTTGAAAGTGAATTAATTAAATTGTAAAAGATAAAATTGAGGAGAATTAGCAAAAACTTTATTTAGCTTAAATAAGTAGAATCGAGTCGGTCTGTGGATTTGGGAACACGGGTTCGATTCCCACAGTCGACAAACAATTTTCACCGCATTAAAACTACTCCTACAATTTTTATATACGATAAGTTATGTTAAGGTAGTACTAGTGTGTCGGTAGCGCCATCGGTTGTCGAGTGGCGAAACTGATGCTCAAAAAATTGAATAATAGAAGTGTTTTATACCTATTATGATTTGAATATCATGAATTGTTAACAGGTTGTTGGTCTAGTGAATTTTCAAATACCATACTACCATGTGGTGATGCCATTATAAATTGGGATTCTTAATTTTTCGTTAAAACCAAGGCTTAGCATTGCTATATATCCATTACTAAACGATAGAAAACTTTCTCCTTCTGATACAATATACATGGATAGTTCTAGAACATCATACTAGTTTTTCAAATGAAACTGCAAAATTTTAGAGGTACACAAAGCAAATATGTGCGATTCTGAGTGATGATTGCTATAAGCCCCGTATATAAGAACTCAACTTTACAAGCGAATATATTTGTTCACAGACGATAAATGTGTTTCATATTTTAACAGGATGCGTATGACTATCCAATGTTTACGTAAGCCAAATTTCATTCGGATCTGCAAAATTTTTTTTCACGCTAGTACTACCTTAAGAATTATATAAAAATATAAATACACGCAAGTCTATATACCATTTTATAGTTCATTTACATATCATAATATAACATCAGTGGCGTAGCTACCAAGGGGCTAGGCGGTGCCGTACCCCAGGTCCCCCAAGCTCAGGTGGCCCCTGGCCGTTGGCCAGCATACCTCTAACTTTAGCTGTCCTCACAAATTTTCTCCGACCTCCAAAATTATAATAAGAAACTCAATTGTCGTCATAAATCGCATATTGTGTGTGAGAGCGCGTGAATCATTCAAGTGCATTGCCAGTGAAACTGCAATTAAATATGGTATAGATTCCAATTTGAAGAAAAACGGCAAAGGAAAGTTAGAAAACATTTTGATGAACTAGCTTCTGACAACCGATTTAGAAACAAGGAAGAATTATTTAAAGTTACCATATTCAATAAAGTTCTAGACACAATAATAGCTCATTCTGTTAAATATTGATTTACTAACACCAACATTTTTACTTCATGTAGATGATGCAAATTTATTTAAAAAAATTTCGCTTCAATTTCTTAATATTTATCACTTACTTTTATTTGAATTGACTCAGGCATGGACTGTTCACCAGTTATGTAAGGAAACAATGACCAAATATGGAGTGCTAGAATGCGATCTTACGGAAGTATTTACATCAATATTGTTATTTTATACAATTCCTGTGACTACTGCATCAGCTGAAAGATAATTTACAAATTAAAAATAATAAAAAACTATTTAAGAAATAGTGTAGGGCAAGTTCGACTCCGAGATTTAGCGCTAATAGCAATAGAAAACAAGGCCGTATAAAGCCTTGATTTGTCCGATGTCATTGATAGTTTTGCGAAAACTAAGGCTGGGAAGAGATTGTAAACAGAATTTTTTTTTAATATCACCTAATTTAGGCAGGTAACTGTAATGCGACCTTATATAATAAACCATACATACATACATACATATCTTCACGCTATATCCCAACAAATGGAGTAGCACGAACCCTAAAATCACTCATAAAACATTCACTCATCACACCCATCAAACAACCAGCCATCGTCAAACATTTTCATCCAAACATACCACCCTCACTTCAACCACTTTCATAGATCACTCCATATAAACTCATTCATTTATTACACTCGAAATTATTATCACACAACAAACCTTCAATCACATCATTCCTTTTCACTTACCATTCATTTTCTTTCTTCAACGTACATAACGAATGCATAAAAAATCTCAAATTACTCACGTTTACTCCTAACAACGAATCTAATAACGAAACTAACAACGAATCTACAAGATTAGAAAAGATGAAAGCGATAGTCTGCACTTATATATGAAAGAAAAGACCACACAATGCAGTAACTGAAAATGAAACAAAAAGATAAGAAAGGGAGGGAACGTCGCCCTGCGCTTGTTTTTGAAAGTGAATTTCGCACAATTGCAGTTAAACACTACGTAATAAGAAATGAAATTTAATTTCTTATGCTATGCTATGATCTTTCGGGAATCCTCTATCATTATCAGAATCTCTCTGATAATTGTTTGTTTATATGTGTCAAATATTTATATAATTTTAATTTATTATTCGGATTTTACTTTTTCGTCTACTCATTTTCTTGATTTCTTTTTTAACAGCAGCTACTATCATAAGATCGCCATCATCCATTTTTGAGCACGATCAAAATTATAACTGTGATTATTTTTTGACGTTTCTCAAAACCAATGAAATGTTTCATTGTATGTCACGTGTCTGCGTTTTAACCAATTCTGTCATTATTATATTGAGAATAAAGCTCTAGTGATTATTCCCGGGAATAATATCTGTAGGTGCTTTTTTGTTTGTGACAAATGATAGGTAGTTTTCAAATAATTATTTAAAACTGTTAACGTGTCAAGTAAAATATGTGAAAAAAATCGATTTAATTCCATTTCAGATACAGAAATACACCCACAAATTTTGGAAACAACTTCCAAGAATACATTAATAAGTAATCAATCGATATGGACCCAGTCCAAAATCTTTTAAGTTGGATGAATCGACCTCTACAGCTAAGTCAAAAAATAATCTAATTAAATATAACACGAGAGTTGGATAAATTAGAAAATAATTCTTCAGTATTTTTCTCAAACTTGTTGCCATTTGGCAATAGCCACACAAACCCTACGGGCTTTCGAGACTGGCAACAAGTTTTCGAAAGATCTGTCAAATTATTTTAAATTTATTCTCACTATCTTGTTATATTATTACTGAAAATAACACTGACTGCGATAATGAACTAAATAAATAAATAAATATATCATCACGCCTTCTACCCATTACTGGGTGTGGCACTCTGCTGAAGCAGATCTCGGTAAGTGATATATTTTGCGCGTGAAGTGCGGTTACCAGTCGTCAAATCACGGCCCCCAAACATGTTAGTGGTGGAGGAGCCACAGGGATAGCTTTTTCAAATTATGAAAATTTGTCGCCTGTGGGAATCGAACCAGGGACCTCAGGATCCACAGGCCGACTTCATAACCACTGAGCTAGCCATCCCATAATAATGAACTAACACTTTAAATATAGTTGGGTATAATTTTTATGCAAAAAACATAAAAAAATTTGAATCTATAAAACCTTGAAAATCTCTTATTATTATGTTACGGTATGTAAACTATAAATCCCATTTTATTTTATGATATGCTAAGTTATGTAAACTCTGAATCCAGCTGTATTCGATTCAATGAAAAATGTGTTAATTAAAACAAAAAAATACCATGCATTAAGAATTTTCCACAAATTGCCAATCATGCTGAAAAATCCTGAAAATTTCCATAAATCCGTAAACCAACATTACTAACTGTACAGAGCCGTTAAAAGAGTAAATAACTGAAAATCTCAATTTCAATTGCAAACCAAACAAAGCTCATTGAAATTCAATCAATTACTAGCATTTGTTTCTAGCGAAACACCACAACTCTTTGACAAATGAACATCGCAATCGCCATCGCGGTTGCCATGGCCAAAGCGCACTGTGAACAGAATACAGCAGCAAACTGCAGAAACTTACTGCGTTTGTAACTTGCAACTATTCTCATTTATAATGAGATAGGGAATGAAAATGCAATCAACACAACATGGGCGTAGAATACGGGGGTGCAAGGGACACGCCTACTTTTAACAGGAAATTAACCAATCAATTTCTATTTAACCACGAGGGGAGGTCGTGCGAATTATTGGAAATTTCTTTCGCTTTAATGTTGGTAATTGGGCTTATTTATTTTTTGTGTTGCTTTGGAAAAGAAATAAGACGGACTGTAAAAATGTCTACAAGATGGATTTCTTAGGTTGATCGTATTTTTTTAACGATAAGAAAAGTTAAAATATCATTATGCTGCATATAACATACAGTGGTAAGATAAAATAAATAAATATATCATCACGCCTTCTACCCATTACTGGGTGTAGCACTCTGCAGAAGCAGATCTCGGTAAGTGATATATTTTGCGCCTGAAGTGTGGTTACCAGCCGTCAAATCACGGCTCTCAAAGATGTTAGTGGTGGGGGAGCCACAAGGGTAGAATTTGAAATGGTGAAAATTGTTTGTCGTCTGTAGGAGTCGAACCAAGGCTCTCAGGATCCAAAGGCCGACTTGATACCACTGAGCCACCTACCCCACACACACATTTAAGTAAGATAAGGCGCAAATATTGTTAGTTTTGGCCTGATTAATTTTAGAATCAAATATAAGTTCATTTTTAAAAATATAAGTCGCAACGCCGTATTTTTTCTCCTGTGAAAAATAAAAGTGGTAGGTAAAATTCTTAAATAAATATATCATCGAGCTTTTTCCTATTATTGGGTGTGGCACTCTGCCGTAGCAGACCTCGGTAAGTGATATATTATTTATGCGCGTGAGGTGCGGTTACCAAACGTCAAATCACGCTCCCAAAGATGTTAGTGGAAGAGGAGCCACAGGGGTAATTTTAATGTAGTGACAATTGTTTGTCGGCTGTGTGAATAGAACCCGGGTTCTCAAATCCACAGTCCGACTCGATACCATTAAGCCACCTACCAATTCTTCTTCGTATTATTTTTAATAAAAACGACGGGAAAAAAATCTCCTTTATATGATGTCACTGTCTAATTTTCCTAAATTTAGAATATATTTTTCATGAGGTGATATCACGTCTTTATTTATATTCCTGCAACGAGAAAAATATTTGGAAATTATCTACGGTTTGGACAAATTACTCAGTAATAATATAACAAGAGAGTGAGAATAAATTGAAAATAATTTGACAGATCTTTGGAAAACTTGTTATCAGGCAATAGTCACGACAGCCCGTAGGGCTTGAGTGGCTATTGTCAAACGTCAACCAGTTTGAGAAAGATACTGGAGAATTATTTTCTAATTTACCGAACTCTCTAGTTATATTTAATTAGATTATTTTTTAACTTAGCTGTTGAGGTCGATTCATCCAACTTAAAAGATTTTGAACCGGGTCCATATCGATTGATTAGTAATGTATTCTTGGAAGTTGTTTTCAAAATTTGTTAGTGTATTTTTGAATCTAACATGGAAGTATATCGATTTTTTTCACACATTTTAGTTGACGTGTTGACAGTTTTAAATAATTATTTGACAACTATCTATCATTTGTCACAAACAAAAGCACCTACAGAGATTATTCCCGGGAATAATCACAAGAGCCTTATTCTCTGTATAATAATGACAGGATTGGTTAAACCGCCAACATTCAATGAATCTTTTTATTGGTTGTGAGAAACATCAAAAATTAAACAATGAGAAAATTACTTTTAACACTACTACTATAAAATGTAATTTTTAACATTTTAACCAACCGTTAGAAAGCCTATTTTTAATAGTATTCGTTCAAAAAATGTTTAAAAGTAGAAAAAAAAATAGATTTCTAAATGTTAATTTCATTATTGTGTCGCTTGTGTAAAAAATGTAAAAAGCATTGTGGTCATCAAAGGTTTCAGTCGCAGCATATTTGTTAAACAGACAGATTCAATTAATTATATTTTTAATTTTTGTACACATTTGTTTAGTATACAAAATTATTGTCTGTGTATATCAACAAATACAGACCTGAATAATTATTTGCATTCAAAATTGAAAATGAATTGACCTTGTTATTAATTTTTCTCATATAAAACGCAAATTATGAGGATAAAAATAGAACGTTAAATAATGAATATTACAATGATATAGAGGGTCATATGCAAATACATTATTTACTGAATATTTTATCATTTATTCTAGTACATTGCGGTACAAGCCGAATGTCCGCGACCATCATGTGGATTGACTTCTCATTTCTTACAATATTTATTGAATTTATGTCGTTGTTAAACCAGTTAGTTTGTGCTGAATTGCTTGAAAATTGAAAAATACCATATTACCTATAGAGTCCATTTTAGTTTAGAAAATAGCAGATATTATTGCGGACGCAACCCGTTTCACACGCAGCAATTTATTTAGTTTAAAATTTGGCGCGATATGAATCACATTTTGATTTAGAATTTCCAGAGCAGTAAGATGACCTTTATAAACATTATTCGCCTTTATTCTCAGCCCACTTCGGATTAGAATACTCGTTGTTTTATTTTTTTATTTTTAATAGCTTTGTTTGTTTCGCTAGGGCTAGTTAGTTTAACTCTTCGATAAACTGTCAAATGGGTTTCTGAAACAATATATTGGTATTTAACTGGCCGTTAAGTTAACGCGGCAAATTGGTCCAGTTAAATTATATGACGCATGCGTAGTTGTTTCATAAATTGAAAATAACGGCTGACAGTGACAGTGCTCATCTTTCCTAACCTTGTTTTAAAAACCAATTCGTTAAGCCGCTGTGTTAGTTTCGTTCGGCTTTGTTGGTGATTGAAAAAAAGTTTAAAAACACAATTATTACTAAAATCTATTATTTTGAGAACTTCAAAAATTCCTTCGAACATACTTTTAACTTCAGTGCTTGTGTGATTTGACCTATTTATCAAAACTTGTTAGTATTCAGCTTCAAGAATACTCGAATTCTAGTTCATCGTCATATGAAGAACTATTTGACATTGTGGAGGCTGTGCAGAAAGTCAGAGTTTTTAGAGAAAGACGTAATCCCTTCAAGATCTATAGTGATGCGGAATTTAGAGACAGATATCGTTTCTACAAGAATAACAAGTTATGTGCCCTGTCTGATTTTGCGAATTAAATTCTTTAGCAATTTGTTGCCATGCTAAACTTTTTTTTGCGATTGTGACGGCATCACTTTCTTTATTGTCTATTATAGCTTTATATTTCCCTGTCTAACTCAAAAAGAACATTCTTTTCAGTTTCTGTGAAGTTTTTTCCACGAATTCGCTTTTCTTCCATAATTTTATTACAATTACAAACCACAAACACGAAGTACAATAATTGACGTCAAATTAATTATTTTGAAGTTTGAAATTGACGTCAGAAATTACCGACATTTACCGACAACGATAGTAACGCCATCTATTAGATTCAAGAATAAATGTTAGTTCTGGATAGAACCATGAGTTAGTTATCGAACATATAAATTAACTGACGTTTGTTTTCAGAAACCCGATGCAATTTTAACCTTTCAATAAATTTAAGCGACAGTTAGTTAACATGCCCGTTAAATATTTTTTCAGAAACCGGCCCTAAGTGGCGGTTACTGTGAAACGCAGCGGTTAGTTACAGCAGCGTTTTACTGTATACGACAAAAAGTGACAGTAATAATTTAAGTCACTAAAATAATAATTTTTGTTTGTTTTCATCCGAGGTAAATTCTATTTTTGTTTTGTATACCCAGTATATTACACGAGTTGTATATATAAATTGTCATTTTGACATAAATTGATATAATTTTGACAGCTGATAACCGCACTTCATTTACAGGGATTTGCTACGGCAGAATGCCACAATCAGTAATGGGTAAAAGGAGTGATGATATAATTATATATTTATTTATATTTTATTTATGGAAGAATTTGTTACAAATGTGATTTTATCATCGGGAAGTGAGGAGCATTCAACGGTAGATGATCGAAAATGATGAATTTGAACTTAATAATTGTTTAATGGGCCTCATTTTAGAGTAAAATATTTCGTTTGTATAAATTTATATGAAAATAATTTAACAGATAAAAATTCTCCTATATAATACGATGATGGGTGTTTTCTTAAATCAGCGTAGGGCCCCACATTATACGGCCCCACATCAATGCTCAATGCCAAATTGAACACGTTACACTTAGCTCCGCGTGGAGATTTAAATAGTATTTTTTGGAGCCCAACGCGCTACATTGGACCCTTTAGTATAGAGCCTTAAAATTATTCATGTAGACATGGACGCATCAAATAAAATTAATATTTTTATTTATAAATTAGTAAGATAGATATTTTACTTTTTTCTTCTCGCCGCTGCTACATTCGTTATTCATTTTTCCTGATGTCAAAAATGTGTCAAAATTAACTTATACGGCTATTCAGCGAAGCCTAGAATTGCTGTAAAAATTTTTACCGCCAGCTACCGCAGCGTTTTACCGCAAGATGTCAAAAAGTGAAACGAACAAATTCTAGTAACTTATTATTTTACTGCCAACTCAATCGTACACAAAATCTTTACCGCAGCGGTAAGCAGTAACTGCCACGTAGCGAAACAAACAAAGCTATTTTGATTTAGAATTTCCACAGCAGTAAGATAACCTTTATAAACATTATTCGCCTTTATTCTCAGCTCACTTCGGATTAGAATACTCGTTGTTTTATTTTTTATTTTTAATAGGGAATGTTTCTTTCTCTGATAATTTTAACACATGTATAAGCGAATTTTTATAAAAACGTCCAATTTTTGACAATAACATATATACAAACATCAAAAAAATTGTTGCATTATTCATAATAATGAATAAGAAAAATTCTTTTGGCAAATCAATTTGTAGTAGAAGATAGTATATAAATAAAATAAATATATCATCACGCCTTCTACCCATTACTGGGTGTGGCACTCTGCTAAAGCAGATCTCGGTAAGTGATATATTTTGCGCGTGAAGTGCGGTTACCAGTCGTCAAATCACGGCCCCCAAACATGTTAGTGGTGGAGGAGCCACAGGGATAGCTTTTTCAAATTATGAAAATTTGTCGCCTGTGGGAATCGAACCAGGGACCTCAGGATCCACAGGCCGATTTCATACCACTGTGCTAGCCATCCCATGTAGAAGATAGTAAACCCCAAAAATTAAAAAAATTCGATTTGGAAAAAATTTAAAGTATTTTGTCTTGTAATTTTATTTTTATTAGCTAATACGAGTACATTAATAGAAGAAATTGCTAATATTTTAACAGATTGGGCCTTTAATATGAAAAAAATAAATGGTGACTATTGTGAAGAATATGTATTAAAAACAATTTGAGATTCGATAGTCAAATTAATTCAATGCAGCAGTCGTCAAGCCAAATTAAGTATAATAATTGTACTTTTAACAGTTGTACAATTCAATAGTGTTTAAAATAGGTAATTGTTTATATTACATATTCTAATAAAATTGATGTAATTACTGATTTATTTGAATATGTTTGCTCTCGACCTCTACTAAGCATCAAGTGTTCGTTTTGCGTAATTATCAATTCTTAGTAAAACATTCCTTTATCGTAATACTAAAATAAAACTACAGTTTATAAATATAGCAGGTAAGTAAACAAATTACCCTGGTTCAGATCTCTGCAACGATTTTATAAATTGCTGTGCATAGATCACAATAAATATATCATCACGCCTTTTATCCATTATTAAGTGTGGGACTCTACCGTAGCAGATTTCGGAAAGTGATATTTTGTGCGTGAAGTGTGGTTACCAGCCGGCAAATCACGTTCCTCAAAGATGTTAGTGGAGGGAGAACTACAGGAGTAATTTTAATGAGGTGAAAATTATTTATCAGCTGTGGGAATCGAACCAGAATTTTGTAATCCACAATCAGGCTCAATATGCCATAAAAATTAAATGAATTAATTGGGATTTGAGAGTTATGATATGTACAGGCAATCGTAGCTCAGTGGATAAAACCAAAATAAACGCGATTATATCTTGTTGAATTCTACTTGTATTTAAAAAAAAAAGACTCTGTCTGTGTGGTTCAGATTTCACTATAAGCTACTGTAATTGGGATTCAGTTCCTGTTGTGCACGGTGACAAATAAATAAATAAACAAATATGGCATTTCGTTAGGTATTAATGGTAACTAGTATATTGTAGGTTTTAAGCTTTATAAACTTGTAATATCACAAGGCGAAACAAACAATATGAGTGACAGATGTCATATTTGACGTTTCACTTCAGCTGCCGAATTGCGCCGTATAGAATTCTATTTACAACAGAATTGCTGTCATCTGTCAAGTAAATAATGTGATTTCAAATAATGTAGGTCAAATAACCAGTGTATTTTTAGGTAATATACAAAAAAATAATATCTACATTTTTACTGCAATTATTTAGAATGTACTACTAATTAGACACTTAGGGCCAGTTTTTCAATCACCGGTTTACTCTCGATTAATCATGATGAACATTAATCGGTGATTGAAAAACTGGCTCTTAGAAAATTATCACTTTATATATTTGTAATATATACAGGATGATCAAAAGGAATTGATATAGTTGGCAATACAATTCCAGAGATCCTTTTATTTCACAATTGGCACAACGTCAGATAAAGGCGGAAATGCTATTTGACATTTATAATAAATACAAATAGGTTATGTCAGGAGTCTGACAGCTAATAGAATTTTGACTTTTTAAGTAATATAAATACTTTAGAAATAAATGTAATAATAAATTTACTCAAATTTAAATTTTAAATGTCACTGTCAACAACAGGAAATTAATTACCCATTTCAAGTAGTTTTTTTTATTGCCAAATGAAATATATATATATATATATATATATATATTTCATTTCATAGCCCATAGCCACCAGGACTAATTAGACACTTAGGGCCAGTTTTTCAATCACCGGTTTACTCTCGATTAATCATGATGAACATTAATCGGTGATTGAAAAACTGGCTCTTAGAAAATTATCACTTTATATATTTGTAATATATACAGGATAATCAAAAGGAATTGATATAGTTGGCAATACAATTCCAGAGATCCTTTTATTTCACAATTGGCACAACGTCAGATAAAGGCGGAAATGCTATTTGACATTTATAATAAATACAAATAGGTTATGTCAGGAGTCTGACAGCTAATAGAATTTTGACTTTTTAAGTAATATAAATACTTTAGAAATAAATGTAATAATAAATTTACTCAAATTTAAATTTTAAATGTCACTGTCAACAACAGGAAATTAATTACCCATTTCAAGTAGTTTTTTTTATTGCCAAATGAAATATATATATATATATATATATATATATATATATATATATATATATATATATATATATATATATATATATATATATATTTCATTTCATAGCCCATAGCCACCAGGACAAAAAAACTTATTGAGCAGCCATATATATATTTAAAAAAAAACAACTAAAATTTCATGTATATATCTATACTTATACAAAGTGTTCAAATGTAGGTAATTCAGTTGGCAATACAATTCTGGGCATCTTTTTATCCCAACTGTGGGATAAGTCGTGTTGTGGCCACACCAGATTTTTTTTATTACCAACTGAAATATTTATTTTTGATCACTCTGTATAACTATGTATTTTCCGGGTAATTGAATCCCCTAGTTTAAACAGCACCCTTATCAAGTATAGCTAAACTAAAAGATACAATTAATGCAAGTGAATAAACCTGTCTAATATAAATCATGGTAAATACTTAGAGGTGGAAATGTAGCAACGTAGCATCATAAAAGCTTTGTAATGAAACTTTACTCCAGTGATAAATTAACGTTGATTCCTAAATTATCTCGCTTATAAAATTTTCAAGACAGTTAACTTCCTTCTTCCTAAGTTATTAATGACTCATCATTTCGTGGCAACTGAGAAATTCTTATCGCTTAGTTGTACGAAATTCCTCCCTTACTTTGTTTATTTATTTATAACACGAACAGCCTCTGGAAAGTTTGGTAATACAATTTTGAATATGAAAAGTGTACCAGACGAATTTCAGGTGAGACTTTTCTGCAGTTAAGTTAAAATGAAAATATATCTTTTTATTTTATATTTGGTTCGTTAAAAGTATTCAGAAATAAAAATATTGTTCAAATTTAATATTAATTTACTGACGTATACAAAAACAAAGATATGTCTTATGATGCAGATAAAAATCCCGTTTCACTAATTTGGTAATTTGTATAGTTTAGTATAAGTAAGCAAAGCTAGGATTTCGAAAATCATAAGGTAGACAAAAATTGTCAAAAAACAAAAATTATACCGTTAAACGATTTTTCTAAATATATATATAGTGTCCACGGAAAGCGCGGCTTCCGTCATTACATGTTTTATTTATGAGAATATCTAATTGAATTCTTCAAAATGTCTGGAATTATATTTTTTTGAAATATATTCGAAAATATTTCCAGATATATTTGGAAACATTGTAATAAGTATATATATAAAATAATATCCTAATTTATTATTTCTTATTTTGATAAATAAAACGTCAAACATTTATTTAATTTTGTTTCAATTCCATGGCTATCGATAGTTTTGATGCAATTTTCGTCATTTTTAGATCTAATTTGTGACGTTACAAAGAATGCAAAATTAATATTGTTTGCTGATTTAGATGCAGAGTTGTATGATCTAAAAATTTTATTTGAAACTTTTTTGCTTATACATACATATCTTCCGCTATATCCCATTAAACGGGGCAGCATGAACCCTAGAATCACTCATAAAACATTCACTCATAACATTCATCAATAATCAGCCCCCGTCAAACATTATCATTCAAACACAACACCCTCACTTTAACCACATTCATAGATCCCTCCATATAAACTCATTTATTAACACACTCGAAATTATTCCTTACATAACAAACCCTCAATCACATCCATCCAATCACTCCTGTTCACTTATCATTCATCATCTTTCTTCGACGTATATAACACTAACACATGCATAAAACATTTCAAATTACCCACGCTTACTCCTAACAACGAATCTAATAACAAATCTAACAACGAATCTACAAAGATTAGAAAAGATGAGAGTGATAGCCTGCAATTGTATATAAATGAAAAGTCCACACAATGCAGTAACTGAAAATTAAACAAAAAGATAAGAAAGGAAGGAGTGTCGACCTGCGCTTGTTTTTGGAAGTGAATTCCACACAATTGCAGTTAAACACTCTACGTAAGAACTGAAAACGAAATAAAAGATAAGAAAGGAAGGGAGTGTCGCTTATGAGAGCAGGAAATTACAAAATTATGAATTTACATGTTAAAGTCCTATGTTCGAGAGTCGTGAAGATTTCTGACTTAGCACAAGTCTAGTCCGCCATCTTGAAACAAAATAGCCGCTAGCTATCCTGAAAAGTACTACACTGATTCGATTCAAATTTGGTATAGACATAGACGAGAACCAATCCTAACTTATAGGTATAATAAAGCTTCAGTCCTATGCCATTCGAATTCAAACGTTTGCAGTTTCAGGTACGACTCGCATTTGCAATGACCATCAACAAAGCACAGGGACAATCGCTACAAGTGTGTGGACTAAATTTGGAAAATCCATGATTCTCATATGGACAGCTGTATGTGGCATGCTCATGCGTCGGAAAACCTTCTGATTTATTCGTGTACGTCCCAAAGAGAAAAACAAAAAAAATATTGTGTACCCAAATCACTTCAATAAACAGAATTAAACACAAACACTTTCTTTCTTTGAGTAGCAATGCAACGCATGCCGGGTACTCGCATTAAATTGTATACCACGCGAACGAAATCGCAGGTAATAGCTAGTATATTAATAAATATGAAGTACCTGGTATGGATTACTTAACAAATATAAAAGTTTGTTTTACACTTGTGCTTTATCGAATTTGAGATTAATTCTACCTACCTTAATTGACACAAGATGACAGCACTAGTAAATAATAGCATGGCCAACTTCATTGCATTGCGCTACGCTTATTATGGCCATTTCATTTCATCATTTTGCCATATAAAAATTTGTCGTGAGTTTTTTACAGTTTTGGTACGTCAAGTAATGCCATCTAGTGCTTTTTATTTCAATTAAAGGAAAATGACAACGCTGTCAATTTATAAAAACAACCTTAAAATATTTGATAACTGAAGTTTATGTCATCAAACCAAACACATTTAATGGAACTGGGTATTTTATTTATACATTCAATATTATTAAATATTATGACTAGTATTCTGAGCTTTCGACTAAAGTGACTAGCTAGTCTAGACTAAGTGAATTTAATTTAACAACGTAACATGATCTGTCACTTCAGGTAAATGATGCCGCCATATTGTCTACCTATTTAAAAATTTTGAAGTGTTTATAGGTCAAAAGAATGAAGTATTATTGAATTATTAGTGCCTATGGTTAGTATTTTACTGTAAAGATCGTATGATAATAAATATATAATGACTAGGCTTGTTTTTAGGATTTTTTCAATCAATGCATGCGACAGTATTTAATTACGACATATCTCGTTAGAGGCGCTGGTTGACGTACCTGCTCTGTAAATTTGAAACTAGGAATTTGAATGACATATGAAACGGCCATAATAAGCGTAGCGCAATTCAATGAAGTTGGCCATGATAATAGCATGGCCAACTTCATTGAATTGCGCTACGCTTATTATGGCCGTTTCATGTCATTCAAATTCCTAGTTTCAAATTTACAGAGCGGGCAAGTCAACTAGCGCCTCTAACGAGATACATCGTAACTAAATTTGAAAATACTACCGCTTGCATTGATTGAAAAAACAAGCCTAGTCATTGTATATTTATTATCATACGACCTTTACAGTAAAATACTAACCGTTGCCACCAATAATTCAATAATACTTCCGTCTTTTGCCCTATAAACACTTCAAAATTTTTAAACAGGTAGACAATATGGCGGCATTATTTACATGAAGTGACAGATAATGCTACGTTGCCAAATGAAATTCACTTAGTCTAGACTAGCTAGTCACTTTAATCGAAAGCTCAGAATACTAGTCATAATATTTAATAATATTGAATGTATAAATAAAATACCCAGTTCCATTAAATGTATTTTGTTTGATCACGTAAACTTCAGTTTTCAAATATTTTAAGGTTATTTTTGTAACTTGACAGCGTTGTCACTCTTCTTTAATAGCAATAAAAAGCACTGGATGCCACTACTTGACGTACCAAAACTATAAAAAACTAACGACAAATTTATATATGGCAAAATGATGAAATGAAACGGCCATAATAAGCGTAGAACAATTCAATGAAGTTGGCCATGAAGCCATGATAATAGCTATTAGTTAGCCATTAGATTCAACTGAACTTGCCTAATTTTATTTATTTTGTGGTCTATATTATTGTCAAAAGTTCGACTGTAATTTGAATGAATAAATCGTATTTACTTTGGAAGTAAATTTATTTGTCCTTTAAAATACTGCACTTGCGTGAAATAAATTGATGTTATTAGACAGCTTTATTAATCTATTTATTAAAAAAAAAAAAGCACACACACACAAGGGTGAGTCGTCAAGTTGCGTGTGAAACAAACATTTTAGTATTTGAAAAAAGATTGCGGCTTTTTAAATAATTAAAAAGTTCCTTCAAACGCTTGCACGCAAAGTGTAGATAATACACAGTTCGAATTACTGATCAATAAGAACAAATTACTTCATATACTCATTTTGATTCATATCTCATTTATACAAAATGAAAATAACTACAGAAAAAACGAAAAGGTTACCAAGTTCGATTCCAGTTCTCATGGGTGGCCATAAGGAGGGACCGTAGCCCCGTGGGAAATATTCCAAATTTATTCAAGTGAAAAGTTTCTCCAGATACAAAAAGAGATTAAAATAGAAATATTGAACTGATGTTGATAAATCATATATTATAAAACTTGTTATAAATAAAATTGTTGAAAGAATAATGCATAAAATTAATAAATATACCATCACGCCTTGTACCCATTACTGGGTGTGGTACTCTGCCGTATCAGATCTCTCAGTAAGTTATATATTTATGAGCGTGCAATACAGTTACCAGCCGTCAAATTACGGCCCAAAGAATGCTAGTGGCGAGGGAGGCACAGTGTTTAGCTGTGGGAATCTTGAAGGAATCATTAAATTATAAATTAATCTGTAATTCTAGAGGCGAATAAATGGTTTAAAACAGTGGTATTCAATATTTTTCTATAATCGGGCCATGCTAGTAGTTAGAAAAATTTAATGGGTCGAACTATTTACAATTTATATATTATGCGGATATCAATACAATGGAATTTTTTTTAGAGAAAAAATATATCTAGAATAAATAAATAAATATATCATCACGCCTTCTACCCATTACTGAGTGTGGCACTCTGCCGAAGCAGATCTTGGTAAGTGATATATTTTTGCGCGTGAAGTGCGGTTACTAGTCGTCAAATCACGACACCCAAAGATGTTAGTGGTGGGGGAGCCACAGGAGTAGTATTAATGTGGTGAAAATGTTTATCGCCAGTGGGAATCGAACCAGGGTTCTCAGGATCCATGATCCCAATTAGCGTTTTAAAATGGGTTTTTTTCAATTTCTTTGCTCAGTATCAAATCAAACTTTGCATCAGTTTCCAAGGTTATGTAAACTTTATTTTGAATGATGCGAGTACAAAAATGGTTGTAATATGCTCGTTTGGTTGAAAGGTAAGAAAAATACTTTCCGTTAACAACATCTAACACAATGAACAAGAGAGAAAATAGAAGTAATAAATGAATAAAAAGCCCGATCGTACAAAAAACAAATAAATTATTGTGTCATGTGAATTGCAAAATAATGGTATGAAATTCGTATTTCGAAGATATAAAAAACCTTGTGGTAAATAGATCAAATAAGGAAAATAAATCATTTCGCAATTTGAAGATTTCGGAGCAAATCCCAGCAGGAAAACTGTTAGAAAGCGTACCTTATTTCCACCAATATATCCCTTCATATTTCTATTTCTTTCGCCGTTTATTTTCAATTTCTTTCAGGATTACCGTTACGGCAAAATTTCACAGAATCTATCAATAAGAAATCAGAAGTTTGAAAGGAAGCTTATATACTTGAATGGCTGTTATTTATGCTTATGTTGATAGATGCCTGAATTAACTGCAACAATATCAATTGATAAATATGGATTAAGACTATTATCTGTTTTGTTTTATTTTTTGGGATGGCTAGCACAGTGGTATGAAGTCGGCCTGTGGATCCTGAGGTCCCTGGTTCGATTCCCACAGGCGACAAATTTTCATAACTTGAAAAAGCTATCCCTGTGGCTCCTCCACCACTAACATGTTTGGGGGCCGTGATTTGACGACTGGTAACCGCACTTCACGCGCAAAATATATCACTTACCGAGATCTGCTTTAGCAGAGTGCCACACCCAGCAATGGGTAGAAGGCGTGATGATATTTTTTTTTTTTGTTTTATTTGATTTTAGGTGTTCAAGTTAATTTAATGACCGATAGTACGGTTGTGTGGCTAGCGTTACGGCATTTGAATTCGGAAATCCCGAGTTCGAATCCCATGTAAGCAAAATATACAGGCTGTTAAAAAAGTTCCGGGACGGTGAAATATCTCGAGAAAAACACATCGAATCAAGAAACCAAAAAACACGTGTTTCATATTTTGCAAAAACCTATCTAAGCACACCAAACACAAACCCCAACCCCCACCCCCAGAGGGTGGGGCGGGGGGCAACGTTGAAACCTTAAATGGGGACCCCCATTTTTTATTACAGATTCGTATTCTGCGAATAAAAATAAGTTAATTTTATCTGAAACTTTTTTCCAATTCGGAATAGATGGCGCTCTAAACGCAAAAATAAGTTTTGACATGATTCTGAAAGAAAAGTAAAAAACGGTCTAATATCACAAGAAATAAACATTGAATCAAATAAAAAAATCAACATAATCACAAGTAACCACAAGCCTTTTTTGCAAAATATGAAACACGTGTTTTTTTGTTTCTTGATTCGATGTGTTTTTCTCGAGATATTTCACCGTCCCGGAACTTTTTTAACAGCCTGTATATCAACTACCACAATATGGCTCCGCGAGTCTGGACCCTGTACTGTAATTGGGATTAAGATCCTGTTATATATAGGGTGGGGAAAAAATTCCGGGAAGGTTAAATATCTTGCGAAATACATATTGGATCGAAAAACGACAAAATACGTGTCAAATATTTTTCAAAAATCTATCCAATGATACCAAACTAGACCCCCACCCCCGCCTCCAGGGGGTGAGGCGGGGGGAAACTTTGTAATCTTAAATGGGAACACCCATTTTTTGTTGCAGATTTGGAATCTCCAGAAAATTTTATATTAATTTGATCTACCATTCAAATTATTTTTGTTCACAGATGGCGCTGTGGTCGCCACAAATGGAAATGGAATTGATGTACACGAGCACAAAATTGACAGTCACTAGTCCCCATTAGGTTTCCCAAATAATTCTAAATACTTCTAAAAAAATTCTAAAACAAATTTCAAAAAAATTCTAAATTGTAAAAAAAAAGATGAGTGTTACATTACAACAATAAATAAATAAGAAAAATAGGGAAAAAAATGTCCAACACTTGTCAAAGTTCCATAATAATTACAGCACATTTGAATCAACTTACTAGGTTATCATGAAAAGGCTGGTTAGTTCAGCACTGCATGGTGCTCCGTAGCTATCATGATATCGTTTTAGATATTCTTAACATCCGTCAGTTCAGCCTAAACAGTACCACAATTCACTAGCCCCTAGTTGGTCTAGCTGGAGAGTTGATCGCACCATACTGATGAGCTCCCAAAGAGCGAAACGCATCTATTGTTAAAGCTGAACTGACCAGCCACGGCTGATGACTTAACAAGTTGATTCAAATGTGCTGTAATTTTTATGGAACTCTGTCAAGTGTTGGAATTTTTTTTTCCTATTTTTCTTATTTAGACTCAGTTCCACATCGCAATTGACATTTTGTCTTTGTATTATTTTTTTTTTCTCAAATTTTTTTAACGTGAGGTTACTGAACTTCTTTTTGTTAAATTTGGAATTTCTGTACAAAAAAAATAAATTAAAGAAATATATGTTCTCATTTAAAATAAGAAATTTGTCTCTCATATTTGGAGATTTTTTTCAATCAATTTCCATTGTCATATGGAATGGAAATCACAGATTTAGAACCCAAAATACGGTTTTTAATTTTTTTCGGTTGGTCGTACCAACTGGAAAAATCTGAAAAAAATACCAACTAATCCTCTTTTAAAGAGGAATTTTTGTGATTTTTTTCATAGCCTCACCTTTATATTAACATAATGTTTAACTACTGTAATCAATGTTTACCTACTTTAAATATGTCTCACAATTCAAATATAGCGCCAAAAATCCCTAAACAATTTTTAACAGAAAGAATGGATTATACTTCGTAGGTTTGTCTTGTTGTCATATACATAGTACCAATACAAAAAAAAATTAAGTTATAAAAAAACTCATTTTTGACACCTCCTGTCAGGGGGAGGGGGGTGGGGGATTGAAAATTGGTCAGAAAATTCTACTTTCGTGTAAATAAGATGGAAATCATATCCCCATGTGATTTCCTTTGGGGGCAGATTTGACCATCTTACCCGGCTATAGTCTTTAGGCAAAATGTTCCGTACCCGTTCGGTTGAGATGCTCATAGCCTCAGCACCTCGTGTACTTTAACTCGCCGATCGTCCAATATAATATCATGGATTTTATCGACGATTTCTGGCGTTGTAACCTCAATTGGACGACCAGAACTTTCGGCGTCCTTTGTGGTCGTACCACCACAACGAAAATCAGTAAACCACTTGCGAGTCGTTCCAATCGATGGTGAGGAGTCCCCATAATGTTTAACAAGCGATGCTTTGGTTTGCGTAATGTTTTTCCACGCAAGAAATAATGTTTAATCAAGTCGCGAAATTCACTTTTTTTGTTTTAAAAAATCTTCAAGGTTGCTTGCTTACGATGGGTGTCAGAACAGAATTGAATGACATATCAGTCTGAAAATTCTAATGCGTTCTAGTTAAAAATAGTACATCAGTAATATCACATGAGATTTGCGATTGTGTCACCATCTGTTTTATTTTTCAGGGACTTTTCACCCTGCCCTCGTAGAAACACTCTATATACCATGTAATTATATGGTCTTTATAGTAGATTATTTTAGTAAGCCAATAATAAGTTTGTAAGGTGGTAATGGACAAAAGGCTTGAAGTTGTATATAAATTTATTGAAGTATTACAACGACGTTTCGGCCAAGGTTATGGCCATCTTCAGGTCGACCAATCTGACTCTTTAGGGTGAACATATAAATTTAAATTCATGTATTTTTTTGACAATTGTAGCTTCGTAATTCTTTTTTCATTTTGTTATACGTTCGCCCTAAATAAGAATTTTAACTCAACCTTAGTATGTTGTTATTCACTTTATTTAACATTGTTTGACCTGAAGATGGCCATAACCTTGGCCGAAACGTCGTTGTAATACTTCAATAAATTTATATACAACTTCAAGCCTTTTGTCCATTACCACCTTACTATATGGTCTTTGAATAAAGTAATATTCTATTATACTTAAGTTATTATTGTGTAAAGAAAACGTTATAAACAAAGTAGGGATTATGTGAACTATCAAATTCTGGTCTGGACGGGTTTAATCAACCGTAAGTGGATTGATTATAATAGTATATTAGATTTAAGTACGTATACTAAAAGTAATGGTGGGTTTCGTAACTTCATTTATGAGCGAGGTAATTTATACTCTACTAGTGGGTAAAACGTAAAGTTAAATTTTATGAAGTTAGTTAAATACAGGTAACTAAAACAACTATAATGTCGGTAATGCAGTAACTTGCGAATACTAAGCACGAATTCAGGCGTTTAAATCTCGCTGACTTCAATTTATACCTTTATGTGTCATGGAAGATTATTGCACGCCTTTCTTTTCTAAAATCTAACAGAATTATAAAATTACCTCAATAGAAAAAATCTGGTGTGGTGACCACACGACTTTCTTATACACAGCATATTTCATATTAAAAACGCTGAATTGAACACTTATGACTTGCTCCTTGCGTTTGACAATTATTATTTGACATATAAATGTTAAACATGTTTTTGTTTTTTGTTTCTATTGCTACTATGATTATTGAAATATATTATTAAATATATAAATTAGTTTTTCTCAAAATTAGACGCATATACAGGAAAATTGCAAATAACATTTTATGTTCCAAATATTTTTGCTAACATCTTTTATTTGAAACTTTTTTTCGTAACTGATTCCATTTTTGAAATAAATGGAATTTATTGTTTTGTGTGTCCAGTAAACTTCCTCTAACGGTTTTTCAATTTCATTCAAAATCAACTCAGCTCTTCGTATTTTCATGAAACTTATAATTACCAAGTTTCGTTAACAAATCTTATCTCGTTCATGAGATATTGCACGACCGGACACACATCCATCCATCCATCCACATACACAGACATCATTGAGAAAATGATCAAAACAGATTCAGTGGACCTCAAAACATGTATTTCCGCGAAAATCTCGTCAACGATTTTTTTCACGATTCCAATACTTCCTTATACTACGTATAAGAAAGTAAAAATAGTATAAAGGACACGTTACATAAGGTCCGTTATCGCACTCGTCCTTTGTTTGGACTCGTGCGTTAACAGATTGCCTTATGAAACCAGTTCTTTAATATAGTATTTTGTATTACGTATAATTAGTATAACAAATTATATAATGCAATAAAGTTTCGTGCATAGGTACAGAGACGTCTTATAGAGTAAAGAAAATCAATCATTTTGAGTTTATTAAACTGTTAAATTTATTTGACATTTATAAAATAACAATTAATAAAATTAATTAATTACACATAAAATAAATATAACAATAAGAAAAAAAGTTTCCCATATTTTATAATATTCTTTCTTTGTTACGTTCTATTTTAACTTAAATACTTTTGAATTTTATAACTCTTACAGAATAAGACATTAACTATAGAAATCTCAATAAAATCTAGAGTCCTTATTTCTTAAGCAAAAATCTCATATACATGTCATTGTCATCACAAACAAAAAAAGCGTTACATACTGTATAGTCCAACTAGAGTATGAAAGTTGACGTTTAAATTATTATATGGTTGTGATTTCTTCTCATAGGTTTCCGTACGAAAAAAGGATGAAAGAAATATGATCTTTATGTATATTTAAATAACAACACAGGGGTTACTATTTGGTAGTTCTGTAGTCTCACATTAGTTGCTTCTTGATGTTAATTAGATTAAAAATTTTATTCTCTGTAATTTTACTAGTCACAAGGTTGACACAGGGAAGTTCACTTCCTCTTATACTTATGACACATGGTTTTTTTTTTAAAACTGTATATTTATTTTAATGTGTAGTCATCGGATATTTATTTTTTGTCTTATTTGGAAAGTTTCTTATTTTCGAAAATTAAAAAAAAAAATTGTAACTGATTTGTATAACGACATGTACTAATTTATTTATTTTTATTAATAATTGTAGACTTGAGGATGGGCTCAACTCAGCCCGAAACATAGTCGAATTTAATTATTTAAATTTCTAATCTTGAATAAAGCCAAGGTATCCAATAAATGGAAATTGTTTTTATAACCTTTTTCCTTAAATAAAATTCAAACAACCGGCTTAACTAATTCTACTCCAACAAATCATCCACTTTCGAGCACGATCAAAATTATAACTGTCAAATTAGTACCGAATATGACAAAAATCTAATACCAAAGTAAACCAAAGTAAAACCGTGGCTGGAATGCGCATTAACTCCAGCCTTTCAGGTACGAGAGCAGGGTGAAAAGTCCCTGAAAAATAAAACAGATGGCGCCACAATCGCAAATCTCAGGTGACATTTGTGATGTACCATCTTTAACTAGAACGCATTAATTTTTTTAGACTGATATGTCATTCAGTTCTGTTTTGATACCCATCGAAAGCAAGCAACCTTGAAGATTTTTGAAAACATGGAAAAAAGTGAATTTCGCGTCTTGATTAAACATTATTTCTTGCGTGGAAAAAACATTACGCAAACCAAACCATCGCTTGTTAAATATTATGGGGACTCCTCACCATCGATTGGAACGATTCACAAGTGGTTTACTGATTTTCGTTGTGGTAGTAGAACCACAAAGGACGTCGAACGTTCTGGTCGTCCAATTGAGGTTACCACGCTTGAAATCGTCGATAAAATCCATGGTATGATATTGGACGATCGGCGAGTTAAAGTGCCCGAGGTTGCTGAGGCTATGAGCATCTCAACCGAACAGGTACGGAATATTTTGCATAAATTTTTGGATATGAGAAAGCTATCTGTCAGATGGGTGCCGCATTTGTTCTCTGTTAACAACAAGCGCGACCGTGTGACAAGTTCAAAAGAGTGTTTGGCGATGTTCAAGCGCAATAAGAAGGACTTTTTTCGCCGTTTCGTAACAGTGGACGAAACATGGATCCATCACAATACACCAAAGACCAAAGACCAGTCGAAACAGTGGACTTGTCCTGGCGAATCGAAGTCGAAAAAGGCCAAAGTGGGTTTATCGGCCAACAAAGTCATGGCGACAGTCTTTTGGGATGCACACGGTATTGTCCATTTCAATTACCTTGAAAAAGGCAAAACGATCACCGGCTTATATTATGCAGAGCAGTTGGATCGATTCGACGCCGATTTGAAGCGAAAGCGGTCGCACTTGGCAAAGAAAAAAGTGCTCTTCCATCGAAACAACGCACTGGCGCATAGGTCCGCAGTCGCAATGACAAAATTGCATGAATTGCGCTACGAATTGGTTCGTCATACACCATATTCTCCAGATTTGGCCCCCTGCGATTTTTATCTATATCCAAATTTGAAGAAATGGCTCGGCGGAAAGAGATTTGTCTCCAACGATGTGGTCATCGCTGAGACAAACGCCTATTTTGAAGGATTGCCAAAATCGTATTATTTGGAAGGGATTGTAAAATTAGAAAAACGTTGAACGAAGTGTATCGAGCTACAAGGAGATTATGTTGAGAAATAAAATATGTTTTGACCAAATAAATCATTTCTTGTTTCATTTTTCAGGGACTTTTAATCCTGCCCTCGTATATGATAAATCTCGATTAGATTTTAAAGATGTAAAGAAAAAAAAAATGCGAGGAATGCGATATCTGCCGTTTTAAATCAGCTATTATAGAACATAATACTACGGTAATTAAGACAATATCGTCGATATCCATCATGATTCTACCAATTCTGAACTAATGTCAAAACTGACAATATAGAACTGAATATATAAGCAATACAATAACATAAAATTGGCATTACGTATATATAATTTTAAGTATGAAACCTAGAATTGTTGCATGTGTTATGTTATGTTGTGTAAATTCTGAATTCAGCTTAAAAATCTCTTATGTTATGCTATTGTAACGAATTTAAAGTCAGACAGTCGAGAACATTCCAGAAACCTTCTCGTGAAACAAGTGCGTAGGAGCGTGACCTCACTTGAGTTCGCTCGCATGTCTGAGCGTGTGGTTTGACGGAATATTCTAGGACATTCTGGAATATTCGAGAACTGTTCTACGGACGGGAGTATATAAGCCGAGGTCGAGTGGCTGAGTGGACAGTTGACAGTAGACTTCGAACTTGTAATATAAATGTGGTGAAATAAATAACAGCTCAAGTGTACGTAATAGTGACCGTTATATAAATAATATTAGTGTTTAAATATTTATTAGTAGTGTTTAAGATTTATTGTAGTGTTAATTAGTTTTAAATAAGTTTCTGTTATTTTTATATTCATTAATTAAATAAATAGTTTTATTTTCGTTTAACATGAATAGTTGTGAGTCATTTCTGTGCCTTAAACAATCTACACACTTCCAGAAAGACGAAAAACGTTACACTATGTAAACTATAAATTGTGCTGAATTTTTAAATGAAACATTGGACTGGGTACCTAGAAACAGACCCTTGGTTCTTATGAAAAGAATCCAGAACCATATAATAATTTAAACACCAACTTTCATTCTCTAGTGGAACCATCTTCCTTTAGAATAAACTCAAAATAGACAATTACATTTCTTTGACTTTTGAATCTCCAACATGAAAGGAAAAGACAAACAATAAATCAAAAATTAAACAACCTGCTGTGTATTATTATGCGCTTTGTAGTTAAATTCCCTAACTACAAATCTGCAGTAATATAAATGTTGAAGTAGTTGATTCTTTAGTTCGGGTATGCTCGTGTTGTCCTGTGTGCATTGCCCAAGTTGAATCATTATAATGACTGCGGGGCTTAATCTGTGAAGAGTAGCGGCGCACCGGGATCCATTCCGAAACTCGTTATTATGCAAGGAATCTTGCTCAGACAAAGAGAACATCCTGTAATGGTACAGTAAAGAAGGGCGAATGATGCCATTGCCATTGACATGTTGTAACGATCGTAGTAATTGCTTGTTCAAAGCAGTTACGTACAGTTATTTTGAAGGTACAGATTTCTTTATAGTATATTATACAAAATGTTCAGAAAATTAGTGACAAGCTTCCGGTAGAATGAATCTTTGATTATTTTCGAGTCGAATCCTAATACAAAAATTCTGGTGTGGGCTCCACACGACTTTCTTTTACACAGCATATTTAATATTTGGAATATATGAATGTTATATAATATTATTAAACATGTAATTTAGATTTTCAGTAATTTAGCATTTATCTGTTTGAAACATATAAAATATCAAATTTGTTTACGTATAACTTTTTAGTAATGTTGATTACTTTATGTCTAACTTTACTGATGAGGCATATACATGATGTCCTTTCTTCGAGCCTATCCCTTGGTATCTCAAGAACCGTGAGAAACGAAGTTGAATAAATTGAGGTAAAGTTGCCAAATTAGTTGATCATTTTAATGATGTATTTGTTTTTCCGAAAAAAGACATAGATAACTAGATAAAGCGAAAATTTAAATTTATGTTTTTTGTTTCTATTGCTACTATGATTATTGAAATGTATTATTAAATATAGGAATTAGTTTTTCTCAAAATGAGACGCATATACAGGAAAAATGCAAATAACATATGTTCCAAATATTTTTGCCAACATCTTTTATTTGAAACTTTTTTTCGTAACTGATTCCATTTTTGAATTAAATGGAATTTATTGTTTTGTGTGTCCAGTAAACTTCCACTTCCGGTTTTTCAATTTCATTTAAAATCAACTCAACTCTTCGTATTTTCATAAAACTTATAATTACCAAGTTTCGTTAACAAATCTTGTCTCGTTCATGAGATATTGCACACTCGGACACACACACACACACACACACCCACACACAGACACACACACACCCCCACACACGCATAGACACGCACATACACACACACGCGCAAACACACACACGCACACACACACCCCCCCACACACACACACCCCCACACACACACACACACAGTCATACATACATCATTGAGAAAATGATCAACCTCAAAACACGTATTTCCGCGAAAATTTCGTCAACGATTTTTTTCACGATTTCAATACTTTCTTATACTGTGTATAAGAAAGTAAAAATTATACGATCCGTTGTAGTAAAGCTACACTAAGCCATTAAACTTTTAAATGTGCGAAATTTAAAAACTATTTTATGAAATATCATTGCAAGAAGAATCGTATAATATTATGTTCATGTAACTAATCGTTTAATACCAATATTTGTATGTACATTCCAATTTTCAAAAGAGTTTTAGCTAATCCTGAATTTTGGATTATTTCATTTAAGTGAAACCGTATTCTCAAAAAAGTTTAAATATAGTCTCATATAATCTTGTTACCATATTGATTTCGGAATATGATTTGGATTAAATTTTTTAAATCAGACTAGAATAATATTAGCCAATCGAAAATCTAGAATTTGCTAAAACTTTTTTGAGAATCGGGCTGTAAATGTTTAACCCTTCTTTAGAAGTATTTTTTTAACGCCCGATTTAAAAAAAGATTTAGTTCATTCTGAATTTTGGATTAACTAATCATAGTTTAGTACAATTAAAAAAAAAAAAAAATTCAACTTACTCGTACTTTCCGAAAACCAAATGGCAACAAAATTATGTTAGAGCTTATTTCAAATTGTTTGAGAATATGGTTTAGTTCAGGGGTGAGCAACCTTTTGTATCAATGGGCCAATCGAAATTTTGAAATTGGTTGGCGGGCCGCAGACATGTAACACATATTAATAAATTATAAAACCTTATATATTTAATAAACATAACACAAAATACACATAATACATATAATAGAAAATTTGAAGAAAAACAAAACAGTCCATAAAATGTAGTATAAAAAAAAACAAAAAATCCAAAATAAGATTGGAATTAATATGAATTTTAATGCGAAATATGACACTGTTTCTTCGCTACAAGTTGGTCAATATTGAGATGCTGAGTTAGGTATATAGATAAGAAATCCAAAATCGCACAGCCAATCTTTATCATCAAATTGCGGAAAGGGATGTCCCTTCATAACCACAAAGAATTGTATTTCACTTTTTAAGTTGTATACTCTTTTTAGCATTGCACTTCTACTAAGCCACCGTATTTCAGTATTGAAAATCACGTCACCATATTCAGTTTCTAAATCCTTCAGAAATAATAATATTTTGCAACAATTTTGCAAATGCTTGGCGGGCCGCACAAATTTGTCCGGCGGGCCGCAAGTGGCCCGCGGGCCGCGGGTTGCTCATCCCTGGTTGAGATTAATTTGACTAAACCAAAATTTAGAATTAGCTAAAACTCTTTTGAGAATTTGAAAGCTGTTAAATTTTAGTACATGCAACAACCTTATACCAAAAGATTTTGTTTAAAATAAAAATAGAAAATAATGAATAAAATTCCGACGTTTATCAGATTAATTTGCATATCTGATAACTGCTGTAACAGTTATTTGATTCATTGTTGCCACATTTACATTTCTTTTAAATTAAGTCACACGAATTACTCAACGTTATATCACATCTACTAATAAGAAATGAAAATTAGGTATTTACGTAACAATGTTAATATAAATCATAAATATTTAATGTTGCCAATAAAACGTAATATTTTATCATTTCCAAAAATAATAAATTCAAATTCCATAATTTCTAAGGCCCGTTTTACATTCAGCAACATTTACAGCAACATGATGCGCAACTAGTTGCGCAACACGAGTTGCCAAATGTAAAACTGAAGTTGCGTGCAACATTTGTTCCTGAACTAGTTGCGCAACTTGTTGGAGAAATTAGAACATGTTCTATTTTTGTTGCGGGCAACTCGCAACTCTCCCCCAGATATAGTATTTTTGGTTACTTTTTGTTTTGCCAATGTAAATCTTGTAAGTTGGTTAACCTAGTTTTACATGTGTCAAAATAGCGTTTTGTTTTCTTTGTTTTTTGCAATCCATTCTTGTTCTCAAAATCAAACGATGAACATATGATTATAAAAATTTGAGGTTACAAAGCAACATGAACATATCTAATAACTGTCAACTGTCACGGACTGCCAACTTTCCTGAGATTTATGTTGGTATAATACTTAAAAGAACTAGTAAAGTTGCGGAAATATGTTGCTAAATGTAATACAAGAAAACTGAACACCAGCAACATGTTGCGCAACTTCAAGTTGCTGAACTAGTTGCGCAACATGTTGCTGTAAATGTTGCTGAATGTAAAACGGGCTTAATATGTTTTTTCGTCTAACAAAAAAAATAAACAAAATAGCACATAATAAAATAACAATTATCTTGTCCCGTAATTTTATAATTAATATAAATTATTATCGTACTGAACTTGGAAATAAATGTGGGAAATGGGATTTCAAAATTAATTTGTATTTATTTATGGGGTGGCTAGCTCAGTGGTATGAAGTCGGCCTGTGGATCCTGAGAACCCTGATTCGATTCCCACAGACGACAAACAATTTTCATAATTTCAAAAACTACCCCTGTGGCTCCTCCACCACTAACATCTTTGGGAGCCGTGATTTCACAACTGGTAACCGCACTTCACGCGCAAAATATATCACTTACCGAGATCTGCTTCGGCAAACTGCTACACCCAGTAATGGGTATTTATGTACCAAGGGTGAAAGCAGGCGTTTCTGGTCCATGGCATGAATATTAGCACAAGGCGCACATGCTCAGAGTGAGAAACGTAAATTTCACCCGTGGTACATACAATATTTTATGCACAACAAAATAACATTTAATTATATGTTCAAAAGATTAAAATATGCATATAGGTTATATGTCAAAATGATATTTTGCACAATCAAGTACACACAGTGATCATTTTATTTATGTATCCAAAAGTATTATTTCTTCTTGGTCTGTGGGCCAAAATGAAGTGTTTAAGCCCGATTTTTAGGGCTAAAACACATGCTTTTCGGCCCGGTTGTGCATATATATTAGGATGGCCCTTATTTCGGGTAAGTTCGAATTTTGTCGGTCTCCACCCGAAATCTGGTTTAAAATCACAAAAAAGAAATAAATGAATTTTTTGAGATTTTTAAAATAAGTTTAACCCGTGCCTCTAGGCCACTTTCACTTTTGCCTGGCAAATAGAATGCAGCTAATGTACATTATTTAGTTCATAATGCCCTAGGGCATGATATGATTTTAATTGTGTCTTGTATTCTTCCAGGCTTATCACATGGACTTGAAGCATTTGAAGTATGTCAGTTAATACATTAGCAGGGTACGATATGTATCCCCAGCCAGTCGCAGTCAACATGGTTCCAGCAGGGATGTTATTCCTAAGAATACTGACTGGCTTGACTAATTTGTTGAAGATGATTTTATCTTTTACTCCTATTATTCCGATGTCGTGTAAATAATGTGTTGTATTGAAGTCTGCATGATATATCGCATGCTCGACTGGGTATGTTTGGCCTTTACCAGATAACTTGGTTGATCCCACAAAAATGGTTAATTGGTTTATTGGCAATTTAAAATTAAATCAAAATAATTGTATTCGTTTTGAGTTCTTGTATTAAAGTATCTCATTCTAATAGTGTGGATTTTATTTTCAAAAACAATTCCCCACCTTTCTTGTCATTTTGATTTGTTTTCAGTTTTTATATTAGAGTGTCTAATTTAGCGCTAATATCGATTATTAGTTCACGAACGATAAATTATAGCTTACGTATTTACAATTTATTTTGAATACTAGGAGGTAGGCATGGGCGTCTGCAGGGGGGAGCAAGGAGCCCCCCCCCATCCCTGGATATTAAATAGGATGGTGAATTTCCTGCTTCCCTAAATATTTTAAGCAAAAAAGCTTGAAATAAAAATTTTAGGACATAAAATTCTGCAACTGAACCAATAAACAAAATTAACTTTGCATACTATGAAACGACACAAATTAGATTTGATAATGATGAAAATTACCTCAAAACTACCGATAGGCATGAAATTGAAACAAAATTAAATAAATGTTTGACGTTTTATTAGTCAAAAGAAATAAAATAATAAATGAAGAATTTATTTTGACAGATTGAACGTCAATCATTTGTTTCATTTTGTTTCAATTTCATAGCTATTGATAGTTTTGAGACAATTTTAGTCATTATTAGATCTAATTTGTGCCGATACAAAGCATGCAAAATATATTTATATATACATATATATATATATATATATATATATATATATATATATATATATATATATATATATATATATATATATATATATATATATATATATATATATATATATATATATATATATATATATATCTTGTTACTTTCGAATTTTATGACATGAGATGTAACTCAATAATCTTATGATTCTAATCATTGATTTTAATTTCAAAAATCATGTGATTATAATCACGATTTAAATCAACAATAAATACAATTTTTTTCATTCCAGATGGATGGTTTGGCCTCCATTAGCTTAGAGGTCCTGTATCATTGATACAGCTGATAAAAAGGTTCGTACTGTGCTAGCAGAAATGTATAATTTTTCTGCGATTGGATAAAAAAAGTAAATAAAAATAAGTAAATAATAAAAATAAATAAATAAGGTAATAAAAGAAAAAATATAGTTTGTTTTATTCTCTTTATTACGTTATCGTGGTTATTGATAATTAGTAACGCAGTAATTAGACTTTTAAAAGTATGCATAATTACTCTATTTTTAATTTATTTTTATGATAACGGATATTGGTTTATTTCTAATTAAAGTGAAATATTATCGTATGATAGAATTTTTTTATTTCAAATCAGATTTGTTTGCAAGTGGTTAAAATTTAATTTATCTTCTTTGTCTTAGAAACAAAGAATATAAATGTCATAATTTTAATAAATTTCATCATTCGGTAAGTTTTCTTTAGAAATTCCTCTCGAGGTTTAGTTTTTCTCAGCCAAATTTTTATTTCTTTCACTAGAATTTGGTTGCTATTTTGTAAAGTAATTTAACAGAAGTTGTTAATAAACAATTACTATCTCGTAATAGTTATTTACATATATATATATATATATATATATATATATATATATATATATATATATATATATATATATAGGGTATTATGAAGACGTTTATGCTCTTCGAGGACGATACTTACAAGGCCGAGGGCCTCTAGTCCGAGGTTTTGTAAGTCGCCCAAGGGGTATAAACATAAAAAAAATGTCCGTGGTACATACAATATTTTATGTCTTACTGCCGAGTGATCAGAATTAAGTGTTTCAGTTGGCAATACAATTCTGGGGATCTTTTCACACCACAATTGGCACAACGCCAGGTAAAGACTGAAATGAGTAATAGAAATACTTTAGATTATTGCAGTGAGTAATAAAAGGATGTGGGTACGGAAAATAATGATTTTTATTAATTTAAATTATTTTCAAATGTCACTGTCAACAACAGGAAATAAATTTATTTATCAGTCTTACCAATTTCTATACTCTGTTTTTTTAACCAGGAGGAGTAATTTAAATTTTAACCACTAAAACTGACGCTTCTGATTGGCTAGTGCTTCGTCCAGTTTACACTGTACATAGATTTTACATTTGATTTATTAGAGCTGTCATAAGTTTTGAGGTTATCTGTTTTCTTGTTGGTTTTTTGCATTTCTGTGACATTAACATAAATCAGTTCTTTTAAGAACTAATAATATACGGAGTGACAAATTAGAGTTTATAATGTCATTTGTATTTTATAATAAATTCCATGAGACTTAATCAGTGCAAATATGTAAGAAATTTTTGTATTTCGCGCGAACAATAATCTAATAACTTTCTTTGGTAACTTTCTATAGTGTAAATCTGACTTATGCATTTACTCCTCCTGGTTAAAAAACAGAGTATAGTATTTTTATTTTTTGTTTTGAATTGCCAACTAAAACATATACTTCTGATAACTCTAGGCGTATTCTATTTGCCATTTGCACCAGATCTTACTTACTAGTAGTATGTTTTAATAAGCCAAGGTAATGTAGGAATAAAATTGAAGGACATAGGCTTAAGTTGTAGTCGTTTATTGAAGATAAGTTGACAACATTTCGGCTACAGATGTAGCCATCTTCAGGTCAGAATAATGATGTTGGAATTAACCAACAATATAAAAACAGTTATGAAGTTAACGAAGCAATAACAAGACTCTAAATTGCAATGCTGACTCTGAAGAGTCGATGAGTCGTCTCATAATATGTGGTGGCCTGTGGATCCTGAGAACCCTGGTTCGATTCCCACAGGCGACAAACAATTTTCATAATTTCAAAAGCTACCCCTTGTGGCTCCTCCACCACTAACATCTTTGGGGGCCGTGATTTGATGACTGGTAACCGCACTACACGCGCAAAATATATCACTTACCGAGATCTGCTTCGGCAGAGTGCCACACCCAGTAATGGATAGAAGGCATGATGATATTTATTTATTTAATTTATTATAAATGAAATTTTTTTATATTGTTCATTAATTCCAACATCATTATTCTGATCTGAAGATGGCTACATCCGTAGCCGAAACGTTGTCAACTTATCTTCAATAAACGACTACGACTAAAGCCTATGACCTCTAATTTTATTCCCAGATCTTACTTACATTTACTGAACCAGATCCCATATTTATTTCGCTGTATTACTTCGCTGATTTTATTTTCAGTACTAAAATTACTGATTCTAATTTTCTTTGAAGTATTTCACTAGTGCATCAGTTCGCTTAATTCAGTTCATTTAGTCATATAGACTAATTAATCTGAACTGATTTAAGTGAACCAATTGGCAAATGGAATTACAGCTAATGTACATGATTCCGTTCATAATGCCCTAGGGCATGATATGATTTTAATTGTGTCTTGCATTCTTCCAGGCTTATCACATGGACTTGAAGCATTTGAAGTATGTCAGTTAATACATTAGCAGGGTACGATATGTATCCCCAGCCAGTCGCAGTCAACATGGTTCCAGCAGGGATGTTATTCCTAAGAATACTGACTGGCTTGACTAATTTGTTGAAGATGATTTTATCTTTTACTCCTATTATTCCGATGTCGTGTAAATAATGTGTTGTATTGAAGTCTGCATGATATATCGCATGCACGACTGGGTATGTTTGGCCTTTACCAGATAACTTGGTTGATCCCACAAAAATGGTTAATTGGTTTATTGGCAACTTAAAATTAAATCAAAATAATTGTATTCGTTTTGAGTTCTTATATTAAAGTATCGAATTGTAATTGTGTGGATTTTATTTTTAAAAACAATTCCCATCCTTTCTTGTAATTTTGATTTGTTTTCAGTTCTTACATTAGAGTGTCTAATTTAGCGCTAATATCGGTTATTAGGGCTTACGTATTTACAATTTATTTTGAATAGTAGGAGGTAGATGGCTCAATAGTATGGAGTCAGTCTGTGGATCCTCATGGGCATCCGCAGGGGGGAGGGCAAGGAGGGGCGCGCGCCCCCACCCTGTATTTTGACTACGACTCTCGAACATAGGACTTTACCATATAAAACTATAATTTAGAAGTTTTAGTGCATAAAATTCTGCATCTGAACCAATAAACAAAATTAACTTTGCATACTTTATAACGACACAAATTAGATTTGAAAATGAGGAAAATTGCCTGAAAACTATCGATAGGCATGAAATTGAAACAAAATTAAACAAATGTTTAACGTTTTATTTGTTAAAATAAATGAAATAATAAATAAAGAATTTATTCTGACAGTTTTGTCAGATTGAACGTCAAACATTTGTTTAATTTTGTTTCAATTTCATAGCTATCGATAGTTTTGAGACAATTTCAGTCATTTTTAGATCTAATTTGTGCCGATACAAAGCATGCAAAATTAATTTCGTATTTTATGCCCTTATACTTTTATTTGAAGCTTTTTCTTTTAAATAATTAGGAAGCAAGAAATTTAAAACAATATGATTTTACATGTTAAAGTCCTGTGTTCGAGAGTCGTGGCCACCACACTGTTTATGTATATATAAATAAAATGAAAATTAAATTATAAGTTTGAAGATAATAAATTCAAGCTGAAACTGAATTTCCAGCAGTATTCTTATGGCCAGCTAGCGACATGTTCCCTATCGTAACGATTGAGTAATCTAAGTTTAAGTTTACACAGACACGAAATATTAGAAAATAAAAACGGTAAAACTGCTAAATCGGCATTTATTGAAGAAATGGTGTCAATTTAAGGAAGAGTTATTCGAAAATTGTCTTTCCTCTTCCCTTCTCGGCCCAGGGTAGGTGCTGGCCAGTCGCGTCCTCCCCTCAACATCCTTGGTGGGAAGTCTGAGGTCGGCGCGAAAATACGATTTCGCTACAATGTCCATAATCGACTGCATTTCAGACTCATCCAGAACTACAAATTTCGTTGATAAAAACATTGCCATTTGAATAAATTTAGTTAGACGTATATATTTTGTACGTGGTTTCAGTCTAAATATATTTTTGCAACATTGTCTTCCGTTCTTATTAGAGTACTTCTTCAATGGCGCTACAGCTCGAATCGGGCTTGGGCCTACCGGACACACCGAGCCGCAGTTTTTACGATGCCGTACTGCCGGTTTCCATAGCCGATGTTACTTTTTTAAGGCATATGTACAAGTGACTAGCTTATAGCGCCCGAGTATGATTAATACAAGTAACTGTATTTTTTTATTTAACAACAAATCATACTTTGTCGACAGGCGGATTCGAACTGACGAACCTTGGTTCGGGTGACGTCACAGTATGCTAAGAGATGTGCATTAACACGCTCAGCCACCGCGTCTGTTCTTATAAGAGTACACATACTTTTTTTGACAAATTTGACAGTTTGATTATAAAAAAACATTGTTACACAAAAACAACAAGGCACACTTTGAGATACAACTAAAATTTTCACATATACATATTTTAAGAAAATAAGTCTTTTGCAATGCAGTCTAACATATAGCTTTGTATGCAACTCGTACATAATCGGACTGCGGTCACTCGTCCAGAAACTACGGCTCGTTCAATAAAGTCTTGCATTTTGTACTAGTTACCTATACAGGGTCTACATTTTAAGTGGTACACTATTGCTATCTCGAGAAGTATAGGAATTATGAAGTCGGTTAAATAAGCAACCAATTTCTATTTTATAAGTATACTTTAATGGGGTGGCTAGCACAGTGGTAAGACGTTGGCCTGTGGATCCTGAGAACCCTGGTTCGATTCCCACAGGCGATAAACAATTTTCATAATTTTAAAAGCTAACCCTATGGCTCCTCCACCACTAACATCTTTGGGGGCCGTGATTTGACGACTGGTAACCGCACTTCACGCGCAAAATATATCACTTACCGAGATCTGCTTCGGCAGAGTGCCACACCCAGTACTAGGTAGAAGGCGTGATGATATATTTATTTTTTATTTACGTATATACCTATCACTTACCGAGATCTACTTTAATGAGCGAAGCAAGTTTTTTTTTTAATTCAACGAATACGAAGTTCAACATCTTCATATGAGTATTACAAAATTTTTGAGATAATGCATATTAAATTTACATTAATTTAATTCAAATCACATAAGAATCAGTTTGCTTTGCAACAAACAAATGAACAAATCATAATATTTTTGTTTGTTTAATTTATTTTTCTATCTTGGTGTTCTTATAGCTCTATAAACGCACTGTAAACACGTTTCTAAGGAGATCTATAAGCGCACTGTTTTAGGCGCTTTTTATTTTGTAGGAGTGGTATGAATGTTCTTAAATCTAATAGATGAATGACATATAACGTCAAAATTTTAAATTGTCAATGTTGAAATATTACTAACAGATTATGCAAGAATCAAACAAAATTCAAAACATTCACAATACAGAAAAAAGTATTGGTTAATTGTCAAAAAATGTGATATTTTGATTGTCTGTGTTATGAGAAGCGCTACCAACACAAATGATAAAAAACACCAAATTATATTTTTGACATGTCGCAGTTTCTAAAAATTTTACAGAATTATAAAATTACCTCAATAGAAAAATAGTATAAATAACACGTTTCATAAGGCCTGTTAACGCACTCGTCCTTTGTACTCGTGCGTTAACAGATTGTCCTATGAAACTAGTTGTTTAATATACTATTTTCTATTTCGGTGTTCTTTCTTATAAGTCTATAAGCCCACTGTAAACACGTCATTGAGGAGATCTATAAGCGCACTGTTTTTGGCGTTTTTTATTTTGTAGGAGTGGTGTGAATGCTTTTAAATCTGACATAGAAATGATGTGTAACCTCAAAATCGTAAATTGTCGGTGTTTCATAAATATTACTAAAATAATATGCTAGAATCAGACAAAATTCACAACATTCACAATATAGAAAAAAAAGATTGATTAATTGTCAAAAACATGAAATTTCAATTGTCCGTGTTCTGAGAACGTTACCAATACGACTGATAAAAAGCACCAACTTATATTTTTGACAAGTCGCAGTTTTTTAAAATCTAACAGAATTATAAACTTGTCTCAATAGAAAAATTCCCTTATTAAACTAGTACTTTAATATTTTATATTAAATTTAAATACGATTATTTTGTGAAGCATTTTATTAAACAAATTTTAATATTCATTTGTTTATTTCATAGTACATGCTTAAGGTCAGAAATTATTCAATAAAAGAACATTTAGTTAAGTTTAAATTCAAAGATTAAAACAGGTACATGTATATGACAAAATGACATTTTGCAAAATCAAGTATTCCAATAAACAACTGTTATTTTGTTTATGTATCCATATGAAATTATTTTATTATAGCCCTAGAGCTAATAAAAGTCTTTAAGCCTGCTTCCCATGGCAAAAACATATTAACTACGGCCCAGTTGTGCATGAAAGACATTTATGTCAAAGAAATTCGTGTATAATTGACAAATTATGATATGACCGTGTATAAACTAAATAACACAATGCGGGCAATATATACAATGGTAATAAAGAATGTGATTCTCCTTTTTTCTTCCTCTTCTTGATGATAAAGGCAAATAAACGACAATACTTTTACCTTAAATAAAAGTACTAATACTATAAATCTTTCTCGACCGCCAAACTACAACTGCAAAGTATCTACATTCAAGTAAGATATTGTTTCTACGATCTATATATAAAGTCAACAGCAGTAATAGTAGGCGTAGTAAATAAACACCAGCCGTTTGTTTTATTACGTTTATTGAATTCTCAACATCTGTCTATCTAATAAAGTGTAACACCCTCGTGAAATATTTATATAGTAGTTTGTAACTTTTTGGGGGAGTTCACACCACTACTGGCGGCTAAATGGAATATCGATCATCGTGTGGCTAAACAAGTGAATTTATAGTAAATGGAAAAACCAGAACCAGTCTTATCATTTAAAAAGATCCTAAACTTGGAAACTACCTTTGGGTCGAATTCTTCAAAACTAGAAATATCGAGCTTACATAAATTCGGTGCAGCGGCTTAGTCAAGAGTTTTAAAATAAAATTTTCAGTAACAATATAACAAGAGAGTGAGAATAAATTGAAAATAATTTGACAGATCTTTCGAAAACTTGTTGCCAGGCAATAATCACGAAAGCCCGTAGGGCTTGGTAGGCTATTGTCAAATTGCAACAAGTTTGAGAAAGATACTGGAGAATTATTTTCTAATTTATCGAACTCTCGAATTATATTTATTTAGATTATTTTTATTATGGGATGGCTAGCTCAGTGGTATGAAGTCGGCCTGGGGATCCTGAGGTCCCTGGTTCGATTCCCACAGGCGACAAATTTTCATAATTTGAAAAAGCTATCCCTGTGGCTCCTCCACCACTAACATGTTTGGGGGCCGTGATTTGACGACTGGTAACCGCACTTCACGCGCAAAATATATCACTTACCGAGATCTGCTTTAGCAGAGTGCCACACCCAGTAATGGGTAGAAGGCGTGATGATATATTATTATTATTTATTTTTATTTATATCAGTTATATCAGTTGTTAGCAGCAAGATAACCTATTTATTAGTCCAAAGAAAATTAAATGATTTTTTTTATTTTATTCTTACAAATTTCGGATATTTTTTTGTAGGACAAGTTATCATTTTACAATATAGAGTAATTATAGATTTAATCCATTTTATATATTTAGAAAGTTTCGTATATACGTCCGGTTTTCCTGTCCCGCAAACTTCGCTTCCAAACGAATCTAAGCCTACTAACAATCCGTTTAAAGTAAGTGGTCCCCCAGAATCGCCTCGACACAAACCTTTGTACATTTTTGAAACAGTACAAATCTGTGAATCTTCTATTATGTCTGGCTTCATTGCTGTCTTGCATTCTTTTAGGCTTATCACACGGACTTGAAGCATTTGAAGTACGTCAGGCGAGTTTCCGTTAGGGGATGATGTGAGTCCCCAACCAGTTGCGGTCAACATGGTTCCAACAGGGATCTTACTCCTAACAATACTGATTGGCTTGACATATTTGTTGAAGATGATTATATCTTTTACTGCAATTAATCCGATGTTGTGTAATTTGTCTTTCATATTGTAGCCTGAGTGATAAATCACATGCTCGATAGTGTATGTCTGGCCTTTACCGGATAACTTGGTTGATCCCACAAAAATGCTTAATTCGTTAGCTGGTACTATGTCTCTAGAATTAAAGTAAAATATTTTTACTGCAATGAAGGAGATATAGTATTATAATAAAAATATTTGTACAATAGTTATAGTCAATATGACATTATAGTAAATAAATTGTCAAATTATTTTTTTCTTTTCTTTAACTGACAGTTAATACGAGGGCCGGGTGAAAAGTCCCTGAAAAATAAAACAGATGGCGCCACAATCGCAAATCTCATGTGACATTTGTGATGTACAATCTTTAACTAGAACGCATTAAAATTTTCAGACTGATATGTCATTCAGTTCTGTTTTGACACCCATCGAAAGCAAGCAACCTTGAAGATTTTTGAAAACATGGAAAAAAATGAATTTCGCGTCTTGATTACACATTATTTTTTGCGTGGAAAAAACATTACGCAAACCAAAGCATCGCTTGTTAAACATTATGGGGACTCCTCACCATCGATTGGAACGATTTACAAGTGGTTTACTGATTTTCGTTGTGGTAGTATGACCACAAAGGACGCCGAACGTTCTGGTCGTCCAATTGAGGTTACAACGCCAGAAATCGTCGATAAAATCGATGGTATGATAATGGACGATCGGCGAGTTAAAGTGCACGAGGTTTCTGAGGCTATGAGCATCTCAACCGATCGGGTACGGAACATTTTGCATACATTTTTGGATATGAGAAAGCTATCTGCCAGATGGGTGCCGCATTTGCTCTCTGTTAACAACAAGCGTGACCGAAGTCGCAATGGCAAAATTGCATGAATTGCGCTACGAATTGGTTCGTCATCCACCATATTCTCCAGATTTGGCCCCCTGCGATTTTTTATCTATTTCTAAACTTGAAGAAATGGCTCGGCGGAAAGAGATTTGGCTCCAACGATGAGGTCATCGCTGTGACAAACGCCTATTTTGAAGGATTGCCAAAATCGTATTATTTGGAAGGGATCGAAAAATTAGAAAAACGTTGGACGTAGTGTATCGAGCTATGAGAAGATTATGTTGAGAAATAAAATAAGTTTTGACCAAATAAATCATTTCTTGTTTAATTTTTCAGGGACTTTTCACCCTGCCCTCGTACGCTAGTTATTTTGATACATAAGCTGTAATCCATTTGCCACTTGGTTCCCTAAAATCAGATCAGATAAATTAGACATCATGTCTATATGAACTGAATTAAGCAAAGTGATACATTCATTGAGGTGAATTATGTTCACGTAAAATAGAATCATTAATTCTAGTACCGAAAATAAAATCAGCGAAGTATTCCAGCGAAACAAATAAGTGATTTGGTTCAGTAAATAGATAGATCTAAATCAAATGGCAAATGGAATATGCCTACAGATGGTGAGTTAGATTCCCATAATTTTAATATTTTTAATTATTGTTATTATTATTAGATTTGATTGAATGTCTTACTTTGAATATCTTACAATGTCACATTTGATAACAATGACTGTAATGACCTATTACTTTTTATTTATTACGGTCCAGTGACTGGTGGGATGTGTAATTGAATCTGTACTTACCCATTAATGCAGTGGGCGGCCGTAATAATAAATTTTTCAGTGATTATAGCTCCTCCGCAAGCATGTATGGTATCATTTTGTTTGATACTAACTTGATAAGGAAAATCCTCTATATCGGCAGGATAGCCTCCTAGTACATATTCGTCAGGAAAATACTCTAAATATGAATCAAAGCTTATTAAAATATTTTGTATAGTTCTCTATTTCTTTTGATTTCATTTTGCTGTTGTAATTCAAAACACATAAAAAATAAAATAAATAAATATTTCATCTCGCCTTTTACCCATTACTGAGTGTGGCATTCTGCCGTAGCAGATCTCGGTAAGTTATATATTTACGCACGTGAAGTGCGGTTACGAGCCGGAAAATCCCCAAAGATGTTAGTGAAAGAGGAATCAGAGGGGTAATTTAAATGTGATGAAAATTGTTTGTCGGCTGTGAGAAACGAATATGGGGTCCCTAATCCACAGTCCAACTCGATAGTACAGAGCCATCTACCCCATAAACAAGAAACTGGGTTCAATCAAATATAATATTGTTATTAGGAATAAGTTTCTATTGTACAGTGTAGCATAAATTTAAATATTAATTACATATTTTAAAATATAGAATACTTGAATTATAATAGTTTTGTTTCAGTATTAATATTGATTTAAAATTAATCACAAATGTAATAGGACGAGGATTGTGACCCTTCCCATAACCCTCCTGTGTACGCCACTGGTTTTAAATAAGACGTAGATAACTATAAAGTTATTTGACGTACCAAGATCTGCTATAGCTGAATACCTACTCAAAATTTAGTAAAATGACATGATTACGTATTTATTTAAATACACATATATATATATATATATATATATATATATATATATATATATATATATATATATATATATATATATATAAAAAAACTAATGAAGATAGTACAGCAGGACTTTTGCTATAAAAATCAGAACTGAATCAGAATAATTGAAAGTATTTCAAAATATATTACCTATTCCTGAAGAAATTTGCAAAAAACACAAAAATAAGATTAAAGTCGTCATGACTGTGTTTTAATAATACTTATTTTAAAATCAAAGTACAATATTTAATATACTTATAAACATAATTAAAAAATAATAATAATTTGAATGCAGGAAGCTCATCTAATCATTTAGTTTTCAATTATAATTCACTGATTGCTATGAATTATCATTATACAATTATATGAGAAATTACATATTAATATTTTTTTCGAAATTTTGATAACGCTTAACTTATGATCCGTTTATTATTGGTGAGATAAGCTTGCAAATAATTAGGGTTGGCACCACGGTCATATTACTGATTTTGGTCATATGACTGTCAGATAAGATATTTACTGTAAATGATACTGTTTTAAAATTTCGCGCCAAATAAACGCACACTAATCATACTTACACAATATGTTCCAAAAATAAAGAAACTCTTTAGTTATAGAATAATAAAACATGCATTGTATTATGTTTGAAACTTCATATTTATTCAAAATAGGTTCCATTTGAATCAATACACTTTTTAGAATGATCAACTAGAGCATGCATAGATTTTTATGCCATCTGAAGGAACGTTCTCTAACACCTGTGTCACGGCTGCTTGAATAGCTGGAATATCATCATAAAACGCGCCTTTCATGGCAATTTTCAGTTTTAGGAAAAGATAATAGTCACATGGTGATAGATCAGGCGAATACGGAGGGTGGTCGATGACACAAATATGTTTTTTCATCAAAAATTCGTGGACTTACACGAGCGATTTTTTGGTCTTCATTTAATTCATGTGGAACAAAATGTGAACAAACCTTTCTTTTACCTAAATCTTCAGTTAGAATTCTCCAAATAGTATTTTTACTCGTATTTAATTCTTCACCCAACATTCTAACAGTAAAATTCGCATCGATAGCAATGATTTCACGCACTTTTTCGACTAATTCAGCTCGATTTTCATCATCATTTAAATCTTCACGACCATTTTTAAGTTTTGCAAACCACGTATAAACTTGTAAACGAGATAAACAATCATCACCATAAACTTTTTTCATCAATTCGTATGTCTCAGCAATTTTTTTTCCAAGTTTAACACTAAATTTAATATTTGCTCGTTGTTCCATTGTATTTTTATAACATAAACACAAAAACTACTGTCATTAAAATGCGCGTAAATTTTTAAACTGTCACCTGATTGCATGAAGTTGTGTGCGTTCGAAAGAGGAAAGATGTATCTTTCTAACAATGTGTATGTTCAATAGATTGCGCTACTTGTTCTATGATTTAAATTAAAAGTTTCGTTATTTTTGGGACATGTATCTCGATTTACGTTAAAGTAAAAAAAAATTATTTATTTATATATTATAATTGTTTACATTTACAATTGACTTCATTACGAAAAATTCAGGACATTATAAAGGACTCAAAAGGCTTACTCGAGCTCACGATATACAATTTAAAAATTTACTCATGATCACGCGGGTCACGACGTGACCCATCGTGACTCAGTGAAAATCATGGCCTGCGCCTCTATCTGGAGAAAATAAAAAATCAGAAGAACTGCAATCTTGTGCCAATGTTGAGATTTAACGTGTTCAACCATTAAAACAGTTTTTTTAACAATTTATTAATGATGCATTATATTCGTTACAATTAAAATTGACTTCATTACGAAAAATCATAATTACCACATGATTCTTGCGATCTTAAACAAATACTGAAATTTGTATTTTATTTTCATAAAATTATTATTTTAATACTTTTCTATGTACATGTTTTCATGTCAAAAATATGTACAAGTGATATGTTATCAATATATAATAATTTTTTCTAATATTTAAAACTATCATAAATGACCTGTCATACAACATGACCGATCATTTTAACAATTTTTACATTACCGCCAGTTTACCAATCCTACCAATAAGTGACAAAAAATATAATTGAAAATATCGTCGCGTCATTTTAGCAATTTCTACGTGTGGCTTTATGCTACTGCAAGACCTAACACGCAGGACCATAATGCTAAAAAAATTATCAAAACTAACTTATTAATATTTAAAATATTTAATTAAAAAGATAATTACTCAATATGATCGCCATTGATGTCCGTGTGAAGTAGTTGGCTCAATTAACCTTCACATTGTGATGCAATACGCATGTGCAGCGAAATGGCAATTCGGCACAAAACAATATTTAATTACAATATTGTCAACGACCGGTGCCGGAAAGTTCACCGAAAACAATTCACCGAATTCAATTCACAGAATACAATTCACCGAAAAACAATTCACCGAAGTAACAATTCACCGAAATACAATTCATCGAAAAAACATATTCATCGAAATGATAATTAAATTGTAGTATTTTTAATGTTGTTTAGAACTGGTAGAAAAATGCAGGCATTTAGAAAAGGATACTTATCGTAAATTCCGAATCTTTTGAATATTATCCATTACGTTAAATATCGTTAATTATTGCAAAGTTAATAGTATTATTATTGAATCGGCTAAAATTTGTTTAAGCTGGGACAATTTCTAATGACATTTCTGCACTAGCGCATGCATAGTACTAATAATAGCATCGCTGCCAATATGTTATTAGGATTTATTCAACTAGAGCAGTACGTGTGCGGCCAAGACGGCGCACCGATGCATAAAAAGTACAGAGACTGTGCTATGAGGACAGAGCATATAGTTCCAAATTACAACAAGAATAACATACATGAGTATTTACGAGACATAGCAAATAATTTATGTTATTAATGTAAAATTAATTAGCATTTCGGTGAATCATATTTCGGTGAACTGTATTTCGGTGAATTGCTACTTCGGTGAATTGCTACTTCGGTGAATTGCTACTTCGGTGAATTGTATTCGGTGAATTGCATTCGGTGAATTGTTTTCGGTGAACTTTCCTAGACCCGTCAACGACTACATGCCTCGACAATTAGAAGGCAGAATTCGCATTTCAATTCTCAAGTACTGAGTGTCCTCGCTAAAAGTCGTAAAAAACAAATCGATCCAGAAAAAGAAACGTAAAAAAACACAGATGCGATGCAGATATTATACCCGGAATTTCGGTTTTCTATCCGGTGGGGATATAATGACGTCCCGCGTTTGTTTAATAACGGATTTCAAGGTTTGCCTCGCTTGCTTCTCCTGCCTTGTATTACGTATGCCTGTTTAAGCGTATATGAGTATTTTGTTGACGTATTATAAATTTCCACTCGAGTGGGTTTTAAGGTTGGTATCTTTTTAATGTAGTACTTACTTACTCCTGTATTGAAACAATTGATATACGAGATGATTTTCGAAAGTCTGGCATCAAGAATATTATTATTAACAAAAAAATGTTAGTAAGCAAAGTTGAACTAGGTAAAGAGGTTCATAAGATGCAGTGGCGTGGTGTGAGTTTTAGATTTGTTTAAGTGTATATGAGTATTTTGTTGACGTATTATAAAATTACGCCCGAATGGGATTTAAGTTTGGTGTCTTTTGAATTAAAATCGCTAGTACTAACTTATTCTTGTAATGAAACAATTGATATACGAAATGATTGTCGAAAGTCTGGCATCAAGAATATTATTATTAACAAAAAAAATGTTTGTAAGCAAAGTCAAACTAGACAAAGATGCTCAAAAGATGCAGTGGCGTGCGGTGAGTCTTAGAGCTGGGTGTGCATTTAATTTGTAGGGGTTAGAGAATCAACATAAATTAAATTTTTGCAATTTTTTCAGAGCTCGACAAAGCAAAGTAAAACCCTGAGAGTAGTATCTTCGAAGATCGCTACTATCGTCAGTACATTTAGTGTCAAAAGTTGTATTTACAAAAATGGATTTAGTTGAATTTATGAAATAATAAGACGATACGTAATTCTCTCTTTTATAAAAACAGCATGTTAAAAAAGTAGTACTTATAATGGATTAACAATAAATAAAAGTATGAATAATAAATTTGTATAAATTTGCATATCGTACATCGTGCGGCGGCCAAGTGTTTCCACTGAGATTGGGTAGTAGTAGTAGTATTTGGGCAGACTGAGAAAAAAACAACCTTGTAAGGTTGTAAGTAAGTCTTAAGTAATAATAACAGTTAATTACGTTACGATTTTCGCAATTTAATTAAAAAACTTTTACATTTGCAGCGCCATCTCTCGACCAATAAAAAAAATGTTTCGGATAAAACTTACATACTTTTTAACCCTATATCAGAATCTGCAATAAAAATAGGGGTTTCCATTTAAGATTTTAAAGTTGCCCCCTGTTCCCGCCCCCCTTGAGGGGCTGGGGGGGCAAAGTCTACGGCATCAGATGTCCCCCTCAGAACCATTAACTTTTCATTTGGAACACTTTTTGATTCAATGCAATGTTTCAGAATTATCGCTACTGGCGGATTAAAATGGGACATCCTGTATACATATATATATATATATATATATATATATATATATATATATATATATAAAAATAAATAAAATAAAGATATTATCACGCCTTCTACCCATTACTGGGTGTGGCACTCTGCTGAAGCAGATCTCGGTAAGTGATATATTTTGCGCGTGAAGTGCGGTTACCGGTCGTCAAATCACGGTCCCCAAACATGTTAGTGGTGGAGGAGCCACAGGGATAGCTTTTTTCAAATTATGAAAATTTGTCGCCTGTGGGAATCGAACCAGGGACCTCAGGATATATATATTTTTATATTATTGAAATTAGTATTGCATATAGAACGCGACAAACCAAAGTTAGACCGTGGTTGGAATGCCCTTTAACACCACCCATTCAGGTACATTCCTCTCAGGGTCGTTAATTACTTTGACCAATTCTATATATAAAATTAAAAATCATTTTTTTCTCCTAGCATACTCTCTCATCTATTTAAAAGTAGCGTACCGGTAAGAAAATAAATCTACTTTCAGCCCTGAATAAAACAAACACAAAACAGTATGTACATAATTATAATCTTTCAAAATGAAATAAACACTTACAGGTAGTGTACAACTAAAATATAATAACACTTACCGACTATTACAGCTGTGTTGTAAAATAAATAATACAATAACACAAGAGCACTGTACCATTGCTGAACTACATATAACAGAATCGCACACAAAACTAAACTTATAAAGGCGGACAAACGTTAGCAGGAACGAGATTAAGATTGTTGAAAGCATATACGTTCAGAGGAAATTTTATCAGGACTAGCTTTAATGTATATTCATCGCAATATAATTATAGATCCCTGTAGAAGTTATAAAAAATCTCGTTTTATTAACCAGAAATATATGTGAAGGTGATGGAGAGAAAGCGAAAAAAAAACAAATTATAGTTTGTTTTATTCTCTTTATTATGTTATGGTGCTTTTTGCAAAACGGGTAACTAGTAATGTCATAATCATCATTTAAGAATATCTACAGGTTGAGTTTCTTTTGGGCCACCAATGAGATCTCGAGAACAATAAGTTCTAAGACTTTGGTTGAATTAGCGATGTAGTGCCATTTTTTGCGGTGATTCAAATGATATCGTTGTTTTCCAAAAAAAATACACAAGTGAATAGATCTGAGGAAAAATGTGAAATTTGCGATTTTCATTCAATCATTTTAATTCCAAAATGGTGGCAGACAAACACAAAAGTTTCAAATAGAAGTTGTAGATATCATAGCGCGTTTTATACTAGGATGTAAAAAGATTGTTTTCTTAAGTTACATTCTTTAAATGGAAAACCCCACCACAGGATAACTACTAATTTACCCAGATATGTCATCTCTTCGCGTACAATCAGACGCGACAATTCAGAAAAGCTATAAAGTTGATAAATAATGATCTACGGAATACTGAAGTTATTATAACATATGCACTAATAAATTTGATAAACTCTGTCAAGTCAACTTTAGAAAGATACTTAAGATAGTCTGCATCTCTCGAAGCTGAGTTGATAGTGAAATATCATAATTTATAAACAAAACCAAATTCTGAATTGTCCGTTTTGCTACAGTAAATAAATTGTCAAATTATGGTATGCAAGCACAGGCATAGACTTTTTTGGAATCAAATTATTTGTAGCGCCATCTATCAATAATATGAAAAAATTCTCAGATTAAACCTTCATAGTTTTTTATGGAGATTCCGAATCTGTAATAAAAAATAGGGTTCCTATTTAAGATATCTAAAGTTACCCTCTCTCCGACCCCCTGAGGGGTGGGGGGCGAAAAATGTTAACAAGATCGAATGGCCCCCTCAAAATGGTTAAACTTTTGTTTATGAAATTTTTTTGTTAAGGGCTTAATTTGCAAGATATTTGAACAAGTCAAGTTAAATGGACCATCCTGTATATATATATATTAAAGTGTATTAGCGTATATTGTATAGTGCTCTATTTAATTGGGTCGTTTAATTTATATGTACAAGGTATAACACGAAATGCGGACTATAGGAATTAAACATTAAAAAGCAGTTTTTTGTTTATTTATTTACTATTTTTATTTATGTTAGTTGTTAGCAATAAGACAACCTATTAACCCAAAGAAAGTTAAACAATTTTTTTTATTCTTACAAATTTCGGATATAATTTTTTTGTAGGACAAGTTCTGGTTGCACAATATTTAGTTATTGTGGATTTAATCCATTTCATATATTTAGAAACTTTCGTAAATACGTCCGGTTTTCCTGTCCCGCAAACTTCTCTTCCGATAAACGAAGCTAAGCCTACTAACAATCCGTTTAAAGTAAGTGGTCCCCCAGAATCGCCATGACACGCGCCTTTGTACATTTTTGAAAATGTACAAATCTGTGAATCTTCTATTGTCGTTGTTTTCACTGCAGTATTACATTCTTTCCGGCTTATCACACGGACTTGAAGCATTTGAAGTACGTCAGGCGAGTTTCCGATAGGGGATGATGTGAGTCCCCAACCAGACGCAGTCAACATTGTCCCAACAGGGATCTTACTTCTAACAATACTGATTGGCTTGACATATTTGTTGAAGACGATTCTATCTTTTACTCCTATTAAGGCGATGTCATCTAATCTTTTGTTTTGTGAATTGAAGTCTGCATGATATATCGCATGCTCGATATTATATGTCTGGCCTTTACCAGATAACTTGGTGGATCCCACAAAAATGATTAAGTCGCTATTTTTACTGCAATGAGATATAAAATGATAATATAAATATTTATAGTCAATATGACGTTATAAGTAACTAAATTGTCAAATTATGGTATGCAAGCACAGGCATCGACATTTTTGACAAACTATTTGTAGCAGTAGTTTTTAAAATTATACTGAGTGATTCACTACGTACGAAAAATATGGAAAGTGTAACTAAGGGGCCACAAAATAATGTCTTTTTCTTAATAAACTTTTGGCAAAAAACTTAATACTCAAAAAGTTATAGCAAATGAAAGTTGAATAAATTAATAAGCAGTCGTTGCAAACTATAGCAGTTAATTATGCTTTCAATAGAAATTGATTTGACGGCTGGTAACCGCACTTCACGCGCAAAATATGTCACTTACCGAGATCTGCTTCGGCAGAGTGCCACACCCAGTAATGGGTAGAAGGCGTGATGATATATTTATTTATTTATTTTATTTAATAGAAATTGACAATATATATATATATATATATATATATATATATATATATATATATATATATATATATATATATTAGGCCACCATTGATCGATACATTCATCTAGAAATGACAGCCATTAAAAGAGGAAGTAAACATTTCTGATTTAACTAAAAAAAAAATGTTTTATTAAAAAACTGTATAATAACAAAGTTTGTTTTAAATAATAATTAAGTTCAATTTCATCCGCCAAACTGCCCACCAGATAATAATCATGATAGTTCATTTGTGTGTTAATTTAGTTTAAATGAAGAAAAAAAATGAGAGTTATACTGCTACACATTTTGTGTTTAACGTATATTTAATGTTAAATTTAGTTAAAAATATTTAAAATTAATTGTAGAATTTAGTAAATATAAGATACCTGGATTTTTAATATTATTTAAATTTTTAACGATAAAATTAAATTCGGGCCAACTGAAGTGGGAACGGACCTCGTAGTTGTTTACATTTACAATTAAAGTGAACTTTATTTCGAAAAATAATAATTATCACATGATCCGAGATTCGATACGAGATCCGATCCGAGATCCGATCAGAGATCCGATCCGAGATCCGATCCGAGATCCGATCCGAAATCCGATTCGAGATCCGATCCGAGATCCGATCCGAGATCCGATCCGAGATCCGATCCGTGATCCGATCCGAGATCCGATCCGTGATCCGATCCGAGATCCGATCCGTGATCCGATCCGAGATCCGATCCGAGATCCGATCCGAGATCCGATCCGAGATCCAATCCGAGATCCGATCCGAGATCCGATCCGAGATCCGATCCGAGATCCGATCCGAGATCCGATCCGAGATCCGATCCGAGATCCGATCCGAGATCCGATTCGAGATCCGATCCGAGATCCGATCCGAGATCCGATCCGAGATCCGATCTGAGATCCGATCTAAAATCCGACCAGACGTGTCATTCGATCAGTACAGTTTTTCCTATTTATACTAAACCAATTTTAATGTTGCATATTCGAAAGAAAATAACAGTTATAGATGAAATTTAATAAATAATTTTGTGTTGAAAAACTAAAGAGACATATTTTGTTGTAACGTAATTTAATCATTTTTATCACAGAATATAAATGCTTATAAATATAACGTAGCGTCATATTTCTTTAGAGAGGAATTGGAATTTACGTTTTTACTAAGAGTGGATACCTAAATGTTATGTATGTAAATTTCGGATCGGATGTTTTATCCTACTTTCGGCTCGGATATTTTATCCGACTTTCGGATGGGATATTTTATCCGACTTTCGAATCGCAAATTTCACATTTTCCTCAAATCTATCGAAATCCCAATGGTGGCCTAATATATATATATATATATATATATATATATATATATATATATATATATATATATATATATATATATATATATACAGGATGGTCCACTTAACTTGACTCTATTTAATTGGGTCGTTTAATTTATATGAACAAGGTGTTATACGAAATGCGGACCATAGGGATTAAACTTTAAAAAGCAGTTTTTTGTTTATTTATTTACTTTTTTTATTTATGTTAATTGTTAGCAATAAGACAACCTATTTCTTAGTCCAAAGAAAATTGAACGATTTTTTTTTTATTCTTACAAATTTCGGATATAATTTTTTTGTAGGACAAGTTCTGGTTGTACAATATTCAGTTATTGTGGATTTAATCCATTTTATATATTTAGAAACTTTCGTAAATACGTCCGGTATTCCTGCCCCGCAAACATCGCTTCCAAACGAAGTTAAGCCTACTAACAATCCGTCTAAAGTAAGTGGTCCCCCAGAATCGCCATGACACGCGCCTTTGTACATTTTTGAAAATGTACAAATCTGTGAATCTTCTATTGTCGTTGTTTTCACTGCAGTATTACATTCTTTCCGGCTTATCACACGGACTTGAAGCATTTGAAGTACGTCAGGCGAGTTTCCGATAGGGGATGATGTGAGTCCCCAACCAGACGCAGTCAACATTGTCCCAACAGGGATCTTACTTCTAACAATACTGATTGGCTTGACATATTTGTTGAAGACGATTCTATCTTTTACTCCTATTAAGGCGATGTCATCTAATCTTTTGTTTTGTGAATTGAAGTCTGCATGATATATCGCATGCTCGATATTATATGTCTGGCCTTTACCAGTTAACTTGGTGGATCCCACAAAAATTATTAAGACACTATTTTGACTGCAATGAGATATAAAATGATAATATAAATATTTTTACAATAGTTATAGTAAATATGACGTTATAAGTAACTAAATTGTCAAATTATGGTATGCAAGCACAAGCATCGATATTTTTGACAAAGTATTTGTAGCACTAGTTTTTAAAATTATACTGAGTGATTCACAACGTACGAAAAATATGGAAAGTGTAACTATGGGGACCACAAAATAATGTCTTTTTCTTAATAAACTTTTGGCAAAAACTTAATACTCAAAAAGTTATAGCAAATGAAAGTTGAATAAATTAATAAGCAGTCGTTGCAAACTATAGCAGTTAATTATGTTTTTTTCTTTCACAACCAATCGTTTATCAAAAAGCTCTTGCATAGTAATGCTCTTATTATTACAATCACGTATTGAAATAATAATAAATACTAGCGGTCGGCCTGGCTTTGCCAGGCCTCACGCTAATCTCAGCGGACACTGAAATATAATTAACTTCAGTGAGACAATAAACACAATATAAATTGAATTATTACGAATCTAAGACTTTTAAATTCTACACGGCTGTCCATCTAAAAATATTTAATATATACTAAATATGGTAGGTTTTGAATTACTATTACTAAAACAATTGCCGAGCAATAAAAATCCAATTCTGCAAGAAAGCTCTTCAAAAGACCTTTCAATTGATACCAAAAACGATGGATTTTTATGTCCTTTCATTAAAACAATTGACGATCGAAAAGTATTAATTTTCTTACGCGAGCCCTTCAAAAGATCTTTCATTTGATACCAAACACGATAGGTTTCGGAACACTTTCGCTTTAAACAATTGCCGATCGAAAAATTCCAATTTTGCATGCAAGCCCTTCAAAAGATCTTTTAATTGATACCAAACACGATGGATTTTGATGCACTTTCATTAAAACAATTGACGATCGAAAAGTATTAATTTTCTTACGCGAGCCCTTCCATAGATCTTTTATTTGATACCAAACACGATAGGTTTCGGAATACTTTCGCTAAAACAATTGTTGTTCGAAAAAATTCTAATTCTGCATGCAAGCCCTTGAAAAGACCTTTCATTTGATGCCAAACACGATAGGTTTCGAAGCATTTTCATTAAAACAAATGCCAATCGATAAAATTCCAATTTTGAATGTACGCCCTTCAAAAGACCTTTCAATTGATACCAAAAACGATTAATTTTGAAGCACTTTCACTAAAACAATTGACAATCGAAAAGTATTAAATTTTGCTCGCATGCCTTTCAAAAGATCTTTCATTTGATACCAAACACGATAGGTTTTGGAACACTTTCGCTAAAACAATAGCCGATCGAAAAAATTTCGATTCTGCATGCAAGCCCTTAAAAAGACCTTTCATTTGATACCAAACACGATAGGTTTTGGAACACTTTCGCTAAAACAATAGCCGATCGAAAAAAATTCAATTTTACATGCAATCCCTCAAAAAGACCTTTCATTTGATGCTAAACACGATAGGTTTTGAAGCACATTCATTAAAACAATAGCCAATCGATAAAATTTCAATTTTGCCTGCAAGCCCTTAAAAAGACCTTTCATTTGATACCAAACACGATAGGTTTTGAAACACTTTGGTTAAAACAATTGTCGATCGAAAAAAATCCAATTTTAAATGCAAGCTCTTGAAAAGACCTTTCATTTGATACCAAACACGATAGGTTTTGGAACACTCTCGCTAAAACAATAGCCGATCGTAAAAATTTCAATTCTGCATGCAAGCCCTTAAAAAGACCTTTCATTTGATGTCAAACACGGTAGGTTTTGAAGTACTTTCATTAAAACAATTGCCAATCGATAAAAGTCCAATTTTGCATGTATGCCCTACAAAAGACCTTTCGATTGATATCAAAGACGATGGGTTTTGAAGCACTTTCACTAAAACAATGGACGATCGAAAAGTATTAAATTTTGCACGCGAGCCCTTCAAAAGACCTTTTATATTGATACCAAAGACGATTATCGGCTAATAAAACGTTAAATGGAATTGCAATTTTCGAATATTGGCTCAAAGTTTATATTACTGTAATATAGACAGTCAGTGTCGCCGTTTTCTGCTTAATCTTGGCGACGACAATTAACGCCTCTCTTGATTATATATTTTTGAATACAGAAATACTTGCATATGAACATTAAACATATATTTTACACAAATTTGGTAATTCGCAATGTCAAAAGTCAATAAATTTTAGTTTTGTACTTCTGGTTTTGCATCAGTTTCCGATCGACAACGAAGTGAGCTCGAGAGCAGAAGTTGTCGAACTGAGCGTAAGGTGCTGCCGCTAGTCGGACAAGTCGCGAAAAACCAAAATATTTAGGAAGTCGGGAGGAACGAAAAATTGATTGAAAAAAATCTTATATAGGGAAATAATAGCTTGTAAAGTAATAATTAATATAAAAATTGTATCTAATACAAACAAGGGTGTTATGTAGTAAATTACCATATGTTTAACGTGACTAATTTATCGGCTAATAAAAAGATAAATGGAATTACAATTTTCGAATATTGGCTCAAAGTTTATATTACTGTAATATAGACAGTCAGTGTCGCCGGCCGTAGGCTGCTTGATCTTGGCGTCGACAACTACCGCCTGTCTTGATTATTAGTATTATTTCTCGATTTAAAACAAATGAATGACATACTTAGACTTTCTTACAAAATCAGATTTGATAACGATGACTTTAATGACTTATACTCAATTTATTATTTTATATTTATTATGGTCAAGTAAATAAATCTGTTCATACCCTTTAATGCAGTGGGCGGCCGTAATAATAAATTTTTCTGTGATTATAGCGCCTCCACAAATATGTGTAGTATCATTTTGTTTGATACTAATTTGATAAGGAAAATACTTTATATCGGCAGGGTATCCCCCTAGTACATATTCGTCACGAAGATTCCCTAAATATGAATCAAAGCGTATTAAAATTTTTTGTATAGTTCTCTATTTATTTAGATTTGATTTTGCTCAGATAAAAAATAAAATAAATAAATATTTCGTCTCGCCTTTTACTTATTACTGAGTGTGGCACTCTGCCGTAGCAGATCTCGGTAAGTGATATATTTAAGCACGTGAAGAACGGTTACTAGCCATCAAATCCCCAAAGATGGGAATGAAACAGGAAGCACAGGGGTAATTGTAATGTAGTGAAAATTGTTTGTCGCCAGTAAGAATCGAATTCGGAGTCCAACGCGATAACACTGAGCCACCTACCCCATAAACAACAACCCGGGGTCAATAAAATATTATATTAATATTTGGGAATAAGTTCCTGTTATACACACTAGCATAAATATAATACTTTTGTTTCAATATTAATATAGATTTAAAAATCATTACAAATGTAATAGAGCGGGGGTTGATATTGTAACAAAGCGGATATTGAGGGTCGCGAGCGCGAATTATTAGATGGGAATAAAACAATTTTGATTACAATTAATTAACTAAATAATAACGCACCATAAAACACATATAACTTTATTTAACTTAATGAGTTTATATTACGAATAAAATTATAATAAAATAAAACTAGAAACATTTATAGTTAACTAAATGATAATTAAATGCGCGCAAAGCGCGAAAACGGTTTCGACGTCGGTCACATCTTGACCGGCCGACGGAGCAAACCTGGTTTGACTGATGCTAAAACTTAAAACCAGACGCTAAGTTTTCAGCGGGGATGAAGAGTAGTATTTTGGGGATGCAACACATGGCCGAAGACTGCAGATGACCACACACATTCGTTGCCACGATAAGATTTTTCTCAGAATCTTATCGCACAACACAGGGAAGCAAACTAACAGAATATCTGCAGTCAACTCAAAAACCACCTTGTTACAATATACTTCCCACAACCCACCTGTGTACACCACTGGTTTCAAATAGAAAGTAGATAAGTCATTTGACGTATTACCAAGATCTGCTATAGCTGAATACAAACTCAAAATTGAGTAATATGGCATGATTATATATTTATTAACTAAAAAACAAATGAAGATAGTATAGCAGCGCTATCGATTTATAAATTTGCTATAAAATTCAGAACTGAATCAGAATAATTGAAATTATTTCAAAATATATTACCTATTGTTGAAGAAATATGCAAAAAACACAAAAATAAAATTAAAGTTGCCATGACTGTGTCTCAATGATAATTGTTTTAAAATTCAAGAACAATATTTAATATACCTAGAAATATAATTTAAAAAGAAAATTAAATTTGTATGCACAAAGCTAATCTAATCATTTAGTTTTCAATTATAATTCACTGATTACTGTGAATTATCATTATACAGTTATATGAGATATTTCCTATTATTATTTTTTGCGAAATTCTGATAACGTTTAACTTACGACCTGTTTATTATTGGGTTGGCACCGCGGTCATATTACTGATTTCGCTCATATAGGTAAGATATAAATATAAATGACAGAGCGTATTATCGTTTAAAAATTTCGCGCCAAATAATTGTGCTCTAACCATATTTATGTGAGTTTTATGTTCAAATAAAAATAGTTATTTATTTACCAAGAGTGAAAATAGGTGTTTCTAGCCCGTGGGATGAATATTAGCACGAGGCGCAAAGCGCCGAGGGCTAATACTATGCTCAGGGTGAGAAACGCTAATTTCACCCGTGGTATATACTATATTTTATGCACAACAAAATTACATTTAATTATAAGTACAAAAGATTAAAATATGTAAATATGTTATATGTCAAAATGACATTCTGCGGAATCAAGAATTCACAATAAACAAAAATTGTCATTTTATTTATGTATCCATATAAATTATTTTTTTATGACCCTAGGGCCAAAAAGAAGTGTTTAAGCCCGCTTTTTAGGGCTAAAACACATGCCTTTTCGCTCGGTTGTCATAAACTATTTTATTTGTTTATACAGTAAAATTGTTTACAATTACAACTTGTTTTTTTCGTAGCACGCTGATTTCTATGCAATTTGGATTAAATTAATGTCAATTTAATATGCATTTTCCTTTATATCAGTTGCATAAAATTTGACACGAGTATTCGGTTCATATCTCGAAAACTATAGAACTTAGAGAAATAGGGCTTTGCAGGTTTCCTTCGTCATTTACAAGGCTACAAGATGGTTCTTATATAAGAAATTTAAGAAAATCATCTTTTATAATAATTACGTCTTTATCGCCAATGTAGCACTTTTTAAACAATTTTTTAATTTAATTTTTTCAATATCTAGGAATACGTCGACCGTAGAGCAAAAATACCGACGGGATAGTGTTCAGGGAGAAGAAAACTATAAAATAAGAGCTAAAAATATTAGATTTAGAGTCACATGCAGTTTTGTGGTAGCTTTGAATAATACGCCATCAAAAAAATATTTTAACATTCAAAAAACGTTTACTAGCGACCAGTAAGGGTTAATATTTTTGGCTCAAAATTTCAGGGGCCTCTCAGTACATCAAATGGATACTTTTTAGCGAAGAGCACCATAACATGTCAATACTTCGGTTTAATCCTGGGCAGTCTAATATATACATACATATATATATATATATATATATATACCATTGGGATTTCGATAGGTCTGAAGAAAATGTGAAATTTGCGATTTTCATTCAATCATTTTAATTCCAATATGGTATCAAAATGTAATAGGGCGGGGGTTGTGATCCCTCCCATAGCCCGACTGGGTACGCCACTGGTTTCAAATAGAACGTAGATAACTGTAAAGTCATTTGACGTACCAAGATCTGCTCAATACATACTCAACACAGTAAAATGGCGTGATAATATATTTATTTATAAAAAACATATAAAGACAGTACAACAGGGCTACCGATATATAGTATTGCTATAAAATGTAGTACTGAATAAGAAAATTGAACTTATTACCTATTCCTGAAGAAACATGCAAACAACACAAGAATAAAATTAAAGTTGGCGCCTGTGTTTCAATGATAATCGTTTTAAAATCAAAGAACAATATTTATATACCCACAAATATAATTTAAAAAATAAATAAATTAGAATGCACAAAGCTAAACTAATCTTTTAGTTTTCAATTATAATTCACTGATTGCAGTGAATTATCATTATTCAATTATATGAGAAATTAAGAAATTTTTATTTTCTTTGCAAAATTCTGTTCACCCTTAACTTAACTCATTTATTATTGGTAGGGATATGCTAACAAATAATTAGGGTTGGCACTTGATAATATGACCGCGATCATATTACCGATTTGGTCATATGATGGTCAGGTAAGGCACAGGTATAAATGATCGAGCACATTATCTGTTTTAATTTACGCGCTAAATAAATGTACACTAACCATTTTTATATCGATTTTATGTTCAAATAAAAAACTATATTATTTATTTATACAATGCATTGCAACTCAAAGAAAGAAAGTGTTTGTGTTTAATTTTATGTATTGAAGTGCTTTTGGATACACTATAATTTTGGTTTTTCTCTTTGGGACGTACACGAATAAATTAGAAAGTTTTCCGGCGCGTGAGCATGCCAAATACAGCTTTCCATGTGAGAAGCATGGTTTTCCAAATTTAGTCCACACACTTGTATCGATTGTCCCTGTGCTTTATTGATGGTCATTGCAAATGCGAGTCGTACCGGAAACTGCAAACGTTTGAATTTGAATGAGATAGGACATAAGCTTTATTATACCTATATGTTAAGATTGGTTCCCGTCTATGTCTATACCAAATTTGAATCGAATCAGTACAGTACTTTTCAAGATAGCTAGCGGCCATTTTGTTTCAAGATGGCGAACTGAAGTTTTATTATACCTATATGTTAAGATTGATTCTCGTCTAGCCTGTACCAAATTTGAATCGAATCAGTGCAGTACATTTTAAGATAGCTAGCGGCCATTTTGTTTCAAGATGGCGGACTGAAGCTTTATTATACCTATATGTTAAGATTGGTTCTCGTCTACAACTATACCAAATTTTAATCGAATCAGTGCAGTACTTTTCAGGATAGTTAGCGACCATTTTGTTTCAAGATGGCGGACTGAAGCTTTATTATACCTGTATGTTGAGATTAGTTCCCGTCTATGCCTATACTAAATTTGAATTGAATCAGTGCAGTACTTTTCAAGATAGCTAGGGGCTATTTTGTTTCAAGATGGCGGACTGAAGCTTTATTGTACCTGTAAGTTGAGATTAGTTCTCGTCTATGCCTATACCAAATTTGAATCGCATCAGTGCAGTACTTTTCAAGATAGATAGCGGCCATTTTGTTTAAAGATGGCGGACTTAAGCTTTATAATACCTATATATTAAGATTGGTACACGTCTATGCCTATTCTACATTTGAATTTAATCATTGTAGTACCTATCATGATAGCTAGCGGTCATTTTGTTTCAAGATGGCGGACAGAAGCTGATTTAACGAGCACAGTTATGTACACTATTTTTCAGATGACCACAAAACTTTCTAAAAAAAGTGTACAAGAGCAATGTGTTTACACTTTGACAGCTGATGCGTTTTTGTACGTAGGCGATGAGTTGACGTTTGACGTTTGAGGTTAGGTATTGTGATACCAAGTGTACTAATCATTATGTCAAAATATTAAATAATGCTGAAATATTAGTAAATAAGTAATTATTCATTTTTAAAAATATGATTTATATATGCAAATGTGTAGAAAAATCTTCCATTTAACTAATAATACAAATTCTTTTATTTATTTTATTATATTCTTTCATCGTAACGTCATCTGTTGTGAATCAGTGGAACTTTACCTCATATGTTAGAAGTGTTCGTTATACTAACATATCAGTGTATGTTATTTTCAACTTTCCGTAGTAGTTTTGTAACAAGTCAAAGTCAGCACATTCTTAGTGAATACAATTAAGTAAAGTAGAGCATGTTGTAATGAGGTCAAGTATTCTAAATAGTATTCTTTGACGTAAGTAGCTAACTATTTGCTGACTTAGTACTTTTGTAATTAGATATATAGTAGCGTTAGGTCAGTTATAGAGACAGTCAAACACAGTCAGATGCAGTCGATAGTCAGATAGTCAATACGAGAGTTCAGTAGGAACTCAGCAACATCAACCATGTAGTAAGTGTGAATAAATCTTTGTTATTTGTTGAACCAAATTGTAAGTACAAACTTATTTACAACAACCCTAGTACTTGTCCTTTCTCCGGTCTGACAAGAACCCATATAAATTATTTGTTAATCCTCCTTTAAATAAGGGAGGCTTACAGTTTATGTTGTTGTTATGGTTACCTTCATAAGTAGTCGTCTGAAAATTATATTACTTGTTTTTAAATATTATATCAACTGTTGAATTGTTTTGTAATGAAATTAAACTAAAAATTGTTTCAATTTTTGCAATTTTATTAACCACGTTAAGCCTGTACTTCATTTAATATTCAATATTCAAAATAATAATAATTATTATACGGACAATTTAGCTATGGCACCAATTTTTAATTTTTCAAAAAATGCACCTTAAAGATTGTTATTGTTATTAATTTTTTCCGGAATGTATATTCTTAACTTCGTAAATAATGTAGAAAGTTAGCAGAATTATTCGCGGATTTCAGAATAAAGTAGCCTCCGGTTCATTTTATCAAACAAACATACCTTCGTGTTACTTTTCTCTAACAAAACTTTCGAAATAAATCAAAGATTTCTAAACTTTTACAATATCTACAAAAAGTAAACTACATTTATTTCTTTTTGCACCGCAACTCCGAATTTTATGAACAAATAACGGCGCTCACATTATAATACTTGATGGGCGAAGTTTAAGAAGGTTCTTACGGGTAAGTTAATTTCTGACGATGGGGGCAGATGGCGCAGTTGTAGCGAATAGCGTTGCTGTCAGCTGTCGACATTCAACTGTCCGGACATAAAACTTGAAGAGTTGAAAGTCACGAAAATACTAAGCTAAATTCGTAAAAGTTCATTGCTGTTTATTCTGTACTGCATGTTCCTTTTCTAGATATAAAGGAAGGGGATTTTCTTCTGGGAAACGCGGAAAATGTCAATAAGACTGTAATGAATAACATCATGGATGAATCACACCTGATGTCAAACTTTTAAACGATGTCGTAACGATGAAAGTTTTCAAAATGGTCCGATAGGTGATCGATTGCTTTTCACGGGAATAGAAAAGGTTAAATAAAGTTTTTTCGAATTAACTTTTCAAGAATTTCACAAAAATATAAACCGTTTTTTCGTACTTATAAATTTATGGAAAATAATTATATTCATGTATAAGTAGAAACGACATTTTTATCATTTGACGAATAAACAGGAAATAAAACAGTTTCCAAATGGATCAATTATAATTTTTTTTTCGATCGGACGGACACTGATCCCTTTTTGGTGTGTTTTGTGTCCGCAAAATGCGTCATTCTGTTACTATAGTATCGTTACTAGGCTACAAGAAATAACGGTCACAGAATATGTTTTCCTAAAACCTGCAAGAAAGTGTTTACTTTCCTGAACAATTTTAGTATGGAATAGTTATTTTTATAACAAGTGCCGAAAAAGGCTCGTTACGTGCAAGTGCAGAATTTAACGAGCATGTAACCTTTTTCGGCACGTGTTATAAACAATATTTTTCCTACAACTGTGCGATTTACTAAATCACTAAAATATTATTAAAATTTATAAAATTTATAAAATTTATAAAATTTTAATGATATTACATGAGAACGATGTTTTACGGCGTTGCTATGGTTTGTTTGTTGATTGCTTGCACATTGTTCTACGTTATTTAAAAATATTTCACTAACGTCAAAATAATTTCTTCAAAATCATCTTGATTGGAATAGTACAGTGAGTGATTCTTCTTTATCATTAACAACTCCAAAGATAATTGAAGCTCCGGATCATACTATGTTGGATCTATTTTCGACAATGACAATCAACCTGCTGCTGGTACTTCTGAAGCTTCCGAAATTGTTACCAATAATATTACTGGTAATAATATGAACAGGTACGGAAGAAATCAATGTTTCTTTAGACACAAAAGTTTCCACTTTACATTATGTCAATATAAGCAACTGTAACAACTGTATTAATAATATACACAAACAATAAATATGCAGTATTTCACTTACTCTTTAAATAAAACCATTTATCGATATATTTTACTTTGTTCGGTTCTTTTTATTAATTGTCTACAGATTAGATATACTGCAAATTAAGGTAACGTCAAAATATACTACTGCATATTTACTAGCGCTGGTTCACCGTATCTTCTTCTTCCATAAGCGTCTGTGGTCAAAATATGAATTCCGTGCTCGGCGCGAAATTTAAATCGCTGTCAAAACAATATTCTTTTGACAGTTACGTAATGAAGCACTTTCCGCACTAGTGTTTCTTTGCTTTCGGAAGCGCACTTGGTCTGCATTCATCTACTTTCCATACGTAACCAAGGCAATAATAGTTACGTAATAACAAAGAAATCGCACAGTTGTAGGAAAAGTAGATTTTTACCAAAATTGTCAAGTAAAGTACGTCTCCACGGTTACAAAAAAAAATCAGGTAAAGTATAAAACAGTCTGGTAAAAACTTTACTTAACTGTTTTGTACTTTACCTGAATTTGTTTTGTAACCTTGGATACGTAGTCTTCTGGTAATAAAATTATTATCAAAAAAATTCACATTTTGAATTATTTATCATTAATTATATTGATTAAATTAAACGGTTTCAGAAAAAATAGTATACATAATACGTCAGGAAAGTGTTTTCACCTGAAGAAGCGGTTATTTGAAATACGAGGCCGCAGGCCGAGTGTTTTAACCCGCTTGAGACAAGTAATACTTTCCTGACTTATGTAATATTTTACGTATTTTCGATCGCTGACAAAGTTTTCCCGTTTAGTATGCTTGTAAAAATCATAGTTACGCATCATCAGATTTTTTTATGAAAACAACGCAATAATTTTGTTTTGTTAGTTGTCTGACGTTTCTAATATAAATATAATAGTTAATTAAACTACAAGGAATGTAAGTACATTATAACATTCGAGGAGGTATGAATTGAGGCGGAGCTTGCATAGTCGAAGTTCATGTTACTGTACGAGAATAGTTGTAGTACTTACATTCTGAGTCGCTTATTATATTTGTCGAGCCATCGGGGCAGCAACTAACTTCAAATAATGTTAAAATATTTGTAAAATGTGTTTAAGGTTAAATAGTACAGATATGCGTTTCATAGCCCATAGCCAACAGGATGAAAAGACTTATTACTCAATATATATATATATATATATATATATATATATATATATATATATATATATATATATATATATATATATATATATATATATTCAATTTTTTTTGGGATAATAAATAGGTTGTCACAATATTATGAGGCGCCGTTTGCGACAATATACAGACTCGTAAATATACAATTCTTTTCACAATATATACTAAATTTTTGACAATATCACATAAAATATTGCATATATATTAAATTTATTACAATATCACAAAAAATATTGTATATATACAAATTTTGTGTACTGTATTAAGAAAATCGGGTATATTATAAACCTGTATATTGTGATATTTTTGTCGCGTTAAAAATATATACAGAATAGGATTGTGCCACTTATTCAGAGATGGCGCTGAATTTCAGGTAGTTCACGCTGCATTTTGGAGAGATAGTGCAACATTCGAACGAAATGGCGCTATGAAATGTACACCCTAGGGGTGTACAAAATATTATTTTTAATCTTTTTCTCCAGATTTAAAATAACTATCTTAGATTTAGTTTAAGTAACATTAACAAAACTAGAATTTCTTTATAGCCAACGGAAATGAGATTACAATTTTTAAGTAACCTAAAAATAAATACTTCTAAATTTGTATGTTATGGAAAATTATATCATTGTTATGATAAATTCATATTACATAGAGACATTATAAATAGTTATTTGTTAAACTAGAGTAGAAAGTGCCTCTTTTTTCCACTCGCTCTGAGGCAATTCGAGCGAGAGTGGAAAAAATTGTTTCTTCTCGTGTTAGACACCACATTTTTTCACGACATGTTTCTAAAAACGATTGTCTCGAACCTTCAATACATTTTAAGAAAAGATTAGTAGAATAAGGGCCATTTTTTCAATCGCCGGTTTACGCTCGATTAATGTTAACCATGATTAAATAATAATGGAAACCATAGTTTCCATTATTATTTAATCATGGTTAACATTAATCGGTGATTTAAAAACTGGCCCTAAGGGTAATATTTTGTTTATTTGAATCAAAATAGTTTATATTGACATGACTAGTAGAATGAGGGTAATATTTTATATATTTGAATCAAAATAGTTTATATTGACATTACAGTTAGTGCAATATCTGTTCTTGGATTTATCGGGTAACAGTTTGTCATTAGTACCTTCTGCAATGTGTCTTATTTCGGGATGTATATTTGGTTGTCTAATGTAGATAGATATTTCCTATATATATTTTTTAATGTAATGAAAAAAATGTTCTCTTCATTTCTTTTACAAATATTTTTTGCTTTCGTTGTTAGTTATAGTCATAGTTACATTCCCACATATATTTATTATTTATGTTTTATTTAAAATTTGAGCCATTTATAGTAAATTTATAATTTCTCCGATTTTTTATTCTGTTTTTTCTGAACATTTGACTATTATTTATTAAGGGCTACTTATCAACTTATGGCACAATGGTAGCTAGCCGGGTTGTGGAAATTAGAACCCGAGTTCAATTCCCATAGCCGGCAACTGATTTTCACCACATTTAAAATTATCCCTGTGGCTCCCTCACCACTTACATCTCTGGAAGACTGTAATTTGATGGCTGGTAACCGCACTTCACGCGTATAAATAAATCACTTATCAAGATCTGTCCCGCAGACTGCCACACATGGAAATGGGTAAAAGGTGTGATGATTATTTATTTAACTAGGGAATAAAGAGTAAAAAAAAAATGTTGATCTCTAAGGTAACCAATAATTATTGCAAAGCAATTATTCCAAATATTAAAATAAAGTAATAGTCTTGTGAATAACAAAATATTCCGAAAATAAAAAAAACCAAAAAGTAAACATAAATTTATAATACATGTTTCAAAAATGACGCCATTACCAAAAAAAAAACAATAATTTTAGTTGAGACCAAAGATACTTTGCATTAATAATAATAATTATTTGTGTACATAGACAGAAGTTAAACTTTGTGTTTGTAATCAATCGAGGCAAATAAATCACATAAGTACTCATAAAAAGGAGTACCGGGGTGCAGATGAGATAACTTATGCAAATCTATTGTTTATCTACATTGTTTATTAATCGGTGTTATTCATTGACATCTTCTACATTTAAAAATTTTATTTGTTCGCATTTCGATCATCTTCCACATACTTAGTTAATTTTAATCTAGTTTTTACAGTAACTAATCAAGTAAAACAAGAAATGTTAACTAAACTTATGCAATATTGAAATATCTACAATTTTTATTTGAATATTTTCGCTTTAAATTTTATTGGGACACAACGGCTGCGCAAAAAATTATTTTTAAATTTATAGTCGGTGGAGCTGCTTAATACCTTGAGTATTCAAGATATAGTACATAAAACTTATTTGGCTAAGTTGTGAAATAAAAAGTAATAATTTATTTGTAAAAGTTTTGTCATTTATTAGTCAAATATTTGTTTTCTCTTGTCTTGGGACAACAAAATAGAAAACTATACCTATTTATTGTTTAATTAAAAATATTTGTTGGCGTCAATGAAATAGGCAACCATTTACTCACTAAAACTTTGGTCATCCTTGATTTTTACACTATTGGTAAAGTAGGAAATTAATTTAAATTGCTACAGAACACTGTAATAAGCAGAGCCATCTTGCGGCAAATGTTCTAATCCTAGTCTGTATTCTAGAATTATGTCTGATATACGCATTTGAAGTACGACAAAATGCAAGAGGTAATATTTTACACAGTTGCTATTTTTCAATTTATTTAGTATATTTCCTCAAAATGTGTAATATTTTACTACATAAATCTTGTATATACGTTTAATCATAGAATATATTGTTTTAATTTACATGAAATATTCAAAACGTTTTGTCGCAAACGGCGCCTCATACAATATCAAACATATGGATATGTATATATATATATATATATGAATATGATTGAAGGATTGTTGCGTGAACGAAAGTTTCCGAGTATAAGGAACAAACGTGCTTGTAAGAAACGAATTATGAATGTGGATGAAGCTAAAGTGGTGTGTCAAGATAGGAACGTTTGGCGAAGATTAATTGCGGAATGAATCTGATGATTTAAGAAGTGCAGGAATTTTGATTTTAGTTTTGTTGTTTAGTAATTTCATTAGAGTGTTTATCTGCAATTGTGTGAAATTCACTTTAAAAAAAAGCGCAGGGACGGCACTCTCTTCGTTTCTGATCTTTTTTTTATTCGTTTTCTGATCTTACATTGAGTGTTTATCTGCAATTGTGTGGAATTCACTTTCAAAAACAAGCGTAGAGCGACACTCCCTTCCTTTCTTATCTTTTAATTCGTTTTCAGTTCTTACGTAGAGTATTTAACTGCAATTGTGTGGAATTCACTTTCAAAAACAAGCGTAGAGCGACACTCCCTTCCTTTCTTATCTTTTAATTCGTTTTCAGTTCTTACGTAGAGTATTTAACTGCAATTGTGTGGAATTCACTTTCAAAAACAAGCGTAGAGCGACACTCCCTTCCTTTCTTATCTTTTAATTCGTTTTCAGTTCTTACGTAGAGTATTTAACTGCAATTGTGTGGAATTCACTTCCAAAAACAAGCACAGGGCGACACTCCCTTCCTTTCTTATCTTTTTGTTTCATTTTCAGTTACTGCATTGTGTGGACTTTTCTTTCATATAAAATTGCAGGCTATCATTTTCATCTTTTCTAATCTTTGTAGATTCGTTGTTAGATTCGTTATTAGACTCATTGTTAGGAGTAAGCGCGGGTAATTTGAGATGTTTTATGCATGTGTTATGTACATCGAAGAAAGGAGATGAATGATAAGTGAATAGGAGTGATTGGATGGATGTGATTGAGGGTTTATTATGTAAGAATGATTTCGAGTATGATAAATAAATGAGTTTATATGGAGGGATCTATGAATGTGGTTGAAGTGAGGGTGGTGTGTTTGGATGAGAATGTTTGACGGGGGCTGATTATTTGATGAATGTTATGAGAGAAAGTTTTATGAGTGATTTTAGGTTTCGTGCTACCCCATTTGATGGGATACAGCGTGAAGATATGTATGTATGTATATATAAATATATATATATATATATATATATATATATATATATATATATATATATATATATATATATATATATATAAATATATATATATATATATATATATATATATATATATATATATATAAATATATAAATATATATATATATATATATATATATATATATATATATATATATATATATATATATATATATATAATATACCCTTAAAGTTTGATCCACAAGTATAGAAACACCCTGCATTTTTTACGCGTGAATTACAATTACCATAGTAAGTAAATTTATAGCCTAAAATATAAATTTTAATACAATAAAATAAATAATATGAAAAAAAAAACAAGCGCATTTCATTTGGTTTCGTTGAAAAATAGTCAAAAGAGTTTCTGAAAATAGTTTTCTGTAGGAAATAAGTGACAGTTTTTATTTGAAAACATATATACCAGCCAAGCTATTGTAAGCTGTATTTTCAGTATGTGTCAGCGAAACCGTGTGAAGAACTTCACGTAATTGTATTTACTGGCAAGAGCTTTTTCCCAACTTACACGATTCTTTTCTGTTTCACACACATATCTTACAACTTTTGTCCACATAAAAAAACAGAGACATATTTATTACATATACACATAATGTTTCTATACTTGTGGATCATTTCAAGAGTAGATTATAGTTAATATACTGTTTACGAATAAAACAAATTTTTCAAAAATTTGTAAAATAAATTTCACTGTGTCTCGGTAGAAAATTTTTTGTTCCACTGGATTGCTAGCTATTATAATAAAACAATAATTAAATAATAGTATATTACATAATAAGTCAGGAAAGTGATGTTTTACTTGACGAATACAACGCCGCAGATCGAGTAGTTTAATTTGCTGAGTTAAGAAAAAAGCTTTCCTGACCTATTATGTATACTATTTTTTCAGAAACCGTTTAATTAAATCATTAATTAATAATAATGTGGGATGGCTAGCACAGTGGTATGAAGTCGGCCTGTGGATCCTGAGGTCCCTGGTTCGATTCCCACAGGCGACAAATTTTCATAATTTGAAAAAGCTATCCCTGTGGCTCCTCCACCACTAACATGTTTGGGGGCCGTGATTTGACGACTGGTAACCGCACTTCACGCGCAAAATATATCACTTACCGAGATCTGCTTCAGCAGAGTGCCACACCCAGAAATGGGTAGAAGGCGTGATGATATATTTATTTTATTTATATTTATTTATTAATAATAAATAATTCAAAACTTTATTTTTTTGATAAAAATCATATCGACATCCAAACTTACAACAAAAAAAATTAAATACAGTCACGTAAAATACAAAACAAGTAAAGCCTTTACTAGACTGTTTTGTACTTTAACTCTCTGTTTTGTTTTTTTGTTGTAACCTTGGATACTTACTTTACCTGATTATTTTGGAAAAAATCTACTTTTCATACTAAACTTGGTCAGGAAAGTAGGCACTTTGCTGTTAGTTTCAGAAAAATAACTATTATTCAATCTAGTCTCATTTTCAGGACTGAAATTACTACTGTAAACTTGCAAATACAACACAATATGAAATAAAAATAATAATAATTTCTTTTTGAAATATTGAAACATGGTTTTTATAATGTTGTACCTATTCATTTCTATTTCTATCAGTTAAGAAAGTCTTAATTGTCTTCAAATTATTTCGGTGGTCTTTCAATCATTTGTATTAATGACTACAACATAAAGAAAATTTTTGACAATGAATAAAAGAAAATTCATTTAATTATGTCAGTTTAACTTTCAATTTATCAAAAAAAGTTCGTTATTGTCTTTGGCAAATGTTAAGTGGTTAATTAACAAAGAGAAAGACGACCTTCTAAAATGTCACTTCACTTGTCTGATCTTCTGTTCTGCGAACTTAATTGCTGCCGAGCTCACGAACGCCACTGAGTTCGTTGCCCCGAGATTCACTCGGGCTCAGTGAAAGCGACAAGCGCAAAGTACCTAGTACTAGACTGTACTTCACTACAAAATGTTTTTGTCAAATGGGATAACGTATTTTCGTAGATATTTCGCAGACTACTTTACCGACTCTTTAAAAATAATTTCGAGAGAAATTATTTTTAAATAAATGGATTAAATTAAACGCTTACATGATATAATATTACATTTCTGATAATAGTATATTACATAATAAGTCAGGAAAGTAAAAACACTTTCCTGACGTATTATGTATACTATTTTTTCTGAAACCGTTTAGTTTAATCAATAATTAATCATAAATAATTCAAAATGTGTAAATATTTTTATATGAATTGTACTGACATCAGACTACGTATCCAAGGTTACAACAAAAATAACAGTCAGGTAAAATCTTTATCAGACTGTTTTGTACTTTACCAGATTGTTATTTTTGTTGTAGCCTTGGATACGTATTTTACTTGACTACCTACCTACTTTCCATACTAAAATTGGTTAGAAAAGTAGACACTTTCTTGCCGGTTACAGAAAATAATAATAATTGTAAACTTAAAGTAAGAATAATAAATGCTCGGTAAAATATTAGCTATTCATAAAAATTTATAAATGCTCTCTAAAATATTATGTATAGATAATCATTAAAAATTATATAATATATATATATATATATATATATATATATATATATATATATATATATATATATATATATATATATATATATATATATATATATATAAAGATATACCTCGTGTATATGAAGAAACAGTGAATTCTATAATTGAAAATTATGCATTCTCTTTCTCTTTTAGAGAAAAAAATAATATCTGTTTTTGTCCATGAATTTATTTTAATGCGCTTGAATCAAAATAATATCAAATCTCAGTGTAAGGAAGATCGAAAAATCTAAATTAAGAAAGAATTGAAATATTCAGTTCGATCTATTTTCATTATTATAAAATTATAAAATGTATTGTATACAGTACAAAAATATTAATTAAGAAAAAATTTAAATATTCGGTTCTATCTATTTTCTTTATTATTTTTTAAATAAAATGTCCTATTTACATTATATAAATTTTACCATTTTGTATTTTAAAATTAAAATATTTATGCCAATTTTACATTTGTGTGACTTGTCATGGTGTAGTTAAATAGCAAAAATGTACTACAAGAAAAATGTGTTTATATATGGTTTTACATATTTATATTTGTCAAGCTAAACCTGATATAATTATAGAAAAATGTGTCTTTAATTTTAAATAATTGCAAATAACAATTTTTAAAGTAATTAGTTCTAAAAGTAAAAAAAAACATGAATAGACTCGTAAGCACCATGCATTCGCCAGACTCTTCTTTCTATCGCACTCACTTTTTTGTCGCTCTCTTTCTACTACATTTCTGTGGATGCTTTACCCGCAAGTTTCGCATGTCCTTCAGTATAATAGTTGGTGGTTTAAATATTAAACGGCAGTGGTGCAAATGGCCATTATGGCCAAGAGATGGTGTTGTATACGATATGTCAAACTTGAGACAAAGGTACACGTTCAGTTGGTCTCCATAAGTTTACCATTACTGTCACTCGCATTTATTTGATTTTTCTTTTATTTTGTACTTGCTAGTAGTGTGTTTTTTATTAATTTTATTTATCTTTTAAGCTTAAGATACAAATTGAAGTATATAGGTTATAGGTTCTTTTTAATACTGTGGTTTTTTTTAGTAGAATTAGTTTTTTAGTTTAATATCAGTTAATTATAGATTAATTACCTTCTTTATTGTAAAAATTAGTTCTAATGTCCTTCATTTTAATTTTTTTTAAGTACCTAATTATTAGGTTAATAACAACTACCTATATAAAAAGTACTGTAATACAGTTACTTCAAGACTTCAAAATAGTTATTTATGTACCAAGGGTGAAAACAAGCGTTTCTGTCCCGTGACATGATTATTAGGTCAGGGTCAAAAACGCTTATTTTACCCGTGGTACGTACAATATTTTATGCATAAGAAAATAACATTTAATTATATGTTTGGGTAGTACTTGGATGGGTGAGCGCCCAGAGAAACCCGCGTTGCTGTTGACCATAATACCTAAAACGCAGATCAGGGCGAAATGGCGGCATATGACCTAAGTAGTTGGTCCGCCAAAGAAGTTCAAAAGATTAAAATATGTACTAGGTTAGATGCCAAAATGACAATTTGTAAAATCAAGTATTCACAATAAACAAAAATTGTCATTTTGTTTATGTATACATAGGAATTATATTTTATACAACATGTCTAATATAAACATTTTATGTAAATTTTGTTCAGTATTCAAAATTTTTGTTTCCTCAAAATGAAAATGATGTTTTTTCGTTTTGCTCTGTAAATATTGACACTTGATTGCTTTTCTACAATCCTGTGCGATTCTCATGAAACCAGTGACCGAGTTTACATTTATATTTAGTATTGAGGGTTTTATTTTGGGTTCTTTTGTTAAGCTAATTGACAGGCGTTTTATCATTTTATGTCGATCTCTCGAAGTTCAAGTAATTCAAGTATACTTTTGTTATAGTTCCAATTTTCGACACTATTTAAAAATCTGAATAGTAATAATAATATTCATATTTAAATTAAAACATATTCCACTTTTTCAAATAATTTTGTGCTTAACGCAGATATGATTCTATTCATTAGTATTTCCACATTTATTAACGATAAGTAAGAACACCAGACTGAGACTTACCGTTCCCAGCTGAGTCTCCTCGTGACACCGCTATCATCAACAGCATGTCTGGGTGGCTGCTTGGAACCCTGGTTGAGTAGACGCGCTAGACGGTAGAGGGCGGTAGATCCAGCGCCACCTGCACCCGGACTGGGGCTGGACATGCGGTAGGCACGCGCTGCCACCACGTGGGGCGCTGGGACTCTGCAACAAGAGGAGCATGCTAATGTGGTAGTGTAGTGTGAGGTGCATTTGTGCTATTTTGTACATTGTGGTTGTAATTGTAATAAACAGTCTGGTGCAAAACTAATTATATATGTTTATGACGAAGTCATTACGAAATCCTGTTGCGTATCGAAAGAGCGTTTATTAAGTTTTATTCTATAAAAGGAATAAAAAAGATCCAGGGTTCTTGGATGAAAGGCTTAAATGAATGTACTGGAATAAAATTTTTAATTTATTTCATTAAGACCCAGTCTCCGCTGAGACTCGGATGTATACGCCTAAAAATATTTTAACATATAAACTTATTTATATTTTGTCATTTACGAGCCCGTTCCCACTTCAGTTGGCCCGAATTTAATTTTATCGTTTAATATTTAAATAATACTAACAATCCAGATATCTTATATTTACTAAATTCTACAATTAATTTTCAACATTTTAACTATATTTAACATTAAATATACGTTAAACATAAAATGTGTAGCAGTATAACTCTCTTTTTTTTTTCTTCACATAAACTAAATCAACACACAAATGAACTATCATGATTATTAACTTGTGGGCAGTTTGGCGGATGAAATTGAAGTTAATTATTATTTAAAACAAACTTTATTATTACACAGTTTTTTAATAAAACAATTTTTTTTAGTTAAAACAAAATTTTTACTTTCACTTTCAATGGCTGTCATTTCTAGATGTATGTATCGATTGACTTAAATTTTTATCTGTGTATTAACAACATACTAGTATATGTCTCATTAAAATTTTATTTCATTTACTTGCATACTACACGAGAAATAAAACTATGAAATATAACTTCAAACGAAAAAATAAAATTGGGCCAACTGAAGTATAATTGTAAAATAACCACGTGGTTCAGTGTTGACTTGAAAATGAACACAAATGAGTCTTCGAAAAGTTGTCTTATTGAAATAAATTAAAAATTTCATCACGCCTTTAACCCATTGCTGAAGCACTCTGCCGAAGCAGATCTCGGTAAGTGATATATTTATGCACGTGAAGTGCGGTTACCAGCCATCAAATCACGGCCCCCAAAGATGTTAGTGGTGGAGGAGCCACAGGGGTAATTTTAAATTAATATAATTATAATATAACCTTGATAATTATGAATTTGTACTCTAACCTAACATATAAATGTGAAAATAAATTGAATTCAAAATATTTATTAAATCTGTTAGTATCGCATTGAAATTTCATTATGATTTTTAATAAATAAACATTTTGAAATAAAAGTTCATTTTTCGGGGTCATAACGCCCGAGCGGGAGTTATGAATTCATAACACTCGCTCATTCTTACTTTATTTGTACATATTCGTAACTAGTAAGGTGCATTCACTAATCGAATTTAGTTTTAATATAATTTAATTCAAATTTATATAATTATAAATTAATTTGGTCAAAATTTGGTCCGGACTAAGATGCCACTTTTTGTCCAGGCCAATATGGAAATCATATTCGGCACTGATTCATGTGTGGCCATCTGACAATTTATTTATATGATCAAATCTCTGTTCAGATTTCTGATAAAACTGTGAACTGATCTCTAAAATCTAATAATAGATAAGACCCATAAATCGCAGTACTGATATTACAAAAAAAAAACAAACATTAATTAAACTCTACATATCCAAAGAACAAAAACAAACAAAATCCGACTACACTCTCGAGTTCAGCTACAAAATTAACACCTAACATTCATATTTCGTAGAATTTTTCATTAATTTTTCATTCAATCCTTCCACAGCGTCCAGCACTACAGTCAGTGGCGAATCCAGAATTTTTGTTCAGAGGGAGCATTAAGTGTTACAAACTGAAATGTAAAAATTAATTTTATTTTGTAAGTCATAAATTAGGACGGTTTTATTTTAATTAGAACACAGAAAATAAAATTATAGTATAATAAACGTTGCTTTACAATGTCTACAATGGGGACTTATAATTTTGACGTCAGATGCATCAGATTTCCCTCCACACAATTTTAGGTAAAACAACAAATTTCTAGAAAGAGCAAAGTAATAGACCATGGCTGGGTCGATCTACTGCTTTCTCCTTTAGCACTTTTCCCCGCAGATATCATCATTTGTTATTCAGTCAACACATATTTGGATGTTTGATGTTTGACGTTTTGTTAATAAATATACACATATCTTATCTATTTTATTGTCTATTTTAAGTATAGAACTGAATTTAACACAAGATATTTGATATCCTACGTGTTCAGTCTCAGATATGTTTTCATATTTTGTTTGACATTCAAATGAGCAGTTGTTGTAATCACGTGATAAACATCAAACTGTAAAGCTATACCATGTTCACTACATTACAAATTATTAAATTTTACTTTACTCACTAGATGGCAACCGAAAAATATGAATTGTAGAGTGCCTACCTCAGACTAACCATACTTAGACAAAGTCTGTCGTATTCAAGTCAATGCAGTGTTATGAAGTAGAGAGAGTTAAAGTAAGTTGTGGGTGAGGCGGGTGCGCGGCAAGGAGCGAGTATCCTTTGATGTTATGCGAGTTGCAAACATTTGTATAGTTATTCTTATATTCAATTACTTACTGTTTATACATCAAAGTAAAGGTTAGTTTTTGACATATTAAGTGTTTTGTATACGTACTTTTGTGTTTAAATAAATAAAATGCTCGTGTCTAATAACTGTCATCAACAAAAATGCAACCCGCATAACACCAAGGGATACTAGCTCTTTGCCGCGCACCCGTCTCACCCACAACTTACTTTAACTCTTTTTACTTCACAACAAACGCCGTTGTTCTCTGTCTAAGGTATGCTTAGTCTGAGGTGCCTACAATGAGAGTGATGACATACGGTTACGGTCGCCATATTTGTGCCAATTTAACATGGATTGTATACGGGCAAAACACGAAAATATTATCTTACGAATGTATTACTTGAATTTAATATATTTTTTATTTATAAATTGCCAGCATAGAAATATTTGAAAATTAAAAAATATATATAGACTAACGAAATGATAGTAAAATCATTATATTTAAATAAAAGTATAATTACTGTCAGAACAGAATTCATGCATAAGATTAAATATTTCATTTCAAATCATTAGTATGAACTAAAAAAGAGCAATAATAAATAAAATAAACCAATACATTTTACATTACCAGAAGAAATACTATTTATTGTATAAAAAATGACTCCATTGAGTTGTATAAGTACATTGAAATATAGAATAAATGGTTGATACTCTAAATATGTATACAAAAAGATTACAATAACAAAAAAGAAAGAAAAAAACTCAAATTATAAAGTTATAGACATTAATGATTTACGGGCATACAATATTTTCTTACGAGCCAGTTTTTTACCTGTAATTTTAAGACGAAATAAAACAAATCGTTTTATTATTTTTGTTATCCACAATAACTACTAATACGCATGCATCAATTAAACTTACTGATCAGGTTTAGTAGCTAATAAAATTTTAAGAATTCTCTAAATGTCCAACCTAAATAATGGCAGCAGCAAAGGTTATGTGTCATTTGACAATTTGATTTCGATTTGATACAATTAATCTAAAAAATGCTTAATTCCTAAATAATAGAGGTACAACTGGCCATTATTGTTTACAAAACTTTACATTATATTTATTTATTGTATAAATTTGGTTTATGTTACTAACCTTAATATTTTATTCAATTACTTATCACAAATTGTGTCCTAATAAGCACTTAAACTGTACTAAAACTACTAAGTATATAAAAAATAACACGTAATAATAAACAGTACACTAAATTAAACAATTTTAACCAATTAAATTTAACAAAAATTGACAAACAATCACAAACTTCCTATACCACACAAGCTAAAACAGCAACAGATTGGCACAAATATGGCGCAGCCAAGAAAATGAAGACCACTATTGTCATCACTCTCATTGTAGGCACTCTAATGAATTGTATAAGTCCCCATTGATTCAGGCACATGCGCCTTTATGCTCGCACCATACGAGTTTGAGGCATTCCACGGATTAAATGTAACGCTAATCACCACATTTTTTCTGATTATTTTTTATAATTCCACTCTGATGTACAAAAGTAAAACATCGCACTGTAATGCATTTGTCCACTCATTAGAAAAGTTGAAACAAGTGCAAATAATTTGAAATAAATTTATACTTATTGTTGTAGGGTAGGGTGGCAAGCCTCATGTACTCAGGCCCAGTGGCCCATTGTACTTCTCCTCGTACTCAGATTTTATACGAGTATTTACGAGTAGTTTATTGTTTCATATTTTATTGTAAGTACAAAGGGCGAATTAAAAAATAAAAATTGCGCGAACTCACAAAGATAAAGTATATATTTTAAAACATACATTCACAGAGGAAGGGAGCAATTGCCCCCTGTGCCCTTCGCTGAGTCCGCCACTGACCACAGTAACCAAGCAACGGCATCAGATTAAACATGACATTGTTCCGGTTTGTCGACATATTTCATCTGTTTGCGTTTTGCAAATCCGACTGATTCCAGATCGCAATTCTCGTCTGATTTATGTGCGTCCGCTGACGTTGGACGTCGCGTCACGCGGTGCATCTCAATTACATATTTCACTACCGGAAAAAATGTTTGTGACGAGAACTGTGAATGGCGGGGGCGGGGTTTAACTGCGATGGGAAATCGCTACGGGGAAATGCCAGACTAGAATATATGGATAGTAGGGATATTAACAATGTGTTTTTGTTATTCATTTTTAATAAATTATTAGTGGAATACAAGGATTATATATAAACGTAAGGAGAGTAACATAACAGTTAAATTCAAATTGAATTCAGTGCGCCCTTGACAAATTAGTAACAGTCCGAATTTTTGTTTTGTAAATTTATTTGTTTATTTATGTCTTTGTACAACTGGAAAAAATTTACCTGCTATTTAATTCCTAGCTAGTCGATAAAAGATGTTATTCTGGCTGCATCCTATTTCTCGTTAGACGCTAAAACTTAGTGAAAATCAGTCCAAATATCTAAATTATTTTACAAGTTTTCAGCTGAGCACGGCATTTTAATGAAAGACGCTCTATTCTATAGTATTATAAGAGAGCAGGGTGAAAAGTCCCTGAAAAATATAACAGATGGCGCCACAATCGCAAATCTCATGTGATATTTGTGATGTACCATCTTTAACTAGCACGCATTAAAATTTTCAGACTGATACGTCATTCAGTTCTGTTTTGACACCCATCGAAAGCAAGCAATCTTGAAGATTTTTGAAAACATGGAAAAAAGTGAATTTCGCGTCTTGATTAAACATTATTTCTTGCGTGGAAAAAACATTACGCAAACCAAAGCATCGCTTGTTAAACATTATGGCGACTCCTCACCATCGATTGGAACGATTCACAATTGGTTTACTGATTTTCGTTGTGGTAGTATGACCACAAAGGACGCCGAACGTTCTGGTCGTATAATTGAGGTTACAACGCCAGAAATCGTCGATAAAATCCATAATATGATATTGGACGATCGGCGAGTTAAGTGCACGAGAATGCTGAGGCTATGAGCATCTCAACCGAACGGGTACGGAACATTTTGCATAAATTTTTGGATATGAGAAAGCATGGGTGCCGCATTTGCTCTCTGTTGACAACAAGCGCGTCCGCAGTCGCAATGGCAACATTGCATGAATTGCGCTACGAATTGGTTCGTCATCCACCATATTCTCAAGATTTGCCCCCTGCGATTTTTATCTATTTCCAAACTCGAAGAAATGGCTCGGCGGAAAGAGGTTTGGCTCCAACGATGAGGTCATCGCTGACACAAACGCTTATTTGGAAGGATTACCAAAATCGTATTATTTGGAAGGGACCGAAAAATTAGAAAAACATTGAACGAAGTGTATCGAGCTACAAGGAGATTATGTTGAGAAATAAAATATATTTTGACCAAATAAATCATTTCTTGTTTCATTTTTCAGGGACTTTTCACCCTGTCCTCGTATTAAGAAAAACTACTATTTTATGTAGATAACATAAATAAAATAAAATAAAATAAATATATCATCACGCCTTCTACCCATTACTGGGTGTGGCACTCTGCCGAAGCAGATCTCGGAAAGTATTATATTTTGCGCGTGAAGTGCGGTTACCAGTCGTCAAATCACGGCCTCCAAAGATGTTAGTGGTGGAGGAGCCACAGGGGTAGCTTTTGAAATTATGAAAATTGTTTGTCGCCTGTGGGAATCGAACCAGGGTTCTCAGGATCCATAGGCCGACTTCATACCACGGAGCTAGCCACCCCATAAATGGGTAGATAACATATTGGAAAATTATGTTGAATTTGTTAACGACGCGTATTTTCTAGCGTTGTGGCAGAGATCTTCGGAGCGCTCTTAATCCCAATTACAATATAAGGGGCCTACAGCTTATAGTGGAATACAAGCCACTCATACACAATCCTATTTTTTTTATTTAACTTGAAGTCAATGAAATATGAACGCACGATATCTTGTTTCTTAATTAAGAAACGGAAGCTTTACCTCGCTTTTATTCACTGCGCTACGATTGCCTGTAAATATCAGTAAACACAAAATATCTAATACAAAATGTAATCTGAATGTGAAGGATATAAAACATGGAATATACGAGAAAAACAACAAATGCACTGGGACATTTATATTCTGTAGAATGATTGCTCCTGGGTAGTAAAACTGCAACCGAATAAAAATGTCTAGTAAAGCAATATAAGTGGAACAGACAGGCAGAATTTTACACAATTGTACAGGAGTGTTGCCCGACTCAATATTGGAAACACATTGTGTTAGTACACGATCATTTCACGGAGAAGATATAATTGGACAAGTGTAACAAAGGTGAAAAACGAAGAAAACTTTCGGTTCGATCTCGTTTACGAAAATGTAAAGTTGGAACTTTGTAGGTATTTATGTGTTTGTTTGCTAACGTACTTCGGTTCCAGTTTGTTGTTTGAACTTGCAACTTTGTTTACTTTTCCCTAATATACGAGAACACTCTAAACTAATTTTGAAATTGTTTTAATTAGAATCATTAATGAATGAATAATGAAGAAGTTTTCTTATAGCTTTGTTATAATATAGTTTATTTGTTACTCATTTGTAAACGTCATTAATTCAAACCGTTCATTCCCTTACATTAAATTTTACAAGCTACTAAGTTGTAAAATATGGGGTAATAGTTCAGTGGTATCTAGTCGGCCTGTGGATCCAAAGAACACATTTTCACCAATTTAAAATTACCCCTGTGGATCCCCCACCACTAACATCTTTAATGGCCGTGATATGACGGCTGGTAAACATACTTCACGCGCATGAATATATCACTTACCGAGATCTGCTTCGGCAGAGTGCCACACCCAGTAATGGGTACAAGGCGTGATGATATATTTATTTATATTTTATTCTAACTTGTAAAATTTTTCCAGGTTCGATGTTAATTTTACAAGTTAGTAAATAATGCGCGTTGTCATAGTAATACTAATGTGATAGCATTTTAATAAACTCCATTCCCTGTATGGAAACGATTACATCATATGTGGACGAGGTTATCATAGATACGATGAAATATAGCTTTCTTTTTTTAATAATATTCGTACCTATACGAATGGCATTAACGTATGTCTTAATAAGTGAAGACACATGTTTCATGTTTTTTCACGTTCTATCACATTTATTATTTTAATGAAAACGTATGACAGTTCTTACTAATACGAAAATTTATATTTACTTTGTTCACATTTGTTTATAAAATAAAAATAGAGACCTATGGCCATGATTTTGTTATATTCTCGCCTGTCATTTTTAAGTTTGTGACATTTTTGATACATAAATAAAAATTTTAGGTAATCAAATGCAGAAATGCGGTTGTCATCTTCATGATTATTTTGCGCTGGAGTTAGATAATCGAGAATCTTTAATTGTATAAGAGGTGATGTGCATTGTATTATTTTAAAACTTTTTAACATACGTCTTTCCTTATGCTATGTTTGATGTGAAGTGGTGAAAACAGTATCTTTTAAAGATCAACTAATATGATAGGATTTTGCCCGATTTCGAATTCTTTTCTCTAAGGCCAGTTTTTTTTTAAATATAATGGCAACATTGTTATTTAGTCTTTCCTTCTTGTTTTTGCTATTGATATATATATATATATATATATATATATATATATATATATATATATATATATATATATATATATATATATTTTTGGATGAAAAGATGCTTATTTTGTCGAATAAAAATTTACCGATGTCAGCACCCAGGATCACGACTTTTTTGTGTAGTTGTGTAATTATTTAAAACTGTCAACGCGTCAAGTAAAATGTGTGAAAAAATCAATTTAGTTCCATTTCAGATACAGAAATACACCAACAAATTTTGGAAACAATTTCCAAGAATACATTAATAAGTAATCAGTCGATATGAACCCAGTGCAAAATCTTTTAAGTTGGATAAATCGACCTTAAGGGGGGACACCTGTTGAGACTGCTAAAAAAAGCTATTTTTTGATAATTTTTTAAGTCCAAAATTAATCTAATTAAATATAACTCGAGAGTTGGATAAATTAGAAAATAATTCTCCAGTATCTTTTTCAAACTTGTTGCCATTTGGCAATAGCCACTCAAGCCCTACGGGCTTTCGTGACTATTGCCTGGCAACAAGTTTTCGAAAGATCTGTCAAATTATTTTCAATTTATTCTCACTCTCTTGTTATATTATTACTGGAAATTCTTGCGTAATACGCAACTTATATCAACTATAGCTACCACGACTTCCCCTGAAGAGCAATCAATTTAAATAATCCACCACTTTCATGTTCTCTCCACCGAAAACAAATTTAAAATAATTCCTCTCTCGACCGTAATTTCCACGTGAAATTCCCTACAATATACGACACTACATTCCATTGTTAGAAAAATCAATTTAGCTAGCGATCTCAGAAGTGCAGAGCTCTACCCGATAATAAATTCAGAAGATCCGGCAATGCTCATTCAATACCCGCTTATCACATCTTGCGCTCCCTCGGTCAATAACTACAGGGCTCGCGGGAATCCATAGGCGGCGAGGTGAGCTGATATGTGAATCTAGGGTATGAAGATAACCGGATCGACTTGAGCTCGGTTTAGCTGATGCGAGATCAGGGAATTGTGTTTATGGTGAGAGGTGTGTTGTGGTAGTGTTAGCTAGATTTGGGCGCTATGGGAATTAATTGTTGTAATCACGGTTACTAGATTACTTGTGCTGACAAACTGGTCAGATTTAGTTCTTCTATACAGTGTAGCCAGATCTACCGATTTTTAGGCAGCTCTACTGAAAATTCATGTTACGAGTATCTACCGAAATACCGAATTTTGTTTCAGATTTACCGAAAATTCATTAAATCTACTAAACTACCGAATTTTCTACCGAAAATTAGAATTAAAAATAATAAATATAGGCACAATATCTTTAGTTTCTACTGCGCCACCTACTGGTAACTTGTTCCTTCAGCAATGTACAATATAAATAGTTTACGACAATACACAAATCATATCATAACGTACCTGTAGTGTGTGTAACAAATTAATAATAACGCAATAGGGAAACCGTTAAAATGAATGGAATTAAAGATTTTGATAACGATACCAGTGATAGTTCTAGCTACGATACTGATGAGGAAAGAAAAAAAATTATCAAGTAAAGAAAATATTCGCAATATTATAAACAAAAATGAGAGAGTTTTCCTTGATTTTGCCTGTTGATTAATAAAAGGAAGTTGAACGGAATATACAAAATAAACCATTAAATCCGTTTATACCTACGTTATTAAAACAAAATTAATTATTTTACAATAATGTATCAAGTTACAGCTCTGAAAAAACAAATTTAATTTCGTTCATTTTGTAATATAATTAAAATAAGAGTTAATGTGTTTATTTTATAAGATTTTACCGAAATCTACCTAAAATTCAACTGAACGAATTCTACCGAAATCTACCGATTTTTTCCGATCTAATCTACAGAAAATAGCAACTTTGCATTTGGCAACACTGCTTCTATACCAGAGGTGGCCAACTTAATTTGGTATGCGGTCGACTTTTTTTCCTGAAAATGTGTCGCGATCTACTATTTCCTAAATATTATTGCATATGGTTAAAAAAGTGAAGCAACGTAAAATGGAAAATATTGTTTATTAATTTCGAAATTAAATACAACTAAAAGTATATTTTTTACATTTATATGAAAAATAAATTTGAATCAATATGAAGTTTGTGCTTTCATGTCATCTACCAAGCTTTCAAAATCGGGAACGTACTGTGATAAAACCAAGCGCAGATAATCTTCTATATGCAAGTCAATGAGAGTAAAAGAATATTTTGATTTTCTTTGTTTTAAATACGAAAAGGCCGATTCACACAGTTATATGGAACGGAAACAATTTTAAAGTTCGTGTTTTTTTGCATTTAGGTACTTTTCTGGGCAAACATATTTCCAAACTTTTTTTCTGGTAATCTGGCCTTTACTTGTGATTTGCTACGAATTTAAGTGGCTAGCTCAGTGGTATGATGTCGGCCTGTGGATCCTGAGAACCCTGGTTCGATTCCCACAAGCGACAAACAATTCTCATAATTTCAAAAACTACCCCTGGTGGCTCCTCCACTACTAACAACTTTGGAGGCCGTGATTTGACGACTGGTAACCGTACTTCACGCGCAAAAATATATCACTTACCGAGATCTGCTTCGGCAGAGTGCCACACCCAGTAATGGGTAAAAAGGCGTGATGATGTATATATTTTATTTATTTCTAAGTCGACATTAAATGGATAAGAAATGTTTTGCAAATTATCTTCAATTTTGCAAATCACTGAATCTAGTTTCAAAACAAGCCATAACATTCTTAATTTTAGAAACATATTACGTGTTAAACACAAAAACAGGATATTTTTGCAAATGGTCTTACAAATTTACAAAATGATCTAAATTTTGTTCTTTCAGATCCTTAATCTTTGTCGAAAATTGATATTTTTATGCGGAAATACACAACTTACGTGTCCTGTAACATGATGCAAATGAGGCGTTGATCTGTCCTTATGGTACAATATTGTAAGCTAATTATGCTACAATATCATACAAAAATAAGTTCATGGAATAATAATAAGCTTTTATAGTATTACAAAAAAATATAAATTTTGACTAACTTGTTTTTATATTTAAAAGTCGTCGCGATCGACTGAAATCATAGCCGCGATCGACTTGTTGGTCACCTCTGTCCTATACTATAGCTATGGTAAATCAGCCTAGTAGATTAGATTTGTCTGATATTTCCCCCCGTCCCTATTCTGTAACCGATCGATAAGATAATGACAACCCCTATTGTTCATGATTACTCTATAGATTAGCACCATTTCGACTATTTATGAGCTGTATTCCATTTGCCACTTAGTTCACTTAAATCAGTTCAGATAAATTAGACAACATGGCTAAATGAACTGAATTAAGCAAACTGATGCCCTTATTGGGGTGGATTACAGTAATTTAAATCCGAATCAGTAAATTTAGAGCTGGAAATAAAGTGAACGAAATAATATAGTGAAATAAATAAATGATCTGGTTCAGTAAGTTTGATCTGATTCAAATGGTAAATGGAATACGCTTATTGTTAAATAATTTATTCTTTTCTTTCTATTTTATTTTTATGAATTTTAATCTGCTATTCTATAAATATACAGCCTAATTTTCTGAAGTTTTAGCTTTAATCTCCGAGTAGCTGATTTTCTATTACAATTTGAAATAATTTTGAACGCAGATAAATATTATCATTAAAAAAACTAGATGGCAACAAAAAAATAACGAGCTCTTTAATTAAAGAATTTGTATCAATAGCGACTTTCTGAAATTTATTGAACCGTTAATTGCTAATGAACCGATAAAACTTTTATGCAAGCATAAGAATTTAAATCATCAAAAAATCAACACCTTATTTTTCCGATTTATATATATATATATATATATATATATATATATATATATATATAACTTTTAGCGCTATAGGTCCATTTTATTATCTGTAGCTCTTCTTCGTGTGAGGAATCGTTAATTTTTTAGGGGTTTTTCTTCTTTGTGATTCAATATTAACGTCAATTATTTTAAAGAATAACTTAAATGTTTTATTAATATTTGCGCTCTGGTAAAATACAAATGAAATGTTTTATATCAAAAATTCGTAATTTTATTCTCTACAACTTTTATTCGAAATATTTTCCTGTATAATTAATTGGAATGCAATGCGCACCAAATCAAGTATATTCTTCTTAATTTGCAATTGAGAAACGTTAAAATTTATCCGGTAGTGTTTACTTTATATCACATAAATACCTATATTGTAGTTCCATATTTTTCGCAATTGAAATTGCAAAATTTCGATTAAATAAATGACGCAAAGTAAAAAAAAGTATATATTATATTCGTTTTATACGACTCGTATAATATTATAGTATTGTTCATAATATTTGTAAATAAAAATGTTTTAGGTTATTAATTACATAATTAGTATAGTCATTACTTCACTTGAATAATAATTATAACCGAATGATATCATAAATCGTTATCTAAGTAGTCCTAAATACCTATATTTTTCTCCTGTTGCTAGGAACGAAGTGTCACTTTTAAACACGGAGTAATTCGATTTTAAATTCAATCCCTCTAAGGATTAAATTGATATGTAAACAAGTATTACCGTAGCAACAAGTATATTATAAACTTCAAAATATTTCACTTTGTTTATATTCTCTAAATCACCTTTAAATTTTAATAATGCTGTCATTGGGAATTATATGTCAAGTCAATATCAAAATTAATTATTAATTCAAAATGCATGACTGGAAGTGCTAAAAATAGTGTATATTTCACAAGACTAAAATATATTAAATCCCTCAGTTGATTATTTCCCTCGATTGCGGATCGTGAAAAAAAACTTCAGGATTCAATTATGCACTGTAGTCCTTTGGTCCTTTGGTATATAATATACTATTATGCATTTTAATACAAAATTAAAATATAGTAACAAATACAAGTAAATCAAGTATTATAAAAAAGAACTAAATCTTTCAGTATCCCAGAAACAAATCATCCCTATATACAATTCTATAAAAATGTCATAAGATCCAATTTTATCCGCCGTATATTAAACTTGACATAAATGAAAAATCTCTTTCCAATAAAATTACATTAACTGTAAATCAATACCAATACCAATAAAGCATCTTATCCTCTGTGATCCTTCCAAGAGTATAATGAAAATCCTGAAGCTCTATCCTTCACGCCTGAGGGCGTTTGTCCAAGCACTGACCACTTGCTGCGATGACCTTGAGCCTGCAAGGACACGAATTGCCTCGCAAACTGCGAATGAACGTGTCTATCCAAGGATATAGCTTATAAGGAGCACGGACGAAGGACCTCAAGCGGCCGCAGGATAGAAATAGGGATTTTTTAGTAGAGTGCGAATGTTGGTAATAGGTTTAGGGTAGTTCGGACGTTAATTTGGTGGTATTGTTGGAGTAATAATGGGTTTTTGTGGTGTGTTGTTTGTTTGACTAGGTTAACGAGGAGATATGTTTAATGAGTTTGGACGTAAAAGCTTTTTTATTTACTTGAAAAGTGTTTTTGTAATATTATAGTAATCGTTTGTTTTTGTATGGAAGGTTCATGTTTTATGTATATTTTTCTGTTAAATTTAATGTTCATTATTTTGACTTTATAATAATTTTTTCCTACAACTGTGCGATTTCTTTGTTATTACATAACTATTATTTCCTTGGTTACGTATGGAATGTAGACAAATGCAGACCAAGTGCGTTTCTGTAAGCGAAGAATCACTCATGCGGAAAGTAATTTGTGTTTTACGCAACTGTCAAAAGAATGTTGTTTTGAGAGCGATTTAAATTTCGTGCCGAGCGCGGAATTCATATTTTGGCCTCAGACGCTTATGGAAGAAGAAGATGCGGTGATCCAGCGCTAGTAAATATACAGTAGTATATTTTGACGTTTATAAACATAACCTTAAATTGCAGTATATCTAATCTGTACACAATTAATAAGAAGAACCGAACAAAGTAAAATATATCGATAAATGGTTTCATTTTAAAAGTAAGTGAAATACATAATATTTATTGTTTGTGTATATTATTAACATAGTTGTAACAGTTGCTTATATTGACATAATGTGAAGTGGAATTTTTTGTACTGATTAATGAAACATTGATTTCTTCCGTACCTATTCATATTATTAACAGTATTATTACTGACAACAATTTCGGAGGCGTTAGAAGTACCAGCAGCAGGTTGACTGTCATTGTCGAAAATAGATCCAACATAGCATGATCTGGGGCTTCAGTTATCTTTGGAGGTGTTTATGATAAAGAAGAATCAGTCACTGTAGTATTCCAATCTAGACGATTTTGAAGAAATTATCTTGAAATTAGTGAAATATTTTTAAATAACGTAGAACAATGTGCAAGCAATCAATAAACAAACTATAGCAACGCCGTAAAACATCGTTCTCGTATAATGTCATTAAGATTTTATAAATTTTGACAATATTTTCGTGATAACACAGAAGTCAAAAGAGCTTTACGAAAAACAATATGAATTTATTATGTTGTCTGACATTTGTCCTTAAATCACGATTTTGATTTGTTTGAATAACTGTTGCTTAGGAACAGTATAAGCCCTAGGGCTACAATAGCTTTTGAGGGTCAATAAACCAGTTTATGACGACAAAATTAATAATCAATCCAAAAGGATTATAACGAGAAAAACTGGGATTTGAATCAAGGACCCATGAACTCCGATCATAAGCTTTAAACTAACTAAGCAACAAGCTGTATTCCATTTGCCACTTGGTTCACTTAAATCAGTTCAGATAAATTCAACATATGACTAAATGAACTAAATGAAGCAAACTGATGCACTTATTGGGGTGAATTACTTCAAAGTAAATAAGAATCTGTAATTCTAGTACTAGAAATAAAGTCAGCAAACTAATCCAGCGAAATATATATGGGATCTGGTTCAGTAAATGTAAGTTAGATCTAATACAAATGGCAAATGGAATACACCTACAGTCGCCCAGGATTCAAATCTGATTTCATCTCAATTTTTCTCTCTATTTGATTATGCATCATAAGAAGCTTCGATTCCATGACTTTTTCATGCTCTGAAAGACTTGACATAAGAGTCGTCTACAGTGACACTGTTATTTAAGGTGAATATTTACCATTTGAAATTTAATTACTATTTGAAGGAAATTAATTGTTAAATATTTACTTAAAAAATAATAATTAATCAATTTATAATAATTAAATTTCTTAATAGATTACTGATTAAGTTAATTATTAATCTATAATCGATAAAATTTTTAAAAGTAATTAAAACAATATTAATCTATAAAAAATTTCTTATAAGTAATTATAAAATGTATGATTAGTTTTCAATTTAATGAGACATTTATAATTATTTTCTCAGCGAATATTCGTAAATATTTTTTACGTTCGATTACACCTTAACTACTACTTGATTAATGACACTCATGGGCGTCCGCAGGGGGAGGCAAGGGTGGAGCCTCCCCCCCTTGGAAACTAACTAGGGTGGTGACCAAGACCCTCGAAAATAGGACTTTAACATGTAAAACTATAGTTTTTTAATTTCCTGCTTCCTTAAATATTTGAAGCAAAAAAGTTTGAAATAAAAGTGCATCTGAACCAATAAACAAAATTAATTTTGCATACTTTGTAACGACACAAATTAGATTTGAAAATGACGAAAATTGCCTCAAAACTATCGATAGGCAAATTGAAACAAAATTAAATAAATGTTTGACGTTTTATTTGTCAAAATAAATGAAATAATAAATAAGGAATTTATTCTGACAGTTTTGACAAATTGCACGACAAACATTTGTTTAATTTTGTGTCAATTTCATAGCTATCGATAGTTTTGAGACAATTTTAGTCATTTTCAGATCAAATTTGTGCTGATACAAAGCATGCAAAATTAATATCATATTTTATGCCCTAAAAATATTAGAAATTAAAACTGTAAAACTGCTAAATCGGAATTTATTGAAGAAATGGCGTTAATATATGGAAGAGTTATAAAAAAATTGTCCTTCCTCTTCAATTCAAACCCAGACAACAAAGACTAGTAATTTATTTCACAAATTTAAATATTTTTTTATCCATTTGTTATGTGTATTTGTATTTATGTTATGTAAAAAAATATATTTTAGAAATTTATGTATATCTAAGAGATTTTTCTGACTCCCCCCCCCCTGGAAAAATGTCTGTGGACGCCCATGATGACACTGATATCCATAATATAGCACTTGATTCGATTACACATCAAAACTGGAGTCCTGTTAATGTCAAAAAATAAAAATCATATTACTTATACTTCATTCCCTGTATGAAAACTATTACGTCACATTCGGTATCCATGTGATTTAAGATTTTGCACTTTAAACGTTTACATTGGTATTGGATTCACATTTTTAAAACATAACCTAAAATTTATATGTCAGATTAAAATATTTATTACTTTATAAAATTTAATAACCAAATTCTGCAATATATTAAATAAAAACCAAATATAAATTTATCTTAACGCACGAAAAATATTACCTACATTATTAAAATATTTAATTTTATAAAATAATTTCTCAAACTAATACACATTATTATATGTATTATTATTATATATAAATAAATTATGTATGTAAATACAAAGTACAATGCACATTACCTCTTTTACTACAGTTAAATTAATTAAAGTTCCTCGATTCGACAAAATAAGCATCTTTTCATCCAAATATATATATTTTAAAACTGGCCTTAGAGAAAGGAATTCGAAATCGGGCAAAATGCAATCATATTAGTTGATCTTTAAAAGATACTGTTTTCACCACTTCACATCAAACATAGCATAAGGAAAGACGAATGTTAAAAAGTTTTAAAAAAATACACTGCACATTACCTCTTATACAATTAAAGATTCTCGATTATCTAACTCCAGCGCAAAATAATCATGAAGATGACAAACGCATTTCTGCATTTGATTACCCAAAAATTTTCTAGCCATTTCTTATTTCTCAGTCACAAAGTAACTCTGTTGTGGGTCCCAGGGCACTCGAATGTGGAGGGCAACGAACAGGCGGACGTACTAGCCAAGCAGGGAGCAAAAAGGAAACCTATTGGACCAGAACCCTTCTGTCACATTGCATATGAGACAGTTAAAGGGCACATTAAAAGATGGATAACGAAGGAACATGAAAGATACTGGTTGGACAGCACTGGAATGAGACATGCCAGGACTTTCATAACGAAACCAAGAGAAAATGTAAGCTCATCTCTGATCAAAATGAGCAGAGACAGAATAAAGGCAACCACAGAGGTCATTACTGGTCACTGTAGCCTGAACAAGCATATGCATACATTGGGAGTAGCTCAAAGCCCGCTATGCAGTAAATGTGGAGAAGGAGAGGAAACTCCGTTACATCTCCTTTGTGAATGTCAGGCTCTAGCAATAGAGAGATACCAAAAATTTGGGACTCCGGAACTAGAACTGGATGAAATACACACAATGGCATGGAGCGACTGCTTGGACCTCATAGGGAACAGCGTAACTCCTACATTGTAAGAGACCATGGGAAAGCACAATAGGTCCGAGAGGCCGCGGTGCATCGGGTCGTGAACCGATCCCACAGATTACTAACTAACTAACTATTTCTCAGTCTGTATTTATATATTGAAAATGTCACAAACTTTTAAAAAAAGCTGTATTAATTAAAAGTTCAAACCAACAAAATATCTCTTCGAAATAATTCCCACCTACAGTTATACACTTGTCCCATTTTCTTTTTCAACTGTTGAAAACACTTTTTGTCATTTTTTTCAATAGCGCTTAGGATCTTCTGCGATATAGTTTGAATCTCCTCAACAGTCTCAAATCTCATACCTTTCAGCTTGATTTTCATTTTTGGAAAGATGAAAAAGGCACAAGGAGCGTGGTCTGGTGAGTAAGGGAGATAGGGAAGAACATTTTTTTCCGTGGATGCCAAAAATTCGCGAACAACCAAAGATGTGTGGGCCGGTGCATTGCAGCAATTCTGCGCATACCAGGTTCGTCCGCCAAAATTCTTTGCACTGTGACATAGGACATTTCAACTTTATTACAGATGTCATGATTGTCTACGGTCGCGGGGAATTGTTTCACGCACAATTTGGATGTTTTGGTCATTGATTCCAGTTGAAGGACATCTAGAGCGCTCATCGTCTTTCATACTCATCCTTCCATTCTTGAACCTCTTAAACTATTGAAAGGCTGGGGGATACTCGAAGCATTTGGTGAGTTTCGGTCGCCGTTTTCACGAGCTTGAAACAAAATTTGATGCAAATGCATTGCTCTTTCAAATCGCACATCACGCTATCGCAGAACACAACAAACAGTAACACAGATATTACTACACTGATACGACAAAAGAACGCAAAATGTTGTGGAAACGAAAGGAAGGGTTTGGGAGATCACGGCCAACTTCATTGAATTGCGTTACGCTTATTATGGCGGCAAATCGGTGTACGACAGTAGTTAGAAGAATTACACATAGAGTTCGGGAATTCTTGGGTAGCACCTCATAAAACAATAGCAACAACAAAGCATACTTATGCTGGGTTGCAAGAAAAAAATAAAGATTTCTTTAGTTAAAGAATTGTTTATCTAGCAACAGTATCTATAGCGATTTTCTGAAACTTATTGAACCGTTAGTTGCTACTGAACCGATAAAACTTTCATGCAACTCAGCATTAGAGATACAACTGGTATGCCATAAATGATAATAATTTTGATTTGACAGTTATCATAGTTGTTTGACATTTAAAACAAATTAAATAAAACCGTGGTTACCATCACGTTGAGGAACTAGAGCGTTAAGAAAGTGCTTATCACACTGTATTTTGTAATAATTGCTATCTCATCATCAACACTTATTCCTGATTAACTTATATAACGGCTATATCCTATGTACATTTAATCATAATGAATATTTATTATTTTTTTTATTAATTTAATCGATACAAGACATGTTCAATCGTAATCAGTTAATCAATTTTTTTAATTGAATAATAAATCATTAATTGATTAAAAAAGTTAATTATTCTAGCTCGGTTTAAACTTAACATTTATTATTTGATATTTTTTTAAATAAACAAAATATATTCAAATCAAATCAATGCCAATTTTCCTAGTAATATAAACATTTTCCGTGTTTTAATCAACATTTTAAGAACTACCTGCCAAACAATATTAATGTAGAAAGTAAATGTTGTGGTATGTATTAAAATACAAGTTACAGAAGTTAAGCTATTCTAGCATGAGTTCGAAATTCGGTAAAGAGCCGCGCAGCGGCGAGGAGAGAAACGAATGAATGCTAGAATTGCCTAGGCATGTCGATTTAAAATCGACTAATCGAATAATCAATTTTTTCGAGTGAAATAATCGATTTTTTAGATCGATCTGAAACACTGAATTGATTCAATGAATCGATTCATCAACCCCTCGAATCGAACCGATTCACATTATAATAATAAAAAAGTACTAATTGCCAATATGACTTATTTAAGTCGACTTCAAAACAACGAATCCAATAATCTATTAGCATCATCATCAAAAAAATTCTTTGTATGATTCAGTAAGGCCGATTGCCAATAAATATTTTTGTATTGTCGGAACATCCGTCCCATGTAAGCGGTTTTTTTCTGTTGCAGGAAATATTGCACCTGACGAAAGAAGTTGCCTAGGTTCAAAACGCTTAGATAAATTAATCTTTTTAAAATCACTTGACTTATAATAGTGAGAAATGTAATAATTTATTTATTTAATTCAATGAACAAATATAATTTATTTATTATTTTTTTCTTGATTGTAAATTTGCTTAATAACTGTCAAAAAAATCGACTTACGACTCGATTAATTGAGAATTGATCTTTTAATGCTCGATTTAATCGAGAATCCATTTTAGAGCGTTCGATTCGTATCGAATCGAAGGTCGATTTTTTTTAGAATGAATCTACATGCCTAGAATTGCCTTCTATAATGAGTGTTTTATACTATTTTCGCTGTTTCGGCTTTCCTTTACATAATTTCTTAATTAAATAGTGAACATTTTCCACTAAGGGAAATTTTTGGTGGAATAGTTAAGTTGGTGACAATCATTTGCGTTTGATTTTGTCCATTGCCTAGATATTTATATCAATTATGTTTTTTTTTTTTTTGGCCGGTGCCTCAATATTTTGTGTACCTATTTAATGCAGTTAATCAAATCTATGAAAACAATATGTCACCAAAAATCGTTTAATAATAAGTTCATTCTGGCATCAGTATGCGTGGGAGAATATGTTATTCTAATGCCGAAACAGAAAAACACGTATTTAGGTATAGAATCATATTAATAACTTTTGAAATATTACTGTAATTATTAAATATCCATCCTTCTATGAAATGTAATTACTATATTCATAAATGCAATATACCTAGCTTTCATTATTTATTATTTGGTGATAAAATCAGGAATGAAAAATTAATGACTATGATTACCTACAACGAAAATTAATTTCTGTACAGCAGACTGTTTGATTAAATATTTTAATGCATTTCAGTAAACAAAAGTAGAATTATAATTAAATTCAACAAATTCTTTATATCATTAGGTGTATTCCATTTGCCCTTTGGATCAGATCTAACTTACATTTACTGATCCAGATCATTTATTTATTTCGCTAAATTACTTGCTGACTTTATTTCTATTCCTAGAATTATAGATTCTAATTTACTTTGAAGTAATTCACCCAAAAATATGCATCAGTTTGCTTAATTCAGTTCATTTAGTCATGTGTCGAATTTATCTGAACTGATTTAAGTGAATCAAGTGGCAAATGGAATACAGCTCAAGTGTTCCTAGACATATATGTTGAGGTTATATTATATATTATTCCTCATACATCATAAAATTATAAATTTTAATTTTCACTTCTTAATGTTTCCTTTTTATGGGTTATTTTATTTCGTTCAGTACGATAAAAATTTATGACCATGCTTTTTTATTAATTTATGTTGTATAAATCATATTTTGATAGAGCTCATAAAAATGTTTATGATCACACAATTTTATATTTATATATATTAAAATTTTCATTAGGCGATACCTCTTAATCTATTCACTCAGATTCTGAAAAAAGTTTTAGCTAATCCTGAATTTTGAATTACTAACTAATTTTATGCTAGACTTAAAAAACTTAATTTAATTCATTTTCCGAAAACTAAATGATAAGAAAATTGTATTAAAGTGTATTTAAACTTTTTTGGAAATAAGGTTTAGCTTCATTTGACAAATCCAAAATTCAGGATCAGCTAGATTCTAACTAAAACTCTTTTGAGGATTGGGCTGATTATTTTTAGAGCCAGAAGTGTATTAAAGAAATATGTTGAGAATAATAACTGAATCGATTGACTACAAAGTTAGTAATTCTATTGTTTCTTATGTACGAATTATATAAAAGATTTAAGGGAAGTATTAGAGTGTCATGAAAATAAAACTATAATTATTGGTTTGTTATCTGACATTTATTTACCACTTCAAAAACAAATTTTTTAAAGATTAAAGCCCCATTCACAACACGAAATTAGTGGTTAGTGTTAGTAGTTATGGTTAGCGTTAGAAGTTTGACATATGTATACCTCTAGTAGCGTTCACAACAACGAACTTAGCCCAGCGCAGGTCTACGCTAATCGTGGTTAGCGTAGAAGTTTGTAAACTTCAAACTTTTAGTTAGTGATTAACGGCACCGCCAATCAAAAACGAGGAGTAAAGTGACAGTTGGTTTTGTCAGTTTGAATTTTATGTAACGAAAATGAATCGAAGCACAATAAAAAAAGTTATTACTTATGCAAATGAAAAGAAATAAAAAAACAAATAGAAGATGGTGGGGTCGCCCAGTCAACCAAAACCGAACAAATCAGGGAGACTGGGATAATTTGATCCAAGAAATGAGGTCATATAATGACATGTTCTTTAAGTACACCAGAATGACCATAGCTCAATTTGATTTGTTGTTAGAACTTGCAGGACCAATTTTAAAGAAAAATAGTAGAAGAAAACCAGTTCTACCAAATCAGAACTACAGACAAAATATCAGAACTCAAACAAACAAAACTGTAACTATTTGTCAAAACTTTAAGTTGACAACTGTGACATCTATTATAATTTCTTGTAATATCTATAATTTTCAAAAATGTGCACTACATTACCGGCAGAAACATAAATTCGAAATCATTAATTTGGGCCATTGTGAACGATGTATTTTAATCTATAACTACTAACTATAACCACTAACCATAACCACTAACACTAACCACTAATTTCGTGTTGTGAATGGGACTTAAGTGTGTCCCTATTTCTAATGACAGATTCTAATAATAAAAAATCTAATAAATGTCAAATCTATCAGATATTTTAGAATCAACAAATAATTACTTATTGTTTTATTCTCATTGTGCTCTGCAATTGCCATAAATCGTGTATTGTATTTAATTACAACACGTAGAGGTGTGTAGTCCGTGAACGAACTAGTTCATATGAACTATTGCTTATAATGAAAGACACGAACTAGTTCGTGAGTTTATTAAAGACTAGTTCACTGCGAACTATTCGGTTATGATTCCACCCACCACGGCGGCACGGTCGATGAGATCGAACGAAAGCGGAGAGCGGCGAACAAGTGAACGAGTGAACGAGACTCATACTTCATTCGTTCGTGGTCGTCGCTATGATCACCGCTCTGCTTTTGCTGTCTGCTGTCAAATTATACTAGAGCCAGATCCTAAAAGTTCACTTGTTCTCGCTCGTGAATCACAATACAATACGATTTCCGTTCATCATAGTCTTAAAAATTTCGTGAACTAATCTTTTTGGTGAACGAGAACGAATGAACTAGTTCACTCAAATGAACTAGAATTCTCATCTCTAATAACTCGTACATAAGAAACAATAGAGCAACTAATTTTGTAGTCGGTATCACAATCCACTAGTTCCTAGTTGATCTAGTTGGATAAATGATCGCACCATACTGATGAGTCCGGAAGGACGAAACGCGTCTATGGTTAAAGCTGAACTGACCACCCGTTTGTTGATGACCTGAGAAGTTGATGCAAACGTTCTGTAAAACCTCTGTGGAATTACGAGACAAGTGATGGAAAATTTTTTCCTATTTTTTCTTATTTATTAATTTTGTAGTCATTCGATTCGCTTTTGTTAGAAAAAATTGTAGTTTTTAGCGTTAAGTGAGCTTAAAAATCTTAGATGTTTTTGAAATCCTCGGATACGCCTCGTTTCTTAAATAAAACCTTTGACTTTAAAATATCGTTAATCGATCGTGGAACATAAATAACTATTAATGAATTTTGCACAATCTGAGATACAGTAAACTGTGTGGCAGAGTCGAACGATATATCTGTATTACTATTTTTGAATTAAAAACCCTACCACAAACAACTAAATATATTAATAAACAAATAAATAAAATAAATATATCATCACGCCTTTTAACCCATTACTGGGTGTGGCATTCTGCCGAAGCAGATCTCGGTAAGTGATATATTTATGCGCGTGAAGTGCGGTTACCAGCCATCAAATCACGGCCCCCAAAGATGTTAGTGATGAGAGAGCCACAGGGGTAATTTTAATTTAATATAATTATAATATAACCTTGATAATTATGAATTTGAACTCTAACCTAACAGATAAATGTCAAAATAAATTTAATTTCAAATATTTATTAATTCTGTTAGTATCGCATTGGTTAGGGAGCCACAGGGATAATTTTTAATTTTGGTAAAAATTGTTTATCGGCTGTGGGGATTGAACCGAGATTCTCAGAATCCACAGGCCGACTCGATACCAATTGAGCCATTACCCCATAAATAATAAACAACGACAAAAAATGTCATTTGCTAAATGGAACAAATCTTTAAATAAGAAAAAATAATAGGAAAAAACATCGTAACATTTCCACAATAATACAGCAACTGAGACAACCTACTAAGGCATCGTCAGTTGCTGGTCAGTTCAACCATTGACTAAATTATTTAGTCAATGGTTCAACTCTTTACCATAGACGCGTTTCGCTCTATTGGAGCTCATCAGTATGGTGCCACCCACTATTCAGCTAGACCAACTAGGGACTAGTGAACAGTGGTAACGACAGAGTTGAACTGACAAAGTTAAAAACAACTTTTGAACAAGTACAAGTTAAATGTCAGATTAAAATATTTATTACTGTATAAAATTTAATTAGTTTATAAATGAAACCAAATACTGCATATATTAAATTATAACCAAATATAAATTTATTTTATCCCACGAAATATATTACCTACCTTATTGAAATATGTAGTTTTGTAAAATAAAACTCAAAGGAATATAAATTTTTATATGTATTATTATTATATATTAATAAATAATATATGAAAATACAAAATACAATTCACATTACTTCTTGTACTACAGTTAAATTAATTAAAGGTCCTCGATTATCTAACTCCAGCGTAAAATAATCAATAACGAATTTCTGCATTTAATTACCCAAAATTTTATAAACCATTTGTTATTTTCAGTCTTTATTTATGTATCAAAAATGTCACGAAATGACATGCGAGAAAATAAAAAAACCATGGCCATAGGTCTCTATTTTTATTTTATAAACAAATGTGAACAAAGTAAATATAAATTTTCGTATTAGTAAGAACTGTCATACGTTTTCATTAAAATAATTAATGTAATAGAATGTAATAAAACATGAAACGTGTGTCTTTACTTATTAAGACATACGCTAATGCCATTTGCAGAGGTACGAATATGATTAAAAAAAGATAGCTATATTTCATCGTATCTATGATAACCTCGTCCACATATAACGTCATCGTTTTCATACAGGGAAATGAGTTTAGCAGTCATTCCAAAGTATTTGCAGTAAAAAAACTTAAAAACAATTTTTATGCGAAGTAACATATGAAAATAATAACCAAATAAAAAATAAGAATTTGTTTAATGACACAATTGTCTGTTGGTAGACATTAGATTTCAAAAATCAAATTAAAAAATATTAAATTGCATTAAACATTTTTTTTTAATTATCAAAATTGACAAGAAATTGTAAAAAACAATTTCAACAAAAACAGAAGCTGTCAATTTCAATTGTTTTAAATAGATCTACAGCGAACTTTTGTTCTTTTGTTTTTTGTATGTATTATTTTTTTAAGACAACGTAGAATTAAAGAATGTAATAATATTTAGGATGTTGCTGTGGCTTTCGGTTAAACCGGACGTGATATGTATATCATTTATACATAAAAATGATGCCACATATTTTAAGTTTAGGTATAAAAATTTTCTGAGACAACCTACTAAGGCATCGTCAGTTGCTGGTCAGTTCAACCATTGACTAAATTATTTAGTCAATGGTTCAACTCTTTACCATAGACGCGTTTCGCTCTATTGGAGCTCATCAGTATGGTGCCACCCACTATTCAGCTAGACCAACTAGGGACTAGTGAACAGTGGTAACGACAGAGTTGAACTGACAAAGTTAAAAACAACTTTTGAACAAGTACAAGTTACTATTATAATTATTATTCTCTCTAAATAAACAATAAATATTAAGGCATTATTTTTAGATCAATCTTCATACTCTTATAATATTCTACGAAATATAACTACAGAAAATATTTCCATCCACCAATATTTGTTATTATTCCTAGTTCTAAAATTAATGTAGGTGTCGTGTTATACCATATTATACCAAAAGACTCGTTTAATATTAGTAGAAAATCAATATAAAGTGTTATCGAATTTAGTTGTACCTAATGGTAATGAGTAAATCCGACCGCAACGCAACAAAGTCAATTTCTCATTTACAGTTTGCATTAGTGGCCGTTCGAGTTCTCCGTGTTGTCATGGTAATTAGGATTGTGAACTGTTGTTTATCCAGTTAGGTTTTAACGGTAATTACCCATTAAATTGCAAACAGCGTCAATTCAGATTTAATGCGTTATTTATCTTAAACCAAAGCTGAGAGATTAATACATTGAAAAAGTATTTTTCGACGGTTACTAACATATCTGGTTATTGCATACGCCACTAATATCATTGGGGACCATGATTTGACGGCTGGTAACTGAACTATTATCAACAACGTTTATTTCTTAAATCTAGCTTAAGAAAGACAATAGCGAATCACTTATGGGAAATTAACATTGCTGTTAAAATTAAAACTGTAGTTATGGGGTGGCTAGCTCAGTGGTATGAAGTCGGTCTGTGGACTCTGAGAACCCTGGTTCGATTCCCACAGGCGACAAACAATTTTCATAATTTCAAAAGCTATCCCTGTGGCTCCTCCACCACTAACATCTTTGGAGGCCGTGATTTGACGAATGGTAACCGCACGTCACGCGAAAAATATATCACTTACCGAGATCTGCAACGGCAGAGTGCCACACCCAGTAATGGGTAGAAGGCGTTTCATTACAAATATTTCAAAATGACGGTGTCCGAGCCATTCTCCCAAGTCATTTTGAATTTGAGGCGCTCCACGGGATGCAGTGTAGGTGGTGCAAATTTTAATTTAGAACAAAATAAAAAATATTCTCATAATCTACATGACTATAGCTAGCGAAGGACGTACGTGATTTGACGACTGGTAACCGCACTTCACGTGCAAAATATATCACTTACCGAGATCTGCTTCGGCAGAGTGCCACACCTAGTAATGGGTAGAAGGCGTGATGATATATTTATTTAATTTTTTTTGTTAATGATAAATTGCATTTAAAAGTTTGATAATAATGGGGTAAATGGTTTAGTGATATCGAGTCGGACTGTGGTTTCTGAGTACCCTTGTTCAATTCCCAAAACCGACAAACATTTTCACCACATTAAAATTACCCCTGTGGCTTCCTCACCACTAACATCTTTGGGTGCAGTGATTTGACGGCCGGTAACTGCACTTTACGCGCCTAAATATATCACTTTCCGAGATCTGCTGCACAGAGTGCCACAGCCAGTAATGGGTAAAAGGCGTGATGATTTATTTAAACCTAAGAAGACTGCCTTCAGAGGTCACTACTATCGTCGGTATATTCATTGTCAAAAGTTGGATTTACAAAAATAGCGGTTTATTTGATTTTTTGAAGATGGCATGTAATTCTTTCTATTTAAAAAAGTTGCATGTTACAAGAATAATAATTATGATAAATAATGGGGTAATGGCTCAGTGATATCAGGTCGTCCTGTGGATCCTTAGAACCCTGGTTTGATTCCCACAGTCGACAAACATTTTCACCACATTAAAATTACCCCTGTGGCTTTCCCACCACTAACATCTTTGGGTGCAGTGATTTGACGGCAGGTAACTGCACTTCACGCGCCTAAAATATCACTTACCGAGATCTGCTGTACAGAGTGCCACACCCAATAATGGATAAAAGTCGTGATGACTTATTTATATTTATATTCATAATCTCGACCATAAAACTTAAATTTAATAATATCGTTTTATTTCTGTCAGTACTATAATAAAATTATTAAATTCGTAATCAAGCACATAAATAATCAACTAAAACTATTAAAAATGCAATCAATTTGTTTTAAATTATGGAACAAGTATGAATAAAGGTGTGCTCATCAAGTCCAGATTCCATTTCTCAAAGATAATCAGTTCATTCCTTAATAAATTCCACGTGAGCGAAGTCCACTGACGCAATCAATTTCTCAATGCGCGGTGATTAGCAGTAGCAGCCCTTTTCCTACCCCGTCCCGCACCACTTTCATCATGTCTTGTTGACCAGAACATCTCAAACTGTTTATTTCTTGCAGGATACAGTTTTTTATAAGCAGAGTATATTTTTAACATGTCATTTAATCTGCATATTAAAAGTATGCTCTGGTTAGTCGTGGTCTGTCAAGTAACTTTCTCACTAGTGATCTTTTTTTTTGGTTCCCTTCCATCTCTCGCTGGCATGACGTCAATTGTAAACTATCCATTAGCAGTTACTGTTTTCCTATCTTCAGTAATTGGCTGGGTGCGCGAAGACAACGACATCTGACGGCCACATTAAATCATGCTCTATAACCGTTGATTCATACAAGATTTTGTCTAATTTTTGATAAAAACAAGATTTAAAACAATGAAAATGTTTATAATTTCAGTTTTTAACAACTGAAAATATTACAAAATGTATTATTTAAGTTTATATATAAAGTGATATTGTCATAGCCGCACAAAATGCTGAAGAAATCTAAGAATTGTGTTTATTAAAATGATACATTTTTCTTATTTTTGTATTTCTTATTTCGCAACTGGTTAATAATTTTTTATAAGGATAAAAGAGATGTAAATGATTATGAATGAATGACGAATAATAATAATAAATAATTGAGATGTTTGAATTTTTGCAGTACTCTTTCATTGTCTCATTGTTTCAAGGTTCTCAACCATAGCAGAAATAAATACCTCTCATATGGAAAGCAAAGTAAATGTTTTAAATAATATTTATTACTTTCTGGATTAAATAGTATATTTTTTGAATGATTTTTGAAAATAGATCTTGGGCAGTTACTTGACGAAGCCAACCTCAAGAAAACTTGAAAACAACGTGTAAAATTTTTGCTTTGATGTATATGAACATCAAAGCAAAAATCAATAAAATGTCTCCTAAATTATCTCTAAAAATAATAATTTTTTTCAAAATGTGTCCCAAATCGTCTCTAATACAGTCATTTTGCCAAAGCGTCTTCCAAATCGTCTCTAAGACAGTAAATTTCCAACAAAATATCTCCGAAAATGTCAAATTTTCTCTAGAAAATTCATTTTTCTAAAATATCTCCAAATTTTCTTTAATATAGTCATTTTTCCAAAATGTCTCCCAAATCATCTCTAAGACAGTTAATATTCAACAAAATGTCTCTCAAATCGTCTATAAGACCGTCATTTACTAAGAAAATGTCTCTCAAATCACCTCTAACGCAGTTATTTTCCTAAAATATTTCCCAAATTCTATTTAAAATAGTTATTTTTCCAAAATATCTCTCAAATCGTCTCAAAGACAGTAATTTTTCTAAAATGTCACTAAATTTTCCATAAAATAATAATTTTTCCAAAATGTCTCCCGTATCGTCTCTAAGACAGTTAATTTCCAACAAAATGTCTATCAATTGACAATAAACGTCAAACATTTGATTAATTTTGTTTCAATTCGATGTTTTCAGGCAATTTTCGTCATTTTCAAATCTAATTTGTGCCGTTATACAGCATGTTAAATTAATTTTGTTTAATGGTTTAGATGAAGAATGTTATGCCCTAAAACTTTTATTTTAAGCCTTTTTGCTTAATATATTTAATGAAGCAGAAAATTACGAAATTATGATTTTACATGTTAAAATCCTATGTTCGACAGTCGCGGTCACAACAACGTGAGAATGATTTTATGCTTATTTTGTCCACCGCGATCGCTGCAGTCGATTCGACTGTCCCCACCATGACTCTGCACCTAGCGAATAAGATCTGACTCTTGGAAATCACTTTACTTTGACAGATTGGAACTGTTGGAAAGGCTTCTTGAACTAATTGTCGTTTTGTTTCAAGTTCAAATGCATAAATTCATGATTCATCAACTGCTAAAATAACCTTAGAGTGCTTACGATTTACCTTCGTTGTACATTTTAAATATATTCTTGCACCAGTTGCTCTTGGCCATCATTTAAATGATGAGGTATCCAGTGACAACAATCGTTCCTGACTTTTAGATAATTCTGTAAAATTTTATTTATATGCTTCATTCCCTCAAAGAAAACGATTACGTCACATTCGAAATCCATGTGATTCAAGATTTTGTACTTAAAACGTTTACATTGGTATTGGATTGACATTTTTAAAACATAACCTAAAATTTAAATGTCAGATTAAAATATTTATTACTGTATAAAATTTAATTAGTTTATAAATGAAACCAAATACTGCATATATTAAATTATAACCAAATATAAATTTATTTTATCCCACGAAATATATTACCTACCTTATTGAAATATGTAGTTTTGTAAAATAAAACTCAAAGGAATATAAATTTTTATATGTATTATTATTATATATTAATAAATAATATATGAAAATACAAAATACAATTCACATTACTTCTTGTACTACAGTTAAATTAATTAAAGGTCCTCGATTATCTAACTCCAGCGTAAAATAATCAATAACGAATTTCTGCATTTAATTACCCAAAATTTTATAAACCATTTGTTATTTTCAGTCTTTATTTATGTATCAAAAATGTCACGAAATGACATGCGAGAAAATAAAAAAACCATGGCCATAGGTCTCTATTTTTATTTTATAAACAAATGTGAACAAAGTAAATATAAATTTTCGTATTAGTAAGAACTGTCATACGTTTTCATTAAAATAATTAATGTAATAGAATGTAATAAAACATGAAACGTGTGTCTTTACTTATTAAGACATACGCTAATGCCATTTGCAGAGGTACGAATATGATTAAAAAAAGATAGCTATATTTCATCGTATCTATGATAACCTCGTCCACATATAACGTCATCGTTTTCATACAGGGAAATGAGTTTAGCAGTCATTCCAAAGTATTTGCAGTAAAAAAACTTAAAAACAATTTTTATGCGAAGTAACATATGAAAATAATAACCAAATAAAAAATAAGAATTTGTTTAATGACACAATTGTCTGTTGGTAGACATTAGATTTCAAAAATCAAATTAAAAAATATTAAATTGCATTAAACATTTTTTTTTAATTATCAAAATTGACAAGAAATTGTAAAAAACAATTTCAACAAAAACAGAAGCTGTCAATTTCAATTGTTTTAAATAGATCTACAGCGAACTTTTGTTCTTTTGTTTTTTGTATGTATTATTTTTTTAAGACAACGTAGAATTAAAGAATGTAATAATATTTAGGATGTTGCTGTGGCTTTCGGTTAAACCGGACGTGATATGTATATCATTTATACATAAAAATGATGCCACATATTTTAAGTTTAGGTATAAAAATTTTCAGTAATAATATAAGAGAGTGAGAATAAATTGAAAATAATTTGACAGATCTTTTGAAAACTTGTTGCCAGGCAATAGTCACGAAAGCCCGTGAGTGGTTATTGCCAAGGACGTTGAAAGGAGGGGATATGGCATGACGATACTGTAGCATTGTTTGAAGTGAGGCTTGGGCAAGGGAAAGAGACAACAATAGTTTGTCTGCACCGTGCTTAGCCAAATCTCTTCTTCTTTCAAATATTTTGAATTTTTATGTAAGAAAAGTGACGTTTAGACGTTGTCAGGGAGCGTAGTTTTATGTAAACATAACCACGAAATGTCATTTGTGTTTCAATTTTTGTGTTGTATGGAATTGGACATAATTTTTGTGGATAAAATGGTAACAAAGTGTTTATAATTTCAGTTTCCTTGTAAAAATTTATAATCTTTTAGAGAGAATGATTCTGTTCTGTCTACTTAAATTTCAAATCTCTTTATGACACATGTCAATCAATAGCAGGCTAAGCACGGTACAGAAAATAATACCTCTGTCTCTGTCAATCTGCCGAGCCTCACAGTCTTGACTTGAATGCCATATCCCCTCCTTTCAACGTCCTTGGTTCATGCCAAATAGCAACAAGTTTGAGTAAGATACTGGAGAATTATTTTCTAATTTATTGAACTCTTGAGTTATATTTAATTAGATTATTTTTTGACTTAGCTGTTGAGATCGATTCATCCGACTTAAAAGATTTCGAACTGGGTCCATTTCAATTGATTACTTATTAATGTATTGTTGTTTCCAAAATTTGTTGGTGTATTTATGTATCTAAAATACAACTAAATCGAATTTTTTCACACATTTTACTTGACGCGCTGACAATTTTAAATAATTATTTGACAACTACCTATCATTTATCACATACAAAAAAGCATCTACAGATATAATTCCCGGGAATAATCACAAGAGCTTTATTCTCAGTATAATAATGACAGGATTGGTTAAAACGCAGACACGTGACATACAATGAAGAATTTCATTGGTTTTGAGAAACGTCAAAAAATAACCAATTAGATATCTTTATAAATAAAGAAATAACAGGGGTGCCTTGCTTCCTGTGGGCACCCTGTATAAATACACGGCTGACAAAAAAATAAACACTTGAAATTTTCTCAATTTGGAAGTATTTTTGAGGATAAAATAGTTTAAAGTGTCTAGGTTAAGAAGATACATATGATCTTAGGGTTAACCCACTGATCTCTATTTATTACTGGATTGCGTATACCTTGTTAGAAGCGTGTGACGAGTAGTAAGGCGCCATATTGGAAAAAGTGTAGTCTTTCGGCCTACTTTCAGCGGGAAGTTCAAAATAGTCGTAGTTGAAAATGGTACAAAAGCGTTATAAAAAAGCGAAAATAAATGTTTTTGGAAAACATTGTAGTAAATTAATAGTGAAATTAATTTGATGAAAATGAAAAATACATAAATAAATATGTAAAATTTGTATTTGTATTTGTAATTACTGTTGTGTCCAGACTATTTGACGAGTCAAGTGATGTCCTCAACCATCTAGAAGAAAATAAATATTTTTAGTGGAAATAACGTCCATCTTTCACGAACTTTACTATGACAAATTTGTGGGCTCGAATCACCATCAGGGCAATACAGTTTATTCAAGTCCCTGTAAAGGACGCAAAGAACGAAGTGATTTGGCAGAGAGTGATGCGAGTTTGAAATTTTGCCCTAAAAATATGTTATTTGTTCGAGGGTTGAAGGATGCAGAAGGAAATAATCCTAATTTTGCGTACTGTATCTTAAAGTACAGACGAATCAATTTTTTTTCTTAAAGAGTAATCCAATTTTGTTGAAAAGTCGCCGTGTTATGAGCCAGACACCCTCAAATTATCTTTGCTCCATACAGATCGTCAAAGATGAACGTTATTTCCACTAAAAATATTTATTTTCTTCTAGATGGTTGAGGAGGTGTGAAGGGGTTAACCTTAAGATCGTATGTATCTCCTTAACCTAGACACTTTAAACTATTTTATCCTCAAAAATACTTCCAAATTGAGAAAATTTCAAGTGTTTATTTTTTTGTCAGCCGTGTATTTATACTTTTTTTTTTCTAGGCGGTGGAGGAGGTCGGAAGGGCTTTACCATAAGATCGCATGTATCTCCTTAAAGTAGACACTTTAAACTTTTTGTCCTCGAAAATTCGTCCAAATTAGCTGAAAATTCGCCAAATTAAGACGGCTTGAACATTGAAAAAATTTCACGAATTTCAAGTGTATCGTTTTTGTTTGTGTCACCAGTGTAACAATTTTCCACGCAACAGTTTGACGTTCCCTGCACAAAGCCACAGTAGCGTCTTCTCCGCTAGATTGAACACTCATTACCTGTGCACTGAAATATTAACCCTGCAGCTGAACCAACCCCTTTCCACTACTGCCGCCGTGCGCCGACCAAATTAACGGAATCATCAGGAAATTCAATTATCCTTTGAAGTCGAACGCTCAAGTGACGCTCGCGACGCGAGACACGGCAAGGCACGCCGGGACGCCGCTCGCCCTAAGATTTATAAACATTGTGCGCGGCCGAACGAAGGCTGCTGAGGTACTTGAAGTATTTATGTTACGTCAGGGAAGATTTACTGCAAGCAGATTTTAATTTAATATTAGAAAGTAGTCGTAAGAAAGGATTGTTGTGTAAACTAAATTGTCTGAAATTAAGAGGTCGGTGTAAGATTTAAACATGCTTTATTATAGTTATTTAAGGTAGTACTAGCGTGAAAATTTTTTTTGCAGATCTGAATGAAATTTGGCTCACGTAAACATTGGATAGTCATACGCATCCTGTTAAAATATGAAACACATTTATCGTCTGTGAACAAATATATTCGCTTGTAAAGTTGAGTTCTTATACACGGGGCTTATGGTGATCATCACTCAGAATCGCACATATTTGGTTTGTGTACCTCTAAAATTTTGCAGTTTCATTTGAAAAACTAGTATGATGTTCTAGATCTATCCATGTATATTGTATCAGAAGGAGAAAGTTTTTTATCGTTTAGTAATGGATATATAGCCATGCAAAGCCTTGTTTTTAACGAAAAATTAAGAATCCCAATTTATAATGGCAACACCACACGGTGGTATGGTATTTGAAAATTCACTAGACCAACAACCTGTTAACAATTCATGATATTCAAATCATAATACGTATAAAACACTTATTTTATTCAATTTTTATATTTTTTTTGAGCGTAAGTTTCGCCACTCGATAACCGATGGCGCTACCGTCACACTAGTACTACCTTAAGTATTACAAGAAGTAAGTGCTTTTTAAGATAAAGAAGAAGTTGAGATATCTAATACGAGTATATCCAATACTGGAAGGACACTTAGGACCAGTTTTTCAATCACTGATTATTATTAATCATAATTAAATAATAATGGAGACTATGGTTGCTATTTTTATTTAATCTTGATTAACATTAATCGAGAATAAACCAGTTATTGAAAAACTGACCTATACTGATACTTTTGCTTATCAGGGGCGTATTTAGGCATAGTTTTTATGGGCTACAGTTCAGGGTCCCGTTCAATGAAAGGGCCCCTTCGTGGTCAGAAAATACAGATAAAAACATATAAAATAAAGTATTTAAGACAAAAATCATCATACACAATTTATTATCGTATAGCAGGTGTCCTCAGAAAGCGGGACATCCCTATTAACTACTTTACTTATAAATATGTCTAATTAAAATATATATATTAGTAAACTTAACATATGTGACATAATTTTTATGTATAAATGATATCCGGTTTAACCGTGACATGGAGCCACATATAACCCTTTTTTTATTATACATATGTTTAGCTAGCTATATATTATATTCTATCTTATTATGTTTATTTCATTGTCATAATTATTACTATTATTTACTTTGTTAGTTTTAAGTCTTTATATGCATTACTTTTTCTGAATTATTATTATGTAACCTAATTCCTAATTCATATTTTAACATAATTTATATTCAAATTTATTAATGTCAACCCCTTAAAAAAATTTTAGTTCAAAAGTCATCTAGACTAATTTATAGTTTCCTTTAAAAACTACAATCAAGTTAGTGTCAACCCAAATCACTTTTTCAAATTCTAACTATTGACAGATATTATCCAGACTTAGCTATTTAACGTTAAACACTAAATTTTGACGCGTTTAAAGAAAAACAAAGTTTTGTGCGTTTCATAACACAATTGAATATGTCACCAATGAAATTCAAGAACGCCTATTTACCGGGGTAAAAACCCTCTAGTGGGGCGGAACTTCAAAGTTTAGCTTATTTCTAATTTTAGAAGAGAAGAACACTTGATCACGAAATCACAAACAGTTGACTTCCAAACTAAAAAATCGGATAACGAAATCTCAAACGTAACAATTCACTTTCAACCAAATCATGTAAATAGTATGTCATTGTAAATATATTTATATACGAAAAATTACTATCTAACATTATTAAAGCCAAGAAATCCTATAAATAAATAAATAAAACACGTAGTGGTAACAACCGGGTCGTTTTGCCCATAACAACCGGAAGTGGGATCAACTTTCTATTATAAATAGAATATTCTGTATATTTTTTACATTTTTAATTCTATGTTAATTCTGAAGTGAATATAAGTCATTTCAATAAATAATTTTTTTGTTTAAAACAAATGTCGAATTATTAGTCGATTTTTACAAAAAAGATAATATAAAAACCGAAAGTAGCTGAAGTAGATTTCTATTCTACAAAGCGATAAGCTATAATACCAAATATCAATTCTATCGTATTTTTTTCTATCGCTTCGTTTCTACATTTCTACACGGTACGATCCTATTACTGATTTGATTCCAATAGCCAATATACAATTTTCACCATATTAAAATTACCCCTATGGCTCCTCCCCTACTAATATCTTTGAGAGCCGTTATTTGACGACTGATAAGCGCATCTAACGCACATAAATATATTACTTGCTCAGATTTGCAACGGCAAAGTGCCACACTAAGTAATGTGTAAAAGGCGTCATGATATATTTACTCTTTTATTACTTAATGATCGTAGAAAAATCCATTTAATTTTCTGAAGTGTGTGGCACAATATAATATTTTTAATATAAGCCCATAGTCCGGTCTTACGAGCAGAGAATCTCGGATATCCTTGCATCGCTAGAGAATTGAGAAAGGATCTTCAATTATTTATAAGGAGGCCAGCCGCCGTCAAGTATGGCCTAGGAACATATCTCCCTCTCTGCCACTCTCTCCTTATCTCTTGGCAGGGGTTGCGGAAGAAAGCAAATGCGTGAGTGTGTGTATGTGAGCTTCATTGACTTCTAACCGCTGACGTATGGCGGTTTTTGTTGAAAATTCTTTTGTTATCCTTGGCCTTGAACTTCAGCAGATGGTTTAGAGCACTTGAAAGTTTAATTTGGTTTTAATTGTTTTATTTTGAGATACAATATAAATACGGCATTAAAATCAAATAAGTCATTTGATAATAAATACAAAACTAAATATATCATCACGCCTTCTACCCATTACTAGGTGTTGCACTCTGTCGAAGCAGATCTCGGTAAGTGATATATTTTTGCGCGTGAAGTGCTGTTACTGTCCGTCAAATTACGGTCCCCAAAGATGTTAGTGGAGAGAGAGCCACAGAAGTAGTATTAATGTGGTGAAAATGTTTGTCAGCAGTGGGAATCGAACCAGGGTTCTCAGAATCTACAGGCCGACTCGATACCACTGTGCCACATACTCCATATAAATTTCAACTCCTAAAGGTACGGACACATTACTATCACATCATATGAACTCACCTAATATCACATGAACTGTCAAATTGTTGAGATCCATGATTCTCATTTATTTATATTGCTAGGATACACACTATTGCCATTTGCTGCAATCATATACAATGATATTACTTAATACGAGGGCAGGATGAAAAGTCCCTGAAAAATAAAACAAATGGCGCCACAATTGCAAATCTCATGTGACATTTGTGATGTACCATCTTTAACTAGAACGCATTAAAATTTTCAGACTGATATGTCATTCGGTTCTGTTTTGACACCCATCGAAAGCAAGCAAACTTCAAGATTTTTTAAAACATAGAAAAAGTTAATTATATAATAAGCATGTATACTCTCTTAAGTTGAATTAGTAGAATATTCACTAATTGAAATAGTAAGTATGAAAACTACATAAAAATTAGTAGTTTAAGATTGAATCTACTAAAATGTTAGTAAGGTAATAGCTTCACTTTTTAATCGGTTGTTTTCTACTAATTAAAATGGTGATAAGATCCAAAGCTACTATCGAATTAGTAGTCCTCAAGCGATTCAGTGGCGCCACCGTGTCAACAGTATAAGTTTTACGCGTGTGTGTACTTGGTTCCTGTATAGAACATTGAGAAGATTGTTGTTGTTATAATTTCCGTATTATTGTCACATTTCAACTATGTTACATGTCCACATTAATTCTGAATATAAATTAACTCCAATGTTTTTTTCTTTTTCAGTATCACTACTGACGTAAATTATTTAAGGTTAGAAATTTGGAAATATGTCAATTATTTTTGTTTTATATACAATAGCGATGATATGGACACCGAATAAGACAAAAAATAGAAGCAGTTAGTAATTTAATTTTCTTTAACTTATAAATGTAGTGAATTTTTACGTTTTCAATAAATTATTATTAAATATTCATTAAAAAGAGTTTGACTTTTTTGATTTGTAGAAAATTTACTTTTTCAATAGTAGAATTTTCACTATTTCATTAGTAAATAAATCACATTTTCATTTGGTGAATTTTACTTTTTTATTAGTAAAAAATTCACTAATTAAAAATGTGACAAGTTTCACTAATTGAAAAAGTGAATTTTCAAAAAGTGAATATTCACTATAAATTAGTAGATTTTTACTAATTCAACTTAAGAGAGTATAGTTATTTGAAATAAATACGAAACAAAAATGATTTTAATTAATACTATAGCTATTTGTGTATTAAGAGCCCAAACTGGTGCATTGTTGATTTCGAGAAAATATTGCGCTCCTACGTCGCACATCAACAAACTGTTTTGCGCTCTAAATATACAAAAGCTATAATAGCAATTCAAATCATTTCTGTTTCGCAAATTTTGAAGTCGAAGACAGATAAAATGTTATACATTTGTTTTTGATTTTGTTAAAATTACAGCCATTACTATAAAGAAGCAATTCTAATAAAAGTATGATTATTCCAGCTACTAAACGTGCAAAATAAAAGTGACTTAGATGCAGAATTTAATTGTCTACAACTTGTATTTGAAGCATTTTTGTCTAAAATAAACTGGTCACTTTTGCGCAAGGACAAATTCATTTCCCATATAAAAATCCTAAGGCCAGGTTTTCATGTTACACCCAATTTATTTAAAAATTTAAATTTGAGTCGATACCTACCCTATACCCTATACCACATTTGTTTGTTTATACAACAAACGAGTTATATCTATAAGTTAAATGTTATCAAAATTAACTAAAATATTTTTCTCTTTTTTAATAAAACAGTAATAATGCACAGATTTCAATTAATATTAATTGAAAATAAAATTATTAGATTAATTTAATTTTCAATTAATATTAATGGAAAATAAAATTATTAGATTAATTTTATGTATTCAAATCTAAAATAAAAGATTATGGTTTTGTTTAAAATAAGGTATTTTGATGAAAAAAATTTAATTATTTTTTAAAACATAGCCATGGCAGCTGTAATTTTATTTTTGTGTTTATTGTATATTTCTTCAATAAAAGGTAATACTTGCAATTTTTGTTTCTATATAATTTCAACATTTCTATCAATTCAATTCTAAATTTTATATTATTTCGATAGCCCAACACTGTGTTCATTATTTTTTAAGTGTGTTAAACAAAATTATAATCATGCCGTTGCATTAAATTTTGAGAAAAAAAATAAATAAATATAATATCACGCCTTTTTACCCATTACTGGGTGTGGCACTCTGCCGAAGTAGATCTTGGTAAGTGATATATTTATGCGCGTGAAATGCGGTTACTAGTCAATAGGTTGTAACACGGGAAGCAGTGTTTTAGTTTTACAAAATTACAATTTAATAGTGTTAGTTATAGAATTAAAACAAAATGAGAAACGAGTGTATAACGTTTCCTGACAAGATTTAATTATTTATAATTTTTTTCATGTGAATAATTTTCCGTTTTTAATAAAGTTTTGAAAATGATCTAAAATTTATTGATTCAAATTTTACTGTTAAATAAAGCGAACAGATAATATATCACAAAAAAAATACATATTTTTTTATCATTTTGCTTTAATTTTATGACTCACACTATTAATTTAGAATATTGTAAATTTTCAGATTTAATTTCTGCAGTTACAAAGTTACGAACCATAGTAATAGCTATTTACATAACCAGTTATAAAAAGGTTGTTATTCAACAATATCTCGTTTTCATAACGTATTATATACAAGATTTTATTTAATTTCGCTAAAATAATTTTTTAAATACACAACATTCTAGGTTTCTCTATGACAGCTCAATACATTTCAAATTCTATATACCAAAACGTTGCCGTGAAAATAAGCAAATTTCATTTTTTTAAATAAACAAATTTTATTTTTCTATGACTGTTATTAGTTAGAGTGCTAGGGTGCAAAATGATGTCTCATTTTTTCCCGTGACAGAAATTGATTTTTTAATAGATTATGTCATGATAACCATGAAAAAAAGAAAATTTGATTTGGGAACGGGTGGCAACCAAAGATGGCGCCGATGTGAATGCGTCGATTTTAAGGGTGGTTATTGATTCCTACACCAGTCCATTTTCAGAGCTTCTGTCACCAATGAGCAGCCAGCAATAATTTCTGTCAGTAATTTTTTTGTCATATATTCGTCGTGAACAAGTAGTAGTACGTAACACGACACCATAAAAATTACCTACTTTGAACGGTTTTGTCGCACATGCGTCACCGGCCAAAACTTCTGCCTACCATTTTTATTACATAATTATACCAAAGTCTATCATTTAAATTGAAAATTAACCTGGAAAAATATGTCAACAACCACCCTTAAAATCGGCGCATTCAAATCGACGCCATATATAGTTGCCATTCGTTCCCAAATAAAATTTTCATTTTTTTCAGTTTATCATGATATAATCTATAAAAAAAAAATATTTCTGTTACTGGAAAAAATGGGACATCATTTTGCACCCTATCTCTAATACTTCATTCCCAGTATGAAAACTATTACGTCACATTCGGTACATTTTAAAAAATATCCTAAAATTTTAATGTCAGATTAAAATATTTATTACTTTATAAAATTTATTTAGTTTATAAATGAAACCAAATTCTGTATTTATTAAATAAAAAACAAATATAAATTTGTCTTAACTCACGAAAAATATTACCTACATTATTGTAACGATTGCGATAAAGTTTACATCGAGAAAACTAAAAGACAAGTAATTAGATTTAAAGAGCATTTAAACTACGTTAAATACGGTAATCCTGGAAAATCGAGTGTCTCGGAACACATTTTTCATAATAATCACATCAACTCGGATAATTTAAAATTACTAAAATCAGTGAATAATATTAGACAATTAGACGCATATGAAAGTATGAACATATTTGAAAATAAACACCGCTTGATTAACTCTGACCTGGGTCCCATCCCTAACAGTAAATTGTTTGCTTTCTTAGGTAATTAGTTTTGTAAGTTGACACAAGCTTCATGCTTATTGGTTCCTTAGACACGGCTTATTGCTCCGTTTTAGTATAAATTGGTATGTACTTGTTCGGCAAGGTGAATTCAACCTTGACCACTAGCTTGATTCACAAGTCGTGTAATCTTGGTTTTTCTCCTTGTTTCGTCTACTGATGATGAGAATTTAGTTCTCTAAATGCGTATTTAGATTTATCTTTATATTGATTAAGACTTAGGGGTAAATTTATTTTTAGTTTACCTTAGCCTTAGCTTTTTACTCTACATTATTGAAATATGTAATTTTGTAAAATAAAATTTAAAAGAATATAATTTTTATATGTATTATTATTATATACAGGGTGATGAACGCAACTCTCGAACATAGGGATTTAGCATGTAAAATCACAATTTTGTAATTTCCTGCTTCCCTAATTATTTTAACCAAAAAAGCTGCAAATAAAAGTTTAAGGGAATAAAATTCTGCATCGAATACAATAAACAAAATTAATTTTGCATGCTTCGCAACGGCACAAATTTGATCTGAAAATAACGAAAATAGCCTGAAAACTATTGATAGCCATGGAACTAAACAAAATTAAACAAATGTTTGTCGTTTTATCTGTCAAAATAAATGACATAATAAATAAAGAAATTATTTTGACAGATTATACGTCAAACATTTGTTTAATTTTGTTTCAATTCCATGCCTATCGATAGTTTTGAGGCTATTTTTGTCATTTTCAGATCTAATTTGTGCCGTTACAAAGCATGCAAAGTTATTTTTGTTTAATGGTTTAGATGCAGAATTTTATGCTCTAAAACTTTTATTCGAAGCTTTTTTGTTTAAAATAATTAGCGAAGCAGGCAATTACAAATTTGTGATTTTACATGTTGAATCCCTATGTTCAAGAGTTACGTTCACTACCCTGTATATAAATAAATAATATATGATAATATAAAATATAATGTACATAACTCTTGTACTACAGTTAAATTAATTAACGGTCCTCGATTATCTAACTCCAGCGCAAAATAATCATTAAGATGACAAACGCATTTCTGCATTTGATTACCCAGCTACCTAAATATTTCTTATTTCTTAGTCTGTATTTAGGTATAAAAAATGTCACAAATTATTTTGTAAACAAATGTGAACAAAGTAAATATTCGTATTACTAAGAACTGTCATACGTTTTCATTTATTAATAATATTTGCTAATGAACTTTTGATATATATTTAGGATATTTTATTGATGAATACATAGTAGGAGGCTACCCTGCCAATATAAAGGATTTTCCTTATCAAGTTGCTATCAAAGAAAACGAGACTACTTTATGTGGAGGGGCTATAATAACAAAAAAATTTATTCTTACGGCTGCTAACTGCATTCAATATCATCTGTAAGTATAGTATAGAATGCCATAAGATATTATCGTTGACCGAAAATATAAAGTATTTACCACATTATAAACATTTATTTGTTATTTAATATGATTTTCTAAAATTAAATTTATTAAAGAACGCAAAAACAATATATCTGATATATGTATTCTCCTATATGTAACAGGCAGATAAACAAACACATAACAGTCCAATGAAAATTTGATCATTATAGAAAAATGACATTTTTTAATATTGATTTAATAAAATAAATAACATGACACAATATTGTGTGAAAATATTAGGTATTTAGTACATAATTTTATTACTAGATTTCAGTAATAATTTAGTTTTCTATATTTGGTAACATATCATGGTATACTTCATTCCCTGTATGAAAACTATTACGTCACATTCGGTATCAAGAGCTGTATTCCATTTGTCACTTAGTTCATTTAAATCAGTTCAAATAAATTAGACAGCATGACGAAATGAACTGAATTAAGCAAACTGATACATTTATTGAAGTGAATTACTTCAAAATAAATTAAAATGAGTAACTCTAGTACTGGAAATAAAGATAATGAAGTAATCCAGCGAAATAAATAAGTGATGTGGTTCAGTAAATGTAAGTTAGATCTGACCCAAATGGCAAATGGAATACGCCTCATGTGATTCAAGATTTTGTACTTAAAACGTTTACATTGGTACTGGATTGACATTTTTAAAACATAACCTAAAATTGAAATGTCAAATTAAAATGTTTATTACTTTATAAAATTTAATTAGTTTATACATTATACCAAATTATGCATATATTAAATAATAACCATATATAAATTTATTTAACCCACGAAATATATTACCTACCTTATTGAAATATATAATAATAATATAAACAAAGAAAAAAAATGTGCTCAAAAATAAAGACGTGACATTAGAGAACGGGGTTTTAGCGCCATTTGAAGTTACATATTTTAGTTATCGAAACGTTGAATTAATTTCAAATCATTAAAACAGATAAAATGAAGTCAAAAATTAAATTGCGATGTGGAACTTTGTCATAAATAAGAAAAATAGGAAAAAACTTTCCATCACTTGTCACAAATCCCACAAAATTTACAGCACGCTTGAATTAACTTATCAGGTCATCATCAAACGGCTAATCAGTTCAGCTTTAACCATAGACGCGTTTCGTCCTTTAGGGACTCATCAGTATGGTGTGATCAACTATCTAACTAGACCAACTAGGGACTAGTGAACTGTGATACTTTTTCAAGCTGAATTGACTGATGTTAAAAAGTATGTAAGCCGGTATGCATGACATGAGAGCTACGGAGCATGGCCAACTTCATTGAATTGCGCTACGCTTATTATGGCCGTTTCATATGTCATTAAAATTCCTAGTTTCAAATTTACAGAGCGGGCACGTCAACTAGCGCCTCTAACGAGATACGTCGTAACTAAATTTGAAAATACTGCATCTTGCATTGATTGAAGAAATCCTAAAAACAAGTCTAGTCATTGTATATTTATTATCATACGATCTTTACAGTAAAATACTAACCTTTAACACCAATAATTCAATAATACTTCCTTCTTTTGACCTATAAACACTTCAAAAATTTTAAATAGGTACACAATATGGCGGCATTATTTACTTGAAGTGACAGGTAACACTACGTTGCCAAATGAAACTCACTTAGTCTAGACTAGCTAGTCACTTTAGTCGAAAGCTCAGAATACTAGTCATAATATTGAATAATATTGAATGTATAAATAAAATACCCAGTTCCATTAAATGTATTTTGTTTGATCACATAAACTTCAGTTTTTAAACGTTTTAAGGTTGTTTTTGTAACGTGACAGCTTTATCATTTTCCTTTAATTGAAATAAAAAGCACTAGATGGCATTACTTGACGTACCAAAACTGTACAAAACTCACGACAAATTTTTATACGGTAAAATGATGGAATGAAACGGCCATAATAAGCGTAGCACAATTCAATGAAGTTGGCCATGTACGGAGCAACCCGTGGTGCCATCTACCGACAGAAATCGCAAACTGCTTGACAGCAATTGAAATAAAATAAAGACAAAAAGTTGATGATGACCTGATAAGTTGATTCAAACATGCTATAAATTTTGTGGGATTTGTGACAAGTGATGGAATGTTTTTTGCTATTTTTCTTATTCATTAAAACAGAACTTAATTCAAAACTATATTTAATTTAAACAATAATTTTTGAAATATATTTCCTTATGTTAAAATTAGTTTGATTTAATTTTAGGTATGAAAAAAAAAACATAAGCGAACTAAATATTTTTATGGGATCAACCAAGTTAAGTGGTAAAGGTCAAACATACCCTATTGAGCATGCTATTTGCCACGCCGACTACAATATAGAAAATGCTATAGAATACAATATTGGAATTATAGGAGTAATAGGTGAAATCATCTTCAACAAATATGTCAAGCCAATTAGTATTCTTAGAAATGAAATTCCTATTGGAACTATGTTGACTATAACTGGTTGGGGACTCACATCAAGCCCTGGTGTAATGTCCGACACACTTCAAATGCTTAAAGTTCGTGTGATAAGCTTGGAAGAATGCGATATAGGATTAAATGCAAAAAATAATATTTGCACTGTTGCAAAGTTTGATAAGGGCGCCTGTTTCCATGATATTGGACCACTATCTTTAAACGGATTATTGGCAGGCATACTTTTTGGGATTAAAAAAATTGCAGAAATACCGGAGAAATCTTTCTGTGCCATAGGAAAACCGGATATAAGTACGAAAGTTTCTAAATATGTGAAATGGATCAAAGCTGCAATTAATGAATATTGTACAATAAAAAATTGTACTACAAAAAAATTGTATCCGAAATTTGTGAAACTCAGAAAACATAAACGTTCAAATATCTTCAGACCATATTATGGACGGTAATGCCGCAAGTGGTTGAGTTTTCATCAAGGACATTGAAAGGAGGGGATTCGGCATTAAAGTCAAGACTGTGAGGCTCGGCAGATTGACAGATTTCCTGTACCGTGCTTAGCCTCTGCTATTGCGCGTGTGTCATAAAGAGATTTGAAATTTAAACAGGACAGAACAGAATCATTCTCCCTTAAAGATTATAAATTTTTACAAGGAAACTGAAATTATCAACGTTTATTATTAGTGTGATCTATCGATTAAAATAAATATATGTAATTGTAATTGTTGAACAATATTTACTATTAATAATAAATATAAAACCTGATAATATGAAGAGGAAGTTTGAGAATAAATACCAAATTTATGTTTTTAAACAAATCAAAACTACAATTACTTCAACAAACATAAGTGTACAAACTAAACACTTAGTTACCATCTTATCTACAAAAAACTATGTCCAATTCCACACAGCGCAACGATTGAAACACAAATGAACACCTCGTGGTTATATTCACATACAACAACGCCCCATGACAACTCCTAAACGCCACTTTTCTTACACAAAAATTCAAAATATTTGGAAGAAGAAGAGATTTGGCTAAGCACGGTGCAGAAAAATTATTATTGTCTCTTTCCCTTACCCAAACCTCACTTCAAACAATGCTGCAGTATCGTAATGCCATATCCCCTCCTTTCAACGTCCTTGGTTTTCATCGGATAAATTTTAATTTATGAGAATTTTATTGCTTGTTAAAAACTTCATGATACCGAAGGGCAAGAGATATTGTTTGTTGAATTGCTAAAGTCTTTTTCTTAACAAGCAACTAAATTCGAATGAAGAAAATAATAATTTGGCCCGAGAAAAACTATACCTATTAAGATAGTTTATCGAACGAAGAAATTTATTAAAATTATGACATTTATATATTTTAATGTTAAGATAAAATAGGTACATTAAATTTTACCATAAAAACAAATAGCTATAGCATAACTTGATTGTTGTGCAACTTGATTTCATGTATTTGTTTAATGATAATTACTTTGTTACCAATTTGTGATTTTGTAATAACCAACTAAACATAATAAAGAGAACGAAACAATCTATAATTTATTTTTATTTTATCACAATAGCATTTGCTGTTTCAGGGATAAAAAAAAATGAATGCAATTTAATATCAAATATTTTTTTATTGTTAATAAATACACCGATGTTGAGTAGGTGGCTCAGTGGTATCGAGTTGGCCTGTGAATTTGAGAACCCGTGTTAGATGCCTGCAGATAAGAGACTGTCACTACATTACAATTACCCCTGTGCATGGACACCGGCAGATTTTTTTTTTAAGGTGGGTTGAAATAGGTAAATTATATACTATATATAGAATAGTATATTAAAGAACAAGTTTCATAAGGCAATCTGTTAACGCACTCGTCCAAATTTGGAAAACGAGCCTCTCTGTGGCGAGTTTTACAAAGGACGAGTTGTTCTTTAATATACTATTCTATAGATAGTATATAATTCTGCACGAGCACTTAACCTTTTTCAGCACGTGTTATAAACAACATTTTTCCTACAACTGTGCGACTTATTAAATCACTAAAATATTGTCAAAAATTTATAAAATGTATAAGATATTCACGAGAACGATGTTTTACGGCGTTGCTATGGTTTGTTTGTTGATTGGTTGCACATTGTTCTACGTTATTTAAAAATATTTCACTAATTTCAAGAAAATTTCTTCAAAATCGTCTAGATAGGAATACTACAATGAGTGATTTTTCTTTATCATAAACACCTCCAAAGATAATTGAAGCTCCAGACCATGCTATGTTGCATCTATTTTCGACAATGACAATCAACCTTATGCTGGTACTTCTAAAGCCTCCGAAATTGTTCACAATAATATTACTATTAATAATATGAACAGGTACAGAAGAAATCAATGTTTCTTAAGACAGTACAAAAGTTTCCACTTCACATTATGTCAATATAAGCAACTGTAACAACTGTGTTAATAATATACACAAACAATAAATATTATGTATTTCACTTATTCTTTAAATAAAACCATTTATCGATATATTTTATTTTGTTCGGTTCTTTTTATTTTTTGTGTACAGATTAGTTATACTGCAATTTAAGGTTATGTTTATAAACGTCAAAATATACTACTGCATATTTACTAGTGCTGATTCACCGCATCTTCTTCTTCCAAAAGCGTCTGTGGCCTAAATATGAATTCCGCGCTCGGCGCGAAATTTAGAACGCTCTCAATACAACTTTCTTTTGACAGTTGCGTAACAAAGTACTATCCGCGCGAGTGATTCTGTGCTTACAGAAACGCACTTGGTCTACTTTCCATATGTAACCAAGGCAATAATAGTTACGTAACAAAGAAATTGCACAGGAGACTGATTCCAATTCGTAGCAACCAGTTGTAGCGACTGGCTTGACGTCATTTATTGTCGCTACCGATAGTGTAGCCACCTTGCGGGATAAAATGTAATTTACGTGTGACATCATTATTGGCGACTAGACATTTTCTAGCGACTTACTGCTAGCAACTGTTTTGAACCAGTCGCTAACTCAGTCGCTACGTCCTATTCGTATGTTTTGCAGTACCGTGTTTTGAAAAGTTTGGTTATTTTAATAAATAATACTAAATATAGAAACATAGTTACGATTTCAATAAACAAAGTGGACTTGTTAACAATAAACAATCACAAAAAGCGGCAAGTTTTTCAGAAATACCACATCAGAATATATATTCCGATCTTTGTAACCAACAGTAGAAAATAAATTCTCTAGAAATTTAACTAAATATTTGGTTGCTACGAATTAGAATCGGTCTCTAGGTGTAGGAAAAATTCATTTTTACAAAGTAAAATCTTATAGCGATTGTAGGAAAAATGTGCGTTTCGACCCCAAATGTACATTGTCGATTTTGAAAGGATGCAAACTTCCTTTCAATCGACAATGTACCATTTTGCGCTCTTAATACACAAATGCCTATAGTAGTAATCTAAATAATTTCTGTAACGCAAAATGTTGAATCGAAGACACGTAAAATGTTACACAATTATTTATTATTTTGTTGCTATCCTACGGCCATCACTATAAAGAAGCAATTCTTATAAAACTTTAAATCTGATTATTTCAGCTACGAAACTTGCAAAATAAAAAGTGATTACTGACATAAATGCAGAATTGAATTGACTACAACTTTTATTTGAAGCATTTTTGTTTAAAATGAACTGGAAAATTTTGTATAAGAAAAAACTGATTTCCTATGTCAAAATTCTATGTCCAGCTTTGCATGATACAAACCCGGTACCTATATTTAAAAATTAATATTTCTCTAAACGATGGCGTAAATTGTTTAAGTCGATACCTACCCTTATGGGATGACTAGCTCAGTGGTATGAAGTCGGCCTGTGGATCCTGAGGTCCCTGATTCGATTCCCACAGGCGACAAATTTTCAATTTGAAAAAGCTATCCCTGTGGCTCCTCCACCACTAACATGTTTGGGGACCGTGATTTGACGACTGGTAACCGCACTTCACGCGCAAAATATATCACTTACCGAGATCTGCTTCAGCAGAGTGCCACACCCAGTAATGGGTAGAAGGCGTGATGATATGTTTATGTGTTTGATACCTACCCTGTACCTTATATGTACCTCATTTGTTTGCTTATACAACAAACGAGTTATATTCATAAGTTAAATGTTATCATAATTAAGTATATAATGTTTTTCTTATTTTTAATTGAACAGTAATAATGCACAGGTTTCAATTAATAGTAATTGAACATGAAATTAATAGATTAATTTTATGTATTCAAATTTAAAATAAAAGATTATGGTTTTGTTTAAAATAAGGTATTCTGATAAACAAATTAAATTATTCTTTAAAACATAGAGCCATGGCAGCTGTAATTTTATTTTTGTGTTTATTGTATATTACCTCAATAAAAGGTAATATTTACAATTTTTTCTATATAAGTTCATCTGTTCAACTGTAACAATTCATATCTAAATTTAATTCCAACAATTATATTTCGATAGCCCATACTGATTTCATTGTTTTTAATTTTTTTTTTTAATATATTTTAATTATTGTACTTCATTTTAAGAATGGCTGTTATAGTAAAAATAAATAAATATATCATCACGCCTTTTTACCCATTACTGAGTGTGGCACTCTGCCGAAGCAGATCTTGGTAAGTGATATATTTATGCGCGTGAAGTGCAGTTACTAACAGACAAACAGACTCCCAGACAGGTTGTGACATGAGAAACAGTGTTTTAGTTTTACAAAATTGCAACTTAATAGTGTTAGTTATGGAATTAAAACAAAATAAGAAACAAGTGTATAACATTATCTGAGAAAATTCAATTATTTATAATTTTTTTAGTTATAATATAACAAGAGAGTGAGAATAAATTGAAAATAATTTGACAGATCTTTCGAAAACTTATTGCCAGGATATAGCCACGAAAGCCCGTAGGGCTTGAGTGGCTATTGCCAAATGGCAACAAGTTTGAGAAAGATACTGGAGAATTATTTTCTAATTAATCCAACTCTCGAGTATTTAATTAGATTATTTTTTAACTTAGCTGTTGAAGTCGATTCATCCAACTTAAAACATTCTGTACTGAGTCCATTGATTATTTATTAATGTATTCTTGGAAGTTGTTTCCAAAATTTGTTGGTATATTTCTGTATCTGAAATCTAACTAAATCGATTTTTTCACACATATTACTTGACGCGTTGACAGTTTTAAATAATTATTTGACAACTACTTATCATTTGTCACAAACAAAAGCACCTATAGAGATTATTCCCGGGAATAATCACAAGAGCTTTATTCTCAGTATAATAATGACAGGATGGGTTAAAACGCTGACACGTGACATAAAATGACGCATTTCATTAGTTTTGAGAAACGTCAAAAAATAATCATATGAATAACTTTTCGTTTTTAATAAAGTTTTGAAAATAATCTAAAATTCTTTGATAGATTCAAACTTAACTGTTAAATACAGCAAACAGGTAATGTCAAAATAAGACGTCATTTGCACCATTCGCACAAATTAAATTGCGCTCATGTGCAAAGTATTTCTTCGCGCACTTGTTATGTAAATAGCTATTTCTGACCAATTTTAGTATGGAAAGTAGGTTTTTACAAAAACAGTCAAGTAATGTACGTATCCAAGGCTACTACAAAAATAACAGTCTGGTAAAGTACAAAACAGATATTACTTGACTGTTATTTTTGTTGTAACCTTGGATACGTAGCCTGCTGTCAGTACAATTCATATATAAAAAAATTAAACATTTTGAATTACTTATGATTAAATATTAATTAAATTAAACGGTTTCAGAAAAATAGTATACATCATACGTCAGGAAAGTGTTTTTACTTGATTCATCAGATTAAAACAACATATATATATATATATAAAATGGCTAAAATCGTTTACAATGGCATAAGCTTGTTAAAATTGATTCAATTCTCAATATCATCTCATATGATGTCATGTCATATCATATAATGTCATATAATATCATATTAATGTCATAGAGAGTAAATAAATAGTAAAGTAAGTTAACTGTAGTCTATTTAGTTAGATAATAAATTAAGTATTAAGTCATTGAAGTTATTACTTATAAGTCATTATTGTATTAGTGTTTGGAAAAAAGTCAAAGACATGTGAGAAAATAAATTAAGTGAATTAAGTAGGTCAAACTCATTGTTGTAAGTCACTGTTATAAGTCATTATTATATTAGTTTGTAAAGAAAGTTAAGTAAATCATGTAATTGTATTAAATCTAAAAAAAAAACTATTAATTTATATAGTCTGGGATCGAACCCACAACCAACCGTGAGAATGACGTAATTACTCTATACCAAAATAAGCGTCGCGTTAGCTGTTTGAAAGCCTTGGCACGCATTTCATGTCGTAACCTGTACGAGTATATATAAATTCAACGACGCAATTGTTAGTCATTTCATATACCATATATTTATTTATTTAGTCATTTATAACACCACACTAAAACCCAATAAAAAAGAGCATTGCCAATATTTGCTAATATACTGATATATGTTTAGGATATTCTACGAATGAATATGTAGTAGGAGGCTATCCTGCCCATATAAAAGATTTTCCTTATCAAGTTGCTATCACAGATAACGGTACCACTTTATATGGAGGAGCTATAATAACAACAAAGTTTATTCTTACGGCTGCTGTCTGCATTCAAATTCATGTGTAAGTAAAGTATAGAATGCCATAAGATATTATAGTGAGAGAGCTAGGGTGCAAAATGATGTCTCATTTATTCCAGTGACAGAAATGGTTTTTTAATAGATTATGTCATGATAAACATGAAAAAAAGAAAACTAGATTTGGGAACGGGTGGCAACTATAGATGGCGCCGATGTGAATGTGTACGTCTGTCTAAAAGAGATTGAAAATTGAAAATCTGCAATAACATTTCATACGAATTGATTAAATAACGCAGTAACATATATTTAAATTGAAAAGAAACATTAAATAACTTTGTGTGCGTCTGTCTAAAAGAGATTGAAAATTGAAAATCTGCAATAACATTTCATACGAATTGATTAAATAACGCAGTAACATATATTTAAATTGAAAAGAAACATTAAATAACTTTGTGTACGTCTGTCTAAAAGAGATTGAAAATTGAAAATCTGCAATACCATTTCATACGAATTGATTAATTAACGCAGTAACATATATTTAAATTGAAAAGAAACATTAAATAACTCTGTGTACGTCTGTCTAAAAGAGATTGAAAATTGAAAATCTGCAATACCATTTCATACGAATTGATTAATTAACGCAGTAACATATATTTAAATTGAAAAGAAACATTAAATAACTTTGTGTACGTCTGTCTAAAAGAGATTGAAAATTGAAAATCTGCAATAACATTTCATACGAATTGCCTAATTTATAAATCGATTGTTTAGTATATGTTAACTAAGAGCAACATAATTATACCGGGTGTCTTAAAAGTGTACATTGGAGATTAACATGAGAAATCACTTTTTGCTTGCTCTTGCTCGGTGTTCTAACAGATAACAAACATTGTGGTATCAATCGAAAGATATCATTTTTCTGAATCACACGATGTAAAATACATTTAAATTTAGTAGTAATTTTACCCTGTTAATTAATTCTTAAATTTTGAAAATTCACTGATTTATTTAATTTTTATCGAAAATAAACATCGTTACCTATGACTGCTTTGTTTGAATCAGGCAGCGGAAAGTTATATAGGTAACCATGAGACTGTGTTTATAGTTAGACTTCCATCTAAGGAATGGCGCTAATAGTCTTTATGTGCATGGCCAACTTCATTGAATTGCGCTACGCTTATTATGGCCGTTTCATATGTCATTAAAATTCCTAGTTTCAAATTTACAGAGCGGGCACGTCAACTAGCGCCTCTAACGAGATACGTCGTAACTAAATTTGAAAATTCTGCCGCTTGCATTGATTGAAAAAATCCTAAAAACAAGCCTAGTCATTGTATATTTATTATCATACGATCTTTACAGTAAAATACTAACCGTTGGCACCAATAATTCAATAATATTTCCTTCTTTTGATCTATAAACACTTCAAAATTTTTAAATAGGTAGACAATATGGCGGCATTATTTACTTGAAGTGACAGATAATGCTGCGTTGCCAAATTAAATTCACTTAGTTTAGACTAGTTGGTTACTTTTGTCGAAAGCTCAGAATACTTGTCATAATATTGAATAATATTGAATGTATAAATAAAATACCCTTTTCCATTAAATGTATTTTTCTTTATCACACAAACTTCAATTTTCAAATATTTTAATGTTGTTTTTGTTACTTGACAGCGTTGTCACTTTCCTTTAATTGAAATAAAAAGCACTAGATGGGACTACTTGACGTACCAAAACTGTAAAAAAACGCACGACAAATTTTTATATGGCAAAATGATTGAATGAAACGACCATAATAAGCGTAGCGCAATTTAATGAAGTTGGCCATGTTATGTGAAAACATCCATTTTAGGTAACTACAATATCGGCAATCATTGGTTACTAGATTGTTCCGGTAGTTGTCATTTGTATATATTTCAAATTTTTTAATCTGTCAAATATCCAATGAATTTTTATTTGTGAAATAATTTCATATAATTAATGTCATCAACTAATATCAATTGTAGTGTAAAAAACTGCACTGCTACTGGTAAGTAAGTGATCATATAATAAATAATATTTAGATGAGGAAGTCATAATATATTTCCAAGTTCACAAGAGTTGAATAAAATTGCGATTGAAACAGTTCAAATTATAAATAAATTGTATGCAGGAGAATATTTTAATAAATATTTATATTGTAATAATGAATTTTTATTTTATGTAGTTTAAATATAAAATAATAAAAATTACAAGCTGCTTAAATGTGTATATCGGGTTGCCTGTATACCCATGGCCAACTTCATTGAATTGCGCTACGCTTATTATGGCCGTTTCATATGTCATTAAAATACCTGGTTTCAAATTTACAGAGCGGGTGCGTCAACCAGCGCCTCTAACGAGATATGTCGTAATTAAATACTGTCGCATGCAATGATTGAAAAAATCCTAAAACCAAGCCTAGTCTTTGTATATTAATTATCATGCGATCTTTACAGTAAAATACTAACCGTTGGCACCAATAATTCAATAATACTTCTTTCTTGTGATCTATAAACACTTCAAAACTTTTAAATGGGTAGACAATATGGCGGCATTATTTACCTGCAGTGACAGATAATGCTACGTTGCGAAATGAAATTCACTTAGTCTAGACTAGCTAGTCACTTTAGTCAAAAGCAAAAAATACTAGTCACAATATTTAATAATATTGATTGTATAAATAAAACACCCAGTACTATTAAATGTATTTTGTTTGATCCTATAAACTTCAGTTTAAAAATATTTTAATGTTGTTTTTGGAACTTGACAGCGTTGTCACTCTCCTTTAATTGAAATAAAAAGCACTAGATGGCATTACTTGACGTACCAAAACTGTAAAAACTCACGACAAATTTTTATATGGCAAAATGATGAAATTAAACGGCCATAATAAGCGTAGCGCAATTCAATGAAGTTGGCCATGGTATACATGACTTTAGTTAGACTTTCACTACTCAGATGGCGCAAAATACAGTCCTAGTGCGTAACATGGCAGTTTCTTATCTATAGTAGTATTTATGATCTGTTTGACGTTTCTGAATTTATTTGACGTTTCTGAAGTTTGTAAGAAATCAAAACAAATTACTGATAAATGAAATGTGTTGGATTTAGAAAAATTATATCTTTCGATTGATACCACAATCTTTGTTATCCGGTAGAACACCGAGCAAGAAACTGGGCTAAAATGCAATATCAGTGACTAATTTTTAAAATTTCCCCGACCACTATGATGACATTTACTTATCAGTGATCCTAAAACTTTTTCAGAGATTTGAATCTCATCGCAAAGGAGTATAAATGTCATAAATGTATTAAAATGGCAAAGACTGAAATAAGGTTTGGTTGGGTTAGAAAGAATTATTTTGTATTTCCTGATTATTGTAGATTACATTATGTTTGAGGTTTGAAGCTAGAAAATGTTTTTCAAATCACAGTTTCGAAGCACTGGTTTATTTAGTAATTTTTAGGGCGATTTGAAATACACAAAATTTTACCAACCTAAAATTACATTTTTAAAAACTGGTCAGTGATATACGCCATTCCCTGTATGAAAACGATGACGTCATATGTGGACGATGTTATCATAGATACGATAAAATATAGCTATCTTTTTTTAAAAATATTATTCGTACCTATACGAATGACACAACGTATGTCTTAATAAGTTAAGACACACGTTTCATATTTTTTCACGTTCTATCACATTTATTATTTTAATGAACACGTATGACAGTTCTTACTAATACGAAAATTTACATTTACTTTGTTCACATTTGTTTATAAGATAAAAATAGAGACCTATGGTCAAGATTTTGTTATTTTCTCATCTGTCATTTTTAAGTTTGTGACATTTTTGATACATAAGTACAGACTGAGAAATAAGAAATGGTTAGAAAATTTTTGGGTAATCAAATGCAGAAATGCGTTTGTCATCTCCATGATTATTTTGCGCTGGAGTCAGAGAATCGAGCATCTGTAATTAATTTAACTGTAGTACAAGAGGTAATGTGCATTGTATTTTGTATTTTCAAATATTTTTATTTATATATAATAATAATACATATAAAAATGTATATTCCTTTGAGTTTTATTTTACAAAATTACATATTATAATAAGGTAGGAAAATTTTTTGTGCGTTAAGATAATTTTATATTTGATTTTTATTTAATATATGCAGAATTTGGTTTCATTCTAAACAAATTAAATTTTATAAAATAACAAATATTTTAATTTAACATTTAAATTTTAGGTTGTTTTAAAAATGTCAATCCAATACCAATATAAACGTTTTAAGTACAAAATCTTGAACCACATGTATACCGAATCTGACGTCATCGTTTTCATACAGGGAATGGAGTATACTGCACTTTTGCCAGAAACTGATTTCCCATGTTAATCTCATATGTACACTTTTAAAACTTATATTATCCTATATTTAAAACAGGCATTCAAAAAAAATATTTTTTAGCACTCGATTTAATAAAATAAATAACGACAAATATTTTCCGAAAATATAAAGTTTTAGTACATAATTTTATTATTAGATGTCAGTAGTGACGTAGTTTTACTTAATGTTAGCTGTCAGATGATATTGGCGGTTAACAATAAAATTTAAAATTGCAATAAATGTTGTAATAATTGTTAACAATTTAAAATTTTCTGGAAGAAAATTGATCATTATTTTGTATTATAAAACTATTGAATATTTTTATTGCTTCGGAAATCGTAAGTTAGAAGATTTTGAAGTTTGAGATAATTTTAATAGGAGAACTAAACAATGTTTTCTTGGTACTAGCAGTCAAACGCTTTAACTATTAAGTAAGAACATTTTATCATTCTTACTATTCATCCCTTACAAAAGTAAAATACCATTTTGGTTTAAGTTATATTAATTTGAAATTAATTCAAAGTTTCGGTGTACTACACGTGCATCAAGAATACAAACAGAAATAAACAAGCAACTATGATATTACAATTAATGTATTAAAGACAGTCATGCATTTTTTAGTTCATAGCTATCACAATAATTGAAGATATACAGGGTATTTTTTTTATCTTGAGACAACTAAATATCTTGAAAACTAAAAATCGTATCAAAAAATGTTTCGAATACAATTTGTTTGTCTCAGAGGGGCCTATTGGATGATACCAATCTCGACCTGCCACCTCCACCCCCTGGGGGTGAGGGGTGGGTCAACTTGCGAATTTCAAATGGGAATCCCTATTTTTTATAGCGGATTCGGATTCTCCGCAAAGAAATACGTACATTTTGTTTGAAACACTTTTTTGTTTTCCAGTAGATGGCGCTGTAATCGTAGAAAATACATTTTTTCGCAATTCCGGTGAAATTGCACCAGGGGGTGAAAAAACATGATGATGTTTTTAAGAATCTTATCTATTGATAAGAGTGAGCATCCCCCAACCACTGATAGACGGCGGGGGGAGAGGGGTTACTTTTAAATTTTAAATCAAATAAATTTCAAATTGCTATAACATCGGGGGTGCTTGTAATCACCAACGGCGTGCTTGTGCTTGTGCCGACGATGAGAGGCAAGGGGACTCACCTAAAACAAGCACGCCGTTGGTGATTACAAGCACCCCCGATGTTATTTAAAAGTAACCCCCCCCCCGCCGCTCTCTATCAGAGGTTGGGGGATGATCACTCTTATCAATAGATAAGATTCTTAAAAACATCATCATGTTTTTTCACCCCCTGGTGCAATTTCACCGGAATTGCGAAAAATTGTATTTTCTACGATTACAGCGCCATCTACTGGAAAACAAAAAAAATGTTTCAAACAAAATGTACGTATTTTTTTGCGTAGAATCCGAATCCGCTATAAAAAATAGGGGTTCCCATTTGAAATAACAAAGAAATCGCACAGTTGTAGCAAAAATAAATTGTAATATCTTGAAATAGTTTCAAATTATTAAAACAGAACTTAAACCAAAAGTGTATTTAATTTAACTACGATTTTTGAATTATTTTTCTTTATGTTAAAATTAGTTTGCTTTAATTTTAGACAACAAAGAAAATTAAGCGAATTACAAATTTTTATGGGAGCAACCAAGTTAAGTGGTAAAGGTCAAACATACCATGTTGAGCATGCTATTTGCCATTCAGACTATAATTCTGAAGATCAATTACACAACATTGGAATCATAGGAGTAATAGGTGAAATCATCTTAAACAAACATGTCAAGCGAATTAGTATTCTTAGGAATGAAATTCCTGTTGGATCGATGTTGACACTGACTGGTTGGGGACTCACAAAATACCCTAGTAATGATAAGTCCGACATACTTCAAATGCTTAAAGTTCGTGTGATAGACATGAAAGAATGCTTGCCAGAAGTAATTAATGAACCTAAACTTATTTGCACTGTTGCAAAGTTTGACAAGGGCGCCTGTTTTCATGATCAGGGTGGACCACTATCTCTAAACGGATTATTGGTAGGCATACTATTTGGGATTGAACAAATTGCAGAAATACCGGAGAAAAAATACTGTGCCATTGGAAAACCGGATAGAAGTACAAAAGTTTCTAAATATGTGAGATGGATTAAATCTGCAATTAAAAAGTATTGTAAAACAATACTGTGTCCACAAAAAAAATTGTATCCAAAATTTGTGAAACTTAGAAATAATAAACGTTCTAAAATCTTGCGAACATACTGTAGAAGGTAATGCTGCAAGTGGTTTGTTTTCATCGGACAAATTTTAATTTATAAGAATTTTATTGGTTGCTGAAAACTTAGCGATACTAGAGACCGATTCTAATTCGTAGCAACCAAATATTTAGTTGAATGACGTATGTTTGATGACATCAGACGATTTAGTTAAATTTTTAGGGAATTTATTTTCTACAGTTGTAACAAAGATTAGACTATATATTTTTGTGCGGTATTTCTGAAAAACTTGTTGCCGCTTTTTGTGATTGTTTATTATTAACAAGTCCACTTTGTTGGTTGAAATTGTAATTATGTTTCTATATTTAGTATTATTTATTGAAATAATCAAACTTTTTAAAACACGGCACTGCAAAACATATGAATAGGACGTAGCGACTAAAGCCTCATTTCCACCTCTTAATATAATCTTCGTTTGAGTTTTTCGACAAAACCTTGAGAGTTTGTCATATGTGAATACAGCTGAGCGTTTCCAGCTACTGTTTTAGTCTTAGTCTTCGACTTTGTCGCTGCGCATAAACACAAAGTTTGCAAACTTCATACTTTCGATATAATCTTTCGTCGCTGTTCTGTAGAGAGAGATAGCTGCGGTATTGCTGTCTCATGCTGCAATAGACAGTCAATTCTATATTTTATTGAAATAAATTAAAAATAGTTGCTGTAATTTTTAAATATTTTTATTTCCTTTGAGTTTATAAAATAATGCAATTCTATCATATTTTATTTACGTAAAACATTTTTTCGAAATTTAAATTACTGTATTTGATATATTCTGGCAGGTTCACTACAATAATGCCTCAATTTTTTAAAATTATTTTGGAATTGTATAAATTAATTAAACTAGTGCTTCATTTTAATAGTAATTACTGTTACTCGTTAATAATTTTATATACATAATTTTTAAAGTATTTCAAATAGTTTAATACAATTATTTTCTCATTTAAGTGAACAAGGTTATATTTATGTTAGGAGCTGGAAATGGCTGGAATGTTTCCGACATAAACAGAAATAAAAAACAAAAACAAAGACTAAAAGAGAGACTATGTTAAGAGGTCGAAACGTAGCTTAAGTTATCGACTGGTTCAAAGCAGTTGCTAGCAGTATGTCGCTAGAAAATGTCTAGTCGCCAATAATGACGTCAAACCTAAGTTACACTTTATCCCGTAAGGTGGCTACACTATCGGTAGCGACCTAAAATGACGTCAAGCCAGTGACTACAGCTGGTTGCTACGAAATAGAATCGGTCTCCTAAAGGAAAATTTTGTTTGTTAAATTGCCAGAGTTGTTTTCGTAACAAGCAACCAAATTCGAGTAAAGAAAATGAAAGGTTGGTCCGAGAAAAACTATACCTCGAATAGTATTGTTAAGATAACACAGCTACACAAAAAAAAATCGTGATCCTGGGTACTGACATTGCTATCCTTATGTATTTTTCAACGCTGAATTCGAATCCGAGGTCAGAATTTACCTAGCACCCTCAGATTTTGCCCCACTACCCCCCAACACCCCTCAAAAAGGTCAAAATTTCTAAATTTAAAATGACTATCTTATCCTACGTTTTTTGGTGTGCCAAAAACGAATATGAAGTCAGAATTTACTCATCGCCCACATATTTCACCCCAGCAACCCCCCAGAACCCTCAATCTTTTCAGAATGTATTGAAATTCATATTGTATTGAGACTGCTAAAAAAGGTATTTTTTGATAATTTCTTTAGGACATTAGAATAAATGCAATCGCTTTGGGTTTTTAGCATGTTATAAAGTAATATTTCAGCTTTATTTTTAGAAATTTTCAGCAGAAACAATTTGTTCCCCAGCCATTGGCAGCCCTGCGAATAGAGAGCTGCAGGCGGTGCATTGGTCGCTTTCGGGACAGCGCGTTCAGTACTGAAACATCGGAGAAAAAAATGGATTCATGTTTCAGATTCTATATTAAATTATCTAAAAGGTAGTACAGGATTTTTTCAAAATTCGCAAAATTAACAAAATGGCGGCGCTCAAAAAAAAATTTCAATTTTTCGTTGAAAAAATCGCTACTAAAATGCGCATACAAAATCGAAAAGTTGGTATATCCGAAAAATCCTATGCTACCTTTCAGATAATTCATTTCTACATAGAAAACCGAAAGAATCAGCAAAATTGATTGAATAATTTCAGAAATCTCTGTCCCACAATGTAAAAAAACGTCTTTAAAGATTTGAGTTTTATTTAGTGCGTTTAACGCAAGATTAACAGTGACTTAATTCATTCTGTTATTCCGGCACCATAAACTTATCCTTCGGATTGTAGATACCGCTCGTCATCCTTTTTCGAAGCAGCAAACAGTCGCGTAACGCTTCACCTCAGCCTTGGCGATGCGATTTTCGTCGATCTTTTATACCTGCTCGGTTCCCTATTTCTCGCTGTATCTTCGTAACGCCTTTGTATATCAAATTTATATTTTAACACAACATTCTAGACAGTTAAAGATGCCAAAAACGCAAAAAATAAAATTTCGATTTTGTGAATATTTTCAACGGGTGTCCAATAAGTGTTTTTCTTGCATTCGACTATCTTCATGGCAAAAAATTTTAATCGTAAGTGTGAAAATCGAGTAAAACAGGAGTTGAAGGGGCTGCAAAAATTTTTACCTAAGAAATATTATTTTTAAATAAAAGATGCTTATTTTTGCACCCTCTTCAACCCCTGTTTTACTCGATTTTCACCCTTAAAATTAAATTTTTTTGCCATGATAGTCGAATCCAAGAAAACCATTTAATTTGATATACAATATGAATTTCAATACATTCTGAAATTTTGACCCTTTGGGGGGAAGATTGGGGATTCTGGGATTCTGAAAAGATTGAGGGTTCTGGGGGGTTGCTGGGGTGAAATATGTGGGTGATAAGTAAATTCTGACTTCATATTCGTTTTTGGCACACCAAAAACGTAGGAAAAGATATTCACTTTGAATTTCTACACATTTGAAATTTTTATCCTTTGAGGGGAGATTGGGAGTTCTGGGAGGTTACTGGGGTGAAATATGTGGGCGATGAGTAAATTCTGACTTCATATTCGTTTTTGGCACACCAAAAAACATAGAATCAAATAGTCATTTTGAATTTAGAAATTTTGACCCTTTGGGGGGTGTTGGGTGATGATGGGGCAAAATCTGAGGGTGCTAAGCAAATTCTGATCTTCGAATTCAGCGTCGAAAAATACATAAGGATACCAATGTCAGTACCCAGGATCACGACTTTTTTTTTTTGCTGTATAATTTATCTAACGAAGATATTTATTAAAATTATGACATTTATATTCTTTAATTATAAGATAAAGAAGGTACATTATATTTTATCATAAAAACAAATAGCTATAGCATAATTTGAATGTTGTAAAACTTGATTTTGTGTATTTGTTTAATGCTAATTACTTCGTTACTAATTTATCATGTTGTAATAACAAACAGAACATAATAAATAGAATAAAAAAAACTATCATACTTTTTATTTTATCAAAATATCATTTGTTGTTTCAGAGATAAACATTTTTTTAATGTAATTTGATGTCAGAGCTGGGCAAGCTACCTAGAAAAGGTAGCTAAGCTACAGCTACAGCTATTCTTTAAAAATGTAACTAAGCTACAGCTATAAGCTATATTTTGTAAAATATAGCTAAGCTACAGCTAAAAGCTTTCGTTAAAGTAGCTGTTAAATTTTAAAGCTACTTTTTTAAATTATTGTGAAACAATTAAATTTGCCATTGTAATATGATCAGTCTTTTTTTATAATGACTGTTAATTTACTATTATGTACATAAATATCAAAAATAGCAAATAACATCTGGCACCTACTGTGTATTTTTGCGTATTAGAGCCAGTTAGAACCGGCAACAAATAATTATTTTGTGTGGGTTTAGCTTGTACGCATGCGTACTTTGTTGACCTTCTGCTTAAAAAGTAGCTTTAAGCTATAAAAAGTAGCTTTTAAAGTAGCTAGCTACAAGCTACAGCTATATTTTTCACAGTTAGCTAAGCTACAGCTACAGCTAAGGTAAATGTAGCTAAGCTAGTAGCTAAGCTACAAAAGTAGCTAGCTACTGCCCAGTTCTGTTTGATGTCAAATATTTATTTATTGTGGTATCGAATTGAACTGTGTATTTGAGAACCCGAGTTCAGTTCCTACAGCCAAGAGACTTTCACCAAATTACAATTGCCCCTGTGCATGGACACCCGCAGACCTTTTTTGAAGGTAGTTTGAAATAGGTAAAATATATATTATATTTAGAAAATATATTTTAGAATTTTGAAATATGTTGTTACAATATTTTAATAATACATTATCAAATAATAAAACATAAACTAAGGAAATTTTAAATAATTATATACCTATAAGGATTGTTGATTTTTCGAATATTCAAGACTTCGAATGTTCGGATTTATTGAACCTTCGTATATACATTCGAACTTTCGAATGTTTGAATATTCCGAATTTTCAAATTATTGGAATTGTAAATCTGGTTCCTAACGTGAACATGTTGATATGAATTATTTTCAGAATAAACTCATTTGCAGAGTTTTGTATTAATTCATAAGTAATTATTATTAATTATTATTATTTGCCAAATTAATTCAATTTAGACTTATAATTTCGCAACACTGTCAAAAACGTTTTAATTAAGACGTTTTTGTATCATTTTCATTCTCATTTTAAAACGTTTTACGAAAAATCCGTAGCTTTTAGATGGGCGGTAAGAGAATAGATGTCTTAATTAAGACGCATAAACTTGCAGAGTTTTTGCAGGATACTTTGCCGAGTTTATTATTTAATTAGTGGTCGACTTTTCGCGAATTATGCGTGAGCATGTTTGGATATGACAGATGGCGTTAATTCAAAGACAAAAAATTCGAGAATTCGAAGCTTTGAAAAATTCGAAAATTCGTAAATTCGGAGTTTCAAAAAATTTGAATATTCGAAGATTCGAAGTTTTTCTGACGAAGTTCAAAACATTCGAATGTTTGATTGTTCGAAATTCGAACTTCGGTGGAAATCAACGACCCTAATACCTATTGTACATATCTTGCGTTTCATTGAACGTGCATCATGGGATTTGCAATTTCCATATAAACTAAAAGACAGAAATGCATAAACGTATTCCATTTAAAATAGAATAGCTCGTCGGGTGAAGCAACTGAGACGCCGCATCATGTGTTTTAAACAATAATAAGAATAAAAAAACCTTAATCTCAACTCTGAATCAAACGTTCATCGAACGTTACGATAACAAACAGTGACAGACAAAAAACAATTTTAATTTTGTATGTTCTGTAACGCTGAAAACTTGTAAAATTAAATTCCTGATATGTTAAATGTATGTACCATTTTGCGCTCTTAATAGGATGTGGGCACTCACGTGATACTGTGACGTTTTGTGACGTAAAAAACAGCTGTTCGGGCAAAGATCACTGCGCCATCTGTAAAATGAACTATTTTTTGTGGCGAGATTTGAAAAGAACAGTTCTTTTCAAATCTCGTCCCAAAAAATAGTTCATTTTGTAGATGGCGCAGTGATCTTTGCTCGAACAGCTGTTTTTTTACGTCCCAAAACGTCACATTGTCACGTGAGTGCCCGCATACACAAATAGCTATAGTAGTAATTCAAACCAATTTTGTTTCGTAAAATGTGGAGTCGAAAACAGGTTAAATACATTTGTTTGTTATTTTTTTCCAATTTCACGGCCATCACTACAAAAAAGCAATTCTTATAAAACTTTAAAACTGATTATTCCAGCTAAAAAACGTTCAAAATAAAATGTGATTACTGACCTAGATGGAGAATTGAATTGTCTACAACTTGTACTTGAAGCATTTTTGTCTAAAATGAACTGGCCACTTTTGGGTAAGGAAAAACTGATTTCCCATATAAAAATCCTATAAGCAACATATAAAATATGAAATTTATTTCCAAATAATTTTTTAGTAATGTTGACTACTTTATGCCTAACTTTACTGATGAGGCATATAGAGTCCTTTTTTCGAGCCTAACCCTTGGTATCTCAAGAACCGTGAGATACGAAGTGGAATAAATTGAAGTAAAGTTGCCAAATTAGTTGACCATTTTAATGATGTATTTGTTTTTCCGAAAAAAGATATAGATAACTAGATAAAAAGCGAAAATTAAAATTTATTTTTTTCGTTTTTATTGCTACTATGATTATTGAAATATATTATTAAATATTTTGTTAAGAAAACAACATCATATTTAGATTATTGTTGCGTTAATTTTGTTTAATAATAATGACCTACATAATTGTCAAGGTAATCAATACAAATACTGGCAAAAATCTAAGTTATAGGAAAAGGCTGGAAAAATTAACAGCCAAATTCTCAAAAAAGTTTTACCTAATCCTGAATTTTGGATTAGCTAATGTTATGCTAGTTCGACTTCAAAAAGTTAATTCAATTCACATTCCAAAAACTAAATGGTAATATTATATTAAAGTTTATTTAAACTTTTTTTGGGAATATGGTTTAGCTTAATTTGATAAATCCAAAATTCAAGATTAGTTCGATTCTAGCTCAAACTCTTTTGAGAATTAGGCTTTAAATGATTAAAATGCCATCTAAAGGCTTGTTAATAGACTGGTCCTCAAAAATGCAGAATTTTCTTAGAAAACACTGGTTAAAATAAATCAGTTAAAAAAACTCGTGTAGAAAACTGGTACCGGTTACAGCACCAGTAAATACGTTGTAGTTTTCTTTCAGATACAAATGCACTTAAAAACAAGATAAATAATTTATGAATATAAATAAATATAAATCTCTCTGTTGGCAAATAATGACTAATGGGCTCTCTTTAAACAATTTAAAAGTTTGTTAATGAACTTAAAAGTGTTTTCATTGAATTAGAAAGACACGTAGTCAAAGCATACAAAATGAATTTGAAGTCATCTACAAAACACACTGAATTCAAGTAACTTTATTACCCTTTGATACGCCATGCGGAATACGCTCTCAGTTATATTCCTACTCACTCTTCTCTACATTCATTTTTATGGCTTCGTTAACTTTGTTAAAGTATACTCAGTATTTACTGTTTAATTTGACAAGATTGGATACTCGTATATTATCACTAGATACAAATTTATGGAGTACGTGGCACAGTGGTATCGAGTCGGCTTGTGGATTTGAGAACCCAGATTCGATTCCCACAGCCGATAAATAATTTTCAACAAATTAAAACTAACTCTGTGGCTGCCCCACCACTAACATATTTGGGCATCGTGATTTGATAGCTGGTAACCGCACTTCACGCGCAAAATATATCACTTACCGAGATCTGATATGGTAGAGTGCCTCACCTAGTAATGGGTAAAAGGCGTGATGATATATTTAGATTTATTTATATCACTAGATACAAAGTTATCTTAGTGGTGTCGAGTCGGTTTCTGTATTTGAGAACCCGAATTCGATTCCCATAGCCGACAAACTATTAAAACTACCCCTGTGGCTCCTCCTTCACTAACATTTTAGGAGGTCGTGATTTGACAGCTGGTAACCGGACTTCACGCGCAAAATATATCACTTACCGATATTAGATTTGGTAGAGAGCTTCATCCAGTAATGGGTAAAAGGAGTGATGATATACAGGTATATTTAAAAATTCAAATTTCCCTAAACGATAGCATAAATTGTTTAAGTCAATACCTACCCTGTGCCCTATACCACATTTGTTTGTTTATCATATCTTTAAGTTAAATGTTATCATAATTAAGTAAATAATGTTTTTCATTTTTTTAATTGAACAGTAATAATGCATAGGTTTCAATTAATATTAATTGAAAATGAAATTAATAGATTAATTTTATGTATTCAAATTTAAAATAAAAGATTATGATTTTGTTTAAAATAAGGTATTTTGATTAAAAAAAACAATAAATTATTCTTTATAACATAATCATGGCAGCAGTAATTTTCTTTTTGTGTTTATTACATATTTCTTCAATAAAAGGTAATATTTATAATTTTTTGTTTCTATATTCTCATTAATTGTATCAATCCAATGCTAAACTGACTTCATAAGTTTTTTAATAGTTATTTTTATAACACGTGCCGAAAAAGGTTACATGCTCGTGCAGATTAAATTCTGCACTTGCACGTAACGAGCCTTTTTCGGCACGTGTTATAAACAACATTTTTCCTACAACTGTGCGATTTAGTAAATCACTAAAATATTATTAAAATTTATAAAATTTATAAAATTTTAATCATATTACATGAGAACGATGTTTTACGGCGTTGCTATGGTTTGTTTGTTGATTGCTTGCACATTGTTCTACGTTATTTAAAAATATTTCACTAACGTCAAAATAATTTCTTCAAAATCATCTTGATTGGAATAGTACAGTGAGTGATTCTTCTTTATCATTAACACCTCCAAAGATAATTGAAGCTCCGGATCATACTATGTTGGATCTATTTTCGACAATGACAATCAACCTGCTGCTGGTACTTCTGAAGCTTCCAAAATTGTTACCAATAATATTACTGGTAATAATATGAACAGGTACGGAAGAAATCAATGTTTCTTTAGACACAAAAGTTTCCATTTTACATTATGTCAATATAAGCAACTGTAACAACTGTGTTAATAATATACACAAACAATAAATATTATGTATTTCACTTACTCTTTAAATAAAACCATTTATCGATATATTTTACTTTGTTCGGTTCTTTTTATTAATTGTCTACAGATTAGATATACTGCAAATTAAGGTTACGTTTATAAACGTCAAAATATACTACTGCATATTTACTAGCGCTGGTTCACCGTATCTTCTTCTTCCATAAGCGTCTGTGGTCAAAATATGAATTCCGCGCTCGGCGCGAAATTTAAATCGCTGTCAAAACAATATTCTTTTGACAGTTACGTAATGAAGCACTTTCCGCACTAGTGTTTCTTTGTTTTCGGAAACGCACTTGGTCTGCATTCATCTACTTTCCATACGTAACCAAGGCAATTATAATTACTTAATAACAAAGAAATCGCACAGTTGTAGGAAAAATTCTTTTATGAAATCATAATCATTCCATTCACTATAAATTTCTGTTTTACTTTCATTTGCATATGTCAACTAAATTATAACGTTTAAGGTTAAATTATATGAATAAAGTACGAACATGCGTTTCACAGCTCATAACCTCCCAGGACGAAAAGATTTATTGAACCCTCGTTAGATCAATATATGTAAATAACATACATTTTTTAATACTTTTCCTTTATTACAATCATTTTAGAGAAAATGAAAAATGTAAAACTTTTGCGTAACTAATTACGTAAAGAATTTTTACATAACTCTGAAATGACAGTTGTGAATAAATTGACATTTCATAACATAAAAAATGGATGTAAAACATAACTTCTCATAACATAATTAGACAAATTAATTTTGTTTACTAATTTAGGCAGCGGTCTCACTGAACGAGTCGTGTCGTGTAGTGTCGGTTAAAAATCGATGGTTCGGTCTCACTGATCGAGTTGTATAGATCGTTTGCTGTCAAATACATTTCTCTTTTGATAAGTAAAAAATTGACAAATATGAAATTATAGAATTTAGAATTAATTTATTTACAATTTAAATGTAATAACTACATATTTCGTTCTGTCAAATGTTTGTGCAGAAATAATATTGAATCAAAATACGCCCACTTCTTTGTCTTTTTAGCGGCAGAACCAGAACCTGCATAATTTTCTTGTCTCTTTGTTCTGTGAGTGCCCCTTAGCACTTGTCATTTACTTTTACATAATTTGGATAAAATCAATTACAGGTTTAATACAATTTCGTTAAATAAAATAAGTGTAATCCTAAAATACAAATTTTACTTACCATCCTATTTTTTGTAAGCGTTCTGAAATGTGTCGGCAACATTTGTCAATAATATTTAAATTTGAATTCCCTGGCTTAGATTTATCATAAAGATCAATTGATTAATATATCAATTTCGCTTGAGGTCCACTCTTTATCAATTAATTTGGTTAATTCCATTTTTACACTGAACTATCATCAGATGACATAAATAATAATAAACATATGCACATAACCTGTCATAAACTGACATCGAGCAGCATCGAGCGTCGAGTAAAATTCAAACCAACTTGAAAATCAAACAACTCGACAGCACTCGACGCAAAACGATGGTTCAGTGTGACATCCGCCATTACAATACATCTGTTTGAAATTTTCTCGATAGCACACGATTGACGGTACTCGATCAGTGAGACCGCTGCCTTACATACCAAATTTTAAGTTCTACAATTTTTATTTGAAACATTTTTGTTAAAAATAATTTTAGAGTCAATACGCATGAAAAAACTGTTTTCCCATGTTATAAGCCTATGGCATGTATTTCCTGTTATATACTCTATTCCCTGTATGAAAACGATTACGTCACATTCGGTATCCATGTGATTCAAGATTTTGTACTTAAAACGTTTACATTGGTATTGGATTGACATTTTTAAAACATAACCTAAAAATTAAATGTCAGATTAAAATATTTATTACTTTATAAAATTTAATTAGTTTATAAAAGAAACCAAATAAAATTTATCTTACCTCACGAAAAATATTACCTACCTTATTGAAATAAGTAATTTTGTAAAATAAAACTCAAAAGAATATACATTTTTATATGCATTATTATTATATATAAATAAATAATATATGAAAATACAAAATACAATGCACATCACCTCTAGTACTACAGTTAAATTAATTAAAGATCCTCGATTCTCTAACTCCAGCGCAAAATAATCATGAAGATGACAAACGCATTTCTGTCACAAACTTAGAAATGACAGGCGAGAAAATAACAAAATCATGGCCATAGCTCTCTATTTTTATTTTATAAACAAATGTGAACAAAGTAAATGTAAATTTTCGTATTTGTAAGAACTGTCATACGTTTTCATTCAAATAATCAATTTGATAGAACGTGAAATAACATGAAACGTGTGTCTTTACTTATTAAGACATACGTTATGTCATTCGCATAGGTACGAATAATATTATTAAAAAAAGATAGCTATATTTCATCGTATCTATGATAACCTCGTCCACATATGACGTCATCGTTTTGATACAGGAAATGGAGTATACCTTGTATATATAAATTCAACGACGCAATTGTTAATCATTTCCATATGTCATATATTTATTTATTTAGTCATTTATAACACCAAAGTGAAACCCAATAAAATAGAGCAGTATACAATATTTGCTAATATACTTTGATATATATTTAGGATATTCTGTTGACGAATATATAGTAGGAGGCTACCCTGCCCATATACAGGATTTTCCTTATCAAGTTCTTATCAAAGATAATGATACCACTTTCTGGGGAGGCGCTATAATAACCAAAAAATTTATTCTTACGGCTGCTCTCTGCATTCGACTTCACGTGTAAGTAAAATATAGAACGCCGTAAGATATTATGTTTCCCGAAAAATTACGTAGTTTTCTATAATTAGTAACATTGCATGTTAAGTCGACGCCATCTGGTGAGAAACAGCCGAGTTACTTATTATAGTTAACTATGGAAACGGTCTCTTCTTCACATTTAAACACCACCATTTTGTTCACCTTTTAAACATTTATCATGCACCTCCATTTTGTATCACACATCATTAATTAGATGTAAGTAAATTTTTGTTAAATTTTCTTCTAATTTATTTTATAAAATAAAATAAATAAAATAAATATATCATCACGCCTTCTACCCATTACTGGATGTGGTACTCTGCTGAAGCAGATCTCGGTAAATGATATATTTTGCGCGTGAAGGGCGGTTACCAGTCGTCAAATCACGGCCTCCAAAGATGTTAGTGGTGGAGGAGCCACAGGGATAACTTTTTCAAATTATGAAAATTTGTCGCCTGTGGGAATTTATTTATTTTATATTGTAGTCAAACATTGTTATATATTTCTTATTTGTGTTTCTTTCCTTATTCTCAGCTGAAGATGGCACTAAACAGTGACCGAAATATAAACCATTAACGTCAAAGCAACTAGTTTATTCCCCTTCTACCCTTTCCTTATTTTATGACTTTCAAACAAACATTCCGAGTACGAGGAACAAACGTGCTTGTATGAAAGGAATTATGAATGTGGATGAAGCAAACGTGGTGTGTCAGGATAGGAATGTTTGGCGAAGATTAATTGCGGAATGAATCTGATGATTTCAGAAAAGCGCAGGGTTTTAGATTTTAGTTTCGTTGTTTAGTAATTTCATTAGAGTGTTTACCTGTAATTGTGTGAAATTCACTTTCAAAAACAAGCGCAGGGACGACACTCCCTTCGTTTCTTATCTTTTTTATTCTTTTCTGATCTTACATTGAGTGTTTAACTGCAATTGTGTGGAATTCACTTCCAAAAACAAGCGTAGAGCGACACTCCCTTCCTTTCTTATCTTTTAATTCGTTTTCAGTTATTACGTAGTGTTTAACTGCAATTGTGTGAAATTCACTTTCAAAAACAAGCGCAGGGCGACGCTCCCTCCCTTTCTTATATTTTTGTTTCATTTTCAGTTACTGCATTGTGTGGTCTTTTCTATCATATATAAGTGCAGACTATCGCTTTCATCTTTTCTAATCTTGTAGATTCGTTGTTAGTTTCGTTATTAGATTCGTTGTTAGGAGTAAACGTGAGTAATTTGAGATTTTTTATGCATACGTTATGTACGTTGAAGAAAGAAAATGAATGGTAAGTGAAAAGGAATGATGTGATTGAAGGTTTGTTGTGTGATAATAATTTCGAGTGTAATAAATGAATGAGTTTATATGGAGTGATCTATGAAAGTGGTTGAAGTGAGGGTGGTATGTTTGGATAAAAATGTTTGACGATGACTGGTTGTTTGATGGGTGTGATGAGTGAATGTTTTATGAGTGATTTTAGGGTTCGTGCTACCCCATTTGTTGGGATATAGCGTGAAGATATGTATGTATGTATGTATGTATTAAAATTCAAAAAGATATATTGTAATATCTAAGTTACATGTTTTAGTTAGCGAAAGGTTAAATAAATTTCTAATTATTGAAACAGAACTTAAGCCAAAAACGTATTTAATTTAAGCTATGATTTTTGAAATATTATTCTTTATGTAAAATAAATTTGATTTAATTTTAGGCAAGAAAAAACAACAAAGGAATTACGTATTTTTATGGGATCAACCAAAATGAGTGGTAAAGGACAAACATACCTTGTTGAGAATGCTATTTGCCACTCAGAGTACAGTAGTGGAAACGAATTAAACAACATTGGAATAATAGGAGTAAAAGGTGAAATCATCTTCAACAAAAATGTCAAGCCAATTAGTATTCTTAGGAATGAAATTCCTGTTGGAACTATGTTGACTATAACAGGCTGGGGACTCACAACAATCCCTGGTGAAATGTCCGACACGCTTCAAATGCTTAAAGTTCGTGTGATAAGCTTGAAAGAATGCAAGACACAATTAACAAACGTCCAAGATTTACATATTTGCACTTTTGCAAAGTCTGATAAGGGCACCTGTTTTCATGATCAAGGTGGACCACTATCCCTAAACGGATTATTGGTAGGCATACTTTTTTGTACAGCAGGCATTAAAGAAATACCGGAGAAAGAATTCTGTGCCGTAGGAAAACCGGACATAAGTACGAAAGTCTCTAAATATGTGAAATGGATTAAAGCGGCAATTAATAAATATTGTAAAAAAAGAAATTGTCCTATAAAAAAATATCCGAAATTTGTGAGACTCAGAAAACGTAAACGTTCAAATATCTTCAGATCATATTATGGAAGGTAATGCTGCAATTAGTTTAGTTTTCATCGGACAAATTTTAATTTATGAGAATTTTACTGCTTTCTAAAAACTTTGCGACACTGAAGGGAAAGAAATTTTGTTTGTTAAATTGCTAGAGTTGTTTTCTTAAAAAGTAAGCAAATTAGAGTGAAGAAAATAAAAATTTGGCCTGAAAGAAAATATACTTCGAGTAGTATTATTAAAAATATTGCCCCACGACTTTAATCAACCAACAGCGTTTCATTATTTGGTAGGGTTGTTGATTTTTCGAATATTCGAGAATTCGAATGTTCGGATTTATTGAACCTTCGAATTTAGATCCGAACTTTCGAATCTTTGAATATTCCAAATTTTTTAATATTCCGAATTTTCGAATTATTCGAATTGCGAATCTGGATGCTAACGTGAACACGACATGTTGATATGAATTATTTTCAGAATAAAATCATTTGCAGAGTTTTGTATTAATTCATAAGTAATTATTATTAATTATTATTATTTGCCAAATTAATTCAATTTAGATTTAAAATTTCACTACATTGTCAAAAACGTTTTAATTAAGACGTTTTTGTATCATTTTTATTCTCATTTAAAACGTTTTACTAAAAATCCGTAGCATTTAAATGGGGGTAAGAGAATAGATGTCTTAATTAAGACGCATAAACTTGCAGTTTTTGCAGGATATTTCGCCGAGTTTATTATTTAATTCGTGGCCGACTTATCGCGAATTATGCGTGAGCATGTTTCGGGATGACAGATGGCGTTAATTCAGAGACAAAAAATTCTGGAATTCGAAGCTTTGAAAAATTCGAAGCTTCAAAAAGTTAGAAAATTCGTAAATTCGAAGCTTCAAGAAATTCGAAAATTTAAAGCTTCGAAGTTTTTCTGACGAAGTTCAAAACATTCGAATGTTCGAACGTTCAGAAATTCGACCTTCGGTGGAAATCAACGACTATTTGGCAATATTGTCATGAAAATGAGTAAATTAATAAGTGATAATTGCACTTGTGCAATTACAGTGGTAATTTGCACTAGTGCAATTATCGCAATAATTTTCTGAATAAGAAATTAACAGTTTTACATTTTATTAAATACAGTTTCACAATTTTTTGAGCTCACGAGTGCTTTTGTTGATATGGAAATATACACAAGTCGAAGATTTCCTAAGAGCAACAAAAGCCCAAGTGAATAACGAGAAAAAAATTCTAAGAATATTCAATGCACGTGTTATATTCGTTAACAACTCAGACAAAACATAAGTAGACAAATTCTGCCGTATACAAGTCAATGCAGTGTTGTGAAGTAGAAAGAGTTGGAGTAACTGGTGTGTGAGGCGGGTGCGCGGCAAGGAGTGAGTACCTTTTGATGTTATGCAAGTTGCAAACATTTGTGTAGTTATTTTTATATTCAATTACTTACTTTTCACACATCAAAGTAAAGGTTAGTTTTTGACATATTAAGTGTTTTGTATACGCACGTTTGTATTTAAATAAATAAAATGCTCGCGTCTGATAACCGTCATCAACAAAAATGCAACCCGCATAACACCAAGGGGTACTAGCTCTTTGCCGCGCACCCGTCTCATCACCAAGTTATTCTAACCCTTTCTACTTCACAACAAACGCCGTTATTCTCCGTCTAGTAATGTTTTGTCTGAGGTTAACAATATACCATTTTACAAAATTAATATTTTGACATATGTCAGATAACTTCGTTGCTAGGTAACTAAAAAAAAAATTAGAGTAAAACTGCAAATTTTTTATACAGTAAATTATCGCGATTACTTTTAGACGTTTCTCAAAACCAATGAAATGCTTCATTGTATGTCACGTGTCAACGGTTTAACCAATCCTGCCATTATTATACTGAGAATATAACTCTTGTGATTATTCTCGGGAATAAATTCTGTAGGTGCTTTAGTTTGTAACAAATGATAGATAGTTGTTAAATAATTATTTAAAACTGTCAACGCGTCAAGTAAAATGTGTGAAAAAATCGATTTAATTCCATTTCAGATACAGAAATACACCAATAAATTTTGGAAACAACTTCCAAGAATACATTAATAAATAATCAATCGATATGAACCCAGTTCAAAATATTTTAAGTTGGATGAATCGATCTCAACAGCTAAGTCAAAAAATAATCTAATTAAATATAACTCGAGAGTTCGATAAATTAGAAAATTGTTGGCAACAAGTTTTCGATACATCTGTCAAATTATTTTCAATTTAGTCTCACTCTCTTGTTATATTATTACTGCTAATTTTCTGTAAAAAAAATTACAGTTTCTTTTTAATTACCTAGCAACGAAGTTATCTGAAATATGAAAAAATAATAATTTGGTAAAATTTTTGGTTTTTTTAAGTGGGGCAATATTCTTACCGAATATAACACATGGCTTGAAAATTCCCAGATCATTTTTTGTTGCTGTTCACTCGGGATTTTGTTGCTCTTAGGAAATCTGAACTCGTCTTCGACTCGTGCATATTTCCATAGACACTCGTGAGCTCAGAAAAATTATCGATAATATTCAATGCACTAGTTATATTATAAATGATAATTTATCTAACGAAGAAATTTTTTAAAATTATGACATTTATATTCTTTGATTATAAGATAAAGAAGGTACATTAAATTTAATCATAAAAACAAATAGCTATAGCATAATTTGAGAATTGTGCAACTTGATTTTGTGTATTTATTTAATGCTAGTTACTGCGTTGCTAATATGTTATTTTGTAATTACCAACATAACATAATAAAGACAATAAAATAAACTATAATTTCTTTTTATTTTATCACATTAGCATTTGTAGTTTCAGAGATGAACATTTTTGAAATGTAATTTGATATCAAATATAAATTTATTGTTAATAAATAGTTGGACTATGTATTTTGAGACTTTCACCACATAACAACTACCCCTGTGCAGTGTGCGTGGACGCCTGCAGACTATTTTTACGGTGGGTTGAAATAGGTAAATTATATACTATACAGGATGTTCATTTTTGTTGTGCCAACATTACTATCTCGAGAACTATAAGATTTAATACCGTCATCAAATTGACATTAATGTAATTTAAATCACATAGAATCAGGGTGCTATGACAGAAACATATGAACAAATCATAATATTTTTGTTTATTTGATTCTTGACTTTTTGTCTTTATTTAATTTAAATTGCTGTCATGCAGTTTGCGATTCTGTCGGTAGATGGCACCACGGGTTGCTCCTTAGCTCTCATGTCTTGTCTGCCGACGTAGTTACTTTAACATCAGTCAGTTCAGCTTGTAAAAATATCACAGTTCACTAGTCCCTAGTTGGTCTAGTTGGATAGGTGATCACACCATACTGATGAGTCCCTAAAGGACGAAACGCGTCTATGGTTAAAGCTGTACTGACCAGCCGTTTGATGATGACCTGATAAGTTGATTCAAACGTGCTGTAAATTTTATGGGATTTGTGACAAGTAATGGAAATTTTGTTTTCCTATTTTTCTTATTTATTAAGACACAGTTCCACATCGTAATTGACTTTTTGTCTTTATTTTATTTATTTGATTCATTATTATACGACAATACAATTATTTTGTTGGAGAACAAATAAATTTGTTTTTGTCATAGCACGCTGATTCCTATGCGATTTAATTAAATTAATGTGAAATTTTTGTCAAACATTTTGTAATGTGAAGGTACCAAACTTTATAGTCATTGTATTCAGAAAAAAATACTGAATCGGACAAGCAAATAAAAAAAAATTGGTTCCCATTTAAAATAAGAAAGTTGGACCCCGTATTTTGAGAACCACTGGCCAACAAAAATTTTTGTTAATAGTTTTGTAATAAACTTAGAAAATGGTATTTCTTTGCTAATTTAACCAACCTTGTAGCTCTTAGAGTTCTCGAGATAGCAATCGTGGCACAACTAAATTGAACATTCTGTATATAAAAACTATATTTTAGTATTCTGAAACATATTTTTTTTTTATATTTTAATAATACAATAAATAATAAATTGTTAAACAATAACACATAAACTAAGGAATACACTGCGTTTTATTTAACGTGGAACTTGGAATTTTTAATTTCCATAGTAACTAAATGACAGAAATGTACAAGAGCATTTCATTTAAAATAGAACATAAGCTGTCATTACCAGCTGTAATATCCCAAGGACATTAGTAATGTAAAGAATACAAAATGGTTGACATGTTGCATTATCAAAAACTGGTAGAATAGTTAAGTTGGTGACAGCGATTTGCGAGTGATTTTGTCCGTTGTCTACATATTTTTATAAATTGTGTTTTTTATTTTGTCCGTTGTCTAGATATTTTGTGTATTTAATGCTGCTATACCAATCTATGATAACAATATATCACTAAGAATCGTTTACGAATGAAGCTCATTCCAGCATCAATATGCATGCGAGGATATGTTATTTGGATGCCGAAACAGAGAATAGAACTTTCAGAAATATTTTTATGGGGTAGCTAGCTCAGTGGTATCAAGTCGGCCTGTGGATCCTGAGAACCCTGGTTCGACTCCCACAGGCGACAAATAATTTTCACCATTTTAAAAACTCTCCCTGTGGCTCCCCCACCACTAACATCTTTGGGGGCCGTGACTTGACGGCTGGTAACCGCACTTCACGCGTAAAATATATCACTTACTGCGAGCTGCTTCGGCAGAGTGTCACATCCAGTAATGAGTAGAAGGCGTGATGATATATTTATTTTAATTAGTATTATTTTTCTATAAAAATAAATTCACCAAAAAATAATAAAAATAACTCATAAATAATATTTCTAAATATAATAAATTATATGGAATGGCTAGCACAGTGGTATGAAGTCGGCCTGTGGATCCTGAGGTCCCTGGTTCGATTCCCACAGGCGACAAATTTTCATAATTTGAAAAAGCTATCCCTGTGGCTCCTCCACCACTAACATGTTTGGGGGCCGTGATTTGACGACTGGTAACTACACTTCACGCGCAAAATATATCACTTACCGAGATCTGCTTCAGCAGAGTGCCACACCCAGTAATGGGTAGAAGGCGTGATGATATTTATTTTTTTTTATTATATTAATATTAAATCTACATTAACAAATAATAATTAAAAAAAAACAATAAAAAACCATTATAGTTATGAACGTTATTTGCATATCGACTGTGGCGTCCAATATTTTTCATAATAACATAAAATTTAGACATTTACAGGCAGATTCATGAAACGGATTAGCGCTAACATAGTTTTTAATATTATCTATAACTCTGTTTCAAATTAAAACAGATTAAAGAAATAAACTAAGTTTAATGCTAATTAACTATCTTTTTAATTCAAGTTAAAATAAACTTGTTTCGTACATTGGCAAGAGAGTTAAAAATGAAATAAAAAATGGTGTTAACGCTAATCCGCTTTATGAATCTGCTTATTAGAAATCATTTTCTTGTTTGTTTATAAATTATCCCTAGCAACAGCTCGCTGTGATTTTTTAAAATCACTGGATTAATTAATTGCATGCTTCTATTATAGACATTTTTTTACTTTTGTATTTAAAATAAAAATAAATATATAAATGTATCATTACGCCTTCTTCCCGTTACTGAGTGTGGCGCACTGCCGTATCACATGTCGGTAAGTAATATATTTTGCGCGTGAAGTGCCAGCCGTCAAACCACGGCATCCAAAGATGTTACTGCCACAGATATAGTTTTAATATGGTGAAATTTGTTTGACGATTGCGGGAATTGAATCCGGGTTCTAAACCACAGATCCGACTTTTCTTTTTAATTCTGTTAAAGCATAATAACGGTGCTGTATTACAAAATAGATATTTACGTTATAAATCCGGTAAATAAGTTTTTACGGTGCAAGTAAAATGTTTGCGGACGAGGCGATCCTAGTAGATTACAATAGCTGTATTCCATTTGCCACTTGGTTCATTTAAATCAATTCAGATAAATTAAACACATGACTAAATGAACGGAATTAAGCAAACTGATGCACTTTATGGGGTGGATTACTTCAAAGTAAATTAGAATGAGTAATTCTAGTACTGGAAATAAAGTCAGCGAAGTAACCCAGCAAAATAAATAAGTGATCTAGCTCAATAAATGTACGTTAGATTTGATCCAAATGGCAAATTGAATACGTCTATTACAAGATAGGTAAGTGTTTTATAACAGGACGAGAAAAATTTAGTGAAACCAGACTCGTAGGATTGAAATTTTCTAATTTTCGAGTCATGTTATTAAACACTTAATTATCGACTGTTGTGTACAATTTTTTGTCTTACCGACATTATTTAAAAATAATAATTTATATAATTATTTTAAACTGTGTAAAATTTTGATAGAGTACACACGATGATTATTTCTATCATAGAAAACAACAAAATATTTTTCACAGAAAATTTTGTAGCTAGTTCTGACAGTACACAATTTATTTTCGTCATTTCGTCTAAATGCTTAAATTTCAGAATTTACAAAATTAACTGCACTTTTGAAAAACTGAATATATGTTACCATAAGTTAAATGTTATCAGAATTTATGTAAAAAATGTAAAACAGTAATATTTATTATTAATTGAAAATAAAATTTATAGATTAATTTTATGGATTTAAATTTAAAATAAAAGATTATGATTTTATTTAAAATAAGAAATTTTGCCCAAAAAATAAATTATTCTTTAAAAGGTAGCTATGGCAGCTGTAATTTTGTTTTTCTTTTTACTGTATATTTCTTCAGTAAAAGGTAATATTTTCAAATATACATATATTTTTTATTTCAGTAATCGTATAAATTCAGTTCTAAATTAAAATGCAACAATTATATTTCGATAGCCCAGCATTGTTTTGTTTTTTTTTAATAAATTATAATTACTCCATTGCAATACATTTTGAAGGTAGTATTCTGTTACAGTAAAATTTAAAAGTGTATCATCATGCCTTTTTACCCATCACTGGGTGTGGCACTCTACCGAAACAGATCTTGGTAAATAATATATTTATGCACGTGTAGTGCGGTTACCAGCTATCAAAATACGGCCACCAAAAATGTTAGTGGAGGTGGAGCCATACGGATAATTTTAATGTTGTAGTGAAAATTGTTATAGTAGATATCTGTAAGTAAAATTACTTCACAATTATATCCCATTTGAAACCATAAACAGGTTGTAACGTGAGAAAACAGTGATTCTGTTCTACAAAATTGCTATTTAATAGTGTGAGACATGGAATTAAAACAAAATGAGAAAGTAGTGAGTAACGTTTTCTAATAACATTTATTTATTTATAATTTTTTTATATGAATAATTTTAGATTTTTATTAAAGTTTTTAAAATATTCTAAAATTGATAGATATATTAAAAATTTAATGTGAAATGAAACAAACACGTATTAATTGACAGAAAAAATGAAACACATTTGTTTGTCATTTTGTTTTAGTTACATGACTAATAAGCGGTTTCACCAACAAAAGTTAAATTTTAAACTTGGTTTAAATAAATAAAAGCACATCAAAATTACATGTCATATGGAATAATCAACATTGCTGTCATACATTCGATTTGATTTTATTTATTTAAACCATGTTTAACATTTATTTTTTCTTTTTGAAATCGGTCATAACATTATTAAATTGTAATGATGTACAAGAATAGAATAAATAACCCCTACATCTTAGGGTAGAAGGGAATCCGATATATATATATATATATATATAGATTTTCAAATTTAATTTTTTCAGTTACAAATAAAAGTTAATGAATTTTAATTTACATTTTAAGCTCTACAACTTTTATTTGAAGTTTCTTTGTTTGAAGTTATTTGTTACACCTTGTACATATAAATTGAACGACCTAATAAAATAGAATTACAATTCAATTTTTGTTAATATACTTTTATTTATATAAAAAAAATACTGAATCAAGTAAGAAAATAAGAAATATAGGTTCCCATTTAAAATAAGAAAGTTGCACCCCATATTTTGAGAATGACTGGTAGAAAACAAATTTTATTACTAATTTTGCAATACACTTAGAACACGGTATTTCTTTGCTAATTTAACCAACCTTGTATCTCTTAAAGTTCTCGAGATAGCAATGGTAGCACACTTAAATGGAACACTCTGTATCCTGAGAACCCTGGTTCGATTCTCACAGGCGACAAACAATTTTCACCATTTTAAAACTACCCCTCTGGCTCCCCCACCACTAACATCTTTGGGGGGCGTGACCCGACGATTGGTAACCGCACTTCACGCGCAAAATATATCACTTACCGTGATCTGCTTCGGCAGTGTGCCACACCAAATAATGGGTAGAAGGCCTGATGATATATTTATTTATTTATATTATTATTGTTATATATATATATATATATATATATATATATATATATATATATATATATATATATATATATATATATATATATATTATATTCTACTGAATATATATTAGGACTGGACCCTGCCGATATCGGGGATTTTCCTTTTCAAGCTAGTATCAGGCGAAAAAATCAAATGTTTTGTGGAGGGACTATAATAACAAACAAATTTATTATTACGGCTGCTTCCTGTCTTTGTGGTGACCCCTCGTAAGTACCAGATTTATAGATTTATTTACATGTCCTATGCCACTGAATCATGCTATATAAGAAGAATTTTCTAACATTTTAACAAAAACACAGTTTATGAAATTTCATTCGTAAGGTATAGTACGCCATTTAAGACATTATTACTCGTACTACGGATGTCGATTTTATCCGGATCGAATATTCGGATATTTATATAACAAATATTCAGTTTTGGTTATCAGGATAGTTCGAATATACGAATATCCGAATAGTTCGAATATTCAAATAGCTCAGATATCTGAACTGATCGAATATTCAAATAATTGTACAGAATAGTCAAATAATAATAATGAACGAATAGTTCGGATTGCCGAAAGTATAACGGAGGTACTAACCTATTAGAAAACTAAAAAAGAAGCAAATTTTCAAGAATTTTTTTTGCAGCTTCTTTATTTTATTTGACTATACAATTTTTTCTAAAATGTGAGTCCTTCGAGAGTACAAAAAAATATTTTTTTTTGATTTTTTAACTTATTATCCAATTTACAGATGGCGCCAAAGTAGAGTCTTTTAAAAATCCTTGTCCCATGGCGGACAGTTAATCTCAGAATTGGCAAGTCAGAAACAAAATTTTCAAAAAGCATTTTAAAGAGGAAGTTGTCTCGCACAATAATTCACCACCGTTAATGAAAAATCGGTAAAAAATACAAAATAGCGGACTTTTAAAACAAAGTGTAAAAAATCAACACTTTTTTATGCGCCAAAATTTAATTTTTTTATTTTTTGGCCAAATCGTGGTGAATTATTGTGTAGAATAGTTTAATAAACAAAACGCGCCAAAATTTATTAAAATCGGTTCAGTAGATCCGGAGATTAACTATTCGCCGTTTTAATAAATATCATTTCGCGAAAATCGCGTTTAAAGTTTTTTTCGTATTACGCCAGCGAGCGCGCGAGCGCTTAAAGGTCTTCTATACTAATTTAACTTTCAAATTTCTCAAAAATATTTAGGAGGTGACTTTAGAATGTGTAAGGAGTTGAAAAATGTAAGAAAACAATCGACTTTTTGAAAATTCTAATAGGTACTAGTCTCTTACAGGCAGATTCATAAAGCGGATTAGCGCTAACACCAGTTTTTATTTCGTTTTTAACTCTCGTTTCAATGTACAAAACAAGTTTTTAACTTGAGTTAAAAAGTGAGTAAATTAGCCTCAAATTTAGCTCATTTCTTTAATCTGTTTTAATTTAATACAGAGTTATAGATCATATTAAAAACAGTGTTAGCGCTAATCCGTTTTATGAATCTGCCTGTTAATAAATAGTTTAAATATTTAATTTAGCTGCAATATTTTAGCATATTCTAATAAACAAACGAATACAAAAATATAAAAAGTAAACACTTTAAACACTAAACTAATACGTATTTCATATTGTCATCAATTAATAAATGCAAATTGTTAGACAAATAAAATAATTATAAATCAGTCTTTACTCACGTAATATACTATAAAATTGTGTGGTTACCCAAATTATTCGAATATTCTAATAATTTTTGAATATCCGGATAAGGATTATGGAGACTAACGAATATTCGAACTCTACGGATAGGGATATGACGACTAATAAATATCCAAATTATTCAGATACACAAACAAATATTCGAACTATTCGGATAAGATTATTCGGTTGAACGAATATTCCAGGCAGCAAAAAGATATAGATATATAGATAACCATAAGACTGTGTTTATAGTTAGACTTCCACCTAAGGAATGGCGCTAATAGTCTTTATGCGAAGACATCCATTTTAGGTCACTACAATATCGGCAATCATAGGTTACTAGATTGTTCCTGTAGTTGTCATTTGTACGTATTTCAAATGTTTTAATCTGTTAAGATATCCAATTAATTTTTATTTGTGAAATAATTTCATATAAATAATGTCATCAACTAATATCAATTGTTGTGTAAAAAACTGCACTGCTACTGGCAAGTAAGTGATCATATAATAAATAATACTTAGTTGAGGAAGTCATAATATATTTTCAAGTTCACAAGGATTGGATAAAACTGCGATTGAAACAGTTCAAATTATAAATAAATTGTATACACGAGGATATTTTAATAAATGTTTATATTGTGTTTATAAATTTGTATTTTATGTAGTTTAAATAAACATAAAATAATAATAAAAATTACAAGTTGCCTAAATACTCATAAGGGTTGCCTATATACATGACTTTAGTTAGACTTCCACTACTCAGATGGCGCAAAATTCAGTTCCAGTATGTAACATGGCAGTTTCTTATTTATAGTAGTATATTATGATCTGTGGAATATTCGTTCGCCACATTTTTTCAAAATCGACATCAATTATTACGTTGACCGAAAATATGAAGTATTTACGACATTATGAACATATAAGGTTTGTTAAAAATGGTGACTTCAAATTTCGCGCATTTTTTTGTTTGTTACGTTGGTACACATGTTCCCAATATATGTTGACATGATCGGCCATTTTGCAAATGTAGTTTATTTTTGACAGATATAAAGGTTAGACGTATTTTAGTGTGCTTGGCAATTTTTTGCAATAAAAAAAAATGGATCAAAGAATCTGTATTAAATTTTGTGTGAAAAATAAAATTAAGTGCTCCAACGCATTTGAACTATTGACTGTGGCATTTGACGAGTCTACTTTGAGCAAAAAAAACTGTTTATAAGTGGTACAAGCTCTTCACAGAAGGCCGAGAAGATGTTAATGACGATGCCCGCCCTGGATGCCCCTGCGTGTCAACAACAGATGGAAACGTTGAAGCGGTGAAGAAAATTGTTATGGAGAATCGTCGAATCACTATTAGAGAAGTTTGATGATGTCGGCTTATCGGTTGGCTCATGCCATGCAAATCGCCCGTATTTGTGGCAAAACAATTCATGGCTTTTGCATCACGATAATGCACTTGGTCACACATCGTTGCTTGTTCGTGATTTTTTGGCCAAAAACAACACCGTAATCACGCCTCAGACACCGTATTCACCGGACTTGAACCCTTTGACTTTTTCCTGTTCCCAAAACTGAAAAGACCCATGAAAGGACGGCGTTTTGCCACGATTGAGCAGATAAAGACCGCATTGCTGGAAGAGCTTAAGGCCATACCAAAAAGCGCATATCAGAAGTGCTTCGAGGATTGGAAAAAGCGCAGGCACAAGTGTATTATATCTGAAGGGGATTACTTTGAAAGGAACAAAATAGATATTAATGAATAAATAAACATTTTTCGAGAAGAATCAAAAGTCACCTTTTTTAACAAACCTCGTATATCGTATGTCCCACGTAAATATTACCATAGGCAGTTAACATGTAAAATCAGTTTATTGTAAATAAAAAGTGTCCCGTAAAAAATTATGGGACCAAATTTTGTATCACAATAGTGCCAATATCGCTACATCTTATTTAGTACAGATTGTTCAATTTTGATAGCATAATTTAACTATATTAATAAAAAAGATTTCATATTTTTTCGCCATCTCCTTTGTTATTATTGACGTAAAGTACTTGCAATTTGTTTTAAATATTTTTTCCTACAACTGTGCGATTTTTTTGTTATTACGTAACTATTATTGGCTTGGTTACGGGTGGAAAGAAGACGAATGCAGACCAAGTGCGTTTCTGTAAGCAAAGAAACACTAGTGCAGAAAGTAATTTGTTACGAGACTGTCAAAAGAAAGTTGTTCTGAGAGAGATTAAATTTCGCGCCGAGCGCGGAATTCATATTTTGGCCACAGACGCTTATGGAAGAAATAGATTCAGTGAGCCAGTGCTAGTAAATATGCAGTTGTATATTTTGACGTTTATGAACATAACCTTAAATTGCAGTATATCAAATCTGTACACAATTAATAAAAAGAACCGAATAAAGTAAAATATATCAATAAATGGTTTTATTTGAAGAATAAGTAAAATACATAATATTTATTGTTTGTGTATATTGTTAACACAGTTGTTACAGTTGCTTATATTGGCATAATGTGAAGTGGAAACTTTTGTACTGTCTAAAGAAACATTTATTTCTTCCGTAACTGTTCATATTATTAACAGTAATATTATTGACAACAATTTTGGAGACTTTAGAAGTACCAACAGCAGGTTGATTGTCATTATCGAAAATAGATCCAAAATAGCATGATATGGGGCTTCAATTATCTTTGGAGGTGTTTATGATAAAGAAGAATCATTCACTGTAGTATTCCAATCTAGACGATTTTGAAGAAATTATCTTGAAATTAGTGAAATATTTTTAAATAATGTAGAACAATGTGCAAGCAATCAACAAGCAAACCATAGCAACGCCGTAAAACATCGTTCTCGTGTAATATCATTAAGATTTTATAAGTTTTCACAATATTTTAGTGATTTTTTAAAACGGCACAGTTGTAGGAAAAATGTTGTTTATAACACGTGCCGAAAAAGGTTACGTGCTCGTGCAGACTTTAACGCACGAGGTCTCGTGTTTAAACTTTTCTTGCGTGTTTTATATACGTAATAAAACACTTGTATAATAAATAACTGTTATTTATGCATTTGAATATTTTACAGTGGGTTATTAAAAATGAAAAATAATTCTTTTCAAGACATGAATATAGCTATAATTCAATATTCTTATATAAGATTTGTATTTCAATGCCATTTTTTTATTGCATTAGTTTCTAATGATTTTATTAAGTTTTATCAGGATGGATGACGCCAGTCTATGTTTACAGTATATTTACAGATATATATATATATATATATATATATATATATATATATATATATATATATATATATATATATATATATATCAAACATTTGTTTAACTTTGTTTCAATTCCATGGCTATCGATAGTTTTGAGGCTATTTTCGTAATTTTCAGATCTAATTTGTGCAGTTACGAAGCATGCAAAGCTAATGATGTTTATTGGCTTAGATTCAGAATTTTAAGCCTTAAAACGTTTATTCGAAGCTTTTTTGCTTAAAATAATTAGGGAAGCAGGAAATTACAAAATTAATATTTTACATGTTAAATCCCTATGTTCGAGAGTCGTGGTATATATATATATATATTTTTTCATTTCAAAAATTTTCCTATTTTACGTCAATTACACTGGATTCATTATTATTAAAATTTTATAGAAAATGTATATTAAATAATAAAGTTATTATTATATTATATTGTATGATTATATTTTTATTTATAAAACTAAAGTTAGATGCTTTGCATAATTCCATAGTAATAGCTCTCACAAAAAAACATGGCGGCTAGCAAAATTTTCTAAACACACAAACATCGAAGTGCCGATAGAGAGATCTGTTTACGAATAGAGATTTTTCTTAAATGTTAAAATTAGTTTGATTTAATTTTAGACACCGAAAAAGGAAAAAGGAATTAAACATTTTTGTGGGATCAACCTCGCTAACTGGTGAAGGTCAAAGATACCCTATTGAGCATATGATTTGCCACTCACGCTTTGATAAAGAAACAAAATTAAACGATATAGCAATAATAGGAGTAAAAGATGAAATCGTCTTCAACGAAAATGTCAAGCCAGTTACTATTATTAAGAATGATACTGCTGATGAGAGTATGTTGACTCTGACTGGCTGGGGACTCACAAGATACCCTAGTAATAATGAATTCGATACACTTCAAATGCTTAAAGTTAAAGCGATAAGCTTGGAAGAATGCCAGAAAGAAATGCCAGACGTAGAAGATTCACAGATTTGCACAATTTCAAATAATGAAAAGAACCCCAATCTTCATGATACTGGTGGACCACTATCTGCAAACGGATACATGGTAGGCCTAGTTACTGGGATTGGAGACAGTGAAGAAACACAGAAGAAAGAATACTATACCGTAGAAAAACCGGTTGTAAGTATGAGAATGTCTAAATATGTGAAATGGATTAAACCTGCAATTAATAAATATTGTACGAAGAAAGATTGTCCTACAAAAAATTTGTATCCGAAATTTATAGAAATCTGAAAATATAAACGTTCAAATGTCGTCAGATCATATTATGAAAGTTAATACCGCAAGTAGTTCAGTTTTAATCAGGCAAATTTTAATTTATGACAATTTTATTGCTTGCTAAAAAATTGTGTTTGTTAAATTGAGGAGTAGAAATTCAAAACGTAGTTTTTACACAAAGTTACATTTTGGATAAAACGCAATAAACTGTTTCTCGTTAAGTAAACTGAGTACTTTTATGTGTAATTTGTATTATTGTTAATAGGGTCGTTGATTTCCACCGAAGTTTGAATTTCCGAATATTCGAACATTCGAATGTTTTGAACTTCGTCAAAAAAACTTCGAAGCATCGAATTTTCGAATTTTTTGAAGCATCGTATTTACGAATTTTTTAATTTTTTGAAGCTTCGAATTATCGAATTTTTTGCCACTGATTTAACGCCATCTGTCATCTCCAATATGCTCACGCATAATTCGCGAAAAGTCGGCCACGAATTAAATAATAAACTCGGCAAAGTATCCTGCAAAAACTCTGCAAGTTTAGGCGTCTTAATTAAGACATCTATTCTCTTACCGCCCATCTAAATACTACGAACTTTTAGTAAAACGTTTAAAATGACAATAAAAACGTATTAATTAAAACGTTTTTGACAGTGTAGCAAAATTTTAAGTGCAAATTTAATTAATTTGGCATATAATAATAATTAATAATAATTACTTATGAATTAATACAAAACTCTGCAAATGAGTTTATTCTGAAAATAATTCATATCAACATGCCGTGTTCACGTTAGGATGCAGATTCACAATTCGAATAATTCGAAAATTCGAAATTTCGGAATATTCAAATATTTCGAAAATTCGGAATATTCAAAATTCGAAAGTTCGAATCCAAATTCGAATGTTCAATAAATCCGAACATTCGAAGTCTCGAATATTCGAAAAATCAACAACCCTAATTGTTAATCACATGATATATGCAAACTTGTCTAATTAAAATAAATATGAGAATGTAATAATGGACATAGGTTTAAGTTGTAAGATTATTTAATGAAGATTCATTGACAACTTTTCGGCTAAGGTTATGGCCATCTTCAGGTCAAACGTAAGATGTATAACGTAAAACAATAATTAAATTAAATTAAAGTTGAAGTTTGAATTTTCAATGCTCAGGGCAAACACATAGCAAATTAATTTTTTTTATTTGCTTCTAAATAAAGCAAATAAGAAATAAAAAAATTGGACTAATTTCTTTTGCTTTATTTAGAATCAAATAAAAAAATTTTCATTTCACGTTTGACCTGAAGATGGCCATAACCTTGCCGAAACGTTGTCAATGAATCTTCACGAAATAATTGTACAACTTATGCCTATGTCCATTATTACATTCCCATATTATATTTGGCTTATTAAAACACTCTACTTAAATTAATATTGTTCGTTCCATTTGGCCATTATACCCTAATAAATTGTTTAAAACTAGGTTTTGAACGTAAATTAAAAGAAAAATTCGTTTTGAAAAACATAAATGAGGTTAAAACTACATTTTGTTAATCAAGAAAAAATATTATTTAACAGCAAACTGTCATGAAATAACCTGTTTAACGTAAACAGGTAAAAGTTAAGTTTTGATTTTCATATACTGCGTCTTGATATTCCATCCAACTTTGAATGTCTTATAACTCGCAAAATTAAATTTTTGAAAATAACACATTTCTTTACTAGAAAGAAACGGATTTGAAGCATATATTGCCATCTATAACTTTTTTTTCGAACTTTTGGCCAAAACTGCGTTTTGAATTGCTGCTCCTCAATTGTAAAATCATTTTCTTAAAAAGCAACCAAATTAGAGACTGAAGAAAATAAAAATTTGGCCCGAGAAAAACTGTACCTTGAGTAGGGTCGTTGATTTCCACCGAAGTTTGAATTTCTGAACGTTCGAACATTCGAATGTTTTGAACTTCGTCAGAAAAACTTAGAAGCTTCGAACTTTCGAATTTTTTAAAGCTTCGAATTTACGAATTTTCGTATTTTTCGAAGCTTTTAATTCTCGAATTTTTTGCCACTGCATTAACGCCATCTGTCATCTCCAAACACGCTCACGCATAATTCGCGAAAAGTCGGCCACGAAATAAATAATAAACTCGGCGAAGTATCCTACAAAAACTATGCAAGGTTAGGTGTCTTAATTAAGCCATCTATTTTCTTACCGCCCATCTAAATGCTATGGACTTTTATAAAAAGGATACAAAAACTTCTTAAAAAAACGTTTTTGACAGTGTAGCGAAATTTTGAATTACTTTGGCAAATAATAATAATTAATAATAATTACTTACGAATTAATTCAAAATTCTGCACATGAGTTTATTCTGAAAATAATTCATATCAACATGCCGTGTTCACGTCAGGATCCAGATTCACAATTCGAATAATTCGAAAATTCGTAAATTCGAATATTCGAAGATTCGAAAATTCGGAATATTCAAAAATTCGAAAGTTCGAATCTATATTCGAAGGTTCAATAAATTCGAACAATCGAAGTCTCGAATATTCATAAAATCAACAACTCTAAACTTGACTAGTAGTTAGAATAATTTATTAAACGAAGAAATTTATTAAAATTATGACATTTATATTCTTTGATTATAAGATAAAGAAGATACATTAAATTTTACCATAAAAACAAATAGCTATTGCATAATTTGATTATTGTGCAATTTTATTTTATGTATTTGTTTAATGCCAATTACTTTGTTATTAATTTGTGTTTTTGCAGTAATTAACAAAACATAATAAACAAAATAAACAAACCATAATTTCTTTTTATTACATCACAATAACATTTATAGTTTCAGGGGATAAACATTCTTTAATGTAATTTAATGTCAAATATTTATTTATTGTTTATAAATACACCATGTTGAGTAGCTGGCTCAGTGGTATCGAGTTGGACTGTGTACTTGAGAACCCGAATTCGATTCTAGCAGCCAAGGAGCTAACACCATATTACAATCAACCTTGTGTATGGACGCCTGCAGACTATTTTTCAAGTTGCTTTAAAATAGGTAAGTTACATAATAAATATATTTTAATATTCTGAAATATATTTTTTTTAATATTTTAATAATACAATAAATAATAAATTGTCAAACAATAAAACATAAACTAAGGAATACACTGCGTTTTATTTAACGTGGAACATGGAATTTTCAATTTCCATAGCAACTAAATAACAGAAATGTACAAGAGCATTTCATTTAAAATAGAACATAAGTTGTCATTACCAGATGTAATATCCAAGGGGCATTAATGATGTAAAGAATACAACATAATTTGCTCATAAAAATAATTGACATTTTCAATTAATGCAAATTTTTAGTAGAATAGTTAAGTTAGTGACTGTGATTTGCAATTGATTTAATACAGTTATACAAGTCTATGATAACAATAGCTGTATTCTATTTGCCACTTGGTTCACTTAAATCAGTACATATAAATTAGACAACATGACTAAATGTACGGAATTAAACAAACTGATGTACTTATTGAAGTGAATTACTTCAAAGTAAAATAGAATAAGTAAGTCTAGTACTGAAAATAAAGTCAGCGAAGTAATCCAGCGAAATAAATAAGTGATTTGGTTCAGTAAATGTAACTTAGATCTGATCCAAATGGCAAATGGAATACGCCTAATATGTCACCTAAAATCGTTGAAGAATGAAGCTCTCACTCTAGCATCAATATTCATGCTAGAATATGATATTCAAATGCGGAAGCAGAGAATAGAACTTTCAATATTATTTTTCAATAAAAATAAAATTACCAAAATTTAATAACTCATAAATAATATTTCGAAATATAATATATAATATTGATATCAAATATACATTAACAAATAATTAAAAAAACAATAAAATACCGTTATAGTTATTAACGTTGTTAACATAATAATAACATAAAATTAAGACCATTAAGAATCATGTTTTTGTTTCTCCCTAGCAACAGCCCGCTGTGATTTTTTTAGAAACATTTGATAATTAATTGCATGTGTCCATGATAGACACCTTTTTGCTTTTGTTTTCAAAATAAATATATATCATTTAGAGAAACGAGACTGATCGAGATTTTCGAATTTTCGAGTCTTGTTATCAAGCACATGATGACCGAGTGTTGCGCCACCAACATTATTTGAAAATAAAAATGTATTTAATTATTTTAAGGTGTCAAAATTTTGATAGAGCCTACGCGATTATTGTTTGGATAAAACAACAAAATATTTTTCACAGAAAATTTTGTTGTTAGTTCTGTCGGTACATAATTTACTTTAGTAATTTCGACTAAATGTTTAAATTTCAGAATTTAGAAATTTAACTGCGTTTTTGAAAAAACTGAATATATGTTCCCATAAGTTATATGTTATCAGAATTATGTAAAAAATGTAAAACAGTAATATTTATTATTAATAGAAAATAAAATTTATAGATTAATTTTATGTATTTAAATTTAAAATAAAAGATTATGATTTTGTTTAAAATACGGAATTTTGAACAAAATAGAAATTATTCTTTAAAACGTAGCTATGGCAGCTGTAATTTTGTTTTTCTATTTACTGTATATTTCGTCAGTAGAAGGTAATATTTTCAAATATACATAATTTTTAAATTTCAATAATTGTATCAATTCAGTTTTGAATTAGAATGCAACAATTGTATTTCGATAGACCAGCACTGTTTATGATTTTTTTGTAATTATTTATAATCACTCCATTGCACTCAATTTTGAAGGTGGTATTCTGTTTTATATATATATATTCATAATTTCAAAAGCAACCCCCGTGGCTCCTCCACCACTAACATCTTTGGGGGCCGTGATTTGACGACTGGTAATCGCACTTCACGCGCAAAATATATCACTTACCGAGATCTGCTTCGGCAGAGTGCCACACCCAGTAATGGGTAGAAGGCATGATGATATATTTATTTATATTTATTTTATTTATATATGGTGTAATGGCTCAGTGGTATCAAGTCGGCCTGTGGATCCAAAGAACCCTGGTTCGATCCCCACAGCCGACAAAACATTATCACCTATTTAAAAAATTACATCTGTGTCTCCCCCACAACTAACATCTTTGGGGGCCGTGATTTGACGGCTGGCAACCGCTCTTTACGCGCATAAATATATCACTTACCGAGATCTGCTTCGGCAGAGTGCCACACCCAGTAATGGGTAAAATATAGAGTGATCAAAACGAATTGTTTCAGTTGGCAATATAATTCCGGAGATCTTTTTATTCCACAGTTGGCACAGTGCAGGTAAAGGCGGAAATACTATTTGACCTGTTTCATAAATACAAATAGGTTATGTCAGGAGTCTGACAGTTAATAGAATTTTGACTTTTTGTGTAATAGAAATACTTTAGATTTTTGCTATGGTAAGGAAGGATGAGGGGAACAACATTTTTATTTATGGACATTTAAAAAAAAATATAACTAAAAACAAATAAGAATTAAATGTATTTAAATTTTCGAATGACATAGTAGATTTTTTTATTACCAACTGAAACAATTCCTTTTGATCCACACTGTATAAATTGAACGACGCAATTGTTAATTTCATATGGTTTATTTATTTATTCATTTATTTATAATATCAAACTGAAACCCGATAAAATAGAGCACCATACAATATTTGCTAATAAACTTTGTAATATATGTAGGGTATTATACTGATACATCTGTCAGTAACCCCGCCCGTATCCGGGATTTTCCTTATCAAGTTGCTATCAGACGAAATGATAAAATGTTATGTGGAGGGAGTATAATAACAAAAAAATTTATTGTTACGGCTGCTGTCTGCCTTTGTAGTTACCCCTCGTAAGTACAGATTTATTTACATATCCCATGCCACCTAACCATGCTATAAAAGAAGAATAATCTAATATTTGCAAAAACACAATTTATGAAATTTCTCCCGTAAGTAAAGTATAGTATACCATTTAAGACATTATTTCGAAAATATGAAGTATTTACTACATTATAAATTTGTATCTTATTATAATTTATATGTTTTTTTACAATTAGATTGATTAAATAACGCAAAAATCTATGTATTAGTTAATAGTTATTTGTTTCATTAGAACTAAAAATACAAGTTTCGGGTGTAGTAATAAAGGTAAGTAATATAATGAGACCAGAAATAGAATTTTTAGTCCGATTGAAAAAAATATATTTTCCCCACAACTCATATATTATAAAGACATAATTCCAATGTTTTCAGATGAATTATATGACTCATAAAACACTAGTGTTTTATATTCCATAAAATACTATAAACAACTTGATACTTAGTAACCACTTCATGATCTGCCGTATTTTGAGAAACTATATAACTGAATCAACGTTAAACGTTACGACCAATCGTCTTCGATACCTATAATTATAAGTTGTGGATAAAATTTTGTATTACACTTGTGTTTTATTGGTATATAGAACACTTATAAAAAATTAAACACTCAACCTTTGGTCTCGTATTTGCACTTTTATTGCCTGTTTTATATACCTAATAAATCACTTGTATAATAAATAACTACTATCCACATCTCATATATTATAAAGACATAGTCCCAATGATTTCAGTTGAACTATATAGCTCATAAAATACTAGTGTTTTATATTCCATAAAACACTGTAAACAACTTGTTACTTAGCAACCACTTCATGATCTACCGTATTTTGAGAAACTATATATATATATATATATATATATATATATATATATATATATATATATATATATATATATATATATATATATATATATATAACTGAATCAACGTTAAACGTTACGACCAATCTTCTGCGATACCTATTATTATAAGTTGTGGATAAAATTTTGTATTACACTTGTGTTTTATTGGTATATAGAAGTTGAATTATATGGTTCATAAAACACTAGCAGGTAGATTCACAAAAGAGTTAAAAACGAAACAAAATATGGTGTTAGCGCTAAACCGCTTTATGAATCTGCCTGTAGTATTTTATATTCCATAAAACACTGTAAACAACTTGTTACTTAGCAACCACTACATAATCTATCGTATTTTGAGAAACTAAATATACCTGAATCAATGTTAAACGTTAGGACCAATCTTCTTCGATACCTATAATTATAAGTTGTGGATAAAATTTTGTATTACACTTGTGTTTTATTGGTATATAGAACACTTATAAAAAATTAAACACTCAACCTTTGGTCTCGTATTTGCACTTTTATTGCCTGTTTTATATACCTAATAAATCACTTGTATAATAAATAACTACTATCCACATCTCATATATTATAAAGACATAGTCCCAATGATTTCAGTTGAACTATATAGCTCATAAAATACTAGTGTTTTATATTCCATAAAACACTGTAAACAACTTGTTATTTCATGATCTAACGTTAAGACCAATCGTCTTCGATACGTATAATTATAAGTTGTGGATAAAATTTTGTATTACACTTGTGTTTTATTGGTATATAGAAGTTGAATTATATGGTTCATAAAACATTAGTATTTTGTATTCCATAAAACACTGTAAACAACTTGTTACTTAACAACCACTTCATAATCTATCGTATTTTGAGAAACTATATATATATAACTGAATCAACGTTAAACGTTACGACCAATCGTCTTCGATACCTATAATTATAAGTTGTGGATAAAATTTTGTATTACACTTGTGTTTTATTGGTATATAGAAGTTGAATTATAAGGTTCATAAAACACTAGTATTTTGTATTCCATAAAACACTGTAAACAACTTGTTACTTAGCAACCACTTCATGATCTACCGTATTTTGAGAAACTATATATAACTGAATCAACGTTAAACGTTTCGACCAATCTTCTTCGATACCTATAATTATGAGTTGTGGATAAAATTTTGTATTACACTTGTGTTTTATTGTGTATTTTATATACCTAATAAAACACTTGTATAATAAAATAATTATTTTTATCCATAGGATTTTATATAACGACTGATTTGTTAATTTGCTTGTAGTAGGCATTGACATTTGTAAGGCAAGCATGTTGACGGCGGCCATTTGCAGAGCAGGCAAAAATAGCGCTATATTTATATGCAACATAAGCTTTCATATTTAAAAATATATTTATAGTTACTGAAAATATTAAATACATATTTTATTAAAGAAAAGCACATTATACGATATATTTGAAAGTAAAATAATAATAATTTTTAAAAATAGACAAAAAAATATATAACAGATATCATAATTGATACTATTGCTTTTAATTTATAGTTATTTGACATTTAAAAAATATTCGGATGTAAAAATGCTAGAAAATACTAATATAATTTTAAAATTTAGCTCAGTGGTAGCAAATATTAAGAATAATTTATGTGATTCCTTTTTAATTAATATGTAATTATTCAAACATTGAGGCCTAATTTTACTTATTAGTTTTGATCAACTCGAATGAGTTTTTAAAAATTGTTCATGTAAGTACAAATGATTTATTACCAAAGTGCACCTATGGGCAAGAAAAAGATGTCAGTATTTGAGTTATATATTTAATATAATCTATTTGACTCAATCTATAATTTCACTTGATAGTATTTATTCGATACAAACACATGCATGCATGTTTTGCCTTTCCTACAAATGGCGGCATACTCCTACCATTTGCCTCACTTGTAAAAGAAAGTTATATATCCTGTATTTATATAAAATCCTTGATTTTATCACATAACCTGCAATGTTACCAATTATAAAATACTGCGCTACTACTGCCATCTAGTTATGAAATTTTGTACTAAAAACTTTATATTTCGCACAATATTGTGTCGTATTATTTATTTTATTAGATCGAGTATTAAAAAATATTATTTTTACTTTAAGTGGCGCACCATTGCTATCTCGAGAAGTATAGGAGCTACAAAGTCGATTAAATTAGTACACAATTTCTATTTTATAAGACTACTTTAATGAGCGAAACAAGAATTTTTTTGTACTAATAGGTCTGAAAATACTTAGTGCAACATTCTTATTTGAAATGGAAACCTATTTTTTGTTTTATTTGTTTATTCGATTCAGTATTTTTTTTTTCTAATTCAACGAAAACAAATTTTAAAACCGCCTACATTAAAAAAAAAATCTGGTGTGGGCACCACACGACTTTCTTATACACAGCATATTTAATATTTAGACTATATGAATGTTATATAATATTATTAAACATGTAATTAAGTTTTTCAGTAATTCAGCATTTATCTGTTTGAAACATATAAAATATCAAAATAGAAATATAAAATTACCTACTATTTGATCAATGAAATTGATATAGCATCAAAAACGCTGAATTGAACACTTATGACTTGCTCCTTGCGTTTGTCAATTATTATTTGACATATAAATGTTAAACATGTTTATGTTTTTTGATTCTATTGCTACTATGATTATTCGAATATATTATTAAATATATAAATTAGTTTTTCTCAAAATTAGACGCATATACAGGAAAATTGCAAATAACATTTTATGTTCCAAATATTTTTGCTAACAACTTTTATTTGAAACTTTTTTCGTAACTGATTCCATTTTTGAAATAAATTGAATTTATTGTTTTGTATGTCCAGTAAACTTCCTCTCCGGTTTATCAATTTAATTCAAAATCAAATCAGCTCTTCGTATTTTCATGAAACTTATAATTACCAAGTTTCGTTAACAAATCTAACCTCGTTCATGAGATATTGCACACTCGGACACACATCCTTCCATCCATCCACCCATCCATCCATCCATCCATCCATCCACCCATCCATACACACACACATACAGAGACATCATTGAAAAAATTATCAAAATGGATTCAGTGGACCTCAAAACACGTATTTCCGCGAAAATCTGGTCAACGATTTTTTTCACGATTCCAATTCTTCCTTATACTGTGTATAAGAAAGTAAATATGAGAAAAATTTATATTGAATTGACATTAAATAATTCAATTTGCATAAGACTCAGCGTGTTATGAAAGAAATCGTAATATTTTTATTTATTTGATTAATTACTAAAAGTCAAAATGATTATTTTGTGAAAATATAAATAAATATAATAATGAGTTCAATATCAGCGATATTATAAAATAATTATTATAATTATTTATTTATTTAATTTTTTTACAAATGTTTATTGATTGATAATTATTTTATTGTACTTTTATTTGAATGAAATGATTGTAATTATAAAATTTCATAACAATAATAACATACATACGTCAATGATTTTATATATGTATAGGTTTTAATTTATAGTTATTTGTAAATACAAAAAAAATACGAAAATACTAATTTAATTTTAAAATATAGTTCAGTGACAGTAAAAATTAAAAATAATTTATATGATCTCTCTTTAATTAATACATCAGTCGTATTTGTTAAATATTCTCAACACTATATACCACCCTTGCTTCATAGTTCCCTCCATACAAGCACATAATACAGATTTTTATTTTTATTTTTAGTTAACTTTGTAGCCATTTTGAATAAATATGGCCAAGAATTCCTTAATTTTCACAAATTATTTGATTTGCAGTCATTTTAAATTAAAATAGCCATGAATTCCTTCATTTTAATAGATTTTATGAATTTTTACACAAATTAAAAAAATTTCAATGTTAAAAAATATTTTCATATTGATAGATATCTAGAATTTTGGCGAGTTTACATTTTGTTAATTTTAACAAATTACTTAATTTTCACAGGTTTTTGCAGCCATTTTAAATTAAAATAGCCATGAATCCCTTAATTTTTAGAGATTTAATAAATTTTTAACAACTTCCTAAAAATTAATGCATATATATATATATATATATATATATATATTTTTTTTTTTTTTTCATTTACAAAATTTTCCTCTTTTACGCCATTTCATTATTATTATAATTTTGTAGAAAACATTTATTAGATAATAAAGTTATTATTGTATTATTTACTATTAATATTATTATTTATAAAAATAAAGTTCGATGCTTGGCGTAATAACTTTCAAAAAAAAACATGGCGACTAGAAAAATTTTCTAGAGACACAAATATCAGAGGAGCATCTGTTTACGAAATGGTAATCTGTGCCGAGACGTTGAATTCATTTCAAATTATGAAAACAGAATTTAGGGTCTAGGAAATTTAACCGAAAACAATTCACCGAATGCAATTCACCGAATATATTTCACCGAATATAATTCACCGAATACAATTCAACGAAAAACAATTCACCGACATAGCAATTCACCGAAAGACAGTTCACCGAAATATGATTCACCGAAATGCTAATTAATTTTCCTTTAAACTTTATCCAGGCTTATGAATGGCAATAAAATGCTGGCGTATTTAAAAATAGAAAATTGATTCCTTTGTCATGTCTCACTTCATTGTTATAAAACTATATGTTTTACATTAGTAACATAAATTATTTGCTATGCCTAGTAAATACTCATGTATGTTATTCTGAACTAGATGCTCTGTCCTCATAGCACAGTCTCTGTACTTTTTATGCATCGGTGCGTCGTCTTGGCCGCACACGTACTGCTATTTGAATAAATCCTAATAACATATTGGCAGCGATGCTATTATTAGTACTATACATGCGCGAGTGCAGTAATGTCATTAGAAACTATCCCAGCTTAAACAAATTTTAGCCGATTCAATAATAATTACATGAACCCTGCAATAATTAACGATATTTAACGTAATGGATAATATTCAAAAGATTCGGAATTTACGGTAAGTATCCTTTTCTAAATGCCTGCATTTTTCTACCAGTTCTAATGCCAATGGCACACTGGTCGAGGAGCATGAATGAGCGTCGAGGAACTCATCGATGAAACAACAGAACGCACCCTGACTGATAAAATAAACAAACACGAAAAAATAGCACACAGCAAAACCAAAATGACAGCCCACGCTAACATGAAATGAGACACAATAATACGTGTGAAATGAGACACAATCGTTTCATCGAGGAACTCCTCGATGGAAATAGAGGCGCCGCCATTTTTCATCGATGACGAGTGCGTTCTGTTGTTTCATCGACGAGTTCCCCGACGCTCATTCATGCTCCTCGACCAGTGTGCCATTGCATAAGGAACATTAAAAATACTACAATTTAATTATCATTTCGATGAATATGTTTTTCGATGAATTGTATTTCGGTGAATTGTTTGTTCGGTGAATTGTTACTTCGGTGAATTGTTACTTCGGTGAATTGTTTTCGGTGAACTTTCCGGCACCCCAGAATTTATACCAAAAGAATATTTCATTTGAACTATGATTTCTGAAAGATTTTTCTTTATGTTAAAATTAGTTTGATTTAATTTTAGGGATCGAAAAAATAGAAACGAATTAAACATTTTTATGGGATCAACCAAGTTAAGTGGTAAAGGTCAAAGATATCCTATTGAGCACATGATTTGCCACTCACGCTTCGATAGAGAAACAAAATTAAACGATATCGCAATATTAGGAGTAGAAGGTAAAATCAAATTCAACAAAAATGTCAGGCCAATTACTATTATTAAGGATAAAATTCCTACTGGGACTACGTTGACACTGACTGGTTGGGGAGTCAAAACATATCCTGATACTGAAAATTTATACAACACACTTCAAATGCTCAAAGTTCGTGTGATAAGCTTGGAAGAATGCCAGAAAGAAATATCACACATAGAAAATACACAGATTTGCACCTCTGCAAGGAGTGACAAGGGCGCGTGTATTTATGATTTTGGTGGTCCACTAACATTAGACGGATTATTAGTAGGCATGGTTTCTGGGTTCAAAGAAACGCCGGATCAAGAAATAGGAAAACCGGATGTAAGCACGAAAATGTCGAAATATCAGAAATGGATTAAAGCTGCAATTAATAAATATTGTAGAACAAAAAATTGTCTTACAAAAAATTTGTATCCGGAATTTGTGTCACTCAAAAATTATAAACGTTCAAATAGCTTCAGAAAATACTCGTATTATGGATGGTAATGCCCAGTGCCGGATTTACGTGACATGGGGCCCTAGGCTGAATACATAGAATGGCCCCCTCTCTGTTGCCGTGAAAATAAAAAGTAAAATAAAACTATAAGAGTAAGATTAAAATAACATGTGTTTTATTATAAATACAATATCTGCGACGCAATTAAAACATCTTTCTTCGCACTTTTTGCTTAACGAAATCTTCAATGACCTGTATATAATTATAAGTACAATGATTAATTCTCCATTAATATTGATTAGTTTTTTCGTTCATAGTTTCTCTGTTAAATTTATTGACGTATTAGTAAAATTTAAATTTACTAAAATGTTCAAAACTAGTTTAACACCAGTGCGGGGCCCCCCGAGCTCGGGGCCCTAGGCTGGAGCCTTTTCAGCCTAATGGTAAATCCGGCACTGGTAATGCCGCAAGTGGTTTAGTTTTCATCGGACAAATTTTAATTGATGAGAATTTTATTGTTTGCTAAAAACTTCGCGATACCGAAGGGAGATTTTGTTTGTTAAAATACTAGAGTTATTTTCTTTAAAAGCAACGAAATTCGAGTGAAGAAAATTTAAATTTGGCCCGAGGAAAACTATACCTCGAGTAGTATTATTAAGATAATCTATCGAATGAAGAAATGTATTAAAATTATGACATTTGTAATCTTTGATTATAAGATAAAGAAGGTATTAGGATTGTTGATTTTTCGAATATTCGAGACTTCGAATGTTCGGATTTATTGAACCTTCGAATTTAGATTCTAACTTTCAAATTTTTGAATATTCAGCATTTTCCAATTTTCGAATTTTTTAATATTCAGAATTATTCGAATTGTGAATCTGGATCCCAACGTGAACACGGCATGTTGATATGAATTATTTTCAGAATAAACTCATTTGCAGAGTTTTGTATTAATTCATAAGTAATTATTATTAATTATTATTATTTGACGAATTAATTAAATTTAGACTTAAAATTTCGCTACACTGTCAAAAACGTTTTAATTAAGACGTTTTTGTATAATTTTTATTCTCATTTTAAAACGTTTTACTAAAAGTCCGTAGCATTTAGATGGGCGGTAAGAGAATAGATGTCTTAATTAAGACGCATAAACTTGCAGAGTTCTTTCTTTTTCGCGAATTATGCGTGAGAATGTTTGTTGATAACAGATGGCGGTAATTCAGAGACAAAAAATTCAAGAATTCAAAGCTTTCAAAAATTCAAAAATTCGTAAATTCGAAGCTTCAAAAATTCGAAAATTCGAAAATTCGTAATTTTGAAGCTTCGAAGTTTTTCTGACGAAGTTCAAAACATTCGAATGTTCGAACGTTCAGAAATTCGAACTTCGGTGGAAGTCAACGACCCTAGAAGGTACATTAAATTTTATCATAAAAACAAAATAGAAATTGCATAAATTGATTGTAGTGCAATTCGATTTTGTGTATTTGGTTAATGCTAATTACTTCGTTACCAATTTTTAATAATCAACAAAACATAATAAAGAGAATAAAATAAACAATAATTTGTTTTTTATTTTACCATCATAGTATTTGTAATTTCCGAGATAAACATTTTTTAATGTAATCTGATGCACAGATCATAATATAGGTTCTACTATAGATAAGAAACTGCCATGTTACGCACTGGGACTGTATTTTGCGCCATCTGAGTAGTGGAAGTCTAACTAAAGTCATGTATATAGGAAACCCGGTATGCGTGCTTACGCAGCTTGTAATTTTATTATTATTTCATATTTATTTAAACTATATAAAATAAATATTCGTAAACACAATATAAACATTTATTAAAATATGCTAGTGTATACAATTTATTTATAATTTGAACTGTTTCAATCGCAGTTTTATCCAATTCTTGTAAACTTGAAAATATATTATGACTTCCTCAGCTAAATATTATTTATTTTATGATCACTTACTTACCAGTAGCAGTACAGTTTTTTACACAACAATTGATATTAGTTGATGACATTATCTATATGGAATTATTTCACAAATAAAAATTTATTGGATATTTGACAGATTAAAAAATCTGAAATATATACAAATGACAACTACAGGAACAATCTAGTAACCAATGATTGCCCTTATTGTAGTTACCTAAAATGACTATTAGCGCCATTCCTTAGGTGGAAGTCTAACTAAAAACACAGTCCCATGGTTACCTACACTGAACAAGTAACCATAGAAGGGACAGTTATAACAAAAGATTGTTACGAAGTTACTGGTGACATCTCTTGTTGCCCCAAGTAATTATTATTAAAAATACCGATAATATAGGATACATATTTATCATTCTCGTGATCGTAATGACTAAAATATTTCAAAATAATTAAAATCAAAATATATTACAAAACAACAAAAACAAATAATTAGCAAAAAACTAGTTTTTTAATCATATTTAAAATATTAATTAAACACGTACTAGGATGCAATATAAATAAATATGAATAATGTATATTTTTCGCCTTCTTATGCACACTCTCATTTATCATTTCGCTACTTTCTTCAGTATCCCTATTCTTATATGTTGTTAAAATAAAAATTCATTATTACAATATAAATATTTATATATATATATATTATATGCATGGGCGTCCACACACTATTTTTCAAGGTGAGTCGAAATAGGTAAATTATATACTATACAGGGTGTTCAATTTAAGTGTGCCACCATTGCAATCTTGAGAACTATAAGAGCTACAAGTCTATAGGCGAAAAAATCAAAGTACCTCTGGTGACAGCATAAAAAAGATGAGAATGCAGAAAACCTTGCAAATGTCCTAAGAGTAGGCTTGTTTCTTTGGACTGTGATTCGTAATCAAAGTGATCAAACTTAACATGATCATGAAGAATCATGTTTCTTCGTTCGTTATTCGTTATCCCTACTATTTCATTTTGTGATCACGAAACGACAATCCCCCTACCCTTCTGAATCATACTTTTTCTATGATTCATGTTGACTGATACACATCGAAGGTTTAAAATGGCGTCTGATGATAAATTTATGTGCTCTATTTGTGGAATTAAGGGAAATTGGCTGCTTCTGGAAGAATTTTTAAATGGCTTACATGGACACTCATTTATGAAATTTTAAAATAGGTTAGTTTGTGTATTTGACATTTGCAGTTATTTTAACGTTCATACTATAGGATCGCGTCGATCGGGTTGGATTTGAATCATTATTCCTGTTCGATGTTTTCTTCAGTATCATTTTTAATCATGATTCAACGCAATCACGATCAAAGGAATCATGATTTAGAAAATCACAATCACAATCCAAAGAAACACGCCTAAGTATATGCAAAGTTTTGATTGGGTTCTAATTATTAGAGTTACAGTTTGTTACTGTATTACCCGTATATTGTTCAAAATAGTTTAATTTTAATACATAGTAATATTATTACGTATTAGTTTGTGTATATAAAAAATATACTGTGTTTTGTAAGTGTTGTAATAACCCCACTGCGAACTATAAACATTACAAGTATATGTAAACAAGATTGTTCTGTAATCCAGTGCAATAATTATAAATCAAATATTATGCATAAGTTTCCGTGGTTATATGTTTACATTTTCCTCCTAAACCAAAATTACATGAACAAGTGTCAAAACTCAAGTTTATGAGGTGGCGCATTTAAATTGCTCGTTTATACGAGGTGTGGCTATTAAATAACGAGACCGATGCTGTTTTAACATTTTATTTTGATTCCATACCTTATTTATTTATTATCACTTTTAATATACACCCCTCCTCTATCCCTACAATGCTCCATGCAAATCTTCCATTGTTCGAAACAGTGCTGGAAGTCTTCTTCCGTCAGCTCCTTCAGAACGCGTGCCGATTTCTCTTTCAAAGCTCAAATCTTGTTGCTATTAAGGCAAATTTCACATTAAGAAACAGATAGAAGTCGCACGGTGCAAGATCTGGCGAATAAGGCAGATAGTCTAACACTGGGATGCTGTACTCGGATAGAAATCTCTTGACAGACATTGCGGAATGAGCCAGCACATTGTTTTGATGGAGAAACCGTGACTTGTCCTTCCACAATTCGGGTACTTTTTTCAATAAATTATAAGTTTCAGTAGCAGTTTTGCCAAGTTTCATGTGAAATTTCACAACAATTTGTTGTTCTAATGTTGCACTTAACATTTTTTCGGCGAAACAAAAAACAACTCTAATTAGAACGAATGTACGGCTATACGGATTTGTTTACAGAAGCTAGAGTTCTGCATTCGAAAGAGAAATCTTCACGTTAAAAAACTGACAGTCGCTGGTGTTTGACGCATGCGTACTTCGTCTGTAGCAGCGTCAGTCTCGTTATTTAATAGCCACACCTCGTAAGTGACAAAAGCAACGTATATGAAAAAATCGCGACACAAAAGTAGAGAGATTTTATTTAGCAAATTGCTCAAGTAGTTATCTTAAAAAGCCACCAAATTCGAGTGAACAAAATAAAAATTTGTCCCGAGAAAACTATATCTCGATTAAAATAATTTATTGAATGAAGAAATTTATTAAAATTATGACGTTTATATTCTTTGATTTAAAGTCAAAAAAAGGTAAATGAATTTTTATCATAAAAACAAATTAGAAATAATTTCAATGTTGAATGGCAAAATTGCATGAATTGCGCTACGAATTGGTTCGCCATCTACTATATTCTCCAGATTTGGCCCCCTGCGAATTTTATCTATTTCCAAACTTGAAGAAATGGCTCGGCGGAAAGCTATTTGGCTCCAACGATGAGGTCATCGCTGAGACAAACGGCTATTTTGAAGGATTGCCAAAAATCGTATTATTTGGAAGGGATCGAAAAATTAGAAAAACGTTGGACGAAGTGTATCGAGCTAGGTACAAGGAGATTATGTTGAGAAATAAAATATGATTTGACCAAATAAATCATTTCTTGTTTCATTTTTCAGGGACTTTTCACCCTGCCCTCGTAATTTTAAACACGAATAGTAAGCAAGCACAGTTTACAAAACAGGTAAGAAATAAAGGATAAAGGGTACAGTTTTTTTTTTAGTTTTAATAGAGAAAATTCAATATAAGCAAATTTTGTTTTTATAGTTCTATATTTGCATTTGAGGTGAATTATTAAATGAATTATTTAACATTGCTGTCAAACATTCGGTTTGATATTTTTTATTAAAGTAAAATTTAAATGAAACAATGCAACTGAATGCAAGTGCAGATGGATCTTTAAATACTTTTTTTTAATTTCGTAAATAGCATCCCACGACTCCCGCCCAATGTTTTCGCGACCCCCGAGGGAGAATTTGAAAACCAATATTCTGGACCACGGGGAATATGAAATAGATAAAGGAATTCACTATTTAGACTTGCATGCTGAAGAAATGGCTAGCTTCGATGTCGGTAGCAAAGTTAAATCAATAGTTTTATTAAACGAAATTCATACTGTTACAACGGTAATTATTATTGGCTTCAAAATAGAATACTTCTATGATCCTTAAACTGTAGATTTTAAGGTAGTACTAGTGTGACGGTGGCGCCATCGGTTGTCGAGTGGCGAAACTGACGCTCAAAAAAATATAAAAATTGAATAAAATAAGTGTTTTATATCTATTATGATTTGAATTGTTAACAGGTTGTTGGTCTAGTGAATTTTCAAATACCATACCACCGTGTGGTGTTGCCATTATAAATTGGGATTCTTAATTTTTCGTTAAAAACAAGGCTTTGCATGGCTATATATCCATTACTAAACGATAAAAAACTTTCTCCTTCTGATACAATATTCATGGATAGTTCTAGAACATCATACTAATTTTTCAAATGAAACTGCAAAATTTTAGAGGTACACAAACCAAATATGTGCGATTCTGAGTGATGATCGCCATAAGCCCCGTGTATACGAATTCAACTTTACAAGCGAATATATTTGTTCACAGACGATGAATGTGTTTCATATTTTAACAGGATGCGTATGACTATCCAATATTTACGTGCGCCAAATTTCATTCAGATCTGCCAAATTTTTTTTCACGCTAGTACTACCTTAACAGAACAGCACGAATCAGTTGAAGAAAGAATTTATCAAAATGATATATTTAGATAAATGTCAAAAATAATATTCACCTTACAACAAACACATTACAAACATGTTTAAATAAGATGTGGAGTCAATTTCAAATCTAATTAAACGTATTATTCTTCTTGAACCTGCAATCTGCTGAGCGATAATAATAAAATAATATTCTACATTTTGTTATCATCTTGTAATGATAACCCTATCATGGAAACAACAAACAAGATAAATCTTTTCGGAAATAGGTACGTCATAAACGGAAATTCATTGATAAAACAAATAAAATTTTAAATGTTTTTTCTTGTTTCACACTGTAGATGAAAAATACAAGATTTCAAGTTAGTTGTGTATTGAGCTTTGTGTTTAAAATGTTATTTTATATAAGCATTGTTTGTTGTAAATGTCAAACCACAATCATATATTTTGGTAATAATCTTAAGTAAATATTTTTATCTTATCAAATATGTGTCATTAATTGGTTTAAATTGATTCAAACGAGATATACCTTCATATTTCCACATGAAATTAAGCAAGTGGCTCGCATGCACAATAAAATGAAATTTGAAATAAATGTGTACAATAAAAAATAAAGGGAAACTATTACAAGATAAATATATTAAATGGAACGATAATCTTCATTCAGGTAACTATTGTTTTTTTACACAAAATACAAACTTGATTTTTAACTGGAACCAGGTTATTTAAAAACAAAACAAATTGGTAAATTGCTCATTTGATTGCCGATTAAGGATGACTAACTTTATTTTTAACTTATTTATTAAAATATTTAGTGTTGTGTATTTTTTATTTAAAGCATTTTTTAACCAGGACGTAATTAACCATATTAAGAATGAAATTTTGGTTACACGGAACGTATGTCGAATGAAAGATTGGTGAAAGAGATGTATGTTTGTGAAATTAAGGGTGAAAGATTCTGAGTATAAATGAAGTAGGAAAAGATTCAAATTTGTTATTAAATGTTGATAAATGTAAAGTGTTAGTGTTTGAAAAGAGCGATCTGGAGACTGACTGCAATGTTTCGGTGAATGCTGTGAGATTGGGTCAAGTGAATGAGTTTTTATATTTGGGTAGTATGTGCGGGATGCAAGGTATTGGATGCTCTGGGAACCTTTGCTCGAAATGTGAATATATCCAGAGATGCTCGATTGAGTGTGTATAATGGTGTTTTAGTGCCTACATTGATGTATGGTAGTATATGTTGGGTGTGGATGAAGAAACATGAACGTCGTATAACTACTGTGGAAATGAGGTATTTGCGGGGTGTGTGTGGTTATACTAGAAGAGATCGTGTCCGGAATACATTGGTATATGATGAATGTGAAATTGAGAAAAATGTAGTTAGGAAAGTAGGTATAAGTCAGTTGAGATGGTTTGGGCATGTAGAATGTATGTCGAATGAGAGATTAGTGAAACAGGTATATGTTGGTGAAATTGAGGGTGAAAGATTACGTGGGCGACCTATGAATAAATGGATGAATATGATCGAAAGATTGTTGCGTAAACGAAAGTTTCCGAGTATGAGGAATAAACGTGCTTGTATGTAAGGAATTATTAATGTGTTAGAAGCGAAAGAGGGGTGTCGGGACAGGAACGTTTGGCGAAGATAAATTGCGGGATGAATCTAACGATTCAAGATTATGCAGAATTCTAGATTTTAGTTTCATTGTTTAGTTATTTACATGCAATTGGGTAAAATTCACTTTAAAAAACAAGCACAGGGCAACATTCTTTTCTTTTCTTATCTTTTTGATTCGTTTTCTGATCTGAAAGTGTTTAACTGGAATTATGTGGAATTCAGTTTTAAAAACAAACGCAGGGTGACACTTCATTTCTTTCTTATCTTTATGTTTCGTTTGCAGTTCTTACAATAGAGTGTCTAACTTCCAATATGTGAAATTTTCTATCAAATACAAGAGCAGGATATCGCTTTCTCCGTTTCTAATCTTTGTTGATTCGCTATCAGTTTCGTTTTAGGGGAATGAGAGTAATTTGAGATGTTTTGAGCATGTGAAAAGTATGTCAAAGGAATACTAATAAAATGTGTTTAGGAGTAATTGAAAGTTTTTTGTTTGATTAATGATTTCGAGTATGATGAGTAAATAAGCTTGTATGGAGGAAACTATGAATGTAGTTAAACCCAGAATGTAGTGTTACGAAGAGAATATTTGACGAGGACTGATTATTTAATTAATCTGATAAGTGCTACAACATTTTATGGGATATAGTGTAATGTTATGTATGCAGGTAAGAATGAGTTTGGATAATTCGTGTTCAAACTGTGGATTTGAAAACCCAGATTCGATTTCCACAGACGACAATTTTCACCACATTAAAATTATCTTGTGACTCCCCCACCACTAACATCTTTGGGACCTGTGATTTTACGGCTGGTAACCGTATTTCACGTATATAAATTTATCACTTACCGAGATCTGTTACGCAGAGTGCCATATCCAGTAATGGGTAAAAGGTGTGATGATATATTTATTTATTTTTTCTATGAAGGTGAAATTAATTTCAGAATTAATCTAATAGGTAGCAAATAATAAATATAATAGTCTGTGTTACTAGGGTCGTTGATTTCCATCGAAGTTCGAATTTCTGAACGTTCGAACATTCGAATGTTTTGAACTTCGTCAGAAAAACTTCGAAGCTTCGAACTATCTAATTTTTTGAAGATTTGAATTTACGAATTTACGAATTTACGAATTTTCGAATTTATCGAATTTTCGAATTGTCGAATTTTTTGCCACTGAATTAACGCCATCTGTCATCTCCAAACACGCTCACGCATAATTCGCGAAAAATCGGTCACGAATTAAATAATAAACTCGGCGAAATATCGTGCAAAAACTCTGCAAGATTAATTAACTCTCTTACCGGATCTAAATGCTATGGACTTTTAGTAAAACGTTTTAAAATGAGAATAAAAAGGATACAAAAACGTCTTAATTCAAACGTTTTTGACAGTTTAGCGAAATTTTAAGTCTAAATTGAATTAATTTGGCAAAAAATAATAATTAATAATAATTACTTACGAATTAATACAAAACTCAGCACATGAGTTTATTCTGAAAATAATTCATATCAACATGTCGTGTTCACGTCAGGATCCAGATTCACAATTCGAATAATTCGAAAATTTGTAAATTCGGAATATTCCAAAATTCGGAATATTCCAAAATTCGGAATATTCCAAAATTCGAAAATTCGAATCTAAATTCGAAGGTTTAATAAATCCGAACAATCGAAGTTTCGAATATTCGTAAAATCAACAACTCTATGTGTTACCCCATTTGATGAAATCGACTATTTATATATGTACTGAATTTGATAAATAATTTGAGAACATTTTTAGCGTAACAATGTCAACTTCAACAAATGGAGAAGATGCAATTGAAATCAATCTGCAAAAAACACACGAAATTCAAAAAAATAACAAACAAATAAATCGTAAAAGTGACAAGGAATTAATTTCAGTAAATAGTAAAACTACTGCCAAAGATCATGAAGACAATGCTTGTGATGAAAATAAAGAAACATCTCCTTTACTTACGACGAGAAAAAGTTTCCAGAGCACAACTTCAAGACAAGAAAATAAAAGTAAAAGTGATAATATCGTAATATCAAACGAAAATAATAATGAAGAAAATGCTATCGAGGAGAACAATGCACAAAATATATCCACTTCTGATATACCAACAAATATAAATATTGATAATACTTGTAGTAATAATACTTCCGAAGAAAATGCGTTACTTGAAATTCAGCAACAACAAATGATGCTGCAAATGATGAATATATTAGTTACTAATCAGCCAGTTATTTTAAATTTTAACCAACAACTAGAACAACAAGAAGGAAAACTCACAATGCTAGGAGATTTGGCAACGTTTTTATTTTTCATTTTATATTTGGCTGATATTTGGTCCGATATGAGTTTGGCATTTTACTTTTTTTCAGTTGGAAAATATGAATTTGGTTACACAGTTTTAATTCCTGTTTATGTGTCATCTTTAATTACTGCTATATTTGAAAGGTATGATTTGTTTGTAAGCATTTTATTTAGGTATTTTATATTGCCATTAAGGCTGGCTATCTTCGACAATCTAAAATAGACGTGTAATTTGCTATGCTCAGCTACACAATGTTGTGAAGACAACATCTGAAGTAGTGGAGTAAAGGAATTGGCCCACATTGCTAATTTTTTTTTTTACATTTTACTAACAATTGTGTTGTGGTATAATGTAATTAATACAGTTTTTTATCTCGCAACATTTATATATATATATATATATATATATATATATATCCGTATTTTGAATTGTTTATTATGCGCACAAATGGATCTTTTCATCGACAATGATGACCGATGGCGATCAATGTCGAATAAGTAGTGAACTTATTGTATCACGTGAGATATCCTGATTATCTTCACACAGATTTTGTGAAATGTAATTATATAAAAAAAATATATATCATCACGCCTTCTACCCATTATTGGGTGTGGCACTCTGCTGAAGCAGATCTCGGTAAGTGATATATTTTGCGCGTGAAGTGCGGTTACCAGTCGTCAAATGTAATTATAATAATTATAAATAATAATTTTGAAAAATAACCATTATTTTAAACTTAAAACACGAGCAATGAGCACTCGCTTATTTTAAGATCACGTAAAAACTTGTTTTTACGAATACAGCGCCATCTATCAAGAATATGAAAAAATTTCTCAGTTTAAACCTTCATATTTTTTTTTGAAGATTACGAATCTGTAATAAAAAAATAAGGTTTCTATTTAAGATATCTAAGTTTACCCCCTCTCCGACCCCCTGGGGGGTGGGGGGCGAAAAATGTTAACAAGATCGGATGGCCCCTTCAAAATGGTTGAACTTTTGTTTAAGAAAGTTTGTTGTTAAGGGCTTAATTTGCAAGATATTTGAACAAGTCAAGTTAAATGGACCACCCTGTATATACGAAAATATTTTGAATATATTATGATAAATGTAATAAAATATAAATTCACAATTGTATATTATTAAAACGCAAATCGTTAGAAATGTGGTAAAATTTCATCCTATTGGTATAACAATATATGTACAAAAACAAATATTTTGTTGCAGATATATCATCAAAATCGACGAATTTGCACATTCGAGGTTTTGATGTTTAACTAACGATATGTGCTCGTATATCCGCAAAATACCTTAAACGATAAAAAAAGGTGTATCAACTTTTTCAAATACCCTGTATAATTAATGACAATTTATACTTGTTTATGTTATCACGTCAAAATTTTCATTGTTCGGTTTTTACCGAAAACAAAACAAGAGCTCAGCTAGTACCATCAGCTAATACTTTTAATTGTTTTTTAGGGAAACTCGTAAAATAAAAAACCTGAAATATCATTTTCTTTGGGGTTTTATAGTTTTCATTTTTAACTTATCAGGAGTGTTGCTGTACTTAGAAATAACTTACATGTTATGGAGAAAGCTGAGGAAAAAATCTTATAGCAGAAAAATATTGAATTCGAAGCAACAAACTTTGAAGATATTAAAAACAGCCGAAGCCTGTTTTGAAGCATACCCTCAAATATATTTTCAAACAAGGATTTTATCTGAATCATTAGTTGCAAGCGAACACGTTACATGTAAGAAAAATATTATTGATATGTAATGTGAGTATATGTTATCGGCGAAGTGCAAAATATCGACTTATATGAGTAAAAAGTGCATTTATATGCTTACGATTTTATTTGTATAACGCGAGCGAACCAGTACAAAAATAAATGTCTGAAACTAGGAATATTTGTTGTTAAAATAGAAAATAACTACTTTCGTTTATCGAATATTCGCAGAGCTGGGCAGTAGCTAGCTACTTTTGTAGCTTAGCTACTAGCTTAGCTACATTTACCTTAGCTATAGCTGTAGCTTAGCTAATTGTGAAAAAATATAGCTGTAGCTTGTAGCTAGCTACTTTTTTTTCTATTAGCTAAAAAATAACAACTGAAGCTACTTTTTGTAGCTTAAAGCTTCTTTTTGTAACTTAAAGCTACTTTTTATAGCTTAAAGCTACTTTTTAAGCAGAAGGTCAACAAAGTACGCATGCGTACAAGCTAAACCCACACAAAATAATTATTTGTTGCCGGTTCTAACTGGCTCTAATACGCAAAAATACACAGTGGGTGCCAGATGGTATTTGCTATTTTTGATATTTATGTAAATAATAGTAAATTAACAGTCATTATAACAAAAAAAATGATCATATGACAATGGCAAATTTAATTATTTCACAATAATTTAAAAAAGTAGCTTTAAAATTTAACAGCTACTTTAACGAAAGCTTTTAGCTGTAGCTTAGCTATATTTTACAAAACATAGCTTATAGCTGTAGCTTAGCTACTTTTTTAAAGAATAGCTGTAGCTGTAGCTTAGCTACTTTTTGTAAGTAGCTTGCCCAGCTCTGAATATTCGGTCAATGGGTCCGGCAGTACGGTAGAGTGGGTAACGTTACGGCATTCGAATCCCACTTGAAGCTAAATATTACACTACGGCTCGGTGAGATCGGACCCTGTACTGTAATTGGGATTAAATTCCTGTTGTACAGAGTAGCGTAAATAAAATAAAATTTATTTATTGAAAAATAGAAGTAATCAGTTAAAAAAATATAGATTTTTCAACCTTCATTTGGCAATAAAATTGCACCCCAATGCTTTTTCCATACTGTAAATAATGGCAACGGTGCTTTTTGCAGACCGGTATACTTTAGAGGCAGAGGAGCCAAACATGTTCCTCACAATGATTTAAAAAAATTCAAGTATAATTATTGTTTTTCTTCTTTCGTAGCTATGTTAAAAAACACATTAAACAATGTAGAAAATATAATAAGACTAATATGGTAATTATAGGCAATCGTAGTCCAGTCCCCGAATCGCGCCTTATAGAATTCTATTTCGAACAATAGAACGCTGTCATCTGTCAAGTAAAAATTATTATTTTACCTATTATAACATAAAATAATTCGTGCTTTTTGTATCAGATAGTGATTAAATGATGTAAACTACATTTCTACTGAAAAATTATTTGGCGATTTGAAAATTATCGCCTGAATTCTATACGGCTACAGTAGATAAAAACGAGGTAAAACTTGCGTTTCTTTATTAGTGAGTAAGAAGTAAATAGGCGTCCTGTACTGTAATTGGAATTAAGTTCCTGTTGTGCAGAGTAACAAATAAATAAATTTTATTTTTTACAATACTCATACAGTTACTCATTATTGTCAAAATTTGGCAAAAGTGCAGTATCACTGACTAATATAAAAAAATGTAATTTTAGGTTGGTAAAATTTTGTGAATTTCAAAACTCTCTAAAAATTACTAAATAAACCAGTGCTTCGAAACTGTTATTTGAAAAACATTTTCTAGCTTCAAACCTCAAACAATGTAATCTACAATTATCAGGAAATAATAAATAATTCTTTCTAACCTAACCAAACCTTATCTCAGTTTTTGCCATTTTCATACATTTATGACATTTATACTCCTTTGCGATGACCTTCAAATCTCTGCAAAAGTTTTAGGATCACTGATAAGTAAATGTCATTATAGTGGTGGGGGAAATTTTAAAAATTGGTCAGTAATACTGCATTTTAGCCCAAAATTTAAACACAGTAATTGGAACTTTTATTGCACAGTTTTCTCCATGATTACATCATGACTATAATATTTACTTACCATCCACCGTGGACAGTAAGTAAATATTATAGAACAAGGTTCTGTTTATTTTGACAACAATTTGACAGCTGTTAATGGGGGATTCAAGTGGTAGAGCTTTTTAATATATATTTATTAAAATAAATTCTTGACCGTACATCATATTTAATACAATATAAAATCATACCATAAATTATGTCTTTATTGCTGAAATATGAAAGTTAAAGTTGAATAATTTAAAACGTTCGCACTGCCATATTGCAATGACGTAGTTGCATTAAGCCAATCACAGAGCTTTGTCTGAAACGTTTGTCGGTGCTCAAGAAGACGAAGAAGAAATAAGCATTCAGCATTCTACGATTCTACCAATGACGTATAATACTAGACGAACTATGTCGTATTCAAGTCAATGCAGTGTTGTGAAGCAGAGAGGAATGGAATAACTTGAGGGTCCGCCGGATGCGCGGCAAGGAGTGAGTACACTTTGATGTTATGCAAGTTGCTCCTTGCCGCGCACCCGCCTCAGTTATTCTATCAATTTCTGACTCACAACAAACGCCGATGTTATCCGTCTAGTTATGTTTTGTCTGAGGATTCTACTGACAACGACAAGTTACGTGTTATTTATCTCTGTCTTATCTGTCTCTCTTTAAGCTAAGATGCAACTACGTCATATTCATTTGTTTCGAAAGTTTAAATATTTTTATCATGCTTAATACAAGTTTTTTAAAAAAATAAAAAAATTGGGTATAATTATTTTATTACGTAGATTAATATATAAAAAATTCCAAAAATCTTGAAAGGCTCATTTTGAAACCTATTTTTCTTTCCCTTCTATTTATACAGGTATTGTAAGAAATAGTTTACTAACCTCGAACTGTAAGTGATTTTTTTTATCGCAAATGTTTAGGAAATCTCGACGAGCCTCGATTTCCCAAACTAGATTTTTGACCTAAAAACTGTCACTTCTAGTTTATTGTACCTAATATACTATTTATATGAAATGTATATAGTTAAATCAAAATTTGGGATATAAAATAACTTAGGCTCGAGAAACAATAAGGAGACTGGGTTTACTCGTTTATCATAAATTATATGTTCGCATTTCGACTCTCGCGCAGGTTTACAGCGCATCGTTTTCTGCCCTGTTGTAGGCATTGCAGACCCGACGCGCTATAATGTTGAATTTTAAGATATAAACATAAATTAAAACAATTATTCTGTTAATAAATCACTTCATATTTTTCTCGTATAGTACTGTTATCTCCTTTTTCTTTTATTTTTATTTGATATATATTTAGGAGTTATTTCGGCTGCAATGGCCACTAATACCCCGATACAGTGTTCTTCATAGTATATATAGTTAGAGAGCTAGGGTGCAAAATGATGTCTCATTTATTCCAGTGACAGAAATGGATTGTTTAATAGATTATGTCATGATAAACTTGAAAACAAGAAAATTAGATTTGGGAACGGGTGGCGTCTATAGATGGCGCCGATGTGATTGCGCCGATTTTAAGGGTGGTTGTTGATCCCTGCACCAGTCCACTTTCAGAACTTCTGTCACCAATGAGCAATCAGCAATAATGTCTGTCAATAATTTTTTTGTCATGTTTTCGCCGTGAACAAGTAGTAATATGTCACACGACACCATAATAATTGCTTACTTTGACCAGTTTTGTCGTACATGCGTCACCGGCCAAAACTTCTGTTTACCATTTTTATTACTTAATTATACCAAAGTAAATTAAATAAATAAATAAATATATCATCACGCCTTCTACCCATTACTGGGTGTGGCACTCGTCCGAAGCAGATATCGGTAAGTGATATATTTTGCGCGTGAAGTGCGGTTACCAGTCATCAAATCACGGCATCCAAAGTTGTTAGTGGTGGAGGAGCCACAGGGGTAGTTTTTGAAATTATGAAAATTGTTTGTAGCCTGTGGGAATCGAATCAGGGTTCTTAGGATCCACAGGCCGACTTCATACCACTGAGCTAGCCACCCGTATACCAAAGTCTATAATTTAAACTGAAAATTAGCCTGTAAAAAGTATTAACTACCCTTAAAATCTGCGCATTCACATCGACGCCATCTATAGGTTCCACCCGTTCCCAAATCTAATTTTCTTTTTTCATGTTTATCATGACATAATCTATTAAAAACTCCATTTATGTCACTGGAATAAAAAAGACATTATTTTGCACCCTAGCTCTCTAACTAATAGATGGGTATTATAAAATTGTGGATTATTTTCTTTATTTCTAAAGAGCCACATGCGGCTCGGGAGCCACAGTTTGCCGATCCCTGGTTTAGTGTGTCGCTCGAGTTCTCAAGCAACAAAACTAATGCCGGCGCTGATCAAATTTATAAAAATAATAAGTAAGTTAATTAATCTTAAATTTTTCAATTGATAGAAACCACGAATACAGATAGTTATAGATGGAATATTTTTCGTTTTTATTTTAAACAATTTATTGAAAAACCAAAGATTACTAAAAATAATAAAATTCTTGCTTACTTTGTGTAGGATCAGCTCTCGGCCGCCTCCCATATTACCCACTGTTAACATCCTAGGAAGCCCACACAGTTTATTCAATATCACTTATATTAACGTTTCTCTTAAACACAACGTTTAAATAGCAAATACACAAACAATATCACGCAATTTAAATAATTTTACACATTAAAATATCCACTAAAATGTTTATGAAACATAGGAATCATTGCTTTCACTGCAAACAATCGCACTACACTAGATCAGCTCAACTCAGCGCGAACGATGCAAATAATTAGTGAGCTATGTTGTAACTCGTTTGTTAACGTTAAAAAACATTAAAAAATATATTAAATATAATGTTGTACAGATTTCTCAGCTGTAGTTTAATTTTCGACAATAAACGAATGAATCCGATTTGCGTTGCATTAGTATGACAGTGTTTTACGTGAATATTAACATAGGCGCTGTGGGTGCATCAAATTTTATTAGTGCAAATATTGAATGTTTTTAATACCGTATATAAATAAAAAGGAAAAAATAAATAGATAAATTTGATTTTGCCAATAAATTTAAATGGTACAAATTACAAAATAAAATATACTCGTATTTATTTATATATTTATGCTATTCTGTACAACAGGAACAGGAAGATAGTACTAGTGTGACGGTGGCGTCATCGGTTGTCGAGTAGCGAAACTGACGCTCAAAAAAATATAAAAATTGAATAAAATAAGTGTTTTATACCTATTATGATTTGAATATCATGAATTGTTAACAGGTTGTTGGTCTGGTGAATTTTCAAATACCATACTATCGGGTGGTGTTGCCATTATAAATTGGGATTCTTGATTTTTCGTTAAAAACAAGGCTTTGCATGGCTATATATCCATAACTAAACGATAAAAAACGTTCTCCTTCTGATACAATATATATGGATAGTTCTAGAACATCATACTAGTTTTTCAAATTAAACTGCAAAATTTTAGATGTACACAAACCAAATATGTGTGATTCTGAGTGATGATCGCCATAAGCCCCGTGTATAAGAACTCAACTTTACAAGCGAATATATTTGTTCACAGACGATGAATGTGTTTCATATTTTAACAGGATGCGTATGACTATCCAATGCTTACGTGCGCCAAATTTCATTCAGATCTGCAAAAATCCCAATTACAGTACAGGGTCCGAACTCACCGGGCCGCAGTGTTCTAGTTTACATATTTTTTTAATAAAATAAATAAATAAATATATCATCACGCCTTTTACCCATTACTGGATGTGGCACTCTGCCAAAGCAGATCTCGGTAAGTGATACATTTATGCGCATGAAGTGCGGTTACCAGTCGTCAAATTACCACCCCTAAAAATGTTAGTAATAGGGGAGCCAAAGGAGTAATTTTTAATGTGCATAAAATATTTGTTAACAGTGGGAATTGAACCAGGGTTCTCAGGATCCACAAGCCGAATCGATACCACTGAGCCACCTACCCCATATTTTTTTAGTTTGAGTGGGATTTGAACTCGGGATTTCCGGATTCGAATGCTGTAACGCTAACTACATCACCGTACTGATGTGCAAATTATACCATAAACATAAATAACACTTTTAGAATAACACCCACCCACGTAATCTACGTTCCTGATAAACTTTAATTCAAATTTATAGTTTCAGAGATATAACTATACAAAATTAGATCCATCTCCTATTGCATTTGGAATTTTGTAAATTTGACATTCTGCAATTTGATTGATTTCGCACGTTTCCGGTAACACATAAAGGGGTCAAGTTGCTTTGTATGATTAGTATAATAAATAAGTATTAATTTTTAGGGCTGCAATACGTTTCCATAGCAACATCAACATTTGGACTTATCTTTTCAATTGCAGGATTTTTAATTACAGTCACACAAAATTATCCTAATTTCAAAGTGTTTGGAAAAATAATAAAATACTTATGGTTGTTCTTTGATACAGGTAAGGCTAAAAAACATTTGATAGAACGCAATATATATATATATATACCGAGTGTCTGTCTTAAAAGTATACATAGGAGATTAACATGGGAAATCAGTTTTTTGCTTGATGTTGCTCGGTGTTTTATCGGATAGCAAATATCAATCGAAAGATATCATTTAATAGTCATTGGACGGTGTAAATTAATTTAGTAAATTCACCAATTTATTCAATTTTTATCGAAAATAAATATCGGTACCTATTACTGTTTTGTTTTGACGTTAAATAAATTGCTTAAATCCAAACAAAACAGTCATGGATAACGATATTTATTTTTGATAAAAATGGAATAAATAGGTGAATTTTCAAAATAAAAATTAATTTACGGGGTCAAATTACTATTAAATTGAAATGTATTTTACATCATTGGATTCAGAAAAATGATATCTTTAGATTGATACTGCAATTTTTATTGTCGGGTAAAACACCCAGCAACAGAATGCAAAAAACTGATTTCCATGTTAATCTCCTATGTACACCGTTAAGACAGATACCCGGTATATATATATATATATATATATATATATATATATATATATATATATATATATATATATATATATATATATATATATATATATACAGGATGGTGAACGCAACTCTCGAACATAGGGATTTAACATGTAAAATCACAATTTTGTAATTTTCTGCTTCCCTAATTATTTTAAACAAAAAAGCTTGGAATAAAAGTTTTAGGTCATAAAATTCTGCATCTAAGCCAATAAACAAAATGAACTTTACATGCTTCGTAACGGCACAAATTAGATCTGAATATGACAAAAATAGCCTCAAAACTATCGATAGCCATGGAACTAAAACAAAATTAAACAAATGTTTGTCGTTTTATCTGTCAAAATAAATGACATAATAAATAAAGAAATTATTTTGACTGATTATACGTCAAACATTTTGTTTCAATTCCATGGCTATCGATAGTTTTGAGGCTATTTTTGTCATTTTAAGATCTAATTTGTGCCGTTACGAAGCATGAATTTGTTTATTGGCTTAGATGTAGAATTTTATGACCTAAAACTTTTATTCAAAGCTTTTTTGTTTAAAATAATTAGGGAAGCAGGAAATTACATAATTGTGATTTTACATCCTGTATATATATATATATATATATATATATCCGGTTATTGCATATTTTTTTAAAATTTTGTTTATAAAAGACGCAAAATAGAAATATAAAACATTTTATTGCGCTTGTTTTTTAGAAAACTCTTTAATGAACTTTTTTTTATTGCAGTTTTGTTCCTAGCATTATCCTTGACAATAATAATGCCCGCAGTGCCATTTTTGGGATATTACAACATCATATTATTCATCATTATCTTATTTATCGTATATCCTTTTTACAATTCATATCTATATATGGAAATAACTGCTGCTCACAATTTATTAAATTTACAAAAGAATATTTTAATGATATTTTTAAGTACTTCTACTTATTTTCCTTTCGAACTGAAATGTTTTAATAATTGGAAACCAATATTAGCGAGAATTGTTCTTACTATTGGCGTAATACTAACAACGATTCGTTGGTACTTTTATCGAAATGAAATATGTATGTATCTACCTTTCACTTTCGATTTTATTAATTATGTTAGTATTCTATGTTTTGTTCTTGGTTTATTTATCATAATTTTAGTTATAATTCAAATAATTCGAGTACCAAGAATCAGAAGTGAATATAATGTTTTACATTATATTTTATTTTTTAGTCATTAGGAATAAAATTAGTAGGTATAAAGGTAGATCTCTCTAACCCGAGGCGTCATAATATTGTTCACAAAAAAGTTATAGCGCTGAAGATCTATGATGTTACTTAAATTTTATAAGTTTTCTTATTTTGTTATTTTTAAATACTAGAAACGTATCAAATAAATTTATTAATAAATAAATTATTTTTCCGTTAATCGTTTATTAATGAGTTTCATTAGTGTATACAAAATAATACATTAATGACCCCTATTGATGCATGATTTTTTTGTTAATAAACATTTTTTTGGATGCGTTCAACATACGTAATATAGCCTAGTTTGGTTAATGCTAAGTTGAAGCAAAATGCTAAGTTTATACGTATATTGCAGAGACACATACTGGTGAGTGAAATTCATGTACGCAACTACAGGGTGATCAAAAGGAATAGTTATAGTTCGCAATACAATTCCAGAGATCTTTTTATTCCACAGTTGGCAGAACGTCAGATAAAGGCGGAAATACTATTTGACATTTCTAATAAATACAAACAGGTTATGTCAGGAGTCTGACAGCTAATAGAATTTTGACTTTTTAAGTAATAGAAATACTTTAGAAATAAATGTAATAATAAATGTACTCAAATTTCAATTTTAAATGTTACTGTCAACAACAGGAAATGAATTTATGTATCAGGCTTACCAATTTCAAGTAGTTTTTTTTATTGCCAACTGTAACAATTCCTTTTGATCACCCTGTAGAATAACGCGCTAGAATAAATGCTTGCATAATAGTATATTCCGTAAATAAGAAATAGTAACCAAAATTCTGATTAAATAAATAAAAGTAAAACGAATATTTGACACCAATATTAATTTTATCATTTGATGTGTTACTTTGCTTTGCTTTCATTTATTTAATCAAGATTCTACTATTTATTATTTAATTTAAAGCGATTTATTCGAAGAAAAATTGATTTCATTTATATTTATATCATAAAATACAACATTTTCGAGTGGCGTGTCTGCAGTTCCTACAACAGGACAGAACACGAAATTCACTAAGAGTAAATTAAAAATAAATAAATAAATATATCATCACGCCTTCTACCCATTACTGGGCGTGGCACTCTGCTAAAGCAGATCTCGGTAAGTCATATATTTTGCGCGTGAAGTGCGGTTACCAGTCGTCAAATCACGGCCCCCAAACATGTTAGTGGTGGAGGAGCCACAGGGATAGCTTTTTCAAATTATGAAAATTTGTCGCCTGTGGGAATCGAACCAGGGACCTCAGGATCCACAGGCCGACTTCGTACCACTGAGTAAAGTAGAAGCTAAAAAACAGATAAAAACTTGAAGTCGTGTCTAAAATTAAAATCTGCAAGCTGTATACCGAAAATTTTTTGTTTTTTTTTCGTACATATTGACATTTCTCAAAACCTTTTTTTTTTGGTGGCTTCTTTGGCGGACCAACTACTTAGGTCATATGCCGCCATTACGCCCTGATCTGCGTTTTAGGTATTAGGGTCAACAGCAACGCGGGTTTTCTCTGGACGGCCACCCATCCAAGTACTACCCGCGCGCAAAGTTACTTAACTCGCGTTATTGCTTAGATCAGTTCCAACGAGTGCAGCCATGGCCGTTGACAATGTTTTATTTATTGTCACATTTGTACGTTTTAACCAATCCTGTCATTATTATAGGGAGAATAAAGCTCTCGTGATAATTCTCGCTGGAATAATCTCTGCAGGTTCTTTTGTTTGTGGCAAATGATAGGTAGTTGTCAAAGAATTATTTAAAACTGTCAACGCGCCAAATAAAATGTATAAAAAAAATTGATTTAGTTCCGTTTCCGACACAAAATAAACCAAAAAATTTGGAAACAACTTCCAAGAATACATTAATAAGTACCTAATCAATCGACATGAACTCAGTTCAAAATCTTTTAAGTTGGATGAATCGACCTCAACAGCTAAGTCAAAAAATGATCTAATTAAATATAACTCGAGAGTTCCATAAATTCAAAAATAATTCTCCAGATTCTTTCTCAAATTTATTGCCCCTTGGGCTCTCGTGACTATTGCCTGGCAACAAGTGTTCGAAAATCGATCAAATAATTTTCAATTTATTCTCATCTTGTTATATTATTACTTTTCTTGTTTCTTTATTATTTATAAAAGGTATAAGTAATTATATAATATCATGTTTCATTAAATTAACCTTATTTATAAAAATATATTTATGGCTCTTGAAAAAATTTAAATGATTGTGAGGGACATGTTTGACTCTTCTACCTCTAAAGTTTGCAGATGCTTGGTTTAGTATGTTTCTCGAGCTCTCAAATAACAGAACTGATACTGGCCCTGACTCGAAAGCTGCTTAAAATACGTTATTAATATTTAATTAAGAGAATACAAACTAAATGGCCAATAATAAATTTCAAAACCATATACAAAACGCCTAATCGCAAAATTTCGATGAACAGAAATGCAAAGACGATGTTAGGGTTGCCTAGCTGACCTTGCATAAAACAAGTATTTGCGAAGATTAGATTAATGGCAACACTGATCAACAAATGAATTTGAACGTTGACAAATGAATAAACAAAACAAATAACATAAGATATTTGTATACTAAAAGAAATGCACTACAAGAATTAACACAAATACATGGTAGGAGAATCGGAACTAACAAAATTTATTATTGACTCAACGAAATAAATAATTACTGAATTGCAAACTAGTGAATTTTCATTTTTTCCTTCTGAAATTTATTAATTAATGGTTAAGACAATGATGAAGATAATTAAAACTGAATATTATAAAGTCAGGAAATGGACAATGAAGCCAATTATAGCTGTATTCCATTTGCCACTTGGTTCACTTAAATCGGTTCAGATAAATTCGACACATGACAAAATTAACTGAATTAAGCAGACTGATGCACTTATTAGGGTGAATTACTTCAAAGTAAATTTGAATCTATAATTCTGGTACTGGAAATAAAGTCAGCAAAATAATCCAGCGAAATAAATAAGAGATCTGGTACAGTAAATGTAAGTTAGATCAGACCCAAACGGCAAACGTAATACGCCTTATGTAACACAAATTGCTCAGTATAGCAATTGCTAGGATCCCTGATCAACAATCGTTACTAAAATTCTTAACAAAAGGTCGTGTTAGCAATTGATATACTTAATCATTTTTGTTACAGAATAGATATTATTAGCTCAAAATGACCGTGATACTCTCTATACAATATATTTTTGAAATTCAAAATTTATATTCTCATAAAGCATTCAAAACCGCGGGTTGACACGTGACCAAGGTGAAATTCGTAAAAATAAAAACAGCTCTTCGTAGAATAGATATCAGAATATAGAGCTCGACAAACGAAACTAAAACCGTGGCTGGAATGCGCTTTAAATCCATCCATTCAGTATAACTCTACTTTGGCGGAAAAGTGAAATATACAGTCTCAATTAAAACACTTGGCCGTCGTACCACGCACGATATACGCATTTCTGCAAATTTATTGATGATACAATTTATTTATTATTAATGCATCATAATTATTATTCTTTTACCTGCTATTTTTATAAATAAATAAATATATCATCACGCCTTCTACCCATTACTGGGTGTGGCACTCTGCTGCAGCAGATCTCGGTAAGTGATATATTTTGCGCGTGAAGTGCGGTTACCAGTCGTCAAATCACGGCCCCCAAACATGTTAGTGGTGGAGGAGCCACAGGGATAGCTTTTTCAAATTATGAAAATTTGTCGCCTGTGGGAATCGAACCAGGGACCTCAGGATCCACAGGCCGACTTCATACCACTGAGCTAGCCATCCCATCTATTTTTATAAATGTAAATAATTACATACCGTCTTATTATTGTATAAATTCAAATAAACTGCCATTTTTGTAAATACAACTTTTGACACTGAATATACCGTCGATAGTAGTGACCTTCGAAGACACTCCTCTCAGGGTTTTACTTTGGTTTGTCGAGCTCTAGAGAGCTAAGTGTGGCAATCTTTTGAACTAAACAAATGTGGCGCAAAGAATATTTGAATTCGAATGAAACAAACTGTTTGATATCATCAAATTGGGAAAAGAGAACATATCGGTTAAAAAGCGGGACATTTTGAGAGTATACGAACAGTGGGAGTGTCCACTAGAAGCGAAATATCTGCTCAATTATATTTAATTACAGGATATGAGAATGTAGATATGGTTATGTTGCAGCAACTCATATATGTGACTCACACAATAAAGTAGTGATGAGTGAAGAAGTGATTTGCATTTTACGTCAATGTGAGAAATTTATTTAAATATAAAATACGTCAATGTGATTCACAAATTACATGTCACCGTGAATTATGTTCTATATATTTATATAGGTATATTTTAAAAAGATGTGATTTTGAACACTACCAGAAATAAAATATATAAGTTTTAATTCACTTAAGTCAGTTTTTCTTAACAAATACAAATTTGTATGATCATTTATTTTGTAAACACATTTGATAAATAAAAAATTTTAAGGTCAAAGTTATATCTTTCAATTTTGGCGGAAAGATAGCGCTAAACGAATAGTTAGAACATTTCATGCGACAACAAAATATTTGGCGCGTAATTTAAATGTGTTAGATAGCGTAGATAAATTAATAATTAAATTAAATTGGATCATTGCAAGCAGAATAAATAGTAAATTTATTAAATAGTTTTTTTTTACATATTGATCACAAAAGTTTCAACTATTTAAATAATCGTGTAAGAAAGAAAAAAAATAGTAAAAAAAGTAAGTACTACAATTTTATTGATTTATTATAACTTTTTCCGGTATCTGTCAAAAAATCATGGTATTTTTATTTCACTATGAATAAGAGAAGTTTATGTATTTTTTTCATTGATATTTCAAAATTAAAATGCTTTAACTTTTAAAAAAATATATATTTATTACACGTTTTGACGTTCCCTTGATTAAAACACATTAATAGTACCAAATTTCTATTTTTTTTTTAGATTTACTTAAATAAATCAATTATTGTATTATTATTTTGCAACAGTTGTAGAAAAAATGGTGTTAATATATATATATATATATATATATATATATATATATATATATATATATATATATATATATATATATATATATATCTATAAGTATATATAGAATGTTCAATTTAGTTGTGCCACAATTGCTAACTTGAGAACTGTAAGAGCTACAAGGTTGGTTAAATTAGCAAAAAACCACCATTTTATAAGTGTATTACAAAAATACGAAGTGCAACTTTCTTATTTCAAATGCAAACATTTCAACACATATACTATTTCCTGGTTTCAAATGGAAAATATTTTTATTTTTCAAAATATACTTCTGCTAAATACAGCATACATAATATATATCTGACAAATAAGAAAATAATTTCATATATTTTTAGGATGCAACAATGATTAGTTTAACACAAGATGACGTCACGGAAAATAAACAAAATAACGAAGATACAATTGTGGAGCATATTAAAAGTGACAATAAAATAAATACAACAAATGTAAAATCTACACTAGAAAATCATAAAAATATTATGGAAACATCGCATACAATAGTAGCAGAAAGAAATAAGCAAATTACTATATTAAATCAAGAAAATTCATTGAATGTAAGTGGAAAAATAATCCCTGCTAGTGATAATAATGCAGATTCAACAAATATTGAAATATCAAATATAGAAAATTCAGCAGAAGAGAATCATCAGAAAAATATTTTCAATTCTGAAATAACATCAAACAAAATCAGCCCATTTAACAATATTACCAAAGAAAATTTATTGCTTCCTATTGACTCTCAGAAACTAAAAAATAGGACGCAATTAAATCAGTCAACTAGTACTACGTGTAGTAATACGTTAAAAGAAGAGCATTCATTAATTGAAGACAGAAATACTAAAAGTGTTAATAATGCATGTTTATTAAATACTGAAATATCAAATGAAAATAATACTCGAAAAAATGCAGCAGGCGAGAATCCTCAAAGACATATTTCGAATTCTAAAATAACACCAAATAATGATTCTATTAATGCTAGCGAAAAAAATACTTTACTTACTTTTGACTCCGAAGAAAAAGAAAATGCAGCGGAATTAAACCAGCCTACTAGTTCATATTTGACTTGCGAACAAGAAAAAGGAAAACTTGAAACTTTTGAAGATTTGGCAACGTTCTTGTTTTTCCTTATTTATTTGGCTGATATTTTAACAGATATGAGTTTAGCAATTCAATTCTTTTCGGTTGGAAAAACTGATTATGGTTATAGAGTTTTATACGTTATTTATGTATCTTCATGGATTAGTACTTTAATTGAAAGGTATGTATTTATTTCGTGTTTTGTTTTCATAATAGCACACCTCTATTAATTTTCGTAAAAACCGCAAATAATGACAATGCAGTGTGATTGAACTAAAAATGTTTTCTGTTTTTTACTTTGTTGTAAAGTTCCTACTAAGAGAAAAAACAAATAATAAAATTTATTAATCAATTGTGACTTATCTTGATGACAGAGATAGCATTAATATTAAGAGAGAAAGCATAATAATGAGAAAGGAGGCTTTCTTTTTTGAGAAAGATGGCTAAACGTTGATAAGAGCGCGATATATCTCACGGAACTAAATTCACACTTGTCAATAATTGTTTTTGCCGGCTTTAACTTATATTATACGAAATTTGTGAAGAACTATATTATATTAATCACGTTCTAAGTGTTAATATTCAATAAAAATAATTATTACTGGACAAAATTTAAGACGTAAACTTTTATGTACATTTTATAGGTTCAATTAAAATGAACCAATTTGATGTACTATGTTACTGTGCTATTTTAATATATATTGTTTTAATTATTGTTGTAATTAAATATTGTTTTGTTCCAAATTGCCATCTCGGTACACCTGCGCATTGCCTCACAATGTGAAGTTGCAGTTTAATTGAGCCACCTACGTCACAAGAATATCAATGGCGATCGTTTTGAATAACTCGCATTTTGATTAAATATTTTTGATATTAATACGTTACTTTTGATCATTTTTTTTAGAATTATTGTAACAAATTTACAAATAAAATTGATATATTACTTTTAACGCCGTACTTTGAGTTTACAATTGTTGTCATCAAATGAAGTTCAAAAACTTACATTTTTTATCGATCGAGAAAATGGTACATTACTGACCATATTGAAATACGAGGCACTTCGTGCCGAGTATTTTATAGCTCCGAGTCAAATACAGATATTTTCTGAAATCTTTGGTTATAATAAAAATTAATTTTAAATTCAATAATTAAAACTGATTTAATATTTAAATATTTCCGTGAGGAAAATCCACGCCGCATTTTAGGCGCGAAAATAGTACTTTCACTCCGGTTTCAGAAAAATGTTATTTTTACAAATCTTTCTACGCAATTTTTTAAAATTAAATGTATAAAAATACAAAATAATAAATTATTTGGATATTGGATGTACAGGCTGATCAAAAGGAATTGTTATAGTTGGCAATACAATTCCAGAGATCTTTTTATTCCACAGTTGGCACAACGTCAGATAAAGGCGGAAATGCTATTTGACATGTCTAATAAATACAAATAGGTTATGTCAGGAGTCTGACAGCTAATAGAATTTTGACTTTTTAAGTAATAGAAATACTTTAGAAATAAATGTAATAATAAATGTACTCAAATTTAAATTTTAAATGTCACTGTCAACAACAGGAAATGAATTTATGTATCAGGCTTACAAATTTCAAGTAGTTTTTTTTATTGCCAACTGCAACAATTCCTTTTGATCACTCTGTATTTATCAGAGCGAATATTTTACCTTAATGTGATTAATTAAAGAATAAATTGAGGTGTGTTATATATTTTAAAAAATATGTATTGATATTGAAATATAATTTCTTTTATTTACTTTTAGGATACCTAAAAAAATTAACTTCAAATATATAATTCTAGCTATTATATATTTTATTTTCAACTTAGCAGGTGTAATATTATATATGGAAATAGTACGACTATTGCTAAGAAGACTGAGGAAAAAGACTTATAATAAAAACTTATTAAATTCGAAGCAACAAACCTTGAAGAGATTGAAAACAGCCGAGGCCATTTTCGAAGCGTTCCCTCAACTAGCAATTCAAAGTGGGATTATATCTGAGTTACATATGGCAAACGAACACATTACATGTATGTAGCAAACTATTCTACAGCTATAGCTAGACTAAGCTCGATTGATTCGAAAAGAATCATTAGTTAAACTGTATAAATAAATAAATAAACATATCGTCACGTCTTTTACCCATTACTGAGTGTGGCACTCTGCCGAAACAGATCTTGGTAAGTGATATATTTATACCCGTGAAGTGCGGTCACCAGCCGTCAAATCACGGCCTCCAAAGATGATAGTGGTGGGGGAGACACAGGTGTAATTTTAAATTGGTGAAAATGGTTTGTCAGCTGTGGGTTCGAACCAGGGTTCTTTGGATCCACAGACCGACTTAATACCACTATGCCATTACCTCATAATGCATAATTATATTTATCAATACATCAGGAAAAAATAAATGGCAGATACAATATGATAAACTGATTTTGGATTATATATATATATATATATATATATATATATATATATATATATATATATATATATATATATATATATATACATATATATATATATATATATATATATATATATATATATATATATATATATATGTATATATATTCTTTGTATAATACATACATACATACATACATAACATCACGCTATATTCCATCAAATGCAGTAGTACGAACCCTAGAAATATTCACAGCGCATCCACTCATCAAATTTATCAACGAATCAGTCTTCGTCCAATATTCCTATCCTAACACATGATCCTCGCATCAAACACATTCATAGTTATCACCATTCAAGCTCATTTATTCTTCACACTCAGAATCTTTCATCATGTAACAAGCCTTTAATCACATTCATCCATTCGGTCCTATACATCTCTTTCATTAATCTTTCACTTACGTCCACGTATCTAATAACAAATCTAAAAAGATAAGAAAGGAAAAATACATTGACCTGGGCTTATTTTTTAAAGTGATTTTCACACATTTGCAGTAAAATTATGATTTGATTTATCTATTATTCATATTTTTAGTGCCATTAGTTTGCTATATTAATAATTAAATTATAATTGTGAACCATATAAGTAGTCATTTCTTTGATATTATATAATGAACAAATTAACTATTAATAGTGTTTCAAATTAGAATTTAATTATAAATTAAATTATTTATATATATGGGCCATTCTCTGGGAAACGAACATCCCATCTTCTACAAAATTTGAAGCGTCAAATAAATTTTTGAACGGCTTGGAAAAATCGGAAAAAGTATGAAGTCTTCAACTATGAGTGGCGAAACTGATAATTTTCATGATTTTGGAGTGTTTTGGCCACTTTTCTGGCAACAGATTTAAGAAACAAGGTTTTAAAGTTGAAAAAATAGCTTGAGTTTGGTTTATTTTACATTTTGACGGCAGCATCTCGTTTCTTATTGAAAAACTGAAATATTTTGTCTCATGTCTATTTATCTAAAAAGTTACCCTTCTTTTGCAAAAGTGGGGCGAAACAATAAATAATATTTGAACTTTACCAAATTTTTACTCAAAAACAAGGCATCGTACGAAATAAATTCTGTAACAAAAAATTATTAGAATGCATACTAGAGTACGTGTGATTTTTTTCAGAATTTTTTTATACAAATTTTTGTTCTTTTGGACTGCAGAATTTTGGAATTCTAAAATATCATTATTTTTTTAACTCGAAAAGGATCCAATTTCGAGAAAAAATTCAAAGAATAGAAATTGTTTAGAATTTACCAAGGAATACGTGTATTTTTTTTTAGAATTTTCTCTCATTTCAAATTTTCCATAAACTTCTAAAAATTTTGGAATAAAATTGCACGTATTCTTTTATGAATCCCAATAATTTTTTGTTATATAAAACTTTTTCGTAGGATGCCTTGTTTTATAGTAAAAAACTCAGATATACATAAATTTCTAAAAACATTTTTTTACGTAACATAAATACAACAAATAGACAAAAGAATAATTAAATTTGTGAATTAAATTACTAGGATAATCTTCGAATAACTCTTCCATAAATTGACACCATTTCTTCAATAAATTTCTATTTAGCAGTTTGATCGTTTTTATTTTCTAATATTTGGTATCTGTGTATACTTAATAAACTTAGATTACTCAATCGTTACGATAGGGAACATGTCGCTAGCTGGCCATAAGAATACTGCTGAAAATTTAGTTTCAGCTTGAATTTATTATCTTTAAACTCATAATTTAATTTTTATTTTATTTATATATACATATACAGGCTGGTGACCGCGACTTCCGAACATGGGACTTTAACATGTAAAATCATATTGTTTTAATTTTCTGCTTCTCTAATTATTTAAAACAAAAAAGCTTCAAATAAAAGTTTTAGGGCATCAAATTCAAAATTAATTTTACATGCTTTGTATCGGCAAAAATTAGATCTGAAAATGACTAGAATGGGCCTTTCAAGACTTTTTTGAATTTTTTATATACTAATCTACGTAATAAAATAATTATACCCAATTTTTTTTTTGTATTAAGCATGATAAAAATATTTAAACTTTCGAAACAAACGAATATGACGTAGTTGCATCTTCGCTTAAAGAGAGACAGATAAGACAGATAAATAACACGTAACGTGTGTCGTTGTCATAGAATCCTCAGACAAAACATAACTAGACGGATAACAACGGCGTTTGTTGTAAAGCAGAAAGGTATGGAATAACTGGTTGGTGAGGCGGGTGCGCGGCAAGAAGCAACTTGTATAACATCAAAGTGTACTCAATCCTTGCCGCGCACCCGGCGGACCCAAAAGTTATTCCATCCCTTTCTGCTCCACAACACTGCATTGACTTGAATACGGCATAATTCGTTTAGTATTATACGTCATTGGTAGAATCGTAAAATGCTGAATGCTTATTTCTTCTTCGTCTTCCTCTCAGTAAAATTGAGCACCGACAAACGTTTCAGATAAAGTTCTGTGATTGGCTTAATGCAAATACGTAATTGCAATATGGCAGTGCGAAATACAAATGAGCGATTTGAATTATTCAACTTTAACTTTCATATTTCAGCAATAAAGATATCATTTATGGTATGATTTTATATTGTATTAAATATGATGTACGGTCAAGAATTTATTTTAATAAATATATATTAAAAAGCTCTACCACTTGAATCCCCCATTGTTTCAAAACTATCGATAGCTATGAAATAAAACAAAATTAAACAAAATAAATGAAATAATAAATAAAAATTTTATTTTGACAGACAAAACGTCAAACATTTGTTTAATATTGTTTCAGTATCATGGCTGTCGATATTTTTGAGGCAATTTTCATCATTTTCAATTTTAATTTGTGTCGTTACAAAGTATAAAAAATTAATTTTGTTTATTGGTTCAGATGCAGAATTTCATGCACTAAATCTTTTATTTCAAGCTTTTCTGCTTAAAATATTTAGGGAAGTAGAAAATTACAAAAATATAGTTTTACATGTTAAAGTCCCATGTTCGAGAGTCATGGTTACCACTCTAGTTAATATCCAGGGGGGTGGGGCTCCTTGCCACCCCCTGCGGACGTCCATGGATATGATGTGATAGTTCTTGGCTACTTTTATTTATGACGTATATAAACTGATTCAGCAAATAGCCCATATGTAAATAAATATTAATTTGCTTTTTTCTAGGGTTACAGTACACTTCTATAGTGACGTCCGGATTGGGAATTATTGTTTCTATAGCAATATATTTAGGTACTTGTGCACAAAATATTCCTAACATAAGTGTATTTGGAAAAATAATTAGATGGGTCTGGTTGATTTTTGACGCAGGTAAAAATACAAATATTTGCTTATTTTGAAAATTAATCACATATTTTTTTTCAGTTTTGTGTTTGACATGGCTTCTTACAACTGTTATTATTACGGCAGCGTTTCATGTATATTTACACTTCATAATTCCTGTTATTATAAATATTACATATTATCTTCTTCTTGCATACTTATATAATGATTTCCTTGGTTCTTCTTCTTTCGAAATATATTATGTGAAATATATATTGAGTTTTTTATTCGGTTATTCTACTTATTATACTTTTGAACTTCAGTGTTTACATCGTCAAAAAGCAATAATAGTAAGAATTCTTCAAACTATTGCAGCGATATTTTTAACAACTGGTTGGTACTATTCAAGAAACGTTGCATTGTTGCATATGCATTTTATGTATGATTTAATTAATTATATTAGTATTGTATGTTGTCTTCTTGGTTTAGTTGTAATAATATTGATCGTTGTTAAAATAAGTAGAAGATCGAACAACAATCCCACGGACAATATTGTAAGTGATTTCTTTAGTAATTAAAAATTGACAGCCCAATTCTCAAAAGAGTTTTAGCTAATCCTGAATTTTGGATTAGCTAATTTTATTCTAGTCAGATTTTAAAAAGTTAATCCGAAAACTAAATAAAAAGAGTCTATTAAGGTGGTACTATCATAGAAGCATTTAACCCGGATTTTAATGAAATGTAAATGTGTTATTTTTCATGTGTTTCTACACTAGTATGCAATTTTTTTTTAAAGTTTACCGTTTTTGAGCTGAGTCATGTAAAGTTAAAGTCGACCAAAAATGCATTGGCGTTATAGGAACTGTACCTTGCGAGACAGCTTACTGCATAATAAATTCATATATTGTAGTTATTTTTTAACAAAAAAGTAACACACAGTACATCCTGTAAAGATAAAGGTATGAGAATTAAAAAATCCATGCCTTACCGGATTAGTTTCAAAGAAATTGGCGATGAAAGTTGGATATTCTATGATTTTCAATGAAACTGTAAGAAATGCTTGGCAACGTTGCACGAGTAGACAGAGATGGTCGCACGAGTAAACAGAGATGGTCGCACGAATGACAAAGCAAGAACTATGAAAGTTATTATTTCGATCAGTAAAATATATTAATTTTAATACAAAAAAAAATATATTACAGCATTTTATATTTATTTATTTGTTGTTATAGTTGATAATAATTGCTTTGGTGCATTTTTCTCATTTTTCATATGAACTGTCAACAGAATCGATAATACAATTACGTTTCGTACCGACTGGTAATATCATGCTGCTTGTGGTTCTCGCCTTGTTGTCATAGCTTCTGCTGTGTAAAATCTTACACTGCTATTGGCTGGCATGAAACAATCACTTCCAAAAATTTTGTTATGTTACTGAATTTCATAAACTAGTTAAATAGTTTTATTTAATATATTCAATGTTATTGTTAATTATGCGATATTAGCAGCGAAATGTTAATTCTGTTAATAACCTATATCATACAAAAATGTAATAATAATTATTATAAACTTTTTAGGTTACCTATACTTTTGTATGAGACTGTTATGATAGAACCACCTTAAAGTTTATTTAAAGTTTTTTGAGAATATGGTTTAGCTTAATTTGACTCGTCTTGAATTTTGGATTAGTCAAATTAAGCTAAACCATATTCTCAAAAAAATATAAATAAAGTCAAATATAATTTTGTTACCATATGGTTTTCGGAAAGAGATTTGGATTCAATTTTTAAAGTCGGGCTAGAATTAATTAATAACTAATTCGAATTTGGAGATCCCGAGTTCGAATCCCACTCAAGCTGAAAATGTATAAACTACCATACTGCGGCTCGGTGAGTCTGGACACTATACTGTAATTGGGATTTAGTTCTTGTTATACAAAGTAGTATTAATAAAATAAAATTCAGGATTAGCTAAAACTTTTTTGAGAATTGCCATAAAGTAATGTATATACTTTATTAATACATTTGTTTCTGAAAAATGTAATTATAGCTATTAATGATTTAATTATTTTGTATTACAATTTATAATAAAATAAGAATTTTTTTATCTGAACATTCTTTAAACAATTTTCTAATATTTTTTATATATAGTTTATTTTAAATATTGTATAGTAACAATTGAAATCAATCGCAACTAGTAGTTTAGATAAAAAGAGTCAGTGGCGCACCTAAGGAAGGGAGGGTGGTTTCGGTCCGCGCCGGGCGGCACATATTTTTACTATTCGATTTCTACGAATTATGAATTACTATAGGCGTGTTTCTTTGGATTGTGATTGTGATTTTCTAAATCATGATTCCTTTGATCGTGATTGCGTTGAATCATGATTAAATATGATACTGAAGAAAACATCGAACAAGAATAATGATTCAAATCCAACCCGATCGACGCGATCCTATAGTATGAACGTTAAAATAACTGCAAATGTCAAATACACAAACTAACCTATTTTAAAATTTCATAAATGAGTGTCCATGTAAGCCATTTAAAAATTCTTCCAGAAGCAGCCAATTTCCCTTAATTCCACAAATAGAGCACATAAATTTATCATCAGACGCCATTTTTAAACCTTCGATGTGAATCAGTCAACATGAATCATAGAAAAAGTATGATTCAGAAGGGTAGGGGGATTGTCGTTTCGTGATCACAAAATGAAAGAGTAGGGATAACGAATAACGAACGAAGAAACATGATTCTTCATGATCATGTTAAGTTTGATCACTTTGATTACGAATCACAGTCCAAAGAAACACGCCTTATATGAGGAGCAGAAATTCAAAACGCATTTTTGACCAAAAGTTCGAAAAAAAAGTTATAAATGGCAATATATGCTTCAAATCTTTTCTTCTAGTAATGAAATGTGATATTTTCAAAACTTAATTTTCGCCGAGTTATAAGACGTTCAATGTTGGATGGATTATCAAAACGCAGTATTTACAACCATATATGAAAATCAAAACGTAATTTAAACCTGTTTACGTTAAACAGGTTGTTATTTCATTACAGTTTGTTGTATTAGCGTTTTATATTAATTAATAATTATGATGGTATTGGCGATATTAAGCGAATAATGTTACGAAAAAATAAAGACAATGTAAAAGTAAAGATGGAAATTTATTACCGAAACGATGATGAATCGACACAATATATGTCGCTATTAAAAAGTGGCCATAATGTATCAGTAATAGAAATAAAAGAAATGAGATTAAATAGAAATATTCCTGAGAAAAAGCGTATTGATGTTATAAATTTGTTAAACAATTATTATTCTGATTGGGCTCAAGATAAAACATACGAATATTACAATCAAGTATTAAACAATAATGAATCGAATACGAATACTTCTGTTGAGAAAATTTACAATTGTAATTACAATGACGAAGATTGTGGAATTCGCATTTAATAATTATAAAAGTGTTTATATTTTATATTTATAAGTGTTTTTATTTTATATGGGATGGCTAGCACAGTGGTATGAAGTCGGCCTGTGGATCCTGAGGTCCCTGGTTCGATTCCCACAGGCGACAAATTTTCATAATTTGAAAAAGCTATCCCTGTGGCTCCTCCACCACTAACATGTTTGGGGGCCGTGATTTGACGACTGGTAACCGCACTTCACGCGCAAAAATATATCACTTACCGAGATCTGCTTTAGCAGAGTGCCACACCCAGTAATGGGTAGAAGGCGTGATGATATATTTATATTTATTTTATATTTTATAATTACATTATTATTCAAGTGTTGAATAATATTAATAGAGAAATAAAATTTATTCTTGATTAACAAAATGTAGTTTTAATCTCATTTATGTTTTTCAAAACGAAGTTTTCTTTTAATTTACGTTCAAAACGCAGTTTTTAATAATTTATCAGGGTATAATGGCCAAATGGAATGAACAATATTTATTTTAATTAGACAAGTTTGCGTATATCATGTGATTCACAATAATACAAATTACACATAAAAGTACTCAGTTTACTTAACAAGAAACAGTTTATTGCGTTTTATTCAAAATGTTACTTTGTGTAAAAACTACGTTTTGAATTTCAACTCATATGATTTCGAATAATTTTCTTCATCGTCAAGTCAATGTAGGGACTCATCAGTATGGTGCGATCATTTATTCAACTAGATCAACTAGGAACTAGTGGATTGTGATACTGACTTAGCTGAACTGACTGATGTTAACCTATCTACAACGGTAACATGACATGAGAGCTATGAAGCCACTCGTGGTGCCATCTACCGACAAAATCGCAAACTGCTTGACAGCTATTGAAATAAAACAAAAGACAAAATGTCTATTGCGAAGTGGAATTGAGTTTTAATAAATAAGAAAAATAGGAAAAAATTTTCCATCACTTGTCTCATAATTCCACAGAGTCCGGAAGGACGAAACGCGTCTATGGTTAAAGCTGAACTGACCAGCCGTTTGTTGATGACCTGAGAAGTTGATGCAAACGTGCTGTAAAACCTCTGTGGAATTATGAGACAAGTGATGGAAAATTTTTTCCTATTTTTCTTATTTATTACTAAATTTTAATCCTAGATGATAGTAGGTTTATCTTGGTATTTTCATGACTTCAGTGAGTTGACAGTCAATTTTGCAAGTGTTAAAAGCATTTTAAGTATAATTAAAAATCACAATTATAGCTCTTGCTATTTTACATAATATTGCAATCAAGGAAATACAAGAAATTAACGTTATAAATGCAAATTTAAACTTACATAAAATAAAAAATATCATTATTTAAATTTAATTTCGGCAATAGCCTATTCTGATTTGAATGAAGAGAATGAAGACTGCAACTTATTTCGGGCGAATTTTATTAAAAATAATTTTTATTAATATTATATTGTGTAAAATAATTTTTAAAAATAAAATAAATTAAAAAAGGATTAACTGATAGTAAAAAAAATAAAATTACTAATCTGAATCGACTTCAGAAATGTCTAAGTAGTAATTCAAATCTTAATTTAAAAACTTTTTCCTCCCAGCGCTTCCTCTTGTTTTGAAGTTTCTTTGTATGCTTCATTTGCAATTTAATTTTTATCGTTTGCAATTCCAATAATTTTTCTTCATATATCGTCATGTCTCCGAATTGATTCTTCTTTCCCTTTTAAATACACTAGCTGTTGGAGTTGATGCGGCAGGAATATTATTTGTAATGGAAGGAATTGTTAAACCGTTAATGGTATAATAGTTGTAACCTTTTCTGTAGTAGAAAGGAAAGTGGCTATAGACAGATTTTCTAGAAAAGTATTATCGTAATTGTTTATTTCGTAGTCAGTTGCTAGAAGTTTCTTGCCTCGTTGGAAACCACTGGCCACAAAATTATTTGTTATTTTTACCCAAATTGAAAATTTCTTTGCATTTATTTTTGAAGCAATCGATTTATTTTATAATAAGTGTATTTTTGATTTGATCTCTTCAATTAAAAAATATTTTTCTTCGTGCGTCCAATTTGCATCAGGAAGATATCAAAGCATACAAAAAAATTCCAAATCAAACATTCGTTTATGTCACCTCACATTGAAACTTCGTAAAATACCAATATGCGCACGCGCAAACCATGGCCTAGTGTATCGCTTTCACTAGTACAGAGATAGTTCGTATTTACGTAGTTCGAATCAAATCTAGGATTATGTTTGTCTATGAATAAGGGGTTTTAGTCGCAGTTTAAACCGGTACTACGTAATACGAGTTTAAATCAGAACTAATGGATATTCTATGAATACGGCTGTTACAAACTAATTACGTAAAACACAAGATTTTAATTATTTTTTTGTAACAGGTCTTAAAAAAGTTGGCATTTGCAAAGGACGAATGCGATAACACGCCTTACAAAACGTGTTTTTTATACTATTGTGGTAATTTTCTTATCCTGTTAGATTTTTAAAAACTTCGACTTGTCAAAAATATAGGTCGTTTTGGTAGCGCTTCTCATAACACAAACAATTGAAATTTCATATTTTTTAAACAATTACTCAATATTTTTTTCTGTTTGAGAATGTAAATTTTATCTCAAAATAAATAATTCGTTGTTAGAAATAATCAAACAAAAACTAAGCACAGCAATTTATTAAAAATATGTATCCTTGCCAAAAAGTATAAGAGCTCTTATGAGGGTGATGCGCAAGAAAAAACTCCATTGGAAATGCATTGTATTTTACGCAACGCTAATAAGAGTCAAGCTTCACCTACTGCGATCAATGTGTGAAGTTACTACTGCCAACATGTGAGTAGAAAAAATAGTGCATGGAACTTGTACATACGAGCAGAGCTAGGCAATACTTAAGTACTTTAGTATTTAAGTACCAATTTTTCGTATCTTCTGGTACTTAATACTTATACTGAAGTATATTTATTTTTGTGTTACTTAATACTTGAAATTTTTAAGTACTAAAATTCAGCTTGTACTTAAGACTTACATTTTTTGATAGTAAATGTAGAAAATATTGAAGTACTTTTCAAATAATTAAGTACGTCAATATTACTGAAGTCACGAAAAGTACTTAAATATTTCGAAACATTGAAGTACTTTGATTTTGCAGTTAATGCAGTTTTTATTATTGAGCTGTACTGTGACGTGAACGTGAGGAGCACTGACATGTATATTTTTGTTTTTTGTATATATATATATATATATATATATATATATATATATATATATATATATATATATATATATATATATATATATATATATATATGTATATATATATATATACATATTTATTTATTTATTTTTATATATAAGACTGATTTTTTGTAATTTCTGACTATATACTAAATTTTGCATGTACCTATTTATTTTTAAATTAAAAAATCTTTTAATTTTTTAATCATGTTTTCAAAATTTATATTTAGAATATGTTGTTATTAAAATAAATAACCATAACAGAAAAACTATTTCATACGGATATACCCAATACTGGTACTTGCAAAATACTTATTTTTTAAGTACTTTGGTTTAAAAAAACTGTTACTTTACTTAAGTATTTTCAAGCTGTGCTTGAAAAAGTACTGCATAACAAGTACTGACCATGGTTAGTCCTGGTACTTATACTTAAGTACTTTTGTCCCGGTACTTGCACAGCTCTGCATACGAGTAATGTATCTCTTTTACACTTGTGGCTCTTAGAATACTTGCTTCGCCCGTGCTCTAATCCTGTGCCTCGTGTGCAAAAAGACTTACATTACGCACTTGTATCATAATATACTATTCAAATAATTTTATGCGCGAAGTAAAACATTGTTCAAATTTCTGTTCCTTCGAGTGTACATTAAGCAAATACTATTGTATGTTAAACAGCACAAAGGACTAAGGATAACGCAAGCTGTAGGACATATTGAGTCTGTTTACATTTCACACTACACTGATGCGATTGCCTGTTGTTTTATCTTGTCGCCTCTATAAAAATGGAAATGGTGGAAACAGGATAATATTGATACACAACTCAGTTACGAAATAAAGTAAAACGAAATAGCAGGATTAGCAATCCAAGCGAATTTCTTTATAATACGGTATCTGTATTTAACAAGGTTTGTTTTATGAAATAAAACAAACAAAAATATGAATGGTTGATCAACAACCGAATAAATATATTTAACAAACAGCGAACAAAATTTAAAAGGAAGTTTTATGTTAATATTATTTATAATTTTGATAAAATCACTCATAAAATTCATGTAAAATGAAGTAAGTACCTACATACATACATACATACATATCATCACGCTATATCCCATCACACGAACACTAAAATCACTCATAAAATATTCACTCATTACATTAATCGAATAATCAGCCTTCGTCAAACATTATCATCCAAATACACCATCCTCACTTTAACCACATTCATAGATCACTCCATATAAATTCATGTATTTATTACACTCGAAATCATTTATCACACAACAAATCTTCAATAACGTCTATCCAATCATTCCTTTTCACTTATGATTCATCTTCTTTCTTCGACGTACATAACATATGCATAAAACATCTCAAATTACTCACGCTTACTACTAACAACGAATCTAATAACGAATCTAACAACGAATCTACAAAGATTAGAAAAGATGAAAGCGATAGCCTGCACTTGTATATGAAAGAAAAGTCCACGCAATGCAGTAACTGAAAATAATAGTACCTACATAAAAGCAGATAAAAATAATTTACGCAAAGAGGGTATAAACTGTCACTTTCGAGTGTTGCAAACTACTTTTAACACGAGTTGCATACACTATTTTTTTCTAAAATCCAGTTTTAACTAATTATACTAATTTTATTCAATGCATTTGAAACGACAATAATATTTATTTTATTCGGTTGTGTCAAAAAGTGACGTTTTTGGTGATAATATTTGTATGAAATGTTAACCTTTTCAGTAAAGTGTTAATATCCGTTGTTACTAGAAAATGATTATAAAACCGTCCCTAAAATACTTTTCCATGGGCGTCCACAGACATTTTTTTTAGGGGGGGGGGGTTCGCAAAAAACTCTCAGATAGACATAAATTTCTAAAATATTTTTTTGTACATATCATAAATACAAATACACATAACAAATAGACAAAAAAAAATTAAATTTGTGAAATAAATTACTAGTCTTTGTCGTCTGGGTTTGAATTGAAGAAGAAGAACAATCTGCGAATAACTCTTCCATAAATTGACACCATTTCTTCAATAAATTCCGATTTACAGTTTTTATTTTCTAATATTTTGTGTCCGTGTATACTTAATAAACTTAGATTACTCAATCGTTACGATAGGGAACATGCCGCTAGCTGGCCATAAGAATACTGCTGGAAACTTTCAGCTTGAATTTATTATCTTTAAACTTATAATTTAATTTTTATTTAATTTATATATACATATACAGCATGGTGACCGCGACTCTCGAACATAGGATTTTAACATGTAAAATCATACTGATTTAATTTCCAGCTTCATAATTATTTAAAACAAAAAAGCTTCAAATATAAGTTTTAGGGAAGAAAATACGAAATTAATTTTGTATGCTTTGTAACGGCACAAATTAGAATTGAAAATGACTAAAATGGTTTCAATTTCATGCCTATCGATAGTTTTGAGGCAATTTTCCTCATTTTCAAATCTAATATGTGTCGTTACAAAGTGTGTGAAATTAATTTTGTTTATTGATTCAGATGCAAAATTTTAAGCCCTAAAATTTTTATTTCTAGCTTTTTTGCTTAAAATATTTAGAGAAGCAGGAAAACACAAAATTAGAATTTTAAATGTTAAAGTCCTATGTTCGAGAGTCGTGGTCACCACATATAATTTTGTACATATTCAATTTTACTTTCACAACCCGGAGAAATAGTAATTAAACCCGGAGCTCGGAGATAACTCACTGAAACCCGGAGAGGTGGCAAGCCTAATGATGACCCATGTGGAGTTCGAAACCGGTTTTGTGAATTTTTTCAACAATAAATTGACTGACTTCCAGTAAACACTTTTATTCTTTCTTTACCTTTAATGCTTTTATTTTGAAAGAAACGCTCAATGTTTTCCTTGAATTAATTACTTACTTCTTTCTTATCCAGCAAGGCGAACTTCAAATGTTTGCTATAAAGAACACAAAATGAAGAATTGAATTAAGCTTGAAAAGAACTAGTTGGCAGTTCCGTTGATTTAGTTAATTAAGAATTTATAACGGTAGCAACTAGATAACAAAAAAATACACACTTTTAATTATAAAAGATTGCAAGAGAAAAATGTTACGCAATTATTTCTGAATCTCTTCTATTTTTCACAGAAAAAATATACGGAAAACATCTGAAAACTCTGTCTGTTTATTTGGTTTTTTTAGTTACCTACTAGTTTTAATGCTAACGTGGTAATAATGACTTTTTCCGCAATAGTAGAGTTGTGACATGCAGCTTGTTTTCTTGTAAAGCTGTATCCTTCAATATTGTTTAAAGCTTGAATTACATTATTTATACTTTTTTCGTCTAGAATCTAGACTCCAGATTCATGATAGATTTCTTGTTCAATTTTCATTCTAGTTTCCTTCGATTTACATATTTTATTTTAAAACTATTCATCCATAATCAAGTAATTTCGATTTTTTTATTACTCTCGTTGAATTAGTAGAATATTCACTAATTGAAATAGTAAGTATGAAAACTACATAAAAATTAGTAGTTTAAGATTGAATCTACTAAAATTTTAGTAAGGTAATAGCTTCACTTTTTAATCGGTTGTTTTCTACTAATTAAAATGGTGATAAGATCCAAAGCTACTATCGAATTAGTAGTCCTCAAGCGATTCAGTGGCGCCACCGTGTCAACAGTATAAGTTTTACGCGTGTGTGTACTTGGTTCCTGTATAGAACATTGAGAAGATCTACCGTTGTGCAAATAAATTTTTTTAAAGTAAGCAATAAAATGAAAATAAATAAAATGTTGTAATTTCCGTATTATTGTCACATTTCAACTATGTTACATGTCCACATTAATTCTGAATATAAATTAACTCCAATGTTGTTTTTTTTTCAATATCACTACTGACGTAAATTATTTAAGGTTAGAAATTTGAAAATATGTCAATTATTGTTGTTTTATATATTTATTTGTAAAGTTTTATATCACTATAATTATCAATGGATATTTATTATTTATAACAATCGAATTTTTACGTTTTCAATAAATTATTATTAAATATTCATTAAAAAGAGTTTTACTTTTTTGATTTGTAGAAAATTTACTTTTTCAATAGTAGAATTTTCACTATTTCATTAGTAAATAAATCACATTTTCATTTGGTGAATTTTACTTTTTTATTAGTAAAAAATTCACTAATTAAAAATGTGACAAGTTACACTAATTAAAAATGTGACAAGTTTCACTAATTGAAAAAGTGAACAACTACTATTTACTAGTGGTATACATTGGACATTTTCAAAAAGTGAATATTCACTATAAATTAGTAGATTTTTACTAATTCAACTTAAGAGAGTAGTATTCCAAATTAAAAACTTTACAGAAGAAATACTGCATTTTGACAAATTGAAGTTATACTTTGCATTTCTAGCATAGAGATTACAAATATGGAGAACAATTGTAATGACATCTATATATATATAAAAATTAATGTTTGTTTGTTGGTCCCGTATGCGTTCCTATGTCATTCATCCGATTGCGATGAAACTTTGCTAAGTTGTTGTGCGCACGCCCGTGAAAGTTTCTGACTTAGCACAAGTCAAATCCGCCATCATGAAACCAAATGGCCGCTAGCTATCCTGAAAAGTACTGCACTGATTCGATTCAAATTTGGTATAGGTACAGACGAGAACCAATCTTAACATATAGGTATAATAAAGCTTCAGTCCTGTGCCATTCAAATTCAGACGTTTGCAGTTTCCGGTACGACTCGCATTTGCAATGACCATCAACAAAGCACAGGGACAATCGCTACAAGTGTGTGGACTAAATTTGGAAAATCCATACTTCTCACATGGACAGCTGTACACAAACACTTTCTTTGAGTTGCAATGCAACGCATGCCTGATACTCGCATTAAATTGTAGATCACGCGAACGAAGTCACGGGTAATAGCTAGTTTTTAATAAATTTTAACAGAGAATGAATAAATATAATAAAACACCACTTTCAGGCGAAATGTCAAAAAAATTACAGCTGATCGGAATATTGAAGCATATCTGCGTAGGCGTAAACAAATCTACAGAGTGATCAAAAGAAAGTGTTTCAGTTGGCAATAAAAAAATACTTGAAAGTGGTAAGGCTGATATACTTCATTCCCAGGAGACTTATTCTAATTCGTTGGCGACTGGATTTAGCGACTGTTTGACGTCATGTTTGGCGACTTTGATACTGGCGCCATCTGTTGGTATAGTGAAAAAGTACAGTCCTGACGTCATTATTGGCGATTGGTCGCTTACGGAGTCGCGTATGCAGGCGACTAGTACAAGGCTGTTGCGAAGTGTCATGACGTCAGTCGCTTAGCATTTTTCGGTTGATTAGTTGCTTGAAAATTATTAAAAATTCCGTCAATTTGTGATATGTCAAGTTTAAGCAATAACATACAAATATTTGAGTTTAACAAAGAAAAACAAATATCTGGTGGCTGTCAGAAATTATAAGTACCAACACAAAATACTCCGTGGTTCCGATTAATACCAACGTAAGAAATTAAAATCCCTATGATATTAACTGCACCGTGACGTCATTGACTTAGCGACAGAAACTAGTCACCAAGCAGTCGCCAAGAATTAGAATAGGTCTCCTGTATGAAAACGATGACGTCACATTCGGTATCCATGTGATTCAAGATTTTGTACTTAAAACGTTTACATTGGTATTGGATTGACATTTTTAAAACACAATCTAAAATTTAAATGTCAGATTAAAATATTTATTACTTTATAAAACAAATGTGAACAAAGTAAATATAAATTTTCGTATTAGGAAGAATTGTCATACGTTTTTATTAAATAATTAATGTGATAGAACGTGAAAAAACATGAAACGTGTGTCTTTACTTATTAAGACATACGTTACTGCCATTAGCATAGGTATCAATAATATTAATAAAAAAAGATAGCTATATTTCATCGTATCTGTGATAACCTCGTCCACATATGACGTCATCGTTTTCATACAGGGAATGGAGTTTACATACCTTTATTTCCTCTTGTTGACAGTGACATTTAAAAATTTTAATTAATAAAAATAGCAATAATCTAAGGTATTTCTATCACTCAACCTGTTCGTATTCATTATAAAAATGACATGTTAAATAGTATTTCGATCTTTGCTTGGTGTTGTGCCAACTATGGAATATAAAGATCTTCAAAACTATTGCCAACTGAAACCCTTACTTTTGATCACTTTCTGGTATGAAAATCGAATAAAAAAATAGAGCTGAACGTATATTTCTATATTAGAAACTAGTATAGAATTCGAACGAAACTCGGATCGCAATTTCTAAATTACATTATGCAAGAACTGGCTAGGAACTTCTCAGATGAAACTCGAACTAGACGAAAAAAGTATAATGTAGTTCAAGCTTAATAGTTGTAATGCAGGTTATATTTTAGTAACTAACGCGACTAGTAATTTTCACAAACAGTACGAGTACATAATTATAATTTTTAATTGGATAGCTGTGAACGTATCATAACGTAACTTAAATAAATAATAAGGAATACTACAAAGTTTTATCGGTTCATTAGCAACTAACAGTCCAATAAATTTCAGAAAATCGCTATTGATACTGTTGCTAGATATTCTCTAACTAAAGTTTATCATGATATTTTAATAGGTAAATTTTGCAATAACTTCAATTTCTCTCTTCCATTTTGTAAACTTCTTTCTTCTTATCTAAATGATCGCTATCAGTTTGTCCAGTTTAATGGATGTGCATCAAATATTTTTCTTGCAAGTTCAGGTGTTCCTCAGGGTTCAAGGGGTCCATTACTGTTTTTACTCTTTATTAATGACATTACTGACACGGTTCGTTCTTCTAAGATTCTCATGTACGAGGGCTGGGTGAAAAGTCCCTGAAAAATGAAACAAGAAATGATTGGTCAGAACATATTTTATTTCTCACTTCGTCCAACGTTTTTCTAATTACCCATTTTGGCCTTTTTCTAATTTTTTTTTAATTACCCACTTTGGCCTTTTTCGGCTTCGATTCGCCAGAACAAGTCCACTGTTTCGACTTTTCTTTGGTCTGTGGTGTGTTGTGATGGATCCATGTTTCGTCCACGGTTACGAAGCGCAAAAAGTCCTTCTTATTGCGCTTGAACATCGCCAAACACTCCTTTGAATTTGTCACACCGTCGCGCTTGTTATCAACAGAAAGCAAATGCGGCACCTCTCTGGCAGATAGCTTTTTCATATCCGCACCCATTCGGTTGAGATGCTCATAGCCTCAGCCAGCTCGTGCACTTTAACTCGCCGATCGTCCAATATCATACCATGGATTTTATCGATGATTTCTGGCGTTGTTAACACAATTGGACGACAAGAACGTTCGGCGTCCTTTGTGGTCATACTACCACAACGAAAATCAGTCAACCACTTGTGAATCGTTCCAATCGATGGTGACGAGTCCCCATAATATTTAACAAGCAATGCTTTGATTTGCGTAATGTTTTTTCCACGCAAGAAATAATGTTTAATCAAGACGCGAAATTTACTTTTTTCCATGTTTTCAAAAATCTTCAAGGTTGCTTGCTTTCGATGGGTGTCAAAACAGAACTGAATGACATATCAGTCTGAAAATTTTAATGCGTTCTAGTTAAAGATGGTACATCACAAATGTCACATGAGATTTGCGATTGTGGCGCCATCTGTTTTATTTTTCAGGAACTTTTCACCCTGCCCTCGTATGCTGATGATATTTAACTATTTAAAAAAGTTAATTCAATAAATGATTGTTGTGAACTTCAGATGGATATTAACAGTTTAACTACTTGGCCTGAGTCGTCCCAGCTTTTTTTAATGTTGATAAATGTAAAATTATTACATACAGTAAAAAACTACAACCAATTTTATTCAGTTATCACATGAATACACAACCACTGTTGCGAGTTACTGAGTCCAAGGATTTAGGTATTTTATTTGACACTAAGTTATTATTTGATAAACACATACGCAAAACTGTATCCGCAGCATACCGCAATTTACATTTTGTTATACGTTCTTCTAAAAATGTCAAAAGAATTTCCGCAGTCAAGTCTTTGTATTTCTGCTATGTTCGTTCTAAATAAGAATACTGCTGTCAAATATGGTGTCCTTATTATGCAAAATACAAATATTTGATTTAAAATGTACAAAAAAGATTAATTAAATATTGCTGGTATAAGCAGAATGGTGTTTATGATAATTATCTAAATTATAATTTGAGATTACGCACATTTAATTTGTTGTCTTCAGACAAACGGAGAAATGTCATAGATCTATTACATATCTTTAAAGTACATAGGGGAAAAGTGTCTAAAATGATCCCTCGAGGTCAAATGATCCCCTGCTGTTTCTGCTGGGAACAGCCCTCCACCTAGTAGTGCTACTTAGATTCATTTTTCCCACCATGTATCTAGTCGCTAGTTAATGTGCCAAGCGAGAGTCAGCGCTGTGGTTACTTTCAAAAAGAAAAAGAAAAAATTGCTGCGTTTGATGCAAGGTAATGTCTTTTTCAATGTTGTATAACTTTTGTCTGAACAAGATGTATGTAAAAGTAGTTTTATTAACGAATTTAATGACAATTCAAAATTATGCTAGTCAATGTTTCGTTTCTGCATGTGAAATAAATGAGGTTATTTTCAACATTCGTACGCAAATTGGGTGTTTGGGGTGAAACGATCCCTCTTTAACGGTACAAAATGATCCCAGGAAAGGGAAAGGAAAAGGGCAGTCCAGGCAAAAAGAAAACTTAAAAAATAAAGAAAATTAGAACCAAATATCAGAATCGTCTTCGGAAGAAGGATTGTATGTACTGTAACGAGAAATATTCGAAGGACTACAGAGGTGAAGGGTGGATAAGGTGCTGCGTCTGTTTAAAATGGGGACATGAAGATTGCGCTGGGGTAGACAGCGATGACGCTGATGAATTCACCTGCGACATGTGCCTCCAGGATCCCTTTACTAATGCACGAAGAAATTTGATGATGTGACATAATTAATTTTGACGATATAAATATTTAGAAAAACTAAAAAAAATTTATAAGACTAGAAGGGATAATTAAGTGTACCTATATTTTTATATAATCATTATTTTGAATAAAAGTTTATTTATTAACCTGCTATTTAGTATTTTTTATGTGGATCATTTTGTACATACCCTAGGGATCATTTTATACACATAGGTGTACAAAATGATCCTTTACTATAGCTGTAAAAAAATATAAATTAAAAGTATAGTACATGAGGTAGCTAAATTTAATTCGAGCCAATCTGAAGGTAGAGGAACTAGCTTACGAAAACTAGTTAAAATTTATCGAATTAAATGGACATGTACGTTTTATATCAATTCCCCCTTAAAGGGATCGGTTTAGACACCTTTCCCCTACATATATACATACATATCTTCACGCTATATCCCAACAAATGGGGTAGCACGAACCTTAAAATCACTCATAAAACATTCACTCATAACACTCATCAAACAATCAGCCCGCGTCAAACATTATCATCCAAACACACCACCCTCACTTCAACCACATTCATAGATCACTCCATATAAACTCATTCATTTATTACACTCTAAATCATTTATCACACAATAAACCTTCAATCACATCATTCCTATTCACTTATCATTCATCTTCTTTCTTCAACGTACATAACATATGCATAAAACATCTCAAATTAATCACGTTTACTCCTACAAAGATTAGAAAAGATGAAAGCGATAGCCTATGAAAGAAAAGTCCACACAATACAGTCGCTGAAAATGAAACAAAAAGATAAGAAAGGAAGGAAGTGTCGATCTACGCTTGTTTTTGAAAGTGAATTTCACACAATTGCAGTTAAACGCTCTACGTACGAACTGAAAACGAATTTTTAAAAGATAAGAAAGGAAGGGAGTGTCGCTCTACGCTTGTTTTTGAAAATGAATTCCACACAATTGCAGTTAAACACTCAATGTAAGATCAGAAAACGAATAAAAAAGATAAGAAACGAAGGGAGTGTCGTCCCTGCGCTTGTTTTTGAAAGTGAATTTCACACAATCTTTAAAGTAACTAATAATATTATTATAATAATATTATTTCTGATAGTCATACTTTGTCGAGGTTAAATTTTTTTGTACCTCGCGTAAATTCTAGATATAATTTAACATTTTTAGTTCAACATTGTGTTACTAATTATGAAATTAATTCACCAACTAACCGTATATGTAAATTGTTCAATGAGTTACCTTTTCTGTGTGATTTATTTTATGATACATACAATTGCTTTAAACTTAAAATACTTTTCTACTTCTCTAACGAAGTACAATGATAATTATTTGTATATTTGGTGAATGTATGATAAGCCGAAAGGATATATTTGTTAAATAAGTGGATAACTGGCTTTTGTTAAGGTCTTTATTAAAAAGACGACGTTTCGGTTCTGATTAGAACAATTGTCAAGTCTGAAATTATTTATTACAACGTTAATACAATATCACTTAGTTTACACAATTGAATTAAATAACATACCTTAAATGAAGTTAAATTGACATGTCTTTTTAATAAAGACCTTAACAAAAGCCAGTTATCCATTTATTTAACAAAAATTATTTGTATAATTTGCTTGTTTATTTCTGTCTTTGTTTTCTTTTTGCATGCTTCATTTATTATTATGCATTATCAAGTAGTTTAGTAATTTGATTCGATTATGTATTGTTTTTTATATTACTTTGTTAACATTATTGTAATATTATAAGTACCCTCTGTAATTGGGATTTTTTATCTTGTAGAGTGGTCATAAATAAATAAATAAATAAAATAAAGAACTCTTTTATTTTTATTGCAACCCACCATCAATGTTTTAAAGGAGTACAAATTTTGTGAATCATCATATTTCCACGGTGTTAATGAGGAAGAATGTCTAATATAATAAACAAATTTACTTTTCTGTTTCAATTAAAGTGGATTTAAATGGCTTGCAAAAGCAGGGACCCAGGTGAAAGTGCGCAATATTTCTGGGATTTATTAAACAGGTTTAAGACTCCAACCTGAGTCTTTTATGTTTGCTATAAAAGCGTTACAATTTTACGTTCTTGTAGTATACAGAAAACAGGACCGTAATAAAAATGTTAGTTCCGGGAAATTTCTAATTTTGTTTTTATTGTTTTAATTGGCATATGAATATAGTCAACATATTGAATAGACCACGGGCGTGTGACGTCATCAAAATGAGATGTGGTCCGTAACTGTCAAACGAGTGACTCATATATTAGCGTTAAATTTGTGATTTTCATTATATAAGTAGAATATATTTTTAACAAGTATATGTGCATATAATTCCAAAAGTGACAAGTTTCTATTCTGTGCATCATTTTTTGCATGACAAAGTGTGTGATTTATTTTATCAAGTGAAACGTAATTTGAAGATTGTGTCGCGAGTGCATACTTTTACAATTTTATAGTGTTTACATATTTAATATATAGAAAATAAATGTTTAAAAACAATTTTATATGTTTACTTCATAGTGTAAAGCCAAGTAATTACTATAATATACAATAGTGTTACTTTTATTGAAGTTTGAACAGTTCATTTTAGGTTACATTTTCCAAATCAACTAATTTTGTTAAAATTTTTAATATTTTACAGTAGTATTTAATTTTTTTCATTTATAATTATTATTGTGTTTTCGATCGTAGTGGAAATTTCAAAGAATCGATAAAACGAATGTCTATGATACTATCTGAATTGAATTAAAAGAGAAAAGAAAGCTAGGTCGAAGTTTTTGGCTCAAGATATGTTGAATATTACAATATAAAAAATAGAAACAGTAATTCAAAACATTTATATGTAGTTTTCTTTAGGTGTTGACGGTTACTGTTATAAATGCGAATCATGTTATATTAAAACACGTTGTTGTAACAAATGTTTTGTTGCATGAACACATTGTTGTAATCAAATAAATCGACGTTCCTTCCGTTCTTGCCCTAGATCTTGTAATATTATGATTATGACAATTTTATATTACCTTTTTTATATTGTTATTGCTATTTCAGAGCCAAAGAGTCCTTTTCCCTTTTGATTCATTTCTGATTATAACTTAAACATTTGTTTTGTCGATTCTTTCTAATTTCCACTACACTCGAAAACACAACAACAATTATAAATGAAAAAAATTAAATACTACAGTAAAATATTAAAAATTTTAAGAAAATTAGTTGATTTGGAAAATGTAACCTAAAATGAACTGTTCAAACTTCAATAAAAGTAACACTATTGTATATTATAGTAATTACTTGGCTTTACACTATAAAGTAAACATATAAAATTGTTTTTAAACATTTATTTTCTATATATTAAATATGTAAACACTATAAAATTGTAAAAGTATGCACTCGCGACACAATCTTCAAATTACGTTTCACTTGATAAAATAAATCACACACTTTGTCATGTATAAAATGATGCACAAAATAGAAACTTGTCAGTTTTGGAATTATATGCACATATACTTGTTAAAAATATATTCTATCTATACAGTCTAAATCATACATTTAACGCTGATATATGAGTCACTCGTTTGACAGTTACGGACCACATCTAAAATCGTGACGTCACACGCCCGTGGTCTTATAGACCATATTACTTTCTATAGCGCCTCTGCCGGAAAATTTATGAAATGAAAAAAGCGTACCAGGGTGACAAACTTTTTTTCTATTTTTTCCAATTATGTTGGCAATACTAATGTTTGTGACGCCATGTGACTCGAACGGTGATGCATATGCGCATGTGCGCATAAATTGTGACAGTTTTATTGCCGCCAGTTTGAAGTTGACATGAAATCTTTAATTTGAAATGTTGGTCTGTTTACTATTCTTCGGAAAGAAATGGAAAAATATTCCCTTATTAATTAATGAATTCAAATTACAATCACAACAAAATGTAAGTTTGAAGTTATCGGCCAGTGACAGATGACAGAAGAGCAAATTGGCGCTTAAAATTTTCAAATTTTAATATTAATGTATTGATTATTTATATATTATAAGGGCAGAATCCGATAGTAAGAAATGAAATATAAGTTGTATAAAAAAATTATCATTCATTTACGTTTAGATAAAATGATATTTTACTTTAAAAGTACCATTTTTTCCATAAGAATACATTGGTTTCATTTTAGCTGTACTTCCTAGCATATGATTGGTGCATTATGAGCATGCGTATTGAGATAGTAATATGGTCTATTAAAAATAAAATTGATTAGAGTCTGTTCGCTGAAACTTAGCAATACCAGCAAGTCCAGTTTACACTGGCCAATTTAGCGAATGTATTATGGGTTGCTGATTATTACGCGTAGTAAATATTTTTACTTTGGTTAATTCATAATAATTAAAAATGCCTTTTATTGGTTATCAGTGGAAATAAAATATCAAATTGCAATAAAGTGTGCATAATTTATTTACAAACAGTAAACTACATTAATTTAATTATTTAAAGGTAAGTGGCTCAGTGATATCGAGTGTGGATTTATAAACCCGGGTTCGATTCCCATAGCCGGCAAATAATTTTTACCACGTTAAAATTACTTATGTTGATCCCCCTTCACTAACATCTTTGGGGGGATTTGACGGCTGCTACGGCAGAGTGCTACACCCAGAAATGGGTAGAAGATGTGACGATTATATATGCTTCATTCAATTCATTTAGCCATGTTGTCTAATTTATCTGAACTGATTTGAGTGAACCACCAAGTAACAAATAGAAAACAGTTTATAAAAACAATTCTACTGGATAATGGTTAAAATACGAGTAATACTTCATTTCGGAATTTTATGTAACGTTAATTTCTTCATCGAGGAGCCGGTATTTATAATAAACATCAATTCCAATTTCTCCCTGATGTCATCTAAGCGATAAATATTTTGAGCCATAAACTAGCACATTTAATTTTTGTGTTAAAATTAGTCTCCAATAATTCAGAAATAAGTAAACAATACTTAATTAATGACTACTTGGACTGTTTTCACTTTAATCACATAAATTAAAAATGTTATGCGGTTGTTAGCTCAGTGGTATCAAGTCGGGCTGTGGATCCTGAGAACCCTGGTTCGATTCCCACTGGCGACAAACAATTTTAACCATTTAAAAAAAACTACCCCTGTGGTCCCTCCTCCCATCTTTGAGGGCCGTGATTTGACGACTGGTAATCGCACTTCACGCGCAAAATATATCACTTACCGAGATCTGTTTCGGCAGAGTGCCACACCCAGTAATGGGTAGAAGGCGTGATGATATATTTATTTATTTATTTAATGTACTTTTTCGCTCCACCGGTAACGTAAGTATATCTTACTTCCATAGCAACATGCATCGTAAGCAGTGTTGCCAGTATTATTACTTTAGTAATAGATCTATTATCTTTTAGCAAGATCTATTACCTCAGTACTTTTTAATGAAAATATATAACCTTTTGTATAAATTAACTCAATTCTATTACTTGAATTTTTAGACAATTTCGTATTTTCTTTATTTTTAATTTGCGCGCTCACAATTTTATTTATTCTCTATTTCCCGTCTTCTTGTCATCTAGTAGAATTTAAAGTAACTACGTATTGTGGAGAATCCCCAAATCGATATTAATGGAAACGGTAACTGAGGAACTGAGAATGATACCATTCTTCGTCGGAAGCTGACAGAGCGTTTTCCGAATTGAATCTAAATAAAACTAAAACTCACAATCAGTTGTATATTGAAAATTGCGACAGCGTTCTGGCTACAACGAAATTATTGAACAAAAACTTATATTATACTTAGGAACTTTCTAAACCTTTGCTTTTTAAAAAGCATAAGCTATATTAATGAGGACTTACAATTTTGATACCACATGCAGCAGACTTCCCCTCCACATAATTTTGTGTGAAACAACAAATTTGTAGAAAGAGTGAGGTGATAGACCATGACCGAATCGATCAACTTCGTTCTCCTTCAATACTTATCTCCACAGATATTGTCATTTGTTATTCAGTCAACACATGTTTGGACGTTTGATGATTAATGAATATGTCTTATATTTTTATGGTCTATTTTAAGTATCGAAATAAATTTAACGGTATTTCTATTCTTACATATTCAGTCTCAGATATGTTTGCATATTTTGTTAGACATTCAAATGCGCAGTTGTTGTGATCACGTGATAAACATCAAACTGTAAAGCTATACCGTGTTCGCTACATAACAAATGATTAAATTCTACTTTACTCACTAGATGGCAACTGAAAAAATTAAATTGTAATGCCAATGGCACACTGGTCGAGGAGCATGAATGACCGTCGAGGAACTCATCGATGAAACAACAGAACGCACCCGTAATCGATGAAAAATAGAGGCGCCTCTATTTCCACCGAGGAGTACCTCGATGAAACGATTGTGTCTCATTTCACACGTATTATTGTGTCTCATTTCATGTTAGCGTGGGCTGTCATTTTGGTTTTGCTTTGTGCTATTTTTTCGTGTTTGTTTATTTTATCAGTCAGGGTGTGTTCTGTTGTTTTATCGATGAGTTCCTCGACGCTCATTCATGCTCCTCGACCAGTGTGCCATTGGCATAATAGTCCTCATTGAAAAACACTATCTGTTGACAACTTTTATTATTTTTTCATCAAATCTATTACCTTTTTGACCTCTCATCATTACCTTTTCATTTATAACTCTGACAACACTGATGCCACGTGCCTCATATTAAATATAAATATATCATCACGCCTTGTACCCATTACTAGGTGTGGCACTCTACCGAAGCAGATCTCGGTAAGTGATATATTTATGCGCGTGAAGTGCGGTTACCAGTCGTCAAATCACGGCCTCCAAAGATGTTAGTGGTGGAGGAACCATAGGGGTAATTTTAAATTGGTGAAAATGTTTTGTCTGCTGTGGGGATCGAACCAGGGTTCTTATGATCCACAGGCCGACTTGATACCACTGAGCCATTACCCCATAGAGTCACTCATAACATTTATTATTTAGTTACCATTGTCAACGGAGTGTTATAGAAAATAACAGTCCTACTAGTAGGCTAATAATAAAATTTTCTAACTAGTTGTTTATTTTTACTTTTCAGTTATTTAATCATCTAGCAACGAGCGATATTAAACAAATAAGTAGCAAATAAATAGATCTGAACTGTCAAGTACATTTTACAAAGATTTTAACATTATTGGAAGTTAATTGCTGCCCATGGCGCGGTAAAATATAATAAGCGATTCAGAAGATTCGCCTCAGTTCATATCTCCTCGAATGTTATAATGTACTTACATTTCTTGTAGCTTAAATAACTATAAATAGAACAATAACTAGGACTTTATGTGGCTATAGAAAAATCTAGGAAAAACTATGAACTATTTTAAGTTCCAGTAACAAAAATTTCCATATTTTCATTATCTGATGACAGATTTGTCAATTGACGGCTAATGATTCCCATAGAAAGCTTGGAAAATCATCTTTTTTTTAGAAAAAAAGTGGTTCTCGTTTGGGGGTGGCTGGGGGAAGGGTCAGGGAGATTAGTCAAAATCAATTCACAGCTTTTCAAAGACTAGACCTTGGGCTACTTCGGAAAAAAATTTCATCCAATGTGCTTCAAAACTGACATATTGACAGTGGTTTGAAAAGTGACGTTTTTTTGGGATTCTTTAGGTGACCGGTTTTTTTTTTTTGAGCAGTGTATTTACAACTTCTAATTTATGTCGTGAATGTAAATACGTGGCCATTTTGAAAACCAATAGTCCTTAACCCAGAAAGACGCCAACTTGAAAGAATTATTACGAGGGTTCAAAAAAGTTTTCTCTTCAGTATTAGGAGTAATATTTCATAATTAAATGTTGGTATACAAAGCTGAATGTTGCAAATCTTAAGTGGCGTTAGTAGAACAGTAATCAGCAGTTCTCAACAACTTTCAAGAGAAAGAAGTTGCACAAAAGTTTAAGTATAATTTTGAAAAATTGTGAATATTTTCCCTATTGTATTTGTTCTACCATGAACAGCCTGTGAAGGAAAATTCTATGTTTATATGGTCGACCTAGTGGATAAAAAGTGAACGTGCTAGAGAAGAAACCTCCACTCACCTGAGCACAACCGTTCCGTCAGCATTGCGGTCAGGTCCACAGCTGCGATCACCACTAGCACTGGCACTCCCCGTGGAACACAACCGGCTGATAGCAGACTTGCGGCGCACCACGTCCAAGGTGGCGGTGTCGTCCCGGCTGAACGATAACCGTGCGGAGTGCTGTCGCGCCGCGGGGCCCACCCGCGAACCGAATAGGTGGCCTGACAGAGCGGAACCGTCTGCAAAAAGAGGAAGATGAATTTTAGATTGGTTGGTATGTTCTAAGGGTGTGTTAACAAGAAATTTGTAAAAGTTTGTTTTGTTAATGCTTTGTAAATTGTAGTAGGCTATGGAGAAATAATAGTTTTGGTTTGTAGTTTAGATTAAGTCAAATGTCAATTATTATATTTGTTTGCAATACCAGGAGACCTATTCTAATTCGTTGGCGACTGGATATAGCGACTATTTGACGTCATGTTTGGCGACTTTGATACTGGCGCCATCGTTGGGATAGTTAAAAAGTACAGTTCTGACGTCATTATTGGCGATTGGTCGCTTACGAAGTCGCGTATGCAGGCGACTAGTACAAGGCTGTTGCGAAGTGTCATGACGTCAGTCGCTTAGCATTTTTCGGTTGATTAGTTGCTTGAAAATTACTAAAAATTCCGTCAATTTGTGATATGTCACTTTAAGCAATAACATACAAATATTTGAGTTTAACAAAGAAAAACAAATATCTGATGGCTGTCAGAAATTATAAGCACCAACCTCAGACTAACCATACCTTAGACAAAGTCTGTCGTATTCAAGTCAATGCAGTGTTATGAAGTAGAGAGAGTTAAAGTAAGTTGTGGGTGAGGCGGGTGCGCGGCAAGGAGCGAGTATCCTTTGATGTTATGCGAGTTGCAAACATTTGTATAGTTATTCTTATATTCAATTACTTACTGTTTATACATCAAAGTATAGGTTAGTTTTTGACATATTAAGTGTTTTGTATACGTACTTTTGTGTTTAAATAAATAAAATGCTCGTGTCTAATAACTGTCATCAACAAAAATGCAACCCGCATAACACCAAGGGATACTAGTTCTTTGCCGCGCACCCGTCTCACCGACAACTTGCTTTAACTCTTTTTACTTCACAACAAACGCCGTTGTTCTTCGTCTAAGGTATGGTTAGTCTGAGGCACCAACACAAAATACTCCGCGGTTCCGATTAATACCAACGTAAGAAATTAAAATCCCTATGATATTAACTGCACCGTGACGTCATTGATTTAGCGACTGAAACTAGTCGCCAAGCAGTCGCCAAGAATTAGAATAGATCTCCAGTATTGCAAGTTACCCATTAATGACTAAATTCAAACACAGTAAGTGGAACTTTTATTAGACAGTTGGTTTCCTTGGTTACATCAGAACTATAATATTTACTTACCATCCACAGTGGGCAGTAAGTTAATATTATAGACCAAGGTCTAATTTTTCTTTTCCTTCTTTCTGCGCAAGTATTGCTAAAATAGCTTACTAAGTGCTTTTTTAGGTCGCGAATATTTAGGAAATCTTAACACTACGGGCCTAGATTTTCCAAACGACATTCTTGACCTAAAAATTGTCACTTACAGTTCATGGTAATTAATATACTATTTACCGTCACCGGTAACGTATGTATAACTTACTTTCCTAGTAACATGTGTAGTAAGTGAATCATAATCATAGCTATATTAAATTTACTACTTAATTCACTTAATCAGTTCAGATAAATTAGACAACATGACTAAATAACTAAACTAAGCAAATTGATGCAGTTATTGGGTTGTGTTATTTTAAGTTAAATCGGAATGAGAAAATCTAGTATTAGAAATCAAGTGAGCGAAGTAAGCTATTGAAATAAATAAGTAATCTGTTACAGTAAGTGTAAGTTAGATCTGATTCAAATGGCAAATGGAATACGCCTAATTATTATTTGGTTACAGTCGTCAACGGAGTATTATAGAAAATAACAGTCCTACTAGCAGGATCATTATAAAATTTTCTGCTTGTTTATTTTTTACTTTTCAGTTATTTAGTCGTTTAGCAACGAGCAAAATGAACTGTAAAAAGTTGCAAGTAAATAAATCTGAACTGTTAAGTGATCCAGAACACGGAATATAAGTACTACAACTATTCCTTTACGGTAATATAAACTTTGACTATGCCTCAGTTCAAACCTCTTCGAATGTGTAATATACTTTTAACTTAAATAATTATTTCCCGTTGATGTTTACAAAAACTAAAATGAATACTAAAAAAGAAAATGATCGACGGCGAATTATTTAACCTACCAGGTTACTTTAAAAATCCCAAATAAATACGGCCATAGAAGCCATAAATGAATGAAAACAAGAAAAATAAGTTTCTGACAGAATCCTTAGAATAAGTTCGATAAACTTTAAGAAAATTATATGTAAACAATATATTAAAAGAAAGTAATGTAGTAATAATTTTTTTTTTTTTTAAATATGGCCGGTACATCTTCTTACCAGACATGGCAACGCCCCACTACTGTACAGTCGCAATTAACTTGTTTAAACAACGCAACATAAAGTACGTTCCACGTGTAGAAAATGATCCTAATATTTCCCAATTAAGGCCTTTTGAACGATTTTGGTTTACGAAGAGGGTTGGGAAGACAAAACTTACTTAGAAATTAGAACAAAATTAAAAATAAACTCCGTTAATTTAAAAAAAAGATAATTTTGCGCATTATTAGCTAGAGTTTCAACGAAAGTGAGATTAGCGGCGTACTTTGGTGCAGATTATATTATTTAATAGTATTTTATATAATGGTAAGATGATTTTAATTTGTTGCTTTTTGTAAGTTAACTAATAAAGTTATAAAGTTTGTGTACTGATTCAAATTGTGCTCCTACTAAAATTATAGGCAATTTTAAATTCATCATTAAAACTTTCCTTGCGTTTAATGAGTTAAATTGTATTCTGAAGCTTGAATTTCTTTAAAAAATGACAGTTCTCATAATTAACTAATGTCAATAATAATCCATTATGATTGTTACTAAGGAAACAGTGGAGAAAAACAATTTAACGACACAAAACTAAGTCAATAATAGGCATATTCCATTTGCCGTTTGCATCAGATCTAACTTACATTTACTGAACCAGATCATTTATTTATTTCACTGGATTACTTTGTTGACTTTATTTCCAGTACTAAAATTACTAATTCTAATTTACTTTGAAGTAATCCACCCAAATAAATGTATCAATTTGCTTAATTCAGTTCATTTAGTTATCTTATATAATTTATCTGAACTGATTTAAGTGTACTAAGTGGCAAATGGAATACAGCTATTGGCATGCTGTTAGGTTAGTAGCAAAAAAAAGATTGTTGTTCGAGTCCTGAATCATCCTATAGAATATTACGCAATACTAGCAAAGTCGCTAAAAACAAATTATCAAGAAATAGCAGAGTTTTCTCTTGGAATTTTTACGAAGACATTAAGCGTTGTATATCACTGACAGCAAAAGACTTGTGAATAAAGAAACGGGAAGATTGTATCAGCATTATAAGGTATGAATAATTTAAAGAGACACGAGATCGAATCTGGGTCCCTAACCTAATAAAAAGTGTCCCAAAACCATCTGCACACGATACTCATCTGTGAGATATCTCCAACAAAAATACCATTTTAGCGAACGTAAAAAAAGCAGAGTGATTCTGTTTTATTCACTCCAGAACTCAATGTTAAATAAATAAATAAATCATAACAGTTTTTCCTACTAGAGATACGACACTACGATTGTAGCTTTGGTAAATTATTCAGTGTGATTGATAGAAGTGGAGCATATTGATCATTTTAAAATAACACTATATTATATACCAAGAGACTAAAGTTCATAATGTAATCCGGAGGGTAAAATAATTATCTAAGGGATTATATGCACTTTAGTCCTATAGTATTTACACTATTTTTCGTACTTCCAGCTATACATTTTGAATTAATGATTGACAGCCGTATTCATAGAAAAAATAGTCTAGGTTTAATCTCGAATTATCTCTAATACAGCTGTAACTGAACATTGCCTTATTCATAGCGCAGTTTAGTCTCTGTCTATCTTTAGTGTATAGTTAAACAAGTACTAAATTTTAATCCTAGGTGATAGTAGGTTTATCTTGGCATTTTCATGACTTCAGTGAGTTGACAGTCAATTTTGCAAGTGTTAAATGCATTTTAAGTATAATTAAAAATCACAATTATAGCTCTTGCCATTTTACATAATATTGCAATCAAGGAAATGCAAGAAATTAACGTTATAAATGCAAATTTAAACTTACATAAAATAAAAAATAAAAAATACCATTATTTAAATTTAATTTCGGCAATAGCCTATTCTGATTTGAATGAAGAAAATGAAGACTGCAACTTATTTCGGGCGAATTTTATTAAAAATAATTTTCATTAATATTATATTGTGTAAAATAATTTTTAAAAATAAAATAAATTAAAAAAGTATTAACTGATAGTAAAAAAAATAAAATTACTAATCTGAATCGACTTCAGAAATGTCTAAGTAGTAATTCAAATCTTAATTTCAAAACTTTTTCCTCCCAGCGCTTCCTCTTGTTTTGAAGTTTCTTTGTATGCTTCATTTGCAATTTAATTTTTATCGTTTGCAATTCCAATAATTTTTCTTCATATATCGTCATGTTTCCGAATTTATTCTTCTTTCCCTTTTAAATACACTAACTGTTGGAGTTGATGCGGCAGGAATATTATTTGTAACGGAAGGAATTGTTAAACCGTTAATGGTATAATAGTTGTAACATTTTATGTAGTAGAAAGGAAAGTGGCTATAGGCAGATTTTCTAAAAAAGTATTATCGTAATTGACTTGACATGTAATTCACAGCTTTATACAAGTTTTTAGGTAACTTAAGCAACATTAACATAGTGACATATTTTGAGGTTTATAATATACTAGTTACTACAGTAATGCTTGGTTGTTAGTTACCTGTCAATTTAATTTAAAAGTTACACTTCAATCCTCGAAAAGGAAGAATAAAGTAGGTCATTTGCTCCCGGAAGTAAAACTTTATAGGAAGAGTAAGCAATTTCCAGTGTGAGCCGAAGGAGGGTCCTGGAATCCTTTGAGTCTAATAAAGATACGTACTTTCAGAACGAGCAGCATACAATATTTTTTCTACGACTGCTATGAAAAGTTGATATTTATGCTTTTAGTTGTCATCGTAAAGTTGGTTAGTGAGTGACAAACAATTAAAATACTTTACCGCGCGTCTCCTATAGTAACAAGCGGTAAAATACTTTACCGCTCGCTTAGAAAAATATAAATTATTGCTGAAATCTTAATTTATTGAAACAATACTTACAAAATCTAAAATATAGGTTAGATTCATTTTTACACTTTTACATATACTATACATGAAGTTTGTTGCGCTATGATTTGAAGTTGAACCTGAACGCAGCTGGGCAGCAGTGCCAACTTAATGAGGATGAAGGATGTTAAAATTGAAAGTGCAGTTTTGACAGTTTTGTATATTTATTCCGGAACTCGAAATGGTGTTTGATAAATTTGAGGATAAATTAGATTCTGTGATATTCTCATTAGAATTTTCAGTTAATACGCCAATCACTATTTTCTGATATTTTTGAGCACATTTTTTATTTATGTGTGAAAATTTATCACAAACAGTGATTGTTGATAAGAGAATTTTTTAATTATTTACTTGGATACTGATATCATCATGGTTACATACAATACAAAGATTGGTGGAACGTGAATTGAACTAGCCCGATATTATTTTTTAAAATTTTTTAGTAAGTAAAGTCGTAGAAAATATTATGTGTGTGCCTCTAGCGTAAAGTATCTTTAGTGCTCTCGCTCTATTGCAGCGCTCGCTTCGCTCGCGCTTCAATTGATACACAAATAACTATTTTGTTAAATCATATTGTAATATTATTTTTACATTACTTGTACTGTAAGTTACTGTAACAGTGAGGTGTGTGGATCGGTGATTCTCAGTAAAAATGATTCACCACGGAGTGATAAGAGGCGTGTTTCTTTGGACTGTGATTCATAATCAAAGTGATCAAACTTAACATGATCATGAAGAATCATGTTTCTTCGCTCGTTATTCGTTATCCCTACTCTTTCATTTTGTGATCACGAAACGACAATCCCCCTACCCTTCTGAATCATACTTTTTCTATGATTCATGTTGACTGATTCACATCGAAGGTTTAAAAATGGCGTCTGATGATAAATTTATGTGCTCTATTTGTGGAATTAAGGGAAATTGGCTGCTTCTGGAAGAATTTTTAAATGGCTTACATGGACACTCATTTATGAAATTTTAAAATAGGTTAGTTTGTGTATTTGACATTTGCAGTTATTTTAACGTTCATACTATAGGATCGCGTCGATCGGGTTGGATTTGAATCATTATTCCTGTTCGATGTTTTCTTCAGTATCATATTTAATCATGATTCAACGCAATCACGATCAAAGGAATCATGATTTAGAAAATCACAATCACAATCCAAAGAAACACGCCTAAGGCGACATCACCAATTCTGGCACCAAGAGAATCGAGAGTTGCCCGTGATAGTTAATGAATGTAAGAGTCGTCAGTTGTCCTTCGCGAATTTAGCAATTGTCTTTATTGCGTATCTTTCTGTTTTATTTATAATAAAGTACTATTTAATTTACTTAAAGTGTGTGTATAAGTATAATCTTATTGAAATAACTACATAACCTAATATCCGGCAGTACAGTGGGGTGGGTAGCGTTACGGAATTCGAATCCGGAGATTCCTAGTTCGATTTCCACTCAATCTAGAAATTATAATTACAACCACTCTGCGGCTCGGTGAGTCCAGACCCTGTACTGTAATTGGGATTCAATTCCTGTTGTACAGATTAACATAAATAAATAAATCAATCAATCAATCATTATCAATACCCGTGACGCTCCCACCCGCATACCGCAAAAGGTACATGTGGGGTTATACTCGACCTCTTCTCCTCCCTCGCATGTACCTGATTACATTACCTATTTAAACACAGTAAGTGGAACATTTGTTGCACAGTGGTTTCCATGGTTATATCAGCACTTTAATATTTACTTACCATCCACCATGGACAGTAAGTGAATATTACATATCAAGATCCCGTTGATACCTATATTTCTTTTCCTTCTATTTGTGCAAGTATTGTAAAAATTAGGTTACTAACTTTGAACTGTAAATGATTTTTTTAGGTCGAGAATTCCTGATCTAAAAATTGTCACTTACAGTTAGTGTTACATAATATATTATTTTATAGTCCTAGTACCTTAAAATAACTCTTTATGGTATTAATACTACAAAAGCTTATTTTCTGTTGTTAGTTTACCAACTGTAGAATAAAAAGATTCCCAGAATTGTATTTCCAACTGGAAGCTTTACTTTGTTGTATGCAAAATACATTTTTTCTACAACTGTGCGATTATTTTGTTATTATTGCCTTGCTCACGTATAGAAAGTAGACAAATGCAGACCAAGTACGTTTCTGTAAGCAAAGAAACACTAGTGCCGAAAGTAATTTGTACTTTACGCAATTATTAAAAGAAAATATAAGTGAGAGCGATTTAAATTTCGCGCCAAGCAAGAAAGTTCATATTTTAGGCACATACGCTTATAGAAGAAGAAGAAATATGCATTGATATATTTTGACATTTATAACCATAACCATAAACTACTGTATATCTATTTGTACACATCGCATTGAGCAGACAAGAACTCAAGTATATCATTATTAAACATGATAATTAATAAAAATAACCGAACAAAGTAAAATATATCGATAAATGGTTTTATTTAAAGAGTAAGTGAAATACATACTATTGATTGTTTGTGTATATTAATAACAAGTTGTTACAGTTGCTTATATTAACATAATTTGAAGTGGAAACTTTTGTACTGTCTAAATAAATATTGATTTCTTCCGTACCTGTTCATATTATTAGCAATAATATTATTGACAACAATTTCGGAGATTTTAGAAGTACCAGCAGTAGGTTGATTGTCAAATTAACTAAAGTCTTATCTTTTACAATTCTCGAAACATCAATGGTGGCTTTCATACAAGAAACACCCTGTATACGTAAAACAACGCCGTTATATTCAGCATTAATTTTTCATATTCATCTCGTATATTGCCGGAAATTTGCAGCTTACAAATTATTTATGTCTTAGTTAAGCGCATTTATTTTTAATCTGTTCATATTTTCATTCAAAATTAAATCACTACAACAACATGAAAACAAATTTAATATAATGGGCTAACAGTTTACTCCGAAAGCACGCTGTACACAAAATAAATCGGATAAAAACGCGACGCTACAAAACGGTAAAATAAAAAGTAATAAAAATCTACCATATATGCGAGTGAAACAAAAACCATAATAGAGTGTAAATGAAGCGAATGGAACAAAAGTGAGTTTAGCTAAATCTGGTAATGAATACAGACGAGCAAGAAATGGAATAAAGAAGGAACTCGTGCGCAAATAAAAGACAATCGCCGCGAAAGAGAAGATTTGTGTCTGTGCGAGGCGGCCATGACACTGCGGCCACACGTCACGTGATATATCGCTGCCATCTGTGGCCAGTAACACGAACTACTGGCGTAAAAACAACCAGGATTGGCATTGGCCTGTTTTCCTAATAAATTGTCCAATTTTCTATACGTCAGACTGTATTAACTACTAAGATTTGTTTCAAATTAACGGTGGTTGTTGTTTCAAGAAAACACAGAAATAAAACGATTCTTTATTCTTCATTTTATTTCCTTCGTTTTTGTTACGCGTTTTTCATTATAAAAAAGAAAAGAACAAATTGTCAACATAAAAATGTTGTTTTTTCGTTATAAAATGGCTAAATTATTTTAGAGAAAAATATTAAAAATTACTACGTTATTTTTGTTTATAATTATACGTATACTTGATGTTAGCTTGTTTTGTATTTCAAATATTTACATAATTAACAGGCTAATATGCAACAAATTTATAATGGTACCTATTAATATATACCGGGTCGTCCATTTAACTTGACTCGCCATCGATCTTCATTGTCGATGAAAAGATCCATTTGTGCGCATAATAAACAATTGAAAATACGGATATTTTGAAAAATAACCATTATTTAAAACTTAAAACACGAGCAATGAGCACTCTCTTATTTTAAGATCACGTAAAAACTTGTGTTTACGAATACAGATTAAACCTTCTCATATTTTTTTATGGAGATTCCGAATCTGTAATAAAAAAATAGGGTTTCTATTTAAGATATCTAAGTTTACACCCTCTCCGACTCTCTGGGGGGGTGGGGGGCGAAAAATGTTAACAAGGTCGGATGACCTCCTCAAAATGGTTAAACTTTTGTTCATTAAAGTTTATTGTTAAATATATACAGGATGGTGAACGCAACTCTCGAACATAGGGATTTAACATGTAAAATCACAATTTTGTAATTTCCTGCTTCCCTAATTATTTTAAGCAAAAAAGCTTCGAATAAAAGTTTTAGGGCATAAAATTCTGCATCTAAGCCAATAAATAAAATAAACTTTGCATGCTTCGTAACGACACAAATTAGATCTGAAAATGACAAAAATAGCCTCAAAACTATCGATAGCCATGAAATTGAAACAAAATTAAACAAACGTTTGACGTATAATCTGTCAAAATAATTTCTTTATTTATTATGTCATTTATTTTGACAGATAAAACGACAAACATTTGTTTAATTTTGTTTTACTTCCATGGCTATTAATAGTTTTCAGGCTATTTTCGTTATTTTGAGAACAAATTTGTGCCGTTACGAAGCATGTAAAATTAATTTTGTTTATTGTCTTAGATGCAGAATTTTATTCCCTAAAACTTTTATTTGAAGCTTTTTTGCTTAAAATAATTAGGGAAGCAGGAAATTACAAAATTGTGATTTTACATGTTAAATCCCTATGTTCGAGAGTTGCGTTCACCACCTTGTATATCATCACGCCATCTACCCATTACTGGGTGTGGCACTCTGCCGAAGCAGATCTCGGTAATTTATTGTTAAGGGCTTAATTTGCAAGATATTTGAACAAGTCAAGTTAAATGGACCACCCAGTACATGAGTTTGAAGTATACTATATGAGGAGTAAGTGTCTTACGACCTAGGGCCTGTATTATCAACTACATTTATTTTTTAAAGTTAGTTTAAGAAAAACAATAGTGAGTCACTTATAGAAAATTAACATTTCTGTCAAAATTGTAGCAAAGCGGAACAATACAGAATTTGGTTTTGTTTATAAATTATGATATTTTACTATCAACTCAGCTTCGAGAGATACAGACTAATTAAGCGTTATCTTAAGTATCTTTCTAAAGTTGACTTGACAGAGTTTATTTTGTTTAAAAAATTTGTTCGTGCATATGTTGTAATAACTTCAGCATCCCTTAGAAAATTATTTATCGAGTTTATGACTTTTCTGAATTGTCGCGTCTGGTTATGCGGGATGTAATGACATAAATAAATAAATAAAAATATATCATCACGACTTCTACCCATTACTGGGTGTGGCACTCTGCTGAAGCAGATCTCGGTAATGACATATCTGGGTAAATTATTAGCTAAACGTTTGTCTGGGATAGATTTAACCTTTGTAACTCACCCCGTCTGTGTGTTTTAATGTAAACTCGTGCATGGGAACGGTTACCTCGAACTAACGTGACGATACCACCCTCTTACCCCTTGTCAGCACATCCCAGGGAGAACAACAACAATTAATTAGTGGTAGTTTGGCTTTTGTTGAGTCAAGTTGTCTCTTGTCTTCATGTGCAAAATGTAGTCTTACCGTGTTATTTAGTAACTTTAACTAATAGTTTATTCACACGTTGTTGTTGTTGTTGTTTGCCATTGTCGATTCTTTTGTTTAATTTCAATATTAATTTATAACTTCTATAAATATTGCTATTTCCTTTTATATTTTAATAAATTTTATATTTTTACAAGAAGTGCGTTTTATTTCAATTTGTAATTACATCGCGTTATTAAAGTTTTACCTCATCTCATTACATGTTAGAAAATTTAAACTGTAATTAACGATAAATGCGCATTTAAAAGTTTGATAATTCCGGCCATCAATGTGAAAGAACAATTTCATATTTTATTTAGCAAATCATGGAAACCATGGAAAGAGTCAAAGCTGTGCGGTTATTGATCAATAATTATTGTCATTAAAGTACTGATATTACATATTTAATAGTTAATGGAAATACAAAATGGTAATACTTTGATCTTTTATGATTCTTGAGATGCGGAGCCACAGGAAACTTAGCGTGCATAAATAAAGGAAAGTGATATTTTACTTGACGAAGCGGTTGTTTGAAATATGAGGCCGCAGGCCCATTATTTTAATAGGCAGATGCCCGGTTTCACCAACAGAAGTTAAATATTAATCATTGTTTAAATAAATAAAAGCAAATCAAAATTACATGTCAAATGGAATAATTGACATTGCTGTCATATATTCGATTTACTTTTATTTATTTAAACAACGATTAAAATTTAACTTTTGTTGGTGAAACCGAACATTAATCAAGTAAAAACACTTTCCAGACGACCACTTATGAAAGTAACCATAACAACATAATAAACTACTACGGAAAGTTGAACATAGCATATACTGATATGCTAGCATAACATACACTTCTAACATATCAGGTGAAGTTTCACTGACTGAAAACAGATGGCGTTACGATGAAAGAAAATAATAAAAAAAATGAAAAGAATTTGTATTATTATTTAGATTGAAGTTTTGGTAGATTTTTCAACACATTTGCACAGATAAATCTTATTTTTTTAAATTAATAATGACTTATTTACTAATATTTTAGCATTATTTAATATTTTGACATTATGGTTAGTACAGTTGCAGAATACCTAACCTCAAACGTCAAACGTCAACGCTCATCTACAAAACCGCATCAGCTGTCAAAGTGTAACAACATTGCTCTTGTAAACTGTTTTTAGAAATATTTTGTGGTCATCTGAAAAATAGTGTAAATAATTCGCTCGAAAGTGAGATAACTGTGCTCGTGTACTTGAATCACTCGGCGTTGCGCGCCTCATTTTTCAATTTGTACACTCGCACGTTATCTTACACTTTCGATGCTTGTTATGTAATATACTATTACTGACGTATTATGTACACTATTTTTTTCTGAATCCGTTCAATTTAATCAATAATTAATTATAAATAATTCAAAATGTTTAATTTTTTTGATAGAAATTGTATTGACAGGAAACTACATATCCAGGGTTACAAAAAAAAACAATCAGGTAAAGTACAAAACAGATCAAATCTTTATCAGACTGTTTCATACTTTACCAGACTGTTATTTTTGTTGTAACCTTAGATACGTACTTTACTTGACTGTTTTCATAAAAATCTAGTTTCCTAACTAAAATTACATAGGTCTAAAAAGTAAAAATTCATCAAAAGCGCGAGTTCAAAAAAATATTTTATTTATCAGGTATGGGACAGGATAGTAAAGAAGTAAAAAATTATAGATTGGCTGAGTAGTATCGAGTCGAGTTGTGGATTTGAAAACTCGTGTTCGATTCCCACAGTAATTATATAGCGAACGAAAAATAATAATTACAGAAACTTATTAAACTAACCAACACTGTATCACAACTTAAACATAAATTATTAATACAAATAGACTACTATTGAGTCTGTAAATTCAACTGTCACGCAAGCAGTCAAGCACTTGCTTATAAAAAAAAGTCTGACATTTCTCGACCCGTCTACAACGTTTTAGAACCATCTCGAAGTCGCGAATCCATGTACGCCGAGATATTCATGCGTTAAGCAGGGCTCGCTACAATGACACATTCGAACGTTTATACTGCTTGAAATTTAGGCCGGTGTTGACGAAGAATTTTTGTATTGTAGTCAAGAGCGTTTCGAGCACTTTTATCATGTCCAACATTTTATCTTTGTTACATGACATTGTAGTTCATTTTTAATTAAGTTCCATTTTTATTTATTTATTATCGCATAAATTGTATTGTTGCTAATTATAATATTTCTAATTTAAGTTACGAATTCCACGGTAAGTGAACATCAATTTTTATATACATATTTTTCTTATTTTTTCTTCTTATATTTTTTAAAAAACTAAATTTTGCAATTATAATTACACATATCTACTACCAATTTAAATAAATTAATTACATTGATAACCTATTATAAAAATAGCTTGATACTTACTGTTTTCTTTCAATCAAAATGCCGAACTGATACCTGTCAAACACAAAAATTCAATATGGCTGCTGTAACGGTTGGCAATTTTCAGTCGTTATTTATCAATTCCAAAATAACGCGAGCAATTGTCATTTGCAATTGCTATTGGGTTACAGAATACCGATTTCGATTTGTAATTGCTACGTAACAAGAGCAATAGTTATTTGTAGTTGTTATGAGTTACGGAATCCCACCTGAGTACTGTTATGAACCGGAAGGGTACTGTTATTTTTAGAATGTATTTTATGTTTTGATTGTTTTTAAAAACTTTCGGAGCTTTCTCTTCGATTTTCACTTTTCTTCACACCTCCCCTTTAGGTATTTCACGCCCCCTTAGGGATGTACGCCCCATAGATTGAGAAACACTGAATTAGATATTTGATATAAAAATATAAAATAAATATATCATCACGCCTTCTACCCATTACTGGGTGTGGCACTCTGCCGAAGCAGATCTCGGTAAGTGATATATTTTTGCGCGTGAAGTGCGGTTACCAGCTGTCAAATCACGGCACCCAAAGATGTTAGTGGTGGAGGAGCCACAGGGATATTTTTTTGAAATTATGAAAATTGCTTGTCGCCTGTGGGAATCGAACCAGGGTTCTCAGGATCCACAGGCCGACTTGGATACCACTGAGCCATTACCTCATTCGACAGTTTGTAATATAATAAAATATTAAAAGTAATGTTTTGTTTGATTTTATTTTATTTATATAATAGATTGACGTTTATATCATTCAAACATTGACGTTTATAAATAATTGATAAAAAAAAGTCATGGTTATTGCTACAGTCCACAGTGTAATAGAAATTTGGAAATTTATTTTTAAATCAGACATATAATAATAAATGTAAAAACAGTTTTTCCTACAACTGTGCGATTTCTTTATTATTACGTAACTATTATTGCCTTAGTTACGTATGGAAAGTAGATGAATGCAGACCAAGTGCGCTTCCGAAAGCAAAGAAACACTAGAGCGGAAAGTGCTTCATTACGCAACTGTAAAAAAAGTTTTTTTGAGAGCGATTTAAATTTCGCGCCAAGCGCGTAATTCATATTTTGGCCACTGAGCTAGCTACCCCTAAATATATTTGATCAGTTTATTAATAAAATAGAAGTTTTCCATATGTACCCAATTCAATCAGTCGCGTAGTATATTGCACAATAACCAATAATGCATAAATATATCATAAATTATAATTATTTATTCTCATCAACGATGGACAGAATTATGTAAATGTATTTCATCAATATTTAACATTTTCACAGAATTTAACGTTTACATCGTTTCAATTAAACAAACTATCGCGTCATTAATTAAACTCAAACGGAAACATGGCAACATGGCCTCCGATTTTGACAGCATATTTCCTGTTTAGTTTCATTTGTTATGAAATATCTGTCACTGGCGCTAATTTAATACTGCCACATGCATACCAACTGTAACAACAGAAAATCAATAGTTCTTACTGTTGCTATGCGCTATCTTCTCCTAGAAAATTGAAATTAATAGACGTAATCTTCGATTTTATCCTGTCTAGTTGTCATATTTCCCAAGTTAAAACACGAGAATAACTTGATGTTTTGTAAAAGAAGAAAATGAAAAGAAATATGAAGTGAAATGAAAACTTTTGAATGTTGTTTTATTTATTAAATAGATATTTGTAAAGAAATGACAGAAACTTTCTTTTTATAAATATACGTGTAGGTATATGTAATTTAAAACCTAGTTATAAGAAAAGACAATTATTTTTTGTTAGAAAGAAAAGAAAAAGTTTAGAATATAATTTGAAAAAAATGAAAAGTTCTTTTACATGTTGAGCAATACAGGATGTTCAATTTAGTTGTGCCACCATTGCTATCTCGAGAACTATAAGAGCTACAAGGTTGGCTAAATTAGCAAAGAAATACAATTTTCCAAGTGTATTACAAATTATTATCAATTTTTTTTTATGAGTGGTTCTCAAAGTACGAGATATACCTTTCTTATTTTAAATCGGAACCTACATTTTATATTTGCTTGTTAGACTAAGTATTTTTTTCTGAATTCAAGACTATACTCTCTTAAGTTGAATTAGTAGAATATTCACTAATTGAAATAGGAAGTATGAAAACTACATAAAAATTAGTAGTTTAAGATTGAATCTACTAAAATTTTAGTAAGGTAATAGCTTCACTTTTTAATCGGTTGTTTTCTACTAATTAAAATGGTGATAAGATCCAAAGCTACTATCGAATTAGTAGTCCTCAAGCGATTCAGTGGCGCCACCGTGTCAACAGTATAAGTTTTACGCGTGTGTGTACTTGGTTCCTGTATAGAACATTGAGAAGATTGTTGTTCTTGTATAATTTCCGTATTATTGTCACATTTCAACTATGTTACATGTCCACATTAATTCTGAATATAAATTAACTCCAATGATTTTTTCTTTTTCAATATTACTACTGACGTAAATTATTTAAGGTTAGAAATTTGGAAATATGTCAATTATTTTTGTTTTATATACAATAGCGATGATATGGACACCGAATAAGACAAAAAATAGAAGCAGTTAGTAATTTAATTTTCTTTAACTTATAAATGTAGTGAATTTTTACGTTTTCAATAAATTATTATTAAATATTCATTAAAAAGAGTTTTACTTTTTTGATTTGTAGAAAATGTACTTTTTCAATAGTAGAATTTTCACTATTTCATTAGTAAATAAATCACATTTTCATTTGGTGAATTTTACTTTTTTATTAGTAAAAAATTCACTAATTAAAAATGTGACAAGTTTCACTAATTGAAAAAGTGAATAACTACTATTTACTAGTGGTATACATTGGACATTTTCAAAAAGTGAATATTCACTATAAATTAGTAGATTTTTACTAATTCAACTTAAGAGAGTAGAGTTCAGTACCCCCACATTACATTTTTTTTACAAAAATGCATATTAAATTGACAGTAATTTAATTCAAATCGCATAGGAATCAGCGTGCTATGAATGAAACAAATGACTAATAAAATATATTTATTTATTTTTCCACAAAATAGCTGTATTTACATATGAGGAGCAGAAATTCAAAACGCAGTTTTGACCAAAAGTTCGAAAAAAAAGTTATAGATGGCAATATATATTTCAAATCCGTTTCTTTCTAGTAATGAAATGTGTTATTTTCAAAACTTAATTTTTGCCGAGTTATAAGACGTTCAAAGTTGGATGGAATATCAAAACGCAGTATTTACAACCAAATATGAAAATCAAAACGTAACTTTTACCTACACAGACACAAGGCCAAGGGGCGGAGCCTAATATTAGTTTCAGTTTATACCACTAGTAGCGGTAGCTCACGCCGTCTACTAGAGTCGAGTTTTCATGTAAAAAGTGCTTCGTTGGGGGGTTAAAATTGGTACTAAATATAAATATATTTTCATAAACAAGGGTTTATTTTAAAGATAAAAGTATAATCTATGTTATTTCAGTGTTGAAATTTGCAATTTTTATTCATTTATTGAGTAACACTGATCTGAAGTTACATAAGTTTATAACATTGTAAAAACTAAATTAAAACTAAATCAAAAATTTCAACACACAATGGACATAGATTCAATCTTTGTCTTCAATTTAAAAAAAAAATTAAGTTATTCCGACCATATTTAGTCCACATTTCTTGTCCCATTCAAAAGCATGTTTATGCTGTGCGCAACCTAGCTACATTAGCCCCTTAAACGTTAAACAGGTTTTTATTTCATGGTAGTTTGCTGTTAAGTAAAATCTAAACTCAAAACACAATTACATTGTAAAGAGTTACGGCAAGAGGTCCGCAGCAGTGTTTTAATTAAAACTCAAAACATTTCCTAAACAAAAATGAGTGATCTCATGTATAAGCAAGAAATAAATTTTGATAAATCAAAATGTCTCGAACGTAATAAATTAAAATAAAATCAGATAAAATATAGAATTAAAGAATTTTTTAAAACTATTATGACTAAGTTTCAGTAATATCTATCCCATCAAACCAAAACTATCTCAAATTGTATTGGTTGACAAGGTATCAAACGTACACAACTTGAAATTAGTTAGTTTTTTTAAATACAGAAATAAAGGGTATGATACAAAAAAAAACCCAAACAAATTTTAATAAAACAAAATTGGCGTGTCCATTTTCAATTAACAAATCTTTTCTTCATATTTTGAACACAATCAATCCACTAATTTTATTTTTATTTCATGACAGTTTGCTGTTAAATAAAATTTATTATTGATTAACAAAATGTAGTTTTAATCTCATTTATGTTTTTTAAAACGAAGTTTTCTTTTACTTTACGTGCAAAACGCAGTTTTTAAAATTTTATTAGGGTATAATAGCCAAATGGAATGAACAATATTTACTTTAATTAGACAAGTTTGCGTACATCATGTGATTAACAATAATACAAATTATACATAAAAGTACTCAGTTTACTTAATGAGAAACAGTTTATTGCGTTTTATTCAAAATGTAACTTTGTGTGAAAACTACGTTTTGAATTTCTACTCCTCATATAATAATGAAAAAGACAAACAAAAATAATATGATTTGTTCATTTGTTTCTGTCATAGCACGCTGATACTTATGCGACTTTAATTAAATTAATGTCAATGTAATATGCATTTTTGTCAAAAAATTTGTAATGTGAATGTATTTAACTTTGAATAACTGAAACGAATAAGCAAATAAAAAATAGGTTTCTATTTAAAATAAGAAAGTTACATCCCGTATTTTAAAAACCACTGGTCGAAACAAATGTTTATTAATAGATTTGCAGTACACATATAAACAAGATATGAAAATGCGCTCAACGGCATTGAATTCCCCGAGTCGGAATTGATTTCTTATCAAACTTTTAGCTTATTTTAAGCAATTTAATGTTTCAGCAGAAATAAAATGGACAATGAAAAATCAACCAGTCTGTATAACAGTGTAAAAAGATAGAATTTCATTCTTTATAATCAAAATTTTTAGTGGTATGAAGTCGGCCTGTGGATCCTGAGGTCCCTGGTTCGATTCCCACAGGCGACAAATTTTCATAATTTGAAAAAGCTACCCCTGTGGCTCCTCCACCACTAACATGTTTGGGGGCCGTGATTTGACGACTGGTAACCGCACTTCACGCGCAAAATATATCACCCACCGAGATCTGCTTCAGCAGAGTGCCACACCCAGTAATGGGTAGAAGGCGTGATGATATATTTATATTTATATAATCAAAATTTCTGGTGGAGGCGCAAGTGGTATGTAGCAAAATAAAATATCCGCTCTGTAATAAATGTTTTTCATTTTAATCAATCTAATTACTAACATTAAACTCAATTCATTTGAATTCCTTTTTGCTTTTACATGCTCGCGTATCACACAGGAAAATTCTAAACATCCTTTAATGATTCGACATCAAAAGACGCTTAATTTTTTCATCCCAGCAAAATCGTTAAATATACCTCTGATGTGTGTTGCAACTCTAGGGAAATGTGAAAAAATCAGGATATAATCCACTTACTTATATTTTCACATAGGCGGCGGGAAAATTTATTTTTTGTAGACAATATATTAACAGATAGTTTTGTTTTGGTAAGGACGATTTATTTTCGATAATAATATAAGAAGAGAAATAAAATAGATACTTAGTTTCTAATTGATCGAACTCTAATTTTATGAATGAGTGTTATAATCGACTATAACATTTATTATAATTATTGTTCATTCGTATTTTTATAATTAATACTTATTTTTATAACAAGTGCCGAAAAAGGCTTGTTACGTACAAGTGCAGAATCTGCACGAGCACGTAACCTTTTTCGGCACGTGTTATAAACATCAGTTTTCCTACAACAGTGCAATTTAGAAAATCACTAAAATATTGTCAAAATTTATAAAATCTTAATGATATTACACGAGAACGATGTTTTACGGCGTTGCTATGGTTTGTTTGTTGATTGCTTGCACATTGTTCTACGTTATTTAAAAATATTTCACTAATTTCAAGACAATTTCTTCAAAATCGTCTAGATTGGAATACTACACTGAGTGATTCCTCTTTTTAATATACACCTTCAAAGGTAATTCTTGGAGCTATTCTTGACAATGATAATTAACCTGCAGCTGGTACTTCTAAAACCTCCGAAATTGTTGTCAATAATATTACTGTTAATAATATGAACAGGTACGGAAGAAATCAATGTTTCTTTAGACAGTACAAAAGTATCCACTTCACATTATGTTAATATAAGTAACTGTAACAACGTGTTATTAATATACACAAACAATAAATATTATGTATTTCACTTACTCTTAAAATAAAACCATTTATTGATATATTTTACTTTGATTCTTTTTATTAATTGTGTACGGATTAGATATACTGCAATTTAAGATTATGTTTATAAACGTCAAAAAATACTACTGCATATTTACTAGCGCTGTCTCATTGCATCTTCTTCTTCCATAAGCGAAATTTAAATCGCTCTCAATACAACGTCCTTTTGACAGTTGCGTAACAAAGTACTTTCCGCACGAATGTTTCTTTGTTTACAGAAAGGCACTTGGTCCGCATTTTTCTACTTTCCATACGTAACCAAGGCAATAATAGTTACGTAATAACAAAGAAATCGCACAGTTGTAGGAAAATTAATTAAAATAAATAAATATATTATCACCTTCTTCCCATTAATGGGTGTGGTACTCTGCCGTAACAGATCTCGGTAAGTGATATATTTATGCGCGTGAATTGCGGTTGCCAGTCGACAAATCGTCAAAAATCGGCGGTGGCCGAGCATGTTAAGGCTCTTAATATACAGTGACGTCACCCGAACCAAGGTTCGTCAGTTCGAATTCGCCTGTCGACAATATGTGATTTGTCGTAAAAAAGTATAATACAGTTACCTATATTAATCACATTCGGATGCTATAAGCTACTCACTTATATAAATAATGTAACAATTTTGCTGTTGAACCATTGGAAGAAGGGAAAAAAGAAGGAGCAGACTCCCCCAGAGTAGAATCTAGTTCGGCTTTGATATTGGACTATTCAAATGAAAGTATTATATCACATAACGATGAACAATTTTTTCCATATTTACAAATTCATTGAGAGCGTTCACTATTGATGAGTGTCAAATAAATACTAAACAAAAACAACGTAGTGTCTTCAAACTTCAAACTTAAGCTTTATAAGGTTGGTACTTTCTACCAGAGTAACTGTATTCCATGGCCAACTTCATTGAATTGCGCTTCGCTTATTATGGCCGTTTCATTCCATCGTTTTGCCATATAAAAATTTGTCATGAGTTTTTTACAGTTTTAGTACGTCAAGTAATGCCATCTAGTGCTTTTTATTTCAATTAAAGGAAAATGACAACGCTGTCATGTTACAAAAGCAACTTTAAAATATTTGAAAACTGAAGTTTATGTTATCAAACCAAATTCATTTAATGGAACTGGGTATTTTATTTATACTTTCAGTTTTATTAAATATTATGACTAGTATTCTGAGCTTTCGACTAAAGTGATTAGCTAGTGTAGACTAAGTGAATTTCATTTGGCAACGTAGCATTATCTGTCACTTGAGATAAATAATGCCGCCATATTGTCTACCTATTTAAAAATTTTGAAGTATTTATAGCTCAAAAGAAGGAAGTATTATTGAATTATTGGTGCCAACGGTTAGTATTTTACTGTAAAGATTGTATGATAATAAATATACAATGACTAGGCTTGTTTTTAAGATTTTTTCAATCAATGCAAGAGGCAGTATTTTCAAATTTAGTTACGACGTATCTCGTTAGAGGCGCTAGTTGACGTACCCGCTCTGTAAATTTGATACTAAGAATTTTAATGACATATGAAACGGCCATAATAAGCGTAGCGCAATTTAATGAAGTTGGCCATGCTGTTTTCAAACAACAACCGCCATCTATATGTCAGGTTGGATACTTCTGGAACTACCCTTGTAACAGGGAATAATATGTAGCAATAAAAGTAAGAAGATAATTTGAATATCGATATAAAAACACGATTAACAAGTTATGATTCAACAGTTTGATTTCGAATCTCTTATTCGGTGGATTTTAAGAATAGAACCTACCCTTTGTCAACGTGCGTCTATGGTAGAAAACCAACCAACTCACTTATTGTTGGCGACGAGAGCTTTCAATGGCTGCTGAATAAATTCACAAAGCGAAGTGTTTACTACGCTTCGGTATGTAAATCTTCGGTTCTGCGTTCCGCATTGGGGGCTACGTTGAATTGCCCTCGCTAATTCCTTTTTGGAATAAAAATCAGCCATAAATCGAGTGCTACGTGGGAGACGTGAAGAAATACACAGATTTTTGTTTTGAGTGGGTTGTTTTTGTTAACAGAGTTATAAATAAAATGTACGTATGTAATTGTGCTACTCTATCGTTCTGCTAATATACATAAGTGCGGTTACCAGCCTTCAAATCATGGCCCCGAGAATTTTAGTTAAGCGGGAGGGGGCCACAAATAATAGATAGATAGACAAATAGATAGAAAGGTAGACATATACCAAATATTCTTGTAGTGATGCTCTGGTTCATATTTTCGATTAAACGCGGCGCTAGTATAAAACTAAGACATGCAAAATTGTATTGAAATATAAAAATATAAAATACAAATATATCATCACGCCCTCTACCCATTACTGGGTGTGGCACTCTGTTGAAGCAGATCTCAGTAAGTGATATCCCGACCACCAAAGATGTTAGTGGAGGGGGAGCCACAGGAATATTATTAAACATGTAATTTAGTTTTTCAGTAATTCAGCATTTATCTGATTGAAACATATAAAATATCAAATTTGTTTACGTATAATTTTTTAGTAATGTTGACTACTTTATGTCTAACTTTACTGATGAGGCATATACAGAATGTGTGTTTCTCGAGCCTAACCCTTGGTATCTCCATAACCATGAGATACGAAGTCGATTAAATTGAGGCAAAATTGCCAAATTAGTTGACCATTTTAATGATGTATTTGTTTTTTCGAAAAAAGACATAGATAACTAGATAAAGCGAAAATTAAAATTTATGTTTTTTGTTTCTAATACTACTATGATTATTGAAATATATTATTAAATATAAAAATTAGTTTTCTCAAAATTAGACGCATATACAGCAAAATTGAAAATAACATTTTATATTCCAAATATTTTTGCTACTATATTTGAAACTTTTTTTCGTAACTGATTCCATTTTTGAAATAAATGGAATTTATTGTTTTGTGTGTCCAGTAAACTTCCTCTTCCGGTTTTTCAGTTTCATTCAAAATTAACTCAACTCTTCGTATTTTCATTAAACTTATAATTACAAAGTTGCGTTAACAAATCTTATCTCGATCATGAGATATTATACTCGGACACACACACACACACACTCACACACACACACACACACACACACACACACACAGACAGGCAGACAGACAGACAGACAGAGAGACAGACAGACAGACAGACAGACAGACATCATTAAGACAATGATCAAAACGGATTCAGTGGACCTCGAAACACGTATTTCCGCGAAAATCTCTTCAACGATTTTTTTCACGATTCCAATACTTCCTTATACTGTGTATAAGATAATAAAAACAATAATGAAATTTAATGTAAATAGATCAGTACGTTATCTTCGTGATTTTTCATAATCCTCATAATAATACGATTGAAATAACTAATTTTATTTCAGTGTTGAATTCACTGTGAAACATTTGAATTATGTGCGTGTACAAGTTTTACTAGATTTTAATTATATGGATAATATAAAAGCCAATTACTAATTATACGTGTGTGTTCATTATCAGGAGAAAGGTATGCAAGAAATGTTCAGTGTGAACATTTTTAACATTTCCTAATATAATGGTATGTTAATTTGATAATAGCAAAATATGTGCTAAACACACTTCATTAAATACTAAACGAAACGCGAATATTTAAATAAATATATTAAATAATTTAAGACATTTCGCATAGTAAATTTTACGAAAAGCGCAAGATAGGCTTTCAACATACTAGTTATTTACTTAACTATAATGAGGCATGAAAATGAAGCTCAGAGCTGAGATAAATATTAATTTTTTTCTGAAATTGTGCGACAACTTTAGCTCGATGACATGTGTACCAGATTATTTTGTGCTCGTGATGTTTGGTTTGATACATGCGCACCTTGAACTTTGCCAGATCACAAATCAGGCGTTAGATAAAATTATCGTTATTATTTACATACATTTTTAAATCTTAATGAAATTTGAAAATTACACATAAATAATCTTATTTTGTAGTGAAACGTAAAATGTATTTATGAAAGTAAATGTGGAAATATAGCATTTTACCACTGTTTAGGCAGGAAAGTACGAGATTACGTAACAATTTCAGGAATAGTTATTTTTATAACAAGTGCCGAAAAAAAGCTTGTTACGTGCAAGTGCAGAATTTAACTGCACGAGCATGTAAACTTTTTCAGCAGTTTAAGGTTATGTTTATAAACGTCAAAATATATCACTGCATATTTCTTCTTCTTCTATAAGCGTATGTGCCTAAAATATGAAATTCCGTGCGAAATTTAAATCGCTCTCATTTATATTTTCTTTTGACAATTGCGTAAAGTACAAATTACTTTCCGCACTAGTGTTTCTTTGCTTACAGAAATGCACTTGGTCCGCATATGTCTACTTTCCATACGTAACTATTATTGCCTTGGTTACGTATGGAAAGTAGACAGATGCAGACCAAGTGCGTTTCTGTAAGCAAAGAAACACTAGTGCGAAAAATAATTCATTACGCAACTGTAAAAAAAGTTTTTTTGAGAGCGATTTAAATTTCGCGCCGAGCGCGTAATTCATATTTTGGCCACAGACGCTTATGGAAGAAGAAGATGCGGTGAGGCAGCGCTAGTAAATATGCAGTAGTATATTTTGACGTTTATAAACATATCCTTAAATTGCAGTACATCTAATCATCATAGTATTTATTGTTTGTGTATATTATTAACACAGTTGTTACAGTTGCTTATATTGACATAATGTGAAGTGAAAACTTTTATACTGTCTAAAGAAACATTGATTTCTTCGGTACCTGTTCGTATTATTAACAGTAACATTATTGAGAACAATTTCGGAGGCTTTAGAAGTACCAGCAGCAGGTTGATTGTCATTGTCGAAAATAGATGCAAATAGCATGATCCGGAACTTCAATTATCTTTGGAGGTGCTTATGATAAAGAAGAATCACTCAGTGTAGTATTCCAATCTAGACGATTTTGAAGAAATTATCTTGAAGTTAGTGAAATATTTTTAAATAACATAAAACAATATGCAAGCAATCAACACACAAACCATAGCAACGCCGTAAAACATCGGTTTCGTGTAATATCATTACAATTTGTATAAATTTTGGTAATATTTTAGTGATATTCTAAATCGCATAGTTGTAGGAAAAATGTTGTTTATAACACGTGCCGAAAAAGGTTAAGTGCTCGTGTATAATTCTGTGCTTGCACGTAACAAGCCTTTTTCGGCACTTGTTATAAAAATAACTATTTCCTACAACTGTGCGTTTTTTTACTTTCTTGTACGTAGTATAAGGAAGTATTGGAATCGTGAAAAAAATCGTTGACGACATTTTTGCGGAAATACATGTTTTGAGGTCCACTGAATCTGTTTTGATCATTTTCTCAATGATGTCTGTGTGTGTGGATGGATGGATGGATGGATGGATGTGTGTCCGGTCGTGCAATATCTCATGAACGAGATAAGATTTGTTAACGAAACTTGGTAATTATAAGTTTCATGAAAATACGAAGAGCTGAGTTGATTTTGAATGTAATTGAAAAACCGGAAGAGGAAGTTTACTGGACACACAAAACAATAAATTCCATTTATTTCAAAAATGGAATCAGTTACGAAAAAAAGTTTCAAATAAAAGATGTTAGCAAAAATATTTGGAACATAAAATGTTATTTGCAATTTTCCTGTATATGCGTCTAATTTTGAGAAAAACTAATTTATATATTTAATAATATATTTCAATAATTATAGTAGCAATAGAAACAAAAAACAAAAACATGTTTAACATTTATATGTCAAATAATAATTGTCAAACGCCAGGAGCAAGTCATAAGTGTTCAATTCGGCGTTTTTAATTTGAAATATGCTGTGTATAAGAAAGTCGTGTGGTGACCACACCAGATTTTTTGTTATTAAATTTGGACTCGTGTGCTAACAGATTGCCATATGAAACTAGTTCTTTAATATACTATGTATAATTACACAAGAGTAAATTGAATATGTCCTTCAAAGACTGTTATCATTTTTTTCTTCATACTGTTACCAAAAAATACGGAAGAAAATTATCGAGAAATATCTGATTAGATTACCTTTTGGCCGAAGTATATTCCCTCTTGGTCGCGTAATATTTCAAATCTACCTAATATAATTTAAATTTAAATAAAATAGTATACCTTTTGCCTTTCCTGATATATTTTATAATATTTCATTAACAATAATTTCATCTTATCTTGCATAATATCTCTAGTACTCTTCAAAAATATCTATAACTCTAAATTATAACAATGTCAAAATTGAAAAATGAAAGAAAATGCGAATAAATCTTCTCTACACTCACTTGCAAACCATTTTTTGTTGTCTTGTCGTGCTACAAAATATATGACTCGTCCGGCATTTTTGTGCACGAACATGATAAAAACAAGAAAAATGTAGACTCTCGTAAAACACGAACTAAAATCGTGCTTAAACTTTTAGTTTTTAGTTTAGTTCACTATCTATATTTAGGTACTTTTAAATGGCAGTAGTTTATATCTTTTTAAAATGCTAGCACGAATCTCTTTTTTTCTACGATCGTACAAAACGTGATTCATTATATACTTATTTTCTGTACAAAAACTGATTGTTTATCGCACACCGTGCGATAAAATAGTTGATACAAAACAAACTTAATTACATAACTTGAGATAATAGAAAAAAGAGTGTATACAAGAGACTTATAAAAAAAAAATATATATATATATATCACGCCGTTTACCTATTACTATTTAGGTGTGGCCCTCTGCCGAAGCAGATCTCGGTAAGTAATATATTTATGCGCGTGAAGTGCGATTACCAGCCGTCAAATCACGGCACTCAAAGTTGTTAGTGGTGGAGGAGCCACAGGGGTAATTTTTAATTTGGTGAAAATGTTTTGTCGGATATGTGGATCGAACCAGGGTTTTTAGGATCCACAGGCCGACTCGGATACTACTTATAAAGTGACACTTTGACCATTAGTTGCATAAATAACTATTTTACGATTATTAATTGTGCATTTCTTGATATGTAATGTGATTCATTACTCACGAATTTTAACCAATCACATCGAGATGTCGATAATAATGCAGCGATGGCCAAGGGCAATAATTTATTACTTACGGGTTGTGATCAATCACATCGGGGTTGCTATAACAACGCAACTCAATGAGAAGAGAAATTAGAGAGAGACAACGTAACTATTAATTTTTTAGAAATCAACGCTGTTTAAAAAAAATCGCATAACTCGAACAAACGATTTTTTGTCCAGCCCTACTCGCGACCCCCCTTGAACTGCGTCGCGACCCACATTTTGAAAAACACTGCTATATTCTATTTCACCTTAGAAAATATCAGATGGCACTGCGTACGCAGCCCGTTTTACACGCAACAATTCTTTTAGTTAAAAATTTGGCGCGATATTAAATACATTTCAAATAAAAAATGTTTGTCTCATGTGATTCTTTCTTTCATCGCATTATTTCAGAAACGATTCTTCTCACCGCAGGACGCAGTACATAAAAAAACACATTATTACATTACGGCTCTGTGTTCTTTCGTCAAGTTCTGCGTTTCATCTTGTAGAATTGAAGGGGAGAATCGGGATGGCTGGTCGACAACAAGAAGTGTTCAAATGACCTTGGGCAATGTGGAATTGAATTTAAAGTCATTTACAGTTTGCAGTTTCAAGTTTCTTAGTTTGGAAGAGAATAGTTCATTGTTAGTTTGCCGGCGTGAAAACTTGGATGTTTTTAAGAGCCTGACAAGAATTTCAATTCGAGAGCTTTACCTGAACGTCAGAGTTTCGTTTGTAGTGCTAATATTAGCTATAGGTTTTTGTTTTTAATACGGTAGTGGAAGAGGCGTAGATTTTATGTCCTTTCGTTCTTAAATTTTATATACCAAGTGTATCACAAAAAGCGCACCATAGACGTTTAATACAGGGTAACACTTTTTCCGTGCACATTAATTTACAAATTACTTAAGGCAAAAATACTTCAAATACAAGTTATAGAGCTTAAAATACTACTACTCCTATGACTCCCCCTCCACTAACATCTTTGGGGGCCGTAATTGGACAGCTGGTAACTGCACTTCACGCGCACTTACCGAGATCTGCTACGGCAGAGTGCTACTCTCAGTAATGGGTAGAAGGCGCGATACTACTACTGTTTTCCCATCATTCCTCAGTGGAACATATAGGGACCAGGCACACCGAGCCGCAGTTTTTACACTGCCGTACTGCTGGTTTTTTCATAGTCGATGTTACATTATTTCAGGTGTATGAGTGACTAGCTCATAGCGCCCAAGCGTGATAATACATGTAACTGTATTTTTATATTTAACGACAAATCACACATTGTCGACAGGCGGATTCGAACTGACGACCCAATGGTCGGGTGACGTCAGCATGTTAGGAGATGTACATTAACACGCTCGGCCATCGCGACTGTTAGAGCTTAAAATTCTACATCTAAATCAATAAACTAAATTTATTTTCTGTGTTTAACAATAGAATTTATGTATGAAAATTTACAAAATTACAAATTAATAAGTGTTAACCACAAAAAAAAAACAAAATAACTAACAAATGCATGATGTTTTCTGTCAAACTTCCCCTTGAATAATGTCATTTAATTATTTGTAATTTCTCTCCATGAGAATAATTTTTCCATTTTTAATAAATTTGTAAAAATAAAGTAAAATTTACAAATAAATCAAAAACTAACTTTTTAACAATGCAAAACTTCAATGTGTCAAAATACCTGATAGAATTAAGTCGTTCATTTGTTTATTATTTTATTTTAACACTATTAAATTGTAATTTAGTAAATTTTCATATTTAATTTCTGCCATATAAAACATGAAAAATATTTTTAGTTTGTAGATTTAGACGGAGAAATTGTAAGCTCTACAACTTTTATTTGAAGCATTTTTGTCTAAAATAATTTGGAAAGCAATGCGCACGGAAAAATTATTTTCTCATGTTAAACGCCTATGGCCGGCTTTTCGTGATCATATACTTTAGATAATCGGTTATGTATGTTATATGTTCGTGATACACCCGGTATGCTCGGTTCGTTTCTAAATTTCGTACTCTTGCTAGAATTATCTTTTGTAACAAGTTTTTATATTATATCTCTATATGGGATGGCTAGCTCAGTGGTTTGAAGTCGGCCTGTGGATCCTGAGGTCCCTGGTTCGATTCCCACAGGCGACAAATTTTCATAATTTGAAAAAGCTACCCCTGTGGCTCCTCTACCACTAACATGTTTGGGGGCCGTGATTTGACGACTGGTAACCGCACTTCACGCGCAAAATATATCACATACCGAGATCTGCTTCAGCAGAGTGCCACACCCAGTAATGGGTAGAAGGCGTGATGATATATTTATTTATTTTATCTCTATAAAAATAGTTGACATTTGCAATTAAGGGAATTTTTTGATTGAATAGTTAAGTTGGTGACAATGATTTGCAATTGATTTCGTCCGTTGCGTTGCCTAGATATTTTGTGTATTGAACACAGTTATATCAATCTATACAATATGTCACCTCGTTTAAGAATGAAGCTCATTGTAATATCAATATGGGTGCGAGAATATGTTATTCTATAAAATAAAGACAAAAAGTCAGGTGCGTGAAGTTGGCAGGCACTTCGAATCACAAATAATTATATATACATTAATCGTTTGTGATTCGTTTGTGACTGTTTGTGATCCATGTAAAAACATAGCAACCCCTAAGGTCCGGAAGTTATTGAACTTTGAAAAGTGCCTGCCAACTTCACGCCCAGCAAGCACTTATGAATCACAAACGATTTGTTGCATACCAAACGATTGTGATTCGTTTGTGACTGTTTGTGATCCATGTAAAAACATAGCAACCCCTAAGGTCCGGAAGTTATTGAACTTTGAAAAGTGCCTGCCAACTTCACGCCCAGCAAGCACTTATGAATCACAAACGATTTGTTGCATACCAAACGATTGTGATTCGTTTGTGACTGTTTGTGATCCATGTAAAAACATAGCAACCCCTAAGGTCCGGAAGTTATTGAACTTTGAAAAGTGCCTGCCAACTTCACGCCCAGCAAACACTTATGAATCACAAACGATTTGTTGCATACCAAACGATTGTGATTCGTTTGTGACTGTTTGTGATCCATGTAAAAACACAGCAACCCCTATAGGCCGGAAGTTATTGAACTTTGAAAAGTGGTTGTCCATCTTACCGAAATTCCACTGCTTATACTATAAAATCGTTCCGCATATAATGTCCATGGCATTCACATGTCCTTAAATTATTCATAATTGCATACATTTATTTAACATATATCGTGTTTTGGAAAGGCTCGCTTCGCCCATATTTTATACAAACAAACCTCAAGCCCCTCACGCATCATACACGCAAACCCTTATATTTTTTATTGCAAATTGGGCTCGACGAACTGTTTCTTTTCTTTATGCCTATGTACTCACGCATATTTCACTAAGGCTCACGGTCACGCTCTTAAATTAAAAATTTGACTCAATAGAACCGAAAAATTTTGAATTTTTTTTATTAAAAATTTCGATTTCGTTACGATTTCAGTATTTTGCGGTTGCGGATTTTTCACGATTTCGGTTAAGAATAGACAAATATATATATATATATATATATATATATATATATATATATATATATATATATATATATATATATATATATATATATATATATATTATTATATTATTCATCCTCTTCTTCCTATTTACGCTTCAGTACGATATTTATACAGGTTAAAGTTTTAAATGTACGATTTTAGAATCCAAAGAACATTGGTTCGCTTACAGGATCAATTTAATTTTCGTATCGGTTTTCGGTTTTTAAAATTTCACGAAAAAAAATGTGTTTCAGTTTTCGGTTACGGTTTCATGAGAAGGTAAATATCGATGCGATTTTTAGTTACGATTTCGTTAAGATCCGCGTTCCTAATTTAAACTATTAGTTAGTTCTTTGTATTTTCATTAGTTTTTTGTTTTATTTATCAGTTTATGAAATCATTTACTTTTTTAAAGACGTGCCACCTTCACACCTAGCGCAACAATATTAAAATTATAAAATATTTAAAATATCATTTGTTAGTACAGCGTTTCTTTCTGCTTTTTTTTTATTTTTATAAAGAAGTTGTATACATAATTTTTTCTACGATCGAGTTTTAACTAATTATGCTAATTTAACTAATGAAATTTTTATTTTTTTTTAAGTTATGTAGTTATGTTTATTTCAAAGCCACTATTTAATTAGTTTTTTTTTTTTTGCAGCTAACTAATGGAAATGTGCAAAAAATTACACGCCGTGCAAAAATAACGTTTTTTAACACTATAAAGTAATTAAAAATTAAATGTTTTCAACATTAATGGCAGAAAATAGTTATTTATATATTTATATACCTCGGGTATTATGAAAATGTTTATGCTCGAGGGGTATAAATATCCAGTAATGCTCATGATGCATTTAATTTTTTATGTTTCATTAGTATTTTGTTAATAACCTAAATAATAAATTTATTATCTGGCAACAATGAATAGAAGAAATGTCAGTTTTAACAGTATTACCAAAGTAACGTCACTCTTAATGCCTTAGGGCATATTAAAAACATATATTGTCCTAGGGTATTATGAACTAATGTACTTTGTACCCACTGCATTAATAAACAATAATGAACTTGGAAAAAAATAATTAACTTATTTTAATATTAAAGCCCCTTATAAGATTATTCATCTCTTGATCATATCTATTTCTGATATTTCATTTATTAATACTCGTATACATACATAAAAACACGCTATATCCCATCAAATGGGGTAGCACGAACTCCAGAATCATTCATAAAACATTAACTCATCAAATTCTTAAAATAATCAATCCTCGTCGAACATTACATATTACATGCACGTGTACGTATATATCACCAATAAAGCGTGAAATTCAGGCAAATTGTGAAATGCAGTATTAAATCATAAATTTTATCAAATATAAATGCTTGGATATATGAAGCACGCATTCATATAAACTTGAGGTTTATTTGTTTAAAATTCAAAATAATTTCAGTTAAAATCGAACTTAACAGCTTACAAGTGTGGGCCATGTGTTCTACAGAATTAGGATTTGTTTATAATAAGTGCGACTGAAGCAAGTTTCGCCAGAAGTCGACCTAATATACAAAAATAATAATAAAATATTTGGAAATTTGTAGATTAACATTGCTAGGGGTCTGATTGATTGTTACTTAGATGCAGAATTTAATTTTCTGCAACATTTATTTGATGTATCTTGGGAAATTTTGTGAAATGAAAAACTGATTTCCCATGTTAAACACCTATTACCAGTTTTCTAATTACGACCCTTATTACCTCTTATTATAATCTACATTTTTTAAATTAGGTTTTTCTTTAATTTTTATTAACATTATTTAATATTTAATTTCGTTCAAATACCAACAAATCATTGTGACAAATTTATCTTGTTATTATTTAGAATTATATTATATTCGCACGAGTTACGATATCTGCACACCTTGATCTATGCAACCCATTATCAGGCATGGGCTGCACTAAGCAACGATCTTTTATTATGGCAAACGGTTCTACAGAAATGTCACTCATTAAAGTATTTCTCACATTAGGCATACAGATAAAAAATTATCATTGTAATGAGTATTATGGATAATAATTTATAGTTAATTAAGTTACAAAAATTATACAGAAATTATACCAATATTCTATTTTCGTATTTATTATATATGTAAGTACCTATACACGTACGAGTATATTAATAAATGAAATATCAAACAACAATTATATTTTCTACTTCCGGTTAATAAAGGCTGTTTATTTTATTTATTTGAGGTAGACAATAAACATAATTATTTCTCTCAGTATAATCATGATATCATTATTACAATATAACTCTAATTAGTAGAATATAACTTTATTTTGTTTATTTTTTAATATATAAAAGTGTTTGTTTTAACAGTAAGTATTCTGACTTTTGCATACTGATAATGTAATTAAGTAAAAAAAATTAAATAAACTTCAAATCTTTATTATCATTTTACGTATAATATTATTATCTCGTTTTATTTTATTTAAAATTCCGTAGCTTCTAATAAAAAATCCAAAATATAGGTCTATCTCGTATTTAATAACAGTTCACAAAATATTGAAAAATTAAGAGTGAAATTAAATTTAATACGTAAATATAATCAATAAAAATTATGCTTTCTTGTAATTGACAAATATTATACTCGTTTAGTAAAAAAATGGTACAAAAAATTTCTAAAACGACCAAATTTTAGTAAGTATATTATACTGTAATTATATTATCGTAGTATCAAGAGAGAACTACTCGTAAGATATAGTATATCATAATCAGCCCTCTCATTTGAAATAGATATTTTTAACGAGCAATATAAAAAAATGCATTAGTTGTTACGAAACGGCTTAATTTGCAGTGCGTGAAGTTTTTCTTTTCCGCGTTTATGGTATTTAGCAACGAAAATTTGTTTCTCAGCAATATAAAGATTATATTTCTGTCTCTAATTATATGCTAATGGAAAAAAATTGTACGATCAGCAAAAAAGCAGCCTTTTTGATCATAATTCGGTGACAAAAAGTGAACAATTGCAGGCCAAAATTCATTGCAGACCGTTGTAGTTGGCAAGGAGCTATTTGTAGACATTTGTGTTTAATAAATTGTTGCTAGCAGAGATGTTGGTAACGACTACGCAAAATTAAATAATTTTCGATCTACTAGGGTTGCTAAGCACAATCATTTGGTATATCACAAATCGAACCGATGTTTTTTGGATTCTAAAATCGTACATTTAAAACTTTAAACCGCTATAAATATTGTACTGAAGCGTAAATAGGAAGAAGAGCATGAATTATATATATATATATATATACAGGGTGTTAAAAAAGTTCCGGGACGGTGAAATATCTCGCGAAATATACATCGAAGAAACCAAAAAACACGTGTTTCATATTTTGCAAAAACCTATCTAAGCACACCAAACACAAACCCCAACCCCCACCCCCAGGAGGTGGGACGGGGGGCAACGTTGAAACCATAAATGGGAACCCCCATTTTTTATTACTGATTCGTATTCTGCGAAAAAAAATAAGTTAATTTTATCTGAAACTTTTTTTCCAATTCGGAATAGATGGCGCTCTAAACGCAAAAATAAGTTTTGACATGATTCTGAAAGAAAAGTAAAAAACGGTTTCAAAGTTGCCCCCCGCCCCACCCCCTGGGGCCGGGAGTTGGGGTTTGTGGTTGGTATGCTTAGATAGGTTTTTGCAAAATATGAAACACGTGTTTTTTGGTTTCTTCGATGTATATTTCTCGAGATATTTCACCGTCCTGGAACTTTTTTAACACCCTGTATGTCTATTCTTAACCGAAATCGTGAAAAATCCGCAACCGCAAAATACTGATATCGTAACGAAATCGAAATTTTTAATAACAAAAATTCAAAATTTTTCGGTTCGATTGAGTCAAATTTTTTAATTTAAGAGCGTGACCGTGAGCCTTAGTGAAATATGCGTGAGTACATAGGCATAAAGAAAAGAAACAGTTCGTCGAGACCAATTTGCAATAAAAAATATAAGGGTTTGCGTGTATGATGCGTGCGTTCTTTGGGCTTGAGGTTTGTTTGTATAAAATATGGGCGAAGCGAGCCTTGCCAAAACACGATATATGTTAAATAAATATATGCAATTATGAATAATTTAAGGACATGTGAATGCCATGGACATTATATGCGGAACGATTTTATAGTATAAGCAGTGGAATTTCGGTAAGATGGACAACCACTTTTCAAAGTTCAATAACTTCCGGCCTATAGGGGTTGCTGTGTTTTTACATGGATCACAAACAGTCACAAACGAATCACAATCGTTTGTGATTCATAAGTGTTTGCTGGGCGTGAAGTTGGCAGGCACTTTTCAAAGTTCAATAACTTCCGGACCTTAGGGGTTGCTATGTTTTTACATGGATCACAAACAGTCACAAACGAATCACAATCGTTTGGTATGCAACAAATCGTTTGTGATTCATAAGTGCTTGCTGGGCGTGAAGTTGGCAGGCACTTTTCAAAGTTCAATAACTTCCGGACCTTAGGGGTTGCTATGTTTTTACATGGATCACAAACAGTCACAAACGAATCACAATCGTTTGGTATGCAACAAATCGTTTGTGATTCATAAGTGCTTGCTGGGCGTGAAGTTGGCAGGCACTTTTCAAAGTTCAATAACTTCCGGACCTTAGGGGTTGCTATGTTTTTACATGGATCACAAACAGTCACAAACGAATCACAATCGTTTGGTATGCAACAAATCGTTTGTGATTCATAAGTGCTTGCTGGGCGTGAAGTTGGCAGGCACTTTTCAAAGTTCAATAACTTCCGGACCTTAGGGGTTGCTATGTTTTTACATGGATCACAAACAGTCACAAACGAATCACAATCGTTTGGTATGCAACAAATCGTTTGTGATTCATAAGTGCTTGCTGGGCGTGAAGTTGGCAGGCACTTTTCAAAGTTCAATAACTTCCGGACCTTAGGGGTTGCTATGTTTTTACATGGATCACAAACAGTCACAAACGAATCACAAACGATTAATGTATATATAATTATTTGTGATTCGAAGTGCCTGCCAACTTCACGCACCTCAAAAAGTCAATTGCGATGTGGAACTGTGTCTTAATAAATAAGAAAAATAGGAAAAAATTTTCCATCACTTGTCACAAATCCCACAAAATTTACAGCACGTTTGAATCAACTTATCAGGTCATCATTAAACGGCTGGTCAGTTCAGCTTTAACCATAGACGCGTTTCGTCCGTTAGGGACTCATCAGTATGGTGTGATCAACTATCCAACTAGACCAACTAGGTACTAGTGAACAGTGATATTTTCCAAGCTGAACTGACTGATGTTAAAAAGTTTATAAGCCGGTATGCATGACATGAGAGCTACGGAGCAACCCGTGGTGCCATCTACCGACAGAAATCGCAAACTGCTTGACAGCAATTTAAATAATACAAAGACGAAAAGTCAATTGCTGAACTGACCAACCGTTTGATGATGACCTGATAAGTTGATTCAAACGTGCTGTAAATTTTGTGGGATTTGTGACAAGTGATGGAAAGTTTTTTCCTATTTTTCTTATTTATATGTTATTCTAATGCCGAAACAAAGAAAACCCTTTACTGTAAGATAAAACGTAGTATATTATACGTAAGTGAAATGTCATTATATGCTCATGAGAATTATCAATCATCTGACTCGCGTGTAATGACATATTTCACTCACTTATAATATAATGTACCTACTATAACACAGAAGAAAATTTTCAATTCTTATTATATTTTAATAAGACAATCATAGTGGTGGAACTGAGTGTACCTTTCGTTATAACATTCAGCAAATTGTTTGAAATATTGCATTTCTTCATTACTATGTGAACGACAAGGTACAGCTCGTACTGTCTGCATGGGCGTCCGCAGGGGGAGGCAAGGAGGGGTGCGCGCCCCCCGTGGGATATTAACTAGGGTGGTGACCACGACTGTCGAACGTAGGACTTTAACATGTAAAACTATAATTTTGCAATTCCCTGCTTCCCTAAATATTTTAAGCAAAAAAGCTTGAAATAAAAATTTTGGGGCATAAAATTCTGCAAGTGAACCAATAAACAAAATTAATTTTGCATACTATAAAACGACACAAATTAGATTTGAAAATGACGAAAATTGCCTCAAAACTATTGATAGGCATAAAATTGAAACAAAATTAAACAAATGTTTGACGTTTTATTTGTCAAAATAAGTGAAATAATAAATGAAGAATTTATTTTGACAGTTTTGACAGATTGAACGTCAAACATTTGTTTAATTATGTTTCAATTTTATTGATATCGATAGTTTTGAGACAATTTTAGTCATTTTCAGATCTAATTTGTGCCGATACAAAGCATGCAAAATTAATATATATATATATATATATATATATATATATATATATATATATATATAAATTAAATAAAAATTAAATTATAAGTTTAAAGATAATGGCTGGTACCACGAGCTCTGTTTTTGGCTGCTTTTGCATGTTTTAATTCAACTGTTTAGTAACGTGTTCTAAAACTGCCTAGAGTTGTTTTAAGCAGTGTTTTAAGACAAACATGGTTGACGTCTATGATAAAAATTGTACGATTCGCTCAGTAATTGAAGTAAATAGGCATTAAAAACGGGTAATTTTATTTTAGGAACGCAAGAATCCATTTATTTTGTTGGCTGCGAGAGTATTTATAGTAAAATACCGTTTTTCAAAAGAAAAAAACGAAAAATATAATAAATGTAGTGAAAAATTAATTCGACTGAAATGCAAGTTTGAAGATGAAAAAAGTAAGTAAAATTTAAATTAAATATAAGCGCCAGTTATACAGTATCTGCGCGCAGTCGCAAATTGCGTGATATTTTGGTTCTTCACAGCTGTCATATGACACAACACATAACCACAATTCTGTTTTGTATTTCGATGTAATCTAAAATACATTAAATGCATAAGTATAATAATTTATTTTATTGTCTTCAGGTGATCTACACGACATTTCTCAAAAGTATGACAGCAAAATTATAAGATATTTGTACCTATGTAGTGCTGGTATCGCATATTCAAGTATTCATCAAATTGGACAATTTAGCGAAAATCAGACAATAATTTTACAGTATAGCAGAATATCCCTCTGTAATCGAATGAGATGATTATTATATTTACAATACTTTTTGTTAATTCTTGCACTTTTAAAATAAAAACTATCCTTTTTCTGTTCCTATTTGCTTCATAAATTTTAGTTAAATTTAACATAAGAGAATGTTGTTAATAGCAAAGTTTTATTATTAATAAAATAAAAGTTGTATTGTACATATTTCTCGTTTAATTTTTTTGTTAAGTGCTACAAATTACAATTCTTCCTAGTCGAATCAAACACATTCATAATATCCAATCATGCCAGTTTTCTGTCACATCTTTTCTTTAATTTAGGAAGCAAATTCATTTCCTCGGACGTTCAATTTTCCGTTTTAATCTTTTCAGCTGGCCATTCTCTTTCTAAAATACAATAATAACATTATAATAATATAGTAATATATGTGCTTAGGTACAAAATATTAAAATTAAAATATGTTCGTGATAAATACTTATGTTTTAATTGTATAAACACTTTTTACTGTTCATTAAAGGAGCAACTAGCATTCCTTCGTGAGTTTAACGAAGTGTCTGACATCTAAAAACCATAACCTGTCAAACTACTTTCATGTTGAATTGGAAACTACTGTCAAAAATATTACGAAATGCGCATGCGTATTGCGTCTTTTACAATGTTGTCATATATATTTTCTTGTTTACATGGTATTAGCTAAAACATCCTTAAAACAATGCTCGTGGTAAGCATAATTTTAAGAGTGTTTTAAGATGTCGTCATGGTTTTAACTAAAACACCCAAAAACAGTGTTTTAGTAACTTGCTCGTGGTACCAGCCAATAAATTCAAGCTGAAACTGAATTTCCAGCAGTATTATTATGGCCAGTTAGCGACATGTTCCCTATCGTAACGATTGAGTAATCTAAGTTTATTAATTATACACAGACACAAAATATTAGAAAATAAAAACTGTAAAACTGCTAAATCGGAATTTATTGAAGAAATGGTGTCTATTTATGGAAGAGTTATTAGAAAATTGTCCTTCCTCTTCAATTCAACCCAGACGACGAAGACTAGTAATTTATTTCACAAATTTAAATATTTTTTTATCTACTCGTTATTTGTATTTGTATTTATATTATGTAAAAAAATATTTTAGAAATTTATGTATATTTGAGTTTTTTGTGATCCGCCCCCCTGGAAAAATGTCTGTGGACGCCCATGACTGTCTGCTGAATTGCACATGAGCAGAGACACTAAATAGAGACTTATAATTTTGACGTCATAGGCAGCAAACCTCCCTCCATACAATTTTATGTGAAACGACGAATTTGTAGAAAGAGCGAAGTGACAGACCATGGCCGAGTCGATCAGGTGTTGTTATTTATGTCTGAATGTTTGACATTTGGTTAATGAATATACGAGGGCAGGATGAAAAGTCCCTGGAAAATAAAACAGATGGGGTCACAATCGCAAATCTCATGTTACATTTGTGATGTACCATCTTTGACTAGAACGCATTAAAATTTTCAGACTGATATGTCATTCAGTTCTGTTTTGACACCCATCGAAAGCATGCAACCTTGAAGATTTTTTAAACATGTAAAAAAGTGAATTTCGCGTCTTGATTAAACTTGAAAAAACATTACGCAAACCAAAGTATCGCTTGTTAAACATTATAGGGACTCCTCACCATCGATTGGAACGATTCACAAGTGGTTTACTGATTTTCGTTGTGGTAGTATGACCACAAAGGACACCGAACGTTCTGGTCGTCCAATTGAGGTTACAACGCCAGAAATCTTCTATAAAATTCATGGTATGATATTGGACGATCGGCGAGTTAAACTGCACGAGCTGGCTGAGGCTATGAGCATCTCAACCGAACGGGTACGGAACATTTTGCATAAATTTTTGATATGAGAAAGCTATCTGCCAGATGGGTACCGCATTTGCTCTCTGTTGCCAATAAGCGCGACCGTTTGACAAGTTCAAAGGAATGTTTGGCGATGTTCAACCGCAATAAGAAGGACTTTTTGGCCCCCTGCGATTTTTAGTTATTTCCAAACTTGGCTCGGCGGAAAGAGATTTGGCGCTCCAACGATGAGGTCATCGCTGAGACAAACGCCTATTTTGAAGGATTGCCAAAATCGTATTATTTGGAAGGGATAGAAACATTAGAAAAACCGTTGGACGAAGTGTATCGAGCTACAAAATATGTTTTGACCAAATAATTAATTTCTTGTTTCATTTTTCAGGGACTTGTCACCCTGCCCTCGTATCTTATCTTTTTTATTGTCTGTTTTAACACAACATATTTCTATTCTTACGTGATTAGTCTCAGACATGTTGACACTCAAATGAGTAGTTGTTTTGATCACGTGATAAACGTCAAACCGTAAAGCTATACCATGTTCGCTACATAACAAATTATTAAATTCTATTTTTCTCACTAGATGGCAACCGACAAATTTTAATTATATATAAGTTCCCATCGTAATGGGTGGGATTAGTGATGCACCCTTCACTGCCCTTTATTTATTGCAACCCCAGTAGAGTAGAAAGTTGTGTTACAGTAAATATTTGAAAAGTGTTATTTGTGTTTTTGTTGTGCCCTTGTTATTCAATATGAATTTCAAATTGAAAATGAAATATATCAGAATTACTGTACAAACAACAGAGATTTTTCTTTGAAACAACCAAGTGTTTTTATTTTCAATTTTTTTGTTAAATATTATCAAACATGTTTCAACAAGCGCCAACAGCTTACTCAATTAATAGACCACAGAAGTAAACGTCACCAGGAGGCGTGGCTTAAGCGTTCTATCTCTTTCTATTGTAAGGCAACGTATGGCACACTTCTTATGAAACAAACATTTGATTTTTACCCTAATTTTTCTTTACATGTTTTGTTTTGCGCTTTTTTGTGCAATAAATTAAAATGAGGTGGTGTTTTGCACCTGGCTCTAATCACAACGAAATATACAAGTGCAAAAAATTCAAAATTCAAAATTGTGAGGTTATGATTGTAGAGATATGAAGTTCACTACGACATACGTTTCTTTTCAAATTTAAAATAGACATAAAAAATCTATTACATGACATTTCAAAACAATAACCATTTATATTGGTAACATTAAAACAGTAATTTGTTGCATCAATGGTCGTTTCCCTTAAAAATTTCAATTTTGATACTTATAAAATAAAAACGCGATAAGACAATGGTAACTACATATACCATTCGACTCGCATTCAAATTTACCGCCCTAATATGGACCGCCCACTTCTGTGGTCTATTATATTCAAGAGAGATTATTGAAAATAAATAAATATATCATCACGCCTTCTACCCATTGCTGGGTGTGGCACTCTGCTAAAGCAGATCTCGGTAAGTGATATATTTTGCGCGTGAAGTGCGGTTACCAGTCGTCAAATCACGGCCCCCAAACATGTTAGTGGTGGAGGAGCCACAGGGATAGCTTTTTCAAATTATGAAAATTTGTCGCCTGTGGGAATCGAACCAGGGACCTCAGGATCCACAGGCCGACTTCATACCACTGTGCTAGCCATCCCATAAATTACATTTTATGACACGTGTGGCCCAAACTATTTTGCACGCAATCCTGTTTCATGTATTTCATTGTATACATAAATCAATTAAAATTTTTACTAATAAAATTTTGAATATTTTTACGCTTATTTTTATTATTATTGTGCCTCAGTGGTATCAAGGCGGCTTATGGTTAGATTTCCACAGCTGATAATTTTAAACACATTAAAATTACCCCTGTGATTCCACTTACCAAGATCTGCTATGGAGGAATACCACACCCAGTAATGGATAGACGGTGTGATGATAAAGTTAGTTAGATTTAGTTTAGTTATCAAATTTAAATAGAATAATAAGAGTTAAATTTGGTACTAATAAACCCTATTTCTAACTTTGAGTAAAGCAAACTAAATAAAAGGATAATAATTAAACTTTCAACAGTTTCGACTCTTCTTTTAAACAAATATAAAACAGAATTCAAGTTACTCTTAATATAAATTTTATAAGTCCATTGATCTGTAAAAAGAAATAACATTGAATAGCTTTTTACGAAATTTATACCGTTTCATATTTAATAAGTAAAGTTCTCAACGACATCGGCATCGTATTGATCAAGTCGCTTTCGCTCTGATAATCAACAGCAGTCAATTGTTAATTTGTGCGTGAAATTCGCAGAAGGACGAACGTCTTACTAAATAATGGTAATTGCTTGTTTATTTAGTAAATTGTTTAGCTGCCAGGAATTTATTAATCAGCTGCTTCCTGTCTTCGATGCAGATTTAATTTAGTAACGCAAAGCAAATAGTCTATTGCAAACAAAACCAACGAGAAATAATCATTTTCGTGTGAATAATACTGGTTTCAATTTTCTATTTATAACATCTATTTAAGTATGCTATCATAAATCATGCTAGCGAAAACCGTGAAGAAAATCAATTTTAATTATTCGAAACTTGGGGTAACTAAAATAGACCCGCCATCCCCATCCCCTATATTAAACTACACAATGTTTTTTAACCAGGAGGAGTAATTTAAATTTTAACCGCTAAAACTGACGCTTCTGATTGGCTAGTGCTTCGTTCAGTTTACACTGTACTTAGATTTTACATTTGATTTATTAGAGCTGTCATAAGTTTTGAGGTTATCTGTTTTCTTGTTGATTTTTTGCATTTCTGTGACATTAACATAAATCAGTTCTTTTAAGAACTAATAATATACGGAGTGACAAATTAGAGTTTATAATGTCATTTGTATTTTAAAATAAATGCCATGAGACTTATGCTGGGTTGCAAGAAAAAAATAAAGAAATCTTTAGTTAAAGAATTGTTTATCTAGCAACAGTATGAATAGCGATTTTCTGAAATTTATTGAACCGTTAGTTGCTAATGAACCGATAAAACTTTCATGCAACCCAGCATTAATCAGTGCAAATGTGTAAGAAATTTTTGTATTTCGCGGGAACAAAAATCTAGTAACTTTCTTTGGTAACTTTCTATAATGTAAATCTGACTTGTGCATTTACTCCTCCTGGTTAAAAAAACAGAGTATACACAATATTGTAACGGATTGGCTCATGTAACTTTATTAAATAAATAAATATATCATCACGCCTTGTACCCATTACTGGGCGTGGCACTCTGCCGGAGCAGATTTCGGTAAGTGATATATTTTGCGCGTGAAGTGCGGTTACCTGTCGTCAAATCACGGCCCCCAAAGATGTTAGTGGTGGAGGAGCCGCAGGAGTAGCTTTTGAAATTATGAAAATTGTTTGTCGCATGTGGGAATCGAACCAGGGTTCTCAGGATCCACAGGCCGACTTCATACCACTGAGCTAGCCACCCCATCTTTATTTTAGCTTACAATTTTTTGATTGTTGTGTTATGATATAATATAACTTATCTTATGGGGTTAAGCGTGAGTAATTTGAGATGTTTTATGCATTGTTATGTAAAAATATAAAAAAATAAATAAATATATCATCACGCCTTCTACCCATCACTGAGTGTGGCACTCTGCCAAAGCAGATCTCGGTAGGTGATATATTTTGCGCGTGAAGTGCGGTTACCAGTCATCAAATAACGGCCCCCAAAGATGTTAGTGGTGGAGGAGCCACAGGGGTAGCTTTTGAAATTATGAAAATTGTTTCGCCTGTGGGAATCGAACCATGGTTCTCAGGATCCACAGGCCAACTTCATACCACTGAGCTAGCCACCCCGTATGTTATGTACGTTGAAGAAAGAAGATGAATGATAAGTTAATAGGAATGATGTGATTGAAGGTTTGTTGTATGATGAATGATTTCGAGTGTAATAAATGAATGAGTTTATATGGAGTGATCTATGAATGTGGTTGAAGTGAGGGTGGTGTGTTTGGATGAAAAGTTTTGACGAGGGCTGATTGTTTGATGAGTGTGATGAGTGAATATTTTATGAGTGATTTTAGGGATCGTGCTACCCCATTTGTTGGGATATAGCGTGAAGATATGTATGTATTATATGGGGTAGATAGCTCAGTGGTATCGAGTCGGCCTGTGGATCCTGAGAACCCTGGTTCAATTCCCACAGCTGACAAACAATTTTCACCACATTAAAATTACCCCTGTGGCTCCCGCTCCACTAACATCTTTGGGGGCCGTGATTGGTCGTCTGGTAATCGCGCTTCACGCGCATAAATATATCACTTACCGAGATCTGCTTCGGCAGAGTGCCACACCCAGTAATAGATAAAAGGTGTGATGACATATTTATTTTTTATTTTTTTATCTACGACTAATGTATTATAAAAAAAATAAATAAATAAATATATCATCACGCATTTTACCCATTACTGGGTGTAGCACTCAGCCGAAGAAGATCTCGGTAAGTGATATATTTATGCGCGTGAAATGCGGTTACCAGCCGTCAAATCACGGCCCCCAAAGTGGTGGGAGAGCCACAGAGGTAATTTTAAATTGGTGAAAATGTTTTGTCGGCTGTGTGTACTAATGTATTATATTTATGTATGTTAAATGTGTGACTTTGTGGGTAGGTGGGTCAGTGGTATCGAGTCAGCATGAATATCCTGAGAACCCTGGTTCGATTCCCACAGCTGACAAACATTTTCACCACATTAAAATTACCCTTGTTGCTCCTCGACCACTAACATCTTTAAAGACCGTAATTTGATGACTGGTAAACACACTTCACGCGCATAAAATATATCACTTACCCAGATCTGCTACGGCAGAGTGCCACACCCAGTAATGGATAAAAGCCATGATAATATACTTATTTTTTTTAGTTTTTCTTTTGTTAAATTTCTTTTTGCATATATTGTATATTTATTTTCTAATGAAATAATTCTTCGTAATTGGTAATACTTGTGCCTTCATACAGTAGTTCAAATTTCTGTCACCAGATGTCATATATCGTCAATAGTTACTCGACATAATACAATAATCCCCATTATTCTGTAACTCGATCATTATCTGTTAATGATCGATGAGTTAATGACAACCTTTATTTTTATGATTAATCTGCAGATTACCACCATTTCTCCATTCCGTGATCAACATCATTTAGGGCCGGTTTTTCAATCGCTGGTTTACTCTCGATTAGTGGTAATCATGATTAAATAATAATGGTAACCATAGTTTCCGTTATTATTTAATCATGATTAACATTAATCGGTAATTGAAAAACTGGCTCTTAATCTGTTACTTGTATTTTACTTTTATTCATTTTGCTCTCGTACAAAACAACCAGTATAAAAAAAATATATTATTTTTAACCACATTTTTTGCAGAACTGTCTGTGAGCTGTCATTATATACCTTTTTATAATAACAGCTACATATATTAGTAAACAAAATGAGCATAAAAATATTAGGGTAAATTATTCTAGTCTCAGAATACCGAAATTGTGATCATCAGTCAATTAACTATGAAAAATAAAACTTATCATTAACTTATCGATCATTAACAGATAACGATACAGTTACAGAATAGAGGGGAATATCTGGCATCAAAAACGTCAGCGTTCAGGTGTTTAGATATAATTTGTTTCTTCTTATACATTTATAAGTACAGTAATTTTGTACATACGAGAGAAGCTATGCACAAAGAATAAACTAAATAAAGATAACTTCGTTTTGCTGGCGCCATTATTTACAAAAGGAATAAAGAGAAACCTAGTACGTACTCGAGTGATGCTTTACAAAAGACATTACGTTTTCTTGCGTACGAAATACTTGAAGAGTTTTTCATAGAGTGCAGCACACTCTCATCGCCATCACATTCACGTCTAGGATGAAAGAAAACAAAATATTGTCGGTGCATTCAACCTACTTCACGCAGAGCTAAGCTGGGATGCGTTCTTTAGAAGCTGGCGCAAACAACAAATAATGTTTGTGGAAAATGTGGAAATGCGTTTAGATAGGTTACAATGTTTGTAACGTTTGTATGTTTCCTGAGTGGAATAAAAAGAAAAAAGAATATACTGTTTAAAATAGTAATTGGGCAATGGGCATGGGCGTCCGTAGTGAAGGGCAAGGAGGGGCGCATGACCCCTCTGGTTATTAACTAAGGTGGTGACCAAGACTCTCGAACATAGGACTTTAACATGTAAAATTATAAAAATAAAATAAATAAATATATCATCACGCCTTCTGCGCATTACTGGGTGTGGCACTCTGCCGAAGCAGATCTCGGTAAGTGATATATTTTGCGCGTGAAGTGCGGTTACCAGCCGTCAAATCACGGCCTCCAAAGATGCTAGTGGTGGAGGAGCCACAGGGGTAGCTTTTGAAATTATGAAAATTGTTTGTCGTCTGCGGGAATCGAACCAGGGTTCTCAGGATCCACAGGCCGACTTCATACCACTGAGCTAGCCACCCTATAAGATACATACATACATATCTTCACGCTATATCCCAACAAATGGGGTAGTACGAACCATAAAATCACTCATAAAACATTCAATCATCACACTCATCAAACAATCAGCCCTCGTCAAACCTTTTCATCCAAACACACCAAAATAAAAAATTATAATTTTGTAATTTCCTGCTTCCCTAAATATTTTAAGCAAAAAAGCTTGAAATAAAAGTTTTAGGGCACAAAATTCCGCAGCTGAACCAATAAACATAATTAATTTTGCATACTTTGTAAAGACATGAATTAGATTTGAAAATGACGAAAATTGCCTAAAACTATCGATAGCCATAAAATTGAAACAAAATTAAATAAATGTTTGACGTTTTATCTGTCAAAATAAATGAAATAATAAATAAACAAAATTATTTTGACAGTTTTGACAGATTGAACGTCAAACATTTGTTTAATTTTGTTTCAATTGCATAGCTATCGATAGTTTCGAGACAATTTTAGTCATTTTCAGATCTAATTTATGCCATTACAAAGCATGTAAAAATTATTTCGTATTTAATGCCCTATAACTTTTATTTGAAGCTTTTTTGTTTTAAATAATTAGGGAAGCAGGAAATTAAAACAATATGATTTAACATGTTAAAGTCCTATGTTCGAGAGTCGGGGTCACCAGCCTGTATATGTATATATAAATAAAATAAAAATTAAATAATAAGTTTAAAGATAGTAAATTCAAGCTGAAACTAAATTTCCAGCAGTATTCTTATAGCCAGCTAGCGACATGTTCCCTGTCGTAACGATTGAGTAATCTACCTTTATTAAGTATACACAGACACAAAATATTAGAAAATAAAAACGGTAAAACTACTAATTCGGAATTTATTGAAGAAATGGTGTCAATTTATGGAAGAGTTATTCAAAGATTGCCCTTCCTCTTCAATTCAAACACAGACGACAAAGACTAGTAATTTATTTCACAAATTTAAATATTTTTTTGTCTATTTGTTTTTATGTTATATAAAAAAAATATTTTAGAAATTTATGTATATCTGAGAGTTTTTTGCGACCCGCCTCCCCCTGGAAAAATAACTGTGGACGTCCATGATAATAGGGTGTTTGTGAGCGGGAAGTTTAGAAAACGATTCGATCAAATGATTAGTTAATTGAATGTACACTAAAAATAATTGGTTACAAATGTAAATGTAAAGATGAAATTGAATAAAAAAAAATAATAATAATGGTATTACTATGGACGAATTAGATTTAAGCTCACTATGAATAAACAATATAGTTGCATGAGCCAAGGTATGTCATTATTTAGTGGAAAACATTAAAAAACTAAATTATATGAAACGAAAACAAAATCAATATTTATATTTAAAATACGCACTTAAATTGTCGCATAGTATTATTTTATTACAGGTAATTGTAGGCCAGTGGATTAAAGCGAAGTAAAACTTACGTTTCTTAATTAACAAGCAAGAGGTCGTGCGTTCAAATCTCGCTAATTTGTATCCAAAATACGATTGTATTTGAGTGGTTCGGATTCCACCTTTGAATATTTATATCTACTACGTATATATATATATATATATATATATATATATATATATATATATATATATATATATATATATATATATATATATGTATATATATATATATATATTCAAAGGATTCCACTATAAGATACTGTAATTGAGTTTAAGTTTCTGTTGTGCAGAATAACAAATAAATTATAAATTTAATAAAAAATGTACAGTTGCTTTGAAAATGCTAAAATTTGTTCTAACGAAATTAATCGTCATTTAAGAAAATCAAAGAAAATTTTTAAACAAAAGTTTGTACCTTACTGTTTCTTCTGTCATAATCTATCAATATTAATAAAAATATATGAATCAATTAAATTTGTACAGCGTGATTACTGTCTAAATTTTTTATGGTTAAGTTAACATGTTTTTACTTGGCAGTGAAGAATTCTTTATGCAACATTCTGTACATTTCCCTATATAGACCAAAACTGATATAAAATTAATATAATAAAGTTTCTATTTAGCTATGCCTTCAATTTATATAGATATTTTTTTCTATTTTGGTGTTCTTATAAGTCTATAAATACTCTAAAAACATGTCGTTAAGGAGCTGGTTTAGCGCTCTTGATTTTCTTGGAGTGTTATGAAAGCTTTTAAATTTGACAGATGAATGATATATAACCTCAATATTATAAATTTTTGGTGTCGAAATATTACTTTTAATTATGGACCTTTTATCCTTTCTGTAGGTGATGGGACTAAAAAGTATATGTTATAAAAATAAAATTGACTACCAACATAAATGATGAAAAACACCAACTTATATTTTTGAAAAGTCGCTGTTTTTTAAATCTAACAGAATTATAAATTGACCTCAATAGAAAAATACAGGGTGATCAAAAGGAATTGTTATAGTTGGCAATACAATTCCAGAGATCTTTCTATTCCACAGTTGGCACAACGTCAGATAAAGGCGGAAATGCTATTTGTCATTTCTAATAAATACAAATAGGTTATGTCAGGAGTCTGACAGCTAATAGAATTTTGACTTTTTAAGTAATAGAAATACTTTATAAATAAATGTAATAATAAATGTATTCAAATTTAAATTTTAAATGTCACTGTCAACAACAGGAAATGAATGATGTATCAGGCTTACCAATTTCAAGTAGTTTTTTTTATCGCCAACTGTAACAATTCCTTTTTATCACTCTGTAGTATAAAGAACACGTTTCATAAGGCATGGTATCGCACTCGTTCTTTGTAAAACTCACCGCAGACCGGCTCGTTTTCCAAACATGGACTCGTGCGTTAACAAATTGCCTTATGAAACTTAAAATAAAATAAATATATCATCACGCATTTTACCCATTACTGGGTGTGGCACTCTGCCGAAGCAGATCTCGGTAAGTGATATATATATGCGCGTGAAGTGCGGTTACACAGCCTCCAAAGATGTTAGTGGTGGGGGAGCCACAGAGGTAATTTTAATTTGGTGAAAATGTTTTGTCGGCTGTGGGGATCGAACCAGGGTTCTTTGGATCCATAGGCCGATACGATAACCACTGTGCCATTACCATTACTTGTTCTTTAATATACTAATTCTAGATTGAGTTTTTCTATGAAAATCCAGTACTCCGTTTCTTTTTTTGTCCTGGTTGCGTAAATTTTACTTACGCGTTTAACAATGATGAACGTAGATGTTTCACACATTATTGAAGCGTTGGTCAATTAGTCCAAACGCTGTATTGTAATTGGGATTAAGTTCCTGTTCTACAGAATAAAATAAATAAATAAATAGCAATACTTAGTTACATAGTCAGTAGTGGAAAAATACAATTTCAAACCACATTTCTAATCCCAGCCATCCTCAAATTCAAATCAAACATCAGCAATAATAAATTCCAATCCTGCAATACGACAAATCCATCTCCATATAAATGTACAAAGGATCAAATCCTAGAAATCATAACGAGAACAGTTGCACAGAGCATAAGCAAGAAGAGTCAGGATTTACATGAAATCCTTGCCGTGTGCAGCAGTTACAGATACACTATCGAGGATTCAGGACTCAGGTACGTGGTATGGCGAAGCTTGAGCCTCAAGCCGCGAGATGTCTGCTATTCGTGACTTGGACTTTGATGTTGGAGACGCTCTCCAGAGAATACATGATATTTGTGTCTGTCTGGATCTGGATACGGTGTGGCTGTTGTTATGCAGAGTTTTGTCTGGGGTTGGATGAGAATATTGATTCGGTGAGGTAATTTTGTAAATTGAGTGACTGACGGCTGGTAGTACAATCGCAGTTCAAACTGCAGTTTAGGTAATCGACTGTTTAAAGTTATATTAAGTAGATTTGTACATTTAAGGTTTAACGTTACTAAAGTACCACTAAAGTATGATGTAACACAAATTTTGCAACGATCGTTGTTACATACTATTTATTCTCCGATCGTAAATTTTATTTCTTATAATCTATATTTGACATTTGTCATTTACTGTTAAACCAGGTGACTATAATTGATTGACAAAGAATTTGAGGCTGGCTACGCAGTTTAGTTGGCAACAATGGTGAAAGTAGGCCAATACGGTCCGGTACGCCGTACCGGTAAGAGAAAACGAGCCGGTACAGGGTACCGGTAAAAAAATTTTACAAATAAGTGCAACGACATCATTTTTAAATTTTTGGTAATGGTAACATGAAAACTGAACGAGCTCAACTCCGAGGTTTGCATAACAAATTATGTTCTGTTACTTTTACTGATTTGCACTCTGTACTTACAGTTTCGTTTATTTCACAATTAATATTTATTTCAACTACTGGTCGTCTGACTACGATGATTAATCCCAGTCATATATTAAATAATGGTTAGAAAAAAGACGTTTAGCAAACTCGTGAGAAGGAATGACAAGAAAAGAAAAAAAATGTTCCTAATTTTAACAGTGCAGTATGCAAAATACTATAAATATCCGAAAGTATTGTACCTGAACCTACCTGAAATATGTAATTTTTTAATATTGTTGAATATTGCATATAGAACGCTACAAACCAAAGTAACACCGTGGCTGGAATGCGCTTTAACACCACCCATTTACGATAGGTATATAACGAATGCCGTGGCTCTACTTTGACGTGAAAGTGAAATATACAGTCTCAGTGAAAACAATTGACCGCCGCACCATCTACAATTTACGCATTTATGCAAATTTATTAATAATATATATATATATATATTTAATATTATACCAACATAATTCTTATTCTTTTGACACATTAATTTTTATAAATGGAAAGAATTACTAGCGTCTTATTATTTCATAAATTCAACTAATCCGTCTTTTTTGTAAAACCAACTCTTGACACTGAATGTACCGATGATAGCACCGACCTCCAAATATACTTCTATCAGGGTTATAAATTACTTTAACCAATTCTATATATATATATATATATATATATATATATATATATATATATATATATATATATATATATATATAAAATATAAAACTTTTTTTGTCTTAGTATAACCCTCAGCCCCTATCTCTTAAAAAGTAGGGTACTGGTAAGAAAATAAATCGACTTTCATCCCTGGTTGGCAAGCCTTGTCACTGTGAAAATCACATTACTTGATTAATATTTTAAATTAAAGTTTCCGCAATTTGATGTTATTGTAAATAATTATTTGAATATACCCCATTGCCATTTTTATTATGTAATCCATTTCTAAAATAGGTCTTTAAAATTTTGTTCAATAGTAAAAACCATTTTATGAATAAAAGGAGAAATAAATTTTGGTAATGACAGAAAATCAAATTATAATTTATAATATATTTTATTTGACACAATTGAACTTAGTAATCAAGTATACCAACATAAAACTTCAAATATATAAGTATCACTAAAAAAAAACAATATCAATAATTTATAGATACCTGGTATTTCACACTAATTAAAAGAAAATAAAGATAGTTCAACAATTGTTGTCTAAGAACAACTTCAAAAAACTCTCAGATATACGTAAATAAAAATATTTTTTTTACTTCACATAATTACAAACACACATAACAGATAGGTAAAAAAGTATTTAAATCTGTCAAATAAATTACTAGTCTTTGTCGTCTGGGTTTGAATTGAAGAGGAAGGATAATTTTCTAATAACTCTTCCATAAATTGACACCATTTCTTCAATAAATTCCGATTTAGCTGTTTTACAGTTTTTATTTTCTAATATTTTGTGTCTGTGTATACTTAATAAACTTAGATTACGATAGGGAATATGTCGCTAACTGGCCATAAGAATACTGCTGAAAATTCAGTTTCAGCTTGAATTATTATCTTTAAACTCATAATTTAATTTTAATTATATTATATATACAGAATGGTGACCGCGACTTTCGAACGTAGGACTTTAACATGTAAAATCATATTGTTTTAATTTCCTGAATCGTAATTATTTAAAAGAAAAAAGCTTCAAATAAAAGTTTTAGGACATAAAATACGAAATTAATTTTGCATACTTAGTAACGGCACAAATTAGAACTTAAAATGATTAAAATTGTCTCAAATTGAAACAAAATTAAACAAATGTTTGACGTTCAATCTGTCAAAACTGTCAAAATAAATTCTTCATTTATTATTTCATTTATTTTGACAGATTAAACGTCAAACATTTGTTTAATTTTGTTTCAATTTTATGCCTAGTTTTGATAGTTTTGAGGCAATTTTTGTCATTTTCAAAGCTAATTTGTGTCGTTACAAAGTATGTAGAATTAGTTTTGTTCATTAGTTCAGATGCAGAATTGTATGCTCTAAAACTTGTATTACAAGCTTTTTTGCTTAAAATATTTAGAGCAGCAGGAAATTCCAAAATTATAATTTTACATATTAAAGTCCTATGTTCGAGAGTCGTGGTCACCGCCCTAGTTAAAACCCCTGTTTGCCCCCCCTAGCGGACGCCCATGTACCTACCACTTATTTGTCATTGCATGAATTACTGATTCGTGGGGAGATATATCTACTCCAATGCCCCGTGCACACGGGGAAAGTTTTCTGAGAATTTTTTTAGAAAGAACAAGTGAAGGAAGTTTCTTGAAAATTATAGCTGCACTTCTATTGCTAGAATTTTATGGAAAGTAACTAACTTCATATTTATGGCACAGTAGTTTACTTATTTCATATCAAAGAGTAACTATCAGATTTCAAGAATTTTTTTACTTCTTCCTCTTTCTAAAAAATTTCTCCGCAAACTTTTTTTGTGTGCACGGAGTATCATATACCAACATATTTCATCCACTGCGTAATGTACTACCCTCCACAACGAATAAATAACTTTTTTCGTTTTACATTTTTAAATTTATGTTTAACATCCCACCTGCATTAGGCTAAACACCGCAAAGAAACCACCCCAAAGCAAAACAAAGAAAATCACTCGTTTTAAATCCGTCATTTATCCTTGCAGACCTTGTACGTCTCCTTCGTGCACGTCTAGCTCAAGGCGAACACCTCGCACCCAGCAACATCTCAGTGTGACATTGTAATTTTACTGTCTTTGTTGTCGCGACAAAGTTACATAATGCTTCTCCTTACTTCACATGTGACAACACAGATATACAGCGAGGGGAGAGAGTTATTTGTGTATGTTGACAGATTTCTCAGTCATGAATGTGTGATGAGGTGACTTATCATGTCTATTAAAGCTGCAATAACATCCTTTATAAAGGCTAATTACGGTTTGTTGTTGCAGAATTAATTTTAGAAGATGAATAGAGGTAAATGTCAGTGATGATGATATAACTGAAATGTATGATCGCTGCGGCCTGTGGATTTGAGAGGATTAACATTACCTGTAGGGGTAGATGACTCAGTGGTATCGAGACGGCTTGTTGTTCCTGAGAACCCTAATTTGATTCCCACAGCCGAATAACATTTTCACAATATTAAAATGACCTCTGTGGTTACGGTTACCACCTCAGAACTAAGACTCGCCCGGACACGATGACTATTTTTTTAAAGAAGATCCTGCAATTTTATTATTATTACCATATTTGATAAAAAAAGGATTACATTATTTTGTTAAAGACAAGTGGTTTTGTTATTGTGGTAAAATAATTACATATTAAATAAAGTAAAACAAGATTGGAAGTGATAAATCTACTGTAACAATAAATTTAGTGTATTTCAACGTTATATATACGATTAAACTGTAACAATATTGACAAAATTGAAGATAATCACATGCAACAGAAGACAACCTCTCACCTAAAATTATGTCTATTTCTGAAAACTAGATACAATTCTAAAAAATTTGATCTGATACAAGATAATATATCAACTATTAGAACCGAAATTAATTGTATAAATTCTTTCTTAAAATCATGAAGACAGAATCAAGAAATTGGAAGATTTAGTGACAGAAATTAAACTAGATAACAGTAAGATGTAGAAGATCATCAAAGAAGAAACTTTAATAATTTAGCGGCGTAGAAGATTCCGAAGGTGAGACAGATTTGTCCTGGACAACTAACTACATAGCACTACATATTCAATTTTACTTACACAACCCGGAGAAATCATAATTAAACCCGGAGCCCGGAGATAACTCACTGAAACCTGAAGTCTCTGGGTCAAACCCGGAGGGGTGGCAAGCCTACCTGTGGTAGGGTCGTTGATTTCCACCGAAGTTTGAATTTCTGAACGTTCGAATATTCGAATGTTTTTATCTTCGTCAGAAAAACTTCGATGCTTCGAATTTTCTAATTTTTTGCCACTGAATTAACGCCATCTATCATCTCCAAACACGCTCACACATAATTCGTGAAAAGTCGGCCACGAATTAAATAATAAACTCGGCGAAGTATCCTACAAAAACTCTGCAAGTTTAGGCGTCTTAATCTATTCTCTTACCGCCCATCTAAATATTACGGACTTTTAGTAAAACGTTTTAAAATGACAATAAAAAGGATACAAAAATGGATTAATTAAAACGTTTTTGACAGTGTAGCGAAATTTTAAGTCTAAATTGAATTCATTTAGCAAATAATAATATAAATAAATAAATATATCATCACGCCTTCTACCCATTACTGGGTATGGCACTCTGCTAAAGCAGATCTCGGTAAGTGATATATTTTGCGCGTGAAGTGCGGTTACCAGTCGTCAAATCATGGCCCCCAAACATGTTAGTGGTGGAGGAGCCACAGGGATAGCTTTTTCAAATTATGAAAATTTGTCGCCTGTGGGAATCGAACCAGGGACCTCAGGATCCACAGGCCGACTTCATACCACTGTGCTAGCCATCCAATAATAAATAATAATTACTTATGAATTAATACAAAACTCTGCAAATGAGTTTATTCTGAAAATAATTCATATCAACATGCCGTTTTCACGTTAGAATGCAGATTCACAATTTGCATAATTCGAAAATTCGGAATATTAAAAAATTTATATATTTATTATCACTTACCGAGCAGAGCTGGGCAAGTACCAGGACCAAAGTACTTAAGTATAAGTACCAGGACTAACCATGGTCAGTACTTGTTATGCAGTACATTTTCAAGCACAGCTTGAAAATACTTAAGTAAAGTACCAGTTTTTTTAGACCAAAGTACTTAAAAAATAAGTAAAAAATGAAAACATTCTTTAATTTTAAAATAAATAGGTACATGCAACATTTAGTATGTAGTCGGAAATTACAAAAAAAATCAGTCTTATATATAAAATATATATATATATATATATATATATATATATATATATATATATATATATATATATATATATATAACAAAAAATAAAAATATACATGTCTGTGCTCCTCACGTTCACGTCACAGTACAGCACAATAAAAAAAACTGCATTAACCGCAAAATTAAAGTACTTCAATGTTTCGAAATATTTAAGTACTTTTCATGACTTTAGTAATATTGACGTACTTAATTATTTGAAAAGTACTTCAATATTTTTTACATTTACTATCCAAAAATGTAAGTCTTAAGTACAAGCTGAAATTTAGTACTTAAAAATTTCAAGTATTAAGTAACACAAAAATAAATGTACTTCAGTATAAGTATTAAGTACTAGAAGATACGAAAAATTGGTACTTAAGTACTAAAGTACTTAAGTATTGCCCAGCTCTGGTTACGGCCACACCCAGTAACGGGTAAAAGGCGTGATGATATATTTATATTTATTTATTATTGTGTTCTACTACGAGACCCGCATCTTATTTTTTAATTTGATATTTTATTTTCCAGTTTTATTTCTTGTGTTTTATATAGGAGAATGAATAAAATTGTAATGAGACATGCACAAATACAATAAAATTTGAAGTAAATCTTGGAATGACATGTATTGAAAGAAGACATAAATATTTATGTATTAATTTAAACTTGTTCGTTTACTCAAAAATTATAGAATAATAAAATTCGTTTTAAATTATAATTAAATTTTATTTTATCCACGAAATTGCCACATAATATTATGTTATTTATAATTATTTTTTACATTGTGGGTGTCTGTGCCTCTGTGCACCCACGAAATCTACTCAATAGAATTTTAAATAATTGTACAATAGTTATTTTTATAACAAGTGCCGAAAAAGGCTTGCTACGTGCAAGTGCAGAATTTAACGCACGAGGCTTGCCGAGTGCAGAAATCTGCACGTGCATGTAACCTTTTTCGGCTCGTGTTATAAACAACATTTTTCCTACAACTGTGCGATTTAGTAAATCACTAAAATATTATTAAAATTTATAAAATTTATAAAATTTATAAAATTTATAAAATTTTAATGATATTACATGACAACGATGTTTTACGGCGTTGCTATGGTTTGTTTGTTGATTGCTTGCACATTGTTCTACGTTATTTAAAAATATTTCACTAACGTCAAAATAATTTCTTCAAAATCATCTTGATTGGAATAGTACAGTGACTGATTCTTCTTTATCATTAACACCTCCAAAGATAATTGAAGCTCCGGATCATACTATGTTGGATCTATTTTCGACAATGACAATCAACCTGCTGCTGGTACTTCTGAAGCTTCCGAAATTGTTACCAATAATATTACTGGTAATAATATGAACAGGTACGGAAGAAATCAATGTTTCTTTAGACACAAAAGTTTCCACTTTACATTATGTCAATATAAGCAACTGTAACAGCTGTATAAATAATATACACAAACAATAAATATGAAGTATTTCACTTACTCTTTAAATAAAACCATTTATCAATATATTTTACTTTGTTCGGTTCTTTTTATTAATTGTCTACAGATTAGATATACTGCAAATTAAGGTTACGTTTATAAACGTCAAAATATACTACTGCATATTTACTAGCGCTGGTTCACCGTATCTTCTTCTTCCATAAGCGTCTGTGGTCAAAATATGAATTCAGCGCTCGGCGCGAAATTTAAATCGCTGTCAAAACAATATTCTTTTGACAGTTACGTAATGAAGCACTTTCCGCACTAGTGTTTCTTTGCTTTCGGAAACGCACTTGGTCTGCATTCATCTACTTTCCATACGTAACCAAGGCAATTATATTTACGTAATAACAAAGAAATCGCACAGTTGTAGGAAAAGATATTTTTAACGTGTATTATTTCAAAGCAAATTAAATTTCAATCTAATATCAATCAACAATTTTTTATTTGTTTTCCAAGAATCAATCAGCCCTTGAAACCTTTAATCAAAATTCCAAAACTTGTAAACAATTCAACATTTTACCTAATCGCTTTGGTTAAATTGGTTTTTGTTTAGGTAAACACGCTAAATCCGTTATTTTTACAATTTGTTCAATTACGTTTCTTTAATTCGATTTTGAATTGAAGAGCATTCGAATTTTCTGAAATACCATTCATGAATTTATCAAATACCTTGATTAATTTACATTAGTAATAGCTTAAGGTAAAAAGAATACTTCAAATATTACGAGTGTTTTATTATATATCTATATATAGAAAAATGAATGTTTGTTTGTTTATCCCGTATGCGTTCCTATATATATTATTCATCCGATTGCGATGCAACTTTGATAAGTTGCTCGCGAAAGTTTCTGACTTCGCACAATTCCAGTCCGCCATCTTGAAACAAAATGGCCGCTAGCTATCCTGAAAAGTACTGCACTGATTCGATTCAAATTTGGTATAGGCATAGACGAAAACCAATCTTAATACATAGGTATAATAAAACTTCAGTCCTGTGACATTCGAATAAATAAAATAATTCCTATGGATACATAAATAAGATGATAATTTTTGTTTATTGTAAATACTTATTTTATGGGGTAATGGCTCAGTGGTAATCAGTCGGCCTGTGGATCCAAAGAATCCTGGTTTGATCCCCGCAGCTGACAAAACATTTGCACCAATTTAAAATTACCCCTGTGTCTCCCCCACCAGTAACGTCTTTGGGGGCCGTGATTTGATGGCTGGTAACCGCAATTCACGCGCATAAATATATCACTTACCGAGATCTGCTTCGGCAGAGTGCCACACCCATGGTTAGATCTAATTAAAATGGAAAATGGTATACGCCTTATGTAGGTATGATATTGCCATGGTTACTAAAAGCAATCTCTAACCTAAAGATAATTCGATGTCAGCTTTAAGTAAAGAAATACAGAATTATTATCTTGCAGGTTGGTATTTTGTTTCGAAAAGTTTCCGTGACTAAACAACGAAGAAGTTACCGTACAAGACAAATTTAATCAATTTATGTTACGGTTAGTATATGTACGGGACACAGGTAACGTTTCTTTTTTATTTATTCTAAATTTCATGTCAGTTTAGACTGACTGAATTTCAGAGTAAACAAATTGAATTCTTTTCCACCAAATGTTATGTATTTATTAAATTTCTTACAGTCTAATGTAAAAAGAATTTTCATTTTATTTGCGCACAGAAGATAAAATAAGATTGTGTGAAAGCAAATCTTTAGAGACGGAATAAAGCGACAGTCAACACTAAATATAATTTAATGCTTTCACATCCAACAATGGGCCTTTCAAGACTTTTTAGAATTTTTATTATATTAATCTACGTAATAAAATTATTGTACATAAAACTTTTTTTTTATTTAAACTTGTGTTAAGCATGATACAAATATTTAAACTTTCGAAACAAACGAATATGACGTAGGTGCATCTTAGCTTAAAGAGAGACAGATAAGACAGAGATAAATAACATGTAACTTCAGGTAACGTGTGTCGTTGTCAGTAGAATCCTCAGACAAAACATAACTAGACGGATAATAACAGCGTTTGTTGTGAATCAGAAAGGGATAGAATAACTGGTTGGTGAGGCGGGTGCGCGGTAAGGAGCAACTTGCATAACATCAAAGTGTACTCGCTCCTTGCCGCGCACCCGGCGGACCCAAAAGTTATTCCATCCCTTTCTGCTTCACAACACTGCATTGACTTGAATACGGCATAATTCGTCTAGTATTATACGTCATTGGTAGTATCGTAGAATGTTGAATGCTTATTTCTTCTTCGTCTGCCTCTCAGTAAAATTGAGCACCGACAAACGTTTCAGACAAAGTTCTGTGATTGGCTTAATGCAACTACGTAATTGCAATATGGCAGTGCGAAATACAAATGAGCGATTTGAATTATTCAACTTTAACTTTCATATTTCAGCAATAAAGATATCATTTATGGTATGATTTTATATTGTATTAAATATGATGTACGGTCAAGAATTTATTTTAATAAATATATGTTAAAAAGCTCTACCATTTGAATCCCCCATTTCAATAATTTTTGTATGATCATTATTATCATCACTTCTTTTACCCAGTTTTGGATGAGAAACTTTACCGTTGCAGTTCTCAGAAAGTGATATTTTTGCGCGTGAAGTGCGATTATCAGCCCTTAAAGATATTACCGGTGGAAGAGCAGCGGAGGTAATTTTAATGTGGATTCAAGTTAGTCGGCTGCGAGAATCGAACTCGGGTCTCCAAATTCACGTGCCGGCGCGATTCCACTGAGCTATTTAACCCGTACACAATAATAATAATATTATTTAACATTAAAGTTTTAGTTAACTCTTATTTATAAAGTAACCAGATGTCATACATGTCAATGCTTGATTTTCAATCAATAAGAAACATAAATAAATATAAAATAAATATATCATCACGCGTTCTACCCATTACTGGGTGTAGCATTCTGTCGAAGCAGATCTCGGTAAGTGATATATTTTTCGCGTGAAGTACGGATACCAGTGGTCAAATAACGGCTCCAAAAGATGTTAGTGGTGGAGGAGCCACAAGGGTAGTTTTTTAAATTATGAAAATTGTTTGTCGCCTGTGAGAATCGAACCAGGGTTCTCAGGATCCACAGGCCGACTTCATACCACTGAGCTAGCATATGTAACATAAAAGATTTTCAGGTCGATTCTCAAATAAGTTTTAGCTAATTCTGTATTTTGAATTAGCTAATATCATTCTAATCTGATTTTAAAAAGTTAATCCAAATCACTTTCCATAAATCAAATGGTAACAAGATTATATATTAGAGTCTGTTTAAACTTTTTTGATAATATGGTTTAGCTTTATTTGACTAATCTAAAATTTAAGATTAGCTAAAACACTTTTCAGAATTGGATTATTTGTGTTTATAATTTGTTTTTCTATTTCGGTGTTCTCTATAAACACACTATAAACACTTCGTCAACGAGATCTACGAGGGCAGGGTGAAAAGTCCCTGAAAAATAAAACAGTTGGCACCACAATTTATCATTGATTCCATAATCATTTTAGAAGAAATAGTTTGAAGCAAAATTTGAGTAGAATTAAATATTACATCCATATTTAATTTGACTTATTTAATTTCTGGGAAATGACAATGTATTTACGAAGGTTAAACATACAAAATCTGTTTGTAACTATAAATACGAGGGCAGAATGAAAAGTCCCTGAAAAATAAAACAGATGGCGCCACAATCGCAAATCTCATGTGACGTTTGTGATGTACCATCTTTAACTAGAACGCATAAAAATTTCAGACTGTTTTGACACCCATCGAAAGCAAGCAACCTTGAAGATTTTTGAAAATATGGAAAAAAGTGAATTCCGCGTCTTGATTAAACATTATTTCTTGCGTGGAAAAAACATTACGCAAACCAAAGCATCGCTTGTTACACATTATGGGGGCTCCTCACCATCGATTGGAACGATTCACAAGTGGTTTACTGATTTTCGTTGTGGTAGTATGACCAGAAAAGACGCCGAACGTTCTGGTCGTCCAATTGTGGTTACAACGCAAGAAATCGTCGATAAAATCCATGGTATGATATTGGACGATCGGCGAGTTAAAGTGCACGAGCTGGCTGAGGCTATGAGCATCTCAACCGAACCGGTACGGAACATTTTGCATAAATTTTTGGATATGAGAAACCTATCTGCCAGATGGATGCCTCATTTGCTCTCTGTTGACAACAAGCGCGACCGTGTGACAAGTTCAAAGGAGTGTTTGGCGATGTTCAAGCGCAATAAGGACATTTTTCTGCAGATTTGACCTCCTGCGATTTTTATCTATTTCCAAACTTGAAGAAATGGCTCGGTGGAAAGAGATTTGACTCCAACGATGAAGTCATCGCTGAGACAAATGCGTATTTTGAAGGATTGCCAAAATCGTATTATTTGGAAGGGATCGAAAAATTAGAAAAACGTTGGACGAAGTGTATCGAGCCAGAAGGAGATTATGTTGAGAAATAAAATATGTTTTGACCAAATAAATCATTTCTTGTTTCATTTTTCAGGGATTTTTTACCCTGCCCTCGTATAAGCGCACTGTTTTTGGCGCTTTTTTGTTTTTTCGAGAAATAAAATATTTCTCGGAAAAACAAAATAAACAATACTTCTTTAGTAATAAGAAAAACAAAACTAGTGCTAATGCATATAAATAATAAGAATATAATAAATAAACACGAAACATGTGTGCGATTACCACAGCTGTATTATTTAACACACCAACGCTCGAAAAGAGCGAACTGCATACTGAAATTACTGCATCTCGCCGAATACGGGACGCGAATAATTTGACAAATGACCAGTCAAATACTAGGTCAATTAAACGAACAATATTTGAATAGTCAATTGCCATCCCTAATACAGCTGTGATTGGACGAAACCAACGATGTATCAGCATGGGCGTCCGCAGTGGATATTGGTGACCACGAGTCTCGAAAATAGGACTTTAACATGTAAAACTATATTTTTTTAATTCCCTGCTTCCTTAAATATTTGAAGCAAAAAAGCTTGAAATAAAAGTTTTAGGGCATAACATTCTGCATCTGAAACAATAAACAAAATAATTTCGCATACTTTGTAACACAAATTAGATTTGAAAATGACGAAAATTGCCTCAAAACTATCGATAGCCATGAAATTGAAATAAAATTAAACATATGTTTGACGTTTTATCTGACAAAATAAATGAAATAATAAATAAAGAATGTATTTTGACAGTTTTGACAGATTTAACGTCAAACATTTGTTTAATTTTGTTTCAATTTCATAGCTATCGATAGTTTTGAGACAATTTTAGTCATTTTCAGATCTAATTTGTGCCGATACAAAGCGTGCAAAATTAATTTCATATTTTATGTCCTAATAATTTTATTTGAAGCTCTTTTCTTTTAAATAATTTGGAATCAGGAAATTTAAAACAATATGATTTTACATGTTAAAGTCCTATGTTCGAGAGTCGTAGCCACCACACTGTGTATGTATACATAAATTAAATAAAAATTAAATTATAAGTTTAAAGATAATAAGTTCAAGCTGAAACTTTCCAGCAGTATTCTTATGGCCAGCTAGCGACATGTTCCCTATCGTAACGATTGAATAATCTAAGTTTAAGTATACACAGACACAAAATATTAGAAAATAAAAACTGTAAAACTGTTAAATCGGAATTTATTGAAGAAATGGTGTCAATTTATGGAAGAGTTATTAAAAAATTGTCCTTCCTCTTCAATTCAAACCCAGACGACTAAGACTAGTAAGTTATTTCACAAATTTATTTATTTTTTTATCCATTTGTTATGTGTATTTGTATTTATGTTATGTACAAAAAAATATTTTAGAAATTTATGTATATCTGAGAGTTTTTGCGACTCGCCCCCCCTGTAAAAATATCTGTGGACGCCCATGTGTATCAGTAACTTATTTGGTAATTCAATATAGCGCTGAATAATCTTAATATATGCAACTCGAGCTTTGAAAATCACCTGAATAATACAATATTTAGAGTCGATAAACACATCTCATCTGATTATCATAATTAACAAACGGATCAAATTAGTTATAATAATTTCTAACATCCACGACGAATTGACAATATGGATGATCAATTTGTCCTTGACGCGCCAATATTCATCAAGACAACAATAGTTTACCTAAGTGTCCAATATTGTGTCAAAAGCGAACTTACGAATCATTGACATAATCGCGAACATTCGATTTTCTTTCAAAGGCTATAAGTAAACATGAATATTACAGTGTACTAACCTTGTGCCTGTATTTGCGCCTGCAGGATGCTGACTCCGGGCACAACGATGGCAGGTAAAGTCCGGGAACGCATCAATGGTGGTTTTCCCGGAGCTTTTGTACTTTTCACCAAAGCAGGATCCAGACCGGCACATGATGCTCTGCTCTCGGCACTGCACATACACGAAACAAACATGTGAATTGAAATGTCATTCAACAAGAAATAAAAGAATAAATATAGTCATAGTCCTCTCTACGATGGTTATTTATATTGACACTTAACATTCACTTCTGTAATAATCTTATAGAAAGTTTAAGTTTCTCAGAAAAGAAATGTGGTTCATTTAAATAGCCAAAATGTGACTTTTTTTTCTAAACAATCATTAACTGTGGTTGTCTATGATTTAAAACAAAAATTTGAATGTTAATTCTAGTGAATTGTATAATAAGATATACGTAAAAAATTTAATCTAGAAAAAGTCATAATTAATCGCTAATAAACAGAAACAGAATAAATGAAAAATGTAATCTCATTAATGACGATCTTGATAAATTAGCTGCATGGGTGAGGAATAATGGTCTTAGAATTAATGCAAGTAAGTAATCTCTTTTAGTTATTGGTACGTGTCATACTCCGGACATCGTGCTTGATGGTATTGTACTAGAACGTTGTCAAGTTACAAAAAGCCTAAGACTATTGATTGATGCAAATCTCAACTTTCGTGCACACTTACATCTTAAACTAAAGGCAGCTAGAATCAAATTAAGGCACTTATATCAATTTCGAACACTACTATCTTCTCAAGTTAAACTTCGCTTAATATTTACATTAGTACTACCGTTGTTCGATTACTGCGCCTGTACGTACATTCCAAATTTAACCCAAACTGACAAGCAAAGGATTACTTTATTTCAAAATTCCTGCTTAAGATTCGTTTACGGTGTACGTAAATATGACAGCATTTCTACATATAGATCTCTAGCAAACATGGAAAACATTGATTCTCGAGTTAATAAAATGTTTCTTACCCTCACTCATAAAATTAAAATCACTGGTACTCCATCATATCTCCACGATAAACTTAAATTTAAAAATTATGAATACGGTCTTCGAGCTAGAGATTTATATGTTGTGCCTTCTTTCTCTAAATCTAAATTCAAATGCTCTTTTTCATATTTAGCACCAACTCTATATAACTCTATTCCTGATAACTTGAAGTCTCTGTCATTAAGTGCCTTTAAATATCATGTGAAGAATTTGTTTGTTTAATGCTGTTTGTAAGTGATAACTTCGCAAAATATGTAATGTATTCTGCTATGTTTGTACTTATTTTTAAGTTCAACTATATATTTTTTTTATTTATTGTTACATTCACTACATTTTTTTATTAATTTTGTAAATCCTATGTACTTGGTTGGGTGGAAGAACAGCCTTTGGCTGAACCCCGCCTTTGACATGTGTCAATAAAGTTTATTATTATTATTATTATTATAAACTACTCTTCAAAAATCTCTAAACTATTTCTTCCGTGACTAATATAGCACATTCCACACTAGTACAATAATAGTATATTAAAATACAAGTTACAGAAGGTAACCTATTTTAGCACCAGTTCGAAATTCGGTCACGAGTAGCGCAGTAGCGAGGTGACGAATGAACGAGTGCTAGAATTGCCTTCTGTAACGAGTGTTTTATACTATTTTTTCTCTATCGGTTTTCCTTTGCATAATTTCGTTATAAAAATAGTTAACATTTGCCATTAAGGGAAATTTTTGGTAGAATAGTTAAGTTGGCGACAATGATTAGCAATTGATTTTGTCCGTTGCCTATTTATTTTGTTTAATTAATGTAGTGGTACCAATCTATAACAACAATATGTCACCAAACATTGTTTATAATGAAGCTCATTCTAGCATGAATATGTCTGCGATAATATGTTAATATGAAACAGAGAAATTACTATTCTTTCCAAGGAATGAAATGTACCTATTACATTCTTTTTTCAATTGAAGGAAGAAAATTTAATTTTTGACAGAGTCATTAAAAAAATACTTTACTAACTATTGATTTGTAGAGACAGGAAAATTTGTAATTCAACAATATTTCATTATAATTTTAACGATGTAAAAGAGAAAATAGGCAAATATATTAAAAATAAAACCATGACAGATTCATTATCTTGTTAAAAGCATTAATTAGAATGCAAGTGAAGTTTGTAAAACGTAAAAGTTCATTTGAATATTTATTAGTGTTTTGTGCATCTGTTTTACTGTTGTACATTATATTACACATAACCAACACATAACTATGAATTTTCAATATATATTAAACCAGTTATCAGTTATCAGGAAATCAGTTATATTTTATGACGTCAGTCCATATTTATAGCATTTTCAGTAAGTTTATAAATTTTACGTAGCGTTATGATTTCTAGAGTAGCATTGGAATTCAAATGTTTTTACTCAGAGTGAATATTTAAACGCTGTGAATTTATATTTCAGATTGGATGTTTTATCAGATTTTCGGATGGATATTTTATCCGACTGTCGAATCGGATATTTTCATTGATTGTCGGATCGTATATTTTATCCGACTTTCGGATCGCATATTCTTATTCAATATTTGGATCGAATCCGATTCAAATCCGAACCGGGAGAATTCTGATCCGATTCGATCTAAAATCGACTTCCGATTGGATCGGATTCGAATATCGAGTATTTTTGCTAACCTCTACCACCTACTCATGTTGTTTATATATATATATATATATATATATATATATATATATTAGATCTGAAAATGACAAATATAGCCTCAAAACTATCGATAGCCATGGAATTGAAACAAAATTAAACAAATGTTTGACGTATAATCTGTCAAAATAATTTCTTTATTTATTATGTCATTTATTTTGACAGATAAAACGACAAACATTTGTTTAATTTTGTTTTAGTTCTATGGCTATCAATAGTTTTCAGGCTATTTTCGTTATTTTCAAATGAAATTTGTGCCGTTCGGAAGCATGCAAAATTAAATCTTGCCGGTTCGAATGGTTCCAATGTAGACAGCGATGTTCAAATATTTAAATTTTTTTATGGTATGACGTTATATTTTTCTATTCATCAATTTATTATCCATAGTACCAAACGAACACAATTTCATTTGAAATTTTAATAGGTTAACTAGTTATTATTAATACTGGATACGTGTATATATATATATATATATATATATATATATATATATATATATATATATATATAATATATATATATATACACGTATCCAGTATTAATAATAACTAGTTAACCTATTAAAATTTCAAATGAAATTGTGTTCGTTTGGTACTATGGATAATAAATTGATGTATAGAAAAATATAACGTCATACCATAAAAAAATTTAAATATTTGAACATCGCTGTCTACATTGGAACCATTCGAACCGGCAAGATTTAACCAATCACATTAGGGAATCACAGAACGACGACAAATTTGCCGGTGTCAACGATCCTTATGAATCCAACTTTATTCAATTTAAATCTAACAAACTATGTATATTTAAATAAAATAAAGAAAAAAGTCAATTGCGATGTGGAACTGTGTCTTAATAAATAAGAGAAATAGGAAAAAAACTTTCCATCACTTGTCACAGATCCCACAAAATTTACAGCACGTTTGCGATTTCTGTCGGTAGATGGCACCACGGGTTGCTCCGTAGCTCTCATGTCATGCATACTGGCTTACATACTTTTTAACATCAGTCAGTTCAGTTTGAAAAAGTATCACAGTTCAGTAGTCCCTAGTTGGTCGAGTTGGATAGTTGATCACACCATACTGATGAGTCCCTAAAGGACGAAACGCGTCTATGGTTAAAGCTGAACTGACCAGCCGTTTGATGATGACCTGATAAGTTGATTCAAACGTGCTGTAAATTTTGTGGGATTTGTGACGGAAAGTTTTTTCCTATTTTTCTTATGTATGTATATTTAACTTATTTTGTTTCTGCCATTTACATTTTCAATACTTAAAAAAAAACATCAACTGCGTATTTAGTTAATTGTTCAAAAAAATACGTATTGTCAATCTATTTGGCATGGCTTATACATACGTAATATCCAACACCCTCTAGTTTATGTTTACTTCGATGTTCAATGAATACGAAATTAATTGGACGTGACGTTGAGTACGTACACCGAATATATACAACATGTTGACTTGCCATTTCGCAAATCGCAAACATGTGAGAAGTGAGTGAGTGTATTTGTGGCGCTGGCAGCTATTTGGAGAAGGTGTGTAAAGCAAGATTTATTGTTTATGAGTAAAGCTAATGCGTCAACTTTACTGCTAACACCGCATAGCGAAGATACGAGCCATGACCGTGACATTTCCTTCTAGGGAAATGGCTAGGGAAAGCGGAGAAAATGTTCTCAAGCTGCATCTCATCTCGTTAAATAAACATTGCTGGTGATTATCATTATATTATACATTACGAGTATACTTCAAATTATGACTTTCAAACGTAAAAATGTTGTGTATTTTGTATTTCTTTCTAGAGATTGCAACTTTTCAACTACCAAAGTCTACATCCTATTGGTCATCCTTGACAACCCCTCATTTTAAGAGTTGATCAATAAGGCCGTATTTGTTTGGGAAATTTTGATCCAACCCTGAACTGACCTAGAACTAACTCGTGTTACTTCCAAATAAATGATGCATCCCAAGTGTCAGTTGTAAATATTAGCGGTAAATTTAAAATCTGAATGTATGTTTGAAGCGACATCTGCTTAGTTTTGTTTGTGTGTTAAATTGCGCTTTTAATTGGATGTTTTGAGTCATCTTTATATTTTTTATATGTAGTCAAAAAGCAAATAACGTCAGGGTCTGTTTTTTTTAATAATTTTGTCATCAGCACTATCAAAATAATGAATTTCGGAGTCGCAATTATGTGTCGTAATATTATCCTCTGTGTCTTATATTGCAAGAAGCACATAATGCATATTGCTCTTCTATCATCTGCATAAATAATAGTTTAGTAAATTTTTTCAAAATATTATTATAAAATTACTTACGTTTTTCATAAAAATAACTCCTAACCTCTCTATACTATTACAAATCGCGATGCCGCCACGAATAACAAGGAACACAAGTTGATTAGATAGAGATAGTAAACGGGTTGAATCTACCAACCCGCTAAAATAGCTGAGGCAGTAGGGTCAGTTTAAGGTTAGTTCCAGGTTACTTAAAGTGTGCCAAGTAACCTGCAGGTTACTTTAGAAATCCCAAATAAATACGGCCTAAGTCAAAAAACCAAAAAGACAACTACATTCCATCTCAGATTCTCTAACACTGGTATGCATAGTCGTTCGCCCAGCGACGCGCTGAGGAAGCGCCCATAAGCGATACACTTGGCGAAACGCTGGCGAACCGCTGGCGAACGACTATGAATACTAGTACTCTCAATATCACTACATCACGAACTCAAATTCAATTTCACAAGATCACTACACAATTTTACTGCTAAATTTATTTTGTTGAAATCAGACAGATTTTAACGTACGGTCCTAAATTAGTTGCTTGGTTGTAGTTTGGTATTTGTGTCCGCGACCAATGTTGTAGTTCATTCTCTATTGGCCATCTTAAAAACTGTTCCAAATTAGTTCCAAAAATTTCACATATATTGAAATGTCGCACAAAGCATACTTCTGTTGCACAATAATTGCAGATTACGAGATACAAACACGTAATTTCGTTTGATTAATTTTTATAAAATGAGCTAGTCTTTGGTGTTTTTTATGATACAAGTGGAACAAGAGCAACATTAACATACGCGTGTGAAATTTGCACGAACCGTCGCACAGTGGGTCAAATCGGGATTTTACTGTTCAAAAATCGGTGGAGACCTTAATATCCATCGGATCTGGATAATTTTTTTTTTAAATTAAAGGTAATTAATTTCCCTACACATATGTCGAGGCAGATTTTTAAATGACTCTGTCAATTTTTATTAATTACATAATAAACTGTCAAAAGACAATGAAAATTATTTATTCTTATATTATTTTTATATATTACAGCAACATGACAGATTTTACAAAGATATTGACAGATGTCAACTTTTTATTATGTTGAGAATAATCACAATACGGATTCCCTGTCTTAAGATACCCTAACTAAATTTCTAATCTCTTCATTAAATCCGTATTGTAATTATTCTCAACATAATATAAAGTTGACATCTGTCAAAAGCTTTGTAAAATCTATCATGTTTCTGTAATAATAAAAATAATATAAGAATAAATAATTTTCATTGTCTAAATTTTTAATATTTGTACAGTTTTTTGACAGTTTATTATGTAATTAATAAAATTTGACAGAGTCGTTTAAAAATCTGCCTTGACAGATGTGTAGGGAATTTAATTACCTTTAATTAGAAACAAAAATTACCCAGATCCGATGGATATTAAGGTCTCCACCGATTTTTGAACAGTAGAATCCCGATTTGACCCACTGTGCGTCGGCCGAATTGTGTAAATACACAAGTATCTTAATAAAAATGTAATACATTAATCGTAGATAAACTATAGTAAAGAACTCGCTATAATGACTATTATATTCTATACTACTTTCTATTTCGGTGTTCTTATAAGTCTATAAACGCATTAAAAACAAATCGTTAGAGAGATCTATAAACGCACACTTTTAGGCGCTTTTCATTTTCTAGGAGTGGTATGAAAGCTTTTAAATCTGACAGAGAAATAACTTAACCACAAAATTGTAAAAATTACTTTTAATTACAGACCTTTTATCGTTTTTCTAGGAGATGGGACTAAAAGGAATATGCTATAATCAGATAAAATTCATAATATTCACAATAAAGAAAAATATTAATTAGTTGTCAAAAAATTAGATATTTCAATAGCTTGTGTTACAAGAAGCTAGGGATGGGCGATAAACATCGATGTTTCGAAAACATCGATGTTATATTTCCGATGTTCGATGTTTGAACATCGATAGTGATCCGTTTTAAACATCGATGAAAACATCGATGTTACAATAAATCATCGATGTTTTTGAATAATAAATAATATATAATTAGAGTTGGGGATTTTACTTATTCAACAGTTTTCGTTGGTTTCTCTTGGTCTTATTGTCAACGTTCACATTCACACACCATTTTGTCTACACAATACAGAAAAAGAATATACTGCACTACGCAGTACGAGTACATACACGTTCATGTCGTTGATTCGTTTATTGAAAGTTACATACAAGTTCATGTTCAACTGTTGGGAAAGGGTTTACAAGTTTTTCAGTTTCCAGTCCCTGTCTCTTGTTTTACTTAAACAACCTAATACCTATGTCAATCAAATAAGAAATGCTAGATCAGTAATTTGACAGATCAGAATGCAAAATAGCAAAAACATCAATGTTTTTAATACATCGATGTTTTGTGTTCGATATTTTGTTTACATCGATTTCTTTCACCGATGTCAACATCGATGTATAACATCGATATTTTTGTTTCGATGTCCCATCACTACAAGAAGCGCTACCAACATAACTAATAAAAAACACCTAGTTATATTTTTGACAAGTCGCATTTTTTTTTAAATCTAACAGAATTATAAAATTACTTTCATAGAAAAACTTGTATAGAGAACACGTTTCATAAAGTTTGTTACTCACACGTCTTATAACTCGCCGTAGAGCGGCTCGTTTTCTAAATTTGGATTCGTTCGTTAACAGATTGCGTCATGAAATTAGGTCTTTAATATACTATTACACACTGTTTACGGTGATTGCTATAGTGATTAATTTGTTAATAATGAGTTTTATGTTAACAATTTTGATATTTTTGCTAATAATCTGTAGTCATACGCGGGTGTTAAAAATTCGCTTCGCTCTTATTTATGACCAAAGACCAACTTTACTTGCTAGTATCGGAAAAACTATTAAATATCGTTTAAATTAATTATTTCGATTTCAATCTAAGTCATAAACTTTCTTATCTAAATTCTTTACCAACTGTGGTAATTCAACAAAACTTATCAACTCTGAATCATGTTTAATGAGGTGTGAAACGGTTACGAAATAAACTTAATTTATAACAAGTTGACAAAATGCGGAAATTGAAAAAAAGACAGCGAGACAATTACGAGGCGAGAAATAAAAGAAGAAACGACTAATCAGCATTTAAGAGAAATTTATACTGCACGTTTCTCTCTTTATTACTTTCGCATTAAATTTAATTAAAAACCGGAAAACGAGAAAACTTTGAGCACAATGCAATTTGTAGTACTCTATTGTGTACTTTGAAATAAGAATTGAATGCACATCTTTGTCTGCATAAAACACTGTCAGCTAATTGAGTTGCTAACTATGCGAAAAATTTGGTGGAACAAAAAAAAACGCATCTAAGAAAATTTAAAAATGGGGCAGTGGTATCAAGTCGGCCTGTGGATCCTGAGAACCCTGATTAGATTCCCACAAGCGACAAACAATTTTCACCATTTTAAAAAACTACCTCTGTGGCTTCTCCACCACTAATATCTTTGGGGGCCGTGATTTGACGACTGGTAACCGCACTTCACGAACAAAATATATCACTTACCGAGATCTGCTGATAAATATGGTTGGTAGTTGAATCATCATGACCATTATTATATCTTTATATTTATATATAATAAAACCCTCCGGTTTTTTCAAATATGTGTTTTTGCTTACATTCATAACAAATATTTGATGATATAGAAATATGGTAAAATAAAATTCGAAAAAAGCTCTGCTGTTAAAAATACATTGAATATGTTGTAAATACAAAACTTTATTAAACTAACAGATAACATGCAAAAAACTAAAATTAATATTGAAATTGTCAACGGCCATGGCTGCGCTCGTTGGTACTGATCTAAGCGATAACACGAGTTAAGCAACGTTGCGCGCGGGTAGTATTTGGATGGGTGACCGTCCAGAGAAAACTCGCGTTGCTGTTGACAATAACAACTAAAACGCAGATCAGGGCGTAATGGCGGCATATGACCTGAGTAGTTGGTCCGCCAAAGAAGCCAGAAAAAAAAAAATATATTGAAATTCTATCGGCTCTGCTGCTGATCTGACTTTTTTACTAAACCTCGAAGCGAGTACATATTCTCTTCGACATACTCGTGTTTCATTTCGCCAACTGTTTTATATGAAAAGGAATTTAATAATTAAATTACTCACCATACACTATAATTTTAATATATTTATACTCGAAATATCATTTCTGACTTCATACACTATTTTATTATAGATATTACCTTATGATATTTTCACAGAACTACATTTTTATACATAAAAACCTCCGTATAGCTACGATAATACTGATTTTACTGCTTTGAATTTATTTCAAACAATTTCACATTTTTCTGTTTGAACATGTTTCGCTCGATGTTTCGTTACTAATTAAGCAGTAACTGGTTAATGTTTGCTTAGTTTATCTAGTTTGCATTTCTACTATTCAGTATGATGGTATAAGAACAGTACCTGCACAATGATTCTTAAACTTTTTTGCTGGCGATAAAAAAAAATTTAAAAAATAGTTTTTTGACTACTAGAAAATTAAAATTATAAGATACGTATATAAAATTATTTTTTAACATGTTGATATCTTAATAAATATATGGGCGATTCATATGGGAAAAAAATTATCTGTTCCTGTTGCTTTTTTGTTACTTTGAATAAAAATAAAATTTAAATAATAGTAATTTGTATCATTAGAACTAAATATGCAAGCTTCGGGTTGAGTAATAAAGGTTGCCGGACGACGCATAACGAAGTCTGGCAACATTGTGACCAGGGCTGGGCACGCTACTTAAAAAAAGTAGCTAAGCTACAGCTACAGCTATTCTTTAAAAAAGTAGCTGAGCTACAGCTGTAAGCTACATTTTTAAAAATATAGCTAAGCTACAGCTAAAAGCTTTCGTTAAAGTAGCTGTTAAATTGTAAAGCTACTTTTTTCAATTATTGTGAATTAATTAAATTTGCCATTGTCATATGATCTGTTGATTAGTCTTTTGTTATAATGACTGTTAATTTACTATTATGTACATAAATATAAAAAATTGCAAATGGACAAATGTACAGGTAATTTTTGATGCTATCTATAATTTTTATTTATATCGGAATAAATTAACAGTCACATTAACAGAAGATTCCTAAACAGTCAATGTTTAGTTCATCTAATATTTAATACAACAGTAGGATAGGTTAAGGACAAGTGAAAAATAAAATATGTTAACAGATTTTACACTACATAATAACTTGTTATCCTACAGTTATTGAAAACATTAAAGAAGGTACAATTCAAATACAAAACAAAAATTAATACGTATATTTTAATGAACAGTGGTAGCTTTAAGCTACAAAAAGTAGCTTTGGGCTACAAAAAGTACCTTTAAGCTACAAAATGTAGCTTTAAAAGTAGCTTCAGTTGTTATAACAATATTTTAAGCTAATAGAAAAAAAAATAGTTCGCTACAAGCTACAGCTATATTGTTTCACATTTAGCTAAGTTACATCTACAGCTAAGCTAGTAGCTAAGCTACAAAAGTAGCCCAGCTCTGATTGTGACACTCGAAATAGTATGTTTAGTTCGATTAAAACATATTACTTTTGTAACCCAATTATTTAGAAAATTTCTCAGATTTATTCAAATTAAAATTAAACAATTTGACAAAATTATTTATGTTATCATGGACGCGTTATCGTTTTTTGGTTTTAGGATCAAAAATAGCATTTTTTCCTACAGCTGTCATGGTTATAAATAACATTCCTGAAATAGCGTTCTTTTACTATTTTTTTTTTATTGTTTATTAATTTACAAATCTATCGCATTTGGACAATAAGCAAATGGTATAACATTATATTAACAAGAGGGACATTATATATCTATATGGTAAATCCAGAGGATTACATTTTTTTAGTCTATTATTACTTATGCTATTATCTAATAAGTTTAATGCACTGTTGTTGGATGGTTTTACAGTTTGTTGATGTATTTTTTGCTTCTAAGTCTTGCTTCTTCCTTTATTGTTGATATATTGAGGTCATTTTGTATTGTTTTATTTGATCTTTTACTATTAAAAAATTTAAATAAAAGTATCATATAGAAGTGGGTAAAAAGAGTTATTATTAATTAATTATTTTTTATTACTTTCGTCAAAACCATTTGCGAGAAATTAAATAAAAATTTTGAAATACATTTGTATTATAATTTTTAAATTTGTTACAATATTTTGAATTAACACAATAATTACAATATTTTTTTACTTATTATTGAGGGTGGCAATCTGCCGTAGCAAATCTCCGTAAGTGATATATTTAAGTGCGTAAAGAACAGTTATTAGCCGTCAAATCACAAACCCCAAAGATATTAGTGCAGGGGAAACCACAAAAGTAATTTTAATGTGGCGAAAATTGTTTATCGGCTATGAGAACCGAACCCAGCCTTTCAACTCAACACTCCAACTCGATATCACTGCACCACTTACCCCATATTAAAACAATACCCCACACTAATTTAAATCCACCAACTATAGTAAGATCCATATTACTAACCAATTAATCACTCTACTAGCTGCTACCTAAACGAATACTCAACATATTTGTTGTTAATACCATCCTCATTATCACGTCCCCTCATCACGTACGCCTCTGCCGATCCGTTGTCTTTAGCAATTAGCAACAGCGATGTTTGATATAATGATCATGGCATCGGCATCGGTATCTCCGACTACGAGTGTTAGTTTAACGATGTTACAGCTCGACTCGTGCGCTGTGGATGCTGGCGTACGGAGTAACGATTCTCTAATTGTCAATCGATTGGTCTTAACGAGGATAGGATCACGTACGTGGACGTGTGGTTGAATATGGTGCAAGGGATGGAAGGGTAGTTGGACTATTCATTGGATCATTTTGTTGTAAGTGGAATTAGTATTTTGGATCAATTGTTTTAAATTAGATGAGGGTTAACTGTAATTTATTGATACCTACTTGTTAAGACGGTTGACTATTATTCGTCCAAGTATAGAAAAACAATTTTTCCATTTAAAATTAACTTAATACTTCGAATTTTCTAAATGAAAAATAATATATTGTCCAATAGTTTGAAAAACCCTCAAATGCATGAAATAGCATTTTTGCATCATCTCGATTTTAAAATAATATTTTATATAGAAAATAAAATAAATAAATATATCATCACGCCTTCTACCCATTACTGGGTGTGGCACTCTGCCGAAGCAGATCTCGGTAAGTGATATATTTTGCGCGTGAAGTGCGGTTACCAGTCGTCAAATCACGGCCCCCAAAGATGTTAGTGGTGGAGGAGCCCCAGGGGTAGTTTTTTTGAAATTATGAAAATTGTTTGTACAAAATTCAATTTGTGAATATGTTCTGTGTGCCGTTGTAAGTCAGCAACATACTGCAGTATAAAACAAAACTTTTAAACAAGTCTTTAGATTCTTTTTTAAGTATATTTATTTTTACGAATTTTTTTTTACATTCAAAAGTTTGTAGTTTAGAACCATATTTTTAATTTTGATCATACATGCACGTATCTGTTATCATCTCGCGTGAAGTGCGGTTATTAGGCGTCAAATCACGTGTCCCAAAGATGTTAGTGGAGAGGGAGCCACAGGAGTAATTTTATTGTGGAGAAAATTATTTGTCAGTTGTAAGAATTGAACCTGGGTTTTCAATTTCGACGTGTTGTTACTAAGCTATCCACAACAAATAAATAAAATATCGAGCAATATGTTACGGTGTTCAAATTCGAAGACCTGGAGTTTGAATCTCACTCAAGCTAAAATAAAAACATGAAACACCGCCGGCTCGGTGAGTCCGAGACCCTGTACTGTAATTGGAATTAAGATTATTTTGTAAAGAATAGGATAAATAAATAAATAACACAAAAATTTAAAAAACTCTCTAATGACAAAAGAAGTGTAATCAATGTTATTCCAAAAAATAAAAACTATTAGCAATTATTATCATATTGATTTCAATTTAAAAAGGAATGCATAGTTAATGTTTTAAACTAATAGAGCATAGTACTGAACGACTCAATTTTATTGCCTACACTCAGATACATTTATTTATTTGTTACTCTGCACAACAGGAAGTAAATCCCAATTACAGTACAGAGGGCCTACAGCTTATAATGGAATCCGAACCACTTAGACACAATCGTATTTTTTGGATATAAGTAGAAGTCAGTGAGATTTGAACGCACGACCTCTTACTTGCTAATTAAGAAATGCAAGTTTTACCTCGCTTTTATCCACTGAGCTACGATTGCCTACATATTGAGTATCGGTGTATGTTGTGCAATACTGGTAATATTATATTATTCAATAAACTTATAATGATAGCTATTACTTATGAGGATGAAGTTTGAGATACGTGCAGTAGGCGAGTAGCGTAGTTTTACCAAATGAGTAATTGCCATTACACGCGATTTCAATACTATACTTTTTCTACCATTACTCAACTAGAAATTACACTTCTAAGTCTAGAAAACATTAAATATTGAAGGTTAACTTATAACTATTAGTATTTATTTAATTTTGAATGTATTGCAAGGATTGAAAGTACAGATTTGATCAATTTTTTAAGGTACGTATCTTGTTTTCTACACAGTTATCAACAAATTATGAGACTTTCATTGTTTTACATTTTGATTAGCTAAGCTTCAAATTTAAAAAGTTTCAGTTATTACCAAAATTTGGCTCAACAAGAAAATTTTCTCAATATTCACTGCAGGCACGGTGGCTGAGCATGTTAATGCACATCTCTTAACATACTGTGACGGCACCCGAACCAAGGTTCGTCAGTTCGAGTCCGCCTGTCGACAAAGTATGATTTGTCGTTAAATAAAAAAAAATACAGTTACTTGTATTAATCATACTCAGGCACTATAAGCTAGTCACTTATACATATGCCTTAAAGTAACATCGACTACGGAAACCGGCAGTACGGCAGCATAAAAACTACGGCTCGGTGTGCCCGGTAGGCCCAGGCCCGGTTAGGGCTGTAGCGCCATTGAAGAAGAAGAAGAAGCATATATACATACATACATATCTTCACGCTATATCCCAACAAATGGGGTAGCACGAACCCTAAAATCACTCATAAAATATTCACTAATTACATTCATCAAATAATCAGCCCTCGTCAAACATTATCACCCGAACACATCACCCTCACTTAAACCACATTCATAGATCACTCCATATAAACTCGATCATTTATTACACTCGAAAGAAGAAGCTACAAATTTAAAAAGGATTGAAAGTACAGATTTGATCCATTTTTTTAGGTACCTATCTTGCTTTCTACACAGTTATCAACAAATTCTGAGACTTTCATTATTTTACATTTTGATTAGGTAAGCTACAAATTTAAAAAGTTACAGTTATTACCAAAATTTGGCTCAACAAGAAAATTATCTCAATATTCACTGTAAACAATATTGAAACCCAACTCCATTGAAACAGTAAAATCTATATATTTCCTCGTCTGACACACACTACCACACATCTTGAAGCTGGGATTAGAGAAGATCCACACTCGCTTTCGCTTCCCTTAGTTACACTTTACAGAACTTTGTCGCACGCCCCTTTGAAGTGTTTAAAATCGCTGTATCGCGTCTTTTCCCGCGTAATTCAATCCCAGAACAAATAGCGATGAGAATCGATAACAAGTCTTCTGAAAATAATTGGATATCGTTTACGGAAACTTTGATACGTGCCTCGCTTCCTACATTCAGGGAAAATTGGAAGAATATAATCGTGACAATTAAATTCGACTTAAATTGTTCCATAGTAGAGAGTTATTATAGGAAAATTCTTCATTAACTGACAGTAGAGGATATGATTTTTAGAAGAGCAATTAGGAAAAATTATATATTGTAACACATTTAATTATTCTTCACGTTCTAGCTGATAGATTATTTAGGTATTTCGTTTGCAAGTTATTATATTTATAGGGTTTTAAGAAAATTAGTTTAGCGTAGATATTTAATATTAATTTTTAAAATGTATAGCATCTACTTGTGTATTTTTATTTAAATAAATATGTATCATCATGTTTTTTATCCATTACTGATTTGTGCGGTATTCGATACCACTGAGAAATCTACCCCAATCATATTTTTGACGTAAAACCTAAAGTTCTTTTTAAAATTGTACACAAGCAGAAAACCATAAAATAGTTTTACATGTAACTTATTATTTTGAACCAACCTACATTTAATTAAATTAATTTAAACAAATAAAAAGGGAACCACTGCAATACTCTTTCCTTTAAAGAAGGAAAACGAATAAAAGTAAGAGATTGTGTAGTAGGGTCGTTGATTTCCACAGAAGTTTGAATTTCAGAACGTTCGCACATTCGAATATTTTGAACTTCGTCAGAAAACTTCGATGCTTCGAACTTTCGCATTTTTTGAAGCTTTGAATTTTTTGCCACTGAATTAACGCCATCTGTCATCTCCAAACACGCCACGAATTAAATAATAAACTCGGCGAAGTATCCTGCAAAAACTCTGCAAGCTTAGGCGTCTTAATTAAGCCATATACTCTCTTACCGCCTGTCTAAATGCTATGGACTTTTAGTAAGACGTTTTAAAATGACAATAAAAAGGATACAAAAACTTCTTAATTAAAATGTTTTTGACAGTGTAGCGAAATTTTAATTCTAAATTGAATTAATTTGGCAAATAATAATAATTAATAATAATTACTTATGAATTAATACAAAACTCTGCACATGAGTTTATTCTGATTATTTTTTGACGTTTCTCAAAACCAATGAAATGCTTCTTGTTTGTCGCGTGTCTGCATTTTAACCAATCCTGTCATTATTATATTGAGAATAAAGCTCTTGTGATTATTCCCGGGAATTATCTCTGTCGATGCTTTTTTGTTTGTGACAAATGATAGGTAGTTGTCAAATAATTATTTAAAAGTGTCAATGCGTCAAGTAAAATGTGTGAAAAAAAATCGATTTAGTTATATTTTAGATAGGTACCTACAGAAATACACCAACAAATTTTGGAAACAACTTCCAAGAATACATTAATAAATAATCAATCCCAGTTCAAAATCTTATAATAGACCTCAACAGCTAAGTCAAAAAATAATCTAATTAAATATAACTCGAGCGTTGGATAAATTAGAAAATAATTCTCCAGTATCTTTCTCAAACTTGTTGTCAATGGCAATAGCTAGTCAAGCCCTACGGGCTTTCGTGACTATTTCCTGGCAACAAGTTTTCGAAAGATCTGTCAAATTATTTTCAATTTATTCTCTCTCTTGTTATATTATTATTGAGAATAATTCATATTAACATGCCGTGTTCACGTTAGGATCCAGATTCACAATTCAAATCATTCGAAATATTCCAAAATTCGAAAGTTCGAATCTAAATTCGAAGGTTTAATAAATCCGAGCAATCGAAGTCTCGAATATTCGTAAAATCAACAACTCTATTGTGTAGTCGTTTCTTTGTGGAACATTTTATAATAATAAAGGTAGAATAAAATCACTTGATTTGTTCACAGATATAATATTTATTAAATGTATAACGATCGTTTCGACTTTTCAGTCATCATATGACTACTAAAAAGTTGGAAACCACTGCTATAAAGTAACCACGGAAGCAATGATAGGGAAAAACTTGTTTCATATACTAATCATTTAATGGAGTAGGTGGCACAGTGGTTATCGTGTCGGCCTGTGGATCCTGAGAACTCTGGTTCGATTCCCACTGGCGACAAACATTTTCACCACATTATTACTACTCCTGTGGCTCTCCCTCCACTAACATCTTTGGGGGCCGTGATTTGACGCCTGGTAACCGCACTTCACGCGCAAAAATATATCACTTACCGAGATCTGCTTCGCCAGAGTGCCACTCCCAGTAATGGGTAGAAGGCGTGATGATATATTTATTTTATTTATTTTATTTATTATTTAAGGAACAGTTTTCGTGAAGCACTTTGTATATACCTATTTTTAACAGCATTCAAAACCTCTTTCTACAACAATTCAAAATGTACGAAATCCTTTAACGTCGCCGAATCCTCAATCGTTTGACAATCTCTTTTAAAAGCTGGAAAACATCACAAATGTCACCCTTTTCACGACAAATATTTAACCTCTCTGCGGTAACGTTGTCACCCATCAGCCGAAAAGTCAGTCACAGGGAAGTGGTAGTCGCGGCGGCAATTGTTCAACTCAGGGACCAGATAACACAGAGTGCGCTGCTCGATATGTTGTTGTCACTGAACAAATGAAACTCGATTGTTCTTTTTGTGTTGTTTTATTCTTTACGGGTTTTCTTCTAATGGACTCAGGCTGAATGGAGTGTGTTTTTGCAGCGTTGGATATTATATTTTGATTGTAAGACGCTAAGACAGACAAATGGAAAATGAAGAAAAGTTTTCCAAAGTTGGTAATATTTTTGTGGTTCTTTTAATGGTTGATCACATATTTGTTTTGTTATACTTGAAGACCTAGAACTTTGGGTTTTTATTCCAGTTTGTTTTAATTATAAAACACATTTAACCCTTTCACTGCGCATTAACTTTATACAGCCCATCGCTGCGCAATTTTGTACTTTGTACCGTATATATATATATATATATATATATATTAGGGTGGGTCGAAAAAATCCAAAAATGTCGGCTGGGCTCTAAAATGAAAGTTTTTTTATGTAAAAACATGCAGAAAACAGAAAAAACTGTAAAAAAAATTTTTTAGAGGGCGCGTGATACCCTCAAAAATGCCATTTTAGCACTTTTTTCAGTTTTAAGGCTGTATCTCTAAAAGAATACGTCAAAAATGGCTGATTTTTTTATCTTCCGCATGTTTTTAGACCGAAAACTTTCATTTTTGAAAAAAATAGCAACTTATTAACTTAAAATACGTTATATAGTCGAAAACATAAAACATGGCGAAAAAAGTGTATTTTAAGTTAAAAATATTTCAGCCCATATTGTCTAGATAGCTTTCCCAAGTGATGAAGTTGTAAGACTATGGTTCTGGGCCCAACATACCGTAAAATCAGCCATTTCTGACGTATTCTTTCAGAGATACAGCCTTAAAACTGAAAAAAGTGCTAAAAATGGCATTTTTTGAGGGTCTCACGCGCCCTCTAAAAAATTTTTTTTACAGTTTTTTCTGTTTTCTGCATGTTTTTACATAAAAAAACTTTCATTTTAGAGCCCAGCCGACATTTTTGGATTTTTTCGACCCACCCTAATATATATATATATATATATATATATATATATATATATATATATATATATATATATATATATGTATATATATATATATATATATATATATATATATATATATATATATATCCAGAGCAGGAAAACTATAAACGTGTATATACGTCCAGAGCAGCGAAAAGGTTAAGTAACTTTATTTTCACTATTAAGTATTTTGAGATAAATGTTGGATTGACAAACTTGGCAATTGATTTTTATAATATTAAAACATTGCCCCTGTGGTTTCCCTTTCACTAACATCTTCGAAGGCCGAGGTTTGACGGCTTCTAATTGCACTTTACGCGCGTAAATATATCACATACCAAGCTCTACCACAGATGAGTGCCACGCCCAGTAATAGAAAAAAAATGTAAAGATATATTTATTTTCCTACAACTGTGCAACTTCTTTGTTATTATGTAACTATTATTGCCTTGGTTACGTATGGAAAGTAGACAAATGCAGACCAAGTGCGTTTCTGTAAGCAAAAAAACACCCGTGGCGGAAATAATTTGTACTTTGCGCAATTGTCAAAAGAAGATATAAGTGAGAACGAATTAAATTTCGCGCCAAGCACGAAATTTCATATCTTAGGCATATACGCTTATGGAAGAAATATGCAGTGATATATTTTGACGTTTATAAACATAACCTTAAACTGCAGTATATCTAATCTGTACACATCACATTGAGCAGACAAGAACTCAAGTATATCATTATCAAATATGATAATTAATAAAAAAACCGAACAAAGTCAAATATATAGATAAATGGTTTTATTTAAAGAGTAAGTGAAATACATAATATTCATTGTTTGTGTATATTAATAACACATTGTTACACTTGCTTCAATTGACATAATTTGAAGTGGAAACTGTTATACTATCTAAAAAACATTGATTTCTTCCGTACCTATTCATATTATTAACAGTAATATTATTGACAACAATTTCAGAGGTTTTAGAAGTACAAGCTTCAGGTTAATTGTCATTTTCAAGAATAGATCCAACAATTACCTTTGGAGGTGTATATGATAAAGAAGAATCACTCAGTGTAGTATTCCAATCTAGACGATTTTAAAGAAATTATCTTGAAATTAGTGAAATATTTTGAAATAACGTGGAACAATGTGCAAGCAATCAACAGATAAACAATAGCAACGCCGTAAAACATCGTTCTCGTGTAATATCATTAAAATTGTATAAATTTTGATAATATTTTAGTGATTTTCTAAATTGCACAGTTGTAGGAAAAATGTTGTTTTCCTACAACTGTGCGATTTCTTTGTTATTACGTAACTATAATTGCCTTGGTTACGTATGGAAAGTAGATGAATGCAGACCAAGTGCGTTTCCGAAAGCAAAGAAACACTAGTGCGGAAAGTGCTTCATTACGTAACTGTCAAAAGAATATTGTTTTGACAGCGATTTAAATTTCGCGCCGAGCGCGGAATTCATATTTTGACCACAGACGCTTATGGAAGAAGAAGATACGGTGAACCAGCGCTAGTAAATATGCAGTAGTATATTTTGACGTTTATAAACGTAACCTTAATTTGCAGTATATCTAATCTGTAGACAATTAATAAAAAGAACCGAACAAAGTAAAATATATCGATAAATGGTTTTATTTAAAGAGTAAGTGAAATACTGCATATTTATTGTTTGTGTATATTATTAATACAGTTATTACAGTTGCTTATATTGACATAATGTAAAGTGGAAACTTTTGTGTCTAAAGAAACATTGATTTCTACCGTACCTGTTCATATTATTACCAGTAATATTATTGGTAACAATTTCGGAAGCTTCAGAAGTACCAGCAGCAGGTTTATTGTCATTGTCGAAAATAGATCCAACATAGTATGATCCGGAGCTTCAATTATCTTTGGAGGTGTTAATGATAAAGAAGAATAACTCACTGTACTATTCCAATCAAGATGATTTTGAAGAAATAATTTTGACGTTAGTGAAATATTTTTAAATAACGTAGAACAATGTGCAAGCAATCAACAAACAAACCATAGCAACGCCGTAAAACATCGTTCTCATGTAATATGATTAAAATTTTATAAATTTTATAAATTTTAATAATATTTTAGTGATTTACTAAATCGCACAGTTGTAGGAAAAATGTTGTTTATAACACGTGCCGAAAAAGGTTACATGCTCGTGCAGATTTCCGCACTCGGCAAGCCTCGTGCGTTAAATTCTGCACTTGCACGTAACGAGCCTTTTTCGGCACTTGTTATAAAAATAACTATTATAACACGTACCGAAAAAAGTTACGTGTTCATGCAGATTTCCGCACTCGGCAAGCCTCGTACGGTAAATTCTGCACTTGCACGTAATAAGACTTTTTCGGCACTTGTGATAAAAATTACTATTTTTAAATCAATTACAAGCAAAAGGCACTTTAAGTTGAACCGCCTGTATTTATATTTTTATATTTTATATTTACCTTTGTTTGTTATTTTCTAATCGTCTCAAACTTTTGTTCAAACACTATCTATATAGAAACCATCCTTTAATTAACTATTAACAAATGACGTTACTATCATGATAGTTAATTACAAATGTGAATGCATTCAAATAAAAGTTATTAGCAAAATTAGTTTCGTATTGAACGAATATTGAAAATATGAGCACTATTCAATTAGTTTAATAGAGTGTATGAAAATACTCAATATTCAAATAAAACCAAGTAAAATAAATGAACATCACGATGAAATATTTATAAAGCGTCTGAAAGCTTTCAACTTCAAATGGCGAACAGAAATGTATTCAATTTCTTATCATCGTTTCATTTAAATGCTAAATTATGAGAAAAAAGTCTTTTCTTCAAGGTTATTTGCCAGAATAAATGTTCATTAAAAATTTCGAGATTTTTAATGTGTACTTTAAGAAAACATTGCAACGTTAACTTTCTGGAATAAAAATGTGTTCTTTTTCTGCAGAGACAACGTAAAGAATTTATAAATTGTGAGGAAACTAAAAAGAAAGTGTAGAATAATTCAGTAAGGCAAAAATAAAACATTAAAACATAAAATAGAGATTTTTAAAAGTACACCAATGAAACTTCATATAAAAATCACAAAGTTTTACAGAAGTATCAATCGTATATTTTATTTTGTAAAATAAAATAAAGCATGACGCATTTGATCAAATTGTGGGTGCATGACAGTTTTGACATTAAAAAACAGTAGATATACTCCATTTCAAATACATTGATCATTCTAATTTTCAATATTTGTCAAGAAAACAACAACATAATTCGTTTGTGATTGTGTTTTTGTGGTTTTAAAAATGACGTAATAAACGACCACCCTCCCAACTGTATTGCATCCTTATAAGGGAATTTTATCAGTACAAAATTGAGCTTATTAGTTGAATTTTTAAATATTTTACATTATGATTGGTTGAAAACATGACAAAAGAAATTATTAGATAAAACTGATTTAATTGGTTAGATTTTCAAATGTTTTGCATTATGATTGGTTGAATCAGGGAAATTGTATATGAACCAATTTTTATATAATATCCTTAGGGCCAGCTTTTCAATCACCGGTTTACTCTCCATTACAGTGGTATTGTGTCGGCCTGTGGAGCCTGAGAACCCTGGTTCGATTCCCACTGCCCACATTTTCACCACATTAAAATTACCTGTGGCTTCCCCTCCACTAAGATCTTTGGGGACCGTGATTTGACGACTGGTCACCGCATTTCACGCACAAAAATATATCACTTACCGAGATCTGCTTCGGCAGAGTGCCACGCTCAGTAATGGGTAGAAGGCTTGATGATATATTTATATGTTAATAAACAAGAAAAAATAGGAAAAAACCAAATTTTCCATCACTTGTCACAATTCCACAAAAATTTTACAGCACGTTTGAATCAACTTATCAGGTCATCATCAAACGGCTGGTCAGTTCAGCTTTAACCATAGACGCGTTTCGTCCTTTAGGGACTCATCAGTATGGTGTCTTGGTATTATATTTATATTTTATTTTATGATTAAATAAAATAAATAAATATATCATCACGCCTTCTACACATTACTGGGTGTGGCACTCTGCCGAAGCAGATTTCGGTAAGTGATATATTTAGGCGCGTGAAGTGCGGTTACCAGTCGTCAAATCACGACCCCCAAAGATGTTAGTCGTGGAGGAGCCACAGGGGTAGTTTTTGAAATTATGAAAATTGTTTGTCGCCTGTGGGAATCGAACCAGGGTTCTCAGGATCCACAGGCCGACTTCATACCACTGAGCTAGCCACTCCATAAAAATTAAATGATAATGGAAGTTATGGTTTCTATTATTATTTAATCATAATCAACCGTTTATTGCCGATTAAGCTAATCTGTAATGACTAACCATAGTTTCCATTATTTTTTAATCATGATTAACATTAATCGAGAGTAAACCGGTGATTGAACAACTTGTCCTAAATGAATTAAGTTTATCCAAGAATATAATAAAGAAACTCTACTAAATAAATATGTCACAATCAACATTCGTTTCACACAAAACTACCGCAAAACAATTTGTGAAACCCTCAAATGAATATCACGAATTCATCGCAAGCTTTTTGTTTCTCTCTATTCTGGACACAGCCAACTAACACGATTACTTCAGGAAGGTGACAGGACAAATTATAAGCAGACCCTTTTCTGCAGAGCGTTACGCTGTTGCCGCCAGGACTCACGGACGGAGAGACGTGAATTAAATTTGGATGAAGCAAAAACAGATGCTATTATTACATGATAAGTTTCGCAGAAAATAGATCCCTTCCACAGCTTCTGAGAAATGCTGATGGCAAATTACATGGAATATAAATTTACTGTTTTTAGTATTTATTACTTGTAAAAGATTATTAACTGATTTTAACCTTTATAATATTCAACAATGGGTAAAAGGCGGGATGATATTGTAACGAATTTAAAGCCAGACAGTCGAGAGCATTCTAGAAACCTTCTCGAGAACAAGTGCGTAGCAGCGTGACCTCACAAGTGCATAGAGCTCGCTCGCATATCTGAGCGTGTGGTTTGACAGGATATTCTAGGACGTTCTGGAAGATTCGAGAACTGTTCTACGGACGGAAGTATATAAGCCGAGGTCGAGTGGCTGAGAGCAGTTGACAGTAGACTTCGAACGCGTAATATAAATGTGGTGAAATAAATAACAGCTCTAGTGTACGTAATATAAATATTAGTTTTAGTGACCGTTATATAAATAATACTTATTAGTAGTGTTTAAGATTTATTGTAGTGTTAATTAGTTTTAAATAAGTTTCTGTATTTTTATATTCATTCATGAAATAAATACTTTTATTTTCGTTTAACATAAATAGTTGTGAGTCATTTCTGTGCCTTAAACATTCTACACACTTCCAGAAAGACGAAAAAAACGTAACAATATATTTATGTATTTATAAAAAAAACCTTATGGGGTAGCTAGCTGAATGGTATGAAGTCGGCCTGTGGATCCTGAGAACCCTGGTTCGATTCCTATACGCGACAAACAATTCTCATAATTTCAAAAGCTACCCCTGTGGTTCCTCCACCACTAACATCTTTGGAGGCCGTGATTTGACGACTGGTAACCGCACATCACGCGCAAAATATATCACTTACCGAGATCTGCTCCGGCAGAGTGCTACACCCAGTAATGGGTAGAAGGCGTGATGATATATTTATTTATATTTTTATAAAAAAAACCTATGTTACCACCTAAATATTTATCTAGATAAATTATAACACTGTCGAATTACTCAGTCAATAACTAAAGCTGGATTTACGTGGACCGTTGACAACCCCAAATTTATTGACTTTGACGACGTTCTGTGATGTAAATGGTTAAATCTTAGCGGTCCAAACGGTTCCAAAGTTGACGGAGACGTTGAAAAATTACACTTTTTTACGGTCTTGATGGCCGTCACTGACGTAATTTTTTCGTTCAATAAGAATGGCAAATTTCTTTGTACGAATAGAACACAAATTAATTTGAATTTTGAGTTGGTTAACTTTTTATTTTCAATATTATTCAATTATTTTAAAGGTAAACAAATAAATTGTTCCTATGGGTATTTGGATTGTATGGCTTTGTTTGTTAGTTCATAGAAAACTGACGACGTTTCGAACAATAATTTTGTCCATTATTAAGTCGACAAATAAATTATTGTAACATTTTAATATTGACTTTTAAATTGTTATAATAATTTTAAATAAATTATTTTTCGACTTGATAATGGAAAAAAATAAGGTCTGAAATATCGTCAGTTTTCTATGAACTAACAAATATATATATATATATATATATATATATATATATATCAGCTATTACCCGAGACTTCGTTCGCGTGGTGTACAATTTAATGCGAGTACCCGGCATGCGTTGCATTGCAACTCAAAGAAAGAAAGTGTTTGTGTTTAATTCTGATTATTGAAGTGCTTTTGGATACGCAATATTTTTTGTTTTTCTCTTTGGGACGTACACGAATAAATCAAATTTTCCGACACGTGAGCATGCCACATACATCTGTCCATGTGAGAAGCATGGATTTTCCAAATTTAGTCCACACTTGTAGCGATTGTCCCTGTGCTTTGTTGATAGTCATTGCAACTGCGAGTCGTACAGGAAACTGCAAACGTCTGAATTCGAATGGCATAGGACTAAAGCTTTATTGTACTTATATGTTAAGATGGGCTCTCGGCTGCACCTATACCAAATTTGAATCGAATCAATGCAGTACTTTTTAGGATAGCTAGCGGCCATTGTGTTTCAAGACGGCGGACTGTAGCTTTATTATACTTATATGTTAAGATTAGTTACTGTCTATGCTTATACCAAATTTGAACCGAATCAGTGCTGTACTTTTCAAGATAGCTAGCGGCTATTTTGTTTTAAGATGGCGGACTGAAGCTTTATTATACCTATATGTTAAGATTGGTTCTCGTCTATATCTATACCAAATTTTAATCGAATCAGTGCAGTACTTTTCTGGATCGCTAGCGGCCATTTTGTTGCGTGTCGGACGTCTCTGATATGACGACCTGTGTTAAGTAAATACCTGCTCGGGTGGTACAGAAAATGTATTACCTGTGAAAAAGGCGCACTCTAGCATTAAATCGTTGCTGAAATAAATTGAGGAGGAGTATTTGAACTTGGAAGGGCAGTTTTATGGTCCTGGAATTGTAGGTTAGCGGTAACAAAATTTATACAGTAATTATTTTCCATTTTTCATGTCTATAACTTATTTCAAAACTTTGAACGCGTTTTTTTCGAAACACGATTTTTCAAAACGGCACGCAGCATAATTCCAACAGTTTTCAATATTTTCATTTGAAATTTTAACCATATCTTTAAAACAATATTTTGAAGTGAAATACGGATGGGATTTTTGATATGTTAATTCTGACCTTTTTATAAACAAATGATTGACCCTTTTTTTAGTCGAAAATCGAGATTTAACTTCAAGTACTCGCTAATCACACAAAAATTATTTTTTTTTTAAATCCATGCGTACTTCACTAGCTATAGTCATGTAGATTAAGAGAATATTTTTATTTTGTTCCAAATTAAAATTTGCACTACCTACACTGCATGCCGTGGAGCGCCTCAAATTCAACATGACTTGGGAGAATGACTCCGACGCAGCCATTTTGAAATATTTTTGATAAAACAATTGTATTTAAGTTTCTTTTCTTTTTAAGTAAGTAAACAGTAGGTATTAGGATCAATAAATGCCACGAAACCAATCTAGCAAATAAATGTATTAGGACGTTTCGTCCAGCGTACTGGACATCATCAGCTAAAAGTGTAAAAACACAATAATTACAAATATGTTGAACCAAATGAAATAACATAACCTTACCAAATATCAAATAGTAATAAAACAAAACAATTGTTAAATAAATGTAAAATACTTTTACAATAGTCATAACAATAAAATATATAAACAAATAAGCACATTCAGCATGTCAAAGACAGTAGTCAAAAAAATGGCACCGCATGAACTTCAACCAACAACAGCGACAAAACAGGAAACAAAAGTAGGTGTCAGCACAATGTGTCAAGTATTGCACACGCGAAACGCAAAGCATCATTAAAATCAGTATGATTGTTTAATGTGTTCTGTGTGTTTATGTTAATATGTAGTGTTTCTAATATTAATCGTTTGTATTTGTGTATATTGGACGAAGAATATTTATATCTTGTAATTGTTTATATATATATATATATATATATATATATATATATATATATATATATATATATATATATATTCATTTGTATCTTATTTTTATTTTGCTGTAACATTTTTGTATTTATTTACTTGTTCTGGCCTACTGGCCTGTTAAGTAATAAACTATTATTATTATAAACGAGGTACGAGATACATGTATTAATCCTGCACGCTGATCCATAGCTTTACCCTATAGCCTACATTTGAATAGCGCGGAACCGTCCTGCTCGCCAGACATAAAACTTAGCATCGCAAATGTTTCATATGAATCTTGCTTCAGTAGGATATTTATTGGCAAATACATCCTATAATATTAAAATATACAATTCTCTGAAATGCAGTGAATTCGTTCTTCGGAGTGTAATTAAAATATACGTCCTACAAACGCACATACTTTCATAGATAATGAAAACCCACGTACACAAATACATTCCACATTCCGCATTCCCTTGAATTTACTGCCAACTGCGGGATGTTTGATCGATCGTGTACAGTAGGCTACGCCTCCGCAACCACATCGCTCTTCGCTAATTATGCATCAAAATACTCATTCAATGATACGCCGCAAACTGACCTCAAACGCTAATTGTACCTACACACACTGCAGCTAAAACTTTTTAGTATGGGATGATTGTAAATGAAAAATCTGTTTTAGTTTGAGCCAAATATTAAAATAATGAAAATGAAAAGTTTTGTCTAACTACAGAATGATCAGAAGTAACTGTTTCAATTGTAACACAATGGTGAGTTATATATTTATAGTTATTTTTATAACAAGTGCCGCAAGCCTCGCGCGTTAAATTCTGCACTTTCACGTAACCTTTTTCGGCACGTGTTATAAAAAACATTTTTCCCACAACTGTGCGATTTCTTTGTTATTACGTAACTATAATTGCCTTGGTTACGTATGGAAAGTAGATGAATGCAGACCAAGTGCGTTTCCGAAAGCAAAGAAACACTAGTGCGGAAAGTGCTTCATTACCTAACTGTCAAAAGAATATTGTTTTGACAGCGATTTAAATTTCGCGCCGAGCGCGGAATTCATATTTTGACCACAGACGCTTATGGAAGAAGAAGATACGGTGAACCAGCGCTAGTAAATATGCGGTAGTATATTTTGACGTTTATAAACGTAACCTTAATTTGCAGTATATCTAATCTGTAGACAATTAATAAAAAGAACCGAACAAAGTAAAATATATCGATAAATGGTTTTATTTAAAGAGTAAGTGAAATACTTCATATTTATTGTTTGTGTATATTATTAATACAGTTGTTACAGTTGCTTATATTGACATAATGTAAAGTGGAAACTTTTGTGTCTAAAGAAACATTGATTTCTTCCGTACCTGTTCATATTATTACCAGTAATATTATTGGTAACAATTTCGGAAGCTTCAGAAGTACCAGCAGCAGGTTGATTGTCATTGTCGAAAATAGATCCAACATAGTATGATCCGGAGCTTCAATTATCTTTGGAGGTGTTAATGATAAAGAAGAATTACTCACTGCATCTTTTTCTTCCATAAGCGTCTGTGGCTAAAATATGAATTACGCGCTAGTGTTTCTTTGCTTTCAGAAACGCACTTGGTCTGCATTCATCTACTTTCCATACGTAACCAAGGCAATAATAGTTACGTAATAATAAAGAAATCGCACAGTTGTAGGAAAAAATTCTTACGTCATGCTGGGCAAAGATGGAAGGAAATAAAAAAGAAAGAGATGTCTCGCATTAGTGAGAGAGCTAGTTGACAGACCATGAACAACTAGAGCATATTTTTAACATGCCATTTAATCTGCATCGTATGTTAAAAGTATACTTTGGTTAGTCGTAGTCTGTCAACTAACTCCCTCACTAGTGCGAGATGTCTCTTTCTTTTTTATTTCCTGGTAATCGATAAATATATCACTCAGTAATGGGTAGAAGTGGCGATGATAAATTTATTTTATTTTAAATAGTACGGATGTCAAATTGTTTTAAATTATTACTAATTTTGCTGTCAAAATTACATACCGGATTTGACTATAAAAAATAAAATAAAAAGAAATATATGTCGTCACGCCTTTCATACATTATTGAATGACAAAAATTCAGTTTTTATAATGAGTAACCATGGAAATAAAATTGAACTCCAGCGAATGATAAATATTTGCTGTATTCTATTTGCCACTTGGTTCAGTTAAAACAGTTCAGATAAATTCGACACATGACTAAATGAACTGAATTAAGCAAACTGGTGCACTTATTGAGGTTAAGTACTTGAAAGTAAATTAGAATCTGTAATTCTAGTACTGGAAATAAAGTCAACGACGTATACCAGAGAAATAAATAAGTGATCTGGTTCAGTAAATGTGAGTAAGATCTGATCCAAATGGGAAATGGAATACGCCTATTGTATCTGTTAAATCATGTTTGTATTATACGAGAGCAGGGTGCAAAGTCCCTGAAAACAAGAAATGATTTATTTGGTCAACGTTTTTCTAATTTTTCGATCTCTTCCAAATAATGCGATTTTGGCAATCCTTCAAAATATGCGTTTGTTTCAGCGATGACCTCATCGCTGGAGCCAAATCTCTTTCCGCCGAGCCATTTGTTCAAGTTTGGAAATAGATAAAAATCGCAAGGGGCCAAATCTGGAGAATATGGTGGATGACGAACCAATTCGTAGCGCTTGAATATCACCAAACACTCCTTTGAACTTGTCACACGGTCGCGCTTGTTGTCAACAGAGAGCAAATGCGGCACCCATCTGGCAGATAGCTTTCTCATATCCAAAAATTTATGCAAAATGCTCCGTACCCGTTCGGTTGAGATGCTCATAGCCTCAGCAACCTAGTGCACTTTAACTCGCCGATCGTCCAATATCATACCATGGATTTTATCGACGATTTCTGGCGTTGTAACCTCAATTGGATGACCAGAACGTTCGGCATCCTTTGTGGTCATACTACCACAACGAAAATCAGTAAACCACTTGTGAATCGTTCCAATCGATGGTGAGGGGTCCCCATAATGTTTAACAAGCGATGCTTTGATTCGCGTAATGTTTTTTCCACGCAAGAAATAATGTTTAATCATGACGCGAAATTCACTTGTTTCCATGTTTTCAAAAATCTTCAAGGTTGCTTGCTTTCTATGGGTGTCAAAACAGAACTGAATGACATATCAGTCTGAAAATTTTAATGCGTTCTAGTTAAAGATGGTACATCACAAATGTCACATGAGATTTGCGATTGTGGCACCATCTCTTTTATTTTTCAGGAACGTTTCACCCGGCCCTCATATATGAGTATAAGGCCTGGAATGTCACAAAGAAAAACAGAGGTACCCTGATTAAAGAGGGCCACAAAAGGCGTACAGATCATATTTTTCAAAACGAAGAGAAACTACTAATATTATTTACCGCATTTAATTTCACACTAAATCCCGAATTTGCTACCGATCCTAATCTCTTCATAAGACACCACAGTATTTCAAGCCAAACAACATTTTCTCCCATTTCTCCTGGCAGCGCATGTTGGCGCAACACTAACAGCTAGATCTCCAGAAGATATGCGCTGTACGCGAGTACCGCAGAACTGTATATAACGACACCAAGCGTCGCGGTGCCGGTTGCCGCCAAGCACCAACACCCAGAGTAGCACCAGTGGCGGCGACAGAAGAAAATGTTTAGATAGGCACATCAAAATAAAATAGTTTTTCGGTAGGACATTTATTTTATATTTATATAAACTTAACATTAATGGGGTAATGGCTCAGTGGTATCAAGTCGGCCTGTGGATCCGAAGAACCATGGTTTGATCCCCACAGCCGACAAAACATTTTTACCAATTTAAAATTACCCTTCAACATCACGCCTTCTACCCATTACTGGGTGTGGCACTCTGCCGAAGCAGATCTCGATAAGTGATATATTTTGCGCGTGAAGTGAGGTTACCAGTCGTCAAATCACGGCCCTCATAGATGTTAGTGGTGGAGGAGTCACAGGGGTAGTTTTTGAAATTATGAAAATTGTTTGTCACCTGTGGGAATCGAACCAGGGTTCTCAGGATCCACAGGCCGACTTCATACCACTGAGCTAGCCATCCCATATTAATAATGAATCTTAGTTATTACCAATATTCACTTATGTTGCAACTAATTAAAATTATTAAAGCCAACAGGAATAGGAGAATATTTATTTATGTATCAAGGGTGAAAAAATGTGTTTCTGTCCCGTGGCATAATTTGCGCCTCCTACTAATAACATGTACAGGGTTAGAAACGCTAATTTCACTCGTGGTACATACAATATTTTATGCACAACAAAATAACATTTAATTATATGTTCAAAAAAATTCAAATATGTATATAGGTTATATGTCAAAATGACATTTTGTAAAAATCAAGTATTCACAATAAACTAAATTTTTCATTTTGTTTATGTGTCCATAGGAATTATTTCTTTACGATCCTAAGGCCAAAAAGAAGTGTTTAAGCCCGCTAAAACACATTAATTTAGGCCCGGTTGTGCATAAATAGTTATTTTTATAACAAGTGCCGAAAAAGGCTCGTTACGTGCACGAGCACGTAACCTTTTTCGGCACGTGTTATAAACAACATTTTTCCTACAACTGTGCGATTTAGTAAATCACTAAAATATTATCCAAATTTATAAAATTTTAATGATATTACACGAGAACGATATTTTACGGCGTTGCTATGGTTTGTTTGTTGATTGCTTTAAATTTAAAAATATTTTACTAACGTCAAGATAATTTCTTCAAAATCGTCTAGATTGGAATAGTACAGTGAGTGATTCTTCTTTATCATAAATACCTCCAAAGATAATTGAAGCTCCGGATCATACTATGTTGCATCTATTTTCGACAATGGCAATCAACCTGCTGCTGGTACTTCTAAAGCCTCCGAAATTGTTCTCAATAATATTACTGTTAATAATTTGAACAGGTACGAAAGAAATCAATGTTTCTTTAGACAATACAAAAGTTTCCACTTTACATTATATCAATATAAGCAACTGTAACAACTATGTTAATAATATAGACGCACAATAAATATTATGTATTTCACTTAAAACCATTTATCGATATATTTTACTTTGTTCGGTTCTTTTTATTAGTTGTGTACAGATTAGATATACTGAAATTTAAGGTTATGTTTATAAACGTCAAAATATACTACTGCATATTTACTAGCGCTGGCTCACTGCATCTTCTTCTTCCATAAGCGTCTGTGGCCAAAATATGAATAACGCGCTTGGCGCCAAATTTAAATCGCTCTCAAAAAAACTGTTTTTACAGTTGCGTAATGAAGCACTTTCCGCACTAGTGTTTCTTTGCTTTCAGAAACGCACTTGGTCTGCATTCATCTACTTTCCATACGTAACCAAGGCAATTATAGTTACGTAATAACAAAGAAATCGCACAGTTGTAGGAAAAGTAATTTTTATTTAAGAAACGCAAGTATTAACGAAAAATATAGTAAATAAACAATAAATACATTCGATTATTATTATTATTATTAAACCTTTATTCCCATTTCCAAAATATATAATAAATTGTGAATAAAAAACATATACAAAATATAAAAACAATTAATGGTTGCCCAACTGGACATAGGTCTCCCCGAGCTTCTTCATTCGATTACAGAGGGAAATTTTGCTGTTCTGTAAAATTCTTGTCTCCTCTTTGCTTAACCCTTTGTGTCGTTGTGGGTCCACATTGGAACCACAAAACATATTTGCTTCTTTTAAATTTATATTTTAAGTGCTTTACATTCCTAGTGGTTCCAGAATGGAACCACCATTTTTTCGTAATTTTGGAAATAAAATTTTATTTTTTTGACTTCTTCATACACTAGTTTTAACCAAGGACGTTGAAAGGAGGGGATATGACATTCAAGTCAAGACTGTGAGGCTCGGCAGATTGACAGAGACAGAAGTATTATTTTCTGTACCGGGCTTAGCCTTATTGATTGACATGTGTCATAAAGAGATTTGAAATTTAAATAGACAGAACAGAATCATTCTCTCTAAAAGATTATAAATTTTTACAGGGAAACTGAAATTATAAACACTTTGTTACCATTTTATCCACAAAAAATATGTCCAATTCCATACAACACAAAAATTGAAATACAAATAACACTTCGTGGTTATGTTTACATAAAACAACGCTCCCTGACAACGTCTAAACGTCACTTTTCTTACATAAAAATTCAAAATATTTGAAAGAAGAAGAGATTTGTCTAAGCACGGTGCAGAAAAACTATTGTTGTCTCTTTCCCTTGCCCAAGCCTCACTTCAAACAATGCTACAGTATCGTCATGCCATATCCCCTCCTTTCAACATCCTTGGTTTTAACGCTTCATCAAAAAAAATTAAATTTTCCAAAAAATTAGATTTTTAAATAATTCAGGCCGCAATTTGATGAAATGAATATGCGATGCTAAAACCACATGGATACACATTTCTTATAATTTAAATAAATTTATTAGCATTATTCTAAAATAATTGGGTTGGCACATGATAGGGCACAGGCCGTAACAGGGTGGGCCCACCCTGGGCCCACCCTGGCTCCGTCACTGAGTAGCACGAAATGTGTGATTTATCGCAGAGTTAGCGTTCTAAACAGTTGTGTGGTTTAATTATTCCTCGTTGCTGCAGGAAATAAATTTTGTGGGTGGAACTCATGCAAAAGAAGCACTTTTTGTTAGGGAATGGTCGTGGTTACATAGTTCTGGTGTTTTGTAGATGTAATAGACTTTGTTGTGAGAATGTTAGGAATTTCATGATAGATTAAACTCGACATAAGAAACAGTCTCGTTCGATATATTCAACAAACCGTTCTTCCGCATAACTTTTGATAAATTTGTTGTGATTAATCAAGTCTGTAATTGAGTGATTTCATATAGTTCACTCATGGTAAATTGTCCCTGGTTCGATTCCCACAGGCGACAAATTTTCATAATTTCAAAAAGCTATCCCTGTGGCTCCTCCACCACTAATATGTTTGGGGTCCGTGATTTGACGACTGGTAACCGCACTTCACGCGCAAAATATATCACTTACCGAGATCTGCTTTAGCAGAGTGTCACACCCAGTAATGGGTAGAAGGCGTGATGATATATTTTTTTTTATATATGGTAAATTGTCGCATACTTTTGTTCATTTGCAAAATTTTCTTTCTAAAGGGCGTAAACTAAGCACGACATGATTTTAAATAAAATAAATATAAATACATCATCACGTCTTTTACCCATTACGGTGTGTGGCACTCTGCCAAACCAGGACTTTATGCGCGGGAAGTGCGGTGACCAGCCGTCAAATCACGACTCTCAAAGATGTGTAACAAAGTGCAAAAATTCAGAATTTGGTTTTGTTTATAAATTATGATATTTTACCATCAACTCATTATCGAGAGATACAGACTAATTAAGCGTTATCTTAAGTATCTTTCTAAAGTTGACTTGACAGAGTTTATTTTGTTTATCAAATTTATTAGTAAATAAATAAATATATCATCACGCCTTTTACCCATTACTGAGTGTGGTACTCTGCCGAAGCAGATCTCGGTAAGTAATATATTTATATGTGTGAAGTGCGCTAACCAGTAGTGAAATCACGGCCTCCAAAGATGTTAGTTGCGTGTGAGCCACAGGGGTAATTTTAATTTGGCGAAAATTGTTTGTCGGCTGTGAGAATCGAACAGGGGTTCTAAGGACCCACAGACCGGCTGAGCCATTACCTCATAAAATTATTTATTAGTGCATATGTTATAATAACATCAGTATTCCTTAGATAATTATTTTTCGAGTTTACGGCTTTTCTGAATTGTCGCGTTTTGTTATAAGGCAGTGTTTCCCAAAGTGTGGTACGCGTACCCCCTGGGGTACGCGAAGAGTTTGAAGGGATACATATGGCCCCGGGCTTTTGCTGCGTCTGGTGCAACAAGCAACTTATTATTATTATTATTATTTCGATACAAACATAAAAAAATAATAAAACTTCGGTAATTGTTAGTATTGTGTATGTGAGGTTTTGTATGCATGCGCCACTGATTATAATGAATGTTATTTATAATATGGGGTGGCTAGTTCAGTGGTATGAAGTCGGCCTGTGGATCCTGAGAACCCTGGTTCAATTTCCACAGGCGACAAACAATGTTCATAATTTCAAAAGCGACCCCTGTGGCTCCTCCACCACTAACATCTTTGGGGGCCGTGATTTGACGACTGGTAACCGCACTTCACGCGCAAAATATATCACTTACCGAGATCTGCTTCGGCAGAGTGCCACACCCAGTAATGGATAGAAGGCGTGATGATATATTTATTTTATTTATTTTATTTCTATTATGAATTAATTTAATTTTTTGTTTATTATTATTTTATTTATGTACTAAAATATGAGAAAAATTAATATATTTTGATTGTTATTAAAGTATATGCATTTTTTTTTTGACGAGGTGTACACAGTGTTTCGAAAATTATAGAAGGGGTACACATGTCGAAAGTTTGGGAAACACTGTTATAAGGGATATGATGACATATCAGGGTAAATTATTAGTTTATCGTTGGTCTCGGATAGATTTAACCTTTGAAACTCACCCCGTCTGGGTTTTTTATGTGAACTTGTGCATGGGAACGGTTACCTCGACTAACGCAACGATGCCACCCTCTTACCCCTTGTCAGCACATCCCATGGAAACAACCACAATTAGTTAGTGGTAGTTTGGCTTTTGTCGAGACAAGTTGACTCTCATCTACATGTGCGAGATGTAGGTATTACCATGTAATTTTGTAACTTTAATTAATAGTTCATTCATACGTTGTCATTGTCGTTGTTGTTGATGTTTGCCATTGTTGATTCTATTGTTTAATTTCAATATTAATTTATAACTTCTGTAAATTTTACCATTTGTATTTTTATGCGTTTCATGTTTTAAATATATATGTTTACAAGAAGTTCGTTTCACTTAATCTCGTATTAGATCGCGTTATTTAAAGTCATCGACTATTAATCTGACATCACAATTGATTCGAAGCTTCAATTGTTGTACAGATGTTAGTGGTCGAGGAGCCACGCCTGTAATTATTAATGTGGTGAAAATCGAACCAAGGTTCTCAGGATCCACAGGTCGACTCGATACCACTGAGCCATCTACCCCATATACAGAGTGGTGACCGCGACTCTCGAACATAGGGATTTAACATGTAAAAACATAATTTTGTAATTTTCCCGAATTATTTTAAGCAAAAAAACCTTCAAATACAAGTTTTAGGGCATAAAATTCTGCATCCAAGCCAATAAACAAAATTCGTAACGGCACAATTTAGATCTGAAAATAATGAAAATTGCCTCAAAACTATCGATAGAACCTGGAACTAAAACAAAATTAAACAAATGTTTAACGTTTTATTTATTAAAATAAACGACATAATAAAGAAAGAAATTATTTTGACAGATTATACAACAAACATTTGTTTAATTTTGTTTTAATTCCATGGCTATCGATAGTTTTGCGGTTATTTTAGTTATTTTCAGATCTAATTTGTGCCATTACTAAGCATGCAAAATTAATTTTTATTTATTGGCTTAGATGCAGAATTTTATGCCCTAAAACTTTTATTCGAAGCTTTTTGGCTTAAAATAATTAGGGAAGCAATAAATTACAAAATTATGATTTTACATGTTAAATCCCTATGTTCGACAGTCTCGGTCACCAGCCTGTATATAATTAATAATTAATTTAAATTCAAATTGATGGATAATTTTGCCCAGCAATGAAGATTTATTTATTTATTTATGTTAAGAACTTAATCACTATTTACAGCATAGGGTCAGAACTCACCGAACCGCAGTGTGGCTGTTTCTATATTTATTGCTTGAGCGAAATTCGAACTCGGGATCTCTCTTCGATGAAATTATTAGTATTAATCAATTACCTACATTAATATTATGACAAGAAGAAATATTGTATTGTTTGTCCAAAAGAAGTTTTTGGAGAGGATTAGTTAAGCCGTGAAGAATATTGTGACTTGAAAAAAAAATTTTTTTCCACGTTTGGATTTCCTGTCTTTTATTTATTCAAAATAATAAATGATGACGTTTCGAACCATGGCTTGATTCATTTTCAAGTCGAAAGGTAACAAAAAGAAGTTTTCTTTAAATTAAAATGTATCATCTCATCACGTTAATTGAAAGAAAACTTTTATTTACCTTTCGACTTGAAAATTTATTATTTTGAATAAATAAAAGACAGGAAATCCAAACGTGGAAAAAAAATAGTTATTTTTTTCCCAAGTCAGAAAAGAACTATTATTAGTAGAGTAGCAGGTCTTTTATTTCAATTCAAATTAAACATGGAAAACATGCAATTCATACTAACCGGAAGTAACAAACAAGTCTAGAATAAAATTACTTCCGTCTATCACGCGAACACTGCTCTTCATCAACGCAATGCATTAAACAGACAAGTCATTAGTTTCAATTCTTCCGTCAACTGCACTCCTCTACGTGCAGTTCGTCTCTCATCGGGCGTCCTCGGCTACTTCCGGTCACACTATTAGTCACCCTGTTGTTGCCATGGCAACGATATAGCTTCTAGGAGTTGTCGGTAACCGGACATAAGGATGCATATAGATTCTTCTAGAAGTAAAGCGATTCGGGATTGGGACGTTTTTCAAACGGGTTTTGTTTTCGTGCTTGAGTAAACGTAGTGAATGGAGGGGAATTGGAATTAAGGCTGCTAGATCCCAGGCAATTACAAGGAAAGTGATTTAGTGCCCTGCCAAATGCGGAGGATAAGAAAGAAGGAGGTTTTTCGTTATTTTTAGACTATGCGCTATTATTGCACTTTCAGAGTTATTCATGTTTTGAAACGTACACATTTTTAGAAATAAAATATTAATTTAATATACCTACATACATAACATCACGCTATATCCCATCAAATAGATTAGCACGAACCCAAAAATCATTCACAAAACATTAACTGATCAGATTTATCAAATAATCAGTCCTCGTCAATCATTCTGATCTTAACACATCACCCTCGCTTCAACCACATTCAGTTATCTCAAGATAAGCTCATTTACTTATCACACTCGGAATCATTCATCTCACAACAAACCGTCAATCACATGAGCTTGGTTTTGAGAGTAAATTTGACACCATTGCAGATAAACACGAGTCTCGTAAACTCAACAACCCTAATATTTAGTAGGGTTGTTGATTTTTCGAATATTCGGATTTATTGAACCTTCGAATTTGAATTCGAACTTTCGAATTTTTGAATATTCTGAATTTTCGAATTTTCTAATTATTCTAATTGCGAATCTGGATCCTACGTGAATACGGCATGTTGATATGAATTATTTTCAGAATAAACTCATGTGCAGAGTTTTGTATTAATTCGTAAGTAATAATTATTAATTATTATTATTTGCCAAATTAATTCAATTAAGACTTAAAATTTCGCTACACTGTCAAAAACGTTTTGATTAAGACGTTTTTGTATCATTTTTATTCTCATTTTAAAACGTTTTACTAAAAAACCGTAGCATTTAGCAGGGCCGGTTTTGCCATAAGGCGGATAAGGCGACCGCCTCAGGCCTCCGATTTTTACCGGCCTCATACAAATTAGAATTTTATATATAAAAAATTAATATACAATTACTATGCAAAATAAAAATTTAATTTTATAAATACTATTTTCCGCAACGAATTGTTTTGTATTTTAGGTATATATTATACCTAAGTACATGTGGCAGCACTGTGTGCAAAGTGCACAGGCTACTTCACACAATCCCTCAGTACCAGCGACGTTCAACAAAAATATATATTGATTATTAAAAATAGATTACAAGCAACATTTCCAAATATAATGACTCTTCTACAAATATATTTAACGCATCCTCTATCTAATGCGTTCGCTGAACGATCTTTTTCGTAATTAAAAAGAGTAAAAAATTATCTACGCTCGACCATGTCCCAAAAGCGGTTGCAATCACTAGCCGTATTAAATATAGAGGCAGAGATTTTGAAACCCATTGATTGTAATGATGTAATTTCAAAGTTCGCTGAAGAAAAATCAAGAAAAAAAGGTGCATTAATGTAAATTTCGCATTTTATAATTAATTTTTAATTTTATGTTATTATAGTATCAGACTGTGATTTTAGCTTCATGTAGGTACTGACTGAATAATCATAATTTTTTAATTCTGTGTAGATGCATTTTTTTTAATTTTCCGTTACATGACTATTTGTATTATATGATTATTTTAAATATAAATATACATTATATTTACATTTATATACTATTTTTCTTCTTCTGAATACCTGTATATGGTATATAATCCCCGCCCCCCTTCAATCCACTGGCCTCTAATTTCCTTTCGCCTTAGGCCTCCAAATTTGTAAAACCGGCACTGGCATTTGGATGGGCGGTAAGAGAATAGAATGTCTTAATTAAGACGCCTAAACTTGCAGAGTTTTTGCAGGACACTTCACCGAGTTTATTATTTAATTCGTGGCCGACTTTTCGCGAATTATGCGTGAGCATGTTTGGAGATGACAGCTGGCGTTAATTCAGTGGCAAAAAATTCGAGAATTCGAAGCTTCGAAAAATTCGAAAATTCGTAAATTCGAAGCTTCGAAGTTGTTTTGACGAAGTTCAAAACATTCGAATGTTCGAATGTTCAGAATTTCAAACTTCGGTGGAAATCAACGACTCTAATATTTAGACATACACTTTGCTAAAATAACAAAGATTTTTATTAAATTATTTAAATAAACTAAAGAAATAAAATGAAGCTATTAAATAGCTACATACTATCTTAAAAATTTCATTATTATACTTGTCACGAGTTTCTTTCTTTTAAATTTCTAGAAAAATGTAGATTGTAAAGAACGTCTGCTGTAATATTACTCCCATTCGTAACGACATGCCGGAGCTGTCACAGAAAGGCGTGGTGAATACATATTGTTAGCACGAGTACAATTTACTATTCAATCTATCGAGCGAAGAAAGCAATTAAAAACTCCATTTTTATCGTGTCACATGACATAGAAATGCAGTCACAACATGTTTTTCATTAATTTCAGTAAATATTCAAACAGAAGAATATGCAAATCCCAAGCTTCCGAATAACTTTATTGAAATTTAATTAGCATAAGACCGAAGTTCGTAGATCCCAGGTTCAAATTCTTTATAATTCAATAGGGACTAATACAATTCAAAGTTTTCGGTTGTCATCGAGTAAGTAAAATATAATTTAATAATATGTTATGTGGCGAACATGGTACAGGATTACAGTTTGACGTTTATCACGTGATCCAAACATTAAACGTCAAACCTCCTGCGTTGACTGAACAACAAATGTAGAGATCTGTGGGGAGAAGTGCTAAAGGAGAAAGCAGTTGGTCGACTCAGCCATGGCGTCATCACGCTCTTTCTACAAATTTGTTGTTTCACACTCAATTGTGTGGAGGGGAATCTGTTGCATAAATAAATATATCATCACGCCTTCTACCCATTACTGGGTGTGGCACTCTGCCGTAGCAGATCGCGGTAAGAGATATATTTTGCGCGTGAAGTGCGGTTACCAGCCGGAAAATAACGGCCCTCATAGATGATAGTGGTGAGGGAGCCACAGGTGTAGTTTTAAAATGATGATAATTGTTTGTCGCCTGTGAGAATCAAACCAGGGTTCTCAGGATCCACAAGCAGACTTGATACCACTGAGCAAGCTACCCCATGTGACGTCAAAATTATAAATCCCCGTTTGATTTAATCAATTTTGAAGTATTTTCTTAAAATACTAATTCTATTTCAATTTATTTATTTATTTATTTCTCTGCATAATAAGAACTTAATCCTATTTACAGTACAGGGGGGCTACAACTTATAGTGGGATTCAAACCACTCAGACACAATCGTATTATTTTGATATTTATCCACTGGGCTACGGTTGCCTGTAAATATTATGCTTAAATGACAATGTCACAGCAGTCTGCCAGTTTTATCATCAAACGCAAGAAGCAAGCACTTTAGGCATTCAAATGTTCAAAACCTCAAAGTACAAACAAAATTATTTATTTGTTGTTAATGAGAAGAAAAAACCTAAATTATACGTGTAAAGCATTTTCTGCGAAGCTTCTTTTGCGCGCACATTCTTCTATCTCTAAACTTTAGTTATCTTCCATTTTCCACTTGATTCAGTGAAATCAGGTCAGATAAATTAGACAACATGAATAAATGAACTGTACTAAACAAACTAATGCGTTTATCAGGGTGGATTACTTTCAGTTAAATCCGATTCAGTAAATCTAGTATTGGAAAGAAAGCGCGCGAAGTAATCCATTAAAGGCCAGTTGCAGCGATGTCACTTAAATTTGAATTTAATTTAATTCAGTTCATTTAGTCATGTTGACTAAGTGTGTAGCTATTTAATCTACTCTATTAATTGCAACAATTGTTCCGCCACTTATGTAGATCAAACATCACAATACCTAAATAAATAAATAAGAAAAATAGGAAAAAAAATTTCCATCACTTGTCACAAATCCCAAAAAAATTACAGCACGTTTGAATCAACTTATCAGGTCATCATCAAACGGCTGGCCAGTTCAGCTTTAACCATAGACGCGTTTCGTCCTTACGGACTCATCAGTATGGTGTGATCAACTATCCAACTAGACCAACTATGGACTATTGAATTGTGATACCTTTTCAAGCTGAACTGACTGATGTTAAAAAGTATGTACGCCGGTATGCATGACATGAGAGCTACGGAGCAACCCGTTGTACTATCTACCGACAGAAATCGCAAACTGCTTGACAGCAATTAAAATAATAATAATAATAAATAAGAAAAATAGGAACTTATCACAAATCCCAAAAAATTCACTAGTCCCTAGTTGGTCTAGTTGGATAATTGATCACACCATACTGATGAGTCCGTAAGGACGAAACGCGTCTATAGTTAAAGCTGAACTGGAGGTTGATTCTGTATCTTGCGTGACTACTTGCGGCACTAATACTAACACAATTTGTCACATGCATACTGTAAACCATCTGACGGATATTTTACGAACTTATTGATATGACGTCACGAGTTGCGAGACACGCAAATATTGTTGCGTGACCAACGTAGGTCCTGTTTCTAATTTGCGACACTATCTATCTCATTCTAACAGTATATCTATCGTTCATTTTATTGTTTATTTGTGTTTTTCTAACCAAACTTCTGTGCTGTGCTTGAACAATTTATGACAAATTATTTACAAAAGTGATATTATAACACGAGCTCGTTGAGCGTACAGAGCGAATAAGTTAAAATCTGATATTAATAATTAATCTGATGTGATTGTTACTTACTTGTTGTGTGAATTTCCTTCTCTTTGTGGACTAAAACTATAGACTGGCAAATCGTTGCCAGTTAGAACACACAAATCACTTATTGAGAACTGATGAACACTTAGTTAATTGAAAGGGTTAATAAAATGAGCTTTGATATTTAGACATATAAGATATTATAAAATATTGAATATATTGTAACACGAAGATACACTGGTAAAACGTTATAAATGATGAAATGGTGAAAACAGATTTAATTTTAAGTTACATTAATTACAAAAACACTAAGTAAATTCGCGCACGTTGCGTCTCATGTGAGGATGACCGCCCATCCTCACGCTTCGAGTCGGTGGTTCTGACTGACTTGGCTGTCCCAAACACTTGACATCCTCTGGGTAAAACTACCCACATCCATTTCCACAGATGCCTCAAGTGTTTGGGGCTGTGTAATCTGACACAAAGGCACTGCCGTCCCGGCAAACACGAACAGTTTCTAGAATTCTTGGTAAATTAACTAATAACTGTCACTTTTATAAGTTAAAGTCCCATATTTGAAAACCTAAAGTTTTCGCATTCACACGAAAGGCCATGTGGCCACGAGTGTCAAATTACACGAAGCCAAGCTTTTATCTAAAGCAACATACAATAATGAGATAGCTCATATTGTTACAATATTATATTTCTGTATTTATTAATTTAGCCCATAGAATAGTGTAACCTTGTAACTGTGTATTTTTTTTTAAACTTTAATCTTTAGTTTTATTTATTGTCATTAGAGTTACATTAGCGTATATATTTTATTGTAACTTATCGAAATCAGTAATCATTAAAATTGTTTCAGATTATCGTTGTTTAATAATAACGGCTTTAGCGGGCATTTTTTACCAACACTAAATTTGGCGTGAAAACTTAAGGCACGAAATTCCCCATGAAAGTTACTAGAAAGAATACAGTGACGTCAGACATTTTACTAACGCAAATGTAGTCACGCAAATGCTAACGCAAGATACAGAATCAACCTCCTGACCAGCCGTTTGATGATGACCTGATAAGTTCATTTAAACGTGCTGTAATTTTTTTGGGATTTGTGACAAGTGATGGAAATTTTTTTGTCCTATTTTTCTTCATTATTAAGACACAGTTCCACATCGTAATTGACTTTTTGTCATTGTATTACCTAAATAAATGTTTACAACAACACAAAGCCACCATTAACAGATACAGCACAACCCCACATGTAAAGAATGTACAATAACAAACCACCGTAACACAACACGCCATTAAAGAATCATACACATTCAAATTCGACGACACACGTGTGCTAATTTCAAATCCCGCCTATTCCTAGTAGAGATATTGATTTCATCCGCTTATGCGAATATTCGGATATTTATATAACAAATATTCGGTTTTGGCTATCTGGATAATTCGAATAACCGAATATCCGAATAGTTCGAATATTCAAATAGCTGGAATATCTGAACTGATCGAATATTAGACTAATCGAACAGCCCGAATAGTTCGAATATTCAAGTAGTTAATGAGGCCGAATAGTCAAATAATAATAATGAACGAATAGATCGGATTGCCGAACGTTTTTAATAAATACTTTAGATATTTAATTTAGCTGCAATATTTTAGCACATTAAATAAACAAACGAATTCCAAAATATAAACAGTAAATACTTTAAACATTAAAATATTGCATATTTCATATTGTCATCAATTAACAAATGCAAACAGTTAGCCAAACAAAATAATTATAGATCAGTCTTTTTCATTTTAATCACGTAATATACTATGAAATTGTCTGGTTATTATTTTTCGAATATCCTAATAATTTTTGAATACCCAAATAACGAATATGGAGACTAACGAATATCCAAATTATTCGGATACGAATATGGAGACTAACGAATATCCAAATTATTCAGATATAGAAACGAATATCCAAACTATTCGGATACGAATATGGAGACTAACGAATATCCGAACGATTCGGATAAGAATATTCAGTTGAACGAATATTCGTTTGCCAAATTTTTTCAAATTCGACATCCTTAATTCCTAGAAATGATTTAGGATTCAGAAGGTACAGAACTGCTGTGTAAGATTTGTCTTTGGTTTGGGTAGAAAAGAACATGTAAGTCCTTATATGCATAAATTGGGATGGTTAAACATGGATCAGACAAGAATGCTTCATTTTGCGTGTTCAGCTCATCGTATTCTGCGAAACAAATCTCCTCCTTATCTCTACGATAAATTATCTGTTCGCACTGACCATCATGGCCGTAATCTAAGAAACAATCTTAGATTTCACATCCCAAAGTTTCAATCTGCGCTCTTTAAACGTACTTTTAGCTATTTATTTCCTACTGTGCTTAATAACATTCCTGTTCCATTCATGTACCTCCAGTCTGCCGCATTCAGTAAAAATATAAGAAAATTATTGCTGGATAGTGTTACGTCACTCTTTTGATCTAGTAACTTATTTATGTATCGTGTATGCTATATTGCTTTGTTAATGAACTGAATTTTGTTACTATTAGTTAATATTTTCTATGTTTATTTGATGTTAAATGCTCTTGTAGTTTGTTGTGCCATACCTGTACATATTGCCTTTCGTTTAATTTGTTAAAAGGTTAATATGGAAGAACAGCTTAGGCTGAATATTTGCCAATAAATCAATATTTATTTATTTATTTATTTATTTATTTATATCAGCGCTGATCCTAATACAGTTAATTTACGTACCGTCACCAATAATCTTCATCCTCAATACAAACTATTAATACATACATTTATTACTGACATGTAATACCGGATGCAGATGCTATCTAATGAAAATTAGCCATTCTTTTTCTTGCTTTTGTAATTTTTTTCACTTGTACCTACCACTCTGTTAGTCATGCATCATCCACACTCATACCCACAGCTTTCATCATCAATCAACTGTAAGTAATTATTTATACTTTTTAATTTATTACTGTATTTTTAGCACCAACAATTTTTAGTACTATTGTATATTATTTTCTGTCAATATTAGCTGAAGATGGCTCTAAATAGATGCTGAAATCAAACTATAGAATTATTTCTTAATCCATTTGTCTTCCTATCTTCTTTTACATGACTTTCAAGCAAACATTAATATTCATTCATTTTATAACTCAAGTCAAAAATTTTCAAATAATATTAAATTTTAAGGATTGCTTAAATGGAAAATATCGAATCGAAAGTTTGACAACAATGTTAAGCAGTATTTGACAGTATTTAACAATACCGTATTGACATACGATATTGTTTATTTAAGTAAGAACTGGTCATTAAATAAATAAATGATCTGGAATATTCAATTAGTGTTTCAAAGGTTTGTATTACTCCATTTTATTGGGGATGATGTTATATATGTACGAATAGTTGTATTCCTTTTACCGCTAAGCTTACTTAAATAATTTTAAAAAAAATTGACAACATGAAATTAGTCAAGAAATGAAAAAGATAGTGGTACGAAATAAGGCATTTTATGGTGTGTCTGAGATAATATTAAATAAAAATATCACAAGAGCAATAATACTAAGATTATATAAAACTAGGATGAGGCTAATAATGACATATGGGTCTGAAACATGGCTGCTAAATCAAAACAAATGAAATATGTTTTGAAAGGAAAATATTGAGGAAGATATTTGGGGCGGTAAAACAAGGGGATGAATGCAGGATTACAATGATTTATATGACGAGCCAAGCATAACAGTCTTCATGAAACTTCAGAGATTCAGGTGGATTGAACATCTATTGAGCATGCAGGACAATAGACTACCCAAGAAAATCTTTGAATGTATACCCCTAATAAAAAGACCAAGAGAAAGGCCACGAACGAAATGAAAATACGATGTAGAGAGAGACCTAATGAAATCTGGCATTATAAACTATTAACAACTAACAATGAGCAGAGAGAAATGGAGGAGAAAAATTAGGGAGGCGCTTTTCTCAATAATGTCTGTGTGTGTGTGGATGGATGGATGGATGGATGTGTATCCGAGTGTGCAATATCTCATGAACGAGATAAGATTTGTTAACGAAACTTGGTAATTATAAGTTTCATGAAAATACGAAGAGCTGAGTTGATTTTGAACGAAACTGAAAAACCGGAAGAGAAAGTTTACTGGACACACAAAACAATAAATTCCATTTATTTCAAAAATGAAATCAGTTACGAAAATAAGTTTCAAATAGAAGATGTTGGTCAAAATATTTGAAACATGAAATGTTATTTGCAATTTTTCTGTATATGCGTCTAATTTTGAGAAAAACTAATTTTTATATTTAATAATATATTTCAATAATCATAGTAGCAATAGAAACAAAAAACATGGATTTTAATTTTCGCTTTATCTAGTTATCTATGTCTTTTTTCGGAAAAACAAATACATCGTTAAAATGGTCAACTAATTTGGCAACTTTACCTCAATTTATTCGACTTCGTATCTCACGGTTCTTGAGATACCAAGGGTTAGGCTCGAAAAACGGACATCCTATATATGCCTCATCAGTAAAGTAGTCAACATTACTAAAAAATTATACGTAAACAAATTTGATATTTTACATGTTTCAAACAGATATATGCTGAATTACTGAAAATCTAAATTACATGTTTAATAATATTACATATTCTGAATAATAAATATGCTGTGTATAAGAAAGTCGTGTGGTGACCACACCAGATTTTTTTTATTTGCTTCTTCGATTCATTATATTTTTCTGAATTCAAGGACTATAAAGTTCGGTACACTCACATTACAAATTTTTTGACAAAAATTGTCATTAATTTAATTAAAATCGCATAGGAATCAGTGTGCTATGGCAGAACCAAATGACTAATAAAATTTATTTATTTATTTTTTACAAAATAATTGTATTGATGTATAATAATGAATCAAACAAACAAAAATATTATGATTTCTTCATTTATTTCTATCATAGCACGCTGATTTTTACATATGCAAATCTGGATTTTTTGTCGTTCTATTTAAACAACCTTTTCACGATGCCTATGACCGGAAGATCAACGTCGCAAACGTTCCATGTAAATCTAACCTTACTTTAGACTAATGGCCAGTTGCAATGCTCTCACTTCAATTTTAAGGATTGTTTAAATGAATAATATCAAGTTCAATGTTTGAAAGCTATGTTAAGTTTTTCATTTGATAGTTCATTTTGATACGAAAATATTTTATTTAAGTAATATCGGTGTAACTGACCATGAAATAAATAAATAATTTGGCTCAGTAAATGTAAGTTAGATCTGATTCAAATGGCAAATGGGACAGGTCTTATATTTAAAACAATAAAAATAATTGAATTTAATAAAATAAGGTTTCAGCAAAGGACTTGAAAATGGAATTCATTTCATTAGCACTAGGTTCAAATTTATAACAAACCATCAGACTAAAATTTCCTACACTTAGCTTCAGAAGAATCTAAAACATGAAGCTTCATCTTTATGTTTACAATAAAAATTCTATACTTTCGGATTTAATATTTCAGCTTTAAGTTTCCAATGAAAATTCTCACAACATCGGAATATTTTCATTACGTGCCGTCAAGTTTAATATCGCAGCCTCATTCTCCGCCACCTACGCATATTACACGTCGTGTACATGAAGGGTAGCCACCTCTCATTCCGCCCCCGGGGATGCCTGGACCACGTGCACAAATGAATAATGTCCTTCATTTAATTATACAACGTACACATAGCAGCCAGTTTTAATCTGCTGCATTACGTTAATGATATAGACCCTGGTAGAAAAGTTGCAAGGAAATGGTTTGCATGAAAATAAAAATCGAGAAGTTGGAATTTGAAGTATGTTCGCCTGGAGATCAGGGCCGAATTTACAGCTTGCGGGAGCCCCAAGCACGAGGTAGGGATGGGGCCCCTATCTCTACTTTAAAAAAATGTATCAAGCAAAAACAAAGGTCTTTTATAGTTTACTATCATGATTATGCTATAATTTCTGTTTATTTTATTAAGGGATTAGGGGGAGGGGTATTAATAATTAAGTATAATTAATATTTACGTTTTATTTATTTATTGATTGTATTGAACACATTTAAATTGAAATTACATTTAAAGTACATTTCAAATCAACTAATTAAGATGCAATCACATGATTTTTTTTCTGCTCTTCACTGCCGAAATTTGGTCACGACACCTTGCGAGACGCGTCGTTGTGTGTCGCTGGGCATAGTTAGCGCGCAATTCAGATTGATTGGTGGCCCCCTTGGGTTGGGGGCCACAAGCACATGCTTGTTTCGCTTGCACGTAAATCCGGCCCTGCTGGAGATAAAATATATGCAGGTATCTAACTAAAAATGGCAGCACGTTTTGTAATTCTAGACGATGATTCTTTACAGCAGCAATGTTGATTTTTAGTTTGTTGCAGAGAAATTGGGACATTGCACAGTAAAATAATTATAATAAATAAATAAATATATCATCACGCCTTTTACCCATTACTGGTGTGGCACTCTGCAGAAGCAGATCTCGGTAAGTGATATATTAATGCGCGTGAAGTTCAGTTACCAGTCGTCAAATCCCGGCCTCCAAATATGTTAGTGGTGGGAAAGCCATAGGGGTAATTTTAATGTGGTGAAAATGTTTGCCGGCTTTGGGAATCAAACCAGGGTTCTCAGCATCCACAGGCGAACTCGATACCACTGAGCCACGTACCCCATATAATATAATATAATTTATAATTCAATGTAAAAAGTATTACTTATAATTTCATCGCCCACGATTTAAAGGGCTATTTAATTTTTCAAAAACAATATTTTTTTGAAGTGAAAACTTCTTTTGGCGCACCGCATATACATTTTTTCGTAGGTAGTAAGTTAGGCTGATCCGTCACGCTCTGAGGTGAAAGGCTCGATCGGGTTAACTCGGGACCGCCGAGTGTACCCGAGCACACATTTTTTTCGTAGGTAGTAAGTTAGGCTGATCCGTCACGCTCTGAGGTGAAAGGCTCGATCGGGTGTTAACTAAAATAAGAAATAAATACTTTTGATTGAATTTTACTTATATATCTAGAATAATTATTATTACGTATCAATAATAACTATTAAATAATTTATAATAATTAATAATAACAATTATTACGTATTAATTGAATATACTAAACACAGCGGCACAGCAGCGAAGAGCAGCTGACTATATCTTTCTTGCTCGGGTACACTCAGCGGTCCCGAGTTCACCCGATCGAGCCTTTCACCTCAGAGCGTGACGGATCAGCCTAACTTACAACCTACGAAAAAAATGTGTGCTCGGGTACACTCGGCGGTCCCGAGTTAACCCGATCGAGCCTTTCACCTCAGAGCGTGACGGATCAGCCTAACTTACTACCTACGAAAAAATGTGTGTGCGGTACGCCAAAAGAAGTTTTCACTTCAAGAAGAGTGTGAGAATAAATTGAAAACAATTTGACATATCTTTGGAAAACTATTGCCAAATGACAACAAGTTTGAGAAATATACTGGAGAATTATTTTCTAATTTATCCAACTCTCGAGTTATATTTAATTAGTTTATTTTTTGACTTAGCTGTTGAGGTCGATTCTTCCAACTTGAAAGTTTTTGAACTGGGTTCAGATCGATTGAGTATTTATTAATGTATTCGTTGAAGTTGCTTAAAAAATTTGTTGGTGTATTTTTGTATCAGAAATGGAACTAAATCGATTTTTTTTCACATATTTTACTTGAGATGTTGACAGTTTTATATAATTATTTGACAACTACCTATCATTTATCACAAACAAAAGCACCTACAGAGATTAAGCGTATTCCATTTGCCATTTGGATCAAATCTAACTTACATTTACTGAACCAGATCACTTATTTATTTCGCTGGATTACTTCACTAACTTTATTTCTAGTACTAATTTATTTTGAAGTAGTTCATCTCAATAAATGCATCAATTTGCTTTGTTCGGTTCATTTAATCATGTTGTCTAATTTATCTGAAGTAATTTAAGAGAACCAAGTGGCAAATGGAATACAGCTGTTATTCCTGGGAATAATCACTAGAACTTTATTCTCAGTATAATAATGACAGGATTGGTTAAAACGCAGACACGTGACATACAATGAAGCATTTCATTGGTTTTGAGAAACGTCAAAAAATAATCGTTATAATTTAATTTCGTGAATGACTAAGTATTTACTTAAAAAATATTAATAAAATTACAATTGATTAATATGTCTGATGTCGTACGCCTGCGCACTGTGATATGAAATGATGGAGGGGGCTGTCGTTAATCACATGTCGTAGTCGTAAAAAAAATGGTCAACTTTTATATTTTGTAACACGACATTATACTGCAAACGTCAAAGTAAAGAATATTAACCAAAAATATAATTAAAGTTATCAACAAGAACGAAAATAAGTATATACAACGCATTGTTTGTACCACCATTAACGTATAACTCGGAAACATGGGTACTGTCCAAGAAACAAAAAAAAAGATTGCAAGCAAGCGAGATGAAGATATTAAGAAGAATAGCAGGGGTGACGCTAACTGATAAGATCCGAAGATATAAGAAAGAAACTAGGAGTCAAATCCATTGAGCAAAAAATTAGAGAAAACTTCCTACGATGATTTGGACACCACAATAGAATGCCAATGAACAGACTAGCTAAGAAAATTTGGAAGATGGGAAGATTAAAGAAGAGAAGCAGAGACAAACCCAGACGTAAATGGAACAATGAAATAGGAAGTCACCTAACGAGATTAGAAATGGAATGGAAAGAAGCAGAACAGCTCTCTCAGAATAGAATGAAATGGAGGAAGAAAATAAATGAATATAAATGAAGAACTCCACATCGGCAATGCTAGTATAAGAGTACAGGATTAATTAAAAGTAAGTAATAATTAAAATTATATGATATGAGTAAGTTAACTTTGGACGAGTTAATTATTTATTATGTCGTGGAAAATACTTGTCTGTTGACAGTAAAATGTAGGTTTTAAAAGTTTTGTTTTCTTTGTTGTGGACGTATTTTTGTTATTTGGATTCGTATTCATATCATATTGAAAGAAATAGTATTATTATCTACATTCATTTTCTCTATCTTTACTTTTATGCTCGTACGCTTACGATAATTTTTGTAAACATACGTGTTGCAAAGTGTAACGACAAACGATTTACGATTAGCGATAATCGACTCCGACAACGTATTATAGAACGGGTCTTTATAACCGTGTCACTGCTAACGACTCGCGTGTCAAGTTTTTCAGTATATGAAAGAGTCATGAGACTGAGGCTGCGTATGACACATAACAAAATAGAGAGAAATATTGGAATAAAATCAGAGTTGAATTCAGGACGACCGTAGTTTAGTTGATGTAAGGGGTTATACTACCCAAGCGCACTGAAAAGTGAACCTTTTTTGGATTTTTTTTCTCGATTACTAATCAATGGATTAAAATGAAATTTTGAGCCTTTACATACATGTATTAAGGTATATAAACATATTTTTTATTTAAATTTACGATATAAAATGGCGTCGTAGCACTAGGTAATCGAAAGCACTCTTGTGTCAGCCAGATATAAATAACATACATATAAATTTAACGTGCATTTTTATCAGTTATTTTGTTATATTAGAATATAAATAAAATAAATAAATAAATATATCATCACGCCTTCTACACATATTACTGGGTGTGGCACTCTGCCGAAGCAGATCTCGGTAAGTGATATATTTTTGCGCCTGAAGTGCGGTTACCAGCCGTCAAATCACGGCCCCCAAAGATGTAAGTGGAGGGGGAGCCGCAGGAGTAGTATTAATGTGATGAAAATTTTTGTCGGCTGTGGGAATCGAACCAGGGTTCTCAGAATCCACAGGATAACCACTGTGCCACCTACTCCATATTAGAATATGATATGTTTATATCGATGAATTCAGAAAAAATGAAAAAATACCCTATCGAATAACCTAAAAAAAAACATATGTTCTCATTTAAAATAAGAGAGTTTTGTCCCGTATTTTGAGAATCACTGGTAAATTATGATTTTTTACTCATTGCAATAGTCTTGTAAAATCGTGGTTTTTTGGTTATTTAACCAATCTCGTAGCTCTTATAGTTCTCGAGATAGCAATGGTGGCACACTTAAATGGAACACTCTGTATATATATATATATATATATATATATATATATATATATATATATATATATATATATATATATATATATATATATAATATTAAGATACTCCAACTTAATTTTAACATAAATTTTATTATATATTAATTAGGGTTGTTGATTTTTCGACTATTCTAGACTTCGATTGTTCGGATTTATTGAACCTTCGAATTTAGATTCGAACTTTCGAATTTTGGAATATTCCGAATTTACGACTTTTCGAATTATTCGAATTGTGAATCTGGATCCTAACGTAAACACGGCATGTTGATATGAATTATTTTCAGAATAAACTCATTTGTAGAGTTTTGTATTAATTCATAAGTAATTATTATTAATTATTATTATTTGTCAAATTAATTCAATTTAGACTTAAAATTTCGCTACACTGTTAAAAACGTTTTAATTATGACGTTTTTGTATCCTTGTTATTGTTATTTTAAAACGTTTTACTAAAAGTCCGTAGCATTTAGATGGGCAGTAAGAGAATAGATGTCTTAATTAAGACGCCTAAACTTGCAAAGTTTTTGCAGGATACTTCGCCGAGTTTATTATTTAATTCGTGGCCGACTTTTCGCGAATTATGCGTAAGCATGTTTGGAGATAACAGATGGCGTTAATTCAGTGGCAAAAAATTCGAGAATTCAAAGCTTCGAAAAAGTCGAAAAGTCGTAAATTCTATGCTTAAAAAAATTCGCAAAATTCGAAGCTTCGAAGTTTTTCTGACGAAGTTCAAAACATTCGAATGTTCGAACGTTCAGAAATTCAAACTTCGGTGGAAATCAACGACCCTAGTATTAATAATTCCGTGTTATATGATACGACATAATTAATAAGCTTTCTATTTTGAAAAAACCTGTCTTAACATCAGATAAAATAAAAAAAAACTAAGATCAATTGGTAATTCAAATAAATGAAGCGACTGCGTATATAAATTAAAAACATATAAAACAGTATGAAGAATGCTACATTTTTCTATATATTTTTCTATAATAGGTATTTAATTACTTCGAGGCTTTAGGATAAAAGAAGATAAGAAATGAATAGTTCTAGCAGTAGCTGAGCTCCAAGCAATAAATTTCAAACTTACTGACTGCACTCTAAACTTTTGTGAAATTGGTTAAAGGTAACGTGAAAAATTAAGTGCAGTAACGATAAGATAAGGACAATTTACTGCATTTTGTGCACCTGCAAATATAATTTGAATAATTTAAAAAAAAGACTAAAAATATGGAACATAACATTATAGAAGGTAAAAATGAATGTGACATCGAATTAATATTTAATACTATAATAGGTTTCAATCAGCATTAGTCATGTTATCTAATTTATCTGAACTGATTTAAGTGAACCGAATGACAAATGGAATACAGCTTAACATAACGACGATAACACTGAAAATATTGAAAATAATTACAAAATTAACATTAATTTTAACCAATCGACAAGAAAAAAAAAATTATTTAAAAGGACGAAAAAGATGATTTACAACCTCGACTTTAGTCCCGGCAGTATATCTGCAACTTTTTTGTCTAGTTAAACAAATAACTATTAATGTTTGAATTAACAAATATCACATTAATAATGGAATATAATTAATAAATTGCATGCAGTTTTTAATTCAGCACAACTTTTGTATCTACTCTTTTGTTCTAAAATAAAATCCACAAATAAAAAACTTACTTGTATTTCCTATACAACAAAAAAGTAAAATTACACAGGTACTTAGAAATAGAAAAAAATATTGGATCCATTTTAAAAATCATAAATTGTTGTTATATCTAGCAAAGATCTCAAAAATATTAACTATTATTAGCGTTGTTACTGTTTACCGCTGCGGTAAGGATTTTGTGTTAGATTGAGTCGGTGGTAAAATAATAAGTTACTAGATTTTGTTCGTTTAATCTTTTGACATCTCGCAGTAAAACGCTGCGGTAGCTAGCGGTAAAATTTTTTATAGCAATTCTAGGCTTCGCTAAATAGCGGTAGAAGTTAAATTTGACACATTTTTGACGTCAGGAAAAACGAATAACGAATGTAGCAGCAGTGAGAAGAAAAAAGTGAAATATCTATCTTGGTAAATTATAAATAAAAATATTCATTTTATTTAATGCGTCCATGTCTACATGAATAATTTTGAGGTTCTATACCAAAGGGTCCAATGTAGCGTGTTGGGTCCCAAAAAATACTATTTAAATCTCCACGCGTAACGTGTTCAATATGACATTGAGCATTGGTGTGGGGCAAAGTCTCACTATATAATGTGCGGCCCCACGCTGATTTAGGAAAACATCCATCATCTTATTATATACGAGTAGAAGAATTTTTAGCTGATAAATTATTTTCATATAAATTTATACAAACGAAATATTTTACTGTAAAATGGGGCCCATCAAACAATTATTAAGTTCAAATTCATCATTTTCGATTATCTACCGTTGAATCTTCCTCACTTTCCGATGACAAATCACATTTGTAACAAATTCTTCCATAAATAAAATATAAATAAATATATCATCACTCCTTTTACCCATTACTGATTGTGGCATTCTGCCGTAGCAGATCTCTGTAAGTGAAGTGCGGTTATCAGCTGTTAAATTTATATCAATTTATGTCAAAATGACAATTTAAATACACAACTCGTGTAGTATACTGGGCATACAAAACAAAAATATAATTTACCTCGGATGAAAAAACAAAAATTATTATTTTAGTGACATAAATTATTACTGTCACTTTTTGTGGTATACAGTAAAACGCAGCTGTAACTAACCGCCGCGTTTTACAGTAACCGCCACATAACGAAACAAACAAAGCTGTTATTTGAAACATATTTTACCACATAGCTTGTCCTTTAAAAAATGTCGATGTCTTTATTGTGCATAAATGACTATTAATAATAAATATGTATTATTGTCTATATATTCACATTTATATGTCATCCAAACATTAGCTACATTTCGTTTAATTAGATTATTAGTTCAGCAAATATAATATAGGTATTAAAACCATTATTGAAATGTTATTACAATCAATAATATAATATTAATATGGAACAGTACAAAAGTCAACACAGAACTAATTTTCGCTATTCCTGCTCTGTACGTGTCCTGCATCCTGCAATCCTGCATTCACCAAGTACACAAAATAATTTATGCAATAACAGTCCGCTATTCGCTAAACTCAAATTTGCATATCGTACATGGTTGCTTTGTTTCAAATGCAAATTGTCCATTACACGAAAAGTAAGAATATTCTTTCGTCATTATCCTGCCTGAAGGCTCAATGTGGAAACCTTCTCCGAATAAGGACTTGTAGCTATGGAAAATTAAGAATGTTTAAATAATATTATAACTTATTTGCATGTCTGAGCAGGATGGAAATCGTACAATAATAAAATGATGGAAAATGTAATAAAATTTTATTTTATGCTTAAATATGCACGTTTAACTGTAAAAGCACGGTTCTATTTTAATGTACTATGCAGTTAAATTTTTATTTCGAAATGGCAGACGTGTTGATGCACCACTTGGGACTCTAAAGATAACAAATGCAAACTTGCAACAAAATGATCCTAACCTATATTCTGTAACTCAGATGTGGGATCATGTAAGAATCACTAGAAGTGAATAATAGTGACTCAAGTCAAACACGATTATGTAAAATCTGGTGTGCGCACCACACAACTTTCGTATACACAGCATATTTAATATTTAGAATATACGAATGTTATATAATAAAACATGTAATTTAGTTTTTCAGTAATTCAGCATTTATCTGTTTGAAACATATAAAATATCAAATTTGTTTACGTATAATTTTTTAGTAATGTTGACAACTTTATGTCTAACTTTACTGATGAGGCATATACAGGATGTCTGTTTTTCACATTTGGTATCTCAAGAACCGTGAGATACGAAGTCGATTAAATTGAGGCAAAGTTACCAAATTAGTTGACCATTTTAATGATGTATTTATATTGACCGAAAAAAGACATAGATAACTTAATAAAGCGAAAATTAAAATTTATGCATTTTGTTTCTATTGCTACTATGATTATTGAAATATATTATTAAATACAAAAATTCGTTTTTCTCAAAATTAGACGCATATACAGGAAAATTGCAAATAACATTTTATGTTCCAAATATTTTTGCTAACGTCTTTTATTTGACACTAATTTCATTTTTTAAATAAATGGAATTTATTGTTTTGTGTGTCCAGTTACCTTCCTCTTCCGGTTTTTCATTTTCATTCAAAATAAACTCAGCTCTTCGCATTTTCATGAAATTTATAATTACCCAGTTTCGTTAACAAATTTTATCTCGTTCATGAGATATTACACACACACACACCCCCCTTCCCCACACACACACACCCCCCTTCCCCACACACACACCCCCACACACCCCCATGATCAAAACGGATTCAGTGAACCTCAAAACACGTATTTCCAATACTTCCTTATAACTGTTTATAAGAAAGTAAAAATTGAACAGCGAAAACGATATTTTTTTAAAAATAAATAAATATAAATATATATATATATATATATATATATATATATATATATATATATACATATATATATATATATATATTTATATATATATATATATATATATATATATATATATATATATATATATATATATATATATATATATATATATATATATATATATATATACGGGGAGGGCGGCCGATGCGGACCGCACCTGCCCGCCCCCCGAAGGTACGCCACTGTTTATGTGACATGTAGTCTCGAACTGAGGAGCGAAAAATTTATTATTATTTATTTTGCTTGCCAAGGTAAAATTCTAGTTATGCTATTAAATATATCTACTTCAAGAAGAACAACAAATAATTTCAATTTAATCAAACGTATTGATTTGTTTCAAACAGTATCTAATTAAATATATAAAATCATGTAGGCTAATTATATGTTCGTGCATAATGTAGAAGTTTGCATATATTTTCATATAATTTCATACTATATATTAATTAAAATATAACCAGTTCATTATTAATTAAATTGCAGCAAAATGCATTAAAAACTCATTTTAAATTACCACTACATACAGATAATAATTCTGCTGGTGGGCATATATTTGCATACCAATATATTGGTTCGCACATAGAAATATTTTTTCCTCTTTAATAAAGATTTTTTGTGTGTTAAGCTTTTTTATTTGTAAGTTTTTAATATCACACATGAAGAATTACGGAAATAAAAGCTACATATTGTCCATAGTTCATTTTTAGCTACTACCGCCACCAGTGGAATATTGAAATACTGAAGCTGAATGCTTAAATATTAAACATATGTAAAGATCTATTACAGCTGAAATTTTTGTGCGTTTCTTACAAAAATGGTTTGTAAGTGTTTTTTTACAAAGTTTATAACGATCTCGAAAACATAGAGCTCTATGGTGTTTTAACATGACACAGAAAATATTATGGGGACAGAAAACTTATAGGTATGGTTGTGCCGTGAAAAACTGACCGTTGATTTGACGGTTAAATAATCTAAATGGAATTGCAGTTTATTGAATAAAAATAGCCCCATTCTACTAAAATAGTCATTCGTAAAATTATTTTTCAGTATAATATAACAAGAGAGTGAGAATAAATTGAAAATAATTCTTTCGAAAACTTGTTGCCAGGCAATAGTCACGAAAGCCCATAGGGCTTGAGTGGCTATTGCCATATGGCAACAAGTTTGAGAAAGATACTGAAGAATTATTTTCTAATTTATCGAACTCTCAAGTTATATTTAATTAAATTATTTGTGACTTAGCGCAGGAGATCGATTCATCTAACTTAAAAAAATTTGAACTGGGTCCATATCGATTGATTACTTATTATTGTATTCTTAGAAGTTGTTTCTGTATCTGAAATGGAACTAAATCGATTTTTTCACTCATTTTACTTGACGCGTTGACAGTTTTAAATAAGTATTTGACAACTACCTATCATTTGTCACAAACAAAAGCACCTACAGAGATTATTCCCGGGAATAATCACAAGAGCTTTATTCTCAGTATAATAATGACAGGACTGATTAAAATGCTGTCACTTGATATACAATGAAGCATTTCATAGGTTTTGAAAAATGTCAAAAAAAATCTGTAAAATTGTCATGCGGTCAAATTGTCATTAAGGAAATTGTATTCGAGAAAATGGACGGTAATCTCTTTCAAGATGTGTAATACGATTGACTTCAAATTTTAACTGTGTATTAACAACTTATTAATATACAGGATGGTTACCTCGATTCTCGAAAATAGGACTTTAACATGTAAAATCATAATTTCGTAATTTCCTGCTTCCCTAATTATTTTAAGCAAAAATCTTCAAATACACGTTTTAGGGCATAAAATTCTGCATCTAAGCCAATAAACAAAATTAATTTCACTTGATTTGTAACGACACAAATTAGATATGAAAACGACGAAAATGGCTTCAAACTGTCGATAGCCATGGAAATGAAACAAAATTAAACAAATATTTGATGTTTCTTCTGTCAAAATAAATGAAATAATAAATGAAGAAATTATTTGCTAGTTTTGACATATTAAACGTTAAACATTTGTTTAATTTTGTTTCAAATCCATGGCCATTGATAGTTTTGAGGCAATTTTCGCCATTTTCAGATCTAATTTATGTCGTTACAAAGCATGCAAAATAAATTTTTCCTACAACTGTGCGATTTCTTTCTTATTACGTAACTATTATTGCCTTGGTTACGTATGGAAAGTAGACAAATGCAGACCAAGTGCGTTTCTGTAAGCAAAGAATCACTCGTGCGGAAAGTCCTTTGTTACTTAACTGTCAAAAGAAAGTTGTATTGAGAGCGATTTAAATTTCGCGCCGAGCGCGGAATTCATATTTTGGCCACATACGCTTATGGAAGAAGAAGATGCGGTGAGGCAGCGCTAGTAAATATGCAGTAGTATATATTGACGTTTACAAACATAACCTTAAATTGCAGTATATCTAATCTGTACACAATTAATAAAAAGAACCGAACAAAGTAAAATATATCGATAAATGGTTTTATTTTAAGAGTAAGTGAAATACATAATATTTATTGTTTGTGTATATTATTAACACAGTTGTTACAGTTGCTTATATTGACATAATGTAAAGTGGAAACTTTTGTACTGAAAATGAACCATTGATTTCTTCCGTATCTGTTCATATTATTAAGAGCAATACTATTGACAACAATTTCGGAGGCTTTAGAAGTACCAGCAGCAGGTCGATTGTCTTTGTCAAAAATAGATCCAACATAGCATGATCTGGGCTTCAATTATCTTTGGAGGTGTGTATGATAAAGAAGAATCACTCACTGTAGTATTCCAATCTAGACGATTTTGAAGAAATTATCTTGAAGTTAGTGAAATATTTTTAAATAACGTAGAACAATGTGCAAGCAATCAACAAACAAACCATAGCAACGCCGTAAAACATCGTTCTTGTGTAATATTGTATTGTATTTTATAAATTTTAATAACATTTTAGTAATTTTCCAAATCGCACAGATGTAGGAAAAGCCTCGTGCGTTAAATTCTGCACTTGCTCATAACAAGCCTTTTTCGGCACTTGTTATAAAAATAACTATTGTTTATTGATTTAGATGCAGTATTTATATAATTAGGGAAGCAGGAAATTTAAAAAAATATGATTTTACATGTTAAAGTCCTATTTTCTAGAGTCGTGGTCACCACTGTATATGTTATATTGTATACAACAGGAGAAATCGCAACATAAAATATCAAACAAAAAATTAAGATTTGATTTCATTCATTTGCGACTGGGCTCATATTAAATAATTATTTAAAATATGCATATAAATTTTAAATATAATGACATAGGCAAAATAAAAATTAATAACCTCAAATTTAGCTTTTAGTTAGACTAAGAAAGAAGACATGAAATTGGAAAAAGTAGATGCTTCAGTTCTTTGAGAAAGACTGGCATAAAGTATACATGAGTATACATCAAATCACGCTAAAATATACTTACGATATATATATAAGGTGGCTTAACACCCCCTGTGGGGTTGCGCCGCTTCTTGGAAGCTCTCTAGATCTTTTCGTTTTGGAGTAGATCAGTCTCCTCTTCTCTTTCATTGTATCATATTGATTCAATTACCTTTCTCCATCCCTTCCTGTCTCTTGTTTTCTTCTTCCAGTTACTAATACCTGATTTTTTTAAATCTTCTTCTACTTCCCGTAACCATGTCGATTTAGGTCTTCCCCTGCTTCTTCCTCTTCCTGGGTTCCATTCTACTATTGCCCTTATTACATTTGTTTCTTCTGTCCTCCATATATGCCCCAGCCACCTTACTCTCTGTCGTTTTATCCTCTTCACTATGTCTTCTCCACCCATCACCCGTTCTATTTCGTAATTCATTCTTGGTCTGTATTCATTTTCTGCCGTTTTTATTGGTCCTAGTATTGTTCTTATAATCTTTCTTTCCATCACTCTCAAATTTTCCTGCTCCTTCTTCGTCATCGTCATTGTTTCTGCAGCATACAGTGTTATCGGTCTTATAATTGTATTATATATTTTTATTTTTGTCTTATATGAGAGTATCTTACTATTTAGCAATTTTTTGTTGGCATAGAATGCTCTATTTGTAGCCATTATTTTATCTTTAATTTCCATCTCTCCTTCCCCTTTATTTGTTATTGTTATTCCTAGGTATTTAAATTTATCCACCTGTTCGAACTTAAACCTCCCTACCTCTATTTCATTTCTCTCGATTTTTTTTCCTAATATCATTATTTTGGTTTTGGCTTCGTTTAGTTTTAGTCCTATTTTCTCTCCTTCCTCTACTATTTTTCTCAAAGTTTCTTCCATTATTTCCCGACTCTTTGTTATTACTGCAATGTCATCAGCGTAGGCAACTATTTGTCCTCCTCTTGTTCGTAGCGTCCCTTCTTTGTTTATTTCTCTCATTACATATTCTAGAGCCAGGTTGAATAATGTTGCTGATAATGCGTCTCCTTGTCTGATTCCTTTATTTACTTCAAACTCTTCCGTCTCACCTTTTTGTGTTTTTATGGTCATTTTTGTCTTATTCATTGTCATTAATATTAGTTTCCTTAATTTTCCTGTAATTCCCAGTTCTTTCAGCGCTATCATCAGTTTTCCTCTGTTAATGGAGTCAAAGGCTTGCTTGAAGTCTATAAAAAGGATTTCTGTGTTTATGTTGTATTCGATGCTTTTTTCAACTATTTGCTTTACTACGTGTATTGCATCTACCGTCGATCTGCCTCGTGTGAAACCACATTGATATGATCCCACAATACGCCCTGTTTCTTCCGCTATTCTTCTTTGTATTACCGATGATAGGATTTTATACGCTGTGTTCAATAGTGTTATGCCTCTATAATTCTCACATATTTGTTTATTCCCTTTTTTATGTATCACTACTATTTGTCCTACTTCCCATTCTCTTGGCATCTTTTCCTCCCGCCATATTTTCTTAATTAATTCGTGTATATGGTTCTGCAGTTCTTCTCCTCCATATTTTATTAATTCATTATTAATCCCGTCTTTTCCTGATGTCTTCCCATTTCGACTCTTTCCTATTACTTCTTTAATTTCCTCTATCGTTGGTTCTGTTATATTTCCGTCCTCCCTCGCTTCTTGCTCCTCTATCTCATTACTCTGCTGTGCTTCTGTAAGCAGTTCTGTAAAATGTTCTTTCCATGCCTGTTTATATTCTGTATCGTTTTCTGCTAACTTATTATTTTTGTCTCTCACACCGCATGATTTCGCCTTGCGTGTTCTATTTTGTTCATTGACTTTTTGATAAAATTGCTTTGTGTTTTTTTTGTGGCTTTCCTCCTCTATATCTTCTATTTTACTGTCTATCCAGTCTCTCTTGTGTTTTCTTATAATTTTATTGCATTCTCCTCTCCTTTTTTCATACTCCTCTTTATTTGCTTCTATATTTGTTCTCATCCATCTCATTCTTGCTTCATTCTTTCTTTTTACTGCTCCATGACACTCTTCGTCAAACCATTCCTTTTTTATTCTATATTCCTCTCTTCCTACCCATTGTTCTGTCGCCTCTTGTATGCATTTTCTAATATTCTGCCACTTCTCCTCTATTTCTTTCTTCTCGTGCCCATTTTTACTAAGTCTCTTGTCTAATTCTTCTGCGTATCTTTCTCTTGTCTTTTTATCTTTTAGCTTCTCTATATTCCATTTCACTCGTGTGTTTTGACCTTTGTTTTCCTTCTTTATTTTATGTCTTAATGTCGCTGTGACCATATAGTGATCCGACTCCGCACATGCTCCTCTATATGTTCTGACATCTAGTATCGATGATTGTTTCCTTTTTGCTATCAATATGTGGTCTATTTGTGTTTGATGCTTCTGATCTGCTGTTGTCCATGTCACTTTGTGTACTTTTGGATGTTCGTGTTTTGTACTACTTATGATTAAATTCATCCTAGCTGCCATTCTACAAAGCCTCTGCCCATTATCATTAGTTTTTTCGTGTATTGTGTGTTTTCCTGCAACGTGTCGTATATAATTCTCCTTTCCTACCTGCGCATTAAAGTCTCCTAGTATAATTGTTGTGTCTTCCTTTGGTATTCTTTCTATTTCTAATTCTAGTTTCTCATAAAATATGTCTTTCTCTTCCGCAGTTGCTGTTTCTGTTGGAGCATACACATTTAGTATAGATAATTTGAGTGGTTTCGTATTGATCCTGCAGTAGTTCATTCTCTCATTTATTGGTCTAGATTCAATTATTTCGTTCTTTAGCTCTGTCATAATAAATAGTGCTACTCCATATTGTCCTTGCTTCTTGTTTCCCGAATAATGTACATCATATTCTTTTTTATTTATAATTCCTTCTCCTCCCCATCTGGTTTCTTGGATTGCTGCAACTTACGATAGTAATATGCTTTTATAAACCTAGTACTTTATTAAATTACTGACTGTTTATAGCGAATGAGTATAATGAATGATGTTTATTATTCAAAGGGACGTAGATTAAAATTTAGGGCAAATTCTAACTTATCTGGCAACTTCCCCAATTTATCTTTCCAAAATAATGAATTACCTTCATCCATTTGCATGAACGTACCAACAACTCACCTTCATAAATCATTACTTAATTTAGCAATCACAAAATTACAATTTACAATTACAAATCACCCAAATTTGCTCCCTGAACAAATTAAATTTCTACCGGGTATCACAACAATCTTTGTTTATTTCGTAGAAGAACAGGGTCGGACTTGCCTGGAGGAGTAGCGAAAATTAGTTGCTGAGTCGTAATTGAAAATTTGCCGTAAAATTTCATAATTGTTTTGTGTGCACGAATTAGGCCCGTATTTATAATAGTTATAATCACAAGAAGACATATGGGATGGCTAGCTCAGTGGTATGAAGTCGGCCTGTGGATCCTGAGGTCCTTGGTTCGATTCCCACAGGCGACAAATTTGCATAATTAGAAAAAGCTATCCCTGTGGCTCCTCCACCACTAACATGTTTGGGGGCCGTGATTTGACGACTGGTAACCGCACTTCACGCGCAAAATATATCACTTACCGAGATCTGCTTCAGCAGAGTGCCACACCCAGTAATGGGTAGAAGGCGTGATGATATATTTATTTATTTATAATCACAAGAATACATCACTAAGGGAATGTTTCAAACTTGACGCGTAGCGGAGAGCTTTAAGCTTCCCGATTGCTCTAATCTATTATGCCGTTTTATTTTATTTTGCTCCTCGAAATTAAATGAATCAGTCAGTAGGTATTCGTTATCATTTTGCTGGTGTTGTCAATTTTAGATATGCTGTGGTTTCTAGGCATGTACATAGATTGTTGGTATTGCCATGTTGCTTGTTTACATATAAAAAAAATAATCTATTGTCAAATAAAAATAGAATATATTAATAACTATTTCGAAGAAATAATGGATGCATTTGAATCTGCACAGGCAAAAAACTCTCAGATATACATAAATTTTTAAAATATTTTTTTTTACATAACATAAATACAAATACACATAACAAAAAGATAAAAAAGTATTTAAATTTGTCAAATAAATTACTAGTCTTGATCGTCTGGGTTTGAATTGAAGAGGATGGACAATTTTCTAATAACTCTTCCATAAATTGACACCATTTCTTCAATAAATTCCGATTTAGCAGTTTTACAGTTTTTATTTTCTAATATTTTGTGTCTGTGTATACTTAAGAGCGTAATGTACCCAACTGAAAAGTCAATCGTTCCCAGCAGTGTGTGGTGGCGGGTAACAAGGAGGCTGACTCAATTCTAGTCGTTGGGCTACGCCCCTTGGTAAATCATAAGATGTAAGAAATTGAAATTCACTAGATACACGATGTGACAATCACGCGCACAAATAATAGTTGAAGAAACTTTCTTATATATGAAACCTGTTATATTCCCGTAGATTAGTACTCTTTCTTCTAACAGCATGTAAATTTAACCTTGCTTTATATCCTTTCCGGTTACCCATTTTAATATACAGAAATAAAATAAATCGTCAGAAATGTGTGTAACAGAAATTTCTGTGCAATGTATCCTACACAGACAGAAGGCCAGTTTCAGTTTATACCACTAGTAGCGGTAGCTCACGCCCTCTACTAGAGTCGAGTTTTCATGTATATAGTGCTTCGTTGGCGGGTTAAAATTGGTACTAAATATAAATATATTTTCATAAACAAGGGTTTATTTTAAAGATAAAAGTACAATCTATGTTATTTCAGTGTTGAAATTTGCAATTTTTATTCATTCATTGAGTAACACTGCTCTGAAGTTACATAAGTTTATAACATCGTAAAAACTAAATTAAAACTAAATCAAAAATTTCAACACACAATAAACAAAGATTCAATCTTTGTCTTCAATTTAAAAAAAAAATATAGTTATTCCGACCATATTTAGTCCACATTTCATCTCCCATTCAAAAGCATGTTTATGCTGTGCGCAACCTAGCTACATTACCCCCTTAATAAACTTAGATTACGATAGGAAACATGTCGCTAGCTGGCCATAATAATACTGCTGAAAAATCAGTTTCAGCTTGAATTTATTATCTTTAAACTTATAATTTAATTTTTATTTTATTATATATACATATACAGGATGGTGACCGCGACTATCGAACATAGGACTTTAACATGTAAAATCATATTGTTTTAATTTCCTGTTTCGCAATTATTTAAAAAAAGCTTCAAATTAAAGTTTTAGGTCATAAAATACGAAATTAATTTTGCATGCTTTGTAACGGCACAAATTAGATTTGAAAATAACTAAAATTGTCTCAAAACTATCGATAGCTATGAAATTGAAACAAAATTAAACAAATGTTTGACGTTAAATCTGCCAAAACCCTCAAAATTAATTCTTTATTTATTATTTCATTTATTTTGACAGATAAAACGTCAAACATTTGTTGAATTTTGTTTCAATTTCATGCCTATCGATAGTTTTAAGGCAATTTTCGTCATTTTCAAAGCTAATTTGTGTCGTTACAAAGTATCTAAAATTAGTTTTGTTTATTGGGTCAGATGCAGAATTGTATGCCCTAAAAGTTTTATTACAAGCTTTTTTGCTTAAAATATTTAGTGAAGTAGGAAATTTCAAAATTATAATTTTACATGATAAAGTCCTATGTTCGAGGGGGGAGCGCCTTTCCTTGCCCCCCCCCCCCCTGCGGACGTCCATGTTTGTATCGCAAGTTGAAATCCTTTGTTACTGTAAAATAAATTTACGTAGAAATATATTAAAAGAAATTAATAAAATGCATAAAAATATAAAAGTAAATAGAAGTTTCTACTGAAAAATTCAACAAAATAATGACGATGGCAAACAACAACAATATATGAACAAAATATTAAATTACATGGCAAGACTACATCTTGCACAACAATTGAGGGACGACTGGTCTTCACTAAAGCCAAAGAACCACTAACTGATGGTTGTTATTTTTCATGGGATGTGCTGACAAGGAGTAAGAGGGTGATATTGTTCCGTTGGTTCAAGATAACCGTACACATGCACGAGCTTACATAAAAAAACCCAGGCGCTTGCAACCAGGCAGCGGAAAGTTATATGGGTAACCATGGGACTGTGTTTATAGTTGGACTTCCACCTAAGGAATGGCGCTAATAGTCTTTATGTGAAAACATCCATTTTAGATAACTACAATATCGGCAATCATTGGTTACTAGATTGTTCCTGTAGTTGTCATTTGTATATATTTCAAATTTTTTAATCTGTCAAATATCCAATGAATTTTTATTTGTGAAATAATTTCATATAAATAATGTCATCAACTAATATGAATTGTTGTGTAAAAAACTGCACTGCTACTGGTAAGTAAGTGATCATATAATAAATAATATTTGGATGAGGAAGTCATAATATTTTTTCAAGTTCACAAGAATTGGATAAAACTGCGATTGAAACAGTTTAAATCATAAATATATTGTATACAGGAGAATATTTTAATAAATATTTATATTGTAATAATGAATTTTAGAATTTTTATTTTATGTAGTTTAAATAAATATAAAATAATAATAAAAATTACAAGCTGCCTAAATATGCATATCGGGTTGCCTATATACATGACTTTAGTTAGACTTTCACTACTCAGATGGCGCAAAATACAGTCCCAGTGCGTAACATGGCAGTTTCTTATCTATAGTAGTATATTATGATCTGTGCTTGCAAGAGAAGAGATACAAAGATCAAATCTACCTTAGACCAATGCTTATCTATTAATTTACCCAGATATGTCTTCACATCTCGTCTAAGCTAAAATTCAGAAATCCTATAAATTCGATAAATAATGATCCAATAAATTTGATAAACGAAACTTTTCCCAGTCAACTTTTAAATAGATAACATTTATTTGGTTTGTATCTCTCGAAGCTGAGCTGATAGCGAAAAATCATAATTGTAAACAAACCCCAATTCTGAATTGTTTCACTTTGTTACACTATCATAAAAAATTATAACTATTTTTTTTTTACTTTCTTATAAGCAGACAGTATAAGGAAGTATTGGAATTATGAAAAAAATCGATGACGAGATTTTCGCGTAAATACGTGTTTTGAGGTCCACTGAATCCGTTTTGATCATTTTCTCAATGATGTCTGTGTGTGTGTGTGTGTGTGTGTGAATGGATTAGAGGTGTGTAGTTCGTGAACGAACTAGTTCATATGAACTATTCCTTATAGTGAACGACACGAACTAGTTCGTGAGTTTATTAAAGACTAGTTTACTGCGAACTATTCGGATATGATCACCACCACGGCGCGGCGGCACGTCCGATGAGGTCGAACGAAAGCGGAGAGCGGCGAACAAGTGAACGAGCGAACGAGACTACTAGTTCATTGCGAACTATTGGAATATGATTCACCAGCACGGCGGCACGGCCGATGTGGTCGAACGAAAGCGGAGAGCAGCGAACAACTGAACGAGTGAACGAGCGAACGAGACTCATTCATACTTCATTCGTTCGTGGTCGTTGCTATGATCACCGCTCTGCTTCTGTTGTCTGCTGTCAAATTATACTAGAACCAGATCCTAAAAGTTCACTTGTTCTCGCTCGTGAATCACAATACAATACGATTTCCGTTCATCATAGTCTTCAAAATTTCGTGAAAAAAAGTGAACTAATGAACTAGTTCAATGAACTAATCTTTTTGGTGAACGAGAACGAATGAACTAGTTCACTCAAATGAACTAGAATTCCCATCTCTAGAATGGATGGATGGATGGTTGGATGTGTGTCCGAGTGTGCAATATCTCATGAACGAGATAAGATTTGTTAACGAAACTTGGTAATTATAAGTTTCATGAAAATACGAAGAGCTGAGTTGATTTTGAATGAAATTGAAAAACCGGAAAAGGAAGTTTACTGGACACACAAAACAATAAATTCCATTTATTTCAAAAATATAATCAGTTACGAAAAAAAGTTTCAAACAAAATATGTTAGCAAGAATATTTGGAACACAAAATTTTATTTGCAATTTTCCTGTATATGCGTCTAATTTTTAGAAAAACTAATTTATATATTTAATAATATATTCGAATAATCATAGTAGCAATAGAAACAAAAAACAAAAACATGTTTCACATTTATATGTCAAATAATAATTGTCAAACGCAAGGAGCTAGTCATAAGTGTTCAATTCAGCGTTTTTGATATTAAATATGTTGTGTTTAAGAAAGTCGTGTGGTGTCCACACCAGATTTTTTAAATAAGGAATCAAAAATGATCTAGGAATATAGGATAAAATGGCTTTATTAATGATGATAAAATATTCTTTTCATAATAATGAATATAAAAAGAATATTTTAACATCATTAATAAAGCCATTTTATTCAATATTCCTGGATCATTTTTGATTCCTTATTTAAATAATATTTTCGGCTTAATAACTTAAAATTCTATTTTTTTTTTCTTTTTAATCCAGTAGTAAGGTGGTGAGATGTAAGTTATGGTATTCCAGTCCAAAGATTCTGAGTTCAAATCTCATTCAAGCTTAAAAAAAATATACGAACTACCACACTGCGGCTTGGTAAATCCTGGCCCTGTACTGTAATTGGGATTAAGTTCTTGTTGTACAGAGTAGCATAAATTTATAAATAAATAAATAAATATGTCATCTGCCTTTTACCTATTACTGAGTGTAGCACTCTGCCGAAGATCACAGGCCAACGCGATACCACTGAGCCACCTACCCCACAAATAATAAAAATAAATAAATTCTTATAAATTCAAATGTGAGTCGTTTTGATCTAATATATAATTGCCAGTACGGCCCTGTAGAAGGATGTTGTGCAATTCAATTATTATTCTCCCGGTTATCAAGTTTGTAAGTTTGCGATGTGTGCTTGTTCTTGATGTTTGCTAGCTTGCAGTTGTTTCCGCTTGTCTGTTATTGATTTCGGTTATTTGCAAATTAGTTGACGGGTCGAAAGCTCGAGGTTGGAGTTTCAAGTTAGGAGATGAGATGGTTTTTGTGACCTAGAAACGTGGGTAATTGAAATAAATAGGTGTATGGTGAGCTGGTAAATCTTCGTTGTCATTTTAATTCTGTTAATCAAAAGTTCTGATGAAGTTAGTTGTCTACTGACTTTGTTTTTTACAAAAATAAACTTTCTAACACTCGTATTTCTTTCAACATCTTACCATATAATTGGTGTAGTAAACATGATAAAAAATTAATACAGAGTAATCAATAGGTAGGTATACTGTAGGATCTTTAATTTTAAAAATAAAATCTTTATTCATTGTATTTGCTGAACTAAACAAATTCATTATTTTTTCTTTTGTCAAAATTATCAAAATTTTAATTTTTGTGGCACTGTGGCAACTCTTCGGACTTTTAATTATGAGATCCCGAATTCGATTGCCGCAGTCAATAACTGATTTTTTACACTTAACTACTTAATACTTCATTTCTTATCTTTTTTATTTGTTTTCTGATCTTACATAGAGTATTTAACTGCAATGGGCCTTTCAAGACTTTTTTGAATGTTTTATATATTAATCTACGTAATAAAATAATTATACCCAATTTTTTTATTTTTTTTTTTAAACTTGTATTAAGCATTATAAAAATATTTAAACTTTCGAAACAAATGAATATGACGTAGTTGCATCTTAGCTTAAAGAGAGACAGATAAGACAGAGATAAATAACACGTAACTTGTCGTTGTTAGTAGAATCCTCAGACAAAACATAACTAGACGGATAACATCGGCGTTTGTTGTGAGTCGGAAAGGGATATAATAACTGGTTGGTGAGGCGGGTGCGCGACAAGGAGCAACTTGCATAACATCAAAGTGTACTCGCTCCTTGCCGCGCATCCGGCGGACCCTCAAGTTATTCCATTCCTCTCTGCTTCACAACACGTCATTGGTAGAATCGTAGAATACTGAATGCTTATTTCTTCTTCGTCTTCTTGAGCACAGACAAACGTTTTAGACAAAGCTCTGTGATTGGCTTAATGCAACTACGTCATTGCAATATGGCAGTGCGAACGTTTTAAATTATTCAACTTTAACTTTCATATTTCAGCAATAAAGATATAATTTATGATATGATTTTATATTGTATTAAATATGATGTACGGTTAAGAATTTATTTTAATAAATATGTATATTAAAAAGCTCTACCACTTGAATCCCCCATTGTGTAGACTTCACTTTCAAAAACAAGCATAGAACGTCACTCTCTTCTTTTCTTATCTTTTAATTCGTTTTCATTTCTTACATAGAGTGTATAACTGCAATTGTGTGGAATTCATTTTCAAAACAAGCGCAAGGTGGCACTCCCTTGCTTTTTTATTTTTTGTTGTTATAAAAATAACTTTAACACACTAAAGAGCTCCTTATTTTTTTTTTGCAACCCATATGAGTCAAACAAAAGTGCTCCTTTGTTCATCTTTTAACATATGGGTTTCAGCGCCATCTCTTAATAATGAAATATTCCAATATAACGTAGGTCACGGCCAAACAAACACGTAATTCTATATCTTTACAATATCACCTTCCAAAAGCATGAATGTTTATCACTATAATAATTGATCTTCCATTTCCTGAAAACCATTAGCAAACTATGAAAAACAACGTGAACAATGGCATTGTCCGGCACGTTCATTATTCGCTTGAACATTTTACAAACATAAACATACAATCGTACTCCAATAGTCGAATACTGGAAAACAACAGCAACGCAGCAGAGAACGAAATTAGTAACAACGCTCAACAATGCGCGTTTCATTCTGTGTCGAGTGCGTGCACAATTGTCATCATCCGAGTGTCACTTACGAGCTATGTTAGATCAGCAGCTCAAAATACTAACGGGAATATATGATAAGATGAGTAAGCCTTGGAACAAGAGAAATGTTCCGCGGCGAAAAAGTAAACTAAAGACTTATTCACACATGAATACTTTGAGGACACTTTCATGCTTTTGAAGAATGATAAGAAGTTTTTAAAGATCCTAAAAAAATTACAGTTTCTTAGCTATTCACATATGAAGCTTGTTTGTAACTTGAAAGTTCATATCATCTTCCTATTTTCAAATGAAATTACATTAATATTTTGCTGTTTCACAAAATATCATTTAATACAATATCTTAGAGATAGGAATTCCAGTTCATTTGAGTGAACTAGTTCATTCGTTCTCGTTCATCAAAAAGATTAGTTCACTGAACTAATACATTAATTCACTTTTTTTCACGAAATTTTGAAGACTATGATGAACGGAAATCGTATTGTATTGTGATTCACGAGCGAGAACAAGTAAATTTTTGGGATCTGGTTCTAATATAATTTGACAGCAGACAGCAGAAGCAGAGCGGTGATCATAGCAACGACTACGAACGAATGAAGTATGAGTCTCGTTCACTCGTTCACTCGTTCACTTGTCCACCGCTCTCCGCTATAGTTCGACCTTATCCGCCGTGCCGGTGAATCATATCCCATTCGACCCATTCACAGTGAACTAGTAGTCTCGTTCACTCGTTCACTTGTCCGCCGCTCTCCGCTATCGTTCGACCTTATCCGCCGTGCCGGTGAATCATATCCCATTCGACCCATTCACAGTGAACTAGTAGTCTCGTTCACTCGTTCACTTGTCCGCCGCTCTCCGCTATCGTTCGACCTTATCCGCCGTGCCGCCGTGCTGGTGAATCATATCCCATTCGACCCATTCACAGTGAACTAGTAGTCTCGTTCACTCGTCCACTTGTTCGCCGCTCTCCGCTTTCGTTCGACCTCATCGGCCGTGCCGCCGTGCTGGTGAATCATATCCGAATAGTTCGCAGTGAACTAGTCTTTAATAAACTCACGAACTAGTTCGTGTCGTTCACTATAAGGAATAGTTCATATGAACTAGTTCGTTCACGAACTACACACTTCTACAATATCTTTATTTATTTACTTATTCTACTCTGTCCAACAGGAACTTAATCCCAATTACAATATTGGGTCCGGACTCATCGAGTCGTAGAGTGATAGATAGTTCAAATATATTTAGGTTGAGCGGGATTCTAGATCTGGATCTTCGTAATCGAATGGCGTAACGTCATTCACACCACCGTACTGCCGGATGAATTCTAAATATATTAATAACAGAATTGTCAAGTTATATTAAATTTTAAGAGCGCAAAATGTGTGTTTTTGTTGCGCGTAAGAATGTCACTTTAAGTCGAGACCACCAAGTCGAGATAAAGAAGTCATTCAAACGAGTCAAAAAATAAGAATTTTACCCACGAAATACATGCATTAAATTTATTGTATTTCTTTCAATTTTTTAACTGAAGATAAAAATATATCTGTATAATGAAGACATAGGTAAATATTTAAAAATAAGGTAGCATAAAATCTGCCAGTAAAAGATGAAAATATATTATCTTACTGAACATAAAATATTATGAAAAGACTAAAGATTGTATTTTATGATAAATTTGAAGTTTATGACGTCCGAACTCGAACCGAGGACCTTCAGCTTACCGGGCTGATGCTTTAACAACTAAGCCACGGCTACACTAAACGATGCTGTGTTAAACACTATGACAGATAAATTCGGTTGACGCCTATCTCGTTGAGAGGAGCCGTGGCTTAGTGGTTGAAGCATCAGCCCGGCAAGCTGAAGGTCCTCGGTTCGAGTCCGGGCGTCTCCTGAATTTTTCTGTCATAAACTTCAAAGTTATTCATATGACTGAAAGTATTGAAATTTAATAAATAAATAAATAAATAAATATATCATCACGCCTTCTACCCATTACTGGGTGTGGCACTCTGCTGAAGCAGATCTCGGTAAGTGATATATTTTGCGCATGAAGTGCGGTTACCATTCGTCAAATCACGACCCCCAAACATGTTAGTGGTGGAGGAGCCACAGGGATAGCTTTTTCAAATTATGAAAATTTGTCGCCTGTGGGAATCGAACCAGGGACCTCAGGATCCACAGGCCGACTTCATACCACTGTGCTAGCCATCCCATCTTGAAATTTAATTCGTGGTATGATTTCCTTAAAATCAGACTGTGTCGCTACAGACGAAACCCGTTGTCAATTCCTATGAGTCATAGAAGTCTTGGGATCGATGCTGTGTTAGATACTATGACAGATAAATTCGGTTGACGCCTATCTCGTTCAGGGGAGCCGTGGCTTAGTGGTTAAAGCATCAGCCCGGCAAGCTGAAGGTCCTCGGTTCGAGTCCGGGCATCTCCCGAATTTTTCTGTCATAAACATCAAATTTATCAAACTTCAAAGTTGTTCATATGACTGAAAGTCTTGAAATTTAATTACATTTTATGCTTCAAAATTCTGAAGGGTATATCGGATAACCTGATATATCCATTAAAGGATTTGCACTATCTCACAGGACCAAATCCTTGAATTAGTAAAGTTTGTAAGCCACTGTTTAAGCGGTATTGTTCAACCAGACCAATCGATGGCATATGAACCAGAGAATGAACAGAATTGCCGCGACAATGAAATCGTTCCCAAATTAATTCATTAATTTTTCTCGTTTCCACCAACCGTCACTAAATCATTAATTTATTAATAACTTCATTAAAAATATTCAGGTGAAAACTTTGACAATGGAAATATTTACATAAAATTCGATTCCATTTAATTATTATAATGACTAGCAGAAGGAATCTACGTTCTTCCAGAAATAGCATATTACATGACGTGAGTTGTAAGTAGCAAATAGTGCATGAATATACTGTTATGGACACTAAAGTATACCAAGCTCTGGAATGTGAAATCATTGCAGGATCTGTATAAAGCGGTACTGTGATTAGAAATACAGAATGATCAAAGGGATTGTTACAGTTGGCAATACAATTCCAGAGATCTTTTTATTTCACAGTTGGCACAACGCCAGGTAAAGGCGGAAATGCTATTTGACACTTCCAATAAATATAAATAGGTTATGTCAGGAGTCTGACGGCTAATAGAATTTTGACTTTTTAAGTAATAGAAATACTTTAGAAATAAATGTAATAATAAATGTATTCAAATTTAAATTTAAATTTTCAAATGTCACTGTCAACAACAGGAAATGAATTTATATTACCAATTTCAAGTAATTTTTTATTTGTGGCAAATGCTAGGTAGTTGTCAAATAATTATTTAAAATTGTCAACGCATCAAGTAAAATGTGTGAAAAAATCGATTTGGTTGTATTTTAGATACAGAAATACACCAACAAATTTTGGAAACAACTTCCAAGAATACATGAATAAGTAATCAATTGATATGAACCCAGTTCAAAATATTTTAAGTTGGATTAAGTCAAAAAAATAATCTGCCAAATGGCAACAAGTTTTCGAAAGATCTGTCAAATTATTTTCAATTTATTCTCACTCTCTTATATTACTACTGACAATTAAAAGTATCAACATTCAAAATTAGTGTAGAAAATAATATCTTATAACAAAAAATCACTTTCCACAATCATGTTCTTGATTATATAATGGGGTAGATGGGTCAGTGATATCAAGTCGGCCTGTGGATTTGAGAACCCGGATTCGGTTACCACAGCAGATAAACAATTTTCACGTCATTAAAATTACCCCTGCGATCCTCTAGAATCTTTGGGAACCATGTTTTGATGGCTGGTAATCGCTCTTCACTCACATAAATATATCACTTACCACAACCTGCTACGGCAGCGTGCCACACTCAGTAATGGGTAAAATTAATGCAGATATTTTTAATTATTTTATATTTTATTACGAGTCCAGTCGCACATGAATTGCATAATATCTTATTTTTTGTTTGATGTTTTATTTCCCAATTTAATTTCTTGTGTTGTACAAAAGATGCAACAGGCACTTTGTACTTGATACTAAGAGGTAACTACTACAAACATATGCGATCAACAATTTTCATTACATAACTAAAATCTACGTAAATGAACACAGAACAATAAACTTCACAAAATAACTATGCGATCCAGAGAAGCCCTTAAATTGTGTAATCTCTTTCACAATTTCACAAGGAATGCCAAAATGCAAGTGGTTGCACTATCCATGGTTCTAACACTTTATTACTGAGGGATGAGACAGTGGTTCTCAAAATAACGCTAAATAGACACTACTCTCGCGTAAGAAAGATAATCGAATTAAATTTTAAAGAGACATACGATATATTGATGTGTTGTTAATACAGTCAATCGATTTATACCTCTTGGAAGGACACCCATTGAAAGAGAATATCAACATTTATTCGTTAATTACAATTTATTCGTTTTATTCAAAACCTGTACAATAATAAAGTTTGTTTTATAAATAATAATTACCATTAATTTAAACTATCAAACTGCATACAAAATAATAATCATGTTAATTCCTTTGTGTATTGAATTAATTTTTATTTTAATTAATAATGACATGTTTATATCTTCTTTCAATGGCTGATATTCTAAGATTTATATATCGATTAACTTTAAATTATATCTGTGTTTTAACAAACAAATAAATCAATATATATATATATATATATATATATATATATATATATATATATATATATATATATATATATATATATATATATATATCCCTGTAAAATTGTATTCAGTTACCTTGTATAAAACACTAGAAATAAAACATCAAACGAGAAAATAAAAGTTGGTCAAAATGTAACGACATCGCTCTTGTACACTTTTTTAGAAATATTTTGTGGTCGTCTGAAAAATAGTGTACATAACTCGCTCGAAAGTGTGATAACTGTGCTCGTGTACTTAAAGCACTGGACGCTGCGCGCCGCGTTTTTCAATTTGTACACTCGCACGTTATTTTACACTTTCGATGCTTGTTATGTAATATACTATTAAGATCGCAGAAAGAATAGTAGGTACCGAATATATGGCAACAGTCATTGCAAAACTCGTATAACTTTCCTGCTTGTATAGTAATTACAGACTTGCCACATTTGTGTTACAATAAAATATTTCTATGCATAGCAAAATGTTTGCAAATTGACAGTTAGAAGCAATTATTAGACAATATAACAGTGGCGGCTCGTGCATAGGCACTGCAGCACCCCCGTTCACTAAAGGATAAATGAAAAATCCAAATCTGTTTTTGTTTAAAACTTATAGCAATATTTTGAAGCATTATATAAAACAATATAACATCTTAAAGATATAAATTACATATTAAATGAACTAAGTCAGTACCGTACATTTACCATATTCGGTTAACCTTAGCTAAATCCAGCGATATATATATACAGGATGGTCCATTTAAAGTGTTATCAGTAAATATCTCGGAAACTATAAATTTTACGCAAAAATGACCTAGACGAAAAACAATCGTCCAAAGGGGGCCATAATAACGAAATATTGGTTTTGTCCTAGATGGCGCTGTTGTCGCTAAATCATGGTCAACTAAATTTTTTTAAATGAAAACCCCTATTTTTTTTAAAGAATCAGATTCCTCGTTAAAAAAAGAAGAATTTATTTAGTTCACTTTTTCGTCAGCATGATAGATGACGCTGTAATCGCGAAAAATGATGTTGCTTTCGGACGTTCCTGTATTAGAGCTTATGCGCGCGGCTGTGTGTGTGTGTATTATTCTATAATAAAAAAAAGGGGTTTTCATTTAAAAAAATTGAGTTGACCATGATTTAGCGACAACAGCGCCATCTAGGACAAAACCAATATTTCGTTATTATGGCCCCCTTTTGTACGATTGTTTTTCGTCTAGGTCATTTTTGCGTAAAATTTATAGTTTCCGAGATATTTACTGATAACACTTTAAATGGACCACCCTGTATATATACATATATATATATATATATATATATATATATATATATATATATATATATATATATATATATATATATATATATATATATATATATATATATATATATATATGTATATTTATAAATTGATTATACTGTACACTCGTATATTAAACAGTACCCCTACTTAAAAATTCCACCGGCCGCCACTGCAATATAAGACTGATGTCGAATTCATGAATCTGTAAGATTTTGAGATACGAATTTCTGTATCTGTCAGTCTACATCAGTACAGTTATAAATTCCTGCAAAGGATCCTGGAAACTATAAATAATAGAGCAGACAAAGGACAAAGGTTCAATCGATCAATTCAACCACTTTCAATTTTAATACAGCCCTGTTCTACCCAGATTTGAATGATGAATTATCGAGATTATTGTGAAACATTGTGTTGCAACAAAAAGATAAACTTGTCAAAATGAGACTAATTCTCTGATTTACAAATGACACAAACGGTTTACGGATAAATCCTCGTGCAATACGTTGACATACAGATATTTTATTAAAAATAACGTTATTAAATTTTTTAATTATGAAAAAGACGCAAACTAATAATCGAACTAAAGCCCCTGGCACATATAGCGTCAAAACTCCGAGTCTGCTACAAACTGTTGAAAAACTGAGAGTCACGTCCAAAACGGGTGACACATATAGATAGAGTCGGTGTTTCTGACAGTCAGAATTAAATATTTGTTAATTTTAACGTGTTATTTGTTAATTTGTATTATTTAAAATATTTATCGACTATTAACAAATATAAAAACTATAAACTACGAAAAATAAAACAAAAAATTAAATTAAAAAAAAATTATATGAACTATAAATGAAATATAAAAACTTAAATGTATTATTTAAAATATTTATAAACTATTAAGAAATATAAAAACTATAAACTAGGATTAATAAAACAAAAAATTAAATTAAAAAAAATTGACATGAACTATAAATGAAATATGAAAATTTAAAAGTATCTAACTATGTATAAAGTAAATGAATTTAAGTATAAAAATGTACAAAAATCAAACAAGAACATAAACAATAATAATTCATACGTCAAACAACAAAGTGAAGATAGCGAAAAAACCAGCATCATAATGAAGTTGGTTTTCGGCAGTCGTGACTGCTGAAAATAGAGGCGTTTCTATTTTTGGCAGTCAAATGGCAGACTCGGAGTCTTGACGCTATATGTGCCAGGGGCTTTATGAACAGTATTTATTTTAAAAATAAAATTTAAGAAAAGATGCAGTTAAAATTTAAATTGTAGTTAGCGATAAATGCGCATTTAAAATTTCGATAAAATGCTACAATTAATGATAAATTGTATTATTTCTTGGAAATATTAAATTAAGCCGATTGTAATGAGAAAGGAAAACAAATAAAATGTTCCTATGTGTATTTAGATTAAATTACTTTATTTGTTTGTTCATACATGAGCCCCCATAGGGAATTTTTCAAGGAGGGAGGCGGGCAAAGTTCAGAAAACAATAAAATATAACATATGTAATACCAGGTGATAAATTGTTAAAATAAAAATAAATAAATGTATCATCACGCCTTTTACCCATTACTGGATGTGGCACATTGCCGAAGCAGATCTCGGTAAGTGATATATTTATGCGCGTGAAGTGCGATTACCAGCAGTCAAATCACGAGTAATTTGAATTGTTTCAACATGTGAAAAGTACGTCGACAAAAATATTAATATGGGTGTATAGGAGCGAATAGATGGATGTGATTGAAGGTGTATTGTGTGATGAATGATTCCGAGTGTGATGAGTAAATGAGTTTGTATGGAGGAAACGATGAATATGGTTAAGATGAGGATGGTGTGTTAGGATGAGACGAGGATTGATTATTAGATGAATCTGATATTTTATGAATGATTCTAGTGCTCATACTACTCCATTTTATGTTATGTGTGTATGCATCTAATTTCTAATAAAATTAAGTTAAATTAATTGATATAATGCATTTTAAATACACCCGCTTCGTGACCCCCCAAGTTAGTATCTTTGATTATAAATTATTCAATAGTGTATTACATAACAAGCATCGAAAGTATAAGATAACGTGAGAGTGTACAAATTGAAAAACGAGACGCGCAACGCCGAGTGATTTAAGTATACGAGCACAGTTATCACACTTTCAAGCAAGTTATGTACACTATTTTTCAGACGACCACAAAATATTTCTAAAAAAAGTTTACAAGAGCCATGTTGTTACACTTTGACAGCTGATACATTTTTGAAAGTAAGCGTTGACGTTTGACGTTTGAGGTTTGGTGTGGTGACACCAACTGTACTAACCGTAATGTCAAAATATTAAATAATGATAAAATATTAGTAAATAAGTAATTATTAATTTTAAAAAAATTAGATTTATCTGTGCAAATGTGTTGAAAAATGTGCCAAGACTTCGATTTAAAAAATAATACAATTTTTTTTCATTTATTTTATTATTTTCTTTCATCGTAACGCCATCTCTTGTCAATCAATGGAACTTTTATATATATATTAGGGTGGCCCTTATTTTGGGTAAGTTCGAATTTTGTCGGTCTCCACCCGAAATCTAGTTTAAAATCACAAAAAAGTATTAAATGAATGACATGTTATGTTCATGGTAACCTTAAATATCCTTCATAGTGGAATGCAAACAACTCATACATAATTATTATATTATTACCTTTGTAAGACTCTATAAGATCTTAAAAAAGGTAGCCCCGAAGATTTCCTGATTGCAACTAATGATTCAATTGATTATATTAACAATCTTGATATTAGTTTGTAATTCTTATTATTATTTTGTCATTTCTATATGTACGTGTTTTAATTGCCATACGATAAATAAATAAATAAATAATATATTATTACCATGTCTGCGTCTCTAATTGGAAAAAAGACGTGATAATAATTCACATTTATTTATAGATCATACCCATTCCATATATTTTAGTGCTGATACGTTATTTAATATATACGAGAAGATGATATATTATTGATTACAAAATTATTTTTACTGCTTAATAAAAACAGTTTCTCGGTAAATAATTACCCACTCTATCAAAGCTGTCTTAATATCAAAAAATCAAAGGAAAACACGAAAAACATCGCACAGAAAAACAGAAAATAAATTCATTAGTATCCACGGTATAGTAAACAGAAAAGCTAATGACAGAATAATGTCTTTTAGCAAGAAAGGACGCTCAGATTACCGGCACGATACGCTGACGTCATACAATATACATTATTTCAAAATAGTATCGTTGGTTTTGATTTCTGATTGTCGTTGAGCGGTTCTGTTCTAAATATACAATGAAACGTCGGTATCGACACATTACTTATTTAGATATATGATAATAATAGTAATTTTGTTATTTTATCGTGATTTGTGCGGATAATACGGAATTAAGGACACGAATGACACATAAAGAATTTATTGTAATTATGTATTTTGTGGACAACAATCAATAGAATAAATCTGAATAGGTAATTTTTAAATAACAATAATTTAAAAATTATGTTAGATACTATATAAATGGTTAAAATAACATAGGCCGTATTTGTTTGGGAAATTTGGATTCAGCCCTGAACTGACCTAGAACTAACTCGTGTTACTTCCAAATAAATGATGCATCTATAGTGTATTCCGAAAATGAACCGGTTAGTTTTTTCAGTAACCGGTTTCATTACGGAACACGGTTTTTGAAAATTGTGGTTAGTTTTTAATAACCAAAGTAACCGTGCTCGAGCGGCGGTTAGTTTGGTTACTTCACAGCTGTTGTTGACAAGTTTGAAACGTGTTTGGCGGCTTTTGCAGTGTTTGTGGATTTTTGTCTTATAAAACTATATTTTTATGATGACTGATAAATAAACATGTGATACAAAATGTATTTTTATTATTTAACAGTATATATTCATATTAGATGAATTTATTATTTGTTCTGAAGCTCGTATTTACTTTTTTCTTTGTGTTAGTTTTGTTAAATACAGAAATAAAGGGTATGATACAATAAAAAGTCTAAACAAATTTTAATAAAACAAAATTGGCGTGTCCATTTATAATTAACAAATCTTTTCTTTATATTTCGAACATAATCAGTCCACTAATGTTAGGTAATAATACGTTAGATAAGAGGACTCGGCGTCACTATTACATACATTTTATTCTAAATGTTCTGTAAAAAATGAACACGCTAATTTTGTTTGATTAAAATTTGTTTAGGCTTTTTATTGTATCATACCCTTTATTTCTGTATTTAACAAAACTAACTAATTTCAAGTTAATCTGTACAACGAAAATAAAATTTAAGCAGTAGTTACGCTAAACTCACTGGTGATAATTAAAAGACCCGTCAGGTGCTGCCTTCCGTGGCGACTTTTTGTGATGGACAAAATCTGAAGACAAGCGAATTTGACAAAAACGGTGCCGCGCCCACGAAAATCATTGAAAAAACATATAAAAACAACCGGACTCGCATCGTGACCTGGCTAATATGTTATGTGTGTATCAAAACGACTTGAAAATACGGGGAACACTTGTAATACTTTCGGTTTGACGATTCAGCCCCCGGATCATGTAAATATGAAAACGATATAGCGTTTTCACTTAAGTGAAAACGATATTCGTTATTCAATTGATCACGTAAAATTAGTCACTCACTACGTTTTCAACTTCGGACATTTCCGTGAACTCACTACGTTTTTCTCTAAACGATATCATATTCTTAGTACCTTTTTATTTTTATGTCAAAAAACATTGACAAGTAAAAAATCAACATTATTTAGTTAAATTAAATAGTAAAAACAATTATTATTTAAGTACTTATATTAATATTATGTAGATAACATTTATTTATATAAAACAATTCTTAGCTCTTTCTACATAATGCTCCCTATTTTTTCTCCGCCTGTTTTTGACAGTTCTTTTTTTTAAAGCGCTGCTTTGCTTTTAGCCCTCTGCTTATTATCTGACCAAGCCTACAAAGTCACATGAATACATTTTTTTTATATAATAATTGTCAAATTGCAATTATACTTTCTGCCACTATTGAACAGCTTTTATTCCACTGCCCAGCGCATTTAAGCGTATGGTCAAGTCGCTCCACAATTCATTAATTTTGGCCCGTCCTTAAACTGCTTAGGCCCGGTTGTACAATATAGGTTCAGTGTGAGTTCAGTCTTGAACTTACAGTGAGATGACAGATTGCGTTGTACAAGCCTGGTTCAAATAATGAGCTTGGTTCAAAGTGCGGTTCAGCTGAGCGGCCGAATTCTGCAGTTCAACCACAGTTCAGTGAACAAAATAACATCATGTGTCAATTTGATTAACGTGACAGTTATTATTTTAAAATTATGAATGAATTATTACATATATTTCAAGTGACGATGAAGATATATTTGAATTAATAAATATATTAAAACGGCGTAGAGCTGAAAAATAATGTAGAAAAGGCGAAGATCATTTTAAAAACTGAAATGATAAAGAATTTAGTGCAAGATTCTGTAAAATATATAATAGAAAAAATTAAAGATGAAATTTGTTCTTCCACATAGAGATAAGTAACATAAAGTAACAGCTATACTTGAAGATTAGCATTTACATTTTCTGAACATAATTATTAATTTATTTAAGAAACAACACCGTATTGCCGGAAAATAAGGTGCTAGTGACTGCGCCTTTCTGCAACTGGTCCTTTTTTGCAAGTAGCAGGAGATTTTAGTGGATTTGATAAATCTACTACTAGTAGGTACAATCATTCACAAAGTGTCCAGATCAATTCATAGATAGCATAATACTTATATTAAAATGCTTGCAACAGAAGAATGAATCTCATTATTTGTATTAAATTCTTTTTTAATTTCCATCCAGCATTCTGTTTACATTTTATTCATGTTTATATCGCATACTACATTCGATTACCGATACATATTTTTTTTTTATCAACAATATCATTTTGTCTCTTCTGAATTTGTTAAATTTGCTGATCGCATCATAATAATGAAATAAATAATGTATCAAAACTATGAAAAATTGAATCCATAAAATCATTGAAGTATATAATGTATTTGATGCTAAATATTTAACGTTAATTTGCCTTACCGTATTATATTCAATTCAAACTTACATAAAATAACCAATTTTAAAATTGAAAATGTCAAAAAAAATTATGACATTTGACATTTGACATTACGCATTACCAACTGAAGTAATTTTTATTAGTTATATAGTTCAGCTGAGGTTCAGCTGAACTTGCATTCAATTTGTTTTGTACAACGCACAGCCAATTTGAACTCAGGTTCTATAAAACCGTAGTTCAGTTAAACTCAATATGAACCAATGTTTGTACAACCGGGCCTTAATATGTCCTTGTATCATTTCCTTATTTATTTCAAAATATGATATAAAGGTTTCCCATATATCAGCTTTTCGTGCCACTCTTGAAATTTTATTGTCCTGTAATATTAATTACTATAAATTTTATGAAAACATTAATCGTCAAATATTTTCATATAAAAAATTAAAAATATTTCATTATTTATAATTGATTTACCTTGATTTTTTTACCTGTGTCGAGTGCAAACGTCAAACTTCATTAAATATAAATGAATTAAACAAAGATGTTAATAGTGAGTAACGTTTTCACCCACAATGAACATTGCGTTTAGAAATGACAATTTAACTGACGCAAAACAATATCGTTTTCGCTATTCATTTTTACATAATCGCAATTGACACGAGTCACTACTATTCACTTCTAGTCATTTTTACATGATCCCACCCCAGGTTAGGTCTAATGTTAACTGTTAATAAGTAGTTCGGTCAGACAGATATTTTGACTCTGGCCGTCGTCGTGTCGACCGAACGACTTGATATACTCCATTTCCTGTATCAAAACGATGACGTCAGATGTGGACGAGGTATATACTCCATTTCCTGTATCAAAACGATGACGTCAGATGTGGACGAGGTTATCATAGATACGATGAAATATAGCTATCTTTTTTTAATAATATTATTCGTACCTATGCGAATGAAATAACGTATGTCTTAATAAGTAAAGACACACGTTTCATGTTTTTTCACGTTCTATCAAATTTATTATTTGAATGAAAACGTATGACAGTTCTTACAAATACGAAAATTTATATTTACTTTGTTCACATTTGTTTATAAAATAAAAATAGAGACCTATGGCCATGATTTTGTTATTTTCTTGCCTGTCATTTCTAAGTTTGTGACATTTTTGATACATAAATACAGACTGAGAAATAAGAAATGGCTTGAAAAATTTTGGGTAATCAAATGTAGAAATGCGTTTGTCATCTTCATGATTATTTTGCGCTGGAGTTAATTAATTTAACTGTATTTAGTACAAGAGGTAATGTGCATCGTATTTTGTATTTTCATATATTATTTATTTATATATAATAATAATGCTTATAAGAATGTATATTCTTTTGAGTTTTATTTTACAAAATTACATATTTCAATAAGGTAGGTAATATTTTTCGTGAGTTAAGATAAATTTTATTTGGTTTCTTTTATAAACTAATTAAATTTTATAAACTAATAAATATTTGAATCTGACATTATTATTATTTTTTTTTTTTCTGGCTTCTTTGGTGGACCAACTACTCAGGTCATATGCCGCCATTACGCCCTGATCTGCGTTTTAGTTGTTATTGTCAACAGCAACGCGAGTTTTCTCTGGACGGTCACCCATCCAAATACTACCCGCGCGCAACGTTGCTTAACTCGCGTTATTGCTTAGATCAGTACCAACGAGCGCAGCCATGGCCGTTGACAATCTGACATTTAATTTTTAGGTTATGTTTTAAAAATGTCAATCCAATACCAATGTAAACGTTTTAAGCACAAAATCTTGAATCACATGGATACCGAATGTGACGTAATCGTTTTCATACAGGGAATAGAGTATACTACACTTGCAGATAAGGGACAGACTTATTCAGTTTTATCTTTCTTCACAAGTTGGTTTCTTTTAAGGAGAGTTATGATCTATAATTAATTGAATAAGCTGTTGGCACTTGTTGAAACATGTGTGATAATATTTCTGATGATGGTGTAAAAGCCGAAATACGTATTAAGTGTAAAAATAAATATTTTCTTTGACACAACCGAAAGTTATGATCTGTTCAGCCCCCGGATCATGTAAATGTGAAAAAGATATAGCGTTTTCACTTAAGTGAAAACGATATTCGTTATTCAATTGATCACGTAAAATTAGTCACTCACTACGTTTTCAACTTCGGACATTTCCGTGAACTCACTACGTTTTTCTCTAAACGATATCGTTTTCTTAGTACCTTTTTATTTTTATGTCAAAAAACTTTGACAAGTAAAAATCAACATTATTTAATAAACATTAAATAGTAAAAATAATTATTATTTAAGTACTTATATTAATATTATGTAGATAACATTTATTTATATAAAACAATTCTTAGCTCTTTCTACATAATGCTCCCTATTTTTTCTCCGCCTGTTTTTGATAGTTTTTTAAAGCGCTGCTTTGCTTTTAACCCTCTGCTTATAATCTGACCAAGCCTACAAAGTCACGTGAATACATTTGTTTAATATAATAATTGTCAAATTGCAATTATACTTTCTGCCACTATTGAACAGCTTTTATTCCACTGCCCAGCGCATTTAAGCGTATGGTCAAGTCGCTCCACAATTCATTAATTTTGGCCCGTCCTTAAACTGCTTAATATGTCCTTGTATCATTTCCTTATTTATTTCAAAATATGATATAAAGGTTTCCTATATATCAGCTTTTCGTGCCATTCTTACATTAATTGTCAAATATTTTCATATAAAAAATTAACATATTTCATTATTTATAATTGATTTACCTTGATTTTTTTACCTGTGTCGAGTGCAAACGTCAAACTTAATTAAATTGTGACATAGTAAGCATTGAGCAAAAATTGAAAAAAAAAATAAAAGAATTTTGAAATAAAGAACGACTTATAGAAATATAAATGAATTAAACAAAGATGTGAATAGTGAGTAACGTTTTCACCTACAATAGCTGTATTCCATTTGCCATTTGGTTCAGTTCAGATAAATTAGACAACATGACTAAATGAATTGAATTAAGCAAACTGATACACTTATTGAGGTGAATTATTTCAAACTAAATTAGAATAACTAATTCTAGTACTGAAAATGAAGTCAGCGAAGTAATCCAGTGAAATAAATAAGTGATCTGGTTCAGTAAATGTAAGTTAGATCTGATCCAAATGGCAAATGGAATACGCCTATTGAACATTGCGTTTAGAAATGACAATTTAACTGACGCAAAACAATATCGTTTTCGCTATTCATTTTTACATAATCGCAATTGACACGAGTCACTACTATTCACTTCTAGTCATTTTTACATGATCCCACCCCAGCTGAGTGTTTCCTATCCTAAAATAGAATGTAAAACGAAAGCACCTAATATTCATCGTACACGAATAATAGTGACACCGCACCTGTGTTTCCATCCTAGTTCCTAGACAATGTAAGTAAAATATATGCAGGAGAAAATGTGGAATTTCCCGAAAATATAACAAAGAAGAATACTAATAACTTAAAATATACTCCAGCCACGTCTTGTTTTATCAAACGTTTCATTTTTCCTAGATAAAAATGTGGTAACAAATAAGCGATATAATCTTAATGTAGATGATACGGAAAAATAAATCATTAATATGCTTTAATAAAAAAAAAATAATAAAAATAAATATATCATCACGCCTTCTACCCGTTACTGCCGAAGCAGATCTCGGTAAGTGATATATTTTGCGCGTGAAGTGCGATTACCAGTCGTCAAATCACGGCCCCCAAAGATGTTAGAGGTGGAGTAGCCACAGGGGTAGTTTTTGAAATTATGAAAATTGTTTGTCGCCTGTGGGAATCGAACCAGGGTTCTCAGGATCCACAGGCCGACTTCATACCACTGAGCATGAATTATATTTTTTTTAATTCTTTAATTGTTAAATTTTGTTAATGTATTTCTTAATTAATTAGTTTAAGAAAATGTTACATTATTCTAATAATTTATTAAAATTTTTAAGTTAATATAAATATTTTTAATTATTAATATTTTTTCATCTCAAAATTAATATCAAGTTGTATTTTTTGATCGTTTTTGCCTATTTAAAACCTACTTAAAATCCGACCTAAAATCCCATTTCTAATAATTGTTCAGTGACCTAAGCATTTATTTTTTTTTTAGATATATCTTATGATTCTTGGGATTCTAATAGTGAGTCAAAATAAAAACATACTCTGTACATCCTTGAATTATTACAAACGCAATCATACAATCCCAATTAGATCAAGGAAAGGTAATAATTAGATCAAATTGATCTGATATCTAATATTTAATTTATAACATCCAGTAATGTAATTAATGGGGTGGCTAACTCAGTTGTATGAAGTCGGCCTATGGATCCTGAGAACCTTGGTTCGATTACCACAGGCGACAAACAATTTTCATAATTTCAAAAGCTACCGCTGTGGCTGCTCCACCATTAACATCTTTGGGGGCCGTGATTTGACGACTAGTAACCGCACTTAACGTACAAAATATATCACTTATCGAGATCTGCTTCGGTAGAGTGCCACACTCAGTAATGGGTAGAAGGCGTGATGATATATTATTATTATTAATAATAAAGTAATTAGAAAACTAGTAATGCTATTACTAGATTTATATCTTGATTGTTAAATTTAATTATTCATATTGTTTGCAAATAAATTGAGTCAAATTTAAACATGTTACACTACCTATAAAATAATATTGTTCAAAGATCTAAAACTTAACCTAACAATACAAAATTTTAAAATAAAATTCGTTTGTTATGAAAAACATTAGAAACAACTCTTAGGTTTTTCTCTAATTTGTAACTATATTTGATGTCTTTGTGACTAGACATAAAAAAGAAGAAAACAGACAATTTAGAAGCTTTCATAAGGCATGAAGACTCAACAGAGAAAGGAGCTTTTATGTATCTTAATAAAAGATATGAAAAGAGAATTAATAAGACCAGTTCCCGTGACATTTACCCTTATTATGAGCTTTTAATGATACACATTACTGTATTCTTTGTCTTCTAACATTTGCCTCTTATTTTAGAAATAAATTATAAATTTCTTTTTGTTTACAACAATTTTACAATACGCAAATTGAAATAATGAAACATGTTTTCTTATAGTTAATATTTCTTTAACACAGTTGAGATGTGGATTTAAAAATCTTCTCTTTTCTTTTAATTAACCAAACTTGTACATATGCCTTGTACAATTGTTGAATATTAAAAGACAGATATAGAAGACAATCTATTCTAGCATAAGTTGGAAATGAAGACACGAGGCGCGCAGCGGCGAGAGAACGAACGAATGGGTGCTAGAGTTGCCTTCTGTAACGTGTGTTTATACTATTTTCCCTGTTTCGAATTTCCTTCTTAATTTATTTTTATAAAAATAGATAACATTGTCCATTAAGGGAAATTTTTGGTATAATAATTAAGTTGGTGACAGTGATCTGCGATTGATTTTGTCCGTTGCCTAGATATTTTCTGTATACCAATCTATGATAACAATATGTCACCAAAAATTGTTTAATGCCAATGGCACACTGGTCGAGGAGCATGAATGAGCGTCGAGGAACTCATCGATGAAACAACAGAACGCACCCGTCATCGATGAAAAATAGAGGCGCCTCTATTTCCATCGAGGAGTTCCTCGATGAAACGATTGTGTCTCATTTCACACGTATTATTGTGTCTCATTTCATGTTAGCGTGGGCTGTCATTTTGGTTTTGCTTTGTGCTATTTTTTCGTGTTTGTTTATTTTATCAGTAAGGGTGCGTTCTGTTGTTTCATCGGTGAGTTCCTCGACGCTCATTCATGCTCCTCGACCAGTGTGCCATTGGCATTAGAATGAAGCTCATTTTAGCATCTATATGTATGCAAGAATATGTCATTTTAATGCCGTAACAGAGAAAGAGATATTAAGATCTACGATACGATTTTATTGTACATATGTATAATAAAATAATTCACTAGATTATGATTATTTAAAAACTAATAAACTAATTAAGTTTTCAAATTTAACTTAACGTCATAATAATAATAATGATTATTTTTTGACGTTTCTCAAAACCAATGAAATGTTTCATTGTATGTCACGTATCTGCGTTTAAACCAATCCTCTGATTATTATACTGAGAATAAAGCACTTGTGCTTATTCCCGGGAATAATCTCTGTAGGTACTTTTTTGTTTGTGACAAATGATAGGTAGTTGTCAAATAATTATTTAAAACTGTCAACGTGTCAAGTAAAATGTGTAAAAAAAATCGATTTAGTTCCATTTCAGATATAGAAATACACCAACAAATTTTGGAACAACTTCCAAAAATACATTAATGAGTAATCAATTGATATGGATCCAGTTCAAAATCTTTTAAGTTGAATGTAGCGACCTCAACAGCTAAGTCAAAAAATAATCTAATTAAATATAACACAAGAGTTAGATTAATTAGAAAATAATTCTCCAGTATCTTTATCAAACTTGTTGCCATTTGGCAACAGCCACTCAAGCCCTACGGGCTTTCGTTACTATTGCCTGGCAACAAGTTTTCGAAAGATCTGTCAAATTATTTTCAATTTATTCTCACTCTCTTGTTATATTATTACTGATAATAATACACAGTAAGTGTTTCAGATGGCAATAAATAAAAAAATAATACTTGAAATTGGTAAGACTGATACATAAATTTATTTTCTGTTGTAGACAGTAACATAGTCAGTAAAATATCGATCGATTATGATTAATTTACATAAGTTGATAGATTTTAATCTTCTTAGTGTGATCGCTTTATTATGGTTTTGGGCGCTGAGCTTCAGCTACATTGTTTATGGTTTTATTGGGTTATGGGTCCTCGCGAAATATTTATTTATTTTTGCTACTCTGTACAAAAGCAACCCAATCCCAATTACAGTACAGGGTCTGCACTCACTGAGCCGTAGTGTGGTAGTTCATATATTTTTAGTGAGATTCGAACTCGGGATCTCCAGATTCGAATTCCATAACGCTACCCACACTACCGTACTTCCGTACAATAGAATAAAGCCTTGTCAAAACTTCATTTACATTAACATTAATAAATTTATGGTTTTCTAAAGTTTTAAAAATAATACTTTAAATATGAAATTTACGACTATTTCAGTTAGGATTTTAGTATCTCGGACAGCATTCCACTAATGTTTAATGCGGAAATAAATCTCAGTAAGTACCTCTAGTTCAGGTTGAAATTCCATGAAATATTCAAGAACCAATACGCGATGTACGTGTAAAACCCCATAATGCATTTCACGAACCTTTTAAGATTTACCGTGAAAAGAAATAGAACTTTACCTCGTCTTGTGATGCTGGGATTTTCGCGAAACTAAAATATAAACTTAAGGCATTCTTGATAGGTCTGTAAAACTTTATTGCGGATTTTAAAACGAAGAAAGCATTAAAGTTATTGCACTGATATTTATTATTATAGGTCTGTTCTATATTGATAATTTAATTTATATTACCTATACTGGATGCGTAAATGTGATTACGTTTTCCTAGTAAAGGAAAATTTATGTGATCGTAATATTTTAAAATTATTAACGAACACGGAAAGGATATTACATAAACCGAGTAGACGTGTCTGTCTATACTGCAGGAAAATAATTTTATTTACAGCCCAAGAAATGTAACGTGTAAAGTAGAAAATATAGTACGAGGGCAGGTGAAGTGCAATTACCAGCCGTCATATTACGGCTCCTAAAGATGTTAGTAGAAGGGAGCCACGGGGGTAATTTTAATGTGGTGAAAATGTTTGTCGGCTGTGGGAATTGAACCAGAGTTCTCAGAATCCACAGACCGACTTGATACGACTAAGCTGTATTTTAACTTATAAGAAATAAGATAATTATTGTCAAAGTCACTGTAAGTATGACATTTAACATAAAAGACTAAAAAATACTAAAAAAATTATATTGTTTTAAGGAAAAAATAGTGAGCTGACAGAAATTACCTAAGATGTTAACGAAGAGATTGACTAATTTTATGTGATCAATTGGATTCACTTGAGTTAAAACGCAATATTGTTTACATATTTATATAATTCCACTACTTGAGAAATTAATAATTTTTTTTTAATCAATTATAACTCGATTCTCAAATAGAACATTATTATACAAGTTTTATAAAAGGATGTAATGTCACACGATGAGCGAAGCGAGAAGTGCTCCATAGAAACGAGTGTGACAACATGTTGTATGAAACGGTCATACGAGGGCAGGGTAAAAAGTCCCTGAAAAATGAAACAAGAAATGATTAATTTCTCAACATAATCTCCTTGTAGCTCGATACACTTCGTCCAACGTTTTTCTAATTTTTCGATCCCTTCCAAATAATACGATTTTGGCAATCCTTCAAAATAGGCGTTTGTCTCAGCGATGACCTCATCGTTGGAGCCAAATCTCTTTCCACCGGACCATTTCTTTAAGTTTGGAAATAGATAAAAATCGCAGGGGGCCAAATCTGGAGAATATGGTGGATGAATTCGTAGCGCAATTTATGAAATTTTTGAACTTGTCTTTTATAAATTTGGATAATATTTTAGTGATTTACTAAATCGCACAGTTGTAGGAAAAATGTTGTTTATAACTATTAAAGTTATAAAATACAAAAGAAAGCACTGCTTGTCTTGATTGCCTGGAGAAAACACTACTGCATAAATTACACAAACAAAATATTTGATTGTTGTTTTTTGTAAGTTTTATGCTTATTTTTTACTTTATGCGTATTTTGAAGATAATTTAGAAAGTAGATAAATGACGGTTATATAATAGTTATTTGTTTAACTAGGACAAAAAATGCAAGATTTTGTAATGAGTAATAATGATGCACAACAGAATTCAGCCCAAATACAACATATTTTTTAACCCACTTATCTACCAAATTACCATGGACACGCGTTTTAGATACATTGCTCTACAGTTACCATAACAATAGCGAAATTGTGTACTTTCTAACAGAAAATAGCTGTATTCCATTTGCCACTTGGTTCACTTAAATCAGTTCAGATAAATTAGACAACATGAATAAATGAACTGAATTACGCAAACTTATGCATTTATTGGAGTGAATTACTTCAAAGTAAATTAGAAACAGTAATTCTATTACTGAAAATAAATTAAGCGAAGTAATTCAGCTAAATAAATAAGTGATCTGGATCTGTAAATGTAAGTTAGATCTGATCCAAATGGCAAATGGAATACGCCTAATAATAACATAATATTGTCATATAAGAATGGGTGAAAAAAAAGTATTTTAGTTGTGACTGTACCTCATTTAAACTGTTGTGTCCCTAGAAAGATAGTACACCCAGTACTTTTCCAGTCAAGTTAAAAAATTAAAATTCATGCATTCAAACATGAAATGAAAACAAGAAAAACATACTAATTATGTTAATTAAGTTTACTTCGTCACAATTAACGCCATGCTTCATTTACATACTCATCAGACGTGAGCCGCTCACAAAAACAGAACACGAGCTATACATAGTAAAATCTACACATAAACCGCTTGCTTCAAATAATGATGTATACTCCATTCCCTGTATGAAAACGATGTCGTCACATTCGGTATCCATGTGATTCAAGATTTTGTACTTGAAACGTTTACATTGGTATTGGATTGACATTTTTAAAACATAACCTAAAATTTAAATGTCAAATTAAAATATTTATTATTTTATAAAATTTAATTTGTTTATAATGAATCCAAATTCTGCATATATTAAATAAAAATCAAATATAAATTTATCTTAACGCACGAAAATTTTACCTACCTAATTATAATATGTAATTTTGTAAAATAAAACTCAAAGGAATATGCATTTTGATATGTATTATTATTATATATAAATAAATAATATATGAAATACAAAATACAATGCACATTACCTCTTGTACTACAGTTAAATTAATTAAAGATCCTCGATTCTCTAACTCCAGCGCAAAATAATCATGAAGATGACAAACGCATTTATGCATTTGATTACCCAAAATTTTTCTAGCCATTTCTTATTTCTCAGTCTGTATTTATGTATCAAAAATGTCACAAACTTAGAAATGACAGGCGAGAAAATAACAAAATCTTGACCATGGGTCTCTATTTTTATCTTATAAACAAATGTGAACAAAGTAAATGTAAATTTTCGTATTAGTAAGAACTGTCATACGTTTTCATTAAAATAATAAATGTGATAGAACGTGAAAAAACATGAAACGTGTGTCTTAACTTACGTTGTGTCATTCGCATAGGTACGAATGAAAAGATAGCTATATTTCATCGTATCTATGATAACATCGTCCACATATGACGTCATCGTTTTCATACAGGGAATGGAGTATACCTTGCAGTAGCTTTAAAGCAGCATAAATATAAAAAAGTTTTATTTCCGTATAGATACAGTTTTAATTTTTAGTTCACCATAATTACAAGAGTTTGTGTAATATTCTAATTGAAGATTGTATTATGTAGTTTGCCATGTTCAGATTGGTTTTGGTATAGTAGTCATGGTGATAAATAATAAATAACGATAGCAGTATTACATTTACCACTTGGTTCACTTAAATCAGTTCAAATAAATTAAACAAGATGACTAAATAAACTAAATTAAGCAAACTGATGCACTTATTAGGGTGAATTACTTCAGAGTAACTTAGTATCAATAATTCTAGTACGGAAAATAGAGTCAACGAAGTAATAGAGCGAAATAAATAAGTGATCTGGTTCAGTAAATGTAAGTTAAATCTGATCCAAATGACAAATGACCTAATGTCAAGATAGAAAGAAAAATAGAATAAGTTATATTAAATAAATTAATATTTAATTGAATGTTTAAATAATTAATATATTGGTCTCATCAATATTACAGTTTAATTAATCTTTCAGTTTTAGGCAAATCATTCTGATTACTGACCCTAAATTTTGAATATCTAACTAGATATGTAAATCTATTGTCTCCATGAATTTTAAATTATTCATTGTTTCCTAAAATAGAACAAATTTTGTGTGTAATTTAATCAATTTCCTCTTTATTATAGACATAGTGTCTACTACAGTTTCAAATGGTGAATCAACAAAATAAATATGTATAATATCGTGTCTGAAAGATAAACAAAATTTTAAAAACATGTTCCACAATTTTTTTTTTAATTTTAATATATTCAACTACTTTAGAGCTAAAATTCTGCTGGTATTTCTAAAACCTCCGAAATTGTTGTCAATAATATTACTGTTAATAACATGAACAGGTACGGAAGAAATCAATGTTTCTTTAAATAAATAAATATATCATCACGCCTTCTACCCATTACTGGATGTGGCACTCTGCTAAAGCAGATCTCGGTAAGTGATATATTTTGCGCGTGAAGTGCGGTTACCAGTCGTCAAATCACGGCCCCCAAACATGTTAGTGGTGGAGGAGCCACAGGGGTAGCTTTTTCAAATTATGAAAAAAAAATTCTTTCTTTAGACAGTACAAAAGTTTCCACTTCACATTATATCATTATATTTTGAGTATTTAATGCATAACAATATGAATGTCACCAAAAATCATTTAAGAATTAAGCTCATTCTAAACTTCATTCCCTGTATGAAAACGATTACGTCATATGTGGACGCGGTTATCATAGATACGATGAAATATAGCTATCTTTTTTTAATAATATGATTCGTACGTATGTCTTAAAAAGTAAAGACACACGTTTCATGTTTTTTCACGTTCTATCACATTTATTATTTTAATGAAAACGTATGACAGTTCTTACTAATACGAGAATTTATATTTACTTTGTTCACATTTGTTTATAAAATAAAAATAGAGATCTATGATCATGATTTTGTTATTTTTCGCCTGTCATTTCTGAGTTTGTGACATTTTTGATACAAAAATACAGACTGAGACATAAGAAATGGCTAGAACAATTTTGGGTAATCAAATGCAGAAATGCGTTTGTCATCTTCATAATTATTTTGCGCTGGAGTTAGAGAATCGGGGATCTTTAATTAATTTAACTGTAGTACAAGAAGTAATGTACATTGTATTTTGTATTTTCATATATTATTTATTTATACATAATAATAATACTTATAAAAATGTATATTCCTTTGAATTTTATTTTACGAAATTACTTATTTCATTAAGGTAGGTAATATATTTCGTGGGTCAACATAAATTTATATTTGGTTTTTATTTAATATATGCAGAATTTGGTTTCATTTATAAACTAATTAAATTTTATAAAGTAATAAATATTTTAATCTGTCATTTAAAATTTAAGTTATGTTTTAAAAATGTCAATCCAATACCAATGTAAACGTTTTAAGTGCCAAATCTTGAATCACATTGATACCGAATGTGACGTACTAGTTTTCATACAGGGAATGAAGTATAAAAATATGGTGTGGTCACCACACGACTTTCTTATACACAGCATATTTCATATTAAAAACGCTGAATTGAACACTTATGACTTGTTCCTTGCGTTTGACAATTATTATTTGACATATAAATGTTAAACATGTTTTTGTTTTTTGTTTCTATTGCTACTATGATTATTGAAATATATTATTAAATAACTGATTCCATTTTTGAAATAAATGGAATTTATTGTTTTGTGTGTCCAGTAAACTTCCTCTTCCGGTTTTTCAATTTCATTCAAAATCAACTCAGCTCTTCGTATTTTCATGAAACTTATAATTAATAAGTTTCGTTAACAAATCTTATCTCGTTCATGAGATATTGCACGACCGGACACACATCCATCCATCCATCCATCCATCCACACACACAGACATCATTGAGAAAATGATCAAAACAGATTCAGTGGACCTCAAAACATGTATTTCCGCGAAAATCTCGTCAACGATTTTTTTCACGATTCCAATACTTCCTTATACTACGTATAAGAAAGTAAAAAAAGCCTCCGTACATTGCGTATAATATAATAATATATAATAATAATAATATATAATATATATAATGAAGTATAATGTTAATATGTTATTCTAATGTCGAAACAGAGAAAATTACTTTCCTTTCTTGCAATGTAAAGTAAAATTTTCTACTCGTAATTGAGGGAAGAAATATGTACTTTCTAACAGGATCGTAAAAAAAAATAATTTGCATTTGTTCATTTTCGTCATTAAATGACATTCGAAAAGCCTATTTTCTTATTGATCGTAAAGAAAATATCTAAAATGCATACTATATTTCAGTTATTATAACAATAAGATACATTTAAATGAATGTTTCTTGTTAACATGTTAGCACTATAAATATTTACATTTACAATTTACAATTACCAGCGAGACAATTTCAGAATTTCAGCAATAAGGATTTAGGATGCAGGCTTCAGGCCGGGGTAATGTGACTAATGGAGCAGGACAACCCTCGGCCGAGCCTGAAAATGAACACGTCTCCCGGAATCCAACTGCGGGGCTTTGCAGGCTCCGGGGAGCAGGAACGTCGTTAGAATTAAATGAAAAACACTTTATTTACTTTTATTTTCTCAGGTACGTAACGAACATCAAACGCTATAGTTTTATCCTTTTTACGGTTCAAAGAAAGAATTTTTACAGTTGATTTTGTTATTCGTGATGTTCGTGACTAATAAAACTAAAAGTTTCGCTTTGTGTCTCACGATAATTGCTGTTTAATTTCGTTTCAACTTTGTACATAAATCATTTAGATATTCAACTGCAGTAAAGTTGTCAGTAAAATGACAGAAATAGCATTAAATTTAATACGCGCAATTCTAGTACTCGTACATTCCGAATACGTGCTAGAATAGATTGCCTTTTGTAACTTGTATTTTAATATACTATTATGTAATATAAACATTAAATATATTTTTGCCTAGCTACCGTTTAACAAATGCATAGCAACATAATCGCTACGATAATAGGCGTATTCCATTTGCCATTTCGATCAGATCTAACTTACATTTCCTTATCCAGATCACTTATTTATTTCGTTGGATTACTTCGCTGACTTTATTTTCAGTACTAAAATTATTTATTCTAATTTACATTGAACTAATTCACTCCAATAAATGTATCAGTTTGCTTAGTTCAGTCTAGTCATGTTGTCTCATTTATCTGAACTGATTTAAGTGAACCAAGTGGCAAATGGAATACAGCTAATGTCGATAATATTAAAAATATTGAAATTTGCGCCTCGATATAAAACTGTAGCCAGGGCAGTAATTTTTTTTGCCTATTTAAATATATAACTATGGGGTAGGTGGCTCAGTGGTATCGAGTCGGCCTGTGGATCTTGAGAACCCTGGTTCAATTCCCACAGCCGACAAATATTTTCACCACATTAAAATTACTCCTGTAGCTCCCTCACCACTAACGTTTTTGGGGAGCATGATTTGACGGCTGGTAACTGCACTTCAAGTGTATAAATATATCACTTACCGAGATCTGCTTTGGTAGAATGCCACACCCAGTAACGGGGAAAAGGTGCGATGATATATTTATTTTTTTATTTATTTATATATATATACAGTTTATCCCAAAAATAATGAAACTCTTTAGATATAGAATAAAACACACATTGTATTATGTTTGAAACTTAATATTTATTCAAAATAGTTTCCATTTGAATCAATACACTTTTTAGAACGATCAACTAGAGCATGCATAGATTTTTTTATGCCATCTAAAGGAACGTTCTTTAACACCTGCGTCACGGCTGTTTGAATGGCTGGAATATCATCATAAAACGCTCTTTTCATGACAATTTTCAGTTTTGAGAAAAGATAATAGTCATATGGTGGCGAATACGGAGGGTGGTCGATGACACAAATATGTTTATCATCAAAAATTCGTTGACTTACACGAGCGACTTTTTGGTCTTCATTTAATTCATGTAGAACAAAACGTGAACAAACCTTTCTTTTACCCAAATCTTCAGTTAGAATTCTCCAAATAGTATTTTTACTTGTATTTAATTCTTCATCCAACATTCTAACAGTAAAATTCGTATTGTCAGCAATGATTTCACGCACTTTTTCGACTAATTCAGCACGATTTCCGGCTTTTGGACGTCCAGATATTTCATCATCATTTAAATCTTCACGACCATTTTTAAATTTTGCAAACCACTTATAAACTTGTGAACGAGATAAACAATCATCACCATAAACTTGTTTCATCAATTCGTATGTCTCAGCAAAATTTTTTCCAAGTTTAACACAAAATTGAATATTTGCTCGTTGTTCCATTATATTTTTACAACATAAATACAAAAACTACTGTCATTAAAATGCGCGCAAATTTTTAAACTGTCACCTGATTGCATGAAGTTGTGTGCGTTCGAAAGAGGAAAGATGTATCTTTCTAACAATGTGTATGTTCAATAGATTGCGCTACGTGTTCTATGATTTAAATTAAAAGTTTCGTTATTTTTGGGACATACTGTGTATATATTTAAACAAGTAACTAATTATCGAGATCTTTTAGATGAAATACTGTGTTATTATATCTACTAATTTTTATTATATAGTATTCTCATCTTTCGAAGGAGTAAAAGAGATGTAGAATGAATAAGAGGAAGCAGTAGTTAATATATTTTTACATTTAAAATGACTAGTGTTAATTCTTTTATTTATTCATACGAATGAAATTTTAAGGATGTTGGAAGCAGTTTTATTTATTATTTATTATTAACAGAATGTAAAATAAATAAAATAAATATATCATCACGCCTTCTACCCATTACTGGGTGTGGCACTCTGCTGAAGCAGATCTCGGTAAGTGATATATTTTGCGCGTGAAGTGCGGTTACCAGTCGTCAAATCACGACCCCCAAACATGTTAGTGGAGGAGCCACAGGGATAGCTTTTTCAAATTATGAAATTTGTCGCCTGTGGTAATCGAACCAGGGACCTCAGGATCCACAGGCCGACTTCATACCACTGAGCTAGCCATCCCAACAGAATGTAATCTGAGTATTTTATTAATTTTCATTTGTCCTTTTTTAAAATTCAAGAGTTGGAGCATTAAATAAAAAGGGTAAATAATTACGTAAGACAAGGCCGTTATATAAGGGTTGTGACCCTATGACCCTAAAGGTCGAGGTTTCAATTCTAAAACGCGATAGTCGGAAAATAAATTCTTAAGGTTAAAATCACCCCTGTGGTTCAACCACTTCTACGAGTATAGCCCATTTCATTTCAGAAGATAGTCATTTTAAACCTGTGTAGTTCTAAAGTAAATAACAATACTAGCAGCAATCCACAACTATCACAAACACAGGCGGACTTTGGCCTAGGCTAAAGAGGCAATAGCCTAGGGCCCAAAAATGTTAGGGCCCGGATTCAAACTTTTAGTTTGAATAATATACAGGCTGGTATCCGCCACTCTCGAACATGGGTATTTAACATGTAAAATCATAATTTTATAATTTCCTGCTTTCCTAATTATTTTAAGCAAGACAGCTTCAAATAAAAATTTAAGAATATAAAATTCTGCATATAATCCAATAACCAAAATTAATTTTTCGTGCTTCGTAACGGCACAAATTAGATTGAAACAAAATTAAACAAATGTGTGACTTACGCTGGGTTGCATGAAAGTTTTATCGGTTCATTAGCAACTAACGGTTGAATAAATTTCAGAAAATCGCCATTGATACTGTTGCTAGATAAACTTCTCTTTAACTAAAGAGCTCTTTATTTTTTTCTTGCAACCCAGCATTAATCTGTCAAAATAATTTCTTTATTTATTATGTCATTTATTTTGACACATAAAACGTCAAACATTTGTTAATTTTGTTTCAATTTCATGGCTATCGATAATTTCGTTATTTTCAGATCTAATTTGTGCTGTTACGAAGCATGTAAAATTATTTTTGTTTATAGGATTAGATGCAGAATTTTATACCCTAAAACTTATATTTAAAGCTCTCTTGCTTATAATAATGAGGGAAGCAGGAAATTACAAAATTTTGATATTGCATGTTAAATTCCCATGTTCGAGAGTTGCGGTCACCATCCTGCATATATATATTTAAAGGGCCCGAAATAAATATTTTGCCTAGGGCCCGAAATATTTTAAATCCGCTTCTGTTCACAAACTATCAGAATCATGCGCAGTTGGGTTTTTGCGTTTATAAAATAAATATAAATGTATCATCACGCCTTTTACCCATTACAGGATGTGGCATTCTGCCGAAACAGATCTCGGTAAGATGTTAGTAGTGGGAGCCATAGGGGTAATTTTAATGTCACTAATTTGTAATCAGTTTTGAACTTTTTGTAAATTGTCAGTTAGTGACATGAGCATTAGTATTTCATTTAATATTTAATATTTGTTGTCAACTGAAGTTTCTTAAAAAAATTTCAAATTCAATTCGATGTGTACTCGACACCGGAAAAATTTTTCATTCGAAATTTAAGAGCTATTTCTAATTTTTATGCAATTTTTTGCTCTACATCCATATAGTCTAAATCAAAGAAAAATAAATTTAAATGTAAGCACTGCGTCATTATAGTGAAACTCACCAATGACAGCAGGGATCTTGGCCCTGTCAACTCCCGTGTTAATAAATGTGTGCTGAACAGCGGCTCCTGTGCGCGTAAACACATATTAATCTTAGTTGAGAGCAGGGCCCTGACGGCTAATATATTTTTTTGAGATTGAAGCACTGTGTGTCAGGAGTGGCAAGGGTGAAGGATAAGTGAAACTGCAGAATAATAAGAGATACCAGCTCCCTAAAAAGTAAATCCTTACAATATTATATTTAGGTAAATGTAAATACCTATTCAAATTCATTTTTCTGAAATAGAAAGAAAGAGCCCACTTTCTTGACCAATTTTAGTATGGAAAGTAGGTTTTTATTAAAACAGTCGAATACAATACGAGGGCAGGGTGAAAAGTCCCTGAAAAATAAAACAGATGGCGCCACAATCGCAAATCTCATGTGACATTTGTGATGTACCATTTTTAACTAGAACGTATTAAAATTTTCAGTTCTGTTTTGACACCCATCGAAAGCAAGCAATCTTGAAGATTTTTGAAAACATGGAAAAAAGTGAATTTCGTGGCTTGATTAATCATTATTTCTTGCGTCGAAAAAACATTACGCAAACCAAAGCATCGCTTGTTAAACATTATGGGGACTTCTCACCATCGAAAATAACGATTCACAAGTGGTTTACTGATTTTCGTTGTGGTAGTATGACCAGAAAGGACACCGACGTCCAATTGAGGTTACAACGCCAGAAATCGTCGATAAAATCCATGGTATGATATTGGACGATCGGCGAGTTAAAGTGCACGAGCTGGCTGAGGCTATGAGCATCTCAACCGAACGGGTACGGAACATTTTGCATAAATTTTTGGATATGAGAAAGCTATCTGCCAGATGGGTGCCGCATTTGCTCTCTGTTGACAAAGTTTACTTCGCAGTCGCAAGGACAAAATTGTATGAATTGCGCTACGAATTGGTTCGTCATCCACCATATTCTCCCGATTTGGCCTCCTGCGATTTTTATCTATTTCCAAACTTGAAGAAATGGCTCGGCGGAAAGAGATTTGACTCCAACGATGAGGTCATCGCTGAGACAAACGCCTATTTTGAAGGATTTCCAAAATCGTATTATTTGGAAGGGATCGAAAAATTAGAAAAACGTTGGACGAAGTGTATCGAGCCACAAGGAGATTATGTTGACAAATAAATTATGTTTTAAACAAATAAATCATTTCTTGTTTCATTTTTCAGGAACTTTTCACCCTGCCCTCGTACGTATCCAAGGCTACAACAAAAATAACAGTCTGGTAATGTAAAAAACAGTCTGGTAAAGATTTTACCTGACAGTTTTGTTGTTGTTGTAACCTTGGATAAGTAATCTGCTGTCAGTACAATTCATATAAAAAAATTTAAACATTTTAAATTATTTATAATTAAATATTGATTAAATTAAACGGCTTCAGAAAAAATAGTATACATAATAAGTCAGGAAAAGTGTTTTTACTTGACTCAGCTTTTTGTTTACATTTTTAAATGTATAAATCGCCATTAAACAATCACAAACTACTTGGATAAATGATAAACCGAATCATGGCAACTAATTTTCGTTTGCCTGCTCGAACGGAGCTAACATAAATACGAGTATAACATTTATCGAGCGGAATCTATTATAACAAAATTGTGTAAAAAAAAATTATATTATTTGGTATAAATGACATAGCAATACATTTCGACTTGAATTTTGACTGAATTATTAATTCACCAATATCATTCCTAGTGCTAATGTTGGTATTCCTATTCATTATCTCTCTCTAATTTAATATTAATACTCATTGAGTGTACGATTGCTGCATGTTTCGTGATGTTATTATAATCATTTAATCCCGTTATTAGTTTAATGAATTGCTGGAATATGCACTTTGTGTATCATCAATTAATCATGTAACATATGAAACATTGCAGAGAAATTTTCACGGAAAACAGGGATGGCTTCGAAATATAGAAATACAGCGAATTGGCAGATTTTTCAAAATCTAGTGTCGTGCGCGATACAAATAATTTGTTTAGATACAGTCTAGGTTTTCTTAGCATCATTTACATTTGATATAAATTTGTCAATGAAATGAATATTTTAGATCATGTCTAAACATGAACTGATAAAATAATGTTTAAGGTTATCATGACAGTCTCATACAAAAGTATAGATAACCTAAAAAGGTTATAAAATATTTCGCTGCAAATATCGTATAATTAACAATAACAGTGAATATATTAAATAAAACTATTTAACTAGTTTATGAAATTTTTGGAAGTGAATGTTTCATGCCAACCAATAGCAGTGTAAGATTTTACACAGCAGAAGCTATGAGAACAAGGCGAGAACTACCAGCAGCATGATATTACCAGTCGGTATGAAACGTAACTGTATTATCGATACATCCTGTTGACAGTTCATAAGAAAAATGAGAAAAATGCACCAAAGCAATTATTATCAACTGTAACAACAAATAAATAAATATAAAATGCTGTAATATTTTTTTTGTATTCCAATTAAAAATATTTTTACTGATCGAAATAATAACTTTTATAGTTCTTGCTTTGTCATTCCTGTGACCATCTCTGTCTACGCCTGCGATCATCTCTGTTTACGCGTGCGACAATCTCTGTCTACCCGTGCACCGTTGCCAAGCTTTTCTGATAGTTTCATTGAAAATCATAGAATATCCAACTTTCATCGCCAATTTCTTTGAAACTAATCCGGTAAGGCATGGATTTTTTAATTCTCATACCTTTATCTTTACATGATGTACTGTGTGTTAGTTTTTTGTTAAAAAATAACTACAATATATGAATTTATTACGCAGTAAGCTACCACGCGGGGTACAGTTTCTATAACGCCAATGCATTTTTGGTCGACTTTACCTTTACATTACTCAGCTCAACAACGGTAAACTTAAAAAAAATTGCATACTAGTGCAGAAACACATGAAAAATAACATATTTACATTTCATTAAAATCCAGGTTAAATGCTTCCATGCTAGTACCACCGAAACCTGGATTTACCAATTTACTATCAATTTGGCTGAGTCAAGTCTTGCCTATTTAAAAGGATGCAACAAACAGGTATAAAATAAAATATCTCTCAAGGATTCAAACTTACATAATTCAAAACTTGAAAGAAACTGCCTGCGACGGATCTTGTTAAAGAATAAATTGCGTTTCTTTGTAACCGAGATGCATTGAAGTGAATCCGTCTAAACAACTTGCAAATTGTGACGTCATTTTCTACGTCATAACTCTGTATTTTTAATTGACCGACATGATAATAATAAACTGTACGAAGGAGACGTTTCTTGCAGTGGCGTACCTACAGGGGGGCGATGGGTGCGGTCGTCACCGGGCGGCACATATTTTGGGGCGACATTTTTTATATTTAGTTTTAGTTGTGAAAAACAACTTGTTCACTTCATAAGTTCACTATTCGATTTCCACGAATTATGAATTACTATAAGATTTCGAATATTTTTCTTCATCGTCAAGTCAATGTAGGGTTGAAAATATTATCTCGAAAAAATCCTGCCTAATTTAAATATGCCATCCAATGGTAATAAAGTTCCCCACCTATAGTTTGTCTCAATTACAATTATTTATTTATGTTTATTAATTTAATGGGGTAATGGTTCAGTGGTTTCGAGTTGGCCTGTGGATCCTGAGGACACTGGTTCGATTCCCACAGCCGACAAACAATTTTCACAAAATTAAAATTACCCCTGTGGCTCCCCCTCCACTAACATCTTTGAGGGGCGTGATTGGACGGCTGGTAACCGCACTTCACGTACATAAATATATCACTTATCGAGATCTGCTACGGCAGAGTGCCACACCAAGTAATGGGTAAAAGTCATGATGATATATTTATTTTATATTTATTTTTTTAATTTATAAAAACCACCATTTGATTGACTTAGAAAGGGCGGCAAATTGGAGACCGCCCTGGGCGGCAAAAGTTCTAGGTACGCCACTGGTTTCTTGTCAGAAATAAGTCATGCAATTGCGGGTTTAATATTTTATATTTTTATTCTGGGTTTTCTAGTGTTATTCTGTTAGTTTTCTTGACATTTAAATGGATTTTTTGCCATTTGCAATTCGCTCTGTTGCAGAATAAATAAACAAATAAATAAACATCTGTTATAGAAGGAAAATGTAGTTCTTTTTGAACTGTTATGTATTCATAAAGAAGAATAAAACGTGCTTTAAAATGTTAAACAAAGCGCCTTTACAGTATTGTACGATTCTTATAACGTATTTTAAACATATTATGTACACTTTATACTTATTTATAAAAGTGGTATTTTTATATTAGCAGACTTCTACCCATTACTGGGTGTGGCACTCTGCCGAAGCAGATCTCGGTAAGTTTTTGCGCGTGAAATGCGGTTACCACTCGTCAAATCACGGCCCCCAAAGATGTTAGTGGTGGAGAAGCCACAGGGGTAGCTTTTGAAATTATGAAAATTGTTTGTCGCCTGTGGGAACAGAACCAGGGTTCTCAGGATCCACAGGCCGACTTCATACCACTGAAAACCAGTTGAGATTTCTAAATATTTTTTATACTGAAAAAATATTACTAAATATAAAAAAAAAATACAAAAAATACAATACGTACATTTTTTTAATGAATTCTATAAAATTTATACAAATAACAAAATAACTTTAAAATATTTAAAAGAAACAGGACATAATAGAAGTTTTTGAAGAACAGAAATCTCGGAAGAAAAATTGTAACGTTTTTCGTCTTTCTGGAAGTGTGTAGAATTTAAGCACAAAAATAACTCACATCTAATTATGTTAAACGAAAATTAAAGTATTTATTTAATGAATTAAAAATAATAATGAATAAAACTATTTAAAACTAATTAACACTGCAACAAAACTTAAACACTAATTATGAATTTACACTTAAGAAAACTTGCGTGTTTTATATACCTAATAAAACACTTGTATAATAAATAACTATTAATCTGTCACTGTCATCATGAATATTTTAAAAATCGAGATCTGCGTACATATTATTAGAATGTAATATGGGGGGTGCAGTACAGGACAAATATCTGTGTATTTTGTCAGAAACAGAAAAATTTAAATATTCATAATGACACTGACAGATGACAGTGACAGATTAAAATATTTAAAACAAATTACACATGCACTTTACGTCAATACCAATAAAAGAGTAAGCGAAAAATTAGGAAATATTTTTATTAATATCATTAAATTACGCTATCAAAATTAAGTAATCTGTATTAAATAAGATGTAGGGATATTGACAGTATTGTGATATAAAATTTGGTCGCATAATTTATCGCCGGACATTTTTTATTTACTAAAAACTGATTTCATTTAACCAGAAGCGGATTTAAAATATTTCGGACCCTAGGCAAAAAAATTATTTCGGGAATAAAATTATATACTTCTATTATTTACGAGGTTTGGCTATTAAATAACGAGACTGACGCTGCTACAGACGAAGTACGCATGCGCCAAACACCAGCGACCGTCAGATTTTTAGCGTGAAACTTTCTCTTTGGAATGCAGTATGTAAACAAATCCGTATAGCTGTAGCATTCGTTCGAATTCGAATTGTTTTTTTGTTTCGCTGAAAAAATGTTAAGCAACGAATTGTCGTGAAATTTCACATGAAACTTGGTAAAACTGCTACTAAAACTTATAATTTATTGAAAAAAGTACCCGAATTGTGGAAGGACATGTCGTGGTTTCTCCATCAAAACAATGCGCTGGTTCATTCCGCAATGTCTGTCAAGAGATTTCTAGCCAAGTACAGCATCCCAGTGTTGGACCATCCGTCTTATTCGCCAGATCTTGCACCGGGCGACTTCTATCTGGTTCCTAAGATGAAATTTGCCTTAATATCAACAAGATTTGAGCTTTGGAAGAGAAATCGACACGCGTTCTGAAGGAGCTGACAGAAGAAGACTTCCAGCACTGTTTCGAACAATGGAAGATTCGCATGGAGCATTGTAGGGATAGAGGAGGGGTGTATATTGAAAGTGATAATAAGTAAATAGGTATGGAATCAAAATAAGATGTTAAAACAGCTTCAGTCTCGTTATTTAATAGCCACACCTCGTATATGTAATATAATTACTTGAAAGACACTCGCTAACAAAAATGACAGATTGCTGGGCTGCCAATATAAATGAAATAAAATTCACTACAACTAATATAAAATATAACATAAAATCTTAAAAATAAATAGTCAAAACAAGCATTAAAAGTTTGAATCCGGGCCCTAGGCTATTGCCTCTTTAGCCTAGGCCAAAGTCCGCCTGTGATGTTAAATGCCTATACCAACATTTAATTGCGACATACGGTATTTACGTCCAATTATCTTATCACATTGGATCTTCCCCAAGAAACAATCGCTACCAACATTCTATTTAAAGTACCTTGTTTCCAAAAATCAATCTTCTAAAATTGCTTTATGAAGTGCGGTTACCAACCGTCAAATCACGACCCCAAAAGATGTCTGTTTATCGCCTGTGGTATCGAATTCGGGTTTTCCAATTCACATCCCGACGCGTTGCCACTGAACTATCGTGTCTACCCCATAATAAATAACAAATTAACATAATACGTACTCGTATACTTCTGCGTTTATAAAATAAACAATAATCACTAGAAATAAGATAAGAAATACAAAGAATGAAGCTTCTAAATCTCAAGAAATTTAGGTCAACATCCTCATTATGTTCGCTATCTTCTAAACAACACTCTTAATCGCCCTTCGAGTAGAAAGTTTGAGAGCCGCAGGTACAGCACTTCCGCTTGAAGTGATAAAACCCAGAAACAACCCAAACGACTAAAAAGACAGGTTTACACCCACCCACATTTGTAAACGACACTATACACAACGTTTCTGGGTTATATACAGACTGGATATTCTTTTTTCTTCGGTGTAATCGGTAAGGAGGGAGCGCTGTGAGATGGAAACTTACCGGTTCGCGTTCTCCGTTCCGTGTTCGTAGTTAACGGTAAAGATAACAAGTACTGAATACGAGAAGACGTTGTTAATATGTAAATTAAGTTGAAAAAATGTATAGTTATCTGCATTGTGTTGCATTAATTTGTTTGTAGAAGTACTTTTAGTTCTTGTGTAATACGAATAGTGTCTTTACACAGAGAGTCACCAGTCAAAATTCATGAAATTAAAAAATTGCAAATCATAACGTCATATTAGTAAAGATTACGATTTCTTGACTATTTTCGAAATTCGACAATTGAGAATACCATTTTTTATAAGGCATGGCTAGCTCAGTGGTATGAAGACGGCCTGTGGATCCTGAGAATCCTGGTTCGATTCCCACAGGCGACAAACAATTTTTATAATTTCAAAAACTACCCCTGTGGCTCCTTCGCCACTGACATCTTTGGGGGCCGTGATTTGACGACTGGTAACCGCACTTCACGCGCAAAATATATCACTTACCGCGATCTGCTTCAGCAGAGTGCCACACCCAGTAATGGGTAGAAGGCGTGATGATATTTTTTTTTATTTTTTTTTATTTCTCGAAATGTTTTGTACTTTAGAATTTTAGATTTTATTTTGCTTTTCTCGAGATTTGCGAGATTCTCATTTTCTTTTTGTTAAAAATGGACTTACACCACTTTCAAAATAAACGGACCATATAATGTAACGAGAAGAGCCCCAATACACTTCCTTGCGGTACATCTAATTCTACTAAATAAACCAATACCTGTAAATTATGCATATATGCACCCTATTTTCTGTGTACTTTAAAAGCCCGAATCTAATAGTAATTTATGCATCAAGGGCATTAGGTAGATGATAATGCAAAGAGGGCAATGGTATCAAGCACGAGAGATGAATGTTTCCCGAGGTCATTATCAGCTAGTAATGTACGTGGTGCACACATTATTTTATGTTATCTTTAGAATAGGTAGAATTAGTTTATGATTATAGTAATACGTATAAAAGCATTAATAGACCTTGGCGTTGTATGAGTGAAGTAGGTATTATAAGTGGTTGTTATGAATCATAATTCCCGGATGGTATGAAGTTGTTTATATACTTCGTATGATCACAATATATATAACAAATAAATGTTCAAGTGAAAAATAATACTTATTTGTGTACTAAGGGTATAATCAAAAAATTATACACTAAGGGTATGTTTAACATATCCGGTTGCTGTAACTGTGATTATGCCCCTAGTACATATAACTTTTTTTTTTTGGTCCTCGAACTTAAAGGATTCAGTCACTAGGAAGTCGTTATCGTTTTGCTGGCATTGTTAAATTTAGGTATGTTGTAGGGTCGTTAATTTCTACCGAAGTTTGAATTTCTGAACGTTCGAACATGCGAATGTATTGAACTTCATCAGAAAAACTTCGAAGCTTCGAATTTTCAAATTTTTTGAAGCTTCGAATTTACGAATTTTCGAATTTTTCGAATACTCGAATTTTTTGCCACTGAATTAACGCCATCTGTCATCTCCAAATACGCTCACGCATAATTCGCGAAAAGTCGGCCATGAATTAAACCATAAACTCGGCGAAGTATCCTGCAAAAACTCTGCAAGTTTAGGCGTCTTAATTAAGATATCTATTCTCTTACCACCCATCTAAATACTACGGATTTATAGTAAAACGTTTTAAAATGACAATAAAAAGGATATAAAAACGTCTTAATTAAAACGTTTTTGACAGTGTAGCTAAATTTTAAGTCTAAATTGAATTAATTTGGCAAATAATAATAATAAGTAATAATTATATACGAATTAATACAAAACTCTGCAAATGAGTTTATTCTGAAAATAATTCATATCAACATGTCGTGTTCAAGTTAGGATCCAGATTCACAATTCGAATAATTCGCAAATTCGTAAATTCGCAATTTTTCAAAATTCGAAAATTCGAAAATTCGGAATTATAAAAAATTCTAATCTAAATTTGAAGGTTCAATAAATCCGAACAATCAAAGTCTCGAATATTCGAAAAATCAACAATCCTAGTATGTTGTGGTTTCTATGCATGTTGGGATTGCTATATTGTTTGTATACGAACAAAATTTTTAAAATTTAATGTCAAATAAAAATGGAAGATAACTATTCCAAAGAAATATTGGATGAATTTGAGTCTGCAAAGGGGAATTTAATACCACAGAAGACAAAAGAGCTTTATGAAAAACAATACGAATTTATTATTTTGCCTGACATTTATCCATAAAACACGATTTGATTTGTTTGAATTGTTGTTGCTTAGCAACTTTATACGCCCTAGGACCATAACAGCCACATTAGCTCGATTTTGAGGGCCAATAAACAAGTTTATGATGTCAAAATAAATAAAATAAAAAAATAAATATACCATCACGCCTTCTACCCATTACTGGGTGTAGCACTCTGCTGAAGCAGATCTCGGTAAGTGATATATTTTGCGCGTGAAGTGCGGTTACCAGTCGTCAAATCACGGCCCCCAAACATGTTAGTGGTGGAGGAGCCATAGGGATAGCTTTTTCAAATTATGAAAATTTGTCGCCTGTGGGAATCGAACCAGGGACCTCAGGATCCACAGGCCGACTTCAAACCACTGAGCTAGCCATTCCATAAATAAAATAAAACAAGTAAATTAAATAAAAGTAATGGTATTTATTCATTCTAAAATAAAAATATACTGAAGCTTAATGAATTGAATTCCGTTATCCGAGTCATTATATATTTTAGACGGGATAAAGTGGCTCAGTGGTATCCAGTTGGACTGTGGTTTTGAGAACCCGGGTTCGATTCCTAGAGCCGGCAAACAATTTTCACCACATTAAAAATTCCCCTGTGGCTTTAACTCCACTAACATCTTCAGGAGCCGTGATTTGACGGCTGGTATCCGCACTCCACGCGCAAAATATATTTCACCTACCGATATCTACTACGGCAGAGTACCACACCCAGTAATGGGTAGAAGGCGTGATGATATATTTATATTTTATTTACATATTTTACATTTAACTTATCTAAGAATTAAATTCAAATATTTCGATTTGGTCCTTTTTAAACAATATTTTTGCATGCTTCTTATTTTCTTTGTTGCATTAAATTTCTTCATTCAAATAAGTATAATTTATTTATAGCAATAATAAGCACGCAGTGCAAAAGAAAAATCCCAACAAAAACAAGTAAGACCGAGCCACGCTATACATTTTCCTACGAATTTCCCTGCATTCGTGCACATTCAATTACATTTCATTTTTGACAGGAGCAAGCGGAACAAGGATATCAGGCCTGCAGTGGAATGAATTTAATCATTTAAGCTCACGAATTGGAAACTGCAACCACGGAAAATTCAGCACAAAAGGTTCAACGAAGCATTGATATTATTCTCAATCTTATTAAAAAATATGCAACGGTTTTTTTTAATTGTTTTAAGTTTGGTTTTATTTACTAAAATAAAAGAAGTATTTTTTTTTGTAAGCAGTGACGATGCATCGAACTGTGAAATTGAAAATCCGAATTCAATTTTCACAGCCGGCAATTGTTTTTTTACAATATTAAAATTACTCCCATTCGTCTACTAATAACATTAATATTGGACAACGTTTTTAGAATATGTAAAATATCTTATTTAAAAATTTGTTGGCTGTGTAAAATATAAACGTCGCATTTCTTACCAGTCAAAACTATGAAATATTACTTCTTGGTGATTTTATATTTTGATGAATAAGCGATTCTATTTGGTGATTGTATTTAATTTTTTTAAGTTTTTTGTACTGCTTTACAATCCTTTACAGAAGTAACTCTTTCAGTTAGCAATTATAATTCTGGAAACCTTTTTATTCCACCGTTTGCACAACGCCAGGTAAAAGCGGAAATTCTATTTGCCATGTCATTGTTAGAATAAATTAAAAGAGGTTACGTCGGGAGTCTCATAGCTAATAGTTATTTTTATAACAAGTGCCGAAAAAGGCTCGTTACGTGCAAGTGCAGAATTTAATCTGCACGAGCATGTAACCTTTTTCGGCACGTGTTATATACAACATTTTTCCTACAACTGTGCGATTTAGTAAATCACTAAAATATTATTAAAATTTATAAGATTTATAAAATTTATAAAATTTTAATATTACATGACAACGATGTTTTACGGCGTTGCTATGGTTTGTTTGTTGATTGCTTGCACATTGTTCTACGTTATTTAAAAATTTTTCACTAACGTCAAAATAATTTCTTCAAAATCATCTTGATTGGAATAGTACAGTGAGTGATTCTTCTTTATCATTAACACCTCCAAAGATAATTGAAGCTCCGGATCATACTATGTTGGATCTATTTTCGACAATGACAATCAACCTGCTGCTGGTACTTCTGAAGCTTCCAAAATTGTTATCAATAATATTACTGGTAATAATATGAACAGGTACGGAAGAAATCAATGTTTCTTTAGACACAAAAGTTTCCACTTCACATTATGTCAATATAAGCAACTGTAACAACTGTATTAATGATAAACACAAACAATAAATATGAAGTATTTCACTTACTCTTTGAAAAAAACCATTTATCAATATATTTTACTTTGTTCGGTTCTTTTTATTAATTGTCTACAGATTAGATATACTGCAAATTAAGGTTACGTTTATAAACGTCAAAATATACTACTGCATATTTACTAGCGCTGGTTCACCGTATCTTCTTCTTCCATAAGCGTCTGTGGTCAAAATATGAATTCCGCGCTCGGCGCGAAATTTAAATCGCTGTCAAAACAATATTCTTTTGACAGTTACGTAATGAAGTACTTTCCGCACTAGTGTTTCTTTGCTTTCGGAAACGCACTTGGTCTGCATTCATCTACTTTCCATACATAACCAAGGCAATTGTAGTTACGTAATAACAAAGAAATCGCACAGTTGTAGGAAAAAGGATTTTTAGTGATAGAAATACTTTAGATTATTGCTCTGTGAGTAGGTACTATTACGTAATAAAAGGATGTGGGTAAGGAAAACAACGATTTTTTTATGGATTTAATTAATTGATTATTATTGAATTAAATTTTCAAATGTCACTGTCAACAACAAGAATAGCTATTTACATAACTAGTGCGCGAATGGTGCAAATGGCGTCTCCGCGCACGAGTTTTGTACAATTCTTTTTGTAACGAGTAAAAATTATATTGAGGAAATTTATTAAATTTGAAACGTGAATTTATATTGACAGTTACGTATGGCATGAATTGACATTTGTTATTTGAAAACAAATTGTTAGTTTTTTCTCGTAAAGTTTGTTAAAATATGTCTGTTTGATGGCGTTATAAGCTAATGTCTCTACTTCTTTTATAAATTCCTTAAAATGTGTGTATATAAATAAGTACAAATAGCGTTTTAATAGTCAAAATTTAGAATCATATAAAATGGGTGTTTTTTCAATTACTTGGCGCACTAGTGCGCAAAATGAAACTTGCCAACGGTTTCCAAGGTAATGTAAACCTTATTTTAAATGATACGAGTACAAAAAGTTTGTTTACACATCCTTATTTATATTTATACTATATTTGTTTTCTAGAATATAAGCTTCAATCTCTATTATACCGCAGATGCAGACATTGTTGTTATATATTTGATTTAATATTTTGTTATTTTTATGGCAAATAAAACAAACAATGAGACACAGAACAATAACTAGTTTTGTTTATTTGCAGTACACAAACGTTTGTATTTTGTTGTTGATATTCGTATGAGAAAATCATGTTGAACAAATACAATACAGATTCCAAAGATTGTTCCATTGTTTGAAAAATAAAGTTATTACGAAAGGTTTATTCATGTATGATATTAGTTTTAGTTTAAAGCAAAAGACAGAATATTATACAAAGGAGTATTTAAATTATGCAATATTGTAAAATAACTACAAATAATAATTGTCGGCCGCGGTGGTTCAATGTTCGGTCCAGTGGGCAATACAGCGGTGGCCTGACCATTGTATGTCGTAGGTCGAGCGTTCAAAGCCCACTTAGGGAATGGATGTTTGTGATGTCAGGAAAAATTTGTAATTAGTTAAAGAACATTGCTTCGAAAGACAGGGAAGGATTAAAAATTAATATGTATTAATTAATAATTGAATTAAATAGAATACAAAATAAATAAATAAATAAATATACGAGTGTGGCATACTGCCATAGCAGATCTCAGGTGATATATTTTTTCGCGTGAAGTATAGTTTGCAGCCGTCAAATCATGGCTCCCAAAGATATTAGTGATAAAATAAGAAAAAGGAAAAAAAAATAGTTGATCGCACCAAACTGATGAGTCCGTAAGCACGAAACGCGTCTATGGTTAAAGCCGAACTGACCAGCCTTTGACGATGACCTAATGCTATAATTTTGTGGAACTTTGACAAGTGTTGGAAATTTTTTTTTTCCTTTTTTGGTTTTATTAAGATTTAGTTCCACATCGTAATTGACAATTTGTCTTTGTTTTATTTATTCATTGACAATGTATCTTTATATTATTTATTCATTGCTATTCAGCAGTTTGCGATTTTTGTCGGTAAATGGCACCACGGGTTGCTTCGTAGCTCTCGTGTCATATTACCGGCTAACATAGTTTAACATCCGTCAGTTCAGCTTAAATAAGTATCACAATTCACTAGCACCTAGTTGATCTAGTTGGATAGTTGATCACACCATACTGATGAGTCTGTAAGGACGAAACGCGTCTATGGTTAAAGCTAAACAGACCAGCGTTAGAAAATTTTTTTTCTTTTTCCTATTTTATTTAGACTTAGTTCCACATCGCAATTGAAAATTTGTCTTTGTTTTATTTATTCATAGACAATTTGTTTTTATATTAGATATTAGTGATGTAGAAAGAATCATTTTTTATAATTTCCATAATTTTACAAACTTAGTGTTTTCTGTTAAATTTAATTTATCTACGACCGTGCGATAAACGTCACTTATCGTATTTATTTTGTGTGAGATTAGTTATTTTTATAAAAAGTGCAAAAAAAGTGCTACGAAACTGTTACTTCAGAAATATTTCTAGCTTCAAACCTCAAGCATGACGTAATCTACTATCATCAGAAAAAAAAGTCTTTCTAATCTAACGAAACCTTATCTCAGTCTTTGCCATTTTGATACATTTATGACATTTATACTCCTTTGCGATAAGCTTCAAATTTCTATAAAACTTAAAATCACTGATACAAAAATGTCATTATAGTGGTGATGGAAATTTTAAAAATTGGTCAGTTATACTGCACTTTAGCCCTAAAAGTTTTATAGAGTATAATGAATTTTATTATATTTGCAAGTGGGAAAGTAATTAATAATTTAATAAAAATTTGAGTAGTGTATTAAAATGATTAATACTCTTATAAATGTCAGTAATTTATTTCTTTTCGAAGGTTCAGTCCAAGCCGTGCCAGTAAAAGGTCATTTATCTCTCCTATGCGGCATGTCAATTTTTCTTTGTCATTATTACTTTATATCTTTTGTAGCCAAAAGTTCTTTTCTTCAAAATGTGTTCTTTCTTTTATGTTAGTAGGTAATTGATTAAATGAAATGAAACGTAACAAATAATTATGATTTTATTTTATTTCAGTGAAAAAATAAACTGAATGCTTTCATTAAAATTATTCAGCGGAAGAAATAGAAAAACTCATCAAAAAATACATAACAGGCAATTTACACCTTATTTTTATCAAAAGATGAAAAGCCTATATAAAAATAATTAAAAAGAAATTGTCTGACAAAAAATGTAATGTAAAAAAAACATGACACAATTAAAAATAATTTTGTTAAAATGAGCTCTCTTTGAAAAGGGGGAAAATAATTATTATGAAGTTTGAATTTAATCCATGTACATTACATGTTTATTTTTAATTACTCTGATTTTCATCTAATTGAATTACAATTACAATAAATTTTTTAATTTATACGTCGATGTGATATCAAGCGATGAAACAATCAAATGCTAGTTTATTACAGTAACATTAGGCGTATTCCATCTACCATTTGAATCAGATTTAATTTACATTTACTGAACCAGATCACTTATTTTATTTCCAGTATTACTGATTCTAATTTACTTTGAAGTAACTCATCCCAATAAGTGCATAAGTTTGCTTAAGGTGGTACTATCATTTAACCCGGATTTTAATTAAATGTAAATATGTTATTTTTCATGTGTTTCTACACTAGTATATAATTTTTTTTTATAAGTTTACCGTTGTTGAGCTGAGTAATGTAAAGTTAAAGTCGATCAAAAATGCATTGACGTTATAGGAACTGTACCTCGCGAGGCAGTTTACTGCGTAATAAATTCATATATTGTAGTTATTTTTTAACAAAAAACTAACACACAGTACATCATATAAAGATAAAGGAATGAGAATTAAAAAATCCATGCCTTACTGGATTAGTTTCAAAGAAATTGGCGATGAAAGTTGGATATTCTATGATTTTCAATGAAACTGTCAGAAATGCTTGGCAACGTAGCACGGGTAGACAGAGATGGTCGCAGGCGTAGACAGAGATGATCGCATGAATGACAAAGCAAGAACTATGAAAGTTATTATTTCGATCATAGAAATATATTAATTTTAATAAAAAAAAAAATTACATTTTTTATTTATTTTTTTGTTGTTACAGTTGATATTAATTGCTTTGGTGCATTTTTCTCATTTTTCTTATAAACTGTCAACAGGATGTATCGATAATGCAGTCACGTTTCTTACCGACTGGTAATATCATGCTGCTTGTGGTTCTCGCCTTGTTGTCTTAGCTTCTGCTGTGTAAAATCTTACACTGCTATTGGTTGGCATGATACATTCACTACCAAAAATGTTGTTGTTACTGAATTTCATAAACTAGTTAAATAGTTTTATTTAATATATTCAATGTTATTGTTAATTATACGATATTTGCAGCGAAATGTTAATTCTGTTAATAACCTATACCATACGAAAATGTAATAATTATTTTTATAAACTTTTTAGGTTACCTATACTTTTGTATGAGACTGTCATGATAGAACATCCTTAAAGAGATCGTACTACCTCATTTTATGAAATATTTCATTTTGCTACAATTATGTGTTGCGCTTATCGCAGCTTGCAAAAGAAGTGGGGATGCAGTAGTGCAACTGTACTCTCGACAGAACGTCACTGTAAAATTGTATTTATTCCACTGGTCTATTACAGTTAGTATTGGTCGGAGAGCGGTTCATGTATTACGTATAACATTAATAGTAAAATATTTCTAATCGCAGTGCCGCTTTATACAGATTCTGCAATCATATCACATTCTTGAGCTTGGTATACTTTCGTGTAGATAACTGAACTAAACAAACAATTCATCTTACATTTATTTATTTTACCCCAAAATTGGAATAGAAAATTGAATTTATCAATATGGGTAAAATGCTTGACGACATATTTATATCTTATTTTAACGTACGATCGCAATTACACAAATACAATTTTTTTCTGTTATAAAACGTCGATTGTAAACCACTTCTTTAAGAAATATTTAACTTCAATTTATCTACTTCCAACATAATTGTGAACGGCACTAAATAATTCCAATCCCCATTAGTTACGGCACGACTTCCGGTGTCGACAAATCACGTAGCCGCCCGATAAGCGTCGGGCGCCATCGTCTGTCGATGGCAGTTCGCTGCGAACGTGTCACAGCGTCACGGCGTCGCGACGTCACGTGTCAGCCACGTTGGACGCTGTGTTGTGTTTTGTCTGCTTTTCTTGTCTCGTCGCATCCACCAATTAAAACTGACGCAACGCGCTGACCCAAATTCAACGGATTTAAATGTGAGAGAAAATTATGGTGATGTTTTTTCATGGAAATGGATGAATGTTTTAAAATTTGTTGGTATTATACAGAATACAGAATGTTTTTGTATATTTGTACCAGTAAATAATTGCGTTATTAATACAGATACAGATGTTTCTTATATATACGAGGGCGGTCCGATAAGTACTTAGCCTCACCGCCAGATAGCACCACTATCGCAAGAGCAATTTTGTATCGCTTAGAACATTCTCGTAGACAGTTACTGTTAAATTTTCAGCCGAATCGGACGCGTAGTTTTGTTTTGACCGCGTGTGGAAGCGAGCGTGTCCGCAGATTTGAGAAAAATGGAAAAAGAACAATATCGGTCGGTGATTCGATTCTTGTTTTTGAAAGGGAAATCGCGCAGCGAAATCAAAGAACGCTTGGATGCTGTGTACGGGGACTCTTCTCCTTCGATGGCGACCGTCAAAAATTGGTTTAACGAGTTTCAACGTGGTCGCACGTCGGTTTTTGATGAGCCATGCTCAGGTGCCCCAAAAACGGCTACCACGGAGGATAAGGTAACAAAAATCCACGATCTCGTATTGGCAGACCGCCGATTGAAGGTGCGCGAGATAGCTGAGACAGTAGGCATCTCAAAAGACCACGTGGTTCATATCCTGCATTAATTATTGGGCATGAGAAAACTGTCGGCACGATGGGTGCCGCGTTTGCTCACTCCGGACAACAAGCGCTTCCGTGAGATTACCTCAGAGCAGAGTTTGACGATGTTTAAGCGCAATCCGAAGGAGTTTCTGCGTCGTTTCGTGACCGTCGACGAAACACGGGTACACTGGTATACACCAGAGACCAAGAAACAGTCGAAACAGTGGACTTCACCCGGCGAACGTGCTCCAAAAAAGGCGAAGACTGTCCTATCGGCCGGAATGGTGATGGCCACCGTTTTCTGGGATTCAAAAGGTGTGATCTACATCGACTACCAGGAGAAGGGCAAAACGATCACATGGCTCTACTATGCCGAATTATTGGGTCGATTCGACGCCGAATTGCAGAAAAAACGGCCCCATTTGGCGAAGAAAAGAGTGCTCTTTCACCATGACAATGCTCCGGCTCACACCTCCACCGTCGCCACGGCTAAATTGATAGAATTAGGCTACGAACTGCTGCCTCATCTACCGTATTCTCCGGATTTGGCCCCGTGCGACTTTTTTCTTGTTTCCAAATTTGAAAAAGTCTCTCGCCGGGCAGAAATTTGAGTCGAATGAGGCAGTTTTGCAGACCTCTAGAAAACGTATTTTTCAGGCGGGTTAAAGAAGTTGGAGCATCGCTGGATCAAGTGTATCGAACTCAAAGGAGATTATGTTGAAAAATAAATCGCCATTTTTCCAAAATTTTTGTTATTCTTTTGTAGGCTAAGTACATCCTCGTACTTCATTCCCTGTATGAAAACTATTACGTCACATTCAGTATCCAAGTGATTCAAGATTTTGTACTAGCATTAGTCTCGTATAGTTTTTATCTCTGCAAAATTAAAACAATTTGTTTATGGTTAATTACCTTTGGAAAGAACTATAAATAATTGTAGTGAAAGTGAAACCATTTTGTCAAGCTTAAAATTACTGTTATAAATGAGAAAATATCTTATTATTTAAGAACAACCAATTTACACAGAAAACTTAATTAATATATTTTAATTAAATTGTTTAGTCTCCTATTAAAACTTTATCAATTAAAATTTCACCATTAAATAAAAGCGGTGAATTGTTCGGATCTTATACATTATTCTGTCTAATTAGTGAATTAAAACTTCGCTAATTATTGTTAATTCAATAGCGAGAATTTTGAAGGACAACACCTTTTACGATATTGACGCTGCCATCAAAAAGTTTTATTGTCATCACGGTTTAATTACATTAGTTTATTTAATGCAAATCTTCGAAATGGAAAGGAAATTTTCAAGAGAGTGAGAATAAATTGAAAATAATTTGACAGATCTATCGAAAACTTGTTGCCAGGCAATAGTCACGAAAGCCCGTAGGGCTTCAGTGACTATTGCCAAATGGCAACAAGTTTGAGAAAGATACTGGAGAATTATTTTCTAATTCATCCAACTCTCGAGTTATATTTAATTAGATTATTTTTTGACTTAGCTGTTGAGGTCGATTCATCCAACTTAAAAGATTTTGAACCGGGTCCATATCGATTGATTACTTATTAATGTATTCTTGAAAGTTGTTTCCAAAATTTGTCGGTGTATTTCTGTATCTGAAATAGAATTAAATCGATTTTTTCACACATTTTACTTGACGCGTTGACAGTTTTAAATAATTATTTGACAACTACCTATTTTTTGTCACAAAAAGCATCGACAGAGATAATTCCCGGAAATAATCACAAGAGCTTTATTCTCAGTATAATAATGACAGGATTGGTTAAAACGCAGACAAGTGACATACAATGAAGCATTTCATTGGTTTTGAGAAACGTCAAAAAATTATCGAAGTAATTTTTATAGCACGTTCAAGGGTTCTCATCTGAACCTGAAGTAGAGATTTTATAAATTAGATTTAGTTTACAGATAAATACTAATAAAGAACAGGCTTATAATTGTTAAGTATTTATTTAGTTAAAAGAGTTTCTGGTTTAGATACAAAATACAATAAAATATTATAAACTGAGTGCTAGGAGTGGATTTATTTATTTGTGTAGTTAAATTATTTTGTGTAACAATTATGTGCTAGTATATTTAATATTTGCCTTTTATACATGCAAATCTTATCCGAAATTATTATCTACGAATAAATTGTTACACGTCGAACACATTCTAAATATATCGAAAAGTTTTTTCCTCATATCAGTTTAACATCTCTCTGTAAAATAGTATATTACATAATAAGTCAGGAAAGTGATGTTTTACTTGAGGAAGTCTCGAATATTCGAAAAATCAACAACCCTAGAGCATAATTTTTAATCCTCTTTAACGTTAAAAAGAAAATTGTACATATTAAATTTGTTAATAATATATTAAATAAGTGGTGACATATTTATATTTGGAAAGATTTTGTGCGACAAATAGAACAAAGGTTGGTTGCTAGTCGTACAATAATAAAAAAACGCAGTTATTCTTGCTGGTCAGTTCGACTGTTCCGCGCCGTAAGAAGTAGGATGTAGGCTGGAGTTATCAACGTGCACGACTGATTGTGCATCTCGTGTAAACACAAATATTTAATAAGTGCGATACTCGTCTTACGCGCTCGTATTCATTGCATAAATAATGCATTTTATATATTCCTGTATAATTAAATAATAGGTTTTTCTTAACTGTTATCTTCAAATTGAGTAAGAGATATTATCTAAATTTTACAGTGACTGAATAATACCAATGAATCTACTCTAAAAGTTAAAAGTTATCTTTGCTAAATACCAATAAACAGATTAAATTTATCAATATCTGATAAGTTGTAAGTATATTTCATTGGTATCGCTCTATTATTTAAACAATGTGTAGTTATGTTTGAGTGTATCGTATACCTACATTAACAAGTACGCATCGAAAATAATTATAAAAAGAAAATTCAATAATAATTAAATTTCAGGCTATTTCGTCATAGTCAGTGATCAGAGAATAAAATATACTCAACATAAATTTGTTCTAAAACTACCGCATGTAAGTAAACTAGTGTTATTTTATATATAAATGCGCATTAAACAACATTATTAATACCGTTTATTTATATTTTTTATTTCAAGAAACATTTAAAGTCACTCAGTGTAAATTATATTTAAAATAATAATTAAACTAAAAATTAATCTTTGTCCATGATCTTAAAGATAAAAGAAAAAGACTAGCTGTATTGTTGTTATCTGTAAAAAAATATTGAAATAAATAAATAGAAAATATGGACTTCATACAACCATGAGGAAAAGATGTTTATTAGTATCTGATAAGGAAAAATAGTATATTTTCTCCTCATCATGTGCAATTTAAATGAATACGTTGTTTATTATTAATTATATATTAATTTTACATGCTTCGTAACGACACAAATTTGATCTGAAAATGACGAAAATTGTCTCAAAACTATCGATAACCATGGAATTGAATAAAATTAAACAAATATTTGACGTTTTATCTGTCAAAATAAATGTGTGTACCATTTTTTTTTTTTAATATATTGTTCTGTATAACATTGTTTCATTGTTTGTTATTAAATGTTCTGTTCTTAAACTGTCAGTTTTAATATTATTGTAATTACACCATTGTTTCATTTGTTTATATTTCAATTATTTTCTATCCAAAGCACTCTTGTTTCAGCCCGGTATAAATAAAATACATGTAAATCTAACATGCATTTTTCTCAGTTATTTTGTTATACATATTAGAATATGATATGTTTATATCGTTGAATTCATAAAAAATACCCTATCGAATAACCTAAAAAAAAACATATTTTCCCATTTAAAATAAGAAAGTTGTGTCCCGTATTTTTTATTTAACCAATCTCGTAGCTTTTATAGTTCTCGAGATAGCATTGGTGGCACTCTTAAATGGAACAGCCTGTATATATATATATATATATATATATATATATATATATATATATATATATATATATATATATATATATATATATATATATATATATATATATATATATATATATATATATATATATATATATATATATATGGAACAGCCTGTATATATATATATATATATATATATATATATATATATATATATATATATATATATATATATATATATATTAGGGTGGCCCTTATTTTGGGTAATTTCGATTTTTGTCGGTCTCCACCCGAAATCTGGTTTAAAATCACAAAAAAGTAATAAATGAATTTTTTGAGATTTTTAAAATAAGTTTAACCCGTGCCTCTAGGCCACTTTCACTTTTGCCTTCAGCTCCCAAATCACATTAAAAATATGATAAAATAAAATAAAAATATGATAAACATGTTATAATCAATATGAATATTATTCAAAAACAGTCTAAAATAGTTTATAAAACGAAATTGTTGTAAAAGAATCAGTACTGGGAATCACTTTTTGCGTATTTAAAAAAATTCAATTTTCGTTAGTTTTTACCAACCCGTTTAGCAATAAACAGTCATATAAAATTATTGTTTATTGTAATTGATCGATTCGTTATCTCATCTAGTTTAATGCCCGCTTGGAATTGTGTCAAAATATTGAAAAACAAAAAAGTTATTGCATTTTGAATAAAGCTGAAGGCAAAAGTGAAAGTGGCCTAGAGGCACGAGTTAAACTTATTTTAAAAATCTGAAATAATTCATTTAATACTTTTTTGTGATTTTAAACTAGATTTCGGGTGGAGACCGACAAAATTCGAACTTACCCAAAATAAGGGCCAACCTAATATATATATATATTAAATGATACTTAAAAAGATTATAAAACAATGAGATATGAAAAACTAAACAAATTACACATTTATTTTTATTGTAAAATATAATTTAATAATGTTAAAACTCAAGTTCCAAGTTTCAAGATTTGTTGAACAAAAAAATGAGCAATAATACTCCGCCTGAAAGTTTTAAAACTGTAGGTGGGGCAACATTATCCGAAAAAATATAACGTATTTGCTATTTAAACAAACGAATGGTATTTATGTTCTAGCTGCCTAAAAAGTATATATCTTTTTTCTTTTAAAAATTAAAAAAAAAATCATTTTTACATTAATATATTAATGTGATATATTTCCTCTAATATAACTGACCTTTAGTTGTCGATATCCCAATAATGGCCCAAATAAACGGACCATATCTAAAAATATGTAACTTCTAAACAAATCATTATTTTCTAGGTTTTAAAGGAAGACATAAATTATGTGTTCCCAACGTATAAATAATGAAGGTAACGCAGGGGTTATAGTGATCGGTGGAACTGCCACTATCACTGGTGATGTTGTCGTCTGTGGCTCATCACAGGATCAATTACAATTAGAAGAATTTGATTTACCACGTCTCATTACCACGTTCAAAGGGCGAGAAAAACAAATGACAATGCTTGACTATTTATTTTTCGAAAAAAAGAAGAACAAAATTGTAATTTGTGGTTTGCCAGGATTTGGCAAAACTGAATTATCGAAACAATATGCAAGTAAATGCGTAAATAATAATAAAATCGATAGAGCATTTTGGGTTGAAGCTGAATATGAAGATAATCTTCGCAAATCTTTTTCAAAACTCAGTAAAAGCTATAACAAATTTAAAGGAAACAATAAGATTCTCTTTGTATTTGATAACGCCACAAGTAGGCAAGCAATATTTAACTACGAACCCCCAGATGTAGATAATTTCTTTTTATTGATAACTAGTATAGAGATGGAATGGGACAACGATGTGGAACCCTTCAAGTTAGACCCACTAGATACCAAATATGTTGTTGATGTTTACCAATCAATTTTAAAAAAAGACGATTATCAGGAAGAAGATCGTAAACTATATGAACAGCTAGCAGATTTAGTTGGGAATGTTCCGTTAGGACTTCAGATTACAGGTGCATTCGTGAAACAGCAAAAAAAGAGATTAGGCAGAAGATTCAATTTAGAATCATACATTCAAACTTTGAAACAATCTCAAACAAAAATTATCATATCTTCATTACCTTCTGGTACCGCAAATCCCTACCGGAAATCTATACATGACGCTATTAAAATATCTGTGGATAAAATTAGTGAAGAGGAAGATACTGAGTTAAGTGAACTAGCCCTTAATATACTCTACGTGTGTTGCTACCTAAATCCAGAGTACTTGAGTACAATGATGATATTAAATATGTTCTATTGTTATAATATATTATTAAGAAGTAATACTAACAGTATAGATGAATTCATGAGCGCAATAGGTTTGCTAGAGAATTTTTGTTTTGTTAATATTAATTCCATTTCATACTCTTATACTATGCATAGATTTACACAGGATGTATTACGCATTCATGGTAGTAAATGCAATCAGGAAATGCAATCTAAAATTTACGGAATGTGTTTACAGTATAACGTAATTAATGATGAATATAATGTATACGTTCACTATGTTTTATCTCATGCCGATGATAATGTAGCAACTGTTTATAAATATTTTAAAAGAGAGAATAAATATATGTTTGAGAATAAAAATGAAAATAATTTCATTCAAATTCTAACTAAATATGGATGTATTAAATGCTTGAGAAAAATATTGGAAGAATCTGGCGAGCTCGCAAAAAAATATATTGATGACAACTATTTATTACATGAAGCTATATTAAACTATTATACAGAAATAGTGCAACTACTATTACAATATGATGCCGATATCGAAAATAAAAATTGTTTAGGCAACACTCCTCTACATGTAGCAGCAAATATACAGAGCATTGAAACAATACAAATATTAACTAGTTATAACGCCGATGTAAATGCTAGAAACGATCTTGGCGATATACCCTTATTTTCTTTGTTTAGAATTATTTATGACATTGGCAGAAAAACACAACCCTATTATATTAACTGCAGGCTTAATCTGACAAAGTTTCTTACAGATTCTAGGTATTCCATAGATATTACGCCATATCCTAAAAAAATTAACTTAGAAGCTATAATTGAAATATTAGATCTGTTAAAATGTAATGAGAATAAAGACACCATCAACAATATTGAAGAAACTCTTTTACATATTGTTGTCGTGTCATGTTCTGAAGATATAGTTCAGTTACTTATTAGCAAATATAACTTGGACATAAACAAACCAAATTCCGAAGGCAGAAGCCCTTTATATTTTCTTATATCCCAAACAACATATTCTTTCTATAACATAGAAGGAATAGTTGCAACTGCAAAACTGTTAATAATGCATGGTGCCAAGTGGGATATCAAAGATGCAAATGGCATGACTATTATAGAATTCGCAGAAAATAATGACAAGTACAATATTTTAATGAAGTCTTTATGTGATAACAGGTGTATAGACGAATTAAAGAAAGTGTTTGAATACCTTGGTGACCGAACAAAAGACTATATTACAAACAAAGGATTTATACAACGCGCTGCATCTTTTAGTCAATTAGATATTTTAAATATGCTTTTGCAATATGATGTGGATATTAACCAAATGAATCCTTTGCCGTTACACGTAGCAGCCTTAGCTTGGAGACTAGATTCAATGAGAATATTGCTTGAACACAATGCTAATGTGAATGCTCAAAACGCTCAAGGGAAGACAGTTTTATTATCTTTCTTTAAAGACGCATGTATGCGAAATAATATTGAGATAGATACAGCAGCTGATATATTAGACCTCTTATTAAAATTTGAAGATCAGAAGGATATTACCGATGATTTAGGAAGAACACTTCTCCATATATCAGCTAAAAATTGTCAAGAAGAACTGATGACATTGCTTGTTAAAAAATATAAATTTAAAACGAATGTTAAAGATAACTTTGGTTATACACCACTGCAACTAGTTATTGCCAATTTAGGTAAACGCGAAGAAAAGAAAAAAAGTGTTATTAATATTGTAAGGATATTAGGAGAATATGGCGATCATTTAGATGATCACGCTGTTTTTACGATATTGCAAAATCTGATTGTAGATAGTGGCCAAGATACAGCAACTATACTTCCGTTTCTTGAATAAACCCAAATTTATTGTCAGATAAACTTAATAGGGTGGCTAGCTCAGTGGTAAGAAGTCGGCCTGTGGATCCTGAGAACCCTGATTCGATTCCCACAGGCGACAAACAATTTTCATAATTTCAAAAACTACCCCTATGGCTCCTCCACCACTAACATCTTTGGGGGCCGTGATTTGACGACTGGTAACCGCACTTCACGCGCAAAATATATCACTTATCGAGATCTGCTTCGGCAGAGTGCCACACTCAGTAATGGGTAGAAGGCATGATGATATATTTATTTTATTTATTTATAAACTTAATATATTACATTAGATTAGATTCAATCAACAATAGATCATTTAAAATGAACAAAACAGATAGTAAAATGCGTACATTCTAGAATAGCATGAATAATATTCAAAGAATAAAGTAAATTATTATTTTGTATGCAGCTGTCAAAATAAGAATCACGTACTCGATTCTGCACATAAGTTTTTTTTATTTCACACATACTATGTTATTAACAACGTTCAAGAAAGTAATTTTCTTGGACGCTGCTGTTAACAACATCTGCAAAAACTGCTAAAATACCAAATATTTCTTGAAAATAAATGTTAAACAAGGTTACCGTTTCATTGGTCACAGAATCATATTTATAAAACGAATTATAAATTAAAATTTACTTATTGTTAATTTATGTAATAATAAAGGACAGAAAAAATGTTATTAACATTGTGAAAATATTACAAACCTATGACGATCATTTAGCGTTATTATTATATATACTTCCATATCTTAAGTAAACTTATTATTAAATAGTTGAACAAATTAGAATACATTTAATTACTAGAAGTAAAATGAGTACCTACATGTTAAAATGATAAAAAATATTTAAAAAATGGTTTAACTAATGTTTCATTTGTAAATATTTCTAGTTTAATGTACCTATATAGCTGTAATGAGTAAATATATGAATATTATTGGCAGACGCTGAATATAGTTACTAAAATAATTTCTACTACTTAACTTTGTTCAATTTTCTACGTTATTATATTAATATGATCATATTTTGTTAAGGTTTTAAATAAGTACAGTAAATAATAAATAATGTTTATTTGTAATAATTTACCTATACACTACTTATGAAATTATAATTTAGGTACATATAAAAATTTGTACTATTAAATAAATGATTTCTAATATATATTTATCCATTTTTTGTTATCTATTTATTTTATTCCTCGCCTTCCTGCTCCCCTTGTTAAATAAATCTTTAGACATACAATTTTATATTTATTAAATTTAATATATAAACTCAATTCCTTGTATGAAAAAGGTGACGTCATATGTGGACGATGTTATCATAGATACGATGAAATATAGCTATCTTTTTTTAATAATATTATTCGTACCTATGCGAATGACACAACGTATGTCTTAATAAGTTAAGACACACGTTTCGTGTTTTTTCACGTTCTATCACATTTATTATTTTAATGAAAACGTATGACAGTTCTTACTAATACGAAAATTTATATTTACTTTGTTCACATTTGTTTATAAGATAAAAATAGAGACCTATGATAAACATTTTGTAATTTTCTCACCTGTCATTTCCAAGTTTGTGACATTTTTTATACATAAATACAGACTGAGAAATAAGTAATGGCTACAAAAATTTTGGGTAATCAAATGCAGAAATGTGTTTATCATGTTCATGATTATTTTGCGCTGGAGTTAGAAAATCGAGGATCTTTAATTAATTTAACTGTAGTACAAGAGGTACTGCGCATTGTATTTTGTATTTTCAAATAATATTTATTTATATATATATATATATATATATATATAATAATAATCATACATATAAAAATATATATGCCTTTGAATTTTTTTTTTACAAAATTACATATTATAATAAGGTAGGTAATATTTTCGTGCGTTAAGATAAATTTATATTTGATTTTTATTTAATAGATGCAGAATTTGGTTTCATTATAAACTAATTGAATTTTATAAAGTAATAAATATTTTAATTTGACATTTAAATTTTAAGTTATGTTTTAAAAATGTCAATCCACCAATGTAAACGTTTTAAGTACAAAATCTTGAATCACATGGATACCGAATGTGACGTCATCGTTTTCATAAAGGGAATGGAGTTTACCTAAGTATTGTAAAATTTCTAACTTCATTAATTTACCCAAATATGTAATAATTATTTACGATATAAGTGGGATATGAGCATCATTAAGGGGCTAATGTAGCTAGGTTGCGCACAGCATAAACATGCTTTTGAATGGGAGATGAAATATGGGCTAAATATGGTCGGAATAATTTAATTTTTTTATTAAATTGAAGACAAAGATTGAATCTATGTCATTTGAGTGTTGAAATTTTTGATTTAGTTTTAATTTTGTTTTTACAATGTTATAAACTTGTGTAACTTCAGATCAGTGTTACTCAATAAATGAATAAAAATTGCAAATTTCAACACTGAAATAACATAGATTGTACTTTTATCTTTAAAATAAACCTTTGTTTATGAAAATATATTTATATTTAGTACCAATTTTAACCCCCCAACGAAGCACTGTTTACATGAAAACTCGACTCTAGTAGACGGCGTGAGCTACCGCTACTAGTGGTATAAACTGAAACTAATATTAGGCTCCGCCCCTTGGACTTGTGTCTGTGTAGGATACATTTCACAGAAATTTCTGTTACACGCATTTCTTACGATTTATTTTATTTCTTTATATTGCAATGGGTAACCGGAAAGGGTATAAAGCATGGTAAAATTTACATGCTGCTAGAAGAAAGAGTACTAATCTACGGGAATATAACAGGTATTCTTAATGATTATATTATTAAAATATGAATTTACAGTACTGAACTTATTTAGAATCTCAATTGGAACAGTACATTTTATATTTATTATAGAATTTTCTTGAATATTATGATTTGATATTGCACAAAGGCATACCAATATTGTCTTATTTATATAAATATAACCAACAATACTAAACATTGTATTTGTTGATTTCAGAAAAAAAAATGCTGAATCGAATAAGTAAATAAAAAAATATATATATTTCCATATAAAATAAGTAAGTTCCATGAACTATTTTTAGAACTACTGATCTAAAGAAATTCTTGTTTCGCTCATTAAAGTAATGTTATAAAAAAAAAAATGTAGGAGTAACAAAGTCTGTCAAGACTTTGTTACTCCTACTCTTCTCGAGATAGCAATGGTACGCCACTTAAAATGAACACCTGTATATCTTATGGAATGAATAATAAATTAAATCTTTAGTAAAAAATTTAAAAATAATAACACGAAATTAATTGTTTTTCACCATCCTGCTAAAAAGAAAAATTTTCTTACTTGAATTGAGAAAAAAAGTCGTACATTTTGTCCCATGGAAAGAAAAAATTACTTTCTACCCTAGAGAACCATATTAGTAGCAACTGGAAAACAACGATATTATGATTTGATATGCATAGCAATATCGTCTTATTTATATAAATATAATCAACAATGACAACACATTGTTTAAAGATTGATTTATTACGCCAAGAAATGTAGTTCCAATAAATCTTATTTAAATCAATTTATTTCAGAAAATTTAAAATAAATAAATAAATAAATATATCATCACGCCTTCTATCCATTACTGGATGTGGCACTCTGCCAAAGCAGATCTCCGTAAGTGATATATTTTGCGCGTTAAGTGCGGTTACCGGCCGTCAAATCACGGCCCCCAAAGATGTAAGTGGTGGGGGAGCCACAAGAATAGTTTTAAAATGGTGAAAATTGTTTGTCGCCTATGGGAATCGAACCAGGGTTCTCAGGATCCACAGGTCGACTTGATACCATTGAGCTAGCTACCACATAAATAAAAAATAATAAAAAATTAACTTCGAAAATTAATACAGAATGTTCAATTTAGTTGTGTCATCATTGCTATCTCGAGAACTATAAGAGCTACAAGGTTGGTTAAATTAACAAAGAAATACCATTTTCTAAGTGTATTACAAAACTATTAACAAATATTTTTTCGACCAATGGTTCTCAAAATACGGGCTGCAACTTTCTTATTTTAAATGGGAGCCTTATTTTTCTTATTCGATTTAGATTTTTTTCTGAATACAACGTCTACAAAGTGCAGTACCCTCACATTACAAAATTTGTAACAAAAATGCATATTAAATTGATATTAATTTAATTAAAATCACATAGAATCAGCGTGCTATGACAGAAACAAATGAACAAATTATAATATTTTTGTATGTTTGATTCATTATTATACGACAATACAATTATTTTGTGAAAAATTAAATAAATAAATTTTATTAGTCATTTGGCACAGATTTTTATGCGATTTTAACTAAATGAATGTCAATTTTGGTCTGAAATTTTGTAATGTGAGGGTGCTGAACTTTATAGCCATCGAATTCAGAAAAAAAATACTGAATCGAATATGCAAATAAGAAAAATAGGTTCCCATTTAAAATAAGAAAGTTTCATCCGGAATTTTGAGAACCACAGGTAAAAAAAAAAATTGTTAATAATTTTGTAATAGACTAATAAAATGGTATTTCTTTGTTATTTTAACCAACCTTGTCGCTCTTATAGTTTTCGAGATAACCATAGAGCTACAACTAAATTGAATACTCTGTATATATACTTCAGGAAATATTGAAGATTATAAACGTTGTTTAATTTCATTATTCTACCATTGCTATTTCGAGAGCTATGAGTTTGGCTAAATTAGACAAAAATTTCTATTTTACAAGACTATTACAATGAGCCTACATTTTTTTTGCGAAAGCGACGACATGTCTGAGATTGCCCTCCAAAGGGGCAAAATAATTTTCATTTAATTTAAATTGTAGCTGTTATAGTTTCCGAAATCCCAATGATGGCAATCGAAAATGGGACAGCCTGTATATCATAAGGAAAATTACCACTTGTCCCTATTTTATCAATCATCTTGTATTATTAAATTTGTTATTTATAATTAAAATCAAATATTTTCAAAATATAGGTGGAAAAAATGTAATCTTCCCTTGTTAACCAATAAGAAACCACAAAGGTGATCAAACCTACAAGTAATGATTCAACTTGTATGTAAGTTATATAATATTTATTTATTTTATGTTAAATATCGTGATGAAAATTTTATTCAGCAACCTGAATGTAACAACTCATATGTTGTTTAAATAAAAGTATAATAATTTTTATTAACATGTTTCTTAATTTCTCAAAAAAATTTAATGTCAAAATTTGAATGTAGAACTCTAGATAGAACTATAATAAACTTAAATTATATAGATAATTCAATACTACTATAAATATAATATTGTGAAAATAAACCTTTTTGTTTTTATCAAATTATTTTATTAATTATATATCATGGGTTTCTTATATAAGAAAGTTTCCTCAACTATTATTTGTGCGCGTGATTGTCACATCGTGTATCTAGTGAATTTCAATTTCTTACATCTTATGATTCACCAAGGGGCGTAGCCCAACGACTAGAATTGAACCAGCCTCCTTGTTACTCGCCACCACACACCGCTGGGAACGATTGACTTTTCAGTTGGGTACATTACGCTCTTAAGATTCGAGTGTGAAATTTGCGAGGTGACGGCCGAGTTGTGTAATCACACAATAGCTATTTACATAACAAGTGCGCGAATGATTCAAATACCGTATTCATGCACGAGGTTTGTACAATATTTTATGTAACGAGCAAAAATTATATAAACGACAATAAGAGAATTTATTAAATTTGAAGCGTGAATTGATATTGACAGTTTAATGTGTCATGAATTGATATTTGTTATTTGAAAATAAATTGTTTATTTTTTCTCGTAAAGCTTGTTAAAATATGTCTGATTGATGGCGTTATAAGCTAATAATTATATCACTTACCGAGATTTACTTCGTATGTGCCACACTCAGTAATGGGTACAAGGCGTGATGATATATTTATTTTTATTTTATTATAAGCTAATGTCTCTATTTCTTTTAAAAATTCCTTCAAATATATGTATATAAGTAGAATTAGCGTTTTAATACTCAAAATTTTGAACCAAAAAAATGTGTTTTTTCAATTACTTTGAAACACTAGTGCGCAAAAACAAACTTTATTTCAGTTTCCAAGGTAATGTAAATCTTATTTTGAATGATACAAAAAGTATGTTATTTATTATAAAATATAAATAAATAAATATATCATCACGCCTTCTACCTATTACTGAGTGTGGCACTATGCCAAAGCAGATTTCGGTAAGTGATATATTTTGCGCGTGAAGTGCGGTTACCAATGGTCAAATCGCGGCCCCCAAAGATGTTAGTGGTGAGGAAGCCACAGGGGTAATTTTAAAATTGTGAAAATTGTTTGTCGCCTTTTGGAATCGAACCAGGGTTGATACCACTGAGCTAGCTACCCCATATTATTATTTATTAAGTACTTGCAAAAAGTGATTATTTATCCCAAAGCATTTTACCCCATGCTGCTGATGGCAATGTACTATAAAATAGTTGCTACAAAACCAATTAAATACGCAACCTAAGAGGATGTACAAAATAAATATTTTTCACGTTTGAAATTTTATTAGTACGATATAGTTAGTTACATAAAACTCAATTGTAAAAATAAACAGTGTATGCAACTCGTATTAAAACACGGATGTTCCACTCTGCAATAAAATGGCCCTTTTAATACTATTTTTTAACTATACCCTGCAGCGTTAGCCGCAAGGACGTTGAAAGGAGGGGATACGGCATTAAAGTCAAGACTGTGAGGCTCGGCAGATTGACAGAGACAGAAGTATTATTTCCTGTACCGTGCTTAGCCCCTGCTATTGCGCATGTGTCATAAAGAGATTTGAAATTTAAACAGGACAGAACAGAATCATTTTCCCTAAAAGATTATAAATTTTTACAAGGAAACTGAAATTATCAACGTTTATTATTAGTGTTATCTATCGATTAAAATAAATATTTGTAATTGTAATTGTTGAACAATATTTACTATTAATAATAAATATAAAACCCGTTAATATGAAGAGGAAGTTTGAGAATAAATATCAAATTTATGTTTTTAAACAAATCAAAACTACAATTACTTCAACAAACATAAGTGTACAAACTAAACACTTAGTTACCATCTTATCTACAAGAAAATATGTCCAATTCCACACAGCGCAACGATTGAAACACAAATGAACACCTCGTGGTTATATTCACATACAAAAACGCCTCCTGACAACATCTAAACGCCACTTTTCTTACACAAAAATTCAAAATATTTGGAAGAAGAAGAGATTTGGCTAAGCACGGTGCAGAAAAACTATTGTTGTCTCTTTCCCTTGCCCAAGCCTCACTTCAAGCAATGCTACAGTATCGTAATGCCATATCCCCTCCTTTCAACGTCCTTGGTTAGCCGAAATAGGGAACAAAATATTTGCTGGCGATTGGTACAGATGGCGGCAGACTTACACAAGTGCAAATTTGTCTTTAATAGAACAATATCTAATCAAGATGAATTGTCAAATATGTAATGAAATATTGCTGTCAAAAGTATAATTTGACTTTTTAAATTTATGTGATTAATGAGGTAGTGGTATCAAGTCAGCTTGTGAATCCTGAGAACATCGGTTCGATTCCCACAGCCGACAAACAATTTTCACCACAATAAACTTACTCCTGTGGCTCCCCCTCCACTACCGTCTTTAGAAGTCGTGATCTGACGGCTGGTTCAAGCGCATAAATATATCACTTATCGAGATCTGCTACGGCAGTGTGCCACACTCAGTAGTGGATAAAGGGCGTGATGATATATGTATATTTATTTATTTTAATTGTGATTAATGTGAAATCATTGCAAGTGGCCAATGAACTATTGTTTATTTATTTGTGAATTATGGAAGACTAATTTAAATAAAAGTATTAGGCATATCTAATGGTTAATATTTACTACGCCTGGTAATAAATAATTCACAATACACTCGCTATGTTGGCCACTGTAAATCGGACTTGCTGCCATTGCAAAATTTCAGTGAACAGTGTATAACTATTAATATTTTTATTATTATTTAAAGAGAATAATATTTGTTTATAATATATATATTTTTTTGCACCAGTAAGTATTTGTAAATAAGTTACAACTATTGAAATTTGTTTTTTTTTTATAATTATTTTTAATAAGTTCATATAGTGTCCTTATTTGTGAAATTCGAAAGTAGGCAATCCTATATATATACAACAGGACTAAAGACAGTTAATCTCTTGGTATATACGAGAGCAGGGTGAAAAGTCCCTGAAAAATAAAACAGATGGCGTCACAATCGCAAATCTCTAGTGACATTTGTGATGTACCATCTTTAACTAGAACGCATTAAAATTTTCAGACTGATATGTCATTCAATTCTGTTTTGACACCCATCGAAAGCAAGCAACCTTGAAGATTTTTGAAAACATAAAAAAAAGTTAATTTCGCATCTTGATTAAACATTATTTCTTGCGTGGAAAAAACATTACGCAAACCAAAGCATCGCTTGTTAAACATTATGGGGACTCCTCACCATCGATTGGAACGATTCACAAGTGGTTTACTGATTTTCGTTGTGGTAGTATGACCACAAAGAACGCCGAACGTTCTGGTCGTCCAATTGAGGTTACAATGCCAGAAATCGTCGATAAAATCCATGGTATGATATTGGACGATCGGCGAGTTAAAGTGCACGAGCTGGCTGAGGCTATAAGCATCTCAACCGAACGGGTACGGAACATTTTGCATAAATTTTTGGATATGAGAAAGCTATCTGCCAGATGGGTGCCCGCATTTGCTCTCTGTTGACAATAAGCGCGACCGCAGTCGCAATGGCAGAATTGCATGAATTGCGCTACGAATTGGTTCGTCATCAACCATAATCTCCAGATTTGGCTCTAACGATGGGGTGTTCGCTGAGACAAACGCCTATTTTGAAGGATTGCCAAAATCGTATTATTTGGAAAGGATCGAAAAATTAGAAAAACGTTGGACGAAGTGTATCGAGCTACAAGGAGATTATGTTGAGAAATACAATATGTTTTGACCAAATAAATCATTTCTTGTTTCACTTTTAAGGGACTTTTCACCCTGCCCTCGTAATATACTATTACTCTACATTTGTATGAACAAAAATGAAACAATTTGCGACAACAGCACTCTGACATCACATCTGACCACTGTATCTCTACCGTCACTGTTTTAGCTTTTACTCAAATTTAGTCTTTAGTTACAACAACATTTTCTCAACCCTTTTCACTCCAGATTAATTTAAAGCTTAGCCTGACATATTACCGATACATTGTTAACTATTTTTCATTAATCAATGCCTAATTATTATAGAAACAAAATGACAGTTTCCTCAATCTTTATTAGTCTTCATGTGAATAAAACTGGAAACTATCAATGTTTCACAGCCGCAAATCCTTGGACAAAAACTTCTGTAATTGTAGATAATTTGTAAATGGATGTTACTGGAACTCTCGACTCTTGACAGCAAAAAAGTTTTAAAAACATTGGGAAGAATTAATTTCGTTTCTTGTGAAAAATAACAAAAAATTGGGACACTTTGGGAATAAAACAAATTTATTACAGAAAGAGAAACTTTAATATTTTTCCAGATTTGCAAACTTCGCTGTCCATTTCTTTTTACAGATTAGAAATTTTAACATGAAAAAGAAAAGCTCGTATTTAAACATTAAATAAACCAAAATGTTACATAAATCTCTGTTAATTATATTTTATATACGAGTAGAACGTATTTTTATTTTTTCTACGGTAATATTGAAGTCAACATATCAACATTCAAAATGAATGTGGAACATATCACTTTGCAGCACTCAATTCGAAAAGAAATCGTTCTTGATATAGTTTCCAAGACAACCATTGTGGAATAATATTTTTCTTTAAATTAATATGAAATATAACAGTAAACGACATCGATTTTAATTGGCTATGAAAAAAATTACCTGAATGATCTACCGTATTTTGAGAAACTATATATAACTGAATCAACGTTAAACGTTACGACCAATCTTCTTCGATACCTATAATTATGAGTTGTGGATAAAATTTTGTATTACACTTGTGTTTTATTAGTATGTTTTTTCGTGTTTAAACTTTGCTTGCGTGTTTTATATACCTAATAAAACACATGTATAATAAATAACTATTAATCACATAATGAAACACTACTGGTTGTTTAAAGTCATGGGACAATATTCAGATTAATAATAAAAATCAAAAGTTTCCCATATGCTTCCACTAAAATCAATTACCCCAGTATATATGTTATTTCATTTCATGTGTTTATATGTATACATGAAGTTTTTATTTATTAATTTTCATGTATTGTACAATTTTTTTAAAAAGCTCTAGCTGGGTAAGGGGGTTTTCCGGCCCCCGACTCCGATTCGCCTGAGCATTTATAAATAAATAAATAAATATATCATCACGCCTTCTACCCATTGCTGGGTGTGGCAGCTAAAGCAGATCTCGGTAAGTGATATATTTTTGCGCGTGAAGTGCGGTGACCAGTCGTCAAATCACGGCCCCCAAACATGTTAGTGGTGGAGGAGCCACAGGGATAGCTTTTTCAAATTATGAAAATTTGTCGCCTGTGGGAATCGAACCAGGGACCTCAGGATCCACAGGCCGACTTCATACCACTGTGCTAGCCATCCCTGAGCATTTATAATAGGGACAATAGGAAAAATGTGATAAAAAGTAAGATTACATAATAGGCTCGCCAGGTCGTAAATCTAGTCATAGAAGGTTGCAGTTACCAGGACTCGAAAGCTTATGAAATTGTCCACATTTGATGAGTAACCCTTTTTGATATTCCGTCTAGAAGTCTAAAAATTAGGTGATTATTGAAGAAAAAACACATATTTCGTACCCATCTTTTAAACAAAATATCGATTTTACTCAAGTCAGTGCTCCACTTATACACCGAAAACCACGTAGAAATCAAAATTTGAATGTATTTAATGCATTAATCATAAGTAAGTTCATACCAGACACGGTTAATTCCGGAAAACAATTATTTTATGAGAATTTTTAATTTAAACATGAAAAAAACAGTTTTTTCGTAATAACTATTTGAGGTTGGTATTTCGAGCTCATATTTGGTGGAAATTTTTCTTTTTCCAATACGAATACGTGGGCAAAATCTCAGGCGAATCGGAGTCGGGGGCCGGAAAATCCCCCTTACCCGGCTAGAGCCTTTGTTACTTTATGAGTATTTCTTTGTTATTTCCGAACAGACAATAATTTAGTAAGCTGTTGTTCATTAACAAAACTGCCTTAATTATTCTTTCGACTTTGATAAAAAAAGCTTTGTCGAGAACATATTTCCAAATTTCCTGCAGACTTGTCAACGAACAAAGTGACAGAGCATAAAATTATTTTTAGGATCCCCCTCAATCTCATTTAAATCTTGTATATGTTGTGCATACAAAATTTGAAAGTCGAGTTTTCGTCGGAAAACTTAATTTACTAGGCATATTTTTATACATAACATGCATAAATAACCAAGCATGCTAGGCGTTTGCTCTTGTAAACCTACATTTTCCAAGTATTAATCTCACGGTCCGCCAAAATGAAAAGAATTTTTCAGTGACAAAATCAACCCTGTAGTCGGCATTTTAATGTTTTCATTTGAACATTTCTGAATGTGAATATTTTTCATGTGTACAACGTGATAAATGACCTAGGTTTTTTTAGCGTAAAATCCTCCCAAAAAATTCTATTTAATTTTCCTATTAAAATTGATTTTAAAGTAACGATTTTCGAAGCAACAAAAATATTGTTAAATAGTATAATGCTGGGTTGCATAGAAGTTTTATCGGTTCATTAACAACTAACGGTTCAATAAGTTTTAGAAAATCACTACTGATATTGTTGCAAGATAAACATTTTTTTAACTAAAGAGCTCTTTATTTTTTTCTTGTAACCCAGCATAAGCCTGTCAAAATAATTTCTTTACATTATTACCTTCATTTGTTTTGACAGTTTTGACAGATAAAATGTCAAACATTTGTTTAATTTCTCTGGAGATAGTTTTGAGGTAATTTTCTTCATTTTCAGGTATAATTTGTGCCATTAAAAAGCAAGCAAAATTAATTTTGTTTATTGATTTAGATGCAGAATTGTATGCATACACATACGGCTCTGAAAAAAGCCACATTTACATTCAATAATTGAACAGAATTCATTTTCTTTGTCTTTAAAATTATATTTTTGTACAATACAACGTAAACAGGGCGACAAAAATAAAAAAATCTGGTGTGGTCACCACACGACTTTCTTATACACAGCATATTTAATATCAAAAACGCTGAACACTTATGACTTGCTCCTTGCGTTTGACAATTATTATTTGACATATAAATGTGAAACATGTTTTTGTTTTTTGTTTCTATTGCTACTATGATTATTCGAATATATTATTAAATATAAAAATTAGCTTTTCTCAAAATTAGGCGCATATACAGGAAAATTGCAAATAACATTTTATGTTCCAAATATTTTTGCTAACATCTTTTGTTTGAAACTTTTTCTCGTAACTAATTACATTTTTGAAATAAATGGAATTTATTGTTTTGTGTGTCGAGTAAACTTCCTCTTCCGGTTTTTCAATTTCATTCAAAATCAACTCAGCTCTTCGTATTTTCATGAAACTTATAATTACCAAGTTTCGTTAACTAATCTCGTTCATGAGATATTGCACACTCGGACACACATCCATCCATCCATCCATCCATCCACACACACACACACAGACATCATTAAGAAAATGATCAAAACGGATTTAGTGGACCTCAAAACACGTATTTCCGCGAAAATCTCGTCAACGATTTTTTTCATGATTCCAATACTTCCTTATACTGCGTATAAGAAAGTAAAAAATTGGTTGAAACCTGCAGCAAGCAACAAAAATTAAACTAATTTTCTTGATGATGTTGATTTGAAGAAATAAGTATGAGTATTGCTAAAAGAGTTGTTTTTCTTTTTCATCGAAGGTTGGTTAAGCGATTAATGACGCAATTTGACGAACTTCATTGGTAAGCAAAGTACATATTGGCTGGGTGCGCGACGACAACGACATCTGACGGCCACATTAAATCATGCTCTATAACCGTTGATTCATACAAGATTTTGTCTAATTTTTGATAAAAACAAGATTTAAAACAATGAAAATGTTTATAATTTCAGTTTTTAACAACTGAAAATATTACAAAATGTATTATTTAAGTTTATATATAAAAGTGATATTGTAAAAGCCGCACAAAATGCTGAAGAAATCTAAGAATTGTGTTTATTAAAATGATACATTTTTCTTATTTTTGTATTTCTTATTTCGCAACTGGTTAATAATTTTTTATAAGGGTAAAAGAGATGTAAATGATTACGAATGAATGACGAATAATAATAATAAATAATTGAGATGTTTGAATTTTTGCAGTACTCTTTCATTGTCTCATTGTTTCAAGGTTCTCAACCATAGCAGAAATAAATACCTCTCATATGGAAAGCAAAGTAAATGTATTAAATAATATTTATTACTTTGTGGATTAAACAGTATATTTTTTGAATGATTTAAAAAAAATAGATCTTGGGCAGTTACTTGACGAAGCCAACCTCAAGAAAACTTGAAAACAAAGTGTAAAATTTTTGCTTTGATGTTCATTTATCAATAATATGTCTCCTAAATTATCTCTAAAAATAATAATTTTTTCAAAATGTGTCCCAAATCGTCTCTAATACAGTCATTTTGCCAAAGCGTCTTCCAAATCGTCTCTAATGCCCGGTTTTTCAGTGCCGGTTTAAACTTAAGTTCAGCTGAACCTTAAACTTGAGCCTGAACTTTTTTCTGTTTATAACCTGTCAAATTGAACTGGTTTTGCTGAACCTTTACTGAATGTCAAAATAATTTTGTAGTGTTGTGTAATTTGGGATTTTGAGAAAATATCAACGATATCCTAGGTTACTGAAATTGTATTTATGTCAAAATAAGAAAAATTCAATCAAAATAGGTATCTGTCATCATCATTTTCTTTCTTGAAGGGAACTAAAAGGGCAGCGAATTTTTCTACTGATGAAATCGAACTGCTAATGGATTAAGTAAAAAGCATGGAATGTAAAAAATAATTTGGAAAGAAAAATGTTGAGAGGAAATTTTACAATATTAGCGACAAAGTTCATTAGTTTTAAGGAAGAGATACAAAAATTTCAAGAAAAGATCAAAAGTTAGATTCACAAATTGTACGAATAAAATCTATAATTAACAAAGACAATTTAACAAAAGATATTGAACATGGTATAAGGGCGCAATATTTACTAGAAGAAAGAAATTTGAAAAAAAGAGAACATTATATATCGTACATATGGATATGAAAAGATTGGAAACAGAAAATTTTGAATTAGAAATACAATTTAAAAAGCAGCAATTAAATGTAATTAATAACTAATATGTAGGCATTTGAAGTTCATAACTTAATTTATTTGATAATATTATTGTTAATTGTATTGTAAATAAAAATAAGAATTAAACATAGTATGAAAATAATATATAATAGAATTTCTTGTTCTGTTATTCGGGCCAACTCGCTATCGATGTTAATAGCAGGCACAGCTTCTTTTTCATTGTAAGCGATATTATGTAGTACAACTGCAGCTACAACGTATCTTCCAGTACTTAATTTTAGCCTAATACCAATTGCAAGTACAGAGAACCTACGTTTCCATACTCCGTACTGTCTCTCCACAGTATTTCTACTCGTAATATGGCGCTCGTTGTATAAATTTTCAGCAGAACTTTGAGGATTTAATAGCGGAGTTAGTAAAATATTTATTTTTTTATATCCATTATCGCCCGACAATAATTAATTTTAGATTTCGCCATGATCAAATAAAAATTTATAACATATTCATCATCTGAAGATTCCATTTTGATAAAATTATAAATTATTTGTGACAGGTAAACGTCAATAAATACAGTGAAACAGTCGTTTAATTTATTATAACAATGTAGGCGACGATTGAACTTGACTTAAACCAAGTAAAATGACGGTTTAGGTTCAAGACAAATTTGAACTGAGTTTAAGGTTTAAACTGCACTGAAAAACACTTTGAACCTTGAACTTGAACTTGAACCGATGTTTGAGTTTAAACCGGCACTGAAAAACCGGGCATAAGACAGTTAATTTCCAACAAAATGTCTATCAATTGACACTCACATAAACGTCAAACATTTGATTAATTTTGTTTAAATTCGATGTTTTCAGGCAATTTTCGTCATTTTCAAATCTAATTTGTGCCGTTATACAGCATGTAAAATTAACTTTGTTTGATGATTTAGATGAAGAATCTTATGCCCTAAAACTTTTATTTGAAGTATTTTTGCTTAAAATCTTTAGTGAAGCAGAAAATTACGAAATTATGATTTTACATGTTAAAATCCTATGTTCGACAGTCGCTGTCACAACGTGAGAATGATTTTATGCTTATTTTGTCCACCGGGATCGCTGCAGTCGATTCGGCTGTCCCCACCATGACTCTGCACCAAGCGAATAGATACCTTTTCAATAAAATGTAAACTCTAAATTATAAATTGACTCAAACAAACAAATGAATGGTAAATTCCCCATCACTCAAATTTAAATTTGAATAAATATAGTAAATATTTTTTGTAAAAGAAGGATAAGTCACAGTGTATATTCATCTCAAATTTTATTACATAAATGTACGTAAATGGAGTATACTTTGATAACTTTTTTGTTTAAATATTTATAGAGATACAATAACGGTTAATTGAAATAAAAACTTTTTCAACAGCTGTGAAATAATTGAATATCAAATATATATATATATATATATATATATATATATATATATATATATATATATATATATATATATATATATATGGGATGGCTAGCTCAGTGGTATGAAATCGGCCTGTGGATCCTGAGGTCCCTGGTTCGATTCCCACAGGCGACAAATTTTCATAATTTGAAAAAGCTATCCCTGTGGCTCCTCCACCACTAACATGTTTGGGGGCCGTGATTTGACGACTGGTAATCGCACTACACGCGCAAAATATATCACTTACCGAGATCTGCTTCAGCAGAGTGCCACACCCAGTAATGGGTAGAAGGCGTGATGATATATTTATTTTATATTTATTATATATACGAGGGCAGGGTGAAAAGTCCCTGATAAATGAAACAAGAAATGATTTATTTGGTCAAAACATATTTTATTTCTCTACATAATCTCCTTGTAGCTCGATACACTTCGTTCAATGTTTTTCTAATTTTTCGATCCCTTCCAAATAATACGATTTTGGCAATCCGTCAAAAGAGGCGTTTATCTCAGCGATGACCTCATCGTTGGAGCCAAATCTCTTTCCGCCGAGCCATTTCTTCAAGTTTGGAAATAGATAAAAATCGCAGGGAGGCAAATCTGGAGAATATGGTGGATGGCGAACCAATTCGTAGCGCAAATGTAATTTTGCCATTGCGACTTCGCCGGTACGTTGTCCAAATGTGGCACCCATCTGACAAATTGCTTTCTCATATCCAAAAATTTATGTAAAATGTTCCGTACCCGTTCGGTTGAGATGCTCATAGCTTCAGCAACTCGTGCACTTTAACTCGCCGATCGTCCAATATCATACCATGGATTTTATCGACGATTTCTGGCGTTCTAACTTCAATTGGACGACCAGAACGTTCGGCGTCCTTTGTGGTTGTACTACCACAACAAAAATCAGTAAACCACTTGTGAATCGTTCCAATCGATGGTGAGGAGTCCCCATAATGTTTAACAAGCGATGCTATTTTTTAAATATCTAATACTACAGGTATGCTAATATTACAGATTGAAAATTTTTAATCGCAAAATTTTATTTTTATTCTTCTTATTTTGCAATAAAATGGACAGAAATGCCAATTTCCAAACATTTTTAAAATCCTGTACATCATTACGTCTTTTACCAATTATTGGATGTGGCACTCTACAGTAGCAGGTCTTAGCAAATTATATATTTTTTAGCATGAAGCACGGTTACCAGCCATTAAATTATCCTTCCTCTCCCAAGAAGTAGAGGGAAAACTACAAGATTAATTAAAATATGATGAGTCAACGGCCATGGCTGCGCTCGTTGGTACTGATCTAAGCGATAACGCGAGTTAAGCAACGTTGCGCGCGGGTAGTATTTGGATGGGTGACCGTCCAGAGAAAACTCGCGTTGCTGTTGACAATAACATCTAAAACGCAGATCAGGGCGTAATGGCGGCATATGACCTGAGTAGTTGGTCCGCGAAAGAAACAGAAAAAAAAAAATATGATGAAAAATACGAAGTATAAATAATATTGTCTTTATTCCATGCTATTAATCAAAATCAAAACTAATTACATGACATTAGATTAATCAAGCGTACCAAATAATTAGAGAAGAATCCGTTATCATGAAATGAAACTCGCAAACTCTCTGATCTCAGACAGACAAAAGTTTGAAGTACAGGTAACAGGCCAACAGTTAATTAATGTCAGTATCTCCTTGACAGAAAATTCAATAGGATTGCGTACTGCGAAAATGAGTATGAAATGTGTTTATCCCTCTGCTGAAGACTAAAAATGACAGGAATGGAAAATGAAGAATCCTGATTACTTCAGAAGTGCTGTGAAGCCTTCTGGCTTTGTCGTTTATCGTTTGTTGTTGCTGAAAGTAATTGAAAATCGATAAGATTAAAATGATTAATTGATTTTAGAATAACAAGTGTTTGTGCTTTTCTTGATGTACAAGTAAACAATATAAAAAATCTTGTAAATAGTTTTAATTATAATAAATGATTCTAATTTGTTGTGATCTTATAAGAAACATCTTTAAAGTAAAAAAAATAATAATCCACAATGTTTAAAAACTATTTTCATATCAACAAAAGCAAGTTGGAATTAAATTTAAAATTGTTATTATTATATATTTTTAAGCTTTTGTTTCCTAACGTAATAATTGTACTAATTATAATTATAAAACTGAGTATAAATAATGTATAGTTTGAAATTAAAATTAATGGGCTACCAACCATTAAATCATCTATTAATACTAATTATTTCATTATTTGAAACTAAAAAATTAATAAATATAAATATATCATCACGTCTTTTACCCATTACTGGGTGAGGCACTCTGCCGAAGCAGATCTCGGTAAGTGATATATTTATGCTCGTGAAGTGCGGTTACCAGTCGTCAAATCACAGCTCCTAAAGATGTTAGTGGAGGGGGAGCCACAGGGGTAATTTTAAATTGGTGAAATTATTTTGTCGGCAGTGAGGATCGAACCAAGATTCTTAGGATCCACAGGCCGACTTGATACCACTGAGCCATTACCCCATAAATTCTTTTAAATATAAAAAAAAATATATCATCACGCCTTCTACCCATTACTGGGTGTGGCACTCTGCTAAAGCAGATCTCGGTAAGTGATATATTTTGCGCGTGAAGTGCGGTTACCAGTCGTCAAATCACGGCCCCCAAACATGTTAGTGGTGGAGGAGCCACAGGGATAGCTTTTTCAAATTATGAAAATTTGTCGCCTGTGGGAATCGAACCAGGGACCTCAGGATCCACAGGCCGACTTCATACCACTGAGCTAGCCATCTTTTAAATATAATTATTGAAATACATAATGATCTTCGAAAATTTTACTTTACATATCACATTCTCAGTTCACTTTTTACTATATTTTCCTCTTTATTATGGAAAAATATTTACTGCCCAATTTTAGCTAGAATTTAGCAAATCCTGAATTTTGATTTATCAAATTAAGCTAAACTATATTCCCAAACATGTTTATATAAACTTTAATATAACGTTCTTACCATTTAGTTTTCGGAAAAGGAATTGAATTAACTTTTATAAATCGGACTAGTATAAGATTAGCTAATCCAAAATTAGCTAATTGTATATTACATAACAAGCATCGAAAATGTAAGATAACGTGCGAGTATACAAATTGACAAACGAGGCGCGTAGCACCGAGTGATTTAAGTACACAAGCACAGTTATTACACTTCCGAGCGAGTTATGTACACAATTTTTCAGACGACCACAAAATATATCTAAAAAGAGTTTACAAGAGGAATGTTGTTACACTTTGACAGCTGATGCGTTTTTGAAGGTAATCGTTGACGTTTGACATTTGAGGTTAGGTGTGGTGATACCAACTGTACTAAGTATAATGTCAAAATATTAAAAAATGCTCAGTGGTATGAAGTCGGCCTGTGGATCCTGAGAACCCTGGTTCGATTCCCACATGCGACAAACAATTTTCATAATTTAAAAAGCTACCCCTGTGGCTCCTCCATCACTAACATCTTTGGAGGCCATGATTTGACGTCTGGTAACCGCACTTCACCCGCAAAAATATATCACTTACCGAGATCTGCTTCGGCAGAGTGCCACACCCAGTAATGGGTAGAAGGCGTGATGATATATTTATATTTATATTTAAATAATGCTAAAATATTAGTAAATAAGTAATTATCAATTTAAAATAATAATATTTATCTGTGTAAAAATCTGCCAAAACTTCGATTTGAATAATAATACAATTTCTTTTCATTTATTTTATTATTTTCTTTCATCGTAACACCATCTATTGTCAATCAGTAGAACTTCACCTGATATGTTAGAAGTGTGCGTTATAATAACATATCAGTGTATGTTAGTTTCAACTTTCTGTAGTATTTATGATGTTGTTATGGTTACTTTCATAAGTGGTCGTCTGAAAACTTTTTTGTGAGAATCGAGCTGTTAATAAATGATTTTATTATATTTCAAAACAGTCTTTAATTGTGAAGGAACTAGCAGTAAATACAATTTTTACTATGTATTCTATGTTCTATTTTACTAAATTAAGTAATTATATTTTATAGCCTGCTACATATAATGTAAATGTGTGTTTAAAAAAAGTTGATATAATTACTTAAATGAAATGCTAAAATGTATCTAACAATTCTACCATCATTATCCTTCCCATTATCTTCTAATTGCCATCTTTGTACTTTTAGATAGCTTCTAAAAAATTACAAAAATTTTTAACATCTTTTACACAATCTCTTTGAACAACCATTAAATTATCCTTCTTAATCCTCCGTCTTTCATTTTCAATTAGAGATATGAATATTTATTTCCACCTTCATTTGCAGGTTACGCTCCATTTTGCCCGGTTAACAAATAAACGGACCCGACCTAATTCCATTTAGTTTCGGGTGAGTTATGTTTCACGATCAAGCTGCCACGAAATCTGAATGACAAATGACAAATGGTTTGTTGTCAGAATCATAGTTCTCGTAAAATATCTTATGTAGAGAAAAGCGGCAAAAATAAAACGATATTTTATGGAAAGTATAACACTTTGCGTGAGCTTGTGAACGATTTTTTTAAAGGATTGTAAGTAAAAAATGTGTGGTTGAAAACTTTCATTTATGTTTCAAACAAAAGATTTATAGATGAAATGAACTTTTGCCCTCTGTTCTTTTTATCTTCTAGATTAATTAACTTTAAACAAACGGACCGAAGTCCTTGTCCAGGCATATGATTTTTTAAAATCACTTTTTCTACGATCAGTTTATAAAAGTAGGCTTTTCAAATGTCATCTGGTGACTGAAAATGAACAATTGCAAGCTAAGGCTTTTTGTAGACAGTTGCTAATGGTAACGGTTTGCAATAATATATTATAATACAAGTGTTGAAAGGGTATCATTGAAAAGTGAGTGTTCCATTCAAACAAGTTTTCAATACATGTATTACATAATATTTTTTCTACTTCCATGCGTGAAGTAGTAGCTTCACACATCGATCGCAGTACCTAAGGCAGGGATGGGCAACCTTTTTATATGTATTCTATACATTTATAACTTCAGAATTGGCGCCAGCTGCACACAGGGAGAAATGGGGGAAAACATACCTGTGAATATATATATATATATATATATATATATATATATATATATATATATATATATCGCAAATCTCATGTGACATATATATATATATATATATATATATATATATATATATATATATATATATATATATATATATATATCGCAAATCTCATGTGACATTTGTGTCATTTTTAACTAGAACGCATTAATATTTTAAGACTGATATGTCATTCAGTTTTGTTTTGACACCCATCGAAAGCAAGCAACTTTGAAGATTTTTTAAAACATGGAAAAAGTGAATTTCTCGTTTTGATTAAACATTATTTCTTGCGTGGAAAAAACATTACGCAAACCAAAGCATCACTTGTTAAACATTATGGGGACTCCTCACCATCAATTGGAACGATTCACAAGTGGTTTACTGATTTTCGTTGTGTTAGTATGACCACAAAAGACGCCGAACGTTCTGGTCGTTCAATTGAGGTTATTGGACAATCGGCGAGTTAAAGTGCACGAGACTGCTGAGGCTATGAGCATCTCAACCGAACGAGTACGGAACATTTTGCACAATTTTTTTTATATGAGAAAGCTATCTGCCAGATGGGTGCCGTATTTGCTCTTTGCACCGGCATACAGGTATATATATATATATATATATATATATATATATATATATATATATATATAATAAATATATCATCACGCCTTTTATCCATTACTGGGTGTTGCACTCTGCTGCAGCAGATCTCGGTAAGTGACATATTTTGCTCATGAAGTGCGGTTACCAGCCGTCATGTGATGAAAATTGTTTGTCGGTTGTGGGAATCGAACCAAGGTTCTCAGGAGTCACAGGCCGACTGGATACCACTGAGCCACAAACCCCATATTATATACATATATGTATATGACAATTGTTTGTCAGCTGTGGGAATCGAACCCGGGTTTTCAAATTCACAGACCAACTCGATACCATTGCAGCTAAACCTTGGGATTCGCGGGTTGCCCTTCCATTGCACCGCCCTTACTTAAATATGTGTTAAATAAGTGTTAATTACGTAAAAATATCGAATCGATTTATTAACAGCAATGTTTAATAGTAAAATTTGATATTATTTCTCGATTTCATATTATTTTAATTAAGTTACATATATGTAATATTTAATATGGGGTAATGGCACAGTGGTATCGTGTCGATCTGTGAGTCCTAAGAGCCCTGGTTCGATCCCCACAGCCGACAAACATTTTCACCAATTTAAAAAAATTATCCCTGTGGCTCCTCCACTACTAACATCTATGGGGGCCGTGAATGACGACTGGTAACCGCACTTCTCGCGCAAAAATATATCACTTACCGAGATCTGCTTCAGCAGAGTGCCACACACAGTAATGGGTAGAAGGCGTGATGATATATTTATTTATTTATTTAGATAATATATATACAGCCATGCAATTACTTATTAATGCTTTTCGATCCAGTTGAAGAATTTTTTGGTTTTGTCTGTAAATCCCCGGTATTTGTAGTTACAAACAGATTTTATATGTTTAACCTTCGTAAATACGTTGTCATTTCACAGAAATTAAATAAGTCAAATTAAATATAGATGTAATATTTAATTCTACTCAAATTTTGTTTCAAACTTTTTCTTCTAAAATGATTATGAAATCAATGATAGCTAAAAACAGTTTTTTTAATATTTGTCTTATAAATAAAAAGTGGAATGCTCAGCTCAAGTAAATATAAATTTTATATTCAGCTAACACGATCACAAACATCATTTTCAAGATTATATTAAATAAATCAAACTTCTTTCCTTTCTATTAATTATTTTTTCGTTGAAATATAGTTAGAAAAAAGGAAAAATATTGCTTTCTGTTACAAAATATTCTCCGTATTTCTAAAATAAATATAACTTCCCTTTCTTATGTTTCATTTCTACACGAAGAAAAACACGAAGAAGTGAACATTTATTTCAGGGATGTAAGCGTATTTTATATTTTCAAATTAAAAGTAATAAATGGCACCAATTAAGAGTGGAAACACACTTTGTCGTTTTTCACTAAGATTAGTTCTGTTTATCACCGTTAGGAGCGCAATTTTCTTTCTTTTAATTAGTAATTTTTATTTCCTTTTGTAATTGTATCGATTTAGATTGTCCGGATACAACTAAATTACTATTATTTTCTCCCATCGCGATTAGAAATGGCTTCAACGATAATAATTATAGTAATTTTCTATGTTTATTATTTGATAATATGATAAATATGTTTAGTTATTAACTGTTTAAATAATATCTAATTGATGGGCTAATAATCGTCATAATTGGTTTATATTTTATTGTTTTAGTGAATTTAATGCTTTATTTGTTTATTATGTATTCGTATTTGTGTCGCTAATACAATAATAATGTCAATATTATATTGAAATTATTATTGCATATTATGTAGCATACATACCGGGTGTATTACGAAATGCGGACCATAGGCGTTTAACATGGGAAAACAATTTTTCCGTGAGCATTGCTGCCCAAATTATGTTAGACAAAAATATTTAAAATGAAAGTTTTAGAGTTTAAAATTCTGTATCAAAATCAAACTATAGTATAAAACATAACAAGGATCGAAAGTGTAAGATAACGTGCGAGTGTACAAATTGAAAAACGAGGCGCGTAGCGCCGAGTGATTTATGTACACGAGCACAGTTATCACACTTTCGAGCAAGTTATGTACACTATTTTTCAGACGACCACAAAATATTCCTAAAAAAAGTTTACAAGAGCAATGTTGTTACATTTTGACAGCTGATGCGTTTTTGAAGGTAAGCGTTGACGTTTGACGTTTGAGGTTATGTGTAGTAATACCAAGTGTACTAACTGGTAATGTCAAAATATTAACTAATGCTAAAATATTAGTAAATAAGTAATAATTAATTTTTGAAAAATCTGCCAAAGCTTCCATTTAAATAATAATACAAATTCTTTTCATTTAATTTATTATTTTCTTTCATCGTAACGCCATCTGTTGTCAATCAGTGGAACTTCACCTAATATGTTAGAAGTGTGAGTTATAATAACATATCAGTATATTTTACTTTCATAAGTGGTCGTCTAAAAAATTTATTTTCTATGTTTTGTAACAGCAGAAAGTACATATGAAAATTTACAAAATTACAATTTAATAGTGTTAAAACAAAATAACAAACAACTGTGTGACTTATTTAAAAAATGTAAAAATGCACAGAATATTCTATTTAAAATAAGAAAGTAGATGCCGCTTCCGGTTAAACCGGAAGAGATCTATATATCTTTTATACATAAAAATAATGTCACATACGTTAAGTTTATGTATATAAATTTTCAATTAGATATTTTTATAAATAAAGATATTAATAAGGGTGCCTCGCTTTCTGTGGACACCTGATATATTCACGAGGTTATTATTATATGAAATGAATAATTAATTAGTAGTAATAATTAACTATTTAAAAAACTAACGTGTCATTTTAAACAAGAATTATGTCATAGAATAGAATTTATTTCGATTTTCCAGGACTGCAGTTTACTTCAATATTTTTCATGTTTCTATAAATTTTCAATATCACGTTACTTTGCTATTGTGTTACGTAATATACTAAAAAAGGATAACCATTACAAAGTACATTTTCTTTTTTATTCCTAAGAGCACAAAACAAGAAAAAAATTAAGGACAGATCCTTAAGAAAACAAAAGACTGCTCATTCACTGTAAGATATTATTTTCACATAGCTTTTTCTAATAAATAAGTAATTTGATATTATCTGTATAAGACACCATTAGGAATATTTATTTAACTGTAAAAAGATGATAAACTGACTGGGATGCAAGAGTGTCACCAAATATTTCCATAATATTTCTTTTATTTATTTATTTAATAACACATTGGTCAACAGGCGGAAGGCTCAATAACAGATCAAAATAAAGGTAATGTAAAGAAATATAAATAATAAAGTACACCATTCGTATTACAATGAATGATTAACTACAATAAGAAAAAGACATAAAAAACAAAAGGAACCCCAAATTAATTGATAAACTGGTAAGAGACATTGGTTTTTAAAGTAGTATAAATTTCAACCAAAAATATCCACTTGAATTCGAATTAGATTGTAAAGTGTGCACATAGATTACATAGGCGATTTATCTAATAAATTGGATGACTCACTAGGTAGGTAAAAACAAATGTTATATCTAGTAGAAGTTACAAAAATCATCCACAATCAGAAAATCATACAGGTAATATATACCTAGTCCCTGATAAGAATGCAGTAGATGCCGCTACGATCAAAATATTTTATATTATGAATAAGATAAATCATGTTGACTGTTTTAAAAGGAATTGTGTATTGACAAATGCCACTTAGGTCAAATAAAAAATAAATAAAATAAAATAAATAGATCATCACGCCTTCTACCCATTACTGGGTGTGGCACTCTGCCGAAGCAGATCTCGGTAAGTGATATATTTTGCGCGTGAAGTGTGGTTATCAGTCGTCAAATCACGGCCCCCAAAGATGTTAGTGGTGGAGGAGCCACAAGGGTAGCTTTTGAAATTATGAAAATTGTTTGTCGCCTGTGGGAATCGAACCAGGGTTCTCAAGATCCACAGGTCAACTTCATACCACTGAGCTAGCCACCCCATATTATAATTATCCATAAATTAACAATTCACAAAAGCGCTACATACATTACAGAATTAAATATTGAATCGAATAAGCAAATTAAAAAAATATGTTCCTATTTAAAATAAGAAAGTTACATGCCGTTTTTTAAGAACCGATGGTCTAAAAAAAATCTTGTTTTGCTTATTTTGCTTGTTGTAACCTGATAGCTTGACTACAACAATAATTAATTTTAATATTTATTTTTAATTCGGAGAAAGAGGATAAGGGAGAAACCCACTAATAAAGATCGTGTTTCTTTAATATAGTTTTATTAACTACTATTACTAACTTTTTGTACACTATTTACACAGTTTTGACAGAGTCAACTTGTTTGAATCGAGGATGGCAGCAGACTTATTCGAGTCGCGGATGGTAACCGACTGACTTCTCTGTTTAGGTCTTAGCCTTAGCTGGGTGAGACAAATAACTATACTCATCATTTTTAGGGGGGCAAACATCATCAAAATGTCTTTAGACAATAACAATTCTAAGAACGCTGAAGGGATGCAAAAGGCATCAACAGGCTGTGACATCATTGTCGAAGACTAAATAAAAATTAATACTATCCACATACATTCTTATTATTAACTAGGGAGATTACAACAAAATAGTCTTATAAAATAGAAATTGTTTCCTAATTTATCCTAATAATGTAACACTTAAAATGTACATCCTATATATTTTATATAAATAGACCAAGAAAATATCTAGTTAGGAAAATTATGGAATCCGTATGCATCGATAAAAGAAGGAAGAGAGGGTTACCGATGAAAACATGGGAAGTAAGAAAAGCAGAAGTAGAACAAGAGAAAGAAATGAAAATGGCAAAAAACAAGAATAAATGAAAGAAATGGATAAAAACTTAACTTGAAAGAGAAGAAATTTGATCCCAAGAAGAAGAAATATATATTTTGAGTCTACTATAATTTGCCATTATCTTTTTTTTTCTTAATCGATTAATAATAAATTAAATAATAAACGTGTAAATATATCGTCACGTCTTTTGACCATTACTAGGCGTGGCCACAGGCGGACTTTGGCCTTGGCTAAAGAGGCAATAGCCTAAGGCCCAAAAATTTTAAGGCCCGGATTCAAAGTTTTAGTTTATGCTTGTTTTGACTATTTACTTTTATGATTTTATGTTATATTTTATTTCATTTATATTGGCAGCCCAGCAATTTGTCATTTCTGTTAGCGAGCGTCTTTCAAGTAATTATATTACATATACGAGGTGTGGCTATTAAATAACAAGACTGATGCTGTTTTAGCATTTTATTTTGATTCCATACCTATTTACTTGTTGTCACTTTCAATATACACCCCTCCTCTATCCCTACAATGCTCCATGCGAATCTTCCATTGTTCTAAACAGTACTGGAAATCTTCTTCTGTCAACTCCTTCAGAACGCGAGCCGATTTATCTTTCAACGCTCAAATCTGGTTGCTACTAAGGCAAATTTCACCTTAGGAAACAGATAGAAGTCGCACGGTGCAAGATCTGGCGAATAAGGTGGATGCTCCAACACTGGGATGCTGTACTTGGCTAGAAATCTGTTGACAGACATTGCGGAATGAGCCAGTGCATTGTTTTGATGGAGAAACCATGACTTGTTCTTCCACAATTCGGGTACTTTTTTCAATAAATTATAAGTTTCAGTAGCAGTTTTGTCAAGTTTCATGTGAAATTTCACGACAATTCGTTGCTCTAATGTTGCACTTAACATTTTTTCGGCGAAACAAAAAACAACTCTAATTAGAACGAATGTACGGTTATACGGATTTGTTTACAGAAGCTAGAGTTCTGCATTCGAAAGAGAAATCTTCACGCTAAAAAACTGACAGTCGCTGGTGTTTGACGCATGCGTACTTCGTCTGTAGCAGCGTCAGTCTCGTTATTTAATAGCCACACCTCGTAAGTGACAAAAGCAACGTATATGAAAAAATCGCGACACAAAAGTAGAGAGATTTTATTTAGCAAATTGCTCTAGTAGTTATCTTAAAAAGCCACCAAATTCGAGTGAATTGTTTTGATGGAGAAACCATGACTTGTTCTTCCACAATTCGGGTACTTTTTTCAATAAATTATAAGTTTCAGTAGCAGTTTTGTCAAGTTTCATGTGAAATTTCACGACAATTCGTTGCTCTAATGTTACACTTAACATTTTTTCGGCGAAACAAAAAAACAACTCTAATTAGAACGAATGCTACGACTATACGGATTTGTTTACAGAAGCGAGAAGTACTTCATTCGAAAGAGAAAGCTTCACTCTAAAAAGCTGACGGTCGCTGGTGTTTGGCGCATGCGTACTTCGTCTGTAGCAGCGTAAATCTCGTTATTTAATAGCCACACCTCGTAAATAATAGAAATATATAATTTTATTCCCGAAATAAATATTTTGCCTAGGGCCCGAAATATTTTAAATCCGCTTCTGGCCGTGGCACTCTGCCGTAGCAGATCTTAATAAGTGATATATTTTAGCACGTGAAGTGCAGTTATCAGCCGTCAAATCATGGCCCAAAAATATGAATGGAGTGGGTACCACAGGGGGTAATTTTAATGAGGAGAAAAATTTGTTAACTGCGGGAATCGAACTCAGGTTCTCAAATCCACAAGCCGACATGCTTTCACTGAACTATCTACAGCTACTTAATCCAGACCAAAGACAATATAAACATCGTAAAATTATGAATATCAACGCACAAAGACCAGATATAGCTTCATGAAAACGGAAGTTTATGTTTAAACAGATTATCTGAAATACCGGGTGAAGCAAGACGTGGATTAATCTATCACTCGAAGTAAAAGCACTCATCTTAGTCCAAAAATATTCAAAATCGATTCGCGGGAAGAGTTGAAAATTACTGCGTACACAAGAATATTAGTTTACTATTTAAAATAAAATATAAATATATCATCCGGCCTTCTACCCATTACTGGGTGTGGCACTCTGCCGAAGCAGATCTCGGTAAGTGATATATTTTGCGCGTGAAGTGCGGTTACTAGCCGTCAAATCACCGTCAGCTTTTTAGCATAAAGCTTTCTCTTTTGAATGCAGAACCTCTCGACTCTGTAAACAAATCCGTATAGCCGTAGCATTCGTTCTAATTAGAGTTGTTTTTTTGTTTCGCCGAAAAAATGTTAAGTTCAACATTAGAGCAACGAATTGTTGTGAAATTTCACATGAAACTTGGCAAAACTGCTACTGAAACTTATAATTTATTGAAAAAAGTACACGAATTGTGGAAGGACAAGTCATTATTTCTCCATCAAAACAATGCGCTGGCTCATTCCGCAATGTTTGTCAAGAGATTTCTAGCCAAGTACAGCATCCCAGTGTTGGATCATCCGCCTTATTCGCCTGATCTTGCACAGTGCGACTTTTATCTGTTTCCTAAGGTGAAATTTGCCTTAATAGCAACAAGATTTGAGCTTTGAAAGAGAAATCGGCACGCGTTTTGAAGGAGCTGACAGAAGAAGACTTCCAGCACTGTTTCGAACAATGGAAGATTCGCATGGAGCATTGTAGAGATAGAAGAGGGGTGTATATTGAAAGTGATAATAAGTAAATAGGTATGGAATCAAAATAAAATGTTAAAACAGCATCAGTCTCGTTATTTAATAACCACACCTCGTATTTAATTTGTCAGGATATACTGTAAATACTAAATTTGAATTTTGTCAGAAGAATTACTTTGAAGTACAGTGACAATATAAAATAAAATAAATATACCATCATGCCTTTCACTCATTACTGTGTGTAGCACTCTGCAGAAGCAGATCTCTGTAAGTGATATATTATGCGTGTGAAGTACGGTTACCAGTCGCCAAATCACGCCTCCCAAAGATATTAGTGGTGGAGGAACCACAGGGGTAATTTTAATGTGGTAAAAATGTTTGTCAGCTATGAGAATCGAACCAGGATTCTCCGTATCCACAGGCCGACTCGATACCCCATAAATAATAATTTTAAAGTTAAATTTTTGATACAAAAATTCGGGAGACGGCCGGACTCCAACCAGGGACCTTTTGCTTGCCGGGCAGACGTCTTAACCACTACACCACGGCACTCATGTCAACCGAATTCTTCTGTCAGTGTCTAAACACAGTATCGATCCCAAGACTCCTTAATACTGTGTTTAGACACTCTGACAGCAGAATTCGATTGACGACTTACCTCACACATGGGAGCCGTGGTATAGTGGTTAGCACGTCTACTCGGAAAGCAGAAGGTCCCAGGTTCAAGTCCGGGCGTCTTCCGAAATTTTCAGCCTTAAATTTAACTTTAAAAATATACTATACATGTAATTAAAAACTCTGAACCAAAGTGCCAACACGACAATTCTAAGATTATTTAAAATGATGTTTTTACAAAAAGAAATCAAATTGATAAGAGCTAACAAAGAGTTTTTTCTAAAACCGGCAAGAAAGTGCCTACTTTCCTCACCAATTTTAGTATGGAAAGTAGATTTTTACAAAAACAGTCATGTAAAGTACGTATCCAAGGCTACAACAAAAATAACAGTCTGGTAAAGATTTTACAAGACTGTTTTTTTTTTGTTGTAACCTTGGATACGTAGTCTGTTGTTAGTACAAATCATATTAAACAAATTTAATATTTTGAATTATTTATGATTAAATATTGATCAAATTAAACGGTTTCAGAAAAAATAGTATACTTAATACGTCAGGAAAGTGTTTTTACTTGACTCAGCGTATTAAAATACTCGGCCTGTGGCCTTGTATTTCAAACAACCGCTTCGTCAAGTAAAATATCACTTTCCTGACTTGTTACGAGTATGTAATATACTATTACCTAATTTTGATAAAAATAAAAAGCACACGTATTTACAAATATTTTAATACGTATTTGCTATTTTGTATATTTCTGACTGTTTATATTATGGATAATAACATGCTATAATCATCACCCAAGAATCAGCGCCTTAGAAATGAAATCAGAGTATATACTAACAACAGTTTATTGAATTTTTGTAGGAAACATAAATCATAAAATATTTATCCTAGTTTCAAGGAAATGAAACCGCATACATCTACAAGAAAATCTAATCAGGAAAGTAGTTTTCCTTCCTGATTTCAGGTAAGAATTTCAGAGAGGTACAGTGCAACTAATTTCATTTAAAACCGTATTAAAAAAAAATCCTATCTTCAATTTGCAAAAATGGGTTTTAAATTATAGGGTAGGTGGTTCAATGGTATCGAGTCAGACTGTGAATTTGAGAACCCTGGTTTGATTCCCACAGCCGATAAACAATTTTCACCACATTACAATTATTATCCTTGTAGCTCATTCTCCACTAACATCTTTGGGAGCCGTGACTTTACGGCTGGTAATCACACTTCATGCACATAAATATATCTCTTACCGAGATCTCCTTGGGTAGAGTGCCACACCCAGTAATGAGAAAAAGACGTGACGATATATTTATTTATTTATTTTTAAGTACACACAGTTTAAATTAAAAATCTAGTCTATAAATCTGACTGTCTATAAATAAATTGTCTTCAAATGACAGAATAAATAAATATTATTAATTTAGCAAATTATCTATATTGATTCCTTCACTTCCTTTTGATTCTATGAGAAATTAGGGCAATTTGGGAAATGATCCTCAGTTCAATTAATTTTTATACCCCTGCTGCAGGATATAAAGTGTGATATATTTATTTGATTTTATATTGAGTTTTAAATTGAAAGCATATCACAATTAATTATTTTCCAATCATTTCATTTTGATAGCTGTTGTGAATTTTGTTTGGCATTTTAAGTGCATATAAAATTCATAAACTGATATGAAGCTGTCAAAACTTATTAATTCAACAATTAAATCAGCTTAAAATCTATGAAAATCTGCTTCCAAATATGTCAGTTATTTTCATTAATAATAACTGAACAACAGAGTTTAATTTTCAATCGCTTAGGTACTTTGGATATAAATTTTTAACGAGGCTCAATATTCATTCATTTTGACAAAATATTTTAGATAAACAAAATTAGTATATGGCCAAATTTAGCCAAGTAATAAAGCAAATATATTAATAGCTACTTAAAAACTTTTAATTACGCTAGTTAAATGAGTTATATGTTTGCATTTTGATAATCGCAAAATAAATTTAATAATTTTCAGACATGTTTAAAAAATGACAAAAAGACGACAATTATTTAAAGTTTGTGTTATATATTCAATAATCTATTTTACGCAACCTGTAATTTCATACTTGATAGTATCTATTCAATAAAAACAAGAAAAAAGACTTAGAATATAATAAAATAATACATGCTTTGCCTTTACTGCAAAATGGCGGCATACACTCACCACTTGCTTTACTTGTACGCGTAAGTTAGCTATTCAGGGTTTATGTAAAATACTGGTTGAGTATAAAATGAACTTTAAATATTATTTTCTACAAACGTCAAAAAAACACATTTTTACATTGCTATGGATACGAGAAATTTGTGTTTTTTTCATATGTGAAAAAATAATTAGTGACATTCTCACGCGTAACAAAAAAGAACACTCATTTCACGCACCTAATACAAAAATAGCTATTCATTTCCTAATAGTATTTTTTAAGTAAGTAGTTTACATTTTTGATACTTTTCCATATATTGATTATTGTTAGTCAGCCCATTAAATAGATATTATACTATTTCAGTGATATTTATTGTCAACTCAAAGTGCCGACAGCTGCGCTACGCAGTGCCGGATTTACCATTAGGCTGAAAAGGCTCCAGCCTAGAGCCCCGAGCTCGGGGGGGCTCGCACTGGAGTTAAACTAGTTTTGAACATTTTAGTAAATTTAAATTTTATTAATACGTCAATAAATTTAACAGAGAAACTATGAACGAAAAAACTAATCAATATTAATGGAGAATTAATCATTGTAATTATAATTATATACAGGTCATTGAAGATTTCGTTAAGCAAAAAGTGCGAAGAAAGATGTTTTAATTGCGTCGCAGATATTGTATTTATAATAAAACACATGTTATTTTAATCTTACTCTTATAGTTTTATTTTACTTTTTATTTTCACGGCAACAGAGAGGGGGCCATTCTATGTATTCAGCCTAGGGCCCCATGTCACGTAAATCCGGCACTGGCGCTACGAACAGTTTCATATATGAAGGCATGTTAGATTACGTTAAATTTGCTAGTTTTAACAGTTTAACTTAGCATAGTTAAACTTTTTGAATGTTTATAAATTACACCACACTACAGTAATGAAGTGAAAAGTGTATTATTGTATATTTACGACTGTATTTAATTTAATATATATCTTCGAAATTATGTTGAATATTGCCTCACGACTTTAAACAACCAATAGCGTTTCATTATTTGACCACGTTGTCATAGAAAAGAGTGAATTAATAACTGATAATTACACTAGTGTAATTACAGCGGTAATTTGCACTAGTGTAATTATCAGTAATAATATAACAAGAGAGTGAGAATAAATTGAAAATAATTTGACAGATTTTTCGAAAACTTGTAGCCAGGCAATAGTCACGAAAGCCCGTAGGGCTTGAGTGGCTATTGCCAAATGGCAACAAGTTTAAAAAAGATACTAGAGAATTATTTTCTAATTTATTGAACTCTCGAGTTATATTTAATTAGATTATTTTTTGACTTAGCTGTTGACGTTGATTCATCCAATTTAAAAGATTTTAAACTGGGTCCATATCGATTGATTACTTATTAATGTATTCTTGCAAGTTGTTTCCAAAATTTTTTGGTGTATTTCTGTATCTAAAATACAACTAAATCGATTTTTTTCACATATTTTACTTGGCGCGCCGACAGTTTTAAATAATTATTTGACAACTACCTATCATTTGTCACAAACAAAAAAGCATCTACAGAGATTATTCCCGGGAATAATCACAAGAGCTTAATTGTCAGTATAATAATGACAGGTTTGGTTAAAACGCAGACACGTGACATACAATGAAGCATTTAATTGGTTTTGAGAAACGTCAAAAAATAATCAAAATAATTTCTTCATATTTGGCGTATTCCATTTGCCATTTGGATCAGATCTAACTTACATTTACTCAACCAGATCACTTATTTATTTTGCTGGATTACTTCGCTGACTTTATTTCCAGTACTAGAATTACTTATTCTAATTTATTTTGCAGTAATACACTCCAATAAGTGCATTAGTTTGTGTAGTTCACTTCATTATTCATGCTGTCTAATTTATCTGAACTGATTTCAGTGAACCAAGTGGCAAATGGAATACAGCTATAATTACCTTCATTTATTTTGACAGTTTTGACAGATGAAATGACAAACATTTTAATTTTGTTTCAATTCCATGTTTATCGATAGTTTGGATGCAATTTTCGTCAGGAAAGTAATACTTTACTTGACGAATATAATAATATGCTGAATTAAGTAAAAACACTTTCCTCACGTATTATGTATACTATTTTTTCTGAACCGTTTAATGTAATCAATATTTAATCATAAATAATATCACATTGGTTAGAACGCAATGAAGCATTTCATTGTTTTTGAGAAACGTCAAAAAATAATCAGTAATATTCAATGCACTAATTACATTATTAAGTGATAATATTTATAATTAGCCCGTAATATATAGTTACTATCCGAGACATAACCTGATCATACTTTAATAATACTTGTAATTATTTTTTACCCTAATAAAATAACAACTTCCTATGTTTGGAACGATCAAATATAGACTTGACACCGGAATATAATATTATTTTCATAGAATTTACTCCTTCTTTGGGGATAATATTAAAACTTAAAATTCCCTCGTCCTCCATATTTGAATGGCATCCGTTAATACAATACGTTATGTTACTTTTCCTCCTTTTTACAACTTTCAGTACTTAAAACTGATATATAAATTACATGTAACCGCCACTTAAGATACCTTCATACAGTAGTTCAAATTTGTATCACAAGATATCATATCGCATCTCTAGGATCGTGAATTGAAGTTTAAAGTTTAATACTTGATCCCAATTTTATTTTATGGGTTATTAATGTTATAAAACATCTCAACAAGATGCAGAAATTACGAGCTAATGAAATAAACAATATGACTTACGCTTTCTCCTTTTCCTTCCTCTGTAGCTTCTTCTTCTTGAAGGCCTTCTTCACTCGAAGAAGCAGGAAGGCAGCCCTGTCGATGGTAAGGGCTGCATGAGCAGATTTCTTTTCTTCCATTGTCATAAACTTTAACACAATTGTTCAAACGTGAGTTCACTTCAGTTTCAGTTCCGGAAGTTCGATATTATCACGGTTTCTTATGATAACGCGCACCATTTTCAAAGTTTCAGAACTATTATTTGAATTTGGAAATATTTGAGACATTTATAGATTAACTAAAATTTTGATTTTGATATTTAAGAACTTTAACACTAAAATCGATTAATATAAATTTATTTTTTCAATTATTATTATTACTATTGGTAACACTTAATATTTTTTTAGTTATTTTTCTTTGAATTTTTACCTGAAAATAAAAATAAATATTAGTTTACCTGTATATAAATTTTTTTTACAGATATTAACATACAAAAAATTTAAAGCAGCACAAACATGACAATAGTATAGGAAAAATAGTAATGGACATAGGCTTCAGTTGTAAATCATTTATTGAAGAAATGTTGACAACGTTTCGGCTAAGGTTATAGCACTGCCCTCTATATGTAGAGGCCTGGAACAGCGTTTCTGTGACGTTACTGCGTGAGGCCCACAAACGCGTCTGTCTGCCATTAGCTCTCGTGTTAAAATACTGTTCGTAATATATAAACTAGCTTCTATCTCGTTAACTATCAAAGATATTGAAATTATGTACATGACATAAAATGTGCATCTTGTAAAGACGAATCAAATGGCTATTTTAATTTTCAAATTCTAGTCTGGCTTGCGGAGAAACATTACTGTTTCCTCTTTTGTACTTTGTAATATACATTTTTAAAAGTATATAACTCGTAGTAGAAAATTTTCACCAATCATATATATATATATATATATATATATATATATATATATATATATATATATATATATATATATATATATATATATAGTATCCATAAATTAGTACAAAATAAGGAAATAAAAACAAGCAGTATTCTATAATTAAATATTTGATACATTTTTTTTACACAGCACACAATCAGGTACAAAATAAAAAGTCACTCTTAAAATAAGAAAAAAGAAAAAATATAATATGTATATTTTAAAAAATTAACACAATCACTTATTTTGACTGAGACATTCTAACTTATGGTTTCTTTTGGTAGTATTTTCCAAATTATTATTTTTTATTTGTGTATAATTATTTAGTAAAATATTGCACATATTGCTTCATTACTGAAGTTATCATTACTTTTACCACATTTGCAAATAAAAATTTCTTTTGAAGTATATTTCCCTAATTTTTCTATACATATATCTTTCAAAAATTGCCTCTGATTTTTAACTGATAACAACATTTTTTTATAATCGCTATTGCTAATTATTATTTTAAATATTTGATATACATTTAAAACTATATTAACTAGAAAATCTTTAGGCCATTTAAGTTCACCTCTATCAATAATTTTTAAGTACTCATTTGTGGAGCTGCCACATTCTGTTATCATTTCACGATTGTATACAAGAAACTTCTGACAGTCCGTACATTTTGGCAATGAAGTGAACCGTCAAGGTAAAGCTTTATATAGTTTTTAAAATACATGTTAGAAAGTACAAAAGAAGAAACAAGTCATGTTTCTCCGTGAGCCAAACTAGATTTTGAAAATAAAAAATATCCAATTGATTCGTCTTTATGAGGAGCACATTTTATGTCATGTACTTAATTTCAATATCATTGATATTTAACGAGATAGAAGCTATTTTATACGTTAGGAACAGAATTTTAACAAGGTAGTATATGGAGGACAGACGCGTTCGTGGGCCACACGCTGTGACGTCACAGCCGCTTGCGCTTCGCTGTTCCAGGCCTCTACATATAGACGGCAATGGTTATAGCCATCTTCAGGTCAAGTGTGGTGATGAAAATAACAACAAACATAATTAAAAATTGATAAACGAAGTTCAGGGTAAGCTGGGAGCTCCTACAACTATTCAGGGTAAGCATCGTAATTTAGATTCATTTTTTTGCTATGTTTTAATTTCACTAGTTTTTTCATTTTTCACGTGCTTACCCTAAACTTCGATTTTCAACTTTTAATTATGTTTGTTATTATTTTCATCAACACATTTAACCTGAAGATGGCTATAGCCTTAGCCGAGACGTCAAAAAATCCAGTGGGTCGTGTTTCTTTTCAACCCTGGCTAGGTTAGATTTCATTATAAAACAATATAGCTTCAATTTTTAATAAAGAAGTGTTTTGCAGTTTAATGTAATTATTTTATAATAAAAGAAATAATAGCAATAATTTTTCATGAGCTGAGCAATGAGAGTGATAGATTTATATTTGATATTTTTACAACTACACAACCAACTTCACTAAAAATATCTCCAAATATTGTACAAAAGTGAATTTTGTAACACTGATTTTTTCAAAAACAGTTGTACAAAATTCAATTTATAAACACGTACATACATACATATAGTCACGCTATACCCCATCAAATGGGGTAGCGCGAACCCTAAAATAATTTATAAAATATTCATTCATTACCTTCATCAAATAATCAGTCCTCGTCAAACATTCTCATCCAAACACACCTCCCTCACTTGAACCACATTCATAGATCACTCCATATAAACTCATTTATTTATTATATTCGAAATCATTTATCGCAAAACAAACCTTCAGTCACATCTATCCAATCACTCCTTGTTACTTATTATTCATCTTCTTTCTTCGTCATACATAACATATGCATAAAACATCTCAAATTATCACGCTTACACCTAACAACGAATCTAATAACGAATCTAATAACGAATCTAATAACGAATCTAATAACGAATCTAACAACGAATCTAACATCGAATCTACAAAGATTAGAAAAGATGAAAGCAATAGCCTGCACTTGTAAACGCGATATAGGAAAAAAAAATTGTGTGTATTTCGTGGGCAAAATTCGTGTTTCTTGGCGCGTTCGAATGACATTCTTACGTGCAACAAAAAAAAACACTTATTTCACGCACTTAATACAAAAATAATTATTATATTGAGAACAAAATTTCAAATAAAAAAATTGGATTTGTTAGACGTATCAACAACGTTGCAGAAAGTGGTAGAGCTTTTTAATATATATTTATTAAAATAAATTCTTGACCGTACATCATATTTAATACAATATAAAATCATACCATAAATGATATCTTTATTGCTGAAATATGAAAGTTAAAGTTGAATAATTTAAAACGTTCGCACTGCCATATTGCAATGACGTAGTTGCATTAAGCCAATCACAGAGCTTTGCCTGAAACGTTTGTCGGTGCTCAAGAAGACGAAGAAGAAATAAGCATTCAGCATTCTACGATTCTACCAATGACGTATAATACTAGACGAATTATGCCGTATTCAAGTCAATGCAGTGTTGTGTAGCAGAGAGGAATGGAATAACTTTTGGGTCCGCCGGGTGCGCGGCAAGGAGCGAGTACACTTTGATGTTATGCAAGTTGCTCCTTGCCGCGCATCCGCCTCACCAACCAGTTATTCTATCCCTTTCTGACTCACAACAAACGCCGATGTTATCCGTCTAGTTATGTTTTGTCTGAGGATTCTACTGACAACGACAAGTTACGTGTTATTTATCTCTGTCTTATCTGTCTCTCTTTAAGCTAAGATGCAACTACGTCATATTAATTTGATTCGAAAGTTTAAATATTTTTATCATGCTTAATACAAGTTTTTTAAAAAAATAAAAAAATTGGGTATAATCATTTTATTACGTAGATTAATATATAAAAAATTCAAAAAAGTCTTGAAATGCCCATTATTAGTAACAGTATAAGCATTTTTTCTACATTTCATATTCTCAAAGTAATTATTTGTCTTTTCGGTATAGTTTCTAATACAACATTATAACTTCGTATTTAAGTTGAAAACTATGTAATACTTTGAGTGCAAATTTTCATGTAAATTTTCCATCTACATTTCTCATTACTGAACAAAGTTTAGCCTCTCGCTTTGAATTGTTTGAATTTTCGATAAAACTATTACGAGTACTAACTGCTGCATTGCATGTGTAATCGCTGTATTAGTGAATACGATGTTTTAACGATATCATCTTGGCTTGATGTTTAATAAACATAAAAGCTACTACTTTCAATTGCTTGCATTTGCTATTTGCCTTACATGATTGAAATTATGGTTGCTCTAAAATAATTTCAAAACTTATTTACATTTTAAATAAATAAAATCAAATAAATATATTATATTTAATCCATATCTGAGTGTGGCACTCTCTAAATTAATTATTTAAAATATAGGCACGTGATTATTTGAAGGCAGTTATACAGGGTATTTAAATTTTTAATAAATCGGTCAATTCTAGAGTAACCTTGATAAAATTTTGGCTGATGATAACGTATCCATTAGTTTTTTGTTTCACTAAGTTTTATCCGTATTGGTTACAGTACGCGAAATTTGCATAATTTAAACTGAAAGAAGTGTTTAAGCCCGCTTTTCATGGCTAAAACAAATGAATTTCGACCCGGTTGTGCATAAAATATTGTATGTACCACGGACCAGAAACGCCTGTTTTCACCCTTGATACATAAATGTTGTAATACATTTCAATATTGAATAAATATTATTTAATCATTCAAACAAAAATTTATTATTAACAACCAGTAGCACTAAAAGTGTGCAAATAATTTTGCGAATTTTTAAAAATTTTCATTCATTCATTTGAATTCTTTTTGAAGATTGTTTTAATTAATTAATCAACAAACGTTGTATTGGACTTATCTAGAATGCAATGCGCATAAAAAAGTGTGTTCTGTCGTTTAAAATATTATCATTGAGATTATTTTTTTCAGTAAATAAATAAATAAATATATCATCACGCCTTCTACCCATTACTGGGTGTTGCACTCTGCTGAAGCAGATCTCGGTAAGTGATATATTTTACGCGTGAAGTGCGGTTACCAGTCGTCAAATCACGGCCTCCAAACATGTTAGTGGTGGAGGAGCCACAGGGATAGCTTTTTCAAATTATGAAAATTTGTCGCCTGTGGGAATCGAACCAGGGACCTCAGGATTAACAGGCCGACTTCATACCACTGAGCTAGCCATCCCCTATATATATATCATATAGCACCTGCAATTTATTTTTCTCTGAAGTATATATTTTATATATTCAATCTCTTTACAAATTTATTCAGTTTCTACAACTTCGACTTTTGAAAGATTTTTTTTACAATGTTATTAATTATTTGTTTTCTTTTTTCTGGGTTCCTGGCGGACTAACTGCTAAGGTCATATGCCACCATTACGCCCTGATCCTGCGTTTTAGATCTTAGAGTCAACAGCAACGCGGGTTTCTCTCAGAGAAATAGAGTAGTGGGAAGAAGATTCTTGGACGAGTGCGCATCCAACTTTCAAGGAACACTATGGGCTCAGCCATTTTTACGGTTGTCATTCCAAAAGTGAAACATTAGGTACTGCATACTTTATTCTGTTCGTTGCAAAATGTCGTGTTCAGTGACAGGGTGTTTTAATAGTAGAAGGTTTAAACCGAAAGATATTCCTTTTTATACGTGTCTTATTCCATAATAAAATATATCTATAATATTAAGGTTATTAATTAAAATCACTTATAATTTTAAGTTTCTTATTTTATAAAATATATTAAAATATATTATTTTCGTTTGACACATTTATTTCATAATAACATTACGTTTCAATCTCCTAGAACCGTGTAATTTTAAACTGCCAACCAGTGCTTTAAGCGCTATCAAAAATTGATAAAATAAATGCACAACAAGAACGTTAAATTAAAACAATATTTATAATCAAAAACAAAGTATAATTATTTTTGCAAATAATAATTTTTATAAATAAAATAATGTTGATATTTTGTTATTATTACTTCATTATCTACAGCTTTCTTTTCTACAACCTCTAACTTCAGAGATACCACCTTTAAGTGAAATATTTTCCAACATTGACATGGTTATATTAAGTAAAATTTGTCGTATTATGTATTTATTAATAATATATTACGCAACAACTTTAGAAAAGTTATTTGTTATTTAGTTAAAATATTTTTCGCAACTCATGAGGCTTAACCGTGTTAAATTTTTAAATTTCCCGCATCAACCAACCTTAAAAATGACGGTCTTCATTGCGCATGTGCAAACGTTAGACGGAGATAAAAAAAGTTAGTGCTGCATACTCATCTTTGTTGCCGTATACTCACTCATCTTTGTTTATGATTTGACAAGTGACAGTTCGATTATTTTTGTTGGTTAGTATTTGTTTCTTCATTGAAAAGTAATTAATAATAGTAATTGTGACGGGTACTATATGCTGTGTACAGGGTTGTAATAATAATTTTTAAAAAACCAAGAAACATTTCATTTCACTCTTTTCCTCAAAATGTGAACAGAAGAAAAGAATCATATTAACATAATTTATAAATAACTGATGAATATACTTCATTTATTTTGATGCTACAATAAGTTTTCATTTTCACTATAAACATTTCACTTACTTTGTACTTAAATTCATTTTGAAATATCTCGTTTGCCGCCATTTGACGGCACTAAGTTATTAGTTCAGAAAATAAACACCTAGGGGTCGCGGACATTTTTAAAATGGTCTATTTCATAAGGTTCGCACAGCTTCAAGCGTCTTCTCCCACTACTCTATTTCTCTAGTTTCTCTGGACGGTCACCCATCGAAGTACTACCCGCGCGCAACGTTACTGAACTCTCGGTATCGCATAGATCAGTTCCAACGAGTGCAGCCATGGCCATTGACAATCAATTATATTATTGTATACTTTAAGCAGGGATCAGCTAGCGGCCACGTCTTACATTTATCAGTAATTAACAAACCTTGAAAACTTAGCAGGTCCATCCAATCCACTCCACGGCACTGTCACTCATATATAAACTTATCTTTTACACCTTGCACATTAATAGCACAGTAACATAAAATTTAACCCCTTGACGAACAAACAAAATGGAATTTGATACGGCCGAAGAATACTATTTAATCTGGCTCAACCAAACAGTTATATGCAAGCATAGCAACAGAACATTTTATTTCCCAGTTTACTACATAATATTTAATCAGATTGATATACAATGTTAATAAACAGTAATTAAGTAAATAAATAAATATATCATCACGCCTTCTACCCAATGCTGGGTGTGGCACTCTGCTAAAGCAGATCTCGGTAAGTGATATATTTTTGCGCGTGAAGTGCGGTTACCAGTCGTCAAATCACGGCCCCCAAACATGTTAGTGGTGGAGGAGCCACAGGGATAGCTTTTTCAAATTATGAAAATTTGTCGCCTGTGGGAATCGAACCAGGGACCTCAGGATCCACAGGCCGACTTCATACCACTGTGCTAGCCATCCCATCATTAAGTAACATTATAAAATATTAATTTAATAATAAAAAATAAATAAATAAATATATCATCACGCCTTCTACCCATTACTGAGTGTGGCACTCTGCTGAAGCAGATCTCGGTAAGTGATATATGTTACATGTTAGTGGTGGAGGAACCACAGGGATAGCTTTTTCAAATTATGAAAATTTGTCGCCTGTGGGAATCGAACCAAGGACCTCAGGATCCACAGGCCGACTTCATACCACTGAGCTAGCTAGTAAATGTAAATTAGATCTGATCCAAAATGGCAAATAAAATTCGTCTATAGTTTCCCAAAATATGGTAGATCAAGAAATTGTTGCTAAGTAACTAGTTGTTTACAGTGTTTTATAGAATATAAAACACTAGTGTTTTATGAGCCATATAATACATCTAAACTGTTAAATTAAAATGTAAAACAATGTTTTTAGAATATTGTAATTCGTGTTAAAATTGATTTTATTTTGTTCTTGGGATTGTTTCACTCCGCTTCGCCTTGATCCGCAAATATCACTTTTCACACTTATGTCATAAATAATTATTTTGATCTAAAAATATTTGAACGATTACTTTTACTGAGTGTCATAAATTTCGGATACAAATATTTAGTAGGACAATTTCTTATTTTACAATATTCAGTAATTGTAGTTGTAATCCATTTGATATATTTTGATACTTTTGTATTTACATCCGGTTTTCCTGCAGCACAAAATTTCATCCAAGAAACTAGGCCTACTAATACTCCATTTAAAGCAAGTGGTCCTCCAGAATCGCCATGACATAAGCCCTCATTTATTTTAACAAAAGTGCAAATATGTGTATCTTGTACAGGCCATTTTGCGTTTTTAAATGCTGTCTTGCATTTTTCCAGGCTAATCACAGGAGCTGCGAGCATCTGAAGTATGTCAGGCCGGACTATTTTAGGGTAAGATATGTACCCCCAACCAGACACAGTCAATATGGTCCCAACAGGGATGTTATTCGCAAGAATCCTAATTGGCTTCACATATTTGTTGAAGATTATTTTATTTTTTACTCCTATTATTCCGATGTCGTGTAATACATCTTTCATATTGAAGCCTGAGTGGCATATTGTATGCTCGATAGTGTATGTTTGGCCTTTACCAGATAACTTGGTTGATCCCACAAATATGGTTAATATGTCTTTTGGGAATCCAAAATTCTCTCTATAATAAAATTTAATCAATAGAAACTAATATTACTTCTGTAATTAAGTGTTACAATTGGTCATTGAAATATCTTTCTTATACTCGTATACTATATATATATATATATATATATATTAATTTACTTTATGTAAAAATTTTCATTAAAAAAATATAAATATATCATCACGCCTTCTACCCATTACTGGGTGTGGCACTCTGCTAAAGCAGATCTCGGTAAGGGATATATTTGGCGCGTGAAGTGCGGTTACCAGTCGTCAAATCACGGCCCCCAAACATGTTAGTGGTGGAGGAGCCACAGGGATAGCTTTTTCAAATTATGAAAATTTGTCGCCTGTGGGAATCGAACCAGGGACCTCTGGATCTACAGGCCGACTTCATACCACAGTGCTAGCCATCCCATAAAAAAAAAATAGTGATAAAATTTAAATTTTAAATTAATAAACATTTGAAATTAATTTATTTTGATATTTATTAGTTAAATTTGAGTTCACATTCATAATTATCTGGATTATGTTACTAAAATAAATACCATTAATTTTTAATGGTGAAATGTTTTGCTGTTTAATTAATTTTATTGTAAAAAAAAAATTTATATAATTTTACATAAACTATGCAATGACAGTTAAAGCAAAAGAATTATGTTTGACATTTTTTACATCCAAACAGTTTGACAACTTCACAGAAAAATATCCTCAAAAACATCTACACAAAGTCTAATTTTGTAGCACAGTTTTTGACAAAAACAATTGTACAAAATTCACTTTGTAGACGCAATATAGGAAAAAATATTTTTTAAGTTTGATACATAAAGTGTTAAAACGGACAGAAGTTTCGAATCATCCCACTTTTCACAACTAGTTAAGTAATTTTTTATAAACCAATTTACATTTTTAGCTTCAGACATTTTAGAGATATGAAAAATATCGAGGATGTGTCAATCCGTGTGAAAAATTCAAATTGACAACTGAAATAAGTGAACCTACTCGATTTTCAATATATTTCATAAAATAAATAATTTCACAAGTTTAAAGTTTAAGGAACCTTTTTTTAATCCAAATTAGAAAAAATCTTGTGAGATTTAAAAATTATGTTTCTACTGATTTTAGTTGCAAATTGCTGCTATTATTACATTAATAAATATTAAATATTCGAACTGGAAATTCAAATATAAAATGTTATTCAAAATAACGAATGATTAGAAAAGAAATATAAATCCTAAAGTAGCATCGCCAAAAAGCAGAACAGATGTGAATTCAGAGAGGCATGGTAAAATTATTCTTTAACTCCGCCTCTTCCCCCACGCAATCAGCACAATTCCCACCCCCATTATAATGCTTAGAGGGGCGATATTTCCCCAGACTTGTCTCTCAATGTCGGCGCCTGTGATTCTCACAATACAGAATTTCATGATTTATCTTTTTCCAAGACTTTTAATAATTCTGTCTATTATAACATGATTCGCTGACTGATGGGTTGTGTAAATAAAACTTTACTTACTGCGTAAAACAAATGCAGTGGGCAGCCGTAATAATAAATTTTTCTGTGATTACAGCACCTCCACAAAAATGACTGGTATCATTTCGTTTGATACTAACTTGATAAGGAAAATTCTTTATATCGGCAGGGTAGCCCCCTATTATATATTCATCACGAGAATAGCCTAAATATGAATCAAAGCGTATTAGAAAATAGTACTCCATTTTGTTGAGTTTTAGTCTACTAATAAAAATAATAAAATACATAAATGACATATGAAATAAAATAAAATAAACATATAATCACGCCTTCTACCCATTACTGGATGTGGCACTCTGTGACATATTTTTGCGCGTGAAGTGCAGTTACCAGCCGTCAAATCACGGCCCCTATGATGTTAGTGGAGAGGGAGCCACAGGGATAGTTTTAATTTGGTGAAAATTGTTTGTCGGCTGTGGGAATCGAACTCGGGTTCTCAAACTCCACAGGCCGACTCAGTTCTACTGGAGCCACCTACGCCAAATGAAATAATAATAATAATAATAATATATGGAGTAGGTGGCACAGTGGTATCGTGTCGGCCTGTGGATCCTGAGAACCCTAGTTCGATTCCCACTGCTGACAAACATTTTCACCACCTTAATACTACTCATGTGGCTTCCCCTTCACTAACATCTTTGGGGGCCGTGATTTTACGGCTGGTAACCGCACTTCACGCGCAAAAATATATCACTTACCGAGATCTGCTTCGGCAGAGTGCCACATCCAGTAATGGGTAGAAGACGTGATGATATATTTATTTATAATAATACATTTACATCGTTGAAATTGTTTGTAATTCAGAACGTAAGTAACATTAGCAAATTGCCATTGTTTCAAATAAAACGTAGTAAAGTCATTTGACTTACTTAAATCTACTATAGCAGAATGCCACACTCACAATTAGTGAAATGACGTCTTTTAATTTATAAATAAATTAATGAAAACAGTACAGTAGACCTATCGAAATAAAGTTACATACATACATACATACATACATATCTTAACGCTATATCCCAACAAATGGGGTTGCACGAACCCTAAAATCACTCATAAAACATTCACTCATCACACCCATCAAACAACCAGCCATCACCAAACATTTTCATCCAAACACACCACCCTCACTTCAACCACATTTATAGATCACTCCATATAAACTCATTCATTTATTACACTCGAAAACATTATCACACAACAAACCTTCAATCACATCATTCCTATTCTCTTACCATTCATTTTCCTTCCTCAACGTACATAATATATGCATAAAAAAATCTCAAATTACTCACATTTACTCCTAACAACGAATCTAATAACGAAACTAACAACGAATCTACAAGATTAGAAAAGATGAAAGCGATAGTCTACACTTGTATATGAAAGAAAAGACCACACAATGCAGTCACAGAAAATGAGACAAAAAGATAAGAAATGGAGGGAGCGTCGCCCTGCGCATGTGTTTGAAAGTGAATTTCACACAATTGCAGTTAAACACTCAACGTAATAACTGAAAATGAATTAAAAGATAAGAAAGGAAGGGAGTATCGCTCTACGCTTGTTTTGGAAGTGAATTCCACACAATTGCAGTTAAACACTCAATGTAAGATCAGAAAACGAATAAAAAAGATAAGAAACGAAGGGAGTGTCGTCCCTGAGCTTGTTTTTGAAAGTGAATTTCACACAATTACAGGTAAACACTCTAATAAATAAATAATAAAGTTATTGCAATAAATTTCAGAACTAAATCAAAATCATTATTTATATTGTTATTAAATATTTAAAAATATATTACCTGTTCCTAAAGAAATATACAATAAATACAAAAACAAAATAAAAGTTGCCATTGCTGTGTTTAAAAAAAATTATATTTTTTCGATTAAAAAACATTATTTAAAATAAGAATGTAATTTTTATTTTACAATTGAATACAAAAAATTTACATACTCATTTGATTTGCAATTAATATTAATTGAAAACCGAGCATGATCATTGTTTAAAAAATATAATTTATTTTTAATCACTAAACTTTATTAAAATATTTGAATACAGTTAATTAACATTTTTGTGAAATTCTGATAACATTTTTGCGAAATCTGATATCAATAAATAACAGTAAATATAATAGTTGTTTATTATACAAGTGTTTTATTAGGTATATAAAACACGCAAGAAAAGTTTAATCACAAGACTGACGGTCGAGTTTTTAATTTTTCTTAACAGTTTTGTATAGCAATAAAACGTGTAATACAAAACTTTATCCATAACTCATAATTATAGTTATAAGAAGATTGGTCGTAACGTTTAACATTGATTCAGTTATATATACGGCGTATTCCATTTGCCATTTGGATCAGATCTAACTTACATTTACTGAACCAGATCACTTATTTATTTCGTTGAATTACTTCGCTGACTTTATTTTCAATACTATAATTACTGATTCTAATTTACTTTGCAATAATTCACTTCAATAAGTGCATCAGTTTGCTTAATTTAGTTAATTTGTCAGGTTTTCAAATTTATCTGAAATGATTTAAGTGAACCAAGTGACAAATGGAATACAGCTGTAGTTTCTCAAAATACGGTAGATCATGAAGTGGTTGCTAAGTAACAAATTGTTTATAGTGTTTTATGGCTTATAAAACACTAGTGTTTTATAAGCCATATCATTCAACTGAAATCAGTGTAATTATGTCTTTATTATATATGAGTTGTGGATAAATAAATTAAAATATCATCACACCAATGCCTGGTTTCGTCAATAAAAGTTTAATAAATAAAAACGAATCAAAATTACGTGTCAAATGGAATAATTAACATTGCTGTCATACATTCGTTTTTCTTTTAATTATTCAAACCAAGTTTAAAATTTAACTTTTGTTGGTGAAACCGGTCATATATCTATCATTTTTAAAAGCAGTTACATTAACATATACGTGCTGTACTTGTACAAATTGTAAAATCTGTAGTTTTGAGATCATAGAAGTTGTACAGTTTTATTGGGTTGCTAATAGAAAGGTAAATAAAGTTTTATCAATTGCAAAAAGATATTTATTTATCCGCCGTTAAAGTGGCAAATTATTATTTTTTGTTTATGCCACTTTGTATTGATGTGAAATAATCAGTAAGAGTGAGAATAAATTTAAAGTAATTCAACAAATTTCAAATCTAAAATCCGCAGAGCTCGAGTGGACTATTGTAAAAGGGCAACAAGATTAAGAAAGACACTGAAGAATTATTTTCGGTAATAATATAACAAGAGAGTGAGAATAAATTGAAAATAATTTGACAGATCTTTCGAAAACTTGTTGCTAGGAAATAATCACGAAAGCCCGTAGAGCTTGAGTGGCTATTGCTAAATGGCAACAAGTTTGAGGAAAATACTGGAGAATTATTCTCTAATTTATCGAACTCTCGAGTTATATTTAATTAGATTATTTTTTGACTTAGCTGTTGAGGTCGATTCATCCAACTTTTTGAACTGGGTTCATATCGATAGATTTTTTATTAATGTATTCTTGGAAGTTATTTCCAAAATTTGTTGGTGTATTTCTGTATCCGAAATGGAACTAAATCGATTTTTTTCACGCGTTTTACTTGACACGTTGGCAGTTTTAAATATTTATTTGACAACTACCTATCATTTGCCACAAACAAAAAAACATCTATAGAGATTATTCCCGGGAATAATCACAAGAGCTTTATTCTCAGTATAATAATGACAGGATTGGTTAAAACTCAGACACGTGACATACAATGAAATATTTCATTGGTTTTGAGAAACGTCAAAAAATAATCTAATTTATCGAACTCCCGAGTAATATTTAAATAGATTTAACAAATTTTATTCAAATAAAGTATTTTTATTTAAACGTTAATTATTGAATATTATTATTTAAAAATTACCTATCTGACATTTATCAAACAAACAAAAGCTACAATGATTATTCTGTAGAATAATACAAGAGCTTTATTCTCACTATAATGATGACAGGATTGATTCAAATGGTCACATGTGACAATGAATAAAATATTTCATTGGTTTTAAAAATCGTCAAAAAATAATTTTAATAAATACTAATCAAGATTTTGTTTTTCTCAGGCAAAATATAACTTGCTTATAGCATGATTGGCATTTGTGAGGCAAGCATGCTGACGGTGGCCATTTGCAGGGCAGGCAAAAATAGCGCTATATTTAAATGTATCATAAGCATTCATATTTTAAAAACATATTTAAATTTACTGAAAATATTGAATACATATTTTAATAAAGAATAATAGGTTATGCGTTATACTGTTATCGACATGAGAGTATGCCAAGCTCAAAAATGTAAAATGATTGTAAGATTTGTATAAAGTAATACATAGACCGCTTTGCCGACCAATACTAACTGTAATAGACCAGTGGAATAAAGACAATTTCACAATGACGTGATTAAGTGAATTACTCTCCCTTACCCCTTTGGCATTCACTCTTGGCAATGACAGTATTTGAAAGTATAATAATAATATAAACAGTAGATAAAAAAATCTGTATAATAGATATTATTATCAAATTTATAGATTTTAATTTCTAACTATTCGTAAATACAAAAAAATTTTCGGAATTAAAAACTTTTGAAAATAGTAATCTAATTTTAACATATACTTAATCTATATTAATAGCTATTAACGTAACTAGTGCACGAAGACATACTTTGTACATAAGCGCAATTTTAAAGCATGAGCGAAGCGACTGCTTTAATTTGCGCGAATGGTTCAAATGACGGCTTCGTGCACGAGTTTTGTACAATGCTTTTTGTAACGAGCAAAAATTATATAATCGACAATGAGGGAATTTATAAAATTTGAAGCGTAAATTTATATTGACAGTTTAGTATGCTATGAATTGTTGTTAAAATATGTCTGATAGATGGCGTTATAAGTTAATGTATCTACTTCTTTTATAAATTCCTTAAAATGTGTGTATATAAGTACAATTAGCAATTAGTCAAAATTTAGAACCATAAAAATGGGTGTTTTTTCAATTACTTTGCGCACTAGTGCGAAAAATATTTCTGTACTGCATTCAAAATAATGTTTACATAACCTTGGAAACCGACGGAAAGTTTGGCTTGTGCACTAGTGCGCAAAGTAATTGAAAAGAACACCCATTTTATATGATTCTAAATTTTGACTATTAAAATGCTATTTGTACTTATTTATATACACACATTTTCAGGAATTTATAAACGAAGTAGAGGCATTAGCGTAGAACGCCATCAAATAGAAATATTTTAACAAACTTTACGAGAAAAAATGAACAATTTGTTTTCAAATAACAAATGTCAATTCATGGCATACTTAACTGTCAATATAAATTCACGCTTCAAATTTAATAAATTTCCTCATTATCCATCATATAATTTTTCTCGGGCACGAAGACGCCATTTGCACTGTTCGCGCAAATTAAAGCACTCGCCTCACTCGTGCTTTAAAATTGCGCTAATGTGCAAAGTATGTCTTCGCGCACTAGTCATGTAAGAAGCTATTATGTGGCCTCTCTTTAATTAATATATTTGTATCATTTAAGTTTTGAAATATAAAAAGTCTATAAATCTTTCTTTGATAAATAGTGTTATTTTTATTCAATTTTTAATGAAATAAGGTTTTTTGTTTTGAATGTTATACATTTTGTTTTTACTTTATTTAAGCCTAGAATAAAAACTTATTAAGTTTTGCTTTAGATATACAATAGATACATACCTAAAATTTCTTTATTTTACATTTTGTTTTACAAACTTCTGTTGTCCATGGTTGAAAATTTATTTTTTATTATATTATTAAAATATTTTAAAAATATATTTCAGAATATTAAAAATATATTCTAGGTATCATCGGTGGAAACAACCATATATGTCTCCACCTTCGGAATGGCAATTTGCGTTTTTTGGTATTCACAAACGTAGGATACAATTTTCCTTTAGGACAAACTCTTCTTTTACAATATTCAGTAATTGCAAATTTAATCCAACTGATATATTTAGAAACATTTGTATATACGTCCGGTTTTCCTACCGCGCAACTATCTATCCACGAAGCCACGCCTACCAACATTCCGTTAAAAGTAAGTGGTCCCCCAGAATCGCCGTGACAGATTCCCTTGTTAATTTTTAGAAAAGTGCAAATCTGTGTATCTTGTACAGGCCATTTTTCGTTCTTAAATGCTGCTTTGCATTTTTTCAGGCTTATCACAGGAACTTCAAGTACTTGAAGTATGTCTGGCAGGACTTTTTCAGGGTATGATATGTATCCCCAACCAGACAGAGTCAACATGGTTCCAACAGGGATGTTATTCGTAATAATACTGACTGGCTTGACATTGTTGTTGAAGATGATTTTATCTCTTACTCCTATTATTCCGATGTCGTGTAGCACATTTTTCATATTGAAGCCTGAGTGGCATATCGCATGCTCGATAGTGTATGTTTGGCCTTTACCAGATAACTTGATTGATCCCATATAAATGGATAATTCGTCTATTGAAAATCCGAAATTCTCGCTAAAATAAAATTTCATTAATTCAAGCTTGTATTGTTTCTGTGAATGAGGTATAGTGTTCATTTTAAGAGTATATTTAATTGTAATATGAGTACAGTTTGTGCAACGAACCGCAGGCGGGTTCTGCAAAGTACCAATATTACAATTGGTCATTATTGTTGAGAAAATGAGAGTTTGTCGAACTCATATCTCCCGCGCCTGCGTGCGCAACACGGAGAAAAAGACAGTTAAGCCCCATTCACAACACGAAATTAGTGGTTAGTGTTAGTAGTTATGGTTAGCGTTAGAAGTTTGACATATGTATTCCTCTAGTAGCGGTCACAACAACGAACTTAGCCCAGCGCAGGTCTACGCTAATCGTGGTTAGCGTAGAAGTTTGTAAACTTCAAACTTTTAGTTAGTGGTTAACGGCACAGCCAATCAAAAACGAGGAGTAAAGTGACAGTTGGTTTTCTCAGTTTGAATTTTATGTAACGAAAATGAATCGAAGCTAAAAAAAAGTTGTTACTTGCAACTTTAATTTTGCAAATGAAAAGAAATAAAAAAAAACAAATAGAAGATGGTGGGTTCGCTCAATCAACCAAAACCGAACAAATCAGGGAGACTGGGATAATTTGATCCAAGAAATGAGGTCATATGATGAAGACATGTTCTTTAATTATACCAGAATGACCATAGCTCAATTTGATTTGTTAGAATTTGTAGGACCAATTTTAAAGAAATAGATGAAAACCAGTTCTACCAAATCAGAACTACAGACAAAATATCAGAACTCAAACAAACAAAACTGTAACTATTTGTCAAAACTTTAAGTTGACAACTGTGACATCTATTATAATTTCTTGTAATATCTATAATTTTCAAAAATGTGCACTACATTACCGGCAGAAACATAAATTCGAAATCATTGATTTGGGACATTGTGAACGATGTATTTTAATCTGTAACTACTAACTATAACCACTAACCATAACCACTAACACTAACTACTAATTTCGTGTTGTGAATGGGGCTTTAGAGTATTTGACGATAGGTGTGTTTGTAAAAACGGATGTGAGCGGCGCATGAGCAATATAGATATGTAGTGGATATAGCAGAGAGAGCATCGTTTCTTTTGTACAGTGAAAAATAAATATTCTTTATCGTGTTTCATCAACGTATAACATTTACTAATTAAAACAGAAAACCATTCCTACTCATCCTGAACATTTCAACAATTATAACATGTGTTTTAAATTATTAGAAAAAATAATAAGAAAATTTCAAGGTGGTAGTGCAAAAAGATTCGATGTAAATTTACATTTATCTAAATTATGTTAAGGTGGTACTATCATGGAAGCCTTTAACCCGGATTATAATGAAATGTAAATATGTTATTTTTCATGTGTTTCTACACTAGTATGCAATTTTTTTTTAAAAGTTTACCGTTGTTGTGCTGAGTAATGTAAAGTTAAAGTCAACCAAAGTCCATCAAAAATGCATTGGCGTTATAGGAATTGTACCTCGCGTAGCAGCTTATTGCATAATAAATTCTTATATTGTAGTTATTTTTGAACAAAAAACTAACACACAGTACAACATGTAAAGATAAAGGTATGAGAATTAAGATATCCATGCCTTACCGGATTAGTTTAAAAGAAATTTGGAAAGTTGGATATTCTATGATAATCAATAGAACTGTCAGAAATGCTTGGCAACGTTGCACAGCATAGGTAGACACTAGACAGAGATGGCCGCACGAATAACAAAGCAAGAACTATGAATGTTATTATTTCGATCAGTAAAATATATTAATTTTAATACAAAAAAAAATATTACAGCATTTTATATTTATTTATTTGTTGTTACAGTTGATAATAATTGCTTTGGTGCATTTTTCTCATTTTTCTTATGAACTCTCAACAGGATGTATCGATAATACAGTTACGTTTCGTACCGACTGGCCGCTTGTGGTTCTAACCTTGTTGTCATAGCTTCTGCTGTGTAAAATCTTACACTGCTATTGGTTGGCATGAAACATTCACTTCCAAAAATTTTGGTATGTTACTGAATTTCATAAACTAGTTAAATAGTTTTATTTAACATATTCAATGTTATTATTAATTATACGATATTTGCAGCGAAATATTAATTCTGTTAATAACCTATACTATACAAAAATGTAATAATTATTTTTGTAAACTTTTTAGGTCACGTATACTTTTGTATGAGACTGTCATGATAGAAACACCTTAAACTTTTAATTTTTAATAAAGAGTGTTTTGCAGTTTAATGTAATTATTTTATTATGAAAAATAATAATAATTGCAATAATTTTACAAGTGATGAGCAATAACAACTAAAATGAGAGGTTGATGTTTGACATTATTACAACTAGACAACTTAAAAACTTCACAAAAAATATCTTCGAAAACATTTGCAGAAAATTGAGTTTTGATGCACTGTTGTTCACAAAACAGTTGTACAAAATTCACTTTGTAAACGCGATATAGGAAATAGCTATTTACATAACAAGTGCGCGAAGACATACTTTGCACGAATGGTGCAAATGAAGTGTTCGTGCACGAGTTTTGTACAATGCTTTTTGTAACGAGCAAAAATTATATAATCGACAATGAGGAAATTTATTAAATTTGAAGCGTGAATTTATATTGACAGTTTAGTATGCCATTAATTGACATTTGTTATTTTAAAACAAATTGTTTATTTTTTCTCGTAAATCTTGTTAAAATATGTCTGATTGATGGCGTTATAACCTACTTTTTTTATAAATTCCTTGAAATGTGTGTACACATAAGTCCAATTAGGCTTTTAATAGTCATAATTTAGAATCATTAAAAAATGGGTGCGCAAAATCAAACTTCCATCGGTTTCCAAGATAATTGAAACCTTATTTTGAATGATGCGAGTACAAAAAAATATTTGTATAATAATTAATAGTTACTTATGTAGCGTAGACGTCGACATTTTTGACAAAGGGAGCAAATTATTCAATTAGGAATTAGAAATATATTTTTACAAATTACTGTATGTCTTTGTTTTATTCTTAATTTGTACTTACAAAAGCAAGAAAGTATAAGCATGAAAGGCTCTAGCCGGGTAAGATGGTCAAATCTGCCCCCAAAGGAAATCACATGGGGATATGATTTCCATCTTATTTACACGAAAGTAGAATTTTCTGACCAATTTTCAGCCCCCCACCCCCTCCCCCCGATAGGAGGAGTCAAATTGAGTTTTTTTATAACTTATTTTTTTTTTTTGTATTGGTACTATGTATATGACAACAAGACAAACCTACGAAGTATGATCCACTCTTTCTGTTAAAAATTGTTTTGGGATTTTTGGCGCTATATTTGAATTGTGAGACATATTTAAAGTAGGTAAACATTGATTAAAGTAGTTAAACATTATGTTAATATAAAGGTGAGGCTATGAAAAAATCACAAAAATTCCTCTTTAAAAGAGGATTAGTTGGTATTTTTTTCAGATTTTTCCAGTTGGTGCGACCAACCGAAAAAAATTAAAAACCATATTTTGGGTTCTAAAACTGTGATTTCCATTCCATATGACAATGGAAATTGATTGAAAATTGGTCAGAAAATTCTACTTTCGTGTAAATAAGATGGAAATCATATCCCCATGTGATTTCCTTTGGGGGCAGATTTGACCATCTTACCCGGCTAGAGCCTTTATGTCAAATTTTCTTCGAAAATATCAATAATAAATACACAAACAATATAAGTACAGAAGCGCCCTATGTAATCGCATACAAATGACATGAAATTGCTCCTTTGCTATAGATTCCAATTTCACCACTAGGTTCGCTTTCTTATTGAGATATTCTAATAGGAGTGAATTTCAAACCCACATGACAGTAATTTTGAAAGACGAAAAAGAAAAGAATGTGGATGGTCCATATATTGGGAATACAGGATAGAAGACGTAGTACAAAGGACAGTAGAAGGAGAAGATAAAAAAGGCAGGAGAAGGAGGACGAAGATGGGAGACGAGCTAATTGAAGGAGGAAGAAGTTGAAGAAGGCATTTGGTATCTACGTCAAGAACTATTGATGATGATTACTAATACGAATATAACAAATGAAATATAAATCATAGAATGACATAAATTCTCCATCCCCTTAACCCGGTATAATTAGAGTGGTGGTGTTTTCTCCGCCTAGTCCCTCAATAAAACAGTATAGAATTTCATGATTTATCTATTTGCAATAATGTGAAATAAATATGTTTACCTTTACTTACTTCAGATAACAAATGCAGTGGGCAGCCGTAATAATAAATTTTTCTGTGATTACAGAACCTCCACAAATATGTCCTTTAGTATTTCTTTTGATACTAACTTGATAAGGAAAATCTTGTACAGTGGTAGAGTCGCCCCCCATTACGTAATTAAGAGAATATCCTAAATATAAATTGAAGCGTATTAGCAAATGTTTTATTGGATTTTAGTCTGGTGTTGTAAATAACGAAATAATAATATATTCTATACATGGGCGTCCTCAAGGGGGAGGGGCAAACAGGGGCGCGCGCCCTCCCATGGATATTAACTAGGGTGGTGACCACGACTCTCGAACATAGGAATTTAACATGTAAAATTATAATTTTGTAATTTCTTACTTCCCTAAATATAAAACAAAAGACAAAATGTCTATTGCGATGTGGAATTGAGTCTTAATAAATAAGAAAAAATAGGAAAAGACAAAATTTCCATCACTTGTCTCATAATTCCACAAAGGTTTTACAGCACGTTTGCATCAACTATCAGGTCATCAACAAACGGCTGGTCAGTTGAACATTTTGTCTTTTGTTTTATTTCAATATCTGTCAAGCAGTTTGCGAGTTTGTCGGTAGATGGCACCACGAGTTGCACCTTAGCTCTCATGTCATGTTACCGGCGTAGATAGGTTAACATCAGTTAGTTCAGCTAAGTCGGTATCACAATCCACTATTCCCTAGTTGGTCTAGTTGGATAAATGATCGCACCATACTGATGAGTCTGTAAGGATGAAACGCGTCTATGGTTAAAGCTGAACTGACCAGCCGTTTGTTGATGACCTGATAGTTGATGCAAACGTGCTGTAAAACCTTTGTGGAATTATGAGACAAGTGATGGAAAATTTGTTTTTTCCTATTTTTTCTTATTTATTCCCTAAATATTTTAAGCAAAAATCTTGAAATAAAAGTTTTAGGGCATAAAATTCTGCATCTGAACCAATAAACAAAATGAATTTTACATACTGTGTAACGCCACAAATTAGATTTGAAATTGATGAAAATTATCTCAAAACTATTGGTAGGCATGTAATTGAAACAAAATTAAACAAAGGTTTGACGTTTTATCTGTCCAAATAAATGAAATAATAAATAAAGAATTTATTTTGACAGTTTTGACAGATAGAACGTTAAACATTTATTTAATTTTGTTTTAATTTCATAACTATCAATAGTTTTGAGACAATTTTAACCATTTTTAGTTCAAATTTGTGCCGTTACAAAGCATGCAAAATTAATTTCGTATTTTATGCCCTAAAACTTTTATTTGAAGTTCTTTTGTTAAATCATTATGATTTTACATGTTAAAGTCCTATGTTCGAGAGTCGCGGTCACCATCATGTATATGTATATATAAATTAAATAAAAATTAAATTATAAGTTTAAAAATATTAAATTCAAGCTGAAACTTTCCAGCAGTATTCTTATAGCCAGCTAGCGACATGTTCCCTATCGTAACGATTGAGTAATCTAAGTTTATTACGTATACACGGACACAAAATATTAGAAAACAAAAACTGTAAATTTGCAAAATCGGAATTTATTGAAGAGATGGTGTCAATTTATGGAAGCATTATTCAAAGATTGTCCTTCCTCTTCAATTCAAACTCAGACGACAAAGATTAATAATTTATTTCACAAATTTAAATATTTTTTGTCTACTAGTTATGTGTATTTGTATTTATGTTATGTAAAAAAATATGGGGTGGCTAGCTCAGTGGTATGAAGTCGACCTGTGGATCCTGAGAACCCTGGTTCGATTCCCACAGCCGACAAACAATTTCCATAACTTTAAAAAGCTGCCCCTTCACCACTAACATATTTGGTGGCCGTGATTTGACGACTGGTAACCGCACTTCACGCGCAAAATATATCACTTACCGAGATCTGCTTCGGCAGAGTGCCAAACCCAGTAATGGGTAGAAGGCGTGATGATATATTTATTTATTTTATAAAAAAAATATATTTTAGAAATTCATGTCTATCTGAGAGTATTTTGCAAGAAAGCGCCTACTTTTCTGACCAATTTTACCAAAACAGTCAAGTAAAGTTCTTAATCCAAGGCTACAACAAAAATAATAATCTGGTAAAGTACAAAACAATCTGGTAAAGATTTTACTAGACTGTTTTGCATTTTACCTGACTGTTTTTTTTTTGTAATCTTGGATACACAGTCTGCTGTCAATACAATTCATATCGAAAAATTTAAACATTTTGAATTATTTATGATTAAATATTGATTAAATTAAACGGTTCAGAAACACTAGTATACATAATACGTGAGGAAAATGTTTTTACTTGATTCAGCTTATTATTATATTCGTCAAGTAAAGTATTACTTTCCTGACGAAAATTGCCTCCAAACTATCGATACACATGGAATTGAAACAAAATTAAAATGTTTGTCATTTCATCTGTCAAAACTGTCAAAATAAATGAAGGTAATTATAGCTGTATTCCATTTGCCACTTGGTTCACTGAAATCAGTTCAGATAAATTAGACAGCATGAATAATGAAGTGAACTAAACAAACTAATGCACTTATTGGAGTGTATTACTTCAAAATAAATTAGAATAAGTAATTCTAGTACTGGAAATAAAGTCAGCGAAGTAATCCAGCAAAATAAATAAGTGATCTGGTTGAGTAAATGTAAGTTAGATCTGATCCAAATGGCAAATGGAATACGCCAAATATGAAGAAATTATTTTGATTATTTTTTGACGTTTCTCAAAACCAATTAAATGCTTCATTGTATGTCACGTGTCTGCGTTTTAACCAATCCTGTCATTATTATACTGAGAATTAAGCTCTTGTGATTATTCCCGGGAATTATCTTTGTAGATACTTTTTTGTTTGTGACAAATGACAAGTAGATGACAAATAATTATTTAAAACTGTCAACGCGTCAAGTAAAATGTGTGGAAAAAATCGATTTAGCCGTATTTTAGATACAGAAATACACCAACAAATTTTGGAATCAACTTCCAAGAATACATTAATAAGTAATCAATCGATATGAACCCAGTTCAAAATCTTTTAAGTCGGATGAATCGACCTCAACAGTTAAGTCAAAAAATAATCTAATTAAATATAACTCGAGAGTTGGATAAATTAGAGAATAATTCTCCAGTATCTTTATCAAACTTGTTGCCATTTGGCAATATCCACTCAAGCCCTACGGGCTTTCGTGACTATTGCCTGGTAAAAAGTTTTCGAAAGATCTGTCAAATTATTTAAAATTTATTCTCACTCTCTTGTTATATTATTACTGACAATTTTTACAGATATAACTTCAAATATTTATTTTATTTTATTTCAATTCCATGGCTATCAATAATTTTGAGGCAATTTTTGTCAATTTCAATTCTAATTTGTACTACAGAATTTGATGCCCTAAATGTTTTATTTGAATCTTTTTTGTTTAATATAATTAGGGAAGCAGGAAATTACAACATTATGATTTTACATATTAAATCCCTATATTTATTTACAAATAAACTAATAAAGGTAGTACAGCAGAGCTATCGATATATAGTTATTGCAATAATAAAAAAATTGAAAATATATTACCTATTGCTGAAGAAATATACATTAAACACAAAAATAACATTGAACTTGACATGACGTGTGTTTCATAAAAAATAATTATTTTTTTTTATTTACAGAAAATTAATCTAATAATTTGATTTTTAATTAATGTTTATTGGAAACTTTTCATTATCATTGTTCAATTAAAAATGAGATGTGTTTTGCAAAATTTTGATAACATAGGCAAGAAACTCGTTTCTTGTATAACTGAACAAATTTGATATTAATAACAGTAAATATAAATAATAGCAAAGCGTGATCAGAAGTAAGTGTTTCAGGTGGCAATAAAAAAAAATACTTGAAATTGGTAAGACTGATACAAAAAATTATTTCCAGTGGTTGACAATGACACTTCAAAATGGAATTTTTTTGTTAATAATTTTTATTAGATTTGTAAAATGGTATGTCTTTGGTAATTTAACCAACTTTGTAGCTCTTATAGTTCTCGAGATAGCAATGGTAGCACACTTAAATTGAACATTCTGTGTATGAATATGACTGATTGTTAGCATTCAGAGCTGGGCAAGCTACTTAAAAAAAGTAGCTAAGCTACAGCTACAGCTATTCTTTAAAAAAGTAGCAGAGCTACAGCTATAAGCTACATTTTGTAAAATATAGCTAAGCTACAGCTAAAAGCTTTATGAAAGTAGCTATTAAATTTTAAAGCTACTTTTTCAATTATTGTGAAGAGATCGATGTTGAACTTTTCGTCACTTCTGACGATGGTGTAAAAACCGAAATGCGCATCAAGTATTAAATATAAATTTTTCTTTGAAACAATCAAGTGTTTTTATTTACTATTTTTTTATTGTGAATTCTTAAATTTGCCATTGTCATATGATCAGTTGATCAGTCTTTTGTTATAATGACTGTTAATAAATATAAAAAGTTGCAATTAGACAAATGTACTGTTAATTTGTTATGCTATAATTCTTATTTATATCGGAATAAATTAACAGTCACATTAACAGAAGACTCCTAAACAGTCAATGTTTAGTTCATCTAATATTTAATACAAAAGTAGGATAGGTTAAGAACAAGTGAAAAATAAAATATGTTAATAGATTTTACACTATATAATAACTTGTTATCCTACAGTTATAGAAAACAATAAAAAAAGGTACAATTCAAATACAAAACAAAAATTAATAGGTATTTCTTAATGAACTGTGGTAGTTTTAAGATAAAAAAAAAGTAGCTTTGGGCTACAAAAAGTAGCTTTAAAAGTAGCTTCAGTTGTTGTAACAATATTTTTAAGCTAATAGAAAAAAACGTAGCTCGCTACAAGCTACAGCTATATTTTTTTCACATTTAGCTAAGCTACAGCTACAGCTAAGGTAAACGTAGCTAAGCTAGTAGCTAAGCTACAAAAGTAGCTAGCTACTGCCCAGCTCTGTTAGCATTTATGATTCAGAAGAATAATGAATAGAAATGCTCTTCTAAATGAAACAGTCGAATAATAATATGAATAGGCAACACCAGCTAGTGGAGATTGATTACTCGTTTAGCTTGAATTTGATGAACAGATGTCAAATGAATGAAGGATTAATGCTATCCCACAGGAAGCTAAAGTAGGATGTTATGTATAAATGTTAATTATAATGAAAATCCGTAGTTGCTACGAATTTAACGCATAATTGAATTCAAGTAATAATTGGCCAGCATCCAAGTACGTAAGTACCTACATTGCATCTATCATGCCTGATAGCCTGATCACAGGCTACTCGATTTATCTCGTTCCTACACGCACACATATGTACACATCAGAGGAGTAGAATATGTGGGGGTACAAACACTCATAGGAAGTAAAAATATTTCAATCAATTTGTTACAGGTTATATATTATACTGAAAACGTTGTAAACATTGATTGACGTCATCCATCCTGATAAAACTTAATAAAATCATAAGAAACTGATGCAATATATAAACAATAAAAAAAAAAGACATTGATATACAACTATCATGTATTGAATATAATAATATGGGGTAGCTAGCTCAGTGGTATCAAGTCGGCCTGTGGATCCTGAAACCCTGGTTCGATTCCCACAGGCGACAAACAATTTTCACCATTTTAAAATTACTCCTGTGGCTCCCCCACCACTAACATATTTGGGGGCCGTGATTTGACGGCTGGTAACCTCACTTCACGCGCAAAATATATCACTTACCGAGATCTGCTTTGACAGAGTGCCACACCCAGTAATGTGTAGAAGGCGTGATGATATATTTATTTATTTTATTTTATGTATTGAAAATAATTATTTTTAATTTTTAATAATTATTTTATATTTTGCACGTTAACATGACACATAATTTCTGTCTATGTCGAGTTGTCACTGATCTGTCACATTGATGACCAATTGTTTTAAACATCAAAAATCTGTTTAAGGTCTTTCACGTACATTAGTTTTTAAATGCTGTATTATAACAATGCCGAAGGGAAGAAATTTGTCAAAGAAATGTCAATTGCTAATTCTTCATTTAATAATTTATTTTGAATAAGAATATACAAGTAATGGACCACTTTTACCCTTAAGCCTGATTTATAGATTGCATAGAATAGAATGAAATAGAATAGAATAGGGAATAGAAATATAAACCTAGGAAAATGCATGCGACCATTTATTGTTGCATAGAATGGAATAGAATAGAACAGCACGGAACAGGATATAACCAAATTTTATTTCGTGTTCTATTCTATTCCATTCCTATGTCGGTCGTATTACCGACACATTTCGTTCTATTTCGGTTGAAATTTACGCGACATCTTTTGTCATTTGTGTCATTTGTATTTTAAAGCAGTGTTATTTATTTGAATATTTTGTACTTACAAAAAACAATTTTTTAAATATTTTTCGAAAAAACTGCAAATATTTTTTGCTTTTATTTATTTGCCGAATTCTACTACTTCGATTACGTTTTAGTTTTGTTTGTGAATTTTGTAACAAATATAAAAATTCCCTATAGCATGTGCTGTACACCCCAATTTATAGTTAATTTCTATTTTTTTATAACTACAACTTTCAACTCATCATATTTTCTTGTTACCATGAAGTTTGTAATAGTCATCTAAAATACCAGTATGAACATAGCTATTTTAATGTAAAAATGACGTCATTCTATTCGCTGCTGTTACTTTCAGTGCAACCTATAAATTGTGATTACAAATTTCTATTCTCTTCCATTTCATTCCTTAATCTATTCTATTCGATTCTATTCTATGCAATCTATAAATCAGGCTTTAAGGTACATTAGTATATATGTCATTAATTTTTAACAATAATTTATAATTTATTAGAGAGTACTGGACGCACTAAAAGTACAATATTAAAAAAAAAAACATTGTCAATTGTCTTATAAATGTAAATCTTTTATCAGTGTCTGCAAAGCGCTGGTTGTTTATATTGTATTCAGTTTTTTCTGTCTTACGATTTTAAGTCATCAGAAGTATTCAGCTTTTGCAGGATCTCAGGTGTTCCTCCTCCCTCCTTCATTATCCTCTGTCTCTTTCTTTAACTCTGTACATCTCGCTCGTTTCTTTATCATCTACTCACTTGATTCTTCTCCTCACTGCATTTCGTTTTCCTTCAGCTGTAACCGATCCTTCCAAAAGTCCCTCATCAAACAATTCTTCCTCATCACATGACCCAGCCAGTTTCTCGTTCACTTCCTAAACGCTGCCAACAACAATTTTATTTTCACGACATGCACAAAAAACTCTAATTTCTTCTCGCGAAATAGTGAGGAAAATTAGGTTTCCCTCTCTAGAGAGGAAAAAGAGTTGCTGTATTATATGGCTGATATTTTACAATAAAAATATACTTATAATTTTGTATTCTTATTTTATTGAAAATTCTTATTAGTAGTAATTTACTTTAAATCTTAAATTATCTTACAATTTTGGTTGAAATAAATAAAATGTTACCTTTACGAGGGCAGGGCAAAAAGTCCCTGAAAAATAAAACAGATGGCGCCACAATCGCAAATCTCATGTGACATTTGTGATGTACCATCTTTAATTAGAACGCATTAAAATTTTCAGACTGGTATGTCATTCAGTTCTGTTTTGACAGCCATCGAAAGCAAGCAACCTTGAAGATTTTTGAAAACATGGAAAAACGTTAATTTCGCGTCTTGATTAAACATTATTTCTTGGTGTGGAAAAAACATTACGCAACCCAAAGCATCGCTTGTTAAACATTATGGGGACTCCTCACCATCGATTGGAATGATTCATAAGTGGTTTACTGATTTTCGTTGTGGTTGTACGACCACAAAGGACGCCGAACGTTCTGGTCGTCCAATTGAGGTTACAACGCCAGAAATCGTCGATAAAATCCATGATATGATATTGGACGATCGCCGACTTAAAGTGCACGAGCTAGCTGAGGCTATGAGCGTCTCAACCGAACGGGTACGGAACATTTTGCATCAATTTTTGGATATGAAAAAGCTATCTGCCAGATGCGTGCTGCATTTGCTCTCTGTTGACAACAAGCGCGACCTTGAGACAAGTTCAAAAATTGCATGAATTGCGCTACGAATTGGTTCGTCATCCACCATATTCTCCAGATTTGGTCTGCGATTTTTATCTATTTCCAAACTTGAAGAAATGGCGCGGCGGAAAGAGATTTGGCTCTAACGATGAGGGATTGCCAAAATCGTATTATTTGGAAGGGATCGAAAAATTAGAAAAACGTTGGACGAAGTGTATCGAGCTACAAAGAGATTATGTTGAGAAATAAAATATGTTTTAACCAAATAAATCATTTCTTGTTTCATTTTTCAGGGATTTTTCACCCTGCCCTCGTATTATTCCTACTAGATTTTTCGTCGAGTATATTTAAAGTTCGAACAAATCTTATTTGAAGCATGTCGTGGAAAGAATGTTGTGTTTTACACGAGAGGAAAGAGCTTTTCCACTCTAGTTTGACAAATAACTATTCTTTGCTACATATTTCACATTTGCCTTTGTAAAATTTACGTACAGCACAGTCAAAATGAAAACTCTACGCCTTTGGTGCACATAATACAGAGCAATGACAATGGCATCCATCAATTGTCGACGTTATTAGGGTGGTAATTTGACGCGTGCTATGCGAGCGCCGTGTGCCGTATGTGAACAGGAATGGAATTAACTGGGGTGTATATTAGATATGAACACAAGGCTACAGTCAAGATACAGTTCATTCACACGAAAAGTGGCCAGTGGTCTTCTTCAATGGCGCTACAGCTCGAGTCGGGCCTGGGCCTACCGGGCACACCGAGCCGCAGTTTTTACGCTGCCGTACTGCCGGTTTCCGTAGTCGATGTTACTTTAAGGCATATGTATAAGTGACTAGCTTATAGCGCCCGAGTATGATTAATACAAGTAACTGTATTTTTTATTTAACGACAAATCATACTTTGTCGACAGGCGGATTCGAACTGACAAACCTTGGTTCGGATGACGTTACAGTATGCTAAGAGATGTGCCTTAAGGTAGTACTAGCGTGAAAATGTTTTTTGCAGATCTGAATGAAATTTGGCGCACGTAAACATTGGATAGTCATACGCATCCTGTTAAAATATGAAATACATTCATCGTCTGTGAACACATATATTCGCTTGTAAAGTTGAGTTCTTATACACGGGGCTTATGGCGATCATCACTCAGAATCGCACATATTTGGTTTGTGTACCTCTAAAATTTTGCAGTTTTATTTGAAAAACTAATATGATGTTCTAGAACTATCCATGTATATTGTATCAGAAGGAGAAAGTTTAGTTTAATTGCTATGTTACTGCATGTTACTTTATTTCATACTGTGATGTATTTCTATGGTTTCAGTAGTGATTTCAGTCCGAGATGTTAAGCTACATTCACAAATCGAAATTAGTTTTTGTTTTATGTTTTCCATTTTTGTTTTAATAACCTTGTAGACATGTTATCTTATGTAGCCATTTACAAATCAGTATTTAGTTTTGGTTTTAACACAAAAGTTTGCAAACTCCAAACTTATGTTTTAGTTTTACGTTTTATACTTAGGAATAGACCAATAGGACGAAGCGTAGAATGATGTAGTGATATATACTTGTCTCTTTCTAACATCCTTCGCATTGACGATAACCTAAGTTTGTTTTTATGCGAATGTCAAAATGAATGAAAATAAAAACAAGATTTTAATACCTACTTTCCTATTATGATAATATTTACCTTGCTCTTCCAAAAAATACGAAAGTAAACAAACAACATATGACAGCATGTGTAACTTAGCATATCTGACAGTTGCATTTACTGTATTACCAATTTTCTGAGTATAGCCGATCTTCTAAAATTTATGATAGATGTCACTACTAACTAAAATCGACAAAAACAAAACTATTTGTGAATGCCACATAAAACACACTAAAACATAAAACATAAAACAAAAACTAATTTCGATTTGTGAATGTAGCTTTAGACTTTACAGTATTAGATATCGTAATGGAATATTATGGTATTGTATCGTTAAGTTGCTGGGTAACAAATAGTTTTTGATATTTATAATTATTTTGTGATATCACTTTCAAGATTAAGATATGAAAATTATGTTTAATAATTAAATACGACACAGTACGAAATAAAACGTTGTACGTCATACGTCTGTTAATAGCATATTATATAATAAGTCAGAAAAGTGATGTTTTACTTGACAAAGTGGTTGTTTGAAATGCGAAACCGCAGGCCGAGTATTTTAATCCGCTGAGTCAAGTAAAAACAATTTTCTGACGTATCATAAAAAATGGAAATATATATATATATATATATATATATATATATATATATATATATATATATATATATATATATATATATATATATATATATATATATATATATATATACTTTTACCCATTACTGGTTGTGGCACTCTGCCAAAGCAGATCTCGTTAAGTGATATATTTATGCGTGTGAAGTACGATTACTAGCCGTCAAATCACAGCCCCCAAAGATGTTCGTGGTGGGGGAGCCATAGGGGTATTTTTTTTAAGTTGGTGAAAATGTTTTGTCGGCTATGGGAATTGAACCCGGTTTCTTAGGATCCTCAGGCCGATTTGATACCACTGAGCCATTACCCCATTTTTCTGTATACTATTTTTTCTGAAGCCGTTTAATTTAATCAATAATTAATCATAAATAATTGAAAATATTTTAATTTTTTGATACTAATTTTATTGACAGCAGACCACGTACCCAAACTTACAAAAAAAAAATGAAACTGTCAGGTAAAATCTTTACCAGACTGTTTTGTACTTCACCAGACTGTTATTTTGGTTGTAGCCTTGGATACGTACTTTACTTTACTATTTTGGTAAAAAATCTACTTTTCATACTAAAATTGGTCAGGGAGGTAGGCACTTGCCGGTTTCAGAAAAATAATTATTGCAATTTTTACAGACAATCGTAGCTCAGTGGATAAAAGCGAGGTAAAACTTGCGTTTCTTAATTAATAAGCAAGAGGTCGTGCCAGGGCCTGGACAGCTGTATTAGTTACCCTGTTACGCGATTTTTAATGCCATCTCTTGCTGCCCCAAATGAACTAAATCAATTTAAATTAATAATGGGAATCATAGTAGGTTGACATTGTGAAACAGATTGCATATTTAAATGTTTGACAAACGGAGTTTTATATTTTGACAAGTAAAATTTGTAAATAATAAACATATCTGTCGTTATTATTGCAATCTATATTTAATGGTGAGTAGGTGTCTTTTATAATTTTATATTTAATTTTATACTATTGTACAATTTTAGGAGTGTCTGGTACCACATTGTAAAAGAAAAAAAATTGTGTTTCTTTTTTCGGAATAATGTATTACGGAAATCATTTCTGGAAGACAATAATAATAGAAATAATTTAATTGATGTGCCTTATAGTAGTACTCAAGCACAATGTCGTATGTAGTCTTCATTTTCAAAATTGACAGTATCGATACACATCATCAAAAAAATTAAACATTGGGGCTGTTCCACATATTGACCAATGTAAGTAATTAATGCAATATTGTGAAATTTCAAACTGGTATAATTATGAAAATTCTTTTATAGTAAATATAAATTCTTTTTCAAAAATTCGGGATGAAAATATCACATATCTGTCAATAACAACAGTAACAACAACATTTAAGAATACGGATACTGAAGAAAGTAGCGAAATGATAAATAAGAATGCATAAGAAGGCGAAAATGTACAGTATTCATATTTATTTGTATTGCATACTAGTATGTATTTAATTAATATTTTAAATATGATTCAATAAAACTAGCTTTTTGCTAATTGTTTGTTTTTGTTGTTTATAATATATTTTTATTTCAATTATTTTGAAATATTTTAGTCATTACGATCACGAGAATGATAAATATGTATCCTATATTATCGGTATTTTTAATAATAATTACTTGGGGCACCAAGAGATGTCATCAGTAACTGCGTAACAATCTTTTGTTATAGCTGTCCCTTCTTCTATGGTTACTTGTTCGGTGGGTCGTGCGTTCAAATCTCACTGACTTCTGCAATATCCAAAAAGTACGATTGTGTCTGAGTGGTTCGGATTCCACTATAAGCAGTGGGCCCCCTGTACTGCAATTGGGATTTACTTCCTGATGTGCAGAGTAACAAATAAATAAATAAATAAATAAATAAATACACTGTTTTGTCAACGGCCATGGCTGCACTCGTTGGAACTGATCTAAGCGATAACGCGAGTTAAGTAACGTTGCGCGCGGGTAGTATTTGGATGGGTAACCGTCCAGAGAAAACCCGCGTTGCTGTTGACCATAATACCTAAAACGCAGATCAGGGCGTAATGGCGGCATATGACCTAAGTAGTTGGTCCGCCAAAGAAGCCACAACAAAAAAAGAAAAAAAAAATACACTGTATTTTATGACTGCTTTTAGCATTAAAAATAAACCCGAAAGATAGAAATTCGATAGATTTTGCTGTCAGTTCTCGTTGAAATATTTTAAGATTATGTAAAAAGATATTGTAGCTGACATGAGCCCAATTTTTTTGCAAGAGAAATACATTTACCAATCTTCAAATTACAGTTCACAGAGATGTCAGTGTAAAGAAAACACAGGCACATTTTTAATGTTTAATAAAATTCAGTTGTCTCCTTTGAGAATCAACCCCAAGTTCTTCCTTTCACAGTGCGTTGCTTTACCCCGAAGCTATTTAAACATATAAAAGAAACCCCAAACCCAATGTTTTCTCCTAACAAACTTCACATCGAGTCCAACTTCCAACTTCACGGTATGGTTAAACTAACTTCAAGACATGACACAGCTAACAACCGTCACCGCAGAGTTTACCCTCGCCTCGTGGTAACCAAAACTCATTTAAGAAACTGTGCAGAGCGTGGTGAGAAAGTGTAAGGAAGCTTGCTGGCGCGCTCGTGAATCCAGAGAACGAAATTTAGAAAATAAGCCAGTCAATCATGATGTGACATTAATGCATTCAGGAAATTAACGGCTGTTTATAGCCAATTCGGTAATACAGCGAATAGCGGAGATGTCAGGAAATGAATGAAGGTTGAGTGTAAAGTTTGTTTGACAATTCGTGAAGTGGGCCAGTTTTAAACTTATTAAATTGGGTGAGCTGTATATTTACTGTATGAAGGCCATCATTGGAATCTTCAAACCTTAACATAAGAATTATAATTTTGGTGAAATTATATTCAATACTCAGTGGATAATATTCTAAGAAGAGGTGATTTCTAATCAAATTCCATAATCTATTTTTTCTACGACTGCTATGAAAAGCTGATATTTATGCTTTCAGTTGTCATCGTAAAATTGATGGTTACTGAGTAACGAATAATAAAATACTTCACCGCGCGTCTCCTATAGCAACAAGCGATAAAATACTTTACCGCTCGCGTAGAAAAATATAAAGTGTTGCTGAAATCTAAAATTTATTGAAACAATACTTACAAAACCTAAAATATAGATTAGATTCATTTTTACAGTTTTACACATATTATACATGAAGATTTCTGCGCTATGATTTGAAGTTGAACCAAAACGCAGCTGAGCAGCAATGCCAACTTAATGAGGATGAGGTATGTTAAAATTGAATGTGCAATTTTGACAGTTTTGTATATTTATTCCGGAACTTGAAATAGTGTTTGATAAATTTGAGGATAAATTAGATTCTATGATATTGTCATTAGAATTTTCAGTTAGTACGCCAATACTTTGATTTTTTAGAATATTATACATGAAGTTTGCTGCGGTATGATTTGAAGTTGAATCTGAACTTTACTAATATCAATATAATTCTTAACTGCTAGTGTTGATTGTATCATTGAATAAATGGACCATAGAGAAGACGATTTCCTACTTTAGATTTTTCCAAAAAGTTAGCCAGTATAACATTTTCACTATAATTCTTGATTTTTTTTACCTTACACCATGCGATGAAGCGGTTATAATTTTTTTCGTATAATGCTCTTGATTTTGCAGCTAATAAACTCAAGGTATCATTTTGCGCTGTTTCAAATATATCTGGAGGAGTGCAGGAAAATCACTTTCATCACTATTTTCCGAGATTTTTGAGCACAACAATGATTGTTGATAACAGAATTTTTTAAATATTTACTTGGATACTGATATCGTCGTGATTACATACAATTCAGAAATTGGTAGAACGTGAATTGAACTAGCCCCATATTATTTAAAAAAAATTTTTAGTAAGTAAAGTCGTAGAAAAAATTATGTGTGTGCCTCAAGCGTAAAGTATCTTTATTGCTCGTGCTCGGTAATTGAAGCGCGATCACGAGCACGAGCAATAAAGATTCACTTTACACTCTTGATACACAAATAACTATTTAATACTTTTATTTTTATATTAATTACATAAACAAATAAACTAATTTGGTTTCCTGTTCATGAATTTTGACTTGAGTTAATTATTTGTATGAATTTTAAAGTTATATAGTCATATTAAAGGAAGAAACAAAATGAGAGACTTTAAATTTAAGACCTTTGACTGTGATTTTAGAGACTTCAAGAATTTTCTTTTCAATCAAAGAATGCGCAAAATCAAAATCGGTTTTAAACATTTATTTGTACAATTTTTTGCTAAGATTAACAATTTTCTTAAAATGAAATATTAAAAATAGCCTCCTGTGGGTAGCGCCAAAGTGTATTCCTTTTTAGTTGCAGCTTCAGACTGCGTGTCAGATTGCACCTTGTCCGTGGCTTTTAGAACAAAAATCAAACAATGTTCCTATTAACAATAATATGTTTTTATCCTGTACTTAAGGATTTTACCAAATTTCGATTTTTAAGAAAATGGCGGTCATTTATAAAAAGGTCAAATTCTTATAGTTAAAAAAGTTTACAAAACGGTGTAAAAAAAAATAACGCTACAGTAATAATTTTAAGTATATTATTAGATTATACCACGGGGAAGACTTGTGCAAAGTTTCAAGTCAATCCGACGAAAATTGTAAGAGTAATCTGCCACACAGATTTGAAAAACATCGTTTCAAGATAAACGTGTTTGTGTTATGCTAATGGCACACTGGTCGAGGAGCATGAATGAGCGTCGAGGAACTCATCGATGAAACAACAGAACGCACCCTGACTGATAAAGTAAAGAAACACGAAAAAATAGCACAAAGCAAAACCAAAATGACAGCCCACGCTAACATGAAATGAGACACAATAATACGTGTGAAATGAGACACAATCGTTTCATCGAGGAACACCTCGATGTAAATAGAGGCGCCTCTATTTTTCATCGATGACGGGTGCGTTCTGTTGTTTCATCGATGAGTTCCTCGACGCTCATTCATGCTCCTCGACCAGTGTGCCATTGGCATTATACAGATAAAACTAGTAAACAAAAATTCGGCCACTTTTTTCATGAATAAATTTCGATTCTATAAACTTAAAAGAGTACTTTAAGACAAAAAAAAATCGATTTTTTGAAAGTGATACCCTGCCTCAGTGTATAACGAGTATAATAATTCAAAGCTGTCTTTTAAAGATCTAAAAGAAACCTACAATTAGAAATGATTTTATGAATGAAACATGCAGCAGGAGAGAATTTTGTAAGTACGTTCCTGACCACCGCAATGCTGCAGAGTTTACCCAGCAGCCGCAGCAGCAGCGCCACGAACTGAGCGCACCGCGGCAAATACAGAAAACACAAACAACAATTCACTCGAATTCAACCTAACGAGACCATTCAATACGTTTTGTATGCGAGCGAAAATACTCGATATTCACTGCCTTTTTGTATTTATTTGTTTTTAATTTGTTGTTCAGAAGTGCAAATTCTGTTCATCGACTGGAAAATTGAACTACATTTCGGTGATTTTTTTGTTTGTGGAAAATATTATTTGTTATGTTTTTTTATTTAACCGGAACAGGTCAACCAGTTATAATTTAGTATTACAATTACAGATAGAATTTTGATTTAATACCAGGACAATGGATAGTACCGATAAATCTAAAAATAATTCAAACAAATTTAATTAATTTATGAAAACATCAAAAAAATGTTTCACAAGTGAGCCAATAAAATATTGTATTATATTTCGTCCAAAATTCGTTGGCACGAAATTTAAATCGCTCTTACTTATATTTTCTTTTGATATTTTTGTAAAGTAAAAATTACTTTCGGCATTAGTGTTTCTTTGCTTACAGAAATGCACTTGTCTACTTTCCATACGTAACCAAGGCAATAATAGTTACGTAATAACAAAGAAATCGCACAGTTGCAGGAAATAGTTATTTTTATAACGTGCTCATGTAGATTTCCGCACTCAGCAAGCCTCGTGCGTTAAATTCCGCACTTGCACGTAACAAACCTTTTTCGGCACGTGTTATAAACAACATTTTTCCTACAACTGTGCGATTTAGTAAATCATTAAAATATTATCAAAATTTATATAATTCTAATGATATTACACGAGAACGATGATTTACGGCGTTGCTATGGTTTGTTTGTTGATTGCTTGCACATTGTTCTACGTTATTTAAAAATATTTCACTAACTTCAAGATAATTTCTTCAAAATTGTCTAGATTGGAATAGTACAGTAAGTGATTCTTCTTTATCATAAACACCTCCAAAGATAATTGAAGTTCCGGATCATGCTATGTTGCATCTATTTTCGACAATGACAATCAACCTGCTGCTGGTACTTCTAAAGCCTCCGAAATTGTTCTCAATAATATTACTGTTAATAATATGAACAGGTACGGAAGAAATCAATGTTTCTTTAGACACAAAAGTTTCCACTTCACATTATGTCAATATAAGCAACTGTAACAACTGTGTTAATAATATACACAAACAATAAATATGAAGTATTTCACTTACTCTTTAAATATAACCATTTATCGATATATTTTACTTTGTTCGGTTCTTTTTATTAGTTGTCTACAGATTAGATATACTGCAATTTAAGGTTATGTTTATAAACGTCAAAATATACTACTGCATATTTACTAGCGCTGGTTCACCGTATCGCTCTCAAAACAACTTTCTTTTGACAGTTACGTAACGAAGCATTTTCCGCACTAGTGTTTCTATGCTTACAGAAACGCACTTGGTCTGCATTTGTCTACTTTCCATACGTAACCAAGGCAATAATAATTACGTAATAACAAAGAAATCGCATAGTTGTAGGAAAATGTATTTTTAATCACTTTCGGAAAACACAACATTAACAGCATAATAAATTCATAACTCAAAGTTCTGCATAAACAATTACGAATCTAATAAAACTCTCAAGTAACAAGTGTAGCACGAGACCGACAAGATAGCGAAATCGTACAAAGTTTAGGCGTCAAGTGATGCGAACAACCGCACAGACTCTGAATATGGGTTAATTGGGAGCCCTTTGGCTATCTTGTAATACGTCGCTCTTAATTACAACTAAGTATTCAATTATCCTCTGACGCCTCCTCATTCTAGCCAGACAGCATCTTTAATTACGTAAGCCTTCGAGATGGAAACGTCACAAGTGCCAGAAAGTCTCTAAGAACAGAAGAACTTTGAAAAAAAGTGAATCAAACATGCAAAAGACAGTTAGTTTCTAGTTCTTTGTTTCAAACTATATTAACTGTTTAATTATTGGAAGAGTATAATAATATCTTATTTCGCAAGCTATCATAAATAAGATATTAAAATAATCTCAAAAGAAATAAAACAATAAAAATATGTTCATAAGAAAATCTTAGTTGTATCTCAAAGTGTGCTTTGTTTTTGCCTTTATTTAACAATATATTTTATTAAAATAAGATTAGCTAATCTTAAATAGTAAATAAACGTTTATTATTTTCTTGATATAAACACTCCTCAACTAAAGATGCAACGAATAATAAATCTGCATATTCCCGAATACCGATTGTAAAATAGAACCGTGTACCGAATAATCGAATATTCAGCGAATATTTTGCTGACTTTTTCTGATGATACTAAAGTTAGAACAAATAAAAAGAAACTTAAATTCAAGAGAACTCGATGTGCAAGCAGCAAATAAAAATCTATTTCCGAATTATTTGACAGAATTTATTTTTCTACTCCAGGGAGCAGAGTTTATTCATAGCGACTTTCTCAGAAACAAGAAAACTGGAATAGACTACTTTCGAATGCGGAAAATCTTATTATCATAATTTAGTTAATTATTCATTGACAATCATTTAGATTTTATTTGAAAACCTATTTGTAATGTATATTGATTATTATTGAATAAAATATTGGATAAAGTACATCACTGGAACATCAAGAAATATTAAGAAATAAGAAAATATACCTAGCTTTAAGAAAAATTTTCAAAAATTGTAAATTAAAAATATAACATAATGTAAATAGTGTAATTATTCTAACAAAGGCTGGCTAAATTACTTTATATAGAAGCCAATAAAAATGTAAATTTAAAAAAAGTACTCATGTATGTAATTACTAATATATTGTTTTTGTTTTTAAATTATGAAATTAATTCAGAACGACAATTCTCAGAAGCAGGAAAAAAGGAATCGACTACTTTCATCGAATGCAGAAAATCTTATGATCAAAATTTGTCACTTTTAAATTTTAATTATGATGATTAGTCAATCATTCATTATTAAAATTAATAATTGACATTCATTTAGTTTTTATTTGAAAACCTATTTGCAGTGGCGTAGCTACCAAGGGGCTAGGCGGCGCCGTGCCCCAGGGCCCCTAGCCGTTGGCCAACATACCTCTAACTCTAGCTGTCCTCACAAATTTTCTCCGACCTCCAGAATTATAATAAGAAGCTCAATTATCGTCATAGATCGCACGTTGTGTGTGAGAGCGCGTGAATCATTCAAGTGCAAAGCCAGTGAAACTGCAATTAAATATGGTATAGATCCCAATTTTTAAGAAAAACGGCAAAGGAGAGTTAAAAAACATTTTGATAAACTAGCTTCTGACAACCAATTTAAAAACAAGAAAGAAATATTTAAAGTTACCATTTTCAATAAACTACTAGACACAATAATAGTTCAATTAAGGTAGAACTAACGTGATCTGAATGAAATTTGGCGCACGTAAACATTGGATAGTCATACGCATCCTGTTAAAATATGAAACACATTCATCGTCTGTGAACAAATATATTCGCTTGTAAAGTTGAGTTCTTATACACGGGGCTTATGGTGATCATCACTTAGAATCGCACATATTTGGTTTGTGTACCTCTAAAATTTTGCAGTTTCATTTGAAAAACTAGTATGATGTTCTAGAACTATCCATGTATATTGTATCAGAAGGAGAAAGTTTTTTGTCGTTTATTGATGGATATATAGCCATGCAAAGCCTTGTTTTTAACAAAAAATTAAGAATCCCAATTTATAATGGCAACACCACACGGTGGTATGGTATTTTAAAATTCACTAGACTAACAACCTGGTAACAATTCATGATATTCAAATCATAATAGGTATAAAACACTTATTTTATTCAATTTTTATATTTTTTTGAGCGTCAGTTTCGCCACTCGACAACCGAAGGCGCCACCGTCACACTAATACTACCTTAAATACACGTTTTATGGGTATGAGTGCAGTCTGTCAAATATTTGATTTTAACATCAAAATTTTTTACTTCTTGTAGATGAAGCAACTTTATTAAAAAAATGTGATCAATTCCAAAGAAAATATTCTGATATAATAGGACCTAATTGTTCACTTCAATTTCTTATTAGTGTATTTACCACCTACTTTTATCTAAATTGTCTAAGGCATGGACTGTTCATTAGTTATGTAAGGAAATGACCAAATATGGAGTCATAGAATACGACCTTACGGATGTATTTACAGTAATATTATCACAGCTATCTTCTAAATATCAAATTACTTTCAAAGTTTCTTTCCATGACCATAATCAGACTATTATCCATCTAAAATTGCTTCTAACACCCTATCGTCCTAACTGTAAAACCCAGGAACTTGCAAACTATTAACAATCACTTTAACTGCATCTTAACGACAACTTTACGTAGTATTATTACAAGGATGGAAAGAACCATTTTGAATACAATTCTAGATTCCGGGTACGATTCCAGAATCCAGAGCTCCGGGGCAATGAAGTCGATAGGTGTTTGTTCCGTCTGCGCCTGAAGTTGCGACAGATGTGACCTGCGCAACTGAGCTGTTGTGCTGGTTGCGGACGAAAGAGCTTTCAGGAGCGCGAATTGAAATTACTGCGACTGCTAATAAATAATACGTTATATTTATTTATTTTAGTGATATCAGATTATTTATTTATAGTTTTTTCGTCACGTTCAAATGAATACACCAATCTGAAAATTATTGTCTTGGAAAAAATGAAAAACAAGTCCGTTATGACGTGGTTTCATGGTCAAAATTATCCCGTTAGATTCATACAAGTACAGCTCGACAAACCAAAGTAAAACCGCGGCTAGAATGCGCTTTAACTCCACTCATATAGGTATGTAACAAATAGTTGGTAAAAACACTTGACTGCCGCATCATGTATGATATGCGCATGTACGCAAATTTATTAATGACATATTTAATTATTATTAATCTATCATAATTATTATTTTGTGACTTGCTATTTCTAGAAATGGAAAGAATTACACGCCGTCTTTCGCCTAAAATTATTATAAGATTGTAATTTATTCATTCATTTGAATACTTTTTGAAGATTGTTTTAATTAATTAATCAAAAAACGTTGTATTGGACTTATCTAGAATGCAATGCGCATAAAAAAGTGTGTTTCGTCGTTTAAAATGTTATCATTGAGATTATTTTTTTTCAGTAAATAAATAAATAAATATATCATCACGCCTTCTACCCATTACTGGGTGTGGCACTCTGCTGAAGCAGATCTCGGTAAGTGATATATTTTGCGCGTGAAGTGCGGTTACCAGTCGTCAAATCACGGCCCCCAAACATGTTAGTGGTGGAGGAGCCACAGGGATAGCTTTTTCAAATTATGATAATTTGTCGCCAGTGGGAATCGAACCAGGGACCTCAGGATCCACAGCCCGACTTCATACCACTGAGCTAGCAGTTTATTATTATAATATTATAATTTATTGCAAATTTAGGTCTTACCATTTCTCAATGCAACGGTTTCTAATGTTAAATTATAAGTGTAGCGAAAAAATTCATAATATGAAAATTAAGTTTAGACAGATGCAAGAAATTTCTATTTTTTGAATATTTATAAATCTGTTGTATAATTCTGATAGTTTTAAATCACTAATTCATATCTTTTTTATATATTACAGTTAGATTTTTAATGAAAAAAATATATTATATGGCAGATATAAGCAAATGTCTGATCAAGATTTTGTCAAATAATAATTATTATTTTATATGAAATGTGCGGAAACCTTCAAAAATTATATATTTTTCCATATTAGAATGTATGATATGGGGTCACTTACAACTAGTGGAGACATCTGGTAAGTTTCCGCCGTGACAGGTTTGACCGGCATTTTATGCAGAGTATCATAGCAACCGAACAAAATATAAAAGCTATTTTACCGTCATTGTACTTTCTGAGTAGTGAAAAAAATATACAGGGTGGTGAACGCAACTCTCAAACATAGGGATTTAACATGTAAAATCACAATTTTTTAAATTTCCTGCTTCCCTAATTATTTTTAGCAAAAAAGCTTCGAATACAAGTTTTAGAGCATAAAATTCTGCATCTAAGCCAATAAAATTAATTTTGAATGCATCGTAACGGCACAAATTAGATCTGAAAATAACGAAAATAGCCTGAAAACTAAAACAAAATTAAACAAATGTTTGTTGTTTTATCTGTCAAAATAAATGACATAATAAATAAAGAAATTATTTTGACAGATTATACGTCAAACATTTGTTTAATTTTATTTCAATTCCATGGGTATCGATAGTTTTGAGGCGATTTTTGTCATTTTCAGATGTATTTTGTGCCGTTACGAAGCAAGCAAAGTAATTTTATGCCCTAAAACTTTTATTCGAAGTTTTTTTGCTTAAAATAATTAGGGAAGCAGGAAATTACAAAATTGTAATTTTACATGTTAAATCCCTATGTTCGAGAGTTGCGTTCACCACCCTGTATATGTATACCTCGCAAAAAAATAGCTATTTATATAACAAATGCGAGAATGGTGCAAGTGATGTCTTCGTGCATGAGTTTTATATGTTTTTTGTAACAAGCATTATTTCATCGATAGTGAGAAAAGTTATATTAACAGTTTAGAATGCCATGAATTGAAAGTTTTATTTGAAAACAAATTGTTTATTTTTTCCTTTACAGCTTATTAAAATATATCTGATTGATGGCGTTATTGGCTGGGTGCGCGACGACAACGACATCTGACGGTCACATTAAATCATGCTCTATAACCGTTGATTCATACAAGATTTTGTCTAATTTTTTATAAAAACAAGATTTAAAACAATGAAAATGTTTATAATTTCAGTTTTTAACAACTGAAAATATTACAAAATGTATTATTTAAGTTTATATATAAAGTGATATTGTAAAAACAGCACAAAATGCTGAAGAAATCTAAGAATTGTGTTCATTAAAATGATACATTTTTCTTATTTTTGTATTTCTTATTTCGCAACTGGTTAATAATTTTTTATAAGGGTAAAAGAGATGTAAATGATTGTGAATGAATGACGAATAATAATAATAAATAATTGTCTCATTGTTTCAAGGTTCTCAACCATAGCAGAAATAAATACCTCTCATATGGAAAGCAAAGTAAATGTTTTAAATAATATTTATTACTTTGTGGATTAAATAGTATATTTTTTGAATGATTTTTTGAAAATAGATCTTGGAAAATTACTTGACGAAGCCAACGTCAAGAAAACTTGAAAACAACGTGTAAAATTTTTGCTTTGATGTTCATTTATCAATAAAATGTCTCCTAAATTATCTCTAAAAATAATTTTGCCAAAGCGTCTTCTAAATCGTCTCTAAGACAGTAAATTTCCAACAAAATATCTCCGAAAATGTCAAATCGTCTCTAGAAGATTAATTTTTCTAAAATATCTCCAAATTTTCTTTAATATAGTCATTTTTACAAAATGTCTCCCAAATCATCTCTAAGACAATTAATATTCAACAAAATGTCTCTCAAATCACCTCTAACGCAGTTATTTTCCTAAAATGTTTCCTAAATTCTATTTAAAATAGTTATTTTTCCAAAATATCTCTCAAATCGTCTCAAAGACAGTAATTTTTCTAAAATGTCACTAAATTTTCCATAAAATAGTAATTTTTCCAAAATGTCTCCCGTATCGTCTCTAAGACAGTTAATTTCCAACAAAATGTCTATCAATTAACACTTACATAAACGTCAAACATTTGTTTAATTTTGTTTCAATTCGATGTTTTCAGGCAATTTTCGCCATTTTCAAATCTAATTTGTGCCGTTATACAGCATGTAAAATTAATTTTGTTTAATGGTTTAGATGAAGAATTTTATGCCCTAAAACTTTTATTTGAAACATTTTCGCTTACAATATTTAGTGAAGTAGAAAATTACGAAATTATGATTTTACGTGTTAAAATCCTATGTTCAACAGTCGCGGTCACAACAACGTGAGAATGATTTTATGCTTATTTTGTCCACCGCGATCGCTGCAGTCGATTCGGCTGTCCCCACCATGACTCTGCACCTAGCGAATAAGCTAATGTCTCTACTTCTTTTATAAATTCCTTAAAACGTGTGTATATATAAGTACAATTAGTGAAAATTTAGAACTATAAAAATGGGTGTTTTTTCATTTACTTTAAAGCACTAGTGCACAAAATCAAACTTTACTTTCCAGGGTAATGTAAACCTTATATTGAATAATGCGAGTATGAAAATGTCATTCGTACATCAAGTACTTTATATTCCTCGCCCTTTGGCTTGAAAAATGAAACAGCACTTTCGGCAAGAAATGTCTCTTTCTTCTCTTGATATACAAATACCTATCACAACATTAAAATTACCCGAATAACATCCTCTCCACTAACATCTTTGCAGACTTTAACTCGACGGCTATAATTGGTTGGTATAACCGACACTGTTTGCATTGTTGAAAAAATATTTCACAACCATGACCTAAAAAGTTTCAACGATATAAAAATGCTAACAACTGGGTTAAATTTCGCGTATTTTCATAAATTTATTTTACATGCAAATTCTAAGTGGCTTTTAAAACTTCAACATTTTGGTTCAAATTAAATTGAAATATAATGGAAAAAAAGTTTATTTTTATATACACCCAAACTTTAGGTAGAAAAATGATATTCTTCTCTTTTCAATATAATGAAATTCACAAACAGGACTCCATCTGAGATGAAGCAAAAAGGGAAAAAATAACAGAGATACACGGACAGTAAAATTAATTAAATTACATTTTATAATGATGGAGTAATGGCTCAGTGGTATCGAGTTGGATTGTGGATCCTGAGAACCCTGGTTCGATCCACACAGCCGACAAACATTTTCACCACATTAAAATTATCACTTAATTATACATCAATGCACTAACTCGTAGGGTTTTTTTCTCTTCAGCCTTCTAGTTAGTCCTTCGTTGTCCACTAGAATACTGGCTTCAGGGTTGGTGTTGGTAATGTGAGTAGTGCTTCAAAGCCAACAAAAGGTACTACTGGTCATCAATGGATGAACTGTAGCTTATAAATTTTATAGTTTTAGATTAGAAAAAAATTCATAGTTAGTCTCATGACTAGTTTTAATTCTTGTATAAATTCAATGTAATTTATGAATAAAAAAATTAAAATTATCTCTGTGCCGCCTCCACCACTAACATCTTTGAGGGCCGTGATTTTACAGCTAGTAACCGCACTTCACGCGCATAAATATATCACTTACCGAGATCTGCTTCGGCAGAGTACCACACCCAGTAATTGGTAAAAGGCGTGATGGTATATTTATTGTATTTATAAAGTATTATATATATATATATATATATATATATATATATATATATATATATATATATATATATATATATATATATATATATATACATATATACAGTGTGTTCATCCAAAACCTGAACATAGGCATATAACATGTGATATCAGTTTTTTGATGCGCATTGCTTCCCAATTAATTTTACAGGAAAATACTTCAAATAAAAGTTGTAGAGAATAAAATTACGAATTTTTTTATATAAAACACATTTCATTTGTGTATTTCATCAAAGCGCAAAACTTAATTCAAATTTGAAATATTCGTAAAAATAAAGCTATTCATGAAAAAATTTAAACAATTTTCTATTGTCAAAAATTTTGACAGTAGAAAATTGTTTAATTGGGTAGCAATGCGCATCAAAACACATGTTATATGCCTATGTTCGGGTTTTGGATGAACACACTGTATATATAAATTTGTTTTATTTTTTTAATACTACTTTATCGTTTATATAATAACCTATCAAAACTAAAGAATTTTGCGTTGAAAGAAAAAGTAATATTATATTATATTATACATTATTGCTTCTTTATTTAGCAAAATTAGCACCCCAGTTCGATTAAAATAGCCGAGAGTTAATTTTTACTACTTTTAAATTGCTTCTATAGATTTCATTCCACTAACATCTTTGGGGATCGTGATAACTGAAAACCAAATTTCACACCTCGCGAGCTACGGTAAGGTACCACACCCAGTAATGAAGTCGGCCTGTGGATCCTGAGAACCCTGGTTCGATCCCAATAGCCAACATACATTTTCACCACATTCAAATTATCCCTGTGCCTTCCTCACCACCAACATCTTTGGAGGCCGTGATTTCACAGCTAGTAACCGCACTTCACGCGCATAAATATATCATTTACCGAGATCTGCTTCGGCAGTAATTGGGAAAAGGCGTGATGATATATTTATTGTATTTATAAAATATTATATATATATATATATATATATATATATATATATATATATATAATATATATAATATAAAGTAGTGTTAAATAATAGTTTCGGAAGAAAAAATCGATCGACGCCGGAATTTGAATAACAGGAATCTTCGAGTCTAGAAAAGCATCTTATCACCAATTACTAATTTCTTAAATTAATTTTTCTACGAGCAAACAGAAAATAGATATTTCCAACTATCAATTGAAGACATAAAGTTCAAGTTTTGCGCTAACTCACCGAACGGCACTGTAAGTATCAGAGCTGGGCAAGCTACTTAAAAAAAGTAGCTAAGCTACAGCAACAGCTATTCTTTAAAAAAGTAGCTCAGCTACAGCTATAAGCTACATTTTGTAAAATATAGCTAAGCTACAGCTAAAAGCTTTCGTTAAAGTTGCAGTTAAATTTTAAAGCTACTTTTTTCAATTATTGTTAATTAATTAAATTTGCCATTGTCATATAATCAGTTGATCATAATTTTGTTATAATGTAAATTTGCTATTATGTATATAAATATCAAAAATCGCAAATGGCCAAATGTACTGTTAATTTTTGATGCTATAATTCTTATTTATATCGGAACACATTAACAGTCACATTAACAGAAGACTCCTAAACTGTCTATGTTTAGTTCATTTAATATTTATTACAAAAGTAGGATAGGTTAAGAACAAGTGAAAAATAAAACATGTTAATAGATTTTACACTATATAATAACTTGTTATCCTATAGTTATAGAAAACAAGAAAGAAGGTACAATTCAAATACAAGACAAAAATAAATAGATATTTCTTAATGAACAGTGATAGCTTTAAGCTACAAAAAGTAGCTTTAAAAGTAGCTTCAGTTGTTATAACAAAATTTTTAAGCTAATAGAAAAAAAAATAGTTCGCTACAAGCTACAGCTATATTTTTTCACATTTAGCTAAGCTGCAGCTACAGCTAAGGTAAACGTAGCTAAGCTAGTAGCTAAGCTACAAAAGTAGCTAGCTACTGCCCAACTCTGGTAAGTATGTATCATCGTATACATTTATACAGTCATCCGAATTTCCGAACAGAAAAACTGCGAAAAATTATTTTAAATTCTTTTCTGCATGACCGTGCTATAAATGTCACTTATCACATTCATTCAGAGTGTGATAAGTACTTCGTTAATGCACTAATGCGTTTTTGTAAATATTAACGCACTAATGCTTTAATAAAGTACTTATCGTTCTCAAAATGATAGTTACCATGATTTCAATTAAATTTTAGAAATGTAATATCAAAATTATCTATATGGTTTAGTAGCAATTTATGGTAGGTAAATAGTTACTAACTGTAAAAGTAGTTAGGTTTTATTAGTTTTTCTATTTCGGTGTTATAAACGCACTGTAAACATCTCGTCAAGGAGATCTATAACCGCATTGTTTTTGACGCTTTTTATTTCTTTACTTTATTACTTTCTTATAAGGAAGTATTGGAATCGTGAAAAAAATCGTTGACGAGATTTTTGCGGAAATACGTGTTTTGAGGTCGATTGAATCCGCTTTGATCATTTTGTCAATTATGTCTGTGTGTGTGTGTTGATGGATGGATGTGTGTCCGAGTGTGCAATATCTCATGAACGAGATAAGATTTGTTAAAGAAACTTGGTAATTATAAGTTTCATGTAAATACGAAGAGCTGAGTTAATTTTGAAAGAAATTGAAAAACCGGAAGAGAAAGTTTACTGGACACAAAACAATAAATTCCATTTATTTCAAAAATGGAATCAATTACAAAAAAAGTTTCAAATAAATGATGTTGGCAAAAATATTTGGAACATAAAATGTTATTTGCAATTTTCCTGTATATGCGTCTAATTTTGAGAAAAACTAATTTATATATTTAATAATATATTCCAATAAAGATAGTAGCAATAGAAACAAAAAACATAAATTTTTATTTTCGCTTTATCTAGTTATCTATGTCTTTTTTCGGAAACACAAATACATCATTATAATGGTCAAGTCAAGTAATTTGGCAATTTAATCGACTTCGTATCTCACGGTTCTTGAGATACCAAGGGTTAAGCTCGAGAAACGGATATCCTATATATTCCTCATCAGTAAAGTTAGACATAAAGTAGTCAACATTACTAACTAATTATACGTAAACAAATTTGATATTTTATATGTTTCAATCAGATAAATGCAGAATTACTGAAAAACTAAATTACATGTTTAATAATATATAATAAAAAAAATATATATCATCACGCCTTCTACCCATTACTGAGTGTGGCACTCTGCCGAAGCAGATCTCGGTAAGTGATATATTTTGCACGTGAAGTGCGGTTTCTAGTCGTCAAATTACGATCCCAAAGATGTTAGTGGTGGAGGAGCCACAGGGGTAGTTTTTGAAATTATGAAAATTGTCACCTGTGGGAATTGAACCAGGGTTCTCAGGATCCACAGGCCGACTTCATACCACTGAGGTAGCCACCCCATAATAATATTATATAACATTCGTATATTCTAAATATTAAATATGCTGTGTATAAGAAAGTAGTGCGGTGCCACACCAAATTTTTTAATTTTGGAAGTTGTGGGAATCGAACCTCGGTTGCATAATAGTCATTTATGTAACTAGTGTTAAAAGATTCATATATGTACTATACCAAATCAAAGGAAGAGAAAAAATCTACTGTAGTTATAAAACAAAAACGCAAAATAGTAAAACGAACAAATATAATATAAAATTGACAAAAAATAATCCACATTTATTTTTATTCCGGTCGCGTGTATTCAACAAATGATACAGGTAAACATGTCCCAAAAAACGAAAAACTGACACCATCCAATCTTTCTCTAAATCCAGCAAAAATTAAATGTAAACAAAAAACGGTGCGATGTACAGCACATGACGAATGATTCTCATAAAACCTTCTCTGAAGTATCTGAAAAACTCGGACAGATAAGAGACGATCCAACCGGAAAAAGAAGAAGAAGAAGTATCCGTCAGCAGTGGGGGAGGAAACACGTGAAGCTAGCTTTGCGTGTCCAGACCGAAGTGAGTTACGAGTTTACGATAACCCGGATTCGATCCGAAGTTAGCTGAAGTGACGGGTAATAAAATAAGGGCAATGTCTTTGAAAATTAATTTCAAAGAAAGTGGAAATTCCCACCACTCGTCCGTCGCCAAACGCTTTCATTAATTAAAAGTGAAGCCAGTTTGAATAAAAAGATTGTTCTATAGCTCGTTTTGCTGATTCATTCAGAAACACGTACTGATGAAGATAAATGAAGAAATTTGCATTTTATACGCCTACTTTTTATACGAAAATATATTTTTACAGCAGGACAAATTTATATACTTAGGGCCAGTTTTTCAATCATCGATTAATGTTAATCATGATGAAATAATAATGGACTATAGTTTCCATTATTATTTAATCATGATTAACATTAAATGAGTAAACTGGAGATTGAAAAACTGGTCTTTATAAACTAGCTACATTTTATAACACAAATGTCTTATAGTATAGACCACGAGTGACTCATATATCAGCGTTAAATTTGTGATTTGCATTATATAAGTAGAATATATTTTTAACAAGTATATGTGCATATAATTCCAAAAGTGACAAGTTTCTATTCTGTGCATCATTTTTTGCATGACAAAGTGTGTGATTTATTTTATCAAGTGAAACGTAATTTGAAGATTGTGTCGCGAGTGCATATTTTTACAATTTTATAGTGTTTACATATTTAATATATAGAAAATAAATGTTTAAAAACAATTTTATATGTTTACTTCATAGTGTAAAGCCATGTAATTACTATAATATGCAATAGTGTTACTTTGATTGAAGTTTGAACAGTTCATTTTAGGTTACATTTTCCAAATCAACTAATTTTGTTAAAATTTTTAATATTTTACTGTAGTATTTAATTTTTTTCATTTATAATTATTATTGTTTTCGATCGTAGTGGAAATTTCAAAGAATCGATAAAACAAATGTTTATTATACTATCTGAATTGAATTAAAAGAGAAAAGAAAGGTAGGTCGAAGTTTTTGGCTCAAGATATGTTGAATATTACAATATAAAAAATAGAAACAGGAATTCAAAACATTTATATGTAGTTTTCTTTAGGTTTTGACGGTTACTGTCATAAATGCGAATCATGTTATATTAAAACACGTTGTTGTAACCAATGTTTTGTTGCATGAACACATTGTTGTAATAAAATAAATCGACGTTCCTTCCGTTCTTGCCCTAGATCTTGTAATTTTATGATTAGGACATTATATTACCTTTTTTATATTGTTATTGCTATTTCAGAGCCAAAGAGTCCTTTTCCCTTTTGATTCATTTCTGATAGTAACTTAAACATTCGCTTTGTCGATTCTTTCTAATTTCCACTACACTCGAAAACACAATAACAAATATAAATGAAAAAAATTAAATACTACAGTAAAATATTAAAAATTTTAACAAAATTAGTTGATTTGGAAAATGTAACCTAAAATGAACTGTTCAAACTTCAATCAAAGTAACACTATTGTATATTATAGTAATTACATGGCTTTACACTATGAAGTAAACATATAAAATTGTTTTTAAACATTTATTTTCTATATATTAAATATGTAAACACTATAAAATTGTAAAAATATGCACTCGCGACACAATCTTCAAATTACGTTTCACTTGATAAAATAAATCACACACTTTGTCATGCAAAAAATGATGCACAGAATAGAAACTTGTCACTTTTGGAATTATATGCACATATACTTGTTAAAAATATATTCTACTTATATAATGCAAATCACAAATTTAACGCTGATATATGAGTCACTCGTTTGACAGTTACGGACCACATCTCATTTTGATGACGTCACACGCCCGTGGTCTATATTACATAACAAGCATCGAAAGTGTAAGAAAACGTGCGAGTGTACAAATTGAAAGACGTGGCGCGCAGCGCCGTGTGATTTAAGTGCACGAGCACAGTTATCACACTTTCGAGCGAGTTATATACACTATTTTTCAGACGACCACCAGGAGTGAAAATAGATTTATTTTCTTACCGGTACGCTACTTTAAAAGAGATAAGGAGGGTGGAGGCTATGCTAAGAGGAAAAAATAGTTATTTATTATTATTATTAATTATAAATAAATATAAAATAAATATATAAATATATCATCACGCCTTCTACCCATTACTGGCTGTGGCACTCTGCCGAAGCAGATCTTGGTAAGTGATATATTTTGCGCGTGAAGTGCGGTTACCAATCGTCAAATCACGGCCCCCAAAGATGTTAGTGGTGGAGGAGGCACAGGAGTAGTTTTTGAAATTATGAAAATTGTTTGTCGCCTGTGGGAATCGAACCAGGGTTCTCAGGATCCACAGGCCGACTGCATACCACTGAGCTAGCCAGTATATAAGTATAAATAAACTTATTTATAAAATTTTCTTCCAGTACTCTGTACCGGCTCTATTTCTCTTACCGGTACGGTGTACCGGACCGTACCGGCCTACTTTCACCACTGACCACCATAAAATATTTCTAAAAACGTTTACAAGAACAATGTTGTTACACTTTGACAGCTGATGCGTTTTTGAAGGTTGATGTTTGAAGTTTGAGGTTAGGTATTGTGATACTATCTGTACTAACCGTAATGTAAAAATATTAAATAATACTAAAATATTAGTAAATAAATAATTTTTAATTTCAAAAAATAAGTTTTATCTGAGCAAATTTGGTTGTTCATTATTAAAAATTGCAATTGTGTGGAATTCACTTTCGAAAACAAACGCAGGGCGAAACTTCCTTTCTTATATTTTTTTATTTATTTTATAATATTTTATATTTGTTATTGTATATAAAATAAATAAATAAATAAATATATCATCACGCCTTCTACCCATTACTGGGTGTAGCACTCTGCTGAAGCAGATCTCGGTAAGTGATATATTTTTGCGCGTGAAGTGCGGTTACCAGTCGTCAAATCACGGCCCCCAAACATGTTAGTGGTGGAGGAGCCACAGGGATAGCTTTTTCAAATTATGAAAATTTGTCGCCTGTGGGAATCGAACCAGGGACCTCAGGATCCACAGGCCGACTATATGTATATGTTACGTTTTATTAAGGTTTGTTTGACATTTTGCATTATTTGTTGATTTTATATTATTATTGTATTTTAAGGTGCTGATGACTTTATAGGTCGAAACCACAGATCATAATATACTACTAGATAAGAAACTGCCATGTTACGCACTGGGACTGTATTTTGCGCCATCTGAGTAGTGGAAGTCTAACTAAAGTCATGTATATAGGCAACCCGATATGCATATTTAGGCAGCTTGTAATTTTTATTATTATTTTATGTTTATTTAAACTACATCAAATAAAAACTCATTATTACAATATAAATATTTATTAAAATATACTCCTGTATACAAATTATTTATAATTTGAACTGTTTCAATCGCAGTTTTATCCAACTCTTATGAACTTGAAAATATATTATGACTTCCTCATCTAAGTATTATTTATTATATGATCATTTACTTACCAGAAGCAGTTCAGTTTTTTTACACAACAATTTATATTAGTTGAAAACATTATTTATATGAAATTATTTCACAAATAAAAATTAATTGGATATTTTGACAGATTAAAAAATTTGAAATATATACAAATGACAACTACAGGAACAATCTAGTAACCAATGATTGCTGATATTGTAGTTACCTAAAATGGTTGTCCTCACATAAAGACTATTAGCGCCGTTCCTTAGGTGGAAGTCTAACTATAAACACAGTCCCATGGTTACCTATATAACTTTCTGCTGCCTGGTCGAAATGTTCAAATAATTTTTTTTAAATGTAATATTAGATTCTGCAGCCTTTTTATTTATATTGTTTTATTTTCATTTACTGCATTGTGTGGAATTTTCTTTCATATACAAGTGCAGGCTATTGCTTTCATCTTTTATAATCTTTGTAGATTCATTGTTAGATTCGTTATTAGAATCGGTATTAGGAGTAAGCGTAAGTAATTTGAGATGTTTTGCGTACATGATATGTACATCCAAGAAAGATGAATGAAAAGTGAAAAGGAGTAATTGGATAGATGTGATTGTAGATTTGTTGTATGGTGAATGATTTTGAGTGTGATAAGTAAATGAGTTTATATGGAGGGATCTATGAATGTGGTTAAAGTGAGGGTGGTGTGGTAGGATGAGAATGTTTGACAAGAACTGATTATTTGATAAATTCAATGAGTAAATATTTTATGAACGATTTTAAGATTCCTGCAACCCTATTTGATGGTATATAGCGTAATCACTGGCGGACTAAGGGGGGGGGCGACAGGGGCGGTCCGCCCCGGGCCCTACCAAACAGAGGGGCCCCCGTTTCCAGATTAATTTTTTTTAACTGAATGAACATGCAATTATGATTTATTAGGTGATTTTTTTATTCACAATTACGAATTTTTCTTTCAACATAGTTGGCAACACTAAGTGGTAGCGCAATATTAAATATACCGCTCATGTGCAAGTAGCAAGTGGTGCAAGAAGTAAAGAGATTTCGACACCATTTATCCGCCACCAATACAAATGCAGAAACATTTCTCACCTGGACAGCACTAGAAATTCTTCAATTTATTATTAAATGAGACTTCAGTGAATCCCTTCCCAATATACCTCTGATTATTCAATACTTTTTAACAATTTGTGTTTCCGTGGCGTCATGTGAAAGGAGTTTCTCGAAACTTAAATTAATAAAAAATTACCTGAGATCCACTATGACCGAGGATAGGCTAATAAATTTGGCAATTCTATCTATAGAGCGGAAAGCAGCGAAGACATTAGATTTTGATGATATTATAGATAAGTTTAGTAAAGTTAAGGCTAGAAAATATGTTTTATAAAACTATTATACATTAATATAGATCCCATTGCACTTTGTATTTTTTATTCCATTGTTTTCTGTTCCTATTCAATATAAGGGGCCCGGTATTAGAGTCCGCCCCGGGCCTTCGAAGGACTTAGTCCGCCACTGAGCGTAATGTTATGTATGTATGTAAGTATGTATTAATTTTTTTAAATCCGCAAAGCCAAATAATTAAAAAAACAAAACTGGTGGTTTTTAATTTATTAATTACCCTTTTCTTATTTATTATTTAGATATATTCTTCAAATAATGTTCTTCAAATAGTTTTATTTGCTTCATCCGCATTTATAATTCCTTTCATATAAATTCGTTTTCATATAATACAACAAAACCTTTATCTATTTATTCCTCTACCTTCCATACTACCTTTTACTTGACTTATTATTTAAAATAGAGTTTATGAATTAATGTTTTAAAATTCATATTTCAAAATGTTTAAATAGTATTCACATAATAAATAATAACTTGTATGAGTCAATTTATTTTACAATTATGTACCTATTCATGTACTACAAACGTATATTTCCTGAAGTCTTAAAAAATAAAATTTACAAAATATTCGTATTCAATAAATGCGCATAAAAGACATTCTATTTCCTGTACAGATCCATTTCATAAACCTATATTTCCGTCGTTAACGATATATTTCAATAAAATCCTGTTACATCGAATACAGATTTTACATTTATAGATAAACACATTTATATTGAAAATTTTAATATCAATAATATCAGATTTACATCTGAATACGAGGACATTTGAACGTCTGAACAATAAAGGAGCAACTATTTTATACAGATTTCATTTTACGATAAATAATGTACAAAATATTATTACAGAACATCGTTTAAAAGTTATCAGTCAATTATGTCCCGACTTATCAAGAAAACTGAAGAGTAATTCCAAATTAATTGCGAACTAAAAGCAATTAAAAGTTACCTCCGGTAGATACAAAAGTTAAGTATTAGTTGCTCGACTCGTTAACAAATTATTAAAACGCGAATCTGTGTAAGAAAATAATTATTATCGTGCTTCACTTTTGTCAATTATTTTAAAAACCTAATAACCTGTAACTATAGTTTTATGACACTTTAATATGGTTTTAAATTGTACATTCTTTGTTTTTTTAAATTAACCGTAGCATTAAATACATCACTTAAGATAATATTATCTTTAAACAACAAAATATGTTCATTTATTTTATGGGTATAAATATGTTCAGTAATTATTTAAGTACGTATTTAACGGGAAAAGGAAATACTCAGTTTATCTTTTAGTAAATACAAAAAAGATAAATAAAATAGATTTATCTATATATCTAAAACTCTCGTATTATGTGTTAATTCGTTTGTTTTATGTTCACAAATATTAAAAACATAAGTAAGATATTAGTTATTTATGTACCAAGGGTGAAAACAGGCGTTTCTGGCCCGCGGCATGATTATTAGCACGAGGCGCAAAGCGCCGAGGGCTAATAACATGCTGAGGGTTAGAAACGCTAATTCCACCCGTGGTACATACAATATTTTATGCACAACAAAAAATATTTCATTTAAAATATTAAAATAGGTATATTTATGTCAAAATGACATTTTTCAGAATCAAGCGTTCACAATAAACAAAAATTGTAATTTTGTTTATGTATCCATAGCAAACAATAAAAATCAGTTTGTTTACTTTTGTATTGTGTGAAAATGAGTGACAGCAGCGATAATGAATTGGCTTGTACTCCGCCTGATGTAAAAGAAGCTGCGAATAATGCGATTCTGAAATTATTGCCGTTAATTTCAAAACAACTATATGAATAAAAATCTACTTCGAATTTTGTGAAAGGTGCAAAGCAAAGAAGATAAGTAGTTACACCGAAAAAGTACTTTTGGCTTAATTCTCTATCATATCATGTACAAAAAAACCATCTATCTTAAGGTCCTTTTATTTAATGTTAAAATTAACAATTTGAACTAACAAATAAAATATCAGTAAATTTCCAAAATTAAAAGAATAAATAAAATAATAGTAATAATAGTACTTTTTCTAGGTATATAGTTTAAACAACAAAATAACATCTAATTTTGTGTTCAAAAGATTCATATAGGTACATTTATGTTAAAATTACATTTTGAAAAAGAATTTATGGCCCTAGGGCCAAAAAAAGTATTTTATGGCCGTAGGGCCAAAAAGAAGCCAACTTTTTAGGGCTAAAACACATGCTTTTCGGTCCGGTTGTGCATAAAATATTTTAATTTATGGAGTAAATGAAACTGCACTGCATTTATTTCAAACACAAATAATCATATGATTTTATGTTATCACAGAGATACATGTTAACACTACAGAATTAATGGAATAACATGATTTATATTCAACTTTAATTAAAGATATTAAGCTGTATTAGTAATGTATTTTAATATCATAGTCACATACATTTAGTTCTGCATAATTCATTTGATAACATGTTTCATTCTGTTCGTAAAACGTGCTTTTACGGCAATATTAAAATTTGTCATTATATACAGACTCACAAAAGCATAATATTTTTAAAATTTTTGTTTACATTTAGAAATAAAAGACTATTTAAAATAAACAAGTTGTTTTGTATTTTCATTCAATAAATAATTGGAAATATTTTAATGAAACAAGAACAAAAAATACTGATGCTAGTAAGAAAGTAATTTATGGAGACCTATCTATAATAATTTCATTTTTTTTATTGTCAACATATTGTCGTATTATTTCAGAGCAAAAAAAATAAAGTTAATTACAACAATGATGACTAAAGACAAATAAACTAGTTAAATAGTACCCTTAAATGATACATATTAGCGCATATTAATATTGGAGACGACATAATAAATTGTTAAACAATCATTTACAAAAATTAAATGCAAAACTCACCTATTTAACACCGACACAAAATAGATTTAAAACCACAAAAACACTTCTAAACTGTATTCAAGAATATTTTCTATCAATAATCACAATATTTCACATAATTCACGCGAGAACCCGACCGAGAAAACTTTCAAACGTCAAATGAGCGACAGCAGCGACACACCGCGGCGGAACATGCAACCACTAGAGAAGAACTTCACAGGACGACAGTCGTCAAACTACTGAACTAAACACCGACGCTTTTCGCGTCGTCTCCACATACACTCACACACAGACGTTCATTGATCGATAAACCAAATTGTAGAGCTGGGACCTGACATAGTGATCTTTTTTTTTCATCTTTTTCGGCGGTCGAGAAAGCTATGGAAATTGGCTATCAACAACTCGAAAATTTATGCGACAAAATAATTTTTGCGGGATTTATTACCCCTAATATTTATTAATGAAAATTTTCTCAACTCACTGCTGAATATGAAAAGAAATGATAAAAGAACTATTATTGTGTTATGGATCGATTTTTCAGTTTTTTTCATATAATTTATTAAAACTTTTATTTGTAAAACATTTTCGATTGATTTGAATAATTTATGCTATTATTCAAATTAACCTTGAGAATGAAAAAACTAATTATTTTTAAAGCATTTTTTTACAGAAGGAATCAAGATATCGTTTTGAAATTTTTTAGGTATATTTATTCACACTTTAAGAGTACAAAAATATTTTTTTATTTTTACATTGGCTTTTTTTGTCACACTTTTTTCAAAACACATCAAAAAATGACGGCCGCCATTTTGTTATTTTGTTATATTTCAATGAAAAAAAGTTCGTTTTAGTCCAGGCTATAGCGACTTTAACACTTAATAATTTGCCATTTTTTATTTTTTTTTCAGATGTCCGAAATCATGTCAACCGTAATTTTTTTGTTTTTTGAAAAAATTCGTAAAAAATATATAAATATATTATCACGTCTTCTACCCATTACTGGGTGTGGCAATCTGCCGAAGCAGATCTCGGTAAGTGATATATTTTGCGCGTGAAGTGCGGTTACCAGCCGTCAAGTCACGGCCCCCGTAGATGTTAGTGGTGGGGAACCCACAGGGGTAGTTTTTTTTAAATGGTGAAAATTGTTTGTCACTTGTGGGCATCGAACCAGGGTTCTCAGGATCCACAGGCCGACTTGATACCACTAAGCCATTTGTGTGATTAAAAAAACCAATATAAAAATTAAAAAATATATTTTTCTACTCGTAAAGTGTGAATAAATATATTTGAAAATTCAAAACCATATCTTGATTCCTTTCTGTAAAAAAAAAATGTTTAAAAAAGAAATCTTTTATTTTTTTTTTTTCATTATTAAGGTAGAAAGACTCTTTAAGCTACCGAAAAATAAATATTAATTTTGTGCATGACGATTTAAATGATTTTTTTGTTATTATTATCTATTTATTTCTTATGCTCTACCATTGCCGTCTATATGTAGAGGCCTGGAACAGCGTTTCTGTGACGTTACTGCGTCAGGCCGACAAACGCGTCTGTCTACCATTAGCCCTCGTGTTAAAATACTGTTCGTAATATATAAACTAGCTTCCAACTCGTTAACTATCAAAGATATTGAAATTATGTACATGACATAAAAAGTCATGTTTCTCCGTGAGCCAAACTAGATTTTGAAAATAAAAAATATCCAATTGATTCGTCTTTATGAGGAGCACATTTTATGTTATGTACTTAATTTCAATATCATTGATATTTAACGAGATAGAAGCTAGTTTATACGTTAGGAACAGAATTTTAACATTGCAGTATATGGAAGACAGACGCGTTCGTGGGCCACACGCTGTGACGTCACAGCCGCTTGCGCTTCGCTGTTCCAGGCCTCTACATATAGACGGCAATGGCTCTACCTTATGAAATTAATTTCAATTACAGTAGACAACCTACATTTTATAGAAGAATCTAAATAAGTCGGCTGCCATTGTAGTCACCGAGTTTTGAATACAACAACTCACATTTGAAAAGCGAACACGTTCATCAAACAACAACTGCCCTTTATAAGAACAATTCAAATTTAAAACTTCTTTCTTTTTCTTACATAACTTATAGTATATTCTGAAAACAGACCGCAAAGCGGTCACGGCTTTACCATGGTTACAAGAACCGCATTCCGAAATTTTACCAGTAAACTAAAAATTTTGCCACGGTAACCGAGTCCGTTTTCGAAATATACTATTAATTATTAGGAGTAGGTGGCACAGTAGTTATCGTGTCGACCTGTGGATCCTGAGAACCCTAGTTCGATTCTCACTGCCGACAAACATTTGCACCACATTAATACTACTCCTGTAGCTCCCCCTCCACTAACATCTTTGGGGCCCGTGATTTGATGGCTGGTAACCGCACTTTACGCGCAAAAATATATCAATACCGGCATCTACTTCGGCAGAGTGCCACACTCAGTAATGGGTAGAAGGCGTGATGATATATTTATTTATTTTATTTTACTATTAATTAGTTTTGAAACTGAACTTTCTGAATACAGGAATGAAATTTGAATGCGACTAAAAAAATTATTTCAAATTAAAATCTCTACGGAACGAAGAAAAACACCAGGCACAGGGAGAAAGTATAATACCACCTGAAATTAAATGTGTATTATTATCAACAGAATTTTTTAATTACTCGTATTTAGAATCAAACAAAATAGGGAAGTTATCATTATTTAAATGTTGCAATCGTTGCTTGTTGCAGTTAAAGATAATTACGTCAATAGTCGGTCTTAAAATACATTTCACATAAATTATTACTGATTTTACAGTCATTAATTTGTTGAACGTACATTCTGTAGTGATAGGGAATTAAATATTAAAAGCCAACAGACTAAAAAAACAATCAACAGAAACATATTAAATGTGTTATAAAAGTAATTAATCTAACTGATCTTACTTACACAAAATAGAATCGATATCACTGAAGAACAACCTTCTTCTTCTTCTTCTTTAACGGCGCTACAGCCCGAGTCGGGCCTGGGCCTACCGGGCACACCGAGCCGCAGTTGCCGTACTGCCGGTTTTCTGAGTCGATGTTACTTTTAAGGCATATGTATAAGTGACTAGCTTATAGCGCCCGAGTATGATTAATACAAGTAACTGTATTTTTTATTTTAACGACAAATCATACTTTGTCGACAGGCGGATTCGAACTGACGAACCTTGGTTCGGGTGACGTCACAGTATGTTAAGAGATGTGCATTAACACGCTCAGCCACCGCGCCTGTGAAGAACAACCTGTTTTAATAATATTCTAAAAATAAATAAATATATCATCACGCCTTTTACCCATTACTGGGTGTGGCACTCTGCCGAAGCAGATCTCGGTAAGTGATATATTTATGCGCGTGAAGTGCGGTTACCAGCCGTCAAGTTACGGCCCGCAAAGATGTTAGTGGTGGGGGAACCACAGGGGTAATTTTTAAATTGGTGATTATGTTTTGTCGGCTGTGGGAATTGAACCACAGTTCTTAGGAACCACAGGCCGACTCGGATACCACTGAGCCATTACCCCATCTAAGAAAATTCTAAATTAACTAATAACAGTTTCCCATCTTGAAATACATTAATTAAGCTCGAAGGCCCAATGAGAATATATCTTCAATCATTCGTCTCAAATTCTCTACCGGTCTAATCAAGTCACATAATATTTATATCCTTTTGTGTGTCATTAGTAATCTGGTTAGGATTACATACAAACATACAGAACATCACGCATCCTATCAAATGGGATAGCACGAATCCTAGAATCATTCATAAAACAATAACTCATCAAATTCATTAAATAATCAGTCCTCGTCAAACATTCTCATCCACACACACACCATCCTCACTTTAACCACATTCATAGTTTCCTCTATACAAGCTTATTTACTCATCACATTTGGAATCATTCATCACGCAACAAACCTTCAATCACATCCATCCAATCACGCCTAAACAAGTTTCATTAATCTTTATTACGATATATGTTTCACATGCTCAAAACATCTGAAAATACAATGATTAAGAAAGATTAGAAAGGAAAAGAGCGACAGCCTGCGCTTGTATTTGAAAGAAAGTTCCACATAATTGTAGTTAGACACTCCATGTAAGAACTGAAATTAAATCAAAAAGGAAAGAAAGGAAGGGAGTGTCGCTCTACGCTTGTTTATGAACGTGAAATCCACACAATTGCAGTTAAACATTCTATGTAAAAACTTAAAATTAATCAAAAAGATAAGAAAAGAAGGAAGTGCCGGTCTATGCTAGTTTTCTAAAGTAAATTCCACACAATAGGATGCGGGCACTCGCGTGACACTATGACTTTTTGTGACGTAAAAACAGCTGTTCGGGCAAAGATCACTGCGCCACGTACAAAATGAACTATTTTTTTGGGACGAGATTTGAAAAGAACCGTTCTTTTCAAATCTCGCCACAAAAAAATAGTTCATTTTGTAGGTGGCGCAGTGATCGCAGCCCGAACAGCTGTTTTTCTGTCACAAAACGTCACAATATCACGTGAGTGCCCGCATCCTATTGTTGTTAAACACTCTATGTAAGATCAGAAAACGAATCAAAAAGATAAAAAACGAAGGAAATGTCGTCCTACGCTTGTTTTTGAAAGTAAATTCCGCACAATTGCAGTTAAACATTGTATGTAAGAACTGAAAATGAATCAAAAAGATAAAATGGAAGGGGGTGTCAACATATGCTAGTTTTTTAAATGAATTTCACACAATGGGCATTTCAAGACTTTTTTGAATTTTTTATATATTAATCTACGTAACAAAATTATTACACCCAAAATTTTTATTTTTCTTTAACTTGTATTAAGCATGATAACAATATTTAAACTTTCGAAACAAACGAATATGACGTAGTTGCATCTTGGATTAAAGAGAGACAGATAAGACAGAGATAAATAACACGTAACTTCACGTAACGTGTGTCGTTGTCAGTAGAATCCTCCGACAAAACATAACTAGACGGATAACAACGGCGTTTGTTGTGAAGCAGAAAGGGATAGAATAACTGGTCGGTGAGGCGGGTGCGCGGCAAGGAGCAACTTGCATAACATCAAAGTGTACTCGCTCCTTGCTGCGCACCCGGCGTACCCAAAAGTTATTCCATCTCTTTCTGCTTCACGACACTGCATTGTGTTGAATACAGCATAATTCGTCTAGTATTATACGTCATTGGTAGAATCGTAGAATGCTGAATGCTTATTTCTTCTTCGTCTTCCTCTCAATGAAATTGGGCACCGACAAACGTTTCAGACAAAGCTCTGTGATTGGCTTAATGCAACTACGTAATTGCAATATGGCAGTGCAAAATTTAAAAGAGCGTTTTAAATTATTCAACTTTAACTTTCATATTTCAGCAATAAAGATATCATTTATGGTATGGTTTTATATTGTATTACATATGATGTACGGTCAAGAATTTATTTTAATAAATAAATATTAAAAAGCTCTACCACTTGAATTCCCCATTGAAGTTATATAAAAAAATAATAGGCCCTTTAAGACTTTTTGAAATTTTTATATATTAATCTACGTAATAAAATTATGAAACCCAATTTTGCAGTTAAACACTCAATTTAAACACTGAAAATTAATTAAAAATATAAGAAAGAAAGGGAGTGTCGCCCTACGCTTGTTTTTGAAAGCGAATTCCTGGCTAATACAGTTAAACACTGTAGGTAAGAACTGAAAATGAATAAAAAATATATATAAAGAAAGGGAGTGTCGCCCTTTGCTTGCTTCTGAAAGAAAATTCCATATAATTGTAATTTATACAGACCATGTAAGATTAGAAAACAAATCAAAAAGATAAGAAAGGAAGGGATTACTACAGCCTAAATTACTCGCAGCAACGTTGGCGGTCTGTCTAAGGTACCACTACAGCCCAAAGCTGCTCGCTGCATTGTCGGCGACACGTCATTGTCTTTCACAGCTCTAACCTGTTCGTTGCAATTCAACCACGGATTACTCAAATACGAAGCTGCTAATTGTTTTCAACTAGCCACAGCTGTATCAAGCGATCACATTTGCAACATCTGAACAATACCATCATTGAATACAACTGACGTATGTAAAGTGGATTAAGCTCGAAACTATTCTAAATATCCATAGAAACTCTAACAAACACTAACTATCTCGCCACTAACTTACTCATCAAACTATGAACTGAAACAAACGTATGGAATCCTACAATTCTACGAAACAATAACCAATCATTACATACATATTTAAATTCGTTGTATTAAAAAGGAATAACATAAGCAAAGAAGAAACTAACAAACAAAATTAATGAGATGAAATAAAAATGCCTATAACAAGTGAATTACCAGTTAATGGCGTCACTGTTCGTACTTCGGATATCAGACATAACGACATAAGTGGTCATAACATACGTGAAACATTATTTACAAATATTTGCTCGTCAACGGTAAATAAACACACCAAATTTTAATAAAAACAGAAACTTTTTAGGTTTACCTACTCAGAGTTTATACTGTTCGGTAGTACGGAGTGATAAGTAGCGTTACGATATTCGAATTCGAAGATCCCAAGTGCGAATCCCACTCAAACTCAGTGAATCCGGACCCTGTACTGTAATTGGGATTATATTCCTGTTGTAAGCGTAGAGCGACATTCTCTTCCAGTTCTTACAATAGAGTAACTGCAATAGGACACGGGCACTCACGTGACAATGTGACATTTTGTGATGTAAAAACAGCTGTTTGGGCTGCGATCACTGCGCCACCAACAAAATGAACTATTTTATTTGGGACAAAATTTGGAAAGAACCGTTCTTTTCAAATCTCGCCACAAAAAAGTAGTTAATATTGTAGGTGGCGCAGTGATCGCAGCCCAACAAGATTTGAAAAGAACCGTTCTTTTCAAATCTCGTCCCAAAAAAATAGTTCATTTTGTAGGTAGAGCAGTGATCGCCGCCCAAACAGCGGTTTTTACGTCACAAAACGTCACATGAGTACCCGCATCCTATTGTGTGGATTTTTCTTTCAAATACAAGAGCATGCTGTCGCTCCCTTATTTTCTAATCTTTGTAAATTGGTTGTTAGAAGAGTGAGCGTGTGTAATTTAAGATGATTTGAACAGGTAAAAAGTACGTCGAAAGAACTATTCATGTAGGTGTATAGGAATGATTGGATGGATGTGATTGAAGGTTTATTGTATGATGAATGATTCCGAGTGTGATAAGTAAATATATATCATTACGCCTTCTACCCATTATTGAGTATGGCACTCTGCCGTGGCAGATTTCGGTAAGTGTTATATTTTTGCGCGTGAAATGCGATTATCAGCCGTTGAATCACGACCCCTAAAGATATTATGAAGGAGCCACAGGGGTACTTTTAATGTGATGGAAAATTGTTTGTCGGCTGTGGGAATCGAACCCGAGTTTTCAAATCCACAGGCCGATTCAATACCACTGAGCCACCTACCCCATAAATATAAGTAAATATGCTTACATATAGCGAACTATGAGTGTGGTTGAAGCTAAGGTACTATGTTACGATGAGAATATTTGATGAATCTGATAAGTGAACGTTTTGTGAAAGATTCTGCTGTTCGTGCTACCTCATTTCGTGGGATGTAGCGTGATATTATGTAAGTTTTAGTTTAGTTTTAAATGTTAATTATTTGAATATATTATCAGTTATCATGCCAAACTTAGCATAATATTTTTAATTATTTAGTTTAAAATATATTCAATCTAATATTTATTTGAAACCAACAAAAGAAAATTATTTTCGAGACTATAGAACAAAAAAAAGAAAATGTGAAAGTGTATTAACGTGGTTTTGTTAAATTAACAGCTAAAATAACACAAAACACAATCTATACCAACAATAAAAGTGCTAAAAATAACTTATCAGTGGAACAATAATAAAAATACATTTTCTTTTAATATGTTTATTTTCCATACCGTTCTTACAGTTCTATGAGAATAATACATTTTATATTATTTATATAAAAAAGAATCAGAATGCAAGTTAGTTGCAGAGCAAAACTATCTCCCTATTTTAAAAGGGATGCAATGAAAATTCTCCTATTGTTGAAATAATTTACACAAATAATTTGCTCGTTCACAAAACTGACAATTCCGAAGTTGTAACTAGTAGCAATGGCAGACCGGCTTTTAGATTCTCAGTACGTACGCGACTTTACCCCAAAATGCAGGTAAGTCGCGAATGGAAACCTAGAGACACAATGGATTAGTCTACAATTGTTACTTCCTCTTTGATAAAGAATTCAACTATTTCTTCTTCTACGTTCTTTGTGTCGGAATCTAATTCGTCTGTGTCAATATCTGAAACAAGAAAAACATTAATCAATGCATTATTTTCAACAAAATAAGGTAACATGCACTCTACAAACTTTCAAAATCATAAAATGCAACAAATATAGACAATCTCACACCCCTAATTTCAAACAAACATCCAAGAACAAGAAATAGATAAACAGATACAGAATCACACGTTTTTACCCATTTGGTTTGTTTTATTCAATTTATTAAAAGTTTCAGAAACACAAGACCGTTATTATTCAATAAATGAATTTGTTTTGCAGATATTTTCTCCTATTCTGTAACTGCATCACTATCAATAATAGATCGTAATGTTAATGACAATTTTTCTATATTTAATAATTACTTTATAGCTGTATTATATGACCAGAATAATTTATCCTAGCATTTTTGTTATATTTATGCATTTTTACTTATTATTAAAAAAAAAAGAATTTCAAGAGTTTACTAACAGCTTCGTAAAAATTCGTAAATGAAATTAATAATTTATCATGCTTAATTATGCATTTTTTATTAGATTTTCGAAGATCTTAATCCAATTTTTATTTCAATATCAAATACAAAACGCTACAAAGTTAATAACATAAACTTCTTACGTAAAAAAAAGAAAGTACCGAAATATTTATTTTTTACATTTTGTTTAAACCTAACCAAACTTTAAAATGGTGGGAAAGTAAAATTAACTGGTTAATTATGAGACCAAAATTAACCTGGTGGTTAATTATAAGAGCAAAATTAATCTTGGTAATTAACGTCAATTATGTTAACTATCATTTCGGTTAATTAGGAAAATAGAAATAACAGAAAGAAAATATTTTGATCACAGAATGCCGAAATGGTGGTAATCTAGATTAAATTGTAAAATAACGATAATCATTACTTTGTCGATTGGTAACAGATAATGATCGAATTACTGAATAGGGAGAGGATTAATATCCTTGATATATACATAATAAATCTACATACAACATTCCATTCAAAAGCTTGAACGATATTTGGAGAAATCTGGGTCGCAGATAAATAGATCGATTTAAAAGAAAATGTAATTCAGTGTTTGATCGGTTTAAAACAAAAAAATACATCCAAATCTCCAAATCTAATGTCATAAAATCAAAATTGTAAAAAAAAACACACAATCTCACACCCCAGAAACTGGAATAAAAAAACTTACGGTTTCTAAGTTCTAAACGTCTGGTTTTTTGTTCATTATACTGTTGTATCCTCTTCCTCCTATGGTCCTCAAAGTTCTTCATCAAAGTTGCCCGCTTCTCAATTAACTCCTTCGAAGCTTTGGTCATCCTCATCCGATCTTTGCTTTCAAACTGTGCGTAATACTTCTTCAAATTCTTCTTTATTTCCTTCTGTTGTTCAATACTTAACAAAGAAGCCGGTCTTGGTCGCCATAACAACTGCGCAAAGTTGTCTAAATTCACTCTTTTAAGGATCTTACCCTGGAAGGACCAAATCCAATATCCAGTATCGTTTTTAGTTTTCCAGCAGGAAACTCCTGTGACTACGTATCTTCCAGTAGAGTCCCATTCCACGTCGGACGTCTGGAAATGGTCTGTGGTGTTCATGATGACGAAGTCATTGGTGTCGATGAACTCTAAAGCGCCGCCAATGTTTCCCAAACCGGCTAAGACGATGAATTGTCCAGATGGAGACCAGAATAAGTGATTACAAGCCTTCTTTTCGAACTTTTTGAGCAAGGAAGGTGCTTGGCCGATTTTAACTCCGTAGAAACTAACGCTAATATTCGGTGATTCGCCATGAATTATTGCGAATTTAGAACCTATTGGTTCCCAAGCGAAAGCTTGGATCGGTTCTTTACTTTCAACGGAATCTACTGGGATCTGTTTTTCTCGCATGTGGAAGATTTCAAAGTTGTAATACATTCCAGCGTATTTAAACTCATTTTTCTCTCGCCGGACTTTAGAGTATCGGTCTACTTTAACGCATAAATAATCACCTGATTTTTGCCAGTGGATTTTGCAATCTGCCACGCTGAATAAGTTCTTGTTTCTGATTTCGTTTCTGTTGGGAATTTCGAGAAGAGTTACTCTAGCAGGTACATCTTTGTCTTCAGCGACCCAGTAAGCCAAGATATTGTCGGTTGGAGACCAGTTAAAGTCGCGGATTCCTGGAATTTTGAAGGATTTTTTGTCCAGAAGGCCGAAGGAAGGTGTTTCGTAGACGGAGAGGATATCTAGACCCATTCGAGCGAAATATTTGTCGTCGTGAGACCAGCGGAATACTGGCCAGGCAGCTGGACCTTCAGGGGCGAAAGATCGTTTTTCTAGGCCGGTTCTGTAAAAATATTCTTCGTTTAGAATCTTATAAATTACAAACTATTTATCATGCAATAATTCATAATCAAAATAAAGAGAATTAATTATAAAAACATGAAATAAATAAATATATATATATATATATATATATATATATATATATATATATATATATATATATTATATTATAACTATTAGTGAAAAAATCAGTTAATAATATTATTGAGACATTTGCGATTGAAAATATAGTGACATCACGAGTACTCAAGCACTCTCATTGGCCACAAGTATTTTCGCGCGTAACTATGACATCTCAGCACTGTTTTTGCATTTGTTATTTGCTCGTCTGTACATGATCAACATGTATATTTATTACAATAATTTAATTTAGTTTTCACAGACTTTCAATATGATTTGCAACATAATATGATTATTTTCTAATAAATAATTAGTATATTATTTGCACCCATTGAATCAAACAAGTTTAGTATCATTTAAAGACAATGAAAGATACTTATGACGTCACAAGTATCTACAGAACTTTAAAAAAATCCTGTCTCGCATAATATAATAAAGTTTAACACCGTACTTTTCACTGACTGTCATAGTTTTTCATTTAGTTACATAAAAAAAATGGGTGTAGGGGCCCATTAACTTAAACTATATTTAAGTGAAATATAGTAACTTGAACATTATCTATTACTGATTGATAAAGTTAATGATAACCCTTATTTTTAATTATTATTATATTTATTACCACTATTTTGGCATTCTGTGATTAAAATAATGTATTCTGTTATATCTATTTTATTTTTATGCATATTGCACTCGTACAAAGTTGCCAGTAAAAAAATATTATATACAGCTGATGTCAGAGTAAATTATTCCGATCACAATACCAAAATTGAGTTAATCTGTAAATAAATCGTAAAAAATAAAAGTTTTCATTAACTTATCGATCTTTAACAGATAATGGATACAATTACAGAATATTATTGTTAGTTTAATCATAAATAATTTACTAATTAATTAAATTGTCACTTAGGTTATTCGTAAATCACACATAAAACTGTGATTTATTTATTAAAACTAAGTTTTAATATTCCCTGATCGCATAACTATTATACTACAGTTTGCATAATAGCAAAAAATCAGGGCAATATTACCAATAAGTTATAAAATGTGTTTACTATAACAATTTTGTAAAATAGCAAGTGTCGAGGTACAAACAAAAATAAAATTATTTAGGAGCATGTATCAAATAGCTTTTTTATAAATCATAAATAAATAATGATTTCTTAATATAACTAATGATTTAATATTGCCCGAATGTATAACTATTTTATCAGTAAAATTGGTAAAACAGCAAAGTTTCGGGCAAAGTTTACAATTATTTAAAAAGTGTATCAATTAGTTTATTTATAAATCACAAAAACAAAAAATGTGATTCCATAAAAACTAATGAATTTATATTCCTCGATGTTAAAACTATTTTAATATAATAATTAAGTAAAACAGCAAAGTGTCGAGGTAAAAACTGAAATATAATTATTTTGAAGCATGTATCAATTAGTTTTTTTATAAATCATACATAAATAATGATTCGTTAATACAACTAATGATTTAGTATTGCTCGAATGTATAACTATTTTATCATAAAAATTGGTAAAACAGCAAAGTTTCGAGCAAATTATACATTTATTTAAAATGTGTATCAATTAGTTTATTTATAAATCACAATAACAAAAAAATGTGATTCGATAAAAATTAATGATTTTATATTCCTCGATGTTAAAACTATTTTAATATAACAATTAAGTAAAACAGCAAAGTGTCGAGGTAAAAACTGAAATAAAATTATTTTGAAGCATGTATCATATAGTCTTTTTATAAATCATAAATAAATAATGATTCCTTAATATAACTAATGATTTAGTATTGCCCGAATGTATAACTATTTTATCATAAAAATTGATAAAACAGCAAAGTTTCGGGCAAATTGTACAATTATTTTAAAAGTGTATCAACTAGTTTATTTATAAACCACAAAAATAAAAAATGTGATTCCATAAAAACTAATGAATTTATATTCCTCGATGTTAAAACTATTTTAATACAACAATTAAGTAAAACAGCGTAGTGTCGAGGTAAAAACTTAAATAAAATTATATTAAAGCATGTATCAATTAGTTTTTATAAATCTTAAATAAATAATGATTCTTTAATACAACTAATGATTTAGTATTGCCCGAATGTATAACTATTTTATCATAAAAATTGGTAAAACAGCAAAGTTTCGGGCAAATTATACAATTATTTAAAATGTGTATCAAATAGTTTCTTTACAAATCACAAAAAAATGTGACTCGATAAAAACTAATGAATTTATATTTCCCGACGTTAAAACTGGTTTACTATTCAACAATTCGTAAAATAGCAAAGTATCGGGATATGTTGTATTTAAATTAATTAAAATTAATAAACTAATTGTTCCAAATAGTTTTCTTACAAATCAAAAATAAATATTGACTCGTTTATAAAACTAATGAATTAATATCCCCCGTTGTATAACTATTATACCATTAATTCGGTAAAACAGCAAAGTATCGGGGCAAAATATTATTACCATACCAAAAAATAAAGGTACCAACCTCATATCCCAAATGATGAGACGTTTCTGATCACCACCATCTCCCTGAGGCGAATAAGTCACCAAATATTTCTCACAGGGCGAGAAATCAATGAACTGCACTCCAGAATGGGAAAACTTCATATATTGGGTAAACTGAGGTCCTCCCCATAAAGCTATTCCCTGTTTATGGAAAGTGGCTAAGAAAGTACCCAAAGGAGACCAATTCACAAACGTCTGAGTCCATTTCTGTCTATCTTCGATCTTAGTTGGCTCAGGCTGACTGTTCTGCCAAATTTGAACAGATTGTCCCAAACCACTAATCACGCAAAACTGATCATACGCGTCAGGTTCCAATAAATAGTAGTGCAACTCGCTGAGGCCCTTGTACGCCATAGGCTCTGGCGTTTCCCATTTATCAGGTATCTGTTCATATTTATGGAAATCAGTAAATAAGTTCACTAGAAACGTGTGTTGTTTGTCTAGTTTGTGGTTATTTATAGTTTTGACAGCTTCTACTGCATTTACGTGTGACGAATATTCTAGAAAGATGTAACCTTTGGTTTGGCCAGTTTCATTTTTAGGGTAATGTTCGTTCACTATTGTACCAAATTTGGAGAAGATTTTATTGATAACTGACTGTAATTTCTCTAAACGTTCAGGACCAACTTGTGGCACGCCATCAACCACTATGACACTTTCAACTCCATCTGTTTCTTTCGGTTTCTGTCGTATGATATCTTCCAACAATTCTATAAAGAAAACATAACATTACATTTATCAATATTTGCCTTTTTGCCATATCGCAACACAGTGGAAAAACACTGCATGCGATTATGTACCCGGTGAAATACAAACATAATACGAATCAAAATATAGGCATTGTTGTGAACAAATATTGTTGTCATACATGATCTATAAATTTATCTTGCCGTTCAAATTAAAGACATATGGATACTATGCCATAACCGCAATATTCAGACAAAAATATGTTGTAAATACCTTCGTCTATAGTGTATATATAGACAATATACCTTCGTCCGTGATATCATCGACGTATCCTTCTGGGTCACTGAAGTTTGGTTCATCGTCATTTGAGTTCATATCTGCTTCATTTTTCGTATTGTCATCGCTTTGATTATTTTTATCATCTAACTTCTTTTTCGCCATTGCTTAACGCGTGGTCGCCACTGGACTAGTGAAAGAAGGAAGTTACGTCATCATTGGGAGCGCAAGCGTGCTTGAAAAGTCTGACAACTACACAGAGCGCCAATTTCAAATTTGTGTTCATTATTATTACTTATTTACTCTTAATCAGTTGATATAATTTAATAAAATACGATTATTTAGAAAAAATTGCTAATTAAATTTAATATAAGAATATTTAGGTAGTTGATCATAAAATTTAAGCTAATTTTTGTTGTAAAAAGTTGTTTATCATTACTTTATTCATTTTAAGTATAAATAAACTCAAATAAATCAAACTAGTTTAAATTATGATGAAAAATTTAAACTTATAATAATTGTTTTAAGAAATTATACTACTTAATTTTTACATAAATAATAATGATATTTATTTTTACCCAAATTGGTATATACATGTACAAGTTTTCTAGCTAGTAATAGGTGCAGTTTTCATTTGACACACATTTGCTTTTATATTTTTAAACCGGTTCTGAAATTTTAACACCATACTCAATAAAGTACCTACATAATTCAAACGTTCTTTTTTGTCTTATAATTCTGTAAATATTTGGTATTTATCAATGAAAATTAACCTTTTTATTTCTGGATAAGAACGAGACAAAAATAAGATAAACATTATTAAGTATAAATAATTTTCTCATAAGAGCTTGCTTAAAATAATTTCTTTATCAAAATTATTATTTCGAGTTGCTTATTAAAAGAAATATTTTGGATTTTGGCACAAGGTTGTTGTTCTTTGTTTGACAACAAAAAAGTCAATTATTTATTACACTAATATCAGTTACACCAATTAAAAATAACTTAGCAACGCACAAGAAAAGTGGGCGTGCCTTTATTGTCTATAAAAATTCAAAATTCGTCATCTCTAATGATAATTCATGATCTCTCAGTCAACACACACACAAATTGCATACTAAATTGGCATTTATATTACGTAAGGTATGGTGTCATACCTGGAAAATGGCATTCCACTTGTTTACCAGGTGCAAAGATATTTGTAATTGTAATTTTGTAAATTGTAAAGAAAATAAAAGTTCCGGATTTTTTCTGGCATTTGAAGGACATGATTCAATTCTGATATTATTTTGATTACATATTATTTAAGCATTGTTTTTATAATACAATGAGAAAATGATAAAAATAACAATAGAAAATAATAAATAACTTAATTTAAAACAATAAACATTATCTGAAAATAAGCATTGAAAAATCAGTTTTTTCTATAACCTTAACCGAAAGCAATTATTTGTTCCCTCATAAATGGATCAAAAATTGGCTATTCTCTCTTTAGGCAAAAAGTAACTATTTCCTCTTTCAGGGAGAAAAGTAACTATTTTCGTCCCTCATTTATGATTGGTTTCTTAATTACCGTTAACATAGTCTTAGATATTTATTTATTTATAAATATATTGTAAGTGTTTTTAAATTTGTATTTAAATTATATGAAAGAATGACTGTAGAAAAAATCATATGCCTACACAGGAGAAAATAATATACTTTCCCCCTATATTATATAAATTATTACTGCAAATGGTACCTTCCGTATAATTTTAAAGAAAATAACTTTAAACAAAAATAGACATCGAAATTAATTCTTATATTTTATTTTACTTATTTAATATAAGTAAAAAGAAAAAAAAATTTCATGAATTTTTTATTTATTAAATTAGAAATAGGTGTAACTGAAGCGAAATAAATTATAAATATAAAATAAAATAAATATATCATCACGCCTTCTACCCATTCCTGGGTGTAGCACTCTGTCGAAGCAGATCTCGGTAAGTGATATATTTTGCGAGTGAAGTACGGTTACCAGTCGTCAAATCACGGCCTCCAAAGATGTTAGTGGTGGAAGAGCCACAGGGGTAGTTTTTGAAATTATGAAAATTGTTTGTCGCCTGTGGGAATCGAACCAGGGTTCTCAGGATCCACAGGCCGACTTCATACCACTGAGATAGCCACCCCATGATCTACCGTAAATAAATAAATATATCATCACACCTTTTATCCATTACTAGGTGCGGCACTTTGCCTTAGCAGATTTCGATAACTGATATATTTATGCGCGTAAAGTGCGATTATCAGCCGTAATATTACGGCCCCCAAAGATATTAGTGGAGGGCGAGCCACAGGGGTAATTTTAATGTTGTGAAAATTGTTTGTCGGCTGTAGGAATCAAACCTAGGTTCTCAAATCCACAGTTTTAATTACACTTTTATTTAAATTAATAGTTACGGTTTTTTTTTTTTAATATTACCTACATTTGAAAGTGTTACATATTTGTACACATTGTCCCAGTTCGTGGTTCTATGAATTAAAAAAGTAATTTTAGACAACCTTTGAACTTGAACCTTATGTCTAGTTCATTTTATTTTAAGAGAAATTTAATGGTTAGTGTACAGTTAAAATTTAAAGTCGATATATACGAAACTACTGGAATCACAGTTGTTTTAATAGGAATTCAATTTATAAAAAATAATATAAAAATATATCATCACGCCATCTACCCATTACTGGGTGTGGCACTCTGCCGAAGCAGATCTCGGTAAGTGATATATTTTTGCGCGTGAAGAGCAGTTACCAGTCGTAAAATCACGGCTCCCAAAGATGTTAGTGGTGGAGGAGCCACAGGGGTAGCTTTCTGAAATTATGAAAATTGTTTGTCGTCTGTGGGAATCGAACCAGGGTTCTCAGGATCCACAGGCCGACTTCATACCACTGAGCTAGCCACCCCATAAAAATTAATTTAATTTATAAAATTGCATTTAAATGTAGTTGAGATTAATAAACAATTTTAAAATTTGTTTTTGTAGTTGATGTTTATAATAATTTATTTTTTTAAAGTCATTAATATTTATGCCAAATTCGAAAGCGCATTTCGTAATTTACACATTCTATGTCAATATTTAACGTCTTCCGATTTAGAAATAAAAACTTACAAATTATGAACTCCTCACTAACGTGTAACAAATTTTCTCCTCCTCCGGAAAATAGTCAGAATCTCTTTCCATTTACCTAGACCGTGATATCTAGCATAGGTAACTACTACCTCCTAGATTCTAACGCAGTACAGTCGCAGGTAAAAGTGAGGAGGAAAGAGTAAACAGTTATGAGTGAGTGAGTATAGTAGGACGCGTAGGTTGCAACTGTTTTCGTATTTTGTGCTAGTTCTCCTACAACTCATGTAGTGGACGGGCGTAGCATTTGTTTAGTGCATTGTTTTGGTGATTGTTTATCTGGATTTAATAGGATTTCAGATGTTTTCTGGTAAGTTTCTTATTCATTTATTTATAATTGTTAACCTTGGCAACAAGATATTCATCTTTTAATGATATAACGAAAAAATTATTCGTCAATTAAATGAAAAATATTGCATAAAAAATAACGCTCTAAATTTATTTTACAATTGAAAAATTTAGTTTGATTCGGATATTTTCATTTATTTACCGATTTTTTTTTAGAGATAGATGTCACATACTCCTAAAAATATTTAAAACTGTTTTTAATTAGTTTGATGCATACATTTTTTTTTATATTCATTAAAAAATGTAAATAAATTCTTATCCTATAGTTGCATGTCTTATCAGGGCTCCATTTAAATTTATTACCTATTGTTGCAATTCTATTAATATATTTAGATAAAGCCCTGTTTAACGGCATGAGTTTGTGGGTCGTGTATTATATGGGCTTTACAAAAAGTCGTTCAATTAATCTAACTTTATTTTATAGGGTAGATAGCTTACTGGAACGCGTCGACTTGTGGATTAAGAACCCGAGTTCGATTCCTTCAGTCGATAAATTTTGTTTCACATTAAAATTACCCCTCCGCTAAGTGTCTTTGGGGATCGTGATATTAACGGCCGGTAATCGTACTTCACGCGCATAAATATATCACTTTCCGAGATCTGCTATACCACACCCAGTATTAGGTAAAAGGCTTGATGATATAGTTGTTTATTACTTAATTCTATCTAATTTTTATAAAGAGATCGATAAAAATATTGATTACTTATGAAAATTACCAAATAACAATGATTTTAACTGAGCATTAATTGATTAAAATTAAATGTTGAATTCCGTATTTTAGACTTCATGAATTAGTGAAAAAATCGGTCGACTTCATAGTAAAATTAATTAATTTTGTTTTAAATTTATTATTTGTATAAAGTTAATTTAAATATTGATCAATAGTTATGTGTCAAACAAGAGAGGAAAGTGAGGCATTGAAACAGGAGTGGAAAATCGCTTTCCTCTTATGTCAGACACAATATTTCTTCACGATATGCTTCAACAAAGATTTATTAAATACCCTCAGAGAAAAATTTGGTAGGTACAATGAAAGTAATATTTTAAATCAAATTATAGAGCAAACAATTGAGATAACGCCAGGATTTAAACCTAGGATCTATTAAATCCGGTCATATACTTTAAACCAACTAAGCTATGGTCGCCACATGATTTAAATCTGATTTTATTCCAATTTTTATCTCTATTTTGTTATTTTCCATAGGCAGCCTCGATTCCATGACTCTTTCACAGTGAAAGACTTGATATTAAAGTAATTGGTAAATATTCTCCTTAAATAACAGTGTCAGAGTAGACGATTTTCGTATCAAGTCCTTCAGTATACTCGTATAAAAGAGTCATGGGATCGAAACTATCTATAATACACATCAAAATAGAGAGAAAATTTCAATAAAATCATATTTAAATCACATGGTGACTGTAACTTAGTTGGGTTGGTTTAAAGAATATGACCGGAATTTATGTGACCCAGGTTCAAACCTTGGCGGAATCCCAATTTTTCTCTTTATAATTTGATTTCATCAATTGTTAAGTATTTACTCAAAATACTACTTACAGGTAATATTTTTGTTTATTTGAATTAAATTTGATTCATATTAGATACTATTAAATACTAATTATCAACATTATAATGATTTTTTAAAAGTTAGTTTTTATTTTAAATAACATTAACGTAACAATATTATTTTATTGATCTCTAGAGAGGAAACATAAATTTCTCAAAAAGACATTTGAGTTTTCCGTGCACGTCGGAGATAAAATTATTTTGTTAGTGTTTTCTATTTATACGGAACAACAAAAGAGTGAAATACTAACAAAAAAAAATAAATAGTGCTTCGCTTCAGACAAATACAAATATTTTTATACATTATTTTCTTTTACCTTGAAAGAGACAATTTAAAATAACTTCACCGATGGAAATTTAAATAGTTTAAACATTCAGATCATGAGGAGTTCCTGCACTTGGATCTCAGGGTTCAAATTGAATTAGTCCCCATGTAAATTTATCTCTGATGTTAGCCAAAACAATCTATACAATTAATCGATTTGCCAATATGAAATGGTATCAATATTTATATTTACTGTTAAACTTATTTACGAACAGTAAGGTTATTCAAAATCTTAGAATTGTTAGTTTACAAAATCAACTAGTAAACAAGTTATACTAAGAAATTATATTTTCATTTTTAAGGTTCCAATCAAGTTTTCATAATCAATGTTGAACTTTATTCAGTTAAATGTTTTATAAATTTTGACATTAATAGTAATTCCACGTGGACAAAAATGTTTCATTTCTTATCCCAATCATCCGAATTTTTTGTTATAGAATTTCGAAGGTATCATTAACATATAATTCGAGTTAGATACCGATGGAAGTAATTTATTTAATATTATTGCAAAATTAAATCATTAAACTAAATTTAAAATATAGAAACAATTGTATGCGTCTATTAAATTAAATAAATAAATATATCATCACGCCTTTTACCCATTACTGGGTGAGGCAGATCTCGGTAAGTGAAATATTTATGCGCGTGAAGTGCGGCTACCTGCCGTCAGATCAATATCTCCAAAGATGTTAGTGGAGGGAGAGCCACAGGGGTAATTTTTAAATCGGCCTGTTAATCCAAAGAACCCTGGTTCGATTCCCACAGCCGACAAAACATTTTCACCAATTTAAAATTACCCCTGTGGCTCCCCCACCACTAACATCTTTGGGAGCCGAGATTTGATGGCTGGTAACAGCACTTCACGCGCATAAATATATCACTTACCGAGATCTGCTTCGACAGAGTGCCACACCCAGTAATGGATAAAATGCGTATAATATATATATATATATATATATATATATATATATATATATATATATATATATATATATATATATATATATTTATCTATGAATGGTGTGCATAAACACGATACCTACTAAATTTATTTTTCTGATTTATTTACTAAATTTAACTTTGTAATTTAGTCGTTGCATAAATTCAAACAAAACACTAACCAAATATACGAATATGTTTCAAATTTTCGTATCACACTTCAATAAAAATATAATTGTTTATTCTTTTCAAACATGTTTTATACATTTTCATCTACACAAACAATTTTTTTTTGCATTTTTTTTTGTTTGTATAACAATGCTGCTAAACATACTCCAAGCAATAAAAACAACGTTACGTATATTTATAAACAAATTACAATCAGTTGACTTCATGATTAGTCACAATAAAAATAAAAAACAAATGAAAGCTATGCAACTATATTGTTATATCACATTTACAAGTGATTTAAATTTACATATCATGCTGAGTTATTGTTGATGCTGTTTTGTTATTCTTACGGAAGTCTGCTTCATTGGTGCTAACAGAGCACCGTAAACTGTAAACAACAATAACAACTAACATCCCGGTAGGCCTAGCTAGTGAAACAAAGAAGAAAGTAGTAAATTTCACATAGTTTTCATTGTTTACTGTGTTAGATAATAAATGATAATTTTGATTAAAACTGTGTTATTTTGTATTATGTTTAATGTAATTTAATTGTGGGAAAATCTGATTTCTCAAGACAGTTTTCTTTCGGAAAAACACGTGAAAGTATTTGCATGAAATGAAAATTAGTTTTTTGTACTGGCATAATTCAAAATAAGGTTTACATTACCTTGAAAACCGATGGAAAGTTTGATGTTGTGCACTTGTGCACAAAGTAATTAAAAAAAAACACTCATTTTTATGATTCTAAATTTTGACTATTAAAACGCAAATTGTATTTATATACACACATTTTAAGGAATTTGTAAAAGAAATAGAGACATTAACTTATAACGTCATCAAACACACATATTTTAACAAACTTTACTAGAAAAAATAAACAATTTGGTTTCAAATAACAAATGTCAATTCATGGCATATTTAACTGTCAATATAAATTCACGCTTCAAATTTAATAAATTTTCTCATTATCCATTATAATAATTGTTGCTCGTTACATAAAGCATTGTACAAAACTCGTGCATGAAGACGTCATTTGCACCATTCGTGCAAATTGCGCTCATATGCAAAGTATGTCTTGCGCACTTGTTATGTAAATAGCTATTTCCTCCATAGAGTGGAAAAAATAGTAGTGCTGTATGGATGTTGTTTGACAAAAAAAAATTATTATTTTATTGAAAATTTGTACTCCGTTGGCGCCGTCACGGCGACATAGGAATCATTCTAACAAATCCAATGGCGCCGCAGCGGCGACATAAACAATAGGATTACATTTTATTGTTTAATAAATTAAAGGATCCTTTTACAAGTTTACAAATAGTTGTATTCAGTTGTATACAGTACACACTGGTGATACGTTGTGCTTTTTGCTATGTTTTACATTTATAACAGTAAATACGCATTCATTCTATTCGAATAATATAAATATGGAGGAGAATGTTGAATTTAGTGGTAGTGAAGACGAGTTTGTTTTTCAAGTGCAAAGTGACTTTTCCGATGAAATTTCGATAGAATATGACAATTTTATTATAAGTTCGAGTAGTGAGAGTGCTTTGTAGGACATAAACGAAAAAAATCGCGTGTTTTGGACCAGTGAATACTGTGACAATTGTCCTAACAAACCACATATGCATTTGGGAGACTGTTTTCTAAAATACCACATTAAAAATTTATAAAAATTAGAATATGCTTATTTTTCTTTGATTTCCAATATTATATCATAATAAATATATATTTCTTAGCATAACTACATTTTTTTATTTAATACCTTACCAAAAAATATAGTTTTCTAATTTTTAAAAAGTTTAGTAATTTTTCCTAATAATTTCGCATTATAACCTAAAGAGTTGCCGGTATACCACATAAAAAAAAATTGGAGTGCAAAGGGTTAATAGTAATATACTTTAAATCTCTATATTATCGTACAATTTTGATTCAAATAAATAAAATATTATCTTTATTGTACCTACCTACTAGATGTTTCCCCGAGTATATTCAAAGTTCTAATAAATCTTCCTTGATAGTATGAAAAAAATTTATCAGTCATCAAACCACGATCCCCAAAAATGTTAGTGAAGGGGGAGCCACAGAGATAATTTTCTTGTGGTGATTATTTTTTGACGTTTCTCAAAAGTAATGAAATGCTTCATTGTATGTCACCTGTCCGCGTTTTAACCAATCCTGTCATTATTATACTGAGAATAAAGCTCTTGCGATTATTCCCGGGAATTATCTCTGTAGATGCTTTTTTGTTTGTGACAAATGATAGGTAGTTGTCAAATAATTATTTAAAACTGTCAACGCGTCAAGTGAAATGTGTGTAAAAAATCGATTTAGTTGTATTTTAGATTCAGAAATACATCAACAAAATTTGGAAACAACTTCCAAATTTCCAAATTAATAAGTAATCAATAGATATGAAACCCAGTTCAAAATCTTTTAAGTTGGATGAATCGACCTCAATAGCTAAGTCAAAAAATAATCTAATTAAATATAACTCGGGAATTGGATAAATTAGAAAATAATTCTCCAGTATCTTTCTCAATCTTGTTGCCATTTGGCAATAGTCACTCAAGCTTTATGGGCTTTCGTGACTATTTCCTGGCAACAAGTTTTCGAAAGATCTGTTAAATTATTTTCAATTTATTCTCACTCTCTTGTTATATGTTTACTGAAAATTATTCAAATTATGAAAATAATATTTCTGATATGCTAATTTTTGTGTATTATGGTCAACTGCACCAATAAAACTTAAATTTTGAGCTTAGTTTAAATAAATAAAAGCAAATCTAATATTTGACAGCAATATCAGTTATTTTGTAAGACAAATAATATGCTCGGGAAGTGCGGTTACCAGCCATCAAATCACGGCCCCCAAAGATGTTAGTGGAAGGGGAGCCACAGGGGTAATTTCAATGTATTGAAAATTGTTTGTCGACTGTGGGAATCGAACCGATGTTCTCAGGATCCATAGGCCGACTTGATACTACTGAGCCAGCAATCCCATAAAATATTAAAAACCCATTAATATTATAACCCCATAAATTATTTTTATGTATCATATATCTCTGGGGTAAGGTGGCTTAGTGGTATCTAGTCGGCCTGTGGACCCTGAGAACTCTAGTTCGATTCCCACAGCCGACTAACATTTCCACCACATTAAAATTACCCATGTGGCTTCCCACATCTTTGGGGGGCCGTGATTTGACGACTGGTAACCGCACTTCACGCACATAAATATATTTTTACCGAGATCTGCTCCGGCAGAGTGCCACACCCAGTAATGGGTAAAAGGCGTGATGATATATTTATTTATAAAAAACCTAGTTATTTAAATTTAAAGTCTTTTATCCTTTGTTAGAAAAATATTTCTCTAATAAAATCTGTTCGTCTGAACAAACCATATAGTGTTCATCGACAAAATTAATTTTTTGTCGTATTCCAAAAATTTCCATTTTACTAAATGAATATTATTTTATAAATAGTTTTATGACGTACTTAAATACAGCATTTGTCATTTGACAAAATGTTATGGCATTTATGATTCGAGAATAGAATTTAAACTGCGTCAAATAATTTTTCCGAATGTTACACATCACCAGCAGCCATGCGAATTATTATTATTTATATTTGAATGCAAATAACTGTTTAATTATGTTACTTCACACATGGGAAGAGTGAAAATAAATTGCATTAATGCATTGAATATGCTCTTAATTGCAGTGAAATTTATTCATATATGTTATATGATGTTTTATAATATATTTTTAAACAACGAAAACAGCAAATTTTTGAAGGAAAATTGACAATCCTTAAATTAAATATTTGTAAAATAGTCTATTTCTGAAATAATACTTATTTATTATACATGTGTTTTATTAGGTATATAAAACACGCAAGAAAAGTTTAAACACGAGACCGAAGATCGGGTGTTTAATATTCTTAAGTGTTTTGTATATCAATAAAACACAAATATATTACAAAATTTTATCCACAACTCATAATTATAGATATCGAAGAAGATTGGTCGTAACGTATAACGTTGATTCAGTTATATAGTTTCTCAAAATACGGTAGATCATGACGTGGTTGCTAAGTAACAAGTTGTTTATAGTGTTTTATGGTATATAAAACACTAGTGTATTATGAGCCCTATAATTCAAAGAAAATTAGTGTAATAATGTCTTTATTATATATGAGTTGTGGGTAATAGTTATTTATACACCTAGGCTATGAAGAATGATTTTTTATTATGAATGTGGAGTATTATTTTCCGAAGCGTTAGCTAAGAAAATAAAAACGTGAGTATTAAAAATACTTTTATCCACAACTCATATATTATAAAGACATAATTACACTGATTTCAGTTGAATTATATGGCTTATAAACACTAGTGTTTTATATTCCATAAAACACTATAAACAACTTGGTACTTAGCAACCACTTTATGATCTACCATATTTTGAGAAAGTATATATAACTGAATCAACGTTAAACGTTACGACCAATCTTCTTCGATACCTATAATTATGAGTTGTGGATAAAATTTTGTATTACACTTGTGTTTTATTAGTATATAAAACACTTGTATAATAAATAAATATTTTTTCATTTACTTGAATATGATACTATTATTTCAACTTTTTAAATAGTAAAAGAATGCTATTTCAGAAATATTTACGTTACCATGGATACGCCATCGTTTTCTTGGGTCCTAAAATCAAAAATAGCATTTTTACTACAGTTGTCATGGTGATAAATAATAATTTTATCAATTTGTTTTATTTTAATTTAAATAAATCTGCGACATTTTCTAAATAAGTGAGTAATGAAAATAATACGTTTCAATCAGACTAAAAAAAAACTATTTTTTTTTTCACCCATTTGAATATGACACTATTATTTCATCTTTTTCAATAGTAAAAGAACCCTATTTTAGAAATGGTTACTTTACAATGAATACATAATCGTTTTTTGGACCTAGGACCAAAAATAACATTTATAGATTTAAAGAGAGGACTAATCGAACTAATTATTTTTTTTTCATGACAGAACAATGGAAATGTAAACAAAACAAAAATCAAGGCTACCTTCTTGATAATTATAATAGTTAAAAAAAATTGTTCCAATTTTAGATACGTATATATTTATGTCGGTTGAGAAAAAATAGTATTTGTTTTCAGATTAAAAGTGCATTATTTGATTCGCAATTTTTTCATCCGCTCGCCTTCGCTACACTTCACATGTAGAATAATTGCTCTTCAAACAAAGTATCACTTTTAATTATAATAACACAATATACTATTGTCAATTTGTTTCGTTTTAATTTGAATAAATCTGCGAAATTTTCTAAATAAGTGGGTAAAAAATATATGTTTCAATCGGACTAAAAATACAATTTCGTGTCTCGTAATATTGCTAGACTACGCTATGCGTCGTCCGGCAACCTTTAGTATTCGAACCGAAAACTTATATTTTCAGCCGAGGTGTATATTATATTTTTTATGAAATAATATTTAGGTTACTTTTGTTTGTCAAACTTGTCTGACATTCGGGCCTATTCGGCAATATTCGTCAGTGATTGGTGGACTGGCAGAGCTCTGATTGGTCGAAAAATAATCAGATGTAAAGTTATACTTTTCACTACGATTTTGTGGAGCTGAAATAGCTCATTATTGTACGAATAAAAAGTCTATTATAGAACATAAATAAATCTTACAGGATTTGAAAATAAATACATTATGAAAACACACACATAGAAAACATCGACATGATGCTGTCTCATCATGGGGTATCAATTAATCCCTGCCAAATATTCTTGTCACTTTCGCTTCATCCACATTCATAATTTCTTTACGATAAGTTGGGTTATTTCCTCCAATCGTAATATTTCCTTCACGTAAAAAATAATGAAAGCAGTAGCAATAACAAACAAAAAATTGTTTTACTACAAAAATATATTTGAACTATACTGAACCTTGATTATTAGGCGCTACCATAAAAAAAATTTGATGTTTGTCCGTATTTGCATAATAAACAAATATAAATGCAAGCTATGAAAAATAAGAATATTACGAAATTCTGCAGAATACATTTTATTGTCTATACCAGCGGTACTAAATCTTTTTTATTATTAAGGATTCCCTTAAATATTCATGTTTGTCGCGGACCACCAAGGTTTAACTCAAAATTTTAAACCCTGTATCAAATATTCATTTAAAGTTTGTTCTAAAGGGCTTTCATTAACGGAGAGAGAAGAAAAATAAGTTAATTTGATAATAAACATCCTAATATTATAATAATTTTATTGTAATATCTATACAAATTTAAAATAATAATAAAAATAATACTGAATAAAATTACAAACATTTCTGAACAATTTATTTTAAAACAAACTCAACTTTTTTTACCGGTCTCATACCCTACCTGGATCATCATCTTCAGGAGCTGGAAAAAATACAAATAGAAAATTACATAAAACGTACAACTACATTTTTTTTAAATTAACTAAAATGCAAAAATTCAGAAACTTTTGTAATTTCATTCCATACATATCCATCAAGAAATCATTTATCATTAAAATAATTAAACTTTTGAATGGCCTACTTGAAGATTATTAATCATAAACACAAATAAATATAAATACTTAATTTTTAAAATGTCGGACGTTTCGAATTCAATGTAATCATTATTTAGCAACAAAGTAAGAGAATTTTCTCATAAAAATATAAATTTAATAAATAAAACGAGCAAAAAAACTGTAGTCAAAAATATATGTCACTAAAAAAGATCAAAAATAATGTAAATCAGAACTATAAACCAAAAGCACATTTTCCTATAACTAAAAGTTGTGAAAGATTTTTCACAACGTTAAAATTCTATTATTAACTTCCATTTCATATTTCAAACCAATTTCACAGTTTTGAGGTAAGCACTATTTTAAATATATGATCTAATAAATACAAATACATATTTATAGTTTTATTTATTACATATTACGTATTACCTAATCTTTACAGCATATATATTTTAATATAGTGTAATATTCATTATTACAATTACTATTAAAATATTATGATGATGTTAATTTGCATATGGTGCATTAATTACAAGTTGAAGGTCATTAAAAATAAGATTACTGTAATAAAATTACATGATGCATGCTTGTTGTTACTTCAATCTTCAATTATTAAAATCTAAAGACAAATAATATTTCAAATTTTTCTTATTATATTCTTTTTATTTTATTTATGAGGTGGCTAGCTCAGTGGTATGAAGTCGGCCTGTGGATCCTGAGAACTCTGGTTCGATTCCCACAGACGACAAACAATTTCCATAATTTCGAAAGCTACCCCTGTGGCTCTTCCACCACTAACATCTTTGGGGGCCGTGATTTGACGACTGGTAACCGCACTTCACGCGCAAAATATATCACTTACCGCTGCTTCGGCTGAGTGCCACACCCAGTAATGGGTAGAAGGCGTGATGATATATATATATATATAAAAATAAAAAATAAATAAATATATCATCACGCCTTCTACCCATTACTGGGTGTGGCACTCTGCTACAGCAGATCTCGGTAAGTGATATATTTTTGCGCGTGAAGTGCGGTTACCAGTCGTCAAATCACGGCCCCCAAACATGTTAGTGGTGGAGGAGCCACAGGGATAGCTTTTTCAAATTATGAAAATTTGTCGCCTGTGGGAATCGAACCAGGGACCTCAGGATCCATAGGCCGACTTCATACCACTGAGCTAGCCATCCCATATATATATATATATATATATATATATAATAAATCCATAATTTTATATAACATACATGCTTCTATTTGTTAATTATTTATTCGAATTAACTAGACACAGAGTACAACGGACGCAACTGTTTTTATAGTAAATAAAAAAAATATATAGCATAACGCTATTTACCCAATACTGAATGTATTATTCTGTTGTTATTATTTACTTATTTTGTAACAAGGTACACAGTCTATCTATTTCAAATAATACATAATAGGGGCTTTTACAATTTTGACGTCACATGCAGCAGACCCGAAGCAGACCCCCCTCCACACAATGTGAAACAACAAATTTGTAGAAAGAGCGAGGTGACACCATGCCGAGTCGAACAACTGCTTTCTCCTTTCAACACCTCTCCTCTCAGATCCCCAAATTTGTTTGACGTTAAAGGTTTGAATCACGTGATAAACGTCAAACTGTAAAGCTATACCATGTTCGCTACATAACAAATTATTAAATTCTGTTTTACTCACTAGATGGCAACCGAAAAATTTGAATTGTATAAGTCCCTATTCAATATATACTTAGACGATATCTCTTTACCTATTAATTTTAGAGCAGAAATATTACGAAGAAATATGTTGAGAATAAAAAACTGCATCCAATGACTACTAAGTTAGTTGTTCTATTGTTTCTTATGTACGAGTTAAGGCAAAAGAAAATACATGATTTAAGGTAATTATCAGAGTGCCATGGGAAATAGAACAATTATTAATTGTTTATTGTTTCTGATATATCTGATAGATTTGACATTTATTTTGATTTTTTATTATTAGAATTTGTTGATTAGAAGTAGTGAAACACTTAATCTCGAAAAAAACAGTTTTTAAAGTGCTAGAGAATGTCATTTTAAAATGTTAAAATTATGCATTTTTATTTTTGTTTATATTGTTTCTTCATAGTTACCTACTAGTCTTCATGCCCAGTGGTATAGAATCGGCCTGTGGATCCTGAGAACCTCGGTTCAATTCCCACAGCCGACAAACAATTTTCACCACATTAAAATTACCTCTGTGGCTTCCCCACCACTAACATCTTTGATTTGACGGCAGGTAACCGCACTTCACGCGCATAAATACAGAGTGATCAAAAGGAATTGTTACAGTTGGCATTAAAAAAAAACTACTTGAAATTGGTAAGCCTGATACATAAATTCATTTCACGTTGTTGACAGTGACATTTAAAATTTAAATTTGAGTACATTAATTATTACATTTATTTCTAAAGTATTTCTATTACTTAAAAAGTTAAAATTCTATTAGCTGTCAGACTCCTGACATAACCTATTTGTATTTATTAGAAATGTCAAATAGCATTTCCGCCTTTATCTGACATTGTGCCAACTGTGGAATAAAAAGATCTCTGGAATTGTATTGCCAACTATAACAATTCCTTTTGATCAGCCTGTATATCATTTACTGAGATCTGCCTCGGCAGAGTACCACATCCAGTAATGGGTAAAAGGCGTGATGATATATTTATTTTATAATACATTAATTGTAGACAATAACAATTATGCTCGTTTGCAACAACGAAACTTAAATTTAATGTCTGACTTAAATAAATAGAAGCAAATCAAAATAAAAAGTAATATTTGATGCGATATTGCCAGTTTATGTCAAACTTAAAATTTAAGTTTCATTGATGCAAACGGATATTAGATGTAAATAAATCTTTAATTTATTGTTTAGATTATTAAATCTAAGCATATTTTTATTCAGGCCCTTTTTCGTAGAAAGTTAAATAGTTAAATGATTAAAACGAATGCGTTCATGTATGTGATCCTTTTTTTTCATATTCTCTATTTTATTTTAATAAATTTATTTTTAATTAATAATTTAACGATCCAAACATTTAAAATTAATTACCATTAACCAGTGGCGTACCTAGAACTTTCGCCGCCCAGGTCGGGCTCCGATTTGCCGCCCTGTCTAAGTCAATCAAATGGTGATTTTTATAAATTAAAAAAATAAATGTAAAATAACTATATCATCACGACTTTTAGCCATTACTGGGTGTGTCACTCCGCCGAAGCAGATCTCGGTAACTGATATATTTAAGTTCGTGAAGTGCGGTTACCAGCCATCAAATCACGGCCCCCAAAGATGTTAGTGGTGGGGGAGCCACAGGGGTCATTTTAATTTGGTGAAAATTGTTTGTCGGCTGTGGGAATCGAACCGGGATCCTCAAAATCCACAGACCAACTCGAAATCACTGAACCATGACCCCATTAAATTAATAAACTTAAATAAATAATTGTAATTGAGACAAACTATAGGTGGGGAACTTTTTTACCATTGGATGGCATATTTAAATTAGGCAGTAATAAAGGAATTTTTCGATATAATATTTTCAACCCTACATTGACTTGACGATGAAGAAAAATATTCAAAATCATATAGTAATTCATAATTCGTAGAAATCGAATAGTAAACTTATGAAGTGAACAAGTTATTTTTTACAACTAAAACTAAATATAAAAAATGCCGCCCTAAAATATGTGCCGCCCCCACCGCTTCCCTAATTATGCCACTGCCTTTAGCACAAAGCAATTTTTGCTGAAACATTAATCAAATAACAATCTGTAACCTTGACTTTGTACTTTCAAGCCTTGTTATTTTCTAATCAGTGTCTGCTATTAAAAAAATAAGAACGAAAACTTAGATACCTGCCTTAATTTCGTGTTTGTATGCTAGTGACTGTTCTTTATTTCAACTATAAGTATTTTAAATCGCCTACGGCTTTTAGGATGTGTGAGATCATCACATGCTTTTGTCTTGGCCAGACAAGATCGTTTCACATGTAAATTTCTTCTCAAATGCCAATTTCTTCATCCTGCATGCTTTAATATAATAATATTCACTACGTACTTTCAATGTGAATAGAATGTAAACAGAGAGTTTTAAAAAAAATTCTTGTAGAGCACGATCGAGTGTTGTATATTTTTTTTCGCTATCGTAGGCGTATTCCATTTGCCACTTGGATCAGATCTTTCTAAATTTACTGAACTAAATTATTTGTTTATTTCGCTGGATTCATTTGCTGACTTTATTTCTAGTACAAGAATTAGTGATTCTAATTTACTTTAAAGTAATTCACTCCAATAAGTGCATCAGTTTACTTAATTCTGTTCATTTAGTCATGTTGTCTAATTTATCTGAACTGATTTAAGAGAACAAAGTGGCAATGGAATACAGCTAATATTTTTGAAAATTGGTAACGAAACGTAAAGAACAAAGAAACATTAAAATGACAGTCAAATGAGAACCATTGCAAACCATATCATAGTGGGCTTGTTTCGCATTGCTTTTATGACAATATTACCAATATTTCATTTGCCACTTGGTTCACTTAAATCAGTTCAGATAAATTAAACAACATGACCAACTGAAATGAACTAAGTACACTGATGTACTTAATGGGATGGTTTAGTTCAAGCAGAACCCAAATCAATAAATGTATTACTGGAAATAAAGTGTGAAAAGTAAATCAGACAAATAAATAAGCGATGATTCAAAAACTGTAAATTAGATCTGATTTAAATGACAAAATGAATACACCTCATATACTTCATTTCCTGTAAAAAAACTATAACATCACATTCGGTATTCATGTGATTCAAGATTTTGTACTTACAACGTTTACATTAGTATTGGATTGATATTTTCAAAACATAACCTATAATTTAAATGTCAGACTTATATTAAATAAAAACCAAATAACTTTATCTTAACGCACGAAAAATATTACCCACATTATTATTACATATAAATAAATAATATATGAAAACACAAAATACAATGCACATTACCTCTTGTACTACAGTTAAATTAATTAAAGATCCTCCATTCTCTAACTCCAGCGCAAATAATCATGAAGATGACAAACGCATTCTGCATTTGATTACCCAAAATTTTTCTAGCCATTTCTTATTTCTCAATATGTATTTATATATCAAAAATGTCACAAACTTAAAAATGACAGGCGAGAAAATAACTAAATCATGACCATAGGTCTCTATTTTTATTTTATAAACAAATGTGAACAAAGTAAATATAAATTTTCGTTTTAGTAAGAATTGTTATACGTTTTCATTAAAATAATAATTGTGATATAACGTGAAAAAAAACATGAAACGTGTGTCTTTTCTTATTAAGACATACATTAATGCCATTCGCGTAGATACGAATAATATTATTAAAAAAGATAGCTATATTTCATCGTATCTATGATAACCTCGTCCACATATGACGTAATCATTAGGCGTATTCCATTTGCCATTTGAATCAGATCTAACTTACATTTACTGAACCGGATCACTTATTTATTTCGCTGGATTACTTCGCTGACTTTATTTCCATTACTAGAAATACTGATGCTAATTTGCTTTGAAGTAATTCACTCCATCAAGTGCATTAGTTTGCTTAATTCTGTTCATGTAGTCATGTTGTCTAATTAATCTGAACTGATTTAAGTGAACCAAGTGGCAAATGGAATACAGCTATTTTCATACAGGAATTGAAGTTTAGCATCACTCATTTTTGTCATCATGACATTATCCGGCAGTACGGTGGTGTGGATGGCGTTACGGCATTCAAATCAGGAGATTCCGAGTTTGAATCCCACTCAAGCTAAATACATATGAACTAGCATATTACGACTTAATGTGTTCGGGGCCTGTTTATAATTGCGATTAAGTTTATGTTGTACAGAGTAGAATAAATACATCACAACCTCTATCAGTTTGAAAAATTTATCTGATTGAGACAATAACAATAATAGTAACCTTTTTAAAGAAACAATAGCACCATTAACATCATTGAGGATGGTTACATGCGCAAAATAGATCATGTTCCAAAATTATAGGTTTTATTTTGTTACAAGAAAGCGATAGAGACTAAAATTCAGATACAAAAGTAATTTTTTGCTTATCTTTTGTCGGGATCCATATTTCTTTTTTTCTGGATTCCAACAAGACAACTCTCCACTATTTTGTTTTTGGTTTATTATAATTCCATCTGAATATTCTATGCAGTTTAATCCCATGAATAATATCAAATAAATAAATATATCGTCATGGCTTTTATCCATTGCTGGGTGTGGCACTCTGCCGTAGCAAATAACCACGCATAGTTTTATCCGCAGATTTCATACCAAAACCGCAGAAGCTGTTCTATTCCGCACACTTGGGGATACCAAAAAACGGTCATCTCTTTGGCTGGTGAACTCTTTTTGCCCAGATCATGGTCTTCTGGATATCAGGCTAGTCTCTTCAAAGCGCTGGTACACCTTTTGTACAGCATAAAGGCTCTTGCCAACAATTCTTGCAGTTCCACGTTGTCCTTGGCCATCAACGCTACAATTCTTACCATAACAATAGGATCTATAGGCACTATATCCTGTAAAATAAGCACAAAAACACTACACCGTGCTACTGATAGGTTTTACAGAGAAAAAGCAAAGCAAAACAAACAAAAAAAGACACCGAAATATGAATTTTTAATTAGTACGAAAATTTCATAAAAGTTGTAAACAAATGAAATAACAAAAAAAAAAAAACGATGATATTTCTCGAAAAATAAATTATTTAGTACTTAATATGATTTACAATTTACAAATATAAGCTTAAAACAGAAAATTCCGAAACTACATTACAATTTAAAATTGACCTCAATTTTTTGCTCATCAGTGTACAATTCATTTTAACAAGAATTATTAATTCACAATTCAAAATAAATTGTAAATACATAAACCGACATGGCCGCTACAATACAGATTCGTCCAGAACTACAAATTTCATTGATAAAAAGCATTACAATAACAATACATTTTCTTAGACGTCTGTATATATTTTGTCGGTGGTTGAAGCAAAGATGGAGTGTTAGAATAAGAATGTTTGACGAAGACAGATTATTTGGTAAATCTGATGAGTGGAGTGAATGTTTCAGAGGTTCGTGCTACCCCATTTGATGGGATATAGCGTGATGTCATGTATGTATGTATGTTTCTATATATGTATGTATGTACGTAAAAATCAGTTTGTTGGCTGTAGGAATCGAACTAGGATTTTCAAATCCACTTGTCGACACGTTTTCACTGAGCTACATACTCCGTCAACACTATACTCAGCATAAATATAAAACTTACTGAGATCAGCAATTGCAGAATGCTATTACTCAGAAATGAAAAGGCGTGATGTAATTTTTAGTCAGTTAATGAGGTTCAAATTAGTATGATTAATAATAAATATATAAATAAACTAGCAGCATTTATACTGTTTTTTACAATAGGAAATTAATCTTAATATTTAATACATGTTTATCGATTTTATTTACGTTTTTTTTACGTTACGCAATTATTTTATAGCTTTATATTATTACTAAATATAATATTGAAATAATTTTTGGTTTGCAAATTCAGTTCCGAATTTTAATTATGTAAATTAATGCGTATGCAATTAACCTAGTTTTAAAAGGATGATAACTGTACCATGAAAAATATTTTCGTAATTATATAGTTTTAATTTCACTTACACACTTCGTACATTTAGAAGCGCAGCAAACCGTGAGAATTAGATTTTTAATGGCATGCAAATTAGAGAAAAGTGAGAACTTTAACAACACAATAGCTTCAAATATATTATGTTTCTTCTAGCATATGGAATATTTTAAACTTCTAACATGAATAAAAATGCATGAACAATTCTCGGTATATGCGATGTGAAGTCAAACGCGATGGTCAGTAGTCCCAAATGCTCTGGATGTAGTTGCTAGTATCAGTTTTATGATTATTTATCGAGTTGGACTGTGAATTTGAGAACCCTGGTTCGATTCCTTCAGTCGGCAAACAATTTTCACCACATTAAAATTAACCCTGTGGTTATCGTGTCGGCCTATGGATCCTGAGAACCCTGGTTCGATTCCCACTGGCGACAAACATTTTCACCATATTAATACTATTCCTGTGGCTCCCCCTCCACAAACATCTTTTGGGGCCGTGATTTGACGGCTGGTAACCGCACTTCACGCGCAAAAATATATCACTTACCGAGATCTGTTTGCGCAGAGTGCCACACCCAGTAATGGGTAGAAGGCGTGATGATATATTTATTATTTATTTTTAAAATTACTCCACATCTTTGTAGGGTGTGATTTTACGGCTGGTAATCGCAATTCACGCGTATAAATATATCACTTACCGAGATCTGCTTCGGTAGAGTGCCACACCTAGTAATGGATAAATGGCGTGATGATATATTTATTTATTTTCTATAATGGGTTCCTCTATACCATAATTGAAATAAAGAGAATTAATTATAAAAACATAAAATTTATGTTGAATTTTAACTGTTAGAGAAAAAATAAGTTAAAAATAATATTATACTCCAGAGATATATGCGATTGAAAATATAGTGGCATCACAAGTACTCAAGCTTTCTCATTGGCCACAAGTATTTTCGCGCGGTAAAAGCAGAACGTAACTAACTGTGACATCTCAGCACTGTTTTTTCAAACTGTTTGTCTTTTGCTGGTATGTACATGTTCAACACGTTGTGTATTTATTACAAGAATTTAATTTCGTTTTCTTGGACTTATTGCTACTATAAAATATGATTTTCAGTATAGTAAGATTATTTCCTAATAAATAATTTATAAGTTGAAAAATGGCCTTAGGGATCCTTAGTTCATTTTTCAACTTATACGCGATTTCTGGATTCATCTTAACTTCAATAATAAATCATTCGTAAATTATTTGCACTCATTGAATCAAACAAATTTAGTATCACTTAAAGGTATTCAAAGATACTTGTGACGTCACAAGCACTTAAGTGCGCTCCGGAGTTCTCTGCCTTGACTGAACTATCGATTCAAATTTATTCAATTTTTGAATGAGAGCTTAATGCAACAAAATATTCACTTATATCAGGGTTTTTCTTGATTATCTTCGAATAAATGAGATAATTGAAGTTATATAAAAATAAACAATTGCGTCGTTAACAAATTTAACATCATTTTACAATATGTTATCTATATAAAATAGTAGTTTTTCTTAATATAATAATATATATATATATATCTGAGCGTTTTTCGTTAGAATGCTGCGTTCAGCTGAAAACATGCAAAATAATTTCAATATTTTCATTGATTTTTACTAAGTTTTAATCGCCTAACAAACGACTTTCTTATACACAGCATATTTAATATTTAGACTATATGAATATTATATAATATTATTAAACATGTAATTTAGTTTTTCAGTAATTCAGCATTTATCTGTTTGAAACATATAAAATATCAAATTTGTTTACGTATAATTTTTTAGTAATGTTGACATCATTGAGAAAATGATCAAAACGGATTCAGTGGGCCTCAAAACACTTATTTCCGCGAAAATCTCGTCAACGATTTTTTTCACGATTCCAATACTTCCTTAAACTGTATATAAAATAAATAAAATAAATATATTATCACGCCTTCTACCCATGTGGCACTCTGCTGAAGCAGATCTCGGTAAGTGATACATTTTGCGCGTGAAGTGCGGTTACCAGTCGCCAAATCACGGCCCCCAAATATGTTAGTGGTGGAGGAGCCACAGGGATAGCTTTTGAAATTATGAAAATTGTTTCAAAAGCAATTAAACTGTATTTGAGTATAAGAAAGTAAATATAGGATGCAGTCAGAATAACATTTATCGAATACGCTTGCAATGAAATAAGACAGTTTAACACAGTACTTACCATATTGTCATAGTTTTTCATGAAGTTTCGTAATTATTTTTTTTAAATAAATCGATAAAGGAGCCCATTCTGTTTCAAATTATAGCAAATCCATGAAATGAATGAAATTTATTCATAAATTGGAATGAGGTTTGAAACCGAAATAAAAATAATATTAGTGACTAATTCGTTTTATTTATTATTCCTGTGAATCATATCCTATACTAACATATGTAGAGGTCATGATTTAGGCCAACTTTAGATAAATTTATTATTTTTCGTTTAGCGAATGAAATATTTTACTTCTATATAACACCAATAAAGATAATTAACATTTTGTTTTCATTGTACATACTTTTATTAATGTAATAAGTATATTCTTTTTTGTAGGCGTAAGAAAGCTGATTTAAAGTGAATTAACTAATTAAACAATTATTTAAGTACTATTAAACATACATAATTGTTGAGGATGATACATCCGATGTTGGTAGGTCACTTACTGACCGCAATGCTTATTACGTTTCTTGTACGACCGACGCAATCACGAAATTAAAATTTAGAACTATTTTAAAATTATTTCTATATTTCAAACAATTTTTGTTCAGAGTTATAAATTTTTCAATCTTTTTTTATAATTGCTGTGTTACCACAGAGGAATGTTTATAAAGTATAAAAAATAAATATATTGAAAATTCGCTGCTCCGAAATTACAGACCTCAATTCATAAGACAACTAATTTTAAAGCATGAAAAAAGATAGATATATCACCTACCGAAATCTGCTAGACAGAGTGCCACACCCAGTAATGGGTAAAAGGTGTGATGATATATTTATTTATTTAAGTACGAAGAAGCGCAGGGACGACACTCCCTTCGTTTCTTATCTTTTTTATTCGTTTTCTGATCGTATATTGAGTGTTTAACTGCAAAGGGGGATTCAAGTGGTAGAGCTTTTTAATATATATTTATTCAAATAAATTCTTGACCGTACATCATATTTAATACAATATAAAATCATACCATAAATTATATCTTTATTGCTGAAATATGAAAGTGAAAGTTGAATAATTTAAAACGTTCGCACTGCCATATTGCAATGACGTAGTTGCATTAAGCCAATCACAGAGCTTTGTCTGAAACGTTTGTCGGTGCTCAAGAAGACGAAGAAGAAATAAGCAATCAGCATTCTACGATTCTACCAATGACGTATAATACTAGACGAATTATGCCGTATTCAAGTCAATGCAGTGTTGTGAAGCAGGAAGAGATTGAATAACTTGATTGTCCGCCGGGTGCGCGGCAAAGAGCGAGTACACTTTGATGTTATGCAAGTTGCTCCTTGCCGCGCACCCGCCTCACAACCAGTTATTCTATCCCTTTCTGACTCACAACAAACGCCGATGTTATCCGTCTAGTTATGTTTTGTCTGAGGATTCTACTGACAACGACAAGTTACGTGTTATTTATCTCTGTCTTATCTGTCTCTCTTTAAGCTAAGATGCAACTACGTCATATTCATTTGTTTCGAAAGTTTAAATATTTTTATCATGCTTAAAACAATTTAAAAAAAAAATAAAAAAATTGGTTACAATTATTTTATTACGTAGATTAATATATAAAAAATTCAAAAAAGTCTTGAAAGGCCCATTGTGTGAAATTCACTTTCAAAACAAGTACAGGGCGACACTCCCTTCCTTATCTTTTTGTTTCATTTTCATATACAAGTCGCTTTCATCTTTTCTAATCTTTGTAGATTCGTTGTTAGATTCGTTATTAGATTCGTTGTTAGGAGTCAGTGTGGGTAATTTGAGATGTTTTATGCATATGTTATGTACGTCGAAGAAAGAAGATGAATGATAAGCGAATAAGAGAGATTGAATAGATGTGATTGAAGGTTTGTTGTGTGATTTCGAGTAATAAATAAATGATTTTATATGGAGGGATCTATGAATGTGGTTAAAGTGAGGATGATGTGTTTGGATGATAATGTTTGACGAGGGCTGATTATTTGATGAATGTAATGAGTGAATATTTTATGAGTGATTTTAGGGTTCGTGCTACCCCATTTTATGAGATATAGCGTGATGATATGTATGCATGTACGTATGTATGTGTGAAGAAGTAAAGCATTTTAATTTACAGCATTTGTTTCTAAAATAATTTAAAAACGTTTGAAAAACGGCAAAATACACAAATGTTCAAGATAATTTGCATCTATAACCATTAAAACCACTTTAATTAAAAAAGCGTGTATCATCCGATCTGTCTATAATTTCTTGAACAAATGTAATTAATTCTGACTTACTAATAACCGGTAGTCATATCTACATAATAAAATGGTCAATTAGATGATTAAGAACAAATTGCAAGTGTACATTGTACTGTATTGTATGATTGTGTGTAGGAATGTCCTGGATCCAGCTGGTTCTGGTCGTGCTGGTCTCTGAGTTTGTCGCTGGGCAAATCAACCCACATGCGGACTGCTGCGACAGCTACTGCTACAGAGAAGATGAGAATCCATATCTTTTCTTCGGAACCAAAACCGCTTATGAGTTTACCTATGGGAAGTCTTCGAATCAGCATATAATACCATGTAAGATATCAATAGACATACCTACATAACATCATGCTATATCCCATTAATAGTATATTCCGGAAATGAACCACGGTGCGGTTCAATTTTACCACGTTATTTTGTATGTAAAACGGAACACTTTCACGATGGCAGTTGTCACTTGACAGATGAGTTTCGAAATGAGAAATTTATTTAACATAGAAAAATGTTTATATTATAAAAATATTGTATTCTGCATCACACTTGTTTTAACTTAAATATAGCGATATAAAAATAACACAAAGAAAAAATAAATATGAGTTTCAGAACAAGTAATAAATTCATCTAATATGAATATATACTGTTAAATAATATGGGATGGCTAGCTCAGTGGTATGAAGTCGGTCTGTGGATCATGAGGTCCCTGGTTCGATTCCCACAGGCGACAAATTTTCATAATTTGAAAAAGCTATCCCTGTGGCTCCTCCACCACTAATATGTTTGGGGGCCGTGATTTGACGACTGGTAACCGCACTTCACGCGCAAAATATATCACTTACCAAGATCTGCTTCAGCAGAGTGCCACACCCAGTAATGGGTAGAAGGCGTGATGATATATTTATTTATTTTATTTAAATAATAAAAATACATTTTGTATCATATGTTTATTTATCAGTCATCATAAAAATATAGTTTTATAAGACCAAAAGTCCACAAACACTGCAAAAGCCGCCAAACACGTTTCAAACTTGGCAACAACGGTGTGAAGTTACCAAACTAACCGCCGCTCGAGCACGGTTAGTTTGGTTATTAAAAACTAACCACAAATTTCAAAAACTGTGTTCCGTAATAAAACCGGTTACTGAAAAAACTAACTATGGTTAATGTGGTTCATTTTCGGAATACACTATAAATGAAGTACCTCGTACCCTTGAAACATTTATGGCCGATACTTCAATCTCTAAAGTTCCTAATACATGTATTTGTCAAAGAAACAAAATATATCGTATCGAAATTTTGGTTAAAATTATAAAATAGTTATTTACATAACAAGTACACGAAGACATACTTTTAACATGAGCGCAATTTTAAAAGCACGAGCGAAGCGCGTACTTTAATTTGCGTAAATGATGCAAATGACGTCTTCACAAGGTGTGTACAATGCTTTTTGTAACGAGCAAAAATTATATAATCGACACTGAGAATATCTATTACATTTTAAGCTTGAATTTATATTGACAGTTTAGTATGCTATGAATTGACATTTGTTATTTGAAAACCAATTGTTTATTTTTTTTCTCGTAAAGCTTGTTAAAATATGTCTGAGTGATGGCGTTATGATCTAATGTCTTTATTTCTTTTATAAATTCTTTAAAATGTGTGTATGTAACAGAGCTGGGCAAGCTACTTAAAAAAAGTAGCTAAGCTACAGCTACAGCTATTCTTTAAAAAAGTAGCTAAGCTACAGCTAAAAGCTTTCATTAAAGTAGCTGTTAAATTTTAAAGCTACTTTTTAAAATTATTGTGAAATAATTAAATTTGCCATTGTCATATGATCAGTCTTTTGTTATAATGACTGTTAATTTACTATTATGTACACAAATATCAAAAATAGAAAATACCATCTGGCACCTACTGTGTATTTTTGCGTTTTAGAGCCAATTAGAACCGGGAACAAATAAGTATTTTGTGTGGGTTTAGCTTGTACGCATGCGTACTTTGTTGACCTTCTGCTTAAAAAGTAGCTTTAAACTACAAAAAGTAGCTTTAAAAGTTGTTATTTTTAAGCAAATAGAAAAAAAAGTAGCTAGCTACAAGCTACAGCTATATGTTTTCACAGTTAGCTAAGATACAGCTACAGCTACAGCTAAGGTAAATGTAGCTAAGCTAGTAGCTAAGCTACAAAAGTAGCTAGCTACTGTCCAGCTCTGGTATATAAGTACAATTAGCGTTTTAATAGTCCAAAATTAGAACCATAAAAATTGTTGTTTTCTTTCTAATTACTTTGAAGCACTTGTGCACAAAATAAAATTTTATTTCAGTTTCCATGGTAATATAAACCTTATTTTGAATGATGCGAGTACAAAAATTATATTACATTTTTCGATGTGCTATTTCTTCTTTGTTCCTTCTTCTTTAAACATTCTTATCTTGCACATCATTTTCTCTTCATTTCTTCAATACTCTTTTCTACGACCAGAGCAGAAAGGTAGCTTTTCTGTACTTATTTAATGTGTGGAAAGTAGACATTTACTGCCAAATGTGCACAAGTAAGTACTTTCCGCTCTAGTGCAGAAAGTGAGTTGTGTGTAAAGTAGGATTTTACGTACGCAAATTAGTGTGTAAAGTTAGGCATTCCTATTGTATGTTTATGTTTTTTCTTTGCCATATGGGTTATTTTTGTTTTTTTCACTGTAAATATTATTTTGGGATACTTATCCTGTATGTAATGCAGTATAAGTAAATTAGTATTATTATTATTATGGTATTAATACGATAATACACATTCAGCGTAAGTAACTATTTTACGCACTGTTTTCGATACCTATATATGGTGAAGGTGAGTTCGATACCCACGATTAGAGTTTTTATTATTTTTATTTTTTAAATTTGATACGAATATATATACTTATTGATAATTATGATACAGGGTGATCAAAAGGAATTGTTATAGTTGGCAATACAATTCCAGAGATCTTTTTATTCCACAGTTGGCACAACGTCAGATAAAGGCGGAAATGCTATTTAACATTTCTAATAAATACAAATAGGTTATGTCAGGAGTCTGGCAGCTAATAGAATTTTGACTTTTTAAGTAATAGAAATACTTTAGAAATAAATGTAATAATAAATGTAATCAAATTTTAATTTTAAATGTCCCTGTCAACAACAGGAAATGAATTTATGTATCAGGCTTACCAATTTCAAGTAGTTTTTTTTTATTGCCAACTATAACAATTCCTTTTGATCACTCTGTATTATAATTTTATTTATTTATAATAATTATTGATAACAATAATAAATGTAGATATATGTACGCTTAAATATAAATTGAAGGAACACCTTAGACGTGTTTTTGCCTCCTCACTTTCATTCTATTATTCTTTGGTCATTCTCAATTTCATCTACCTACTTACATGTATATTTATTTCATCATAATTTCATCAGATTTAAGCACTTCATAATCTTAAATGTGTTACTTGTTTTATTCAATTAAATTTAATTCTTTTAGATTGTAAACCAATCCAGTTTTGGAGTTTCAATCGCCATGGCGCCCGATATCCAAGTGCAACAACAATCAAAGAATTCGAAAAACTACAAAAACTAAAAGAAAACATCATCAAAAACTATGATGTCCGCGGTTCGTATCCAGACACTGGACGACTTTGCGATAGAGATCTAGAAATTTTCAGACGGTGAGAACCTCATAAATTAAACAAAGTACCTTTTAATTTCTAAATTATGTAACTGGAAAGAACTTTCTTAATTTTACTTCTCACGTATTTCAATCATCAAAAGTGAGATTGAAGTGTTATCATTAGTAAATAAAAAATTAGAAATCATAGAAATTTTATGCGATTTTTTACGGTTTTAGGTGGCAGTGGAATCAATCAATAACTGAGCATCAAGCACATGAGCTTACGCAACAAGGAAGAGATGATATGATCTTTTTAGCAAGAAGATTCCAAACCAGATATCCGGAATTATTGCGAGTGCCGTATACCAATCAGCATTATGAAGTAATTTTTTTCAAATATTTCAAAAACTATTTGTTTATATTTTATGAATTTTGTTTGTAGTTCCAGTACACAAATGCAGACAGAACTAGATCAAGTTACGAGGCTATTGCAACTGGACTTTTCGGGCCGGAAAGTTATAGATCTCAAGCCCAACCTGTTATGAACGACAATATTACTAGAGTAAGTTTAATCTTCCTCTGTATTTATAAATAATTTTAATAATTTTAAATATCATTGTATGGAGTAGAAGACTTATTTATTTGTTACTCTGCACAACAGGAACTTAATCCCAATTACAGTACAGGAGACCTATTCTAATTCATAATGAATGTTTGGCGGCTAGTTAATGACGTCACGGTACAATCAATGTCATAGGGATTTTAATTTCTTACGTTGGTTTTAATTGGAACCACGGAGTATTTTGTGTTGGTACTTATAATGTCTGACAGCCACTTGTTGATATTTGTTTTTCTTTGTTAAACTCAAATATTTGAATGTTATTATATAATTTTAACAAAATCTGAAATAAACATTGTTATATTAAAAATTATTATTGATGTATAAACGACGATATTGTTGTCCTAATTATCGGTAATGTACATCTGCAGCTGGATTTTGTTCAATAATTGGCAAATTCTGCTCGTATTTACATTTTATAATAATAATATCCAGCGCACAAAAAATATAAGCTTTTCTAACTTCAAAACTAATCAACCAAAAATGCTAAGCGACTGATGCCATGACACTTCGAAACAGCCTTGCACTAGTCGCCTGCATACGCGACTCCGTAAGCGACCAGTCGCCGACAATGACGTCAGGACTGTACTTTTTAACTATACCAACAGATGGTACCAGTATCAAAGTCGCCAAATATGACTTCAAACAGTCGGTAAATCCAGTTGCCAACGAATTAGAATAGGTCTCCAGGGGACCTACAGCTTATAGTGAAATCCAAACCACTCAGACACAATGGGGGATTCAAGTGGTAGAGCTTTTTAATATATATTTATTAAAATAAATTCTTCACTGTACATCATATTTAATACAATATAAAATCATGCCATAAATGATATCTTTATTGCTGAAATATGAAATTGAAAGTTGAATCATTTAAAACGTTCGCACTGCCATATTGCAATGACGTAGTTGCATTAAGCCAATCACAGAGCTTTGTCTGAAACGTTTGTCGGTGCTCAAGAAGACGAAGAAGAAATAAGCATTCGGCATTCTACGATTCTACCAATGACGAATAATACTAGACGAATTATGCCGTATTCAAGTCAATGCAGTGTTGTGAAGCAGAGAGGAATGGAATAACTTGAGGGTCCGCCGGATGCGCGGCAAGGAGCGAGTACACTTTGATGTTATGCAAGTTGCTCCTTGCCGCGCACCCGCCTCACCCACCAGTTATTCTATTCCTTTCTGACTCAAAACAAACGCCGATGTTATCCGTCTAGTTATGTTTTGTCTGAGGATTCTACTGACAACGACAAGTTACGTGTTATTTATCTCTGTCTTATCTGTCTCTCTTTAAGCTAAGATGCAACTACGTCATATTCATTTGTTTCGAATGTTTAAATATTTTTATCATGCTTAATACAAGTTTTTTTAAAAAATTAAAAATTTGGGTATAATTATTTTATTACGTAGATTAATATATAAAAAATTCTAAAAAGTCTTGAAAGGCCCATTGTGTTTAGTTTGAAGTCAGTGAGATTTGAACGCACGACGTCTTGCTTGTTAATTAGAAATGCAAGTTTAACCTCGCTTTTTTCCACTGAGCTACGATTACCTAGTGGTATTGAGTCGTGCTGAGGATTTGAAAACCCTGGTCCGATTCCCACAGCCGACAAACAATTTTCACCACTTTAAAATTACTCCTGTGGCTCCTAAGCTACTAATATCTTTGGAGACCATGATTTGACAGCCGGTGACCGCACTTTACATGCATAAATATATCATTTACCGAGATCTGTTATGGAAGAGTACCATACCCCATAATGGGTAGAAGGCGTGATGATATATTTAGATTTATTGTTTTATTTATTTTAAAATTTTACGTTAAACTCCTATATTCCGTATTTCTGTGCAAATCCTGTATAGAATTTATACATATTTTTGACATAATAAAAACTGATTGTGGACAATTTTGCAGTAAAAATATGATAAAAAAACAGACCAAAGCGTTCATGGGACATACTATTTCGTTCTTGTGTATCTAGAAATAGACTGGTTATTATTATTCAAGATAATTTTTTAATAGTGTAAATATTGATTTACCATACGTATAAATTTTAAAAGTAAACATAATAAAAGTAAAACTTGATATACGAGTATTTTTACGAGGCTAAAACTCAAATATATATAAATATAAAAGATGAAAACTAAGAGCCTCCTTTCCCCCCACCATAAACGTGATGAGAAAATTGAATTTAATTTAGGTACTTAATATACTTGATAAAATCCATTATGTCTAAGTTGTGGAATGATTGTTTTGCGTATCAAAAATTGAACTGAGAACGTCGTTTACCTCATTTATTCATTATTCAATACGCAAATATATAAGGTGACCATTTATTTTTAGATACAAAACGGGACAAAACAAAGAATATATATTTTCACCACATTATTAGTACTCCTGCGGCTCTCCCTTACCGAGATCTGCTTCGGCAGAGTGCCACATCCAGTAATGGGTAAAAGGCGTGATGATATGTATATATATATATATATATTTTAAAATTTTATTTAACAATTCTGATTGGTTTTTTTTTAAAGAAAATTATTATATTCTAATCAACCCTTTTTAACATTAATTTTCATTGTAATCAGTGAGTTTAAAATATCAATATATAACCCCTTACTATTTTTTGTTTTAAAGTAAATACATTCTAAAACTTATAGTTTTTCTGAATTCGGAGATAGATTTAATTAATTTTAAATAGGTATTGAAAAAAGAAAAAATAAAAAAAAATATCATCTTTTATCCATTACTAACTGTGGCACTCTGTTGAAGCAGATCTCGGTAGATTTATTTATGCGTGTGAATTGCGGTTACTAGCCGGCAAATCACGGCCCTCTAAAGATGTTAGTGGGAGGGAACCATAGGGGTAATTTTAATATGGTGAAAATGTTTGCCGGCTGTGGGAATCGAACCAGGGTTCTCAGGATCCACAGGCCGACTAGTTACCACTGAGCCACATAACATAAAATAATTGAAAATTTAGAGAAAGCAAATAAGAAATTAATAAAAGAATAAACAGTAACTAAATATTTGACAGAAATGTCGAGCGATGTAGAAATTATAATTCTGGATCTCTCTGAAATATGCTACAACGTCCATTAGATTCAAATCCAAGCATCTTATGACTATTCATTTATCATTACAATAATTACAATTATATTTATTCTCCAGGCTTACAAAACCTGCAACGCATGGCTCAACAACGTCAAAAACAACCCCGATTCAAAAATCCAACTCCAAGCATTCAAAGAACGAGACGAATACAAACGCGTCGTAGCCCACGTCTCGAAACGTCTAGGTTTCCGTTGGCCTTTAAGCGAAGACCTCATCAAAACCATCTACGACATGTGCCGCTACGAGAAAGCCTGGAACGTGAACAAGGTCTCCGCGTGGTGTGCTGCTTTCACAAAAGAACACCTCAAGATCCTCGAATACGCTGAAGACTTGAAATACTACTACACGTCTGGTTACGGCCACGAGTTGAACCACAAATTGGGTTGCACCGCGGTGAAAGATATGATAACCAGGTTTGAGAGGACGATCAGTGGTGATATGAGCGGTCCGAAAGTGGTGATGCATTTCACACATACTGAAGCATTGCAGTTGCTGATGGTGGCACTTGGGATTAATAAGGATAGTCAGCCTTTGACTGCGGATACGATGAGGTTACAACAAAGGAGGCTGTGGAGAACTTCGCAGACTAATCCGTTTTCTGCTAATTTGGTTGCTGCACTTTATGAGTGAGTATATTTTTTCAAAGACAAAATGTCAATTGCGTAGTAGAACTAATTCTTAAAATAAGAAAAATAATAGAAAAAAAGTATTTCCAATCACTTGTCTATGGTAAGTTCCACAAAATTTACAGCAACTGAATCATCCTGTTAAGTCATCTTCAGTTCAGCTTTGTCGGTACCACTGTTCAGTAGTCCCTAGTTGATCTTGCTGAATGGGCCTTTCAAGACATTTTTGAATTTTTTATATATTAATCTACGTAATAAAATAATTATACCCAATTTTTTTATTTTTTAAAAAAACTTGTATTAAGCATGATAAAAATATTTAAACTTTCGAAACAAATGAATATGACATAGTTGCATCTTAGCTTAAAGAGAGACAGATAAGACAGAGATAAATAACACGTAACTTGTCGTTGCCAGTAGAATCCTCAGACAAAAAATAACTAGACGGATAACATCGGCGTTTGTTGTGAGTCAGAAAGGGATAGAATAACTGGTCGGTGAGGCGGGTGCGCGGCAAGGAGCAACTTGCATAACATCAAAGTGTACTCGCTCCTTGCCGCGCATCCGGCGGACCCAAAAGTTATTCCATTCCTCTCTGCTTCACAACACTGCATTGACTTGAATACGGCATAATTCGTCTAGTATTATACGTCATTGGTAGAATCGTAGAATGCTGAATGCTTATTTCTTCTTCGTCTTCTTGAGCACCGACAAACGTTTCAGACAAAGCTCTGCGAACATTTTAAATTATTCAACTTTAACTTTCATATTTCAGCAATAAAGATATAATTTATGGTATGATTTTATATTGTATTAAATATGATGTACGGTCAAGAATTTATTTTAATATATATATATATATATATATATATATATATATATATATATATATATATATATATATATATATATATATATATTAAAAAGCTGTACCACTTGAATCCCCCGTTGTTGGCGACACCATACTGATGAGCTCCAAAAGAGCGAAACGCGTCGATGGTTAAGAGCTGACAATTTTGTGGAACTTAGACAAGTGTTTGGAAGCATTTTTCTCTTATTACTTTTTTTATTTTGATTATTTTTTGACGTTTCTCAAAACCAATGAAATGCTTCATTGTATGTCACGTATCTGCGTTTTAACCAATCCTGTCATTATTATATTGAGATTGTGATTGTGATTATTCCCGGGAATAATCTCTTTAGGTGCTTTTTTATTTGTGATAAATGATAGGTAGTTTTTCTTAATTAAAACTATAAACGCGTCAAGTAAAATGTGTGAAAAAAATCGATTTAGTTCCATTTCAAATACACCAACATATTTTGGACACAACTTCCAAGAATACATTAATAAGTAAACAATCGATATGAACCCAGTTCAAAATCGACCTCAACAGCTAAGTCAAAAAATAATCTAATTAAATATAACTCGAGAGTTCGATAAATTAGAAAATAATTCTCCAGTATCTTTCTCAAACTTGTTGCCATATGGCAATAGCCACTCAAGTCCTACGGGCTTTCGTGACTATTTCCTAGCAACAAGTTTTCGAAGGACCTGTCAAATTATTTTCAATTTATTCTCACTCTCTTGTTATACTATTACTGAGTTTATTAGCTAAAAGATTTTGTATTTGTGGATTTTTAAGTACAACAAAATTTAAAAAATTTTCTGCGTTGCTTATGAACAGCTAGAATCTCAAAAAGTTTAGCTAATCTTGTATTTTGGCTTAGCTAATTTTATGCTAGTCTGACTTTAAAAAGTTAATTCAATTCACTTTTCGAAAACTGAATGGTAAGAAGGTTGTATTAAAGTTTGTTTAAACTTTTTTGAGAATATGGTTTAGCTTAATTTGACAAATCTAAAATTCAGGATCAGCTAGATTCTAGCTAAAACGCTGGTCAAAATAAGTAAAACCGTGGCTGGAATCAGAGCTGGGCAGTAGCTAGCTACTTTTGTAGCTTAGCTACTAGCTTAGCTACATTTACCTTAGCTGTAGCTGTAGCTTAGCTAACTGTTAAAAAATATAGCTGTAGCTTGTAGCTAGCTACTTTTTTTCTATTAGCTTAAAAATAACAACTGAAGCTACTTTTTGTAGCTTAAAGCTACTTTTTAAGCAGAAGGTCAACAAAGTACGCATGCGTACCAGCTAAACCCACACAAAATAATTATTTGTTGCCGGTTCTAACTAGCTCTAATACGCAAAAATACACAGTAGGTGCCAGATGGTATTTGCTATTTTTGATATTTATGTACGTAATAGTAAATTAACAGTCATTATAACAAAAGACTGATCATATGACAATGGCAAATTTAATTATTTCACAATAATTAAAAAAAGTAGCTTTAAAATTTAACAGTTACTTTGACGAAAGCTTTTAGCTGTAGCTTAGCTATATTTTACAAAATATAGCTTATAGCTGTAGCTTAGCTACTTTTTTAAAAAATAGCTGTAGCTGTAGCTTTTTTTTAAGTAGCTTGCCCAGCTTTGGCTGGAATGCGTTTTAGCTCCACCTATTCGAGTAAACGAATGGCGTGCCTCTACTTTGGCGCGAAAGTGAAATATTTACCATACGCATTATGATATATTTATTTACTATTAATCCATCATAATTATTATCTCTCAGCCTTAGCTGAATGAGACAAATAACTATACTCAACATTCTTAAGGGGGCATAAATCATCAAAAAGTCTTTAGACAATAACAATTCTAAGAATAGTAAAGGGATGCAACAGGGATCAACAGGATATGACATCATTGTTAAAGACAAAATAGAAATGAATACTATCAACATTTATAATATAAGCATTCTTATTAATAACTGAGGACATTACAACATAACATACTGCCCTAGTACATAAAGTCATTTTCTTGTTGCAATCTCATATATTTCTCCGAAATTTAGCAATAAATTACTAAATATTTTTTCTCAAACACTATCTTTATAATGTAACATAAATTTGTTTCTTACAGATGTCAAGACACCGAAAAACACCGGGTTATGTTTTTCCTGAATGAGAAACCCGTAGAGTACCCAGGCTGCGCAGTTGGTTTATGTGGCTGGAACTACTTGAAGCAAGAACTGCAAGAAACTGTCAACACTTGTGATTTAGAGTTTTGCGATCATGATTCAGCTTACAGAACTTACTTAACGTACCCATTACTGGCTGTTACACTTTTAGTAACTCTGTTCAATAGGTTTTAACTTTGTTGCGATTATTTAAACGAAATTATGAGCAATATAATTGCGGCAAAGAGAAAATATCATTTTAAATGTTTCAAAATTTCATACCTGCACAAAACAACTCTGTCAGCCTGATTCTCAAAAAGTTTTAGCTAATCCTGAATTTTGGATTAGCTAATCTTATACTGGTCCGATTTAAAAAAAGTTAATTCAATTCACTTTCCGAAAAATAAATGATACGAAGATTATATTAAAGTTTATTCAAACTTTTTTGGGAGTATGGTTTAGCTTAATATGACAAATCCAACATTTAGGATTAGCTGGATTCTAGCTAAAACTCTTTTAAGAATTGGGCTGTATATTTTTATAATATTTTTTTAGTTGTTTAATCTAATTTGCAGTGTAATAAAAATATAAATACTGGATGACATAAAATCATTCTTCAAATTTGTATTTGCTTGTACAAATAAGTCAGACAAAAATAGCTCCCAAATTATTCTATAATGAAAAATATAACAAAATCAACAAGAAAGAACAAATTATATTTTTAGTATTTTATGCAGTAATGGTACAAACTTAAATGTAGGCTTATATAAGTACCTAATTATAGTGTTATAATTTTTAAATATATTATCTATATTAATTTGTTAATTGTAGTTTATAAGAATAAAAGTAATTAAAAAGTTATACTTTGTTTTTATTTCTATAAATAAATCAGTCAATTAGATATTATCTGTAATTAAATGTTGAAACGTGTCTTTTTATCAATAAATTTATTTAATTTGTAATAATTTATATCAAACAATCATGTGAATTACTATCATTTGATAGTGTTATTTTGTAATTACTCTATAAAGTAAATTGGTTCGATCATAAATATAATACGATAAGCCATTTAATTTAAATAATCTAATTAATTGTTTTTACTCATTCGTAGCAGTTAGACATCAACGAGTGTATTTGAACTAAGGTACGTAAAAAATATTTATTAGTGCATTATTCGATTATTTTTCCGATTAAATTAATTTTTGTAACTATAATTACTCTAACTCCTGACATTGAATATTTAGATAAAGAGTTTATCAGGTCTTTTGTATTTGTAGATATTCAGTAGTCAATATTTTATTAGAATTTTCATGGAAAAGTGTAATATTTTCATTACAAAATATTTCAAGGCCAAAATGTAGTTACATAAATTAATATAAAAAAAAATGTATTGATAAAAACCGGACAAGTGAAACTGTGGTAAAAGCGAAAAGTAACCGCAAAGCAAATTATTCTAAACATATAAGTAGAAGTAATCTCTTTTCAATCTCATTTTCGTAAAAGCCGACCACAATAAACTCTCGTAAGTTATCGAATTTTGCAAATTACTATATTTCGTGTAGTCTGTCTATAATCTACAAATTCGACATTGATATATTACCAGAAAGTTACGGTGACCTAATCACCTAGATTAAAAGAAAATGCGCTGTGTTAAATTACAGTAATAAAATTATAAAAGTAACTTTAAATTTTGCTTTTTTGTCGCAGTGCCAAAACAGAAATTTAAAAGATATATTTAGCACTCTTTTGTGAATGACTTTATTTACATCGGTATTTATTTTTACTTCTATACAAAACAAACTTGTTTTTTTTATAAATGATAACTTTGGAAGTGTTTTCTTATTGTTATTTATTTTACAGAAATGTTAAGAACAACAATATGTTTATTAGTGCTTTGTAGTACAGGGTTTTCTTTTCGAATTATACAAAAAAATATTAAACAAAATTATTGCTACGCCGCTGATGAAAATTCTTACAAATATTTGGCGACGAAAACTGGCTACGAATTTATACATGGAGAAGATTTAAACAAAGATTTGACAGGTAAATAAAATTATTTGATTTAGTGTTTAGAATGATGTGTTAGTGCTTAACTGTATAGTTAGTGAATATTCGGTATGAAATGAACAAGTATGAAAGGTGTAAAACTGTTATGGAAATGAGGTATTTGCGGGATGTGTGTTTTGTGTAATTATGTTTGGATTACATTGGTTCATGATGAGTATTAGATTGAGAAGAATGTTGTTAGAAAACTGGATGTAAGACTGATTGAACATATATCGAATGAAAGGCATGTGAAACTGATATATGTAACTAAAATTGACAGTTGGAGATTGTGTGAATCATAAAAGAATACATGATTAAATGTATAGATATGATTAAAGATTTTATTTGTTACTCACTCATAAACGTCATTTATTCAAATAAATAAATAAATAAATATATCATCACGCCTTCTACCCATTACTGGGTGTGGCACTCTGCTGAAGCAGATCTCGGTAAGTGATATATTTTTGCGCGTGAAGTGCGGTTACCAGTCGTCAAATCACGGCCCCCAAAGATGTTAGTGGTGGAGGAGCCACAGGGGTAGCTTTTGAAATTATGAAAATTGTTGTCGAAGGTGGGAATCGAACCACTCGAACCAGGGTTCTCAGGATCCACAAGCCGACTTCATACCACTGAGCTAGCCACCCCATAAAAAAATATAAATATAAATATATCATCACGCCTTTTACCCGTACTGGGTGTGGCACTCTGCCGAAGCAGATCTTGGTAAATGATATATTTATGCGCATGAAGTGCGATTTCTAGCCGTTAAATCTCGGCCCCCAAAGATATTAGTGGTGGGGAAGCCACAGGGGTAATTTTTAAATTGATGAAAATGTTTGTCGGCTATGGAGATCGAACCAGGGTTCTTAGGATCCGTAGGCGAACTTGATACCACTGAGCCATTACCCCAAAAATTAATTATTTAATTAATGCTACCCCATTTGGAAGGACAAAGCCTAATGTTATGTATTATTTTATATTCTCTTTTAGAATGTAAACCAGTGCAGTTTTGGAGTCTAAACAGACATGGCACAAGATTACCTGGAAAGAAGTCAATAAAGAGATTACGAAAATTAACAGAACTTCAAGAACAAATTCTCAACAACTATGAAAATGAGGTTCCAAATACAATAGCTAATGGACTATGCGAACAAGATATCGAATTATTCGAAAAGTATTTAATTTTTAATTCTAAAATATAAAGTATCTTATGAATTTATGTTTTAGTTGGTTTTGGAATAATACTATATCGAAAAAAATTGCTTCATATTTAACTAGTCAAGGTTGGGATGATTTAAGAAAAATAGCAAAAAGAAATTTAAAAAAATTCCCGGAACTGCTAGGAACTGATTATTCGGAAAAAGATTATTTAGTAAGTAATAATTCACATAAATTTAACCATAGTAACAATATTTTAATTTGTAGTTTAGATTCACAAGAACTGAAAGAACAGAATCAAGTTTCAAAGCTTATGCACAAGGATTATTTGGTACTTATAACAATATTCATGCGGTATCCGTTGAAAATGATACTTTAATTCAAGTAAGTCAATATTTTCACCGGTCATACTTTTACGTAAATTTATTTAGGAACTTTTGTAACTATTAGTTGATTGTAGGTAATTTCATTAGATTTATTATTAATTATTTGCCAGCAAAGGCCATTATAGCAGGGTGCAACACTGTACACGGGGGTAGCAAATGAACTGGTAATCGCTATACATGCCATTGTTATACCACCGACAACGAGCAACCAATCCACTTGATAAAATAAAATAATTAGCTGTTATGTTTATACTACTTATTTCGCATTTATTTTAATGGGGTAGGCGGCTCAGTGGTATCAAGTCGGCCTGTGGATCCTGATCCATTTTCACCACATTAAAATTACTTCTGTGGCTCCCCCACTACTAACATCTTTGAAGGCCGTGATTTGACGGCTGGTAACCGCATATCGCGCGCATAGCTATATCACTTACTGAGATCTGCTATGCAGAGTGCCACACCCAGTAATGGGTAAAAGGCGTGAAGATGTATTTGTTTATATTTATTTTTTTTATGTAGAGAAGCAAATGAATAGATGTAAATAAAAGTTTGTTGCGTGCTGAACGATACCACTTTCATTAATCGTTGATTCCACATTTTCAAATCATATCTATTCACACCAACTTCTCTAATAACGAATCTAAAAAAATAAGAAAGGGAGCGCGTTCGAGTTTATTATAATTTTACATGATTATTTGACTGTATTTAATTTTCATTATTTTTAGTCGTACAAATATTGCAAAGAATGGACAGAAACCGTAGATAAAAATCCTGAAACTTACATAGAATACAACAAATTTAAAGAATCGCAGATATACCAGGACTTAATCTCGGAAGTTTCTGACAGATTAGGCTTTAAAAACACATTAAATTCGGAATTAATAGAAGACATTTATGATATGTGTCGCTTTCAACAAGCTTGGTATCTTAATCAAAAATCTGCCTGGTGCGCTGCTTTCACAAAAGAACATCTTCAACTGTTAGAATATGCTGAAGATTTGATGTACTATTATTCTACAGGACATGGAATTGAAATGAATAGAAAAGTAGGTTGTATGCCACTTAAAGATATGATTGCAAGATTTGAAAATGTCGTCAATGGTAAGAATAAGTAATTTTTATACTAATGTTTGATTTATGCAAACATTTTTAAAATTAAGAATTAGTACTTGAAAGATAAATGTTAATATCTTAATAATAATGTTTATGTACAATTTTAAGATTTCATATATTTCAGAAATAAACTAAAAATATGACAACTCTCATCTTCAAGTTCTTAAAAATAATAAAACAACCGCAACATTTATGTTTATGTTTATGAAACTTAAAACTTAAATTCTGTATTTTAATATTTTGCGGTTAAAATAGTAGGTATATTAAAGAACGAGTTTCATAATTGTCATTTTATTTATAAGTCGAAAGTTTTGGTCCCGACGGTTTGAATAAAATAAATGACAATTTTAAAATGAGTTCTTTATACTATTTTTTTTTCAATTTTGCGCCTTTTAAGCTCTTTTTAAATAAAAAATCGTAATTTAAAAATTTACGGAATTTTGTGTTAGTTGGTGATACTGATGTGACGTTTGAAAATTCAATGGGGGATTCAAGTGGTAGAGCTTTTTAATATATATTTATTAAAATAAATTCTTGACCGTACATCATAGTTAATACAATATAAAATCATACCATAAATTATATCTTTATTGCTGAAATATGAAAGTTAAAGTTGAATAATTTAAAACGTTCGCACTGCCATATTGCAATGACGTAGTTGCATTAAGCCAATCACAGAGCTTTGTCTGAAACGTTTGTCGGTGCTCAAGAAGACGAAGAAGAAATAAGCATTCAGCATTCTACGATTCTACCAATGACTTATAATACTAGACGAATTATTCCGTATTCAAGTCAATGCAGTGTTGTGAAGCAGAGAGGAATGGAATAACTTGATTGTCCGCCGGATGCGCGGCAAGCACCAACCAGTTATTCTATCCCTTTCTGACTCACAACAAACGCCGATGTTATCCGTCTAGTTATGTTTTGTCTGAGGATTCTACTGACAACGACAAGTTACGTGTTATTTATCTCTGTCTTATCTGTCTCTCTTTAAGCTAAGATGAAACTACGTCATATTCATTTCTTTCGAAAGTTTAAATATTTTTATCATGCTTAATACAAGTTTTTTTAAAAAATAAAAAATTTGGGTATAATTATTTTATTACGTAGATTAATATATAAAAAATTCAAAAAAGTCTTGAAAGGCCCATTGCATGAATTTGAAATTGTTAACTTACTTAAAGTAAAAACGCGTGTAGACAATTTTTCTTATACTCCAGCTGAAATACGCGAAACTACTGAAAATACCGTCAAGAGTTTACTTCCTAGCAAGTCCAACTTTACAAATATAAATTATAGTATGCTATTATAGCACTCTAATGAACTATTAACAAACTCTTTTTAGTGCTAGAATTGCTTTGTTTTAGACGCAAAATATAAAAATAGAAAAAATTAAGATATAATATTTTGAAATGCGATATTTGTTTGGCAGATGTTGATGGCGAGATAATTTTAACATATGAATAACTAATTAGTTTATTAAGGTTTTGTGCTATCTTATTTAATGGAATAATAATTAGCTGATGTTTCATTTAAATAGGAGTAACAACAGAACCAAAATCGGTTCATTACTTTTCGCATTCTTCAGCAGTTCAACTATTAATGGCAACAATGGAAATGAATAAGGACAAAAATCCTCTTACAGCTAAAAACTGGAATGAACAAAAAGACAGATTATGGAAAACATCTTTCATTTGTTCTTTTGCTACAAATATTAATGCTGTTCTCTACAAGTACGTGCTCTCTTCTATGAACTTTAAACAATTATCTATTATTTTTAGACCCCGAAATTAAAAGACAAAAAAAAATTGGAAAACCTACGTGATCAAGGAAATTATTTTTTAAGTTTGTGTAACTAGTTATAATTTGTAGCATCTGTACAATAGGATGCGGGCACTCACGTGATACTGTGACGTAAAAACAGCTGTTCGGGCAAAAATCACTGCGCCACCTACAAATTGAACTATTTTTTTTGGGACGAGATTTGAAAAGAACCGTTCTTTTCAAATCTCGTCACAAAAAGATAGTTCATTTTGTAGGTGGCGCAGTGATCGTAGCCCAACAAGATTTGAAAAGAACCGTTCTTTTCAAATCTCGCCACAAAAAAATAGTTCATTTTGTAGGTGGCGCAGTGATGTTTGCCCGAACAGCTGTTTATACGTCACAAAACGGCACAGTGTCACGTGAGTGCCCGCATCCTATTACCTATACTTACAATTTAAAGTATCACCATTACATTTTTAAATATTTCTGTAACTATTTATTTTTTCGTAGATGCACCGAGAGAGCTGAACATCGAGTTATCTTTTATTTAAATGAAAAGAAATATGAATTTCCTGGATGTCCCAATGGTGTCTGTTCATGGGAAACTATAAAAAAGAAATTTATGAAAACCGCAGAAAATTGTAACTTAGATTTTTGTAAAAATGATGATAATAAATAATAATTTCTTTATATTATTATCTTCATTTATTTTGAACATTTTGATAGATAATACATTCAACATATATTTAATTTAGTTTCAATTCCATGACTATCGATAATTTTGAAGCAATTTTCAGATCTAATTTGTACCATTACAAACAATGAAAAATATATTTTTCCTACAACTGTGCGATTTCTTTGTTATTACGTAACTATTATTGCCTTGGTTACGTATGGAAAGTAGATGAATGCAGACCAAGTGCGTTTCTATAAGTAAGGAACACTAGTGCGAAAAATGCTTCTTTACGTAACTGTCAAAAGGTAGTTGTTTTGAGAGCGATTTAAATTTCGCGCCGAGCGCAAGCCTCGTGCGTTATATTTTGCACTTGCACGTAACAAACCTTTTTCGGCACTTGTTATAAAAATAACTATTGTGTATTGATTTAGATGCAGAATTTTAAGCTCTACAACTTTTATTTGAACCATTTTTATCTAAAATAATTTGGGACGCAATGCGCACGAAAAAACACGTATGACTCACTTTTCGTGATACATCCGGTATGTTGTGACTGATAACATCCACAAAAAACAGTGACATTTATGAAATTACAAACATCAAATATTACATAGCCACCGCTTAACAAATTCCTAACAACATGATGCCTACGATGATGCCGATAACATTAAAAATATTGAAAATAATCACAAAATTTATATTAATTTAAAAGATAGATATCAAAACGGCAAAAAAGCCAATTAAAACAATAAACTATTTTTATGGGGTGTCTAGCTCAGTGGTATGAAGTCGGCCTGTGGATCCTGAGAACCTTGGTTCGATTCCCACAGGCGACAAACAATTTTCATAATTTCAAAAACTATCCCTGTGGCTCCCTCACCACTAACATCTTTGGGGGCCGTGATTTAACCGCACTTCACGCGCAAAATATATCACTTACCGAGATCTGCTTCGGCATATCTACAGCAAAATTATTTAGAATGTTCTAATATTTGAGAATTTAAAAATTATCACCTGCATTCTACATGGAGCTATCTGGGGGCAAATTGTTTCATTTTCGTCTTAATTTTTCATGATATCTTTGTATGATCAAAACATGAATGAGCAAGTAATGTTAAATAATATAATTCTTCAAATCACTTAATGTTATTGCTAGGAATACTGTATTTTTTCAAATAGTTTTCAAACATTTAATCTAATCTTATCTTTGTATACCTACCTTTGTTCTGAACAGTTACAACGTGTTTTAGTATATATTTGAGTGTTAACTTTTAGGTGCATGCATATATTTATATCGCTGAATTTAGAGTTATTATATATTTCAGTTATTGCTCATACTATACTCTTTCGTGTAAGTATACATAGATTTAAATATTTCTTAATAGTATATTACGTACCATGAACTGTAAATGACAGTTTTTAGGTCAAGAATATAAACATTCGCGACCTAAAAAAAACACTTATTGTTCGATGATAGTAAGCTATTTTTTACAATACTTGCACACATAAAAGAAAAAGAAAAATATGTTTCAAAATTTACATCTGTCAAATTGTTATCAAAATAAACTGGAACTGTCTATAATATTTACTTACTCTCCACGGTGAAGTGTATTCCATTAACCATTGGGATCAGATCTAATTTTCATTTACTGATCATTTATTTATTTCGCTTGATTACTTCGCTGACTGTATTTACAGCAATAGAATTACAGATTCTAATTTACTTTGAAATAATTCATCTCAATAAGTTTGCTTATTTTAGTTCATTTAGTCATGTGTCAAATTTATCTGAACTGATTTAAGTGAACCAAGTGGCAAATGGAATACAGCTATTGATTGTAAGTAAATTCCATTTGTCACTTGGTTCACTTAAATCAGTTCAGATAAATTAGACACCATGACAAATTAACTAACTTAAGCACACTGATGTACTTATTGGAGTGAATTACTTCAAGGTAAATTAGAAACTGTAATTCTAGTCAGCGAAGTAGTCCAGCAAAATAAATAAGTGATCTGGTTTATTAAATGTAAGTTGGATCTGATACAACTGGAAAATGTAATACGCCTAATGTAATTAACAGCTGTCAAATTGTTGTCAACATGAACAAGATTTTGATATATAATATTTACTTAATGTCCACGGCAGACAGTAAGTAAATATTAAAGGCCTGATGTAACCATGGAAACCACTGAGCAATAAAAGTTACACTTACTCTGTTTAAATTTTGTCATTAATAGGTAACTTACAGTACAAGAATTGAAAATAATTTTTCACTTTAAAATAATAATTGATTTAACTTTTAAAGAAATTTAATATATTATATCTTTTTTCTACAGTTTTCAAGTATTAAATATTAAATAAACAATATTAATAACATGACTTCACCTACTTCAGTTGAATATAAAAATACTGTGATTGGCGTAAGCTGTATGGGAGGAGGATCCATTACCATTAGTGGAGGCTTTAACGTATCAGGTACACCATTACTGGAAGACGAATTCGCTTTACCACCGCTGTGCAAAACATTTTCAGGACGAGATGAAGAAATGAATCAATTGGCATCTTTATTCTTCAACAAAGATGAAACGAAAATTCAAAATAAAGTAGTTATTTGCGGAGTGACTGGTATCGGAAAGAGTGAACTCGCAAAACAGTTCGCAAAAAAATATGAAGATGAAGAAGTCATCGAGGAAATATATTGGATAAACTCGAAGAATAAAAAAAAACTTCAAAAATCAATCGAAAAATTATACAAGTACTCGAAAGGGAAGAAATGTCTATTTATTCTAGACAACGTAGTAAGCAAAGAAAGTATTATTAATATTGATTTACTAGATGAATATTTTTATTTAATAACGAGTCAAAGTAAAGATTGGGATGATATTAAAATTATTGAATTGGAACAATTTACTTATGTACCAACTGATGGAAATGACAACTAAATACCATATAATACTTTTCTTGATAGCCCTGAATTGAGGGCTGGTGACTGCACTTTATGTACAAGAATATAGCATATATCGAGATCTGTTACAACAGGGATGAGAAAATTTGTAAAATGATTTTTGACAAAAGTGTATTATAATAATATTGTGTTATATTTATTTTAAAATAAAATATTATTATTTACAACTTTATTATTATTTAATAGGATGAAATGATTACATTCAATTTTCCTAACTCGCACCCAAAAAAATCAAAAAAAAATATATTATTTTGCTGAAACTTGATTTTAATATTTATCGCATAGAAACATAAAACTATTAACAATTTGATATTTTCCAAGAAATGAAGGCCATGTTTCGCTGAATTTTAATTTAAAAAATCACATGTCATAGTTGCACAATGACATACTTGAATATACTCGTAGTTCATTCTTATCTGTTTGTTCACATGTCAGTATCTTCTAAATTAACAATTCCTTATTCAATGATTTATGGTTCGTTTTAAAACATAATTAAATATCTATGATTTAATGGTAAAATACCATTAATATTGATAATTTCAATTTTAAATTATACGAGCCCGTTCCCACTTCAGTTGGCCCGAATCTAATTTTTTCGTTAAACATTTAAATAATACCAAAAACCCATTTACTAAATTCTACAATTAATTTTCAACATTTTTAACTAAATTTAATATTAAATATACCTTAAACACAAACAGGCAGATTCACAAAGCGGGTTAGTGCTAACACTATTTTTTATTTCGTTTTTAACTCTATTTTCAATGCATGAAAACAAGTTTCTTTTAACTTAGGTTAAAAAGAGTGTTAATTAGCATCAAATTGAATTCATTTCATGAAACTGCTTTAATTTGAAACAGGGTTATAAATAATATTAAAAACGGTGTTAGCGCTAATCCGTTTTATGAATAGCAGTATAACTCTCTTTTTTTTTTCTTCAAATAAACTAAATCAACACACAAATGAACTATCATGATTATTATCTTGTTGGCAGTTTGACGAATGAAATAGAAGTGAATTTTTATTTAAAACAAACTTTATTATTATACAGTTTTTTAATAAAACATTTAAATTAAAACAGAAATGTTTACTTCCTCTTTCAATGGTTGTCATTTCTAGATGTATGTATCGATTGACTTAAATATCTGTGTATTTACAACATACTAGTACTTGTCTCATTAAAATTTCATTTTATTTCCTTGCATACTACATGAGAAATAAAACTGTAAAATATAACATCAAACGAAAACTTGGGCCAACTGAAGTGGAACCGGGCTCATATTGTGGAGTAGGGGTACAGCATTATGTACGGACCATATCACCATATGTAAAATGTTAGAAATAAAAGTACAGTCTCATGGCTTTCTGCTTCCTGTACCATAATTTAAATAAAGACAATTAATGATAAAAATATAAAATATATATTGAATTATGATGCAATTTTCCTGAACATCTAATTATTCTTTAAATTTGTAGACTATTTTAATATTGCTTATTGTATTATTAAAAAAGGGTTAATTATAAAGTTAATTTTATGACAGAAAATTATCATTGTCAGTGTACTTGAAAGTCATCCATATGACAAAGATTTAAGGATTAATTAATTTTATACTATTTTTGAGTAAGAAAATTATTAATTTAGTTACTGGCCAATTTTTTTAAATGTATTAAAAACCATTGTAGTGGAAATTGTTTTACTCTGTTTCGGCATTAGAATAACATATTCCTTACGCATATTGACGCTAGATTGACATTCTTAAACTATTTTTGGTGACATATTGTTATTATAGATTGGTATAACTAGATTAAATATACAAAATATCTCGGCAACCGACAAAATAAAGAAACACAATTTATACAAATATTTAGGCAACGGACAAAATCAATGGGGGATTCAAGTGGTAGAGCTTTTTAATATATATTTATTAAAATAAATTCTTGACCGTACATCATATTTAATACAATATAAAATCATACCATAAATGATATCTTTATTGCTGAAATATGAAAGTTATAGTTGAATAATTTAAAACGTTCGCACTGCCATATTGCAATGACGTAGTTGCATTAAGCCAATCACAGAGCTTTATCTGAAACGTTTGTCGGTGCTCAAGAAGACGAAGAAGAAATAAGCATTCAGCATTTTACGATTCTACCAATGACGTATAATACTAGACGAATTATGCCATATTCAAGTCAATGCAGTGTTGTGAAGCAGAGAGGAATGGAATAACTTGACGGTCCGCAGAATGCGCGGCAAGGAGCGAGTACACTTTGATGTTATGCAAGTTGCTCCTTGCCGCGCACCCGCCTCACCAACCAGTTATTCTATTCCTTTCTAACTCACAACAAACCCCGATATTATCCGTCTAGTTATGTTTTGTCTGAGGATTCTACTGACAACGACAAGTTACGTGTTATTTATCTCTGTCTTATCTGTCTCTCTTTAAGCTAAGATGCAACTACGTCACATTCATTTGTTTCGAAAGTTTAAATATTTTTATCATGCTTAATACAAGTTTTTTTTAAAAAATAAAAAATTTGGGTATAATTATTTTATTACACAGATTAATATATAAAAAATTCAAAAAAGTCTTGAAAGGCCCATTGCAAATCATTGTCACCAACTTAACTATTCTACCAAAAAGGTCCCTTAATGGCAAATGTCAACTATTTTTATAAAACAATTATGCAAAGGAAAGCCGATGTAGAGAAAATAATATAAAACACTTATTACAAAAGGCAATTCTAATATTCTTTCGTTCGAACTCATGCTATAGGTTGACTTATGTACCCTGTATTTTAATCTAAAATATGTAACATGATAAAAAATGGTCATTCGAGAAAATAGTTATTCCGGAAATAGACAATAAGGAAAAATGCATTCATTTATTTATTTATCGTATGGCAATCTACAGATTTGTACTTAATTATATTATAAAAACATTTGTCATTTAATTAAGCCTATGAAGGTAATAAGTTAAGACATTAGATCGTGTGTTATTTGTTTGAGTGAGTATGTATTTGTTTACTGTGTGTGTCAATTACAGCTGTATGTCCAGGGAGCTTAGCAAGTCGATTGTTGCTGGCGTAGGGTAGAGAAATTCGTCGTGATTCCCCTGAAATTTTCTAGACGGACATTCGTTTAATATGTGGGATAGCGTTTGTTCCGGTGCTCCACAGTCGCATTGGGGGCTATTTGTTATACCCCATTTATACAGAGTTGCCTTGCTTTTGACATGGCCAGTCCTGATGCGGTTGAGGCGACTCCAGATATCCCGTGGTAGATGCATTCCAGGAAGTGGTAAGGTAGGATCTACGAGAGAGGTGGGGTGCATTCATCAAATTTGTGTATGGAAAAATAATATTCAGAAAATTGGTATACTATAAAATTGTCATTTAGGAAATTTTAATCAAGAAAATGTATGGTAATGCATTCGGAAAATCTACGTTTGAGTAAATAATTTTTCGATAAATTAGCTGCAAAATTGTCATACGAGAAAATTGACAATCGGAAAATAGCCTACAAGAAATTAGCATAGAACAAAGCATTCGGGAAATCGGGATTATTATTATTTCGGAAAACGTAAATTCTGGAAATAAACATTAACAGGCAGATTCATAAAGCGGATTAACGCTAACACCATTTTTTATTTCGTTTTTAACTCTCTACAATGCAAGTTAATTTTAACTTGAGTTAAAAAGAGAGATAATTAGCATCAAATTTAGTTCATTTCTTTAATCTGTTTTAATTTGAAATAGAGTTATAGATAATATTAAAAACTGTGTTTTATGAATCTGCCTATATGGAAATAATCATGCGCGAAAATTATAAATAAAGTAAACTTTCATTCCAAAAAAAAAATCAAGAAAATGATCGGCAACTATGTAGGTTACAAGAAGATAAGAATGAATTATTTTCAAGTAGGTACTTGTTTTATGTTGTGGTTCTATGGAATTGGATTTTTTTTTAAACTAAAATTCAATGAAATTCTTAATAGTTTTTTAAACAGAAAAAAATCATAGTGACAATATTGTTCTTAATTGTGGAAAAACTGGATGTAAAACCTTTGTCCCTTAATTTCATTTCCATTATGACAACATTATTTATTTTATCGTAATAAATAATAACAAAATTAATTTAAAAAAATATTTTATTTAACATACATACAACTCATTCAGTTATAAATTATAATACATTCTAGTCAAAAATCATCGAACAAATTTATCTAGTCCTGGATGTGGCATTCTATTATATGTTAATAGATCTTTGTAGATCCTATATGCTTGCTCTTAAAATGCAGTTAAGATCCCCCAATTCAGGACTATCAAAGAATTGCAGAGATAAGTTTTATACGTTGTTTAATTGTCAGTAGTGGAATTTGAACTCGGGTTATCATTTACACTGGCAAATTGATCCAATTCAATAACTTTCATGTCATCCCAATCTTTATTTTGACTCGTTATTAAATAAAAGTGTTCGTCTAATAAATCAATATTAGTAATACTTTCTTTGCTAACAACGTTGTCTAAAATAAATAGATATTTCTTGCCTTTCGAGTACTTGTATAGAGTTTTGATTGATTTTTGAAGTTTATTTTTATTCTTTGAATTTATCCAATATATTTCCCGAATTTTTTCTTCATCTTTATATTTTTCTGCGAACTGTTTCGCGAGTTCACTCTTCCCAACACCCGTAACTCCGCAAATAACTATTTTATTTTGAATTTTCGTTTTATCTTTGTTGAAGAATGAAGCCGCCAACTCTTTCATTTCTTCATCTCGTCCTGTGAATGTTTTGGATAATGCAGGTACATCGAATTGTAGCAGTACAGATGATGTATTATGAACCACGCCAATCACACAATTGGTATTAGAAATTGACATACAAGCCATATTATTAATATTGTTTATTTAAAACCTGAAATATATAAAAAAAATTAATATAACATATAAAACTTATTGAAAAGTCAATCAATTATTATTTTATACAGAAAGTTATTTATGTACCAAATAGACGTTTTTGGCCCTTGGCATGATTATTAGCACCAGGCGCAAAGCGCCAAGGGCTAATAACATGCTCATGCTGGGTTGTTGATTTTTCGAATATTCGAGACTTCGATTGTTCGGTTTTATTGAACCTTCGAATTTGGATTCGAACTTTCGAATTTTTGAATATTCCGAATTTTCGAATTTTCAAATTTTAAAATATTCCGAATTTATGAATTTTCGAATTATTCGAATTGTGAATCTGGATTCTAACGTGAACACGGCATGTTGATATGAATTATTTACAGAATAAACTCATTTGCAGAGTTTTGTATTAATTCGTAAGTAATTATTATTAATTATTATAATTTTCCAAATTAATTCAATTTAGACTTAAAATTTCGCTACACTGTCAAAAACGTTTTGATTAAGACGTTTTTGTATCCTTTTTATGGTCATTTTAAAACGTTTTGCTAAAAGTCCATAGCATTTAGATGGACGGTAAGAGAATAGATGTCTTAATCAAGACCCATAAACTTGCAGAGTTTTTGCAGGAACTTCGCCGAGTTTATTATTTAATTCGTGGCTGACTTTTCGCGAATTATGCGTAAGCGTGTTTGGAGATGACAGATGGCGTTAATTCAGTGGCAAAAAATTCGAGAATTCAAAGCTTCGAAAAATTCTAAAATTCGTAAATTCGAAGCTTCAAAAAATTCTAAAATTCGAAGCTTCGAAGTTTTTCTGTCGAAGTTCAAAACATTCGAATGTTCGAACGTTCAGAAATTCAACATCGGTGGAAATCAACGACCCTGTTCATAGCAACTACTGGTTCAATAAATTTCAGAAAATCGTTATTGATACTGTTGCTAGATAAACAATTCTTTAACTAAAGAGCCCTTTATTTTTTTCTTGCAACCCAGCATCAGTATCAGAAAAGCTAATTACATACGTGGTACATACAATATTTTATGTACAACAAAATAACATTAATTTACATGTTCAAAAGATTAAAATATATAAATAGGTCGTCAAAATGACGTTTTGCATAATCAAGTATTCACAATAAACAAAAATTATTATTTTATTTATGTATCCATAGGAATAGGAAAAGAAGTGTTTAATGCTGATTTTGTACATAAAGATATTTATAACATAAAAAAGTATGTGTATACTTACACGAAAGAATATGCGCGATAAATGATCATACACAAAAGTTCAAATTTAGTATGTATATTATAGCACTCTTAATCAATATTTATACGAATATAAAATATGTCGTACTGATAAGAACAAAGGTATTCAAAGACGATAGATTAGATGTCTTAAAACTATTTGAAGAAATATAGGATTCTTAGTAATAACTTTAAGTGATTTGAAGAATTATATTAATTAATATTTGCTCGTTCATGTTTTAATTACGCAAAGACGTCATTAAAAATCAAGATGAAAATAAGATAAGATGAATCACACTTTATATCTCCATATTGGCATTCAAGGGTATTGAATCAGACTACAGATTTGAGAACTCTGGTATGCCTCATCAGTAAAATTAGACAAAGTAGTCAACATTACTAAAAAATTATACGTAAACAAATTTGATATTTTATATGTTTCAAACAGATAAATGCTGAATTACTGAAAAACTAAATTACATGTTTAATAATATTATATAACATTCATATATTCTAAATATTAAATATGCTGTGTATAAGAAAGTCGTGTGCTGCGCACCAGATTTTTACTATTATTGTCATTCATTTATTGATCGATTAAAGGTAATGATCCACTTACGGAATACGGGGTATTGCCTCTCATTACGCAAATGGTTACAAAATGATTGCTTCTGATTATATATTATATCTTAAAAATTACGCTCTCCAATTCGGGAAATTTAACCGCATCCTAATCAACAATGTACAAAGATTTCGACAGTAGCTGTTGAAATTGATTAAGTACTTAACTGAATTATCCATATCCGGACGATAAATAAAATTACAGATAAATCGTTATAGATTCCTGAAGCCCTCAAGATCATTACACGAATCGCTGTCGTAAATAAATAATAAATATATCATCACGCCTTTTACCCATTATTGGGTGTATCACTCTTCCGACGCAGATCTTGGTATAGATGGTCTGTGCTTGGTAAGTAATATATTTATGCGCGTGAAGTGCGGTTACTAGCCGTCAAATCACGGCTCCCAAAGTTTTTAGTAGAGGTGGAGCCATAGAGGTAATTTAATGTGGTGTTTGTCGGCTGTGGGAATCGAACCGATTCTTAAGGTGGTACTAGCGTGAATTAAAACTTTGCAGATCTGAATGAAATATGGCGCACGTAAACATTGGATAGTCATACGCATCCTGTTAAAATATGAAACACATTCATCGTCTGTGAACAAATATATTCGCTTGTAAAGTTGAGTTCTTATACACGGGGCTTATGGCGATCATCACTCAGAATCGCACATATTTGGTTTGTGTACCTCTAAAATTTTGCAGTTTCATTTGATAAAATTGTATGATTTCTAGAACTATCCATGTATATTGTATCAGAAGGAGAAAGTTTTATCGTTTAGTAATGGATATATAGCCATGCAAAGCCTTGTTTGTAACGAGGGTGAGCGCAGGGTTAATTTTAATGTAGTAAAAATTGTTTATCGGCTGTGGGAATCGAACCGAGGTTGTCAAAATCCACAGTCCGACTCGATATCAGTGACCCACCTGCCCCATAAATGATGACTCGTAATGAGCACACTTCGAAAATAGGATTTTTTTGTATTGTTTTGATACTCTAAATTCATGTTTTATGTTTTTCCGTGTAAGGTTGGAAAAATTCTGTATTAAAATAGGTGTAATAACAGTTTCATTTTTTACCATATGGTTATTTCATTTGATATTTATAAAAAATACATTATAATTTTATGGGATAGCTAGCTCAGTGGTATTAAGTCGGCCTGTGGATCCTGAGAACCCTGGTTCGATTTCCACAGCCGGCAAACATTTTAAATAAATAAATATAAATATATAATCACGCCTTTTTACTCATTACTGGGTGTGGCACTCTGCCGAAGCAGATCTTGGTAAGTGATATATTTATGCGCGTCAAGTGCGGTTACCAACCGTCGAATCACGATCCTCAAAGATGTTAGTAGAGGTGTTTTGTAAATTGGAAACTATAGAATGTAAACTTTAAGTAGACAATGTAGATTAGGACTGAGAAAATGATGTCTTGTAGCTTTAACTATGCTACCCAGCAATTTTTTTTCATTTGTTTTTTATTGGCTTAATAATGCAAAAACTATTTGAAAATGATATTCAAAAACTATTTTGGGAAACAAGCTATGAAAAACAATTTTTATTGCTTATTTTTTGAGACGCGCTCTGAAACGTTTTAAAAAAACTACCCCTGTGACTCCCCCACCACTAACATCATTGGGGCCCGTGATTTGACGGCTGGTAAACGCCCTTCACGCAAAATATATCACTTACCGAGATCTGCTTCAGTAGAGTGCCACACCCAGTAATGGGTAGAAGGCGTGATGATATATTTATTTATTTTTTTATCTTTATTCATAACATTTATCGTGACGCAAGAGAACAGAACTTAGAATCAAGATAATATAAAATCTAATCTTTTCTTTGAATAGATACTTACGTTTCTCGTATATAAACAATTTGTTGTTTAAGTTTCGATACAATCAACGTCAAGCATTTATTGAGTGGTAACAGTATTTGCAAAAATAAGTAAAAATTAGCAAGTCCTTGTTAATAAAATTTTATTTAAAGTTGTATATTGTTATATTTGATTTTCATCTTAAACTTTTTCGTGTAAGTATATAATTCAAAATTTATATATTATAAATAACTTTTAAATTTGTGTTCTATTATATATTTCAATATTTTGCAGGTATTAAACAAACAGAATTAATAAAATGTCCATGTCACTTAAATATAGTAATTGTGCGGTAGGCGTCTGTGGTCTTGGAGATTCAAATATCCACATTGGTGGAACCATAACTGTATCATCTACAGCGCAAGAATTCTCTTTACCACCGTTGTCTAAAACATTTACAGGACGAGATGAAGAAATGAAACAGTTGGCGTCTTTATTCTTCAACGAAGACGAAACGAAAATTCAAAATAAAATAGTTATCAGCGGAGATACGGGTGTCGGAAAGAGTGAACTCGCGAAACAGTTCGCAAAAAAATATGAAGATGAAGAAGACATCGAGGAAATGTATTGGATAAATTCAGATAATGAAGATAAACTTAAAACATCAATCAAAACCTTATATAAGTACTCGAAAGGAATGAAATGTCTATTTATTTTAGACAACGTAGTTAGCAAAGAAAGTATTATTAATATTGATTTACTAGACGAACATTTATATTTAATAACAAGTCAAAGTAATGATTGGGATGATATTAAAATGATTGAATTGAATCAATTTGCTTACGTACCGACCGGTGAAAATGATAATCTGAGTTCAAATTCCACTACGGATAACTAAAACCATATAAAACATACCACTGTGAAACTAGCATCTTTGTTGACCGTGAATTAAGGGCTGGTAACTGCATTTTATGGGCAAGAATATAGTATATATCAAAATCTGCTATAACAAAATGCCACATCTAGGAATGGATAAATTTGTTTGGTGATTTTTGACCAGAATGTATTACAATTTATAATTGAATTTCTTGTATTTATTTTTAAATAAAAGATTGTTATTTTTTTTAAATCTATTGTTATTTATTACGAGGACTTAAAAGATCTCAAATCCATATAAATGAAAAAAAGCTTCTTTAATTTTATGTGGACTTGATTGGTGATTAATAATTGAACTACTTTGTAATATATCAGCATAATTAATTGATACAATCAATATTTTAAATGAAAGTTATACCTGTACTACTTTGTTTTGTTTGTTTCGTCATATGATTATGAGCCCAAGAAAGTAGATGCCGGAATTTTCTTAAATTTTGGTATCTGATCTGACTCGATTTAAGATCCGATTCGATTCGATCCGACTCATTTCGAGATTCGATCCAATCTGAAGCCCGATCCGAAATCTGATTTAATAATTTTGTTGTGAAAAAATAAGGAGACATTTTGATATAACATTATTTAATCATTTTGTAAGTACTTAAAAGTTTAGATTTTACTTTTACTACCTAAAATCTGTGAATGTAAATTTCGGATCGGATGAATTATCCAAACTTCGAATCGGATGTTTAATCTGACTTTTGGATTAGATATTTTATTCGAACTTCGGATCGAATATTTTATGCGACTTTCGAATCGGATATTTTATCTGACTTTCGGATCGAATGTTTTATCCGACTTTCGGTTCGGATGTTTTATCTGACTGCGGATCTGATGTTTATTCGATTTTCGGATCTAATATTTAGTCCGACTTTCAGATTAGATATTTTATCCGACTATCGGATCGCATATTTTATACGACGTTTGAATCGGATCCGATCCGATGCGAATCCAACCTCAGATCGGATATTTTTGCCGATCGTATTTAATTTTCTCGGCGGTATAAATACTTACCTGCAAACTTTTTAATAGATGTTATTTTTAAGGGTACGAATGATTAATCATTTATACTTGTAAGTGAGGAATTATGCCAGAACTACGTTGTTGCATGATAAGTATAAAATTGAGAAAAATGCTGTTATATATTGGGAGTGAGTTCATTTAAGTATGGGTAAAATATTATCTTACGAAAATGTTTTCCTGATTATTTTATAGGGAAATATTTCAAATAAAAATTGTATAGACAATGAATTCTATATAAAATCATATATTTACTTCACTTATCAAAAATTGATGTTAAAAATAAACCGACAGATTGTAAATCTTCGGGCGCTTAGATCAAATGGAGAATGCTGTTTGTTCCTACAGTATGCGCAAAATAAAAACAAAATGTAAGAAAACTTCTTATAATAAAAGTAAGAAACAATATTATAAATCAATACTTACTTTTTCTGTTTCTAATTGATTTAAGAGTAATGAAATAAAAGATTAGATAGAAAATCTGTCAATATTTTAATGTTTATTGCAAACCTAGATATTTTGAAGATTCAGACGAAATTACACTTTAGTTCACATATTTTTTCGGGTTGACTTGCCACTAATTGCGCTGTATCATCATTTTTGACAATAAAATGAAATGTGTATTGATTTATATTACAATTTAAACATTTAAAACTTTTACTTCAATATATTCCGTCGAAAGTAGCTAGAGAAACAACTTTTTTTCTTGTATATTCTCTTATAGGGTTATTTTTGTGGGATAGCATGCATGTGTTTTTTTTATGATGAAAATAAAAAAGGTTTTCGTTTTTCGTTATGTATTATTTACCTTTATAAATACATGTCAAAATAATTTGGTTTTATTTAAAAATGGAATACTTCCAAATTACAACAGTGTAAATGCCCTTTTACAAATAACAATTTTATTTTTGAACTTTTGAAAAAAATATTAGAAAAAATATTGATAAGTAATAATATAAAAAATAATTCATTAAAAAAATTAAAATCAAACTATAGAGATAAAATTGTGCGACACACTTTATATTTACTCGATTTTTAACAAATGTATTTAAATTTTTGCCGATTCAAACCCGATTAGAAAATAAATATTAAACATTCATCCTAATATACACATTTATGTACAAAATTTATTTAAAACTTAAATAATTATAATATAAACAACAGCAAATCGCTTATTGAGTTATATACAGTCCGGTTAATACATTAAGCCAGAATTGGAACTTTTATATTTAAAAGCTCATTTTATTTTTAAAATTTAAAACAGCAGACTTTCTTTATTATTTATCACTTTAAACTTTAAAGTCAAACATAAAAGTATTCATCTGATATAATTTATAAACGCAATAAACATATATTTAAAATTAATTTTTAACTAACTTAAAATGACAATTTACAATATAATCAGTTTGATTTTTATACCGCAGATGTTAATTTAAAAATAATCTTTGAAACTTTTAAATATAATTAAACGATTGAAATTTATTTGTACTTGTATAACAAGTAAAAATAATAAAAGAGATATCGAACTAAAATATTTACAAAAACACAATTAATGACCTAAAATGAATTAATTCCTAAAACTAAAACATGTATCATGCCTCCATAGGCTCTTCTTTAATTTTAATATCAGTTTTATTATGTACACTTTTCACTTTTTTAGCCGGTGCCAACTTTTCCACACTATTTTCCCCTAAAGATCTATCCCTTTTCACACCGTTTTGTTTCACTTCTTCACTCACACTCTTGGACTTTCTCCGTTGTCTCCCCTGTTTGGAATCTTTCACTAGGTCATTGAACTGCTTCTGCTTCGCCTCCCAGAAGAGGGTTTGGCGTTGCATCACGTCTGGGTATTTCTCGATGAATGAGTGGTCCACAGGGAGCAAGAGTTCCCAGCCTCGGTTATTCCGAAGGCGGGCAATGCCGATGAAGATCTCTTTGATTTCTTCGGGGGGAAGTTTTATCACAGATGAGACTTTGCGGCGGTCGACGTATTGGTTTTGGGTGAACAGGTATAACTGCAAAAGTAGAATATTTTTACCACTTAGTAATTTAAAGGGATGCAAATAATAAAATGAAAAAGGTTTTCAGTGCTCTGATATATAAAAGGTATTTCTATATTATTTTCTTAAAATAACTGATTAATAACTGCTGTGATGCAGGATCTATTTCGAATACTTTTATTTCAAAATAATAAGTGTGAAATCAAGAAAAATATTGTTAAAAGAATGTGTTATTTGAAATGGTTGAACAAATTGAACGTACGTGGAATAAAAAGCTGAGGAAACGGATATGTGTGGGTTTGAAATTGCGTGGTCGTTTAAGAAGTAAATGATTCAATATGTATGACGTATTGTTGCGTAAACGAATAATTCTGAGTGGGACGAATAGATATAAAAAAGATACTCAAGACAACGGCTTTTTAAATATATTTTTTCACTCAGTTGAATATGACACTATTATTTCTTCAACTTTGTCAATAGTAAAAGAATGCTAAAATAGCTATTTACATAACAAGTGCGCAAATGGTGCAAATGACGTCTTCGTGCACGAGTTTTGTACAAGGCTTATTGTAACGAGCAAAAATTATATCATAGATAATGATGAAATTTATTAAATTTGATGAGTGAATTTATATTGACAGTTAATAAGTATGCCATGAATTGACATTTGTTATTTGGAAACAAATTGTCTATTTTTTCTCGTAAATCTTGCTAAAATATATTTGATTGATGGCGTTATAAGCTAATGTCTCTATTTCTTTTATAAATTCCTTAAAATGTGTGTATATAAGTACAATTAGAGGTTTTTTTTTTAATAGTCAAAATTAGAACCATAAAAATGGGTGTTTCTTCAATTACTTTGCGCACAAAATCAAGCTTTCTATCGGTTTTTCAAGGTTATGTAAAACTTATTTTTAATGATGCGAGTACAAAAAATAGCATTTCTACTACAGTTGTCATGGTGATGAAATAGTTATTTGTTTCAATAGGACTAAAAAAAAAAGTTTTCGGGTCGCGTAATAAAGGTACTGTGAGACTCGAAATAGTGTTTATGATTCGATTGGAACATATATTTTTTTACCCACTTATTTCGAAAAAATAAACGACAAACAATTTCCATCACATTAAAATTATCCCTGTGGCTCCCTCTCCACTAAGATCATAGAGGGCCGTGATTTGACGCCTGGTAACAGCACTTCACGCGCATAAATATTTCATGTACCGAGATCTGCTATTAAAATTAAACAAATTGACAAATTTATTTTCATGACTATGAAAACTGTAGAAAACGCTTACAATGAGCTTCTATACCATAATCGAAATAACAAGAATGAAGGATAAAAACAAAATATATATTGAATAATGACTATTAGTGAAAAAATTAGTTAAAAATAATGTTTTACTTCAGAGATATAAGCGATTAAAAATATAGTGACGTCCCCTGTTCGGAAGCGCTCATTGGCCACAAGTATTTTCCCGCGGTAAATAAGAGACATATGCGGAGTATAGCGTAACTAAATATGATATTTCAGCACTGGTTTTTTAAACTGTTGGCCGTTTGCTGGCATGTACGTGTTCAACATGTATATTTATTACTATAATTTGGGCTTGCAACTTCTATAAAATATGATTTTCAACATATTCAGATTATTTTTCAAGAATTAAATCGTATATTATTTGTATTTAAGTACCACTGAAACGAACTTGGGACGTCACAACTCCAATACAAAAACTTTTAAAAATCATATCTTTATAATATAAAGAATTTTCAATCCGCGTTTTCACTGATCGCCATAGTTTATCATGTAGTTTAAAAAAAAATAGGGGCCTATTATTAGAAATAGTAATAACTTTTATTTATAACCGAAAAATTCAAATAAAAAGTACAATTGTTCAAAATGGTTGCCATTCCCTAATCACGAAGTTACATATCTTATAGGAGTCAACAAGTATTTCATTCCGCAACGATATCGGTCTTTGTTACTATTACTGTCTCACTCCGCAACGAATTTATTCTGTCATCAGTATACCTACGTTACAAGACTAACTTTTATTGCACGTCATGAATTATGAATGTGGATAACGCGAATGTTGATTGTTAAGATAGGAAAGTTTGGCGGAACTTAATTATTGTTTGAGTTCGTGCTTCTTTACTTTGTAATTAATTAAAACAATTTATTGTTGAAGTTCTGTACAATATTTAAAATATGCATATAAATTAAATATTGTACAGAATCAAAAATAGTTTCAATTATATATGACTTACTTTAATATCAGCGGTAAAAACTTGTACTTCACCCTCGAAAAACATCTGTGGCAATTCGTGTCGTAATTTGAAGACAGCACGATAAAACAAAGGTCATCTACCAAGATCTGAAATTATAGAGCTGCCAGACCCAAAATCAGGCAAAAGGCATGATGATATATTTATTGCCAAAAGACAAATTAAAAATTATTTTCTCCACACAAATAATAATAAATATTCAAACTTTAAAATAAACAATTTTAAACAAAAACTTACAACATAGTCTCGGGCGCGACACATAATATGAGCAGGAACTCCACTGATCGAAGAATGCGTGTCTTTGGGATACAAAATGTCCGACCTCACCACCCAACAACCCCTAATGACAGTCGCTACTTGGGGCAAAGTCCTAAGAACTGTCTCTGCATTTAAACCTTCAACTCCAGCTAATAACAACATTAGTTTTTGGAAAGTTATTATTTTTGCTGCAAAAAAGAAAATACATGTTAAATATGTTCATAGAATTGGTAATTTGGAGCAAATTTACCATTTTTAAGAAGTAACCGACATTGTTCTAATAAAGGCAAAGTTTTTAGTCCTTGGAGGGATAGAACATGAGCTGGCAGAGATGGTAAAACAACTGCTTCCTCCCGATCAGGAGGAACCAACATTCTAAGATAATTTTTCCCTGATAGATCTAAAGCTTGACCTACATTATCTTGACCTTCAGCTAACAATTTCATCCTTTCAAGCTGTAATAAATAATAATACACGATTTATTGGCAATGTTCAAGAATATAAATACATAAATTCAACAACAAACAAATAAAATTTTGTTAAAAAAAAGCATATAATCATCTAGTTTTGAATAACAAAAAGACAAAGTTAGAATTAAGAGATGGGTCGATATTCCATCAAATGTTAATTACGATATTAGATTTGCAGCTGTTTATAAATAATAAATTCGTGAAACTATTTTTAAACTGACTGAATATAAAAAAAATCGTCAATAACACTATGTAACAAAATTTGACTTTTTGTTTGGCCTAACTTTCTTAGTACTTCAGCTCGGTTTCTGACACAAAATCATTCAGGAAAATCATGGTCGCAAGCCGAAAAGTTTGGTTTTGCGCCCAGGACGAAATTTTTTTGAAAACAAAAATGTTTCCACGAATATGCTGAATTAACTCTATATAACCATAACTTAGTACTTGTTGTTTCTGACTAAACTTATAGAGAAATGTATGGAGAAATCAGCCAAAGTGCCAAAAGTAGCATACAAGCGGATTTCTGAAAGTTATAGACCAAAAACTTTTTAAAAACCCTCAAATTTCATGAAATTTCACCTAAAAATCGGCAAATAAAAAATCGTAACTCAAATTTTACGGACAAATATTGATGTTTTGCTGTTTGTATTCCTAGAGTAACTCATTAGGAAGCGTTATATGCTATTCGTTGGTTATAACTCACTTGTTCTTGTTATTTAAACACATTTGCGAAAAATCAAAATTTGCGGATTTGAAAGCGACGATAAAACTATTTAGTGTAGAAACCTAAAAGTATTCTTTTTTAACTTTCAAGAGCCGAAAAGTTCACGTATTTTCATTGAAAAATAACAGAATGGTGTTAGTTTGAAAATTTAGATTTCACTAAAATGACGAAATTTCGATATTTTCGCAAATGTGTTTAAATGTCAAGAACAAGTGAATTATAACCAATGAATGGCATATAACGCTTCCTAATGAGTTACTCTAGAGATACAAACAGTCGAACATCAATATTTGTCCGTAAAATTTGAGTTACGATTTTTTATTTGCCAATTTTTACGGGAAATTTCTTGAAATTTGAAGGTTTTCTTCAAGTCTTTGGCCTATAACTTTCGGAAATCCGCTTGTATGCTACTTTTGGCACTTTGGCAGACTTCTCCATACATTTCTCTATAAGTTTAGTCAGAAACAACAAGTATTAAGTTATGGTTATATAGAGTTAATTCAGCATAATCGTGGAAACATTTGTTTAAAAAAAAAAATTCGCCCTGGGCGCAAAAGCAAACTTTTTGGCTTGCGACTATGATTTTCCTGAATGATTTTGTATCAGAAAGCGAGATGAAATACTAAGAAAGTTAGGCAGAAAACCTTGTTACATAGTGTAGTTTGTTGTTATCATCTTATGTTTATGAATGATTTAAGTACCTCAGCAGCATCAGATTGTGGATGATGCCACTTCGTGTGACACCAAGGCTCTTCAGCAGATTTCTGGCTCAAATAGTTGAAACTCTTTTCACGAAGCTTCCGTAAACGTTCGTTTTCAGTTCTGGCAAATTTCACGGTAACTTGTTGGGCTTGATCTTCTGTTTCTTCAGTTTCAACCGCTGATGCAGCTTTTTCCGAGTCACGAGCTCGTTTATCGCAACGGTCCAAATAAGGAAAATGTGGTCGTAATTGAATAATTCCTACAGGAAAGTAAATATTAAACTTCAACGATGAAAATCAGTGGCTTAATGAAAAATTATTAGTTATGTTATTAATTAAAAATGCTATCATACCTTCAGGGATTCGAACCCAGTAAATCAAGGCCAACCTAAGTTTCAAAAATTGTTTTTAAAATATAATTCATTGGAATAAATAGTAATATTTACCTTTTAGTGGAGTTATGTGAATTTCATTTCCATGAACTACACCGACTGCATATTTTGAACAATTTTCGATAGCTTTTGAGGAAATAAAACTCTGTTTATCCATAATGTCATTGTCGTATAAAACATCGTTTTCTTTCTCTCTATAACCTGAGGCCCCATCGGAGGTAACGGCAATTTCTTCAGCTTTCGTCATATCAAAATTTATTGAGTTTACATTTAACCCCATTTCTAACTTTACTTCTTGATGCCGTGGTTTAATAGCAGATGATCTTATTACAGTCGTGTCATATTTTAAATCAGGTTGTCTTAAGGGATATTGATACACGTAAAGTTGATCTGATAATTGTTTGGAGAGATACACAGGTATCTAAAAGTATAACAATAAAAAATTAACAATTTGTCGTACTTTGCAAATATACTTTTATTGTTTATAAATGAGCATAAAAACTCTCTATTAATAAATACATATTATAGATTTTAAATTAGTTTATTTACAAAGATAAATTGTCCGTATTTTTTAAAACACATGGCAAACATAACCTGAGAGTACCACGTTGCATTTCACAATTAAATTATTTTTTCATCATTTAGTAGAAGTACCTCTTTTACGATAGAATCCTCCTCTTCTTCCATTGTTAATATAAATTTGTAAATCCTAACTTTGCCTTAAGAGCTACCGCATTTTTGTTAAGATTAAAAAAAGTCACTTCTACACCCAAAATTATTTAGTTAGAACTTCATTCAACGCACTTCAAACTTCAATCTACAAATTATCTGTACGCATATATTATACACAAACGTCCATAAAGACTTCACATATTTACAAGCAAAATAAAAGAACATTCAAATAATTTAGTATGTCGTAACTTGAGTCATCATTTCTCAGTTTAGTTTTTTTTCCGAACGAGAGCGCTGTGGTTACAGTTTATATCAGCACTTGCTAAACTTTTCTTTATGTTGATAATAATTTCTTCACTAATATTTTATTTTAGGCTAGTAAAGAACATTAATAATAAAAATTACTTACATCAATCTTCTAATTAATCTCTTTTTATGTATTCTAATTCAATTGACATTAAATTTTTTAACAAGTGTGTGAATAATTTTGTTTGAGATTTCATGGTATTCGAGATAGTCCGAAAATTGTTATCGAATTAAAATTGTCCGAACTGAAACACAGATTTTCTTTTATTTTATTTATGATATATCAATAGTTTTCATGATTATTTATTGTTTTTGAAAGTAAATAGGTATCTTAAATTAAAATTTAGAGTGTAAATACAAAATTAGTGTAATATAAATCATGAGTCATAATATATTTAGGACAAATTAAATGAACCTTTCTGAAGAAGCCAATGAAGTTGTTTCAAGCACCACGAATCTACTTCGTGAACCGATGAGGTCATTGGCAGACCATCACAATGAAAATAGATGGTTTCAAAAATTAATGCTTCAACAAATTATAAATTTACGTCAGACGTAAATGTAACATTTCATGGGCAATTCTAATCGCAAAGATAGTGTTAGATATAAACGGAACTCCGACAGTGCTAATGTAAATCGACATCGTGTTTTGGAACAGGTAATAACGTTCACGTCATAACACAGCTGTTTTTCTAACCTACTTGTATTGTTTTATGCGTCATTGATTTTTATAAGAATAAATCTTATAATGTTGATTATTTTTCCAGAGTTTCTCCAATTTTTCGTTTAATTTGAGCGGCAGATCCTTTGCAAGTATAAATAGTCAACATTCGACTTACAGCGTTTCTCGTCCATGGTCCAGAGTATCTCGTCGCAGGTAAATGATGCATGATTATTTACATTATTTCTAATCAACACGTCTGCATTTAATTTTTTAACCTACAGATTGAATAAAATAAGTACACAATATTGTTTGGTATTTTGACAAAATTCTTGGTGTAATTTTAATATATATTGCTTTTTACTTGAGTGTATTATAAAATATTTGTTGGATAAGCATGACAAATCCAATTTATAACAACGCATTGTGAATATTTTTGTTATAACCTTAAAATTTATGTTGTGCACCAGACTACAACAAAGAAAAAAAATCTTGTGTGGAAGCAAATAGTAAACAAGACGAAATCTTTTTATTTTTGAGGAATTAATTATTGAAATCTATTTTTAAGGTGGAAAGAATCAACATTAACTATTCCATTTGAATCAAGTAAAACTGCGTGGCCAGTCTCACATATTGAAGCTTACTTTTTGCCTGATTTTCCGTTAAAGCCAACATTTTACGAAAACAACTTTGAAATCATTGACTTTGTATCAAATGGTGCGTTTGGCAAAGTGTACAAAGTAAAAGATAAGTCAACAGATAAATTATTCGCGTTGAAAGTTCTGTCCAAATCGCAGGTGAGTTAAAATAAAAATATGTTAGAATTACGTAGTTTTGACGTGTTTTATTTTTAGATTATAAAGGAAAATTCCGTTCAACAAGTTAAGGACGAAGTTCAAATACAAAGGGTTTGTGGTCATCATCCTTTTATTGTAAATTGCCCTTTTCATTGGCAAACTAGAAAACGCCTCTACATAGGTGAGTCAATAGATTACAGTATTTTAATGGTCGTAATTACTCGTACTGATATGATAGTTTCAATTGTTTATGTGAGCCTAACCTCAAATATTCTAAATGTCATACAAGTTAACAAAAGGTCACGATTTGTGAACTGTTCAATAATATGTGGGTGTTTTTATTCATTTTGTGGTTACTGTAAGGTTATCATGTAATGTCCATGATTTATTCCAAGAAACAGGAATTATACGTTATTATTGTATAATTGTTATAATAACCAGTGTTGTCAACTTAATTTGTTTTAGTATCGATAGAAGCATTGAAAAAATTCGGTAGATTTCGCTAGTTTGAAAGTTTTTTTTTGTATTATTCAACATAGTTATTTTATAACGTTTTGTAGTATTAAAGTCTTACTAGATGTATCAGAAACATAACATAAAAATGTTGTCATTCGTCAGGTATTTCCCATTTTAACAAATTGTAAACATAAAAAAATTATCGCTTATTTATTTCGTGTAATATTTCTAAAAAATATATTATTAAATTTCGGTAAATCGGTAATATGATACAGTTTTGATCGATAGAGCTTGACTAGTCAAACAATGGCAACAATGCGCTGTATCTACACTCATTTAGATATATAACGAATAGTGTGGCTCTACTTTGGCGCGAAAATGATATATACAGTCTCAGTGAAAACACTTGGCCATCGCACCATATACTATATTCGCATTTATGCAAGTTTATTAATGATATATGAATAACACGCTGTCGTATTATTTCATAAATTCAAATAACCGCCATTTTTTTAATCCAACTTTTGACACAGAACGTACCGATGATAGCGACCCCTGAAGACACTTCTTTCAGGGTTTTAAATTGTTTTGTCAAACTCTACTTGTACCGAAATTTCGTTATAGTTGGCTGTACTAATAATCGTGTTCCTGCAACTTTACTTTATCTTGTGAAATGTATTTTATGAAATTGTTTATCCTATCCACAAATTTCACTAAATAACAGGGCATTAATAAATTATTCATCCTTAGTACCAAGTAAAATCCATATTTCCCATTTTAGAAACCATTTTTATATTTCAATCTCTTAACAAATTTAACCGTGAAATAATATTAAAAAATAGAACTTCAAAAAAATATATATATATAATTTTTAGAAAAATAATTAAAACAATTTTTGATTTAAATTATGTATCTTCATTTATCCAACATCGACTTATAAGCTGTATTCCATTTGCCACTTGGTTCACTTAACTCAGTTCAGATAAATTCGACACATGACTAAATGTACTGAATTAATCAAACTGATGCACTTATTGAGGTGAATTATTTCAAAGTAAATTGTCGGTACACTTTGCCAAGAAAATAAAATAATAAGTGAACAAATAACTAAGTGATAAAACAAGTTAATAAGTAACAAGTAAACAAGTAATTATAATTTCTTAATCAACGGTAGCCAAGTTTTATTCAATTCACTGACATCACAGTTATTCCTGTTGTTTTAGTTCTTGTAAATTTCATTAACTCTTTTGATCAATCGACTATTCATATATTTAGGCCTGAACTATTTTTGTATCCTCAAATTTAATTTTATATAGAAATTGTAGTTACGTTTGTGTATTTATTTTTTTATTTTCCTGACAAAAGTAAACATCTACGTACCAAAACGTTGAATTTTAAATAAAAAAAGAAAAACTATATGTATTCTATTTTACTAAAAACTTTGAATCTAGCTTTATATTCTCAGGATATGAGTAAAAATCTTATATGGAGCTAGAAACGTACATTTTTCATTTCCTCGCTTAAAAATACAGATATTTCTGAATTGTAAAAATATCTAAGAAGTATTTAATTTATTTATTCTATTTTACTAAAAACTTTGAGTCTAGCATTTTTTCTGAGGAGATAAGAGTAAAAATATTTTATAGAGCGAGAAACGTACATTTTTCATTACTCGTTTAAAAATACAGATATTTCTAAATTTCACACGCGTTTCGTAATGATACTCTTATCCCACTTATCTCGTAAATATAACTATTAACGTGTTCTAAAAGCTTTTTCCATATGTTCTAATTGATGCGACATTTTTTGTTTGTTTGCTAGATGTATTTATAAGAAACTTTGGAATACCGGCCCTTAATAGCACAAAAAAACAATTTTCGTAAAATATTTTTGAAAATTTGAAAATACAACACCTGCTTTTCTTTACCGCTGGAAGCTCTGCCAATTAACCTACAGAGTCACCTATGACGTCAACTATATTTCGTCTGTATGATTAGTGAACAAAACAATACATGTTAGCGATGAAATATTTTACCATATTTCTTAATATTTGGAGCGATGCCATTTATCGTCCTAATGTTCTTTGTGTTGTTAGTTAATATGCTTCTCATGAAAATTTATTAAATTCCAGTTTATTAAGATATTAATTGATCTGTGGTAAGGCTACTTAATAAAAATAAAAATGTCTTGAATCTGTGTGTTAGTATATAGCTAGTGAAATCTGTTTTGTGATAAGATAATTTAAATTTTTTGTTCTGGAAACAGTTAAGCCATCGAATTTGCTTGTGAAATAAGACATATATGTATACTCTATTCCAGCTAAGAATGCTGCGTTCGGAACTGTTTTTAATATGGGAAAAAGAAATCACGTTGACAGTTATAAATGGCAATATTCGTTTTGTCATAATATGTATATCATGTGTCAGATAAGTACTATTCCATAAAGAATAACTATTCGTGAATATATTGGAATTATTTTGGATATAATTAGTGAATAACTCATTTTTTTTTCGGTTAGTGTTAGCAATCATTGTGTCAAAATGAAGACAAGTTTACATAGCACAAAATACTTATGACAGTAACACCGCTGAATTAATATTCAGAATGTCTACTTTGGGGTCGATGTAATAAAATGTATTATTTTAACTCTACTATAATATATATTTTAATTAAATGACACTAAAAATAAGTAAAAAATATTGAAATGTAGACAGAATAGTATGTTTGCACAAACGTAAACAATAACATACAATACCGGGTAGAAAGTTTCGAATATTTTCCGCTTGCGCGCTGGCATCTATCTTGGCATCGCCAATACAATTTAACTGTTGAGAACGTCACTTTTTTTTTTAATACTACGTAAACATGTCTACAATATGACGTTTTTTAAGCCAGTCAAAATTAAATACAACAGCAAATACGTAAAATTTAACATTAAAAATTTGAAACTGATACAGCGATTCCATATTGCTATTAATGTTTTTCTGTACTGTATAAACTTGTCCATGTTTTGCCCGTTTTGTTAGCCAATCACAATCAGATACATTTTATATCTTACAAAAGGATGTGTTCTTAGGTGGGACAGGGTCTAGTTTATTTTCATGGAGTAGGTGGCTCAGTGGTATCGAGTCGGATGGGCCTTTCAAGACTTTTTTGAATTTTTTATATATTAATCTACGTAATAAAATTATTATACCCAAAATTTTAATTTTTTTTTTAAACTTGTATTAAGCATGATAAAAATATTTAAACTTTCGAAACAAACGAATATGACGTAGTTGCATCTTAGCTTAAAGAGAGACAGATAAGACAGAGATAAATAACACGTAACTTCACGTAACGTGTGTCGTTGTCATAGAATCCTCAGACAAAACATAACTAGACGGATAACAACGGCGTTTGTTGTAAAGCAGAAAGGGATAGAATAACTGGCGGGTGAGGCGGATGCGCGGCAAGGAGCAACTTGCATAACATCAAAGTGTACTCGCTCCTTGCCGCGCACCCGGCGGACCAAAAGTTATTCCATCCCTTTCTGCTTCACAACACTGCATTGACTTGAATACGGCATAATTCGTCTAGTATTATACGTCATTGGTAGAATCGTAGAATGCTGAATGCTTATTTCTTCTTCGTCTTCCTCTCAGTAAAATTGAGCACCGACAAACGTTTCAGATAAAGCTCTGTGATTGGCTTAATGCAACTACGTAATTGCAATATGGCAGTGCGAAATACAAATGAGCGATTTGAATTATTCAACTTTAACTTTCATATTTCAGCAATAAAGATATCATTTATGGTATGATTTTATATTGTATTAAATATGGGATGGCTAGCACAGTGGTATGAAGTCGGCCTGTGGATCCTGAGGTCCCTGGTTCGATTCCCACAGGCGACAAATTTTCATAATTTGAAAAAGCTATCCCTGTGGCTCCTCCACCACTAACATGTTTGGGGGCCGTGATTTGACGACTGGTAACCGCACTTCACGCGCAAAAATATATCACTTACCGAGATCTGCTTTAGCAGAGTGCCACACCCAGCATTGGGTAGAAGGCGTGATGATATATTTATTTATTTATTTAAATATGATGTACGGTCAAGAATTTATTTTAATAAATATATATTAAAAAGCTCTACCACTTGAATCCCCCATTGTAGATTTGCGAATCCGGGTTCGATTCCCACAGCCAACAAACAATTTTCACTACTAATTTAATTGTTATTTTCTGTGTAAATACTTAGTAATTGATCAAATTAAATTATAAAGAGAAAAATTGGAATACCACCAGGACTTAAATCTAAGACCTAAAGAACTCCGGCCGTATGTGCTAACCATCTACGTCACGGTCGCCCTGGTTCCAGGTTTAAATCCTAATCAATTTTTCTCTTTATAATTTAATTTGATCAATTACTACAGTATATGAAAGAGTCATGGAAACCAGGCAGCCTATGATACAACAAAAATAGAGAAAAAAATTGGAATACAATGTGATAGTGCATAAAACCGGAGTTCTTTAGGTCCCAGGTTCAAGTCCTGGCGGTATCCCAATTTTTCTCAGTAATAATATAACAAGAGAGTGAGAATAAATTGAAAAATAATTTGACAGATCTTTCGAAAACTTGTTGCCAGGCAATAATCACGAAAGCCCGTAGGGCTTGAATGGCTATTTACAAATGGCAACAAGTTTGAGAAAGATACTGGAGAATTATTTTATAATTTACCCAACTCTCGATTTATATTTAATTAGATTATTTTTTGACTTAGCTGTTGAGGTCGATTCATTCAACTTAAAAGATTTTGAACTGGGTCCATTTCGATTGATTACTTATTAATGTATTATTGGAAGTTGTTTCCAAAATTTGTTGGTGTATTTCTGTATCTAAAATACAACTAAATCGATTTTTTCATACATTTTACTTGACGCGTTGATAGTTTTAAATAATTATTTGACAACTACTTATCATTTATCACAAACAAAAAAACATCTACAGAGATAATTCCCGGGAATAATCACAAGAGCTTTATTCTCAGTATAATAATGACAGGATTGGTTAAATCGCAGACACGGGATATACAATGAGGCATTTCATTGGTTTTGAGAAACGACAAAAAATAATCTTTATAATTTAATTTTTACCATATTAATATTACCCCTGTGGCTCTCCCTCCACTAACAACATTAGGGGCCGTGATTTAACGATTGGTAACCGCATTTCACTCCTTTACATATTTTATTTACCGAGATCTGTAGAGTGTCACACTCAGTTATGGGTAAAAGGCGTAATGATATATTTATTTTTATTCATGTCATTATTTTTTGAATATTTTCCTACTCCTATATTTTATTGAAACCGTAGAAATATTAATAATATTACCATCTTGATTACCACATTAAAAATAAACTGTATGTATAACTCATTTTATTTCTGCAAATTAAATGTAATTCATGACGTAACTGTTTTCCGAAATGATATAAACTCTAATGAATAATTATAAGTATTACTAATTTTTTAAATATTTCTCCTTTCTAGTTTCAGAGTTTGTGGAAGGCGGTGAACTATACAAGCTTTTAGAACAATACGGAATTCTTCCTCTTCTACTGGTTCAACTCTACGTTGCTGAAATTGCTTTGGCTTTAGGTGTGTATCTATAATTATAAATAATTTAACACATAAATCGAAAACTGATGCAAATTCCAGATTTCCTGCACAACGCCGGAATAATCTACCGTGACTTGAAACCAGAGAACATTCTTCTCGATTCTGCCGGACACATCCAGCTGGTAGATTTCGGGCTGTCGAAGTGGTTGCCGTACGGTGAAAGAACAAAAACAGTTTGCGGAACTCTCAGATACATGGGTATGCGTCCTGTTTCTACAAAACTCTTCATATTTTAGTGGACTAACATTCAAGTGCACTCAGGTTTTATCTGTGATCTTAATAAGTTAAATTTAAGCTTCTCTTGTTATGTGTAGATCTTACTTACTATTATTATTACGATTACTTGATATGGTAGAATTTTGACGATCGGAAACTTGTAAAAACTAACAATGAACGCTCGTTCGCAAATATTTGAGCTGACAATTGAAGGCCGGCAAGTAGATGAAGCCGTAGCTAGTATTTTCCACACTGTGCTATTTCATCGATCTCTAGGGAAGTTTCTTTATAATGCCGAGGGTAGTTATTCCGTTGGTACAGTTGGTTATACTGATGTCGATTGCGATTTTATAGATTTCACTTACGTGTGTTGTACATCGAATCATTTAGATCGTACAGTCAAGCGAGAAATCTCCGGCTTCTCGGAATTATTACGCGGAAATGACGGCTGTGGAACCGGGCAAATCAGTTTGGAATTCTTCCAGAAAAAGCGCTCCCGATGGCCTTTCCCTCCAGAATGTATACCATGGGAAGTATGGACAGTCAGATTAGAGTTAATCAATTTAAACAGTGAGGATGAAAGGCAAATTTGTCGCGAGAAAGTAGGAGAAATGTTAACAGATAAAATATTGTACATTACCGAAGTGATGAATCGGCATGATTACGTCCCTAAAATGCCCGGGCAATCTGAATTAGAATTAATTTTTGATACGTCATATCAAGATGTGCAGCCTTATTTATTTAAATTTAAGTACAGTGCAAATGGCCCCTCGAATACCTCGGTGGGAACAACGATGAGGAAAATTATGAAGGAGACGTTATCTTTGTAAATTCGCATAAATTATAATCAAATTTACTTGTTTCTTATTTCTTCACATTTTTACCATACATTTAGTTGACACAAAACAGAAACTAAAAACCAATTCGAAATATAATTGAAACACATTATTTATAAAACAGTTTTCATTATATTAGAATGAATTAAATAGATCAGTAGTGTCAACATCAAGCGTATCAAGTTTATTTGGTTTAAAATAAAAAGTTAATAGTAGTAAAAATTGTAAATGAAAAAATATTATATTTAAGAATGTCCATTTTACAAAATCCGTAAAATCTTTTTAATGAAAACAACTGTAAAAAAGGAAATAAAAAATTCTTGAATATTTTTAATAATGGTACGTTTGTAATTGGTTGGTATTTGCAATGTGAAAAATAACGAACAAGTAGTAATAAAATATTTATATAAGTCTAGTGTGCTAGAATGCAAGGAATCTAATTTCGTTGTAGTTATCGACATTTCGAGATTTTAACGCATTGGTGAAGAAACCCGCAGTTTTATGTGTATGATAACGCTCTTTTTACTGCCGTTGGATGCAATATTATCAATAGGTGTTTCATGACTGTCTTAACACCAATTTCTTATCCATTTATTTGTAGCTGCGATGTTCTAAAGATCTAAAGGTTTACAAAATGGACGTGATATCTTACTAACGACATGATATACCTGTATTTGTTATTATTATACTGTAATTTAGTCATTTCGTCCAGTGATTTAGTGTTTTGAATGAGTGAATGTTAGATATGCCATCTGTTGCATTGATACTTTCGATTTTGGGGACGAAATTTACTTATAATTTGGATTATTTTCGAAAATTTTCTGTGGCTTTTGAATAAAATGAAACGTGATAGTAATTTTATTAATGAAAATACGTTGTTAGTGTAAGCTTAGATTTAACCAAATTTTATAAAATATTGTATATATTTTTGTTTGCTATGCTATTTTTGCAGCTCTCATATATTCTAACTAATATTTAAAAATTTAATTGTTAGTGTTTTAAATGTCGATATTATGTAGTTTACATATGAAATAATTCCCATGTATAAATTATGACGTATATTTTCAATTATTTTGGTTAATTTGATAGATATATTCGATAAAATATTAGATAGTTTCATACAATTCTTTTTATAATACATTTTATTCAAATGCCGTTTCTTTAGACTAGAAAGGTGTGACACCAAAATTTAGTAAAAATACCTGAAAATAGATTTTCGGTTTCTTGAATAAATTACGCAGACAGACGGACAGAAAAGAGCGACGCAAAATTTGTTTTTTAATCGGAAAAGTAGGGTTATATTTTCAAAATAATTGAGGAAGCTGTTGAACTCTATTTTCATTTATTTTTAAGAGTACAAGAAAATGTTTGTGATGTCTACTTCATTAAATATTTATTAATTTTGTATATAATGAAGTGTTTTACAAATTTTGATTGATCTCCAAAATGGCGTCATTCTGGTATGTCTATATCTATATAACAAACATAATCAAACTTCTTTGAAGGCTAAAAATTAAAATGTATAATTATGTAATAATTTTACAATTGACATCTTCCAACTAGTTTTCAAGAAACCAAAAGGCTGTTTTTAGATTTACGTAAACATTTTTGAAGTCTAATAAAAATGAAAAATAAATTGTTCAAAGTTTAGTATTGAGTGAAAATGTGCAGTACCTACAAATATTATATTATTATTATTATTTTACACTCGCTACTAAGAATGAATGAAGAAGACTTTTGTAAAAATTTCCACACGGTGCAACAAGATGTGTTTGCGATTTCGCGTATGTTTTTTTAAGCTTATAAGAATGCGAATAGATCTATTGTATATACAGTAAAATTTGCAATATAAAATGTAGTACTTAGTGAGGACAAAAGGGATCGATGATATGTAGCACAGAACATAACCTAACAAAATATATTAGATGTAATTTTGTAATAAGCACGAGAAATTTGAAACAAATATTTTAAGATTGTTATTTAAACGAACCTGAATGTTAATATTGTATATTAGTACATAGAGATAGTCTATTTCGTGAAATAAACAAGATACTTTTATTTGAGAAAGTACCACTTAATGTTGTGATTACAATTTGTCTATGAGAATTAAGAAATTATAATTTATTTTATAATATATGATAATAAATTTGGAGTGTTGAAAAGACAAACTGGATTCCCATTTATTTTATTTATACCATTTTCGACCCCATTTTTTAACACAACACATACTACTATTACACTATCTTGTTTAATTAAATAATACATTGACGTCATGCTCTCAGTTTTTAAATGCACTGTATATTAATATCCTGAGTTGATCTAAAATATCAAAAGTGCAATTTATACGAGAATTTATAGAAAAAATATTAATATATTATTAGGTGAGGTCAACTGAGTTTAGCTGTACTACTATAACTATATTTTTAAATATAATTATAATTCTGATACATAAAACAATTTTATACCGGATTGCTATCGTTAGTGTTTAGTGGCATGTTATATCATGAATCATGTTAAATTCAACAAATAATGATATTATTTGTACAATATGGCGTCAAAAGCCTCGTGTTAGTGTGAAATTATTTTGCAGTGCGTGTTTCTCTTGAAATCACGATGTAAAATATGTATTTGTATGTGTTTTTTGGTGGTATAATCGGAACTATATCTGCTAATTGTATTTTTAGTTTCTGATCTTAATTTAGTAAATTGGACTACATTGCATGAAATTCTGGAATTGGCTGGGTATTTCTCTATGAACTGATTTATTTATTATTTATATGTTTCATTGGAATAAGTTCATTTTTATTATTCTCCCCTATTCTGTTTCTGATCGATAGGCAAATACAATAATTTATTCCGTTCTTTCTATTTTATTTTTATGAATTTTGATCTAATATGAAACTATCAAATAAAAATATGATTTTTAACCACATTTTTACGAAACTTATTGGGTTGTCATTACATTAATTTTTATAATAACAGCTACGTAATACAAGTAATAAATAGTTATGAAACCATCATAAAAATGGCATGGAAAATTATTCTGGTCAGAGAATACCAAAATTATAATAATCTATACATTAATCAGGAAAAATAAAAGTTGTCACTAACTTATCGATCATTAACACATAATGATCCAGTTACAGAATAGGGGGAAATATTATTAATTTGGTTTTTTTTCTAAATATGTCATGTTTTTATTACAGAACGAGTTAATATAATTTACACTAAAATATTGGTATCGGTACTATCGAAATAAATAAAATTATAAATTTGTTCTACGTGGAAGATAGATTCTTACAAAAAAAAATTGTACACTTCATTTTTACGTTTTGATAGCTATTTGAAATTGACGCATTCACATCTCGAAATTTGGTGAAATTTGTAACACATAATTTCAGTAAATGAACTTCTTGCGTTCACAACTCGAAATTTATGTAATATCGACAACTATTATCTTTTCAATGTACCATCTACCAACTATTTTCCGATTGGCTTGTTACTGACCACCTGTTAAACACATGAACGACAAGACGATATTTACGATATTTACATCGTCGGGGTCTATCCATTATATATTTTAACTTTTATATTCGTTCAATTTGTACCATCGATGTACTTTATTTGTAGAACGGTCTCTAAATTTGGTTAAAAAGTTTGGAGTTTGCAAACTTTTGTAGAAAGTGAAATTTGTGCGCATCAAATTTCAGAGCTGTGAACGGATACATACAAAACTATATGTCAAACTCTACTAATTTCACCGAAGTTCACCAAATTTCGAGCTGTGAATCCGGCTTTATGAACGTGTTACAAATTTCACCAAATTTCGAGATGTGAATGCGGCTTTACACGTATACATTTTATAAATACGTATTAAAGAGGATTCATGTAAAGTTTACACCTTGCATTATTTTTTAAATTAACGTGTTTCATTTTCCTTCTTCCCGTGTTGAAATAATTTTATAAATTTCTGTTTTCATTTTGGACCCCCGGATAAAGTACCTGATAAATATAAAAATCATAGCACAAATGATAAATATTTTACTGATGTGATATTATTTTATTTACGTCATTGTAAGTTATCGGGAACTCTAACCGAAGGTGATTTTTTTTAAATTTATGTTTCCTGTAATTTAATATTCATAATTTAAAAGTGGTTTGCTTGTGATAGTTTGTTGTCGAGGTTGGTTTGGGGGCGCAGGTAAGTTGTGTACAGTGTAGTCTGTCTTGTTGCAGCGCCCGAGGTGATTTCCATGCAGCCCTATGGTCATGCTGCCGACTGGTGGAGTCTGGGAGTCGTGGCGTGCGTTATGCTCACCGGGCAGGTTAGTGCTACATTATATTATTACAAATTTTAAGATGATTTAACTAAATTGGATGCTCAGAAATATAATGTTACTTTATGTCGTCTTCCAAGTGGTTTGAACATTTAACTTCGTTTGAATTTTTAACTGTTTTCAATTTATTTAAAAGAAACATTATTCAAACAAAAGATACGGAGAATTAAATAACATACCAGTTTTGTTTTAAATATTTTTCTCCAAAATAATTTATAAAATTTAAAAATGCTTATTACACGATTGATAATGTTAAAGTTTAATAATAATAATTAATAAGCGCTTACTGATATATGAAGTGTAGTCAAAACTTGTTGAACGGCGAATTGATTTTTTTGTGCTTATTTAGTTATGTTAATATAAAAATAATATTATTTATTCTAAACTAGTGCATAACTCATATAAGTTTGGTTCCACTGTACCATCATAGGCCTCGTGGTTACTAATATGGATTCTTCTAGTAATTTTGATTAAGGTAGTACTAGCGTGACGGTGGCACCATCGGTTGTCGAGTGGCGAAACTGACTCTCAAAAAAATATAAAAATTGAATAAAATAAGTGTTTTATACCTATTATGATTTGAATATCATGAATTGTTAACAGGTTGTTGGTCTAGTGAATTTTCAAATACCATACCACCGTGTGGTGTTGCCATTATAAATTGGGATTCTTAATTTTTCGTTAAAAACAAGGCTTTGCATGGCTATATATCCATTACTAAACGATAAAAAACTTTCTCCTTCTGATACAATATACATGGATAGTTCTAGAACGTCATACTAGTTTTTCAAAATGAAACTGCAAAATTTTAGAGGTACACAAACCAAATATGTGCGATTCTGAGTGATGATCGCCATGAGCCCCGTGTATAAGAACTCAACTTTACAAGCGAATATATTTGTTCCCAGACGTTGAATGTGTTTCATATTTTAACAGGATGCGTATGACTATCCAATGTTTACGTGCGCCAAATTTCATTCAGATTGCAAAAAAAAATTTCGCGCTAGTACTACCTTAAAAATCATGTTCTTCGTTTCTGTGCTCACTTTGTATATGTTGCTAATATAGGAATCCGTCTTTTTAACTCGGCAGCTTTTTATTACATAAACAAAAAATGTATGACCAAAAAAGGATTGTTTACGCTCATCATATCATAAACAAAACATTATGATAGTTTCACTTTCTCTTTCGTCCATCTTCTGACATTTTCTATCTTCGTCCAACGATGCAGTTATGTTTTTTTTAAAATAAATTTCTCTAGTGGTCTGTGCGAAGCCAGTGGCACTTGGCACTCCAACAAGTATGATATTAAAGTGGGTCGACTTCAACTTTATAACTTAGAGCACACCTGGTGCTCGACAACACACCGGTGCAGTTTTCACTCAGAGCAAAAAATCAGACGCCTACAATTTCAATTTGTAATGCGTTTATAATATCAGTAGCGGTCTATAGTTTTTACCAATAGAATTTTTAGGTTGCCATCTAGTAAATAAAATAAATAAATATATCATCACGCCTTCTACCCATTACTGCGTGTGGCACTCAGCCGAAGCAGATCTCGGTAAGTGATATATTTTGCGCGTGAAGTGCGGTTACCAGTCATCAAATCACGGTCCCCAATATGGTGAAAATGATGGTATGTTGTGAGAATCGAACCAGGGTTCTCAGGATCCACAGGCCGACTCGATACCACTGAGTCTACCTCATCTAATGAATCAATGTTCAATAAATGTTTCGAGAGCTCGTGCACTTCTTTTGATGTGATATGGCGTGAAGTTATATATGTATATACAACATAAACCCGTCGAAGAGTTCTAAATTAAATATTTTAACGACAGGACTGGGATAGCTTGTATTACGTACAACCGTTGCGAGAGACAACTGTTTATTCAAAAAATTATCACATCATAAACTTATCACGCTGGGTGAGAGTATCATGTGAAAATTTCCAAATAGATATAGTTGGTACAGCGTACATTTGAACTCTAATCGCTATAGACCATATTACTATCTCAATACGCATGCTCATAATGCACCAATCATATGCTAGGAAGTACAGCTAAAATGAAACCAATGTATTCTTATGGAAAAAATTGTATTTTTAAAGTAAAATATCATTTTATCTAAACGTAAATGAATGATAATTTTTTTATAGAAGTTATATTTCATTTCTTACTATCGAATTCTGCCCTTATAATATATAAATAATCAATACATTAATATTAAAATAAATATTAAAATTTGAAAATTTTAAGCGCCAATTTGCTCTTCTGTCATCTGTCACTGGCCGATAACTTCAAACTTACGTTTTGTTGTGATTGTAATTTGAATTCATTAATTAATAAGGGAATATTTTTTTCATTTCTTTCCCAAGAATAGTAAACAGAGCAACATTTCAAATTAAAGATTTCATGTCAACTTCAAACTGGCGACAATAAAACTGTCACAATTTATGCGCACATGCGCATATACATCACCGTTCGAGTCACATGGCGTCACAAACATTAGTATTGCCAACATAATTGGAAAAAATAGAAAAAAAGTTTGTCACCCTGGCACGCTTTTTTCATTTCATAAATTTTCCGGCAGAGGCGCTATAGAAAGTAATATGGTCCATTGGAATATCATAATAAGAATACAAACCTAGTGGCGAAATTTGAAATTACGAAAAGTACTTTCATATGAGATTTGTATGCTCTTACATAGAACGCTACTGTTTCAATATTGGTTGTGTATTTATTTCAAAAATTGAACTTAAATTTCATTCATTTCTAATTTTATTCGACAACTACGGTAATGAGAACCTGCCATAAACCGTTTGTCTTTTTAAATAGTGTCAAGCAATTTTAATTCTTCTGAAATATATTTTGTAAAATGCGAAGAGAAGATATTTGCGTGAAATCCAGAGTAAATGAAAAATTTGTACAATTGCGTCAATGGGGATTCAAGTGGTAGAGCTTTTTAACATATATTTATTAAAATAAATTCTTGACCGTACATCATATTTAATACAATATAAAATTATACCATAAATTATATCTTTATTGCTGAAATATGAAAGTTAAAGTTGAATAATTTAAAACGTTCGCACTGCCATATTGCAATGACGTAGTTGCATTAAGCCAATCACAGAGCTTTGTCTGAAACGTTTGTCGGTGCTCAAGAAGACGAAGAAGAAATAAGCATTCAGCATTCTACGATTCTACCAATGACGTATAATACTAGACGAATTATGCCGTATTCAAGTCAATGCAGTGTTGTGAAGCAGAGAGGAATGGAATAACTCGATGGTCCGCCGGATGCGCGGCAAGGAGCGAGTACACTTTGATGTTATGCAAGTTGCTCCTTGCCGCGCACCCGCCTCACCAACCAGTTATTCTATCCCTTTCTGACTCACAACAAACGCCGATGTTATCCGTCTAGTTATGTTTTGTCTGAGGATTCTACTGACAACGACAAGTTACGTGTTATTTATCTCTGTCTTATCTGTCTCTCTTTAAGCTAAGATGCAACTACGTCATATTCATTTATTTCGAAAGTTTAAATATTTTTATCATGCTTAATACAAGTTTTTTTAAAAAATAAAAAATTTGGGTATAATTATTTTATTACGTAGATTAATATATAAAAAATTCAAAAAAGTCTTGAAAGGCCCATTAGTACGATTATGGAGAAATTTAAGTCATTTGCTCAAATGAGCGTTGAATGAACTATACTTACTCGAAGCTTTGCAAGTGACTGCAAAAGACAGAGGTAGAATCATCCTGAGACCGTCTTAGTTATTGTTCACCGTTTTAAAAAAATATGGTTCAATAATTTAATAGTTATTTATATACGTAGGCTATTATGAAGATGTTTATGCTCTCTGAGGGCGATGCTTACAAAGTCGAAGGTTTGTAAGTCGCCCGAGGGATATAAACATCAAGTAATGCCCAGTATTTTTTCATAACCTAAATAATAAATAATGGATTATCTGGTAACACGGAATAGAAGAAATGTCAGTTTTTGACAATATTACCATAGTAACGTTACTCTAATGCCCTAGGGCTTTTGAAAATCACTAGACATTATAAACTAAATAATGTACTTTATATCTATGGTATTAATAAACAATAATGAATTAGATGGACATAACAGTTATTTGTGTATCAAGAGCGTAAAGATACTTTACGCTAGAGGCATACACATAATTTTTTCTACGACTTTACTTACTAAAAAATTATAAAAAGTAATATGGGGCTAGTTCAATTCACGTTCCACCAATTTCTGTATTGTATGTGACCATGACGATATCAGTATCCATTCTGTAATGCCTGTTTTACACTGAGCAAGCACAACCTGCAATTTCAACTTGCAAGATTTACGTTCAACTAGTTGCTTCAAAATGTTGCAGAGTTATTTTTTTCACTTTACGTTGAGCAACTTGCAACTGCAATATAATATTAATTTGTTTACAAATTTTTGTCGTTACTACCTTCATATTATATCAGCTTAACATCTTATATCACTTGTATTATTGACATTCGTTCAATATGTTATTTTGCATTGATATAAAAATTTAGTCTTATAAGTATTTGCACAATTATTTGCAATGCAGTAAATCATTTTGATATCCTTAACCAAACTTTATCGTTTTTGACATTTATAATAAGTTGGTAGCATTCTAACAAACTTAAAATTACTAGAAATAACTAATACTGGCCTTGCAAGTCTTGCAAAAATTAGAACATTCGTGCAAGAGATTTATACAAGATTGCTTCTGTCTCTTGCACTTGCAATTTCTGTATTACACTCGTTCAAGATTGCTTCAACTTGTTGAAAGTTGCAGTTGCACTTGAAATATTGCTCAGTGTAAAACATGCATTATCAACAATCATTGTTTGTGATAAATTTTCATACATAAATAGAAAATGTGCTTAATAATCTCAGAAAATAGTGATGAAAGTGATTTTTCTTGGACTCCTTCAGATATATTTGAAACAGCGCAAAATGCTACCTTGAGTTTAATACATGCAAAATCAAGAACATTATACGAAAAAAATTATAACCTCTTCATCGCATGGTGTAAGGTAAAAAAAAAGGGTGCCGGAAAGTTCACCGAAAACAATTCACCGAATACAATTCACCGAAAAACAATTCACCGAACAAACAATTCACCGAAATACAATTAAATCGAAATGATAATTAAATTGTAGTATTTTTAATGTTCCTTAGAACTGGTAGAAAAATGCAGGCATTTAGAAAAGGATACTTACCGTAACTTCCGAATTTTTTTGAATATTACGTTAAATATCGTTAATTATTGCAGGGTTAATGTAATTATTATTGAATCGGCTAAAATTTGTTTAAGCTGGGACAGTTTCTAATGACATTACTGCACTCGCGCATGTATAGTACTAATAATAGCATCGCTGCCAATATGTTATTAGGATTTATTCAAATAGAGCGTACGTGTGCGGCCAAGACGGCGCACCGCTGCATAAAAAGTACAGAGACTGTGCTATGAGGACAGTACATCTAGTTCCAAATTACAACAAGAATAACATACATGAGTATTTACGAGGCATAGCAAATAATTTATGTTATTAATGTAAAACATATAGTTTTATAAAAATGAAATGAGGCATGACAAAGGAATCAATTTTCTATTTTTAAATACGCCTGCATTTTGCTGCCATTCATAAGCATGGATAAAGTGTAAAGGAAAATTAATTAGCATTTCAGTAAATCATATTTCGGTGAATTGTATTTCGGTGAATTGCTACTTCGGTGAATTGTTTTTCGGTGAATTGTAATCGGTGAATTGCATTCGGTGAATTGTTTTCGGTGAACTTTCCTAGACCCAAAAAAAACATCAAGAATTATAGCGAAAATGTTATACTTATTTACTTTTTGGAAAAATCTAAAGTAATGAAATCGTCTTCTCTTTGGTCCATTTATTCAATGATAATATCAACACTAGCAGTTAAGAATGATATTGATATTAGTAAAGTTCGGGTTCAACTTCAAATCATAGCGCAGCAAACTTCATGTATAATATTCTAAAAAATCTAAGTATTGGCGTACTAACTGACAATAGGATGCGGGCACCCACGTGATAATGAACAGCTGTTTCGGGAAAATTCACTGCGCCACCTACAAAATGAATTATTTTTTGGGACGAGATTTGAAAAGAACCAATAGGATGCGAGCACTCACGTGACACTGTGACAGCTGTCACGTGAGTGCCCGCATCGTATTGGTTCTTTTCAAATCTCGTCCCAAAAAATAGTTCATTTTGTAGGTGGCGCAGTGAATTTTCCCGAAACAGCTGTTCATTATCACGTGGGTGCCCGCATCCTATATCATAGAATCAAATTTAACCTCAAATTTATCAAACACCATTTCAAGTTCCGGTATAAATTTACTCTTTTGTCTCAGATTTCGATACATGAGATATTTTTTGCAAGTGCAATTGTTAGTTTTAAAATCTTCTTTCTTTGATTGTATTATTTTTTAAATATATCTGTTTATAATTTTTTAATGTCGCGTGTTTCCGCGTAATTTATCTTTGAATTTAATGTCAATAATGAAAAATAATTCAACAATGAATACTATGTTTTTGTTTGCATTAAGAAATGTAACTTTTAGTGGCCTTGAAATCACCTTCGTGATTCTGAAAGTGAAAGTTTGAGAACATAACATTAATTTTGTACGAAAGCCAACAACTATATAAATAATTGTATATTATTTCTTTGCCAATGCATGTATTTATTGAATTATAAATGGGTGAGAATTATTTATTATATTTGTGTTATTAATGATATTTAAGGTGTGTCATTGTTGTTAAATATATTTTTATTTATGGCTTTGAAATTGCCGGAGAAAGAACATTATTTTTCGGATAAAGTTTCGTTAGAGTTACAAAAGAGTTTGTAGTATTAAAAGGAGTGATTAGTGATATAAAATATATTGCTTCAAAATTATTTACGAAATTTCAAAGGTGAAATTGCAAAATATCACTATAGATTACTTTTTAAAGACATGAATTAGAAAGGATGAAGGTATTGTTTTCCATAAAAAAATATATATGAAAAATTTATGGCACTATTTAAAATTCGCGGATATTTCCAGCTGTTACATAAATATCATCAAACCTTTTATCCATTACTGGGTGTGGCATTCTGCCATAGCAGATCTCAATACGTGATAATATATATTGCGCGCGAAGTGCGGTTACCAACCGTCAAGTCACGATCCCCAATGATGTTAGTAGAGGGGAACGCACCAGGGTAATTTTAATGGGGTGCAATAAGAAGTGTTTAAGGGGGTACACCACTGTAAATTTTTCAAAAAATCTATATATTTTTTTTGCTTAAAAGATACTTTGAACCTTCTAGAATATGGGGAACAAGTTTTATGCGTGAAACATTTTTTTTTTTTCATTTACATTTCGCGCTCTTCCGCAAGCGTGTCGGACGTTTCTGATATGATTACCTGTGTTAAGTAAATATCTGCTCGGAAGCATAATATTTTACATGTAAAAAAGAAATTGAGGAGGAGTATTTGAACTTGGAAGGGTAGCTTTATGGTTCTGGGATTGCAGATTAGTGGTAAACAAATTTAAACAGTAATTATTTCCCATTTTTCATGTCTATAATTCATTCAAAACTTTAAACGCATTTTTCTCGAAATACGGTTTTTTAAAACGGCATGCAGCATAACTCCAACGGTTTTCAATATTATCATTTGAAATTTTAACCATATCTTTAAAACAATATTTTGAAGTGAAACACGTATGGAATTTTCGATATGTTAATTCTAACATTTTTTATAAACAAATGATTGACCCTTTTTTTTTGGGTCGAAAATCGAGTACTCGCCAATCACACAAAAATCAATATTTTTAAAATTCCTTACGTTGTTCACTAGCTATAATCATGTAGATTTAGAGAATATTTTTTATTTTGTTCCAAATTAAAATTTACATCACCTACACTGCATGCCGTGGATTTTATAACTTAATACTGACATATGAGTGCTGACTATTAACATTACGATTCATTAGAATTTTTTTACAAATAAAACATTTGTTTATCTTTTTGTTTCAGTTCCATGGCACTCCCTATTTTTGAGATAGGTTTAGACATTTTCAAACCTCATTTAACCGGTATAAAGCATGCAATAGTATATTAAAATTAACAGTCCGATACATTGTCACTGAGCTAGTTACTACTTACGAAATATTTATAGACCAAAATGCTTCCAATAAACCTGGAAGAAATTGAATACGTTTCTCTTTTCTGTCGAATTATTTAAGAAGGTCTAACAGCGAGAAAGTAGAAAGATACGCACAAATTCGATGTTGTCATTGTTGTTCTGAAAATATTATAGCTACTAATTATCACTTTGACTGCAGTCCGTTACATACATTTATATATTTATTTAATTATTTCGTCGCATAACAGGATGTTATTTCCAGTTACATTATGGGAAACATACAGTTAGAGTGGAATCTGGATCATTCAGATGTAATTGTATTTTTGGTCATTTATTAGTTGATGCAACGGTTTCTATCTATACTTTAAGCCCCTTAAAGTAGAGATAAAACAGTATTTTTTCTGAAAAAATCGTCCAATTTTATTAAACAGTCTTCGAGTTATAAACCAACAACCCCTAAATGCAGATTCAACTTCAAATACGCATTACTCTGAGCCAAATCATCGCAGCAGGGGGTGGAAGGGGTTAACCCTAAGATCGCATGTATCTTCTGAAAATAGGCATTTTAAAGTTTTTCGTCCTGGAAAATTCATCCAAATTAGCTAAAAATTCGCCAAGTTATGACGGTTTGAAAATTGGGAAAAATTTCACGAATTTCAAGTGGTGGGGAAAAAGTTCCGGGACGGTTAAGTATCTTGCGAAATACATATTGGATCGAAATACGACAAAATACGTGTCAAATATTTTTCAAAAATCTATCCAATGTTACCAAACTCGATCCCCGCCTCCAGGAGGTGGAGCGGGGCAACTTTGTAATCTTGACTAGGAACTCCCATTTTTTATCAGTTTTGTATCATTGGATAGATTTTTGAAAAATATTTGACACGTATTTTGTCGTTTTTCTATCCAATATGTATTTCGCAAGATATTTAACCGTCCCGGAACTTTTTCTCCAGCCTGTATATATATATATATATATATATACAAATTTATTTATACAAATACATAAAATAAAAATAAATATATCATCACGCCTTCTACCCATTATTGGTGGCACTCTGCCGAAGCAGATCTCGGTAAGTGATATATTTTGCGCGTGATGTGCAGTTACCAGTCGTCAAATCACGGCCCCCAAAGATGTTAGTGGTGGGGGAGCCACAGGGCTAATTTTAAATTGGTGAAAATGTTTGGTCGGCTGTGGGGATCGAACCAGGGTTCTTTGGATCCACAGGCCGACTTGCTACCACTGTGCAATTACCCCATATATATATATATATATATATATATATATATATATATTTATATATATTTATATATATATATATATATATATATATATATTTATATATATATATATATTTATATATATATATATATATATATATATATATATATATATATATATATATACAGGGTGGTGAACGCAACTCTCGAACATAGGGATTTAACATGTAAAATCACAATTTTGTAATTTCCTGCTTCCCTAATTATTTTAACCAAAAAAGCATCTAATACTATAAACAAAATTAATTTTGCATGCTTCGCAACGGCACAAATTTGATCTGAAAATAACTAAAATAGCCTGAAAACTATTGATAGCCACGGAAACAAAAAAAAATTAAACAAATGTTTGTCGTTTTATCTGTCAAGATAAATGACATAATAAGTAATGAAATTATTTTGACAGATTATACGTCAAACATTTGTTTAATTTTGTTTCAATTCCATCTCTATCGATAGTTTTGAGGCTATTTTTGTCATTTCCAGATCTAATTTGTGCCGTTACGAAGCATGCACAGATAATTTTGTTTATTGGCTTAGATGCAGAATTTTATGCCCTAAAGCTTTTTTGTTTAAAATAATTAGGGAAGCAGGAAATTACAAAATTGTGATTTTACATGCTAAATCCATATGTTCGAGAGTTGCGTTCACCACCCTGTATATATATATATATATATATATATATGTATTTGCATAAATATATATATATATATATATATATATATATATATATATATATATATATATATATATATATATATACATGTATTTGTATAAATAAATTTGTATAAATGGGGTAATGGCACAGTGGTATCGTGTCTGCCTGTGGATCCTAAGAACCTTGGTTCGGTACCCACAGCCGACAAACATTTTCACCAATTAAAAAAATTAGCCCTGTGGCTCTCCCACCACAAACATCTTTGAGGATCGTGATTAGAGGACTGGTAACCGCATTTCACGCGCATAAATACATCACTTACCGAGATCTGCTGCGGCAGAGTGCCACACCCAGTAATAGGTAAAAGGCGTGATGATATATTTATTTATTTATTTCTATTATGTATTTGTTAGTTGGCATAAACGAGGTTTGAATAGCACACATTTAGATGTACAAACTTTGAATTCGCTTTTGAATTAAGCGCGCTAATCATTCCGCCACAACTGCTTGCGTACATGATTCTATTTCTAATTCTTACAAATCGTTTTTGATATTCTTATACTGAAATGCTTGTGCTTGAATGAAAACCCGGTTTTAACGGTATTTCGTATAACCTGTTTTTCTTCATTTGCCTCTTAAATTACTTTATCTTATTTCCGGGTCTTGGATATAAACATATAGTAATTGTTTGACGTGCAATAAAACGGTAAATTTGAGAAAAAATTAATTGGTATCAAATATTCAATTTTAAATAACAATAGAAACATAATTAGGAAATGAACAAGACAGATTTCTTCTTTCGACATTGGATGAATACATTTTTACTTCCCCAAATAATACAGGAAGTAGTTTGATAATAATTTTAAGTTATTGCGGAATTTTGATTAACCTTGGTTGCTGTGTTTCTTGTGAAATATTTCAAAATACGTACCAGTTTTAAATTAGAATTTCATATTTCAGTTTATGACCGAAATTTCAAGGTTAAGTTCAAGAATAAGCCGTATTTGTCCTCAGATAATAAAACAAACATTTTTTCATTTATAATCATTGCATTAATATCTTTGGAACGTTTAATGAATTGGATGATTTGAGGTTGTAACAGTAAAATTGATTTATTTAAATATGGTTAAATAAACTACATTAATAACAATTGTTTATTGCATAAATGTTGATGAATTTTAATTAGGAAAATTGAATAAATCTGTATTGCAAACAAAATATTAATTTAGAAAGTAAATCAAAGTTTATTTCAATAATTAAAGTGATTATTTTTTGACGTTTCTCAAAACCAATGAAGTGCTTCATTGTATGTCATGTGTCTGCGTTTTAACCAATCCTGTCATTATTATACTGAGAATAAAGCTCTTGTGATTATTCCCAGGAATTATCTCTGTAGATGCTTTTTTTGTTTGTGGCAAATGATAGGTAGTTGTCAAATAATTATTTAAAACTGTCAACGCGTCAAGTAAAATGTATGAAAAAAATCGATTTAATTGTATTTTAGATACAGAAATACATAAATTTTGGAAACAACTTCCAAGAATACATTAATAAGTAATCAATCGATATGGACCCAGTTCAAAATCTTTTAAGTTGGATGAATCGACCTCAACAGCTAAGTCAAAAAATAATCTAATTAAATATAACTTGAGAGTTGGATAAATTAGAAAATAATTCTCCAGTATCTTTCTCAAACTTGTTGCCATTTAGCAATAACCACTCAAGCCCTACGGGCTTTCGTGACTATTTCCTGACAACAAGTTTTCGAAAGATCTGTCAAATTATTTTCAATTTATTCTCAACCTCTTGTTATATTATTACAGACAATTGTTTGGACTTGTCAGTCGTTGCACGTTCTACGAAAAAGTTGGAAAAATTATGTACTACGATTTCAGAGTTTATGTTAAGTTTTAAATAACATGGAAATAATTAGATTTTTAAAGGAAATTTTGTATATTTACAACAATGGTCATGTATTTAATTTCACGCAAGAATGCAATAATTTGAAAAGTGAAGTAATCTACAATAACTATTTACATAACACGAGATTTGTACAATTCTTTGTGTAATAAGCATGTAATCAGCAATGAGAAAATTTATTAAATTTGAAGCGTGAATTTATATTAATGACAACTGAGTACGCCATGAATTAACATTTGTTATATGAAAACAAATTGTTTATTTTTCTCGTAAAGCTTGTGAAAATATGTCTGATTAATGGAGTTATAAGCTAATGTCTCTATTTCTTTTATAACTTCCTTAAAATTTGTGTAGCTTTATGTAATCAGCGTTTTAATAGTAAAAATTTAGAACCTTAAAATGCGTGTTTTTTTTCAATTATTTTGAAGCACGACTGCGCAAATTTAAATTTTACAGCAGTTTCCAAGGTAATGTAAATGTTATTTTGAGTGATGTGAGTACAAAAAACAATTTTTATTAAAAATTTAAGTTATTTTGTTTATAACATAATCTAGATAATTATGAATTTGAACTCTAATCTAACTAATAAATGTTAAAATAAATTAAATTTGAAATGTTTATTGAATCTGTCAGTAGTACCATCTAAAAATTTTATTATTATCATTTTTTTTTATTAAAAATTTTGAATTAAAAGTTAGTGTATGCGATATAGAAATATTAATATGAAAAATACATATAATTAATTGAATAAGTTGTTGGCACTTGTTGAAACATGTTTGATAATATTTAAAAAATAGAAAATAAAAACACGTGGTTGTTTCAAAGAAAATACGTATTAAGTGTAAAAATAAATATTTTCTTTGAAACAACCAAGTGTTTTTATTTTGTATTTTTTAAATTTAAAAAACACATGTTACAATGACCATTTATTTATTTATTTATTTATTTATTTATTTACTTGTTACTCTGCACAACAGGAAGTAAATTCCAATTACAGTACAGGGGACCTACAGTTTATAGTGGAATCCGAACCACTCAGACACAATCGTACTTTTTGGATATAAGTAGAAGTCAGTGAGATTTGAACGCACGACCTCTTGCTTGCTAATTAAGAAACGCAAGTTTTACCTCGCTTTTATCCACTGAGCTACGATTGCCTGTTACACTTGTTGCTCAATATACTATTGTAAATTTAAATATGATATCGAACTCCTAGATTAGTGAAGAGACATCTTTATAATTACGTCGCATAGGATGTAAGATGCAGCACTGCTGAAAAGTGAGAAGGTTAAGGAAGTAAAGTAAAACAAAGGACGTACAATTTAATTATAAAACTTTATTGAAAGCTTTAAATACATATAATTATTCATTATAAAATATACCTACGGACATAGTCGAGAGGAATGTAAATCGAAATGACTTCATTTATCATGTACCTACGTTTTACTAACTAAATTATCGTTGTTACATTGTCACTCGTACTTACAACTAGAAGGGCGACCGACCAAACGAACGTCTGTCACTGACGACACGCGAGCCGCGCGAGAGGTGTTGTGTTCACAGGCAACATTTTCAATTCATTAATCAATCAAAGAATTACAACATAATAAATAATAATAATTATATAAAAACTAGAACCCGGTTACGGTGATGTTGGTCTTCGGGAAAAGAGGAATCAATTCTAATCCATGAAACTATTGATTACGCTAAATAATCAAGGCCTCCTTTCAACTTTTACCATTCGAAAAAAACCCGAATGAACATCGACTAAATGAATAAGAATTTGCAAAACTTGTTGAAGTGAATAGATTGAAAAGCGTCAAAAGGAGAGTGTTTGATAGAATGGAACTGATTGTTGAGCATTATAAATATGGAAGTTCGTACGGGGCCGTCTGCAGCCTTCGCCCCCTCAGGGATTTGTTAAGTAGGTGGGGCCCCTAAGGAGAGGCGGCGCGCCGGTCACCTCAGTCGGATCGAGGCGGCTCTGACGGAGCCCTAAGAGCTGTCACTCGAGCTATCGCTGCTGCTATCATTCTTCTTCTCTTCAGCAGACTTTTCCTCCTGTTTCACGGGCTCAACTGGTGCTACTTCCGCTTTCTGCTCTTTCTCTGCAGATTCAGATTCGACAGATTTGTTCTCCTCTTTGGATTCTTCCGCGGGTTTGTCGTCTTGTTTCTGTTCAACAGATTCCTGTGAGCTAGAGTCCAGGCTCAAGTCTTTCTCGGTTTTTTCTTGTTTCTTTTCGGGTTGTTCAACTTTCTCTTGCTCCTTTGATTGCTGCTGAGAGGAGTTTTCCTCGGATTGTTCAGTCTCGCGGACTACTCTGGTTTGGTCATCAGCAGCAGGTTTGGTTTCTGCTTTCTTTTCAACTGGAGCTGGTTCTTCTTTCTTCTCTTCTGTTTTCTTTTCTTCCTTTTTAGGTTCTTCTTGTTTGGGCTCATCTTTCTGTTCAGTGGGTTTATCAGCTGCAGGGGTAGGAGCATCCTTCTTTTCTTCGACAAGTTTGGTGAGATCTTCTGATTTGCCTTCAGCTACTTTCTCGATTTTGTTTTCCTTCTGAGCTGGCTCGGCAGCTGCTTCTTGAGTCTCAGCTTTCTTGATTTCGGTTTTGGGTTCTTCGGCTTCTTTCTTCTCTTCTACGGGAGCAGCAGTGTCGAGGGATTTCTCTTCTGGTTTGACGACGGCTTCAACCTTCTGTTCGGGAGCGGGAGCATCAGCAACAATAGTTGGAGCTGGGATAATTTCTTCAGCTGGTTTAGGTGCAATGTCGATCTTCTTCTCGGGGATATTCTTCAGGACAGGTGCTTCCTCTTTAATTTCAGCAACTGGTTTGGGTTCATCAGCAACTGGAAGAACAGGAGCAGCGGTTTCAGCGGGTTTCAAATCAGCTGGAGCTTCTGCTGGAACTGCAACGATCTCAGAAGCAGCAGCTTCTTTCTTGTCTTCCAATTTATCATCCTTGAGATCCTTGCCTTCCTCTTTCTTTTCTTCTTTCTTTTCTTCCTTGGGGAGCTCAGCGATCTTGTCCTCAACCTTGATTTCAGGAGTAGGAGCAGGAGTTTCCAGTTTCTGTTCTGTTACTTCCGGTTGTGGGAGAGCATCCTGAGCAGGTTCTTCCTTCTTCTCGATGGGTTTAACTTCTTCGGAAGACTTCTCTTCTGAAGAGGATTCCGCAGGAGTTTTCTTGTCATCAGCGACCGGTTTTCTTGTCATCAGCGACCGGGGCAATGTTGTCTTTTGCGGGCGCGTCCTCTGCCTTCACCACGGAGCTGTAGTCAGTGATCACTAGGGGAACTGCGGGTTGCACTTCCTCTTTTTCGCCAAGGGGCATCGTCAGCGCTGTGCCGATAAGGGCGAGTACTACCACGAATAGTTTCATTCTGCAACAAAAATAAAAATAACGCATTAGAATATTTTGATACCAATATAATAAGCGACGATAATTATTCCATGGGAAAGCAATAGTATTCTTTCATCATAAGTTGGTTCTATTATTTTTCATAAGTAATATGCTCATATCAAGATTTGTATTAACAAAGTTGCCGTACTTAGAATGTAGTGGAAGTTGGAATAATATTTTTATTTGATCTATTTAAAATTAATTTCTCTGTTTCGGCGTTATAATGACATATTCTCGCATGCATATTGATACTAATATGAGCTTTATTCCTAAACGATTTTTGGTGACATATAAGGCGCATTCCATTTGCCATTTGAATCAGATCTAACTTACATTTACTGAACTGGATCATTTATTTATTTCGCTAGATTACTTCACCGATTTTATTTCCATTACTAGAATTACTTATTCAAATTTACCTTGAAGTAATTCACTCCAACAAGTGCGTCAGTTTACTTAACTTAGTTAATTTGTCATGTAGTCTAATTTATCTGAACTGATTTAAGTGAACCAAGTGGCAAATGGAATACAGCTATTGTTATCATAAATTGGTACAACTACATTAAATACACAAAATAACAGGTGTTTAATAAGTCTTGACGTCATAGGTGGCTAAGGGCAGTGAAACATATGTCTGTATTTTATTCATACAATTTAACCTTAAATAAAATGTCAAACGTTATTCAAAATGAGGAAAGTGCAATTGCGTTTTATTTCGGTGACTGTTGTGAAAATAAGACTTCACTATAAACATTTCTTTGCTCCTGAGTAAATATTTTACTGTAAAACAGTTCAAAAATAAATTATTGTTTTAGTTTAATTTATGTCAAATAAATTATGATGTTTAAGGTTAAATTGTATGAATAAAGTACAGACATGCGTTTCACAGCCCATAGCCACCCAGGACGCCAAGAACAGCCGGTATTTAGACAACGGACAAAATAAAAAACACAATTTATACAAATATCTTGGCAACGTACAAAATCAATTTTAAATCAATAGCTGTATTCCATTTGCCACTTGGTTCATTTAAATCAGTTCAGATAAATTAGACAACATGACTAAATGAACTGAATTAAGCAAACTGATGCATTTATTGGGGTGAATTAGTTCACAATATATTAAAATGAGTAATTCTAGTACTGGAAATAAAGTCAGTGAAGTAATCCAGCGAAATAAATAAGTGATTTGGTTCAGTAAATGTAAGTTAGATCTGATCCAAATGGCAAATGGAATACGCCTATTAATGAAATTATAAGCAATATTCCATTTGCCACTTGGTTCAGTTAAATCAGTTCAGATAAATTAGACAACATGACTAAATGAACTGAATTAAGCAAAATGATATACCTACTTATTGGAAGAATTACTTGAACGTAGTAACAGTAATTCTAGTATTGGAAATAAAGTCAACGAAGTATTCTAGCGAAATAAATATATAATCTGGTTCAGTAAATGTAAGTTAGATCTGATCCAAATGGCCAATGGAATACGCCTATTAGCTGTATTCCATTTGTCACTAGGTTCACTTAAATCAGTTCAGATAATTTTACACATGACTAATTGAACTGAATTAAACAAATTGATGTACTTTTGAGGGTAAATTACTTCACAGTAAATTAGAATATGTATTTCTTGTACTGGAAAGGAAGTCAGCGAAGTAATCCAATGAAATTAATAAGTAATCTGGTTCAGTAAATGTAAGTTAGATCTAATCCAAATGGCAAATGGAATACACCTACTGTCACCAAGTTAACTATTCCACCAAAAATTTCCCTTAATGGCAGATATCAACTATTTTTATAAAGAAGTTATATAAATGAAAGCCAAAACGGAGAAAATAGTATAAAACATTCATTACAGAAAACAATTCTAGCACTCTTTCATTCGTCCCCTCGTCGCTGCGCGCCTCGTGTCCGAATTTCGAACTCATGCTAGAATAGGTTGCCTTCTGTAACTTGTATTTTAATATACTATTCTAAAAATCTATTCAAAAATAAATCAGTTCTTTATAATATGATGGGTATAATAACTCCGCGAGGTAACCGCGAAAGTAAAAGTATTGTCTTGTCTTTCGTATCAGAGTCATCCGAGATTGAACACATCGCGAAGAGAAAGTCAATGCTACGATCTTATTATCATCATTATGCAACGATCATTATGCGAGTTGAGTGATGACACTCACACTTGGTTACAAGGAGTACCAACGTACCACGAGCACAAGACAACACAACAAGATAATCGCAGGAAGAATCCATCGACTTTAAATTGTTAAAGTGCACATCCGTCCGCTGAATATGCATTTCAAATGGCTGAGATTATCGTATATGGAATTCGGAGTGATTGCGAGAGGCAGGGGCGTAGTCGGAAACACTTTTTATGGGGCACAAGGCACGTTGAGGCCAGACGCAAACTTTACAATTACCAGAACTTCCTGACTGACATTTCTCTACGATTTTATTCGATGTTACATGAATCATTGTCATTTAATATGAAAAACTTTACAAGTAAAAACTGGAGCGAATATATTCGTGCGATTTTATGCGATGGAAATAGCGAGATGTCTAATATTTTGTTAAATATCAAATAAATTATACAAATAGGATGATTCCAGATTAAAAATTAAAATGTATCTGTTGTTTAAATTTATCTTAGGAATATTTAAATATTTAATTTGAATAAAAATAGTAGGTATTGGAATGGAATAATATTTTTTTCATGACACTGTTAATACAATACGTTTGCTATTGGCACTGCTAAAATACTAAATATTAATTGGAAATGAACTTTAAAGAAGGTTACTATTATAGAATCATATTTATTGTTATAAAACATTTTTTAAATTAAATTTTGAAATAAATTTTTCTGGTTTTTAATGCATTATACTACAGAGTGATCAAAAGGAATTGTTACAGTTGGCAATAAAAAAAAAACTACTTGAATTTGGTAAGCCTGATACATAAATTCATTTCCTGTTGTTGACAGTGACATTTAAAATTTAAATTTGAGTACATTTATTATTACATTTATTTCTAAAGTATTTCTATTACTTAAAAAGTCAAAATTCTATTAGCTGTCAGACTCCTGACATAACCTATTTGTATTTATTAGAAATGTTAAATAGCACTGCCGCCTTTATCTGACGTTGTGACAACTGTGGAATAAAAAGATCTCTGGAATTGTATTGCCAACTATAACAATTCCTTTTGATCATCCTGTACTAGTGTATAAGTGTCTTTATATACGTGTGACGAGTTTAACGGCACTTTTGCTGTAAAGGCACTTATACACGTGCATCATACGTTATTTTTTATTATACTTGCATCATAATTTGAAATGTATAGCTGGAAAGCAGCATTTCCATTTTGATTCATTTTATAATATTGTGTGTGTGATTTGATATTCGTTCACATGGAGATAGGTTAGCATTTGTTGTGATAAATATGGTTCGATTTCCACAGGCGACAAACAATTTTCATAATTTCAAAAGCTGCCCCTGTGGCTTCTCCACCACTAATATATTTGGAAGACGTGATTTGACAATTGGTAATGGGTAGAAGGCGTGATGATATATTTATTTATTTAATTTTATTTAAATATTGTTGGATTTAAAGAGCAAAATGATTTTGGTGAGTTTTAATGTTGCGTTTTCTGACGTTTTTTAGTTTGTTGTACGAGGATTATTGTGCAGGTATAATAATAAAAAAAAATGTGTACATCTCGTCCGTCAAATATCTGTTGTTTGTCTCGGCAATCATCTCAGCCGACTAGATTATTTTTTGGTATACTAAACTGTCATTTTAAGACCTAGGTATACAAATAACTACTATTCAATTAAGTATCGGTAAGGACAACAAAAGATAGAGATGGTAATGGTTTGTGTTTCGTAATAATCTGGTTTAAATTCTATCCAGACGACCGAAATAAAACAAATATGAAATTAATACCAAATTTCGTGATAAAAGTACGTGTTCGAAATCTGCTTTTGCAGAGCTATTACTTCCCAGAATTGGAAATAACGACTTTTCTAACTGTTGAATTTATAGTAGTCAAATATTTGTGCCAAATTTTGTTTATTATTTCCGATACGAATAATGAATCGGCAACATTTTCCATAAAGTTTATCTATGAAAGTGCACGCCCCTGTTTTCCAGTTAAACTGTCTTAGATTCTAGAAGGCCATGGTTGAGATTTGTTATGTTTATGATAATTCACGTTGAGCATACGTTACGTTCTTAAAGGCCGTAGTGCCTCTCACAATATCTTTCCGTGATTGTAATTATTAACATATGCGCATTTTATAACTAATAAATATTCCAATACTTTCCATTGCATAGTTCACTGCAGAAAAACTCGAAATAGCCAACAAATGTTGCTATAGTTTGTTCAAGCTTTGAATATTGATCATTGAGTCACTCTTGTAAAATGCAATGTTGATAGCTAATTAATAATATGCAATATTCAAATCAGTCTTGTGTTGGAAAACTATAATAAATAAATAAACTTTAAAATTGTACAACGCAGTTAAAAAGATTGCTATTCGGTATTGAAAATATGTTAATCCATAATATATTTACAGATTTTTTTTTCACTACTAGCCAAACAACATATCATTTTTGACTTCGTTTTGAGTCGTGAAATTATTTTTCTCTACAGTTTTCTTAGTAACGGTTAATAATGGATTTTTATTGACCTAGGTTAAATATGAAAACTGTCACTTTTCAAAGAAATTCAAACTTCTGAATTTATTGAACTCATTAAATGCAAGGAAAGTATTAATTATGAATTTAAAATTGCACATTTTTTGTCGCTTTTATAATTTTCGGTATAATATTTTAAATATTGATATTAACTGGATTACAGGCTTAACGTGGTAATAAAATTGAACCAATCAGTATCTTGTTGACTGTTGAGATGTTCGCCTCAATATTTAAGATTTTTACTAAGTGGTTTCTTGAACCATGGTTTTATATTTAATTATATTGTCGTTACTGAATTTTAAAATGTAACTATTCATATTTTTTCTTAACAATTGCTTGATAATGGCCAAAATTTTGCTCCGAAACGTCGCTGTTTTAATAAAATTAAACTAAAAATTGGTTCAATTTTTGCAATTTTATTACCACGTTAAGCCTGTAATCCATTTAATATCAATATTTAAAGTATTCTCCAAATATTGTTACATATTGTTACCAAAATGAAATGTCAAATATTAAAAACAAAAGAATTTTATTTCTGTCTACTCAGTTTTTGTAGTATTCATATCAAAATGCTTATTAAAGGTAAAACTTGCATTTCTTAATTAGCAAGCAAGTGGTCGTGCGTTCAAATCTCACTGACTTCTACTTACATAAAAAAAATACGTTAGTGTCTGAGTGGTTCTGATTCCACTATAAGCTGTAGGCCTCCTGTACTGTAATTGAGAGTAAGATCCTGTTGTACAGATATATAAAATTCGTTAAATAGTATTTGAGCTAGTACTGAAACCAAGGTTCTCGAACAAGGGAAGTTTTATTATACTGAATGTACACTGACATGACAGTTGAAATGTACAATAAAACGTCCCGTGAGAAGAAAAGAATATTGTGTTGTTTATAAACATTTATCTTTACGCAGTTCTAAACTATATATTAAGGTTCTTAAACTTGGCTTATAATATAATATTATTTTACGAACTGTTATTTTGAATTTTGTAAATCTGTAGTTTATTAATTACACTTAAATAAGTAAAGAAGTACTAAATTTTATTGACGAAAATATAATTTTTTTAGGAATCAAAATGAAATAATATCTTGTTAGTAAAACATTAATTTCTCTGTAAATATGCCCTATTAAATATTAATAATTACAGCAAAGTTGTTACCCCCAAGTTAGGGAAAGACATAAATATTTATCTCATTTCTTACTTTCTGAACAGACTATAGAAGGCACCGGTTTAAAGTTTCAAATGAAATGCGAAATGCGTTAGAATGTCTTTAAATGATTTCCTACTTCTTCATCCCGTTAACCTCAAGTTCTTTAGTAAGTTCAGGTGTTAAATACACATGTTATTAATAATAAAAACTCCCAGAAGTCAAAAGTGACACCTGCGTCTAGTGAAAGGATTGCCATTTCATAAATCACTGTGTGCAAATCATACCATGTCATGACTGCTACATGCAAATGTTACTTTCTACAAAACATCTGCGCATCAACAACACTGCAAGGGGAGGGGGAATTGTCACACGATGTGACAAAATGCCGCCAAAAAAATATGCTACTTACAATTTACTTAAATGGTTTATAATTGCTTGAATGCGGTAAATCGTAAATAATTAAAAAGAAATTTTTATTGCTTGTTAATTGCTAGTAAATGTCAAAGTAATTACCTTTTACTGCCAAAAATTTAAATATTTGAGGTTTATTAAAAACATTTCTAAATGGTTTACAAAATTTATTTATTTATTTATTCTACTCTGTACAAAACGAACTGAATTCCAGGGTTCGGACTCACCGAGGCGTAGAGTAGTAGTTCATATATTTTAGCTTGAGCGGGATTCGAACTCAGGATCTTCGAATTTGAATGCCGTAATGCTATACACACCACCGTACTGCCGGACAATTGTTTATAACTTTTACAAGAAGCGTATTTGTGTAAAATGATTTGATCCTTAGTTGCAAAAAATCTAAAAAGTGAATCTTCGCTAATGATATTTTACTTTTAGGGCAAGTTTTTCAGTCGCCGGTTTACTATCGGTTAGTGTTAATCATGATTAAATAATAATCGAAACCATAGTTTCAATTATTATTTAATCATGATTAACATTAATCGGTGATTGAAAAATTGGCCGTTAGTTGTTGAGCCTAATTCCGATTTGGAGCCTTTTTGAGATTAAAAATACGATTAAATGGGAAAAAGTAAGTTAAAAAATTAGCAATATATATATATATATAAAAATATATCATCATTCTGCCCATTACTGGGTGTGGCACTCTGCCGAAGCAGATCTCGGTAAGTGATATATTTTTGCGCGTGAAGTGCAGTTACCAGCCGTCAAATCACGGCCCCCGAAGATGTTAGTGGTGAGCTAGCTACCCCATAAAAATTAGCAATAGTGTGTCAATAATTTAATTAATAAATTGTAGTAAATTACATACTAGTTATATTTTCTATAAAAATAAAAAAGAAAATTTTTATATTTTTAGAAGCCCCATTTTGTTCGTAAATCCGGCAGTAATTACGACTATCGAAATATCATCAATACGTATCAAGTAATTTAGTAGTTTATCAGTAAATAGTAATTCTGTGTAATTAAATTGGGATATCGCCAGGATTTGAACCTGGAACCTTATGAATTCCGGTCATATGCTTTAACCAACTAAGCGATTGTCGCCCTGGATTCAAATCTGATTTTATCACAGTTTTTCTCTCTGATTGTTATATGTATCCCAGTTTTTCTCTTTATAATTCAATTTGATTAATTACTAAGTATTAATAAATATAATAAAAAAATAATAAGAAAAATTTTATTGACACAATTGTCTGATTAAAGAGAAGAAATAATTTTGAAAAAGCTATAAGCGTTCTTCAATCAATATTGCACGAAAAGGCATGAGTACTTCGCCGAGTGTTTGTCGCTCAATTTGTTAGAGCAGTCATCTAGTGTATGAAAGGTTCTGGGTTCAAACTCCGACGAGCGCTCATAGCTTTTTCAAAATTATTCATAATAAAATAATATTAAAATTAATCAGTGAATGTAGTAGTCGAAAATAATCCAAAACAGTTAATAAAACAAGATCTCAATGTTCGTTTTTCGTAACTTGCACCCTTGCTTCAGTTCCAACTTTCTCCACTAGAAGCGCTAGTTGAAACTCCTCTATTAACTTTCGTGAGAAAACAGTTGCGTGCGCGATAAGTCTAAACAAAATAATAAAAAACCATGCATTCGAAATACATTGTGTAGGCATTTACTTGCCAGTTAGTGGCAATCATACAATTAGCGTTAGCACAGACGCAAACCACTGCATTGTGCGACCAAGGCCAATGGCAGGTTTCTCAATTACCGACCGGACTTCGTACAATAGGCTGATTCAGTTATAGTCGGTCGCATCGGCTTTAATTGGACCGAAAACTAAGAATGGTGTGAATGTTTTTATTCAAAGAGCTATTACGTTGTTGACTGATTCAACACAAGCATTGGATGATGCTGGTGAGTGAGTTGGCAATTGAGGTTGTCACGTCAGGGTTTCACACCTTAGAAGGACAATTTACTTTTTATAGGCTACACACTTCCTACTAGTTTTTACTACCAATTTCGTGTTATTTTAACGCAAAAAAAACGGAATAAAAATGATATTAGTTCTAATATGCTTTATGAATATGCCTGTTGTAGATAGACAAGTACTTCTACTAAGATCATGCTTTTGTCAACGGCCATGGCCGCACTCGTTGGAACTGATCTAAGCGATAACGCGAGTTAAGTAACAACTAAAATACAGATCAGGGCGTAATAACGGCATATGACCTAAGTAGATGGTCTGCCAAAGAAGCCACAAAAAAAAATTATGCTCTAGGAAAGCTACTAATTCAGGAGAAAAGAAAATGTTGCTTTATTTGAAAAACAGGACAAAACAAATTATGGCTTAGTACATGATAGTTAGAGAGCTAGGGTGCAAAATGATGTCTCATTTATTCCAGTGACAGAAATGGATTTTTTAATAGATGCCATGATAAACTTGAAAAAAAGAAAATTAGATTTGGGAACGGGTGGGTACTATAAATGGCGCCGATGTGAATGCGCAGATTTTAAGGGTAGTTGTTGACATATTTTGTATAGGCTAATTTTCAGTTTAAATTATAGACTTTGGTATAATTAAGTAATAAAAATGGTAGACAGAAGTTTTGGCCGGTGACTTATGCGCGACAAAATCGGTCAAAGTAAGCAATTTTTATGGTGTCGTGTGACATATTACTAGTTGTTCACGACGAAAACATGACAAAAAAATTATTGCTGGTTGCTCATTGATGACAGAAGCTCTGAAAGTGGACTGATGTAGGGATCAACAACCACCCTTAAAATCGGCGCAATTACATCGACGCCATCTATAGTTGCTACCGGTTCCCAAATATAATTTTCTTTTTTTCATGTTTATCATGACATAATCTATTAAAAATCCATTTCTGTCACTGGAATAAAGATTCTGATGCATAAATGATTGGTTATTTATTTATTTTGTTACTCCGCACAACAGGAAGTACATAAATCTCAATTACAGTAGAGGGAGCATACAGCTTATAGTGTAATCCGAACCACTCAGACACAATCGTATTTTTTTGATATAACTAGAAGTCAGTGAGATTTGAACGCATGACTTCTTGCTTGCTAATTAACAAACGCAAGTTTTACCTTGCTTTTACCCACTGGGCTACGATTGCCTGTCGTCTCTTGATATAAAATTTAGTGGAATACAAAATGATAGTATGTAAATGTAAGTTGTACTAAAGATTGTCCTCATTAGAAAAGTGGACTATACGACACTGGCCCCACTTCAGTTGGCCCAATTTTATTTTTTCGTTTGATGTTATATTTTACTGTTTTATTTCTCGTGTAGTATGCAAGATAATGAAATGAAATTTTAATGAGACATATACTAGTATGTTGTTAATACACAGATAAAATTTTTAAGTCAATCGATACATACATCTAGAAATGACAGCCATTGAAAGAGGAAGTAAACATTTCTGTTTTAACTAAAAAAAAATAGTTTTATTAAAAAACTATAATAATAAAGTTTGTTTTAAATAGTAATTAACTTCAATTTGATCCGCCAAACTGCCCACAAGATAATAATCATGATAGTTCATTTGAGTGTTGATTTAGTTTATGTGACGAAAAAAAATTGAGAGTTAAACTGCCATATATTTTGTGTTTAAGGTATGTTTAATGTTAAATTTAGTTAAAAATGTTGAATATTAATTGTAGAATATAGTAAATATAAGTTACCTGGGTTTTTAGTGTTATTTAAATTTTAACGAAAAAATTAGATTCGTTCCAACTGAAGCGGGACTGGACTCGTATGATATGGAAATTAAATTTTTATTTGTTATTCCTTCAGAAATTATTGCCAAATATTCAAAGAGAGTAGAGAATAAAATTGTGCGTCTGGATCAGTAAACATTAAATTTCATTTTTATATAATGCGAATGGGTTGCATGTTTTATATCATCCTGTATTTGGAAATTTATTTGTTAAGAGATGGCGCTGTTCACGATAGGTGAAACTTATGACAAAGGTACACTTTCAATTGGTCTCCACAAGATTACCATTACTGTCACTTATATTTATTTGTTTTTTATTTAATTTTATATTTGCTAATAGTGTTTTTTTGATTCATTTAAATAGAATATACTTCTGAGTTGTCGTTATCTTTTAACTTTAAGGTACAAATTTTAAATATATAGTACATAGCTTTCTCCACCACTAACATCTTTGGGGGCCGTGATTTGACGACTGGTAACTACACTTCACGCGCAAAATATATCACTTACCGAGATCTGCTTCGGCAGAGTGCTACACCCAGTAATGGGTAGAAGGCGTGATGATATATTTATTTATTTTCTTCTATTAGTAGTGTAGGTTTTTCTTTTCGTAAAAATTTGTAATTTTAATATAATATTAGTTAATTACAGATTTATTGCCTACTTTTTTTGTAAGTATTCGTTCTATTATCATCATTCATTTTTATTTATTTTGTAAGTTTCTAGTTATGAAGGTTACTAGCAAATTGTACCTTTGTCGTAGTTCCAATTTTCACCACTATGAGCACATTTGTATGTAAAAATCCCAATATTAATTAGATAGCTCAGAGATTAAGACAATAGTTTGTGATTCTAGAATTCCCGGACTTATAGTATTTCAATTGTTTTATGTGTTATTCTGCATACAAGGAATTTAATCCCAATTACAGTAGTATAGGGAACCTATGTCTTTTAGTGGAATCTAAATCACTCAAACAGGATCGTATTTTTTTATATTACCTGAAGTCAGCAAAATTTGAATGAATTTTGCTTGAGATAGAAATTTTACTTCCGTTTTAACTACTAGATTATGATTGCATTTGAATTGAATTTACATTAAAAATATTCCATCATCTACTGACAACCAGTCACTCAGAAATTGAGTAAAAACTTGCTAATACACTATAATTTTCTCAAGACAAGACATATACTTTTAGAAGGAAAAATACTGTTTAGATCTCTAATTTAATTATTAAAATAGTTAACAACAAAGATAATGTGAAATAATATTAATAATTGTTTTATGATGAGTTAAATAAATTGAATAAAGACTTGTTAATTCACCATAAGTTTGTCAAGACAAGACACATACATTGAGAAGGAAATATACTGTCTAAATATTTAAATTATTTATCAAATAGTAAACAACAAAGATATTGTGAAATAATAATAATTATGGGGTGGCTAGCTCAGTGGTATGAAGTCGGCCTGTGGATCCTGAGAACCCTGGTACCCTAGATTCGATTCCCACAGGCGACAAACAATTTTCATAATTTAAAAAGTTACCCCTGTGGCTCCTCCACCACTAACATCTTTGGGGGCCGTGATTTGACGACTGGTAACCGCACTTTACGCGCAATATATATCACTTACCGAGATCTGCTTCGGCAGAGTGCCACACCCAGTAATGGGTAGAAGGCGTAATAATAATAATAATTGTTGTCTGATGAGTTAAATAAATTGAATAAATACTTGTTAAGTGAACATAATTTATTCAAGAAAAGAGATATTCCTTTAGAAGGAAAAGTTCTGTCTAAATCTCTAAATTAATTATCAAATAGTTACCAACAAAGGTATTGTGAAATAATAGTAATAACTGTAGTATGATGAGTTAAAGTGTAAAGTGAACAAGTTCCAAAACAATTTTACTTTCGTTCGTAGGCATGTCGTCTCCACATGCAACATTCTGTGTCTGTTCCATACGCTATAATCATCGTAAAGAGCATTGTAGTTATATTTAATTATGTTATCTAATGTGCAATCTTGTTATTAGACAAAGCATCTTTGACTAATTTACATTTAATTGCCGTCATTATGATTTATGACACGAAGGGGTTTCGAAATTTTGACAACTTGTGGAATTGTTATCTTTACCATTAAATTAAATTATAATTTACTACTTTTCAAATAAAAATACTAAATTGAATTTTAATACTGATTGTTCCTGTCAACAAAAGCTATAAACAAAAGTACTTAAAGTAAATAAGTATTTTTCAATTTAAGTTTTCACATAAATGTGTGTAATTGAAATAAATCGAATTGACGTTTTAATATTATTTCACCATTTTAATTTTGAAACATTTGAAAATTGTAAATATACGATATTAAAATTACCAAGAACAATTAATACTTTTTCGCTAGAAATAATTTTAAACATTACGTCATTATGGCAAATTGATTAATTTCAAGGTTTGAATACAAAAAAAAATATTCTAGAATAAACCATATAATTGAAGTTGCACAGACGTTACTTAAATTTGAAGTAACATTTAGTTAACAGTTATTTGTTTAACCAGGCAAAAAAGTAGTAGATTTACTGCCGCAGTTAGGGTTTCATGATTTTAGTCAAAGAAATAAATCTGCTTTTTTGTCGTGGTAAACACATAATTTGTTTACCGATTGTTTAAAATTAATGTTAACTTTGTGCAGGCTAATTGTCAGTAATAATATAACAAGAGAGTGAGAATAAATTGAAAATAATTTGACAGATCTTTCGAAGACTTGTTTCCAGGCAATAGTCACGAAAGCCCGTAGGGCTTGAGTGGTTATTGCCAAATGGCAACAAGTTTGAGAAAGATACTGGAGAATTATTTTCTAATTTATCCAACTCTCGAGTTATATTTAATTAGATTATTTTTTGACTTAGCTGTTGAGGCCGGTTCATCCAGCTTAAAAGATTTTGAACTGGGTCCATATCGATTGATTACTTATTAATGTATACTTGCATGTTGTTTCCAAAATTTGTTGGTGTATTTCTGTATCTAAAATACAACTAAATCGATTTTTTCACACATTTTACTTGACGCGTTGACAGTTTTAAATAATTATTTGACAACTACCCATCATTTATCACAAACAAAAAAGTATCTATAAAGATAATTCCTGGGAATAATCACAAGAGCTTTATTCTTAGTATAATAATGACAGGATTGGTTAAAACGCAGAAACGTGACATATAATGAAGCATTTCATTGGTTTTGAGAAACGTAAAAAAATAATCAAAATAATTTAAGCTAATTCTACAATTTGGATTAGACGAATATAGCTAAATCATACTTTCCAAAAAGTTGAAATAATCTGTAATAGAATCTTGTTATCATTTAGTTTTCGGAAAGTGATTTAGATTAACTTTTTAAAATCGAACTACAATAACATAAGCTAATCCAAAATTCAGGGTTAGCTAAAACTTTTTTGAGAATCGGGCTGATAATGTTTAATGTATCATCGTAGTAATCAGGTTGTTAACGTATAAACAGTGGCTATGTAAAAACAAATTTGACGTTTATAATTTCATAAATTAAATTTATAATATATAACGGAAAGTGACAAATGAATGGTATTCTCATCTAAAATTAAAGAAAAGCATTGCGTTTGTAATTATTTTTCTTAAATTTAATCATAAATGTCAAATTTGTTGTTTTTCCATGACAACACTTTTTTCTAGCTTAGGTTGTACAAGTGGCATGTCACAACCTATCAATTGTCAACAAAAGTCCACTTTTAATATCAATCGGTAAAAAAAGAGTTGATTAAATTTTTGACAACAATATAGCAAAAGATCTTGTACTCAAATCTCGCTCACTACGATTTGTATCCAGTAGAAATATGATCGTATATGACTGGTTCCGATTCAACTATAAGTTATTCCCTTGTACTGTAATCGGGATTAAATTCCTGTTTTGCAGAGTAACAAATAAAGTAACACATTTGGCAAGCAGTTTATTAAGTTCATGTTTGAAAAATTAAAGTTTTGTCTGATTGTTAATTGTTCTATTTACGTGAGATGATCTGACTGAATGATTCGTTAAATAGGCGTTCGCTGAAATTCATTTATAACCAAAAATAAAAATATAATTGGTTGTCTGCAAGTACTCGAATAGACAGGTTATTTCGATTCGATGTTGTTCATTTATTTATTTGTTACTCTGCACAACAGGAACTTAATCCCAATTACAGTACAGGGGACCTACAGGTGATAGTAGAATCCGAACCACTCAGACCCAATCGTAATATTTGGATATAAGTAGAAGTCAGTGAGATTTGAACGCACGACCTCTTGCTTGCTAATTAAGAAACGCAAGTTTTACCTCGCTTTTATCCACTGAACTACAATTTATGAAATTTATAACAAAATTAAACAGATTTGACTCAAGGGAAATATATTATTCTATAAAATTTGAGTAAGTAAAGAATGTAAAAATAAATAAATATAAATATATCATCACGCCTTTTACCCATTTCTGGATGTGGCACTCTGCCGAAGCAGATCTCGGAGGGTGATATATTTATAAGCGTGAAGTACGGTCAAATCACGGCCTTCGAAGATGTTAGTGATGGAGGAGCCACAGGGATAGTTTTTTAAAATGGTGAAAATTGTTTGTCGCTTGTGGGAATCGAACCAGGGTTCTCAGGATCCATAGGCCGATTTGATACCATTGAGCTAGCTACCCCAAAAAATAAATAAATATAAATATATCATCACGCCTTTTACCCATTACTAGATATGGCACTCTGCCTAAGTGATATTTATACGCGTGATGTACGGTTACCAGTCGTCAAATCACGGCCTTCAAAAATATTAGTGGGGTGGGAGCCACAGGGGTAATTTTTAATTTAATAAAAATGTTTGATGGAACCAGGGTTCTTAGGATCCACTGGCCGACTCGATACCACTGAGTCATTACCAGTAAAGAATGTAATACAATAAATTTATGAAAAAAAGTAATGGCAGTAACTGAAAGTCGATGCAGAAAATGTAGTTCAGTGATGCATAACATTGGCTGCACCTGCATTAAACCTAAGCTTTGTACGTCCTTGAACCTTAGTATCTACAAGAACCCGCTGCAATCTCTGCAAGAAGTAAAAAAATCTCCTTCGCAAGACGCTCATCTTCTATGAATTATTAAACGAGTCTGCATAAAAACCAAACCTTCGCTTCTGCTTCACAAAACAAGTAAAAAGCGAAAACACGGCGATAGAAACTAAAAAATAAATAAACAAGACAAACTCGTTTCTATGGGAACGCACTTGCTGTGATTTTTGCACGGACGCTTCGAGAGTCTTTGAGAATCATTTAAGCGCTTGAGGAGTTGTGGAGCTACGTGCATAGAGTGTAGACGGTCTCACTTCCTCCCGCGATGGGTACGTGTGTCTCAATGCACGGATGTTGCAACTAACAACCGAGAATCTTAATTTTTAGATACTTGAAACCGTAGACAATATTTACAGGGATGTCACGAATTGAAAATCATGTATTTATAGAATACAATCCGGACTAAAAATAGAGCCAACATTTCCGTTTATAGAAATTATATCTGATTAGTATTTTATGTAAGTACTTAACAATTGATGAAATAAAATCGAATTGTAAATAAATAAATAAATATATCATCACGCCTTCTACCCATTACTGTGCGTGGCACTCTGCCGAAGCAGATCTCGGTAAGTGATATATTTTTGCGCGTGAAGTACGGTTACCAGTCGTCAAATCACGGCTTCCAAAGATGTTAGTGGTGGAGAAGCCACAGGGGTAGCTTTTGAAATTATGAAAATTGTTTGTCGTCTGTGGGAAACGAACCAGGGTTTTTAGGATCTACAGGCCGACTCAGATACCACTGAGCCATTACCCCATATTAATAGAATTATAAATAAAAAATAAATAAATATATCATCACGCCTTTTACCCATTACTGGGTGTGGCACTCTGCTGAAGCAGATCTTGGTAAGTGATATATTCAAAACTACTGTATCGAGATGTATTACGGCTGGGTGCTACACGCTACACCCAATAATAGGTAGAAGGCTTGATGATATATTTATTTATAATTCGATTAGTTATAATATTATTACAACATATATTTTGCCCATTTCTGGGCGTGACAGTTCTACTGATATTATTCAAATAGAAAGCGAGAGCGAATACATATTTCCAATATATGTGCGCGAATACTTCAGTACCTAGATTCTATTCATTCTCGCTTTCTAGATAAAAAATAGAAGTACTGTTCTTGAAAATTGATGTACAGGGTGGTTTACAACTTATAACACGAATAACAAATTTTTTTTTCAAAATTTGCACATATAAGTTCATTTTTGAATTTCGAGTGAAATTATTTTTTTATGGTACTTGTACATCCAATTATGTTACCCGTTAACGTTTGATGCATAAATTATAAAACACCCTGTAGCATTACGCGTTAAGTATGGCATAAACGTTAGATAAGGGTAAACCACGAGAACAATATAGATTATTAGGGATTGAATCTTGAATTTTAAGAACCTTCAGCCGTCTCCTTTACGAGCTTTATTATATTTATTACATTATACAAATTTATAATAGTTATCTATTGAAAATTAAATAATGCTGGCTGTTAGTTTGAACATTAATTAAGGGTGCTAATTAACTTTAGTTAACGCTATCGACATTCTTATTTTAAGTCAGAGAAAAACTGAAATATATATAATATGGAGTAGCTAGCTCAGTGGTATGAAGTCAGTCTGTGGATCCTGAGAACCCAGGTTCGATTCCCACAGATGACAAACAATTTTCATAATTTCAAAAACTACCCCTGTGGCTCCTCCACCACTAACATCTTTGGGGGCCGTAATTTGACTACTAGTAACCGCACTTCACGCGCAAAATATATCACTTACTGAGATCTGCTTCGGCAGAGTGCCACACCCAGTAATGGGTAGAAGGCGTGATGATATATTATATTTATTTATATTTAAAAACTGAAATAAGTACATATAACATCACGCCTTTTACCCATTACTGGGTTTGGTATTCTGCCGTAGCAGATCTTGGTAAATGATATATTCATGTGCGTGAAATGCGGATACTAACCGTCATATTACGGCCCCCAAAGATAGTGGAGGAGCAGCCACAGGGATAATTTTAATGTGGTGAAAATAAATGAATATTTTTTGTTGAACAATAATTATTAGGTTTCCATATTTTATTTATTGCTAATAATAAGTAAATGAATTGTGTAGCAATTTTGAGGATGAGATTCAAGAAATTTTGATTATAAAATATTAATTTTAAAGTTTGGTAATTTATGGAGTTCTTGCTTGCAGCATAAAAACATTTCTAATCTATAAATTTATTACTTTTTACTGTCTCTATTTTTTGTTTAGAATGTGACTCATAAATAAACATTCATTCAACGACCTTAAATAATATTTAAGCAATTTAACCGCAGCAAAAAAAAAAAAAACAAGATTCCGAAATATGCTAATTTTTAGATTTATTATGAATGATAAAATAAATTATATACTATAAACATTTTCCGCAATTTTTATGCACCATTCATAACAAAAAACGTAATCAAAATAACGGTAACTTTTACAGGAAACTATTATTATAGTAAACATTTTGCTAAATAAGTTACTATTACTTTGTAGTAAAAAGAATATGTACTTTGGAATTTATCATTAATAATTATTACGCAGTAACAATAAAATGATCAAGTTACCTTTAGAAACAAATGCAAATCATTTCACAATTGTAAATTCCTGCTATAATTATTTACTGTTAGTAGGCGAGTAAGTAAAATATTTCCTTCAAGGTTCAATAGTTGCATTTTAATACCGCAGTAAGCTATGAAAACTTTTACTGGAAGATTATTCAAATGTATAATGTAAAGACAGTCCTTTGTTTATAAAATATTCTAGCATTAAAGTACGCTATGGAAATTGTTCTTTCAGTGATTGTCTTTTGTTATCTATAAAACATTAATGTCAAACTTTTACTAAAGATTCAGTTGTTTTTGTTGTACATTGCAATATCGAAGAGAGCTTGTCGCAAAAACAATTACTTTTACATGGGTGTAATTAAGTATTATTAATTTGATATTGTCGTTGCATCATATTGTTGTTGTAAAGGTTGTTATTTACATGAAGAAACTACTTTTGTAGCTGCTGGTACTCATTTTTATGGCCTTTCAGGAATGGTATTTTTGAATTTTGAAATTCCCTGATCTTAGCTGATAGGTAATGGTAATTAGATATTGCGATGCAGTTTTTGATAAAAGTGTGGTTACTTTTTGCCTGAAGCTATTGGTATTTACAAAATATATTGACAGCTAATTTGAACAACGATTAAGAAAATCTACTAGCAAACTTTTATAAATTACTTTACAAAAAAATTCTTTAAATATAAACTGACAAAAATGACTTTTATTTGAAGTATTTAGTAGATACCAAAACTGGGCAGTAGCTAGCTACTTTTGTAGCTTAGCTACTAGCTTAGCTACATTTACCTTAGCTGTGGCTGTAGCTTCGCTAACTGTGAAAAAATATAGCTGTAGCTTGTAGCTAGCTACTTTTTTTTCTATTAGCTTAAAAATAACAATTGAAGCTACTTTTAAAGCTACTTTTTGTGGCTTAAAGCTACTTTATATAGCTTAAAGCTACTTTTTAAGCAGAAGGTCAACAAAGTACGCATGCGTACAAGCTAAACCCACACAAATAATTATTTGTTGCCGGTTCTAACTGGCTCTAATATGCAAAAATACACAGTAGGTGCCAGATGGCATTTGCTATTTTTGATATTTATGTACGTAATAGTAAATTAACAGTCATTATAACCAAAGACTGATCATATGACAATGGCAAATTTAATTATTTCACAATAATTTAAAAAAGTAGCTTTAAAATTTAACAGCTACTTTAACGAAAGCTATTAGCTGTAGCTTAGCTATATTTTACAAAATATAGCTTATAGCTGTAGCTTAGCTACTTTTTTAAAGAATAGCTGTAGCTTGGCTACTTTTTTTAAGTAGCTTGCCTAGCTCTGGTAGATATAAAGGTAATTGAAGAATGTTGAATATTAGAATAGTTATATTAGACCCCTTGAAACGGTTTAATTGGATTTTTAAACAATTTTGAGACGGCATTTCCTGGCAAAATATTTAGAAATACTAAAAATAATTTCATGATCATACACACAGTCGTACCTAACTTAAAAATAGATCCATGTGACAGCATTTCTATTAGTATTTTCTAAAATACTGTTGCAGTCAAAATAAACATTGCTCAATTCAAATTCTCAAAAGGTTTTGTAATATTTGATTCTACCTATAACTCTTTTTAATTTATAGGGATCTGAAAACTGACTAGATGAAATACACAGTCAAATTGTGAAAATGTGCAGAATTATAAACTGCTCATTAATGTGCAAAAGTGAAAATTGTTAATATTAAAAATAATAAATAATTACAGATAATTTGTGAATTCTTTTAAACTTAGTTTAAATTAACAAAAGCAAATCAAAATAACATGCTAGATGGAATAATTGATATTGCTGTTAAACATTCAATATGCTTTTATTTATTTAAACTAAGATTAAAATTGAAGCTTTGTTGGTGCAACTGACCATTAAACATTTTCAAATATGTTATCAATAATTTTTTGGAATCATTTGATTATTTATTATAAAGCAGTTTTAAATAGAGAAAGTTTATTAAAGGGTTTTATCGTGATGGCGCAAAATTTAAAACAAATGAAGACGATAATTTCAGAATATAAATTATTTTTGAAGTCGATTTTTAATATTAATAAAAGTAATAAATACTATTTATCTGTCTGTGACACATAACTAAAATCGAGAGAAAAATTGAAATATACTCAGATTTGAATCCTGTGCAACTGTGCTTTGGTTGAATAGAGCATATGAACGGAGTTCATAAGGTCCTAGGTTCAAATCCTGGCAGCATCCCAATTTTTCTGTTTATAATTTAACTATCTATATATATTATTCAAAATTGTAATAATAGATTATTTATTTAATCAGCAAATTCAATATTACTTATTTAAAAATTTACAATTTTTAAGTGCTGTTTAAAGACAAACTATATTTATTTATTTATAGGCAGATTCATAAAACGGATTAGCGCTAACACCATTTTTAATATTATCTATAACTCTGTTTCAAATTAAGACAGATTCAAGAAATGAATTAAATTTGATGCTAAATAACTCTCTTTTTAACTCAACTTAAAATAAACTTGTTTCGTACATTGGAAGGAGAGTTAAAAACGAAATAAAAAATGGTGTTAGCGCTAATCCGCTTTGTGAATCTGCCTGTTAGTAGTTATATATATATATATATATATATATATATATATATATATATATATATATATATATATATATATATATATATATATATATATAAACCAAGATTATTAACATTAAATTTTGAAAAAATCTGCTGGTTCCGAATAACTCAAATACAAAACAAAGTTATTTTGAGTCAGAAGTATACAACATTAATTTAAAAAGTCTAGTTTATAGTTAGTTTAAAATTGAACAAAATCATTTGAATATTTATAAAATTTCCAAAGTTTTCTAGTAAAAGCATTATAGCTCAACCCTGTATAATGCGTCTAAGTCAAAAAATATCTAGCCACCCTAATAAACAAATGCTAAACATACCTGGAAATAATAACACTTGACGTCTAGTAGTCTTGAAGCGCGTAACACAACTGATCACTGGTCACTGGCTTGGTGGCGGTGGGATTGACTGTGTCCGGCCTCGGTGCCGGCTTTATACCCCGGCCACGGCATCCGAACCAGCGCTGCCCCCCTCCACACTGCAGATTCCTGCCCAGATGAAGAAGACCTGTTGACTTGAGATGCTCTGCAGAAGCCGATAGTGTCAAGTTATTCAATGTTTAGCTTAGGTACAGGTGAATTAGAAGCTCGCTTAGTGAACACCAATGCTAACGAATTTCAGTCGAATAACAGTACTTACTTGTTGTGGAATTTTATGTACGAGCATGCAGTCGAATTTTTGGATTTCAGTTGAAATTTGTAAGGTATGAACTTGCAAACTATCGCGTGTGAGACGAACCGCGACTGCTAATACATTAATATAACTTTTTGCCCACTATTGTAGTGAATCTACGCTTGAACTCAACGGCCCAATTCTTAAAAGAGTTTTAACCAAAGTCCAGATATTTTGGTTTAATTAAATTAAGTTAAACTATATTCTCAAAGAAATGTAAATATATTCTAACATAATCTTGTTACCGTTTGGTTTTCGGAAAGTGATTTGAATTAAGTTTTTTAAATCGGAGTAAAATAAGATTAGCTACTCGTAATACAAAATTCAGGATTTGAGAATTGAACTATAAATTTAAAATCATTTTGTATAATTGAATTTTTGTATAACTACTATCAACCCTATTTACTAAAAAGATTTAGGAATTTGTTTATTGACAAATTGTCTGTTGGTAATTATTAGAAATAATTTTTGAAAAAGCAATCAACTAAATATTGCACGAAAAAGCATGAGTATTCGCCGAATGTTTGTAGCTCAATTGGTTAGAGCGGTCATCATGCGAATGAAAGGTTCTGGGTTCAAATCCTGGCGAACGCTCATTGCTTTTACAAAAATTATTTCTAAAAAGTTTTAGCTAAACCTAAATTTTGGATTAGTTAATATTATTTTAGTCAGATTTAAAAAAATAAGTCCAAATCATTTGCCGAAAACCAAGTGGTAACAAGATCATATTAGAATTTATTTAATTTTTTTTTATAGAATATAATTTAGTTTATTTTGACTAATCCAAAATTATGTATTATTTAAAACTCTTTTTTGAGAATTGGGTTGTACAATTTTGCACCACAAAAGGTAAATTTGGTTAAAACTTGGTTTAAATTAATAAAAACAAATCGATGTTATGGAATAATTGATATTGCTTGTATTTATTTAGACTAATTTTAAAATTTAAGTTTTGTTAATGCAAATTAGTAGTTCTGACTTAAATATTGAATAAAATATTTGACAGCAAAGTTGAAAATGTGTCGCTGTCAAAAGTAAATAAATTATATTTGGAGTAAAAGTTCTACCAATAAATATTACTATTAATAAAATAAGGCTTCAGAGATCAATATAAATTATTTATATATTTTAAAATTGGGACGTTTCTAGTTTAAACAAAACTCATCATCAGCATTAACAATACAAAATGACAGAAATTAAAATATAAAATGTTGTAATATGTCAAAATAATAAATTTATTATTCTATTTATTATTTTGATATATTTCAACATTTTATATTTTAATTTCTGTTATTTTGTATTGTTAATGCTGATGATGAGTTTTGTTTAAACTCGAAACGTCCCAATTTAAAAATATATAAATAATTTATATTGCTGAAGCCTTATTTTATTAATAATAATATTTTTGGATCCTAAATATTTTTATTACAATAAATATTACAGAAAATTAAATTTAGAAGAATTTTTGTCTAAGATAATAGCAAAGTGTTTTATTAATTTTTTTAAATCGGAGTAAAATAAGATTAGCTAATCCAAAATTCAGGTTTAGCTAAAACATTTTTAAAAATTTGACTGTAAATTAACAATCATTTTGTGCATATTTCTATAGCAACAAGTGTAGCATAATTACTATAATTTTGCACCAACAAAACATGGTTTAAATTAATAAAGTAATAAAGTAAATCGAAATAATGGAATTATTGATATTTCTGTTATTTATTATTTAAACTAAGTTTAAAATTTGGATGATGGAAATGTACATTATTAGATCTGCCATAAATAAACAATATCGAATAAAATATTTGACAGCAAAGTCGAACATTTGTCGCTGTCAAAAGAATCTAAATTACTTTTGGAAAAAAGTTCTACAAATAAATATTAAAGAGAATTAAAAATAAAAATAAATTAATATATCATCACGCCTTCTAGCCATTACTGGGTGTAGCACTCTGCTGAAGCAGATCTCGGTAAGTGATATATTTTGCGCGTGAAGTGCGATTACCAGTCGTCAAATCACGGCCCCCAAACATGTTAGTGGTGGAGGAGCCACAGGGATAGCTTTTTCAAATTATGAAAATTTGTCGCCTGTGGGAATCGAACCAGGGACCTCAGGATCCACAGGCCGACTTCATACCACTGTGCTAGCCATCCCAAAAGAGAATTGAATTTAATAAATATAATAATAGCAAAGTGTTTTATTAATTTTCTTAAATCGGTGTAAAATAACATTAGCTTATCCAAAATTCACGATTTAGGGCCAGTGATTCAATCACCGGTTTACTCTCGATTAATGTTAATCAAGATTAAATAAAAATGGTAACCATAGTTTCCATTATTATTTAATCATGATTAACATTAATTGGTGATTAAAAACTGGCCCTAGAACTTACAATATCGAATAAAATATTTGATAGCAAAGTTGAAGATTTGTCGCTGTAAAAAATATTTAAATTACGTTTGGAAAAAAGTTCTACCAATAAATAGAAAAGTAAATTTGGAAGAATTTTCCTCTGAAATAATAGAAAAGTATTTAATGGCAAAAAATATGTGATGTCAAATGTTCGAAAATAATCGAAGATACTAACTGTATTCCATTTGCCATTTGGTTCACTTAAATCAGTTCAGATAAACTCGACACATGACTAAATAAACTGAATTAAGCAAAATGATGTACTTAGTGAGGTGATTAACTTCAAAATAAATTAGAATCAATCATTCTAGTACTGGAAATAAAGTTAGAGAAGTAATCCAGCGAAATAAATAAGTGTTTTGGTTCTGTAAGTGTAAGTTAGATCAGATCAAAATGACAAATGGAATAAGCCAACTATAATGTAGGTAATTTATTTAGAAATTTAAATTCTGCAACTGGTTGTTATTTTTCATGCTGTATAACAGAGAATTAATTCAAATTAATGTTCAGGGAATCTACAGTTGGTAATAAAATCCGAACCACTCACATGCAGTATTATTTTTGGATATAATTTAAACAAACTTTTTGTTTATTTTTAGAAAACAGGAACAGAATTAAACAGTGATAACTTATAACTGTGCTTTCAACATAAAAATAAATTCAACGAACTGTAAATTTGAATACGAAATTGAGGTTTAATTTTTAATTTAATCCTGTTTATGAATTTGCCAATACTATTAAACAAGTATATATATATATATATATATATATAAAAATAAATAAAATAAATATATCATCACGCCTTCTACCCATTACTGGGTGTGGCACTCTGCTAAAGCAGATCTCGGTAAGTGATATATTTTGCGCTTGAAGTGCGGTTACCAGTCATCAAATCACGGCCCCCAAACATGTTAGTGGTGGAGGAGCCACAAATTATGAAAATTTGTCGCCTGTGGGATTCGAACCAGGGACCTCAGGATATATATATTTTCTTGGTGTAAAATTTACTAATTGTGAACGAAATATTATAATCTAAATTTTAATATTAAATTTGAAGGGAGTTGAATTTAAGACGGGAACTTATATAAAACAAATGATTAAATTTTCAACATTTCGGCTATGTTATAGCCATCATCAAGAGCTACAAACAAAAAGAAATCGTAACAATACTTCATCATTAATATTACATATTAATATAAATCATAATGAAGTGTTGAACAGTACAATTTTGAAAGAATTTATGTACAATTACAAAAATATAAAAATAAAAACAATGTAATATCTAACGAAATTGTTTAAGTGGACGCAATTCAACCTAAAATCAATTTAGTAATTAAACGTTACAGAAAAATGGATGACTCAGTTAATATTTAATGGTAGTTAAAAGTCCCAGGCGGTGAAAACCAACCAACTCTCATTTTAGTTTTTTTTTAATTTATTTTTATAGGGTCAGTGGTATCTAGTCGGATTGTGGATTTAATAACCCAGGTTCGATTCCCACAGCCGACATACAATTTTCACCACATTAAATTTACCCCTATGGCTCACCCTCTGCTATCATTTTTGGGGAACATTATTTGACGGCTGATAACCGGACTTCACGCGCATAATTATATCACTTACCGAGGTCTGCTACGGCAGAATACCACACCTACTAATGGATAAAAGGCGTAAAAATATATTTATTCATTTTTATTTTATTTTATATAGATAGTTGGCTCAGTGGTATCGAGTCGGACGGTGGATTTGAGAACCCGGGTTCGATTCCCACATTCGACAAACAATTTTCATCACATTAAAACTACTCCTGTGGCTTCTCCTCCACTAATATCTTTGGGGGGCCGTAATTTGACGGCTTTTACCACTTCACGAGATCATTTACGGCAGAGTGCCACACCCAGTAAAGAGTAGAAGGCGTGATGATATATTTGTTTATTTATTTTTTATAACAGTAGATTTTTTTATAAATGTCGAAAATTTATATCGTTATTCTTGCAAAAAAAAATTCTTGTTGTGATTTATGGGATGGCTAGCACAGTGGTATGAAGTCGGCCTGTGGATCCTGAGGTCCCTGGTTCGATTCCCACAGGCGACAAATTTTCATAATTTGAAAAAGCTATCCCTGTGGCTCCTCCACCACTAACATGTTTGCGGGCCGTGATTTGACGACTGGTAACCGCACTTCACGCGCAAAATATATCACTTACCGAGATCTGCTTTAGCAGAGTGCCACACCCAGTAATGGGTAGAAGGCGTGATGATATATTTATTTATTTATTTATTCTTGCAAAAGTTTATGGTGTGGTATTTTAGTGCATTACACATTGCACGGGTAATTTAGGTATGTATAATACATAAAATGATCAACAAACTATTCCATAGGATTGTGAAATATGTATGATTCTTATGATACGTATAACTATGTTTCAATGAATTTGTGAAATAGCAGCATAAAATTTAACAAAAAATAGAAACAAATAAATAAATTGCGAAGCGTTGGTAATTATACAGAAACCTTGAATATTATTTCATCTAAAAATATGCAGTGGTGTAATTTTAATTAACCTAACATGATATTTTTGCCATTTAAATATATAAATTCTAAACAAAATCAAATTATGATAATTACGACAACGTAAATAATTATAAAAGTTTATAATTTTTAAACAATTGGCTTCTAATTTTATTTTTATAATATTTGAAGTTAGAATTGACAGATTGATTGGACTCTTATACCGGTGACAAATATACAGTCTAAACTCAGAGTCCACATTTGACTGCGAAAAATAAAAACGCAGCTATTTTCAGCAGTCAGACTGCAAGCAAGAGGTCATGGGTTCAAATCTCATTGACTTCTACTTATATACAAAACTACGATTGGGATGGCTAGCACAGTGGTATGAAGTCGGCCTGTGGATCCTGAGGTCCCTGGTTCGATTCCCACAGGCGACAAATTTTCATAATTTGAAAAAAGCTATCCCTGTGGCTCCTTCACCACTAACATGTTTGGGGGCCGTGATTTGACGACTGGTAACCGCACTTCACGCGCAAAATATATCACTTACCGAGATCTGCTTTAGCAGAGTGCCACACCCAGCAATGGGTAGAAGGCGTGATGATATATTTATTTTATTTTTTATTTTATACGATTGTGTCAGAGTGTCCTGTAATTGGGATTAAGTTCCTGTTGTGCAGAGTACAAATAAATCAATTTTCTCCATATTTATAAAGGAAACATTAAAATATTTTACCAGCTTGAAACTATAAAAAAGAGAATATTTTTGAATACTGGTTCTATTTAAAAAATTACAAGTTTATATCATTCATTGAAGATATTTAGGTAAGACGCTGGTTAGATGTCAATAATGTTTTGTGTGAAACTTTTTTCCGATATTCAACTATTTACAAATTAATTGATGGGGTAGCTGGCTCAGTGGTATCAAGTCGGCCTATGGAAGAACCCTGGTTTGATCCCCACAGCCGAGAAACAATTTGACAAATTTAAAATTACCCCTGTGTCTTTCCCACCACTAACATCTTTGGGGGGGACGTGATTTGACGGCTGGTAACTGTACATCACGCGCATAAATATATCTTTTACCGAGATCTGCTTCGGCAGAGTGCCACACCCAATAATGGGTAAAAGGCGTGATGATATATTTATATTTTATTTTACAAATTAATTGAGATGAAGTAATGGCTCAGTGGTATCAAGTCGACCTGTGGATCCTAAGAACTCTGGTTCGATCCCCACAGCCGACAAACATTTTCACCAATTTAAAATTACCCCTGTGGCTTCCCCACCACTAACATCTTTGGGGGGCCGTGATTTGACTGCTGATAACCGCACTTCAAGCGCATAAATATATCTCTTACCGAGATTTGCTTCGGTCACACCCAATAATGGGTAAAAGGCGTGATGATATATTTATATTTTTACAAATTAATTGAGAATGTAAAAAAAATCCTAAATAAGTTTTTTGCCATTATCTAGTGACCTATGGGCAAAAAGACCTGTTTAACCGAATTCTTATCTTTTTTCGTTTAGAAGTTAGCAATGCGATCTCTGTATATTAATAAAATTTCAAACTCGATGACTACCAGTTCAATATGTTACACAGATTATAAAATGAATCCTTTATTGTTTTTTGTTAGTCTTCCTTTTCCTGAAAGTAATTAGATATATTTATAGTAGGAAACAAGAAACGAATTTGAAAAATCTTCCATGATTTGAATAGAATAGTTGCTTAGGAGTCTGTACTTAATAATAAGGAACTGAAAGACATAAGCATTATATTTCTACAAGTAATTTATGTTTATTATTTTCATCTCTTTCTCTTAACACCAGAGCGATCGTGAGTTCAAACCTCGCTGACTTCGATTTGTAACTAAAAATACAAATGTGTCCAAGCTTTAGATTACAGGATTCCACTGTAGGTACCCTGTTCTGTAAATATAATTAATTCTCTGTTATGCAGTGCTGTTAGTCATGTCATTTTTGTTCATCTTTAAGGCCCGGTTACATAAAACGATATTAACTATACAGGGTGTTCAATTTAGTTGTGTCACCATCGCTAACTCGATAACTATAAGAGCTACAAGGTTGGTTCAATTAGCAAAGAAATGCCATTTTGTTAGTCTATTACAAAACTATTAACAATTTTTTTTTTAACCAGTGGTTCTAAAAATACGGAGTCCAACTTTCTTATTTTAAATGAGAACCTATTTTTTTTATTTACTTCTTCGATTCAGTATTTCTTTCTGAATTCAACTATAAAGTTCAGTACCCTCACATTACACAATTTTTGATAAAAATTTATATTACTTTAATTAAAATAACATATGAATCGGCGTGCTATGCCAGCAGCAAATGACTAATAAAATTTATTGATTTATTTTTTCACAGAATAATTGTATTGTTGTATAATAATGCATTTGTTCATTTGTTTAATATGCATTTTTGTCAGTGGGGTAGGTAGCTCAGTGGTATCGAGTCGGCCTGTGGATTCTGAGAACCCTGGTTCGATTCCCACAGCCAACAAACATTTTCACCACATTAAAATTGCCCCTGCGGTTCCCCTACCACTAACATCTTTGGGGACCGTGATTTGATGGCTGGTAACCGCATTTCACGTGCATAAATATATCACTTACCGATATCTGCTTTGGGATAGTGCCACACCTAATAATGGGTAAAGGGCGTGATGATATATTCATTTTTATTTGTTTTTGTCAAAATTTTTGTGATGTGAGGGTACCAAAATTTATAGTTGTTGAATTCGGAAGAAAATACGGAATTGAACAAGCAAATAAAAAATTAGGTTCCCATTTAAAATAAGAAAGTTGCACACCGTATTTTGAGAACCACTGGTCGAAAAAAAATTGTTAATAATTTTGTAATAGACTTATAAAATGGTATTTCTTTGCTAATTTAACCAACCTTGTAGCTCTCATAGTTCTCGAGATAGCAATAGGATGCGGGCACTCACGTGACACTGTGACGTTTTTGTGACGTAAAAACAGCTGTATGGACAAAGATCACTGCGCCACCTACAAAATGAACTATTTTTTTGTGGCGAGATTTGAAAAGAACCGTTCTTTTCGAACCTCGTCACAAAAAAATAGTTCATTTTGTAGGTGGCGCAGTGATCTTTGCCCGTACAGCTGTTTTTACGTCACAAAAACGTCACAGTGTCACGTGAGTGCCCGCATCTTATGGTGGCACAACTAAATTTAAGTTAACGATGACTAAAATAGCTGTCACATTATACATATTTTCAGATTTTTATGTTATAATTGATTAATATCAGCATTAAAGTAATTATTGTTAGTTAAATAACAATGTAATTAATTTATATTCGTTGTTAGATTTGTTGTTAGAAGAGTGAGCGTGAGTAATTTGAGATGTTATGAGCATATGCAACGTACGTCGAAGAAAGATTAATGAAGAGATTGGATGCATGTGATTGAAAGTTTGTATAATTCCGAGTGTGATGAGTAAATGAGCAAATATGAATGGAAGTATAAATGTGATGAATACACACTATTTTTTCAATAATTATTCAGAAAAGCTTGGATAAAAGAGTTTTTGACAGTCTTTTTGTTTTCAAATTCACTTGAAAACGTTCACATGCTTCATGTATCTATGGATACTGTAATTTACTCGATCAGAAAATCTCACTTTCCGCACTTGTGCGGAAGGTAGTACTTTCTGCACGATTAGGCAGCATATATGTACCTTGCATACATGAAATAAATACCGAAAAACCTATTTTGTTTCATGGCACAGACAAAATATATACAGACGTCTAATGAAATGTATTCAAATGGCAGCATTTTCATCAACGAAATTTGCAGTTCAGGACGTGTCTGTATTGCAGCACGAATATCAATTTAGTTCTGTTAGAAAACAAGCATAAATATTATAAATAAGAAAAAATAGGAAACAATTTTCCATCACTTGTCTCGTAATTCCACAGAGGTTTTACAGCACGTTTGCATCAACTTCTCTAAGTCGGTATCATAATCCACTATTTCCTAGTTGATCTAGTTGGATAAATGATCGCACCATACTGATGAGTCCGGAAGGACGAAACGCGTCTATGGTTAAAGCTGAACTGACCAGCCGTTTGTTGATGACCTGAGAAGTTGATTTAAGGGTAAAACTTGTATTACTTAATTAGCAAGCAAGAGGTCGTGCGTTAAAATCTCACTGAGTTCTACTTATATAAAAAAAAATGATGTATCTGAGTGGTTCAGATTCCACTATAAGCTGGAGTCCCCTCTTTAATGTAATTGGGATTAAGTTCCTGTTGTGCAGAGTAACAAATATATAAATAAAATAAATAAATATAAAATTTGTTAAATAGGATTTGAGCTAGTAATGAAACCAAGGTTCTTGAACAAGGGAAGTTTTAATAAATAAGAAAAATAGGAAAAAAATTTCCATCACTTATCTCATAATTCCACAGAGGTTTTACAGCACGTTTGCATCAACTTCTCAGGTCATCAACAAACGGCTGGTCAGTTCAGCTTTAACCATAGACGCGTTTCGTCCTTCCGGACCCATCAGTATGGTGCGATCATTTATCCAACTAGATCAACTAGGAAATAGTGGATTATGATACCGACTTAGAGAAGTTGATGCAAACGTGCTGTAAAACCTCTGTGGAATTACGAGACAAGTGATGGAAAATTGTTTCCTATTTTTTCTTATTTATTAAGACTCAATTCCACATCGCAATAGACATTTTGTCTTTTGTTTTATTTAAATATTATATGTGCAGCCATCTCTTCGTATATCATATGTGGCGTTTTAGGATGAGAATATTTGACGAGGACTGATTATTTGATGTAATTGATGAGTGAATGTTTTATGAACGATTCTAGGGTTCGTGCTACTTCACTTGATGGGATCTAGCGTGCTGTTATGTATGTAATTTGCTATTCAATATTGTCTAGTATTCTATTAAAGTGAAGCCAGATTATAAAACAATAAACACTTAATTTTATGAAGTATAATAATGATTTAAATGAAGTAATTAAAAATATGAACGCGTAGGTATAAGTAGAAATATTTCTTTCACATTTTTACGATTCTCTCCTTCTAATGACAGTACTTACTTTCAACTTGACAAACCACTCTCATCTTTGTTCAGTTCACGGCGACTTCAACAGCAGCAGAAGTTCATTCCAAGAAGCAACATCACCAGCTGCACCTGGAATTATTTAATAAACTTATACTTAAATCATTATTTCTACCTTAGTTTTTCTATTTTCCTGGACAAATTACAGTATTTGGGATGCGCGAAAAATAACTACTCAATAATTATTTTCATGCGTCAGATTTTATAAGTATTCCTTCACTAATTTCACCTCTAATTTTTAGTTTTATTTAAATGGAAAAATAAGTAACTTTATGAGTTTATTGGATTACTTGGCTTTAATGTCAAAATAGTTAGACGACGACGTTTCGAACCTTATTCCATATGACGTGTAATTTTGATTATCTTTTATTTATTTAAGCCTTTTACCCATTACTGGGTGTGGCACTCTGCCGAAGCAGATCTCAGTAAGTGATATATTTTTGCGCGTGAAGTGCGGTTACCAGTCGTCAAATCACGGCCCCCAAGGATGTTAGTGGTGAGGGGCCACATGGGTAATTTTAAATTGGTGAAAATGTTTGTCATCTGTGGGGATCGAACCAGGGTTCTTAGGATCCGCAGGCCTACTCGATACCACTGAGCCTCTACCTCATTTTCATGTCTAATTTTAAGTATTATTCAAAAGAAAAAAAATAGTTTAATTGGATTAGATGACGACATTTCGAATTTTATTTCATATGACATGTAATTTAAAAAAATATGTCACTCTGTCGAAGCTGATCTCGGTAAGTGATAGATTTTTGCGCGTGAAGTGCGGTTACCAACCGACAAATCACGGCCAGTAAAATTTTAAACTTAGTTTAAATAAATAAAATAAATAAATAAATACAAATATATCATCACGCCTTTTACTCATTACTGGGTGTGACACTCTGTCGAAGCAGATCTCAGTAAGTGATATATTTATGCGCGCAAAGTGCGGTTACCAGCCGTCAAATCACGGCCCCCAAAGATGTTAGTGGTGGGAGAACCACGAGAGTAATTTTAATGTGGTGAAAATTGTTTGCCGACTGTGGGAATCAAACCAGGGTTTTCAGGATCCACAAGCCGACTTGATACCACTGAGCCCTCTATCCCATTAATTTAATTTTGATTTACTTTTTTTTATTTAAATGGGGTAATGGCTCACTGGTATCGAGTCGACCTGTGGATCCTAAGAACCCTGGTTTCTATCCCCATAGCCGACAAACATTTTCACCAATTTAAAATTACCCCTGTGACTTCTCCACCACTAACATTTTTGGGGGCCTTGACTTGACGGCTGGTAATCGCACTTTACGCGCATAAATATATCACTTACCGAGATCTGCTTCGACAGAATGCCACACCCAGTAATGGGTAGAAAGCATGATTATATATTTGTATTTATTTATTTATTTAATTTATTTAAACTAAGTTTAAAATTTTACTTTTGTTGTTGCAACTGGCCATTAAATAATCGATTTTAAATATTAATTTTTAGTATTATTTACATTTTTTTGTGTCCAAAAGTAGTTAAGTAATTTAATAAAAATAATGGTTACTTTTTTGTGTGCATATATAAATTTGCAGTATCTATTTCTCTTTTTTTGAAATGTGTGTCAATTTCGGTAATGTTTATTTTTATGGCATTTTGCGAAAATGTTTAATGTGTTGAAGCATCAGTTTAGACTTTTTATCACTCGAGATTAGAGTATGTAAAATTGCCATATTGCATGTGATAATTACTTTTCATGTAATACTGTTTCAAAATCTGATTTTGACACAAACTTTCGTACTTAAGAATTTACTAATTGACGATAAATTGACATCATCTCAATAGTGTATTCTGAATAAAAGATGCCATCTGTAGTAGTTTTTCATCACATACTTATTGGATGTGTAATGTTTTTAAATTCTCAATTAATTAAAAAATTATAATAGGTTTTGAATTTTTTTTAATGATATTAAATAAGCATTGTTAGAGGTTGTTTATAGTCTTAAATATTCTGGGTTCGAACTTAGACTGCAGTAATATGACAAAACAATACAAAGGGACCCCTCTACTACCATTTGTAAGTACTTAGGTACTAGTACATGATGATTCACGGCTGGTAACAGAACTTTACGATAATTAAACTAAGAAATGAGTCTTTGACATATGGAAGAATGAACTTATCAACCGAAGCAGACGACATTCTGAGAATCCTATTCAAGCGAAATATATCAGGTATCTGTCTTAGGGCTAGTTTTTGAATCACTGATTAGAGTTAATCATGATTATGTGGAGTAGGTGGCACAGTGGTTATCGTGTCGGCCTGTGGATCCTTAGAACCCTGATTCGATTCCCACTGGCGACAAACATTTTCACCATATTAATACTACTCCTTCCACTAACATCTTTAGGGGCCGTGATTTGACGGCTGGTAACCGCACTTCACGCGCAAAAATATATCAGTTACCGAGATCTGCTTCGGCAGAGTGCCACACTCAGTAATGGGTAGAAGGCGTGATGATATATTTATTTATTTTATTTTATGATTAAATAATAATGGAAACTATGGTTACTATTATTATTTAATCATACATACATATATACATATCGTCAAGCTATATTTCATCAAATGGGGTAGCACGAACCCTAAAATCATTCATAAAATATTCACTCATTACATTCATCAAATAATCAGCTCTCGTCAATCATTCTCATCCAAACACACCACCCTCACTTTAACCACATGCATAGATCAGTCCATATAAAATCATTTATTTATTACACTCGAAATCATTTATCACACAACAAACCTTCTATCACATCTATCCAATCACTTCTATTCTCTTATCATTCATTTTCTTTCTTCGACATACATAATATATGCGTAAAACATCTCAAATTACTCACGCTTACTTCTAACAACGAATCTAATAACGAATTTAGCAACGAATCTACAAAGATTAGAAAAGATGACAGCAATAGCCTGCACTTGTATATGAAAGAAAAGTCCATACAATGGAGTAACTGAAAATGAAACAAAAAGATAAAGAAAAGAAGGAAGAGTCGCCCTGCACTTGTTTTTGAAAGTGAATTCCACACAGTTGCAATTAAACACTGTATATAAGAACTGAAAACGAATTAACAGATAAGAAAGGAAGGGAGTGTCGTTCCTGCGCTTGTTTTTGAAAGTGAATTCCTCACAATTGCCGTTAAACACTCAATGTATGACCAGAAAACGAATAAAAAAGATAAGAAACGAAGGGAGTGTTTTTGAAAGTGAATTTCACGCAATTGCAGGTAAACACTTTAATGAAATTAATCATGATTAACATTAATCAACAGTAAACCGGTGAAATCAATTTTTTGCATGCTGTCAGTATTTTACCCTACAACAAAGATTGTGGTATCATTCGAAAGGTATCATTTTTTTTAATTCAACGATGTGAAATATATTTCAATTTAGTAGTAATTTGAACCCGTAAATTAATTTTTAAATTTGGAAAATTTACCGATTTATTACATTTTATCGAAAATAAATATCGTTAGCTATGACTGTTTTGTTTAGATTCAAGCGATTTATTTAGCTGTATTCCATTTGCCACTTCGTTCACTAAAATCAGTTCAGATAAATTAGATAACATGACTAAATGAATTGAATTAAACAAACTAATGCACTTATTGGAGGGAATTACTTTAAAGTTAATTAGAATCAGTAATTCTAGTACTGGAAATAGAGGCAGCGAAGTGATCTGGCGAAATAAATAAATGATTTGGTTCAGTAAATGTAAGTTAGATCTGATTCAAATGGCAAATGGAATATGCCTTTTGACGTTTCTGACGTTTGAAACAAATTAGAACAAAACACTCATAGATAATGATATATTTTTCGATAAAAATTTAATAAATAGGTGAATTTTTAAAATTTAAAAATTAATTTACGGTGTCAAATTACTACTAAATTTAGATGTATTGCACATCGTTGGATTCAGAAAAATTATATCTTTCGATTTATACTACAATTTTTGTTGGCGGGTAGAACACCAAGCAACAGCAAGCAAAAAACTTATTTTCAGACGACCACTTATAAAAGTAACCATAACAACATCATAAACTACTACGGAAAGTTGAACATAACATACACCTCGTATGTTAGTATAACATACAATTCTAACATATCAGGTGAAGTTCTACTAATTAACAACACATGGCGTTACGATGAAAGAAATAGAGGCGCCGCTATTTCCATCGAGGAGTTCCTCGATGAAACGATTGTGTCTCATTTCACACGTATTATTGTGTCTCATTTCATGTTAGCGTGGGCTGTCATTTTGGTTTTGCTTTGTGCTATTTTTTCGTGTTTGTTTATTTTATCAGTCAGGGTGCGTTCGGTTGTTTCATCAATGAGTTCCTCGACGCTCATTCATGCTCCTCGACCAGTGTGCCATTGGCATTATATTTTTGCATTATTCAATATTTTGATATTACAGTTAGTACAGTTGGTATCGCCACACCTAACCTCAAACGTCAACGCTTACCTACAAAAACGCGTCAGCTGTCAAAGTGCAACAACATTGCTCTTGTAAACTGTTTTTAGAAATATTTTGTGGTCGTCTGAAAAATAGTGTACATAACTCGCTCGAAAGTGTGATAACTGTTCTCGTGTACTTAAATCACTCGGCGCTGCGCGCCTCGTTTTTCAATTTGTACTCTCGCACGTTATCTTACACTTTCGATGCTTGTTATGTAATATACTATTCCATGTTATTCTCATATGTACATCTTTAAGACAGACACGCGGTATACGAACTACCATGCTACGGCTTGGTGAGTCCACAACACCTAGTATTGTAATTGGGATTAAGTTGCTATTGTACAGAGTAGAATAAATAAATTAATAATAAATAATGAAGTTAATTGAATTTTAAGCAAAATTAATAAGATAGTAGTTGTGACTGGATGATTAACAATCTTGCTTCAAAAACGAGAGCTTTCGAGTTCCAACTTTTGCTAAATGGTTTGAATTATATACTAGTGGCTATTGGCATTCTAACTGCGATTAATTTACTGTTATAGCTCTAAAAGAACATATTTTTAAAGAAATTTCTGTAATGCTAAAATAGGTAATTTAATTTAAGTAATAAAATGCGAGTATTACTTTTTATTATTACAGGCATTATCTTTTTTGCAATATTGTTTATTTCTTATTGGAATTTCATTATCATATAAGATAAATTCTACAGGATAATATCGTTACATCTTCAAGGATAAGCCAATGAAATAATGAAAATTACATATAAACGTACAAGAAAATAAAACCAACAAGGACGGGTGATCCAACTTGTTTCTTGAAAAATAAACAAACAAAAAAACTGGCGCCGATTCAACCTAAGCAGTTAAATATAATTACGATTTTTTATTTTGAATTCTGTGATTTCTGCTAAATATACAGTCATTTCCGTGCGTTCTTCGGAACATCATCTCATTAAGGCGATTCACTGAAGTTGGTAATTAATTTTATGTATCTGCTTGCTTATTACAATCAACTTATAACGAGTGTTAATTTTACCAGGAGACAATGGTGTTATTGCAAAATACATTTAAATTTGCAATTATACAGATTTTTGGGGACTTACACTTAATTAATATTAAAATGATGGTCAATTGTGTTATTGCAAATTAAGTTTAAATTTGCAGTTACACAGATTTTGGGGATTTTCACATAATTAATATTAAAACGATTCTCAATTGTTATCTAATGAATCTAACTTTAGCATAATATTCAAGATAAACATAAAGATATCTACTCTTTTTTAATACTAAATAACTTCTGTAGAAATTATTTAAATAACTGATTAAAAAAACCGAAGCCTGTGGATTCTGAGAATCGCGGTTCGATCCCCACAGCCGACAAACAATTTTCACCAAATTAAAAACTACCGCTGTGGCTCTCCCGCCACTAACATCTTTAGAGCTGTGATTTGGCGGCTGGAAACCACACTTCACGCACATAAATACGAGGTGTGGCAATTAAATAACGAGACTCATGCTGTTTTAACATTTTATTTTGATTCCATACCTATTTACTTATTATCACTTTCAATATACACCCCTCCTCTATCCCTACATTGGTCCATGCGAATCTTCCATTGTTCGAAACAGTGCTGGAAGTCTTCTTCTGTCAGCTCCTTCAGAACGCGTGCCGATTTCTCTTTCAAAGCTCAAATCTTGTTGCTATTGAGGCAAATTTCACCTTAGGAAATAGATAGAAGTCGCACGATGCAAGATCTGGCGAATAAGGTGGATGATCCAACACTGGGATGCTGTACTTGGCTAGAAATCTCTTGACAGACATTGCGGAATGAGCCAGCGCATTGTTTTGATGGAGAAACCATGACTTGTTCTTCCACAATTCGGGTACTGTTTTCAATCAATTATAAGTTTCAGTTGCAGTTTCGCCAAGTTTCATGTGAACAATTCGTTGCTCTAATGTTGCATTTAATATTTTTTCGGCGAAACAAAAAACAACTCCAATTAGAACGAATGCTACGGGTATACGGATTTGTTTACAGAAGCGAGAGGTACTGCATTCGAAAGAGAAAGCTTCACGCTAAAAACCTGACGGTCGCTGGTGTTTGGCGCATGCGTACTTCGTCTGTAGCAGCGTCAGTCTCGTTATTTAATAGTCACACCTCGTATATCACTTACCGAGATCTGATTCGGCAGAGTGCCACATCCACTAATGAATAAAAGGCGTGATGATATATTTCATTATTTATTTATAGAAGATAAATAATAATTATTTATATATTAATATAGTATTATTTATTTCCAAAGAATCACATATAGAATATCAGAAAAAAATAATATATGTATTTGTTTATTTATTTATTTATTTATGGTACTCTATACAATATGAACTAAATCCCAGTTGCATTAGAGCGCCGTACTCATCGAGCCGCAGTGAGGTAGTTCAATTTCTAGCTTGAGTGGAATTATAATTTGTTACACTAACCCTGAATCACCCGATATGTATAGAGATGGATTTAGATATGAGATAATTTCCTGTAAGAAAATTATAGTAATCGAGCTGAAAATTCGATAATGGATAGATTTTGCCTTTAACAAAACATGATTTTAATAGCTTTGCAATGATGTCTGGTGTCTGTCTGTGTATTAGAATAGAATATTGTGATATGTTATATTTTACATTTCTGCAGCTCATTATATTTTGTTAATAATCCATTAACAGTAATTGATAGCTTCTTAGAAGAATTAGAAGCATTTTCTAAAATATGTATTTTGAAATTACGGCTTTATAACAATTTTTGCTATTATATTTAGTTAGTTGAATTTGTGATTTTCTTTCTTGAGCTGATGACAGTTGTCAAAAATGAGGACTAAGGGTCAAATTCATAGTCGTGACTCATCCTCACCTCATTCTCATCTCACACTTAAAATCGAAGTAACTAAGGCAACTAACTCAAATTGTACAAATTCTTGAGTTAATTGCCTTAGTTACTTCGACTTTAGCTGTATTCCATTTGCCACTTGGTTCACTAAAATCAGTTCAGATAAATAAGATAACATGACTAAATGAATTGAATTAAATAAACTAATGCACTTATTGGAGGGAATTAGAATCAGTAATTCTATTACTGGAAATAGAGGCAGCGAAGTGATCTGGTGAAATAAATAAATGATTTGGTTCAGTAAATGTAAGTTAGATCTGATTCAAATGGCAAATGGAATATGCCTTTTGAGAGTGAGGTGAGGATGAGATGAGAGTGAGTGACGACTGTGAATTTGGCCCTAAAGAGCGAATGTTTTATCTTTTTCTAGTATTCACTACATTCCTCTTGTACGTGACGTCATTTTTGTAAGTATCCATTTGTACAAAACTTAATTTAAGATTGAAAATTTAAATATGTTTAGAACTACATAAACACATTGTTATTTTAACTACGTGAAATACCCTTATCAATAAATGTGAAGAATTTTTTTGTGACAATAAGAACAACCATATCTTCAGGTAGCAAAATATTTTAAAATCTAATCTTTTACACTTTACGAATTTAATGATAAAACCATAAATACTTTTCTAAACAAGACTAATATTTTTGCAAAACATACTTTTGGCATTTAGACATAATCGTGAGAGAGATAAGCTTAACTTAATTGGTACTTCCTCGACATTTTTTCCTGGTATTCTACTGGAGTCTCGGCCAAACATTGACATTCACCTGTGAAAGAAATACGTCAATAATATGAATAACTTGTTATTGACTATTACAAATGTGTAGATATTTAAATTATGTGAGTAACACGAAGTCTGTAGTGTTCACATGACGTCAATGATCTTGGACATGTTACTAAATTTAAAGTTATAAATTATTTCAGTGTAATATTTATATGAATAAATACTGAATTATTAGATTTTGTATGTTTGCATGTTAGCAAATACTGTAATATGTTTATTGACAAATGAAAAATGATAGCATATATCCAGGGTCGTCGTAGGTCATGTAGGGGCCCTTGGACAAAATTTGGGGCCCTTTTGGAAAAGTAAAAGAAAAATGTAAATAAAAACATCAGTATGTAATTTTACTTAGTGACTTTATTAGTTATTATGGTTAGCTTTATACCAATTAATTAGATAAATAATAAATAAGGGGTAAGGGCTCAGTGGTATCAAGTCGGCCTGTGGATCGTAAGAATCCTGTTTCAATCTCCACAGCCGACAAAACATTTTCACCAATTTAAAATTATCCCTGTGACTCCCTCACCACTAACATCTTTCATCTGTTTCGGCAGAGTTCCATACCCAGTAATGGGTAAAAGGCGTGATGATATATATATTTATTTATTTAAATATGTGAAGTGATTACTACTCGTATTTTGAGAATTGGAACAATATTAATGATAGTTTCTTCCGGGATTTTTTTTCTATTATGTCCTCAAAGTTCTTTCAAATATTTTAAAGTTATTTTAATATTTGTTTAAATTTTATAGGATTAATTAAGAAATTTTAAGTTATGCATTTTTTCCTTAGATTTAGTAAAATTTTATTCATTGTTTAAAAATTATTTAGAAATCTCATCCGGTTTTCGGTTTACTTTTAACCTCGGCATTTTGAGGCCCCTATCAAGCCAGGGGCCCTGAGCTCGTACCCATGCGCCCTTATGGCAAAGACGGCACTGCATATATCTATTTTTTTTATTCTCAAGCTTTATTGGAATAAATAAAATAAATAAATAAATATATCATCTGGCTTTCTACCAATAACTGGGTATGGCACTCTGCCGAAGAAGATCTCGGTAAGTGATATATTATGCGCGTGAAATGCGGTTACCAGCCGTCAAATCACGGCCCTCAAAGATGTTAATGGTGGGGGAGCCACAGGTGTAATTTTAAAATGGTGAAAATTGTTTGTCGTCTGTGGGAATCGAACCAGAGGTCTCAGGATCCACAGGTCGACTTGATACCACTGAGCTAGCTACCCCATAAATTGGAATAAATAATTGATATTTCACTTTGAAGCAATATAACTAATATTTTGTATCCATTTGTTCTTCTATATTCGATTCATCATATTAAAATTACCCCTGTGGCTCCTCCTCTACTAATAGCTTTGAGGACCGTGATTGGAAAGCTGGTAACCGCACTTCACGCGCGAAATATAACAGTTACCGAGATCTGCTATGACAGAGTGCCACACCCACTAATGGGTAGAAGGCGTGATGATATATTTATATTTTTTTTTGTATATTGATAAGTGATACATGTCAAGTAACTTGATCAGTAGTCAAATCACGGCCTCAAAGGCGTTAATATACATTTACCTATTTCACTATTGTTAACGCATTGTTTTCAAAGATCAGTATATTACAGTATAATTTTTGTTTTTATATTATTATTATTCTATACAAACGAATATGATAAATACTTATTTCTTCATAAATGTATGAAAATTAAATATTAATAGGTTCTTTCTTGTACGTATGATGCTCATAGGACACTCTGTGACTACTGAACAAATTTGTAAGATTTATTAGACCATTTCTATTCAAATAACGCAATCTTAGACGTCAGAACAACTACAGACTACAGGTATCATAAACCAGCGACGTACATTAATAATTTTTAAAAAAGGGCGCACAGCATTACTTTGAAAAAATTAACATTCTTACTTATATTATATATTACATATATAGGGTAATGGCTCAGTGGTATCAAGTCGGCCTGTGGATCCTAAGAACCCTGGTTTGATCCCCACAGCCGACAAAACATTTTCACCAATTTAAAATTACCCCTTGGCTCAGTGGTATCAAGTCGGCCTGTGGATCCTTAGAACCCTGGTTCGATCCCCACAGCCGACAAACATTTTTACCAACTTAAAAAATTACCCCTGTGGCTCTCACACCACTAACATCTTTGGGGGCCGTGATTTGACGGCTGGTAACCTCACTTCACGCGCATAAATATATCACTTACCGAGATCTGCTTCGGCAGAGTGCCATACCCAGTAATGGGTAAAAAGGTGTGATGATATATAAAATTTCCCCTGTGGCTCCCTCACCACTAACGTTTTTGGGGGCCATGATTTGACGGCTGGTAACCTCACTTCACGCGCATAAATATATCACTTACCGAGATCTGCTTCGGCAGAGTGCCATACCCAGTAATGGGTAAAAAGGTGTGATGATATATAAAATTTCCCCTGTGGCTCCCTCACCACTAACGTCTTTGGGGGCCATGATTTGACGGCTGGTAACCGCACTTTACCCGCATAAATATATCACTTACCGAGATCTGCTTCGGCACACAGCAAGTAATGGGTAAAAGGCCTGATGATATATTTATTTATTTTATTTACTTATATTATACATTATAATTTTATTGGATTTTATCCATTTCTGGGTGTAGTAAATATCAGTGAAATGCGGTTACCAGCTGTCAGATCACAACCCTAAAAATGTTAGTAGCATTTTGTATGCAAAGTGAACTACAAACTGTATTTTCAGTAAAAAAAAATAATAGTTTTTGTCATCGAATTCCAACAAAATGTGGTTGAGACATGCATTTAGAAGGGATATCCTAATGAAGGACATAATAGAAGGAACATGGAAGGAGAAAGGTAAAAGAGGCAGGAGGAGGATGAAGATGGTAAACGACCTGAAAAAAGAAGTTATGTTGGCTATAAGCAAAAGAATTTGAAGAAGGCATTTAGGACCTGCGTCAAACAGATAACTATTAATGATGACAATGATAGTATAAGAAGCCTAATTGACTGCTTAACAGAAACATAATCGTATTTTTTAAATTTATTTAAGTTGAAGTCAGCAAGATTTGAAACCACGATCTTTTACTTGAGAAATAAATAAATAAATAAATATATCATCACGCCTTCTACCCATTACTGGGTGTGGCACTCTGCTAAAGCAGATCTCGGTAAGTGATATATTTTGCGCGTGAAGTGCGGTTACCAGTCGTCAAATCACGGCCCCCAAATATGTTAGTGGTGGAGGAGCCACAGGGATAGCTTTTTCAAATTATGAAAATTTGTCGCCTGTGGGAATCGAACCAGGGACCTCAGGATCCACAGGCCGACTTCATACCACTGTGCTAGCCTTGAGACGGAATTTAATTTCGGTTTTATCCACAGAGCTGTGGTTGACTCTAAATTAAATGTATTTGTTAATTGTGTATTTACAAATTTGTAATATTGATAAAAATATGCACATAATTACAACACAAATACTTGTTATGAAATTTGTCTGAAATTTTCACATAAGTAATCATAAAATTTGTCATTCAAAAAATATCTTATATTACGACAGTATTAGTAATATTTCCTGTAATATACTTATCGTTAGAATTCGGATGTAGGTACTTTAATACCAATAAAATAATAGCCTCCGTTTTATATTAAATTACTAGTTATTTGTACATTCATTACAAATAATAACAATAATAATAGTACTTATTGAGTCGGACTGTGGATTTGAGAACCTAGGTTTGATTCCCACTAGCGATAAACAATTTTCACCATATTAAAATTATCCCTGTGGCTATCCCTCCACTAACATATTTGGAGGTCGCGATTTGACGGCTGGTAATCGCATTTTACAAACATAAAAATATGATACCTAGATCTACTAAGGCTGAGTGCCACATCAATAATGAGTATATCTTTATTATTATTTTTACTTACATGTTTTACACATAAATTAATTTTTAAAATTAATAAATAATAAATAATACATTTTTAAATATTAGCATCGGGAAATTTTATTCATAATTTAATCAATTAGTATTAAGATAAAAATTCGTTTACTTTAGTTGGATTACAGACTTTAGTCTGGTTGATGTATTTTTGTTTTTATTAATAATATTATTTAAATATATTTATAATACCTCACCAAGAATAAAGTCTGTAATCCATCTTAAATAATTGAATTTTTCAATTTTGCTTCACAATTTCTTTTACGGTTAAATAAATTTAAAAATGTATTCATCAAATATAAATATGCCTGAACAAAATATAGCAGTAAGTTTTACCGATCTTTCTGGTTGTATTTTCTAGATCGGTAAAGAGGTATTTTCCAATATAAAAAGTGAGCAGAACGGTCAAAATTTTTTTGGGCGGTAGAGAAAAAAAATCATAACTTACTGTCTAGGAAACCCTATCGGTAAACATTTAAAAACCCGATTATGCAAAAAAGTATATTACGTCCCATGAACTGTAAGTGAAAGTTTTTAAGTGAATAATGTAGTTTGGAAAATCGAGTCCCGTAGAGTCGAGATTTCTTAAACATTCGCGACCCAAAAAATCTCTTACAGTTCGAGGTAAGTAAGCTATTCTTTACAAAACCTGCTGAATTAGAAGGCAAAAATAGGTTCCAAAATTAGCAGCTGTCAAAATTAACGGGACCTTGATCTATAATATTTATTTACTGCCCACGGTGGATGATAAATAAATATTATAGTCCTGATGCAATCATGGAAACTAAAGCCTCATTCACAACACGAAATTAGTAGTTAGTGTTAGTGGTTATGGTTAGTGGTTATAGTTAGTAGTTATAGATTAAAATACATCGTTCACAATGGCCCAAATTAATGATTTCGAATTTATGTTTCTGCCGGTAATGTAGTGCACATTTTTGAAAATTATAGATATTACAAGAAATTATAATAGATGTCACAGTTGTCAACTTAAAGTTTTGACAAATAGTTACAGTTTTGTTTGTTTGAGTTCTGATATTTTGTCTGTAGTTCTGATTTGGTAGAACTGGTTTTCTTCTACTATTTTTCTTTAAAATTGGTCCTACAAGTGCTAACAACAAATCAAATTGAGCTATGGTCATTCTGGTGTAATTAAAGAACATGTCTTCATCATATGACCTCATTTCTTGGATCAGTCTCCCTGATTTGTTCGGTTTTGGTTGATTGGGCGAACCCACCATCTTCGATTTGTTTTTTATTTCTTTTCATTTGCAAAATTAAAGTTGCAAGTAACAACTTTTTTTTAGCTTCGATTCATTTTCGTTACATAAAATTCAAACTGAGAAAACCAACTGTCACTATACTCCTCGTTTTTGATTGGCGGTGCCGTTAACCACTAACTAAAAGTTTGAAGTTTACAAACTTCTACGCTAACCACGATTAGCGTAGACCTGCGCTGGGCTAAGTTCGTTGTTGTGACCGCTACTAGAGGAATACACATGTCAAACTTCTAACGCTAACCATAACTACTAACACTAACCACTAATTTCGTGTTGTGAATGGGGCTTAACTGTGCACTTAAGTTTTGTCATTAATGCTAACTTACAGTACAAGTATTTAAAAAAAAAAAAGTATTTGTATACGACCAAGACAGAAAGTGTGTTATTTCAGCAGTCATTTGACAACGGAAAGTTATAGCTTTAGATAAAGTCTTTACCAGACTGTTATTTTTGTTGTAGTCTTAGGTACGTACTTTACTTGACTGTTTTGGTAAAAAACTACTTGCCATACTAAAATTTATCAGAAAAATTGACACTTTCTCGTCGGTTTCAGGAAAAAATATAATTATCACAAATGACTATTCCATTGTAGTAGATATTTAATCTTTTTAAAAATAAATATAAATATATCATCACGCCTTCTACCCATTACTGGGTGTGGCACTCTGCCGAAGAAGATCTCGGTAAGTGATATATTTTTGCGCGTGAAGTGCGGTTACTAGCCGTTAAATCACGACCCCCAAAGATGTTAGTGAAGGGGGAGCCACATTAGTAGTATTATTTTTTTTTAATTTAAAGTTTATGATAGAAAAATTCGGGAGACGCCCGGAATCGAACCGAGAACCTTCAGCTTGCCGGGCTGATGGCGTGGCTTAGTGGTTAAAGCATCAGCCCGGCAAGCTGAAGGTCCTCAGTTCGAGTTCGGGCGTCTCCCAAATTTTTCTGTCATAAACTTTAAATTTATCAAACTTCATACTCATTCACATGACTTAAACTCTTGAAATTTAGTAGTATTATGGTCGGTTTCACCAACAAAAATTAAATTTTAAACATTGATTAAATAAATAAAAGCAAATCAATAATTAACATTGCTGTCATACATTCGATTTGCTTTTATTTCTTTAAACCATGTTTAAAATTTAATTTTTGTTGACGAAACCGGGTATTAATGTGGTGACAATGTTTGTCGACAGTGGGAACCGAACCAAGGTTCTCAGGATCCACAGGTCGACACGATACCACTGTGCCACCCACTCCACGTCTTTTATGACTCCTTTTAATAAATATTTTTGAAGAGTAGAAACTTTTTGAACTGGCATATATCACCAACAGACGTAATACAGTTAAATTATTTGCGGTTCATAAATTCTATATGAAAGAACACTTCAAAGTGAAAACATCGAATGTAGGTGGTGGCACTTGTTGCTGTAGTTTCCGCGGTAACTAGGCGAGGAAGTAATATCGGTTAGTCTGCACTGCAGCATCCTGACTATTTTTAGTTTTATGCCAGGTGCGACGATCAATAAAAATAAGTTGACCAACAGCGGAAAATGTACAGCATTGACACAAATTGTTCAATAGATAACGAATGAATGAGTCTGATGTTCATTCATTCCATCTATTGAAATTCAACTCGTGTTCTAGAATCATGTTTATTTAGTTCATTTTGTTTAAAAAATATATATTATTATATACTTTAAAATACCAACATAACTAAATGCAGAAATTTCAATCATTTAAAAAAGTTGGAAATGAAGTTATTTTGATTATTTTTTGACGTTTCTCAAAATCAATGAAATGTTTATTGTATGTCACGTTTTAACCAATCCTGTCATTATTATACTGAGAATAAAGCTCTTGTGATTATTCTCGGGCATAATATCTGTAGATTCTTTTTTTGTGTCAAATGATAGGTAGTTGTCAAATAATCATTTAAAACTGTCAACGCGTCAAGTAAAATAAATAAATAAATATATTATCACGCCTTCTACCCATTACTGGGTGTGGCATTCTGCTGAAGCAGATCTCGGTAAGTAATATATTTTGCGCGTGAAGTGCGGTTACCAGTCGTCAAATCACGGCCCCCAAACATGTTAGTGGTGGAGGAGCCACAGGGATAGCTTTTTCAAATTATGAAAATTTGTCGCCTGTGGGAATCGAACCAGGGACCTTAGGATCCACAGGCCGACTTCATACTACTGAGCTAGCCATCCCATAGAATAGTAAAAATATGTGAAAAAATCGATTTAGTTGTATTTTAGATACAGAAATACACCAACAAATTTTGGAAACAACTTCCAAGAATACATTAATAAGTAATCAATCGAAATGAACTCAGTTCAAAATCTTTTAAGTCGGATGAATCGACCTCAACAGTCAAAAAATAGTCTAATTAAATATAATTCGAGAGTTGGATAAATTAGAAAATAATTATCCAGTATCTTTCTCAAACTTGTTGCCATTTGGCAATATCCACTCAAGCCCTATGGGCTTTTGTGACTATTGCCTGGCAACAAGTTTTCGAAAGATCTGTCAAATTATTTTCAATTTATTCTCACTCTCTTGTTAAATAAAATGTTTTATACCTATTATGATTTGAATATCATGAATTGTTAACAGGTTGTTGGTCTAATGAATTTTCAAATACTATACCACCGTGAGGTGTTGCCATTATATAATTGGGATTCTTAATTTTTAGTTAAAAACAAGGCTTTGCGTGGCTATATATCTATTACTAGACGATAACAAACTTTCTCCTTCTGATACAATATACATGGATAGTTCTAGAACATCATACTAGTTTTTCAAATGAAACTGCAAATTTTTAGAGGTACACAAACCAAATATGTGCGATTCTGAGTGATGATCGCCATAAGCCCCGTGTATAAGAACTCAACTTTACAAGCGAATATATTTGTTCACAAACGATGAATGTGTTTCATATTTTAACAGGATGCGTACGACTATCCAATGTTTACGTGTGCCAAATTTCATTCTGATCTGCAAAAAAAAATTTCACGTTAGTACCACCTTAAATTAACTATTTCAAATTCATACAATTTAATTTTCAATCGCCATTTTTATTTTGTAGGAGTGATATAATATCAAAATTGTAAATTGTCGGTATCGAAATATTACTAAAAGAATATGCTATAACTAACAAAAAAATTCCCAAATAATTAAACTACAATAATTTAGTTAAAAAGGGCATAAAATGCGCAAAATAGAAAAGTTAGTATAAAGAACTCATTTCATAATTGTCGATTATTTTATGAGAAGTTTAGGTCATGACGTTCTTTAATAGAAATTATTCAACGGAAATTACCAAACTCATCTTTTAATTTGTTTTCAATTCTTATGTAGAGTGTTTAACTGCAATTGTGTGGAATTCACTTCCAAAAACAAGCGCAGGGCGACACTCCCTTCCTTTCTTCTCTTTTTGTTTTATTTTCAGTTACTGCATTGTGTTGCCTTTTCTTTCATATACAATTGCAGGGTATCACTTTTATCTTTTCTCATCTTTGTAGATTCGATATTAGATTCGTTATTAGATTCGTTGTTAGGAGTAAGCGTGGATATTTGAAATGTTTTATGCATGTGTTATGTACGTTGAAGAAAGAAGATAAATGATAAATGAATAGGAGTGATTATCCAATGTGATTTTTTATGTAAGGAATAATTTCGAGTGTGAATGATAATGTTTGCCGGGGCTGATTATTTGATTATGTTACGACTGAATATTTTATGAGTGATTTTAGGGTTCGTGCTACCCCATTTGATGGGATATAGCGTGAAGATATGTATGTATGTATGTATGTATGTATGTATAAATATTAATTATTATATTTTTCGATTTAAATTAGTGATTTTATCCTGTTTATTTTCCTTGTAATGTTGATGTTCCTTGGGAAGAATAATACTTCGCTGTCACTGAGTCACTGGTGACAATACAAAAGAAATTTGAATTCAGTGCCTGACATGTAAACCTGACTCATCCAAACATTAAACAGTTGAATGTCAACCAAATCCATCGCACGAGCTCAATATGATCGCAGTTACCTGCGGTTTGCCGATTGTGAGTTTTCTCTCAAGGCCGCCTGTGTCTACGTGTGATTGATTTTCGTTTGTTCTCAGAAGCTCGCGATCCCACAACGGTATGGGATTCGCGTCTCTCGATTGTTTTGATGAAACAAATGAGCGACGTAGTTTGCCGGATGGCCGAACTCTTTAATTAAATTGTTAGTGTTTTGTTCTTGTTTTTGTGAAATTCCGGTTCCGGGAATCCTTTGCACGTTATTGGAAATCAATCACTTTGGTTGTTTGATTTTATGGAGGGGAAGGGGTAATCATAAATTTTCCAGGAAATACTTTGTTCGAAGTTATTGTCAATAAGTACAGCAATTTTCAGTTTTATTACTTGTATATTACAAGTATTTGAGAAGAATATTATTCCATTTGTTACATTGTTCTAACAGAAACTTAATCCCAATGAGAGTACAGGAAGTACCTACACAGCTCTCTTAAATGAGATACCACTTGCTTTATGTCAGGGTTGAGAGATTTAAATAAAGTGATTTTTTTTTTTAAAATCGTTGATAAATCAAGATAAATTAAATTGAATAATTTAAACATAAATGAATCATTTTTATTATTGTATATGTATTTATTAAATTAAAAATACAAAAAAATCAAAGTAAAAAAATAAAAACATGTGTTAATAAATCATAAATATTTGAATATGAAAATATAACAATTCAAATAACAAAAAAAAGTAGAAACGTTTATTCATTATTAAAATGTTTAAATAAAAAGACCAGTTTTCCAGCCTTTTCAGTTCCTAGTCGGTTTCTCAATTTTGAATGCACAAATCCAAATGATGAAAAAACTCGCTCATCACAAACTGAACACAAAGTGGCCCATAAAAGTGATTTTATAATTTTCAATATTATATCTTTATTTGGTCCTAATTCATTTTTTTGGGACATCCACCATTCAACATTTGAAACGTTGTTCAGAATTTCTTTTGAAAACATTACACAATACATATTATTTAAAAAATTAATCCAAAATACCCGTTTTTAAAAAAATAATTAAAAAAATCTGATTTAAATTAAAAAAATCAGGATTTTTATCCACCCTGCTTTATGTCTTTATGTCACCTGAATTGTGCATATTTTTGTAGAAAATATTACTTCAATTATTATTAATATTAATTGTTTGTGTGGTTGAAACTTGGTGAAACATTTTAAAAAAAATTCAGTAATAATATAACAAGAGAGTGAGAATAAATTGGAAATAATTTGACAGGTCTTTCGAAAACCCGTAGGGCTTGAGTGGCTATTGCCAAATGGCAACAAGTTTGAGAAAGATACTGGAGAATTATTTTCTAATTTATCCAACTCTCGAGCAGAGCTGGGCAAGCTACTTAAAAAAAGTAGCTAAGCTACAGCTACAGCTATTCTTTAAAAAAGTAGCTAAGCTACAGCTATAAGCTATATTTTGTAAATTATAGCTAAGCTACAGCTAAAAGCTTTCGTTAAAGTAGCTGTTAAATTTTAAAGCTACTTTTTAAAATTATTGTGAAATAATTAAATTTGCCATTGTCATATGATCAGTCTTTTGTTATAATGACTGTTAATTTACTATTATGTACATAAATATCAAAAATAGCAAATACCATTTGCCACCTACTGTGTATTTTTGCGTATTAGAGCCAGTTAGAACCGGCAACAAATAATTATTTTGTGTGGGTTTAGCTTGTACGCATGCGTACTTTGTTGACCTTTTGCTTAAAAAGTAGCTTGAAGCTACAAAAAGTAGCTTGAAGATACAAAAAGTAGCTTTAAGCTACCAAAAGTAGCTTTAAAAGTAGCTTCAGTTGTTATTTTAAGCTAATAGGAAAAAAAGTAGCTAGCTACAAGCTACAGCTATATTTTTTCACAGTTAGCTAAGCTACAGCTACAGCTAAGGTAAATGTAGCTAAGCTAGTAGCTAAGCTACAAAAGTAGCTAGCTACTGCCCAGCTCTGCTCTCGAGTTATATTTAATTAGATTATTTTTTGACTTAGCTGTTGAGGTCGATTCATGCAACTTAAAAGATTTTGAACTGGGTCCATATCGATTGATTACTTATTAATGTATTCTTGGAAGTTGTTTCCAAAATTTGTTGGTGTATTTCTGTATCTAAAATGGAACTAAATCGATTTTTTGACTTAGCTGTTGAGGTCGATTCATCCAACTTAAAAGATTTTGAACTGGGTCCATTTCGATTGATTACTTATTAATGTATTCTTGAAAGTTGTTTCCAAAATTTTTCGGTGTATTTCTGTATCTGAAATGGAACAATCGATTTTTTTCACACATTTTGACAGTGTTAAATAATTATTTAACTACTACCTATCATTTGTCATAAAAAAGCACCTATAGAGATTATTCTCGGGAATAATCACTAGAGTTTTATTCTCAGTATAATAAGGACAGGATTGGCTAAAACGGAGACACATGACATACAATGAAGCATTTCGTTGATATTGAGAAACGTCAAAAATTAATCAAAAATAGTTATTTTTGTAGTAAGTTCGCGAAATAAGTGTTTTTTTGTTGCGCGTGAGAATGTCACTTTTGGTCAAGACTGTCAGTCAAAATAATATAACAAGAGAGTGAGAATAAATTGAAAATAATTTGACAGATCTTTCGAAAACTTGTTGCCAGGCAATAGTCACGAAAGCCCGTAGGGCTTGAGTGGCTATTGCTAAATGGCAACAAGTTTGTGAAAGATACTGGAGAATTATTTTCTAATTTATCCAACTCTCGAGTTATATTTAATTAGATTATTTTTTGACTTAGCTGTTGAGGTCGATTCATCCAACTTAAAAGATTTTAAACTGGATCCATAGCAACAAGTTTGATAAAGATACTGGAGAATTATTTTTTAATCCTGGATCCTAAGGACCCTGGTTCGATCTCTACAGCCGTCAAATCATTTTCACCAATTTAAAACTACCCCTATGGCTCCCCCTCCACTAACATCTTTGGGGGCAGTGATTTGACGGCTGATAATCGCACTTCACGCGTATAAATATATCACTTACCGAGATCTGCTTCTGCAGAGTGCCACACCCAGTAATGGGTAAAATGCGAGAAGATATATTTATTTATTTTATTTTATGATCCATTAGAAACTCTTCTACATATAAATACAATTGAAAAGATAAATAATAAACAACTTTTTATTGTGTTTAATAATAAATGCTTATTTACAAAATAGTATGCTATGATTATAATTAATTTCAATAATTTCTTAGAATAGGAGCGATGGCCGAGCGTGTTAATGTACATCTCCTAACATGCTGACGTCATCCGACTATTGGGTCGTCAGTTCGAATCCGCCTGTCGACAATGTGTGATTTGTCGTTAAATATAAAAATACAGTTACATGTATGATCACGCTCGGGCGCTATGAGCTAGTCACTTATACACCTGAAATAATGTAACATCGACTATGAAAAAACCAGCAGTACGGCAGTGTAAAAACTGCGGCTCGGTGAGCCTGCTCTCCTATATAGAGCATGCCAAAACCCACAAAGGATTGTAGAGCAATGGGAAGAATTTCGTAGAATTATATTTAAAATAAGCATAATTGCTGAATTGTCTACACAAGTAAATTATAACCACAAATTTTACATGGAATATTATTTAATTTGTGTGATTTCAAATCAAATTAATTTTTAATTTGCCACAGTGTGTTGTGATATCATTAAATTTCCTTATAAATAATTTTCACGTATATTCTTTCCCTAATTAATAATGTTAAAAAATTGTGTTTCACCGCAATGATTAAATACAAACTGAAATTTTCTTAGTATTTCATAGTTCCTCATTAGCTCACTTTGAATTTTTTTTTGTTGATGACTTATATTCTGAGTAATTTTTTTTACATGTTGATGTAAATAGAAGTTATATGATTTTATGAAAAATGCAAAAAAATAATATATACTCGTATTCCAATGATGCGTCTAACAAGTATTTTTGCCATTAAGCACGAGAAATTAATAATTATTAATTATGTATAAAATGTCATTTAAATGTGAAGGACTATTTTTTCCTTTGAGGATACGTTTTTACATTTGATTTAATATTAAACTTGTAGGTACTCAAGAAATATCTTAACAAAATGTTTAAGTGATTGTGCTTTATGTTATGAATTTTTTTAATTGTTAAACAATCATAAATTCTTAAGGTGGTTCTATCATGACAGTCTCATACAAAAGTATAGGTGACCTAAAAAGTTTATAAAAATAATTACTACATTTTTGTATGGTATAGGTTATTAACAGAATTAACATTTCGCTGCAAATATCGTATAATTAACAATAACATTGAATATATTAAATAAAACTATTTAACTAGTTTATGAAATTCAGTAACATAACAAATAGCAGTGTAAGATTTTATACAGCAGAAGCTATGACAACAAGGCGAGAACCACAAGCAGCATGATATTACCAGTCGGTACGAAACGTAACTGTATTATCCATACAGTTTAATTAGAAATCATAGAATATCCAACTTTCATCGCCAATTTCTGTTAAATTAATCCGGTAAGGCATGGATTTTTTAATTCTCATACCTTTATCTTTACATGATGTACTGTGTGTTAGTTTTTTGTTAAAAAATAACTATAATATATTAATTTAATACGCAGTAAGTTGCCTCGCGAGGTACAGTTCCTATAACGCCAATGCATTTTTGATCGACTTTAACTTTACATTACTCAGTTCAACAACGGTAAACTTAAAAAAAAAAATGCATACTAGTGTCGAAACACATGAAAAATAACATATTTACATTTCATTAAAATCCGGGTTAAATGCTTCCTTGATAGTACCACCTTAATAACATTCAAATTACCTCTCTGGCTCTCCCTCTACTAACATCTTTGGGGGCCGTGATTTGACGGCTGGTAACTGCACTTCACGCGTATAAATATATCTCTTACCGAGATCTGCTATGATCGAGTGCCACACTCAAAAATGATAAATGGCGTGATGATATATTTATTTTATTTTTATAAGAAATAAATTGTGCAAATGTACTTAAAAATCCATAAAGTTTATAAAACAAATAGGGACTATGAGAGTTACCACTATTAATAGTTGAGAAAGGTGTGGAATTCTATTGATATCATTATCTTGAAATAAGTATCGATATCGATATAATATTGAAACAAAGGTATCGATAGAATCACAGCATCCCTACTGTGTATTTATTTTTCTTCTAACTTTTGAGAACCGCTGTTTGAGAATAATTCCTCACTACTTAGAAGGTTGGCTAACGTATAATTATGTCAAAATCGCAATAACTAAATTCTCACGTACGACGTACTTGTACTGACTTCATTATAATCCGTTAAAACGTCAATTTAGGCGATTTTCGAACATTTAGTCACCTTGGACCAATTGCGTGCTTACTACAACATAATGGCAAATTTGTTCCAATAAAACAACTGAAAAAAACAAACTTCTTGATCTTAAATTCGTTTTAAGTACTACGAAAAAATATTGCTTGATCGTAAGTATGTAATTTATTCTTATAAAACAATATAAAAAGATTATTGTTTATAAATATTAGATTATTTTGTTCTAACAAAATATATAATTCATTGGATTCTGGAAACAACAAATAAGAATGAAAATAAATGTAGGTACTATTAAATGTTTTTACTAATGAAATATATAAATTGTTTTAAGTAAGATATGAGTCATATTATTCTAGATTCTTGAATGGTTTTTATTTTTATTGCAATACTAATTTGTATTTAATTACTATTACGACGTAATAAACGAGATGAAAATAGTAAATAAATTTGCAGTTTCAAAATATGTTCGGATAAAATATTAATGCAAAGTAATAAATCATTTACTGTTGAATTATAAAAAAAAAATGTTTAATTAATTCTAAATTTTAGTTTAGCTCTAATTCCGTATAAGTAAAATATCTAAACAACATTATAAAAACAAAATAGCAGCAGGAATAAATTAGGGTTCATATATAAACTTTTATGGGGTGGCTAGCTCAGTGGTATGAAGTCGGCCTGTGGATCCTGAGAACCCTGGTTCGATTCCCACAGGCGACAAACAATTTTCATAATTTTGTGGTTCCTCCACCACATTTGACGACTGGTAATCGCACTTCACGCGCAAAATATATCATTTACCGAGATCTGCTTCGGCAGAGTGCCATACCCAGTAATGGGTAGTAGGCGTGATGATATTTTTTTTTTATATTTGTTTTTATAAACTTTTAAAAAAATATAAATAAATATTAATATATGATCGCATCTTTTACCTTTTATTGGGTGTGGCACTCTGCTGTAGTAGATTTCAATAAGTGATATATTTATGCGCGTATTGTGCAGTTACCTGCCGTCAAATCACGGCTCCCAAGGTTGTTAGTGGAAGGAAAGCTATAGGGGTAATTTTAATATGGTGAATATTATTAGTCGGATGAGAAGTCCAATCCGGGTTGTCAAATTTACTCTACAAGTATCTAAATAATTCTTGATTGTTTCTTTTAATATCTCGCTATTAGAATTATTTAAATAAATCGTGAATAATGCGTTTCGTTTTAATCAGTAAAACTGGATTATTATCTATACTCGGTGGATATATTAACCACAACTTTTTGTATTTCGTCATTAAATTATAAAGTGAAAAATTAGGATACCGCCTGGATTTAACATTTATCAATTTGCAAATATCCATTTTTTTAAAACAATGGAAATATTAAGAGAACGGTTAGATTTCCTCATATTAGATTTATTAATTTTAATAAACATACCCTAAATAATCATCTGGCTTATAAAAACATAACCGACTCTGGGTCGTATTTTGTAATTATATCCGTTGTGATTTGAGTACGTTATGATTTAAACCATAGCAATTATATTAAATTTTGACATATATTCAACAGATTTTAATATTGTTGCTATCATTCATATACGACGGCAGGTTGAAAGGTCCCTGAAAAATGAAACAAGAAATGATTTATTTGATCAAAACATATTTTATTTCTCAACATAATCTCCTTGTAGTTCGATACACTTCGCCCAACGTTTTTCTAATTTTTCGATCCCTTCCAAATAATACGATTTTGGCAATCCTTCAAAATAGGCGTTTGTCTCAGCGATGACCTCATCGTTGGAGCCAAATCTCTTTCCGCCGAGCCATTTCTTCAAGTTTGGAAATAGATAAAAATCGCACGGGCCCAAATCTGGAGAATATGGTGGATGACGAACCAATTCGTAGCGCAATTCATGCAATTTTTCCATTGCGACACGGTCGCACTTGTTGTCAACAGAGAGCAAATGCGGCACCCATCTGGCAGATAACTTTCTCATATCCAAAAAATTATGCAAAATTTTCCGTACCCGTTCGGTTGAGATGCTCATAGCCTCAGCAATCTCGTGCACTTTAACTCGCCGATCGTCCAATATCATACCATGGATTTTATCGACGATTTCTGGCGTTGTAACCGCAATTGGACGACCAGAACGTTTGGCGTCCTTTGTGGTCGTACTACCACAACTAAAATTAGTAAACCACTTGTGAATCGTTCCAATCGATGATGAGGATTCCCCATAATGTTTAACAAGCGATGCTTTGGTTTGCGTAATGTTTTTTCCACGCAAGAAATAATGTTTAATCAAAACGCGAAATTCACTTTTTTCCATGTTTTCAAAAATCTTCAAGGTTGCTTGCTTTCGATGGGTGTCAAAACAGAACTGAATGACATATCAGTCTAAAAATTTTAATGCGTTCTAGTTAAAGATGTTACATCACACATGAGATTTGCGATTGTGGCGCCATCTGTTTTATTTTTCAGGACTTTTCACCCTGCCCTTGTAATAAAAAGTTCTCATTTTGATCTCGTCTACTTACCCTAAAAATATGTTAAACGAATTTTTTAACATCCTGTAGTTTAGAATGCACGAGATCTGTCGATATGAATATCCGTCTCTAAGAAACAATTATTATCTAATTCGGTGCGAATTTTTATAGTTTCAAATGAGGAAATAAAATATTACTGCCAAATTCTTAGAATAACAAAAGAATAGAATAATTTGGTCTTGAACAGTCTAATTTTATGTCTAGACTGCAAGATTATAGTAACTGTTATATAATAAGGTAATATAATACACGATAAAATTAATTTACACATATGAATGAATCGTAATGAACGTTAATATTGACTAATTACGTGTTAAATAAAAAACTAGTAGGTTCCTGTGAATCATATTCTCTTTAGTAATTAATTTTGTTGTTGTTTGCATGTTGTAAGAAATAAAAAATTATGTTTTTACAATAAGGTAATTGATTGTCTTTCAATTAAGTATATAATTAATAAGCAAGAGGTAATGTTTATCCTTGCATTTTTATTTTTAACGGAAAGTGTGAATACAAAAATTATTGGTTAGTAAACGATAGTTTAGAAATATGTAAATAAACAAACACGGATGCAATAATGACAGCGCAGTTTGTGTCAGAAATTCTAAAAATGTTTCATCGAAAATTATTTCTTCAATGCGTTCTGTTATCCTGTTAACAGTCAAATAATGCTACAGTAATATAATAATCAAATGGAAATCTAGATATAATAGCTATTTACGTACTTAGGGTATTATGAAGATGTTTATGCCCTCAGAAGGCGATACATACATGGACTTTTGGCCCGAGGGTTTGTAAGTAGTCCGAGGGGTATGAACATCAAGTAATGCCCGTGGTGCATACAATAATTTATGTCTTACTAGTATTTTTGTAATAACTTAAATAATAATTTATGGAGTGGCTAGCTCAGTGGTATGAAGTCGGCCTGTGGATCCTGAGAACCCTGGTTCGATTCCCACAGGCGACAAACAATTTTCATAATTTCAAAAGCTAGCCCTGTGGCTCCTCCACGACTGGTAACCGCACTTCACGCGCAAAATATATCACTTATCGAGATCTTCGTCGGCAGAGTGCCACACCCAGTAATGGGTAGAAGGCGTGATGATATATTTATTTTATTTTTATATAATTTTTAAAGTAAATTAAACATAAAAGATATAAAATTATTACTGCCGTTAAATTATATTTAATTTTTGTTATTGATTTTCAATTAACATGTTTAAATTGACGATATAGTATAAAAATTATTAATCACTTTAATTGCAATTATTTCATGATCAGCTCATAGTTAATTAAAAACAAAATATTTTTTCTCCGTTTCCCTGTAAATTCAGAAATTGTATTATAATATAAACATGCTTCTGCATTCATGATTTTTTTTCATTACAATCAATTGCGCTCAATTAATAATTTTATAATATGGCGCTAATTTAAACATTTTAATTAAAAGCTAATAATAAAAATTTTAAATGGTAGTAACATTTTTATAATAAATTTTATTATTTTAAATATTAAATAAATAAAAATTAGACTTGAAATCAATTGTTAGGCTTTTGTCAGATTAACAAGATCTGTTACGACAGAGTACCATACCCAACACTGGGTAAAAGACGTGATTATATATTTATTTTATTTCTTTATTTTATTTTTATCATTTTTATTTGTAATATTGCGCCAATAATTCTTCACAAGAGATGTTTAGTAAGTATTTGCAGGTTCATGAAATTTATTAACAAACAATGTTCAGACTTGCGCACACGGCAAAAGCATGAATTCATCGGTCAGTATCAAAAGTGTTTTGTACTTTGAGGTACCTATTGTTAAACTGTGAATTATTTTATACGTAATTTGAGTTTTTCTATAAATTTTTGTGCTTGTGCTAGTGCCTGTTCAATGGAAAATACGAGAAAATTGAGCTAAACGAGGTATTCTCCTTATTATTTATTGAATTTCATAATATTGTATCTGAATGCGTACAAAGAAAATAATTCGAATAAACTTATAAACATAAAATATTTATATATATATATATATATATATATATATATATATATATATATATATATATATATATATATATACGAGGGAAGGATGAAAAGTCCCTGTAAAATGAAACAAGAAATGATTTATATGCTCAAAACATATTTTATTTCTCAACATAATCTCCTTGTAGCTTGATACACTTCGTTCAACGTTTTTCTAATTTTTCGATCCCTTCCAAATAATATAATTATGGCAATCCTTCAAAATAAACGTTTGTCTCAGCGATGACCTCATCGTTGGAGCCAAATCTCTTTCCGCCGAGCCATTTCTTCAAGTTTGAAAATAGATAAAAATCGCAGGGAGCCAAATCTGGAGAATATGGTGGTACCTGTGCGCCGGTGCGTTGTCCACAATGCGGCACCCATCTGGGAGATAGCTTTCTCATATCCAAAAATTTATGCAAAATGTTCCGTACCCGTTCGGTTGAGATGCTCGTAGCCTCAGTAACCTTGTGCACTTTAACTCGCCGATCGTCCAATATCATACCATGGATTTTATCGACGATTTCTGGCGTTGTAACCTCAATTGGACGACCAGAACGTTCGGCGTCATGCTACCACAACGAAAATCAGTAAAACACTTGTGAATCGTTCCAATCGATGGTGAGGAGTCCCCATAATGTTTAACAAGCGATACTTTGGATTGCGTAATGTTTTTTCTATGCAAGAAATAATGTTTAATCAAGACGCGAAATTCACTTTTTTCCATGTTTTCAAAAATCTTCAAGGTTGCTTGCTTTCGATGGGTGTCAAAACAGAACTGAATGACATGTCAGTCTGCAAATTTTAATGCGTTCTAATTGAAGATGGTACTTCACAAATGTCACATGATATTTGCGATTGTGGCGCCATTTGTTTTATTTTTCAGGGACTTTTCACCCTGCCCTCGTACGTATATCGCTATAATCATTTATTCAATTTAAGAATAAATCATAAAGATGAAATACATAAGAAGTCGTATATTTAATTATTTATGTACTAGTTCTCTCTAATTCATAGTAATATGTATATTATTTAATAGTTTTTATTGTATCTATCCCTGACATTATTTTCAAATATTTGTGGTTATAAATAACTTTGAAATTCTTTTACTAAAGACAAGTTTTGTGTTTTCTAGCAGTGATAGTAACTCTAACCTTGTATTATTCTAAGTAACCATACGATCTTCAATTGTTATTTCACGATTTTCAGTTATCAAAGGTAATCAGAAAGAAGGACAGTTGAATAACTAAAATCGTTATCTTCTGCGATTACTTACTTAAGTAACATTTTCTGTAATTTTATCTTCTCGGTAAATTCTTAGTCATTGCTACCTGCAATATTGCAAAACCATGTAAGGGATGACATATTTTAGGGTGCTTTACTTACTCTAGTTATTTATCTGTCATTTTATCAGTTGTTTTTCCTGTGACACGAATGAAAAATGTTCTGTTGAAAGCTGTGTCCTTAACACAAAAATCTAGTTTCTTGCTTTTGTTATTTTATCAATAACATAATAAATGAATATATCATCATGCCATATCCTCAATTATTGTGTGTAATACAGTAAAAGTGATGTAAAGAGATTTTTATTTTTGATATTTTTTGCGCTGATCACCGTTATTTATTGCAGAACTAATTCCCTATATACATAATTCTTTATTACAAATAAAAGTATGACCTGAGTATAACATTTATTAGTATATTTTACTTCATTTATTGCGATAATACACATTTTAAGTGCATTTAGACGTGTTCAAATGTTTTTTGAAAGCATAATACCCAGCTATATTATGTTTATTGTTAATTAGATAATAACATGTAATGTAATTATATGTATTCTAATTTTATTATAGAAGGAAACTTCCAATACCATTGGGATTTATTTCTTTATAATAAAATTAGATTTTATCAATTGATAAATATTTACATTAAAAATACTAATTATAGGACATATTTTATAGTAATTCTTGATGTAGTAGCTGCTCTACAATGTAAATTTCGATAGATAATAAGTTTATTTTTTAAATTCAATAGATTTCACTGCCGGTTCTCGTTGAAACATTTTTATACATACATACATACATACATATATACATATCTTCACGCTATATCCCAACAAATGGGGTAGCACGAACCCTAAAATCACTCATAAAACATTCACTCATCACACCCATCAAACAATCAGCCCTCGTCAAACATTTTCATCCAAACACACCACCCTCACTTCAACCACATTCATAGATCACTCCATATAAACTCATTCATTTATTACACTCGAAATCATTTATCACAAAACAAACCTTCAATCACATTATTCCTATTCACTTATCATTCATTTTCTTTTTTCAACGTATATAACATATGCATAAAACATCTCAAATTACTCACATTTACTCCTAACAACGAATCTAATAACGAAACTAACAACGAATCTACAAGATTAGAAAAGATGAAAGCGATAGTCTACACTTGTATATGAAAGAAAAGACCACACAATGCATTCACAGAAAATGAAACAAAAAGATAAGAAAGGGAGGGAGCGTTGCCCTGCGCATGTTTTTGAAAGTGAATTTCACACAATTGCAGTTAAACACTCTACGTAATAACTGAAAACGAATTAAAAGATAAGAAAGGAAGGGAGTGTCGCTCTACGCTTGTTTTTGGAAGTGAATTCCACACAATTGCAGTTAAACAGTCAATGTAAGATCAGAAAACGAATAAAAAAGATAAGAAACGAAGGGAGTGTCGTCCCTGCGCTTGTTTTTGAAAGTGAATTTCACACAATTACAGGTAAACACTCTAATGAAATTACTAAACAACGAAACTAAAATCTAAAACCCTGCGCTTTTCTGAAATCATCAGATTCATTCCGCAATTAATCTTCGCCAAACGTTCCTATCCTGACACACCACTTTTGCTTCATCCACATTCATAATTCCTTTCATACAAGCACGTTTGTTCCTCGTACTCGGAAACTTTCGTTCACATTTTTATAATAAAATTAAAACATCAACACTAGGTAGGTTTCAAAAAAATATATAAGTTTATTCACTATACGTATTTCGGTCGATTAGACCATCATCAGATAATGATTACAGAAGAATAGTTTTTTTTTCATATTATTATTAGCCGTCAAAACATAGCATACCTATACGTGTATCTATTGATGTTATTGAAGGATGAACTACAAAATATAACTCGAAATAAAAGTTGTATACTATATAAATCTCAAATGCACTAATTTTTGTAATAGCATATTAAAGAACTAGTGTCATAAGACAATCTTGTCCTTTGTAAAACTTAAACTCGCGCGTAACAGGCCTTAAGAAACGTGTTGTTATTACTATTTTTTTCTATTGAGGTAATTTTATAATTCTGGTAGATTAAAAAAAACTGCGACTTGTCAAAAATGTAAGTTGGTGTTTTTTATCAGTTATGTTGGTAGCGCTTGTTATAACAATGTAACAAAACGGGTAATTCAGAATTTGGTTTTGTTTATAAATTATGATATTTCACTATCAACTCAGCTTCGAAAGATTCAGACTAATTAAGCGTTATCTTAAGTATCTTTCTAAAGTTGACTTGACAGAGTTTATTTTGTTTATCAAATTTATTAGAGCATATGTTATAACTTCAGTATTCCGTAGATCATTATTTATCAAGTTTATAGCTTTTTTGAATTGTCGCGTCTGGTTACACGGAATGTGATGACATATCTGGATAAATTATAGCTAAGCGAGGGGTCGGAATGATTTAACCTCGTCTGGGTTTTTTATGTAAACGCATATGTACGACCATCGCGACGATACCACCCTCTTACCCTTTGTCAGAACATCCCATGGAAACAACAACGGATTAGTGAGTGGTAGTTTGGCTTCTAACGAGACGAGTTGTCTCGTTTGTGCAAGATGTAGATCTTGCTATGTAATTTTGTAACTTAAAGATTAGTTTATTCATTGTCGTTGTTGTTTCCATTGCCGGTTTATTGTTTAATTTCAATTATCAATATTAGTTTATAACTTTTGTATTTTATAATCTATATTTTCTTTTATGTTTTAAATATATATTTTTACAAGAAGTTCATCTTATTTCGCGTTTTATTTTATCGTCTATTAATTTTGACAACTAATTGAATTGTAGCTTTCATTTAGTTTTACAACAAAAATAATAAGAAAATTTAATTTTTTTGACAATTAATCAATGTTTTTTTCTTATTGTGAATGTTTTGAATTTTGTCTGATTCTAGCATATTCTGTTAATAATATTTCAACACCGACAATTTACAATTTTGAGGTTATATGTCATTTATCTATCAGGTTTAATAGCGTTTATACCACTCTTACAAAATAAAAAGCGTCGAAAACAGTGCGCTTATAAATCTTCTGGACGACGTGTTATAGTGCGTTTATGGAGCTATAAGAACACCGAAATAGAAACATAAATTTGAATAATATTTTTGACTATTTTACAATAATATATTGTAAAACAAGCATAGAATAGTACTCATTTCGCTTGAGTATGAAGGTTTGTAGCACGAGATGGAGGCGCATATAAGTGAAAAATGGAAAATTGGAACCCGGAGATCCTGAGTTCGAATCTCACTCATGCTAAAATAATATATTGTAAAACAAATGTTACAATGATCCTTATTGTAACATGTGTTTTTCATATTATTATTATGTTCCTCGTGTACAGAGTAGCATAAATTAATAAATATAAAATTATTACAATCTTCTATATATATATATATATATATATATATATATATATATATATATATATATATATATATATATATCATCACGCCTTCTACCCATTACTGGGTGTGGCACTCTGCTGAAGCAGATCTCGGTAAGTGATATATTTTGCGAGTGAAGTGCGGTTACCAGTCGTCAAATCACGGCCCCCAAACATGTTAGTGGTGGAGGAGCCACAGGGATAGCTTTTTCAAATTATGAAAATTTGTCGCCTGTGGGAATCGAACCAGGGACCTCAGGATCCACAGGCCGACTTCATACCACTGAGCTAGCCAACCCATAAAAAATAAAATCTTCTATGATTGCTAGCAATTATTTAATTTTATTTATACTTTTATTTTATATACTAATTGTAATTATTGTCACAGAAATAAAAATAACAATTTGATCTATCATTAAGTAAATACATGCAATTTAGCACTTAGGCTATTCTTTATCATGAAATCATAATTGTGATGTTTTTCAGCATCCGTTACATCTAAGTTTTTACGTTACCTACATTATTTCTTACGGTTATGCTATTAGTTACTTTGTGCTCGAATGACTTGCGAAAAACCTTCGTCATCAGCTAAACTAAGTTTCTTACACAGAACATCATACACTCAGTAAAACATACAAATATTACTTTAGGAAACTTTCTTACTTCATATATAGATATAAATGGTTATTTGTTCAACAAGGAAGAAAGTGAGACATTTCTTCCTGAAAGGACAGTTTCATTTCCTGAGCCGAAGGCGAAAGGTATAAAATGTGTGAGGGAAGAATAGCATTTTCTGTGTTTCGACATTAGAATAACATTTTCTTGCATGCATATCGATGCTAGAATGTGCTTTATTCTTGAACGATTTTGGTGACATATTGTTATCATAGATTGGTATAACTGCATCAAATACTTAAAATATCTAGGCAACAGGCAAAATAAGGTAACAATATTTGTACAAATGTCTAGGCAACGGACAAAATCAATTGCAAATCATTGTTACCAACTTAACTATTCTACCAAAATGTTAATCATTTTTATAAAACATAGAAAATAGTATAAAACACTTGTTACAAAAAGCAATTCTAGCACTCGTTCGTCCCCTCGACGCTGCGCAGCTTGTGTCCAAATTTCGAACTCAGGTTAGATTAGGTTTCCTTCTGCAGAAAGTAAAATGTAAATGTCACAAAGGAAAGGAAAATTAACTTCATCTTACAATAGCGGTTTCCGAAATAAAATAAAGAAATAAGTATATCATCACGCCATTTACACATTACTAGATGTGGGGACTCTGTCGTAGCAGATCTCGGTAAGCGATATATTTATGCGCGTGAAGTGGAGAGGAGCTATAGAGATAATTTTAGTTTGGTGAAAATTGTTTGTCGGGTGTGGGAATCGAACCGAGGTTCGTGTTTTCAGTGACTAAAATCAGCAATTATTCACATGATACTAAAATATTTAAATCCATGACAACCATAAAAAATTAACATGTTGTACCAATTTAACAGTTTGGCAACAGTGATTTTTCACTTATTTGATGGTATAGTTTGAATCTTTTTCTAACTTTACTGTAAAAAAAAGATAAAATGTTGTATATCAGACGTGAGTGAAATCATCTCACTCACGTATAATGACTTTTTTCACTCACTTAAGAGAAGAAATTTTATATGTTTACCATACATTGGATGTTACAAAAGACAGAAATTGATTTTGGCTGACTATGCAAATAATTCCTAAATAATTAGCATATCGACAAAAAATTGTAATAAAAATAATAGATACTTTTATAGAGTGGCCAGTAGTTTACGCAAATATTTTCGGGGTACGATAGAAATTGAATTGAAACCAATATTTATAAAAATATTTCATATTTTCTCTTATTTTAACAATGGAATTATATTATGATCATTAGAAATATCATCTTGAAAATATAAATTAACGTTTATTCGCCTTTGTAAATTTATTAAATGTCGGTAAATGATATATTTTTGCGCGTGAAATACCCTTACCAGTCGTCAAATCACAATCCTCAAAGATGTTAGTAGAGGGAAATGTGATGAAAATTGTTTATCGTCTGTAGGAATCGAATTTGGGTTCTTAAATCCACAGAGCGATTCGATTCCACTGAGCTATCTATCTAATGAAAATGTTATCAAACATAAAATAAATATTATTCGTACTCTACAGGTATACGAGTATATTCAACTCTGAATATAGGAATTCTGAAATTGAATCCTTATTTCAGCAGATGATTTGTTGTTTTCCTATCGTGAAGAAGTGAAGTGCGGTGACCTAGTGTCACACTGCGAGATTTACAGTTGCATAAAGTAACCCACAGGACCACTGGGATGATTTTTTATATGCTCAAAAGTTTTTGATTTAACAGCGTCCTGGGATCAAACCCAGAACTTGAAAAACTATATCTCGATTTTAGTGCTTCCCGTGAAGCAGTTTTTTGGAAAATTATTTCAACTTTCAGTCATGTTTGTAATTTATTCATACATTCAATTTTCCTCCCTCAATTTCACCAACATATACCTGTTTCAATTGCTCTAGTCTTTTATTGATCTGCACCAAAATAGTACATTGGATTTGCAATTGCCATAGTAACTGAATGACAGCAATGTATAAGACCGTTCCATTTAAAATAGAACATAAGCTATTATTGTTAAATAAATTTAGTTGTCAATTACGATAGTGCTCTTGATGATTTTAAAAATGGTGTAACAGACAGGATGTACAAGAAATAATCGTTTGCAAAGTTGTTGATTAGATTGCGTCTTTAAGACACATGTCATGTTATTCACCTTTTGGAACACGTGCGATCGTCTGAGGCATTTGTCACATTCAGCGAAATTATTGCGATCTAGCATTTATTTAGTATAAATGCCGTAGTTTAAGATAGTTCAAAGAGGATAGTATAGATAGTATACAATGTAGCACACAGTTCGTAGATAGTAGATAGTACGTTAGTAGTCAATAGTTATGATTCGCGAGTAGAAGAATATTCGAGGGTGTCTATCCCGAGAATATGATGTCATTAATTTGTAATTTGTTGTTTAATTAATTTATAGTCTTTGTTTTATCTTAGTTTTTATTATGTTGTTTTAATAAAATATTAACCACTCGCATATGCAGCGTTCATTACTTATTATTCAACTTCAGCACGTCGACAATCAGTGGTCAAGATAAATTCTCATTTTTGACCACCTTGATTTGTTACAATTGGCGCTGCGGACAGGATTTGGTAATGCTAATTAATTGCTAGTAGTGTTTTTATTTATAAAAGGATTTACTATGTAATTGAATTACCAAAAACGAATAATCGGCTTGAAGTTGTTTAATAAGTATATATTTCAGTCATGTAGAATGTTAACGTTTCGTAATTTAAAAAGTAACAAATTATTTCATCATATGCGGTAGACACCCTAGTAGTGACAGTAGTGCGTGGAAGAATGTATTCGCGAGAAGTGCCGTATGTCCCGCCACATCCGCTCGTAACAATGTTTCCACTTTGTGGTTACGAGTACGATAATTCCGGTGCTGATATACTACGACTCCAGAGGACGAAGTACGCCCTGGGTTGCGCACCATGTCGGTTCAAGACGAAGAATATTCGAGGGGGGTCTCTCCCCGGGAATATGATGTTATTTTTATTTTTTTTTTTTCTGGCTTCTTTGGCGGACCAACTACTCAGGTCATATGCCGCCATTACGCCCTGATCTGCGTTTTAGTTGTTATTGTCAACAACAACGCGAGTTTTCTCTGGACGGTCACCCATCCAAATACTACCCGCGCGCAACGTTGCTTAACTCGCGTTGTCGCTTAGATCAGTACCAACGAGCGCAGCCATGGCCGTTGACAATGATGTTATTAATTTGTTATTTGTTGTTTAATTAATTCATTATCTTTATTTTATGTTGATTCTTATTATGTTGTTTAAATAAAATATTTACCACTCACACTTGCAGCTCTCATTACTTATTATCCAACTTCAGCACGTCGACAATCAGTGGTCCAGGTAAATTCTCATTTTGACCACCATGATTTGTTACAATGGTATCATTTAAAATGTTCTTTCTTTAGGAAACGATGCACAGTAACTTTACTTACACTTACTTTTGGACGAAATTTCGAGGGCAAAAAAGATTAAAATGTCTACTTTGAAGGTATACATGCGATCTTACGCCCTCCTCAAAAACACACAAGTAAAATGTGTGATAAAAATCGATTTAGTTCCATTTCAGATACAGAAATACACCAATAAATTTTGGAAACAACTTCCAAGAATAAATTAATTACTAATCAATCGATATGGACCCAGTATAGTGGACGCAAAGATATAAGGAATCGAGTTGACTTCTTAATAGGTGGGTTTTACCGGCCTCAGCGGGAAGTCTGGCTACAGTTCACAAAGGGGTGCATTAAGTAGATTTGTCGCAAAGTTAATAAAATTCTATTTCATGCTCATATTATTGTTATTATATTATTATTGAACACTGTAACATGACTTTTGACTATATTTTAAACTTAAAATGTAAATAAATACATAAATAAATAATAAAATATCTTTATTATGTTAACAGAAATAAAATCATTATAATACGGCTCTGTTTCTTTTCACATTTCTATCAGTTTAATCCTGGGATAAGCCTGTACTAATTACATGCTGTGAGGGGCGTCTAAAAGTCATTTTCTTATATCTTTGCGTCCAGTATACAAAATCTTTTAAGTTGGTTGAATCGACCTCAACAGCTAAGTCAAAGAATAATCTAATTAAATATAACTCGAGAGTTGGATAAATTAGAAAATAATTCTCCAGTATCTTTCTCAAACTTGTTGCCATTTGGCAATAACCACTCAAGCCCTACGGGCTTTGGTGACTATTATCCGACAACAAGTTTTCAAAAGATCTGTCAAATTATTTTCAATTTATTCTCACTCTCTTGTTATATTATTACTGAAAATATTGATCGAACGTTCTTGGATTTCAATCATGTTGAATTCCAACCTGTATGTATTTAGAAACGGATAATTATAAAATTTACGCAAAAGTGACATTTAATTTTGACACCCTAATGATTTTTTTCTATTATGAAGGTTACGCGCAGCTCATTTGTTTTATTTCTTTAAAAGAGAATAAAGGCGATGACAAATCCGAGAATCCAACGTCCTTGTGAATAACTCATAATTGGTTAATTAAGTTTTTTGATGAACGGTAAAAACTTCATTGTTTAATAATGAAGTAACAATGAAATTAAATTTGACAGATGTGTCATGTTGCATTTTTGTGCATTTATAAAAAGTGTTTCATTGACTGTGGCCTAGAATTTTTGCCATGTAATATTTGGGTGATTTTCTCTTTTTATGTACGCACTTGATTCATTTGAAATATCAATAATAAGGAAGTTATTAATAATTTTCTATAAATTTATGCATACTATTATCATAATGATAGTAAAAGGTTAAATTATGACATTAATTCTACAGTAAGAATACATAGTACATAGTATACCAACATATAGTAATAAGATGCAAACGAAAGCGTTAGAAATATCATGTAATGTTTTTATACGCATCACTGTTTTCTAATTAAATAAATTGTTGTTTAATTTGAAACAATTTTACTTCGACATCTTGAAAACTATAAAAGATAGTATATTTGACAAAAATAGTAGCATACTTTTCATACTTTCTTTAGTTACGAGGACAGGGTGAAAAGTCCCTGAAAAATGAAACAAGAAATGATTTATTTGGTCAAAACATATTTTATTTTTCAACATAATCTCCTTGTACCTCGATACATTTCGTCCAACGTTTTTCTAATTTTTCGATCCCTTTCAAATGATACGATTTTGGCAATCCTTCAAAATAGGCGTTTGTTTCAGCGATGACCTCATCGTTGGTGCCAAATCTCTTTCCGCCGAGCCATTTCTTCAAGTTAGGAAATAGATAAAAATCGCAGGGGGTCAAATCTGGAGAATATGGTGGATGACGAACTAATTCGTAGCGCATTTCATGCAATTTTTCCATTGCGACTGCGGACCTGTGCGCCGGTGCGTTGTCCCGATGGAAGAGCACTTTTTTCTTTGCCAAATGCGGCGGCTTTCGCTTAAAACCGGCGTCGAATCGATCCAACAGCTCTGCATAATATACGCCGGTGATCGTTTTGCCCTTTTCAAGGTAATCAAAAAACTGTCGCCATGACTTTGTTGGCCGATAAACCCACTTTGGCCTTTTTCGGCTTCGATTCGCCAGGACAAGTCCACTGTTTCGATTGTTCTTTGGTCTCTGGTGTGTTGTGATGGATCCATGTTTCGTCCACGGTTACGAAACGGCGGAAAAAGTCCCTTTTATTGCGCTTGAACATCGCCAAACACTCCTTTGAACTTGTCACACGGTCGCGCTTGTTGTCAACAGAGAGCAAATGCGGCATATCTCATATCCAAAAATTTATGCAAAATGTTCCGTACCCTTTCGGTTGAGATGCTCATAGCCTCAGCAACCTCGTGCACTTTAACTCGCCGATCGTACAATATCATACCATGGATTTTATCGACGATTTCGGGCGTTGTTTGCGATGCTTTGGTTTGCGTAATGTTTTTTCCACGCAAGAAATAATGTTTAATCAAGACGCGAAATTAACTTTTTTCCATGTTTTCAAAAATCTTTAAGGTTGCTTGCTTTCGATGGGTGTCAAAACAGAACTGAATGACATATCAGTCTGAAAATTTAAATGCGTTCTAGTTAAAGATAGTACATCACAAATGTCACATGAGATTTGCGATTGTGGCTCCATCTGTTTTATTTTTCAGGAACTTTTCACCTTGCCCTCGTATCAATCTCAAGCAAATGAAGTTAGTACCAACAATTGACATTTAGTACATAATTAAATCGCATGCTATGTTTATCCCTATTGTTCTATTTTCCTTCAGCTATAATCTCTCATTCACAGTTGAACAACTAAAGGTGTACCTTAACTGTATCACCACATGAATTGACGAAGGACAGGGGCGGCTTCAGATTTCTGTATTACAACAGAAAATTATTACATTCGTTATGTATGAAATACTGGCCGTATTTATTTGGGATTTTTAAAGTAACCTGCAGGTTACTTGGCACACTTTAAGTAACCTGGAACTAACCTTAAACTGACCCTACTGCCCCAGCTATTTTAGCGGGTTGGTAGATTCAACCCGTTTACTATCTCTATCTAATCAACTTGTGTTCCTTGTTATTCGTGGCGGCATCGCGATTTGTAATAGTATAGAGAGGTTAGGAGTTATTTTTATGAAAAACGTAAGTAATTTTATAATAATATTTTGAAAAAATATACTAAACTATTATTTATGCAGGTGATGGAAGAGCAATATGCATTATGTGCTTCTTGCAATATAAGTCACAGAGGATAATATTACGACACATTATTACGACTCCGAAATTGATAGTGCTGATGACAAAATTATAAAAAAAAAACAGACCCTGACGTTATTTGCTTTTTGACTACATATAAAAAATATAAAGATGACTCAAAACATCCAATTAAAAGCGCAATTTAACACACAAACAAAACTAAGCAGATGTCGCTCCGAACATGCATTCAGATTTTAAATTTACCGCCAGTGTTTACAACTGACACTAGATACATCATTTATTTGGAAGTAACACGAGTTAGTTCTAGGTCAGTTCAGGGTTGAATCAAAATTTCCCAAACAAATACGGCCACTATCGATCTGGTTAATTGGAATCCACCGGGAGTAGAACCTATTGAATTTATTAAAGGTTGCTTCAAATATGCGATTTTCCATCAAATTGAGGTATTAAAATAGACCAACAAAAGTGTAAATTTATTGTAAATTTTGTAAAAAAAATATAAAATACATAAATAGTATATAGGGTAATGGAACAGTGGTATCGTGTCGGCCTGTGGATCCTAAGAATCCTGGTTCGATCCCCACAGCCGACAAACATTTTCACCAATTTAAAAAAATAACCTCTGTTGACGACTGGAAACCGCACTTCACGCGCATAAATATATCACTTACCGAGATCTGCTTCGGCAGAGTGCCACACCCAATAATGGGTATAAGGCGTGATGATTTATTTATTTCTTTTATTTATGAAGTCTTCTTCTGTCAGCTCCTTCAGTATGCGTGACGATTTCTCTTTCAAAGCTCAAATCTTGTTGCTATTAAGGCAAATTTCATCTTAGGAAACAGATAGAAGTCGCACGGTGCAAGATCTGGCGAATAAGGCGGATGGTCCAACACTGGGATGCTGTACTTGGCTAGAAATCTCTTAACAGACATTGCTGTATGAGCCAGCGCATTATTTTGATGGAGAAACCATGACTTGTCCTTCCACAATTCGGGTACTTTTATCAAAAATGTTGCCCAAATTTCCGAACAGAAAAACTCTGAAAAATTATTTTAAATTCTTTTTCAAGTGTTACTAAATGGTCTTAAAAAAATATTGTATGTACCTCGAGTAGAAAATGTCCTTGTCGCTCTTGCATGGTTGTTGTTCTTGGCTTCGCCTCGATCAACAATCTCCATGCTCGGGCGGCAATAGGCTACTTTCTACTCTAGGTACACGATTAACTATATTGATAAAAAGGTGTGAATCGAGACTATCAAAATTGAATATTGTTGGTTTTGAAACTATTTATCGTATTTTTACTTTCTTATACACAGTATAAGGAAGTATTGGAATCGTGAAAAAAAATCGTTGACGAGATTTTTGCGGAAATACGTGTTTTGAGGTCCACTGAATCCGTTTTGATCATTTTCTCAATATTTATGTGTGTGTGTGTTTGTATATATGTGTGTGCGTGTAGATGGATGGATGGATGTGTGTCCGAGTGTGCAATATCTCATGAACGAGATAAGATTTATTAACGAAACTTGGTAATTATAAGTTTCATGAAAATACGAAGAGCTGAGTTGATTTTGAATGAAATTGAAAAACCGGAAGAGGAAGTTTACTGGACACACAAAACAATAAATTCCATTTATTTCAAAAATGGAATCAGTTACGACAAAAAGTTTCAAATAAAAGATGCTGGCAAAAATATTTGGAACATAAAATATTATTTACAATTTTTCTGTATATGCGTCTAATTTTGAGAAAAACTATTTTTTATATTTATTAATATATTTCAATAATCATAGTAGCAATAGGAACAAAAAACATAGATTTTAATTTTCGATTTATCTAGTTATCTGTGTCTTTTTTTCGGAAAAACAAATACATCATTAAAATGGTAAACTAATTTGGCAACTTTGCCTGAATTCAATCGACTTCGTATCTCACGGTTCTTCAGATACCTCGAAAAACGGACACCTGTATATGCCTCATCAGTAAAGTTAGACATAAAGTAGTCAACATTACCAAAAAATTATACGTAAACAAATTTGATATTTTATATGTTTCAAACAGATAAATGCTGAATTCTTGAAAATAAATTACATGTTTAATAATATTATATATTTTGAATATTAAATATGCTGTGTATAAGAAAGTCGTGTGGTGACCACACCAGATTTTTTTATTTATGTTGAAGACAGTGAGATTTGTACTTTTGTAGTTGTTAAGGGATCGTCCTAACCACAGATCTCAAGTCACAACTGCGCGTATACTTTGAATGGCTTTATATTATATTGAAAAGTGTCTCGTTGAATATTTCAGTTGGTGTAGATAGAAAATAGCTTACTCAGGCCCTGTTCTTTGAGGTTAGACTATACAGCAGCGAAAGGTTCAACCGTTAGACAATTTACGATCAGTAAAACTGATTTATGACTGTTTTTCTGATGCTAACTTCGATCATCTTAATTTAGACCTCTCATTGTCTGCAGCGCTATATTATTATATTTTTTATTTGAAAAATTGTGCTATTAATTGACTATAAATGTTTAAAAATTCCGGTTTTTTTTGGAGCGAAATTTATTGCTTGTATTATAAGATACTTTTTTTTGTTCGTCTACAAGTCTACATTATTTCCTAATCGAAGAAAGCAGTTAATTAGAGATATTGCACACTGGAACCCATTTTGTTCGACCGCGTAATTTGTTAAAAATGCATTAGTGTATTATTTAAACAAATTTTAATTTAAAAGACTTATGAGGTATTAACATTTTATTAAAACATTTATCTTCAACAGCAGAACAATAAATATTCTTGTGATAATTCTCCGGCAACCATAAGTATGGTGCATGCAGTGGTTACAACTTTTGCTGATTTCATTGTACCTATATCAAAAAATCAGGGTTGTTCATATTTTACCCACCCAAAAAAACCCCATCTGGATTTTTTTTTAATAAAACCCACCTAAAAAACGCAAATAAACTCACTAAAAAACCTATTTGGTTGAAAATTCACCCAGGGTGAATTTTAAGATAGAATCAAATCTCGGAACATAAATATCTTTTATATATTTTGCAGTGTAATAATACATAATCTCTTTACAAAATAAAACGTTTAACTTAAATTATCATTTATTATATCATATCGTAGTATCGCATTGCATCACTTTAACAAATGTCAATATCAAAGTAGTTAAAGACCAAATATTATTTGTTTTATATTATGTTAGTATTACAAAAACTGATTGATACCCAATTTTTTTACCGACAAATTTAAAATATAGTTTTAAATTAAATAACTATGACAATAACATGATAGAGCATATTATGTTTTTAATTCACAATGAAACAAATATATTTTTTTGCAATTATTACATTAATTTTGTTTTAATGTTTAGTAATATACAATATACATTTTAAACATTATATACAAAATTAATCTAGAATTAAATAACTTGAATTAAAAAGTGTATTTGTCAATATTATAAAAAACCCAATAATGTCCAAATAAACCCAAAAAAAACCCAAAAAAACTCGGATTTTTTTCAACCCTGCCAAAAATGCAACTGGATATACATTGTAATGAAATTGGGATTAATTTCCTATTTTGCTGTTTAGCAACTAAATAAATAAATATTAGTGAAGGGCCACACTGCTAGACACGTGAGCCGTAATACCGCAAGTAACAATCCATTACATTCCAAGCAGAGCTGAGCACGTGAGTAAAAATTGGCCACGATCACGTCCACTCATGAAAAATAGTTTTTTATAACAAGTGCCGAAAAAAGCTTGTTACGTGCACGAGCACGTAACCTTTTTCGACACATGTTATACGAGTAAACAACATTTTTCCTACAACTGTGCGATTTAGAAAATACATACATACATATGTTCACGCTATATCCCAACAAATGGGGTAGCACGAACCCTAAAATCACTCATAAAACATTCACTCATTACACTCATCAAACAATCAACCCTCGTCAAACATTTCCATCCAAACAAACCACCCTCACTTCAACCACATTCATAGATCACTCCATATTAGATTTAGAAAATCACTAAAATATCAGAATTTATAAAATGATAATGATATTACACGAGAATGATGTTTTACGGCGTTGCTATGGTTTGTTTGTTGATTGCTTGCACATTGTTCTACATTATTTTAAAATATTTCACTAATTTCAAGACAATTTCTTCAAAATCGTCTAGATTGAGTACTACACTGAATGATTCTTCTTTATCATAAACACCTCCAAAGATAATTGAAGCCCCAGATCATGCTATGTTGCATCTTTTTTCGACAATGACATTCAACCTGCTGCTGGTACTTCTAAAGCCTCCGAAATTGTTGTCAATAACATTACTGTTAATAATATGAACAGGTACGGAAGAAATCAATGTTTCTTTAGACAGTGCAAAAGTTTCCACTTTACATTATGTCAAAATAAGAAATTGTAACAACTGTTAATAATATACACAAAAAATAATATTTTTTTTTGTACTTATTCTTAAAATAAAACCATTTATCGATATATTTTACTTTGTTCGGTTCTTTTTATTAATTGTGTACAGATTAGATATACTGCAATTTAAGGTTATGTTTATAAACGTCAAAATATACTACTGCATATTTATTAGCGCTGCCTCACCGCATCTTCTTCCATAAGCGTCTGTGACCAAAATATGAATGCCGCGCTTGGCGCGAAATTTAAATCGCTCTCAATACAACTTTCTTTTGACAGTTGCGTAACAAAGTACTTTCCGCACGAGTGATTCTTTGCTTACAGAAACGCACTTGGTCTATATTTGTCTACTTTCTATACCTAACCAAGGCAATAATAGTTACGTAATAACAAATAAATCGCGCAGTTGTAGGAAAAAAATATTTTCACGCCCGTTCATTCATTCATATTTGACTATGGCTCACGATCACGCCCGCTCACGAATTTTAATGTTTGACTCACGCACAATCACTCACTATAATTTAAGAAGTATTACTGCTAATTTACTAATTTAAAAGTTCAAATATTTGCATTATGTATAAATTAGAATATTACTCCAGTTTATTATTTATTTCACACTTTTAATTTAAATATTTATTATTCGTATACAAAACGTTCCTATATTCAATAATGAATTTTATTGTAAAATAAACAAAATGTTCAATTAAACAAAAGTATACACTTTAGTATCATTGCATTAATATCCTTTTTTAATAATAATAATATAATTAACATAATCAAAACTACGGTATGAATGCTTATATATTTATTTTTCCTCTCAGTCACGATAAAATAATAACCATGTCCGCTCACTTATGATATTTAAAAAATTACTCACACTCACTCACGCTCACGGTATACAATTTTAAATTTGTTCACGATCTCGCGAGTAAATAGTAAATAAGTAATTATTTATTTAAAAAAAATAAGATTTATTTGTGCAAATTTGTTGAAAAATCTGTTAAAATTTCAATTTAAATAATAATACAAATTCTATTCATTTATTTTATTATTTTCTTTTATCGTAACGCCATCTGTTGTTAATCAGTGGAACTTCACCTGATATGTTAGAAGTGTACGTTATATTAACACACGAGGTTAGGTTTAACTTTCCGTAGTAGTTTATGATGTTGTTATGGTTACTTTCATAATTGGTCGTCTGAAATAGTATATTAAATAACAAGTTTCATAAGGTAATCAGATAACGCACCAGTCCAAATTTGGAAAACGAACCGCTCTGCGGTGAGTTTTACTCGTGCGATAACAGATCTTATGAAACGTGTTCTTTATATAAATTTTTATTGAAGTAATTTTATAATTGTTAGATGTTTTAAAAAATGTGACTTGTCAAAAATATAATTTGGAGTTTCTTAGCAGATATGTTGATAGCGCTTCTTATACTAACATAAACAATTGAAATTTCAATTTTTTTTGGCATTTCTAATAATTTTTCTGTATTGTGATTGTTGTCAATCTTGTTTAAATAAATAAAATAAATATACCATCACGCCTTCTACCCATTACTGGGTGTGGCACTCTGCTAAAGCAGATCTCGGTAAGTGATATATTTTGCGCGTGAACTGCGGTTACCAGTTGTCAAATCACGGGCCCCAAACATGTTAGTGGTAAAGGAGCCACAGGGATAGCTTTTCCAAATTACGAAAATTTGTCTCATGTGGGAATCGAACCAGGGACCTCAGGATCCACAGGCCGACTTCATACCACTGAGCTAGCCATCCCATAGAATAGTAAAAATATGTGAAAAAAACGATTTAGTTGTATTTTAGATACAGAAATACACCAACAAATTTTGGAGACACCTTCCAAGAATACATTAATAAGTAATCAATCGAAATGAACCCAGGTCGGATGAATCGACCTCAACAGTAAAAAAATAGTCTAATTAAATATAATTCGAGAGTTGGATAAATTAGAAAATAATTCTCCAGTATCTTTCTCAAACTTGTTGCCATTTGGCAATATCCACTCAAGCCCTATGGCCTTTCGTGACTATTGCCTGGCAACAAGTTTTCGAAAGATCTGTCAAATTATTTTCAATTTATTCTCACTCTCTTGATAAATAAAATGTTTTATACCTATTATGATTAGTGGTGGAGGAGCCACAGGGATAGCTTTTTCAAATTATGAAAATTTGTCTCGTGTGGGAATCGAACCAGGGACCTCAGGATCCACAGGCCGACTTCATACCACTGTGCTAGCCATCCCATCTTGTTTAATTATGGCATATTCTTTTAGTAAATTTAAATTAACATCTTTGAGGGCCGTGATTTGACAGCTGGTAACTGCACTTCACGCGCATAAATATATCACTTACCGAGATCTGCTTCGGCAGAGTGCCACACCCAGTAATGGATAAAAGGCGTGATGATATATATATTTTTTTATTTAAATAAACAATAATTGAACCCAAAACTCCAGGACATCAAACCAACAATTATACGCGCTCACCTGTACAACCATACGATTATTTTTATTTATTTTATTAGAAGAATTTGTTGCGAATAATTTTATTGCTTTTAGTGCCAATAAATTATACTTTAAACATGAAATTTCCTAGTATTTCATCTAATGCAGTGTATCAGTTTTTTTTTCCGAAATAATTTATATCTGATTAGCATGCAAGGTATCCGCTCATGTCATCGTTTGAAACTCTTTCTAAACTTGTAGCGGATCAGATATTACCTACATCTCGCGAGGAATATTCCACCTAACTCGGTCGTTCACCTTCACGAGATAACATACCGAAATATCTATATAGATGCCTATTTATTACGGTTAAAAAACTTACAAAACCTATTCCGGTTAGCGTTTTTTGCTCGCTATTTCATAATGGTGCATTTATCAGACAAAAAAATAATTATATCCATGCATTTTAAATATTTAATAACATGTCAGAATGAAATAATTAGGTAATTTCGGTATAAAAAACGTCCGATGAGCGGCGATGGCGCTGATAGTCGATTGCGAAAGTGTTTCCGTTTCTAACGCCATGCGTGCCGGTGTTTCTATCTTTTTTATACTTTGAACTAGAACTCAATTATTTTGGACTTGGACTAGAAACTAGATTAACAAGTATAAATTATTTAATTCTTCAGAAGATCCTTGACTTTGTGTTTGATTTTCTTTTTCCTCTTATGGACAGTGATGTGACATAATAACTGTAAAATATTCTTATTATAATTTTTGTCAATTGTATGAACAGGAAAGGAAATTTGTTATTGTTGAATAAATAAAAAAAAGTGAATAGAAGTTTCGACATTGTTAATTTACAATGGTATGTTGTCGAACTTTTGGTAACATAATAGTTATTTATGTCATAAGGATCTTGTTATAGTATTAGTACCATAATGATTGATTATGGGGTGGCTAGCTCAGTGGTATGAAGTCGGCCTGTGGATCCTGAGAACCCTGGTTCGATGCCCACAGGCGACAAACAATTTTCATAATTTCAAAAACTACCCCTGTGGCTCCTCCACCACTAACATCTTTGGGGGCCGTGATTTGACGACTGGTAACCGCACTTCACGCGCAAAATATATCACTTACCGAGATCTGCTTCGGCAGAGTGCCACACCCAGTAATGGGTAGTAGGCGTGATGATATATTTATTTATTTCATTTATGATTGATTACGATCTACGAGGTGTGGCTATTAAATAACGAGACTGATGCTGGTTTCACATTTTATTTTGATTCCATACCTATTTACTTATTATCACTTTCAATATACACTCCTCTACCCTACAATGTTCCATGTGAATCTTCCATTATTTGAAACAGTGCTGGAAGTCATCTTCTGTCAGCTCCTTCAGAACACGTGCCGATTTCTCGTTCAAAGCTCAAATCTTGTTGCTATTAAGGCAAATTTCACCTTAGGAAACAGATAGAAGTCGCACGGTGCAAGATCTGGCGAATAATGCGGATGGTCCAACACTGGGATTCTGTACTTGGCTAAAAATCTCTTGATAGATGTTGCGGAATGAGCCAGCGCATTGTTTTGATGGAGAAACCATGACTTGTCCTTCCACAATTCGGGTACTTTTTTGAATAAATTATAAGTTTCAGTAGCAGTTTTGCCAAGTTTCATGTGAAATTTCACAACAATTCGTTACTCTAATGTTGCACTTAACATGTTTTCGGCGAAACAAAAAAACAACTCTAATTAGAAAGAATGCTACGGCTATACGGTTTTGTTTACAGAAGCGAGAGGTACTGCATTCGAAAGAGAAAGCTTCACGCTAAAAAGCTAACGGTCTCGTTACTTAATAGCCACACCTCGTATGTTATACAAACAAAAAGTTATATGCTGACGAAAATTAGTGAAAAATATAAAATAAAGTATTTGAGGTTTAACAAAAAACAATATTATAAAAAAAAATCTGGTTTCCTAGTTTTGGTACTTACTTAGTAACAAGCTATGATAACTTGTCCTCTTGGAATACAATAATAATTATTTATGTATCAAGGGTCAAAACATGCGTTTCTGGCCCGTGGTATGTTGCTTTGCACCTCGTGCTAATAACATGTTCAGGAGACCTATTCTAATTAGTTGGCGACTAGATTTAGCGCCCGTATGACGTCATAGTTGGCGACTCTGATACTGGCTCCATCTGTTGGTATAGTTAAAAAGTACAGTCCTGACGCCATATATATATATATATATATATATATATATATATATATATATATATATATATATATATATATATATATATATATATATATATATCATCACGTCTTCTACCCATTACTGGGTGTGGCACTCTGTCGAAGCAGATCTCGATAAGTGATATATTTTGCGCGTGAAATGCGGTTACCAGTCGTCAGTTCACGGCCCCCAAAGATGTTAGTGGTGAAGGAGCCACAGGGGTAGTTTTTGAAATTATGAAAATTGTTTGTCGCCTGTGGGAATCGAAACAGAGTTCTCAGGATCCACAGGCCGACTTCATACCACTGAGCTAACCACCCCATGTTTAAAAAAAAAATTAAAAATATAACTTTTTTATTATTAACTTCCTCTTCTTAACTGTTTTTGAGAAATTGTGAAATTATTTTTCATCATTATTTTGCACATAAATTTATGTCTGAAATATTTTTAAATTTATTATAATACTCCCACTCTTTAATTTAAAAATTTGAACAATACATATATTATGTTTTATTTATAATAACAATAATATCTTGTTTAAAAAAAATCAGTGTTTAGATGCCAATTTCAGACGGATGATTCACTTTAATGATAAAGCAAATTCAGGAGTCGTAGATGACATTTGTTATGTCATTTTAACAATAAAACAATAACCACTATTGAGAAAAATACCTTATAAATAAATGGTTTTTAGTTCAGATTAAGCATGAAGATTCTGTCTCAACATTCCGGTCTATCTTAAGGTCATCAGCAGAACAGGAGATCTGTAAATCATTGGATAGTTAACATACTGTTAGAAATGGTGTAACAAATTCTTAGCAGAATAAAAGTTTCTCGGGAGCAGCTATAAACAAAATTATTATCTATTGACGATTTTACTAATGAACGTATTTTAAATTTAAATTTTATTTAAGTCTGTTTATTATGGTAGATAAGGAAATAAAACTTTGACTAAAATTAGAGTTAAACTGCAATTTAGATGGCTAGCTCAGTGGTATGAAGTCGGCCTGTGGATCCTGAGGTCCCTGGTTCGATTCCCACAGGCGACAAATTTTCATAATTTAAAAAAGCTATCCCTCTGGCTCCTCCACCACTAGCATGTTTGGGGGCCGTGATTTGACGACTGGTAACCGCACTTCACGCGCAAAATATATCACTTACCGAGATCAGCTTCAGCAGAGTGCCACACCCAGTAATGGGTAGAAGGCGTGATGATATATTTATTTATATATTTTACTTATTTTTGGAATAAGTGGCTCAGTAGTATCGAGTTCGATTCCCACAGCCGACAAACAAGTTTCATCACCTTAAAATTGGTTTTCCCTCCACTAATATCTTTGGAGGCCATCATTTGACGGCTTGTAACCGTACTTCATGCACATAAATATATTACTTACCAAGATCTGCTACGGCAGATTACCACACTCAGTAATGGGTAAAGGGCATTTAATTTATTTTTGGGTTATATGGTTTGTGCCCAAATTCGACTGCCGCAGTCGACAACTTCTTTCACCAAATTAAAATTACTTCTGAAGCTACTCCACCTTAACATTCCTTGGAGGACATGATTTGACAGCTAGTAATCTCACTTCACGTACAAAAATATATCACTTACAAAGATCTGCTAAGACATAGTATTATTCTATAAGCTAATACGGGTAATTCTTGATTTTTTGTCTGTGTGTGTCAAAGATATCAGAATAGTTTGAACGGTTTTGATACAAACTTGATATTCTAATGTTTTTTGTTTCGGAAAACAATCTAGCTATTAAAAGCCATTTAGTACTGTAAAATCGGCGAGAGAAGCAAGGCCCGTCATAAAAAAAAGTAACTAAAAGTATTATGTTATCTATGAGCACGTTTATGATCTTTCAAACGCAATGTAAATATGAAATGCAGGTTGAATCATATTAAATATTAATTATTATTATTTGACAATATAAATAAATTATTAGAAATACGAGGGTAGGGTGAAAAGTCACTGAAAAATAAAACAGATGGCGCCACAATCGCAAATCTCATGTGACATTTGTGATGTACCATCTTTAACTAGAACGCATTAAAATTTTCAGACTGATATGTCATTCAGGTCTGCTTTGACACCCACCGAAAGCAAGCAACCTTCAAGATTTTTGAAAACATGTAAAAAAGTTAATTTCGCGTCTTGATTAAACATTATTTCTTGCGTGGAAAAAACATTACGCAAACCAAAGCATCGCTTATTAAACATTATGGGGACTCCTCACCATCGATTGGAACGATTCACAAGTGGTTTACTGATTTTCGTTGTGGTAGTATGACCACAAAGGACGCCGAACGTTCTGGTCGTCCAATTGAGGTTACAACGCCAGAAATCGTCGATAAAATCCATGGTATGATATTGGACGATCGGCGAGTTAAAGTGCACGAGTTTTCTGATGCTATGAGCATTTCAACCGAACGGGTACGGAACATTTTGCATAAATTTTTGGATATGAGAAAGCTATCTGCCAGATGGGTGCCGCATTGTGGACAACGCACCGGCGTACAGGTCCGTAGTCGCAATGGCATAATTGCGCTACGAATTGGTTCGTCATCCACCATATTCTACAGATTTGGCCCTCTGCGATTTTTGTCTATTTACAAACTTGAAGAAATGGCTCGGCGGAAAGAGATTTGGCTCCAGCGATGTCATCGCTGAGACAAAAGCCTATTTTGAAGGATTGCCAAAATCGTATTATTTGGAAGGGATCGAAAAATTAAAAAAATGTTGGACGAAGTGTATCGAGCTACAAGGAGATTATGTTGAGAAATAAAATATGTTTTGACCAAATAAATCATTTCCTGTTCCATTTTTCAGGGACTTTTCACCCTGCCCTCGTATGAATCTGCTTCCGAATTCTCAGAAACATATTCTGAAACTTGCAAAATGTCGCAATAATCACAATAAACATAGAAAATATCATAGTTACCAATAGAAGAAAAACTTATGAAATTAATGAATATCCAGCAATGTTAGTATAGCTATAACTTATTTTATATTGCTTTAATGACAATATATCGTATTGGTACATTTGTGAAAATTATTATTTAGTTTTATCCTTCTAGGTAATTTCATTTTATTATGTTTTTCACTAAAGGCATGACGAGCTTCGCTTGTTTCGCCGATTACCCTGTACGTCATTTTGATAGAAAATTTGTTCTTCAAAATATAGACGTATGTGTAGGTACATAAGGACAATGTAATTTGATCCAAGAAATTAAAATTGTGTTATTTTTGTTTGTTTGTTTATATTAATTGTATTTTAATTTCGTTTTTCTTCTGTTACAGGTATGTGTTTTTCATGATTAAATCTTCCTTTGAAAGTATCTATTGGTAAGTTAAATATTTTCATCGAAACCTATATAATATAGTACAATTTAATTGTGATTGTTTGGATGCTTGACGTCCAGATTTTTCGTGTTTTTCTTTGAAAACAATTTAATGAATGTTCTAAATTTCACATTAATATTTTTATTTGTTAATATATGGCAGAATATGGAGAATTAACATGTCAAAAATAATTTTTTTTACTATGGTAACCTGTTTAACATTAATTAAGAAAAAGTGAAAAATACAAAGTGAGATTAAAGTTTGTGCAGTAATTAGGACTTTATTACAAGCCTGATAACATTAAACACAAAAGAAAAATGTTGCTCTAATCGTAAAATCCTATATTCTAATTCGAGCAATTTGGAATTGTGAATGATTTCCTTTCAAAATGAATTGTGCATAGTAAATTATATTTCCTTTATTTTTTGTGCTCTAATTCATTGTCCATACACTAAATCGACTTTAACTGTAATACAGACACGTTCAGAATTACAAATGTCATTGATAAAAAGCGTTGCCATTTGAATACATTTAGTTAGACGTGCACATTTGTTGTGCTATTTTATGTGACTGGTTAAAGTTATATTTAAGAGAAGATATCTTAAGGTGGTTCTATCATGACTGTCTCATACGAAAGTATAGGTAACCTAAAAAGTTTATAAAAATAATTATTACATTTTTGTATGGTATAAGTTATTGACAGAATTAACATTTCGCTGCAAATATCGTATAATTAACAATAACATTGAATATATTAAATAAAACTATTTAACTAGTTTATGAAATTCAGTAACATAACAAAAATTTTCGAAGTGAATGTTTCACGCCAACCAATAGCAGTGTAAAATTTTACACAGCAGAAGCTATGACAACAAGGCTAGAACCACAAGTAACATGATATTACCAGTCGGTACGAAACGTAACTGTATTATCGATACATCCTGTTGGCAGTTCATAAGAAAAATGAGAAAAATGCACCAAAGTCATTATTATCAACTGTAACAACAAATAAATAAATAAAAGATGCTGTAATATTTTTTTTTGTATTAAAATTGATATATTTTACTGATCGCAATAACTTTCATAGTTCTTGCTTTGTCATTCGTGCGACCATCTCTGTTTACGCGTGTGACCATCTCTGTCTACCCGTGCAACGTTGCCAAGCATTTCTGACAATTTCATTGAAATTCATAGAATATCCTATTTTCATCGCCAATTTCTTTGAAGCTAATCCGGTAAGGCATGGATTTTTTTATTCTCATACCTTTATCTTTATGTGATGTACTGTGTGTTAGTTTTTTGTTAAAAAATAACTACAATTTATGATGAATGCAGTAAGCTGCCTCGCGACGTACAGTTCCTGTAACGCCAATGCATTTTTGGTCGACTTTAACTTTAAGTTACTCAGCTCAACAACGGTAAACTATTAAAAACAAATTGCATACTACTGTAGAAACACATGAAAAATTACATATACATTTCATTAAAATCCGGGTTAAATGCTTTCACCTTAAAAACTATCAACCCAAATCGCAAGAGTTTTAGCTAATCCTGAAATTAAGCTAAACTATATTCCCATAAAAGTTTAAATAAATTCGGTTTTCGGAAAGTGATTAGGAATAACTTTTTAAAATCAGACTAGAATAAGATTAATTAATCCAAAATTCAGGATTAGCTAAAACTTTTTTGAGAATCGGGCTAGAAGATTATGAAACTTCATCTAAATGAATTTAATATAAATTTTAAACAAACAAATTAATATATATCTCAACATTTTTCATAACTTTTGTGAAATACTTTACTGCTTGAGAAAGCTATAAATTAAACATACAGTTTCCTATTAGAATTCAGTTTCTTCTTGAACTGGCAACTCAAAAATGAAACCGACAAAAATTTAAATAACAATACATATACTACATTTTGTAATTTATTGAATCTGTCAGTGTGACAACCTTGATATTAATTATTACTTTTTTAATAAACATTTGAAATTAAGTAATTGAATGCAATATAGGAAAAATAAAATGAGAACCACGCATTATAATGACCAGTTGTAATACGTGTCTTACAAGATACTATTGTAGTTTAGCGAATTATAAATAGTAGAATGAAAGTATGAAGGTTAAGAAGGCACGAAACGAATTCTCTCAAGTTGTCAATAAAACCAAAACAAGAGCTGGCATGATTATAGTTGGCGGCTCCGAAATGGTTACTTACTACGACTACGTCTACGTCCTTTTACTACGGTCGACAATTGAAGCACAAATTACATTGCTATTTAGTTGTTAAAATATAATAAGGATGATTGAAGTAAGCAAGGAATCTTCCGTTGCAGATAAATAAAGCTGGCTGTGATTCCCACTGACGTGTCTGCGGAATGAAATTAGGGGGCAGATTTCTTTTAAATCAACTTACATTTTTCTGAATCAATAGTATAATATTTTGAAGTATAAGTTATTGAGAGAGGTTCTCATATTGTTACAATAAAAATAATAAAAATAAAAATAACATCATGCCTTCTACCCCGTAGTCGCGTCCCTCCTTGAACTGCTTCGCAACCCACCGGGGGTCACGACCAACACTTTGAAAAATACTGCTATAGAGTGTGGCACACTGTCACAGCAAATTTGAGTAAGTGATATATTTATACGCGTAAAGTGCGCTTACCAGTTGTCAAATCACGGCCCCCGTAAGATGTTAGTGGTGGAGAGGAGTCATAGGATTAATTATAATGTGGTAAAAATTGTTTGTCGGCTGTGGGAGTCGAACCCGGGTTTTCGAATCTACAATTCGGTTCGATACCACTAAGCCATCTACCTCATGTATATGTTCGTATTTGTATTGATTTTATATTTAAAGAGAAAATAATGAGTGTTCTTTTTTAAGATTTTTTCAAACTTATTTTCTTTTGAGACGGATGAGCCCCAAAAAAAGTGTGCTTAGGGGACCCGACATACCTAAATTCTGCGCTACTACTATAGTATAAAAATTGTTATTGAATTTGGAGATATAAAAGTCCACCTGAAAAGAAATTTAAACCATCAAACTGTACTATAATTGTACCATAGAAACAAATTTAAAAAGTAAGGATTGCATATAAATTTAAGATGTATCGTAAATTTTTTGTATAGGTACGCTTATGTTGGTTCGTGACGAATAAGTGTGTTTCTAGAATATTCTACCATGATGACTGTTTATTTATTTAGCTTTGTAACCTGGTATTGCGAATTTCGGGCAAATGTTTTTTTAAAAATAATATAATTATCTACCAACATACTAAAATAATTGTTTGTTTTCGAAGTTGTTCAGTTTCAAAGATAAATGCCTCGCTAAATACTTAAAAGGTATTTTTATTGTTAAAATAATTGTATGTTGTAGTTTTGAACTTTTATTTTATACCAAGATGAACACTTGACCAGTTTGTAAATTGACTATAACTATTGAGCTATTATGTTTCGAAAATAAATTAAAATAATTTTTGCATTAATTTTATTTCCTTTTTCAAACTTTTCGAAGTCATGACCCGCTTGGAGGCAAGAATCACTAATAAATATTTTCGCGACCCCTTTACTTTTTATGTGATCAAATAAAAAGCTGATTTACTCTTCCATTATTATTTAATTATGATTAAAATTAATTGGTAATTAAAAAACTGGCCCTTAATACTATACATTATAAAACTTGGATTTGAAAAATTAATAAAGGAAAAATTTGTCAATTAACAACTTTGGTATAGTTTCTTAGGAACTTTGATATGTTGGTATAATAGTTTGAAAAATGTATTATTGTATTTTAGTATCAAGCTTGTAATAAATTAATTAATGGCCCGGTGCACCGCAGTTACTTCAATGTTTATAAGTTTTCCGTAAATGATCGACATCTGGTCGAGATTTACTATCAAATGAGTTATTTAACTTTGCTGTCAAACAATTGATTTGATATTTTTATTTAAGTAATCCTTAAAAATTAAGTAAAAGCGTTTAACTAGATGTATCTTGGAATACATGTTTTTAAAATTGGTAAATAGTATCCGACGACTCTCCTTCAATGGCCGTATTTGTTTGCGAAATTTTGATCCAATCCTGAACTGACCTAGAACTAACTCGTGTTACTTCCAAATAAATGATGCATCTAGTGTCAGTTGTAAACACTGGCGGTAAATTTAAAATCTGAATGCATGTTCGAAGCGGCATCTGCTTAGTTTTGTTTGTGTGTTAAATTGCGCTTTTAACTGGATGTTTTGAGTCATCTTTATATTTTTTATATGTAGTCAAAAAGCAAATAACGTCAGGGTCTGCTTTTTTTATAATTTTGTCATCAGCACTATCAAAATAATGAATTTCGGAGTCGCAATAATGTGTCGTAATATTATCCTCTGTGACTTATATTGCAAGAAGCACATAATGCATATTGCTCTTCCATCATCTGCATAAATAATAGTTTAGTATATTTTTTCAAAATATTATTATAAAATTACTTACGTTTTTCATAAAAATAACTCCTAACCTCTCTATACTATTACAAATCGCGATGCCGCCACGGATAACAAGGAACACAAGTTGATTAGAAAGAGATAGTAAACGGGTTGAATCTACCAACCCGCTAAAATAGCTGGGGCAGTAGGGTCAGTTTAAGGTTAGTTCCAGGTTACTTAAAGTGTGCCAAGTAACCTGCAGGTTACTTTAAAAATCCCAAATAAATACGGCCAATGTCTTCGCGATTCCTCGAGGCCTCGAGGGATACCTTTATTACTCGACCTGAAAACTTGTTTTTTTAATTCTAATGAAACAAATAATTATTTTTCGCGTCTCCTTCTGAGATTGACATTTTTACATATCTCAAAATCGTTCGGAAATCATGTGTTTACCGAACGTCATTTGGTTAAGACTAGGAACTTTTGTAATGTTAGCATTGGCATCACTGGTTGTCAGATTAGAGCTATTTGTGTATTGTAAACTCAAATGTTAGTAATTATATTCCAATTTGCAGTCACTGTGAACAACTAAAAAATATAAAAAACAAATATATATCATCACGCCTTCTACCCATTACTTGGTGTGGCATTCTGCCGAAGCAGATATCGGTAAGTGATATATTTTGCACGTGAAGTGCGGTTACCAGTCGTCAAATCACGGCCTCCAAAGATGTTAGTGGTGGAGGAGTCATAGGGGTAGTTTTTGAAATTATGTTTGTCGCCTGTGGGAATCGAACTAGGGTTCTCATGATCCACAGGCCGACTTCATACCACTGAGCTAGCCACCCCATAAAAATATTGTTGTGTACTTGTGATGGCAAGGATTAATTTGCACAATAAAACACACAAGTACAAACTAAATATATCTTTATTTACGGTGGTTTTTAATTTTGTGTAACTCTACGCTGTCTTCTGTTGCTGCTGGATGGTGAATGAATCGGAAAGTGAATAGGACGTCTTCTTAGTCGGACATGGTTTTTATAGGTTTTTAGTTAGGGCCAGGGGAAAAGGGTAGTTTTAGAAAGTTAAGGGTTGTGAGTCGATGAGTCGTAGGATTGCTGGATTTAGAAAGCGGATTGGAATTTAGGGGTTTTATGATCTGAAGGAATGCTTTTGTATAAAAGTAGCTTTCTAAAATATGTACAGACTGGTAGTAAGAATTACATGACTTAAACTTAAACTTAAATATAAGAAAATTAAAATGATTAATACATAACTAGACTTATATCTAACATGCATTAAATTTATATTAAACAAGAAAATAGATAAAACAAGAAAATAGATAAACGAATAATTATAACTATAACTAATTAGAACTAAATTAAATGCTGGGAACACAACAATATGTATACAGATAATTGGCCTATCTCTAATAAATCGTATTTATAGTGTAATACGCTATAGTGAAAATTCAGCTGGGCGAGTGCAACATATGAAAATAAGGATGTTACGATTTCTTGAAACTGGCTGTTAATTTCGAGCTTGGAGGTTAGCGATTTTTATAAATTTTAAATTAAAAATTTCATTTAAATCGACGCTACTTGCAAGCCTAGCCTTCGGCTCGGCCTGTCAAAGTATGGTCGTACTCGCAAAAGTCCAGTTTTCGCCCTAGTGATACAAATAACTATTATTACAGTCGTCATGTTGTCATAACCTTCCTGAAATAGCATTATTTTACTATTGAACAAGTTCAAATAGTGTCATATTGAAGTGGGTGTTAAAAAAGAACAATTTTAATGAGTCTTATTAAATGTCATTGCTTGAAACAGTCGAAAACAGCCTTCTAATACTCAGTTTTTCATTCAACTGTTATGTTTCTGTTATAAATAGGCATATTCCATTTGCCATTTGGATCAGATCTAACTTACATTTACTGAACCAGGTCACTTATTTATTTCGTTGGATTACTTCACTGACTTTATTTCCAGTACTAGAATGACCGATTCTAATTTACTTTGAAGCAATTCACTCCAATAAGTGCATCAGTTTGTTTAATTTGGTTTATTTAATCATGTTGTCTAATCTGAACTGATTTAAGTGAACCAAGTGCCAAATGGAATACAGCTATAATATACCTATTAAATATAGGAAAATACATATAATTTATATTGCTGTTAGTTAACAGTTGATTGATAAATTGAGCATAAATAGTACTCAATATTATGATATCTTTTGAATTAAAAATGAGTTAATAGATATAATAATGAAAGTAAATTTTTAGTACATATTTATTTATTTCTTTTGCACGAACGAAAGTGTGTACTTTGAGACTGAAATGTTAATAATAATATGTTATTTTACTTTGTATAAACTTCTATATCTAAATAATACGTGAACATGTGAAAAAAAATGTCAAGATAAATATCTATGAAACGAACTCAATGACTTTTACTTTGGAAGATTATTTTCAATATCATTAACTAAACTATTTTTCTGCTGGCAATTCATTTAATAAATAGCTGTTTTAAAATTTGGAAAATATGTAAGTTCATACGAATTAGTGAAAGGTAGTTCTACAAAAATCAGTAAAATTTCCTGTTTTTATGGTATGTTGCGATCAGTATACAAATACATGACTGGACAAAATTCTATTTATAAAAATTGTTTCACAAACTCAGAAAAAATTAAATGAGAAAATGAAATTGAATCGCTTTTTCATCTCAAATTTGAGAATAAAAAATAGTATAAAAACTATGTATAGCCCATGGCTAATGTTTAGACAATTACGTCACTAAATTTGTTTGTGGTACAAGGCATACGTCACTGATATTGTTTTTCATTTACGTTTTCAATATTTTTCAAGAAAATTATAACTTATAATAAATAAGAAAAATCTGGTGTGGTCACCACACGACTTTCTTATACACAGCATATTTAATATTTAGAGTATATGAATGTTATATTATATTAATTAACTTGTTACTGATATCTTTTTAATTTTCATTACAGATAATCAACTTCTTAACAAAATTTTATATAAATGAACTTATACTAATAGAAATAGATATATAAAATTACTTACTATTTGACCAATGAAATTAATATAGCATCAAAAAAGCTGAATTGAACACTTATGACTTGCTCCTTGCGTTTAGCAATTATTATTTGAAATATAAATGTTAAACATGTTTTTGGTTTTTGTTTCTATTGCTACTATGATTATTGGAATATATTATTAATATAAATTAGTTTTTCTTATAACCGTGAGATACAAAGTCGATTAAATTGAGGCAAAGTTGCGTAATTAGTTGATCATTTTAATGATGTATTTGTTTTTCCAAAAAAAGACTTAGATAACTAGATAAAGCGAAAATTAAAATTTATGTTTTTTGTTTCTATTGCTACTATGATTATTGAAATATATTATTAAACATAAAAATTAGTTTTTCTCAAAATTAGACGCATATACAGGAAAATTACAAATAACATTTTATGTTCCAAATATTGCTAACATCTTTTATTTGAAACTTTTTTTCGTAACTGATTCCATTTTTGAAATAAATGGAATTTATTGTTTTGTGTGTCCAGTAAACTTCCTCTTCCGGTTTTCAATTTCATTCAAAATCAACTCAGCTCTTCGTATTTTCATGAAACTTATAATTACCAAGTTTCGTTAACAAATCTTATCGCGTTCATGAGATATGGCTCACTCGGACACACATTCATCCTTCCATCCACACACACAGACATCATTGAGAAAATGATCAAAACGGATTCAGTGGACCTCAAAACACGTATTTCCGCGAAAATCTCGTCAACAATTTTTTCACGATTACAATACTTCCTTATAAGAAAGTAAAAAATAGGAAAAAACTTTCCATCACTTGTCAAAAATCCCACAAAAATTTACAGCAGGTTTGAATCAACTTATCAGGTCATCATCAAACGGCTGGTCAGTTTTTTCCTATTCTTTCTTATTTATTAAGACTCAGTTCCACATCGCAATTAACATTTTTGTCTTTGTATTATAACTTATTTCGTTTGTTGTTACATAGTAAATTCCATTCCACGGAACTATGGAGTCATTTGAAATGTATTATTGAATATAGACATGTATTTGGTCAATTTTAATTACCTACCAAAACTTTAAAATGATGGCAAGTATCTACAAAATTATTTTGTAAATTTAAATTGGGTTTCTCGCACAATGATTAGTGGTAAGACACCGTCACAAGTAGCTCTATGCTGCATTTTTACGTGGAACAAGGTTAATGGTTTTAAAATTATGTACGTAATTGTCAAGAAATTTGACTTGGTGCTTATACCCGATGTTTTTATATTTCGGGAAAAACATAAGGGTAAGATGTGCTGATCATAGAACAAGAGATTTTCTTCAAAATTCCCAAAATTAAGGGTGGTTTACGTTAAGTAAATATTTGTAGTATGATAGTTATTTATTTCTTCTTCTTCTTCTTCAATGGCGCTACAGCCCAAATCGGGCCTGGGCCTACCAGGCACACCGAGCCGCAGTTTTTACGCTGCCATACTGCCGGTTTCCGTAGTCGAGGTTACTTTTTTAAGGCATATGTATAAGTGACTAGCTTATAGCGCCCGAGTATGATTAATACAAGAAACTGTATTTTGTTTATTTAACGACAAATCATACTTTGTCGACAGGCGGATTCGAACTGACGAACCTTGATTCGGATGACGTCACAGCATGCTAAGAGATGTGCATTAACACGCTCGACCACCGCGCCTCTATTTATTTCTAATATATAGAAAATAAATAAATATATATATCATAACGCCTTCTATCCATTACTGGGTGTGACACTCGGTAAGTGATATATTTTTCGCGTGAAGTGCTGTTACCAGCTGTCAAATAACGCCCGCCAATGATGTTATTTGAGAGGGAGCCACAAGAGTAGTTTTAATGTGGTGAAAATTGCTTGTCGGCTGTAGGAATCGAACCCGGGTTCTTAAATTCACAAGCCGACTCGATACCACTGAGCCACTTACACTATACGTTATTTTAGTCACATAATTTCGAAATGATGTAAAGGCATAGAATACTCATGAAATATAAGGATTGTCATTATTTTATCGATTGATAAGAGATAATCCCCTGTATTCTGTAACTGCATCATTATCAATGATCGATAAGTTAATGATAATTTTTTTTTGTCATCGTTATTTTATGGGATGGCTAGCTCAGTGGTATGAAGTCGGCCTGTGGATCCTGAAGTCCCTGGTTCGATTCCCACAGGCGACAAATTTTCATAATTTGAAAAAGCTATCCCTGTGGCTCCTCCACCACTAACATGTTTGGGGGCTGTGATTTGACGACTGGTAACCGCACTTCACGCGCAAAATATATCACTTACCGAGATCTGCTTCAGCAGAGTGCCACACCCAGTAATGGGTAGAAGGCGTGATGATATATTTATTTATTTATTTGTTATGTTATAGATAATCACCATTTCGGTATTCTGAGACCAGAATAATTTATCTTGACATTTTTATGTTATATCCATGCATATTAAATAAAAATAAATATATCATCACGCCTTCTACCCATTACTGGGTGTGGCACTCTGCCGAAGCAGATCTCGGTAAGTGATATATTTTACGAGTGAAGTGCGGTTACCAGCCCCTATAGATGTTAGTGGTGGGGGAGCCACAGGGGTAATTTTAAATTGGTGAAAATTGTTTGTCGCCTGTGGGAATCGAACCAGGGTTCTTAGGATCCACAGGCCGACTTGATACCACTGAGCTAGCTACCCCATGCATTTTATTTGCTAATCTATGTAGCTATTATTATTAAAAATAATATAATGATAGCCCACTGACAGTTCCGTAAAAAATGTGTTTTTTTTATACTGGCAGTTTTGTACGAGAGCAAAATGCATAAAAGTAAAATTGAAATAATAGAATAAACTATTTTAGTCACAGAATGTCAAAATGGTGGTAATTTACAGATTAATCATAAAAACTAAGGGTTGTCATTAACTTATCGATCATTAACAGATAATGATCGAGTTATAGTATAGGGAGGATAAATTGAATAACAGAATAGAAAAGTTGTTTGTAATTTGAAATCATTGAAGTTTATTCTGCTCTTCGCTAGTATTGCAATAGTACAACGATTGTGCTACAACTAAAATAAATAAATAAAATATATCATCACCCCTTTTACCCATTACTGGGTGTGGCACTCTGCCGAAGCAGATCTCGGTAAGTAATATATTTATGCGCGTGAAGTGCGGTTACCAGCCATCAAATCACTGCCCTCAAAGATGTTAGTTGTGGGGGAGCTACAGGGGTAATTTTAAATTGGTGAAAATCATTAATTTCATATTTTTTCCTTCTATTGGTAGTAATGATATTTTGCTATAATTGTGCAAGTTTCAGATAAATCCTCCCTATTCTGTAACTGGATCATTTTCTGTTAATGATCGATAATGTAATGATAATTTTTATGTTTCATTTTTTTTATGGGGTAATGACTCAGTGGTGTAGGGTAATTTTAAATTGGTGAAAATGTTTTGTCGGCTGTGGGGATCGAACCAGGCCGACTCGAATACCACTGAGCCATTACAACTATAATATTTAATTAGATGTCGCGTCACAAGACGCATAACTTTTAAACTTCAAGAGTTCGAAGTTCAAACGCGGAACCTGCATTATCATAAAAACCATAAACGATGTGCATTTTTATTACTTTTCCTTGTTTCTTACTAAATAAAATAATTTAATATTATCACATATCTCAGACATCTTTATGTTGGCGACATAAAACAAACAATTTCCATAACTCTGTTTTGAAAATGTATTCAAAACCTAGACGTTTATTGCCGTCGACGTAATAAAACATCGATAAATAGCTAATTAACATAAAATCTTAATTAATTTTTCACTCATCGGATCGGTTATTGACCTGCGAAATCTGAAATATTAATCGACTAACGTTTTTGGTGACAATTTTTTTTACAAGGCCTTCTAATTTGGCAAGTTTATCTAACGGTTTATTTACTAATCTTCTAGTTGGAATGTCAGGAATATAAATAGATTTTTATTGATTGTTTTTTATTAGAATTATGTTCAGCGTTTTTATATTTGCTATCGATTAATAAATATTTATAGTAATATGTAATTTTAGCCATTACTAGACGTGTAAATATAGATAAAGATTTATGGTAGAATTCTTTTTAAATATTTATGTTTAAATTCAAATTAGATAATGAATATTCGACTAGCGCCAGTGGCGATCGGTGCACTTTTAGATTTAACTTTAGATTTGGATTCCTGAATTAATTTAAAGAAAACGCTACGTGTATGTACAGGATGTTTTTTTAAAATAATTGTGCAATGCTTAACTGATTGTAAAACTGACCACATAGGTGGTAAATCTTGCAATTTTTTCTACATGCTTTGCATTAGAACTGGAGCCTCTTAACACTTACCATTTATGTCATAGTACAAAAAATAATAATTAATGAGTTCTCAAGAAAAAAAATTGTTTGTCAAAACTGATCTGCCCCCGGATCATGTAAATGTGAAAACGATATTGCGTTTTCACTTAAGTGAAAACGATATTCGTTATTCAATTGATCACGTAAAATTAGTCACTCACTACGTTTTCAACTTCGGACATTTCCGTGAACTCACTACGTTTTTCTCTAAACGATATCGTATTCTTAGTACCTTTTTATTTTTATGTCAAAAAACTTTGACAAGTAAGAATCAACATTATTTAATAAACATTAAATAGTAAAAATAATTATTATTTAAGTACGTATATTAATATTATGTAGATAACATTTTTTTATATAAAACAATTCTTAGCTCTTTCTACATAATGCTCCCAATTTTTCTCCGCCAGTTTTTGATAGTTCTTTTTTTTAAAGCGCTGCTTTGCTTTTAGCCCTCTGCTTATTATCTGACCAAGCCTACAGAGTCACATGAATACATATTTTTTTATATAATAATTGTTAAATTACAATAATACTTTCTGCAACTATTGAACAGCTTTTATTCCACTGCCCAGCGCATTTAAGCGTATGGTCAAGTCGCTCCACAATTCATTAATTTTGGCCCGTCCTTAAACTGCTTAATATGTCCTTGTATCATTTCCTTATTTATTAAAAAATATGATATAAAGGTTTCCCATATATCAGCTTTTCGTGCCATTCTTGAAATTTTATTGTCCTGTAATATTAATTACTATAAATTTTATGAAAACATTAATCGTCAAATATTTTCATATAAAAAATTAACATATTTCATTATTTATAATTGATTTACCTTGATTTTTTTACCTGTGTCAAAACGTCAAACTTCATTAAATTGTGACATAGTTAGCAATGAGACAAATTGAAAAAAAAATAAAAGAATTTTGAAATAAAGAACGACTTATAGAAATATAAATGAATTAAACAAAGATGTTAATAGTGAGTAACGTTTTCACCCACAATGAACATTGCGTTTAGAAATGACAATTTAACTGACGCAAAACAATATCGTTTTCTCTATTCATTTTTACATAATCGCAATTGACACGAGTCACTACTAGTCACTGCTAGTCATTTTTACATGATCCCACCCCTGAAACGTTTTTTGCAGTACTTCGAGTACTACAGCAGCGTCCTATGTACATTTACTTACATATCAACCTGTTTATCTGGTATAATTTTATGAAAAATAAAAGTTAATTGTTAACTTAAATAGCACTTGAAATTATCTTAAAGTTTTTGTAAATAAATAGTTATTTATATCACTAGGCCACTTTACTTTTGCGAGTACTCGCAAAATAGTTTCATGACGTGCGATACACAAGATTTTCTGCGCCGATTTGAATGAAATTATTAATTTAAAATTGAATTAATTGATTGGTTGGTGGGCACTTGGTAAATTATGTTAAAACTTTTCTTAAAATAATCGATTTAAAATTTATAAAAATCTCTAACCTACATACATACATACATACATACATACATGCATACATACATACATACATATCTTCACCCTATATCCCAACAAATGGGGTAGCACGACCCCTAACATCACTCATAAAACACTCACTTATCACTCTTATCAAACATTATCATCCAAACACATCACCCTCACTTCAACCACATTCATAGATCACTCCATATAAACTCATTCATTTATTACACTCGAAATCATTTATCACACAACCAACCTTCAATCACATCATTTCTATTCACTTATCATTCATCTTCTTTCTTCGACGTACATAACATGCATAAAATATCTCAAATTACTCATGCTTACTCTTAACAACGAATCTAATAATGAATCTACAAAGATTAGAAAAGATGAAAGCAATAGCCTGCACTTGTATATGGAGGGAGTGTCGCCCTGTGCTTGTTTTTGAAAGTGAAGTTCACACAATAGGGGCTTACAATTTTGACGTCACATGCAGCAGACCCCCACCACACAATTTTGTGCGAAACAACAAATTTGCAGAAAGAGCGAGGTGACACCATGCCGAGTCGAACAACTGCCTTCCCCTTTTAACACTACTCCCCGCAGATCCCCACATTTGTTTGACGGTTCACGATTGGATCACGTGATAAACGTCAAACTGTAAAGCTATACCATGTTCGCTACATAACAAAGTATTAAATTCTATTTTACTCACTAGATGGCAACCGAAAAATTTAAATTGTATAAGTCCTTATTGCAGTTAAACACTACGTAAGAACGAATTAAAAAATAGGAAAGGAAGGGAGTGTCGCTCTACGCTTGTTTTTGAAAGTGAATTCCACACAATGTCTAACCTCTGACCACGAATTTGATCTCTACGGCGTATAATACTATAAATATGAATTATTAAAGATAGTTCAATTATCTGTATAGTGTATACATATTTTTATTGGTTGTACACAGCCAGTGTAAATTGAATTATAATTACTTAAATTTGCGTTTACAATGAACAAATAGCCCTAAAATTAGTCAAAATTATACTCTAACAGCACAAAAGTCCCTAGTTTTTACCGAATGGCGTTTGGTAAACGTATAGATTCCGAACGATTTTGAGATATATGTAATACTGTTAATGTCAGATGGAGACACGAAAAATATATAGCAGTACTCACTGTTTAAATATTGAGCTAACAAAGTAAAACTGGATAATGAATAAATGTGGGTTCGTGTCGCGATGATTTCGCGAACTTAATTGTCAAGTTTCCTGTAATTTGCATAATTCTATTTAAAAATAACTTGAGAAGAGAACAAGTTACTTTGCTACGGTTACAAGTAGTTAGTAGTCCGTAGTTCGGTGGTGGTTCACCATCTTGAAAGTTTATGAACTGAAACAAAGCAGCAATAACAAGAAAGATAAATAACAACAGTAAAACAAATTCCAGTATTCTGTTCTGCACCTTTAAACATAAACATGAAATATACTCGCACATATGCATATTTGAGTGGTTATTTATGATCTGTACGCTCGTTAGTAAAGACAAGTAACCCATCATAATAAATAATAATAGAATTCTTCTCTCAATAGATGGCAGTGCTGTAGATGTGGCCGCCAGCAACTATTAGCTTCTTGCTTCTTGCAGATTCATTTCTGTTTTCTGATCAGCTGATTCCTATCTTACTTGCTGATTGCAGACTATTATTAATGATATTATTTTTTGTTGCTACTTAAAGATGATTAATATTTTAATAGTTGAAGATGTCAATGATAGTAACCTTGGTTATTTTATTTATATTTATTTGTTATTGTGTGAATGCTCTTTGAATGGATAACTGTTAAATTCAAAGGTATTTTTTCTTTTTTTTATTTATATAGAAAAACTGATAGTACAATAGAATATATGAATAATGAAAAGCTTTAGTAAAAAAGACTAGCGGTTGGCCTGGCTACGCCAGGCCTTCACGCTATGCTCCGCGGACACTGAAATAGGATTCACTTCTGTAAGGCAATTGACACTATATAAATCAAATTATTAGGTTTTGATGCTTTTTTACTAAAACAATTGCCGATCGAATAATATTTAATTTTCTACGCAAGCCCTTCAATAGACCTTTCATTTGATACCAAACACGATATGTTTTGATGCATTTTTACTAAAACAATTGCCGATCGAAAAATATTTATTTTTCTACGCGAGCCCTTCAATAGACCTTTCATTTGATACCAAACACGATACGTTTTGATGCGTTTTTACTAAAACAATTGCCGATCGAATAATATTTAATTTTCTACGCAAGCCCTTCAATAGACCTTTCATTTGATACCAAACACGATAGGTTTTGATGTATTTTTATTAAAACAATTGCCGATCGAATAATATTTAATTTTCTACGCGAGCCCTTCAATAGACCTTTCATTTGATACCAAACACGATAGGTTTTGATGCATTTTTACTAAAACAATTGCCGATCGAATAATATTTAATTTTCTACGCGAGCCCTTCAATAGACCTTTCATTTGATACCAAACACGATCGGTTTTGATGCATTTTTATTAAAACAATTGCCGATCGAATAATATTTAATTTTCTACGCGAGCCCTTTAATAGACCTTTCATTTGATACCAAACACGATAGATTTTGATGCATTTTTACTAAAACAATTGCCGATCGAACAATATTTAATTTTCTACGCGAGCCCTTCAAAAGATCTTTCATTTGATGAACACGATATGTTTAATGCACTTTAACTAAAACAATTGCCCATCGAAAAAAATTGAATTCTGCATGCGAGCCCTTCAAAGGACCTTTTATTTGATACCAAACACGACAGGTTTTGAAGCACTTTCACTAAAACTATTACTGATTGAAAAAATCCCATTTCTACATGCGTGACCTTCAAAACTTTGGTATTATACCATATACGATAAATTTTTGTAATAAATTTAAATAAATAATAATAAAATTGTATTTAATGTAGATTGCCATGAACAATATTTGCTTAGTTTAACTATATATTTTTACCGAGGACAATTTTGGTTTGGTTTACCTGTATACTTTATATAGCTTGTCAATTTGACGTTTAAACCAACTTCACAGTGAACTGTCAAAAATTTACTTTTTAAATATACATATTTGAAATTTGTAATTATAATAAAAACGTCCCCTCATTTCCCCAATATGTGTAAAATATTTCAAAACTACTCACAGATTTTTCATATTTACGTAATTTATAATTAAAAATGCGACATGTCCACTGACAAACGTCAAAGTGACGTTTGATCTTCTTCTTAAAAATTTCAAAGCCTCCACACTCTTAGTTGATTTTGCCCCAAAAACGCAGGTTTTTTCAAGTTTTCTCGCACATCATGTGTAGGAAAAATCTAAGACTAACAAAAGGCACCCCCCATGATTGACCTCTATCAAATAAAAAAAGTTTCAAATTAATCGGACAAACCGTCTAGGCTGTAGAGATGAGCAATTGACCGTGATGAATCCAAACAAACATATATACCTCTTACGCTTTTAGGTATAGGATATTCAGTAATGATTTATAAGATGTAAATGAGTGAGAAGAATAATTTTCTTAATTTTAATTATTTATTTTTCATCAAAAAGTGCGATTATTAGCTGTCAAATAACTTTATTTAAATTTACTTTTGCGAAAGATAAATAAAATAAATATAAATATATCATCTTTTATCCATTACTGGGTGTGGCACTCTGCCGTAGCAGATCTCGGTAAGTGATATATTTATGCGCGGAAATGTGGTTACCAGTAGTCAAATATAAATAAATAAATATGAGCGTGAAGCATAATTAGCAGCCGTTAAATCACGGCCCTCAAAGATGTTAGTGAAGGGGGAGCGACAGAGATAATTTTATTGTGGGGAAAACTGTTTCTCATCCGTGAGAATCGAACCGAGGTTCTCAAATCCACAGGCCGACTCGATACCACTGAGCTACCTACTTTACGTGTACTGTATAGCTGCATTCATAGATCTAATAAGCAATTACAGTTATTAATTAGTGGAAGTATAATAAAATTTTCCATCGAAATTACGATTAATTGTAAAAGAAACATATGTAAATTAGTTGCATCAAGGGTGGAAAAATGCATTTCTGGCCGGTGGTACGTTATTCGGTTAATACTAGAAATTTTTGTCAATTTGATGCGTTAAGTGTTTGTATGTTAGAGATTTTTAGCAATTTTAAATTAATAATTTCATCATTAGCGCGAAAAATCTCGTGTATGGAAATTGTTTTGCGAGTAAAGTACATTTTCCAACTTAGTGATACAATAGTTATTTTCGTACCTAGAGCAGAAAGTGGTCTCTTGCCGCTCGCGCATGGAAATTGTTTATCGAGGCATGCGAGAGTGGCAAGGACACTTTCTGCTCGAGGTGCACACAATATTTTTTCTACAACCATTTAGAAACTCTTGAAATAGTTATTTTTATAACAAGTGCCGAAATAGGCTCGTTACGTGCACGAGCATGTAACCTTTTTCGGCACGTGTTGGATGTTGGATCTATTTTCGACAATGACAATCAACCTGCTGCTGGTACTTCTGAAGCTTCCGAAATTGTTACCAATAATATTACTGGTAATAATATGAACAGGTACGGAAGAAATCAATGTTTCTTTAGACACAAAAGTTTCCACTTTACATTATGTCAATATAAGCAACTGTAACAACTGTATTAATAATATACACAAACAATAAATATGAAGTATTTCACTTACTCTTCAAATAAAACCATTTATCGGTATATTTTACTTTGTTCGGTTCTTTTTATTAATTGTCTACAGATTAGATATACTGCAAATTAAGGTTACGTTTATAAACGTCAAAATATACTACTGCATATTTACTAGCGCTGGTTCACCGTATCTTCTTCTTCCATAAGCGTCTGTGGTCAAAATATGAATTCCGCGCTTGGCGCGAAATTTAAATCGCTGTCAAAACAATATTCTTTTGACAGTTACGTAATGAAGCACTTTCCGCACTAGTGTTTCTTTGCTTTCGGAAACGCACTTGGTCTGCATTCATCTACTTTCCATGCGTAACCAAGGCAATTATAGTTACGTAATAACAAAGAAATCGCACAGTTGTAGGAAAAATAATTTAAAATAATTTTTGACACTTTTTCTGTTTGGAATTTTGGGTAACAGTTCCATGGATCCATGGATACGATGATGCAATCTTTCATTGCCGCTCGATGAGCGGCAAACTTCACCTTTCTGAATCTTGTCATGGTTACCGCTTAATTAACAAAATAAACACTTTTCTACTCGGCTTCTATAAAAAAATAAAGCATTTTAAGTAAATATTTAATTAATTATGATACCGTCAGGATTTGCACCTGGGATCTTATGAACTCCGGTAATATGCTTTAAACGAGGCAATCTATGATACATAACAAAAATAGAGACAAAAATTGAAATAAAATCAGATTTGAATTGAATTGACTTAGTTGGTTAAAGCATATGACCGATGTTTATAAAGTTCATAGGTGCAAATCCCGGCGGTATTTTAATTTTTCTCTTTATAATTTAATTTATGGGATAGCTAGCACAGTGGTATGAAGTCGGCCTGTGGATCCTGAGGTCCCTGGTTCGATTCCCACAGGCGACAAATTTTCATAATTTGAAAAAGCTATCCCTGTGGCTCCTCCACCACTAACATGTTTGGGGGCCGTGATTTGACGACTGGTAACCGCACTTCACGCGCAAAATATATCACTTACCGAGATCTGCTTTAGCAGAGTGCCATACCCAGTAATGGGTAGAAGGCGTGATGATATATTTATTTATTTATTTTATAATTTAATTTATTTTGATTGGTTTAAAGCATAATGAGGGAAATAGCGTTGATTGTTATGTAAACTTGAGCAACAATGTAACAAGAAACTTTTTGTTAAGCTACATAAAATCATTTCATCAATAAATTTGTTAAATGGCACAACTTTTCCTATTTAATCGTTTATAATTTCTTTAAGCAAAAAGTTAGCATATTCCAATGATTCAAAATCACCGAATGAATTTTGATGATCAACGACCAGAATAATACAGAATAGTTTTCTAGAAATTGTATTAAATTTTATATTCAATAATAGCAACATGCACTGAAGTAAATGGTTATTTCTGTATCTACAGCCGCAAGCGGCAAACGTCAACTTTCTGCGTACAACTGATAGTTGGAAATGTTTATTTCTGCTCGGTCGTTGAAATAGTATATTACATAACAAGCATCGAAAGTGTAAGATAACGTGCGAGTGTACAAATTGAAAAACGATGCGAACAGCACCGAGTGATTTAAGTACACGAGCACAGTTATCACACTTTCGAGCGAGTTATGTACACTATTTTTCAGACGACCACAAAATATTTCTAAAAATAGTCTACAAGAGCAATTTTATTACACTTTGAGAGCTGATGCTTTTTTTAAGGTAAGCGTTGACGTTTGACGTTTGAGGTTAGGTGTTGTGATACCAACTGTACTTACTGTAATGTCAAAATATTAAATAATGTTAAAATATTAGTAACTAAGTAATTATTAATTTAAAAAAAAGATGTATCGGTGCATATGTGTTGAAAAGTCTGCCAAAACTTCGATTTAAATAAGAATACAAATTCTTTTCATTTATTTTATTATTTTCCTTGATCGTAACGCCATCTGTTGCCAATCAGTGGAACTTCACCTGATATGTTAAAAGTGTGCGTTGTACTAACATGTCAGTGTATGTAATTTTCAACTTTCCATAGTAATTTATGATGTTGTTATGATTACTTTCATACGTTGTCGTCTGAAACATAACTATTGCATTGTTTCTGGTGTATTTGTAAGGGTTTCTTTTATGGTGCTTAGTATATTCTATTTACCCCTAATTTGTGCATGGTTTGAGCAGTTAGAAACACTTTATGAATGTATATATCTATTAATTTTGAAAGCTGGTTCTGTATTTTAAGCAAAATTTCAATGTAAATAAATCTTTAGGTCATCATACTGTAACGAATTTAAAGCCAGACAAATCGAGAACATTCCAGAAACCTTCTCGAGAACAAGTGCGTAGCAGCGTGACATCATAAATGCATAGAGCATGTCTGAGCGTGTGGTTTGACGGGATATTCTAGAACATCCTGGAATATTCGAGAACTGTTCTACGGACGGGAGTATATAAGCCGAGGCCGAGTGGCTGAAGTTGAGTTGACAGTAGAGTTCGAACGCGTAATATAAATAGTAGTGTTAGTGACCGTTATATAAATAATATTAGTATTTAAATATTTATTAGTAGTGTTTAAGAGTTATTGTAGTGTTAATTAGTTTTAAATAAGTTTCTGTTATTTTTATATTCATTCATTAAATAAATACTTTTATTTCAGTTTAACATAAATAGTTGTGAGTCATTTCTGTGCCTTAAACATTCTACACACTTCCAGAAAGACGAAAAACGTTACAATACTATAAATCATCAAAAAAACTAGCATCAACAACTAATCAAATGATAAAAACTCCATCTTCAAACAGTCAAACATGACACTTCGCTGGCGTCAAGTCTGCAAGATTTGCATGCAAAACGGTATTTTAATTTGAGCCGCGGGGTTTACTCTGTATATTAACATCTCCGCGTCGTTTAGCTGCGTTTCCTCGTCTGAACTATTTATAGCTAAGCAACGCGGTAATTTAGCAGATCACGTATAATTTGGTATTTTTGCGGATTCCCTCTAATGACAGGTATGCGTAGATCGTGATTCTAGACTACACTTGCTATGTTTTGTGTGGATACTTTGTTAGTAACGCTGTAATGGCATATTTTAATGTGAAGATAATGTTTAGTTGCTGCTAGCATGCAGCTAACCAACAACTAAGCGATGTATATTGAATATGGTTATTTGATGCTATAAAGAGCTTTTGGTAAATTGTTTGCGCTCTGATATATGAATATTGTAATTTGGTTGCGAGTTTTGTATATTTTCTTCCCATAAAAAACACTTTTAAATCGCCTTTTATTAATATTTGTGGGTGCTTTAATTTTATGATTGGTAATTACCTTTTTTCATTTCATGGCAAAAGTTTACCGACTACTAAGATCTCCATTAGCATAACCACATCTCAATTCTTGGCGTAATAGTTATTTACGTTATAATTTCGGTAAATTTGTTTATGCACGACCATTAAATAATACGTAATAAGTGTACATTATTCAAAAGTGTTGAATAATGGATAAACTGTTGAATAATGTGTCTACTATTCAATTGCTGTAAGCCAATGAGATCGTACTTGTTATAATAACTTAACGCAAAATGTTGAATAAAGAAACACTTTATATAGCCATCTGGCGAGAGTTAAGGTAGTACTAGCGTAAATTTTTTTTTGCAGATCTGAATGAAATTTGGTGGACGTAAACATTGGATTGACATACGCAATTTGTTTTCAAATAACAAATATTAATTCATGGCATACTTAAGGTAGTACTAGCGTGAATTTTTTTTTTGCAGATCCGAATGAAATTTGGCGCACGTAAACATATGATATTCATACGCATCCTGTTAAAATATGAAACAGATTCATCGTCTGTGAACAAATATATTCGCTTGTAAAGTTGACTTCTTATACACGGGGCTTATGGCGATTGTTATTCAGAATCGAACATATTTGGTTCGTGTATCTCTAAAAATTTGCAGTTTTATTTGAAAAACTAGTACGATGTTCTAGAACTATCCATGTATATTGTATCAGAAGGAGAAAGTTTTTGATTGTTTAGTAATGGATATATAGCCATGAAAAGCCTTGTTTTTAACGAAAAATTAAGAATCCCAATTTATAATGGCAACACCACACGGTGGTATGGTATTTGTAAATTCACTAGACCAACAACCTATTAACAATTCATGATATTCAAATCATAATAGGTATAAAACACTTATTTTATTCAATTTTTATATTTTTTTGAGCGTCAGTCTCGCCACTCTACAACCGATGGCGCCACCGTCATACTAGTACATGGCCAACTTCATTGAATTACGCTACGCTTATTATGGCCGTTTCATTCCGTCGTTTTGCCATATAAAAATTTGTCGTGAGATTTTAACAGTTTTGGTACGTCAAGTAATGTCATCTAGTGCTTTTTATTTCTATTAAAGAAGAGTGGCAACGCTGTCATGTTACAAAAACAATCTTTAAATATTTGAAAACTGAAGTTTATGTGATCAAACAAAATACATTTAATGGAACTCGATATTTTATTTATACAGTCAATATTATTAAATATTATGACTAATATTCTGAGCTTTCGACAAAAGTGACTAGCTAGTCTAGACTAAGTGAATTTCAAATGGCAACGTAGCATTATCTGTCACTTCAGGTAAATACTGCCGCCATATTGTCTACCTATTTAAAATTTTGGAATCATTCGAATTAATAATCACTATCATAATACGCTCGTAGAATAATATACTTTTTTACGGTATGAGTAAGATGTTTCCAGACGAGGCGACTGAGGAGCTAAATCTGGATTTTAGAAATGAGTACCGTAAAAAAATATTTTCTGAAACCAGCAAGAAAGTGCCTACTTTCCTGACAAATTTTTAGTATGCAAAGTTGATTTTTACCAAAACAGTCAAGTAAAGTACGTATTCAAGGTTACAACAAAAATATCAGTTTTGTAAAGTACTAAACAGTCTGGTAAAGATTTTACCTGACTGTTTTGTATTTTACCTGTCTGTTTTTGTTATTTTTTTTTTAACCTTGAATACGTAATCTGCTGTCAATAAAATTTATATAAAAAAATTAAGACATTTTGAATTATTTATGATTAATTATTTACTTAATTCAACTCAAGTGAGTTAGACAACATGACTGAATTAAGCAAACTAATTGGGGTAAATTAATTCAAAGTAAATTAGAATAAGTAATTCTAGTCCTGGAAATATAATAAGCGAAGTAATCCTTCGAAATAAATACGTGATCTGGTTCAGTAAATGTAAATTAGATCTGATCCAAATTGCAAATGGAATACGCCTATAGTAACATGCGATTTTACTCGTTAGGAACACTTTATTCATTAGAAACCAACAGTTTACTCATTTTAGTCAATTATTTGTTTATTTACTTGTTATCATACATGTTGATATTTCTACATGTATTTCCGCAAAGAGACAACAAAAATGATTGTACAAATTTATCTTAAATTATTTTAATTTCAACTTTTCTATTACATACACAAAAAATAGCATATTCAACGCGCAAGAAAAATGTATTTTCTAGCGAGTGTAGAAGTTTAATGTACTACCACTTTTATTTACTTATTAAACAATCTACTATTGTAATATATACAGCTTATATTATTTTAATGGGGTGGTTAGCTCAGTGGTATGAAGTCGGCCTGTGGATCCTGAGAACCCTGGTTCGATTCCCACAGGCGACAAACAATTTTCATAATTTCAAACACTACCCCTGTAGCTCCTCCACCACTAACATCTTTGGGGACTGTGATTTGACGACTGGTAACCGCACTTCACGCGCAAAATATATCACTTACCGAGATCTGCTTCAGCAGAGTGCCACACCCAGTAATGGGTAGAAGGCGTGATGATATATTTATTTATTTATTATATTATTTTACATTATGTTCCACTAAAGATTCAAATTGCAATAACATTATTATCATGTAAATGTGTGTTAATACAGCATGTAAAAAAGAAGATATAATAAGTAATTTAAAAGTACATCTCTTCATTTCACTTTCAATAAAAATTTTCTCTTTACTTGCACTGAATTTATAATGAGTTACCTACATACACACATACATTCAGTGTGAAGGCACAGTGAGGATGTTGAAGAATAAATAGAATAATGAATGTAAATTCTTAGAATTTTGATGTATGGTAATGTGATGTATTGTGGAAGATCTGGGTCTAGGTTAGCAAATTAAAATTCACCTTAGAGCTTAATTTGTTATTACAATTTCATTGATATACTTATTAGAATTCCAAATACATGCAAGGAAGCATTTATATTATTTCCTCTGTGCTCACTCTTTAAAGGAAAAGTATCTTTAGAGAATTTTTAATTACCCTTGATATTGGTTGTTTAAGGAAACACAATGGGTTGAACTTCTTTGAACTCAAGTACCTTGAAAGAAGGAATCCTTAGAAGAGTATCTAATTAAAATGTGATTTAGTTTCAACATTCATTTTTATGGTCAGAATAGCTGTTGAAATTGAATTGAATTAGTATTAGAATTACCAGTAGCATTACCTTAAAATTTCTGTAGACTTAATAAAAAATCTGGTGTGGTCACCACACGACTTTCTTATACACAGCATATTTAATATTTAGAATATATAAATGTTATTTAATATTAATTAACTTGTAATTTACTTTTTCAGTAATTCAGCATTTATCTGAATTTATTAAAATTTTGGGATTTTACTGATTTCTTTTTAATTTTCATTACAGATAATCAACTTCGTAACCAAATTTTATATAAATGAACTTATATTAATAGAAATAGATATATAAAATTACTTACTATTTGATCAATGAAATTAATATAGCATAAAAAACGCTGAATTGAACACTTATGACTTGCTCCTTGCGTTTGGCAATTATTATTTGACATGTAAATGTTAAACATGTTTTTGTTTTTTGTTTCTATTGCTACTATGATTATTGGAATATATTATTAAATATATAAATTAGTTTTTCTTAAAACCGTGAGATACAAAGTCGATTAAATTGAGGCAAAGTTGCCAAATTAGTTGACCATTTTAATGATGTATTTGTTTTTCTAAAAAAAAAAGATAAAGCGAAAATTAAAATTTATGTTTTTTGTTTCTATTGCTACTATGATTATTAAAATATATTATTAAACATAAAAATTAGTTTTTCTCAAAATTAGACGCATATACAGGAAAATTGCAAATAACATTTTATGTTCCAAATATTTTTGCTAACATCTTTTATTTGAAACTTTTTTTCATAACTGATTCCATTTTTGAAATAAATGGAATTTATTGTTTTGTGTGTCGAGTAAACTTCCTCTTCCGGTTTTTCAATTTCATTCAAAATCAACTCAGCTCTTCGTATTTTCATGAAACTTATAATTACCAAGTTTTGTTAACAAATCTTACCTCGTTCATGAGATATTGCACACTCGGACACACATCCATCCATCCATCCACACACACACACACACACACACACACACACACACACACACACACACACACACGCACGCACGCACGCACACAGACACACAGACATCATTGAGAAAATGATCAAAACGGATTCAGTGGACCTCAAAACACGTATTTCCGCGAAAATCTCGTCAACGAATTTTTTCGCCATTACAATACTTCCTTATTCTGCGTATAAGAAAATAAAAATGTGACTTGACCTGTCATTTAAGGAAAATGATGCTGACTGCTTTTTTAAAAATGAAATACTTACACATTTGAAAAACAGAAATACGTATAATGTTTCCCTTCGGTATTAACCTAATTTTCTTTCTTTGTACATATGAATTTAACACAGAATTTTGAGAATATTCAGAAATTGGCTCTCCTGTGTATTTTAAGCAAAAATAAATAGAATTAAATTTCACATATAAAAATGTAAAATTGTTGTTATGCTAGCATATCTTTAGTACAAGATATTTGAAAAATAAATTGTTACATTTTATGTCCAAAATCAGATAGCCATGAAAATAAAAATGATATTAAACAAAATCTCTTTTTGACAGCTCAGTCAAAAATTACTTACCTTAATTGTTGAGCTGAGTGAATGGGATTTTGTTTTATTTGTTTGTTTTTTTTTTTTTTTAATTTTCATGGCTATCTGATTTTGATAGTAATGTCACATATTATTTTTCAAATATCTATTACTACATGTTATGACAAATTTAAACTTTTTAAACGTAAAATTTAATTTTAAATAATTTTTTATTCTTATACTTTTGTTTAAAAAAAATGTGCAGGAGAGTCAATTTCCACACATATTTAAATTCTGTCTTAAACTACTATATTTCGTATATCTGTCCACTCAAACTAACAAAGTTTAAACACGAGACCAAATGTCGAGTGTTTATTTTTTCATATACCAATAAAACACAAGTGTAATACAAAATTTACCTACTTTAGAAATGCTTTTAAATTCGTAATTATAAATATATACTTATAAAATTCTATTTCTTTGCTAATTTAACTAACTTTGTAGCTCTTATAGTTTTCGAGATAGCAATGGTGGCACAATTGAATTAAATACCCTGTATAGATAGATAGATAAAAGACGATGCGATTAGCATCCAAACATCGAACTTGCTTGAAAATATAGAAGAATGTCTGCAGCTCTTTTATTTTTTTATTAGTTGTATATATATATATTGTAGTAATTCAACATGTAACCCCTGATTCCGACATATGTGTGTATGAAAGTATGTTTCATCATTAGGGATGTAACTAATAAGACTTCTATAGACAGTTGTAGTTCAATGGATAGAACTTTCATCTCGTAAACGTATATTTAAAAATCTGGTGTGGGCACCACACGACTTTCTTATACACAACATATATAATATTTAGAATATATGTTATTAAACATGTAATTTAGTTTCTTTCCGAAAGAAGACATATATAACTAGATAAAGCAAAAATTAAAATTTATGTTTTTTGTTTCTATTGCTACTATGATTATTGAAATATATTACTCGTATTAAATATAAAAATTAGTTTTTCTCAAAATTAGACGCATATACAGGAAAATTGCAAATAACATTTTATGTTCCAACTATTTTTGCTAACATCTTTTATTTGAAACTTTTTTTCGTAACTGATTCCATTTTTGAAATAAATGGAATTTATTGTTTTGTGTGTCCAGTAAACTTCCTCTTCCGGTTTTTCAATTTCATTCAAAATCAACTCAGCTCTTCGTATTTTCATGAAACTTATAATTACCAAGTTTCGTTAACAAATCTTATCTCCTTCATGAGATATTGCACGACCGGACACACATCCATCCATCCATCCATCCACACACACACACACACAGACATCATTGAGAAAATGATCAAAACGGATTCAGTGGACCTCAAAACACGTATTTCCGCGAAAATCTCGTCAACGATTTTTTTCACGATACCAATACTTCCTTATACTGTGTATAAGAAAGTAAAAATATGACAGTTTCTGCGATTCTACTAAAAGCTGTAGAGCCCCATCTACTGTAACTAGAATTAAGTTCCAGTTGTGCAGAATACCAAATAACTTAAGTATTTACTATTTAGATTTCAAATCCTACAGTAGTATATCTGATAATCTGAAGCCATTAAACTCGATTTTACCAAGTTACCATCAAGCAAATCTTCGTATTCTGCTTAGCTCCATGCAGCCTCACTATCAGCTATCTGGTGGAGTTTGTTTGTTTGTTGATGAGCCACTACTAGGCAGCAGTGCCCATGACCTTGGCGGTCACGTGGTGCGGTCATTGCTTCCTGATGGCCGCTCCATGCTCCGTGCAGCTGCAGCGCTGGCTAGATCCGCGCTTCTCGGCCGCCGCCGGACGCGTAGCAGTTATCTCTGCCGCAGCCAGGCCACTGCAACCAGTGGCGTGCTGCGACAGACAACTAGGGGGCACAAGGAGATTTGCCAGACGATAAGAGAAACTTTAAATTAGAAAAATAAGTGAGTTATTGTCACTGTAATCTGATTTGTTATTACATGGTGATTTGGACGATTTGTACCACGTAATGTATATAATCAATCGAAAGTGAAACACTGTATAAAATATAAAGTCATTGTATACTTCTTAATGATTCCTAGTTAAAGTTAAGGTAGCAACAGCTCTTATGGCCAGCTTCACTAACAAAAGTTAAATTTTAATCATTGTTTAAATAAATCAAAGCAAGTATGACAATAATGTTGATCATCCATTTGACATGTAATTTTGATTTACTTTTATTTATTTAACCCAAGTTTCAAATTTAACTTTTGTTGGTGACACCGGCCATTAAAGCTTGAATTACAGTATACTTCTTTCGTCTAGATTCTAGTTCGAGTTTCATCCGAGATTTTCCTTACCAATTCTAGCATAATGTAATTCAGAAATTTCGATCCGAGTTTCGTTCGAAAATCATACTACAGAGTGATCAAAAGGAATTGTTACAGTTGGCAATAAAAAAAAACTACTTGAAATTGGTAAGCCTGATACATAAATTCATTTCCTGTTATTGACAGTGACATTTAAAATTTAAATTTGTGTACATTTATTATTACATTTATTTCTAAAGTATTTCTATTACTTAAAAAGTCAAAATTATATTAGCTGTCAGACTCCTGATATAATCTATTTGTATTTATTAGAAATGTCAAATAGTATTTCCGCCTTTATCTCACGTTCTGCCAACTGTGGAATAAAAAGATCTCTGGAATTGTATTGCCAACTATAACAATTCCTTTTGATCACTCTGTAGTTTCTAGTATAGAAATATACGTCCAGCTCTATGTTCCCAATCGGTTTTCATACTAAATTCGTCTACGTCTGCTTAGATATGCGTGCATGCAGTTTTACCAACCGTGCTTCTATACTCCAATCTGCTATTTTTTTTTTTTACATTTTGACCTTAAGTTGTGTTATTTTTATTCATTCGCTGTTAAAATTTATTGAAAATACCTTTTCAGTGTTCTCCATATTTGTAATATATATATATATATATATATATATATATATTAATCAGCACTGCAGGCCTAGGAGGCCCATGGCTTGTTGCACAATTCTTCTCCACCCATCCCTGTTTGACGCCTTCTCCTCCCATTTCTTGATTTTCAAGAGTTCCAAGTCATTTTTAACCGCGTTAAACCACTTTTCCTTAGGACGCCCTCTTCTCTTTTTTTTACTAACGCCTCCTCTAAAAACTGTTTTCACTGTTCTATCCTCCGGCATGCGTGACACATGCCCTAACTACCTAAGTCTCTGTGATTTTATAACACCTATTCTCCCGCTATCACTATACAAGTTCATAATTTCTGTATTTGTTCTCCGAACCCTTATATTTCCTTCCATCTTGCCGCCGTATATAGTCCTTACCACTTTCCTTTCCCAGACTTCTAACCTCTTTTGATCACTTTTTCGCAATGTCCATGATTCACACCCATATAATACCACTGGTCTTATTACTGTCTTATACACCTGAACCTTAATAATATCTGTGTTTCAAATGCAAAGTATAACTTCAATTTATCAAAATGTACTCGATTATGGACGAATGGTTTTAAAATAAAATATGTAAATCGAAAGAAACTGAAATGAAAATGGAACAAGAAATCTTGTATGAATCTAGACAAAAAAGTATAATGTAATTCAAAGATTTGTAAATTTACAAATATTTGTTATGCTACAAAATATGAATTTAAATCCTGGTCTACTGTCTATTTATTTTCGCTAACTTCTTCGATTGGAACCTTGTTTAAATTTATAAACTATTCGAGATTAACATGTGGACGGAATCATCCTTTTGATAGAATCAAAATATGGCGGAATATTGGTAACTCGAGCTGTTCAAAATCTTTCATTTTTTTTTTTTTTTCTGGCTTCTGGCGGACCAACTACTCAGGTCATATGCCGCCATTACGCCCTGATCTGCGTTTTAGATGTTATTGTCAACAGCAACGCGAGTTTTCTCTGGACGGTCACCCATCCAAATACTACCCGCGCGCAACGTTGCTTAACTCGTGTTATCGCTTAGATCAGTACCAACGAGCGCAGCCATGGCCGTTGACTCTTTCATTTTTATTTATCGGCTTGTGGATTTGAGAACCCTGGGTTGATTCCCACAGCCGACAAACAATTTTCAACACTTTAACATATCTCTGTTGCTCCCCCTCCAATAATATCTTTGAGGGCTGTGATTCGACATTTACCGAGATTTGTCACGGCAGAGTGTCACATTCAGTAATCAGTAAAAGGTGTTTAATGACTGGTGATCGCACTTCACGTGCATAAATATATCACTTACCGAGAGTATCACACCCAATAATGAGTAGAAAGCGTGATGATATATTAATTTATTTTATTTTAAAATATCTTTATTGCTTCTCCCACTCTAACATCTTTGAGGGCTGTGATTTGACAGTTGGTAAACGCACTTCACGCTCATAAATATAATAGCTGTATTTCATTTGACACTTGGCTCATTTAAATCAGATCAGATAAAATAGACAACATGACTAATTAAATAATTAAGCAAACTGATGCACTTATTGGAATGAATTACTTCAAAGTAAATTAGAATCAGTAATTCTAGTACTGGAAATAAAGTCAGCCAAGTAATCCAGCAAAATAAATAAGTGATGTGATTCAGTAAATGTAAGTTAGATCTGATCCAAATGACAAATGAAATACGCCAATCACTTACCGAGATCTGCTACTGCAGAGTATCACACCCAGTAATGGGTAGAAGGTGTAATATTATATTTATTTATTTTATTTATTAAGTACAAGTACAAAACTTTCCAACTTAAAATATAATGAATTGTGTTTATTATTTAATTAATTTCGTTGTATTAAATGCAACTTCCTGTACTTCTTTTGGGATTGTTTTAAGTCTTGTTGTATTATCGTCACATTTTACCACTTTTTTTTTCACAAATTTGACATTTTCATTTATACATACATACATACATACATACATATCTTCACGCTATATCCCAACAAATGGGGTAGCACGAACCCTAAAATCACTCATAAAACATTCACTCATCACACTCATCAAACAATCAGCCCTCGTCAAACATTTTCATCCAAACACACCACTCTCACTTCAACCACATTCAAAGATCACTCCATATAAACTCATTCATTTATACACTCGAAATTATTATCACACAACAAACCTTCAATCACATCATTCCTTTTCACTTACCATTCATTTTCTTTCTTCAACGTACATAACGTATGCATAAAAAATCTCAAATTACTCACGTTTACTCCTAACAACGAATCTAATAACGAAACTAACAACGAATCTACAAGATTAGAAAAGATGAAAGCGATAGTCTGCACTTATATATGAAAGAAAAGACCACACAAAGCAGTAACTGAAAATGAAACAAAAAGATAAGAAAGGGAGGGAGCGTCGCCCTGCGCTTGTTAAATAAAAGTAGCAACCAGGGCCTGGACAGCTGTTACGCGATTTTTAATGGCATTTCTTGCTGCCCCAAATGAACTAAATCAATTTAAAATTAATAACAGGAATCATAGTAGGTAGGTAATATTTAAATGGTTGACATTGTTAAACAGATTACATATTTAAATGTTTGACAAACAGTGTTTTATATTTTGACAAATAAAATTTGTAAATAACAAACATATCTGTCGTTGTTATTGCAATCTATATTTAATGGTGAGTTGGTATCTTTTATAATTTTATATTTTATTTTAAACAATTGTATAATTTGATAATTGTTGAACACAACCACATGGTCAGAAATCGAGAGAAAATTCTCTAATTAAATAAAATAAATAATAAATAAAATAAAATAAAAATAAAAACAGATGTTGCATTGGAGTGGAACGAAACTTGCACCGGGACTTCTATCTAGAATCAGAATCATATCATATTAATATTAATTAATTGTTTTAAATTGGATATAAACTAACAGAATTTAAATTTAAACTGAATAATTGCTGTAAACATTGAAGATTGTATCTACTCATAATATTAATGCAACTTCAAATTTAATTTTCGTGTATCCAATTGAAGATCATTTTTACAAAACTTGTTTACACAAAAAATTCTCATTGAAATGAAACAAGTTTTGATAGAATATGGTAAAAATATATTTCTTCCAAATTACAAAACATGATATATGGTTTTATGCAACGATGCTTTTTTTCAGAAAGTGAATTTTTAAAACTAACTTTTAAAGTAATTTCTGTTTATTTTGCTTCTCTGCACAACAGGAATTTAATCGTTATTACAGTACAGGGGACCTACAGTTTATAGTCGAATTCGAACCACTCAGTAATTCATTTTTATGCAGAAGTCAGCGAGATTTGAAATCAAAGCTTGGTAGCTTGTATCCACTGGGCAATGATTGCCGGTAAGATCATCATTATTTATGTATTTATTATTCTGTACAGTAGGAACTTATTCTCTTAAGCTTGTAGTGGAATCCGAACTACTCAGACACAATAATATTTTTTGGATATAAGTAGAAGTCAGTAAGATTTGAACATACGACATCCTTAATGCCAATGACACACTGGTCGAGGATCATCAATGAGCTCATCGATGAAACAACAGAACGCACCCGTCATCGATGAAAAATAGAGGCTCCTCTATTTCCAACGAGGAATTCCTCGATGAAACGATTGTGTCTCATTTCACACATATTATTGTGTCTCATTTCATGTTAGCGTGGGCTGTCATTTTGGTTTTGCTTTATGCTAATCTTTCGTGTTTGTTTATTTTATCAGTCAGGATGCGTTCTGTTGTTTCATCGATGAGTTCCTCGACGCTCATTGATGCTCCTCGACCAGTGTGCCATAGGCATAAGAAATGCAAGTTTTACCTCGCTTTTATCCACTAAGCTACGATAGTGTAGACTGTAGAAAAATAACTTGGTACAATAATTCTACATTTGTATATTTTCGTAGATAATAGTACATTATTTTATAAGTGAGTGAAATAATGTTTTATACGCGAGTGAAATGATTAATTGATAATTTTCACGAGGATATAATGACATTTTACTCACGTGTGATGTGCAACATTTTTATCTTACAGTAGCAGTTTTCTACAATAAATTTAAAAAGGTTAAAAATAAATTGAATGGAGATGCTTTCAAATAAGTAAAATATCACTGTTTTCAAGATGTTGTATAAATTTTTAGTTGTTTATGGTTGAATAATTTCTGATTTTAGTCACTGAAAACGATTGTATAACATAATAAAAAACCGCTACTATAAGATAAATAGTTATTTGTTTCATTAGTATTAACAAATAGAAGTTTTCGAGTCGAGTAATATGGGCAATACGAGTTTTGCAAGACTCGAAATAGTATTATAGTTCATATGAAATATATTTTTTTATTCACTTTTTAGACAATTTGGCAGATTTATTCAAAGTCATCGTTTTATATTTTTTATCTTGGGGCCAAAAATAGCGTTTTCACTACAGTTGTGATAATGATGACAAATAACATTCTTGAAATAGCGTTTTTTACTATAGAAAAAATTGAAATAAAAGTGTCATATTGAAGTGAAAGATACATCTGTCTTCTTTCGAACGCACACAACTTTATGCAATCAGGTGACAGTTTAAAAATTTACGCGCATTTTAATGACAGTAGTTTTTGTGTTTATGTTGTAAAAATACAATGGAACAACGAGCAAATATTAAATTTTGTGTTAAACTTGGAAAACATTTTCTGAGACATACGAATTGATGAAAAAAGTTTATGCTGATGATTGTTAATCTCGTTCACAAGTTTATAAGTGGTTTACAAAATTTAAAAATGGTCGTGAAGATTTAAATGATGATGAAAGATCTGGACGTCCAAAAGCCGGAAATTGTGCTGAATTAGTCGAAAAAGTGCGTGAAATCATTGCTGTCGATGCGAATTTTACTGTTAGAATGTTGGGTGAAGAATTAAATACGAGTAAAAATACTATTTGGAGAATTCCAACTGAAGATTTTGGTAAAAGAAAGGTTTGTTCACGTTTTGTTCCACATGAATTTTTGATGAAAAAACATATTTATGTCATCGACCACCCTCCGTATTCGCCTGATCTATCACCATGTGACTATTATCTTTTCCCAAAACTGTAAATTGTCATGAAAGGAGCTTGTAATGATGATATTCCAGCCATTCAAGCAGCCGTGACAGGTGTTAAAGAACGTTCCTTTAGATAGCATAAAAAAATCTATGCATGCTCTAGTTGATCGTTCTAAAAAGTGTATTGATTCAAATGGAACCTATTTTGAATAAATATTAAGTTTCAAATATAATATAATGCGTGTTTTATTCTATATCTACAGAGTTTCATTATTTTTGGGACACACTGTGTATATCACCTACTGAGATCTGTTGTGGCAGAGCATAAAAAAATCTATGCATGCTCTAGTTGATCGTTCTAAAAAGTGTATTGATTCAAATGGAACCTATTTTGAATAAATATTAAGTTTCAAACATAATACAATGCGTGTTTTATTCTATATCTACAGAGTTTCATTATTTTTGGGACATACTGTGTATATCACCTACCGAGATCTGTTGTGGCAGAGTGCCAGTAATAGATAGAATGTGTAATGATATATTTATTTATTTATTTATAATTTGAGATGTTTTATGCATGTGTTATGTACGTTGAAGAAAGAAGATGAATGATAAGTGAATAGGAGTGATTGGATGAATGTGATTGAGGGTTTTTTATGTAAGGAATGATTTCGAGTGTGATAAATAAATGAGTTTAAATGGAGGGATCTATGAAAGTGGTTGAAGTGAGGGTGGTGTGTTTGAATGATAATGTTTGACGGGGGCTGATTATTTGATTATGTTATGAGTGATTCTAGGGTTTGTGCTACCCCATTTGATGGGATATAGCGTGAAGATATGTATGTATGTATGTATGTATTTATTTATTTATTTAAATAACACCAAAAAATTAATGGTAGTGGAGTGCAGTTTCAGGCATATAACAGATAATTTTAATGTTGAAAACTTTTGTAATAACAACATTCTGTTGTCGAAACCAGTACTTCTCTTTTTGGCCAGCCGTTGATGATCGATAGAATGACGAAGAAGTTTTTCGGTTCAGATTTAAGAATCATAAATGAGAGGAGAGAAAGAGAGAATTAAAAGATGTTGAAGGTGATAGGATTGTGTATCTTTTAATTGTAATCTCAAGTGAACAAATGAATGTCTTTGTTACTAGTACCAGTAGATTAGATGAATTGTGATGTAGGTTAATTAATAAAATATTTTAATGATAACTGTATTAGCAAATAAATTAAAACTTTACGGTTATGAGCTCAAATTGGCATAAATATTAGTTTAAATAAATTGGTAAAAACAGATTATTATCTCATAAGTTACGGCATTCGAATCCGAAGATTCCGAGTTCGAATCCCACTCAAACTAAAAATATATGAACTACTGCACTGTGGTAAGGTCTGCTAAAAGTGATAATATAAAATATTTGTTAGAGATAATTTAAATCAAAGTTGGCGTTTCCCTGATCAAAGAATCGTTTTTATAGGTATAAAACGATTTTTAAATTAAAATTGGTCAATAAAATTGCATGGCATACAGGGGTGAAAGTAGATTTATTTTCTTACCGGTACGCTACTTTTAAAGAGATGGGAGAGGGAGGGGTATGCTAGGAGATTTTTTTTAAAATTTTATATATAGAATTGGTCAAAGTAATTCACGACCCTGGGAGGAGAATTTTCAGAGATCGCTAATATCATCGGTACATTCAGTATTTAAAGTTGGTTTTACAAAAAAGACGGATTATTTGAATTTATGAAATTATAAGAAGCTGTGTAATTCTTCCCATTTATAAAAATAGTATGTCAAAAGAATAATAATTACGTTGGTCCGGAACAGAACATAATTTGTTATATAAAACTCGGAACTGAGCTCGTTCAATTTACATGTTAACATTACCAAAATTTTAAAAATGGTGTCATCGCACAAGAAATTGTGGCGCGCAACTTGAAATTTGAAAATTTTCAAATATAAAAATTATGTAATATTAAATACAACATTATTAATTATAAGTAACATTCAAAATAAACTGATTTGTAAAATGATTTACCGGTACAGCGTACCGCCTCTATTTTTCTTACCGCCAGTAGCGATAATTCTGAAACATTGCATTGAATCAAAAAGTGTTCCAAATGAAAAGTTAATGGTTCTGAGGGGGACATCTGATGCCGTAGACTTTGCCCCCCCCAGCCCCTCAAGGGGAGCGGGAACAGGGGGCAACTTTAAAATCTTAAATGGAAACCCCTATTTTTTATTGCAGATTCTGATAGAGGGTTAAAAAGTATGTAAGTTTTATCCGAAACATTTTTTTTATTGGTCGAGAGATGGCGCTGCAAATGTAAAAGTTAGGTTTTTTTTTAATTAAATTGCGAAAATCGTAACGTAATTAACTGTTATTATTACTTAAGACTTACTCACAACCTTACAAGGTTGTTTTTTTCTCAGCCTGCCCAAATACTACCCCCGCCCCCCCTACAAAGACGTAAAGTACTCAAAAATAGCGATTGAGTACTTCTTTTTCAAATTAAATAATGGTAAAATAATTCAAAAAAGAATGTAATTTTTTTTCAAACAGTGTTTGACCGCCCCCCCCCGACTAAAATTGACCTACATTTTAAAACTCTATCCGAGTCTGAGGTACAAAATAGGGGTTTCCATTTAAGATTCTAAAGTTGCCACCAACCCCAGTGGGGGGTGGGGCTATGTGGGGGGCCCGGTCAAACACTGTTTGAAAAAAAATGACATTCTTTTTTGAATTATTTTACCATTATTTAATTTGAAAAAGAAGTACTCAATCGCTATTTTTGAGTACTTTACGTCTTTGTAGGGGGGGCGGGGGTAGTATTTGGGCAGGCTGAGAAAAAAACAACCTTGTAAGGTTGTGAGTAAGTCTTAAGTAATAATAACAGTTAATTACGTTACGATTTTCGCAATTTAATTAAAAAAAAACCTAACTTTTACATTTGCAGCGCCATCTCTCGACCAATAAAAAAAATGTTTCGGATAAAACTTACATACTTTTTAACCCTCTATCAGAATCTGCAATAAAAAATAGGGGTTTCCATTTAAGATTTTAAAGTTGCCCTCTGTTCCCGCTCCCCTTGAGGGGCTGGGGGGGCAAAGTCTACGGCATCAGATGTCCCCCTCAGAACCATTAACTTTTCATTTGGAACACTTTTTGATTCAATGCAATGTTTCAGAATTATCGCTACTGGCGGATTAAAATGGGACAGCCTGTATATATATATATCTGGTTAATTCAATTTATTTAAATCATTATTAATAATTTATTTAAAAAGATTGTTATATAATTATAATTTATTTTGTCCTGACGAAGACTGAAGTATCAGTCGAAACGTAGACGAAATTAAAAAAAAATCTTTTATCATACTATTTTCGACTACATTCAAATAAAACTTATATCATTTCTTAAATTAATATTACTCTTCATGTCATTGAAAAGATTAGTTATTCTAATGCAAAGAGAATTTGATAAGGAATTAGTCCAATAGCGAAAAATAACAAATAGGTTAGGAAATATTAAATTTACAATATATAATGAAAAGTAGTCTGAGATTAAAGAAATGGTATGTAATTATATTTATTAAATTATACCATCAATGTCAAATTTGTTGTTTTTCCACATCAATACTTTTACAATCTAGACTGTAAATGTGCACTTTTATAACATAAGCAGTAAAAGTAGAACTTCACAGCCTATCAATTGTCAACAAAAATCCACTTTAATAGTCAACCGACCAAAGAATATTTTTCTTAGCAACGGTCATGGTAAATACATTAGTATCTTGATGGGTGGCCGTTTCCCAAAAGCTGTATTTGCGTACACCACGTGCCGTTGTCACACCACTATCAATAACAGGCCGAGGCAGCATAAATATAACCTTCACAGCTGAATCCGGCAATATTTTCGTGAATACAAAATTATGATCTACGTATTATTTTAAGTTTTTGTGATACGACTTTGAGAAAATAAGCCTAATTATCTTCATTTGCAATAACCAAAACAATTAATTATTCATTTCTCAGATTTGGCGTTAGCATATTTTTCCCATAATCCTTTATAAAAAATCGTTATTTCATAGCTTTGCAAGTATAATTCGTTTTTTTGTTATTCATTTACTGTTACTTACAACACAATACAATGGCAAAAGCAATAGCGCTTGAGATAGACGATTACAAGAAAATAGCTGCTGGTGCTTAACCATGCAGAAAATTATATAATATTATTGAGTGTGACCGATAAATAAACGTTCATTTTCATCTACCATCATAACACACAATTTACCATAAAAATCACATTACAGAAGACGAGAGCAGTAACAACTGGAAAAACGTACTGGATAACCTTTTATTTTTATTCATGCTTCACTCACTTTTTGTCTGTAAAGTTTTTTTTTAGAAAAATTCAATTGATTTAATGAATTCTGTGACTAATTAAATAATTGTTAAGTTGCTGAATGCTAAAATTTGATTTTAACGATAATTGAAGGTTTTTTAATTCAACGAAAGATGGTGTGTTAAGATTGGCATATGTGGCGGGATTTGATTGCAACATGAATAAATAAAATAAATAAATATATCATCACGCCTTCTACTCATTACTGGGTGTGGCACTCTGCCGAAGCAGATCTCGGTAAGTCATATATTTTTCGCGTGAAATGCGGTTACCAGTCGTCAAATCACGGCCCCCAAAGATGTTAGTGATGAGGAGCCACAGGGGTGGTTTTTGAAATTATGAAAATTGTTTGTAGTCTGTGGGAATCGAACTAGAGTTCTTAGGATCCACAGGCCGACTTCATACCACTGAGCTAGCCACCCCATTTAATCTAATGAATAAATATACCAGGTGGTGCTAAGGTTGGAACAACCGGCCCTTAATTACAAATATTTATTGTATCCTAACTAGGGTCGTTCATTTCCATCGAAGTTCGAATTTCTGAACGTTCGAACATTCGAATGTTTTGAACTTGGTCAGAAAAACTTCGAAGCTTCGAATTTACGAATTTTCGAATTTTCGAATTTTTTAAGCTTCGAATTTACGAATTTTTCAAAGCTTAGAATTCTCGAATTTTTTGTCTCTGAATTAACGCCATCTGTCATCTCCAAACATGCTCACGCATAATTCGCGAAAAATCGGCCACGAATTAAATAATAACCTCGGTGAAGTATCCTGGAAAAACTCTGCAAGTTTATGCGTCTTAATTAAGACATCTATTCTCTTACCCCCATCTAAATGCTACGGACTTTTAGTAAAACGTTTTAAAATGAGAATAAAAAGGATACAAAAACCTCTTAATTAATACGTTTTTGACAGGGTAGCGAAATTTTAAGTCTAAATTGAATTAATTTGGCAAATAATAATAATTAATAATAATTACTTATGAATTAATACAAAACTCTGCAAATGAGTTTATTCTGAAAATAATTCATATCAACATGCCGTGTTCACATTAGGATCCAGATTCACAATTCGAATAATTCGAATATTCGAAAATTCGGAATATTCCAAAGTTTCGAAAATTTGGAATATTCAAAAATTCGAAAGTTCGAATCTAAATTCGAAGGTTCAATAAATCCGAACATTCGAAGTCTCAAATATTCGAAAAATCAACAACCCTAATACGAACAATACAGTATTTTTCGTCATCAATTAATTTTTATATTTGAGAATTATTAAAATATGGACGAATATGCATCAAATTTGTTTTTATGCAAATATTTCAAAAATATGCAACAACATATCGTTATATGTGCTAAATATGCATTTTTTTTTCAAATATTTGACAAGGATACCACTTTTGACTGCGATTTTGGAGGCGTTTTTCAATTTTTTTTTTCATATAAAGATGATTACCATTTTTTTAAAGTGACACATTAAAAATAGCCTCTTGCAGGTGGCGCAAAAATGTACTTCTTTTGATTTACACCGTCAGACTGCTTGTCAAATTCCGCCTTGTCCGTTGCTCTTAGGAGAAAAACCAAAGAATGTTCCTATTAGAAACAATACGTTTTAACCCAGTATGCAGGCACTTTACGAAATTTCAATTTTTAATAAAATGGCGGTCATTTTAAAAAAGAAATCGAATGGCGTTCCGCTAACCACACAACCGTTCTGTCGGATTTTGATGTAACAACATTTCTTTTCGATAATAGTTAGAAAGGGAAACAAATAAATTTTAATGATAATATGATACTAGATGAATCCTTCAAAACTATTCAGACAATGATAACTATATGATGCTATCATTGTTTCACAGTAAAGCGTATAAATCAGAAATGAAATGAAGAAATGAAGAGGTCGATCCATGTGAATGCCCACAGCACAAGGATGTAAACAAACGTATGTTCTAGAAAGGTTGAATCATTTATGTGAAGGTAACAACTTCATTTGATTATGTGACGAACGAGACTGTGTCATTCAGTTAGACGTAATTAATAATACAATAAGTGAAACACAAAAGTACTAAATTTCTGTTCCAGTACAAGACTTCACAAAATACAATCATAGAAGAGCATTAATTTCAATATTACTTGCGTTATGATTTCAACTTAATAGTTATTTTTATAACAAGTGCCGAAAAAGGCTTGTTACGTGCAAATGCAGAATTTAAAGCACGAGGCTTGCCGAGTGCGGAAATCTGCACGAGCACGTAACCTTTTTCGGCACGTGTTATAAACCACATTTTTCCTACAACTGTGCGATTTAGTAAATCACTAAAATATTATCAAAATTTATAAAATTTTAATGATATTACACGAAAACGATGTTTTACGGCGTTGCTATGGTTTGTTTGTTGATTGCTTCCACATTGTTCTACGTTATTTAAAAATATTTTACTAACGTCAAGATAATTTCTTCAAAATCGTCTAGATTGGAATAGTAGAGTAAGTGATTCTTCTTTATCATAAATACCTCCAAAGATAATTGAAGCTTCGGATCATGCTATGTTGAATCTATTTTCGACAATGACAATCAACCTGCTGCTGGTACTTCTAAAGCCTCCGAAATTGTTGTCAATAATATTACTGTTAATAATATGAACAGATACGGAAGAAATCAATGTTTCTTTAGACAATACAAAAGTTTCCACTTTACATTATGTCAATATAAGCAACTGTAACAATTATGTTAATAATATACACACACAATAAATATTATGTATTTCACTTACTTAAAACCATTTATCGATATATTTTACTTTGTTCGGTTCTTTTTATTAGTTGTGTACAGATTAGATATACTGCAATTTAAGATTATGTTTATAAACGTAAAAATATACTACTGCATATTTACTAGCGCTGACTCACTGCATCTTCTTCTTCCATAAGCGTCTGTGGCCAAAATATGAATTACGCGCTTGGCGCGAAATTTAAATCGCTCTCAAAAAAACGTTTTTTACAGTTGCGTAATGAAGCACTTTCCGCACCAGTGTTTCTTTGCTTTCAGAAACGCACTTGGTCTGCATTCATCTACTTTCCGTACGTAACCAAGGCAATTATAGTTACGTAATAACAAAGAAATCGCACAGTTGTAGGAAAAATAATTAAAGAAATATAAATTTATGATCACGCCTTTTACCCATCACTGGGTGTGGCACTCTGCCGCAGCAGAGTATCCCTGGATACATGAAAACTGTCGCCCGAATTTTTGAACTGAAAACTTGTGAAAAATGATTTTAAATTATTTTTCAAGTGTTACTAAATGGTTGTAGAAAAAATATTGTGTGCACCTCGAACAGAAAGTCTCCTTGCAGCTCTTGCATCATTGTTTGTCTCGGCTACGTATCGATCAATAAACTTCATGCGCGAGGGGTTATAGATTACTTTCTGCTCTAGGTACATAAATAACTTCTCGCGATCTACAATCTCGAGAGTGTTTCTATGGCAATACGTCTCATCAGTCGGCAGTATTTTAGATTATTTTCGAAGCTGTTGTGATATTAGTAACTGATTATTCCCGAGAATAATAAATTAGAAAATTATTCTTCAATGCCTTTCTACAACTTGTTGTCATTTGGTAATATTCACAAGACACCATAGAACTCTCGTAATTATTGCCTAGTAATAAGTATATATGTCGAATTGTAATATTATAACTGAGAATTTTTATCAGTTTGAATTAGTAGACGAAATAATTATAGTTATTTATTATACAAGTGTTTTATTAGGTATATAAAACACGCCAGAAAAGTTTAAACACAAGACCGAAGGTCGAGTGTTTAATATTCTTAATTCTTAATAAAACCCAAGTGTAATACAAAATTTTATCCACAACTCATAATTATAGGTATCGAAGAAGATTGGTTGTAACGTTTAACGTTGATTCGGTTATAATAATATATAAGCTGTATTCCATTTGCCACTTGGTTTACTTAAATCAGTTTAAATAAATTCGACACATGACTAAATGAACTGAATAAAGCAAAATGATTCACTTATTGGGGTGGATTATTTCAAAGTAAATTAGACCAGTAATTTTAGTACTGGTAATAAAGTTAGCAAAGTAATCCCGCGTAATAAATAAGTGATCTGGTTCAGTAAATGTAAGTTAGATCTGATCCAAATGGCAAATGGAATACGGCCATAGTTTCTCAAAATACGATAGATCATGAAGTGGTTGCTAAGTAACAAGTTGTTTATAGTGTTTTATGGAATATAAAACACTAGTGTTTTATGAGCCATATAATTCTACTGCAATCAGAGTAATAATGTCTTTATTATATTTGAGTTGTGGATAAAATAAATAAATATATTATCATACCTTTTATCCATTACTGGGTGTGGTACATTGCCGAAGCAAATCCCGGTAAGTGATATATTTATGCTCGTGAAATGCAGTTACCAGACGTAAAATCACGCTCCCAAACATTTTAGTGGAAAGGGAACCAGAGTAGTAATTTTAATGTGGTGATAATTGTTTGTCGGCTGTGGGAATCGAACATGGGTTCTCAAATCCACAATCTGACTCGATACCACTGAGCCACCTACCCCATAAAATTATTAGAATGCTGCAAAATAATATAATAATAGTATTATTTTCTAAAATCTCTATAAATTCAAATATGCATTTAGATTTTGACGTTTCATTATTTATTTTCGGAATTATGGCGTTAATAATCAACAATTTCTTATTAGATTTTTATTTTTTTGTAAAGTCACTTTATTACAGTAGTATTAGTACCCTCTCTTTCTTATAGGTAACGTACGCCCATGAACTAAACTCTATTTATAGCATTCAAATCGCGTTGGACAGGTTAAGTAATTATCTACATGTCTGTGTGTGTGTTTGTGCCTAGTAATGAGGACTTTGCGGATTGACATTGACTCTTGTCTCACTCACTCACTCATTCATGACTCCCGAGGGAGAAAATTACCCCCTCTTTACCCTCTCGGCTACTTACATTCACGGCCTACCTGATTATTATTACGTACTGGATGTTTTTGTCAATTTGCTTGATGTTATATTTAGACATAAGATGGAGTAATAATTATACATCTTGATTGTGATTTAAGTATTTCTTCTGAAATAAATATAGTGCTTGAATATAGTGTATTCAGATTTCATTTACCTGCACTAAAATTATAGTTTTCAACATACAAAGATAAAAACAAAACAATAATCTGTATATTTTTTTTTATTATTCCTAGCCAAATTCGCAAAAAAGTTTTAGTTAACCTTATTCTAACCTGATATTAAAAAGTACTTCCAAATTAGATTCTGAAAACAAAATTATAACAGGATTATTTTACGACATATTTAAACTTTTTTGGCCCTATAGTTTAGCTTAATTTAACTAAAACAAATTTTAAGATATCTAATAGTGATGTGAGGGTACTGCACATTGTAGTCTTGAATGCAGAAAAATATACTGAATCGAATAAGCAAATAAAAAAACCTGGTGTGGGCACCACACGACTTTTTATACACAGCATATTTAATATTCAGAATATATGATATTATTAAACATGTAATTTAGATTATGAGTAATTCAGCACTTATCTGTTTGAAACATATAAAATATCAAATATGTTTACGTATAATTTTTTTAGTAATGTTGACTACTTTATGTCTAATTTTACTGACGGGGCATATGCAGGATGTCCTTTTTTCGAGCCTAACCCTAGGTATGTCACGAACCGTGAGATACGAAGTCGAATAAATTGAGCCAAAGTTGCTAAATTAGTTGACTATTTTAATGATGTATTTGTTTTTCCAAAAAAAGACATAAATAACTAGATAAAGCGAAAATTAAAATCGATGTTTTTGTTTCTATTGCTACTATGATTATTGAAATATATTATTAAATATAAAAATTAGTTTTTCTCAAAATTAGACGCATATACAGAAAAATTGCAAATAATATTTTATGTTCCAAATAATTTTGCTAACATCTTTTATTTGAAACTTTTTTTCGTAACTAATTCCATTTTTGAAATAAAGGGAATTTATTGTTTTGTGTATCTAGTAAACTTCCTCTTCCGGTTTTTCAATTTCATTCAAAATCAACTAAGCTCTTCGTATTTTCATGAAACTTGTAATTACCAAGTTTCGTTAACAAATCTTATTTATGAGATATTGCACACTCGGACACACATCCATCCATCCATCCACACACACAGACATCATTGAGAAAATGATCAAAACGGATTCAGTGGACCTCAAAACACGTATTTCTGCGAAAATCTCGTCAACGATTTTTTTCACGATTCCAATACTTCCTTATACTGCGTATAAGAAAGTAAAAATAGATTTCCATTTAAAATAAGAAAGATGCTCCCCGTATTTTGCAAACCACTACCCTGTTGCATCACCAATAGTTAAATTTTAAACTTAGTTTAAACAAATAAAATCAAATTGAATGTTTGACAGCAATATCAATTATTCCATATGACATCTAACTTTGCAGGTTCTTTTGTTTATTGAAATAAGTTTAAAATTGAATTATTGGCAGTATAACTGACCATTAATACTCTTACAACATTAAATTCTCTACAATTATTATTCTACTTATTTTTCTTTAAAATAATTTGAGACACAATTTTTTATTGCCCACTTTTTAAGTAACATCCGGTAAAAATTTCAAAAGTTCTTTTTTTATTTTTTATTTTTATAGTAAACTATAAAATGCCGACCTCTGTGGCTCAGTGGTTTAGACTACTAGGCTACTGACCCAGAGGTCCCGGGTTCGATTCCCGGTCAGGGCTGGCATCAATCAGCGTCTGTGTTGACTACAGCGCAGACGCTTCCATCATCATACCGGCTAGTAACCAAAGCAGTTGAAGCCGTATCACAATAAAAAAAAAAACTATAAAATGCGGGATTCTAAGATTAAATACTAGTTTGACGCCTAAGCCTAAGAGTTTAGTTTATCATAATAATAAATCATTTAATTACGGAAATTTTACAACATTATAAAATTAAATATAAAATCTTGAAATATCCGACAGGTAAATAGCCAAGAAATAATTACAAATTACTTTTTATTTCCATCGTCAATTATCTATGAAATCATGAAAAATATACGCTTTGGAGTCGGCAGTCGGCCCGAGATTACATTAATGCCTGTAATTATCAACAAGAATTTCTAACAAACGTAATTGGTAATTACTTTTGCTTCTTTGTCTATTCTTTCAATTAATGTACACACGTGATGTGATATGAGTTCATTTATTTATAAACAGAACAACCTACCGTAAAAAACCTTCTCCAACAAAAGTTCTTTAAATCATTACTAATTGAGTAAGCATATACACTTGAAGAACAAATATAAGATGATATTGAATTTCAATATTTCAAGATGTTTAACTTTTATATGTCTTCTTATTGAGATAAAATAGAGAACTAAATATGCCGGTAATTCTAAAACAATAGTTCACATCTCAGACAAACCATAAGTAGACGGAGAACAACGGCGTTTGTTGTGAAGTAGAAAGGGTTAGAATAACTTGTTGATAAGACGGGTGCGCGGCAAAGAGCTAGTACAAGTTGGTGTTATGCGGGTTGCATTTTTGTTGATAACAGTTATCAGACGCGAGCATTTTATTTATTTAAATACAAAAGTGCGTATACAAAACACTTAATATGTCAAAAACTAACCTTTACTTTGATGTATGAAAAGTAAGTACTTGAATATAAAAATAACTACACAAATGTTTGCAACTCGCATAACATCAAAGGGTACTTGCTCCTTGCCGCGCACCCGCCTCACCAGCAAGTTACTCTAACTCTTTCTACTTCACAACACTGCATTGACTTGTATACGGCAGAATTTGTCTACTTATGTTTGGTCTAAGGTTCACATGCACGTGACCCCCCTAAACCAGTCCACTTTGAGAGCTTCTGTCACTAACGCGCAAACAGCAATAATTTCTGTCAATAATTTTTTTGTCATGTATTCATCGTGAACAAGTAGTAAAACCAATTTCAGCCTGTAAAAAATATGTCACACGACACCATAAAAATTGCTACTTTGACCGGTTCTGTCACGCATGCGTTACCTGTCAAAACTTCTGTCTGCCATTTTTATTACTTAATTATACCAAAGTCTATAATTTAAAGTGAAACTTAGCCTGTAAAAAATATGTCACCAACCACCCTTAAAATCGGCACATTCACATCGGCGTCATATATTGTTGATGTATGTCATGACATAAACTACTGAAAAAACCATTTCTGTCACTGGAATAAATGAGACATCATTTTGCCTCTAGCTCTCTAACATAGGCCGTATTTGTTTGGGAACTTTGGATTCAACCCTGAACTGGCCTAGAACTAACTCGTGTTACTTCCAAATAAATGATGCATCTAGTGTCAGTTGTAAACACTGGCGGTAAATTTAAAATCTGAATGCATGTTCGAAGTGACATTTGCTTAGTTTTGTTTGTGTGTTAAATTGTGCTTTTAAATGGATGTTTTAAGTTATCTTTATATTTTTTATATGTAGTCAAACAGCAAATAAAGTCAGACTCTGTCCTTTTTTTATAATTTTGTCATCAGCAATATCAAAATAATGAATTTCGGAGTCGCAATAATGTGTCGTAATATTATCCTCTGTGACTTATATTGCAAGAAACACATAATGCATATTGCTCTTCCATCATCTGCATAAATAATAGTTTTTCAAAATATTATTATAAAATTACTTACGGTTTTCATAAAAATAACTCCTAACCTCTCTATACTATTACAAATCGCGATGCCGCCACGAATAACAAGGAACACGAGTTGATTAGAAAGGGATAGCAAACGGGTTGAATCAACCAACCCGCTAAAATAGCTGGGGCTGCAGGGTCAGTTCAGGAACAGTTCCAGGTTACTTAAAGTATGCCAATTAAACAAAAGTAACCTACCAGATTACTTTAAAAATCCCAAATAAATACGGCCTATATATTTACAAGTAAGAAAAAATTATGAAAATAACATAAAAATGCCAGGGTAACTGATTCTGAACGCAGAACACAAAAATTATAATAATCTATACAGTAATCATGCAAAATAAAAGTTGTAATAATTAACTTATCGATAATTAACAGATAATTTATTTATTATTTATTTATGTTACTCTGTACAACAGGAATTGAATCCCAATTACAGTACAGGGCCCAGACTCACCGAGCCGCAGAGTGGTTGTAGTTATAATTTCTAGCTTGAGTGGGAATCGAACTCGGGATCTCCGGATTCGAATTCCGTAACGCTACCCACCCCACCGTACTGCCGGACAATGATCCAGTTACAGAATATGGAGGGATTATGTTTCGTCAAACATAGAACATAATACATATCTTCACGCTATATCCCAACAAATGGGGTAGCACGAACCCTAAAATCACTCATAAAACATTCACTCATCACACTCATCAAACAATCAGCCCTTGTCAAATATTTTCATCCAAACAAACCATCCTCACTTCAACCACATTCATAGATCAGTCCACATAAACTCATTAATTTATTACACTCGAAATCATTTATCACACAACAAACCTTCAATCACATCATTCCTATTCACTTATCATTCATTTCTTTTTTCAACGTACATAACATATGCATAAAACATCTCAAATTACTCACGTTTACTCCTAACAACGAATCTAATAACGAAACTAACAACGAATCTACAAGATTAGAAAAGATGAAAGCGATAGCCTGCACTTGTATATGAAAGAAACGTTCACACAATGCAGTAACTGAAAATGAAACAAGAAGAACATAATATAATTTTAGAATGTCACATTAGTTTTAAACGTAGAAAAATAGAAATAAGTAATGCCTATGAGTAATGATAATATAAACACAGATATTTTTGTTAAAGAATCTATCTGATCAGATAAAGCAGGGTCATGTTCAACTCTCTTAAAAATGAAAGAAAAATAATTGAAAATATCTCTTTGTAACAAAAAGTCAATAAATAATAACACGAAGAAGTTGTTTGGAATTTCGCAATAAAACTAAAAAACTCTAACGAAATATTTGCATATATTATCGATACAATGCATAATCTCATCCCAAAAATGATTAACGACTTTGGGATAAAAAAGGTTAAGAAATCAATGCCCAAAATAGAACAAAGCTCGCGTGATTTGCAGGAGGCGGGAGTTATTTTTAACTCGCGCGTTTTTCTCGTTTTGCAAGTTTGCAAGTTGAGTTGAGAGTAGACTCGATACTCAGACAAGACGACCAAGTACCCTCCCTAGGATCAGCACAGAATCAGGTTTTAGATAGAAGGCGAAACTTGCTGGAAATATAGTTAGGGTTTGCTCGTTTGATCCTGCTGTTCGTATTCTCTCGTATTTCACTGTACTCGTATTTCAATGGAATGGATCTAATCTAATATTTGACAGGCAGATAAAGCGGATTAGCGCTAACACCATTTTTAATATTATCTATAACTCTGTTTCAAATTAATACAGATTCAAGAAATGAATTAAATTTGATGCTAATTAACACTCTTTTTATCTCAAGTTAAAATAAACTTGTTTCATGCATTGAAAAGAGAATTAAAAACGAAATAAAAAATGGTGTTAGCGCTAATTCGCTTTATGAATCTGCTTGGTAGAGATTATTTTTTAACGTTTCTCAAAACCAATGAAATGCTTCATTGTATGTCACGTGTCTGCGTTTTAACCAATCCTGTCATTATTATACTGAGAATAAAGCTCTAGTGATTATTCCAGCGAATAAGGTCTGTAGATGGGATGGCTAGCACAGTGGTATGAAGTCGGCCTGTGGATCCTGAGGTCCCTGGTTCGATTCCCACAGGCGACAAATTTTCATAATTTGAAAAAGCTATCCCTGTGGCTCCTCCACCACTAACATGTTTGGGGGCCGTGGTTTGACGACTGGTAACCGCACTTCACGCGCAAAATATATCACTTACCGAGATCTGCTTCGGCAGAGTGCCACACCCAGTAATGGGTAGGAAGGCGTGATGATATATTTATTTATATATTTATGTATTTGTTTGTGACAAATGATAGGTAGTTGTCAAATAATAATTAAAAACCGTCAACGCGTCAAGTGAAATCGATTTAGTTCCATTTCAGATACAGAAATACACCAACAAATTTTGGAAACAACTTCCAAGAATACATTAATAAGTAATCAATCGATATGGACCCAGTTAAAAATCTTTTAAGTTGGATGAATCGACCTCAACAGCTACTGCTACATAGTAATTTCAATGTGTTTCTGAATAATAAATTATTACTCACGGCCGTCACTGCATTGTAATTCCAACCTCGATGTGATACACTACAATCGGTGAGTAATAAATTATTACAACTGTGAGTAATGAACCGGTTTATCTGTCAAGACACGCACGTAAAATGAATATATTACTTAAAGGTCGTAGAAAAATAAATGGAGCAGGCAATTTAGTGGTATTGAGTAGGACTGTGAATTTGAAAATTTGGGTTTGATTCTCACAGCCGACAAACAATTTTCACCACATTAAAATTATACCTTTAGCTCCCTCTACTAAGATCTTGGATGGGGATGTGATTTGACAACTTCACTCGCATACAAATATATCACTTACCGAGATTTGCAACGGCAGAGGGCAGAGCGCCACATCCAGTAATGGGTAAAAGGCTTAATGATTTTACTAAAAATAAATAAATGTCTTTCACCTGAGTTGTACCTACATAGTTCTATTAACATCTTAGTTAGTCATGATTTAACGGCTGATAACCGTACTTCACGCGCATAAAAATATATCATATACCGAGATCTGCTATGGCAGAGTCACACCCATTAATTGGTAAAATGCGTGATGATATATTTGTTTATTTATTTTACGAGTATGAAAAATGTTATGTTATAAAATATAACCTCTTTAATTATTAATAAAAGGGTGCATTCAGTTTAAGGTAATTATTTTATTATATAAAAAATAATAATTGCAATAATTTTACATGAGCTGAGTATAATGAATGATTTATGTTTGACATTTTTACAACTAGACAACTCAACAAGTTCACCAAAAATATCCCCAAATTGAATTTTGTAGCACAGTTTTTGACAGAAACAGTTGCACAAAATTCATTTTGTAAACGCTATATAGGAAATAGCTATTTACACAACAAGTGCGCGAATGGTGCAAATGGCGTCTTCGTGCACGAGTTTTGTACAATGCTTTTTGTAACGAGTAAAAATTATATGATGGGCAATGAGGAAATTTATTAAATTTGAAGCGTGAATTTAGATTGACAGTTAAGTATGCCGAGTACAAATAGGGTTTTAATAGTCAAAATTTAGAATCATATAAAATGGGTGTTTTTTCAATTACTTTGCGCACTAGTGCCCTAAATCAAACTTTCCATCGGTTTCCAAGGTTATGTAAACATTATTTTGAATGCAGCGAGTACAAAATAGTTATTTGTGTATCATGAGAGTAAAGCGAATCTTTATTGCTCGTGCTCGGTAATTGAAGCGCGAGCAATAAATATACTTTACGCTTGAGCACACTTATAATTTTTTCTACGACTTTACTTACTAAAAAATTTTTTAAAATAATTTGGGACTAGTTCAATTTACATTCCACCAATTTCTGTATTGTATTTGCATGACGATATTAGTATCCAAGTAAATAATTTAAAAAATCTTCACACAAATAAAAAATGTACTCAAAAATCTCAGAAAATAGTGATTGGCGTACTAACTGAAAATTCTAATGAGAATATCACAGAAGCTAATTTATCCTCAAATTTATCAAAGTCCATTTTTAGTTTCGGAATTAATATACAAAACTGTCAAAACTGCACTTTCAATTTTAACATTCCTCATTCTCATTAAGTTGGCACTGCTGCCCAGCTGCGTTCAGGTTCAACTTCATGTATAATATGTGTAAAAGTGTAAAAATGAATCTAACCTATATTTTCGATTTTGTAAGTATTGTTTCAATAAATTAAGATTTCAGCAACAATTTATATTTTTCTAAGCGAGTGGTAAAGTATTTTATTGCTCGTTACTCAGTAACCATCAACTTTACGATGATAACTGAAATCTTTTCATAGCACTAGTGCGCAAAGCTTATTGTACTTATATACACACATGTTATGGAATTTGTAAAAGAAATAGAGACATATAGAGATATATTTAAACAAGCTTTACGAGAAAAAAATTAACAATTTGTTTTCAAATAACAAATGTCAATTCATGACATATAAATTCACGCTTCAAATTTAATAAATTTCCTCATTGTCGCCTATATAATGTTTGCTCGTTACAAAAAGCATTATACAAAACTCGTGCACGAAGACGTCATTTGCACCTTTCGCGTAAATTAAAATTGCGCTCATGTGCAAAGTATCTATTCGCGCACTTTTTATGTAACTAGCTATTGTTTTAAATCAAAATCGGATTCCTCATCTAAGAACTCCTGTAAAGGATTTCTTTATATAAAATTGGTAATTATTGACGATAATACAGACACCTACCGATCACTTAAACTCGTCTCCCTGAAAATCGACGAGCTAAAAAATATAAATAAAAATAAATATATCATCACGCCTTTTACCCATTACTGGGTGTGGCAGTCTGCCGAAGCAGATCTCGGGAAGTGATATATTTATGCGCGAGAAGTGCGGTTACCAGCCGTCAAATCACGCCCCCCAAGATGTTAGTGGTGGGGGAGCCACAGGGGTAATTTTAAATTGGTGAAAATGTTTTGTCGGCTGTGGGGATCGAACCAGGGTTCTTTGAATCCACAGGACGACTTGCTACCACTGTGCCATTACCATTATCTAAAAAATGATACGACATTGTTTTGAACCTGAAACTTCCAAATTCAGCTCACACTACTGATTACCTATTCATGAATAGAACACAGTAGCACTAACACAGATTACTTAATTAAACAATTGTACATTTACGGTACAAATACACAAATATTCTCTTTTCTAACAGTGAGCAACTACGATGCCCGATAATTAAAAGACGTGTCATTAATTTCTGATTAACTTCGATATCATCTTTGGCCATTGAACTACAACTAGAAGTAGTAGTCCATGTATTTGCATTCAACGTGTTGTCTGTACCTTCTTCGAGCGTCGAGTGCGAGCCCAGAACCAGACTAAGCTCAGACTGATGAATACTTCGAGTATACGGGACTAGTAACCGTATTTGGAATTATTCTGATTTGATACCAAACATGGAATGATGGACCGGTTCGGGTCGACTTTATATGTCTATCTGAATCTGATAGTTTTGTTTGAACAAATTGCAGAAAGAGTTTTTATTACTTGTCGCTGTAGAATGAAAGATTTGTTTATTTTTATGATTATTTTATTTCTATTTTTAGTATTTTCTCGTCTGATGTTTTTTACTATTTTCCGTTATGGTAAATCGTGTGAATTCCACAAAAGTAGTACAGAAGAAATAAGTGATTTAGGGCCGGTTTCTGAAAACAAATTTAACTGGTCAGTTAGTTTAACTCTTCGATAAACTGTCAAATGGGTTTCTGAAACAATATATTGGTATTTAACTGGCCGTTAAGTTAACGTGGTAAATTGGTCCAGTTAAATTATATGACGCATGCGCAGTTGTTTCATAAATTGAAAATAACGGCTGACAGTGACAGTTCTCATCTTTCCTAACCTTGTTTTAAAAACCAATTCGTTAAGCCGCTGTGTTAGTTTCGTTCGGCTTTGTTGGTGATTGAAAAAAGGTTTAAAAACACAGTTATTACTAAAATCTATTATTTTGAGAACTTCAAAAATTCCTTCGAACATACTTTTAACTCCAGTGCTTGTGTGATTTTACCTATTTATCAAAACTTGTTAGTATGCAGCTTCAAGAATACTCGAATTCTAATTCATCGTCATATGAAGAACTATTTGACATTGTGGAGGCTGTGCAGAAAGTCAGAGTTTTTAGAGAAAGACGTAATCCCTTTAAGATCTATAGTGATGCGGAATTTAGAGACAGATATCGTTTCTACAAGAATAACAATTTATGTGCCCTGTCTGATTTTGCGAATTGAATTCTTTAGCAATTTGTTGCCATGCTAAACTTTTTTTGCGATTGTGACGCCATCACTTTCTTTATTTTCTATTATAGCTTTATATTTTCCTGTCATCAACTCAAAACGAACATTCTTTTTAGTTTCTGTGAGGTTTTTTTCCACGAATTCGCTTTTTTTCCATAATTTTATTACAATCACAAATCACAAACACGAAGTACAATAATTGACGTCAAATTTATTATTTTGAAGTTTGAAATTGACATCAAAAATTACCGACATTTACCGACAACGATGGTAGCACCATCTATTAGATTCAAGAATAAATGTTAGTCCAGGATAAAACCATGAGTTAGTTATCGAACGTATAAATTAACTGACGTTTGTTTTCAGAAACCCGATGCAATTTTAACCTTTCAATAAATTTAAGCGACAGTTAGTTAACATACCCGTTAAATATTTTTTCAGAAACCGGCCCTAAATATTGTAAATTATAAAATATAATTTTTAAATGGAATTTCAAGATATCGTGCTTAGTATCTAGGTAAATGAGAAACGAATTAGGGTTATTGAAATAATACGAATTAGTAATTAATAATAATATATCATCACGCCTTCTACTCATTACTGGGTGTGGCACTTTGCCGAAGCAGATCTCGGTAAGTGATATATTTTGCGCGTGAAGAGCGGTTACCAGTCGTCAAATCACAGCCTCCAAAGACGAGCCACAGGGGTAGCTTTTTTTTGAAATTATGAAAATTGTTTGTCGCCTCTGGGAATCGAACCAGGGTTCTCAGGATCCACAGGCCGACTTCATACCACTGAGCTAGCCACCCCACAAATAATTGTATTGACATACAATAAAAGGTGTATTCCATTAGCCATTTGGATCAGATCTAACTTACATTTACTGAACCAGATCACCAGATATTTATTGAATTAATATTATCAGTAATAATATAACAAGAGAGTAAATTAAAAATAATTTGACAGATCTTTCGAAAACTTGTTGCCAGGCAATAGTCACGAAAGCCAGTAGGGCTTGAGTAGCTATTGCCAAATGGCAACAAGTTTGAGAAAGATACTGGAGAATTATTTTCTAATTTATCCAACTCTCGAATTATATTTAATTAGATTATTTTTTGACTTAGCTGTTGAAGTCGATTAATCCAAATTAAAAGATTTTGAACTGGGTTCATATCGATTGATTGCTTATTAATGTATTCTTGGAAGTTGTTTCCAAAATTTGTTGGTGTATTTCTGTATCTGAAATGGAACTAAATCGATTTTTTTAGCATATTTTACTTGACGCGTTGACAGTTTTAAATAATAATTTGACAACTACCTATCATTTGTTACAAACAAAAGCACCTACAGAGATTATTCCAGGGAATAATCACAAGAGCTTTATTCTCAGTATAATAATAATAGGATTGGTTAAAACGCAGACACGTGACATACAATGAAGCATTTCATTGGTTTTGAGGAACGTCAAAAAATACCAATGAAACAGTTAAACGAATTATATTAAGAAGGAGATTATTAAACATTAACTTCATTTTTAGACAAAGAAAAACTAAAAAGAAAACAAGAAGATGGTGGGTTCATCTACTAAATCAAGTTCAATTAAAACAAGAAGATTGGGAAAATCTTTAAAAAAAATTGCCGAAGAATGACGAGAGTACATTTTTTTAGTAAGACAATTTCGTAGTTTATTATCAATATTAAATAATAACCTATCAAAATATAATAAGTTTTGGTTCACTTCTGTACATAAATAAATTATATCCGTTGAAAAAAAAAATAAAAATTGCAAATGACGGTAATTTAAAATGAGTCTGTTAATTTCGTAGCCCACTTAACATTAATGGGGTAGCTAGCTCAGTGGTATCAAGTCGGCCTGTGGATCCTGAGAACCCTGGTTCGATTCCCACAGGCGACAAACAATTTTCACTATTTTAAAAACTACCCCTGTGGCTCCCTCACAACTAACATCTATGGGGACGTGATTTGACGGCTGGTAACCGCATATCACGCGCAAAATATATCACCTACCGAGATCTACTTCGGCAGAGTGCCACACTCAGTAACGGATAGGAGGCGTGATGATATATTTATTTTGATTTATTTATTTACTTAACATTGTTTTAAGTCGTATCCTTAAGTGTAAATAGAATTTCTAAGTGTAATTTCGCTTAATTTTGGAACTGTGAATGACCCTTTACCCTCGTTTACATCAAATAAACCCTGTGTTATTCTAAACAAAAACTGGTTGCTATATAAATCTATAGTATTCATGTTCCAATGTTCGACATGTTAAGATGATGAAGGAGACATGCAAATTTATACCCATCGGGAAGAATGGTCATGAGAAGATTTTAAATTAGGACGATCAGTGTATATCTAATTTATAGTCGTTCCCGCCCTATATAACTTGTATACCTGGAGATACTTCATAAATTTATTGTCTAATAAATCATTGCCTACAATTATTTATCTATTGTAATGTTCAATGTACAGGATGGTGCTCCGGTTATATTGTTCAGAAAATATTTATTTTCTACTATAATTTATTTGGTTGATACGTTATAAGCTACAAGTATAAGTTGGGTATTGGGTTGAAGAACCCGTAAATAGAAAAGTGTTATTTAAGTAAGCGTATAACGATTAAGCGATAGTAGAATAGACCATTTTAAAAATTCATTGCGCATATGCAAACGTTAGACGGAGATAAAAAAAGTTAGTGCCGTATACTCATCTTTGTTTATGTTTTGACAAGTGACAGTTCGATTATTTTTGTTGGTTAGCATTTGTTTCTTCATTGAAAAGTAATTAATAATAGTAATTATGACGGGTACTATATGCTGTGTACAGGGTTGTAATAATAGGCGTATTCCATTTGCCATTTGAATCAGATCTAACTTACACTTACTGAACCAGATCACTTATTTATTTCATTATATTACGCCATTCACTTTGTTCCCAGCACTAGATTTACTGATTTTGATTTAGATTAAAGTAATACACTCCAATAAGTGTATCAGTTTGTTTTGTTCAGAGAATTTAGTCATATAGTTTAATTTATCTGAACTGATTTAAGTGAACCAAGTTGCAAATGGAATACACCTAATAATTAAAAGAAAAATAAGAAACATTTCATTTCACTTTTTTCCTCAAAATGTGAACAGAAGAAAAGAATCATATTAACATCATTTATAAATAACTGATGAATATACTTCATTTATTTTGATGCTACAATAAGTTTTCACTATAAAGTTACTTTGTACTTAAATTTATTTTGAAATATCTCGTTCGCCGCCATTTGGCGGCACTAAGTTATTAGTTAAAAAAATAACCACCTAGGGGTCGCGGACATTTTTAAAATGGTCTATTGATCACATAAATAGTAAATCTAGCAATAATTTTTGTTTTACATACCGGGCGACTATAATTGATTGAAATACATTATTCAATTAAAAATAAGAATAGTTATTTTTATAACAAATGCCGAAAAAGGCTTGTTACGTGCAAGTGCAGAATTTAACGCACGAAGCTTGCCGAGTGCCGAAATCTGCACGAGCACTTAACCTTTTTCGGTTATAAACAACATTTTTCCTACAACTGTGCGATTTAGAAAATCACTAAAATTTATAAAATTTTAATATTTCACGAGAACGATGTTTTACAGCGTTGCTATGGTTTGTTTGTTGATTGCTTGCACATTGTTCTACGTTATTTCAAAATATTTCACTAATTTCAAGATAATTTCTTCAAAATCGTCTAGATTGGAATACTACAGTGAGTGATTCTTCTTTATCATATACACCTCCAAAGATAATTGAACAAAAATTAACAATGACAATCAACCTGATACTGGTACATTTAAAACAACCAAAATTGTTGTCAATAATATTACTGTTAATAATATGAACAGGTACGAAAGAAATCAATGTTTGTTTAGATAGTATAACAGTTTCCACTTCAAATTATGTCAATGTAAGCAACTGTAACAACGTGTTATTAATATACACAAACAATCAATATTATGTATTTCACTTACTCTTTAAATAAAACCATTTGTCGATATATTTTACTTTGTTCGGTTATTTTTATTAATTATCATATTTAATAATGATATACTTGAGTTCTTGTCTGCTCAATGTGATGTGTACAGATTAGATATACTGCAGTTTAAGGTTCTGTTTATAAACGTCAAAATATAGTAGCGTTCGATTTGCAAACAATCTCACCTCAGTTCATTTCAACTGAGTTGAGATTGTCTGAAATGAGATGATATTTTTTCGATCACAAATCGAACGGGTTTTGACAGGTCTGAACTGAGTCGGTTACGTGACGAACGTTGTAGTATCATTTCGCGGACAACACATGATTTGCTTGATGTTTTTGTTGGCAGTTAGCTGTGAGACATGATTTATAATAACATGTACAATTTAAAAAAATTATTAAATAACTTCCAAATATTCAAACTACAAACAAAACATAATGAATTCCACCCCCACTCTAACTGAGTAGAAAATCTCAGTACGCACCAGTGAAATAGGTAGTGCGGCATCGGCAAGGGGGGAAGTGAGTGTCTCACTTGATCTCAGTTATGTCAGTGCAAATAGAACAGCACGAAAAAGCTGTCAAACTGAGGTGAGGTGAGATTAACTGAGATTTGGTGCAAATCGAACGCTACTTATATCACTACATATTTCTTCTTCTTTCATAAGCGTATGTGCCTAAAATTCCGTGTTTGGCGCGAAATTTAAATCGCTCTCACTTATCTGTATATTTTCTTTTAACAATTGCGTAAAGTATAAATTACATTCGGCACTAGTGTTTCTTTGCTTACAGAAACGCTCTTGGTCTGCATTTATTTACTTTCCATACGTAACCAGGGCAATAATAGTTACGCAATTACGAAGAAATCGCACAGTTGTAGGAAAATTAGATTTATGTTTCTATTTCTATTTTTCTACTAAAATATATTGGTAGGTACTGTAATTTAAAGACAAGTAACCTTAATTTTTTAAATGTAGAAACATCTCCACTTGACAATGCTGGTCACGTTGAGGTGAAACATGCGCCGAATTAGGTGACTGTAGTTGGCACCTGATCTTTTTTAAACACGATATTATGGTTATTTTAAATGAATCATATTACGCATTGCACATATTTTTTAAGCTAAAGTTTGAAAGATTTCCAAACAAATCAGCTCTAACCAGAAGCGGATTTAAAATATTTCGGGCCCTTTAATATTTATATATATATATATATATATGTTTGGGTTTTGGATGAACTCACTATATATATATATATATATGTTTGGGTTTTGGATGAACTCACTATATATATATATATTAGAGTTGCAACGAATATTAGGCAACTATTCCACTATTCGACAGAATGCCGAATATTAGTTTACTATTCGGCCGAATACCGAATAGTTTGACAATATCACAGCTAACACTTGAACTGCGGTAGGTACTTGATTTAGTTAAGTAATTAATTAAAAAAAAAACAAATACAAATTTTTATTTAATTTTTTATTAATTAATATAAAAAGTACATTCCAAATAAGCTTCAAAATAAACAGAAAATAAATGTCAATTAATAACTAAATAAAATATGAAGGATTAATCATAATTAAAATTAAAAAATGGCAAATCGTGATGTAGGAAAGTAAGCTTTTCTACATTGGCTGGAGGTAGCCTATTCCTTTTTTCTTCATATACGTTTCCTGCTTCTGAGAAAAGTCCCTCTGTGTAAACACTGCTCCATGGAGCAGAAACATAAATTCTAGCAAATTTTGTCAAGTAATTCGGAAATAGACTTTTATTTGCTGCCCACCACAGGTATTGTCACATCGTGATACACAATACGTTTACATTTCAAGTATTCATCCAATCCTCTTGAAATTATAGGAAGTCGACATGTCACACATTACAGAAATGGAATAATTTTTTAATTTTGTCTGGGATTATTTCATTCATAAAAAAGGTCGACTTGGTATATTGTACCGTGGTAAAGCTTTCTTCATTAGTCTAGGAAAACCAAGTCTCTCAACTATAGTAATCGACTCGTTATCAACAGCTAGCATTTCTGCAATTAAATAGTGATATTCTTTAGCCCTTACATCGTTTATGCCCCACTCTTTAAATTTTTCTTGGCATAATATATTGTACACCTTATTTAAAAAATCAACTTCGTCGAAACAATGCCTGTTAAGCGGTGTGATCTAAACTACATAATAATAAGCAAACAAACTTGACACAACACGCTCACTTGAAGGGTGATGCAGGAGGCGGAGGCACAATTCTACTCGGCCAGTCACCAACCAAATATGCAGAATATTCACCGAATATTCGGTTATTCGGCATTCGATCCCACCGAATATTCGGTATTCGGTATTCGGCAGATTTACTATTCGTTGCAACATTAATATATATCACTTACCGAGATCAGCTTCGGCAGAGTGCCACACCCAGTAATGGGTAGAAGGCGTGATGATATATATAACATGAGTATTTAACATGTAAAATCATAATTTTGTAATTTACTGCTTCCCTAATTATTTTAAGCAAGAAAGCTTCGAATAGAAGTTTTAGGACATACAATTCTGCCTCTAATGCAATAAACAAAAATAATTTTACATGCTTCGTAACAGCACAAATTAGATCTAAAAATAACGAAATTATCAATAGCATGAAATTGAAACAAAATTAACAAATGTTTAACGTTTTATGTGTCAAAGTAAATGACATAATAAATAAAGAGATTATTTTGACACATTAAACGTCAAACATTTATTTAATTTTGTTTCAATCGGCAAACGGCAATGACTCACCCACAACTTACTTTAACTCTTTTTACTTCACAACAAACGCCGTTGTTCTCCGTCTAAGGTATGGTTAGTCTGAGCCAGCCCTATGCAACTTCGTATATAAGCGCAGTTAGTAAACGTCCAGCTTTATGTATTTCGCGCGCATGACTTTGAAAGAGAGAGATAGCTTAAAGAGGCTGGCATTTACTTTGCGCCATATGAACGCTGGTTACTGTTTTCAATCATTAGTGTTGTTTGGTGATAAATAGTTATAAACAATTAGTTTGCAATGGGTCGTAAGTGTTTTGCGCCCAATTGTACCAGCGGGTATGACTCAAATCATGACAAAATATCTTTGTTTCGCGCTCCAAAAGAGCAGTTGGAAATTTGGAAAAAAGTAGTAATATGAGCAGTTATATATATATATATATATATATATATATATATATATATATATATATATATATATTGCTTGTAAACAAAGAAAATGTATGTCACATAAAAGAAGCGGTATTAACAAATGTTAAAAGTCGTGGTTTTTTAATCCACCCAAATATAAACATATTTAGATTATCCAAATATATTCAAAATAAATTAATATTATATATAGATAAACCTCGTGTATATGAAGAAACAGTGTATTCTGTAATTGAAAATTATGCATTCTCTTTCTCTTGTAGAGATCACAAGAAAGAAATAATATCTGTTTTTGTCCATGAATTTATTTTAATGTGCTTGAAGCAATATTTTAAACAGAATCAAAATCATATCAAATCTCAGTGTAAGGAAGATCGAAAAATCTAAATTAAGAAAGAATTGAAATATTCAGTTCGATCTATTTTTATTATTATAAAATTATAAAATGTATTGTATAAAGTACAAAAATATTAATTAAAAAAAAATTTAAATATTCGGTTCTATCTATTTTCTTTATTATTTTTTAAATAAAATGTCCTATTTACATTATATAAATTTTACCATTTTGTATTTTAAAATTAAAATATTTATGCCAATTTTACATTTGTGTAACTTGTCATGGTGTAATTAAATAGCAAAAATGTACTACAAGAAAAATGTGTTTATATATGGTTTTACATATTTATATTTGTGAAGTTAAACGTGGTATAATTATAGAAAAATGTATCTTTAATTTTAAATAATTGCAAATAACATTTTTTAAAGTAATTAGTTGTAAAAGTAAAAAAAAAATTAATAGACTCGTAAGCACCATGCATTCGCCAGACTCTTCTTCCTGTCGCACTCACTTTTTTGTCGCTCTCTTTCTACAACATTTCTGTGGATGCTTTACCCGCAAGACTCGCCTGTCCTTCAGTATAATAGTTCGTGGTCTGAGCACTGCATATTTCTTCTTCTTCCATAAGCGTATGTGCCTAAAATATGAAATTCCGTGCTTGGCGCGAAATTTAAATTGCTCTCATTTATATTTTCTTTTGACAATTGTATAAAGTACAAATTATTTTCGGCACTAGTGTTTCTTTGCTTATAGAAACGTACTTGGTCTGCATTTGTCTACTTTCCAAACATAACCAAGACAATAATAGTTACGTAATAACAAGGAAATCGCACAGTTGTAGGAAAAATACATTACACTGACGACTCATATATGTTTAGTATTATTTGCAACGTGGACATATTTTTATCTTAATTGCTTACATACATATAGAACATCACGCTATATTCCATTAAATGGGGTAGCACGAACCCTAAAAATCATTTATAAAACCCTTACCTATCAAATTAATCGAATAATCAGTTCTCGTCAAACATTCTCATCCTAACACATCACCCTCACTTCAACCACACTCATAGTCCCTCCATATAAACTCATTTTCTCATCACACTCGAAATCATTCATCACACAACAAACCTTCAATCACATCCATCTTAATTAGCATATGCATTGAAAATTCTTGCGGTACATCTGTGCCATCTCACAACACACCAATGTACTAGAGAAAGAAGAAAGGTATTAAATTTGAAATGATTTCTATAGGTAAGTATAATGGAATTGAAACCCGCATTCGCGTTTGTAGTAATGAATAATGTGAATTTATCCACAGTAAACAGTTACTTGTGGCTTACATAAGAACGCAGCTCAGCTACAGCTAGCGAACGGACGAGGCAGCGGACTCCTAATTTAATTGCCTGACATCGGAGCATTCATCGGCCGTCAATCGGCCAAGCAGCAAAGCTATAGTGATGTGTAACGGTTCTGTTGATTTTTACAGTTCATTGTTTCGCAGCAAAAAATAACCAACTAACTTTGATCGTTAGATTCGCGTTCACGTTCGCGGCTCCAGCATACGAAATAAACAACTCGCGAACTCTGTGTTCTGAATACGAGCACAGCAAGTACACACTGTAGAAGACAGTGATTCTCAAACTTTTACACTGTAATTTAGCTATGTGCGAAGTCGTATTTAGTTTGTGCGATTTATAAATATTTGTAAAGCTTTATTTGCTCATATTATTCTCTATAAAGCAAATGAAGTTCAGCAAGTAATCAGTAAATGTCAATTTATAGTTAATCTTAGGCAGCGGTCTCACTGGCCGAGTCGTGTCGTGTAGTGTCGTGTCGATTCGTGTCGTTTAAAAATCGATGGTCCGGTCTCACTGATCGAGTTGTATAGATCGTTTGGTGTCAACTACATTTCTCTTTTGAATTGACAAATATAAAATTAAAGAATTTAGAATTAATTTATTTACAATTTAAATATAATAACCACATATTTCGTTCTGTTAAATGTTTCTCCAGAAATAGCATTGAATCAAAATACGCCCACTTCTTTGTCTTTTTAGCGGCAGAACCAGATGCTGCATAATTTTCTTGTCTCTTTGTTCTGTAAGTGCCCCTTAGCACTTGCCATCTACTTTTAGATAATTTGGCTAAAATCAATTATAGTTTTAATACAATTTTGTTAAATAAAATAATTGTAATCCTAAAATTCAAATTTAACTTACCATCCTTTTTTGAAAGCGTTCTGAAATGTGTCGGCAACATTTGTCAATAATATTTAAATTTGAATTCCCTGGCTTAGATTTATAATAAAGATCCATTAGTTAATATATCAATATCGCTTGAGGTCCACTATTTTTCATTTGATTTAGTTAATTCTATTTTTCCAACGAACTGTCATCAGATGACATAAATAATAATAAACACATGCACATAACCTGACATCGAGCAGCATCGAGCGTCGAGTAAAATTCAAACCAACTTGAAAATCAAACAACTCGACGGCACTCGACGCAAAACGATGGTTCAGTGTTACATCCGCCATTACAATACACGTGTTTGAAATTTGCTCGATAGCACACGATTGACGGTACTCGATCAGTGAGACCGCTGCCTTATAGCCATGATATAGCGTCATCAGACTTATTTTCATTTAAAAAGTAAAAAATATGGCTCAGGACAAAGCGATTTGGTTCTGATAGAACTCAAAGAAGCTGTTGAACAATTTTTGCAGAGTTTTATTCTGACGGTATAGGATAATTAGAAAAGAGATGGGAAAAATGTATAAGTGCTGAAGAAATTTACATAAAAAAATATATTTTTAATGATACATATTTTCCTTACGAATAAAAATAGTACATGATACGTGATAAAAAGTTTTTCGTAATCATGCGGTTACTTGTGTTTATATGATAAACTGCATTTTTCGTCTTTGTTTCATAAATAACTATTTTATTGTAGTTTTCTGTAGCTTTTTAATTTACTCAGTGTGTATTTGTGTGTTATTTATATATTTTTATAACCCAAAAAAAAAAAACACGATATCATGGAAACTGGGACCCCGTAAAAATATAATTTTTTTTTGAGATCGTTATTTGACAACTTGTAATCGTATTTAACAAGTAAAGTATATAGTAAGATTTGCTACAACAAAGAGCCATTAAAAATGGGTAAAATTGAATAATTACAACCAGTTGACAATTAAATAATTAGTACTGTTTATCTTAATTAGGGTGCTCAGAACTAATATAGAGCACAATTCTCAAAACATTTTTTAGCTAATCCTGAATCTTGGATTAGTAAGTTTAAACTAAACCATATTCTCAGGAAAGTTTAATTAAAATCTAATATAATCTTGTTACCATTTAGTTTGGATTATTTATTTTTTTTTAAATTTGACTAGAGTAGTTTTAAATTGAATTATAAAGAGAAAAATTCGTATACTGACAGGACTTGAACCTGGAATCTATGTACTCCAGTTATATGCTTTAAACTAAGCTACGGTCGTCCAGGATTCAAATCTGAATTTATTCCTATTTTTCTCTCTATTTTGTTGTATCATAGGCAGCCTCGAATAATATTAAATAATCCAAAATTCAGAATTAGTTAAACGTTTTTGAGAATCGGACTGATAGTATCTAATAGAATTTTGTACTCATTCCTGACTTTAATTATCTACGTATAAGTGACTATATTTGTTAAATTAATTAATTAATTAATTTAAAAATTAATAGTTAATAATATAAATAAATAAATAATAAATAAATTTATATCTGAGCTATGAAAAACGAACGATTATTTAAAAATTTGTAGTAATTAAATAGGTTCATTAAACTTTATTTCTATTTATCTCAAATTGAAACCAAATTGACTTGATTTGCTATAGTTCTGTGCTCCCCAATTCATATCAAAATTAAAATTTCATTACTATTAGTACAAACTGGATAAAGAATATATTAATATACTGAATCAATTACCAAATATTGTCGCTTCAAAATTAAACAAATATACGATGATATATTTACCTTCATTTAATTAAATAGCCATAAATAATAGCAAACCTGATGGATAAATTTTTTTCGCGACATTATTCGTATTAATTAATTTTACAGCTGTTTTCAGTTTAATAACCTGTATTTAAATACAGTTAATTAACATAACATCGTTAAATATGTCAAATTTAAAACAAATAATCGCCAGAGCAAAAAAATGTGGTCCAGGCGCCAAATTAAATTACTCACATATTTCAAATATTTTCTGTATAAGGTAACATTCAATGGGGCTTGTTTTTAATCTAATTAATATTCAGTTTCATCAATTCAAACAAAATTTGTTTTATTTGACTCATTTAGCAATTCGAATTCTACCTGTTTGCAAACAAAGTAAAATAACTCGTTTTCAATTAGTATACTTGTTAATACATAAAATATGAGAGTATAAATTGATGTAATATGTGTAAAAAATCAATGCAAAATGAATAATTATTTTCTAAATTTCACTTAAAATAATATAATTCTTAATTGCGAGGAAAACTAGGTTACTCATACTCAATTAACTTTCATATAAAGTCATTAATGAGTTGGAGAGATGTAAGTAAATTAAAAACATTAATTTTACATCACTAAAAAAATTATCAACATATGACAGACACAATTTTGAACTGCGTTTTACTTTGAGTTCAATACCCGACTAATACTTTTTTTTGTCGCAAACATTCCTAAATTATTTATGAGAAAAATCAGTTAAATAAAATATATACTCGTACAGAACTGGCCCGTATTTATGAACGTTCCTTAGGAGTTCCTTAGCTTAAGGTTTCCTAAGTTACCATTCCTTAACCAAATTCGTATCTATGAACCTCCCTTAGTTGTTTTTTAAAGGAATCCCTTAGTACTTCCTTAAATTTGACACTACTATCCTTAAGGTTTCCTTAGTTACTATTCCTTAACCAAATTCGTATTTATGAACCTTCCTTAGTTGTTTTTCTAAGGAATCCCTTAGGAATTCCTTAAATTTGACACTTTTATCCTTCCTTAGCGTCTAGGTAGGTTTCTATCAACCTTAGAAGTTAATTTTATAACATTATGGAGATTAACAGAGACGTTTTTTTTACAAATTTAGCAATATGTGGCTGAAATTTCTCATAGAGTACCTAAAAGAGCATTTATTGCTCAACATTTTTCATAAAATTATTAAACTTATTTGTATAAAATTTTGCTGTATAAAATAATTATGTTTAAATTTACATTCTACATATTCGAAAATTGGTGTTTGTATTCTTGTTTGGAGAATTTGTTATATCTAAATATTATACCAGTTATATTCAAAGCATTTTTTTCAAAAATAAAAAAGTGCCACACCCAATAATGGGTAGAATGTGTGACGATATATTTATATTTTTATTTTATATAATCCAGTAAGTTAGATTAAGATATAAATAAATATATCATCACGCCTTCTACCCATTACTGGGTGTGGGCACTCTGCCGAAGCAGATCTCGGTAAGTGATATATTTTTGCGCGTGAAGTGCGGTTACCAGTCGTCAAATCACGGCACCCTAAGATGTTAGTGGTGGAGGAGCCACAGGGGTAGTTTTTGAAATTATGAAAATTGTTTGTCGCCTGTGGAAATCGAACCAGGGTTCTTAGGATCCACAGGCCGACTTCATATCACTATGCCATTACCCCATACGTACTACAATTGTAAAAATATATCATCACGCCTTCTACCCATTACTGAGTGTGGCACTCTGCCGAAGCAGATCTCGGTAACTGATATATTTTGTGCGTGAAGTGCGGCTACCAGCCACAGGGGTAGTTTTTGAAATTATGAAAATTGTTTGTCGCCTGTGGAAATCGAAAGAATAAAAGTAAAATAATAATTTATTGATAAAAAACATATTTAGTTTATAATTTTATTTTACTTCAATCTTGCTTAAAATGTTCGTAATATTTTTTTATCGATTTAATCTGTCTTATTTTCATTTTAAAATATCTTTGACAAATTTAAAACAACCAAATTAGAATCATGCAATGGGAGATACCAACGATACGTTAAGCGACTAACTACTTATATTTTTAAATATTTTATTTTTGTGGTGATTCTAGGCGAATCATGAAGGCGTAACTAACTTTTTACGTAAAACAAACATGTACAGAACTTACAGCATTTATACAGTCACTTGAAGCGGTAACGTTGTGTATTACTAGCACTAAAATATCATTTGAGTCAACAAGAAAAGAGATAACCATTATATTTCAGTGTTATTTCAATGTAACAAGAAAAAGAAGCAAACAAGATCTTTTGCGCTCTTTAAAAAATCATCCGCACAGTGGCGTACGGAAATATTTACAAATTATACAGCAAATTAAACTAATTATATTACAGTTTTATATTTGACGAGTACTTGTAGTTCCGTGTTTAAAACGATCGCGTAATAAGTCATAGTTCATGAATATTGTAATAAATTTTCGAACATTAAATTTACATATAAATAATACTGGAGAATGGTATTAAAATTTTGTGAAAAACAGTTTTTATTTATTTACGAGTATTTTTAAAAACGTTGAATTCAAACGGCATAAAAATTTAGTGACGTATACGATAGATAATTATATTCATAAATATAGTAATTTGTTTATTATCTTGCTTCCAACTATTTTTGAGAAATTAAATTATAATTTTTAAATCATTTTCTATTATTATTTGCGCATAATTTGAATTTTTCCAAATATTATTACATTATTCTCAATATGATAAAAAATTATTCGGAATTCAGTCAATTTTTTTTATTTCGTCTACGTTTCAACTGACGAAATAAATTTTTTTTTTAATATTTGACTGAATTCTGAATAATTTTTTATCATACTATTTTCAACTACAGTAAAATAAAAACTATATCATTTCTTAAATTATGCTCAATCTTTTATGGGGTAATGGTAATCGACATAAAAGTATGCCAAGCTCAAAAATGTGAAATGATTGCAGGATTTCTGTAAAGCGGCACTGCGATTAGAAATATTTTACTATTAGTTTCATACGTAATACATGAACCGCTCTACCGACCAATACTAACTGTAAAGAACAGTGGAATAAATACAATTTCACAGTGACGTGATAGTGAATTACTCTCCCTTACCTTTTTGGCATTCTCTCTTGGCAGCGACAGTACTTATTCAAACCAAATTTGAAATTTAAGTTTTGTTGGTGCAACTGGTCCCATTAGTAACCCAATTTAATTCTCGACTATATCTAACAGTCCGATTCTCTTTAAAAAGTTAATCCAAAACACTTTTCAAAAAACTAGATGGCAACAAGATTATACTATAGATTATTTAAATTCTTTTGAGAATATTGTGTAAATTAATTTGACTAATCCAAAATCAGGATTTAGCTAATCCTGATTTTGTGAATTGGGCTGTAAATATTTATTTTACGTCTTCTTAGTTAGTTTTTTTTTTATTAATTCCATGGATACAAGATACATTATAATGTTCTAGGGCATTATATGATTTTAATAGACTTCAAGCTACATTCACAAATCGAAATTAGTTTTTGTTTTATGCTTTATGTTTTAGTGCGTTTTTAGGTGCCATTCACAAATAGTTTTGCTTTTGTCAATTTTAGTTAGTTTTGACATCTATCATAAATTTTAACTGTCAGATGTGTCAGAAGTTACACGTGCTGTCATATGTTGTTTGTTTAATTTCGTATTTTTTGGAAGAGCAAAGTAAATATTATCATAATAAGAAAGTAGATATTGATTTATTTTCATTCATTTTGACACTCGAATAAAACAAACTTAGGTTATCATGAATGCGAAGGATGTTAGAGAGAGACAAGTATATATCACTACATTATTCTACGCTTCGTCCTATTGGTCTATTCCTAAATATAAAACGTAAAACTAAAACATAAGTTTGGAGTTTGGAAACTTTTGTGTTACAACCAAAACGAAATACTGATTTGTGAATGGCTGCATAAGATAACATGTCTACAAGGTTATTAAAACAAAAATGGAAAACATAAAACAAAAACTAATTTCGATTTGTGAATGTAGCTTTAAGGCATTAAAAGTGACGTTACTATGACAGTACTGTCAAAAACTGACATGTCTACTATTCAGTGTTGTGAGGTAATCCAGTTTTAATTATTTAGGTGATTCAAAAATACTAGTAAGACATAAAATACTGTATGCACTACGAGCATTACTTGATGTTTATACCTCTCGGGCATAAACATCTTTATAGTACCCTAGATAGGGCGCGATGCCCGAGCGTGTTAATGCACATCTCTTAGCATACTGTGACGTCATCCGAACCAAGGTTCGTCAGTTCGAATCCGCCTGTCGACAAAGTATGATTTGTCGTTAAATAAAAAATGCAGTTACTTGTATTAATCATACTCGGGCGCTATAAGCTAGTCACTTATACATATGCCTTAAAAAAAGTAACATCGACTACGAAAACCGGCAGTACGGCAGCGTAAAAACTGCGGATCGGTGTGCCCGGTAGGCCCAGGCCCGATTCGGGCTGTAGCGTCATTGAAGAAGAAAAAGAAGAAGAAGAAGTAGTAGTAGTACCCTAGATACATAACCAACTATTTTATCATAGTACTCTTGGTTCATAAATGACAATTTTTCGCCTTCCTCCGCCACTGAATTCCCAAGTCGCGCTTTGCAATTACACCGTCTGCAATAAGCAGGAGCACGTAGCACCCTACCTACACTAGTCGGCGACGCGGCTGCACGAAGTCAGGCGACGGACGGGTCGCGGCCGGGGAACATGTCCCGCGTTTGTGCCCCTACAAATTACCCGTGTAATCATCCAAGAGATGCAAGCGTGCTGATGACTCTAGATGGGTGCTGTTGCTGTTGCTGTTGATATACTCTGTTCCACCTTGGAGGATTCAAAGTGAATATACGAGCCCGGTCCCACTTCAGTTTGTCCAATTTTAATTTTTCATTTGATGTTATATTTTACAGTTTTATTTCTCGTGTAGTATGCACGAAAATGAAATGAAATTTTAATGAGACATATACTAGTATGTTATTAATACACAGATACAATTTTAAGTCAATCGATACATACATCTAGAAATGACAGCCATTGAAAGAGGAAGTAAACATTTCTGTTTTAACTAAAAAAAATTGTTTAATTAAAAAACTATAATAAAAAATTTTCTTTTAAATAATAATTAACTTCAATTCATCCGCCGAACTGCACACAAGATAATAATGTGTTGTGTGTTGATTTATTTTATGTGAAGAAAAAAAAAAGAAAGTTATACTGCTATACATTTTGTGTTTAAGGTATATTTAATGTTAAATTTAGTTAAAAATGTTGAAAATTATTGTAGAATTTAGTAAATGTAAGTTACCTGGGTTTTTAGTATTATTTAATTTTTTAACGAAAAAATTAGATTCAGGCCAACTGAAGCGGGAGTGGGCTTGTAGTAAATACATATATTCATAGACATGGTGCTAAAAAAGTATAAAAACGAAATAGAATGTTTTAAAAATTCGCATAATTAAGTGAATGGTTCTTGAAATATACATTTTTTGTACCGCTGACCGACAGGAAATTTTTAATACACTAGTGACAATAAAAAACGATGCACTTGAAATTCGTGAATTTTTCCCAATTTTCAAGCAGTCATAACTTCGCGAACGTTTAGCTAATTTGGACAAATTTTCGAGGGCGAAATAGTTTAAAGTGTGTACTTTAAGGGAATATATGCGATCTTAGGGTTAACTCCTTCCGCCCCTCCTTAACCCCTTAGAAGAAAAACATGTTTTTAGTAGAAAAAACATTCATTTTGACGATCTGTACGGTGCTAAAATTTGTGGACTCGATTCACCATTAGGACAATAAAGTTTATTCATTTACCTGCAATGGATGCAAAGAACGATTTTCCTACGTTGATTTGGCACAGAGTTATGCGTGTTTGAAGTTGATTGTTCATATGGTAGTTTTTGGCTCATAACTTTTCGACAAAATTAGACGAATTCAGAAAAAAAAACTTTTAATATCTAATTTATATACCCAAGTACTTTATAAACTATTAAAATCGTGTATATGTCTTTACATATATATGCACTTAACTAACTTATTATTAAGTTTTACGAAATTATAAAGTGACAAAACTTAATAATTTATTATTATCTTCATTCTAACAAAATTTGAACAAATTTATTTATCTAGAACTGAAAATAAAAGCATACAAATTTCAAGCGGTTTTACACTGAGTACGGAGCGGCCTTAAAGTAGAGACAAAGCAGGTTTTTTTTTAGATCCCCTTAATGAAGTGTTTACAGTGCGTTTATGGACATATAAGAACATCAAAGTAGAACAAAATCATCGTTGTGTTCTATAACGCTATAACTGACAATACTAATATTTACCAATATCTGTTGGCCTTTCTTTCGACATGTGTAAGTTAGATAAGCTAAGATGTATCCCAGTGCGTAAGGGCGATGTCATATGGATTTAGGAAACTGCGGTTTCAATTCTAGCTTACTAGTACTACATAGGAAAGTTCTGCGTCACATTAGTTAACCCGAAACTTATTTTTTCGTTTGATATTTTATTTTTAATTTATTTTTATTTTTTTGAGGTAGTGGCTCAGTGGTATCAAGTCCTAAGAACCCTGGTTCGATCCCCACAGTCGACAAATATTTTCACCAATTTAAAATTACCGCTGTGACTTCCCCACCACTAACATCTTTGGGGGCCGTGATTTGACGGCTGTTAACCGCATTTCACGCGCATAAATATATCACTTACCGAGATCGGCTTCGGTAGAGTGCCACACTCGGTAATGGGTAAAAGACTTGATGATATATTTATATTTTATTTGGCTGTTTTATTCCTCATGCTGTATGTAAAAGAATAGCATGAAATTTTAGTGTAACATATATGAATATGTTTTTAATACATATATAAAATTTTAAGTCAATTGATTGCTTCAGATTTGAAAGACAGTCATTAAAAGAGGAAATAAACATTACTGTTTTAATTAAAACTTGTTCATTCAAATATTGTATTATAATAAAGTTTGCTTAAAATATAAATTAACTTTCATCAGTGGAGTACTTTTCAGGATACCTAACGGGCATTTTGTTTCAAGATGACGGACTGAAGCTTTATTTTACCTATTTGTTAAGATTGGTTCTTGTCTATGCCTATTCCAAATTTGAATCGAATCAGTGCAGTACTTTTCAGAATAGATGGCGGACTGGACTTGTGCTAAGTTAGAAACGTTCGCGGGCGTGCGCACAACAACTTACCAAAGTTGCATCGCAATCAGATGAATGATATAGGAACGCATACGGGGCAAACAAACAAACAAACATTCATTTTTATATATTAGAAGATTACAATGGGATGGCTAGCACAGTGGTATGAAGTCGGCCTGTGGATCCTAAGGTCCCTGGTTCGATTCCCACAGGCGACAAATTTTCATAATTTGAAAAAGCTATCCCTGTGGCTCCTCCACCACTAACATGTTTGGGGGCCGTGATTTGACGACTGGTAACCGCACTTCACGCGCAAAATATATCACTTACCGAGATCTGCTTTAGCAGAGTGCCACACCCAGTAATGGGTAGAAGGCGTGATGATATATTTATTTATTTTATTTATTTTTACAATTTTTTTTTGAATTTGTAACTTAAATTTATTTTTGCCTTTGTTTCGAATTTAACTCCGTTACCATAATTTTTAAAATGTTTGTTCTTTTGTAGTATACCCTGATTGAACATAATTAATTGAGCAAGATGTTGGCACTCGTTGAAATATGTTTGATAATATTTAAAAATACAAAATAATAACAACCAAGTGTTTTTATTTTGTATTTTTTAAATATTATACCCTGATGATAGTTTAAATCAGTCGACATTAGAATAAAACGTTGATTTAGTCAAAACATTTTTCCACTTACCTCAAATCCTGAAAAGCAACTATGAGAGCTTATACAATATAACAAAAAATAAAGTAAATATATTATCATGCCTTTTACCCATTACTGAATGTGGCATTTTATGTGATATATTTATGAGCTTAAAGTGCAGTTACCAGCTGTTAAATCATGCCCCAAAAGATGTTAATAATGAGGCAGTCACAGAGGTAATTTTAATGTCGTGAAAATTGTTTGGCAGCTATGGGACTTGATCTCGGGTTTTCAAATCCACAATTCGATACGGTACCACTGAACCACCATCCAGAAATGATGCAACTAGCCATCTATTAACTATAAAATAACTATTAAACATCTATAAAAGAGCCGGAGTATTTTTAACTTTTAGTATGTGGATAACACTAGAAAATTCTGTTAGATTCCAGGTGTCTTGGAACAAAGTATAGTGTTGTAAGAGCGTGTAGTGTTGTACAAGTAGTTCGCAAACAGCAACAGAGCTGGTGGCTACTCTGATGGTAAAGCAGGTTTGTTGTTTTGGAATTCTTGAGCGGCGCCTGCGATGATTATCAGCCGAGGACGAGCGACGCAGAACGCGCAAAGATCTGCGTGAATCTACGTGGATCTGCTGCCAGTGTCGTAAATAAAAACACGTACAGTAATACTAGGCGCCCAACACGAATATAATTATACCTTCTACTAATTCTTTTCTGATTCGTTCAGCCACAAAAATAATTAGAAAATACATCATCATTAAATATCACTATTAGAGAATTTTAAATATAAACTTCAACAAATATTTGACCGGCAAGTATAATAATTGTCAAATAACGACACCTACAAGAATTAAGATAAATCTTGCTCCTAATTTCTGATTTTTAAAAACATAATACCTATATATTTATTTATTTATTCTATTCGGTACAACTGGAGCTTAATCAGTGGCGTACCTAGAGGGGGGCGGTGGGTGCGGTCCGCACCGGGCGGCATATATTTTAGGGCGGCATTTTTTATATTTAGTTTTAGTTGTAAAAAACTACTTGTTCACTTCATAAGTTTACTATTCGATTTCTACGAATTATTAATTACTATATAATGGGTTGGCGAGCACAGTGGTATGAAGTCGGCCTGTGGATCCTGAGGTCCCTGGTTCGATTCCCACACGCGACAAATTTTCATAATTTGAAAAAGCTATCCCTGTGGCTCCTCCACCACTAACATGTTTGGGGGCCGTGATTTGACGACTGGTAACCGCACTTCACGCGCAAAATATATCACTTACCGAGATCTGCTTTAACAGAGTGCCACACCCAGTAATGGGTAGAAGGCGTGATGATATATTTATTTATTTATTTATTTATTAATTACTATATAAATTCGAATATTTTTCTTCATGTAAAGTTGAAATTTTATCTCGAAAAATTCCTGCCTAATTTAACTATGCCATCCAATGGTAAAAAAGTTCCCCACCTATAGTTTGTCTCAATTACAATTATTTATTTATTTTTATTAATTTAATGGGATAATGGCTCAGTAGTTTCGAGTTGGCGGTTCGATTCCCACAGCCGACAAACAATTATCACCAAATTAAAATTTTCCCTGTGGTTCCCCCACCACTTACATCTTTGAGGGGCGTGATTTGACGGCTGGTAACCGCACTTCACGTACAGAAATATATCACTTACCGAGATCTGCTTTGGCAGAGTGCCACATCCAGTAATAGGTAAAAGTTGTGATCATATATTTATTTTTTTTTTATTTCTTCAATTTATAAAAACCACTATGGGATGGCTAGCACAGTGGTATGAAGTCGGCCTGTGGATCCTGAGGTCCCTGGTTCGATTCCCACAGGCGACAAATTTTCATAATTTGAAAAAGCTATCCCTGTGGCTCCTCCACCACTAACATGTTTGGGGGTCGTGATTTGACGACTGGTAACCGCACTTCACGCGCAAAAATATATCACTTACCGAGATCTGCTTTAGCAGAGTGCCACACCCAGTGATGGGTAGAAGGCGTGATGATATATTTATTTATTTATTTTATAAAAACCACTATTTGATTGACTTAGAAAGGGCGGCAAATTGGAGACCGCCCAGGGCGGCAAAAGTTCTAGGTACGCCACTGATCTTAATCCAGTTACAGTATAAGGTCTAGACTCACCGATCTGCAGTGTAATAGTTCATATATTTTTAGTAGAGATGCAACGAATATAAGGCAGAACCGTGTGCCGAATAACCAAATATTCTTCAGATTTTTTTCTAATGATACTGATGTTACTACAAATGAAAAATTTTAATTTCATGAGAACTCGATGCTTCTTAAAAATTTAGCAAATATCATGATATGACAACACTTATACGCAAGCAGCAAATATAAATCAATTTCCAAATTATTTGATAAAATTTGCCAGAATATATCTTTAATCAGAGCGACTTTTCTCAGAAGCAGGAAAAGAGGCATCGAATGCAGAAAATCATATTATCATAATTTGTCACTTTTAAATTTTAATTAAGATGATTAGTTACTTATTTATTATTAAAATTAGTAATTGTAATAATATAACTTAAAGGCTTAAGGAATACAATATTTTATATTTTATTTATGTTATATTTTAAATTTATTGAGATTTGCTGATGATGGACTTATTTATTGGTTCGAACAAATGGGGTAGGACGAACCCTAAAATCACTTATAAAACATTCACTCATCACATTCATTAAACAATCAGCCCTCGTCAAACATTATCATCTAAACACACCACTCTCACTTTATTACACTCGAAATCATTATCACACAACAAACCTTCAATCACATCATTCCTATTCACTCATCATTCATTACTAATCATATAACTACTCGTAAATTAGATACCGCAGTTCGAATGATAGCCGTTAGGTCAAAATATTCGGTATCCAACCGAATAGTAAACTAATATTCGGTGTTCTACCGAATAGCTATCGAATAGGCAGAATAAAAGGCGTGTTTCTTCGGACTGTGATTCGTAATCAAAGTGATCAAACTTAACATGATCATGAAGAATCATATTTCTTCGTTCGTTATTCGTTATCCCTACTCTTTCATTTTGTGATCACGAAACGACAATCCTCCTACCCTTCTGAATCATACTTTTTCTATGATTCATATTGACTGATTCACATCGAAGGTTTAAAAATGGCGTCTGATGATAAATGTATGTGCTCTATTTGCGGAATTAAGGGAAAGTAAATATATATACTTCACAATTCTCACCAAGAACATTTTTTCTGCTTCAGCACGATTACGATCCATTTTTAAATGGCTTACATGGACATTCATTTATGAAATTTTAAAATAGGTTAGTTTGTGTATTTGACATTTGCAGTTATTTTCACGTTCATACTATAGGATCGCGTCGATCGGGTTGGATTTGAATCATTATTCCTGTTTGATCTTTTCTTCAGTGTCATATTTAATCATGATTCAACGCAATCACGATCAAAGGAATCATGATTTAGAAAATCACAATCCAAAGAAACACGCCTATAGAGTACTCGAAGGTTCCTAATATTCGTTGTAACTCGAATTTTTAGCTTGCGTTACATTCGAACTCGGGATCTTCGGATTTGAATGCCATAACGCTAACCACGCCAAGAAATTACATTACTGTATTATCATATTATACACCGTAATATTATTATAATTGAACCATATTAGGAATTGTACAAATTTTTGAAGTTATAGACAATATTACAGGATGAACAAAAATAACTGTTGACAAACGAATAAAAATACTAGAAATTGATAAGACAGATACATAAATTTATTTCTTGTTATTGACAGTGACATTTGAAAATTTAAATTTGAGTACATTTGAACCTAAAGTATTTCTATCACTCAAAATCCTGTCAGGCCCCTGACAAAAACTTTGTATTTTTTCTAAAACTGACATGCTAAATAGTATTTACGTTTTTATCTGTCATTATAACAAACTGTAGAATAAAAAGATTCCCAGAATTGTATTTCCAACCGAAACAGTTATTTGTATAACATTTGCAAACATTAAATTTATAGCACATAATATTGGAAATAATTCAAACATTTTGATTTAATTTCTCCAAAACAATCACTCTAGTAGATCTCAGTAAGTGACATATTTATGCGCGTGAAGTGCGGTTATAAGCCGTCAAATCACAGCCCCCAAAGATATTACTGGAGAGGAAGCCACAAGGGTAATTTTAATGTAGTGAAAATTGTTTGTCGATTGTGGGAATCGAACCAGAGTTTTTAAATCCACAGTTCACTTGACACCACTGAACCACTTATCCCATATCTAATAATAATAAAAAAAATATCATCACGCCTTCTACCCATTACTGGGTGTGACACTCTGCCGAAGCAGATCTCGGTAAGTGATATATTTTGCGCGTGAAGTGCGGTTACCAATCGTCAAATCACGGCCCCTAAAGATGTTAGTGGTGGAGGAGCCACAGGGGTAGTTTTTGAAATTATGAAAATTGTTTGTCGCCTGTGGGAATCGAACCAGGGTTCTCAGAATCCACAGGCCGACTTCATACCACTGGGGTAGTCACCCCATAATAATAATTGCTCTATTTTTGCTTTTAACTGTTTTATATTTATTTTTTATTTAACACTCAAATAAAAAACATACTGTGACAGTTATTCTATTTTTTAGCAAGCACTCTAGTATCTAGAATGCAAATTCAAGTATTTTATTTTCTTGCATAAAACATATAAAACAAATGATATGATAAATAAGTAGAGAGGTAATGATTGAAGTAAAATGAAAACCCAGTTTGATATCTTTGAAGTATAATGAATTCACGATCGCTCCGCCGCGCTGTGCTAAAGACCAGAAGCTCCGGATTATCTCGAACGTTGTTACATGAAACCGTGCGTAAGATAAAAAGCCTTATTCCCTACATCAGACTAAGTTGATCGCGTCCTTGACTGTAGCGGGTAATATATAACGAAATGCCTACTATAAATTATGCATGCTTGTTTGGCGCGCACGTAAAAAGATAAAAGAACATCACAAATAAAGCGGCGCACAGCGTACCATACAAAACAACTAAATAGACGCCAAACGCACACAACTGCACCATAACTACAGATGGGGTTTTGTCCACTGTGAATTCGTCCGAATATAATTCTAATGTAATATTGTATTGTAAAAATCCACTATTATTTCAACAATTTCAATAGAAAGAGAACATTATTTCAGAAATGTTTGTTTTTTGGTCCTAGGACCATTTTTACTACAATTGTAAAAAATAAAATAAATATATCATCACGCCTTGTACCCATTACTGGATGTGGCAATCTGGTGAAGTAGATCTCGGTAAGTTATATATTTATGCGCGTGAAGTGTGGTTACCAGCCGTCAAATCACGGCCCAAAAGATGTTAGTGGAGGGGAAGCCACAGAGGTAATTTTTAATGTTATGAAAATGTTTGTCTGCTGTGGGAATCGAACCAAGGTTCTCAGGATACCACTATTTCTTGGGACATTATGGCCGTATTTGTTTGGGAAATTTGGATTCAACCCTGAACTGACCTAGAACTAACTCGTGTTCCTTCCAAATAAATGATGCATCTAGTGTCAGTTGTAAACACTGGCGGTAAATTTAAAATTGTGCTTTTAATTGGATGTTTTAAGTCATCTTTATATTTTTTATCAAAAAGCAAATAACGTCAGAGTCTGTTCTTTTTTTTATAATTTTGTCATCAGCAGTATCAAAATAATGAATTTCGGTGTCGCAATTATGTGTCGTAATATTATCCTCTGTGACTTTATTGCAAGAAACACATAATGCATATTGCTCTTCCATCATCTGCATAAATAATAGTTTAGTATATTTTTTCAAAATATTATTATAAAATTACGTTTTTCATAAAAATAACTTCTAACCTCTCTATACTATTACAAATCGCGATGCCGCCACGAATAACAAGGAACACAAGTTGATTAGAAAGGGATAGTAAACGAGTTGAATCAACCAACCCGCTAAAATAGCTGGGGCAGTAGGGTCAGTTTAAGGTCAGTTCCAGGTTACTTAAAGTGTGCCAATTAAACAAAAGTAACCTACTAGGTTACTTTAAAAAGCCCAAATAAATACGGCCTATGTATTCGTATATGTAAGTAATCTCATTGATGATGAAATCATACGTGTCAGAAGAAAACACAAAATGTGTAGCAGTATAACTCTCTTTTATTTTTTCTTCACATAAACTAAATCAACACACAAATGAACTATCATGATTATTATCTTGTGGGCAGTTTGGCGGATGAAACTGAAGTTAATTATTATTTAAAACAAACTTTATTATTATACAGTTTTTTAATAAAACAATTTTTTTTTAGTTAAAACAGAAATGTTTACTTCCTCTTTCAATGGCTGTCATTTCTAGATGTATGTATCGATTGATTTAAAATTTTATCTGTGTATTAACAACATACTAGTTTATGTTGTACCATAAACTCAGAATCCTGTTAAGTATTAAATATTACATCATTTTGTTTAAATTGTAATAAAATAAAATACAAATGGTTTCAATTTTTTCAAATTTATTATCCAAGTTAAGCCAGTAATCCATTTTATATTCAAATCCTATTTAAATATATAAAACAGTTTTCTAGATATTTGTCTTAATTTTTATTATTTTGATACTTAATTCTTACGTGGTATAAACCAAAAGGTAGAAATCGCGACAAAAGAATATTAATCGTTGTCGGGAGAAAACTATTTGGACGAAACATAATTCCTCCAGCAAAGAATGACTGAAAATGCAAAGTGAGCGTCTGGCATCCAGCAAACTAGTAATGGCTATTGCTGTTAATAAAATCTATTTCTGGCGAACAGGATTTTAATAGAATTTACAGTAATTTGAGGTGTTTATTGCGAGCTCAGTGAATTTGTAACTCGAAGAATACTGGACCGGTTTCACTGACGCCTCAACATCTCGGGACTGGCGATCACATCAGACGAGTCATAGAATTACAAAGCACATAGAACGATCATTCTGAAACGAAAACTGTGCCGACACACTGCCACACTAACTAACAAAATTATACCTTGTAAGAATGCAAGTACAGATATACTACGGATTTCTCTTTATTATAAAATGAAATAAAAAATAAATATATCATCACGCATTTTACCTATTACTGGGTGTGGCACTCTGCCGAAGCAGATCTCGGTAAATGATATATTTATGCGCGTGAAGTGTGGTTACCAGTAGTCAAATATAAATAAATAAATATATCATCACGCCTTCTACCCATCACTGGGTGTGGCACTCTGCCGAAGCAGATCTCGGTAAGTGATATATTTTACGCGTGAAGTGCGCTTACCAGTCGTCAAATCACGACCCCCAAATATGTTAGTGGTGGAGGAGCCACAGGGGTAGTTTTTTGAAATTATAAAAATTGTTTGTCGCCTGCGGGAATCGAACCAGGATTCTTAGGATCCACAGGCCGACTTCATGCCACTGAGCTAGCCACTCCATAGTCAAATCACGGCCCCAAAATATGTTAGTGATGGGGAAGCCACAGAGGTAATTTTTAATGTGGTGAAAATGTTTGTCTGCTGTGGGAATCGAACCAGGGTTCTCAGGATATCACTATTTCTTGGGACATTATGTATATGTAAGTACTCTCATTGATGATGAAATCATACGTGTCAAAAGAAAAAGAAGAAGTTACAATATTAGTATTCCAAATTCGAAACCTCAGAGCGACCCGTTTTCCAAAGGACAGGCCTTATGAAACGTATTCTTTATACTATTTTTTCTATTGAGGTAATTTTATAATTTTATTAGATTTTTAAAAACTGCGACTTGTCAAAAATATAAGTTGGTGTTTTTTATTACTCGTGTTGGTAACGTTACTCATAACACAGACAATTAAAATATCATACTTTTTTGACAATTAAACAAAATTTTTTTCTGTATTGTGAATGTTTTTAAATCTGTCTAATTCTAGCATATTCTGTGAGTAATATTTCTACATCAATAGTTTACAATTTTGAGGTTATGTATCATTCATCTGTCAGATTTAAAAGCATTCATACCACTCCTACAAAATAAAAGGCGCCAAAAACAGTGTACTAAAAATCTCCTTATGCCTAGTGCACACGGGGAAACTTTTTAAAATGCTTCCTGAAATTTGTTTCCAAAGAAGAAGAAGTACGAAATGTTTCCAAGTTTTAACAGCGCTGTTAAAACTGGAGAGGTTTTGAGGAAACTTTTTGACATGCATCTAACTTCTCATTTATTTTGACATTTGTATTGTGTGTTGTGAGGTTAGAATTGTAAAACATTTTATTACGAACTAAATTTTAGCGTTGATTAGATTTGTTTAGAAGTTTATACGTGCAATTAGTGTACTTATTATTAATATATTTTTCTAGTGATGTAAAATACATACATAATAAAAACATAAATATTTAAATACAACCATTGTTTTATAATTTCAGAGGCAAAATGTCTGAAGAAGAATTTTTATTATTAGCTGCAGTTGTTACCTGTGTTATTATAATAATATAAATAATTCCCCATGTATCTAGGGACTTTTAAGAAAAAAATTACTAGTTTTGAAGAAACTTTTACATTTGCCGTGTGAACAGGCGTAGGCTGATATTACAAGTTTCCCAAATACTTCTTCTTTTTTGGAAACAAATTTCAGGAAACATTTTAAAAAGTTTCCCCGTGTGCACTAGGCATTAGAAACGTGTTTACAGTGCGTTTATAGAGCTATAAGAACACCGAAATAGAAAAACATTGTTTTATGTAACCGCGCCCTAAGTTATATAATTAATATAAAATTTCTTCAAATTCGAAAGTACGAACGTATTCGTATATTTGTTCTCTTAACAAGATCATCAGTGGTCCGGAATAAAGCTACTGAAAAAATGTCACTTTTATTGCAGTAATTACTTTTAAATTATGGGCAATTTAATCATTTATAAGTACCTGCAGCGCTAAATTTAGACGTCGCTGAAATTACTGTTAATAAAAAGATGCTTTGTTTGTTTATTTTGAGCGCAAAAATTATCCACTGTTTTTACTTTTCTTAATTATAAACAGTAAAACAGTACTTAAAAACCAAGATCACATCATTATTCTGACTCATAAGATAGTCAGTAATTATTAATTAACGATTAAGTTGCAATTAATCTAATTGATGAGTGACCAGATAATATTCCGATTTATATTAAGAAAATAATTAATTAATAATTATATTGATGGAATAGGTGGCTCAGTGGTATCGAGCCGGCCTGTGGATCCTGAGAACCCTGGTTCCATTCCCACAGCCGATAAACATTTTCACAATATTAAAATTATCCCTGAGGCTCTCCCATCATTAACATCTTTGGAGGACGTGGTTTGACGACTGGTAATCGCACTTTACGCGCATAAATACAGAGTGATCAAAAGGAATTGTTATAGTTGGCAATACAATTCCAAAGATCTTTTTATTCCACAGTTGGCACAACGTCTGATAAAGGCAGAAATGCTATTTGATATTTCTAATAAATACAAATAGGTTATGTCAGGAATCTGACAGCTAATAGAATTTTGACTTTTTAAGTAATAGAAATACTTTAGAAATAAATGTAATAATAAATGTACTCAAATTTAAATTTTAAATGTCACTGTCAACAACAGGAAATGAATTTATGTATCAGGCTTACCAATTTCAAGTAGTTTTTTTTATTGCCAACTGTAACAATTCGTTTTGATCACTTTGTATATCACTGCTACAGCAAACTGCCACACCCAGTAATGGGTAAAAGGCGTGATGAAATGATATGATTTATTGATTTATTTTATACTAAGAAAATAATTATTTATGTTTTATAGAAATAAACACATAAAATGTTTTATTATATATTTTCATAAAAGTTAAATAAATCAATATATCATCACGCCTTTTACCCATTACTGGATGTGGCACTCTGCCGTAGCAGATCTTGGTGAGATAGTTATGCACTTACCGGTCGTGAAATTACAGCCATCAAGGATGTTTGTGAAAGAGGAGACACAGGGTTAATTTTAATGTGTTGAAAATTGTTTGTCGGCAGTGGGAATCGAAGTCAGGTTCTCAGATCCACAGTGTGATTCGGTACCACTGAGCAACTTATTGCATATATTTTCATATATGGTACAAATATAATATCTTTTCATAGGTCCCAGGTTAAAATCCTGGCAGTATCCCAATTTTTCTCAGTAATAATATAACAAGAGAGTGAGAATAAATTGAAAATAATTTGACAGATCTTTCGAAAACTTGTTGCCAGGCAATAGTCACGAAAGCCCGTAGGACTTGAGTGGCTATAGCCAAATGGCAACAAGTTTGAGAAAGATACTGGAGAATTATTTTCTAATTTATCCAACTCTCGAGTTATTTTGAATTAGATTATTTTTTGACTTAGCTGTTGAGATCGATTCATCCAACTTAAAATATTTCGAACTGGGTTCATATCGATTGATTACTTATTAATGTATTCTTGAAAGTTGTTTCCAAAATTTGTTGGTGTATTTCTGTATCTGAAATGGAAGTAAATCGATTTTTATCACACATTTTACTTGACGCCTTGATAGTTTTAAATAATTATTTGACAATCACCTATTATTTGTCACAAACAAAAGCACCTACAAAGATTATTCCCGAGAATAATCACAAGAGCTTTATTCTTCTTCTTAGTATAATAATGACAGGATTGGTTATAATGCAGACACGTGACATACAATGAAGCATTTCATTGGTTTTGAAAAACGTCAAAAAATAATCTTTATAATTCAATTTGGTAATTTTTATTCTTAGACTGGGTTTTAATAATGATTTTTTTAGTTATTGACGATAAAATGTCGAAATATCTATGACGTAATAAAATTAAACAAATTTAAATTTAATTTCAAAGTATAAAATATAGTAGCGCTTCTTTGCCAAAGTTTCGTAATGAATTTATAAATTCTTTGGTAAGAAAATCAGTTGTTTAAAAATGTTTTATGAATTTCTACTTAGAATATTGTTTTATAAGATGTCAAGGCAGTCGGGTAATTTTAAAATCGTTTGTAAATAGGTCAAGAATTAATTTAGCTGCTCCCCTTGCTAAGAAGAATTTAACAAAGAATAAAATGTATGCCATGGGTGTAAATAAACCAATTGTATTGCGAATAATATTGTAAAAATTTGTACGAAATAGAATATTAAAACAATAGTTTCATAATTTTCATTTTATTATTCACTCACGACGCGCAGCGGAAATGAGTTCATATATTTTTTTCAATTTTGTGCCTTTTATGCTATCTTTAAATAAAAGATCGTAGTTTTTAAATGAAAGGAATTTTATGTTAGTTGGTAATACTGATATGACGTTTGAAAATTCAATTATTTTATTTGAAATTGTTAATTTACTTAAAGTAAACATGAATTTAGACGGTTTTTGTATCCCACCTGAAATATGTAAAATTGCTAAAAATACCGTCCAAGAATTTACTTCCCAGCAATTCCTATCTTTTTTGACTGAAAATATAAATTATTCTACATCATTTGAATAAGCTATTAACGAACTCTGTTGGGTGCTGTAATAGCTTCATTATAAACGCAAAATAGAAATATTATATTAAAGAACTAGTTTCATAAAGCAATCTGTTAAGGTAGTACTAGCGTGAAAATAAATTTTGCAGATCTGAATGAAATTTGGCGCACGTAAACATTGGATAGTCATACGCATCCTGTTAAAATATGAAACACATTCATCGTCTGTGAACAAATATATTCGCTTGTAAAGTTGAGTTCTTATACACGGGGCTTATGGCGATCATCACTCAGACTCGCACATATTTGATTTGTATACCTCTAAAATTTTGCAGTTTCATTTGAAAAACTAGTATGATGTTCTAGAACTATCCATGTATCAGAAGGAGAAAGTTTTATATCGTTTAGTAATGGATATATAGCCATGCAAAGCCTTGTTTTTAACGAAAAATTAAGAATCCCAATTTATAAAGGCAACACCACACGGTAGTATGGTATTTGAAAATTCACTAGATCAACAACCTGTTAACAATTCATGATATTCAAATCATAATAGGTATAAAACACTTATTTTATTAAATTTTTATATTTTTTTGAGTGTCAGTTTCGTCACTCGACAACCGATGGCGCCACCGTCACACTAGTACTACCTTAACGCACGAGTCAAAGTTTTACAAAAGACGAGTGCAATAACAGGGTTTTATGAAACGTATTCTTTATATATTTTTTTCTATTGAGGTAATTTTATAATTATGTTAGATTTTAAAAAACTGCGACTTGTTAAAAATATAAGTTGGTGTTTTTTATCACTTGTGCGCTTGTGCACAAAAACAATAACAAAATAATTTTTTTTTTGACAATTAATCATTTTTTTTTATATATATTGTGAATACTGTGAATTTTGTAATGGGATGGCTAGCACAGTGGTATGAAGTCGGCCTGTGGATCCTGAGGTCCCTGGTTCGATTCCCACAGGCGACAAATTTTCATAATTTGAAAAAGCTATCCCTGTGGCTCCTCCACCACTAACATGTTTGGGGGCCGTGATTTGTCGACTGGTAACCGCACTTCACGCGCAAAATATATCACTTACCGAGATCTGCTTTAGCAGAGTGCCACACCCAGTAATGGGTAGGAGGCGTGATGATATATTTATATTTATTTATTTGTATGATTTTAGCATATTCTTGTAGTAAAATTTCGACACCGACAATTTACAATTTTGAGGTTATATGTCATTCTCCTGTCAGATTTAATAGCATTCATACCACTTCTACAAAATAAATGTGCCAAAAACAGTGCGCTTATAAATCTCCTTGACGACGTGTTTACAGTGCGTTTGTAGAACTACAGAGTGATCAAAAGGAATTGTTACAGTTGGCAATAAAAAAAACTACTTGAAATTGGTAAGCCTGATACATAAATTCATTTCCTGTTGTTGACAGTGACATTTAAAATTTAAATTTGAGTACATTTATTATTACATTTATTTCGAAAGTATTTCTATTACTTAAAAAGTCAAAATCCTATTAGCTGTCAGACTCCTGACATAACCTATTTGTATTTATTAGAAATGTCAAATAGCAATTCCGCCTTTATCTGACGTTGTGCCAACTGTGGAATAAAAAGATCTCTGGAATTGTATTGCCAACTATAACAATTCCTTTTGATCGCCCTGTATAAGAACACCGAAATAGAAAGAAGACATTATTTAATAGTTTCTCACTGCCTACTTTTTCTGACCAATAATTTATCTACCGTTGTTTTAATTTATTAGCTCTAGTATCATTACTTATAAGATTGCCATTTTAAAAATAAGTTTCACTTGAGCTTAATATTGTGCTTAAAAATTACTGTGTTCATTTATTATTCTTAACATACACATTTATGCATGTACAAATTTAAATGAGATTATTTTCAATTATTAGTAATACAAATAAACATCTGTATAATATTTTATAATACAATTTTTATAATACTGAGGGCTTATATCTATAGTATAGGTAATCTATATATATATATATATATATATATATAAAAATTAATGTTTGTTTGTTTGTTTGTTTGTTTGTCCCTTATGCGTTCCTATATCATGCATCCGATTGCGATGAAACTTTGCTAAGTTGTTGTGCGCACGCCCGCGAATATTTCTGACTTAGCACAATTCCAATTCGCCATCTTGAAACAAAATGGCCGCTAGCTATCTTGAAAAATACTGCACTGATTCGGTTCAAATTTGGTATAGATATACACGAGAATCAATCTTAACATATAGGTATAATAAATCTTCAGTCCGCCATCTTGAAACAAAATGGCCGCAAGCTATCTTGAAAAGTACTGCACTGATTCGATCCAAATTTAGAATAAACGTAGACAGGAACCAATATTTACATATAGGTATAATAAAGCTTCAGTCCGCTATCTTGAAACAAAATGGCTGCTAACTATCCTAAAAAGAACTGCACTGATTCGATTCAAAATTTGTTATAGACATAGACGGGAACCAATCTTAATATATATGTATAATAAAGCTTCAGTCCGCCATCTTGAAACAAAATGACCGCTAGCTATTCTGAAAAGTACTGCACAGATTCGATTCAAATTTGGTATAGTTATAGACGAGAACCAATTTTAATATATAGGTACAAAAAAGATTCAATCCGCCATCTTCAAACAAAATTTTCGCTAGCTATCCTGAAAAGTACTGCACTGATTCGATTCAAATTTGTTACAGACATAGACGGGAACCAATCTTAACATATAGGTATAATAAACCTTTAGTCCGCCTTCTTGAAACAAAATGGCCGCTAGCTATTCTGAAAAGTACTGCAATGATTCGATTCAAATTTGGTATCGGTATAGACGAAAACCAATCTTAACATATAGGTATAATAAAACTTCAATCTGCCATCTTGAAACAAAATGGCCGCTAACTATTCTGAAAAGTACTGCACAGATTCGATTCAAATTTGGTATAAGCATAGACGGGAACCAATCTTAACATATAGGTATAATAAAGCTTCAGTTTGCCGTTTTGAAACAAAATTGCCGGTAGCTATCCTGAAAAGTACTGCACTGATTCGATTCAAATTTGGTATAGGTACAGACAAGAACCAATCTTAACATATAGGTATAATAGAGCTTCAGTCCTATGCCATTCGAATTCAGACGTTTGCAGTTTCCGGTACGACTCGCATTTGCAATGATCATCAACAAAGCACAGGGACAATCGCTACAATTGTGTGGACTAAATTATGAAAATCCATGATTTTCACATGGACAGCTGTACACAAACACTTTCTTTGAGTTGCAATGCAATGCATGCCGGGTACTCGCATTAAATTTTAGACCACGCGAACGAAGTCGCGGGTAATAGCTAGTAATATATAAAAATATCGGATACTCTGTATTTAATTTCACTGTGATATGTGTCAATCAAGGACAAAATACAGGTTTTTAACATAAACTGTCATTAAGTGTGTTATCTTTTTTGCAATAATTTGATCTTGAACTTGTGGAAATGATGATAATTAATATGAAAATAAATAATATATTAAGATTTCAATAGGTCAAGAGAAATTTTAATATTGCGTATAATTTTCAATGTTAAATATTATTTTATTCTGAAATCTTATTATGCAATTTTCTACTGAATTTATTTTTAATGGAATAGAAATTATTTTAATATTAGATGAAAAGAAGTACACGATAAAAATGATATTTATAGTTAGTGTGACTCATAAATTTAAATATCATCATATTATAGTTATTACTGCATTATTGCATTATACTGGTACACAGTTTTTTTAATTCAGCCATCATTATTATTTTTGCAACAATTTTGATTAAATAAGAAAAAAATTGCCCTACAAGTAGTAGTGACCCATTTTTTTAATGAATAATTTTTATCATATAATTTTAAGACTTGATAATCATATATATATATATATATATATATATATATATATATATATATATATATAAACATCATGTAATGCCCGTGGTTGTTACAAATTTTATGTTTTACTAGTATTTTTTAATAACCTAAAAATAAATCATGGATTATCTGACTAGAAGAAATGTCAATTTTTTACAATATTACCATAGTAATATCACTCTGAATACCCTAAGGCCTATCAAAATCATATAATGCCCTGGGGCATTATAAACTAAATAATAATAATAATAATAATATTTATTGCATCATATAAAAGATACAAGAGGTCAGCATTCAGCTTAGCTGTTTTTCAATGCTACCAATATAAAAGATATTTGTACATATTAGAATATAAGTTACATAAAAGCACATAATTAGCTAGTATAGAGATCTAAGTACATATTTTTTATATTCTTCTTGAAATTGCTTAAATTTAAACATTTAAAACTATCAGGTACATTATTATAAAGCTTTGCGGCCATGTAACTGTAGGAATTTTTATATTTTTCTGTTTTAAAATTAGGTACATGCAGGTGATGTTCATTTCTCAACGATCTAGAGTGAATATTTGAGCGATGAACTAATTTTTCTTTTAAATATTTTGGTTCACCAGTAATTAAGGTTTTGTGTATGAAATAGATGTAATGCAGTTCTCTCCTCATAGACATATTTAGTATTTTGTTTTTACGAAAAGAATCAGTGACGTGGTCATAATAATTCAGATTGTAAGCAAAGCGAACACAAGAATTTTGAATTCGTTGAATCTTAATTACATCTCTTTGTATTAAATAATTACCGTACACAATATCACAGTAATCAAATGAACTTAGCACTAAAGAATCGCAAACTGACAGTCTTACAGATTTAGGAATAACGTCTTTGAGCTTATAAAGTGACCTTAATTTAATAAAGCTCTTTTTACATAGGTTGTCTATATGCTCTGTGAAACGAGCCATTTTATCAATGAACAATCCTAAATTTTTCACTGATTCTTTTTGTGGGATCATGTTATTATTCAACGTGATTTTCACAGAATTACAATTAAAGTCATTATTTCTCGTTAAAATTAGTGAAGTGGATTTATCTGCATTTAATTTGAGAGAATGATCTTCACACCAAGTAAATATTCTCAATAAATCCACTTCAATTAATTCTAATGCATGTTGTACATCATTTTGCGCAAATGAGTAGTATAATTGCATATCATCTGCATGATATGAAATAATATACCTTATATCCATGATATTAATAAATAATAATGAACTAGGAAGAAAATATTTTATGCACAACTAGGCCGAAATACATATGTTTTAGCGGGCTTAAACACTTCTTTATGGCCCTAGGGAAATACAAAAATAATTCCTATGGATACATAAATAAAATGATAATTTTTGTTTATTATGAATACTTGTTTGGTTACGCTGACGATTGGGTCCTCGCCACAAGAAGTAACTCAATGGAACTAACAGAAATTTTTTTAACAAAAGACGTTAACATAATGAATAAATACTTCCGTAAATGGAGACTTCAACCTAACGCGTCCAAGACAGAGGCCTCTTGCTTCCACCTAAACAATAAACTAGCTAGAAGAAAACTCACCATCCAGTTTGAAAATAGCATACTTTCCTATAATAAAACACCAAAGTACCTGGGCGTTACACTTGACAGAACTTTATCCTTTAAAGCGCATCTAACAAGAACGGCAGAAAAATTAAAATCTAGAAATAATATTATCCAGAAATTATGTGCCACTTCCTGGGGCGCCTCGATATCTGTTATTCGTACTTCTGCTTTAAGCCTCGTTTTTTCAACCGCTGAATATTGTGCCCCAATCTGGATAAATAGTCCGTATGTAAAGAAGATAAATGCTCAACTAAGCAATGCTATGAGAATGATAGCAGGTGAATCAAAACAACTCCGACTGAATGGCTACCAATATTAAGTTATATCCCTCCACCTCATTTAAGGCGAATAAAAGCTCTTAAATCAGAGTATAAAAAGATCATATACAACGAAAATCTACCGGTTCACGATGACATTGATGACGCTAACTATAATCGACTACGCTCAAGAAAACCACCAACCAAAACTGTCATGATCACGTTAGAAGAAAATTTTAATATTACCGACGCATGGAACCAGGAATGGAGTTTGTACAATACCTGTAATATGTTTTGTATTACTCAAAAGCCTCCAGGGTTTGAACTACCTCGCAAAACTTGGTTAATGCTCAATAGAATAAGAACCCAACATGGTAGATGCGCTTATTTTCTGCATAAATGGGGAAAACAGCCATCCCCGCAATGTCATTGCAGTATGATTCAATCCATCAAACACATCATTGGAGAATGTCAACGGCCATGGCTGCGCTCGTTGGTACTGATCTAAGCGATAACGCGAGTTAAGCAACGTTGCGCGCGGGTAGTATTTGGATGGGTGACCGTCCAGAGAAAACTCGCGTTGCTGTTGACAATAACAACTAAAACGCAGATCAGGGCGTAATGGCGGCATATGACCTGAGTAGTTGGTCCGCCAAAGAAGCCAGAAAAAAAAAATTATAATAATTGCCGTACGATAAATAAATAAATAAATACTTGTATGGGGTAATGGCTGAGTGGTATCGAGTCGACCTGTGGATCCTAAGAACTCTGGTTCGATCACCATGCGCGCGAAGTGCGGTTACCAGCCGTCAAATCACGGCCCTCAAAATGTCAGTGGTGGGGGAGCCACAGCGATAGTTTTAAAATGGTGAAAATTGTTTGTCGTCTGTGGGGGTATTATTTATTTATATCCTTAACTCCATCCTGGAACGAACGTCTATGGTGTGACGTAACATCTGCCCTGTATTTGAATACAAGTAACATTTCCTGTTTTGAGTTAAAGTTCTTTTTTAATTGACATATGTAACGTGTAAAGTTCATTAAAGAGTCAGTACATCACGACTTATAAATATGTAATCGTGTCTTCTAATAACATCTTCTTCTCGATACGTTTTCAATATTTTAATTAGCTAATTGGTCCCTTTGTACACGGGCAGCACGATCGCTATGTACACTCAGCATAAAATATTTTCGAATGCAACATTTTTCAAACAAGTAATTCTGTCAAATACTTTTAATAATTTTCCTTATGCCTGTTTTACACTGAGCAATATTGCAAGTGCAACTGCAACTTTCAACAAGTTGAAGCAATATTGAACGAGTGTAATACAGAAATTGCAAGTGCAAGAGACAGAAGCAATCTTGCAGCAACCTCTCGTACGAATTAGAACGTTTTCTAATTTTTGCAAGACTTGCAAGGCCACTGTTAGTTATTTCTAGTAATTTTAAGTTTGTTAGAATGCTGCCAACTTGTTATACATGTCAAAAACGATAAAGTTGGGTTATGGATATTAAAATGATTTACTGCATTGCAAATAATTGTTCAAATACTTATAAGAATAAATTTTATATCAATGCAATATAACATATGAAACAGATGTCAATAGCTGTATTCCATTTGCCAATTGGTTCATTAAAATCAGTTCAGATAAATTTGACAACATGATTAAATGAACAGAATTAAGCAAACAGATGCACTTATTGAGCTGCATTACTTCAAAGTAAATTAGAATCTGTAATTCTAGTACTAGAAATAAAGTCAGCGAAGCAATCCAGCGAAATAAATAAGTGATCTGATTCAGTAAATGTAAGTTAGATCTGATCCAAATGGCAAATGGAATACGCCTTATAATACAAGTGATATAAGAGGTTAAGCTGATATAATATGAAGTTAGCAACGACAAAAATTTGTAAACAAATTAATATTATTTTTATAATAGATTAAAAGGATTACAGGCTTAAAATTTGTTGAAAAGAAGTAAAAAATTTGAAACACAATTTTTTTAAAACATTCTTTTATTAAGAAGCGACGTTTCGGCCACAATTCTGGCCATTATCAAGCTAAAACAATATAAAAATTTACGATTTTTTATATTGTTTTAGCTTGATAATGGCCAGAATTGTGGCCGAAACGTCGCTTCTTAATAAAAGAATGTTTTAAAAAAATTGTGTTTCAAATTTTTTACTTCTTTTCAACAAATTTTAAGCCTGTAATCCTTTTAATCTATTATAAAATTAAATTTATATCCTTTCGGCTTATTTAAAATAATTCTAAAAATTAATATTATATTGCAGTTGCAAGTTGCTGAATGTAAAATGAAAAAAATATCTTTGCAACATTTTGGTGCAACTAGTTGAACGTAAAACTTGCAAGTTGCAATTGCAGGTTGCGCTTGCTCAGTGTAAAACAGGCATTAGAATTTTCAAGTTCAGTTCCAATTCACAACTCGCTTCAATATCAGAACTTTATGTCAAAGTAGAAAAATCACTACTGTGACCTAGTCTTCATATATATTTATGAGTGCCATGATTTGACGATTGGTTATTGCATTTCTTAGAAAAAGAGGTCAGCATTCGCAGAATTCAGCTTCTTAAAGTAGAAAAAAATTAATATTTATTTAATTTGAATGACAAGATCCACTTCTATTGAGGTTTGACGTATATGCCTTGTCACATAGCTCGATGTTACTTAGTGAAACTGTTACAACGCAGATAATACTATTTCAGTGGATAAATCTTGAATCTCTCAAGCAAGAGGTCGTGCGTTCAAATCTTGCAGTTTCCACGCATAAGTAGTTTACATAAAAAACCTAGACGGGGTGAGTTACAAAGGTTAACTCTATCCGACCAGATGCTTAGCTATCAATTTACCTAGATATGTCATCATATGCCGTATAACCAGACGCGACAATTCAGAAAAGCTATATACTCGATAAATAATGATCTACGGAATACTGAAGTTACTCTAACATATGTACTAATAAATTTGATAAACAAAATAAACTATGTCAAGTCAACTTTAGAAAGATACTTAAGATATACTTAATTAGTCTGTAATAGAGGTCGGCAAAAATATCCGAAATCCGATCCGATCCGAAGTCGGATTCGGATCGGATCGGAGCTCTCTCGGATCGGATTCGGATCCGATCCGAAAGTTGGATAAAAGATCCGATCCGAAAGTCGGCTAAAAGATCCGATCCGAAGGCGGATAAAATATCCGATCCGAAAGTAGGATAAAACATCCGATCCGAAATTTACATACATAACATTTAGGTATCCACTCTTAGTAAAAACATAAATTCCAATTCGTCTCTAAAGAAATATAACGCTACGTTATATTTATAAGCATTTATGTTCTGTGATAAAAATGATTAAATAACGTTACAACAAAATATGTCTTTTTAGTATTTTATAACAAAATTATTTATTAAATTTCATCTATAACTGTTATTTTTCTTTCGAATATGCAACATTAAAATTGGTTTAATATAAATAGGAAAACTGTACTGATCTAATGACACGTCTGGTCGAATCTCAGATCGGATTTGGATCGGATCGGATCTCGGATCGGATCTTCGGATCGGATTTCGGATCGGATTTCGGATCGGATTTCGGATCGGATTTCGGATCGGATCTCGGATCGGATCTTCGGATCGGATTTCGGATCGGATTTCGGATCGGATCTCGGATCGGATCTCGGATCGGATCTTCGGATCGGATTTCGGATCGGATTTCGGATCGGATCGCGGATCGGATTTCGGATCGGATCGGATCGGATCTCGGATAGTCGGATCGGATCGGATCGGATATCAAAATTTTCAAATATGCCGACCTCTAGTCTGTATCTCTCGAAGCTGAGTTGATAGTGAAATATCATAATTTATAAACAAAACCATATTCTGAATTGTCCGTTTTGTTACAATTTGGCACCACTCAATTGGACAAAGTCCTAATTACTGAGAATGAGAAAATACGTATACATTACGAAATACAAAAGTTATCGAGGGTATGTAGCATTCACATTGACAGGATAAAATACTAAATTTAATTTGACAAAAAGTGTTGAATTAACCTATTCTTAAATATTAATAATATCAACAATGTAAGACAAATTCTACGTATCGGCGATTTTAATTCATAATTACATTTAGCCACGAAATAGCAGAAAAGTATTACATGCCTAAAGTTAGATCTAGGTACACGGTCCAATAAATAGACACTTACAAAGATAATATTTAAGATTGCCATCTAACGGTACTCTTACGAAGTTAATAGGTTACCGCAACACAAACAAATATGTATCAAACGTGAAACTACTGACCACAACAAGAAGTTTCTATGCAGACTATAAACAAACCATTCTCGGTACAAATATAAAGATGTTACAAAGAATATTGTATTTCATCAGTAGAAGAAATTGCTAATATATTAATACAAAGACAAAATGTCAATTGCGATGTGGAATTGAGTCTTAATAAATAAGAAAAATAATTTTCCATCACTTATCACAAATTCCACAAAAATTTACAGCACGTTTGAATCAACTTATCAAGTCATCAACAAACGGCTGATCAGTTCAGCTTTAACCATATACGCGTTTCGTCCTTTAGGGACTCATCAGTATGGTGCGATCAACTATCCAACTAGACCAACTAGGGACTAGTGAATTGTGATACCGTCTTAGCTGAACTGACTGATGTTAAACTATGTAAGCCGGTAACATGAAATTTGTGACAAGTGATGGAAAATTAGTTTTTTCTATATTTCTTATTTATTTTATGCTAATATATTAACAGATTGGGCCTTTAATATGAAAAAAATAAATTATGGCTTTTGTAAAGAATATGTATTAAAAACAATTTGGAATTCAACAGTCAAATTAATTCAATGCGGCAATCGTCATGCTAAATTGTGTATAATCATTATACTTTTAATAGTTGTACATTTAAATAAGGTTTAAAATAGTTCATTGTTATATATTCTAATAAAGTAGAAATAATTACTGATTTTATGTTAATATTTTCATTCGTAAAATTATCTTAACAAATACCATTTTGTCATTTTGTTTTCATCAGTTTAAACTTACTCACACTTGATTGCTTTGAGGTAACGTCGACTCGAGCAAATGATATTAGACAAAATCGCTCCACCTTCGGTGTCGAGATTTTTTCATGTCATTTGCGCTCGTCCGTTACCAAGCAATGAAGTGTTCGTTGTAAATAAAAGTTTAACCAATAAAACAAGATGCTCTTATGGTATTACCTTTGAGAAAAATTAGGATACAGTCAGGATTTGAACCTGGGATCTATGAACTTCGGTCATATGTTTAACTAGTTAAGCTACGGTCGCCCTGGATTAAAATTTGATTTTTCTCGTTATTTTATTATATGTCTCGTGTTAAGTCTTTCAGTCATGAGATTGATACTGTCTCTGACAACAAAATAGAGAGAAAAACTGGAATAAAATTAGGTTTGAATCATTCCTTAGTTTGTTTAAAATATATATGACCGGCATTCATAGTTCTCAGGTTCAAATCTTGGCGATATTCCAATTTTTATACTTATAATTCAATAATGGGATGCCTAGTTCAGTGGTATGAAGTCGGCCGGATTCCCACAGGCGACAAACAATTTTCATAATTTCAAAAGCTATCCCTGTGGCTCCTCCACCACTAACATCTTTGGGGGCCGTGATTTTACGACTGGTAACCGCACTTCATGCGCAAAATATATCATTTACCGAGATCTGCTTCGGCAGAGTGCCACACTCAGTAATGGGTAGAAGACGTGATGATATATATAATTCAATTTATGGGGTAGATGGCTCAGTGGTATCGAGTCGGCCTGTGTATTTGAGAACCTGGGTTCGATTTCCATAGCCCGCAAACAATTTTCATCACATTAAAATTACCTCTGTGGCTCCTCCTCTACTAATGAAGGCCCGTAATTGACCGCTGGTAACCACATTTCACGCACAAAATATATCACTTATCGAGATCTGCTACGGCTGAGTGCCACGCCCAGCAAGGGGTAGAAGGCGTGATAATATATTTTGTTATATAATTCAGTTTGAAAAGTTGTTCTTAGTGGCATGAAGATAAGAGACTGTATTCTAATTCTAATTTCAAATAAATTTGAAAATTTAAAATTACCAAAAACATTGTTACTTATAATTTTATTTTGTGATGATGCATCCCATATACTGGTATACTCTCTCATAACGTTGTCCTGATGGACTGTAAATGAGAAACCTAGAAAAAAACTCAAAGTCGAATTCTACATTAACAACAGAAATGTTCACCTCATACAAATTATATCTATAACTTTCCTATCATCACTTTTTTATGGGGTAATGATTCAATGGTATCAAATCAGCCTGTGGATCCTAAGAACCCTGATTCGATCCTCACAGCCGACTAAACATTTTCACCAATTTAAAATTACCCCTGTGGCTCCCCCATCACTAAAATCTTTGAAAGCCGTGATTTTACGGTTCGTAACCACACTTCACGTGCATAAATGTATCACTTACCGAGATCTGCTTCGGCAGAATGCCACACCCAGTAATGGGTAAAAGGCATGATGCTATATTTATTTATTTTTTTATTTTATTTTTTTTTGGAATCGTGAAAAAAATCGTTGACGAGATTTTCTCGGAAATACGTGTTTTGAAGTCCAATGAATCCATTTTTATCATTTTCTCAATGATGTCTGTGTGTGTGTAGGGAAGGATGGATGGATGGATGGATGTGTGTCCTAGTGTGCAATATCTCATGAACGAGATAAGATTTGTTAACGAAACTTGGTAATTATAAGTTTCATGAAAATACGAAGAGCTGAGTTGATTTTGAAAGAAATTGAAAAACCGGAAGAGGAAGTTTACTGGACACACAAAACAATAAATTCCATTTATTTCAAAAATGGAATCAATAACGAAAAAAAGTTTTAAAAGAAAGATGTTAGCAAAAATATTTGGAACATAAAGTGTTATTTGTAATTTTCCTGTATATGCGTCTAATTTTGAGAAAAACTTATTTATATATTTAATAATATATTCCTATAATCATAGTAGCAATAGAAACAAAAAACATACATGTTTAACATTGATATGTCAAATAATAATTGTCAAACGAAAGAAGCAAGTCATAAATGTTCAATTCAGCGTTTTTGATATTAAATATGCTGTGTATAAGAAAGTCGTGTGGTGCCCACACCAGATTTTTAACCATGATTTGATGATCTCATTTACTCAAAAAAATATGAGATCATTGCATCTATTGTATCACATCCAGGAATGGATAAATAAAGGATAATTTATTTCTAGTAGTGTGTTTAGATAGCATTTGAAAGTGCTGTACTTGTTTCTGCGAAGAATTCGTGTTTATGTTATTCTTTTGCTGTTAGCGCACTGTACGTAATTATTACAAATGTAAGAAAGAAATAATACATGTGAGATGTAAATGATAGGTATGCTTTTTAAAATATTGCGAAGATATGCAAATATGTGTTGAATATAGGTATTATGTTGTGTGTTTGTTTCTGTTATATAATTGAAGCGGATTTTTACATTTTCACGCTTCTATCTATTTATTTAATAACTTCTTCAGTATCCGTTTAAATATGTCACGTAGAATTTTCAAGCGAACAAAGTTGGGTTCTTCCGTAATGCACTAGTAAATTAGATTATTTTAAATTAATTTAGATTATTAAAAATGTTTAACATCAGGCTATATCTTATCAAATGAGGTAGCACCAGAGCTCGGCAAGTACCAGGATCAAAGTACTTAAATATAAGTACCAGAACTAACCATGGTCAGTACTTGTTTTGCAGTACTTTTTCAAGCACAGCTTGAAAATACTTAAGTAAAGTACCAGTTTTTTCAGACCAAGGTACTTAAAAATAAGTATTTTGCAAGTACCCAGTATTGGGTATATTCGTATGAAATAGTTTTTCTGTTATTGTTATTTATTTTAATAACAACATATTCCAAATATACATTTTGAAAACATGATTAAAAAATAAAAATATTTTTTTATTTCAAAATAAATAGGTACATGCAAAATTTAGTATGTAGTCGGAAATTACAAAAAAATCAGTCTTATATATAAAAATACACATATATATGTAATACTAGTGTACTAATATATAGGTACATAAATAAAAATGTACATAGTTCATAAAGTAATATGTAATATATTATTACAACAACAAAAAACAAAAATATACTGTGCTCCTCACGTTCACGTCACAGTACAGCACAATAAAAAAAACTGCATTAACCGCAAACTCAAAGTACTTCAATGTTTTGAAATATTTAAGTACTTTTCGTGATTTTAGTAATATTGACGAACTTAATTATTTGAAAAGTACTTCAATATTTTTTACATTTACTATACAAAAATGTAAGTCTTAAGTACAAGCTGAAATTTTGTACTTAAAAATTTCAAGTATTATTATTATTATATATATATATATATATATATATATCATCACGCCTTCTACCCATTACTGGGTGTGGCACTCAGCTGAAGCAGATCTCGGTAAGTGATATATTTTGCGCGTGAAGTGCGGTTACCAGTCGTCAAATCACGGCCCCAAACATGTTAGTGGTGGAGGAGCCACAAGGGATAGCTTTTTCAAATTATGAAATCCACAGGCCGACTTCATACCACTGAGCTAGCCATCCCATAAAATTTCCAGTATTAAGTAACACAAAAATAAATATACTTCAGTATAAGTATTAAGTACTAGAAGATACGAAAAATTGGTATTTAAGTACTTTAGTACTTAAGTATTGCCCTGCTCTGGCCGGTACAAATTTCACTGATTCAACTCATCCAAAAAGTAAGATTATGTCTAAGTGGTTCAAATTCCACTATAAGGTATTGTAATTGGGATTAACTTCCTATTGTAGAGAGTAACAAATAAATAAATGATACTCATTTTTGGCAAAAAATGGACATAGCAACTTTTAAGTTATATTTTTAATTGTAAGTTGAAATCAGCGAAGTTGGCATCTTCGAACTTTTGCATAAAAAGCTACGGTGCTAATGTTGTGCTGCAACTGCTCATAATTAAAATAAATAAAGATTTACTGCAAATACAATCATGGGCGTCCACAGACATTTTTCCAGAGGGGGGGGGGTCGCAAAAAAACTCAGATATACATAATTTTTTTTAAATATTTTTTTTTACATAACATAAATACAAATAAATACACATAACAAATAGATAAAAAAGTATTTAAATTTGTCAAATAAATTACTAGTCTTTATCGTTTGGGTTTGAATTGCAGAGGAAGGACAATTTTCTAATAACTCTTCCATAAATTGACACCATTTCTTCAATAACTATCGATTTAGCAGTTTTACAGTTTTATTTTCTAATATTTTGTGTCTGTGCATACTTAATAAACTTAGATTACGATAGGAAACATGTCGCTAGCTGGCCATAAGAATACTGCCGAAAATTCAGTTTCAGCTGGAATTTATTATTTTTAAACTTATAATTTAATTTTTATTATATTATATATACATATACAGGATGATGATCGCGACTCTCGAACATAGGACTTTAACATGTAAAATCATATTGTTTTAATTTCCTGTTTCGTAATTATTTAAAAGAAACAAGCTTCAAATAAAAGTTTTAGGGTATAAAATACGAAATTAATTTTACATGCTTTGTAACGGCACAAATTATATTTGAAATTGACTAAAATTGTCTCAAAACTATCGATAGCTATGAAATTAAAACAAAATTAAACAAATGTTTGACGTTCAATCTGTCAAAACTGTCAAAATAAATTCTTTATTTATTATTTCATTTATTTTGACAGATAAAACGTCAAACATTTGTTTAATTTTGTTTCAATTTCATGCCTACCAATAGGTTTGAGGCAATTTTCATCATTTTCAAACCTAATTTGTGTCGTTACAAAGAATGTAAAATTATTTTTGTTTATTGGTTCAGATGCAGAATTTTATGCCCTAAAACTTTTATTACAAGTTTTTTTGCTTAAAATATTTAGGGAACCAGGAAATTACAAAATTATAGTTTTACATGTTAAAGTCCTATGTTCGAGAGTCGTGGTCACCGCACTAGTTAAAACCCAGGGGAGGCGAGCGCCCCTGCTTGCCTCCTCCCCCTGCGGACGCCCATGAATACAATGAATTGTTTCTTACTGCCCACGTGTATTTATATAAAGAGGTAATAATTCCAGGTGCTTGACCTATTAGAGTTATAAGGAAATATTCGTGTAAAACATTTTACAAATCTTCAATCATGGAAAATTTTAAGTGACCCACAGTTATCTTTCACTCAAACTAAATTAAAGATTCAACTCTCTTGCATGTAGAACATCCGCGATTGGTGTTTCACATGTGTAAACATAATTGCAACAACATCAGGGGAGCCTATGGGTCAAGTTTACTCACACACACACACACGCACAATATGTATGTAGTGTAGTACGTATGTGTTAATGAAACTATTAGTTCCTTGTAGGGTCATCGGCCTTTTGGTTCACGAGATGTTCGGTCTTCATTGCCATCCATCTTTGCTGTCATCCATCATGACGATGTATTTCCGTCATATGTACAGTACGGGCCAAATATGATGATCAGTAGATTAGTATTTAATGTAATTATGCTGGAATTAGTTTGGTATCTTGCACATGAGCTATGTACATTTAATATTTAGGTAGTATACAGGGTGTTCAATTTAATTGTGCCTCCATTGCTATCTCGAGAACTATGAAAGGTACAAAGTTTGTTACATTAGCAAATAAATACCATTTTGGAAGTAGGGGGAGCCAAAGGAGTAGTTTTAATGTGGTGAAAATAGTTTGTCGGCTGTGGGAATAGAACCCGGGTTGTCAAATCCACAGGCCTACTCGATACCATTGAGACACTTACCTATGTGATATTACTGTCAATCAGAGCTGGGCAGTAGCTAGCTACTTTTGTAGCTTAGCTACTAGCTTAGCTACATTTACCTTAGATGTAGCTGTAGCTTAGCTAACTGTGAAAAAATATAGCTGTAGCTTGTAGCTAGCTACTTTTTTTTCTATTAGCTTAAAAATAACAACTGAAGCTACTTTTAAAGCTACTTTTTGTAGCTTAAAGCTACTTTTTAAGCAGAAGGTCAACAAAGTACGCATGCGTACAAGCTAAACCCACACAAAATAATTATTTGTTGCCGGTTGTAACTGACTCTAATACACAAAAATACCCAGTAGGTGCCAGACGGTATTTGTTATTTTTGATATTTATGTACATAATAGTAAATTAACAGTCATTATAACAAAAGACTGATCATATGACAATGGCAAATTTAATTATTTCACAATAATTTTAAAAAGTAGCTTTAAAATTTAACAGCTACTTTAACGAAAGCTTTTAGCTGTAGCTTAGCTATATTTTACAAAATATAGCTTATAGCTGTAGCTTAGCTACTTTTTAAAAGAATAGCTGTAGCTGTAGCTTAGCTACTTTTTTCAAGTAGCTTGCCCAGCTCTGGCTACAAGGTTGGTTACATTAACAAATAAATACCATTTTGCAAGTAGGAGGAGCCATAGGAGTTGTTTTAATAGTGAAAATAGTTTGTCGGCTGTGGGAATAGAACCCGGGTTCTCAAATCCACAGGCCGCCTCGATACCATTGAGCCACTTACATATGTGATGTTACTATCAATAGGAAGTTACAATTTTGACGTCACATGTAGCAGACCCGAAGCAGACCCCCCTCTCCACACAATTTTGTGTAAAACAACAAATTTATAGAAAGAACGAGGTGACACCATGCCGAGTCGATCAACTGCTTTCTCCTTTCAGCACTTCTGCCCTCAGATCCCCATATTTGTTTGATGTTTAACGCTTGGATCACGTGATAAACGTCAAACTGTAAAGCTGTACTATTTTTGCTACATAACAAATTATTAATTTCTGTTTTACTCACTAGATGGTAACCGAAAAAATTGAATTGTATAAGTCCCTATTAGGGTTGTTGATTTTACAAATATTCGAGACTTCGATTGTTCGAATTAATTGAACCTTCGAATTTAGATTCGGACTCTTGAATTTTGAAATATTCCGAATTTTCGAATTTTCGAATTATTAGAATTGTGAATCTGGATCCTAACATGTTCAGAGTTTTTTATTAATTCGTAAGTAATTATTATTAATTATTATTATTTGGCAAATTAATTCAATTTAGATTTAAAATTTCGCTACACTGCCAAAAACGTTTTAATTAAGACGTTTTTGAATCCTTTTTATTGTCATTTTAAAACGTCTTACTAAAAGTCCATAGCATTTAGATGGGCGGTAAGAGAATAGATGGCTTAATTAAGACGCCTAGCCTTGCAGAGTTTTTGCAGGATACTTCGCCAAGTTTATTATTTAATTTGTGACAAAAAATTCGAGAATTCAAAGATTCGAAAAATTCGAAAATTCGTAAATTCGAAGCTTCAAAAAATTCGAAAGTTCGAAGCATCGAAGTTTTTCTGACGAAGTTCAAAACATTCGAATGTTCGAACGTTCAGAAATTCAAACTTCGGTGGAAATCAACGACCCTACTATCAATAATAATATTATGGTTATTTTTTACAGATATCTAATTATACTAGTAGGTATTATAAGTGGCTAGCTCAGTGGTATGAAGTCGGCCTGTGGATCCTGAGAACCCTGTTTCGATTCCCACAGGCGACAAACAGTTTTCATAATTTCAAAAAAAAAACTACCAATTTAAAATTTTTTAAATAATTTTTAGTTAAATTGCAATTATAGTAAAAGGTACCTACATCTAGTATTGAAATCCGAACCACTGTGATGTAGTTGTATTTCACTGGAGTTTAGTTCAAGTCAGTGAAATTTGAACTTGTGAACTTGAACTCTTATTTGAGAGATGCAAGTTGTATTAATTAGGCCTGTCAAAAATTCAAAATTTCAGATATAAATAGATGCTTTCAGTCGCCATGAGCTCGTTTTACATATTTGAAGGCCTGAAGCGGTAATATTTTGGACCGATGTCCATTCAACTAATATGTTTGCTACACGATAGACATCTAAATACCTCCTGCTTAAGATTTCGCTTAAATATATACCGTAAGTTAATTTTAACGTGAAACATGGTGTTTGAATTTTTATAAATAAATAAATAAATATATCATCACGCCTTCTACCCATTACTGGGTGTGGCACTCTGCCGAAGCAGATCTCGGTAAGTGATATATTTTGTGAGTAAAGTGCGGTTACCAGTTGTCAAATCACGGCCCCCAAAGATGTTAGTGGTGGACGAGCCACAGGGGTAGTTTTTGAAATTATGAAAATTGTTTGTCGTCTGTGGGAATCGAACCAGGGTTCTCAGGATCCACAGGCCGACTTCATACCACTGAGCTAGATAGCAACGTGTTTACAGTGCGTTTATAGAGCTATAAGAACACCGAAATAGAAAAATAAATAAATATATCATCATGCTTTCTATCCATTACTGGGTATGGTACTCGGCCGAAGCAGATCTCGATAAGTGAAATATTTTCCGCGTCAAGTGCGGTTACTAGCCGTCAAATCACGGCCCACAAAGATGTTAGTGGTGGGAGAGCCACAGGGGTAGTTTTAATGTTGTGGAATTTGTCAGCTGTGGGAATCGAATCAGGGTTCTCAGGATCCACAAGCCGACTTGATACCACCGAGCCAGCTATCCCATAAAAAATGATAAAAAAATAAAAAAATAATAAAAATGACAACAAAAATGGGGTGGCTAGCTCAGTGGTATGAAGTCGGCCTGTGGATCCTGAGAACCCTGGCGACAAACAATTTTCATAATTTCAAAAAAAACTACCCCTGTGGCTCCTCCACCACTAACATCTTTGGGGGCCGTGATTTGACGACTGGTAATCGCACTTCACGCGCAAAATATTTCACTTACCGAGATCTGCTTTGGCAGAGTGCCACATCCAGTAATGGGTAGAAGGCGTGATGATATATTTATTTATTTTTTATTGTACAATAAAAATGCATTTAAGTCATATTTTAACAAATTTTGAAAATGCATCTAGCGATTCTTAAGCGTCATACAAATAACTAAGAAAGAAATCTGATAGATTGTTGAAAGAAAATTAGAATTGATTCTACTTTGTATAAATGAGTTGATATAAAAAGATTAAAAATAATATTTATTCTATCAAACCGTTTCGGACTATTTTGAGGTCACCTCCAGTAGATCTGTAAATCCATAGATAGTAAATATACTGTTAGAAATGGCGTAACAAATTCTTACTAGAGTAGTAGAAAGGTAAAATAATATTAATGCATGGATTTCTTTTTTGTTAACTAACATTTGATTGGTCAAACATAGTTTTTAATACGTGTTTATTGTGATTTATATTTTTATTTGTGTTTGACCAATTCAAATCCTACATTCGAAATAAGAAATTTGGTTGCTCTCGATACAAGATAAGAATGAGAGAACGAGATCAATCAGAAAGGCCGATTAGTGTTGCTGCATTTTAAATAAAAAATTAAATTTGCATCTAATACAAAAAGTTTTCCTAAATCTAAAGATATGTTATCAAATGGTTCGGTTAAGGTGAAAACTGATTAATTTCAAGTATAAATTTGTTGTTGCTATATAATATTTAAAATAAACTATACATAAAACTCTAATTGGAGAAGATAGAATGGGGGAGGCCTTCGCTCTAACAGGGTTGGAGTAGATTCCGTATATGTAAACTTAAAAAAAAAAAAATGGGATGGCTCGCTCAGTGGTATGAAGTCGGCCTGTGGATCCTGAGAACCGTTGTTCGATTCCCACAGGCGACAAACAATTTTCTTAATTTCAAAAGCTACCCCTGTGGCTCCTCCACCACTAACATCTTTGGAGGCCGTGATTTGACGATTGGTAACCGCACTTTACGCGCATAAATATATCACTTACCGAGATTGAAAACTTATAATAAAAATTGTAAATGACAGTAACAATTTATCAAATTCCATGTATAGTTTACTTTAAATATTATATAGTAACAAAAAATCTCGACTTTAAATCAATCACAACTAGTACTGCGCTATGCGACTCACCGTAAGAGATGTTGACATCTGAAAGTATTACGCAAATAAAAATGAATTATTTTCAACCTTGCATTTATTGCATTTTAATGTTTATTTTTTATCAACAGTGGTATCGATTGTTAGAATTATGAAACGAGTCTGTATCGGTAGTTAATGGCGTTATTTAATTTGATCACAAATCAATTAGTTAAAAAATGAATAAATTAGAAATAAATCATTGCGTTGTGACGTGCAAGAAATTCACTTTTCGATGGCGCGTTTTTTTATAGAAGAATTTGACGCCACTCCTCGTGTTCAATCTTGACTCAGACAAGAATATCGTCTTGCAAGTAATAAAAGAGTCATAACAAGAAGTCCACATTGTCGATTTTTATTTATACAGGCTGTCTAATGAAACTTTATGTATGGGGATCTCGAGCACTACGAGATTGGTTAAAATAGTCAAAATTCACCTCATTAGGAGGCCAGGTTAGACATGTTTTTTGTTTTCCTACAATTATATATAGGTTATCTGCAATTGTGTGAAATTCACTTTCAAAAACAAGCGCAGGGACGACACTCCCTTCCTTTGTTATCTTTTTTTTATTCGTTTTCTGATCTTACATTGTGTGTTTAACTGCAATTATGTGGAATTCACTTTCAAAAACAAGCGTAGAGCGACACTCCCTTCCTTTCTTATCTTTTAATTCGTTTTCAGTTCTTACGTAGAGTGTTTAACTGCAATTGTGTGAAATTCACTTTCAAAAACAAGCGCAGGGCGACGCTCCCTCCCTTTCTTATCTTTTTGTTTCATTTTCAGTTACTGCATTGTGTGGACTTTTCTTTCATATACAGGCTATCGCTTTCATCTTTTTTAATCTTGTAGATTCGTTGTTAGTTTCGTTATTAGATTCGTTGTTAGGAGTAGACGTGAGTAATTTGAGATGTTTTATACATATGTTATGTACGTTGAAGAAAGAAAATGAATGATAAGTGAATAGGAATGATGTGATTGAAGGTTTGTTGTGTGATCATGATATCGAGTGTAATAAATTATTGAGTTTATATGGAGTGATCTATGAATGTGGTTGAAGTGAGGGTGATTTGTTTGGATGAAAATGTTTGACGAGGGCTGATTGTTTGATAAGTATGATGAGTGAACGTTTTATGAGTGATTTTAGAGTTCATGCTACCCCATTTGTTGGGATATAGCGTGAAGATATGTATGTATGTATGTATGTATATATAGGTTATAAAAATGTAAATTTAGCAAATTTCGTTTTTGACTTTTTTATTTATATTACTAATACCCAGTTGCATCAACAAAGTTTAAACTTTAAACTTGGTTTAAATTAACAAAAGCAAATCTAAATAACATGCCATAATAATAATTTATATTGCTCTCAAATATTCGATATGTTTTTATAAAATAAAATAAAATAAATATATCATCACGCCTTCTACTCATTACTGGGTGTGGCACTCTGCCGAAGCAGATCTCGGTAAGTGATATATTTTGCGCATGAAGTGCGGTTACCAGCCATCAAATCACGGCCCCCAAAGATGTTAGTGATTGAGGAGCCACAGGGGTAGCTTTTGAAATTATGAAAATTGTTTGTGGTCTGTGGGAATCGAACCTGGGTTCTCAGGAGCCACAGGCCGACTTCATACCACTGAGCTAGCCACCCCATGTTTTTATTTATTTAACTAAATTTTAAATTTAATTTTGTTGGTCATCCATTTTCTGAACACGCTGTATATCTTAGTACATTTGCGCTCATAAGTTTGTTGATAAAAAAGTAATTTTACTGCTCACATAAATAAACCGTTTCATTAAACATGAATCTTTAATGATTAATAAAAGTCGACAGTAAAAATAAAAGCATTTAATATTAAAATAAAATTACGAAACATAGGAAAAAAGCAACTTTATGCTATGTGATAAATAATTTATTCTTCTAATTCAGAGAAGGATCAAAATTTAATTTCTCAGTATTAACAATTTGACATCGCTTGTTATAAATATTTAAATCTTAGCAAAATAGAAATTATGTTAATTTAATTCCTGTTATACATTCAACTTAATTTATGCGTTAAATTAAACAAATTTCTTGGTAGTGTCCTAATTTTATATATTCATAGGCCGATGATGATGAAAAATAGTCTGATTTATCATCAAAATAATCGCTAATTCTGTCCCAAAACATCTAAATTCCCAGTAATACTAAATTAAATTCATCCATATTTCAAATTAAAATAGTTAGCTGTGGTTTTCATCCATTGATGTTGTTTTATTTGTTATTGGTTGCATGGAGCGAATTTTAATTGTAATTTATAGATGTTCAGTGGCCATTCTTATCTTTGCGTCAGTATCTGTTGGGCACTGAATTACAGTTACATATATGTGGACTGCGGTCAGCTAACTATGATCGTGATTTGTTATTTTGGGTTATCTGAGGCAGGACTGTACTAGAAAATTTCATGTTGTGTGAGAGATGAAAATAAATCAGCAGGTAGGCTGTGAAATATAACTGATTGTTAAACAATAATAAAATTAAAATTAAAGTAAATAAATAAAATAAATATATTATCACGCATTATACGCATTACTGAGTGTGGCAGTTTGCCGAAGCAGATCTCGGTAAGTGATATATTTTGCGCGTGAAGTGCGGTTACCAGTCGTCAAATCACGGCCTCCAAAGATGTTAGTGGTGGAGGAGCCACAGGGGTAGCTTTTTGAAATTATGAAAATTGTTTGTCGCCTGTGGGAATCGAACCAGGGTTCTCAGGATCCACAGGCCGACTTTATACCACTGAGCTAGCCACCCCATAATTACTCTAATTAATCTAATTTGTTTAATTTCGGCATCATAATAGTTATTTATGTATCAAGGGTGAAAATGGGCATTTCTGGCCTGTAACATGCTCAGGGCCAAAAACTCTTATTTCACCCGTGGTACATACAATATTTTATGCACATCAAAAGAAACTGGTACATTTATGTCAAAGTGATATTTTCCATAATCAAGTATTCACAATGAACAAAAATTGTCATTTTATATATGTATTCATAGCAAATGATTTTATTATGGCCCTAGGGCCAAAAAGAAATGTTTAAATGCGCTTTTCTTGGCTAAAATGTATTTTGGCTATTATAGTCCTAGGCCATATAAAGTTACCAAGCAACAGCTATTCAAACAAACCAAAATCGTGATTTATGTATAAATATCAGACAACACAATAAATTCGTATTGTTTTTCGTAAAGCTTTTTTGACTACAGGGTATTAATTTTCCTTGTGCAGACACAAATTTATCCAATAAAATGAGTTACCTTCGTACTCATTACATTTTTATTATTATTATTATGTCTGCTAGCTTAGTGTGAGCTTATGAATTTACGAACCCGGATTCGATTCCCACAGCCGACGAACAATTTTCACCACATTAAAACTACCCCAGTGGATCCTCGTCACAAACATCCTTTGGGACTGTGATTTGACGGCTGGCAATCGCACTTCACGCGCTAAATATATCACTTACTGAGATCTGCGATGGCAGAGTGCTACATTCAGTTATAGTTAGAAGGCGTGATGGTATATATATATATATATATATATATATATATATATATATATATATATATATATATTTTTTTTTTTATTTTTATTATTATTATTATTTAATCACAACAAAACATGATGAATTTCCTTATTGTTACACTTTGCATCCATGGAAAATAAACATTTACGGACTCTCGATTATGAAACGACAATCATTAGTTGTATTCCATTTTTCACTTGATTATTTTAAATCCGTTTAGATAAATTCGACACATGACTAAATGAACTGAATTAAGCAAACTGATGCACTTATCGAGGTGGATTACTTCAAAGTAAATTAGAATCTGTAACTCTACTACTGGAAATAAAGTCAGAGAAGTAATCTAGTGAAATAAATAAGTAATCTGGTTCAGTAAATTTAAGTTAGATCTGATCCAAATGGCAAATGGAATACGCCTTACAATTCTTTATAAAGTGATAGTTTGTTTATTTAGTTTATTTTAAATAGCTAAAACTATAGTGCATAAAATCTATTCCAGAATAATATAAAATAATGAAAATTCAATAATAATTAGTTAATACTAGCAAATATTCGAAAATCTTTTAATATTTTTTTTTCTTTACAGTATCCAACTGCAGTTGTATCCAACGAAGAAAACTCGAACAAACCCGGCACATTGCCAACAGGATGTCAATTGTCGCTGCCAGTCAAAGATCTACTTCTTCGAATGTTAGAATTAGATCCAACTCGAAGACTTAGATCTTTACGCGTGCTACAAACTTTGAAGTTTTACATGGGCTTTGACTTCGAACAACTGAAGAAAAAGGAGGTATGATGATCAGAATTTTATCATTTTGCATGTTTCTGACAAAATACTATCAATTTTAAATATGGCTGAAGCAATTTCGTAGTAAAGAAAGTAATTATTTCAGCGTAATCTACGCGAAATTCTTCAAGAAGAATTTCCAAATGGAGCACCGAATCATCCCGTTGAAGAACTTAATATAGAATTTTAATTAGAATTAATATTCAAACGTTTTAATAATCTTTTTAGTTTGTTTCATACGTTTTTGGTTTAGAGTTTATAGGCTTATTTCCCGCTCAAATTTAATTGAAAATTAATTAGTTTAATTAAAAGTAATTTGAGGTACTGGCTTGAAATGTGCACTAGAATATATTTTCAGTTTTGAGCACGATGTATAATATACTTACTCATATACATCATGGTTGTTGGTTATAAAATACGGAAATATTGTAGAACCATTTTTGAGGTATAGGCTTAGGTCTTAATTTGAAAAGTAATGGATAAAAGGCGTGATGATATATTTTTTTTTTATTTCGTATCACATGTAACTTCGATTGATTTTATTTGTTTAAACTAAATTTAATATTTAAGTTTTGTTGGTGTTACTGACCATTAAATATAGAATTTAATTATCTGCAACTATTATTTGAAACACTGAAATCAGGAAAGCAACCATAACGAAAAAATATATATATATCTTATGTCATTCGCCTGTAGCTAATAGTGTTAATTACTCCTGAAATATTAATTAAACAAACCAATCAATATTATCTGGATATATCAAAACATATTTTGTTCTACGCCTGCTATGAAAAGTTGATTTTATGCTTTCAGTTGTCATCGTAAAGTTGATGGTTACTGAATAACGAACAATAAAATACTTTACCGCGCGGCTCCTATAACAACTAGCGGTAAAATACTTTACCGCTCGCTTAGAAAAATGTAAATTGTTGCTGAAATCTTAATTTATTGAAACAATACTCACAAAATCTAAAATATAGGTTAGATTCATTTTTACACTTTTACACATATTATACATAAAGTTTGCTGCGCTATGATTTGAAGTTGAACCTGAACGTAGTTGGGCAGCAGTGCCAACTTAGTGAGGATGAGAGATGTTAAAATTGAAGTGCAGTTTTGACAGTTTTGTATATTTATTCCGAAACTTGAAATGGTGTTTGATAAATTTGAGGGTAAATTAGATTTTGTGATATTCTCATTAGAATTTTCAGTTAGTACGTCAATCACTATTTTCTGAGATTTGTGAGCACATTTTTTATTTATGTGTGAAAATTTATCACAAACAATGATTGTTGATAACATAATTTTTTAATTATTTACTTGGATACTGATATCGTCATAGTTACATACAATACAGAAATTGGTGGAACGTGAATTGAACTAGCCCCATATTATTTTTTAATATTTTTTATTAAGTGAAGTCGTAGAAAAATGATGTGTGTGCCTCAAGCGTAAAGTATCTTTATTGCTCTCGCTCTATTTTAACGCTCGCTTCGCTCGCGCTTCAATTACCGAGCACGAGCAATAAAGATTCACTTTACGCTCTTGATACACAAATAACTATTTTTTTTATTTCGTATGATATGTAACTTCGATTGATTTTATTTGTTTAAACTAAATTTAATATTAAATATAGAATTTAATTATCTGCAACTATTATTTGAAACACATTTCTGTAAAGAAATCAGGAAAGCAACCATAACGAAAAAAATATATATTTCCTATGTCATTCGCCTATAGCAAATAGTGTTAATTACTCTTGAAATATTAATTAAATAAAACGAATCAATATTTTCTGGATATATCAAAACATATTTTTTAAATGAAGCAATATGTTTTTTATTACTTTATGCGTCCGATAATTTAAATAAATGAGTTTTACTACCTTTGAATTTTAGTGTGTCCAAGCGTAAAAAATAATATTTTGTACCCGCAGCATTCAAAATAATGTTTACATAACCTTGGAAACCGATGGAAAGTTTGATTTTGTGCACTAGTGCGCAAAGTAATTGAAAAAACACTCATTTTGTATGATTTTAAATTTTGACTATTAAAACGCTAATTGTACTTACGTATATACATATATTTTAAGGAATTTATAAAAGAAATAGAGATGCTAGCTTATAACGCCATCAAACACACATATTTTAACAAGAATGACAAGAAAAAATAAACAATTTGTTGTCAAATAACAAATGTCACTTCATGGCATACTTAACTGTCAATATAAATTCACGCCTCAAATTTAATAATTTTCCTCATTGTCTAATTATATAATTTTTGCTCGGGTGGCTAGCTCAGTGGCATGAGGTCGGCCTGTGGATTCTGAGAACCCTGGTTCGATTCCCACAGGCGACACGCAATTTTTATAATTTCAAAAACTACCCCTGTGGCTCCTCCACCACTAACATCTTTGGGGACCGTGATTTGTCGACTGATAACTGCACTTCACGCGCAAAATATATCACTTACCGAGATCTGAGTCGGCAGAGTGCCACACCCAGTAATGGGTAGAAGGCGTGATGATATATTTATTTTATTTTAAAAAGCGTTGTACAAAACTTGTGCACGAAGACATAATTTGCTCCATTCGCGCACTGGTTATGTAAATAGCTATTATAATACTTTTCAAATCGAACTTGACTCCATTTTTTATCTGTTAAAATAATTACGCACAATTATGGATATATATAGTTAAATGATACAAATGTAGAATGCATGTTACCTGTTCGGAAATCTGTTTACTAGATAATGGCTACTGACTAGTGGTAGTGTTGCGAATTGTTGTTTATCACGGGCATGTGAGCGTTGCCATGGAAACTATTCTAATTTAATTTCATTAGTGCGTTCCACGTTCCAATATTGGTGATGTCTCTTTGAGATAAATTAAATTAGATACAAATTCTACATGTAGACTTTTGCTTGGCTGAGGTTTATTGCATACTTCAATTTATTTTATTTGTTTCATGTAGGGTTATGTTAAGATTTTTAGTCGATAGCATCTTGTTAAATTTTAAATGATCTTGAAGGAAATAAATAAATAAAAATAGTAACAAAAGTATACCATAAGAATGTAATTTTTACTTTTTTTCACTTTTTAACGATTTTTAAAATAGTATAACTTTTTATGTTAACACTTTGTTGACCGGTGACGAGTTACTCGTCTTTTCATATCCAATAGTAGCCGTGACATAACACAGTTTCTGGGTAAAATTACCGGTCAACAAAGTATTAAAAAAAACAACTTTCATGATCAATATTAAAAAAAAAATGCAAAACATACATATTTGTCAGAAAATCAACAACATATTTTGTATGTTGTAAGGATGACGTAACTGACAAGCCAGTTGCCAGTTTAAATGGCGTAAAATTCCAAATTTTAGTTTAGTTGAAGTTATTTTAAACTGGTATTTAAAAAATATTCTAAACATTTCCTCCTATTCTATAATTCAATCAGTATCTGTTATCGAGCGATCATTTAATCACAATCTTTATTTTTACTCTATATATACCTACCATTTCATTTTATTTTCAAACGATTAAAACAGCTACATTTATATGTCAAAGTGACATTTTGCAAAATCAAGTATTCACAATAAACAAACATTGTCATTTTGTTTATGTATCCATAGGAAATTATTTTATTATGGCCGAGGGCCAAAAAGAAGTAAGTAAGGCTGCTTTCCATGGCTATAATACATTTTGATTGCATTTGTCATGATGATAATAATTTTGTCGATTTGTATTATTTTAATTTGAATAAATATGTAAAATTTTGTAAATAAGTGGGTAAAAAATATATAATATATTTAAATCGGAGTTAAAATTCTATTTAAAATCTCGTAGTATTGAATAATGAAACAAAGAACTATTTTAAGCCTACTTTTTATAAAGTTGTCAGTGAGCCGTCATTATATTCGTTTTTATAAGAGGTCTATTTGCCATTTGTATCAAACCTAACTTACCATTATTGAACCAGATTACTTATTTATTTCACTAGATTACTTCGCTCACTTTATTCCCAGTACTAGACATACTCATTCGGATTTAGCTTACAGTAATTCACCATAATAAGTATAATAGTTTGCTTAATTCTGTTCATTTAATCATGTTGTCTAATTAATCTGATTTGATTTAAGTGAACCAAGTGGCAAATGGAATACAGCTCATAACAGCTACGTGAATATAATTAAACGAAATGTAAGAAAATATAAAAATGCCAGGGTAAATTTTTGTGATTATAGAATACCGAAATTTTGATAATCTATAAAATAATATAAAGTAAACATATCAATCGATTACAAATTATGATTAGATGCAAAAATAGGGGAATATGTGTATATTCTTTATAATAAAATGGTTATGTGATTAGATATCGATTTGATTGAATTTTGTAAAGAATATATTTTATAATTTAAATTAACAGTTCTAGTTAAACACTGATCTTGTTTTGCAAATTAGGTAATATTTAATATAATTAATTTAGTTAGGAGTTCAGAATCATTCTCTTGGTGTTATAATAACAATTTCAGTGGTATCATGTCGAAATGTGGGTTCGATTTCCACAGCCGACAAACAATTTTCACCACATTAAAAATACCCCTGTGGCTCCCCCTCTACTGATATCTTTGGAGGCTGTAATTTGACGACTGGTAAGCGCACTTTACGTGCATAAATATATCATTTGCCGAGTTCTGCTACAGAAGAGTACCACACCCAGTAATGGGTAAAAGGTGTGCTGATATAAGTTTTAAATTTAAATATTTTAAAATACAGTCTAAATTAATACTTTATAAAACAATGTTTTATTAAAATTTTTAGTTTCTACTTGTCATATTTAATGACAGACTGAATTTTTAATATTTTAATTAACACAAATTTATAATATTTTAATTAACACAAATTTATGACATTGTGTTCCATGATAGATTTAAGAACATTGATAATGAATAGATGAATGTAAAGACTATAATTAAAGAAAAAGGGGTGCCTTATTAAAATAGAATAAATTAGTTTTTGCGATAAATTAGGTTAGTTATTTTTTCTTGTGTATGTACGAGTATTTTGCGTTATTTTCCGTCCAATAATATAATAATTTTGCAACTATTTCATGAATATTTAACAATGAAGTATAAAATATTCATTTTATTAAACCAGAATATATGTTGTTCTGTACACTGTATACATACATGTAAGTTGGGTTGCAAAGAATAATAAATACAGGCTCTTTGTAATGAATACAAGATTTTAATCTTTATTTTAACCCTTTTTTCAGCTTGTAAATTAATGTCCTTCTGTAAATGTCGTTGCATACATTATAAGTGTTCGTGTATCTGTATAAATTATCACTTTTTGCTGTATGTTAATGTTGTTGCAAGAATTTTAAGTTCCATGTTTCTTATTTGCAATTTTAGGTTAGATTTGTTTCAGTTTCACGACTGAAATTCATTATTAAGTTTAAACTTTACAGTTTAAATAGAAAATTCCAAACTTGCAAAATAATCAGGAAATGATTTATTTAAATCTTAGTGTTTCCTCTAACAATTTAAATTCATAAATATTATAATATATTTTTAATTAAATATTATTTTCGTATACATAGTCATATGTATTTATATATAAAAATTTAAAATCTGGGGTGCATTGCTGAGTGCGTTTCAGAGATGGCTTGTGGTTATAAAAATCACGATGATGAATTGTGAAAATAAAATGTTTTTACATATTTAATATTTCAAGTTTTCAGAAGTACTACAAGGTAAGTGCACATTTATTAATTTACCCATAAGTACTATAATTTTATGTTTAAATATAGATAGTGTAATAGGTACTGCAAAGAATTTTCAACGTATTAATAAACATAATTGATACAAATTTGTTAATATGGTGTAAGTGGCTCAGTGGTATTGGCCTGTGGATCCTGTGAACCCTGGTTCGATTTCCACAGCTGACAAACGTTTTCACCACATTAAAATTATCCCTATGACGCCCGCACCACTAACATCTTTCGGAACCGTAATTTGATGACTGGTAACTGCACTTCACGCTCAAAATATATCACTTACCGAGATCTGCTACGGCAGAATGTCACACTCAGTAATGGGTAGACGATATATTTATTTATTTATTTTATATGGGGTAGCTAGCTCAGTGGTATCAAGTCAGCCTGTGGATCATGAGAACACTGGTTCGATACCCACAGGCGACAAACAATTTACACCATCTTAAAAACTACCCCTGTGGCTCTCCCACCACTAACATCTATGGGGACCGTGATTTGACAGCCAGTAACCGCATTTCACGCGCATAAATATATCACTTACGGAGATCTGCTTTGGCAGAGTACCACACTCAGTAATGGGTAGAAGGCGTGTACTCAGCCAAAGTGATATATTTATATATATATATATATATAAATATATCACTTACGAAGATTATATTTTTGGGACTATGGTTCAGCTTAATTTGACAAATCCAAAAGTCAAGATTAGTCAAATTCAAGCGGAAACTCTTAAGAATCGGGCTGTTCAATGTTTAACTTTATGTTTTGGATTTAAATGTGAATGGTGTCATACGATAACATGAGATCAAGGACTTCAAAACTAAAGTTTAAACCATAAATCTAATCCTAATTTTCATTTGTGAATGCATCTGAAGTCTCCTGTCCTATAATTGACATTAATTTACATAAAAAATTAAAAAATATATAATATATCACTCACAAAAGGTTCAGTAACCAACTTAAACAATTAAAAGTCGATAAGAAGTCACTTCCTGCTAAAAATTATGAATTATCCACCTAATTACAAATGTACCAACGTATTCCAGACATTTTCCATTAAACGACATAGCACAGCGGAAAATATCGACCGCTTTTCAGTCCTGCGCGTTAGGTTTCTTCGTAGTTTTCCTCTTTTCCTCCGTTTTCAACACCGAAGCTGTCACTTCGAACACACGGTTCGGGTCTGATTTCCACCTGCGAGGTGAGTGTATTTTCCGAGGATTTTCCTCAGATATTTAGCAAGTATCTATAGTGAAATACAAGTGATTATAAATAGGGTTACAGGATAACATGTTGTGAAATTTTTGTGTCAGTTGTGTGTAATAAGTAGTGGTTTTTCTAAACATATGGTAGTAGTAACATATCGAATAGTTCATTATATAACTTGAGAGTTTTTTGTATTTTCGGATTGATTTAAATGTGGATATTTTTTTAATTGTTTTAAATTGATTTGTATATAATATTGAAAAGAAGGGAGTGTTTATTTATTTGTAATATTTGCTATTATATTCGTAAGCAATTTGTTATCATATATATTATAATATTGTGAATGAACTAGAGTGATAAATATAAAACCAATTATTAAAAATAATATTTAATACTTTAGTTTATCTACATGCTATATAGATTTTAATATAATTTAGAAATTGAACTGATGCATAGTCGAACTATGTCTTTAATAATTCAAAAGAATTGTTCTAAAATTAAATTTATTTTGCTTTCGTGTCTATTTTTATTTTAATTACTATTTTATTCATAATAAATATTGATATTTATTAATTTTACAAATTAAACACAGATGTTTCTATTTATTTATGGGCAATCTTTTGGAAATATTTATAATTAAAAATCGTGAAAAAATCTACAATTTTGAACTTTATTCCACGTATGAATGAAGTCATTTGAAATGTATTATTTTCATTACCTTCAAAACCGTTAAAATGATGGAAGTATCTATAAAATTATTTTGTAAATTTAAATTGAGTTTCTCTCACAGTGATTAGTGATAAGACATCGTCACAAGTACCTCCCTGCTGCATTCATACGTGGAATAGAGTCTAACTTTGTTTTTTACAACTACAAAAATCTAATAAAAGATACGTGTAATTTTCTTCAACTTTCAATCAATTAAAAACTTTGGCAACTAAAAACATGCGAACATTCTCATTCCAAATATCCGAATATAGCTGTATTCTATTTGCCACTTGGTTCATTTAAATCAGTTCAGATAAATTAGACAACATGATTAAATTAACTGCATTAAGCAATCTGATGTACTTATTGAGGTGTATTACTTTAAGCTAAATCTGCATTAGTATATTTAGTATAGGGAATAAAGTGAGCGAAGTTAAACCGTGAAGTAAATAAGTGATCTGGTTCAGAAAATGTAAGTTAGATCTGATACAAATGGCAAATGGAATACGCATGGACATTTTTCCAGGGGGGGGGGGGGGCGAGTCGCAAAAAACTCTCAGATAGATATACATAAATTTCTAAAATATTTTTTTTACATAACATAAATACAAATACACATAACAAATGGATAAAAAAAAATTAAATTTGTGAAATAAAATACTAGTCTTTGTCGTCTGGGTTTGAATTGAAGAGGAAAGACAATTTTCTAATAACTCTTCCTTAAATTGACACCATTTCTTCAATAAATTCCGATTTAGCAGTTTTACCGTTTTTATTTTCTAATATTTCGTGTCTGTGTAAACTTAAACTTAGATTACTCAATCGTTACGATAGGAAACATGTCGCTAGCTGGCCATAAGAATACTGCTGGAAATTCAGTTTCAGCTTGAATTTATTATCTTCAAACTTATAATTTAATTTTTATTTAATTTATATATACATACACAGTGTGGTGGCCACGACTCTCGAACACAGGACTTTAACATGTGAAATCATATTGTTTTAAATTTCCTGCTTCCTAATTATTTAAAAGAAAAAGCTTCAAATAAAAGTATAAGAGCATAATTAATTTTGCATGCTTTGTATCGGCACAAATTAGATCTAAAAATGACTGAAATTGTCTCAAAACTATCGATAGCTATGAAATTGAAACAAAATTAAACAAATGTTTGACGTTCAATCTGACAAAACTGTCAGAATAAATTCTTTATTTATTATTTCATTTATTTTCACAAATAAAACGTTAAACATTTGTTTAATTTAGTTTCAATTTCATGCCTATCGATAGTTTTGAGGCAATATTCCTCATTTTCAAATTTAATTTGTGTCGTTACAAAGTATGCAAAATTAATTTTGTTTATTGGTTCATATGCAGAATTTTATGCACTAAAACTTCTAAATTATAGTTTTATATGTTAAAGTCCTATGTTCGAGAGTCGTAGTCATCAATCTAGTTAAAATCCAGGGTGGGCGCGCGCCCCTCCTTGCCCCCCCTGCGGACGCCCATGGGAATACGCCTTATATCAAACACTTTTAAAAATCCTGTAATTAATACATACATACATAACATCACGCTATAATCTATAAAAAAGGATAGCACGAATCCTAAATTTTTTTAAAAAACATTCACTCATCAGACTCATCAAATAATCAGTAATAATATATTTATTTGACAATAAAGCTGATAATTAATAAATTATTCTTAAAGATTAATAAATAAACAATCATAATTTATATTTATAATAATTAAAACAAATATTAGGACTAATGATTAGAAGGATCATCTCACAATGATTGGGAATTGAGTTCAAACCTCTAAGATTTCAATTTTTATTCTAGTGGTTCAAATTCGACTAGAATCTGTAGGTCCTCTATACCGTAATTGGGATTAACTTCGTGTTGTACAGCTTAGCAAATATATTAAATTTATTTTAATAGTATATTACGTACCATAAACTGTAAATGACAACTTTAGGTCAAGAATATAGTTTGGAAAATCGAGGCCCGTAGGGTCGAGATTTCTTAAACATTCGCGACCTAACAAATCTCTTACAGTTCGAGATTACTAAGCTATTTTTTACAATATCTGCACAAATAAAAGGAAAATAAAAATAGGTTTCAAAATTAACAGTTGTTAAAATAAACAGGACCTTGATCTATAATATTTACCTACTGTCCACGACGGATTGTAACTCAATATTAGCTGTATTTCATTTGCCACTTGGTTCACTTAAGATAGTACTAGTCATGGCCAACTTCATTGAATTGCGCTACGCTTATTATGGCCGTTTCATATGTCATTAAAATTTCTAGTTTCAAATTTACAGAGCGGGCACGTCAACTAGCACCTCTAACGAGATACGTCGTAACTACATTTGAAAATACTACCGCTTGCATTGAAAAAATCCTAAAAACAAGCCTAGTCATTATATATTTACTATCATACGATCTTTACAGTAAAATACTAACCGTTGGCACCAATAATTCAATAATACTTCCTTCTTTTTACCTATAAACACTTCAAATATTTTAAATAGGTAGACAATATGGCGGCATTATTTATCAGATGTGACAGATAATGCTACGTTGCCAAATTAAATTCACTTAGTCTAGACTAGCTAGTCACTTTAGTCGAAAGCTCAGAATACTAGTCATAATATTTAATAATATTGAATGTATAAATAAAATATCCAGTTCCATTAAATGTATTTTGTTTGATCACATAAACTTCAGTTTTCAAATATTTTAAGGTTGTTTGTGTAACTTGACAGCATTGTCATTTTCCATTAATTGAAATAAAAAGCACTAGATGGCACTTGACGTACCAAAACTGTAAAAAACTCACGACAAATTTTTATATGGCAAAACGATGGAATGAAACGGCCATAATAATCGAAGCGCAATTCAATGAAGTTGGCCATGTACTAGTGTGACTGTGGCGCCATCGGTTGTCGAGTGGCGAAACTGACGTTCAAAAAAATATAAAAATTGAATAAAATAAGTGTTTTATACCTATTATGATTTGAATATCATGAATTGTTAACAGATTGTTGGTCTAGTGAATTTTCAAATATCATACCACCGTGTGGTGTTGCCATTATAAATTGGGATTCTTAATTTTTCGTTAAAAACAAGGCTTTGCATGGCTATATATCCATTACTAGACGATAAAAAACTTTCTCCTTCTAATGACAATATACATGGATAGATCTAGAACATCATATTAGTTTTTCAAATGAAACTGCAAAATTTTGATCGCCATCGGCCCCGTGTATAAGAACTCAACTTTACAAGCGAATATATTTGTTCACAGACGATGACAATAGGCGTATTCCATTTACCATTTGGATCAGATTTAACTTACATTTACTGAACCAAATTATTTATTTATTTCGCTGTATTACTTCGCTCACTTTATTTCCAGTACTAGAATTACAGATTCTAATTTACTTTGAAGTAATTCACCCCCAATAAGTGCACCAGTTTGCTTAATTCACTTCATTTAGTCATGTGTCAAATTTATCTGAACTGATTTAAGTGAACCAAGTGGCAAATGGAATACAGCTTGTGTTTCATATTTTAACAGGATGCGTTTGACTATCCAATGTTTACGAGCGCCAAATTTCATTCAGATCTGCTAATTTTTTTTCACGCTAGTACTACCTTAAATCAGTTCAGATAAATTAGACAACTAAGCAAACTGATGCATTTATTGGGGCGAATTACTTAGAAGTAAATTAGAATGAGTAATTCTAGTACTGAAAATAAAGTCAGCGAAGTAATCCAGCGAAATAAATAAGAGATCTGGTTCAGTAAATGTAAGTTAGATCTGATTCAAATGGCAAATGGAATACGCCTAAAATAGTCCTGTTGAAATCATGGAAACCAATTGGGTAATTAAGTTCCACTTACTGTGTTGAAATTTTGTTATTAATGAGCAATTTACAGTACAGGAATAGTAAAAATATTATTGTGCTCGGTTTTTTAAAGAACAGAATAAATTTACTTCCATAGTAAATGTATTTAAATTTACAAATTGGTATCTGTTATATTTATTTTAAGGAATATATAATATTACTGTCAAAAGTTCGACTGTCATTTGAATGAATAATAGTTATTTAGTTTAGAAATAAATTAATTTGTCATATATAAAACCAGCCATAAATAACGTAATTCAATCTAGTAATCGTAGTTGATGACAGCTCTTGAAAAGAGCATCGCCAAACGTCAAACTCAAAATTACATTTCAGTAACTTACTTAAAAACTATTATTAGTTATATCTATGTAACAGTGTCATATGTAGTGTACTTGATCTGATGTATATGTAGATTATTTGTGGATTTTATAAGAATTTCAGTAAGTCAAGATGCCGAGCACGCGGAAGATGATCTTGAGCCACGTGATGAATGGGTTGTTTGTCAAAATGAACCGGACGAAGCAAGTACCGAGTGACGTCATGGAAACCCCGCTCAATCGATGCTTGAATACGTTCGATATCACGTTATTGGGTAAGTGGACACATGTCTCTGACGTTTTTGAATTGTACGTCAATCTACAAACTTGCTCATAACTAGTCTTTTTTGAGTGAAATATGTCATGTATTTCTTGTTGAAATACTGGCATTGTATTGAGAAATAACTTGAAGATTTGTCAAAAATGCATTATGATTTGTATTTTTTATTTTGGCAAAATATATCACTTACCGAGATCTGCTTCGGCAGAGTGTCACACCCAGTAATGGGTAGAAGGCGTAATGATATATTTATTTATTTTTATATTTTGGCAAGAGTGCAGTATCACTGACCAATTTAAAAAAATGTAATTTTAGGTTGGTAAAATTTTGTGAATTTCAAAACTCCCTAAAAATTACTAAATAATCTATAGCCTGTTTTTTAACCAGGAGGAGTAAATGCACAAGTCAGATTTACACTATAGAAAGTTACCAAAGAAAGTTACTAGATTTTTGTTCGCGCGAAATACAATAATTTCTTACACATCTACACTGATTAAGTCTCATGGAATTTATTTTAAAATACAAATGACATTATAAACTCTAATTTGTCACTCCGTATATTATTAGTTCTTAAAAGAACTGATTTATGTTAATGTCACTGAAATGCAAAAAACCAACAAGAAAACAGATAACCTCAAAACTTATGACAGCTCTAATAAATCAAATGTAAAATCTATGTACAGTGTAAACTGGACGAAGCACTAGCCAATCAGAAGCGTCAGTTTTAGCGGTTAAAATTTAAATTACTCCTCCTGGTTAAAACACAGACTATAGTGTTTCTAAACTGTTATTTGAAAAATATTTTCTAGCTTCAAACTTCAAGCATGATGTAATCTACTATTATCAGGAAATAAAAATAATTCTCTTTAACCTAACCAAACCTTATCTCAGTCTTTGCCATTTTGATACATTTATGACATTTATACTCCTTTGCGATGAGCTTCAAATCTCTGAAAAAGTTTGAGGATCACTGATAAGTAAATTGTCATTATTGTGGAAGGGGAAATTACAAAAATTAGTCAATGTACTGCATTTTAGCCTTTATTTTTATTACTTTCTTATACGCATAGTATAAGGAAGTATTGGAATCGTGAAAAAAATCGTTGACGAGATTTTCGCGGAAATACGTGTTTTGAGGTCCACTGAATCCGTTTTGATCATTTTTCCAATGATGTCTGTGTGTGTATGTGGATGGATAGATGGTTGGATGTGTGTCCGTATGTGCAATATCTCATGAACGAGATAAGATTTGTTAACGAAACTTGGTAATTATAAGTTTAATTAAAATACGAAGAGCTGAGTTGATTTTCAATGAAATTGAATAGCCGGAAGCGGAAGTTTACTGGACACACAAAACAATAAATTCCATTTATTTCAAAAATGGAATCAGTTACGAACAAAAGTTTCAAATAAAAGATGTTAGCAAAAATATTTGGAACAATGTTATTTGCAATTTTACTGTATATGCGTCTAATTTCGAGAAAAACTAATTTTTATATTTAATAATATATTTCAATAATCATAGTAGCAATAGAAACAAAAAACATAAATTTTAATTTTTGCTTTATCTAGTTATCTATGTCTTCTTTCGGAAAGAAACTAAATTACATGTTTAATAACATATATTCTAAATATTATATATGCTGTGTATAAGAAAGTCGTGTAGTGCCCACACCAGATTTTTTTTATACCGAGTATAAGAGTAGATTCGGTGAGAGATAACAGCATAATTGTATATGATGTATTTAATCTTGATTGTGATTGGCTGACAAAAACGCGTTAATGAAGACATTTTTACATAGCAGAAAAAAAAACTTATGACAATGATAGCTAATTTCCTCCAAATAAATTTGGCGTACAATTTTCTTTCCTGTTTTAAAATGCTCTTTTGATTTAAGTGATGCAACTTGTATAAATATTATCTAGTAATTTATAAATAAATAAATATATCATCACGCCTTTTACCCATTACGGGGTGTGGCACTCTGCCGTAGCAGATCTTGGTAGGTGATATATTTATGCGCGTGAAGTGCGGTGGAGTCAAATCACGGCCCCTAAAGATCTCATTGCGGGGAAAGCCACAGGGGTAATTTTAATGTGTTAAATATTGTTTGTCGGCTGTGTGAATCAAATCCGGATTCTCAAATCCGCAATTCAACCCTATACCACTGAACCAGCTACCCCATATATCATAGAAATGTGAAACAATAAAATTGGTTCAGCACTGTTCCTCTCACTAGTTTTTATGCTTTGTAAACATGTCTTCATTTTGACGTTAGGATCAGCCAATCAGAATAAAAAAATTAAAATCAAATACGTCCTATTTAACCATGCTGTATTCTATCACCGAACGAACTATTAAGTTTGTTATTTCTCACGCAAGGTCGCACTTTTGTCCAGATTTTTTAGCAGGATTCATTTTCTCGCCCTTACTGTTCTTGTATTTTTAATTATGAAACCTTAAACTCCGAGAACATAGACCTAATAAACCCAAAATAAAATTAAATTTATTACTGGCTTTATGAAGCAACTAAATTTAGTAATTAAACCAGAAAATTAAATTTATGAGGTACTGTGTGTACATAAAATTTATTTTTTTATTATTATTTTTTTACATACGTAATATAACATCACGATATATCGTATCAAATAGGGTAGCACGAACCCTAGAAATATTCCCAAATCATTCACTCATCAGATTAAGGTAGTACTAGGGTAAAAATTTTTTTTTGGTAGATCTGAATCAAATTTGGCCCACGTAAACATTGGATAGTCATACGCATCCTGTTAAAATATGAAACACATTCACCGTCTGTAAACAAATATTTTCGCTTGTAAAGTTGAGTTCTTATACACAGGGCTTATGACGATCATCACTCAGAATCGCACATATTTGGTTTGTGTACCTCTAAAATTTTGCAGTTTCATTTGAAAAACTAGTATGATGTTCTAGAACTATCCATGTACATTGTATCAGAAGGAGAAAGTTTTTTATCGTTTAGTAATGGATATATAGCCATGCAAAGCCTTGTTTTTAACGAAAAATTAAGAATCCCAATTTATAATGGCAACACCACACGGTGGTATGGTATTTGAAAATTCACTAGACCAACAACCTGTTAACAATTCATGATATTCAAATCATAATAGGTATAAAACACTTATTTTATTCAATTTTTATATTTTTTTGAGCGTCAGTTTCGCCACTCGACAACCGATGGCGCCACCGTCACACTAGTACTACCTTAATCAATTAATCAGTCTTCGTCAAACATTCTCATCCTAACTCACCACCCTCGCTTCAACCTCATTCATATTTCCCTCCATATAAGTTCATTTATTCAACACACTCGGAATTATTCATCACGCAAGAAACATTCAATCACCTTTTTCATTAATCTTTCATTCAACGTACATTTCATATGCGCAAAACAACTCAAATAACTTACGCTCTCTTCTCGAAGAAGGAGTCTAAAAAGATTCAGTCTGCACACAATTGCAATAAATATTTTTTGCTGGATAATAATGTCTGCAGAAAGTAATTAGTATTAATAATAGTCTAAGTAAAGATATTTGGAGGTATTTATGGAGGGTTCCTAAATAATATATTTTATATAATTTTTGCTTATTACAAAAACCATTGTACAAACCTCGTGCATGAAGATGTCATTTGCACCGTTCGCGCAAATTAAAGCACGAAAGCTCATGTGCAAAGTATGTCTTCGCGCACTTGTTATGTAAATAACTATTATCTACGACCGTGCGATAAATGAAACTTATCGCATTCATTTTGATTGAGATAAGTAGCTTATTAACGCACTAGTATGTTTTTGAAAATATTACCGCACTAGTGCTTTAAAAAAATACATATCCACCCAAAATGATAGTTACCGTGGTCTCACTTAAATTTTTTAAATGTCAAATAATTGTGAGAACTTTTAATTACAAATTATTTTTGTTTTAATTTCAATTTTGTGGTCGTAGATACAATTTTGTACGATATACGTGTGATAATGAATCATTAAGATACGCGTGTGAAATTTGCACAAGGCGTCGGCCGAGTTGTGTAAATTTCACTTATATCGTAAATAACTCTACAAACAAGCATTTCAATTCGGAATAATATTAGACTTAGTGAACTGCAAATTCTATTCTCTTTATAACTCTACTTATATTATATTCATGGCTTACCGTCTTTAACATCTCTGCCTTTCTGGTTTAACTTTAAATATCATCCACAGATGCCTTCCATCCTTTTAAAAATAAAAGATTTTTATCTAACAATATTTTTCTCTTCTCTGTCCAGGTATCGGGCACATGGTAGGAGCAGGCATCTACGTTCTAACTGGTACCGTAGCCCGTGAGATTGCAGGACCAGGAATCATCCTGTCATTCCTGATAGCAGGACTGACATCCCTGCTAGCTGCTCTCTGTTACGCTGAGTTCGGAACTCGTATACCTAAAGCGGGATCAGCTTACGTGTACACATATGTCAGTGTAGGAGAGTTCTGGGCATTCGTTATTGGATGGAATATTATATTGGAGCATATGATAGGTGAGTTAATATTGTACTAGAATATACAAAGAAGTATCAAGAAGACCTACTGTGTAATATATGACTCGTTGAAATTTTGTACCAGTAACAATTAGTGCTGATTTGATTTAACACATGTATAAAAAAAATATGGACCGTTAAAAATTTGCAGACCAGTTTCAGAATACATTCCTTAACCAGCGATTCTAAATGAGAGTCCGCAAATCTTTACAGAATTATCTTTAATATATATATATATATATATATATATATATATATATATATATATATATATATATATATATATATATATATTTTAATTACTTTTATTTGTCGTGCAAATGTGGGTTATTAACTTATCACTTATGGGAAATTATTATTGCTGTCAAAATTTAAACTGTAGTTAAAGATAAATGCATTTTTAAAAGTTTGATAATTCCGGCCAATAATAATTAAATTTCAGCAGGTTACTAGTGACCTTTTTTGGGTTTTGTGAGACTAGAGCTTGAATGTGATTCCTCATATTCACTTATAATATTGTAACACGAGGGGGTATGAACATCGCTAACGCGAATTATTAGATTGTGAATAAAGCGATTGTTAATTAAAACTAAAACGATTATTATTTGTTTAATAATACGCACAATAAAACACATATAACTTTATTTAACTTAATGGACTATATGACGAGTAAAATTATAACAAAATAAAACTAGAAATATATAAGAGTAATTAAATGCTAATTAAATACGCGCGGAGCGCAAAACGGATTCGACGTCGGTCACATCTTGACCGGCTGACGGAGCAAACCTGGCTTGACTGATGCTGCAGTTCAAAAACAGACGCTAAGTTCTTAAGTCGGGGTGAAGAGTGGTATTTTGGGGATGCAACACATGGTCGAAGACTGCAGATGACCACACACATTCGTTGCCACAATAAGATTTGTCTCAGAATCTTATCGCACAAAAAGGAAAAGCAAACTAACCAAATATCTAAAGTCAACTCAACACCACCTTGTTACAATATTGAATAACGTAATTTTTTTAAATTCTAAAATAATTCACTTATTAAAAGAAACTATACTTAAATTAATCAGGAGATAAAACAATTACCATTTTAAACTTTTTTCAAATTTTTGAGGTACAACTTCATAACTTTCTCGGACCTAGTGTCCGTATTCATAAAGCTATTGAACGAATCTGGCTAAAAAAATTCGCAACAATCGAAAACGCAACAACGAACATGCATTATTACTCAACTCTAAATAAACACGTAATATAAAATTATTATAAATATAACAAAAACATCAAATATTATAGTCAAATATTAATTAGTTTTAGCGAAAGTAGTGGCCTTCCAAAAATTTAATTTACATTAATCTTTTCAAAATTCAATAAAAGTATAACTATATAAATAAGCATATTAAATTGTTTTTAAACATTAACAAAAAAAAGATTTAGCTAATCCTGAATTTTGGGTTAGCAAATCTTATTCTAGTTCGATTTTAATAAATTAATTCAAATCACTTTTCGAAAACCAAACCACCTAGTATAACATTTATATCAAAAATTCGACTATCATTTGAATGAATATATTTTATTTAATTTGGTAGTAAATTAATTTGACATTTATAATACTGGCCATTAATTTGTTAAACATGAATAAAAATATATAAAAACATTTAAATTGCAGGTGCAGCATCAGTAGCAAGAGCTTGGAGCGGCTACGTTGACAGCCTATTCGACGGCGCATTAAGCAACCTAACCATATCTTACACCGGAGAAATGCACGAAGAACTCTTAGGAAAATACCCCGACCTCCTCGCAGGCTTCGTATGTCTCATCTACGCTTTCCTCCTCGGCCTCGGTGTTAAAATCTCCACCATCGTCAACAGCATATTAACCCTGGTTAACCTAGTAGTTGTGGTTCTAGTCATCTGCGTTGGTTTCTACTATGCCAACGAAGAAAACTGGTCTTTACCCGGAGAAGGATTCCTTCCATTCGGCTTTGGAGGTGTGGTCGCAGGTGCTGCCACCTGCTTCTACGCTTTTGTGGGGTTTGACAGCATTGCAACATCAGGAGAAGAAGCTATGAATCCTTCTTTTTCTATTCCCATGGCTACAGTTCTTTCTATGGGTGTAGTTACTGTAGGGTATATTTTAGTCAGTGCTGCTGTTACCCTAATGGTGCCATTTAATGAAATTAACCCTAATGCAGCGTTGCCAGATGCTTTTAGTAGTATTGGGCTACATTGGATTAAATTTATTGTTTCTGTTGGTGCTTTATGTGGCATGTCTAGCACTCTTTTCGGATCGTTGTTTTCTTTGCCTCGTTGTATGTATTCTATGGCTAGTGATGGATTATTGTTTGGTTTTCTTGGTTCAGTTAACGCTAAAACACAAGTTCCTGTTGTTAATTTGATCATATCTGGTATTTGTAGTGGAATAATTGCTCTTTTGTTTGATCTTGAAAAACTGGTAGAGTTCATGTCGATTGGAACTCTTCTAGCATATACTATAGTCAGTGCATCGGTTATTATTTTACGATATACTCCAGAACCTCAACCAGTTTTAACACCTGGTTCTGAAATATCTCAGTCAACTTCTGAAGCAGATACACCTTGCTCTGAAACACCTCCAACTGCTGGTACCTTAAAACCACAGTATTCGTGGTTGAAACCAGCTTTTGGGGCGAGACCTGGTTGCTGTGTGGCGGCTATGGTTTCTGTTTTTGTTATTTGTGGAGGGGCTGTTTGTGTTATTACGCATTATATTGTTAAAGAAGATCGAAGCAAGCTGCTGTGTAATGTCATCACTGTTGTTTGTCTACTTGTCGTCATGGTTTTTTGTAAGTTGTGTTTTGTCTTAAGAGGGATGTTGGTTGCTGTAATGTTAGTTTTTTGTTGTAGGTTTGTTGATAATTGCTGCTCATCAACAAAATTTGATTGGATTAAGGTTTCATGTACCATTTGTACCATTTATACCAGCTTTAAGTATTTTCTTTAATTTGCAACTGATGTTCCATCTTAATATTCTTACCTGGATTCGGTTCTTTGTATGGATGGCTGTTGGTAAGTCCTTTTTTTAGTATTTTGTAAAATAAATAAAAATAAATATATCATCACGCCTTCTACCCATTACTGGGCGTGGCACTTTGCTGAAGCAGATCTCGGTAAGTGATATATTTTCGTGCGTGCAGTGCTGTTAGTGGAGGGGGAGCCACAGGAGTAGTATTAATGTTATGATAATGTTTTGTCGCCAGTGGGAATCGAACCAGTGTATCACCTCCTCCATGGAGTAAGATTTTGTAGTTAGACAAAACTGTTTTACAGTGACAAACTGTCAGTTTAGTTACAAAAATTAAGAGCTGTCATTATTTTGTCAGAACTAATTTTCTGTAATCTATTTATTACTATTTATTTATTATTTGTATATGGGGTAATGGCTCAGTGATATCAAGTCGGCTTACGGATTCTAAGAACCATGGTTCGATTCCCACAACCGACAAAATTTTCACCAATTTAAAAATTACCCCTGTGGCTCCTCCACCATTAACATCTTTGGGGGCCGTGATTTGACTGCTGCTAACCGCACTTCACGAGCATAAATATATCACTCACCGAGATCTGCGTCGGCAGAGTGCCACACCCAATAATGGGTAAAAGGCGTGATGATATATTTATTTATTTTATTTATTATTTGTCTCCCAGTCGACAAACAATTTTCATCATACTAAAACTACCCCTGTGGTTCCTCCACCACTAACATCTTTGGGGATCATGATTTGAGAGCCAGTATAAAGTTATTAATTTTTTAACCAAATTTGTCATTATATTCGTTTTAATAATAATAACTACGTACAATAAGTAAAATATATGAATACTTTTTCAAAATTTGCAAACAGATATTTATCTGATGTATTTACTTATTCTACATAGTGTTTATAATTATAAATATAAATAAATATATCATTACGCCCTTTTACCCATGACTGGGTGTGTCACTCTGCCGAAGCAGATATATTTATGCGCGTGAAATGCGGTTACCAGTCTTCAAATCACGGCCCCCAAAGATGTTAGTGATGGAGGAGTCACAGGGGCAATTTTAATTTGATGAAAATGTTTGTCGGCTGTGGGGATCGAACCAGGGTTCTCAAGATCCACAGGCCGACTCGATATCACTGAGTAAAATATATAAAAAATATAAACATAAAAACACCAGTATTAATTATTCTAGTTACGGGATAACGAAATTATGATAATTTATTATAGAAATAATAAAGTGTGTTTCAAAACTTCGGAAAATAAAATAAATGGTAGCTACTACATAATATAATGACTCAATTGAAACTTTTTTTTTTTAATTCGCAAAATTATTTGCACTTCATTTGAAGTGCATATTTTTAAATGCCACTAATTTCAATTTAACATAATAATATGACTACAACTTGTTAAACATTATATCATTTATCATTTTAATAATGAATAAATATTGTTTATTTACACAGAAATAAATTAAAAATTACCAGTGGCACTAAAATATGTACTCCTCCGAATTTTTAATTAAATTTTTGTGTTTCTAGATAAGTATATCATGTAATATATCATTTATTTTTTCCTTAATTATAAAAACAACCTGTATAAAGTGAATTTGATTGATAAGAATTTGTATTAACTGATTAATATTCGTAGGTATGTTAGTGTATTTCCTGTACGGAATCCACAACAGCAAAGAAGGAGACAATTCCAACACTTACTCCATGCTGATGACGTCATCAGAAGCTGTGAAAGGCAAATGGGGCTCAACAACCAGAGGCACCATGAAAGGAGCCCTTACTGTACGCAAATCCTCATCAACAGAAAAACGACCAATCATAGACGACGAAGAAGGACAATAAACTTTCTAGTTGCCATAGTAATGCACTACGTAATGAATCCTACCCAAGACATGATGTAAAGTAAGATATTGAAGCAATGTCAAAATTGTTAGATGTAATTTCGATATATTTTCAACAAATCTCTCGAATATGTGTAAATAATTGTATGTATGTAAATAAAATATATTTATTTCACAATATTTCAAATATTATAAATAGTTATGTAGGGAATCAATGGCGTGGACAACTGAGGAATAAATGGATGGAAATGATGAGTGAAATAATATTATTTTATATGAATCTCAGCGCACGCTCAACAAATCTTAAAATGAGATTTTCTATCTCACACCCCTGTTTCCGATGCAACATCAAATCGTCATGTTGTGAGAAAAATAATTTATTCAATTTGTTTTGTTTGTATATTTCAGCATTGTCTATTTGTAATAACATAATATTTATCAAAGTAAATGAATGTTTTACTATATTACGAAAATAATGTTTTAATTTATTGCTAAGTTTGATTCTTTTAGTGCAGGGAAGTAGGACGATAGAAAAGATATTTTATAAATTTTATTTTTATAAATAAATATAAATATATCATCACGCCTTCTACCCATTACTGGGTGTGACACTCAGCCGAAGCAGATCTCGGTAAGTGATATATTTTGCGCGTGAAGTGTGGTTACCAGTCGTCAAATCACGGACCTAAAGATGTTAGTGGTGGGGGAGCCACAGGGGTAGTTTTTGAAATTATGAAAATTGTTTGTCGCCTGTGGGAATCGAATCAGGGTTCTCAGAATCCATAGGCCGACTTCATACCACTGAGCTAGCCACCCCATATGCTACCTTAATCATTTAAGTAGGTACTATTAGCGGGGATGAAACTGGTATAGCGAATTTGGCTGCATGGTTTAGATTGTCAAGATGGCAATAGATGGTGCTGTATTTAAAAATTTATCGTTGTGATCTAAGTTGTTCTTGGAAAAGTGATACGATTTTATACGAACACTGGATTGCTAATTTAATTCTAATTTGCAGGGTAGGAAAAAATAGCGCAATATATACCATGATCATTCATGTTTTAAAAACAAATTTAAATTTACTGAAAATATAAAATAAATATTTTAATAAAGAAAATTACGTTATGCGTTATATTTGAAAGTATAATAATAATAATAATATAAGCAAATATACAGCAACAAAAATTATGTAACAAATATTATTATTTAATCTATAGGTTTTAATTTATAGTTATTAGCAAATACAAAAAAAAAAAAAAACTATTTTTGACCAGTAGCACAAAAAATGTTCAATTCATGAATTTAACGAATTTAAATAAAAAATCTTTTTAATTGGGAATCATGATATCAAAAAGCATGTACAATAAAAAAATTACCTTTTATTAATATCCAGTAATGTTAGTTTTGACATGGAAATAATAAGCTTTCATTTATCAACATAAAAATCATTTTTGAATTATTCGTAAGTCTGGCGTTTGAAACAGTGTATTTCTGCTCCAATTTAGAATATTACTTAAAGAAAAATATTTTTTTAATATAGAAATTAGAATGAGGTCTCTAGGGTGATACTATATATTTTTTTAAGTTTAAAAACTGTAAAGTTATAAACAAAAATTATTTATTTCAAATAAATTAATAAAAATAAAAAGTGTTTTGCCCGTACATTTCACATCGCCTCTGTTTTGTTCATAATGTTCACCTAAACACCGTTATTCTAATTCTACGCAAATCGGGATGATTCATTTATTATCTGAAGTTAATCGACAGTCCAGAATTCGATACACATTACATTTAATATATTTTTAAATGCTTTTTAAGGCTAACAAACAAGTCAGAACATAGCTCAAAAATTGTTTTGCGTAGTCAAAAAACGTTAGTTCGCGCTGAGCTGAGCTAGTCTAGTACGGCGCCCAGTGCTTGCGTTTACAGTGTGAAAGTATTGGTTTCGACGTTTTATATACATTTTAATGTGTAAAATTACTTAAGTGGTGTGATATTGAATGTATTCGTGCTTCAAGTATCGTTTATAAGAAAAACATTAAAATATAAGTGAAAATGTAGAGGAATAGACTGTGTGAACCTGGGACTTGGCTGGTAGATGATTCCTTCTCAAAGTAAGTATTAATATTATAAGTTTTAACAATCATTTAAAGCCCAATTCTAAAAAAAGTTTTAGCTAGTCCTGAGTTTTGGATTAGTTAATCTTATTCTAGTCCGATTTTACAAATTTAAACCAAATAACTTTCCGAAAACCAAATAGTTACAACATTATATTAGAGTATATGTAAACTTTTTTGAGAATATGGTTTTGCTTTATTTAACTAATTCAAAATGCAGTATTAGCTAAAACTCTTTGGAGAATTGGGCTGTATATTTTAAAATAATTTGTTTTTAAAAAACAAGCATTTCTTCTGTACCTATTTGTATTCCTGTTTTCTGTAAGTACTCGTAAATTCACAAATGCACATAACAATCAAATATAAATTTTAAGATCAATTAAAACAGTAAAATAAATATATCACGCCTTCTACCCATTATTGGATGTGGCACTTTACCGAAGCAGATCTCGCTAAGTAATATATTTTTGCGCGTGAAGTGGCAGCCGTCAAATTATAGCCCCAAAAGATGTTAGTGGAGGGAGAGCTACAGGGGTACTTTTGATGTAGTCAAAATTGTTTATCCGTTTTGGGAATCGAACCCGGGTTCACAAATCTACAGGCCGACTCGTTGCCATCTACCTCATTAATGGGTGCCTGATGTGTGAACTTCGGGTGCCGGAAAGTTCACCGAAAACAATTCACCGAATACAATTCACCGAAAAACAATTCACCGAAGTAACAATTCACCGAACAAACAATTCACCGAAATACAATTTATCGAAAAACATATTCATCGAAATGATAATTAAATTGTAGTATTTTTAATGTTCCTTAGAACTGGTAGAAAAATGCAGGCATTTAGAACCGTAAATTCCGAATCTTTTGAATATTATCCATTACGTTAAATATCGTTAATTATTGCAGGGTTAATGTAATTATTATTGAATCGGCTAAAATTTGTTTAAGCTGGGACAGTTTCTAATGATATTACTGCACTCGCGCATGTATAGTACTAATAATAGGATCGCTGCCAATATGTTATTAGGATTTATTCAAATAGAGCAGTACGTGTGCGGCTAAGACGGCGCACCGATGCATAAAAAGTACAGAGACTGTGCTATGAGGACAGAGCATCTAGTTCCAAATTACAACAAGAATAACATACATGAGTATTTACGAGACATAGCAAATAATTTATGTTATTAATGTAAAACATATAGTTTTATAAAAATGAAATGAGACATGACAAAGGAATTAATTTTCTATATAAATACGTTTGCATTTTGTTGAATCATATTTCGGTGAACTGTCTTTCGGTGAATTGTATTTCGGTGAATTGTATTCGGTGAATTGCATTCGGTGAATTGTTTTCGGTGAACTTTCCTAGACCCGTGAACTTCATGCTGTGACTAAAACGTTTGAAGCCACAGTTTGCCAACATGTGATAAAAATGTTATTTAGCACCATGTAAACCTGTTTTAATTTTCTAAAGATTTTAAAGAGTGTTATCACCAATGATTAATCATTGCACTAATTATGTTGGTGAAAGAATATAACTATTGGGTTTCTTTAGTAGCTGTAAAAAAAACAGTTTTAAACTTTTTCTACTGGACTTTATTTTAATTCAATATTTTAAATATATACAATTTTTCTACAAATATTCAAACTTATTGTGATATATTATTATTTTGTCTTTATTTTATTTTGTTCAATTTCTGTTTGTTAAATACAAGGATTTTGTTAGAGATGCCAACCTACATTTTAATGTCAATTAATTGTTGAAGATCTTTCTCTCACACACTCTCCTCTTCAGTAGTATCTCTCCACTGACTACTCATTTGAAGCTTTATTATTGATATAATTTAAAAAAAAAACAAACTTAAACAGCAATATCTGATTGAAAAACTGACAGTAAACAATAAACGAAACGGTTCGCAGGTAACATGCGGTAATAATGGCATTATCAATCGATTTTATAGCCCCTTATTAATTATTTATTAATTAAATTAGTCGAATATATATCACGTGATACATAAGTTATATATTCGTTAAAATAATATTGAAATATTAGTGTTTGGCTATTAAGTGCTAAATGCTTACAAATTATATTTTGTTATGCCTGTTTTACACTGAGCAAGCGCAACCTGCAATTGCAACTTGCAAGTTTTACGTTCAACTAGTTGCACCAAAATGTTGCAGAGTTATTTTTTTCACTTATTGAGCAACTTGCAACTGCAATATAATATTAATTTATTTACAAATTTTTGTCGTTACTAACTTCATATTATATCAGCTTAACCTCTTATATCACTTGTATTATTAACATTTGTTTCATATGTTATATTGCATTGATATAAACATTTATTCTTATAAGTATTTGCACAATTATTTGCAATGCAGTAAATCATTTTAATATCCTTAACCCAACTTTATCGTTTTTGACATTTGTAATAAGTTGGTAGCATTCTAACAAACTTAAAATTACTAGAAATAACTAACAGTGGCCTTGCAAGTCTTGCAAAAATTAGAACATGTTCTAATTCGTGCAAGAGGTTGATGCAAGATTGCTTCTTGCACTTGCACTTGCAATTTCTGTATTACATTCGTTCAAGATTGCTTCAACTAGTTGAAAGTTGCAGTTGCACTTGCAATCTTGCTCAGTGTAAAAGAGGCATTACGAATTTAAGACAAATTGTTAGCTTTTTCATCCATTGGTGGAGATCGTGTAGTAGTATATGTAGGGCGAGAGGTAGTAGGAGGATGTGTGGTGACAGGATCAGGAGTAGTGGTCCATTCAAAATCACACTGTTGCGTTGGGGGATAATACTTTTGCCCAAATGGACAAGCGAATAATTGAGGATACAACACATCCCCAACCTTCTCACAAACAAAATATATATTCTTATTACGTTCTACATATGTCGTTTGTCCTTCTTCAAAACAAGGAGGTATAGGAAATCCACTACATTCCCCATACTGATCTAATTGCTCACTACACGTTAAAGTTTTGGAGTCAAATCCATATGCTCGCCCGTCCTCATCCTCTTGACACTTCTGTTTATAGTCCATCAAGTTTATATCAGTTTCATTCTGGAAGACGACCACACATAGATGATAGTAGTGACAGTCAAATGGATCTGGGAACGCTCCAGGAACATGACACTGGAATGGTATGTTTGCTGTCCCGTCACAGAGAGGGTTCTTCTTCAAGCTGCATTCTCCTTTCATGCAGAATTCACCCTTTGGACACGTGTAGATGTGTTGTTGGACGGAACCGTACTCCGTTTCAGCGCATAAAGAGACTTCATTGCACGAGTTGCAGTGGATACCTCTCACAGAACATTGTCCTACTTTTTCTCCACTGGACGTCTAAGTTTAAAGAAATAAATTAAGTTAATTGATTGGTTAGTGACCACTTTGTGAAACATGTTGAAATAGATTATTTAAGAAAAGTTTTAACACTTGGTATGGTTTTACAAAATTTTAGTATATAATACCTGTATACTATATTTGTGTATGTTGGGGTTATTATTTTAAAGTAAAATAGCCGTGACTGATTTATTAATTAAAATAACTTTATTAACTACTAGCATAAATAACACTTGCATTCAACAGCCATCATTTACCGGAAGTTATATCAAATATGAAACAAAAGATACATACTGTTGGTAGTGTTACCAACGCACTATATTACATATATAAGCGCGGTAATTTCGAACTATAAAAGCATGAAACAATTATTCCTTTTAACACCTTCTCTTAATTGTTCAATGCTTTTATGATTTAACAATTTACTGATATTACAGAAAAAACTGATATTACAATTCTAATATTACAATCATTTTTTTCATTTATATTAGAACTTAACTAAATTTAAACATTTTTACAAAATAATATTTTTAACTAATCAAAACATCTTTATGTTTATTAAACTTTATATTTTGTAATGGCTTTGTAAACAGGTCAGCCACTTGTTCATTTGTTTCACAGTATTTTATTTCTAATTCTTTGTCAACAACTTTTTCATGAATGAAATGAAATTTCACATCGATGTGCTTGCTTCGTCGATTTATAACACCATTTTTTATTAATTTAATCGCACTTTGATTATCTACATTTAACACTACAGGAACTCTGTTTATTATGTCACTTACTAGTTCATTTATTAATGATTTTAAATACATAAGTTCTTTCACACACTCTGCTGCTGCAACGTATTCTGCTTCGGTAGTGGAAAGTGTGACAATTGGTTGTTTCCTGGAGCACCACGTGATTGGTCCTCCGCAGAACATGATTACGTAACCGGTTGTGCTTTTACGTGAATTTATATCACCCGCGAAATCAGAGTCACAAAATGCATTTAAAATAAGTTCATTATTTGAGTAGAATTTTATACCTTTGTTCATTGTCCCTCTTAAGTATCTAAATATTCTTTTTACGCGTAGTACATCTTCATAACTGGGATTTTCTACTTTTCTGCTGCTGTATGCTACAGCGTAGGCCACATCGGGTCTCGTTTTGTTTGAAAGATATAGAAGGCTCCCGATTGCTTCTCGAAACGGATATTTTACTTGATGGTTGGTATTTTCTTCTGTATTATTTTGCATCATCGGAGTCGCAACTGGCTTTGATTCAAGCATTTGGAATTTTTCTAACATATGCTCGGTGTAAAGTGATTGATTTAATTTGATATATTCTTTAGTTCTTTCTAGTTTTATTCCCAAGAATGATTCAGGTTTGTAAATTATTGTCATATCAAATACCTTTTTCATCTCTTCGAGCAGATATTTCATTTTATCTTCATCATTTCCGATTAATATCCCGTCGTCAACATAAATTGCCAATATCAACGAACTATCCTTGTTCTTGAAAATACATTGCTCTGTCTTGATTGGAATAAGATTTTTTTCTTTCAGAAAACTTGCAAACTTTTTGTTCCACTTCATGGGTGCCTGTTTTAGACCGTACAGGGATTTTAATAACTTGCATATTTTATTTCCTACATTGTGACCTTCTGGTGGTTTCATGAAAATTCCGTCAGTCAGTTCCGCATATAAAAAAGCTGTTTTTATGTCTATTTGCATTATTTCATATTTTAACTTTATTGCTAAGGCAAATAAGATTCTCAATGAAACGATGTTTACTACTGGACTGAATGTCTCTTCATAGTCTATTCCAGATTTTTGTTCACAACCCCGAACTACAAGTCGTGCTTTATATTTTCCGTTTTCTTTGACTTTGAATATCCATCTGTTACTCAAAATTCTTTTGTCTTTAGCTAAGGATTTATCAACATATTCCCACGTTCCGTTCTTCTCGTGAGCTTCATTTTCTTCACGTATGGCTTCGCACCATTTTTCTTTATCTGTTCCTGTTGTAGCTTCTTCATACGTAAGTAAAACATAGTCTTTGAATCTTTCTGGTATTTTTATGATTCGTCTTGTAGGTTTTTCTTCATTTTCAGTTTCCTTCTCTGTTTCTATACTTTCTTCTGCTTCTGAATCTTCTCTGTTTTTAGCATTTTCTTCTTCTTCGCTATCACTTGATTCATCTTCTTTGGTAATATCATATATACCTTTATTATCACATATTATGTCTCTAGACAGGTAAATTTCTCTTTTTTCAGTATTCCATAATCTGCAACAGTTATGCGAATAGCCCACAAATATGTAGTTTTCACTACGATCATCAAGTTTTTTAATTTGTCCTAATTTTTTAGCATATGTACTGCTTCCAAAGATTTGTAAGTTTTTTAAGTTTGGTCTCTTACCATACCATTTTTCAGCTGGTGTTACATCCAGTGTTTCGGTTGGGCTCCTGTTCAAGATGTACGCTGCTGATCGGACAGCTTCTCCCCACATCTCATTATTCATATTTGTATCTTTAAGTAATGCTCTTACTTTTTCCATTAGTGTACGATTCAGCCTTTCGGCTTTGCCGTTCAACTGAGGTGTATATGGAACTGTGTTATCGATCATTATACCTTTTTCTCTACACCATTTCTTAAAATTATTATTGATGTATTCTTTTCCATTATCACATCTAAGTTTTACTGTTTTTAAGTTCCATTTCGCTTCAGCTTGTTGAATGAATTCTTTTACTGCATCAACGGCTTCACTTTTATGTTCTAAAAGATAAACGGATGCAAAATGCGTATAATCATCGAGTAAAGTTATGAAAAACTTCTTATTATCCCATGTATCAGGATCTATCGGACCACAAAGATCAGTATGTACAATCTCTAGAGGTCTGGTGGCTTTAACTCGGTCTTTATTAAAAGATTTTCTCACCTGTTTGGCTTTCATGCATACATCGCATATTTTTTTAAGTTTATCTATATCTTTTGCAGTAATATTCATACCTGACGTTATATTTATTAATTTTTTCATGTTATCAGCGCTTAAATGTGCTAACTTACGATGCCACTCGACAGCAGAACTAGCTGTATCTGAAAGTAAAGCTTCATTCACATCTTCTTCAAATTTTACGACGTACAGTCCATTTGTTGTTTTATATCCTTCGATTATTATTTTATCTTCTACTGTTATTAGGACTTTATTGTTTGCGAACTTAACCTTCCCATTATTTTCCGTTATTGCATTGACAGATAATAAATTTTTGCTGAGCTCTGGAACAAACAAGACCTTTTTGAGTATTACATTTTTAAATTCGATTGTACCTATGCCACAAGCGATCATTGATTCGGCTTCTTTTGCTACTGCAATTTCTTTGTTTATTGGTTGGAGTTTAGTAAATAAATTTTTATTATTCGTCATATGAGACGACGACCCGGAGTCAATTATCCAAAGATCTTCTGTTATATTTTTACCATTTGTTAGAAAAGATACTTTTTTGTTATCTTCGCGTCTTTTATATTCGCCTCGATCTTCAGTTTTATCTTTTTTACGAAAGAAACAGTTTTTATCAGTGTGATTGTTCTTTTTGCAGATACTGCAACTGGCTCGATTTTTATTTTTACAAAATCTTACTAAATGATTTCCTTGGCAGTTGTAGCATTTCTTTTCATTAGTTTTAAAAGCTACTGGATTTTCTTTTTCTTTGGTTTTAATACGAGTTTCTTCATTCTGTAATCTTGCTGTTAAATTTTCTAACGTTTTTTCAGACTGTTGTGTAGATTCCCATGCGCTAATAAAATGACTATACTCTTCTGGCAGCGTAGCTAGTATCTTGGATATTAACATAGTGTCGCTTATTTCATTGTTTAAACCTTTTAATCTGAAAACCAAACTTTCCATTTTACTTATATGTGTCGCTATGTCTGTACCTTTCACAAATGTATGGTTAAAGAATTCTTGAAGAAGTAAACATTTTTGCTGTTCATTATCACGTTCGTATATAGAACACAGTTTCTTAAACATAGAACAAGATGTTTTACAATTTAGGATATGCATCATGGGTTTTTTATCAATTGTTGTAACAATTATCTTCTGTCCACGTGCATCTTTCTTTGTCCATGCACTTCTCAAGTTTTCTTCAGCAGGTTCAGAAATTTCACCACTTACTACATCATAAAGTTCGTAAGACTTCAATAAGATTACAACTTGAAACTTCCACATTTGAAAATTATCACTATCTTTTAATTTTTCTATTTGGTTTATCTCGTCAGTTGCTTTAGACGCCATTTTAAATTATTACACTTAGTTTTTACTTTTTAATGTTTTAGTTTTACTCACTGGCTATCTACTGAGCATCTACGAGCATCTTCTGGGCCCATAACCTGTTGGGGTTATTATTTTAAAGTAAAATAGCCGTGACTGATTTATTAATTAAAATAACTTTATTAACTACTAGCATAAATAACACTTGCATTCAACAGCCATCATTTACCGGAAGTTATATCAAATATGAAACAAAAGATACATACTGTTGGTAGTGTTACCAACGCACTATATTACATATATAAGCGCGGTAATTTCGAACTATAAAAGCATGAAACAATTATTCCTTTTAACAGTGTACCTGGAAAAGGAAGTATTCTATTGCCGCTCGTGTATTATGAGCCCGGCCCCACTTCAGTTGGCCCAATTTTATTTTTATGTTTGATGTTATATTTTACTGTTTTATTTCTCGTGTAGTATGCAAGATAATGAAATGGAATTTCAATGAGACATATACTAGTCATTAAAATTTTAAGTCAATCGATACATACATCTAGAAATGACAGCCATTGAAAGAGGAAGTAAATATTTTCGTTTTAACTAAAAAAAATAGTTTTATTAAAAAACTGTATAATAATAAAGTTTGTTTTAAATAATAAGTAACTTCAATTTCATCCGCCAAACTGCCCACAAGATAATAATCATGATAGTTCATTTGTGTGTTGGTTTAGTTTATGTGACGAAAAAAAATTGAGAGTTAAACTGCTACAAATTTTATGTTTAATGTTAAATTTAGTTAAAAATGTTGAAAATTAATTGTAGAATTTAGTAAATGTAAGTTACCTGGGTTTTTAGTATTATTTAAATTTTAACGATAAAATTAGATTGGGGCCAACTGAAGCGGGACTGGGCTCGTAGTTAGAGAGCTAGGGTGCAAAATGATGTCTCATTTATTCCAGTGACAGAAATGGTTTCTTTAATAGATTATGTCATGATAAACATGAAAAAAAGAAAATTAGATTTGGGAACGGGTGGAAACTATAGATGGGGTCGATGTGAATGCGCAAATTTTAATGATGGTTGTTGCTCGCTACACCAGTCCACTTTCAGAGATTCTGTGACCAATGAGCAACCAGCAATTATTTCTATCAATAATGGGGTGGCTAGTTCAGTGGTAACAAGTCGGCCTGTGGATCCTGAGAATCCTAGTTCGATTCCCACAGGCGACAAACAATTTTCATAATTTCAAAAACTACCCCTGTAGCTCCTTCACCACTAACATCTATGGGGGCCGTGATTTGACGACTGGTAATAGCACTTCACGCGCAAAATATATCACATACCGAGATCTGCTTCCGCAGAGTGCCACACCCAGTAATGGGAAGAAGGCGTGATGATATATTTATTTTTTTATTATTTTGTCGTGTATTCGTCGTGAACAAGTAGTAATATGTCACACGACACCATAAAAATTGCTTACTTTGACCGGTTTTGTCGCGCATGCATCATCGGCCAAAACTTCTGTTTATCATTTTTATTACTTAATTAAAACAAAAGTCTATAATTTAAACTAAAAATTAGCCTGTAAAAAATATGTCAACTACCACTCTTAAAATCGGCGTATTCACATCGGCGCCATCTATAGTTCCTACCCGTTCCCAAATCTAATTTTCTTTTTTTCATGTTTATTATGACATAATCTATTAAAAAAATCCATTTCTGTCACTGGAATAAATGAGACATCATTTTGCACCCTAGCTCTCTAACTATATGGAGATTGTTGATCGAGGCGTAGCCAAAAGCAACAACTATGCAAAAGCGGCAAGAACACTTTCTGCTCGAGGTGCATATAATATTTTTTTACGATCATTTAGAAACACTTGAAAAATATTTAAATTTTTTTTACAGTTTTTCTTTTTGGAAATTCGGGCGACAGTTTTCATGTATCCATGGATACGATGATACACTTTTACAATAGACGTATTCCATTTGCCATTTGGATCAGATCTAACTTACATTTACTGAACCAGATCATTTATTTATTTCGCTGGATTGCTTCCTTGACTTTATTTCCAGTACTAGAATTAGTTATTATAATTTACTTTGAAATCATTCACCCCAATAAGTGCATCAGTTTGTTTAATTCAGTACATTTAATCATGTTGTCTAATTTAACTGAACTGATTTAAATGAACCAAATGGCAAATGGAATACAGCTATTGCTGCTCGGAAAGCGGAAAATGTCAACCTTCTGCTTTCAACTGACAGTTGGAAAAATCTGTTTTGAGCGTCGTAGAAAAAAACCTTTTTCATAAAATCCGCTTTCTATTTGTCAGTTAATTAGTTAAAAGAACGATAAAAAAAACGTAATAATTTAAATTAGCGAAATCATAATGAGTGTCTAACCCACTGGCCTTAACGTATATTCAGATTGAAATCAATTTAAAACGAGATTAAATGCTACAAACAGTTAAAAGTAGTTATTTATTATACAAGTGTTTAATTAGGTATATAAAACACGCAAGAAAAGTTTAAATTCGAGACCAAAGGTCAGTGGCGTATCTAGAATTTTTGCCGCCCAGGGCGGTCTCCAATTTGCCGCCCTTTTCTAAGTCAATCAAATGGTGGTTTTTATAAATTAAAAAAATAAATATGAAATAAATATATCATCACAACTTTTATCCATTACTGGGTGTGGCACTCTGCCGAAGCAGTTCTCAGTAAGTGATATATTTATGTATGTGAAATGCGGTTACCAGCCGTCAAATCACGCCCCCCAAAGATGTTAGTGGTAGGGGAGCCACAGGGGTAATTTTAATTTGGTGAAAATAGTTTGTCGGCTGTGGGAAACCACTGAGCCATTACCCCATTAAATTAATAAACTTAAATACTCGTAAATAATTGTAATTGAGACAAACTATAGGTGGGGAACTATTTTACTATTAGATGGCATATTTAAATTAGGCAGTAACAAAGGAATTTTTCGAGATAATACTTTCAACCTTACATAGACTTGATGATGAAGAAAAAATATTAGAAATAACTTATAAAGAGAACAAGTTGTTTTTTACTACAAAAAAATTTGTTTCGTCCGATGCGGACCGCACCCCCCTCTCCCCCTTGGTATGCCGCTGTCGAAGGTCGAGTTTTTAATTTTGCTTAAGTGTTTTATATACCAATAACACACAAGTGTAATACAAAATTTTATCCACAACTCATAATTGTAGGTATAAGAAGATTGGTCGTAACGTTTAACGTTGTTTCAGTTATATCGTTGATTGACTAATTACTGTAAAATCAAGGGTTTTATATATATATATATATATATATATATATATATATATATATATATATATATATATATATATATATATATATATATATATATAGTTTCTCAAAATACGGTAGATCATGAAGTAGTTACTAAGTAACAAGTTGTTGATAGTGTTTTATTTAATATAAAACACTATTGCTTTATGAGCCATATAATTCAACTGAATTCAGTGTAATTATGTCTTTATAATATATGAGCTGTGGATAAAATAACTTAAAAATAATTACTTACGTGGATAACGTACACAAGGAATGTTAACAATATGTATTTCATGTTTGCATGCCACTCTGATAGTGTACAGATTTAGAATTTAATATTTGAAATATATATTATAATGCTGCTTATCTAAGTGGATTAATTTTACTTAGGACAAATTTACTAATCACAGGCTTACTAACGATTAATGTTAACCATGATGAAATAACAACGAAAACTATTGTTCTCATGATTGATTAGTTTCATCGGGATTAAACAGGTGATTAAAAGACTGGCCATTAGTATCTAATCTAAATTGTGAGAACACTTTAACAATGATTCAAAGAACAACTAATGAATTATCAAAAAATTTAATAAGACAGATTATATTGTAGATATCTACAGATAATTATTATAATTTTACTGTGGTGAAAATTGTGTGTCGGCTGTGGCAATCGAACCCGGGTTCTCAATAGTTCATCACGATACCACTGAATTTATGAAATGCTATATATAGAGTATGTTATTATATGGATCTGAAATGTAGATAGCGAGGAAGGCAGACAGGAAGAGAATAAAAGCTTTTGAAATATGAACTTGGTGAAGGATGGAAAAAAGTAAATAGACGGGTATGGTGAGAATTGAGCAAGTTTTACGAATACTAGATGATAAGAGACTATTGGAGAAGGTAATGAGAAAGAAAAAGAACTGGATTGGCTGTTTTCTGAGGCATGATAGTGTAATGAAGGCAGCAGGAGAAGAATTGATGGACGATGAGCGTAATGCCCATGACACATATAGAGTTTAAACTCCGAGTCTACCATTTGACTGCCAAAAATAGAAACGCCTCTATTCGAGACTGCCGAAAACCAACTTCATTATGATGCTGATTTTTCCCTATCTTCCTTTGTTGTTTGACGTATGAATTATTATTGTTTATGTTCTTGTTTGATATTTTGTACATTTTTATAGTTAAATTCATTTACTTTATACACAGTTAGATACTTTTAAGTTTTCATATTTCATTTATAGTTCATGTCAATTTTTTTTAATTTAATTTTTTGTTTTATATATCTTATATATTTCTTAATAGTCTATAAATATTTTACATAATACAAATTAACAAATAACACGTTAAAATTAACAAATATTTAATTCTGACTGTCAGAAACACCGACTCTATATGTGTCACCCGTTTTGGACGTGACTCTCAGTTTTTCAGCAGTTTGTAGCAGACTCGGAGTCTTGACGCTATATGTGTCAGGGGCTTATAGAGAAAGAAAGAGAATGAAACTATTGGATGAACTCAAACAGGTGAGGGGTAGTATAGTCAGAGTATATACTTAATAGATAAATATACTGCTAATGCTTGGCTTTGGGCACGTTAAACACAAGGGTACAGATATATGTATATTTTTCTCTTACTATTGTAAAAGAATTGATTTTGCGCATGTCCATTGTCCATGTTTCTTAAATACTATTGGTCGATAGTAATAGCGGGAAATCGTATCTAACGCGCTGCTTATTTTGGTACATAGTACGTCACGCACACAGTAGATTGTGCGTTCTATTCCCACAATACAATTCATGTTTTTTTTTTTAGTTTAAATACAACTACACGATTTACTGTACTTTTGACTTTTCTTTTACAAAATAATATAACAATGACATATTTAATTTATTATTTCATTACATAGTCTACAATTAACTTTCTTCACTATTTATTTACTTTCTATCAACATTGCATGACATTAAAATAATATAACAATGACTTACAACAATGACCTTGACTACTTAATTCATTAGTTTACTTAACTTTGACTTTTTTACAAAATAATATAATACGTACAGTACCAAATTTATCCTGGGCGAATTTAAATATTAATAAGTACTGAAATTCCATGCAAAGTATTGTATCTAAATTGTCAATTTTTCTTAATTCTCCAAATAAATTAACTTTTCCTACAACTGTGCGATTTCTTTGTTATTACGTAACTATAATTGCCTTGGTTACGTATGGAAAGTAGATGAATGCAGACCAAGTGCGTTTCCGAAAGCAAAGAAACACTAGTGCGGAAAGTGCTTCATTACGTAACTGTTAAAAGAATATTGTTTTGACAGCGATTTAAATTTCGCGCCGAGCGCGGAATTCATATTTTGACCACAGACGCTTATGGAAGAAGAAGATACGGTGAACCAGCGCTAGTAAATATGTAGTAGTATATTTTGACGTTTATAAACGTAACCTTAATTTGCAGTATATCTAATCTGTAGACTATTAATAAAACGAACCGAACAAAGTAAAATATATCGATAAATGGTTTTATTTAAAGAGTAAGTGAAATACTGCATATTTATTGTTTGTGTATATTATTAATACAGTTGTTACAGTTGCTTATATTGACATAATGTAAAGTGGAAACTTTTGTGTCTAAAGAAACATTGATTTCTTCCGTACCTGTTCATATTATTACCAGTAATATTATTGGTAACAATTTCGGAAGCTTCAGAAGTACCAGCAGCAGGTTGATTGTCATTGTCGAAAATAGATCCAACATAGTATGATCCGGAGCTTCAATTATCTTTGGAGGTGTTAATGATAAAGAAGAATCACTCACTGTACTATTCCAATCAAGATGATTTTGAAGAAATTATTTTGACGTTAGTGAAATATTTTTAAATAACGTAGAACAATGTGCAAGCAATCAACAAACAAACCATAGCAACGCCGTAAAACATCGTTCTCATGTAATACGATATCATTAAAATTTTATAAATTTTATAAATTTTAATAATATTTTAGTGATTTACTAAATCGCACAGTTGTAGGAAAAATGTTGTTTATAACACGTGCCGAAAAAGATTACATGCTCGTGCAGATTTCCGCACTCGGCAAGCCTCGTGCGTTAAATTCTGCACTTGCACGTAACGAGCCTTTTTCGGCACTTGTTATAAAAATAACTATTTAATTAAATTAATTGAATTATAGATTTGAAATAAGAAATTTTACTAAGTAATTCGTTATTTTTCAGCAACTTAAATTTTACGCCATAATAAAACGCATGCGCGCTACAGCAAAATAACAATAGTAAGAGACGGATGCAATATATCGCGCTCTTAGTATTCAACGTGCTCACTACACATTAGTAAGATAAAAATATCAGCAGTATATTATCTATTATGTATATGAGTCAGAGTCGGTTTAACCAAATGGCGAGTAAAGAAAATTTTCACTGACAGATGACAGTGACAGATTAAAATAATTAAAACAAATTTCAACCACTATACGTCAATAGCAATAAAAGAATAGGCGAAAAATTATGAAATATTTTTATTAATATAATTAAATTATGCTATCAATATTAAATAATATGTATTGAATAAGATGTGGGGATATTAGCAGTATTGTGATATAAAATTTGGTCCAATAATTCTTTGCTGGACAGGTTTTATTTACAAAAAAAAATATTTTACATGTTAACTACCTATACCAACATTTTCACGGTTCGTATTTGAAAACATACATTCTTAGAGGGGAGTGGCAATTGCCCCTTGTGCTCCCCGCTGGATCCGCCACTGGTTTAACCATTAGGCCATCGTCTAAGGTTCAAAATTTTAGGTGCGTCGAAATGTTGCGGAGAAAATAATTTTTGTATCATTCACTGAATTAATCCATAATATGATCGCACTTATGGTGGATTGCATAAAAGTTTTATCGGTTTATTAGCAACTAACTGTTCAATAAGTTTCAGAAAATAGCTATTGATACTGTTGCTAAATAAACCATTTTTAACTAAAGAGCTCTTTATTTTTTTTTGCAACCCAGCATTAATTAATTACATGAAAACGTTATTGAGTGACATTGACATTTGAAAATGAGTAAATATCATTAAAATGTAAGAATAACAGAATCGTACCATTCATTAAAATGTTAAAATAATAGTAAATTTAATAACAAAAATATCAACGATTATTTTGAATACATTTATAACAATGAGAAATAGTTTGTCATAAAATACATTAACAGGTCTGTCTTCTATGGCAATAAATAATGATAAATTTAAATTTTGATGATTTAGTAGAAGCATTTGCTGAAGCTAATCACGAAGGAAATATTTTATACAAATAATTTATATTTTATTCAATTTATTTTTTATATACAAACTGACATAGTGATTAATAAAAAGTCGCTCTATTTTACTTTTATGTTACTTTTAACATATTAGCGTAATTTTAATATATTTATTATATATAAAAAGCGACGCTTTATTGCGTCCTTAAACCAGCCCTGGGTATAATGGAATAAAAAGTCGAGCACAGAACAGGGAAAGTTGGTGGATGCCATAGGACCTGCCCAAGGGTAGAAAACTTGAAGATGATAAAATTGAACATTGCTGTGTAAACTCCAAATTATTTAAACATAATTTTTGGTTATGTAATAAAATACAGAATACAGGAGAATTATTAATTGTTATAACAGTCAAAAAAAAATGTGAATGAAAACATCAGTGGCTAGTTTAATTTTAGACTTTATAGGTTATTATAGTTAGCTTTATACAAATCAAATATAAGTAAAGTGATTACTACTCGTATTTTGAGAATTGGACTTACGTTAATGATGATAGTTTCTTCCGGGATTTCTGTTGTGCAAAATCTTCTATTATGTCCTCGAAGTTCTTTTAAATATTTTAAAGTTATTTTAATATTTGTGTACATTTTATAGGATTAATTAAGAAATTTTAAGTTATGTATTTTTTTGAATTTTTTATAGATTTAGTTTGAAAAATATTTAGAAACCTCATCTGGTTTTAGATATACATTTACATAAATTATAAAAAAAAAGTAACTGCAATACTTAGCAAAATTGCACTAAAAGTTGAGCTCCTCTATTTTCCGTGTAAACGACGACATCAGCATTTTGAGGCCCCCATAAATCCGGGGGACCTGGGCTCGTGGCCCATGTGCTCTTATGGAAAAGACGAAACTGCATTAGTACAGATATTTCGACCTCCTAAGAAAATAGTAATAAACGAAAATTATTATTTCAAGTGACGCTCTACGATATTTTCAAATTCATCTTTTATTTCGATGCAATATTTGTTATACAAATTATTTAACAACTTATTGGAAGACCCCTTATTCAAATACAAATTAAATCTAAAAAGTATATTTTCAGACGACCACTTATGAAAGTAACCATAACAACATCATAAACTACTACGGAAAGTTAAAAACAATATACATTGATATGTTATTATAACGCACACTTTTGACATATCAGGTGAAGTTTCACTGATTGATAACAGATGGCGTTATGATGAAAGAAAATAATAACTAAGTGAAAAGAATTTGTATTATTATTTAAATCGAAGTTTTGGCAGATTTTTCAACACATTTGCACAGATAAATCTTGTTTGTTTAAATTAATTATTATTTATTTACTAATATTTTAGCATCATTTAATATTTTGACATTACGGTTAGTACAGTTGGTATCACCACACATAACCTCAAACGTTCAACGTCAACGCTTACCTTCAAAAACGTATCAGCTGTCAAAGTGTAACAACATTACTCTAGTAAACTTTTTTTAGAAATATTTTGTGGTCGTCTGAAAAGTAGTGTACATAACTCGCTCGAAAGTGTGATAACTGTGCTCGTGTATTTGAATCACTTGGCGCTAGGCGCCTCGTTTTTCAATTTGTACACTCGCACATTATCTTACACTTTCAATGCTTGTTATGTAATATACTATAACACTCTTATTACAAATATAAAAGCTCTTTAACTATTTAACTAATTATACTTATACTATATATGAGAGTGCATTTAATTTATCTTATGATAATGCCAAGGATCTACTGGATGGAACTCATCACGTGGAATAATATCGATTGGTTGTAATACACTTTTCTCGCATTTAGTGGTCTCTTTGTTGTATTCCTCACCATGGGGGCAAGCGTACAAATGTGGGTATAAATGCCCTTCTACCAAATCACAAACATAAAATATACTTTTATTTTCTCGTAAAGCATCAGTCTGGGCCTCATTTTCACATAGAGGTACTGGCCAATCGCGACACCCATTCTCAATTTCAAATTTACAATATCTTGTTTCTGGATCATACCTATATTCCATACCATCATCTTCTTGGCAAGAATGTTCAAAATGTTTTAATGTCAAAGTACCATTTACCATCTTTGTAGATTTCGGAACACAGAAATGGAATTTTTTACAATCAAACGGATCTGGAAAAACCCCTGGAACGTGGCATTTGAATCGGATGTTCGCAGTGCCGTCGCATAAGGGATTTTTTTGTCGAGTGCATTCATCTCTTAAGCAGGTAGAACGATGCGGACAAGTTACGTATTGTTTAGTAAATCCGTATTCAGTATCAATGCACATTACTAAACTGGAACAGGACTCGCAGTAAAACTTCATTTTTGTGCAGTTTTTGACATTGGTATTATTTGGATGTATAGTTGAAGTTTCTTCTGATGAGAACTTATCTGGATAGTCGTAAGATGCATCGATATCGCATTTCTGAAAAAGAAGTTTTTAATATTTATTTAAATACCTTGACAATAGGGGTTTCGAAGGCTTCGATTATTAAGAAAATATTTATTTATTTATGCTATTCTGTACAACAGAAACTTAATTCCAATTACAGGTACATGGTTCGGTTTCATTGAGCCACATGTAATTTTTTAGCTTGAGTGAGATTTGAACTCGGGATTCGAATGCCGTAACGCTAACTACATCACACAAATGTGTACGACATATCAATTTTAAACATAAATATATATATGGGCCATTCTCTGGGAAACGAACGCCCCACCTTCTCCAAAATTTGAAAGCATCAAAAGAATTTTTGAAGGGCATGAGGAAATCGAGAAAAGTATCTAGTTTTCAAATATGAGTGGCGAAATTGATAATTTTTATTATTTTTGGGTGTTGCTCATTTTTTTAGCCAAAGATTTAAGCGAAAAATTTTAAAGTTGAATAAAATGCTTGGGTTTGGTTTTTTCTTATTTTGACGGTGGCATCTCGTTTCTTGTTGAAAAATTGAAATATTTTATTTCTTGCCAATTTTTCTAAAAAGTTACCCTTTTTATGAAAAGTGGGTCAAAAAATTATTATTATTTGAAATCTATCAAAAAAAAATTATGTAACAAAAAATACTTAGAATTCATCAGAAAATACGTGTGATTTTTTTCAGAATTTTTTGACATTTTTTTGTTTCATCAGAAAATTCTGAAAAAAATCATACGTATTTTTCTATAAATTTAAAGTATTTTCTGTTATTTAAATTTTGCTGGAATTGTGATACTTTTCGAGTAAAAAAATCATTAATTTTTCTATTCCAATTTTCATACTCTTTGCAATTTTAACTCAATTTTCGCGAAAGAACATTTTTTAAATTTCTTGTTTCTTGGTTTTTCATCTTTCAATATAGCGTTAGCTTTAAGTTGGTACTATCATAAAATTTATCAGAATTTTCTGAAACATTTTGAAAATTTTCTAAGATTCTCGTATAAAAAAAATTAATAAAAGCTCTGAAAAAAATTACACGTATTCTCTGATGAATTCTTAGCATTTTTTGTTACATAATTTTTCTTCGTTTTTTCTTTGTTTTTGAGCAAAATATTTACAGTTTCAAATAATAATATTTTTTTTGACCCAGTTTTACTAAAAAACTTTTTAGAAAAATTGATTGGAGACAAAATATTTCAGTTTTTTAACAAGAAATGAGATGCCACCGTCAAGATAACAGAAAAAGCAAACCTAAGAATTTTATTCAACTTTGCTTAAATCCTTGGCCACAAAACACCCAAAAATAATTAAAATTATCAATTTCGCCAGTCACGTTTGAAAACTAGATACTTTATTCGATTTTTCTATGCCCTTCAAAATTTGAAGGTGAGATGTCCGTTTCCCAGAGAGTGGCCCATATATATATTACCCATTAATGGCACTCTGTCCAATAAGATCCCGCTAAGTGATATAGTTATGCGCTAAAAGTGTGGTTACCAGCCGTCAAATCACAGCCCCCAAAGATGTTAGTAATGGGGGAGCCACAGGAGTAATTTTTAAAATAAACAAATAAATATATCATCACGCCTTTTAGACATTACTGGGTGTGGCACTCTGCCGAAGCAAATCTTGGTAAGTGATATATTTTGCGCGTGAAGTGCGGTTACCAGTCGTCAAATCACGGCCCCCAAAGATGTTAGTGCAATACAATAATGCTAAAATACTAATAAAACATGTTGTATTTACAAGTGAAACATAAAAAATAAAAAGTGCGATCGACAAATATCTGACGTAAGTAGAGGAATATCTGGATAACATATATCATAAGATTTTCAAAATATTTTTTTTCCAAAACTAGATACTTTTTAGCAAAATAAAAAATATAGATCTAATATTTTTATATGTAGATTAACATATAAAAAAATAAAATCGTGAAAACTTTTATTGCGCAACTGAATTAGCTCGTGTTACAAAACTTACGTTACTGTCATTTAGATCTTCAATAAATCTCAATATAACAACAACAGTATTTATATACTTCATGTTATTGCATAGAAAAATATATTTTTTATATTAGACCTTTTCGTTGTACATTTTATAAAATTACTTTTTATGGGATGGCTAGCTCAGTGGTATGAAGTCGGCTTGTGGGTCCTGAGAACCCTGGTTCGATTCCCACAGACGACAAACAATTTTCATAATTTTAAAAACTACCCCCGTGGCTCCTCCACCACTAACATCTTTGAGGGCCGTGATTTGACGACTTGTAACCGCACTTCACGCGCAAAATATATCACTTACCGAGATCTGCTTCGGCAAAGTGCCACACCCAGTAATGGGTATAAGACGTGATAATATATTTATTTATTTTTATATTTTTGTAAATAGTAATCTATAATTATTTTCATATTTTGAAAAAGACAATAATTTTCAGAATTCAACAATGTATAACTTGCATATTTTCAAATTTAATTTAACAAAAAAAAAAGTATTTTAATATTGAGAATTTATTAAAAAAAATTATTTCAATATTTTCACGATATTAAAGTACTTTTTTTGAAAAATTAAATTGCAAAATATGAAAGTTATATAGTTTTGAATTCAGAAAATTTTTACCTCTTTAATAATATAAAAATAATTTTAGATTACTAATTTAAAAAATTGTACAACGAAAAGATTTAATTAAATTGAATATTTCCATGCTATAATATGGAGTGTATAATACTAAATAAGTTTTATTTGAAACATTTTTCTTTTACATTATTATTTTACGAAATATAACCTGGACACTGAATATAAAACCACTCTGTATACTTTAGTAATTTTTATTACTTTCATGCTGGGTTCCATGAAAGTTTTATCGGTTCATTAGCAACTAACGGTTCAATAAATTTCAGTAAATCGCTATTGATACTTTTGCTAGATAAACAATTCTTTAAGCTCTTGATTTTTTTCTTGCAACCTAGCATTAATCTCACTAATTTTGTAATAAAAATACTCCAAAAATGCTTAATTAATAATTGATATTTTATTTTTATTTTTGACGGCCGGTAACTGCACTAACGCCTATCAATATATCATTTATCGAGATATGCTACGACAAAGTAAGCAAGTATAGATATACATTTGTTGTACCACATAATATTTATAATCTTTTGGAAAGAACTATATTTATTTTATTTTTAGTTTTAAATCAAGAATATACTTACGCAATATACAATAACTGCAAGAATATAACTTAGAAATAATATTATCTTCGTCATTTTTATGCAATGAAATATATTTACGGTAAATAAGAATTATTGTTCTTGTTTCTTACGAAGATTGTTGCAAACTAAATGCAATGTTCGTACACTAGAAACTGCAGCGCTAAATATTGTTGAACATATCCGGAAGATAACATTACGCTGATGAAGATGAAACTGCAAATAACTACGCGTAATTTGAAAAAGATTGAAGAATAGTTCATTGCTCCATGGAAAATTGTTTACTAGTTACATTTTTTGTAAAGAAATAAATATAATACAATTATAACAATAATTTTATTGGTATTTTAAAAGATACTTTTCAATAATTGTTGAAATTAAATTTATTTAAAAAAATATTTTAAATAAAAACAATTGGTAATTTTCACAAATTTATACTTTCATTTTTATTTTTACGCTACGCGTTTCGACTCTTCAGTCATCGTCAGGTGTATTATAAAAATAAAAGTATAAATTTGGGAAAATTACCAAGTGTTTTTATTTAAAATATTTTTTTAAAATGTTTTATGAAGTGCCCAATCACACAAACAATTAATATTATTACATTTATTTACAGACAAAAGTTATGCAGGCATGGGCGTCCACAGACATTTTTCCAGGGGGAGGCGGATCGCAAAAAACTCTCAGATATACATAAATTTCTAAAATATTTTTTTTTACATAATATAAATACAAATATAAATAACAAATAGATAAAAAAATATTTAAATTTGTGAAATAAATTACTAGTCTTCGTCGTCTGGATTGAATTGAAGAGGAAGGACAATCTTCGAATAACTCTTTCATAAATTGACACCATTTCTTCAATAAATTCCGATTTACAGTTTTTATTTTCTAATATTTCGTGTCTGTGTAAACTTAAACTTAGATTACTCAATCGTTACGATAGGGAACATGTCGCTAGCTGACCATAAGAATACTGCTGGAAATTCAGTTTCAGCTTGAATTTATTTTCTTTAAACTTATAATTTAATTTTTATTTCATTTATTAATTTTGCATGCTTTGTATCGGCACAAATTATATCTGAAAATGACTAACATTGTCTCAAAACTATCGATTACAATAAAATTCAAACAAAATTATACAACTGTTTGACGTTCAATCTGTCATAACTGTCAAAATAAATTCTACATTTATTAATTCACTTATTTTGACTAATAAAACGTCAAACATTTGTTTAATTTTGTTTCAATTTTATGCCTATCGATAGTTTTGAGGAAATTTTCGTCATTTTCAAATCTAATTTGTGTCGTTTCATAGTATGCAAAATTAAATTTGTTTATTGGTTCACTTGCAGAATTTTATGCCCTAAAATTTTTATTTCAAGCTTTTTTGCTTAAAATATTTAGGGAATCAGGAAATTACAAAATTATAATTTTACATGTTAAAGTCCTATGTTCGAGAGTCGTGGTCACCACCCTAGTTAATATCCAGAGGGCGGGGGGCCCTGCTTGCCTCCCCCTGCGGACGCCCATGTATGCAGGGCATTTGCACTCACAGTTAAATATATTAAGGATTAAAATTTAATTACAAGAATTTATGTTGAAATAAATTAATATTTAAATTTATTTACTTCAGAATATCTGAAAGACTGCGCTTTGCTTTAAAATGAAAAATAAAAAACACAGAAATAGGTAAAAGAAACATCTTGTCTCCCCAATTTTCTTTCGAATTTTCGTTCATATCTCGAAAACGTTTAATGATATCGAGTTGAATTTGGTCTCAGTCGATATCTTAGGACAAGTACTCACATGTCTATAATTTGAATAACTAAATATTCAAGAATTCTCTTCTCAATTTTCTTTGAAAATGATGTACTAAATGAATTTTCGGCGGATGAGACCTAGCTAGATCATTTTCTGAGGCCAAGAAACATTAGAATACCTAGTTTAATAAAAATCATTGGAGTCGATTCCGAGATCGTTGATACATACAGACAGACCAGAATTGCTCGTATTGGTGTAGGCTATAGTTTGTGCATATAATATGTACATACATAGAATAGAGCCGTTACAAAGGCGAACAAATTTGAGGAACGCAGTTATATAATACTTTTTTTTTTTAAGTATATACATATAATTTTTTCTTACGGAGTAGATCCTGAAAACCCTGGTTTAATTCCCACAGCCGATATCATTTTCACCACATTAAAATTATCCTTGTGGCTCTCTACCACTAACATCTTTGGAAGCCGTGATTTGACGGTTGGTAACTGCACTTCACGCGCATAAATATATCACTTACCGAGATCTGCTACGGAAGAGTGCCTCTCCCAGTAATGGGTAAAAGGCGTGATGATATATTTATTTATATTTTTATTTTATAAAATTTTGTGTGATAGAATTAATATACATCAGAATTTACTGTGATACTTTTAAGTATTGATCTCATTTTATTTTTAATTTTATGTCATATTTAGAAAATGTATGAATTAATATTGGTTTATAGTCCGATTTTACAAAACTAAATAAAATACTTTCCGAATATCAAATGCAGTTCCGTTTTTTCCATAAGGGCACACGAGGTACGAGCTCAGGGCCTCCGGCTCGATGGGAGCCCCAAAATGTCGTCGTTTACACGAAAAATAGAGGAGATCAATTTTTAGTGCAATTTTGCTACGAATTACCGTTAAAATTTTTAAATTTTAATCGAGAACCAAATTAAATTGCTAAATATTTTTTAAACAGTGAACAACATTTTACTTAATCTAAAAAAATTCAATAAAACTCATAACATAATTTTTTTTAATTAATCCTATGAAATGTATACAAATATTAAAATAACTTTAAAATATTTATAAGAACATTGAGGACATAATAGATTTTGCACAACAGAAATCTCAGAAGAAGCTATCATTATTTACGTAAGTCCAATTCTCAAAATACGAGTAGTAGCTAGCAATAATAACCTAGTAAAGTCACTAAATAGAAGTACATACTGATGTTTTCATTCAATTTGTTTTTCTTACTTTCTAAAAGGGCCCCATATTCTGTGTGCCCAAGGGCTCCTGCATGGCCTAAAACGGCTCTGATCAAATGGTAACAAGATTATATTAGTATGAGAATTAATTTATTGAAATAATGTTTGAATGTAGATATTATAAATAATTTTTGAAAAATCAATTAGAAATCGCCCGGATTTAAACCCAGAACATGTCACATGCTACGTGACTGCTTCTTATGACTTTTCGTGCTGTTGAAAAAGTGACATATGTTGCGTCAATTCATTACAACCAATAAACAAAGATGTATTATAGCGTAGTTGGTAGAGCGATCAAGCAGTCACCTAGCGTGTGAAATGTTCTGGGTTCAAAACCCAGCGAGTTCAAGAATTATTTCTAAGATTATATTAGAGTTTACTTAAACTGTTTTAAGAATATTGGTTACCTTAATTTAACTACTCCAAAATTCAGAATTAACTAAAACTCTTTTGAGAATTGGGCTGTAAAGTAATTAATAAAAATAGTTTAACTATTACACTAAATGTAACAAGTTCTTTTGAAAATATATTATTGACAAAACAATATAAATTACAGTAAAAAAGGTAAATTATACAAATTTTATTTACGCAAGTAATAGTAAATACATTTAAATTATAATTCTATGAGATAGCCGTTAAATTCTACTAGTAAATTAACTCGAAAGCGATTCTAATTCTTCAGTGTTTGAAGCCCTTACATGCGGGGTTATCATCCTTGGTACAAGCGCCATTTTTACAAGAATATCCTTGGTGTATCTTGCAGACATCCATAACGTTCCAGTTCCAAATGCCTTCGTCCAGTTCGTAACAGTAAACAGAGGTGGCGCAATCTGCGCACATGTAGCCTTCACTAGTGCATTTGACAATTGACGCTGAAGATTGGTTCATCTACAGATAAATGTAAGTGATCATTTTATATTTATTCAAATTGAAGTATTGAGTGAAATGTTTTGGAAATTATTTATTAAATAATAAATAAGGTTAAATATAATAGTATATTATGTAACAAGTTTGTGCACAACCGGGCCGAAAAGCATGTGTTTTAGCCCTAGAAAGCGGGCTTAAATAATTCCGATGGATTCATAAATAAAATGACAATTTACATATTTTAATCTTTTGAACAAATAATTAAATGTTATGCATAAAATATTGTATGTACCACGAGTAAAATTAGTGTTTTTGACGCTGAGCATGTTATTAGCACGAGGTGCTAAGTGCCTCGTGCTAATAATCATGCCACGGACTAGAAACGCCAGTTTTCACGCTTAGTACATAATAGTATATTAAAGAACTAGTTTTATAAGGCAATCTGTTAAAGCAAGAGTCCAAATTTGGAAAACAAGTCGCTCTGCGGCAAGTTTTACGAAACGTGTTCTTCATACTATTTTTTTCTATTGAGGTAATTTTATAATTCAGTTAGATTTTTAAAATCTGCGACTTGTCAAAAATATAAGTTGGTGTTCTTTATCATTCATATTGGTAGTGCTTCTCATAATACTGACATTTGAAATATCATATTAATTTTTATTATTAATTTACAATTTATTAGAGAGTACTGGACGCACTAAAAGTCACTGAAATATTTCCGAAGTCAAGAAAAATGTAATCTTGTCATCTTCAAAGAAGCAATGCGGAATACAATTTGAAACTGGATAAATGTAAACGTAGAAACACCCTATGTCATTCATCTAGTTATATTTTTTGATGACGTCAGTCGCTGTTTATAGCGTTTTGAGTATAGTAAAAATATTGTTTGTATGTCTTTGGCGAAATTCTTATTTTTTGGCGCTTTCGGGTTTCGAATGACTTTTTGTCTCGACTAATAGTAACTTTCTCATGCAACAAAAAAAAACACTTATTTCGTGCACTTCATACAAAAATAACTATTTCGTTCTATAATCAGTATGTCCTATAACAAATACCCTTAATTTTTTCCCGAAGTATGAAAACTTTCGGTATATATAATATTACTTCTGTACTTACACAAAGAACTCCCAGAACAAAGGCGAACAAATGAACAAATTTCATTTTGATATTTAATTCTATTTTTTACTTAACTATGTCAACACAATCAATTAAAAAATAGTTTCTCAAGTTTATAATCACTATGTATATAAAAAAAACTAAAAATATCAAGTTATCAGATATGAAAATATTGAAAATACTATATCAAAACCGACATAGCAACAGTTTTCAAGTTCTACTCGTATGGAGGACTGATAACAAATATTTCTTTATTTCTCACGTATAAGATATCTACTTAACTACGAGTATGTATCTCAAAAGGTCAATATATTATCTATTCAAATTGTTTATGCAAACAATACTACGAGAATTTTAACAGATTGTTTAAATAAAAACGTCTTTGTTAGATATTCTACGTTAATTACTTTTCTTTAAACTCTCAAGCTCTTAATACTTAAACTTGAACAACCTACTTCTCAAAAGAATTATAGCTAAAATCTAACTAATCCCAAATTTTGGATTTGTTAAATTAAGGTAAACCATATTCCCAAAAAAAGTTTAAATAAACTGAACTAAAACTTTTAATTAATAATTTAAAAAAAAATTACCCCTGTGGCTCCTCCACCACTAACATCTTTGGGGGCCGTGATTTTACGGCTGGTAACCGCACTTCACGCGTAAAACATATCACTTACCAAGATCTGCTTCGGCAGAGTGCCACATCCAGTAACGGGTAGAAGGCGTGATGATATATTATATATTTATAACTAAAACTTTTTTGAGAATTTGGCTGGATATTTTGGTTTGAAATTTATGTTTGGCTATACCTATATCTACTTAAAAGTACAACATTTTAGATACAATAATTATAACAATAAACAGGGACTGTATGCTATTGTTGATGTTAGTACATACATACATACATATCATTACGGTATATCCCGTGAAATGGGGTAGCACGAACCCTAAAATTATTCATAAAATATGCACTCATTACATTCATCAAATAATCAATCCTCGTCAAACATTCTCATCCAAACACACCACCCTCACTTTAACCACATTTATAGATCACTCCATATAAACTCATTTATTTTTTACAATCGAAATCATTTATCACACAACAAACCTTCAATTACATCTATCCAATCACTCCTATTCACTTATTCATCTTCTTTCTTCGACGCACATAACATATGTTGATGTTAGTATTCTTTTTTATTTTATAACTGTACAAACAACCAGTGGCGGCGATAGGAATTGTTACAGTTGGCAATAAAAAAAAACTACTTGAAATTGGTAAACCTGATACATAAATTCATTTCCTGTTGTTGCAGGGACATTTAAAATTTAAATTTGAGTACATTTATTATTACATTTATTTCTAAAGTATTTCTATTACTTAAAAAGTCAAAATTCTATTAGCTGTCAGACTCCTGACATAACCTATTTGTATTTATTAGAAATGTCAAATAGCATTTCCGCCTTTATCTGACGTTGTGCCAACTGTGGAATAAAAAGATCTCTGGAATTGTATTGCCAACTATTACAATTCCTTTTGATTACCCTGTAGAAAAGAGTATTAGTGAGGGCATTTAAAAAGTTAAAAATATCAAATATATGTATACTTAGGACAGTTTTTACCAATTTATTAATTTAATAATACACTAACAGTGAGTTAAATTTATTCCATAGTTTATATTAATTAGATTTTAAACATCTGTAAATGTAAATCGAGAGATCTCTCAAATATATTCTATAATTATAGGATGAAATACATAAAAGTGCTAAATGAAAATTCTTCTTAACATAAATTCAGATTTTAAAACTATATTCCTTAATTGTAAATTTATCTAAAATATGTGTGGTAATATTTCAGGTTGTCACATGTAAATAATGTATTATAAACAAAAAGTGAAACTAGTGACAGTGTTGTGTTAAGTATCGTTATTAATTGCTAGGCTATTATTTTTAAAATTATGTATGTTTCGTCTAGTGTTAGCTATTTTGTAGCCCTTGGTTTAGAAAATATTAAGTATCGTGAGAATGATATGTTTGGGGTTGTGTTTGTGTTTTTAAACTAATAAATTAAGTCAAGTGTGCCTGGGTCCGTCTGAGTGACGCCGAATGTGGAAACATGTTGGAATAGGTGAGGGATGAAGAGACGTGTGTGATTGGGTTTAGGGTGCATGAGGCTTTGTAAATAGTTTTTAAGATAGTGTGTATCCGGCGATAGACGAGAAAGGTTAATCATTTGTAATTATATATTTTAATAAAACTGATGTTCATATTCACTGTACTTCGTCTATGATTTTATCCTGACAAATACATGAATAGAGAAGTGCAGAAGGAGCAGCATTAATCACAGGAAAATTATATCGTTTATAGACAATTATCAGAAGAGGATAGATTGTTTTATATTAGGATTGCGACATATGTTGATATATGTTTTTTGAAACTATTTTAATTTAGATTTGAAGTCAAAAATGAGCATTTTCATTTACAACCCAACTGTAACAAATAATATGCCAGGAAAATGTCAAAACATTGTCTTCAACAAAGAAGGTACAAAAAACATGATAAACTGGTAATACAATACAATATAAGCGAAAAACGACACTCCTTTCCTTTCTTATCTCTTTATTTCATTTGCATTTACTGCATAGTATGGAATTTTCTTTCAAATACAAGCGCAGCCAATCGCTGTCATCTATTATAATCTTTGTAGATTCGTTTCAGTTTCGTTATTAGATTCGTTGTTAGAGAAATAAGCGTGAGTAATTTGAGATGTTTTGCGCATATGTTACGTTCGTCGAAGAAAGATAAATGAAAAGTGATAGGAGTGATTAGATAGATATGATTGAAGGTTTGTTGTGTGATGAATGATTTCGAGTGTGATAAGTAAATAAGCTTATATGAAGGGATCTATGAATGTTTGACGAGGACGGATTATTTGATGAATTTAATGAGTAAATGTTTTATGAATGATTTTGGGGTTCGTGCTACCACATTTGATGGAATATAGCGTGATGTTATGTATGTATGTATGTTAAATATACCGTGCGTCCCACGTAAATGTTGACATAGGCAGTTAACATGTAAAATCAGTCTTTTGTAAATAAAAAGTTTCCAGCAAAAACATATGGGACCAAATTTTATATCACAATAGTGCCAATACTACTTACATCTTATTTAGTAGAGATTATTTCATTTTGATAGCATAATTTAATGAAATTTATAAAAATAATTTCAAATTTTTCGCCTACTATTTTATTCCTATTGACGTAAAGTATTTGCAATTTGTTTTAAATATTTTAATCTGTCACTGTCATCATGAATATCGAAAACTGCGTAAATATTATTAGAATGTGTATTGTGGAGGGTGCAGTACAAGACAAACATCTGTGTATTTCGTCAGAAACAGAAAAATTAAAATATCCATAATGACACTGACAGATGACACTGACAGATTACAATATTTAAAACAAATTGCACGCAATTTATGTCAATAGCAATAAAAGAATTGGCGAAAAATTCGGAAATATTTTTATTAATATCGTTGAATAACGCTATCTAAATTAAATATAAATAAAAACACAAATATATCATCACGCCTTCTACCCATTACTGGGTGTGGCACTCTGCCGAAGCAGATCTCGGTAAGTGATATATTTTGCACGTGAAGTGCGGTTACCAGTCATCAAATCACGGCCCCCAAAGATAGTGGTGGAGGAGCCACAAGGGTAGTTTTCGAAATTATAAAAATTGTTTGTCGCCTGTGGGAATCGAACCAGGGTTCTCAGGATCCACAGGCCGACTTCATGCCACTGAGCTAGCCACCCCATAAAAATTAATAATAATATAATTAAATAATCTGTATTAAATAAGATGTAGGGATATTAGCAGTTTTGAGACATAAAATTTGGTCGCATAATTTTTTGCCGGACACATTTTATTTACAAAAAACTGATTTTACATATTTATTGCCTATGCCAACATTTACTTGGGACACACGGTATATTAAATATATTACATTATTCATTCGAAAATTTTTAATCCGTATTTTTGCCTAGAAGATGGAAAACACCGCAAATTATGCAAATATATACATATATACTCAGACAAAACATACCTTAGACAAAGTCGTATTCAAGTCAATGCAGTGTTGTGAAGGAGAAAGAGTTGGAGTAACTTGTTGGTGAGGCGGGTGCGCGGCAAGGAGCGAGTACACTTTGATGTTATGCAAGTTGCAAACATTTGTGTAATTATTTTTATATTAAATTACTTACTTTTCATACATCAAAGTAAAGGTTAATTTTTGACATATTAAGTGTTTTGTATACGCACTTTTGTATTTAAATAAATAAAATGCTCGCGTTTGATAACTGTCATCAACAAAAATGCAACCTGCATAACACCAACTTGTACCAGCTCTTTGCCGCGCATCCGTCTCATCAGCAAGTTATTCTAACCCATTCTACTTCACAACAAACGCCGTTGTTCTCCGTCTAGTAATGTTTTGTCTGAGCATATATACTTACAAATAAATGTACTATCTAAAACAGCTTAGTAGAATTTAATTTTTATTATTTTCTTCTTCAATTTTTTCTATACAAATATTATCATTATATATTTTTCCATTTGGACATAAATGCATTTTAGGATACAAAACCATATTTTCATCTTCATCTTCTACATAAGTACAAACATAATAAATACTTTCATTTTCTAAAAGCGCCCCAGAATCTCCCGGATTTTTACAAAGTGGAACTGGAGTCTTCGAAGGACAACCGGCAGATGGCAGCATTGTCTTACAATAAGTTGATAGCGGATCATATTTATGATAGTTATCACATTTCTGTTCTGTACTTTCTTGGCCAGTTTTACAACAAATGTGATAAGTTTTGCAATCAAATGGATCTGGAAACATGCCTACTGCGGTACAGGGGAATTTAATGTTTGATCCGACACCACATGAGGGGTTAGCACTGTTTGTACATTCGCCACTGAGACAATAATAGCCATTGGTTTCGTCGCATTCTTGTATTTTGTCAGTTTCCCATTCGTCGTTACCGTGATCGATGCATATTATGATTGTGTTACAGTCGGCACATTGTAAACCTGGGTTCTTGCAGATTTGGAGATCTCCTTCGGTTTCATTTGTAGGGATGCTAAAATGAGGGCCTTTGATCATTGCTCCCTGGACAGCCTGTAAAATAAATATAAAAATATTATAATTTAGAATATTTTCATTACCCGTAACAACATTTACGAATATTAGGAAATTAAATATAATTTAGATCAATATCTGTTGTCCTAACAACTTTTATTGTGAAATTGAAATTATATTTCACATAAGGTGCGTTCAACGTGCTATGCAAAACAAGCAAACCGGAAGTAAGAATCATTGAACGGTTTTGCTCGTTTTGTTCGCGAGCAAAACAAGCGAGAAATTTCTCGCTCGAAGTGCTAGACATTCAAATATTTTTGCGGGAATTTCAAATTGTAAGTTTATAACATGAAAGATCGAAACTATTTTGATAGTTGACAAACAATAATTAATTTAAATATATGAAAAATGGAAAACGAATTTATTCAGTTTTTCGTAGATGATGGGATTGATCTATATCCAGCTATTATCGGTAGGATTACAAGTATTATCAATGTCTATAAAATAGCCGTCATCAGTTTTAGTGAATGTGCCATCATGGTTCTTAAAAAATGTATATTTATTGAATACCATATTTCAAACAATAGCCTAATTTCACCAACACAAACTTGGCTTAAAATTTTTAGAGCAAATTTCAATCTGCCAAAAGTCAAAACGCATAAAAAGTACACACAACGTGCGCACCTCAGACAAAACATTAGTAGACGGAGAACAACGGCGTTTGTTGTGAAGTAGAAAGGGTTAGAATAACTTGATGATGAGGTGGGTGCGCGGCAAAGAGCTAGTACCACTTGGTGTTATGCGTGTTGCATTTTTGTTGATGACAGTTATCAGACGCGAGCATTTTATTTATTTAAATACAAACGTGCGTATACAAAACATTTAATATGTCAAAAACTAACCTTTACTTTGAAAAGTAAGTAATTCAATATAAAAATAACTACACAAATGTTTGCAGCTCGCATAACATCAAAGTGTACTCGCTCCTTGCCGCGCACCCGCCTCACCCACCAGTTACTCCAACTCTTTCTACTTCACAACACTACATTGACTTGAATACAGCAGAATTTGTCTACTTATGTTTTGTCTGAGGTGCGCACTCATATTATTTATCATTAGCCGAACACATTTCACGATGTCTTGTTCGGTACAACTCGGTCTTGAAAATGTAGCGAAACGAGCAAACCGTTCAGTGGACCAAGCAATAAATCGCATTTGCGTACTTAGCAATTGCTTGTTTTGCTGGGCTCATTGAACGCACCCATTGTGATTAATTTTTAATTTTATCTATGTAGGGTATTCAATTTAGTTGTGCGACCATTGCTATCACGAGAACTAGAAGAGCTACAAGGTTGGTTAAATTAGCAAAGAAATATCATTTTCTAAATTTTTTTTATCGATGGTTTTCAAAATACGTGGTGCAACTTTCTTATTTTAAATGGGAACCTATTTTTTTTTTATTTGCTTGTTCGATTTAGTATTTTTTTCTGAATTCAACGACTATAAAGTTCATTACCCTCACATCACAAATTTTTTAACAAAACGAATGACTAATAAAATTTAATCATTTTTTTTTCACAAAATAATTATATTTACATATAATAATGAATCAAATAAACAAAAATATTATGATTTGTTTATTTGTTGCACACTGATTCCTATACGATTTTAATTAAATCAATGTCAATTTAATATGCTTTTTTCTCAAAAATTTTGTGTAGTGAGGGTATTATTATTATTATTATTATTATTATTATTATTATTGATACATTACCCAACAGGCAAAGCGCCCAATTCTAGGGTAAGGAAAAAAACACGAAAATTAGCGGGAAGTAATAAATTTCTTTATATCATTTATGTTGTTATGAAAAATATCAATTTCACGCTCAAAGTCATTGTGCGAATTAATCATTTGATGAATTGGTGACTTAGATAACATACTAGTTCTAGCCGTATGCAAGTAGAAGATGTTCTTGAACCTGGATGACATTCTAGTAACTTGAAACAAGATTCTGCTCATGATAAATATGCAATCAACGGCGTTGTGAATGATTTTATATAAAAGAGTTACAGCAACAATATTACGCCTCTGCTTGAGTGAATGTAATTGAAATGTATCCAGTAGTGTGGATTGGAGTATTCCTCTAGGAGGGTAACAACCATCCGTATTGAACTCTATAGTCTTGGAATTCAGAAAAAAATACTGAATCGAATAAGCAAATAAAAAAAATCGGTTCTCATTTAAATAAGAAAGTTGCACCCAGTATTTTCAGAACCACTAGTCGAAAAAAAATTTATTAAAGTTTTGTAAAACACTTAGAAGACGGCATTTCTTTAATAATTTAACCAACCTTGTAGCTCTTATAGTTCTCGAGATAGCAATGGTGGGACAACGAAATTGAACATTCTGTATAGCAACACCATATTATAATTTGTCTCAATAAAATTTAATTCAAATTCCTTGTAAATAAAAAAATAAATATAGCCTGAATGTATAATGATGTGTCGACTACATTATCATCAAATTTAAATATTTTTAATTTAGTTATAAAGTTCAAACTTTTCATTATTCTTTTGTCTATTGCAGGTTTTTAAATTTTTGTGTTATATTTGAATTAAAACACATAAAATTTACTTAAACTTTAAATCAAGCACAAAAAAAAAATAGAACAAATATTTATAAAGTGGCATTAGAAAAAAATTATAAACAAGCTTAAAACTATTAAATAATATTTGTGTTGCTTTGAGAATCATAAGTTTGAAGTTAGATTTTATAGAAAAATTAAACAGAGTTTTCGATATTTAGACATGTAGTCAACAGCCTTAATGCCGGTATTACACGGTAATAAACTTACATGTATTTCTACAACTTTGCATTGAACAATGCGATTCTCATATTTTACACGATCATATACTTACAGAATCGTATTGTTCAATGCGAAGTTGTAGAAAATTCTCAATTAGAACATGTTGTAAATACCAAGGTCGTTTGCATCAAATTTTGGTAATTTCTAGGGATTTTACTTTAAAAGGTTTGAAAATTCGACATTGGTTACCGCCCTGATCAGCATCTGTCAGTTTGCTACAGGTTATGTTTATTTTTTCATACAAACGGTACCTAAACACATAGGTACGTAAAAAAATAAACGCATTCACTTATTTATATCATATATAATAATGAAAAAATAATGCTAATCTTGTTTTCAAGTGCACAAAAACTTAGATCAACAGTGAAATATGCTGAATACGAATGCAAAACACTTCGTACCAATATAAAATTAAAGCATGTTGGTAGTATGTACAAATATTTCTAAAATATTATTATGATCATGTAAAACGACTGACATTTGATGTAAAATATGTTGTAGAAATTTGACAAGAAATACGTGTAAATTTATTACCGTGTAATACCGGCATTAGCGAATGCTATTAAAATGTATTCGCTATAAACTTATTATCTTATTAAAATCACTTACTGTTTATTGTTTCATTCATTTAAGAAATACCTGTTTTGTTTACGATTATTTTTTGTCGTTTATCAAAACCAATGAAATGCTTCATTGTATGTCACATGTCTGTGTTTTAATCAATCCTGTCATTATTATCCTGAGTATAAAGCTCTTGTGATTATTCCCGGGAATAATCTCTATAGGCGCGTTTTTGTTTGTGACAAAAGATAAGTAGTTGTCAAATAATTATTTAAAACTGTCAACGCGTCAAGTAAATGTGTGAAAAAATCGATTTAGTTCCATTTCAGATACAGAAATACACCGACAAATTTTAGAAACAACTTGCAAGAATACATTAATAAGTAATCAATTGATATGAATCCAGTTCAAAATCTTTTAAGTTGTTTGAATCGACCTCAACAGCTAAGTCAAAAAATAATCTAATTAAATATAACTCGAGAGTTGGATAAATTAGAAAATAATTCTCTAGTATCTTTCTCAAACTTGTTGTCATTTGACAATAGCCACTCAAGCCCTACGGGCTTTCGTGACTATTGACTAAGTTTTCGAAAGGTCTGTCAAATTATTTTCAATTTAATCTCACTCTCTTGTTATATTATTATTATTGATAATATTTTTTTAATTGAATAAAAATATATCTAATAATTTTTTTGGTGTTAATTTGTTTCATTATTTAATTAATAAAAAATATGTATTTACCTGTGAGGAATAAATAAAAACCATAAATAATATTATTAGCTTCATTGTGGAACAATAAAAAATTGCGATTTACTAAATGTTGCAGAACTAAATTTATACTATACAAATAACAAACACTGTTTAAATATCAATAATAAAAATCTTGACAAAGTGATAAGATAGTAGAAATTACTAATTATTGCTTTATCTGAACTTGATCTCAATTAATTTTGACGAATCTTTTATTGAAGTAGATACTACCATAAAAACAAACACTAACTATCAGTAAATGTTGAAATCAGTTTATTTCATTTTTGTAAACAAATACAGTATTAAACTTAATGATGAGACAATAAACCGCCAGTGTCATAAAGGTGACGCAAGTAGAGTTTTTTTAAAAATGATCTTGAAAATTAGGAACATGAAAATAAGCAACTAAATAAATCCAAAAATATATATATTTAGTGTATATCGTTTATGTATAACATTCATAAGTTGACATTTAATTTTTATAAACTCAATTGTCACAATGGGCCTTTCAAGACTTTTTTGAATTTTTTATATATTAATCTACGTAATAAAATTATTATACCCAAAATTTTTTATTTTTTATAAACTTGTACTAAGCATGATAAAAATATTTAAACTTTCGAAACAAACGGATGTGACGTAGTTACATCTTAGCTTAAAGAGAGACAGATAAGACAGAGATAAATAACACGTAACTTCACGTAACGTGTGTCGTTGTCAGTAGAATCCTCAAACAAAACATAACTAGACGGATAACAACGGCGTTTGCATTGACTTGAATACGGCATAATTCGTCCAGTATTATACGTCATTGGTAGAATCGTAGAATGCTGAATGCTTATTTCTTCTTCGTCTTCCTCTCAGTAAAATTGAGCACCGACAAACGTTTCAGACAAAGCTCTGTGGTTGGCTTCATGCAACTACGTAATTGCAATGAGCGTTTTAAATTATTCAACTTTAACTTTCATATTTCAGCAATAAAGATATCATTTATGGTATGATTTTATATTGTATTAAATATGATGTGCGGTCAAGAACTTATTTTAATAAATATATATTAAAAACCTCTACCACTTGAATCCCCCATTATTGACAAAAAATTATCATTTTTTATGCGATAATGTCGGTCGGTGTGTACGTCGTAAGGAAGTACGTTTACTTAAAATTTTTGAATAGAACCGAGTCGGTCTGTGGATTTGAGTACCGGGGTTCGATGCCCACAGCCGATAAACATTTTTCACCACATTCAAATTACTTCACGCACATACATATTTCACTTACTGAGATCAGCTGCGGCAGAGTACCACACCCAGTAATGAATAAAAGGCGTGAAGATATATTACTGAGTGTGGCACTTACAATAGCAGATCTAGGTAAGTGATATATTTATGCATGTTAAGTGCGGATACCAGAAGTGAAATCACGCCCTCCAAAGATATTAGTGAAGGGGTTATTTTAATGCGATGAAAATTGTTTGTAATGGGGTGGCTAGCTCAGTGGTATGAAGTCGACCTGTGGATCCTGAGAACCCTGGTTCGATTCCCACAAACGACAAATAATTTTCATAATTTCAAAAACTATCCCTGTGGCCACCACTAACATCTTTGGGGGCCGTGATTTGATGACTGGTGACCGCACTTCACGCGCAAAATATATCACTTACCGAGATCTGCTTCGACAGCATGCCACACCCAGTAATGAGTAGAAGGCGTGATGATATATTTGTATTTATAATATAACCTCAAAAACTTGCCGTTTGTTTTCAGAAAATTTCCTTATTCTTCCTACAATTGAGATTTTTTCTTTAAAAAAATTTAAAATCTTTTGACGACTTTGTTATACAGAATATTATTGGCCTCTAAAAATTATATTACTTCTTTGTTCATTTTTGAAAAATTTAGATCAATCAAAATGTTTGACAGTGACAACTGAAATTTCACGGTCGGTAATATAGATTACAATGCCAAGTTTAAAGTGCTGACTTCTGATTGACCAGCGGTAAGAACTGTTAGGTGACAGTGACAGCTGAAATTTCACGGTCGGTAATATAGATTACAATGCCAAGTTTAAAGTGCTGACTTCTGATTGACCAGTGGTAAGAACTGTTAGGTGACAGTGACAGCTGAAATTTCACGGTCGGTAATATAGATTACAATGCCAAGTTTAAAGTGCTGACTTCTGATTAACCAGCGGTAAGAACTGTTAGGTAAAGTAACGTAGAAAGATGAAAGTTGACCATCTCTTGAATTGATTATTTTACATTACTGATTGCTTTACTTCAATATAAATGGTTCTACTTAAATCACAAATTTTAACTTGTTATAAAAAAACCACAGTACCTTCGCCGTTATTTTAAGTAAAGTCAAATGTATTATTACAACTGTTTGGTAAATGAGGAGGTTCTGTAGGATGATAAGGAGGTGTTACATTTACAATAATATTTATATATAAATAAATCTAGTTTTCGCTGATATATTTATTTTTCATTAGTTAACAATTGTTAGAGGAATTGATTTGGTGAGGAAAATAAAATAAATAAACATAGTAACAACTTCATCAAGTAAATATCTTTCGTTGTATTTTGTATTTCATTATAAAATAGTAATACACAATTTTCTACAAATTAACTGCAATTGAATACGGATAATTTTTACATATTTAGTAGAAATTTAGTGCCTATATGTAGGACGAGGTTTTGTAAGAGAATAATATGTAGTAGGAAGATATGTAGTGGAAGGAGGATATGTAGTAGGAGGATATGTAGTAGGAGGATATGTAGTAGGAGGATATGTAGTAGGGGGAGGATATGTAGTGGGAGGATATGTAGCGGGAGGATATGTACCGGTAGGATTTGTAGTAGGGAGATAGGTAGTGGGGGGAGGATATGTAGTGGGAGGATATGTAGTAGGAAGATATGTAGTGGGAGGAGGATATGTGGTAGGAATATGTGTAGTGGGAGGAGGATATGTAGTAAGAGGAGGTTTGGTGGTAGGATCAGGGGTAGTGGTCCACTCAAAATTACACTGTTGCGTTGGGGGATAATACTTTTGGCCAAATGGACAAGCGAATAATTGAGGATACAACACATCCCCAACCTTCTCACAAACAAAATATATGTTCTTATTACGTTCTACATATGACGTTTGTCCTTCTTTAAAACAAAGAGGTATGGGAAATCTACTACATTCCCCATACTGATCTAATTGCTCACTACACGTTAAAGTTTTGGAATCAAATCCATATGCTCGCCCGTCCTCATCCTCTTGACACTTCTGTTTATAGTCCATCAAGTTTATATCAGTTTCATTCTGGAAGACGACCACACATAGATGGTAGTAGTGACAGTCGAATGGATCTGGGAACGCTCCAGGAACATGGCACTGGAATGGTATGTCTGCTGTCCCATCACAGAGAGGGTTCTTCATCAAGCTGCATTTTCCTTTCATGCAGAATTGACCTTTTGGACACGTGTAGATGTGTTGCTGGACGGAGCCGTACTCCGTGTCAGCGCATAAAGAGACTTCGTTGCATGAGTTGCAGTGGAATCCTCTCACAGAACATTGTCCTACTTTTTCTCCACTGGACGTCTAAGTTTAAAGAACTATATTAGCTATTAAATTAGATAAAAAGTGCGCGAAAATATACTTTGCACATGAGCGCCATTTTAATGCACTCGCTTCGCTCGTGCTTTAATTTGCGCAAATGGTGCAAATGACGTTTTTGTACCCGAATTTTGTTCAATGCAAAAATATTTGGAACATAAAATGTTATTTGCAATTTTCCTGTATATGCGTCTCATTTTGAGAAAAACTAATTTATAAATTTATTAATATATTCCAATAATCATAGTGACAATAGAAACAAAAAACATAAACATGTTTAACATTTATATGTCAAATAATAATTGTCAAACGTAAGCAGCAAGTCATAAGTGGTCTGTGTCATAAGTGTTCAATTCAGCGTTTTCGATGCTATATCAATTTCATTGATCAAATAATAAGTAATTTTAAATCGACTAAAATTTTAATTTTCGCTTTATCTAGTTATCTATGTCTTTTTTCGGAAAAACAAATACATCAATAAAATGGTCAACTAATTTGGCAACTTTGCCTCAATTTATTCGGCTTCGTATCTCACGGTTCTTGAGATACCAAGGGTTAGGCTCGAAAAAAGAACATGGTGTACATGCCTCATCAGTAAAGTTAGACATAAAGTAGTCAACATTACTAAAAAATTATACGTAAACAAATTTGATATTTTATATGTTTCAAACAGATAAATGCAGACTTACTAAAAATCTGAATTACATGTTTAATAATATTATATAACATTCATATATTCCAAATATTAAATATGCTGTGTATAAGAAAGTCGTGTGGTGCCCACACCAGATTTTTTTCTTTTGTAGGCTGATTCCTATGCAATTTGAATTAAGTTAATGTCAATTTAGTATGCATGTTTCTTAAAAATTTTGTAATGTGTAACTAAACTTTATATTTGTTGAATTCAGAAAAAAATACTGAATTTAATAAGCAAATAAAAAAATAATTTTTAAAATAAAAAAGTTGCCCTCCGTATTTTAAAAACCAATTTTTATTTTTTGTTCGGAAAGAAATTTTATTCTGAACTCAACAAATATAAAGTTTAATACCCTCACATAATAAATTGAAGTAAAACAATTATTTATTTTTGAACTGTCTTACAGTAAAATGTTTACTCAGGAACAAAAAACATTTAAAGTGAAGTCTTATTTTCACAATAGTCCGCAAAATGAAAACGGAAGCGCTTTCGTCATTTTGAATTATGTTTGGCGTTTTATTTAAGGTTAAATTGTATGAATAATCTACAGATATATGTTTCACAGCCCATAACCACCCAGGACAACAAGACTTATTGAATACACTAAATTATGATTTGTTCATTTGTTTCTCACAATGTACACTGATTCCAGGTTGTTTTCTCAAAAAATTTGTAATGTGAGAGTATTGAACTTGGTACTCGTAGAATTAAGAATAAAATATTGAATCGAATACGCAAATAAGAAAAACAGATTCTCATTTAAAATAAGAAAGTTGCACCCCTTTTTCAGAGATATACTGGTGGAAAAAAATTGTTAATAATTTTATAATAGACTTGCGAAATTGCATTTCTTTGATAATTTAACCAACCTTATAACTCTTATAGTTAATCTTAACGATCGTAGAAAAATATATTTACAGTATAAAAAAAAATACTTACATGCGAAACGCAAAAAATAACTGCAAATAGAATTATCTGCTTCATTGCTGAATAAAAATTCTTAAGAACTACAAATTAGGTAGCTGGCTGTAATATTTATACCACGTTACTATCATTAGTTAAACATCTTGAAAATACGATAAGATACAATGTCAATATTATATCATAAATGTACCTTATGTAATTTTCTTGTAATATTTAATTTTTTACTAATGATGAACATATACTAAAAAATCTGATGTGGGCACCACACGACTTTCTTATACACAGCATATTTAATATAAAAACGCTGAATTGAACACTTATGACTTGCTCCTTGCGTTTAACAATTATTATTTGACATATAAATGTTAAACATGTTTATGTTTTTTGTTTCTATTGCTACTATGATTATTGGAATATATTATTAATTATATAAATTAGTTTTTCTCAAAATTAGAGGCATATACAGAAAAATTGCAAATAACATTTTATATTCCAAATATTTTTGCTAACATCTTTTATTTGAAACTTTTTTTCGTAACTGATTCCATTTTTGAAATAAATGGAATTTATTGTTTTGTGTGTCCAGTAAACTTCTTCTTCCGGCTATTCAATTTCATTCAAAATCAACTCAGCTCTTCGTATTTTCATGAAACATATAATTATCAAGTTTCGTTAGCAAATCTTATCTCGTTCATGAAATATTGCACACTCGGACACACATCCATCCATTCATCCATCCACACACACACACAGACATCATTGAGAAAATGATCGAAACGGAGTCAGTGGACCTCAAAACATGTATTTTCGCGAAAATCTCGTCAACGATTTTTTTCACGATTCGAATACTTCCTTATACTGTGTATAAGAAAGTAAAAATGTAACCTCCCTACTGTTTTCATGATTATTTATGATTTGTACAAATGCGCAAGTTTTGTCTAGTCTTTAGTTTTCTTAAAATCTTATCGAACTTTATAAAATAAATATCACGCCTCTTACCCATTCTGGAGGTGGCACTCTGCCTCAGCAGATCTCGATACGTGATATAATTGTGTGCGTGAAGCACGGTACTAGCCGTCAAATTACAGCTCCCAAAGATGTAAATGGACAGGGAGCCACGGGGGTAAGTTTAATGTGGTGAAAATTGTTGGCTATTTGAATCTAATCCGGGTTTTCAATTTCACAGCGATCTAAACTAGATTTTTATAGAACGTTCACGACGTTGATTTTCTGGCACCGTAAAAAATTTCGAGATTGCTCATATGGAACGTTAAAAAGAAGTAAAGTAATAATTTTTTCTACAACTGTGCGATTTCTTTGTTATTACGTAACTATTATTGCCTTGGTTACGTATGGAAAGTAGATGAATGCAGACCAAGTGCGTTTCTGTAAGCAAAGAAACACCAGTGCGGAAAGTGCTTCATTACGTAACTGTCAAAAGAAAATTGTTTTGAGATCGATTTAAATTTCGCGCCCGAAGAAGAAAATACGGTGAACCAGCGCTAGTAAATATGCAGTAGTATATTTTGACGTTTATAAACATAACCTTAAATTGCAGTATATCAAATCTGTAGACAACTAATAAAAAGAACCGAACAAAGTAAAATATATCTATAAATGGTTTTATTTAAAGAGTAAGTGAAATACATAATATTTATTATTTGTGTATATTATTAACACAATTGTTACAGTTGCTTATATTGACATAATGTAAAGTGGAAACTATTGTACTGTCTAAAGAAACATTGATTTCTTCCGTATATATTATTGATAACAATTTCGGAGGCTTTAGAAGTACCAGCAGCAGGTTGATTGTCATTGTCGAAAATAGATGCAACATAGCATGATCCGAAGCTTTAATTATCTTTGGAGATATTTATGATAAAGAAGAATCACTCACTGTACTATTCCAATCTAGACGATTTTGAAGAAATTATCTTGACGTTAGTAAAATATTTTTAAATAATGTAGAACAATGTGCAAGCAATCAACAAACAAACCATAGCAACGTCGTAAAACATCGTTCTCGTGTAATATCATTAAAATTTTATAAATTTGGATAATATTTTAGTGATTTACTAAATCGCACAGTTGTAGAAAAAATGTTGTTTATAACACGTGCCGAAAAAGGTTACGTACTCGTGCAGATTTCCGCACGAGGCTTGCGTAACAAACCTTTTTCGGCACTTGTTATAAAAATAACTATTACCGCTGCCTAGGTAAAGAGATTCTACTTCCCTGCCGATTTTGTGGTAGGAAAGAAAGAGATTACATAACGATTTTAGGAACAGTATGTTACATAATAAGTCAGAAAAGTGAGGTTTTACTTGCCGAAGCGGTTGTTTCAAATACGAGGTGGCAGACTGATTATTTTAATCCTCTGAGTCAAGTAAAAACACTTTCCTGGCATATTATGTATACTATTTTTTCTGAAACTGTTTAATTTAATCTACAATTTATTAATCGGACATAATTTAAAATGTTTAAATTTTTTGATAAGAATCATAATTCCTGTTTTACACTGAACAATATTGCAAGTGCAACTGCAACTTTCAACAAGTTGAAGCAATATTGAACGAGTGTAATACAGAAATTGCAAGTGCAAGGGACAGAAGCAATCTTGCATCAACCTCTTGCACGAATTAGAACATGTTCAAATTTTTGCAAGACTTGCAAGGCCACTATTAGTTATTTCTAGTAATTTTAAGTTTGTTAGAATGCTACCAACTTATTATAAATGTCAAAAACGATAAAGTTGGATTCAAGATATTAAAATGATTTACTGCATTGCAAATAATTGTACAAATACTTATAAGAATAAATTTTTATATCATTTCAATATAACATATGAAACAAATGTTAATAATATAAGTGATATAAGAGGTTAAGTTGATATAATATGAAGTTAGTAACGACAAAAATTTGTAAATAAATTAATATTATATTGCAGTTGCAAGTTGCTGAATGTAAGTGAAAAAAATAACTTTGCAACATTTTGGTGCAACTAGTTGAACGTGAATCTTGCAAGTTGAAATTGCAGGTTGCGCTTGCTCAGTGTAAAACAGGCATTAGAATCATATTCACATGAGACTACGTATACAAGGTTACAAAAAAAAGTGAAATACAAAACAGTCAGGTAATAGCTATTTACATAACAAGTGCGCGAAGGCATACTTTGCAGATGAGCGCGTGCTTTAATTTGCGCGAATGGTGCAAATGATGTCTTCGTGCACGAGTTTTGTACAATGCTTTTTGTAACGAGCAAAATTATATATGAAAAAAGATTCTCCGGAATTCAGTCATACTAATTTTAACTACAGTCAAAAAAAATTGTTCGATTCCCACAGGCGACAAACCATTTTCATAATTTCAAAAGCTACCCCTGTGGCTCTTCCACCACTAACATCTTTGGAGGCCGTGATTTGACGACTGGTAACCGCACTTTACGCGCAAATATCACTTACCGAGATCTGCTTCGGTAGAGTGCCACACCCAGTAGTGAGTAGAAGGCGTGATGATATATTTATTTCATTTATTTAATATTTATTCATAAATAACTCAAAATGTTTCAATTTCTGGATATGAATTGTATTCACAGTAGACTATGTATCCAAGGTCACAACAACAAAAAACAGTTAGGTAAAATACAAAACAATTTTTACTAGACTATTTTGTACTTTAGCAGACTCTTATTTTTGTTGTAGCTTTGGATACGTATTTTACTTGACAGTTTTTGTAAATACTAAATTTGGTCCGGAAAGTAGGCACTTTCTTATACAAGGTTCATAAATAAAAATACCATCTTTTTCATTGGATTACATTTGATTAATTACAAGTACCATTACTAAAAGTTCGTCCATTAGGGCAAATAAACATTTTAGGATATTTTATTCTAACATTTCTGCTTTCCTTACTTTCTATTGTTAGATAACTACAGATACGATAAATACTTTTATTTTCTGAAACTGGTTTAGAACCATCACATCCTGGTAGAGGTCCATATCTACACCCACCTTCTGGCAATTCTAATTTGCAATACGTTGACAGCGGGTCATACATATGATCTCCATCGCATCTCTCACCATCACTTAATTCTCCTGCTTTGGAACATATATGGAACGCCTGACAATCAAAAGGGTCTGGGAATATCCCCGCTGAGGTGCAAGGAAACTTCACCATAGTTTGTTTTAAACAAGAAAGATTGAATTTGTTTACACATGCTCCATTGATGCAAGAGTAGTTGCCAGAATCTTCTTTTACGTCACACTTTTCCACTTCAGATACATGCCAGTGTCCGTTGCCTCGATCCGCACACATTATGACTGTGTCGGGACAATGACTTGTTGTTGCACTTACTGCACATCCTAAACCGGGTTCTCTGCATTGTTCAGGTTTGATTTCTCTGGGAGTTTTGAGTGGCAAGATTTCTATACTACTTTGGACTACCTGAAAATTAATATAGATCTGAAGTCAGGTGGTAGGATAAGAACTTTAAATAAAAATAATTTAAGCCTGATTTATAAATTGCATAGAACAGAAACGTAATCAGTGGTGCAGATAAGGGGTTTTTGGGTCCGAACTCCCCCCTTGATGATTTAAAAATAAAATATTCGTAATACAGAAATTTCATTCTGCAGAAGCAGAGCTGGGCAAGCTACTTAAAAAAAGTAGCTAAGCTACAACTACAGCTATTCTTTAAAAAAGTAGTTAAGCTACGGCTATAAGCTATATTTTGTAAAATATAGCTAAGCTACAGCTATAAGCTTTCGTTAAAGTAGCTGTTAAATCTTAAAGCTACTTTTTTAAATTATTGTGAAATAATTAAATTTGCCATTGTCATATGATCAGTCTTTTGTTATAATGACTGTTAATTTACTATTACGTACATAAATATCAAAAATAGCAAATACCATCTGGCACCTAGTGTGTATTTTTGCGTATTAGAGCCAGTTAGAACCGGCAACAAATAATTATTTTGTGTGGGATTAGCTTGTACGCATGCGTACTTTGTTGACCTTCTGCTTAAAAAGTAGCTTTAAGCTACAAAAAGTAGCTTTAAAAATAGCTTTAGTTGTTATTTTTAAGCTAATAGAAAATAAAGTAGCCCAGCTCTGTGCAGAAGTCGTATCCTCGGTGTAGAGTACGAGCCCGACCCCACTTCAGTTGACCCAATTTTATTTTTTCGTTTTAAGTTATATTTTATAGATTTATTTCTCGTGTAGTATGCAAGAAAATGAAATGAAATTTTCAGACTGATCAAAAGGAATTGTTACAGTTGGCAATAAAAAAAACTACTTGAAATTGGTAAGCCTGATACATAAATTCATTTCCTGTTATTGACAGTGACATTTAAAATTTAAATTTGAGTACATTTATTATTATATTTATTTCTAAAGTATTTCTATTACTTAAAAAGTCGAAATTCTATTAGCTGTCAGACTCCTGACATAACCTATTTGTATTTATTAAAAATATCAAATAGCATTTCCGACTTTATGTGGCGTTGTGTCAACTGTGGAATAAAAAGATCTCTGGAATTGTATTGCCAACTATACCAATTCCTTTTGATTACCCTGTAGTATGTTGTTAATACACAGATAAAATTTTAAGTCAATCGATACATTCATCTAGAAATGACAGCCATTGAAAGTAAACATTTCTGTTTTAACTAAAAAAAAAAATGTTTTATTAAAAAACTGTATAATAATAAAGTTTGTTTTACATAATAATTAACTTCAATTTCATCCACCAAACTGCCCACAAGATAATAATCATGATAGTTCATTTGTATGTTAATTTACTTTATGTGAAGCAAAAAAAAAGAGAGTTATACTGCTACACATTTTGTGTTTAACGTATACTTAATGTTAAATTTAGTTAGAAATGTTGAAAATTAATTGTAGAATTTAGTAAATATAAGATACCTGGATTTTTAGTATTATTTAAATTTTTAACGATAAAATTAAATTCGGGCCAACTGAAGTGGGAACGGGCTCGTATTTGACACCCGAAAGATTTTCGGATGTCGAATTACCCACTCGAAATTTTAAAGAGCTTTATCTAAATTGGTGACATAAAAAAGAGACACTTAAAATTCGTGAAATTTTCCCAATTTTCAAACCGGCGTAACTTGGCGAATTTTCAGCTATGTAATTTGGACGAATTTTCGAGGGCGAAAAAGTTTAAAGTGTCTACTTTAAGGGGATACATGCAATCTTAGAGTTCACCCCTTCCACTCGCCCTCAACCCCCTAGAAGAAAAAAAGTTTTTTGTGGAAAAAACGTCCATCGTTGACATTCTGTACGGAGCTAAGAAAAATTGTGGACTCAATTCACTATCAGGGACACAAAGAATGAAGTTCTTACGATGATTTGGCATAGAGTTATGCGTGTTTGAAATTTAATGTGCATTTGGGGCTTTTTGGCCTAAAAATGTGTTATTTGTTGGGGGAGTTGAAGGGAGTATAACCCCTTAAAGGAGAGACAAAATAATTTTTTTCTGAAAGAATCGTCCAATTTTTTTGTTATGAGCCAAAAATGCAACGAAATGAACTTGATAAATAATATTCACGTAGCATTCCTGTAAAATGAATACAAAAATAAAAATATTATTGTAAAAACGAAACAACTGCTACGTGAAATGAACGCAATTCACTGAAAACTGGTGTCCAAAATTTTGTGACAGCTATAACTAACCTAAAATAATTTTTAATTTACGGATTATAGACTTCGATATTACATTATCTGCGCTAAAAGTGATAGACAGTAAAAATATTGTATTTAGTAAATTTTTGTTATATTTTATATATTATAAATAAGTAAATAAACATGTATAATTGAAATTTTTGTCGTGGAATAAAATTAACACTAAAGTAACTTTTCTGACCTTGATACTCAGTAATATGAAACGTTACTATCCTAATATATTTGTCATAGAATAAAATTAGATTTTCTTCAAATTAAAAAGGTACAATTAACCGACAAATATTGTAACTAACTTGTTAATTAATAACCTCAAAATTTAATTATTAGTCACCCTCCTTAACACACTTGACAGTCAAATAACTATTATAATGAATGAATAAATAAGCAATTTGTGATATAAATAAATATATTCACAGTGCAAAAAAAATACTTACGTGCAAAACACAAAAAATAACTATAAATAATATTATCTGCTTCATTGCTGAAAAATATTCTTAACAGCTGTAAATTAGGTAGCTACCTGCAATATTTATACCATGTTACTATCATGAGTTAAATATCTTGAATGATAAGATGCAATGTCAATATTTGTTGTATCATATATGTATCTTATGTAATATTATTGAAATGTTTAATTTTTCACTAATTATTAAAATCTAATCAAAAACGTAACCTACTGGTCTCATGATCATTTATGAATTATGCAAATATTCAAGTATTGTTTAGTCCTGGCGCCGGCAGCCTTTTAGGCTGCGGGACAAAAACAAACCAAAATGTGACTATTAAGAAGATGTTTCGGGTTAGTGGGTATTTTAATTTTAATTAATTTATTAATTATTAATTAATTAATGATTAATAAATTGACAGCCAATGTAAAACAATATAAAGCTTCGACGAAAGCGAATAAATACAATTTTAAAAATCTGATGTGGGCACCACACGACTTTCTTATACACAGCATATTTAATATTTAGAATATATGAATGTTGTATAATATTATTAAACATATAATTTAGATTTTCAGTAATTCAGCATTTATCTGTTTGAAACATAAAATATCAAATTTGTTTACGTATAATTTTTTAGTAATGTTGACTACTTTATGTGAGATACGAAGTCGATTAAATTGAGGCAAAGTTGCCAAATTAGTTGACCATTTTAATGATGTATTTGTTTTTCCGAAAAAAGACAGAGATAACTAGATAAAGCGAAAATTAAAATTTAGGTTTTTTGTTTCTATTGCTACTATGATTATTGAAATATATTATTAAATATAAAAATTAATTTTTCTCAAAATTAAACGCATATACAGGAAAATTACAAATACCATTTTATGTTTCAAATATTTTTGTTAACATCTTTTATTTGTACATTTTTTTCGTAACTGATTCCATTTTTGAAATAAATGGAATTAATTGTTTTGTGTGTTGAGTAAACTTCTTCTTCCGGTTTTTCAATTTCATTCAAAATAAACTCAGCTCTTCGTATTTTCATGAAACTTCTAATTACCAAGTTTCGATAACAAATGTTGTCTCGTTCATGAGATATTGCATACTCGGACACACATCCATTCACACACACACACACAGACATCATTGAGAAAATGATCAAAACGGATTCAGTGGACCTTAAAACACGTATTTCCGCGAAAATCTTGTGAACGATTTTTTCACGTTTCCAATACTTCCTTATACTGTGTATAAGAAAGTAAAAATTACAACAGAATATTATTAATATTGAAATTAAACAAATGAACCGAAAATTATAAATAACAGCAACGTATGAACAAAAGCATTACTTAAATTTACTAAAAATACGGCAAGACTACATCTTGCACATGCAGACGAGAGACAACTTGCCTCGATAAAAGCCAAACTACTACTAACTAATTGTTGTTGTTTTCCATGGGATATGCTGACAAGGGGTAAAAGGGTGGTATCGCTGCGTTGACCCACAGATAATTGTTACCATGCACGAGTTTACATACAAAACCAGATGGGGTGAGTTCCAAAAGTTAAATCTATCCCAGACCAACGCTTAGCTAATAATTTATCCAGATATGTCATCACATCCCTTATAAACAAACGCGACAATTCAGAAAGCCATAAACTTGATAATCGAAGGAATACTGAAGTTATTATAACAGAGGCTAATAAATTTGATAAACAAAACTGTGTCAAGTCAACTTTAGAAAGATACTTAAGATAACATTTAATTAGTTTGTATCTCTTCAAATTGAGTTGATAGTAAAATATCATAATTATAAACAAAACCAAATTCTGAATTGTTTCACTTTGTTACAAAAATCTTCTCGTGTTTGCTTCTTGTTCGTCCATGGTATGAAAATCAAAATGTTAATCTTATTATTTAATTTTCTCAAAGTGTTCGTGTATAATAAAATTAGTAGATTCAGCTATAGGCACCTGATGAAACATAATAATCGAGAGTATGTAACTTGTAAAACTTACATAAAGTGTTTTTATCTCTAGATTTTTACTTTCTTATACACAGTATAAGGAAGTATCTTTTATTTGAAACTTTTTTTCGTAACCGATTCCATTTTTGAAATAAATGGAATTTATTGTTTTGTGTCCAGTAAACTTCTTTTTCCGGTTTTTCAATTTCATTCAAAATCAACTCAGCTCTTCGTATTTTCATGAAACTTATAATTACCAAGTTTCGTTAACAAACTTTATCTCGTGCATGAGATATTGCACACTCGGACACACACACAGACATCATTGAGAAAATGATCAAAACGGATTCAGTGGACCTCAAATACGTATTTCCGCGAAAATCTCGTCAACGATTTTTTTCACGATTCCAATACTTCCTTATACTGTGTATAAGAAAGTAAAAATAGGATTAAAATATATATATATATATATATATATATATATATATATATATATATATATATATATATATATATATATATATATATATATATATGCTGACGTCTACACTGACAACTTTATAAATGAATTTAATCTGAAAGCTTTAATTTAATTCAGCAATATGTACTCCTACAATCAGTTTTCTCTCTAAATATACTGGAGATAGGTAGATATAAAAGGTTTGTAAATAAAATACACATTTCTTCGTGACTGTTGAATTTACATATTCGTATTTATTTAAACACATTTTTCATTATTAAAATATTTGCCATTAGGGCATATATACATTTTAGGATAAAATTTATTTTCTGGCTCATCTGGATTTGAACCTGATTTCGATGCCGGAGCACAAATATAATAAATACTTTTATTCCCTGGAACTGCACCTTTATCTCCTAAATATCTACATTTTGGTAATATGGTTGTAACTGGACAACCAGCAGCGGGCAATAATGGTTTACAATACGTCGACAGCGGGTCATATATATGTTTAGAATCACATGGTACGGCCGTACTTTTTTTACCTTCACCTCTTTCGCAACAAATATGGTAAGTTTGACAGTCAAACGGATCCGGGAACATCCCTATTGAGTTACAGGGGATGGGAGCTGCTCTATAACCGCATGCTGGATTGGGTCTGTTCGAGCAAGCGCCATTAATGCACGAGAAGCCCGTCTCACACTTGCCTATTTCATCCAATTGCCAGCCATCTCCAACTTCTGTGCACATTACGACAGTATCTAGACAACCATTTTGAACAGAAGTTGTACTTTCTGCACATCCAAGCCCGGATACCGTGCAATTAAAGGGTTTAAGCTGTCTAGTGAAAGAACGAATTAAATGTAGGTCTTCACATTGTACTACCTGGAAAAAGTTATATATAAAAACTAAGAAGATAAATAAAATATCTTTTGCTTACTTTTTACTCTTAATACATGAATTTTAAAACATTTAATTTTTCTTAAAAAATAACGAAAATACTTGTTTATTTACTTAAGCCTCATTCACAACACGAAATTAGTAGTTAGTGTTAGTGGTTATGGTTAGTGGTTATAGTTAGTAGTTACAGATTAAAATACATCGTTCACAATGTCCCAAATTAATGATTTCGAATTTATTTTTCTGCCGGTAATGTAGTGCACATTTTTGAAAATTATAATAGATGTCACAGTTGTCAACTTAAAATTTTGACAAATAGTTACAGTTTTGTTTGTTTGAGTTCTGATATTTTGTCTGTAGTTCTGATTTGGTAGAACTGGGTTTCTTCTATTTTTCTTTAAAATTGGTCCTACAAGTGCTAACAATAAATCAAATTGAGCTATGGTCATTCTGGTGTAATTAAAGAACATGTCTTCATCATATGACCTCATTTCTTGGATCAAATTATCCCAGTCTCCCTGATTTGTTCGCTTTTGGTTGATTGGGCGAACCCAGCATCTTGTATTTGTTTTTTTATTTCTTTTCATATGCACAATTAAAGTTGCAAGTAACAACTTTTTTATTGTGCTTCGATTCATTTTCGTTACATAAAATTCAAACTGAGAAAACCAACTGTCACTTTACTCCTCGTTTTTGATTGGTTGTGCCGTTAACCACTAACTAAAAGTTTGAAGTTTACAAACTTCTACGCTAACCACGATTAGCGTAGACCTGCGCTGAGCTAAGTTCGTTGTTGTGAACGCTACTAGAGGTATACATATGTCAAACTTCTAACGCTAACCTTAACTACTAACACTAACCACTAATTTCGTGTAGTGAATGGGGCTCTGGCTTAAATAAATTTGTAAACCTAACCGATAGCCAAGACTAGTGACGGATTTAGGAGGGAGGCGACCCGAAATATATTTTTTTTTTTTTGAAATTTTGCACCATATTTATATCTATTTTTTGCCTTATTAATTCTAGAACAAAAGTGTAAATTTAAAAAAAGTTCAGAATTAAAACCTGCATCATATAATCCTAAATTTTTAATTTGTTTACAGAAAGCCTTGGAAAACAAAATATACAATTCAAATAGTCATATTATTTGAGTTTGATAGATAAATGATTAAATCTTAAATCTTTATGATAGATGTCCTCTGTCAAATTCAAACAATATTACTTTTTTGTTTTATTTCTCACAAAACTCTTTAAATAACTGAGAATTATAACTTTTATTTTGCTTCTCCGTCGTGAACGAAACTCATGTAAACAAGAATTTTGGAATTATTAGATGCAGTTTTTAATTCTGAATACAGGGTTTTTCAATAAGGGCGGGTCGATGTTGGCAGCCTGTGGCGGCCATGTTGTTTTTGTGGCGTCTGCCAAATCTATTGTTTATTATTCAGTTACTGATGCCAAATCACCATGGCAAGTTGCATGAGTGAGCAGCCTGTCCAAATGATAAAACTTTATTATCAAAATGAGTGTTCATTAGTCCAAACGTTGCGCGCATTGCGTCCATTTTATGGCAGACGTGGCGGCCCTCCAAAGTCAACTCTCCAAGCATAATTGCCGTATATGAGACGATGCCAATCCGCACGAGGTTCACCAGATGGCAATGCATCCACAAAAGGTTACTGTTTGGTGTGGATTTTGGGCCAGCGGCATCATTGATCCGTACTTTTTTGAAAACGACGTTGGTGAGGCCATCGCCGTCAACGGCGAGCGCTACAGAACAATAATAACCGATTTCTTTTGGCCCAAATTGAACGATATGAAGGTAGACGACATGTGGTTCCAGCAGGACGGTGCTACATGCCACACAGCGGATACCACGAGGGACATACTGCATGAACGGTTTGAGGGTATGGTTATCTCTCGCAGAGGTGACTTGAATTGGCCACCAAGATCATGTGATTTGACCCGACTAGACTTTTTCTTGTGGGGTTTCCTGAAGTCGCAGGTCTATGTCAATAGGCCGCAATCGACCGATGACCTTAAAGTCAACATAACCAATGTCACCGCTCAAATTCAGCCGGATCTATGTGGCAGAGTCATTGAAAATTGGACCACTCGGATCCGTGCCACCGTGAGAAAACACGGCGGACATTTGGATGATGTTATATTCCATACATAATGGCATACATGGGGTTTTCAAATAAAAAAGGATTTTTTCCTACAATTGTGCGATTTCTTTGTTATTACGTATCTATTATTGCCTTGGTTACGTGTGGAAAGTAGACAAATGCCGACCAAGTGTATTTCTGTAAGTAAAGAAACACTAGTGCGAAAAGTAATTCATTACGTAACTGTAAAAAAAGTTGTATTGAGAGCGATTTAAATTTCGCGCCGAGCGCGGAATTCATATTTTGGCCACAGACGCTTATGGAAGAAGAAGATGCAGTGAGCCAGCGCTAATAAATATGCAGTAGTATATTTTGATGTTTATAAACATAACCTTAAATTGCAGTCTATCTAATCTGTACACAATTAATAAAAAGAACCGAACAAACTAAAATATATCGATAAATGGTTTTATTTTAAGAGTAAGTGAAATACATAATATTTGAGGAGTAGAAATTCAAAACGTAGTTTTCACACAAAGTTACATTTTGAATAAAACGCAATAAACTGTTTCTCGTTAAGCAAACTGTGTACTTTGTGTAATTTGTATTATTGTTAATCACATGATATACGCAAACTTGTCTAATTAAAATAAATATTATTCATTCCATTTGGCCATTATACCCTAATAAATTTTTAAAAACTACGTTTTGAACGTAAATTAAAAGAAAATTTCGCTTTGAAAAACATAAATGAAATTAAAACTACATTTTTTTAATCAATCAATAACAACCTGTTTAACTTAAACAGGTAAAAGTTACGTTTTGATTTTCACATATGGTTGTAAATACTGCGTTTTGATATTCCATCCAACCTTGAACATCTTATATCGTAACTCGGAAAAAATTAAGTTTTGAAAATAACACATTTCATTACTAGATAGAAGCGGATTTGAAGCATATATTGCCATTTATAACTTTTTTTTCGAACTTTTGGTCAAAACTGCGTTTTGAATTTCTGCTCCTCATTTATTGTTTGTGTATATTATTAACACAGTTGTTACAGTTGCTTATATTGACATAATGTGAATTGGGAACTTTTGTACTGTCTAAAGAAACATTGATTTCTTCCGTACCTGTTCATATTATTAACAGTAATATTATTGACAACAATTTCGGAGGCTTTACAAGTACCAGCAGCAGCTTGATTGTCATTGTCGAAAATAGATCCAACATAGCATAATCTGTGGCTTTAATTATCTTTGGAGGTGTTTATGATAAAGAAGAATCGCTCACTGTACTATTCCAATCTAGACGATTTTGAAGAAATTGTCTTGAAATTAGTGAAATATTTTTAAATAACGTAGAACAATGTGCAAGCAATCAACAAACAAACCATAGCAACGCCGTAAAACATCGTTATCGTGAATATCATTAAGATTTTATAAATTTTGACAATATTTTAGTGATTTACTAAATCGCACAGTTGTAGGAAAAATGTTGTTTATAACACGTGCCGAAAAAAAGTTACGTGCAAGTGCAGATTTCCGCACTCGGCAAGCCTCGTGCCTTAAATTCTGCTCTGGCACGAAACAAGCCTTTTTCGGCACTTGTTATAAAAATAACTATTGTTAATACCTCACACACAGCTTGTTTTATTCTATTTCAAAATCAACACGCCCTTATTGAAAAACCCTGTATATAATCTATTAAAGTTAAAGAAAATTCGGATGCCGCCAGGCGGCATCCGAATTTTCTTTAACTTTAATAGATTATCAGTCTCTATACAATAATTGGAATGATATAAGTCATTGTTACTTCTTTCATTAACCCTGTATATATATTTTTTTATTTACACTTTTGTTAATAAGGCAGAAATGACATCCGTATAAAATTTTTCACCATTGTATTTCCTATGATCCATAAAAAAGTAGACACCCAGTATGTGAATGTTTAAAATCATCTATATTAATAGATGCATATTTGGAAAGAAATTAATTTTAGCCAAATATTATTTCAATTATTTTTATGCCTTTCCAGTAACGACATGCGCAGTTAAGCGCATTTTTTCCGCATTAAGATAATTGAAAACATATTTACTTAATTTCATAGCATAATATCAAAATTACACTAGTGAAAACCGTGTCGTAATAAGTTTTGTACGATGCAAGTGCTATAATGAATTTTGACAGTAAAATGACAGTTTGATACAAACAATGAAACCTTGCTTTTATTGAAAATTTTAACGAAAAAGAAAATTGTACAATTTATAAAATATCAATTTTGCAATTTTTTTTTTCTTATCATGAAATTAGGTAAAATATTGTGCAATATACTTATTGTAATGTATTGTACAATGCAATGAATTATCAAACAGCCTACGGCCTCGTTCGACTATTTTTTTTCATCTCGTATTTTAATTTGATACATTAAAATAATTATATCGTAAATAACTATTATTGAACCAAAACAAAGAAAAATCTGGTTCCTAACTAAAATCTTGATTAATATTAATATTATTTTTTTGTAGTTAAAATTTTTAATAAAATCAAAAAAGCTGGGCATCGTTGAAAAGGATAAATAATTCTTTAACTAAAGAGCTCTTAATTTTTTTCTCACAACCCAGTACTAGACGGTTTAAGATAATATGACAAATCATTATATATGATTCAACAGGCCAAAATATCGAAAATATTACTTATAATTACAAGTATAAAATAGATTCGTAAATTAATTATAGAATAAATAAAAACTTCTGTGGTGTTGAAAAGTATTGAATGTTGAATATTGAAAGTATATAAAATGACTTACCTGCGAAACGCAAAAGATAACTGCAAATACAATTAATTGCTTCATTGTTGAAAAGTATCTTGACAACAGCAAATTACGTTTTAGAAAAAAATCTGCCACATATATACCATTTTAATATCAGCAGTACAAATCTTAGAAAACTGATAAGATAATAATAAAAAATATTTCATTATTTCGTCGTGATTAATTCACTTTATCATAATGTTTATTGTTTCACCGCAGTTTGTAATAAATTGCCTGTAAAATCTTTACAAATATTTAAATATATTAAAACTGAGTTGTAATTTAGATTCACGAGCAACGATCTATCGTACAAAATGAACAGAATAATCTCAAATACAAAAGTATGTATGAGTAATAGTCTAATTTAAATATAATACATAAAAAAATAAATCAATATATAATCACGCCTTCTACCCATTACTGGGTGTGGCACTCTGCCGAAACAGATCTCGGTAAGTGATATATTTTGCGCGTCAAGTGCGGTTACCAGTCGTCAAATCACGGCCCCCAAAGATATTAGTGGTGGAGGAGCCACAGGGGTAGTTTTTTGCAATTTTGAAAATTGTTTGTCGCCTGTGGGAATTGAACCAGGGTTCTCAGGATCCATAGGCCGACTTCATACCACTGAGCTAGCCACCCCATAATATAATAATAATACATAAACAACACATATATTAATAAGGTCTTGCAAATTTTTCAAATAAATTTGTTTCTACCAACGAAAATGTATGTTTCATTTTATATTATGTATGGGGTCGGTGGTCCAATGGTATCGAGTCGGCCTGTGGATTTGATGACCCGAGTTTAATTCCCACATAGGGTTACCACCTCAAAAATAAGTTTCGCCCGGAGATGATGACTAGTTTTTTAAAGAAGATCCTGCAATTTTATTATTATTACCATATTTCATAAAAAAAGGGTTACATTGTTTTGTTAAAGACCAGTATTTTTGTTATCATGGTAAAATAATTACATATAAAATAAAGTAAAACAAGATTGTAAGTGATAAATCTATTGTAACAATAAAATTAGTGTATTCAACGCCATATATACGATTAAACTGTAACAATATTAACACAATTGAAGATAATCACATGCAATAGAAGACATCCTGTCACCTAAAATTATGTCTATTTCTGAAAACTTGATACAATTCTAAAAAATATGATTTGATACAAGATGATATATCAACTATTAGAACCGAAATTAATTGTATAAATTCTTCCTTAAAATCATCAGGACAGAATAAAAAAATTGGAAGATTTAGTGATAGAAATTAAACTAGATAACAGTAAGATGTAGAAGATCATCAAAGAAAAAAATTCAATAATTTAGCGGCGTAGAAGATTCCTAAAGTGAGACAGATTTGTCCTGGACAACTAACTACATAGCACTACATATTCAATTTTACTTACACAACCCGGAGAAATAATAATTAAACCCGGAGCCCGGGAATGACTCACTGAAACCTGAAGTCTCCGGGTCAAACCCGGAGAGGAGTTAAGCCTATTCCCACAGCCGATAAACAATTTTCACAAGATTAAAACTACCTCTGTGACTTCCCCTCCACTAATATCTTTGAGGGCTGTGATTTGAAGTCTGGTAACCGCACTTCACGCGCTAAATATATCACTTGCCAAGATCTGTTACGGCAGAGTGCTACATTAATTTTTATATTATAATTTGTTTATAATGACAAACTTATTTTTCTACTATTGCTATGAAAAGTTGACAATTATGGCCTCATTTGTTAAAGTAAAGTTGACGTTGTTTTGTAGAACCATTGTAAAATAATTACGTCGCGCGTTGTCATGGGCGACAAGAGACAAAGAACTTTACGCTCGCTCAATTGCGTTTATAAAAAAACTAAATAAATAATTTATTTAATTGGAAACCATGAGTCATCATGGATACAAAGAAAATAGAAACTTATCAAAATGATGAATTAATAATCAATTTATTTTAACTTAAATTACAATACATAATGGCTGTCCGTTTATAAGAGACTTTATTGTATTATACATATATAATTTTTATTATTATAAAAACATTTTTTGAACATTTATTATTTATTTTTACAATACGTGTAGTGTAAGTTATCCATTAATGACAAAATTGAAACACAGTAAGTGGAACTTTTATTCCACAGTTAGTTTCCATGATTACATCAAGACTATAATATTTACTTACCATACACCGTGGACAGTAAGTAAATATTATAGATCAAGGTCCTGTTTATTTCGAAAACAATTTGACAGCTCTTAATTTTAAAACTTATTTTTCTTTGTCTTCTATTTGTGCAAGTATTGTAAAAAATAGCTGACTAATCTAGAACTGAAAGTGACAGTTTTTAGATCGCGAATGTTTTGGAAATCTCGATCCTACGGACTTTGATTTCCCAAACTACATTCTTGACCTAAAAACTGTCACTTACAATTCATGGTACGTAATATACTATTAACTAGTACTACAAGCTGTTCAATTGAATTAACATCAAGGGTGGATCCACGGTGGGGGCCAGGGAGGGAGTGCTCCTTTGGGCTTATTATTTTTTTTTTAGTTTCTCATAAGTTTTATTTTTATTTGAGTTTGTTAACCCTTATCAGGCAGATTCATAAAACGGATTAGCGCTAACACCGTTTTAAATTTTTTTTTAAAGAAATTAATTAAATTTGATGCTAATTAATACTCTTTTTAACTCAAGTTAAAATAAACTTGTTTCATGCATTGAAAAGAGAGTTAAAAACGAAATAAAAATGGTGTTAGCGCTAACCCGCTTTATGAATCTGCCTGTATACTTTGTAATAATCTGAAACAACTCTGAAAACTTTCAAGATTTGGATTGTCAGACATTTGTCGAGTTTTTCAGACTGATTAAAATTTAAAAATTAAGAATAGAATACAAAATACATCCAAATATATATTCCACACAAAAATTACCGAATTGTTTGTCAGCATTATATGTTTTCCTTTAAAAAAATGCAAAATGGCCCCTTCCTTGAAACTTTTCTAGATCCGCCCTTGATTAACATTATCTATATTTATTTCATAATATCATTTCATTCTTCTGGTAGAGCTACAAGTTCCATTATTAAATTTAGTACCAGCTGGGCACATAAATAAATTAGGAACAGTATTCCCTTTTATATCTTCCATACAAACAAAAAAGATGGATGTACCCGGTAGCGCCCCCATTTGTCCTAGGTCTTTACAAGCTGGTATAGGGGTAGTTAAACAAACGCCATTAACTAACTTCTTATCACAGTAGGTTGTGACTGGGTTGTATCCGTATCCGTCATCGCATTTTACACCGAGATGAGTTAATGGTGGTTCAGAATTGTCCTTCAGAGAGTCTTGTGCGATTTCCTCAGATGATACTGGTTTTGTTGGTACTGTTGGTGGCGTTGTTGCTGGAGCTGTTGTTGTAGTTTCTGTTTCCGTTTCTAATCTGTAACGTTAAAGTGATGGTATAGTCATCTCAAACTATCTAAGTAGTTGCAAATATCAAGCAGGATATATTGAGAAGGCTAGATCAAAACTGTATCCTGCTCCTTGAAATACATAAAAAATTATATACAATGTGTCCATCCAAAACCCGAACATAGGCTTATAATATGTGATATCAGTTTTTTGATGCGCATTGATTCCCAATTAATTTTATAGGAAAATACTTCAAATAAAAGTTGTAGAGAATAAAATTACGAATTTTTTGATATAAAACATATTTCATTTGTATATTCCATCAGATACATTTATTTATCCATCATAATAATTATTCTTTTTCTATTTCTGTGTTCTTATAGCTTTATAAACTTCCTGTAAACCCGTTGCTAAGGAGATCTATCTATAAGCGCACTATTTTTGGCGCTTTTTATTTTGTAAGAGTGGTATGAATGCTCTTAAATCTGACAGACGAATGACACATAACCTCAATATTGTAAATTATCGGTGTTGAAATATTACTAACAGAATATGCTAGAATCAGACAAAATTCAAAACATTCACAATACAGAAAAAAAAAATTGATTAATTGTCAAAAAATATATATCAATTGTCTGTGTTATGACAACTGCTAACTGCTAAAACACCAACTAAAGCCCCTGACACATATAGCGTCAAGACTCGGAGTCTGCTACAAACTGCAGAAAAACTGAGAGTCACGTCCAAAACGGGTGACACATATAGAGTCGGTGTTTCTGACAGTCAGAAATAAATATTTGTTAATTTTAACGTGTTATTTGTTAATTTGTATTATTTAAAATATTTATCGACTATTAAGAAATATAAAAACTGTAAACTACGAAATATAAAACAAAAAATTAAATTAAAAAAAAATTACATGAACTATAACTGAAATATAAAAACTTAAATGTATTATTTAAAATATTTGTCGACTATTAAGCAATATAAAAACTATAAACTAGAATATATAAAACAAAAAATTTAATTAAAAAAAATTGACATGAACTATAAATGAAATATGAAAACGTATAAGTATCTAACTATGTATAAAGTAAATTAATTAAACTATAAAAATGTATAAAATATCAAACAAAATCATAAACAATATTAATTCATACGTTAAACAACAAAGGAAGATAGCGAAAAAACCAGCATCGCAATGAAGTTGGTTTTCGGCAGTCGTGACTGCTGAAAATAGAGGCGTTTCTATTTTTGGCAGTCAAATGGTAGACTCGGAGTCTTGACGCTATATGTGCCAGGGGCTTTATATTTTTGACATTCGCAGTTTTTAAAAATCTTGCAAAATAATAAAATTACCTCAACAGAAAAAATAGTATAAAGAACACGTTTCATAAGGCCCATTAACGCACTCGCCGCAGACCGGCTCGTTTTTCAAATTTGGACTCGTGCGTTAACAGATTTTCTGATGAACCTAGTTCTTTAATATACTATTAACATGCTATTTTTGTAAATGAAAAGAATTACATGCCGTGTTATTATTTCATACATTTAATTTTTGTAAATCAAACTTTTCACAATGAATATACCCCTATTATGCCCATGACACATATAGAGTTTAAACTCCGAGTCTACCATTTGACTGCCAAAAATAGAAACGCCTCTATTTTCAGCAGTCACGACTGCCGAAAACCAACTTCATTATGATGCTGGTTTTTTCGCTATCTTCACTTTGTTGTTTGACGTATGAATTATTATTGTTTATGATTTTGTTTGATATTTTATACATTTTTATAGTTTAATTAATTTACTTTATACATTGTTAGATACTTTTAAGTTTTTATATTTCATTTATAGTTCATGTAAATTTTTATTAATTTAATTTTTTGTTTTATATATCCTAGTTTATAGTTTTTATATTTCTTAATAGTCGATAAATATTTTAAATAATACATTTAAGTTTTTATATTTCATTTATAGTTCATGTAATTTTTTTTTAATTTAATTTTTTGTTTTATATTTCGTAGTTTATAGTTTTTATACTTCTTAATAGTCGATAAATATTTTAAATAATACAAATTAACCAATAACACGATAAAATTAACAAATATTTATTTCTGACTGTCAGAAACTTTAGGTGCGTTCAACGTGCTAAGCAAAACAAGCAAACCGGAAGTAAGAATCATTGAACGGTTTTGCTAGGCTAGCATTTGCTCGTTTTGCTCGCGAGCAAAACAAGCGAGAAATTTCTCGCTCGAAGTGCTAGACATTCAAATATTTTTGCGGAAATTTCAAATTGTAAGTTTATAACATGAAAGATCGAAACTATTTTGATAGTTGGCAAACAATAATTAATTTACATGTATGAAAAATGGAAAACGAATATATTCAGCTTTTCGTAGATGATGGAATTGATCTATATCAAACTATTATCGGTAGGATTACAATTATTACAAGGGCTATAAAATAGCCGTCATCAGATTTAGTGAATTTGCCATCATGGTTCTTAAAAAATATATAGTTATTGAATACCATATTCCAAACAATAGCCTAACATCACCAACACAAACTTGGCTTAAAATTTTTATAGCAAATTTCAATCTGTCAAAAGTCAAAACGCATAAAAAGCACATACAACGTGCGCATTCATATTATTTATCATTAGCCGAACACATTTCACGAAGTCTTGTTCGGTACAACTCGGCCTTGAAAATGTAGCGAAACGAGCAAACCGTTCAGTGGACCAAGCAATAAATCGAATTTGCTTACTTAGCAATTGCTTGTTTTGCTGGGCTCATTGAACGCACCCATTGACTCTATATGTGTCACCCGTTTTGGACATGACTCTCAGTTTTTGAGCAGTTTGTAGCAGACTCGGAGTCTTAACGCTATATGTGTCATTGGCATTAGAGTTTTACATTAGTTTCTCGAGCTCTAATTTCACGTAAGAAAGACTGTTATATATGTTTAACTACATACCTATGGCGTTCCTCGACACACATATGGTAAACACGACAGTCCACTGGATCAGGAAACACTCCTGTATTATGACAAACAAATTCACTGGCGCCCTCTTCCGCACATTGAGGGTTAGGTGCAGTACTACATTTGTTCATCAAACAAAACTCTTTCTTCTCTTCGTCGCATTTTTTCACTAAAACTTCCAGGTATTTCCCTGGCTCTATTTGGATGCAATTTACTAGTTCTGTGCAACTTTTACACATTACACCAGCTTTGGTACACTCGGCAGTAATTGAATATAGTTGGTAAAATCGTAAGTTAGGGTTGTGATTTGTAAATGAATCTATATTATAAGAATAGGCGTACGCTTTCGCTGTCTGAAACAATACAAGGATTAAATAAACTTGTAGGATAATTGTATTGACTAGCAATTATCTTATTGTTGTATTATTTTATGTTTAGACCTGGAGATGGTTACACCCGTAACCGAAACGTTGTCAACTTATCTTCAATAAAAGACTACAACTTAAGCCTAAGTCCTTTACTTTAACTCCTACATTACCTTGGCTTATTAAAACATACTACTTGGAGCATAATTATTTGAAAACATAAGTAATAGTTTTATTAACTTCAAATTAATTTACTTTTACTAATTCAAATAACAATCGAATATTTAATAGAAATAGTGATGTATTTTAATAAGCCAAGATTTTAATTGTAAAACAATAATGGACAAAGGGCTTACATTGTTGTATAGTTTTATTGAAGATAATACAACGTTTCGGCCAAGGTTATGGCCATCTTTAGGTCAAAAGTACAGATGTTGGTACAGAAAAATATATAAATAAAGTCGTACTTCGACTCTTCACAGGCAAACATGTACTTTAGAATAATTTATTTTTGATTATAAATTCACAATTAGTTTTTTTCATTTTTGTCCATGTTTGCCCTGAATATGATTCATACAACTTTATTTTTATGTTTTTGTGTACTAACATCTGTACCTTAGCCGAAACGTTGTCTTATCTTCAATAAAACTATACAACAATTTAAGCCCTTTGTCCCACAAGGGCGGATCCATGGAGGAGACCATGAGGGCCACGCCCCTCCTTGAGCTTATTATTTTTTTTTGGTTTTTTATAAGTGTTATTTTTATTCGATTTGATAAACCTTATAGAAATAAAGTCGCTGAAAAACTTTGAACTACTCTGAAACAACTCTGAAAAGCTTTCAGAATTTTGATTGTCAGATATTTTCCAAGTTTTTCATACTGTTTAAAATTCAAACACAAAGAACAGAATACAAAATACATATAAATATATATATATATTCCGCATAAAAATTTGTCCGTATTATATATTTCCCTTAAAAAAAAGGCAAAATGCCCCTTCCCAATTGAAAATTACCAAAGTAATTGGTAAAAGGCGTAATGATATATTTATATTTATTTATTTCAAATACTTAAAAACAATATTAAATTAAATTAAATACGAATATTACCTGCAAAGCGCACCCCAGGAAAAGTAAAATTACACCTTGGTTTGTTGTTTTCATCTTGAGATATAACTTTTTGTTGACACCTGTGTAATATTTATACCATGGAATAACAAAACAAAAAAACTTATATTTTTAAAAATGATAAGATTGTATATTTTACAAGTTTTATCAATATTTGTTTTGTAAAAAATTATCCTTCGTAGATCTTAATTTCAAAATAATTTATTTGTTTTCTATGTTGCACAACAGGAAACGACAATCTTAATTTCGTACTTTGAATCGAACCACTCGAACACATATGTTAATCCTGTTTTGTTGAAAATTTAATCTTTGATTTGTCTAAAATGGTAAAGGAATTTAATCTGCATTTGCAATTTATAAATAATTTATTTAAAATATAAACATGATATACAGGACGTTCAACGAAAACTGTTTGAAACAAATTTTTGCCTTGATTACGGGAAGAAACATTCCAAAAAAAATTGTAGATAATTAAACCAATATACAAATTATACAGAGTGATCAAGAAGTAAGGGTTTCAGTTGACAATAAAAAAAAATCTGTTGTGGGCACCACACGACTTTCTTATACACAACATATGTAATATTTAGAATATATCTTATTAAACATGTAATTTAATTTCTTTCCGAAAGAAGACATAGATAACTAGATAAAGAAAAAATTAAAATTTATGTTTTTTGTTTCTATTGCTACTATGATTATTGAAATATATTATTAAATATAAAAATTAGTTTTTCTAAAAATTAGACGCATATACAGGAAAATTGCAAATAACATTTTATGTTCCAAATATTTTTGCTAACATCTTTTATTTGAAACTTTTTTTCGTAACTGATTCCATTTTTGAAATAAATGGAATTTATTGTTTTGTGTGTCCAGTAAACTTCCTCTTCCGGTTTTTCAATTTCATTCAATATCAACTCAGCTCTTCATATTTTCATGAAACTTATAATTACCAAGTTTCATTAACAAATCTTATCTCGTTCATGAGATATTGCACGACCGGACACACATCCATCCATCCATCCATCCATCCATCCACACACACAGACATCATTGAGAAAATGATCAAAACGGATTCAGTGGACCTCAAAACACGTATTTCCGCGAAAATCTCATCAACGATTTTTTTCACGATACCAATACTTCCTTATACTGCGTATAAGAAAGTAAAAAGTACTTGAAATTGGTGAGACTGAAACATATATTTATTTCCTGTTGTTGACAGTGACATTTGAAAATTATATTAATAAAAATCGTTGTTTTCCGTACCCTACACCCTTTTATTTCTTAAAATTAATCACAGAGTAATAATCTAAAATATTTCTATCACTTATGTCCGGTTTCCTCAACAAAAGTTAAATTTTAAACGTTGATTAAACAAATAAAAGCAAATCAAAATTACATGTCAAATTGAATAATCAACATTGCTGTCATACATTCGATTTGCTTTTATTTATTTAAACCAAGTTTAAAATTTAACTTTTGTTGGTGAAACCGGTCATTAACCTACATGAATTTATAAAAACAAAAAATGATATGTCAAATAGTATTTCCGCCTTTACCTGGTGTTGTGTCAACTGTGGAATAAAAAGATCCCCAGAATGGGGGATTCAAGTGGTAGAGCTTTTTAATATATATTTATTAAAATAAATTCTTGACCGTACATCATATTTAATACAATATAATATCATACTATAAATTTAAAACGTTCGCACTGCCATATTGCAATGACGTAGTTGCATTACGCCAATCACAGAGCTTTGTCTGAAACGTTTGTCGGTGCTCAAGAAGACGAAGAAGAAATAAGCATTCAGCATTCTACGATTCTACCAATGACGTATAATACTAGACGAATTATGCTGTATTCAAGTCAATGCAGTGTTGTGGAGCAGAGAGGAATGGAATAACTTGAGGGTCCGCCGGATGCGCGGCAAGGAGCGAGTACACTTTGATGTTATGCAAGTTGCTTCTTGCCGCGCACCCGCCGCACCAACCAGTTATTCTATCCCTTTCTGACTCACAACAAACGCCGATGTTATCCGTCTAGTTATGTTTTGTCTGAGGATTCTACTGACAACGACAAGTTACGTGTTATTTATCTCTGTCTTATCTGTCTCTCTTTAAGCTAAGATGCAACTACGTCATATTCATTTTTTTCAAAAGTTTAAATATTTTTATCATGCTTAATACAAGTTTTTTTAAAAAATAAAAAAATTGGGTATAATTATTTTATTACGTAGATTAATATATAAAAAATTCAAAAAAGTCTTGAAAGGCCCATTATATTGCCAACTGAAACACTTACTTCTGATCACTTTGAATATTACTTTCATTTTAATTATTATTAACATTAAAAACAAAACACAAACAAATGTATAACGTTTAACTGTCACACATAAATTGAAAACATCATTTTAACAGTAACTACATAATAAAATTAAATATCTAGACAGAGTTCGGTGCTGAGATAAATCTTTAGAATTTTTATTTGATTAGTTGTCGTGGAACGCACTGTATATAGAATGTTTGTATATTTTTAAACTTATGCTAATAAATATAATAAAAGATATTTACATATGTATTGTATTTAATAAAATTCTAGTTATTTATAAGTAATAAGAATTACTTGGCTGGAGGTTACAATAATTTCTATTGCACAATATTATCGAGCGATTACGAAATAATTATAAAATAATATTAGCTCATTTACTGCTATAAATAAATTTTTAAAAATAATATTTAAATTAGAATGAGTCATACTGACTCAAACGATACATATACTAGTAAATACCTACTCTCGAATGTAATCTGAGGTATGCAATAATATTAAAAATTACAAAAGAGTAATAAAAAATCTGGTGTGGTCACCACACGACTTTCTTATACACAGCATATTTAATATTTAGAATATATGAATGTTATTTAAATAAAAAAAATATATCATCACGCCTTCTACCCATTACTGGGTGTGGCACTCTGCTAAAGCAGATCTCGGTAAGTGATATATTTTGCGCGTGAAGTGCGGTTACCAGTCGTCAAATCACGGCCCCCAAACATGTTAGTGGTGGAGGAGCCACAGGGATAGCTTTTTTCAAATTATGAAAATTTGTCGCCTGTGGGAATCGAACCAGGGACCTCAGGATCCACAGGCCGACTTCATACCACTGTGCTAGCCATCCCATAACTTACTTTTTCAGTAATACAGAATTTATCTGAATTTATTAAAATTTTGGGATTTTATTTTCATTACAGATAATCAACTTCCTAAAAAATTTTTATATAAATGAACTTATATTAATAGAAATAGATATATAAAATTACTTACTATTTGATCAATGAAATTAATATAGCATCAAAAACGCTGAATTGAACACTTATGACTTGCTCCTTGCGTTTGGGAATTATTATTTGACATGTAAATGTTAAACATGTTTTTGTTTTTTGTTTCTATTGCTACTATGATTATTGAAATATATTACTCGTATTAAATATATAAATTAGTTTTTCTTAAAACCGTGAGATACAAAGTCGATTAAATTGAGGCAAAGTTGCCAAATTAGTTGACCATTTTAATGATGTATTTGTTTTTCCAAAAAAAAGACATAGATAACTAGATAAAGCGAAAATTAAAATTTATGTTTTTTGTTTCTATTGCTACTGTGATTATTAAAATATATTATTAAACATAAAAATTAGTTTTTCTCAAAATTAGACGCATATACAGGAAAATTGCAAATAACATTTTATGTTCCAAATATTTTTGCTAACAACTTTTATTTGAAACGTTTTTTCATAACTGATTCCATTTTTGAAATAAATGAAATTTATTGTTTTGTGTGTCGAGTAAACTTCCTCTTCCGGTTTCTCAATTTCATTCAAAATCAACTCAGCTCTTCGTATTTTCATGAAACTTATAATTACCAAGTTTCGTTAACAAATCTTATCTCGTTCATGAGATATTGCACACTCGGACACACATCCATCCATCCATCCATCCACACACACACACACACACAGACATCATTGAGAAAATACTGCGTATAAGAAAGTAAAAATAAATAAATAAATATATCATCACGCCTTCTACCCATTACTGGGTGTGGCACTCTGCTAAAGCAGATCTCGGTAAGTGATATATTTTTGCGCGTGAAGTGCGGTTACCAGTCGTCAAATCACGGCCCCCAAACATGTTAGTGGTGGAGGAGCCACAGGGATAGCTTTGTCAAATTATGAAAATTTGTCGCCTGTGGGAATCGAACCAGGGACCTCAGGATCCATAGGCCGACTTCATACCACTGAGCTAGCCATCCCATAAAATAGTAATATAAATAAATATAAATATATCATCACGCTTTCTACCCATTACTGGGTGTGGCACTCTGCTGAAGCAGATCTCGGTAAGTGATATATTTTTGCGCGTGAAGTGCGACCCTCAAAAACGGGCGTAATTTGGCTATTATAGCCCTAGGGCGTTTTCAAGCAACAAATATTTAAACAAATCAAAATTATGATTTATGGATAAATGTCAGATAACACAATAAATTCGTTTTTTTTTTTACTCCTGTGGTACTAATTTTCCCTGTACAGACTCAAATTTATCCAATATTTTTTTGGAATAGTTATTGATATCTTCCATTTTTATTTGACAATAAATTAAAAAAAAATAAATTGTTTGTAAAAAATAATATAGCAACACCAAAAATATATGTACGTGCATAAAAAACACATTATACCTAAAATTAACATCGCCAGCAAAACGAACACAAATAGCTACTGACTGAATCTTTTAATTACGAGTACCAAAATAAAATAAAACGTTATATGTACCACGGGCACTATCAAGATTATATCACTCGGAAAATTTAAAACTCGACGCACATTCCGTCAGTGCTTTAATCTTTTTAATACATATATAAATAACTATTTTGACAGAATACATATTTTTTTGCTGATGGTTTTTAATTTATATTAGCTGTATTCCATTTGCCACTTGGTTCACTTAAATCAGTTCCGATAAATTAGACAATATGACTTAATGAATTGAATTTAGCAAATATATACACTTTTTGAGGTGTATTACTTTAAGCTAAATTCGACTTAGTAAATCAGGATCTGAGAATAAAGTAAATGAAGAAATCTAGTGAAATTAATAAATAATTTAATTCATTTAGTGTAACTTATATCTGATCCAAATGGCAAATAGAATATGCCTATTAAGCTACATTCACAAATCGAAATTAGTTTTTGTTTTATGATTTATGTTTTAGTGTGTTTTTAGGTGGCATTCACAAATAGTTTTGCTATTGTCGATTTTAGTTGGTAGTGACATCTATCATAAATTTTCGAAAATCGGTAATACAGTAAAACTGTCAAATGTGCTAGGTTACACATGCTGTCATATGTTATTTGTTTACTTTCGTATTTTTTGGAAGATCAATGTATATATTATCATAATAAGAAAGGTAGGTATTAAAATCTTGTTTTTATTTTCATTCATTTTGACACTCGAATAAAAACAAACTTAGGTTATCGTCAATGCGAAGGATGATAGAAAGAGACAAGTATATATCACTACATCATTCTACGCTTCGTCCTATTGGTCTATTCCTAAGTATAAAACGTAAAACTAAAACATAAGTTTGGAATTTGCAAAATTTGTGTTTAAACCAAAACTAAATACTGATTTGTGAATGGCTTCATAAGATAACATGTCTACAAGGTTATTAAAACAAAAATGAAAAACATAAATCAAAAACTAATTTCGATTTGTGAATGTAGCTTTAGTTTTGTGAATATGTTATTGGCATCCTGTTGCTATGCATTTGATAAGCGGTGGCTATATAAAAACAAATTTTACGTTTAATATCACAAATGTCATTCTGCTTGTTGTGAATGTTGCCATTTGTCATTCACTATATATTAATTAAATTTACGTTAAATAATTGAAAGTAAGGAATATACTAGCTTTAAATATTCCCTCGGGGCTATAATCTTTTGATTATGCCCTTAATACATAAATAACTATTCAAAATACAAATTTACAATTTACATTTAATTAGCAAAAAACACCTCTATTTATAGTATAGTCAACCAATAAATAAAAAAGGGTTTTGGTTTCGGTTTTATATTTGTTTCAAATATCGATACAGGTTTTGGTCTCGGTTCTGACTTTTTTCGGTTAATAGTTCCAGTTTCGGTTACTATCTCTGATTAATGGCCGGTTTCACCAACAAAAATTAAATTTTAAACTTGGATTAAATAAATAAAAGCAAATCAAAATTACATGACAAATGAAATAATTAACATTGCTGTCATACATTCGATTTGCTTTTATTTATTTAAACCATGTTTAAACTTTAATTTTTGTTGATGAAATCGGCCATAAAAATATTAAAAGTAATTACAAAATTAATATTAATTCTAAACAGATTTATTGGCTTGGCTAGGATTTATAACCTCGAATATGCCGTGGCAGTAAATCTGCTACTATTTTATCTACTTAAACAAATAACAATATAAACTAATTTTGCGTTAAAACATTTCTATCAACAATTTGATACTTATCATTTAAACGATACTTCAAAAATGAATTACCACATCCTCCATTTATAAATCTAGTTCCATGAGGACACATAAATAAATTAGGAACAATATTTCCGTTTTCATCTTCCATACAAACATAAAAAATAGATGTCCCTGTAATCGCCCCAACTTGTGTCAAATCTTTACAAGGTGGCACTGGTGTTCCTGAACATACGCCATTGGTTAATTTCTTATCACAATAAGTTGTTATTGGATTATATCCATAATCGTCAAGACATTTCACCCCAATATGAATAGGTGAATCATCATCTGGAATAGGTGCAAGTGTAGTAACTTCATCTTCGTCAAGTTGTAATTTGGTTACTTTTTCTAAATTGTGTTGCTTCTCCACACAGATATGATAAAGACGACAGTCTGTCGGGTCAGGATACACTCCTGTATTGTGACATTGAAATTGGGTAGCTCCTTCTTCTTTACATTTAGGGTTAGGTTCAGTACTGCATTTGTTTATTAAACAATATTCGTGATTTCCTACGACTGTTTCTCCTGCACATGTTTTTACGTGCACTTCCATGAAGTTTCCTGGTGATATTTGAATACAGTTAATTAAGTTGGTACAGGTTTTGCATAGTAGGCCAGGTTTAGTGCAGTTGGCTTCAAAATCGTATGAGTTATCATTTGAAAATTGGGAATAGTCTTCTGAGTTGTGTAAAAGTGAATATTGATTATGAGCGGAAGCGTTCATCGACTGAAATATTAATAATAATAAATTAATTATTAAAGTATAGATAATTGTTCGGGGCCTCGTTATTTATTATTTATTTATTTTATTATTTTTACGTTCATAAGGAAGTCATTATGAAACCCAATGGTCAGAGACGTCGGAAGTGTGGGTCAGAGGAGGCGGATCGCCTCCTTCGCTTAAAAACAGGGGGGCGATGCCCCCCATGTTTTGGGTAACTTGGGAGTTTGTTGATATTTTCGTTTAGTGCTCTACGCCGAATTTTGACGTAACTTCGACGGAACATGATGCAGGCGTCAAAGTACGGCCTGGGGATGAGCGCTATTTTCTGGTTCGAAGATTCATCTCTGGGGGCGTTTTGGGTGGGCGCTAGTGCAGGGGTGTATTTGGACGCTATATAGACAATTTAAGGTCCTACCCAAGACCGGACCAGCAGTCTTCCCGTGGCGGCGCTGTTTAAACTAATGCTGGCCGAATCGAATCGTAGAGGGAGGAGTAGTACTGCACGAAACTCTGGGCTTTACGACCCCACGGCCTCAAGTAGCTGGTGTATGCGTACAAGCGTTTGCTGGCCCTACCAGAGGCTATGGTAGCACGGGAACTAGGCCCCCAGCTTGGCCGGCTAGTCGTGGGTTGGATTCGTGCGGGCATTGGTTGAAGCCTACATCGCAACTAGCAACTGACGGGTAAATGCTGCGCTAATTGAGCGTATCTCAATTCCCCTCTGGGGTACGGTTCCAATAAGAGGTTTTACCTCATAACAAATAAACTGGGATATACAAAGTTGGTTCTATTTAAGCATGGCTCTTAGAGGGTCAAAATACCTGTAAAGTATTAAAAATGCACCCTGGTAACATCGCGGAATTCCATCCGCTTACTTAATGGAACATGACTCAAAAAAAATTAACGAATCTGCTATTACTTCATGTTCACCAGGAAAAGACGAAACTACTGGACTTGAACGATGTAATGAAGGAATTCGTTTCACGAAGAAAAGTGTTATAAATAATTATTTGACAACTACCTATCATTTGTCACAAACAAAAGCACCAACAGAGATTATTCCCGAGAATAATCACAAGAGCTTTATTCTCAGTATAATAATGACAGGATTGATTAAAACGCAGACACGTGACATACAATGAAGCATATCATTGGTTTTGAGAAACGTCAAAAAATAATCACATATTATATAAACAAATAGATACATACCATATATAATGTAATGACAATTATGAATATATAAAACTGCCTCATCTTGCTGTTGTAGTATAACTTCTAGTTAACAAGCAATAAACAAAATCACAATAACAAAAGCACTCATCGATATTTATACGAAACTTTTGAGGTAATCTTTGCTAAATCTATAAAAATGCATCAGGTCATTATGAACTAATTGCATTACTGTAATTTATCAATTAATAAAAATAATCGCGTGATTTTCATTATATTAATTAATAAAAATGTTATGATTTCAAGTTCATGCACTTTAAAGACCTTAAACGTATGAAGATAAGAAATACATATAGATTAGTATAATTCTTTTCTAATTTCTCGATAATAAATTACAATTAAAATGAATTCTTCTAAAAATATATACACTTACGAGTCGAGTACTAGTAAATGTACTAATAAACGACACTTTATTTTAGATTGGCTCGCTTCGTTCGAACTTTCAGTAAACAAATCCTAATCCCAATGAACTCACGCGCCACAAACTCGACCCATTATACTCCGTTTTAGTGCAACTTATTATTAGGAATAAGTAATAGACATTTTTATAATTGTAGTTGTAACAAAACGGGTAATTCAGAATTTGGTTTTTGTTTATAAATTATGATATTTCACTATCAATTCAGCTTCGAAAGATACAGACTAATTAAGCGTTATCTTAAGTATCTTTCTAAAGTTGACTTGACAGAGTTTATTTTGTTTATCAAATTTATTAGTGCATATGTTATAACTTCAGTATTCTGTAGATCATTATTTATCAAGTTTATAGCTTTTCTGAATTGTCGCGTCTGGTTACACGGGATGTGATGACGACATATCTGGGTAAATTATAGCTAAGCGAGGGGTCGGAAAGATTTAATCTCGTCTGGGTTTTTTATGTAAACACATATGTGGAGACCAACGGGACGATACCACCCCCTTACCCTTTGTCAGAACATCCCATGGAAACAACAACGGATGAGTTAGTGGTGTTTTGGCTTCTGATGAGACGAGTTGTCTCGTCTGTGCAAGATGTAGATCTTGCCATGTATTTTAGTATTTTGTAACTTAAAGAATAGTTTATTCATACGTTGTTGTTGTTTCCATTGCCGGTTTATTGTTTAATTTCAATTATCAATATTAGTTTATAACTTCTGTAAATTTTAAGCATTTATATTTTTATATATTTTATTTTATGTTTTAAATATATATTTTTACAAGAAGTTCGTCTTATTTTGTCTTATTTTATAATGAATTAGATCGCGACTCTATCTGTCATTACATAGCTAATAATACAAAACAAAACAACATTATGCTGGTAATGTCCAGGGCAGGCTGCAGAAAGTTATATAGGTAGCCATGGGACTGTGTTTTTGTAGTTAGACTTCCACCTATTGAATGGCGCTAATAGTCTTTATGTGAAGATATTCATTTTAGGTAACTACAATATCGACAATCATTGGTTACTAGATTGTTCCTGTAGTTGTCATTTGTATGTATTTCAAATGTTTTAATCTGTCAAATATCCAATTAATTTTTATGTGTGAAATAATTTCATATAAATAATGTCGTCAACTAATATCAATTGTTGTATAAAAAAAACTGCACTGTTACTGGTAAGTAAGTGATCATATAATAAATAATATTTAGATGAGGAAGTCATAATATATTTTCAAGTTCACTAGGATTGGATAAATCTGTGATTGAAACAGTTCAAATTATAAATAAATTGTATACACAAGGATATTTTAATAAATGTTCATATAGTATTTATAAATTTTTATTTTATATAGTTTAAATAAATATAAAATAATAATAAAAATTACAAGCTACCTAAATATGCATATCGGGTTGCCTATATACACGACTTTAGTTAGACTTCCACTACTCAGATGGCGCAAAATACAGTCCCAGTGCGTAACATGGCAGTTTCTTATCTATAGTAGTATATTATGATCTGTAGTCCAGGGGAACTTATTACTTGCCTGTTGCTAGGCAGCAAACAGTTTTTGATATCTAATAAAATATTAGTTTTTTATTTTAAATTCTATACAAATTTAATATCGCAAAAAATATTCTCACTGAATGTTACTTGCTACTTATAATTTTATAACAATTTCCTCTAACATGTTGCTTTTAGGAAACAGTCTTCTACCTTTCCAAGCAACGGATTTGTATAATTATTTCGCATTATCAATGCCCTTAAGACATTGATAATTTTATTAAAATTTCAGATACATGCATATATTGACAAGTGAATGTATAAATTTACTAAATTTGACGCCTTTAATGTAGATAGCATATGTTTATATCACAGAAGTTAGAAAATTACAAGGATGTATTAAATACTTTTGAAAAAAGCTTTACATGTATATGACTATATGACGTACTGACCGTAGAATGAAAAGTTTTTTTCAAAATTCCTTGAACCAAAAGTGGATTACCTAAAGTGAACATTTTTTATAGCACTGGTTTGGTAGTCATTTCTTATATATTAATAATTAAATTATAATAAAAACTGGAGTGGCTAGCTCAGTAGTATGAAGTCGGTCTTTGGATCCTGAGAACCCTGGTTCGATTCCCACAGCCGACAAACAATTTTCATAATTTCAAAAACTATCCCTGTGGCTCCTCCACCACTAACATCTTTGAGGGCCGTGAGCTGACAGCTGGTAACCGCACTTCACGCGCAAAATATATCACTTACCGAGATCTGCTACGGCAGAGTGCCACACCCAGTAATGGGTAGAAGGCGTGATGATATATTTATTTATTTTATAAATAAAATGAAAATATATATATCATTACGCCTTTGACCCATTACTGGGTGTAGCACTCTGCCGAAACAGATCTCGGTAAGTGATATATTTATGCGTGTGAATTGCGGTTATCAGTCGTCAAATCACGAACTCCAAAGATGTAAGTGGGGGGGAGCCACAGGGGTAATTTTAATTTGGTGAAAATTTTTGTCAGCTCTGGGGATCGAATCAGGGTTTTTAGATTCACAGGCCGACTCAATACCACTGAGCCATTACCACAAAAAATTATAATTATAAACAGTACAATAATCAATTTATTCATTATACATCAGATAAAAGGTTGTTTGCAGTGTCGGCTAATTGCTCTTATATATTCACTTCAAGAAACATGTTCTTAAATTTGAGAATTATTTTGCTTCTAAGATTAGTACGTCATATACCCTTAATTTTTTTCCAAAGTATAAAAATATTTCATATATCAATTGCCGAGATTTGCTACGACAAAAGATCACACCCAATAATGGGTAATAGGCGTAATGATACATTTATTTATTTTTATAATATGTGCTGTGCATTTTTTTTTGTAATTTTGTTTCAGTTTTTACTGTCATTCTATGCAAATCGAGTTCATTCGTCTATTATCCGAAATTAGCCGACAGTTCAGAAATCTGTACACAATACATTTAATATATTTTAAAATAATTTTTAACGCTAAGAAACAAGTTACAACATAATTCATTCATTTCTTTGCATCGTCGAAGAACTGCGGTTCGCGCTGAGCTGAACTGGTCTAGTACATTGCAGGTGTTTACAGCGAAAACAGTAATTCCGACGTTTCGTGAGCGTTTTATAGAATATTTGAACATGTAAAACTTAAATTATGTGATATTGTGTACGTTCGTATTTCGAGTGTTTTATATTAAAAAAATCATTAACATATAAGTGATAATGAAGTGGAATAACTCTGTGAATCTTCTAGAATCTGAGTAAGCGCTGCTGTCAACAGTGGACAACGTGGAAGGTGGCCGGTAGCTACTTCCTACATAAAGTAAGCAATATTATTATTATTTTTAACAATCTTCGACTTTAAATAATTTGTTTAAAAAAAAACATTATTTCTATACCTATCCGTATTCTTGCTTGCTAAAAGAGAAATCGTAATGGGGGATTCAAGTGGTAGAGGTTTTTAATATATATTTATTAAAATATGTTCTTGACCGTACATCATATTTAATACAATATAAAATCATACCATAAATAAATAAAATAAATAAATATATCATCACGCCTTCTACCCATCACTGGGTGTGGCACTCTGCTAAAGCAGATCTCGGTAAGTGATATATTTTGCGCGTGAAGTGCGGTTACCAGTCGTCAAATCACGGCCCCCAAACATGTTAGTGGTGGAGGAGCCACAGGGATAGCTTTTTTCAAATTATGAAAATTTGTCGCCTGTGGGAATCGAACCAGGGACCTCAGGATCCACAGGCCGACTTCATACCACTGTGCTAGCCATCCCATAAATGATATCTTTATTGCTGAAATATGAAAGTTAAAGTTGAATAATTTAAAACGCTCATTGCAATTACGTAGTTGCATTAAGCCAATCACAGAGCTTTGTCTGAAACGTTTGTCGGTGCTCAATTTTACTGAGAGGAAGACGAAGAAGAAATAAGCATTCAGCATTCTACGATTCTACCAATGACGTATAATACTAGATGAATTATGCCGTATTCAAGTCAATGCAAACGCCGTTGTTATCTGTCTAGTTATGTTTTGTCTGAGGATTCTACTGACAACGACACACGTTACGTGAAGTTACGTGTTATTTATCTCTGTCTTATCTGTCTCTCTTTAAGCTAAGATGCAACTACGTCACATTCGTTTGTTTCGAAAGTTTAAATATTTTTATCATGCTTAATACAAGTTTAAAAAAAAATCAAAATTTTGGGTATAATAATTTTATTACGTAGATTAATATATAAAAAATTCAAAAAAGTCTTGAAAGGCCCATTGTACATAACAATCAATAGTAACCTTTAATATTATGTCGTTTACTGTTGTTCCCAAAAAAGAATGCCAAAGGGGAAAGGGAGAGTAAGCCAACCAATTGTGGTGTTACACAATAAACCATGGGTGTCGCATCTGTGCAATTTGCTACTCTCGGTTGAAGTATTTTGATTTTTTTTTTTTTTAGTTTCGCTGATAAATTTAACTTTAGTGCTATATTTTGTGCTTTATTATCGCACATCTAAAAACCAAACATGGATGTTATGGCATTAGGGACTAGCAGAGAGCGCGGTACATACCGCCTTCCAACGGCGAGTTTCTAGTTTCTACCTGTTTTTGACGAGCTCTGCGCCGTGGTAATGGCTTTGCTTGGGGATTCGATTTGCTTTTATTTATGTAAACAAAGTTTAGAATCTAACTTTTGTTGGTGTCATTAGTATATCATTGTACAACAGATTTTTTACTAATTACTCCTGCGGCTCCTCCACCACTAACATCTTTGGAGGCCGTGATTTGACGAATGGTAGCCGCACTTCACGCGCAAAATATATCACTTACCGAGATCTGCTTCGGCAGAGTGCCATATCCAGTAATGGGTAGAAGGCGTGATGATATATTTATTTTATTTTTATTCAGTTAAGGGGTTTTACTACTCAGGTGCACTTAAAAGTGAACCTCTTTTGGGATTTCTTTTCTGAATGCTAATCAATAACTACCCTTAAAATCGACGCATTCACATCGGCGCCATCTATAGTTTCCACCCGTTCCCAAATCTAATTTTCTTTTTTTCATGTTTATCATGACACGATCTATTAAAAAATCCATTTCTGTCACTGGAATAAATGAGACATCATTTTGCACCCTAGCTCTCTATGTATAATGCCAATCGCACACTGGTGGAGAAGCATGAATGAGCGTCGAGGAATTCATCGATGAAACAACAGAACGCACCCGTCATCGATGAAAAATAGAGGCGCCTCTATTTCCATCGAGTAGTTCCTCGATGAAACGATTGTGTCTCATTTTACACGTATTATTGTGTCTCATTTCATGTTAGCGTGGGCTGCCATTTTGGTTTTGCTTTGTGCTATTTTTTCGTGTTTGTTTATTTTATCAGTCAGGGTGCGTTCTGTTGTTTCATCGATGAGTTCCTCGACGCTCATTCATGCTCCTCGACCAGTGTGCCATTGGCATTAGAACGCCGCAATATAAAAAATCATTCAAGAATGAGGCTCATTCTAGCATTAATATGCGTGCGAGAATATGTTATTCTAATACCAAAACAGAGAAAATAAATTTATGTATCAATCAGCAAATTTTTGTATTACCAACTGAAACAGTTACGTTTGATAACTCTGTACTTGAATTGTAAAAGGAATCATACATTAAAAAAAACTCTCATTAATAGTAAATTATATTTTTATTGTATTAAATACATTTACCGTTACTATAAATCTTTCCATTCGGGCATAAATGCATAACAGGATACAAAACTTTTTTACCATCTGTACCAGTTAAATAAGTACAAATATAATAAATACTTTTATTCTTCGGGATGGCACCAGCATCTCCCGGACTTACACAAACGGGAACCAATGAAGTTGAGGGACATCCAGTAGATGGCATTGTTGTCTTACAATACGTCGATAACGGATCATACATATGTTTTTCATCACATTGTTGTCCACTACTCTTTGAGCCAATAGCACAGCATGCGTGGAAAGTTTGACAATTGAAAGGATCTGGGAACATTCCTACTGCCGTGCAAGGGAATTCCACAACTCCTCCTATACCACATGCAGGGTTGGTTTTGTCTGTGCATTCGCCATTTAAACAAGATATGCCAGCGGTTCTGTCACATGTGTCGACTTCGATCATGTCCCATTCACCACCCACGTCAACGCATACTATGGCTTTGTCGCAATTTAAACATGCTGGGCCAGGTTTCTTGCAGATCGAATCTTCTCTAACGTTTCTAAAAGTTAGTGTTTTGAATGTTTCGAGGTTTGCACCTTGGACGACCTGAAAATAAATGTAATAGTTTTAATAAGGTATCGTACTAGCGTGAAAAAAAATTTGCAGAACTGTTTGAAATTTGGCGCACGTAAACATTGGATAGTTATACGCATCCTGTTAAAATATGAAACACATTCATCGTCAGTGAACAAATATATTCGGTTGTAAAGTTGAGTTCTTATACACGGGGCTTATGGCGATCATCACTCAGAATCGCACATATTTGGTTTGTGTACCTCTAAAATTTTGCAGTTTCATTTGAAAAACTAGTATGATGTTCTAGAACTATCCGTGTATATTGTATCAGAAGGAGAAAGTTTTTTATCGTCTAGTAATGGATATATAGCCTTGCAAAGCCTTGTTTTTAACGAAAAATTAAGAATCCCAATTTATAATGGCAACACCACACGGTGGTATGGTATTTGAAAATTCACTAGACCAACAACTAGTTAACAATTCATGATATTCAAATCATAATAGGTATAAAACACTTATTTTATTAAATTTTATATTTTTTTGAGCGTCAGTTTCGCCACTCGACAACCAATGGCGCCACCGTCACACTAGTACTACCTTGATTACATATTTTATATGGAGTAAGTGGTATTGAGTCGGCATGTGGATTTGAGAACCCGGGTTCGATTCCTACAGCCAACAAATAGTTTTCACCCTTGTGGCTCCCATTCTGCTAACATACTTGGAGGGTGTGATTTGACGGCTAGTAACCGCACTTCACACGCAAAATATATCAATTATCGAGATCTGCTGCGACAAAGCGCTACACCCAATAATGGATAGAAGGCGTGATGATATATTTTATTTTGTTTATTATATTGCTCCGACAAAGGCATCTATTTATTTATATCGCGATAAAGTTTTTACAGGATCATTTAAAAACGCTTGAAATATTTGTGTACCTAGCGTAGAAAGCTGCAAGGTGATTATTGATTGAGCCCCAACCGAGGGCTACAACTATGCAAGAGCGGCAACGACACTTTCTGCTCGAGCTGCACACAATATTTTATATATGATTTAATAGTATATTGTTAAACTAGCTAGGAAAGGGTACTATTAGAACATTCACTATCGCTTGTGCTCCAACTTTCGTACTCGTTCTGCAATGGCCCTTTCCACATTAGTTAAATTTAAAAATTATATTTTACGTTTGCGTTAATCAATACAATAATTATTTTATGTAAATCAAAGGAGATGTATTTGCAAATGCATATTTCCTTGGTCACCACAAACAAAAATAATAATTTAGGTATCAATTTTTTTCAAAATGATATTTCTCTCACTTCTTGTAATAGTAACCATTTCTTTCACTACTTTAAATCATGGTCGTACAAAAATTAATGTAAAATTAAATAAAATGAGTAGAATTTATTGGGGGATGATGGAAAAAGTCCTGTTACCTTTTAGTTTTGAAACGGTCTGAAAAAAATATTATTATCCGCAATTCATATATAATGAAGACATTATTACACTGATTTCATTTGAATTATATGGCTCATGGGGTGGCTAACTCAGTGGTATGAAGTCGGCCTGTGAATCCTGAGAACCCTGGTTCGATTCCCACAGGCGACAAACAATTTTCATAATTTCAAAAGCTACCCCTGTGGCTCTTCCACCTCTAACATCTTTGGGGGCCGTGATTTGACAACTGGTAACCGCACTTCACGCGCAAAAATATATCACTGCTTTGGCAGAGTGCCACACCCAGTAATGGGTAGAAGGCGTGATGATATATTTTATTTATTTTATATGAAACACTAGTGTTTTGAGAAACTATATATAACTGAATCAACGTTAAACGTTACGACCAATCTTTTTCGATACCTATAATTATGAGTTGAGGACAAAATTTTGTATTACACTTGTGTTTTATTGGTATATAAAACAATTAAGAATATTAAACACGAGACCGAAGGTTTCTTGCGTGTTTTATATACCTAATAAAACACTTGTATAATAAATAACTATTTCCTTCAATTTACTTATAAATGAATAATTATTGTATGATTCTTTTTTTGACAGTTATAGAAAAAAATATTGGTTGTATTTCGTAGGCGAAATTCGTGTTTTCTGGCGCGTCCAAATTACATTTTTGTCTCGACTAAAAATGACATTCTCACGCGCAACAAAAAACCCTCATTTCGCGTACTTAATACAAAAATAACTATTTTCTCTAAATCTATCTGCAACCCAGTCACATCCTCCATAAGATTTTACTTTTTCTCGGGACAAGTGTGTTTAATACCACAAACAGTATTGTATTTATTTAGAAGTAGAAATAAAAGTACATACCATATATAATGTAGTGAAGAGTAGGAAAATATAAAACTGCGTCATCTTGTTTAATAATATAGATTGTATGTAAACGACAAATACAAACTAATAAGTACTATATTTATCCGCATCAGTATTTATGTGAAGTTTTGATAGTTATCATAGGTAAATCTAAAAATGCATCAGGCCATTAAATGAAATCAATAATTAGTCAACGAGTGTTTTCCAGTATTACCGAATAAAAAAATCATTTTTGTAAAGTAAAACATTTAATCATTCGAAAATTAGTGAAGATAAGATAATAACAATAATGAAACGGTATTTCAATTGATCTTTGAAGTATATCGTTTTTCAAGGAAATTGCATTTGAATAGGAAGAATTCTTTTTAGACTAAAGTAATTGCAATAATACTATATATCGGTTTCGCGAAACATGTAATATTTTTTTCTATACTTGTTCTGATAGTTCATTTTTTTGGTTAGTTAATCAACGATTCTACTGTAAACTGTATCTTCCTTCCCCGTATTGTATTTAGCATTAAGTTCTTGTTAAGCAAAGTAATAAATAAATAAATAAAAAAACTAAAGAATAACAAGTTATCAACTTTATTGAAATATTTCAACATACAGGCAAACAATAATATAATTTATGATAAACAATTACAAAGCAAAGAGTTTTTTCTTTTACGTTATATTTGCAATTGGCTTAATTAGTCAACGAGCAAATTTGACAGCTTTTGTTTGATGTAAGAAGAGACGTCCTCCATTTATGGTTAGTAATTCCGATAGGCCCAGGGGCTTCTTCCTGATTAAAGCAAACAGTAGAATTTTTTATAAAGAAATTGTAAATAATCAGGGTGTTTTTATACTTCGAAAAAAAAATGTAAGGGTATATGCAGCATGTTCAATTTAAGTGTTCCACCATTTCTATTTCGAGAACTGAGCTACACAAGGTTGGTTAAATTAGTAAAGAAATACCATTTTGCAAGTCTACTAAAAAACTATTAACAAAATGTAATAGCTTGTAATGATTCATTTTCAAAGTGAATAAACGGTTTGAATAAATGATGTTTACAAATAAGTAACAAATAAAATGGTATTACTGTGTCAACGCGCATCGTTTATAAACATGTAAAATTGACAGCTGACCTGTAAAAATTTTACAAGTTAGCTGTATTCCATTTGCCACTTGGTTCACTTAAATCAGTTCAGATAAATTAGACAACATGACTAAATGAATTGAATTAAGCAAACTGATGCACTTATTGGTGTGAATTACTTCAAAGTAAATTAGAACCAGTAATTCTAGTACTAGAATTAAAGTCAGCGAAGTAATCCAGCGAAATAAATAAGTGATCTGGATCAGTAAATGTAAATTAGATCAGATCCAAATGGCAAATGGAATACGCCTTTAGTAACTTGTAAAGATTCATTTTTAAACTGAATAAACGAATTGAATAACTGACATTTACAAATGAGTAATAAATAAATACAGAGTGATCAAAAGTAAGTGTTTTCGTTGGCAATACAATTCTAGGGATCTTTTTATTCCACAGTTGGCACTACGCCAGGTAAAGGTAGAAATATTATTTGACACGTAATTTTGATAATAAATACAAATAGATTGAGTGAAAGAAATAATTTAGATGATTGCTCTGTGAATAATGTTGAGATATAAAAGAATGAAAATTTTCATAATTTGTAAAAGCTATCCCTGTGGCTCCTCCACCACTAACATGTTTGGGGGCCGTGATTTGACGACTGGTAACCGCACTTCACGCGCAAAATATATCACTTACCGAAATCTGCTTTAGCAGAGTGCCACACCCAGCAATGGGTAGAAGGCGTGATGATATATTTATTTTATTTATTTATTTTATATAAAAGAATGTGGGTAAGATTAACTATGATTTTGATTAATTTAAATTTTTAAATGTCACTGTCAACAACATGAAATAAATGTATGTACCAGTTTTACCAATTTCAAGTAGTTTTTTTTATAGCCACCTGAAACACTTACTTCTGATCACTCTGTAGTATATTACGTACCATGAATTGTAAGTGACAGTTTTTAGGTCAAGAATTTAGTTTAGGAAATCAAGACCCGTAAGGTCAAGATTTTCTAATCATTCGCGACCTAAAAAATCACTTACAGTTCGAAGTTACTAAGCTATTTTTTAGAATACCTTCATAACTGGAAGGGAAAGAAAAATAGGTTTCAAAATTAACAGCTGTCAAATTGTTGTCAAAATAAACAGGACCTTGATCTATAATATTTACTTACTGTCCACGGTGGATAGTAAATAAACATTAGCTGTATTCCATTTGCCACTTGGTTCACTTAAATCAGTTCAGATAAATTCGACACATGACTAAATGAAATGAATTAAGCAAACTGATGCATTTATAAGGGCGAATTACTTCAAAGTAAATTAGAATCAGTAATTCTAGTTTTGAAAATAAAGACAGCGATGTAATCCAGCGAAATAAATAAATGATCTGGATCAGTAAATGTAAGTTAGATCTGATCCAAATGGCAAATGGAATACGTCTATTATAGTCCTAATCTAACCATGGAAACCAACTATGCAATAAAAGTTCCACTTATTGTGACTAAATTTTGTCATTAATGGGTAATGGGTAATGGGTAACTTACAGTACAGGTATTGTAAAAATACAAAGTGATCAAAAGGAATTGTTACAGTTGGCAATAAAAAAATTACTTGAAATTGGTAAGTCTGATACATAAATTCAATTCCTGTTGTTGACAGTGACATTTAAAATTTAAATTTGAGTACATTTATTATTACATTTATTTCTAAAGTATTTCAATTACTTAAAGAGTCAAAATTCTATTAGCTATCAGACTCCTGACATAACCTATTTGTAAATAAATATATCATGACGCCTTCTACCCATTACTGGGTGTGGCACTCTGCCGCAGCAGATCTAGGTAAATGATATATTTTGCGCGTAAAGTGCGATTACCAGTCGTCAAATCACGGCCCCCAAAGATGTTAGTGGTGGAGGTGCCACAGGGGTAGCTTTTGAAATTATGAAAATTGCTTGTTGCCTGTGGGAATCGAACCAGGGTTTTCAGGATCCACAGGCCGACTTCATACCAATGATCTAGCCACCCCATTATATAACCCATATATAACCTATTTGTATTTATTAGAAATGTCAAATAGCATTTCCGCCTTTATCTGACGTTGTGCCAACTGTGGAATAAAAAGATCTCTGGAATTGTATTGCCAACTATAACAATTCCTTTTGATCACCATGTAATATAAAAAGGTAGCATCAAATTTTTTTTTTATAGGTAACTAATTTTAATATATTCGTCTTCTTACCACATTTACCAGAAGGTAACAACACAGTTCCATGTGGGCACAAATGCATTATGGCACTAAGTCCTCCATGTCCATTATCCACACAAACATAATAATACGAACTCGTCCCTAAGGGTTGAGTTTGTCCCAAGGACAAACACGGCGGAACAGGCGGGGTAGAAGGACAACTCCCATCACTTAACAAAACATCACATAAAGTAGTTAAACAATTGTAACCATAATTCCCTTGACACTTTATAGCTTCGTGGACATCAACTGCTTCACTACCCCCATCTGCCGGGATGACTATATCTTCCCCTTTAATACAAACGTGGTAAATCTGGCAATCGAATGGATCCGGGAATGTTCCTGTTGCTGTGCAAGTGAAAGGGGGTGATCCGTAACATCTAGGGTTGGAGTCTGGCGAGCAACGGTTAATAAGGCAGGTTTGATCAGGAGGACATGTTTGAATTAGGTTCTCTTCGAATTTTCCAGGTTCTGTTTCTATGCATTTGATCAGTTCAGTACAGGATTTACATGCAAAGCCTGGTTTTGTACAGGATGAATTAGATGTTGAGTCTTTAAGAAAGTGTCGGTATGGTTGACGTAATATTAGACTTTGGAGGTCTGATGTTGCAGTTGCTATCTGAAAATTGTAATGGGAACTTTTTAGGTTATTTTATTTTAAGTTAAGATTAAATAGTATGTTATATAGCAAGGGACTAAAGTATATATTTAATTCTGAGGGTGAAGTTTATTTTCACGAGGCGCAGGTGAAGGAAATAATCACCTCAGGGATTAAATGTTTTTAGTCCTCACACTATTTTTCGCACTTCCAGCCATATATTTTGAATAGGCTATTTCACAAAAATTTGATTATTTTATATGTTAATGTATGTACAAAAATATTTTTTCCCGTTTTTTACTTTCTTATACACAGTATAAGGAAGTATTAGAATCGTGCAAAAAATCGTTGACGAGATTTTCGCGGAAATACGTGTTTTGAGGTTCACTGAATCCATTTTGATCATTTTCTCAATGAGGTCTATGTGTATGTGGATGAATGGATGTGTGGATGTGTGTCCGAGTGTGCAATATCTCATGATCGAGATAAGATTTGTTATAGAAACTTGGTTTTATTATAAGTTTCATGAAAATACGAAGAGCTGTGTTGATTTTGAATGAAATTGAAAAACCGGAAGAGGAAGTTTACTGGCCACACGAAACAATAAATTCCTTTTATTTCAAAAATGGAATCAGTTACGAAAAAAAGTTTCAAATAAAAAATGTTGGTAAAAATATTTGGAACATAAAATGTTATTTGAAATTTTTCTATATATGCGTCTAATTTTGAGAAAAACTAATTCATATATTTAATAATATATTTCAATAATCATAGTAGCAATAGAAACAAAAACATAAATTTTAATTTTCGCTTTATCTAGTTATCTATGTCTTTTTTCGGAAAAACAAATACATCATTAAAATGGTCAACTAATTTGGCAACTTTACCTCAATTTATTCGACCTGGTATCTCACGGTTCTTGAGATACCAAGGGTTAGGCTCGAAAAAAGGACATTAGTAAAGTTAAACATAAAGTAGTCAACATTACTAAAAAAATTATACGTAAACAAATTTGATATTTTATATGTTTCAAACAGATAAATTCTGAATTACTGAAAATCTAAATTACATGTTTAATAATATTATATATTCTGAATATTAAATATGCTGTGTATAAGAAAGTCGTGTGGTGATCACACCAAATTTTTTTATTTTATTGTAACGTTCCTATTAAGGAAAAAAAACAAATTATAAATATTTATTAATTATTAATTAATTGAGACTTGGCACTTAGCGACAAAGATTGCATTAATATTAAGAGACAAAGCGTAATAATGAGAAAGAAAGCTTTCTTTTTTAGAAAGATGGGTATACTTCGACAAGAACGCGAAAAATCTCATACGAGTAGAACTGAATTTACATTTTAATCATCAGGTGTTTTGCCTGTTTTATTTGATGTTATCGCTATATTATACGAAATTTGTGAAGAACTATAGTATATTAATCACATTGTATGTTATTTCTTCTTCTAACTTATCAAATAGGAAGACGCGTGCTAAAATGTTCCTCACAATGTGAAGTTGCAGTTTACTAGTCTACGAGTATCTACGTCACAAGAACATCAATTGCGATCGTTTTGAATAATTCACTTTTTAATTAAATATTTTAGATATTAATACTTTACTTTTAATTATTTTGTTGGCTTTATTGTAACACATTTACAACAAAAATTGTTATGCATTAAATATTTCTTTAAACACCGTACTGTTAGAATAGCCTATTAATGATTAATTTTGATATTAATTTGACATATAATTCACAATGATAATATTATACAAATTTATAGGTAATTTAGGCAACATAAATAAAGTGAAATATTTTGAGGTTTATAATATACTTGTTGCTCAAAAATTATATTATTATAATTACTAATCGTTTTCAGTTATTACGTAGTGTTTAACTGCAATTGTATGAAATTCACTTTCTAAAACAAGCGCAGGGCGACGCTCCCTCCCTTTCTTATCTTTTTGTTTCATTTTCAGTTACTGCTTTGTGTGGTCTTTTCTTTCATATATAAGTGCAGACTATCGCTTTCATCTTTTCTAATCTTGTAGATTCGTTGTTAGTTTCGTTATTAGATTCGTTGTTAGGAGTAAACGTGAGTAATTTGAGATTTTTTATGCATACGTTATGTACGTTGAAGAAAGAAAATGAATGGTAAGTGAAAAGGAATGATGTGATTGAAGGTTTGTTGTGTGATAATAATTTCGAGTGTATAAATGAATGAGTTTATATGGAATGATCTTTGAAAGTGGTTGAAGTGAGGGTGGTATGTTTGGATGAAAATGTTTGACGATGACTGGTTGTTTGATGGGTGTGATGAGTGAATGTTTTATGAGTGATTTTAGGGTTCGTGCTACCCCATTTGTTGGGATATAGCGTGAAGATATGTATGTATGTATGTATAATTACTAAAATATGATGTTGGATCTGAATTGAAAAATACGTAAACATGGTCATTAAACTGTTTATGATAACAATCTTAAATGAATTTTTAATCGACAAATTAGGTACGGTGTCAGAATTTGAAAATGTTCGAGAACACTGTGATAAAAAATGAAAAATAACTTGAATTATTTGAAATGTAATTTGCCAAATGGCAATAAGTTTTCGAAAGATAATAATTAGATTATTTTTTGACTTAGTTGTTGAGGTCGATTCATCCAACTTTAAAGATTTTGAACTGGGTTCATATCGATTGTTTACTTATTAATGTATTCTTAGAAGTTGTTTCCAAAATTTATTGGTGTATTTCTGTATCTAAAATGGAACTAAATCGATTTTTTCACACATTTTACTTGACGCGTTGACAGTTTTAAATAATTATTTGACAACTACCTATCATTTGTCACAAACAAAAAAGCATCTACAGAGATTATTCCCGGGAATAATCACAAGAGCGTTATTCTCAGGATAATAATGACAGCATTGGTTAAAACGCAGATACGTGACATACAATGAAGCATTTCATTGGTTTTGAGAAACGTCAAAAAAATATCATATTTTACTACAAAATAAGTAAGTTGATACTGAACTGATTAAATATATCATATTTCTTTACTTTTTTTAGTTTTTTGTTACAGTAAAAATATTACATAAAAATTGGACAGCAACGCTCTCCGGGATCTAGTTTTACTTTTAGTAATAATGAATTAAAATATTTACCTGCAACACGGCAATGAAAACAGCAAAAAAAATAATTTTCTTCATTGTCGAAAAATCACAAATATAAATTTATATTTATTTAGACCTCCACTTTAAATTCATATTATTTATACCGTTTCTAAATAGCTGTAAACATCTTGCGAAATATGATAAGATTAGGTCTATTGTTTTTACTATAATTATGTTTTAATTGATTTCTTCGAACTTTGAAGATATCAATCTGCGAAAGTATTTTCAAGTGTTATGATTTGATTATTTTTCTCACTAATTGCTCTCCTTGTACTTTGTCACTTCCTTTGTGAATCCTCGAAAGATCTTGTTGATTGCTTGAGTTAATAGATCTATGATTTAGTTTACTTACTTTTTGACCTTAATTGAAGTTTGAATTGTTATTTATTAATTACTTTTCTCCCACTATTAACCAATATTTTATAATTATTATTATTACCGACTTGCATTACATACGACGTAGTTTAAAAAATGGATTAAAGCAAAATGATGTATTCTTTAATTACATTGATAAATTGCTATCGATAATTACTATTTACCTTCATGTTATCTTTCATTCATACTTTTGTATTTAAAATAGAAATATATCTGATAAAACTAAAAGCTTCTTAACTGAAAAATAGTTTTGGATTAAAAGTCTTAAGAAGGAAAAATAAATGTATTAAAAATTGAAATTCTTACACGATCTACTTCGGTTAAAAATGCAATATTATAAGGCGCCGTATTAAAAGTGAACTGTCAATTACTTTTAACGTGGAGTAAGTCTAAAATTACCCTTTTGGCACCTTCTTCAATAGCTTCGAGAAATAATTCACTTACTTCAATATTAATTTTTAAATGCTTACTTGTCAAATAAACAAGAAATTTTAATGGTCCCATGAATTACATAGACAACTCAATTTACTTTCGTGACCAGAAAAATACATCAAAACTCTTTCAATTTATATTATTATATTTTTAACGGTGTATGTATAAAAATATAACGTGTTAAAAGTGATTTTATTTTGTTTGTGAGGTTAGAATGTCACTTTTAACAATTGTATCTTAAGAGGTTACACCACTCTAACAGTCGGAAAAAAGCGTTTTTTGACATTTTTTTTTTTTTTTTTTGATACAAGGAAAGGTAAGAAAATTCTATTAAAGTAAGTTATTAGGCATATATTGAAGTATTAAAAAAAAAAAATTTTCATTACAAATATTTCAAAATGGCGGTGTCCGACCATGGGCGTCCGCAAGGGGAGGCAAGCTCGGGCGCGCGCCCTCCCTGGATAACTTTTATTTCAAGCTTATTTGCATAAAATATTTAGGAAAGCAGGAAATTACAAAATTATAATTTTACATGTTAAAGTTCTATGTTCGAGAGGTGGTGACCACGACTCTCGAACATAGAACTTTAACATGTAAAATTATAATTTTGTAATTTCCTGCTTTCCTAAATATTTTAAGCAAATAAGCTGGAAATAAAAGTTTTAGGGCTTAAAATTCTGCATCTGAACCAATAAACAAAATTAGATTTGAAAAGGACGAAAATTGCCTCAAAATAGGCATGAAATTGAAACAAAATTAAACAAATGTTTGACGTTTTATCTGTCAAAATAAATGAAATAATAAAGAATTTCTTTTGTCAGTTTTGACAGATTCAACGTCAAACATTTGTTTAATTTTGTTCCAATTTCATCGTTATCGATAGTCTTGAGACAATTTTAGTCATTTTCAGTTCTAATTTTAAGCGGACACAAAATATTTGAAAATAAAAACTGTAAATCGGAATTTATTGAAAACATGGTGCCAATTTATGGAGGAGTTATTCTAAGATTGTCCTTCTTTTTCAATTCAAACCCAGACGACAAAGACTAGTAATTTATTTCAAAAATATAAATATTTTTTTATCTATTTGTTATGTGTATTTGTATTTATATAATGTAAAAAAAAAAATATTTTAGTAATTTATGTCTATCTGAGAGTTTTTTGCGACCCGCTCACCCATGGAAAAATGTCTGTGGACGCCTACGTGTCCGACCCATTCTCCTCGTGTTGAATTTGAGGCGCTCCATGGCATGCAGTGTAGGTGGTGCAAATTTTAATTTGGAACAAAAAAAAAAATTCGTTTAATCTACATGACTATAGCTAGTGAAGTACGTACGGAATTTTAAAAATATTGATTTTTGTATTATTGACGAGTACTTGAAGTTAAATCTCGATTTTCGACCAAACAAAGGGTCAATCATTTGTTTATAAAAAATGTTAGAATTAACATATCGAAAATCCCGTACGTGTTTAACTTCAAAATATTGTTTTAAAGATATGGTTAAAATTTCAAATGAAAATATTGAAAACCGTTGGATTTATGCTGCATGTCGTTTTGAAAAATCGTGTTTCGAGAAAAACGCGTTTAAAGTTTTGATATGTGTTATAGACATGAAAAATGGGAAATAATTACTGTTTAAATTTGTTTACCACTAATCTGCAATCCCAGGACCATAAAGCTGCCCTTCAAGTTCAAATACTCCTCCTCAATATCTTTCAGCGACGATTTAATGCTAGAGCGCGCCTTTTTTACATGTAAGACATTATGCTGTACCTTCCGAACAGGTATTTACTTAACACAGGTAGTCATATCAGAGACGTCCGACACGCTTGCAGAAGAGCGCGAAATCTCATTGGAAAAAAAAAATGTTTCACGCATAAAACTTGTTCCCCATATTCTAGAAGGTTCAAAGTATCTTTTAAGCAAAAAAAATTAATAGATTTTTTGAAAAATTTACAGTGGTGTAACCCCTTAAATAAATATTTTTGCCGATTGATATTAAAGTAGACTTTTGTTTACAATTAACAGAATATATTCATGGTAATTCCTACCCTTTCATTAGGCTATGCCTGATGGGTAGTGTACACTTAAAATAAAATAAAAAATAAAAATAAAATAAAATATAAAAGTAATGTTATGGTAAAACAAAAAAATTGACATTTCTGATTTAATTTAATAATGACCGGTTTCACCAACAAAAAATAAATTTTAAACTTGGATTCAATAAATAAAAGTTAATTAAAATTACATGTCAATTGTAATAATTAACATTGCTGTTATACATTCGATTTGCTTTTATTTATTTAAACCATGTTTAAAATTTAACGTTTTTTGATCAAACTGACCGGCTATAAATATAATTACAAGCGCATGTCTCTTCTTTAATCTCAGGTGGAGTTAACATTCCTTCGTTGCTTATCATTATTTATTGTAAATTGAATTAATATATAGTGATTCACAACATTTACAAATGGAGAATGAAATTTATGCAATTATAAACGTCAAATTTGTTTTTACATAGCCACCGGTTAACAAATACATAATAGCATGATGACTACAATGATGCCGATAACATAAATAATATTGAAAATAATCACAAAAATAATATTAATATGAATCAATCGGCAAAAATGAAAGAGATTTACTGCCTTGATTAGATTTATATCCGAGGCGAAACCGCGACAGTAACTCTGCTACTTTTTGTCTAATTAAACAAATAATTATTTATTACCTATGAATAAATGGATGAATATGATAGAAGGATTGTTGCGTGAACGAAAGTTTCCGAGTACGAGGAACAAACGTGCTTGTATGAAAGGAATTATGAATGTGGATGAAGCAAAAGTGGTGTGTCAGGATAGGAATGTTTGGCGAAGATTAATTGCGGAATGAATCTGATGATTTCAGAAAAGCGCAGGGTTTTAGATTTTAGTTTCGTTGTTTAGTAATTTCATTAGAGTGTTTGCCTGTAATTGTGTGAAATTCACTTTCAAAAACAAGCGCAGGGACGACACTCCCTTCGTTTCTTATCTTTTTTATTCTTTTCTGATCTTACATTGAGTGTTTAACTGCAATTGTGTAGAATTCACTTCCAAAAACAAGCGTAGAGCGACACTCCCTTCCTTTCTTATCTTTTAATTCGTTTTCAGTTATTACGTAGTGTTTAACTGCAATTGTGTGAAATTCACTTTCAAAAACAAGCGCAGGGCGACGCTCCCTCCCTTTCTTATCTTTTTGTTTCATTTTCAGTTACTGCATTGTGTGGTCTTTTCTTTCATATATAAGTGCAGACTATCGATTTCATCTTTTCTAATCTTGTAGATTCGTTGTTAGTTTCGTTATTAGATTCGTTGTTAGGAGTAAACGTGAGTAATTTGAGATTTTTTATTCATACGTTATGTACGTTGAAGAAAGAAAATGAATGATGAGTGAATAGGAATGATGTGATTGAAGGTTTGTTGTGTGATAATAATTTCGAGTGTAATAAATGAATGAGTTTATATGGAGTGATCTATAAATGTGGTTGAAGTGAGTGTGGTGTGTTTGGATGAAAATGTTTGGTGATGGCTGGTTGTTTGATGGGTGTGATGAGTGAATGTTTTATGAGTGATTTGAAGGTTCGTGCTACCCCATTTGTTGGGATATAGCGTGAAGATATGTATGTATGTATTATTTATTCTCTGTCAGGGCTTTTATTTTATCCATTATTTAATCTGTTTATTTTTTATGGGTTAGTGGCTCAGCGGTATAGAGTCTGCCTGTGGATACTAAGAACCCTGGTTCGATCCCCACAGCCGGTAAACATTTTCAACAATTTAAAATTACCCCTGTGGCTCCCCCACCATTAACATCTTTGGCAGCCGTGATTTGACGGCTGGTAACCGCACTTCACATGCATAAATATATCACTTACCGAGATCTGCTTCGGCAGAGTGCCACACCCAGTAAGGGGTAAAATGCCTTATGATAGATTTATATTTATTTTATCAGTTTCTATATATTTCACATTTATTATTTTGTATACATAAAATATATATAATTTACATGAATAAAAGTAAAACCCCGTTCAGAGATCTTAACATAGTCACTGTTTTTGTCGTTTGTTATAACCTTAAAATGTTTGATGTACGTAATAAAGTCATTGTAATTTTCGGCCTAATTTTATTTACAAAATTTGTTCCTTTCGTCAAGAAGTAAAGTTGAATTGATATGCTGGCAGGTAGCATAATTTGAAATCTTTATTATTTATTAACCAAGATAAATCAAAAGTTGTATCATTAACACGGGCAGAGCAAATACATAGTATACTGGAGGCTGACAACTATACCTTCCAGGTTGTTCAGGACTTTGTGTATCTTGGCAGCATGATTACATCAAATAACAATATGTCAGCTGAAATAAATAGAAGAATATCCCTAGCTAACAAATGCTACTACGCGTATTCGAATATAATAAGGAGTCGACAAATCAGTGAAAACACTAAAGTAAAAATATATAAAACTATCATCAAACCCGTGCTAACGTACTCGTCAGAAACATGGACTCTTAGCGCAAATGAAGAAAACAAACTAAGAGTATTTGAGCGAAGAGTATTAAGAAAGATTTTTGGAGCGGTACGTGAAATTGATAATAACTACAGGACTAGAATGAACTTTGAACTTGAAGAACTCTACCAAGAAATCGACATCGTATGTAGTGTTAAAATTAATAGACTCCGCTGGCTGGGCCATGTGTGGAGGATGGACGAGGAAAGAGCACCAAAGAAAATTTTTAAACAAAAATTGCACACTAAGAGACCAAGAGGGAGACCAAGATTGAGATGGGAGGATAATATTAATACTGATCTTCGGAAGGCGGAAATTGAAAATTGGAAGGAAAAGACCATGGACAGAGACGAATGGAGGAGAAAACTTGAGGAGGCAAAAACTCATCTAGGGTTATAATGCCGGCTATTATTATTATTTATTATTTATTAATTGAGAAGTATTTACATACAAATATGACATACAATTATGATATTATTCCAAATTAATCAATGTAAATGTTTCAATACTTATGTACTATACCACAGGCGGACTTTGGCCTAGGCTAAAGAGGCAATAGCCTAGGGCCCAAAAGTTTTAGTGCCCGGATTCAAGCTTTTAGTTTAAATAATAGAAATATATATATAGATATATATATATATATATATATATATATATATATATATATATATATATATATATATCTATATATATATATATATATATATATATATATCTATATATATATATATATATATATATATATATATATATATATATATATATATATATATACAGGATGATGAGCGGCACTCTCGAACATGGGTATTTAACTTGTAAAATCATAATTTTATCATTTCCTGCTTCCCTAATTACTTTAAGCAAAACAGCTTCAAATAAAAGTTGTATGAGATAAAATTCTGCATCAAATCCAGTAAACAAAATTAATTTTGTATGCTTCGGAACAGCACAAATTAGATCTGGAAATAACGAAAATAGCCTCAAAACTATCGATAGTCATGGAATTGAAATAAAATTAAACAAATGTTTGACGTTTAATCTGTCAAAATAATTTCTTTATTTATGATGTCATTAATTTTGACACATAACACGTTGAAACATTTGATAATTTTGTTTCAATTTCATGGTTATCGATAATTTTGTTATTTTCAAATCTAATTTGTGCTGTTACGAAGCATGTAAAATTATTTTTGTTTATTGGATTAGATGCAGAATTTTATGTCCTAAAAGGCCCGAAATAAATATTTTACCAAGGGCCCGAAATATTTTAAATCCGCTTCTGTACTATACATAAACTGTAACGACAGCAAAATGTAGTAAATTAATTTTTACTTGTAATTTTGTGTTAGAGTATTTAACTATCTATAATTTTCCACTACAGTAATTAATTAGATCAAAATCTTTATATTCATGATTGCTAAATTATCTTATCAACTGAATCAAAATTTCAATTAAAAACTAATTGATATTTAATTGTTTTTAATCTAAGAGCTTATTAATTTCTAGACTAATATTGATATCATTGTTATACATAGATACATATTACTAAGTGTTTATGTATTGGGACAAATAATCATGTATATCTCCAAAAATAATATTTATTAAATTCTTTTAATAAACATAAACTGACTGTTTGATAGATTTTTATATTAAATTCTTCAAATTTTATAGCTTTAAAAGGATTCAGCTAATCCTGAATTTATATTTAGTTAATTTCTCTTTGGAGATCGCCCTGGGCGGCAAAAGTTCTATGTACGTCACTGAGGGGGTGATATCATTGCGTTGGTCCAGATAAGCGTTCTCATGCATGAGTTTACATAAAAAAACCCAGACAGGGTGAGTTACAAAGGTTAACTCTATCCGACCAGACGCTTAGCTATAATTTACCCAGATATGTCATCACATTCCGCATAATCAGACGCGACAATACAGAAAAGCTATAAACTTGATAAATAATGATCGAATATATGCACAAATAAGTTTGATAAACAAAATATACTCTGTCAAGTCAACTTTAGAAAGATATTTAAGATAACACCTAATTAGTCTGTAACTCTCGAAGCTCAGTTGATAGCGAAATATCATCATTTATAAACAAAACCAAATTCTGAATTGTCCGTTTTGTTACATAGTTATCTGTCTGTTAAATATAGGAGAATACTTGGGGTGGCTAGCTCAGTGGTATGAAGTCGGCCTGTGGATCCTGAGAACCCTGGTTCGATTCCCACAGGCGACAAACAATTTTCATAATTTCAAAAGCTACCCCTGTGGCTCCTCCACTACTAACATCTTTGGGGGGCCGTGATTTGACGGCTGGTAACCGCACTTCACGCGCAAAATATATCACTTACCGAGATCTGCTTCGGCAGAGTGCCACACCCAGTAATGGGTAGAAGGCGTGATGATATATTTATTTATTTATTTATTTTACTTATAATTTTTATGGAGTAGGTGGCACAGTGGTTATCGTGTCGGCCTGTGGATCCTGAGAACCCTGGTTCGATTCCCACAGCCAACAAAAGTTTTTCATAATTTTCATAATTTGAAAAAGCTATCCCTGTGGCTCCTCCACCACTAACATGTTTGGGGGCCGTGATTTGACGACTGGTAACCGCACTTCACGCGCAAAATATATCACTTACCGAGATCTGCTTTAGCAGAGTGCCACACCCAGCAATGGGTAGAAGGCGTGATGATACAAAAGTTTTCACCACATTAATACTACTCCTGTGGCTCCCCCTCCACTTACATCTTTGGGGGCCGTGATTTGACGGCTGGTAATAATAATAATTTTCTGTATTCATCAATGTATAACTTTCATATTTTGCAATTTAATTTATCAAAAAAGAAGTATTTTAATATTGAAAATTGATTTAAATTTGTTATTTCAATATTTTCACGATATTAAAGTACTTTTTTAGATAAATTAAATTGCAAAATATGAAAGTAATACAGTTTTGAATTCAGAAAATTATTTCCTTCTTAAAAATATAAAAATAATTATAGAATACTATTTAAAAAAATTGTACAACGAAAAGATTTAATTAAAATTAATATTTTCCATTTGACATATTTTGCTTTTACATTATTATTTCATTGGACGGCTGGTAACAGCACTTCACGCGCAAAAATATATCACTTACCGAGATCTGTTTTGGCAGAGTGCCACACCCAGTAATGGGTAGAAGGCGTGATGATATATTTATTTATTTTACTTATAATTTTTATTGCTGTTAGTTATCATTTATTGTATTGGAATTAACTTTCTGTTTAGCATAAATAAATTTATTGGAATATTAGCATGATTTTATAGTTACTTATCTATGATTCGATAACGAAAAAATGTTGAAATAAGGATTGAATAATATTTTTCGTTAATATCATTATATGTTTATTACTTTGAAAGCATATACATAGTCAATTACAATGTTACAAGATTAATTTATGCACATTTATTATTATCATAAATTTTTCCATGTTGACAAACGTACAATCTAGGAATTAATTTATTGTCACCAGTATTAACACAAGTATAATAAATGCTTTTATTTGTCAAAGGTCCGGATTGCCCAGGTTTCCTACAAATTGGTACAGGAAACCTATCATCTGGGCATCCACTGGTCAAATTGAATTTACAGTAAGTCGATATAGGATCATAAGCGAACTTGCTATCGCAAAGAAGAGTTATTTTCCCTTTAGTCCCTTCCACTATTTCAATATCATTTGAGGAACTTTTCTCTTTGACACAATAATGGAATTTTCTACAGTTGAAGGGATCTGGAAAAACTCCAGTTGCAGTACACTCAAAGACATAGTCAATCACGCAAATAGGGTTTGGTTCTCTTGTGCATTGATCCTTCAAGCAAGTGCTAGATGAACTGCAAGTTTCTACTTCAATTTGTTCATAATCGCCATTTTCTCCCAAAACGCAGTTGACTAGGTGTTGGCAGTTTTTACACATTAATCCAGGTTTCGTGCAATTTTTATCTGGTTCTGTTAAATTATTTTGAAATAAACGAACATCGTATAATTCTTCTTCGGAGTCTTCATATTCTTGTAAATCTGCGTATGCACTTGCGGTCTAAAAATTAAAATTGATATTAAAAACCTATACAAAATTTAATATTTATCTTTCATTTGTTGAGTTTTTTTTAGGGGATTTTTAAATAAGAATGCGCTCATAGTGACGAAAATTGGAACAATGACAAAGTTACAGTTTGCTCAGTGTTGCCAGGTCTACCGATTTTTCGATAGATCTACCGAAAATTCATGTGATTTACCGAAATACCGAATTTTGTTTCAGATCTACCGAAAATTCATGTAATCTACTAAACTACCGAAAATTAGAATTAAAAATAATAAATATAGGCACATTATCTTTAGTTTCTAGACATGGTTTCTATCTCAGCAATGTACAACATAAATACCGACTGGCACGCGTTTTTTTTAGTATGTCTCTTGTAAAATGTCAAACCAAAGTCATGTTATATGTAACAACAACAATCAGGAAATCACAAATCATATCATAACCTACAACTAATGTAAATGTGTAGTGTTTGTAACAAATTAACAATAACGCAATAGGGAAACTGTTAAAATGAATGGAATTAAATATTTTGATACCAGCGATAGTTCTAGCTACGATACAGATGATGAAAGAAGAAAAATTCGTAAGAAAAGAAAATATTCGCAATATTATAAAAAAGAATGAGAGAGTTTTCCAGATTTTGCCGGTTGGAAAATAAAAGTAAATCGGGCGGAATATGCAAAATGAACCATTATATCTGTTTATACTTATCTTATTAAAGCAAAATTAATTATATATATATTTTACAATAATGTTTTAAGTTGCAGCTCTGAATAAACAAATTTAATTTCGTCCTTTTTGTAATATGATTAAAATAAGAGTTAATGTGTTTATTTAATAAGATTAAGATATTTATTTCTCCGAAATCTAACGAAAATTCAACTGACCGAATTCTACCGAAATCTACCGAATTTTTCGGATCTAATCTACCGAATTTTTTCGATCTAAACTACCGAAAATAACAACTTTACATCTGGCAACACTGAGTTTGCTAATAACCTAGTAACTAAGTACCTAAAAAATAAATAAAAATGAATCCAACTACATATTAAAAGCGCAACATATTCATATACAATATGTAACATTAAATTCAAATATGATATTTTCTAAGTCAAAATCCATGAATAAGTAAGAAATATTGATATTATCTCCTGTAAAAATCATTTAATCTAAATAATTAAACACAACGTTTTGAAGGTTTATGATTGCGAATATTTTGGCAAGATCAAATATTTTTTATCGATAGTCATTGAAGGGGACGGCATTTTTTTTTTAATTAGCATGCTTTAATTTTTTTAAATCCCATTTCAAAGAGTTTTTTTTTTCTATACAAGCATATAAAAACATAATATTTTATTTGAAAAAAATTGAGAAAAATCATGTTGAATAAATGTAATTTTACTGATTTTTACTGGAAATGGATTTTAATTATCATAGATAAAATAAACAAAATCCATAGAGACGGCTGTTATTCTAGAGAACGATAGCTGTTTCTATGTTTTTTTTATTAATTTATATACAGTGTGTTCATCCAAAACCCGAACATAGGCATATAACATGTGATATCAGTTTTTTGGTGCGCATTGCTTCCCAATTAATTTGATAGGAAAATACTTCAAATAATAGTTATCTATATATATAAAAATTAATGTTTGTTTGTCTGTTTGTTTGTTTGTCCCTTATGCGTTCCTATATCATTCATCCGATTGCGATGAAACTTTGCTAAGTTGTTGTGTGCACCCCCGAGAAGGTTTCTGACTTAGCACAAGTCCAATCCGCCATCTTGAAACAAAATGGCCGCTAGCTATCTTGAAAAGTACTACACTGATTCGATTCAAATTTGGTATAGACATAGACGGGAATCAACTTTAACATATAGGCATAATAAAGATTCAATCCGCCATCTTGAAACAAAATGGCCGCTAGCTATCTTGAAAAGTACTGCATTGATTCGATTAAAATTTGGTATAGACATAGATGGGAACCAATCTTAACATGCAGGTATAATAAAGCTTCAGTCCGCCATTTTGAAACAAAATGGCCGCTAGCTATCCTGAAAAGTACTGCACTGATTCGATTCAAATTTGGTATAGACATAGACGGGAACCAATATTAACATATAGGTATAATAAAGCTTCAGTCCGCCATCTTGAAATAAAATGGCCGCTAGCTATCTTAAAAAGTGCTGCACTGATTCGATTCAAATTTGGTACAGATATAGACGGGAACCAATCTTAACATACAGGTATAATAAAGCTTCAGTCCGTCATCTTGAAACAAAATGGCCGCTAGCTATCCTGAAAAGTACTGCACTGATTCGATAAAAATTTGGTATAGGTACAGACGAGAACCAATCTGAAGAAATAGGTATAATAAAGCTTCATTCCGCCATCTTGAAACAAAATTGCCGCTAGCTATCTTGAAAAGTACTGCACTAATTCGATTCAAATTTGGTATAGTCAATTACGGGAACCAATCTTAATATATAGGTATAATAAAGCTTCATTCCGTCACCTTGAAACAAAATGGCCGCTAGCTATCTTGAAAAGTACTGCACTGATTCGATTCAAATTTGGTATAAGCATAGACGGGAGCCATTCTTAACATATAGGTATAATAAAGCTTCAGTCTGCAATCTTGAAACAAAATGGCCGCTAGCTATCTTGAAAAGTACTGCACTGATTCGATTCAAATTTGGTATAGACATAGACGGGAACCAATCTTAACATGCAGGTATAATAAAGCTTCAGTCCGCCATTTTGAAACAAAATGGTCGCTAGCTATCTTGAAAAGTACTGCACTGATTCGATTCAAATTTGGTATAGGTATAGACGAGAACCAATCTTAACATATAGGTATAATAAAGCTTCAGTCCGCCATCTTGAAACAAATTGGCCGCTAGCTATCCTAAAAAGTACTGCATTGATTCGATTCAAATTTTGTATAGACATAGACGGGAACCAATCTTAACATATAGGTATATTAAAGCTTATTCCGCCATCTTGAAACAAAATGGCTGCTAGCTATCCTGAAAAGTACTGCACTGAATAAATTCAAATTTCGTATAGGCATAAACGAGAATAAATCTTAACATACATGTATAATAAAACTTCAGTTTGCCATTTTAAAACAAAATGGCTGCTAGCTATCTTGAAAAGAACTGCACTGATTCAATTGAAATTTGGTATACGCATAGATGGGAACCAATCTTAGCATATAGGTATAATAAATCTTGAGTCCGCCGTCTTGAAACAAAATGGCCGATAGCTATCCTGAAAAGTACTGCACTGATTTGATTCAAATTTGTTATAGACATAGACGGGAACCAATCTTAACATATAGGTATAATAAAGCTTCTGTCCTATGCCATTCGAATTCAGACGTTTGCAGTTTCTGGTACGACTCGCATTTGCAATGACCATCAACAAAGCACAGGGAGAATCGCTACAATTGTGTGGACTAAAATTGGAAAATCCATGCTTCTCACATGGACAGCTGTACACAAACACTTTCTTTGAGTTGCAATGCAACACATGTCGGGTACACGTATTAAATTGTAGACCACGCGAACGAAGTCGCGGGTAATAGCTAGTAGAGAATAAAATTACGGATTTTTTGATATAACATACATATCATTTGTGTGTTTTATCAAAGCGCAAAAATTAATTAAACATTTGTAATATTCGTAAAAATAAAGCTATTCATGAAAAAATTTAAACAATTTTCTATTGAAAAAATTTTTGACAGTGAAAATTGTTTAAATTTTTTCATGGATAGCTTTATTTTTACGAATATTACAAATATTTAATTAATTTTTGCGCTTTGATGAAACACACAAATGATATGTATGTTATATCAAAAAATCCGTAATTTTATTCTCTATAACTATTATTTGAAGTATTTTCCTATCACATTAATTGGGAAGCAATGCGCACCAAAAAACTGATATCACATGTTATATGCCTATGTTATATATATATATATATATATATATATATATATATATATATATATATATATATATATATATATATATATATATATATATATAATTTAGTTCTGTGTTGTTAATTTTATTTCTAGTATTAGTTTCATTTATAGCTTAGCTTTTAGATACAAATATAAGTATATAGTGCATAGGTTCTTTTAAAGGTGTTTAAGTGTTTTAAATTGAAATTAGTTTTTTAGTATAATATTATAGTTTTAAAGAATTTAATTATTATAGGTTAGTAGCAAATTGTACCTTTGTCGTAGTTCTAATTTTCACCACTATGAGTACATTCTTATTTAAAAATCCCAGTAGAATAATAATGACAAATAAGGATTATTGTTAATCTATCAATCGGTAACAGATAATTATTGAGTTATAAAATTGGAGAGAATATTGTTATTAATTAGTTTAAATGAAATAAATTATAACAAGTTAAATATTCAAAGTATTGTACTACAAATTCAAAATTATTTAATAATATTGACTTAATATCTTTAAAACTATTGACCGGAAGATAAAACAAAAATTAATTTAACAATTGTATAAATATAAAGCAAATAAATACAATTGTTTCAATACTTACGTAAAACACACAAGCTGTAAGGGCAGCAAAATACAGTAACTTCATTTTTATTTGTAATTATTTAAAATCTTGATTGATACTCAATTAAAGAATGCAAGAGTGCTAAAGTGCTAGAATTTTTATCCTTTTATATTTTTCTACTGCAGTTATCAATTAGATCATTATCTTTCCATTCATGTTTTTCTAGTTTTGTTATCAATGAAATCAAAATTCAAGAAAAAAATAATTAACACATAAGTGTTTTTAAGGTGTGAGGTAATTAAAATTTTATAAATGCGTGTTAATTAAGAAACATTTTTAATTTTGTAGACTAATATTGATATCATTGTTATATTGTTCGATAAAATTTATCTGAACTGATTTTTTGTTTTTTTTGTTAATTGCTTTGTTTATTTCAAACGTATTAAATATAAAATTGCAATGAACGCGCTTCTAATTGGGTCTGCGGAGTATCTGTAATTTCCTGGTGGGGGGACGATCGAAGAAAGTGGGGCAAATGAAATATTACTATTGCTATGGGCGTGTACGATTTTTATATTATATTTATAACATAAATGGAAATTTTGTAGAACACGCGCTTCCCCTACTATCTTACATTAAAATAATCATTAGACGTTATTCACTTGTATATGGCATGAGCGATTGCAGCACTGCGGCAAATTTTGAAAGGTATCTGACAAACACAAATATTACATTTACTACGACGTTTTTTACTACAATTGACAACAACAATGAAACTACGTGACGGCTAAAGCTAAAACTATAAAGTCCCTGACACATATAGCGTCTAGACTCGGAGTCTGCTACAAACTGCTGAAAAACTGAGAGTCACGTCCAAAACAGGTGACACATATAGAGTCAGTGTTTTTGGCAGTCAGAATTAAATATTTGTTCACTTTAACGTGTAATTTGTTAATTTGTATTATTTAAAATATTTACCGACTATTAAGAAATATAAAAACTATAAACTACGAAATATAAAACAAAAAATTAAATTAAAAAAAAATTATATGAACTATAAATGAAATAAAAAAACTAAAATGTATTATTTAAAATATTTATCGACTATTAAGAAGTATAAAAACTATAAACTACGAAATATAAAACAAAAAATTAAATTAAAAAAAAATTATATGAACTATAAATGAAATAAAAAAACTAAAATGTATTATTTAAAATATTTATAGACTATTAAGAAATATAAAAACTATAAACTAGGATTATTAAAACAAAAAATTAAATTAAAAAAAATTGACATGAACTATAAATGAAATATGAAAACTTAAAAGTATCTAACTATGTATAAAGTAAATGAATTTAACTATAAAAATGTACAAAATATCAAACAATAATAATTCATACGTCAAACAACAAAGGAAGATAGTGAAAAAACCAGCATCATTATGAAGTTGGTTTTCGGCAGTCGTGACTGCTGAAAATAGAGGCGTTTCTATTTTTGGCAGTCAAATGGCAGACTCGGAGTTTTGACGCTATATGTGTCATGGGCTTAACAGTTGACTAGTTAGGAGTGCTGCTTACTGGAAAAAATTCATTTTCGATACTAAGAGCACCATCTCTTGGATTTTCTAAGGACTTATTGAACGACCCTCGTATATGAGTTGCGAATATTTTATGATATGAATTTTGTACATTTAAGTATAAAATATCTTTTTTTCTGATCGAACTAAAACTGACACCTTTCCGGTATGTTTTATGACCGCAAAGTGCATTATTCCGGTATTATAGTCAGGGAATATTATTTCCGGTCGCTGACAATTTTTTCCGTATAGTACGCTTGTGAAAATAAATAAACCAAATCATGGTTTGCTATCATCAGATATTTTTATCAAAACTACGTAATAATTTTAAGTCTTTTTGGTTATTTGACGTTTGTAACTGGAATATAAAATAACTAATTATAGGATATAAACCGATCGACAAAAAATAAAATAAAAATAGTATGTGTAATATGTATGAAAACTGTTTTTCTGGACTCATGGTGGTTGCCTAATGCTCGATCCACAATTTTTCACCATCGTCCTGGAATATATCACTTTTCCTACTAGTTACACAATATACTATTTTGTAACAGATTTACGTCTGGTATAGGATGCGGGCACCCACGTGATAATGAACAGCTGTTTCGGGAAAATTCACTGCGCCACCTACAAAATGAACTATTTTTTGGGACAAGATTTGAAAAGAACCAATAGGATGCGAGCACTCACGTGACACTGTGACAGCTGTCACGTGAGTGCCCGCATCCTATTGGTTCTTTTCAAATCTCGTCCCAAAAAATAGTTCATTTTTTAGGTGGCGCAGTGAATTTTTCCGAAACAGCTGTTCATTATCACGTGGGTGCCCGCATCCTATTGTAAACGATAAATTCACTTCTAAAGAAAATAAAATTTATTTATCTAACTGACAATTACATACTTGTGATACAATATTTTACATATTTAATCGTATTTACGGTAGTCACGTGCTTTTTCTTCATAAATATTAATAATATTTTACGAAAAAAATTTGTCATAAGTTATCATTTTGACGAGAACTTAGGATATGGTAATTATATTTTAGTGGTTTAGCTTTTATACTATATTTGATAGCAAATACGAAGTACTGAACGGTATGAAAATTTTAAATACATCCCTATTTTGTTATTCGGTGATTATAACTGTATTGCAGTGACCAGATATGCTAATGTTTTTCCGGAATTTTCAAATGTAACATTTGACTGAGTAAAGGAAAACAGGCCATTGATTGGTTTATATGAAAAGAAACCACAACCATAGTATAATTTAAACATCAATTTTCATACTCTAGTGGAACTATACCTACTTAATAAATAAAATCGAACAATGAGCAGATAATTACAATGTAATTTTAACTCTAATTTGATCATCTCAAAGATTAATAAGCATTTAAATAGCTATTTACGTCACGCAAAAAAAATGAAATTAATATAGATGAAAGCTAATCAATTTCGAAAATACGCTTCCAGAAAGTTTGATTGTACTGTTATATTATTTATGAGATATTTATTTATTGAAAATATAGTGAATAGAAACACAAAATTAGCGAAAAGAACATTTGAAATGTTATTGTCATATTTAACTTTGATAAAGTTGGCAACACTAGTTCAAAGTTTTGGCTTGTCATGTTCGTTGACAGCTGAGAGGTGATGTGCTCTTTTCAAATATATCATCTTTTCGTGTTTTTTTCTTGTGAAATATCATTTACCAGCTTTTTTAAATTGCGTGTAATGATATAAGAGTAATCATGGGTAGTCGCGAAGCATGGTGTGCCGAAAAATTATCAAAACTTTCAAATGAAGATGATAGACTTTTTACATTGAATGAAATGAAGGAATATTTTGCATCGTTGTCACAAGAAGAAGCTAACCAAACAGCAAACGTGCTATTCTTGCCACTCGTTTTTGATTGTTTAAATGATTCCAAATCGTAAGTGTAATGTTTTTTAGTAGTGTAATAATTTGTAAGTGACTTTTGTTGTTGTTTCAGAGAACAAATTGATTTGGCTTGTGATGTTCTATCAATATGTATGAACAGTCTATCTCTTGGTGAAAGTGCCAACAAATATGGAACTCTATTAGAACGAGCTTTATATCATCCTTCGCACAATGTTAAAATTATGGCTTTGCGAGAGCTACATCGAACTGCATCAAACGAAGAAGCAATTTCCGAAATAAATAAACATTCTTCTCTAATCACTGCCTTAATAGTTTGTGTAGGAGAAGATGACTTAGCAATTGCTAAAAAATCTATCGATGTGTTAGTTCTAATCGGCAAAACAAAGGATGGATTACAAAAACTGATTTCTACTCAAATAAGAGAAGTTATATCTCAAACAATAACAATCAGTGATATTGTTAGGTTCAGGATTTACGAAGTAAGTATATAATTTTAAATATTAATTCTAGTCATACATTTTGTTATTGTTAAACAGATTATGGTACAAATTGCGGCAGAATCTGACGAATCTCTTGGAAGTTTATTGACAACTGGAATAATTTCATCTCTAGTTTCCGAATTAGATTCAGATGATCCGCTGTTAAAGTTAAATGTTATTGAATTATTAACAAGCTTGGCTCAAACGACTCATGGTTTAAATTATTTACAAGAGGAAAGAGTCATCCATAAAATTATCAGCAAAATGTTTACCATGAATGAGGAGTCTTTATATTCTTTATTATTACCAGGTATTTTTAGTTTTTACTATTCAGTAATCCATAATATTTATAATATAAAACAGACTGAAAAGAAAATCGATTTTATTGATTTAAATCAAATAATTTTTGAGTCGTATATCAAAAATCATGTTTTTTTTACTTTTCTTTGATTAGTAAAAAGATTGTAATTTCCCACAATATAATAATATTAAGTCAAATTGGTTCGATTCCCACAGGCGACAAACAATTTTCATAATTTCAAAAACTACCCCTGTGGCTCCTCCACCACTAACATCTTTGGGGGCCGTGATTTGACGACTGGTAGCCTCACTTCACGCGCAAAATATATCACTTACCGAGATCTGCTTCGGCAGAGTGCCACACTCAGTAATGGGTAGAAGGCGTGATGATATATTTATTTATTTTACAAATTGCAATGTTCATATCGTATTTGTACATTACTTTTTATTATTTACAACACTTTTACTTAATTATTTAAATTTATAACTTATTTCATATTATCATAGTCAATTAGTTCAGTTACCTGCCTGCTACCGAATTGATGTAGTTTAGTAAAAAATAATTCAATAATTCTATTTGGTTGATATTTGTTAGTACAAGAAATATTATTATTCAGTTTATTTTCAGTAATAATATAACAAGAAAGTGAGAATAAATTGAAAATAATTTGACAGATCTTTCGAAAACTTGTTGCCAGGCAATAATCACGAAAGCTCGTAGGGCTTGAGTGGCTATTGCCAAATGGCAACAAGTTTGAGAAAGATACTGGAGAATTATTTTCTAATTTATCAAACTCTCGAGTTATATTTAATTAGGTAAAAATCAAGTCAATTAAGTGTCCATATCAATAGAAATAATAAATACCATGAATTTTAAAAAATAAAACCAAGAAACATAGATTAATTATTTAGTATTTATAAGAGAAAAACTAGTTTTGCAGCTTTGGTGTGCCCAGTTGCTTCCTTAATTTAGAATGCACTAAATGCAAAGTTGAGTAAACGAAAAGTGTAGCACTTGTCATAATACGAATTACTTTTACTTTTTCGTCTATTATACACTCTTTTATTTTATTAATAGCTAACCAAAACTTAAGATAATTTAATTTTGTTAAAAATTTGCGTCGAATAAAGTATCACAATAGTTCCGTTTTTTTAAATTGAATGAACCATAAACTATTTATTTGGGTCTTGGTTGAATAAGAGGCGGTTACTTGTAAATATTATCTTGTACAAGGATTGTATTCAGTGCAGTGCAAAATAAATTGAACTTGAAATATATGATAACATTTACACACATAATGTTTAATAGATCGGTACTAAATTTTATGAAGTGATATGTAACTCAATAATATTCTGATTTAAATCAAAAAAATCTTTTAAACATCATGTGATTTTAATTGCGATTTAAATCACTGATTTTAGTAAAGTGATTTAAATCATACTTAAAAAAAAATAATTTTTGTAGGATATTTGAAGTTTTTCGGCAATGTTGCATACTGGAGGCCTGAGGAAATGTTTTCTCAATATCCGTCTGCGATTAATGTTGTTTATAATGCTATAATTCATCCCAATTTACCTGTTTTGGGTGTCGCTTTCGACACTTTGGGCCACATTGCTTCCAGAAATGAAGGAAAATACGTCCTTCAAACTACAGGTACTAAGTTTGTATATGCAGCCTGATTGAAAATTAGGGACAAATAAATTTTACCTACATATTATTACGCTAAATCCCATCTAATGGGGTAACACGATCCCTAAAATCACTAATAAAATATTTACTAATCATATTAATCAAATAATCAATCCTCATCAAACATTCTTATCCTAACACACCATCCTCGCTTCAACCACATAAGGAGTATCGGTCTGCGTTTGTTTTTGAAAGTGAATTCCTTACAATTACAGTTAAACACTCTTTGTAATAAATAAAACAAATTAAACAGATAAGAAAGGAAGGCAATGTCGTCCTACGCTTGTTTTTGAAAATTAATTCTATTCAACAGCAGTTAAACACTATGTCAGATCAGAAAAATAATACAATGGATCAGAAAGGAAGGGAGTGCCGCTCCAGCGTTTGTTTTTGAAAGTGAATTTTAAACAATTGCAGTTAGACAATCTAATAAAATTACGATACTACTAAAATTAGATTTAATACTAAACAATTGTTTTTGTATTTTCAAAATGTCTATTTGTCCCCATTTTTTCAATCATTGACTTGTCTTTTTAGTGTTAAAAATATTTATAAAAAACTAAGTTTTAGATGAGAAATTTTGGGCTACATTGAGATCAATCGGTTCCGAGTTAGCATCTTTACCAACCGATCTCAGAATCCGTGCCTTAAATTGTGTCGAAAGTCTACTTCGCGTCGCTCCGGAAGAACAAAATAATCGAGTTTGTTCTCTTGTCGAAACATGGTTCCAAACCTTACACAAAGATCCGATGGGTCAAATTCTCAGTTACGCTCAAAATCCGTTTATAGAAATACGTTGCGCTGGTTTAAACGTATTACAAGCTATTTCTGAACAGTTTTGGGGACAACAGTTGATACAAGATTCCCCAGGCTTGATAGAATTTTTGCTTGACAGAAGAATCGAATCAACAAAAGAATCGAAAGAAATTAAATATGCGATAGTTAAGGCACTATCAGTCAGTCCGGTGTTCAGTGAGAATACGTTGATGAGACTGCACCAGTTTGTGAAAGAAGGTCCGTTTTATGTCCAAGCTATTACTGAAGTTGCCATCGAGGGAGGTTCTTAAATTAATTGTCGTTTGTTGAACCATGCATTTGTTTTCTAAAGTAACACAGGTAACAACTTAATTTTATTTGAATTATTTTATGATTAATGCAGAAATAAATTGTTATGAATTGAAGATATATCTATTTTTATTTATTGTAGTGGTATAAATTTGTCCGTTTATATTTAATCGGAACAGAAAGAGATAACATATATTTTAAAACAATTGTAAGAATTAATTTGACCACTAATATGAACGCTGATTATAAGTAACTGTCAAATGTTGTTGACTTATTTTAGAGAAAAATATTTGAAATAAAAGTAATATAAACATTTCTTTTTCTATTTATTTTAATAATGACAGTTAATCGGCGTTTATACTAGTGGTTATTGCCGTCTTTCGTATATCTAGCAACTACCAAAACCATTTTGTAATAATCATATAGTCAAGTTGAACACCGTACAAAAAAAAATGTGTTTTCACATGAAATATCAACTCAGCAAATCTTAAAATACACTCTTTTGCTGTCGACCATAATATGCTACTTTTATAGCCTAGAAAGTAGTAGTTATTTACGTAATAAATTCGGAAAGTAATATTTTACTGGGCGAGCAAGCATATTACAGAGTGAGTCGAAGGCAAGTTTTAGAAGCTTGAAATAAATACTTTTAGAGTGTTTTATATATACTTTATCCACAACTCATATATTATAAAGACATAATTAGACTGATTTCAGTTGAATTATATGGCTCATAACACACTAGTTTTGTATATTCCATAAAACACTGTAAATAACTTGTTACTTAGCAACCACTTCATGATCTACCGTATTTTGAGAAACTATATATAACTGAATCAACGTTAAACGTTACGACCAATCTTCGATACCTATAATTATGAGTTGTGGATAAAATTTTGTATTACACTTGTTTTATTGGTATAAAAACACTTAAGAAAAATTAAACATTCGACTTTCGGTCTCGTGTCTAAACTTTTCTTGCGTGTTTTATATACCTAATAAAACATTTGTGATCATCAATAACTAATTATTCATTACACACGAATGAAAAATATTTGCACAAAATATATAATCTTATTAACATGGAAACATTCATTTTCTGATCTGTTTGAAATTTAGGGATAGCTATTTACATCACATGTGCGCGAATATAAACTTTTTTCATGAGCGCAATTTTAAAGCGCGAATGGTACAAATGACGTCGCGCACGAGGTTTATACAATGCTTTTTGTAACGCGCAAAAATTATATAACCGATAATGAGAAAAACATTAAATTTAAAACGTTAATTTATATTAATGATAATTTAGTATGCAATGGATTGACATTTGTTATATGCAAATTGATATTTTATTTTTCCTGTAAAGTTTGTGAAAATATATCTGATTCATCCGAATATTTAGTTTCAAATTCGCCTTCTAAAGTATGAGAAGCTATAAATAACGCAACTACAATTAGTGATTTAATAGTCAAAATTTAGAACCACAAAAATGGGTGTATTTTTGTCAATTATTTTGAAGCACGAGTGCACAAAATTCAACTTTACATCCGTTTCCACGGTAATGTAAACACGTTATTTTGAATGATGCGAGTACAAAAAGTTTTTACCGATTCTTCAAATCGTAATTACCGATCTAGATTGATAAAAACGGATTTTCCAGTCTAAAAAGTGATTAGTAGAAAGAGCTAATTTTCTGGGAGGCCGCAAAAAAGTATATTTTTACAGCTTAGGCCATTAAAGTCTCCATGAAAAAATAACAAATTTGACATTTATGATAAAATTTAATAAATATAATAAAAATAAATGTCGTTTATTTAATCAGTAGATTCATAGACGATGCAGCAAATCTCTTTTTGTATTGAACCAATTTATATTTCATGATTTAGTTTGTTGTTAAAATATCAATTCAGCCTTATTTAAAATAAAAGTGTTGTAAGTTGTGCTGAGCTGAGATTTTATGTAAACCGAATACACCTTAATAATTAAATAATTCATGAACAAACATTCGCATACCACTTCTTACTATTATAACAATTTGCATTTGTACAATGTGGACACCGGTTCAAAAATTTCGGACTCACTCTTACATCACCTTCTAAATGTGTCTTTACAATATCAGCCAAAGCTTCGATAAATAACGGGTGATCATTTGGAGCTGAAGCTCTTCTAATTTCTTCCACTCCAATCTGAAATATTGTAAATGAAAAAATGAAGAGATATACTGTAAAAATACTTACCTCTTCACCAAGTTCTTTGCAATATTCAATATCCATTTCATGTAGCGTCTCAATATGCTCATTGACAAACGCAATTGGAACAAGAATGAAATTTTTCTTTCCTTGTTTAACGTATCCTTTTAGCGCGTCATCAGTAAATGGACCTAACCATGGCAGAGGACCAACTTTTGATTGCCAGACAAGGTGGTAAGGATTTGAATAATTCAGTTCTTTCATTACTAACTGGACTGTTGCTCCTACTTCCGAAGGATAAGAATCACCACGGTTTACAGCCTGAAAATCAATTCAATTATCTTTAATCTTTTAAATAGAAAATTAGTTATTACCTTTAAGGGTAGAGAGTGCGCTGAAAACAAAATAAGAACATCTTTTCTTTTTTCGAGTGCAAATTGATCCAATTGTTTCTGAATAATATCGGCAAAAGTTTTGGCTAAAAGTGGATGAGTCGACCAACGGTCTATCAAACTTAATTTCATTTTATTTGACATATTTCTGAAAACAAAAGATATAACTATCGATAACAATAAAATATATTGATGCTTACTTGTTTTTGAAGTATCTGTAAATCTCGTTGAAACTAGATCCGGAAGTAGCACAACTATATTGAGGATACTGCGAGAAAATTACTACTCTTTCTAAGTCATCTCTATAAAATAAAATATGTAAGTAATATTAATAGAAACAAATAATTTTTAAAGTACTTTTCAACTTCTTGAAGTGCTTCGTTGGTAAATGGAGACACGTATCTAAATGCAACGTAATATTTATGTGGAGCAGTAGCAGGTGACAAAATGTCTAGTTTCTTGCACAAAAGTTCTCCTTGGATTTTAGTCCACTTTAAAATCGGAGAACCACCTCCGATTTCTGCGTATTTCTTCTGAACTTCAGCTGTTCGTCTTTTAGCTATCCAAGGACCAATTTTACTAGTAAAACAAGCAAGTATTAGTTAATAATCTCATTTCAAAACATGGTCTTTTTACTTTTGAAACAACGGGAACTGAATCATATCTCGATCTGTCATAATTCTATGTAAGTAATCATGAACTTGGTCTGTGGATTGTGGGCCTCCCATATTTAACATAACTATACCGGTTTTGGCATTATAATTTGTTAGAGTTGTATTGAAATTTCGATTTTTGAATGAAGACACTATTTCTTTACCTTAAAAAATAATATACAGTAATCAATAACCATTCTTGTATTAGCATTATTTACATACTTTTCAGACAAATTCTTGCGGATTTCTGGAAAGAAAACATCTTGAAAAATAAAGAAATAAAGTTAGGTTAGGTTTAAACAAGGCTTATTTTTGACTTGTCACTTCATCACAGTGTTGCCAGATGCTAAGTTACTAATTTCCGTAGACTTGCTCTGAAATTTTCGGTAGATTTCGGTAGAATTTGTTGAGTTGAATTTTTAGTAAATTTCAGTAAAATTAAATGTCTTAATCCTAAAAAAATACACATTAACTTTAATTTTAATTATATTAAAAAAGGACGAATTAAATTATTCTTTTCAGAAGAGACATTATTGTAAAATATTTAATTTTGCTCTAATAAGGTCGATATAAATACATTAATAGGTTCATATCATAAAACGAAACAACTTTTAGTTAATAAATAAAATAAAAATAGATCATCACGCCTTCTACCTACTACTGGGTGTGGCATTTTGTCATAGCCTGATCTCGGTAAATGATACATTTATTGCTTATGAAGTACAAAAAAAAATATTTTCTTTTCCTAATGCATTATTATTACAAACAATATTTGTTTACATTAGTTTTCTTGTTGAAAGTTATGATATGAAACAAAATTCGGTAGTTCGGTAGATTACATGAATTTTCGGTTGATTTACAGAAAAATCGGTAGACTGGCAACACTGCTTCTTCACTATAAGTGTTGCCAATAAAATACGTTTTATACTCAGACCAATCTTAAGTAGACAAATTCTGCCGTATTCAAGTCAATGCAGTGTTGTGAAGTAGAAAGAGTTGGAGTAACTGGTGGGTGAGGCGGGTGCGCGGCAAGGAGCAAGTACCCTTTGATGTTATGCGAGTTGCAAACATTTGTGTAGTTATTTTTATATTCAATTACTTTTCATACATCAAAGTAAAGGTTAGTTTTTGACATATTAAGTGTTTTGTTTACGCACGTTTGTATTTAAATAAATAAAATGCTCGCGTCTGATAACTGTCATCAACAAAAATGCAACCCGCATAACACCAACTTGTACTAGCTCTTTGCCGCGCACACGTCTCATCACCCAGTTATTCTAACCCTTTCTACTTCACAACAAACGCCGGTGTTCTCCGTCTAGTAATGTTTTGTCTGAGGTTTTATATTACAATTTCAGATTATCTTTGTTTTTATTTTTTTGAATGTGGTACTTTGTTATTGCAGTTTGCAGATCCCATTTTATCATCAAATCATAATCTTCAAAGATGTTTGAGTTTAATAATAAAAATTATATTTGCTGGACGCATATTTGAATTGTAACAATATAATAAAATATCTAGATGTGCCGATGTGCACGACACCATCTGCCATTAAATATTTTGCATTATTTTATAAAACGGTAAATAGTTATTTATGTATCAAGGTGGTATCCGAGTCGGCCTGTGGATCCTAAGAACCCTGGTTCGATCCCCACAGCCGATAAAACATTTTCACCAATTTAAAATTACCCCCTCCACCACTAACAACTTTGGGGGCCGAGATTTAACGGCTGGTAACCGTACTTCACGTGCATAAATATATCACTTACTGAGATCTGCTTCGGCAGAGTGCCACACCCAGTAATGGGTAAAAAACGTGATGATATATTTATTTATTTTATTTTATTAATTTTGATAGGAAAGTTTTTAATTTTTATTTAGAAATCAAGTTTTATTTTATATTACTACTTCGGGAATTCATTGAAATCTCGTATTAAAATATTATCATTTTATGACAAACTTAAAATTTAAGTTTCATTGGTGCAAACGGGCATTAACAATGATTTTAAAAATAAACGGTTTTTTTTTTGCTTTTGTATCCTTTGCATAAATACTGACTGTCATGTTGTATAGTAAATTAAAGTTAATAAATATAAATATATCATCACGCTTTTACCCATTACTGGGTATGGCACTCTGCCCTAGCAGATCTTGGTAAGTGATATATTTATGCGCGTACCAGCCGTTGCATCAAAGCCACCCTAAATATGTTAGTGGAGGAGAAGGCACAGAGGTAATTTTAAATAAATAAAATAAATATATCATCATGCCTTTTACCTATTGTTGGGTGTGGTACTCTGTTGTATTTATTTATTTATATTTTAAATTACCCTTGTGGCTTTGCTCTCCACTATCATCTTTGGAAGCTTTGATTCGACGGCTGGTACGTACATAAATATATCACTTATCAAGATCTGCGATGGCAGTGTGCTGCCACACTCAGTAATAGGTAAAAGGTGTTATAATATATTTTTATTTATTTAAAATTGACAGTAGAGCTGTAAAATAATCGGTTTGAATAAATAATGTTTACAAATGAGTAATAAATAAAATAATTTAGTATTATATTACATGGGGCAATGGCATAGTGGTAGCAAGTCGGCCTGTGGATCCAAAGAACCCTAGTTCGATCCCCACAGCAGACAAAACATTTTCACCAATTTAAAATTACCCCTGTGGCTCCCCCACCACTAACATCTTTGGGGGCCGTGATTTGACGGCTAGTAACCGCACTTCATGCGCATAAATATATCACTTACCGAGATTTACTCCGGCAGAGTGCCACACTCAGTAATGGGTAGAAGGCGTGATGATATATTTATTTTTTTTATTTTATTTATATTATAATGTCATGATGATATTATTTGTATTGATTACTAATAAGAGTATAACAGTTTTCACTGCTGAAAGGAGGAATTTATTCCTTGAGGCAGTAAAAACAGTTACTTTGCGTGTATATAGTACAGTAATTAATTTGTTCCTCATTAGTAAACAAATTTAAAAATAATAATTGAATCCTGTCAGTTGTGTTTAAAAATTTTATTAAATTATTTGGAAGGAGAACTTGTAAAGTAAATAAATATAAATATATCATCACGTCTTTTATTCATTACTGAGTGTGGCACTCTGCCCTAGTATAGCTTGGTAAGTTATATATTTATACATGTACTAGCTATCGAATTACGGCCCTCATAGATGTTAGGGGAGGAGGAGGTACAAACGTAATTTTAAATATGTAAATAAAATAAATATATCATCATGCCTTTTACCCATTACTGGATGTGGCACTCTGTTGTATTTATTTATTTATATTTTAAATTAACCTTGTGGCTCTTTGTTCTCCACTATCATTTTCTGAGCTTTAATTCGACGGCTGGTACTCGCATAAATATATCACATCAAGATCTGCTACGGCAAAGTGCTGTCACACTCAATAATGGGTAAAAGGCGTTATAATATATTTATATTTATTGACAGTTGAGATATAAAATTAATCTGTTTGAATAAATAATGTTTACTAATGAGTAATAAATAAAATATTTAGTATTATATTTGTAACAATGATATTATTTGTACAAATTGTTATTGATTTGTTTTTTTATTTGTAGACGCAGTTGTTTGCAGCCGCGAGGAAGCCAGTCTTGTGCCAAGAGTTTTCACTCAGGGATTTTCTTCTTGGTGTTGCGAATGCTGGGGAGACGGGATCAGCGACTTGCCCCTGAATATCATCTAGGTCACTCATCCAGGCTTTATATGTAAAATAAATAAATAATTCTAATTAATAATAATAATTCCAAGCTGTCACACTTGAATATTTACTATTGTTAATTACTTAAAAACTATTTTGAACTCTACAGGATCTTTAGCACTAGATTAAATTATATTTGTGTATATTTTATTAATATTTTGTAGTTTTTTAATGTATTTAAAAATGGACGCTATGTTGTGTTCTTCTGAAATATATTATTTTGTTAATAACTTTAAAACTATTGATATTTGATTGTTTTTGCTTGTAATTGTTGCCTAAGCATTGAAACATGAAATATGTATAGTGTTATTATTGTTATTATAAATAACAAAAGTATTATGAAAGCAGTTTGTTTTTTAATTGTCCTGCAAAAATTGTGTTTTTTTTTCAGTATCTGAGTTATCTGTATTTAGTTTAAAATAATAAATAAATAAAAGATTACTATTGTTTTTCTTTATAACGTCCCTAAAAAATAAATATTTTTTGTTCAAAATGACACTGGTGGCGTCATCTCTTATTTAAAGTTCGAACTAATTCACAAATTAACCACGAAGACACATCAAAAATTGTCGAATTTGTATTAGGAGATCATCTTTACAAGGAGGTAAATCAACTTTTTTGGTTTTTAGTTTCAGACAGTTGGCAACTCTGATTAAAAATCAATAAACAGGAGGAGCCAAAAATTTTGAGGGGCGGGGCCAAATTAATTAACGTGATCAGTGTTGCCAACTGTCTTATGTTGAAAAATGACCCGAGGTATCTCCTTGCAAAGCTGTTCTCCTGATACAAAACTGAAGCTTTTTGAAATGTCTTCAAGTCAATTTAGCAATACGTTTGGATATTTTATCAAGAGATGGCGCCACCATCTAAACTAAACATGGCCAACTTGATTGGAATTGCGCGGCGGCGGCGGATGCGGGAGGGATATGTGTGTGATGTGTGAGCAATGGTAGATCGCGCACTAAAAAATTCAAACAAATTATCCCTGGCTGTGTGAATTTGTCAATTTATTAGTATGGCTGCTTGAATGTCAATGGATTGGTGTGCCTGTGTGAATTTGTCAATGTGTTAGTGTGTCTATGTGAATAAATATGATATATAAATTTTAAATTCATTTATTGGCATTTTAAAATTGTATACAACAGAGACTAACATTTATATTACAAGTACAATTTAATACAATATATGATGGGTGACAATATTGTTTGAGGCTGTTATTTTATTTTTGGGAGTCTTCTAATTGTTGTGACAGAATCTTGCGAGTAATCTAGAAGACAATGTTGACTCTGGGGTTTCTGCTGACAGTCATGATGCTGTTGGAGATGAGTTCCGTGCTTCAAGTCTGCTGCACAGATGATTCCAGGTCTTTTGAGGCTTTATAAACATAAAAATAAACTATTAAAGTACAGTTTGATGAAGGTACAGGATTTTTTAAGGAAAGTTAGCTGTCATAAATATTCTAGAATTTTTATAAGGGAAGATGGCTGTCTTATAAATGTTCTAAGATTTTTTTAAAAGTAGAAAACTGTCCAAGGAAGTTTCAGGATTTTTTTAAGAGAAGATGACTGTTTTATAAATGTTCTAGGATTTTTTTAAGGGAAGATAGTTGTCTTATATATGTTCCACGATTTTCTTAAGGGTAGAAAACTGTCCAAGGAAGGTTCAGAATTTTTTAAAGGGAAGACGGCTGTCATAAATATTCCAGGATTTTTAAATAAATAAATAAATATATCATCACGCCTTCTACCCATTACTGGGTGTGGCACTCTGCTAAAGCAGATCTCGGTAAGTGATATATTTTGCGCGTGAAGTGCGGTTACCAGTCGTCAAATCACGGCCCCCAAACATGTTAGTGGTGGAGGAGCCACAGGGATACCTTTTTCAAATTATGAAAATTTGTCGCCTATGGGAATCGAACCAGGGACCTCAGGATCCACAGGCCGACTTCATACCACTGAGCTAGCCATCCCATAAAGGGTAGAAAACCGTTGGAGGAAGATGCCATTGGCTCCAAGACGAGTCCCGTGCTCCAGGTGAGTTATAGAGACGATTCCATGTACGTGGAGGCTTTATAACATAAAAACAAAGTATTAGATTAAAATTTGCAACCATTACTAACAAAATAAAGTTATAAATAATATACAATTTATTTACTCACATTAAATGAACTTTACAGTTGGAATCTGTTTCAGGAACTCTGCTGAAGGTGACCAGGGCTTTGATGATGTTGGATGGTGATAAATGCTTCGGTTACTTGGCTGACGGTTTCAAGACAAGTCTAGGGCACCAGGTCGACAAATAGCAATTGCAAACTATATTTCCTGAATAATTTATTGTACAACACATTTTCTTATAAATACCTATGTATTTGTTACTATATTATAATATAAGACAAGCATATTTTGTAATATTTAGTGTATTAGAACCACATCTTATATATCTGTAATAAAATTTTTATTTTAAATATAAAGCCTGGTTCCAGCCTCCTGGTTGTGACTTGAGAGGCAAGAAGCTGAACCATTTTTCAGGAATTCTCCTACGCGTACGTCGAACATACGCGTGCTAAGTGGAAAACCTCTCCAAAGACGCTTAGCGGAAAATTGGCTTTCATCGCTGCTGCAACTGCAACTATAAACAGACAACACAAAATTAATTAGGAACAGTTGCAAATAATATTAATAAAATAGTAAATTACATTGAATTATTTGGTGGCTGGTTTTACATGCTCTTTATATTTAAATGCTATTTTAAATACAAATAAGTAACTATTCAAATGATTAAATAATAATTCAATCACTTTTTCCAATCTTTAAAATAAAATTAATTTAAATATTGTAAAAAAAAAACTTTTAAAACTTATATTTTTAAATTGGAAATAATTATTGTGGGTAAAAATATTTAACTATCTTAATTTGCAAAATATAATAACAGATAAGGGTAATTAACTTTATTTTCCTGCTTTGAATCGTCCATAAATTAAAGTAGAGAAAAATACTTTAATTAAAAATTATACAAATTTATTTATATACATCTTTTATTTTAAATATTTTACTCTAAAATAATTGCAGTACTTTTTGAGAATTAAAAATATAGTTAATCACCCCAAACGGTGAATTATTAGTTCTTAAAATAAATATGTTCTAAAGATAATTATTATAAATTTAAAACAAAACATATTTATTATTGTTTCTAACAGACTTTACCCAAATAATTTAATAATATAATAATTTTCTTACAAAGATGTTGCGAGCAGCGGACTTGATGTTCAATCTCGGCATTGCTAATGTTGCAGGAAAAAAAGATGACTCAGGTGACGATGTCCACGATGATAACAGTTCTGATGACGCTGATAAGAATTTCACCTGCTCCCAGATGATGATATAAGCACCGGTGACGTTGTCCATGGTGGCGGCAGCTCCGGTGATGCTGGTTAGAACACGAGCTGCTCCAGGATGATGCTGAGGCTGCAGAAGATGCTTGCAGGTCTCGTCATATCCCTAGAAACATAAAAACATTAGAATAGCTGGAAACATTAGAAATTAAAAAAAAACATACAATTAAACAAATACCAAAAATAATAATTGAGCACAAAAAATACTAAACGATCTTTAAAAGTAATTATTGAAAGCCAAAAATAGTAAATAAGCTATCCAGAAAAATAAGTAAAAAATATAGGAATTATCTTTTGAAATAATCATTTAATCTAAATAATTTTAAAAATGTTTCGAAACGTTTTTTTAATTATTTAGATTATTTAAGTAATTTTAGAAGATTAATTTCAATATTCCTTACTTATTTTACACTCTGCTACAGCAAATATGAACTGTTTAAATTGATAAACAAGCTGACAAACTTTAATATTTTGATGCTTTATTTAAAAATAATAATGTTCTTACATTGTTGCTGTGAGCTGCGGATGACATTCTGCGGTGACTGCTGATACTGCAGCCAACTTCTGACATAGTTGAAGTGATATTGATTCAGATGATGTTGTCCACGACGAAACAGGCTCCGATGACGCTGATTAGAACACCAGCTGCTCCACGGTGATCCTGAGGCCGCAAGAGATGTCCCTATAAACATGAAAACAATGAGTTAGTACCATAGAATAGCGTTAAATATTAGAAATAAACATACGTAAAGACATTTTGACGATTGATGAACCTGAAACAGAAACTCAGAACACAAAGCAGTAAAATAGAACAATAATAAATCCGCAAACAACATACACCATTCATTACACACAGCCCATTCATATATTTATTATTGTTAAATAAACAAATAATTCTGCATAAAGCATCACACATTATTTATTTATTTAATGTCATATACCAGTGTATTTGGTTTTATCTTTTATGTAACGTTAAAAACATTTTAACTTATTAATTTAATAAAAAATATTGTTTTATTTATGTAATATACATCAATACTTAACAATTTGCATGTACAGTTTAAAATATATAGGCATTTTTTAATTATTCATAGGAAAGTGTATTATTTTTTTCATGTACTTTTGCAGCCCAAAACAAGATTTAGCTAATCCTAAATTTAAATTGTTAATTTAATTATTCGGTTTAAAAAAATAATTCAAAACATATTTTGAAAATCAAATGGTAAAATAAATAAATATAAATATATCATCACGCCTTTTACCCATTACTGATGGGTGTGGCACTCTGCTGAAGCAGATCTCGGTAATAGTATATTCCGAAAATGAACCACGGTGCGGTTCAATTTTACCACGGTTACGGTTAGAATGACGTCATAACGGAACACTTTCACTATGACAGTTGTCACTTGACAGATGAGTTTCGAAATGTGAAATTTATTTAATATGGAAAAATGTTTATATTATAAAAATATTGTATTCTGCATCACACCTGTTTTAACTTAAATATAGGGATAAAAAATAACACAAAGAAAAAAGTAAATACGAGCTTCAGAACAAGTAATAAATTCATCTAATATGAATATATACTGTTAAATAATAAAAATACATTTTGTATCACATGTTTATTTATCAGTCATCATAAAAATATAGTTTTATAAGACAAAAATCCACAAACACTGCAAAAGCCGCCAAACACGTTTCAAACTTGTCAACAACAGCTGTGAAGTAACCAAACTAACCGCCGCTCGAGCACGGTTAGTTTGGTTATTAAAAACTAACCACAATTTTCAAAAACCGTGTTCCGTAATGAAACCGGTTGCTGAAAAAACTAACCGGTTCATTTTCGGAATACACTATTAGTGATATATTTATGCGCGGGAAGTTCAATTACCAGGCGTCAAATCACGGCCCCAAAAGATGTTAGTGGTGGTGGAGCCACAATAACTTCTCGTGATGGGACTGTTTCGTTTATTATGCATGTTTCTATGGTAAAAGTACCTGTTTTTATAACGTGAATTTTAAATTTTGGTTATGAAAAACTTTAAAAAAGAAAATCTAATTCGAACTGTTGCTTTTATGGATGCAAATCGCTCTGAACTATTGCAAATTATGATAAAAGAATCGTCCTCAGTTAATAATATGTGATGTATACTCCGGCAGCAATTTTTTAACTCAAACATGACACTATTAATTTCATACATTAATAAATTATCGTACAGTGGTCAATAAGTAATTTAAATTTAGATTTTAATTCAACAATTAAATCATGTTCTTGTAGTTTTGTATGCCGGCCTATAGAAAATAGATGTGATTCGGAACCTTCAGAATATGTAACTAATATATTTTTATATTGAATAATTATTTGATGTTTACATTTTTTAACTTTAAATTTTTGATATTTAGTATGTATTTTGTAACCATGTTTCTATGTGTAAATAAAATTATTCAAGCAAAGAATAAATGATCATGAGAAAAAATCTGCTTTTATTTTCTAATATTCCGCGAGTTATTCAGAATTGAAAAAAAACTATATACAATTTTTCCTTCGGATGTGCAGATATTCAAGAATTTAAACAATTGCACACTACTTAAATTCATCGTTAAAATTGGGGAAACGAGCTCTACATTACCATATGTATTCTAATGTAAACAAACCATTTATCCTTCCAAAGCTAGGCGAACGCAGCGCCTCTATAGTTGATTTGAGTTGTCAATAGTTATGAATAAAAAAAAATAGAAGAAGATAGTGAAGTGATACGCCCAATAAATAAAATACGAGAAAAATTTGCTACAAGAGATGTGATTAAATGACGCAGAGATATATATTTTTTTTAATATACCCAATTGAGTATTGAACTACATATTTGACAAAATAATATCAATGGCAGGATCGCTAATGAAAAAAATATGATCACGATTTCTGATAGCTTCTTGGGCTACCGATCTCTTTACATTTGTTTCTCACATTTATCAATAGGTGTCTCTACTAACAAAAATCACAAATAAGACATGATTTGTGAATGCTGCTCCAAAATTGTATAAAGCGTAATACATAAAACTTATCTTTTTTATTCGTTTTCTGATCTTACATTGAATGTTTAACTGCAATTGTGTGGAATTCACTTTCAAAAACAAGTGTAGAGCGACACTCCCTTCCTTTCTTATCTTTTAATTCGTTTTCAGTTTTTACGTAGAGTGTTTAACTGCAATTGTGTGAAATTCACTTTCAAACACAAGCGCAGGACGACGCTCCCTCCCTTTTTTATCTTTTTGTTTCATTTCAGTGACTGCATTCTGTGGACTTTTCTTTCATATACAAGTGCAGGCTATCGCTTTCATCTTTTCTAATCTTGTAGATTCGTTGTTAGTTTCGTTATTAGATTCGTTGTTAGGAGTAGACGTGAGCAATTTGAGATGTTTTATGCATATATTATGTACGTTGAAGAAAGAAAATGAATGATAAGTGAATAGGAATGATGTGATTGAAGGTTTGTTGTGTGATAAATGATTTCTTAATGAGTTTATATGGAGTGATCTATGAATGTGGTTGAAATGAGGGTGGTTTGTTTGGATGAAAATGTTTGACGAGGGCTGATTGTTTGATGAGTGAATGTTTTATGAATGATCTTAGGGTTCGTGCTACCCCATTTGTTGGGATATAGCGTGAAGATATGTATGTATGTATGTATAAAACTAAGTAACTAACACTAATTTTCATTTGTGAATTCATTTTTACTTTTAAAAATGAAAAATTTGAATTTTTTTATCATTTATTTTAAAGAGAATTGCGGTAACATGGCTGCTCGTTTTTACTATACCAGTCTCGTTAAAACTGAAATAGTAAATACCAGTGTGGTAATGGTAACGTATCGCACTGTAGAAATGAAAAACCTGACTTAAATTACTAAACAGTTTAAAATTACCCCCGCAGTTCTCCCTCCATTTATATCTATAAAGGGCATTATTACTTGACAGGTAGTATTAGTACTTGACACATAAATATCACTTACCGAGGTCTTCTACAGCAGTGTTCAGGAATAGATGAAAAAATTTGGAAAACAATAATGAAACAAATTTCATTCCCATTGAAGTAAGAAGATGGTGGACTTTGTGAGAAACAGAGCAATTTTTTCTCTTATGAATAATTAAAAATACCTTGTATACTAAAACATAACTAACATTATCGATCTAGCAGGCACAGTTCGCACTGTTGTTTATCACTTCACTTATTTCACACAGAGTTGCTGGGTTTGAGAATCAAGGTGGCCTTGGGATGGGAGAACACTATGTCGTCTGTTATAGTCCTTTTTAACGATTCCTGCAACACTGAAGACGTGTTGGTAATTATGAGAGGCGATGCAAAAGTTCGACAGTTGTGTTTGAGGTGAAACTGGCAGTTTTCTTTCTCTGTGTTTCCTAAACAAGAAACATTTCGTTAGCATGCTTTCAATATAATATTTTTATGCAATTTATAATATTTTCATTGCTTTGAATCTCCGAATTATACAGGATGTACAATTTAAGTGTGCCAGCATTGTTAATTCGAGAACAATAAGAGCTAAGTACAAGGTTGGTTAAATTAGCAAAGAAATACCATTTTGCAAGCATGGGCGTCCACAGGCATTTTTACAGGGGGGGGGGGGCGAGTCGCAAAAAACTCTTAGATATACATAAATTTCTAAAATATATTTTTTTACATAACATAAATACAAATACACATAACAAGTGGATACAAAAATATTTAAATTTGTGAAATAAATTACTAGTCTTTGTCGTCTGGGTTTTAATTGAAGAGGTAGGACAATTTTCGAATAACTCTTCCATAAATTGACACGTTTTCCATAAATTCCGATTTAGCAGTTTTACAGTTTTTATTTTTTAATATTTTTTGTCTGTGTATACTTAAACTTAGATTACTCAATCGTTACGATAGGGAACATGTCGCTAGCTGGCCATAAGAATACTGTTGGAAATTCAGTTTCAGCTTGAATTTATTATCTTTAAACTTATAATTTAATTTTTATTTAATTTATACATATACAGTGTGGTGGCCACGACTCTCGAACATCGGACTTCAACATGTAAAATCACACTGTTTCAAATTTCCTACTTCCTTATTATTTAAAAGCAAAAAGCTTCAAATAAATTTTTTTTTGCATAAAATATGAAATTAATTTTGCATGCTTTGTATCGGCACAAATTAGATCTGAAAATGACTAAAATTGTCTCAAAACTATCGATAGCTATGAAATTGACACAAAATTAAACAAATGTTTGTCGTTCAATCTGTGAAAACTATCAGAATAAATTCTTTATTTATTATTTAATTTATTTTGACAAATAAAACGTCAAACATATGTTTAATTTTGTTTCAATTTCATGCCTATCGATAGTTTTGAGGCAATGTTCGTCATTTTCAAATCTAATTTGTGTCGTTACAAAGTATGCAAAATTAATTTTGTTTATTGGCTCAGATGCAGAATGTTATGTCATAAAACTTTTATTTCAAGCTTTTTTACTTCAAATATTTAAGGAAGCAGGAAATTAAAAAATTATATTTTTACATGTTAAAGTCCTATCTTCGAGAGTCTTGGTCACCATCCTAGTTAATATCCAAGGGGGGGGCGCCCCCCTTGTCCCCCCCTGCGGACGTCCATGTTTGCAAGTATATATATTACAAAAGTATTAACACAATTTTTTTCCGAACAATAATTTTGTAATACACTAAGAATATGGTATTTCGTTGCTAATTTAACCAACCTTGTAACTAATACAAAGACAAATTGTCAATGAATAAATAAAACAAAGACAAATTGTCAATTGCGATGTGGAACTAAGTCTTAATAAAATAAGAAAAAAAGAAAAAAAAATTCCAACACTTGTCAAAGTTCCACAAAATTGCAGCACGTTTGAATCAACTTAACAGGTCATCATCAAACGGCTGGTCAGTTCAGCTTTAACCTTAGACGCGTTTCGTCCTTTAGGGACTCATCAGTATGGTGCGATCAACTATCCAACTAGACCAACTAGGGGCTAGTGAACTGTGATACTTTTTAAGCTGAATTGACGGATGTTAAATTATGTAAGCCGGTAACATGACATGAGAGCTACGAAGCAACCCGTGGTACCATCTACCGACAAAAATCGTAAACTGCTTGACAGCTATTGAAATAATACAAAGACAAATTGTCAATTGCGATGTGGAACTAAGTCTTAATAAAATAAGAAAAAGAATTAAAAAAATTCCAACACTTGTCAAAGTTCCACAAAATTATAGCACATTTGAATCAACTTATTAGGTCATCATTAAAGGTTGGTAATAAGTTGATTCAAAGGTGCTGTAATTTTGTGGAACTTTGACAAGAGATGGAATTTTTTCCCCTTTTTTTCTTATTTTATTAACCTTGTAACTCTTACACTGGTATGCATAGTCGTTCGCCCAGCGACGCGCTGAGGAAGCGCCCATAAGCGATACACTTGGCGAAACGCTGGCGAACGACTATGAATACTAGTGTTATAGTTCTCGAGATAGCTATCGTGTTACACTTAAATTGAACACCCGGTATAGATGTCTTCACGAAAACTGATTAACATGGGCGATGACGAGATCAATTTGCCACTACTGTTGCTTCTCTGCTTACTTTAGAGAAATACAGGGTGATCAAAAGGAATTGTTATAGTTGGCAATACAATTCCAGATATCTTTTTATTCCACAGTTGGCACAACGTCAGGTAAAGGCGGAAATGCTATTTGACATTTCTAATAAATACAAATAGGTTATGGCAGGAGCTTGACAGCTAATAGAATTTTGACTTTTTAAGTAATAGAAATACTTTAGAAATAAATGTAATAATAAATGTACTCAAATTTAAATTTTAAATGTCAGTCAACAACAGGAAATGAATTTATGTATCAGGCTTACCAATTTCAAGTAGTTTTTTTTATTGCCAACTGTAACAATTCCTTTTGATCACTCTGTATGTTTAAAATAAATTTATATAAAATTAATTCTGCATTTTAAGGTAGATAACATGACAGCGAGTTAACTCATGGGATCGTTAACTTAGAGTTGATACTAATGAAAATGTCTTTTTGTACTCGCATCATTCAAAATAACTGATTCAAAGTTTGATTTTGGGCACTAGTTCGCAAAGTAATTGAATAAACACCCATTTTTATGGGATGGCTAGCACAGTGGTATGAAGTCGGCCTGTGGATCCTGAGGTCCCTGGTTCGATTCCCACAGGCGACAAATTTTCATAATTTGAAAAAGCTATCCCTGTGGCTCCTCCACCACTAACATGTTTGGGGGCCGTGATTTGACGACTGGTAACCGCACTTCACGCGCAAAATATATCACTTACCGAGATCTGCTTTAGCAGAGTGCCACACCCAGTAATGGGTAGAAGGCGTGATGATATATTTATTTATTTATTTTATTTTATGGTTCTAAATTTTGAGTATTAAAACGATAATTGTATTTATGTACCCACATTTTAAGAAATTAATCAGACATATTTTAATAAGCTTTACAAGAAAAAATAAACAATTTGTTTTTAAATAACAAATGTCAATTCATGGCGTACTAAACTGCCAATGTAAATTCAAGATTCAAATTTCATAACTTTTAACACTATCGGTTATATAATTTTTGCTCGCTAAAAAAAGCATTGTACAAAACTCGTGCACGAAGATCTCATTTGCACCATTCGCGCAAAGTATGTGTTCGCGCACTTGTTATGTAATAGTTATTTTCATATCAAGTGCGGAAGAAGGCTTGTTACGTGCAAGTGTAGAATTTAACGCACGAGGCTAACCGAGTTTCCTACAACTGTGCGATTTAGAAAATCACTCAAATATTGTCAAAATTTATAAAATGTTAATGATATTACACGAGAACGATGTTTTACGGCGTTGCTATGGTTTGTTTGTTGATTGCTTGCACATTGTTCTTCGTTATTTAAAAACATTTCACTAATTTCAAGACAATTTCTGCAAAATCGTCTAGATTGGAATACTACACTGAGTGATTCTTCTTTATCATAAACCCTCCAAAGATAATTGAAGCCCCAGATCATGCTATGTTGGATCTATTTTCGACAATGACAATCAACCTGCTGCTGGTACTTCTAAAGCTTCCGAAATTGTTCTCAATAATATTACTGTTCATAATATGAATAGATACGGAAGAAAACAATCAAATTCGGATACCGCCAGGATTTGAATCCGGGACCTATGAACTCTAGTCATATGCTTTAAACCAACTATTCTAAGGTCGTCATTTGATTCAAATCTGATTTTATTCCAATTTTTTTTCAATTTGTTATGTGTCATAGACAGCCTCGATCCCACGACTCGTTCGAAAGACTTGATGCGAGGGTCGTCTGCAGCGACATTGTTAGTTAAGGACTAATTAAAATTTAATTCATAATTTTTTTTCTCTTTTATTTAATTTTATTTCTTCAATTGTGAAGTATTTACTTAAAATATGAATGAAATTACTAATTAAATTTTTAAGTTGTCTTTTTTTCGAACCATAACAGCATCGATCCAACAATGTGAAATATTAGGAACGCAGAATTTAAAAACTATACCTTTTGTATCTTCATCGAAAGTTATGTAATCCTAATACTTCCAAATCAGGTTGAACATTCAGTTTGCAATTTTTTTTATTATTATTATTATGGCTGTCTTTTCGACATTTTTGTTTAAATAAGGAAAATCCGACTTTAGTTATACAGTTAACAACTCAAATTTTTATTACATTAAAATTTATCTTGTTCCACTAATATCTGTGGGATTATTATTTAACAAAATATATTTCATGCACAAAAAGTATCATTACGAAGATTTGTTGTAGAGCTGATTTCATAATGAAAATCAAATATCGCAAAAAATAAATAAAAAAGAAGTAAAACATTTGGTCAAAATTGCAGCAATATTTTTGTTTGTTGAATGAAAACATCACATTAAATAAATACTTGAAGAAAACTGAACCTGCCAAGTTGACATTTGGAGCGGGCGTGCTGGGATCAATCGTTTCCGTCTTGATGGTCGCTGTCTTCACCAGTAGCTTCGTCCATCCGCACAAGAACAAGTTGAAGTACTTCCGGAATCTGCAGCAGAAACTTCACATCAGTCACATCACAATGGGCACTGGATCGAGTGCAGCAGCACTCTTCTATAACTAAGGTAAACATTCTTCTAAATAATACACAGACTATTTCAACCGAATGTCTCAATTTAAATAGTTTCCATAATGTTAGTCTGTTGGATATATGTGTAGTGCTTCTTAATTGGACCATTAATTTTGAAAGTGGTGTAAGTCCATTTAAAAAAAAAGATATCACGTAATTTATGCTTAATTTAGTGTAAACTTTTTATTTATAACTAGTTAGTATTTAATTTCTTAAAAATGCCCATGCTTTGTTAAATTTAAAATTGGCCGGTAAAAGAAATTGCGTAACTATTAATTATGAAAGTGGTGTAAGTCCAATTTCCATAGGCAGGTATGGTGAAATTTGCCTTAATAGCAACAATATTTGATCTTTGAAAGAGAAATCGGCACGCGTTCTGAAGGAGCTGACAGAAGAAGACTTCCAGCACTGTTTCGAACAATGGAAGATTCGCATGGAGCATTGTAGGGATAGAGGAGGGGTGTATATTGAAAGTGATAATAACTAAATAAGGTATGGAATCAAAATATATTGTTAAAACAGCATCAGTCTCGTTATTTAATAGCCACACCTCGTAAACAGAAGTCAGTGAGATTTGAACGCATGACCTGTTGCTTGTTAATGAAGAAACACAAGTTTGATCTCGCGTTTATTCACTGAGCTACGATTGCCTGTATTTATAAAATAAGACAGTACGTAACCCTTCCCATTTCAATATTTTTTTCTTAATTCAATGAATACAAAGTTCGGTACCCTAACATTATAAATTTTTTGAGACATTTATTCAACAAGGTTTTTTCAATGTTTTTTCAAATAAAGTATTATTATTATTTTCTATGCTTATATAAAGAAAAAAAATCTGATCTCGCCAAAATATTCACAATCATAAACCCGAGAAACGTTTTTTTTTTAATTATTAGATTCAATATTATAGGAGATAATATCAATATTCCTTACTTGTGTTACATCCTGTATAAAATAATCATGAAAAATAAGGCTTGTAATTAATTTATTGATCGAATATCAGAATTGAGAGGTTTTATTTTAGTTTCAATAAACAAGTCGGTAATAAAATAAAGAAAAACATACGTACTGGTAAATTAATAATAAAACGATCATTTGTGCGTTGATTATTAAAAAAGCTCTTCACAACTGTGATTTGATCTCGTGCAAACAAAACAAGAGAATTTTTAGTACTTTTTTCTTTTTAATTCTAGTTCTAGCGAGTTATGTTTGCGGTTTACGTTTTCCGTATAAAAGTTTTGTTCAACATTTATGAATGTTAAATGAAAATTATGTGTATTCCGAGTAATTTTATTACGAGAACTGCGAAAAAAAATATCCGTGCTTTAACTCTAACTGTTTTGTTTGTAATAGAATTACAAGCTTCAAATATTTGGGGAATGAATGCTGAAATGTTTGTGTTTCTCTTTTTATATCAAACATAAAATCCTGCGTAATAGTTATTTGTTTACCTATGCTGTGGCATTTCACAGGCGAAGTTTACACAAAATTTATATGCAGCTGCATTTTTAACATTCAAACACTGCAATAATTATTTGTGTACCGAGAGCAGAAAGTATTTGTTAATAATAAATTCTTTTTTTATAAAATCTCAAAACAACATATACCGATTAGTGAAAATCTGGAGCAGGCAACGGAAAGTTATATAGGTAATCATAACACTGTGTTTATAGTTAGACTTCTACCTAAGGAATGGCGCTAATAGTCTTTATGTGAAGACATCCATTTTAGGTAACTACTATCGGCAATCATTGGTTACTAGATTGTTCCTGTAGGTGTCATTTGTATATATTTTATATGAATAATGTCATCAACTAGTATCAATTGTTGTATAAAGAAACTGCACTGCTACTGGTAAGTAAGTGATCATATAATAAATAATATTTAGATGAGTAAGTCATAATATATTTTCAGGTTTACAAGAGTTGGATAAAACTGCGATTGAAACAGTTCAAAATATAAATAAATTGTATACAGAAGAATATTTTAATAAATGTTTATATTGTAATAATGAATTTGTATTTGATGTAGTTTAAATAAATATAAAAGAATAATAAAAATTACAAGCTGCCTAAATATACATATCGGGTTGACTTTAGTTAGACTTCCATTACTAAGATGGCGCAAAATACAGTCCCAGTACGTAACAAGGCAGTTTCTTATCTATAGTAGTATTTTATGATCTGTGGTCTGGAGTTTAAATTGTTGATGATTTTTTAAAGTTCAAAATTGATTTGTGACGTCATTTGTATTCAAATAGTTAATTTAGATGATCCTTATATTTAATTCTTTGTATATTTGTTAAAAATGTAAGTAAATATCACATTTTAGAGTTTTTCAATTTCAATGAAGTTAAGAAAAACATATTTTTCTACGACCTAGCAGAAAATAGATATTTAGAACTGTCAGTTGAAAGCAGAAAGTTGATATTTGTCACTTGTCGAGCTCACTGAGGGGCAAAATAATAGGTGTATTTCATTTGCCATTTGAATCAAATCTAACTTACACTTTCTGAATCATATCACTTATTTATTTTACTATATTACTTCGCTCACTTTATTTCCAGCTCTAGATTAACTTAGTCGGATTTAGTTTAAAGTGATATACTCCAATAAATACATCAATCTACTTTATTTAGTTTAATTAGTCATGTTGTCTAATTTATCTAAACTGATTTAAGTGAACCAAATGGCAAATGGAATACAGCAAATATTAGATATATTTCATTTGCCATTTGGATCAGATCTAACTTACATTTACTGAAACAGATCACATATTTATTTCACTGGATTACTTCGCTAACTTTATTTCCAGTACTAGAATTACTGACTTTAATTTACCTTGTAGTAATCCACCCCAATAAATGCATCAAAATGCTTAATACAATTCATTTAGTCATATTGTCTAATTTATCTAAACTGATTTAAATGAACCAAGTGGCAAATGGATACAGCTAATGTATCATTGTATCCATGGATGCATGGAAACTGTCGCTCGAATTTCTAAACAGAAAAATTGTCAAAATGATTATTCTTTTTTTTCGATCGTACAAAAACTGTCATTTTTCCATCAAAATCATTTCATTATATTATTATCTTCATTTATTTTGACAGATAAAACGTCAAACATTTGTTTAATTTTGTTTCAATTCCATGTTTATCGATAGTTTTGAAGCCATTTTCGTCATTTTCAGATCTAATTTGTGTCATTACAAAGCATGCAAAATTAATTCTGTTTATTATTTTAGATGCAGAATTTTATGATGTAAAAGTTTGATTTGAAGCGTTTTTGCTTATATAATTAGGGAAGCAGGAAATTACAAAATTATGATTTTACATGTTAAAGTCGTATGTTCGAGAGTCGCGATCACCACCCTAAACATTAAGATGTTGAAATAGTGGTTCTTAGTAGTCTTTTAACCGTTTTAATTTAAAGGCCGTTGCTAATTACAATGTAAAATAAAGTACTATTGTATAAAAAAGTGGAACTTTGTAGACAACATATTTTTATATACAATAAATAATAAAATATAAACAAATAATATAAAATTCCATTACCTGGCATTCATCCAATAATAGATCAATGGATTAACCATCGCATTAGCCATGGCAAACCAATAAAACAAGAGATACACATGCTGGACGTATGTCGAATATAGAATCGTCCTGTTATAATGAGTATAGATGAAATAGACATGGTAGGGTAGCCAACATACCCCGAAAATTATTACTACGATTATAAACATTCGAACAATCTGAAAAAAAAAAACACAACATATGTATTTGACAACTATTTGATTATATTTTGGTGATAGACTAATAAATAAAACTTACTTTTCTTTTCGATCGAATCGAATCCATTTGTCTTTGAGTCATTTCTCCAATAGACTTCGTTCCCCATAATACTTTTCCCATAGCGGTATAACTACAGACCATTAGAATCATTGGGATGAAATATGTCGTTACGATGATTATTATTTGATACCTAAACAGAAAGAAACAATATTTTGTGTAACTATTTCTGATTAAAAATACAAACAAAAATACAATAAATACATTTCAATTCACATAATTAAATCTAAAAGTGATGGTGGAATTCTGTGACAAATTTATAAATTTTATATGTCCCTAAATCTGTAAATAAAGAATAAAATCACATATAAGTAGATAAGTAGAAAATATTTCATAAAGTGATAAATTTCGTTACGATTTTGTTTATCATTTACAGATTTACGGATCAACAGAAATTATGGATTTACTTAGAATTCTCAAGAGCAGGGGTGAAAGTAGATTTATTTTCTTACCGATACGCTACTTTTAAAGAGATAAGAAGTCACGTGACCCCCCTACACCAGTCCACTTTGAGAGCTTCTGTCACTAACGCGCAACCAGCAATAATATCTGTCAATCATTTTTTTGTCATGTATTCATCGTGCACAAGTAGTAAAAAAAATTTAAGTCTGTAAAAAATATGTCAGACGACACCATAAAAATTGCCACTTTGACCGTTTCTGTCACGCATGCGTCACCTGCCAAAATTCTGTCTACCATTTTTATTACTTAATTATACCAATGTCTATAATTTAAAGTGAAAATTAGCCTGTAAAAATATGTCACCAACCACCCTTAAAATCGGCACATTCACATCGGCGCCATTTATTAATTCCATCCGTGCCGGAATCTAATTTTCTATTTTTCATGTTTCTCATGACATAATCTATTGAAAAAACCATTTCTGTCACTGGAATAAATGAGACATCATTTTGCACCCTAGCTCTCTAACTAGAAGGCGAGAACTGCACTAGTTCAACAGAAACAAGGCTACTTTACGCTCGTGAAACACACATAATATTTTTCTACGATTGCATTTTAGATTATTAAAAAACGTGTACGTACTGAAAATAAATTCGTTCTGTTAATATGACAAGTTTCTGTATTGTTTGTATCTCTGGTAACTATTGATTTCATCCCGCATTGCAATTGGAAATGCGAGACATACACTAGTATTCATAGACGTTCGCCAGCGGTTCGCCAGCGTTTCGCCAAGTGTATCGCTTATGGGCGCTTCCTCAGCGCGTCACTGGGCGAACGATTATGCATACCAGTGATAGAGTTTTTTCGATTGCTCTACAGACAACATCAACTTTACGTTGATAAATTGGGCCTTTCAAGACTTTTTGAAATTTTTATATATTAATCTACGTAATAAAATTATTATACCACAAATTTTTTATTTCTTTTTAAACTTGTATTAAGCATGATAAAAATATTTAAACATTCGAAACAAACGAATATGACGTAGTTGCATCTTCGATTAAAGAGAGACAATAACAAACGCAGGGCGACACTCCCTTCCTTTCTTATCTTTTTGTTTCATTTTCAGTTACTGCATTGTCTGGACTTTTCTTTCATATACAAGTGCAGGCTATCGCTTTTATCTTTTATCTTTGTAGATTCGTTGTTAGGTTCGTTTTTAGAATTGTTGTTAGGAGTAAGCGTGAGTAATTTGAGATGTTTTATGCATGTTATATACGTCGAAGAAAGAGGATGAATGATAATTGAATAGGAATGATATGATTTAAGATATGATTGTGATAAATGATTTCGAGTGTAATAAATGATTGAGTTTATATGGAATGATCTATTAATGTGGTTTAAGTGAGGGTGATGAGTTCGGATGATAATGTTTGACGAGGGCTGATTATTTGATGAATGTATTTAGTGAATATTTTATGAGTGATTTAGATAAGACAAAGCTCTGTGATTGGCTTAATGCAACTACATAATTGCAATATGGCAGTGCGAAATTTAAATGAGCGTTTTGAATTATTCAACTTTAACTTTTATATTTCAGCAATAAAGATATCATTTATGGTATGGTTTTATATTGTATTAAATATGATGTACGGTCAAGAATTTATTGTAATAAATATTTATTAAAAAGCTCTATCACTTGAATCCCCCATTGTCAACTTTTCATAGCAACCACATATTTTAATTGTGAACATCTTTGCACTTTTCAGTTTTGTTTTTACATGAAATTGCATAAAACTAATATCCCATATTAAATCCATATATTCGCCCTTACCAAGCACCACCCAGCATACAATGTAAATAAAAAAGCGTTTAACATGCGAAATCAGTTTCTTATTGTGCAAAAGTTTCCAATTAATTTTAGATAAAAATACTTTAAATAAAATTATAGGTAATTCAATTCTGCGTCACTAATTAGAATTTATTTTGCAAGTTACGTAACCCATAAAAGAAAGTTTAAAGTTATATAAATACTGCTCATTTGTAGTGAAACATATGGAATGAAACAAAATAACAAACAACTAATGTTTTAATTGGTTTACATAGTAATCATGTTAATTTATATTTTGACTGTTAAAACATCATTAGTTGTTTGTAATTTAGTTTCAATACCAGAATTTAATTATCTGTAATTTTTATTTGAATCAATTTTATTTAAAATGAATTGGAAAACTAACTTTTCGTGCGTCTATGATTCACTTTTAATTTATACTCGTACGAGTTGTATACAGTATGTTGAATTTAGTTGTTCACAGTTGCTATCTCCAGAACTATAAGAGCTACAAGGGCCGTATTTGTTTGGGAACTTTGGGTTCAACCCTAAACTGACCTAGAATTAACTCGTGTTACTTCCAAACAAATGATGTACCTCAAGTGTCAGTTGTAAACATTAGCGGTAAATTTAAAATCTGAATGCATGTTCGAAGCGACATCTGCTTAGTTTTGTTTGTGTGTTAAATTGCGCTTTTAATTGGATGTTTTAAGTCATCTTTATATTTTTTATATGTAGTCAAAAAGCAAATAACGTCAGAGTCTGTCCATTTTTGTATAATTTTGTCGTCAGCTGCAAATAATTTATTTCGGAGTCGCAATTATCTGTCATAATGGCCGTATTTATTTGGGCTATTTAAAGTAACCTAGTAGGTTACTTTTGTTTAATTGGCACACTTTAAGTAACCTAGAACTGTTCCTGAACTGACCCGGCTGCCCCAGCTATTTTAGCGGGTTGGTTGATTCAACCCGTTTACTATCCCTTTCTAATCAACTTGTGTTCCTTGTTATTCGTGGCGGCATCGCGATTTGTAATGGTATAGAGATGTTAGGAATTATTTTTATGAAAAACGTCAGTAATTTTATAATAATATTTTGAAAAAATATACTAAACTATTATTTATGGGATGGCTAACTCAGTGGTATGAAGTCGGCCTGTGGATCCTGAGGTCCCTGGTTCGATTCCCACAGGCGACAAATTTTCATAATTTGAAAAAGCTATTCCTGTGGCTCCTCCACCACTAACATGTTTGGAGGCCGTGATTTGACGACTGGTAACCGCACTTCACGCGCAAAATATATCACTTATCGAGAGCTGCTTCAGTAGAGTGCCACACCCAGTAATGGGTAGAAGGCGTGATGATATATTTATTTATTTATTTTATGGAAGAGCAATATGCATTATGTGTTTCTTGCAATATAAGTCACAGAGGACAATATTACGACACATAATTGCGACTCCGAAATTAATTATTTTGATACTGCTGATGACAAAATTATAAAAAAAATTAATTATTTGCTTTTTGACTACTTATAAAAAATATAAAGATGACTTAAAACATCCAATTAAAAGCGCAATTTAACACACAAACAAAACTAAGCAGATGCCGCTAAGAACATGCATTCAGATTTTAAATTTACCGTCAGTGTTTACAACTGAGACAAGATGCATCATTTATTTGGAAGTAACACGAGTTAGTTCTAGGTCAGTTCAGAGTTGAATCCAAATATCCCAAACAAATACGGCCATTATTATCCTCTGTGGCTACTATATTGCAAGAAACACATACTGCATATTGCTCTTCCATCAGCTGCATAAATAATATTTTGTATATTTTTTCAGAAAATTATTATAAAATTACTTACGTTTTTCATAAAAATAGCTTCTAACCTCTCTATACTATTACAAATCGGGATACCGCCATGGTTAACAAGGAACACAAGTTGATTAGAAAGGGATAGCAAACGGGTTTAACCTGCCAACCCGTTAAAATAGTTGGGGCAGTAGGGTCAGTTCAAGATCAGTTCTGGGTTACTTAAAGCGTGCCAATTAAACAAAAGTAATCTACCGGGCAGAGCTGGGCATGATTTAAATCAAAAGGAATTATAAATTGATTTAAATCATATTTCTTGATATAAATCAAGTGAATTAAGCCTTTTTAAAAAATTCGCAAATCAAGCTTGTGACCTAACACCTTTCAAGAAATTGTTTAGGCTTGTGAATTGTTCTAGAGCTGAAAAAAGGCTTAAATCATTTTTCTGGGCTTAATTCAATTGAAACGGCTTAAAGTAGTACTAGTGTGACGATAGCGCCATCGATTGTCGTGTGGCGAAACTGACGCGCAAAAAAATGTAAAAATTGAATAAAATAAGTGTTTTATACCTATTATGATTTGAATATCATGAATTGTTAACAGGTTGTTGGTCTAGTGAATTTTCAAATACCATACCACCGTGTGGTGTTGCCATTATAAATTGGGATTCTTAATTTTTCGTTAAAAACAAGGCTTTACGTGGTTATATATCCACTACTAAACGATAAAAAACTTTCTCCTTCTGATACAATATACATGGATAGTTCTAGAACATCATACTAGTTTTTCAAATAAAACTGCAAAATTTTAGAGGTACACAAACCAAATATGTGCGATTCTGAATGATGATCGCCATAAGCCCCGTGTATAAGAACTCAACTTTTTTTTTTTTTTTTTTTTTTTATTTGGTTTATTTTTTACGAGCACCTCAGTAGCAAGGACTCTTGGTGCTCGGGCTTTGTATTTACATGCATATTAACAATGACATTTGATTGATCTAGTTTACATTTTACAGTTTATTGTACATTTGTATGGTTTTTAGGTACTCGATTGTGTTTTTAATATTTGTTTTGACTGTGAGGCATTCTTCTAGGTTGGCGGGTAGGTTATGTCTTCGTCTTGAATCCGTATATTTATTACATTGGAGTAGTATATGTTCCACTGTTAGTTTTGTATTGCAGGTGTCACATAGTGTTGCAGGTTCTCGTTTGAATATGTGGGCGTGTGTAGCGAGAGTGTGTCCGATTCTCAGTCTAGTTATTGTTGCTCGTTCTCTTCGGGTGCCTGGTATTTTCCATGTTTTGGTATCACTTTTAAGTCGCCTTAGATGGTTGTTGTCTACTACTTTCCATGTTTGTGTCCATTTTTGTTTGATTTTGGCTTTGATGTTATTTGTGAAGTCCTTAGTTGGTATTGGGATGTTTATAACAGTGCTTGTTTGTGTGGCTTGTTTCGCTAGGATGTCGACTTCTTCGTTTCCTTTGATACCACTATGAGAAGGTACCCAAAGGAAGGTTATGTTTTTAGCATGGGGTACGTTTGTACGCTGTATGTGGTGTTGGATTTGCTGTATGAAGGGATCAGTGTGGTATAGGTTTTGTATATTTTGGATGCAGGAGAGAGAGTCTGTGCAGATTACATGTTTTTCGGTGTTTGTTTTTGTTACTATTTGTGTTATTGCTTGGTCTATAGCATATGCTTCAGCAGTGTAGTTGGATGTTAGGTTAGGTAATTGGTATTTTTCTGTAAAATTATTGGACTTTATTGCTGCTCCAGTTTTCCTGTTCATTTTAGATCCGTCTGTATATATAAAGTTGTAATCTTTATAGGTGTCATTCTTTATCTGTAGGAATTCTGACTGTAAGATAGAGGGTAGGGTGTTGTCTTTGTTGTATTTATTTAGGTTTAAGTCGAAGTTTGGTTGTGTTAGGGTCCATGGTTCGTACTGGCTGTTTCTTATTTCTTGTATTTTTGGAAATGTTATGTTTATTTCGTTCATTTTTTGTTTTATGTGTTGGTGTAGGCTATTTTCATTTTTTATAGATATTTTGTTGTCTCTGTTAGTGAAAATATGTTTGTATGTAGGATTTTCTGGGTTGGAAGCTAATTTAGTTATGTATGTTAGTAGTAGTTGGTCTCTGCGATTACTTAGGGGTTGTTCACCTGTTTCTGCTTGTATGCTAATTATAGGGCTAGTTCTTAGTGCTCCTGATATTATTCGCAATGCAGTGTTTTGAATAGTTTCTATTTTTTTGAGCAGGTATTGTTTTGCAGTGGTGTATATAATGCTGCCATAGTCGATTTTTGATCTAATTAATGTTTTATAGATCGTCGTTAATGATTCGTTATCTGCTCCCCAGTCCTTGTTTGATAATATTTTTAGTAGGTTTAGTCTTACGTAGCAGTCTGTTTTTAGGTTCTCTATGTGTTTTTTCCATGTTAATTTTCGGTCAAATGTTAGGCCTAAAAATTTTATTGTGTTTTCATATGTTATTGATTCGCCGTTTAGTGTTAGGTTTGGGTGGTAAAATTGGTCTTTTCTTATTCTACAGAAGTGTATGGCTTTTGTTTTTGCAGTTGAGAATGTAAAACCTATGTTTTCAGACCATTTTTCTAGATTAGTTATTGTTTCTTGTATTTTGTTCTGTATTCTTGTTAGGTTTTTGTTTTTAATATATATTATGAGGTCGTCTGCGAAGATTGAGTGTTCCACGTCTGTTGGGATGTATTTTGTTATTTTGTTCATGGCTATTATGAAAAGTGTAGGGCTAATTATAGAGCCCTGTGGGATACCATTTTCCTGTAGTTTTGTTTCGGAGATCTTTCTATTATGTCGTACTTTGAATTTTCTATCTGATAGGAAATTTTGTACAAAGTGTAGGATGTTTCCTTCTATTTCATATTCTTGGAATGTGGATAAGATGTTGTGTTTCCAGGTTGTATCGAAAGCTTTTTGCAGGTCGAACGATACTGCTATTAGGTGTTGTTTGTGGGTGAATGCTGTGTTTATATCTGATGATAATGCCATTAGTTGATCAGTGGTTGATCTTGAGTTTCTGAATCCGTTTTGATATTTCGTTATTAGATTATTGTTTTCAAGGTACCAGAGTAGTCTTTTATTGACCATTTTTTCCATTATTTTACACATTATGTTAGCTAGTGCTATTGGTCTGTAGTTTTGAGCGTTTGTTTTGTCTTTGTTCGGTTTAAGGATTGGGATTAGGATAACTTCTTTCCATTTTGTCGGAAACTTGCGCTTTGTCCATATGTGGTTATAGATGTTTAACAGATGTTTTAGGGTTTCTTCTGGTAAGTGTTTTATTAGTTCGGGAGGTATGTGGTCAGGTCCGGGACTAGTATTAGGTTTGGTTGTATTTATTGCGTGTTGTAATTCGGCGAGTGAGAATTGGTTATTTATAGGTTTGTTGCAGTTTTTTATATTAATAGGTGTATTTTCGGAGATGTTTTTAATTTCTATAAATTGTGGCTTGTAGTTGTCGTTAGAAGAGTTTTGTTCGAATGTGTGTGCCAATTCGTTGCAAATTTCTTGTGTGTTGGTAATGAATGTTTGGTTTATTTTTAGCGTTGATGTTCCGTATGGTGTATTTATTCCTTTTATTTTTCTTATTTGATTCCAGGTTTCTTTTGGTGGTGTGTTAGTGTTTATATTAGATACATACTGTCTCCAGGAGGTTTCTTTTGCCATCTTTATAGTACGTTGTGCTAGTGCTCTAGAGCGTTTTAGTTGTATTAGGTTTTCAGTTGTTCTTTGTTTTTTGTACAAGTATAGTGCTTTTTTATTTGCTTTTACGGTTTCTTTACATTGATTATTCCACCAAGGTGTTGTTTTTCTTCTGTTATTTGTTGATTTTAGGCCAAATACTTCCGTTGCAGCGGCAGTTATTTTGTGTGTTAGGTCATCTATTAGTTCGTTTATATTCGAATTTTCTTGTATAACACTGTACTTTGTTTTTAGTTTGTTTTTATATTGTTCATATTTGTCTTCTGTAAGTTTCCATTTTATTGTAATATAGTTTGTGTTGTCATTGGTTGTTTTATTGTTAGCATAATTTATTTTTATTGGAAAGTGGTCGCTGCTGTGAGAGTCTGGTATCACTTCCCATATCATGTCTGTAGCAATAGATGGGCTGGTGATTGATAAGTCTATGCATGAAAAGGATCCGTTTCTTGCTGAGAAATGAGTTGGGGTTGTATCGTTTAGTATTATTTCATTTTCAAAAACGTCCTCAATTAGTTTGCCGTTTCTATTGTGATTATCTGAGCCCCATAGCGGATTGTGTCCATTGAAGTCACCTGTTATAATGTATGGTTGTGGTAGTTGTGTTCTGAGATTTTCGAGATCTGTTTTTTGTATAATTAGATCAGGTGGTATATAGATGTTGCATATTGTCATTTTCTCTGGATAGTATATTTTTATTGCTACGATTTCTAGATTGGTGTTTAGGTTGATTTCTTCGAAGTGGTGTTCGTTTTTTATTAATATTGCTGTTCCGCCACTAGCATGTGGTCTGTTATCTCTGTCTTTTCTATGACATGTATAGCCTTTGAATTTGACGTTTTGTGACGGTTTTAGTTTAGTCTCCTGTAGACAAATGTATTGTGGGTTCATTTGGTACGTTAATCTTTGCAGTTCAGCTAGGTGTGCGTAGAGGCCGTTGCAGTTCCATTGTATTATTGTAGCCATTTTAATAATATTGTGAGTTATTGCTTTTTTCACTAAGACAATCTTCTGATTCAGATGGTGCTTCTTCGAATGTTGTTTGGCTTGTATCGCTGCATTCGGCTCCAGTTTCTGTTAATTGTTGTCTTGTTATTTTTGATATGATACGGGTTATTCTAGCTTTCATTGGTTTGTCTGTTAGATGTGGATATAGTTCTCTCAACATTTCAAGAAGTTGTTCTGTGTTTTCAGTGTATTGTCTTGCAATGTTTAATTGCTGGTCACTGCCGTGAACATTTTCAAGGAAGTCTTTTAACTGTTCGTAGTTAAGCGTGTATTTATTTGGTTCGTTTTCTATAATTTCTTTAAGTGGTTCTATTTGTGCGTGTACTTGTTTTGTAATACTGGTTTGGCTTGTATTTTGGTTGGTTTTGCGCTTTTTATTCTTTTTTGCTGTGTTGTGTTTCGTTCCCGTTGAGGCTGTGTCGCTTAGTGAGGCTGGTCTTTTAAATTGTGTTGAGGTTGTTGGAGTTTCTGGTTGCTGGTTTGGTGTTGATTTTTGGGGATTTTCATTTTCTGTTTGCGAATTTGTAGAGGTAGAGACTTGACTTTGTAATTTTCCCGTGCTTTTCTGGGTGTTTTCGGTGCTATTTTCTAGTGTGGTTCCTAGGTTTTTTAGTGTATTTGTGTTTTGGTTATTGTCTGTTTGTGAATCATTAATTATTTCTTCTTCGTTATCGCATTGGTTTGCCGTATGTCCGGGTTTCTTGCATAGAAAACATAGCATATTTTCTTCGGTGTTTATGAATATTTTGTTTGATGTGTCATCGTAATCTACTGAGATTGTGGCTGGAATTTGTATATTTTCATCCGGCGTTATATATACTTGTCTACGGAAACTCAATACATGTTCATATTCGGTGTTTAGCATTCCTACACGTAAAAAATTTATTGGTGACACTATTTTTAATTTATGCTCTTTTAATTTTTGTTCGATTAAATTATGTGGTACAATAGGATTTACATTTGACAAAATAATGCGTTTTGCGGGTGTGCTGTAATGGCGGATACTTATTTGCTTGTCCATAATTTCTATTGTTCCGTTATTTTTTATTAGATTATCTGCTGTTGTTTTATTACTCAAGAAGATGCATATTCTCTGCTTGGATATTTTAGATGCAAATATTATATTTTTAGGCTGTACAATTTTCCCTATGGCCGAAATATAATCTCTTATTTTCAGTTCTTCTAAGGCTGGCATAATTATTGCTTGATCTTTTTTGGGGAAAGTGTTCATTGTAGCGTTGGCGTAAGACAAGTTGTGTGTTTTTTGGGGTATATTTGTTTGTTGATTGGTGTGGACAACTCCCGTAGTCGGAGGTTGTCCAGTAGAGATCTGTTTAATTAAACTATTCATTTATTTCGCTTTTTTGTCATTGTATCTTTTGCTCCGCAGATGGCGCGCGGTTTGGTTAACCTTACGGTTAACACGTGTTTTAGTTATAATTTATATTATTGCACTGTAGGAAAATTTAGGGCACAGGAACAGGATAATGGTACAGTACCTTCTCAGATGCACGGTAATCAGCTTCTGGCAATTTTCGGTACACGTAAGTGGCACTTTTTATCTCTGCTTAGAGGCACTTTAACTACGCTGTTTCACCGTTCAAGGTTCAACAGTCACTCGAACTCAACTTTACAAGCGAATATATTTGTTCACAGACGATGAATGTGTTTCATATTTTAACAGGATGCGTATGACTATCCAATGTTTACGTGCACCAAATTTCATTTAGATCTTCAACATTTTTTTTCACGCTAGTACTACCTTAATTCAATTGAAAGAGCTTAAATCAATTGAAATGACGTAATTCAATTGAAAGGACTTGAAATTTATTATCGATATGTGCGTTATAAAAAATATTTTAAAATTTTTAACTGTTTTGGATTATATAAAAGTATATTATTTTTGTTATTGAGATTGGCAATTCTGGTGGACGTTTAAATATTACATTTCTGTAGCCGTCGGTGATTTGTGAATTGATTGGTAATTGTGTTATTCTAAACATTTGTTTCAAATTACTATTCATTTTGTATATTTTTACAAACAAAATTCGTATTTTTGATGACTCTTAGTCTATAGTAGTTTTAAAAGCTAAACTGTTACAATGCAATACAATTTAAAACCGGGTACAGATTTAATGTAAACATGGCAACACATGTCATTCATTTAATTACATTTTTTGATGAAATCCTTTGAACATATCTATTTATATTTGTTTTCATTCGGTTTTCATATTACATTGTACCTAGTATTTTTAAAAAAATAAATAGATATTTAGTACTTGTAAATGTGATTTAAGCCCCAAGCCCCAAGCCTCAAGCCCCAATTCACAAAAAGACTTGTGATTCTTCGGGTTTGATAAAGAAGAATCACTTAGTGTAGTATTCCAATCTAGACGATTTTGAAGAAATTATCTTGAAATTAATGAAATATTTTTAAATATCGTAGAGCAATGTGTAAGAAATCAACAAACAAACCATAGCAACGCCGTAAAACATCGTTCTCGTGTAATATCATTAGAATTATATAAATTTGGATAATATTTTAGTGATTTACTAAATCGCACAGTTGTAGGAAAAATGTTGTTTATAACACGTGCCGAAAAAGGTTACGTGCCGAAAAAGGTTACGTGCTCGTGCAGATTTCCGCCCTTGGCAAGCCTCGTGCGTTAAATTCTGCACTTGCACGTAACAAGCCTTTTTCGGCACTTGTTACTTTTTAATAACTATTACTGTAGTATTTGGCACAAACATGTGTGCATGTTTATTCACAAACTACCTATAAAGTAGTAAGTAGTTTACTAGGAAACATAACTTTGAGCTCATGGCATGTGTTCGGAAACATCGTTCTGCTATAAAACTATGCAGACAGAGCGAACTTATAATATAATATTTGTTCTTTGTTTTATACAACGAAATTAAATTCAATTAAGCACCTAATAAAATACAGAAAGGGGTACTTGAAACTTCTGGCAAGAATCAAAGGAATGAAAAGCCAAAACTTCTTGACCTTTCGTTAAATGTTAATTGCAAATAATCTAATTAGAAAATAACGAGAAAAAATAATGCGCGGGCGAATTGAATTACCGTCAATTTATTTGATATCTTTTATGAACTTTAATTACACACAAATTAAGAAAAATAAAATAATCTTGTATTATTACAATGGAATAAAATTGGATAATGTCAAAAGACCATTTCATTTTTAAACATATTTACTTTACTTAAATAAAATAAATAAATATATCACGCTTTCTACCCATTACTGAATGTGGCACTCTGCTGTTATAGATCCCTGTAAGAGATATATTTTGGGCGTAAAGTGCGATTACCAGCCATCAAATAACGGTTCCCAAAGATGTTAGTGAAGAAGCCACCGAGATAGTTTTAACGGGGTGGAAATTGTTTATCGGTTGTGGGAATCGAATCCGGGTTTTCAAATCCACAGTCCGACTCAATACTACTGAGCTACCTACCCCATACTTAACAACTGATGAAATCAAATTTAATTATAAAGAGAAATATTGGGATACCGCCAGGATTTGAACCTGGGACGTAAGAAGTCCGATCATATGCTTTAAACCAACAGATTTAATAAACATTTGAAACTTAATTTATTTTGACATTTATTAGTTAGGTTAGAATTCAAATTCATAATTATATAGGTTATGTTATAAAACAAAATAGGTACCTTTAATTTTTAATAAAGAATTATTTTGCAGTTTAATGTAATTGGCAACTCGGCAAAAATTGTTCAACGGCTTCTTTGTGTGCTTCATCAACAGCAAATCACTTTGTCCTAATTATTTTTAAAACTTTTAAAATAAAAAGAAGTCTGATGGCACTAAATCGGGGCTATAAGATGAACTCTATAAACCCACTACATTGATTACAGGTAGTTGTTGAACTTCATTTGCGTAATGAACCCGAGAATAATCGTGATTCATTTTATTAACAAATAAACCTTCACAAATCTTTATAAATCACACAAATTAAATACAACTTCGCACATATACTTGTAAATGTCACAGTTATCGTATTTTATGTAGCGTGTAACAAATCATGGTGGTCAAAATGAGAATTTATCTTGACCACTGATTGTCGACGTGCTGAAGTTGGATAATAAGTATTGAAAACTGCGAGTGCGAGTGGTAAATATTTTATTGAAACAACATAATAAAAACTAACATAAAATAAAGATAATGAATTAATTAAACAACAAATAACAAATTTATAACATCATATTCAAGGGGTAGACACCCTCGAATATTCTTTTACTCACGAATCATAACTCTATCTACGTACTAACATCTACTACTTTCGAACTGTCTGCTACATACTTCTACATTGTATGCTATCATCATTGAACTATCTTAAACTACTAGTAAATAAATGCTAGATCGCAATAATTTCGCTGAATGTGACAAATACCTCAAACGATCGTGCGTGATCCAAAAGGTGAATAACATGGCATGTGTCTTAAAGACGTGATCTAATCAACAATTTTGCAAACGAATATTTCTTGTACATCCCGTCTGTTACAAACGCGCCAATTAAACAGCCCAAGTAACGCGTATAAAACAATTGTTAAAACATAAAATGAAATGCGTAAAAATATAAATGGTAAAATTTACAGAAGTTATAAATTAAACAAAAGAAGTTAAACAAATTAGCCGACAATGGAAACAACAACAACAACGTATAAATAAACTAATCTTAGTTAAGTTACAAAATAACACGGTAAGACTTTCATCTTGCACAGACGACGAGAGCCAAACTTGTCTTGACGGAAGCCAATCTACCACTAACTAATCATTGTTGTTTCCATGGGATGTGTTGACAAAGGGTAAGGGGCTGATATCGTTTCGTTGGTCCAGATAAGCGTTGTCATGCATGTGTTTACATAAAAAACCTAGACGGGGTGAGTTACAAAGGTTAACTCTTTCCGACCAGACGCTTAGCTATAATTTACCTAGATATGTCATCACATCCCGTATAACCAGACGTGACAATCCAGAAAAGCTATATACTTGATAAATAATGATCTACGGAATACTGAAGTTACTACAGAGTGATCAAAAGGAATTATTACAGTTGGCAATAAAAAAAACTACTTGAAATTGGTAAGCCTGATACATAAATTCATTTCCTGTTGTTGACAGTGACATTTAAAATTTAAATTTGAGTACATTTATTATTACATTTATTTCTAAAGTATTTCTATTACTTAAAAAGTCAAACTTCTATTCGCAGTCAGACTCCTGACATAACCTATCTGTATTTATTAGAAATGTCAAATAGCATTTCCGCCTTTATCTGACGTTATGCCAACTGTGGAATAAAAAGATCTCTGGAATTGTATTGCCAACTATAACAATTCCTTTTGATCAACCTGTATAACACATGCACTAATAAATTTGATAAACAAAATAAACTCTGTCAAGTCAACTTTAGAAAGATACTTAAGATAACACTTAATTAGTCTGTATCTCTCGAAGCTGAGTTGATAATGAAATATCATAATTTATTAACAAAACCAAATTCTGAATTGTCCGTTTTGTTACATTTATAGTAATTTGTTTCACATCATTGCTTTTTTATTTTATGGCTAGGTATATACCTTTATATGTTACAAAATGTGAAAAAACTTACGCATAATCATACTCTGAGACTGTAGGAAGACCATCGGGCCATATTAACACACAAGCTGTTCTTACGCGTTCTTGAAATCTGAAAATTAAAAATATAATTATGCACCATCGATCTTTATTGTTTTAATAATAAGATTGGATGTTATTTGGATCAATTTGAAATTGAAAAGAATGTTGTTAATAGAGTGTGTATAATCAGTTAAAATGATTTGGTAATGTTGATGATAGATAGGTTATTATGCGGTCAAAAGTCATGTGCTTCGTGTATAAAGATAAGTCGAAAAAGTTATTTATGTATCAAGGGTGAAAAAAGGGATTCCTGGCCCGTGGCATGATTATTAACATGCTCAGAGTCAGAGACGCTAATTTCACCCGTGGTACATACAATATTTTGTGCACACCAAAAGAACATTTAATTTTAAATTCAAAAGATTAAAACAGGTACACTTACATGACAAAATGACATTTTGCAAAACTAAGTATTCACAATAAACAAAAATTGCCATTTTATTTATGTATCCACAGGAAATTATTTTATTAAGGCCCTGGGGCTAAAAACAAGTGTCTATACCCACTTTGCATGGCTAAAATATTTGAATTTCGTCCCGGTTGGGCATAAAAGATATATTAGGATAGGAATGATTCTAACTAAAGAAATAAAAAATAAAATAAATATATCATCACGCCTTCTACCCATTACTGGATGTGGCACTCTGCCGAAGCAGATCTCGGTAAGTGATATATTTTGCGCGTGAAGTGCGGTTACCAGTCGTCAAATCACGGCCTCCAAAGATGTTAGTGGTGGAGGAGCCACAGGGGTAGCTTTTGAAATTATGAAAATTGTTTGTCGCCTGTGGGAATCGAACCAGGGTTCTCAGGATCCACAGGTCGACTTCATACCACTGAGATAGCCAGCCCGTATACTAAAGAAATAATTTCTTATAAATATATTTTCAAATTTGCTAAAGCTTTATTTCTATGAAAATTAAAATTAAACAAGTTTAATAAATTTGATTGATACATATATATATATATATATATGTATATATACCGTGTGTCCCAAATAAATGTTGGCATAGGCAGTCAACATGTGAAATTAGTTTTTTGTAAATAAAAAGTGTCCGGCGAAAAATTATGCAATCAAATTTTATCATCTTATTTAATACAGATTATTTAATTTTGATAGCGTACTTTAATGATATTAATAAAAATATTTCCTAATTTTTCGCCTACTCTTTTATTGCTATTGACGTAGAGTGCGTGCAATTTGTTTTAAATATTTTAATCTGTCTCTGTCATCTGTCAGTGTCATTATGAATATTTAAATTTTTCTGTTTCTGACGAAATACACAGATGTTTGTCTTGTACTACACCCTCTATAATACATTCTATTAATATTTACACGGTTCTTGATTTTTAAAATGACAGTGACATTAAAATATTTAAAACAAATTGCAAGTACTTTACTTCAGTAGCAATAAAATAGTATGCAAAAAATTTGAAACTATTTGTATTAATTTCATTAAATTACGCTACCAAAATGGAATAATCTCTATTAAATAAGATGTAGTAATATTGGCAGTATTGTGATATAAAATTTGGTCCCATAATTTTTTTGCCGGAAACATTTTATTTACAAAAAACAGATTTTACATGTTAACTGCCTATGCCAACATTTACGTGGGACACACGGTATATATATATATATATATATATATATATATATATATATATATATATATATATATATATATATATATATATATATATATTAAAATGCTTTAAAACTTTCCAGCACTTGGAAAATTACTTAACTCTCGATAGAGTTGAATATAGCATTTTAATTAACTTTTTTTTTTTTAAAATGAATCTGTTTTTGCGTCAGTTGTGTAAGAATACGTAATCATTGGAAAAATTTATAGGAATGAGTGAAAGAATAAAATATCGCTCAAGGAAAGCGCAGATGAATAAACTTTGCGAAACATAAATTTAAAGAGACATTTATAAAATCTTTGTGTTACAAGTGGTTGTGAGAAAAAGCTATTACAAACTTTTATTTTCATGCTTTTCAGTTTTATAACATCAGAAATAAATAACTTGACTTTTTCAAACTTATTTATTTGTATATTTATAGTTTTTCTCTGCCAAAACTTCTACCTACTTATTTATACTGCACATATAGCTCGAAATACAGGAAATAAACTATAATAAATGTTAAATGAACTGAAAATATATTTAGTTTTCTAGGTTCCGAGAAAATGTTCCAATGGAGTATCTAGAAACTCAATAATGGCGAGTTATGTATCTACATATGTTATACAGTAACCTTCGGTTATATAGATCACATTTTATATTTGTCTTATAAATTTTATTTTTTATAAACAAGCAATTCTAATAAACAGCTAATATTTTGTGTATCTGTAGTATAAATATTTATAAATAGTGAGAGAGCTAGGGTGCAAAATGATGTCTCATTTATTCCAGTGACAGAAATGGTTTTTTCAATAGATTATGTCATGATAAACATGAAAAAAAGAAAATTAGATTTGGGAACGGGTGGCCACTATAAATGGCGCCGATGTGAATGTGCCGATTTTAAAGGTGGTTGGTGACATATTTTTTACAGGCTAACAACAGTGCCATGTTTTGAAAAGTTTGGTTATTTCAATAAAGAATACTAAATATAGAAACGTAGTTACGATTTCAATCAACAAAGTGGGCTTGTTAACAATAAACAATCACAAAAAGTGGCAACAAGTTTTTCAGAAATACCACATCAAAATATATAGTCTGATCTTTGTAACCAACAGTAGAAAATAAATTCCCTAGAAATTTAACTAAGTCGCATGACGTCATCAAAAATACGTCAATCAACTAAATATTTGGTTGCTACGAATTAGGATCGGTCTCCAGACTGTTATTTTTGTTGTAAGCTTTGGATACGTACTTTACTTGATTGTTTTGGTAAAAATCTACTTTCTATACTAGAACAGACCACAGAAGTGGGCGGTCCATATTAGGGCGGTAAATTTGAATGCGAGTCGAATGGTATATGTAGTTACCATTGTCTTATCGCGTTTTTATTTTATAAGTATCAAAATTGAATTTTTTAAGGGAAACGACCAATGATGCAACAAATTACTGTTTTAATGTTACCAATATAAATGGTTATTGTTTAGAAATGTCATGTAATAGATTTTTTATGTCTATTTTAAATTTGAAAAGAAACGTATGTCGTAGTGAACTTCATATCTCTACAATCATAAACTCACAATTTTGAATTTTGAATTTTTTGCACTTGTATATTTCGTTGTGATTAGAACCAGGTGCAAAACACCACCTCATTTTAATTTATTGCACAAAAAAGCGCAAAACAAAACAAGTAAAAAAAATGAGGCTAAAAATCAAATGTTTGTTTCATAAGAAGTGTGCTACGCCATACGTTACCTTACAATAGAAAGAGATAGAACGCTTAAGCCACGCCTCCTGGTGACGTTTACTTCTGTGGTCTATTGGTCAGGAAAGTAGGCATTTTCTTGCCGATTTCAGAAAAATAATATAATATAATGATTATAACCAGGCAGCGGTAAGTTATATAGATAACCATGGGACTGTGTTTATAGTTAGACTTCCATCTAAGGAATGGCGCTAATAGTCTTTATGTGAAGACATCCATTTTAGATAACTACAATATCGGCAATCATTGGTTACTAGATTGTTCCTGTAGTTGTCATTTGTATATATTTCAAATTTTTTTATCTGTCAAATATTCAATTAATTTTTATTTGTGAAATAATTACATATAAATAATGTCATCGACTAATATCAATTGTTGTGTAAAAAACTGCACTGCTACTGGTAAGTAAGTGATCATATAATAAACAATACTTAGATAAGGAAGTCATAATATATTTTCAAGTTCACAAGAATTGGATAAACCTGCGATTGAAACAGTTCGTATTATAAATAAATTGTATACAGGAGAATATTTTAATAAATATTTATATTGTAATAATGTATTTTTATTTTATGGAAGTTAAATAAATATAAAATAATAATAAAAATTACAAACTGCCTAAATATGTATATCGGGTTGCCTATATACATGACTTTAGTTAGACTTCCACTACACAGATGGCGCAAAATACAGTCCCAGTGCGTTACATGGCAGTTTCTTATCTATAGTAGTATATTATGATCTGTGGTTATAACCATTTTCATGGTAACTGGAAAACAACGGTCCGATTTGACATTAATGACATCGAGATAATATCTGTCAACAGAATAATAAATATTCTCTTTTTAATTTACTTCTGATAATTTAAATTTTTAATAGGATAGTGAAAGCATTATATGTATTTATATCTCATAAAGAAAGTGTAATTTTTCCAATGGAATATAAATAACTATGTATTATTTTATTTAAATATGTTTTTTGAAAATTAGTTAAAATTTAGACACCAAAATGACATCGGTTGACCTTTTGAATCCTCCCTTCGAGCGCACATTATACACAATGAAAATGTAGTAGGTAGCTTCCATTGTTTGGAATTACTTCTTTAAAATGTCTTTCACATAATTGCTTTTTTGAGATTACGTAGGCGATCTATAAGAATAAATAAATAGATGGATATGATTGATTTTTTTTTGAAAATGAACAAAAGATTTTGAGTTGGAATGATAAACGAACTTATATGAAAGCAATATCTTTCGGAGATTAATTACAGAATGAATGGATAAATGTTCAATGAATATTTCAAGAGTTCAAGTCGAAAAATAGCGTTATGTATTTTTGTATATTAAGTGGGCTTACTGTACAACTTTTTTTGTGCAGGGTGAATGTTTTACTCTAACAAACAAATGAAGATACACTCAATGATCACTTTGATGTATAGCCCTAAGTTTCCCTTATGAAACTGTGGCAAAGACAAAGGAAATGGAATCTGTATATACCAGACCGCATCGCTTGTATTTGACGTGAATTTGTAATGTCCTCATCTGTGTTAGTATGTTTATAAACTATGTTATATGATATTATATTAAATTAGTTACACATACCTGTAAGAGACAATAGCAGAATACAGAAGACAAGGTGTTCCAAGTGCCATACTAATGCACCAAATTAGTACTATAGTACTTAGAGCTTTCCTTTTTGACAGGTGAGGTTGTAAAGGATGGACTATTGCTAGATACCTGCAACAAACATAACAAACAAAATTATGAAAACCTTGCTGCTCTGTTTAAATAAACTATAAAGTGTTCAATAAGTCTTTTCGTCCTGGGTGGCTATGGTCTGTGAAACAATATGTCTACATTATTCATGCAGTTTAATATGTTTCAACTTCCATAATATTATTTTAAAATTAAACTTATTCAATCACTCGAATTGAGAATGAACCGAACCTAGGTTCTAAACGTCGTTAGCATTTATTTTAGTGAATAAAAGTCATTTGTTTATTTTTTCACATTTCACAAAATAAATAAATTGTGACATTGTTTTTATTGAAACTTGGTTAGAATTGACAATAGCAGAAACAGTTAAACTTAAAAGTTCGCACCTTTTCAGGCTCTAATCGGTTGTTGCTCACAACTCAAACCAGTTTATTTCGAACTCATTGCTCCCAGAAGCGGATTTAAAATATTTCGCGCCCATTAGGACATAAAATTCTGCATCTAATCCAATAAACAAAAATAATTTTACATGCTTCGTAACAGCACAAATTAAATCTGAAAATAACGAAATTATCGATAGTCATGAAATTGAAACAAAACTAACAAATGTTTAACGTTTTATGTGTCAAAATAAATGACATAATAAATAAAGAAATTATTTTACTAGATTAAACGTCAAACATTTGTTTAATTTTGTTTCAATTCCATGACTATCGATAGTTTTGAGGCTATTCTCGTTATTTTCAGATCTAATTTGTGTCGTTACGAAGCATGCAAAATAAATTTTGTTTATTGGATTAGATGCAGAATTTTATGTCCTAAAACTTTTATTTTAAGCTGTCTTGCTGCCTGTATATATATTTCTATTGTTTAAACTAAAAGCTTGAATCCGGGCCCTAAAATTTGTGGGCCCTAGGCTATTGCCTCTATAGCCTAGGCCAAAGTCCGCCTATGATTGCTCCCTATAACTTACTTGTAGAATAAAGCTAGATATTCTCAGAATATAAGTTATCTAATGATAGTGGTATATTTGACAAATATATTTTATTTGAAACTTTATTCGTACATGGGAAGACCGGACTTAAAGAGAAAATGTGTGCTATGTTTATACAAATGATCAATTATGAATTATTTGAGGGTTGAAACAATTTCCAAATGAATGTAGATACGCAGTATGCGAGCCACAGGTGTAATTGAGAGAGTACTGAGTAAATAGTTAGGGGTCTAGGGAATTTATTAATCAACTGGTTGGCAATTAATATTAGCTATGCCAAGCTTTGAAGCTGCAAAGCGTTCGCAGTGACCAAAGCTGCAAAGCTACACCATGAATCTATGCTACGACATGTAAGCTTATTCCATGTTTGTATGTACTTAACTGAAATCGGCAAATCTACTTATGATAGCTATCAACATATATACGAGTAATTTCATATATAGGTCGCTAATTTTGATCATGTTAGTTCCGATAACTATTTTGATTCAAACTTTAAGCACTGAAAATTTAATTAAATTTGGTAATACTCAAGTTGATTTGAACTAGATGAACGTACGTTGGTTAAAAGATTAGCGAAATTAGCAATCGTTAGAGTTCGACACTAATTAATGATAATTTTTTTTACAATACTTGTTCTGTAAGTTAACTATTAATGACAAAATTTAAACACTGTCAGGCAGATTCATAAAGCGGATTAGTGCTAACACCATTTTTTATTTCGTTTTTCTCTCTCTTTTCAATTTATAAAACAAGTTTATTTTAACTAGAGTTAAAAAGAGAGTTAGTAAGCATCAAATTTAGTTCATTTCTTTAATCTGTTTTAATTTGAAATAGGGTTATAGATAATATTATAAACGGTGTTAGAGCTAATCCGTTTTGTGAATCTGCCTGTGTAAGTGCAGCTTTTATTGCACAGTGGTTTCCATGGTTATATCAGGATTGTTTACTTACTTATCAACAATAAGTAAATACTACATGAGGAGTGACTTTTCAAAACGCAGTTTTTGAACAAAAAATATATTTGAGTTATTTATAGTTTTTTGTTGCAGGCATAATCTTTATTATTTATAGGTGACTCATAAACTTAATTTAAATGGTCTATAGAGCAATTAAAGAATAATCTTCTTTAAAAAATATATATTTATAAAAAATGTACTTAAAAAGGTACTGAATTTTTAAAAACTGCGTTTTGTTCTGTTCAACAAAAAAAAACTGCGTTTTGTACCGAATTTTCAGTAAAAGCAGCGTTTTATTAATTGTTTTTGTTTAAATAAAAAACAGTGCAATGTAAAATTAATTGTTATTATATATTTATTCAAATACTATAAACATACAAAAATGTAAAATTACGAACGAAATCGATGAGAAACTGCGTTTTGAAACGTAACGCTAGTTTTAAACGCATAAAGTAATGGAGGAAACTATGTTTGGATACGATTCACTGTACACATTATATTCAGTCTGATATAATGTACGTAACGCCATCTATTATTAAAAACAAATATTTTTGTTAAAAACTGCGTTTTGAAAAGTCACTCCTCACATATCAAGGTCCTGTTTATCTTGACAACAATTTAACATCTGTCAATTTTGCAACCTATTTTTCTTTACCTTCTATTTGTGCCATTGTTGTAAAAAATAGCTTACTAACCTCGAACTGTAAGTGATTTCTTTTAGGTCGTGAATGTTTAGGAAATCTCGACCCTTCGGGTCTCGCTACATTCTTGACCTAAAAACTGTCACTTACAGTTCATGATACGTAATATATTATTTTCTATTTCGGTGTTCTTATAAGTCTATAAACGCACTGTAAACACGTCGTTAAAGAGATCTATAAGCGCACTGCTTTTGGCGTTTTTTATTTTGTAAAAGTGGTATGAATGCTTTTAACTTATTATTTTTGTTTGTGGTGACCAACAGTGCCGGATTTACCATTAGGCTGAAAAGGCTCCAGCCTAGGGCCCCGAGCTCGGGGGGCCCCGCACTGGAGTTAAACTAGTTTTGAACATTTTAGTAAATTTAAATTTTACTAATACGTCAATAAATTTAACAGAGAAACTATGAACGAAAAAACTAATCAATATTAATGGAGAATTAATCATTGTAATTATAATTATATACAGGTCATTGAAGATTTCGTTAAGCAAAAAGTGCGAAGAAAGATGTTTTAATTGCGTCGCAGATATTGTATTTATAATAAAACACATGTTATTTTAATCTTACTCTTATAGTTTTATTTTACTTTTTATTTTCACGGCAACAGCCTAGGGCCCCATGTCACGTAAAGCCGGCCCTGGTGACCAAGGAAACGTGATGTGTGATGGAAAATACAACTTCTTTGATTTATATAAAATAATTATTAAATTTCTTGTACTGATTAACGCAAATTTAAAAATGTAATTTTCACATTTAAAAGGGCCATTGTTAATTTCGTACTCTTGGAGCACAAACGATAGCGTTTTACAATGAAACTCTTTGTACTGAAATTAGCTAATAACAATTCATTTTTAATTTAGTTTAATTATTATGTCTCACCTTAATAAGATAATATTTGGGTATCTCGTTATAAAATTGATATTTGAAAGTAGCACTGCTCCAATTAGAAACATAGGAATATCGCCGGAATAAAGCATTCACTGGTATTTGCTCAAATGAACTTGTTACATTATTTTTATTGTTTATAATTTATGATATAATTTAGGATATCCTGTAGTATAAATAAACAAATATATCATCACGCTTTTTATTCATTACTGGGTGTGACACTCTGCTGAAGCAGATCTCGATAAATGATATATTTATGCGCGTAATGTGCGGTTAAATCATGTTAGTGGTGGAGGCAGTGGCATACATAGGGGAGGGGCGGTGGGTGCGGTCCGCATCGGGCGGCACATATTTTGGGGCGGCATTTTTATATTTAGTTTTAGTTGTAAAAAACAACTTGTTCACTTCATAAGTTTACTATTCGATTCCTACGAATGAATTACTATATGATTTCGAATATTTTTCTTCATCATCAAGTCAATGTAGGGTTGAAAATATTATCTCGAAAAATTCCTTTATTACTGGCTAATTTAAATATTTATTTATTTATTTTGTTACTCTGCACAACAGGAAGTAAATCCCAATTACAGTACAGGGGACCTACAGCTTATAGTGGAATCCGAACCACTCAGACACAATCGTAGTTTTTGGATATAAGTAGAAGTCAGTGAGATTTGAACGCACGACCTCTTGCTTGCTAATTAAGAAACGCAAGTTTTACCTCATTTTTATCCACTGAGCTACGATTGCCTGTATGCTACAAATGTTCCTCACTTCTAGTTTGTCTCAATTACAATTATTTATTTATGTTTATTAGTTTAATGGGGCATTGGCCTGTGAATCCTGAGGGCCCCAGTTCGATTCCCACAGCCAACAAACAATTTTCACCAAATTAAAATTACCCCATCACTAACATCTCTGGGGGAGTTTATTTGACGGCTGGTAACCGCACTTCACGTACATAAATATATCACTTACCGAGATCTGCTTCGGCAGAGTGCCACACCCAGTAATGGGTAAAAGTCGTGATGATATATTTATTTTATATTAATTTTTTAAATAAATAAAAATAAATATATCATCACGCCTTCTACCCATTACTGGGTGTGCCACTCTGCCGAAGCAGATCTCGGTAAGTGAAATATTTTGCGCGTGAAGTGCGGTTACCAGTCGTCAAATCATGGCCCTCAAAGATGTTAGTGGTGGAGGAGCCACAGGGGTAGCTTTTTGAAATTATGAAAATTGTTTGTCGCCTGTGGGAATCGAACCAGGGTGCTCAGGATCCACAGGCCGACTTCATACCACTGAGCTAGCCACCCCATTTATTTATTTTTTTATTTTATAAAAAACCACCATTTGCTTGAATTAGGCAAATTGGAGACCGCCGTGGACGGCAAAAGTTCTAGGTACGCCACTGGGTGGAGGAGCCACAGGGGTAATTTGATTAAGAGTGAAAATGTTTGTCGGATGTGAGAATCTAACCAGGGTTCTCAGGTTCCACAGGCCGACTTAATACCACTGAGCCACTTATCTTGTAGTATAATGTACTTATATATTTTTGAAGTAGTACTACAAATTCTGCAATTTCAGATTAACGCGGATCCATGTAGGCATTTACATTTACATTTAATTTAATTTTAAATTTCCATTTATCTTTTTTAAATGTCTTTTAGATAGACAATACAAACATAAAATAAATGTAAAATGGACGCATGTGCAAATATTGAATTTTATCTTATATTAGTGAATAAGACTTCACTATTTATATTATTTATACTACTTCTACTAATTTGTAATCGTCAAAGTGCATTTTATGTGTATTTATTCTTTGACAGATTGCATGTAACCAAACTTTCAAAGCATGTGATGTTTACTCTGCACATGCGCAGTGCATTTCTCATTTACATTTAAAAGATAATGAAAAGTAAACTAAATGAAAATTAAAGATAAATGAAACTGGTATATGCATGTGTACTTTGAGTAACGTATACGAGTATTTATCAATGAAATAAAAGTTATATAAAATTAAATTAAATTATATGTAAATGTGAATGACTGTATGAATTCATATTTATATAAATTCAATGAATTCAATTAATGTTGGATATTTAAATTCACATAAAACAAGTAAGATCACTTATAAAGATACTTTAAAGATACTTCAAAAGAAAAACTTCATCGTGTAATTCACGGTTAAGAAATAAGATAATTTTTAGGTTATACGCTAAAATAGGGGCATATGTACGACTTCGCGAAGAGAGAATGCTATTAATTTTTTTTCAATTCCACAGTACTTTCACGAAGCAACAACAACAAAAATGGAGTAGGTGATACAGTAGTATCGTGTAGAGGTTGGTAGTTCGTGAACGAACTAGTTCATATGAACTATTCCTTATAGTGAACGATATGAACTAGTTCGTGAGTTTATTAAAGACTAGTTCACTGCGAACTATTCGGATATGATTCACCACCACGGCGCGGCGGCACGGCCGATGAGGTCGAACGAAAGCGGAGAACAAGTGAACAAGTGAACGAGACAACTCGTTCATTGCGAACTATTGGAATATGATTCACCACCACAGCGGCACGGCCGATGAGATTGAACGAAAGCGGAGAGCGGCGAAGAAGTGAACGAGTGAACGAGACTCATACTTCATTCGTTCGTGGTCGTTGCTATGATCACCGCTCTGCTTCTGCTGTCTGCTGTCAAATTATACTAGAACGAGATCCTAAAAGTTCACTTGTTCTCGCTCGTGAATCACAATACAATACGATTTCCGTTCATCATAGTCTTCAAAATTTCGTGAACGAAAGTGAACTAATGAACTAGTTCAGTGAACTAATCTTTTTGGTGAACGAGAACGAATGAACTAGTTCACTCAAATGAACTAGAATTCCCATCTCTAGTATCGTGTCGGCCTGTGGATCCTGAGACCCTAGTTCGATTCCCACTGCCGACAAATATTTTCACCACTTTAATACTACTTCTGTGGCTCCCCCTCCACTAACATCGTTGGAGACCGTGATTTGACGGCTTTCACGCGCAAAAATATATCATTTACCGAGATCAGCTTCGGCAAAATGCCACACCCAGAAATGGGTAAAAAAAAATGATAACATTATTGAGCAACCGTTGGCATCGATTTAATATTTAATATTTGATATTTGGTATAGTGTAGATAATATACCATAATTGCACTTTACTTTGTATTTGTGAAATATGTTAATTAGCAGTTACTGAGAGTTAAGAGATGTTACAACTTAATTGATTAAGTGGTCATGATTGGTGATGTATTTAATTTAAAATAAAATAAATAGAACTTTAGCATTTTCAAATTGTTTTAAATATTTGACATCGTATATTTTCCGCTGTTATATGTTTCAAACTATATTATAAAAAATGATGTCGCACTAGGGTATAATGTGCAATTTGGTACCATATTTATGTATTAAATAAATACAGGCTGTCCCACATTTAAATGGCCTAATTTAAATGATGGACTCATGCTCGGTTTCACCAACAAAAGTTAAATTTTAATCGTTGTTTAAATAAATAAAAGTAAATCGAATTTATGACAGCAATGTCAATTATTCTATTTGATAAATAAGAAAAAATAGGAAAAAATTTTCCATCACTTGTCTCGTAATTCCACAGAGGTTTTACAGCACGTTTGCATCAACTTCTCAGGTCATGAACAAACGGCTGGTCAGTTCAGCTTTAACCATAGACGCGTTTCGTCCTTCCGGACTCATCAGTATGGTGCGATCATTTATCCAACTAGATCAACTAGGAAATAGTGGATTGTGATACCGACTTAGCTGAACTGACTGATTTGCGATTTTGTCGGTAGATGCCACCACGAGTGGCTCCATAGCTCTCATGTCATGTTACCGTTGTAGATAGGTTAACATCAGTCAGTTCAGCTAAGTCGGTATCACAATCCACTATTCCCTAGTTGGTCTAGTTGGATAAATGATCGCACCATACTGATGAGTCCGGAAGGACGAAACGCGTCTATGGTTAAAGCTGAACTGACCAGCCGTTTGTTGATGACCTGAGAAGTTGATGCAAACGTGCTGTAAAACCTCTGTGGAATTACGAGACAAGTGATGAAAAATTTTTCCCTATTTTTTCTTATTTATTAAGACTCAATTCCACATCGCAATAGACATTTTGTCTTTTGTTTTATTCTATTTGACATGAAATTTTGATTTGCATTTATTTATTTAAACAATGATTAAAATGTAACTTTTGTTGGTGAAACCGAGCATCAGCAATGTAAAATAAGGTATCAAGTTTATTTGAGCACAAGTTCGTAACTGCTTTATTTCAGAGATATTCCTATTTTTAAATCAACTTATGTCTCCTCAAAAATGAAAAATACAAAAAATTAAATTTATTGTTTAAAATAAATTAATAATATATAAGAAAATTAAATAAACTATTTTTTTTAAATGTTAACATGTAAAATTAGTTTTTTGTAAATAAAAAGTGTCCGGTAAAAAATTATGGGACCAAATATTGTATCATAATACTGCCAATATGCCTACATATTATTTAGTACAAATTATTCGATTTTGATAGCGTAATTTAATGATATTAATAAAAATAAACCCTAATTTTTAGCCAACTCTTTTTTTGTTATTGACGTAAAATGCTTGTAATTTGTTTTAAATATTTTAATCTGTCACTGTCATCTGTCAGTGACATTATGAATATTTAAATTTTTCTAACAGTTTCTGGCGAAGTACTCAGATATTTGTATAACTATATAATATTATAAAATATTGTAAATCTTATTTAAAAAAAATTAATAACTACTTATTTACTAATATTTTAGCATTATTTAATATTTTGACATTACGGTTGGTACAGTAGGTATCACCACACCTAACCTCAAACGTCAAACGCCAACGATAACCTTAAAAAACACATCGGTTGTCAAAATATAATAACATTATTTTTGTAAACTTTTTTTAGAAATATTTTGTGGTCGTCTGAAAAATAGTGTACATAACTCGCTCGAAAGTGTGATAACTGTGCTCGTGTTTCTTAAATCACTCGGTGTTACGCGCCTCGTTTTTTAAATTGTACACCCGCACGTTATCTTACACTTTCGATGCTTGTTATATAATATACTATTAACTTTTCTCTAAGCTACCAAAATCTTCTTCTCAACAATTCACCCCTATCTTATACTTCTCAACTCCACCAACTTGTAAACTAAAATCCATTTTGTTCCCAGATCAAGGTTCCTGTCATCATTTAATGCCGCATTCACAGCTCCAAATTTGGTGAACTTCGATGAAATTAGTAGAGTTTGACATATAGCTTTGTATGTATCCGTTCACAGCTCTGAAATTTGATGCGCACAAATTTCACTTTCTACAAAAGTTTGCAAACTCCAAACTTTTTACCAAAGTACATCGATGGTACAAATTGAACGAATTCTCTAACACGTGGTCAGTAACAAGCCAATCGGAAAATAGCTGGGAGATGGTACATTGAAAAGATAATAGATGTCGATATTACATAAATTTCGATTGTGAACGCACGAAGTAATTTACAGAAATTCGTGTTTACAAATTTCACCAAATTTCGAGATGTGAATGCGGCTTTACTCTAAATTAACTCCAACATGCATGAAGATTCGATAACAAAGACAACAATATCAACAACTAAGAACTTACCTGTCACATGAGATACCAGTGAGGGTGAATACACTCGCCGCAACCGTCACAGTCGCAATGAAGTTACTTATCTTGCAGTAAAATTCGCCGAACTGCCAGTCTCTGGAACGCAACAGTAAGCTGTTAGGTTCAAGTGAGATTGGTGGATGTGTATGTAGGTGAAGGTTGAGGTACTTGGGATCGTCGATGACCTTGGCTTTATTGGTAGTTGATGTTTCTACTTCAGGAAACTTTGTGAAGAGATTAGGGAAATTGCAGGAAAGAAGGGAGATAAGAAAGGGAGCTTGATGGAATCATATGAAAGGTAACCGGAAAATTTGGAGATACTGAAAATACAGTAAGCTGTATTCAACACTTGTCTTTAGATAGAAATTTTCATAGTAATTAGGGCTATATTTAAGTCTAGGCAAATCTAGGATAGAGATGGAAATTCTAATTCAATTGAGTGAACTAGTTCATTCGTTCTCGTTCACCAAAAAGATTAGTTCACTGAACTAGTTCATTAGTTCACTTTCGTTCACTATAACTATAATGAATGGAAATCCTATTGTATTGTGATTAACGAGCGAGAACAAATGAACTTTTAAGATCTGGCTCAAGTATAAATTGACAGCAGACAGCAGAAGCAGGAGACCGATTCTAATTCGTAGCAACCAAATATTTAGTTGAATGAGTTATTTTTTATGACGTCAGGCGACTTAGTTAAATTTCTACGGAATTTATTTTCTACTGTTGGTTACAAAGATCAGACTATATATATATTGATGTGGTATTTATGAAAAACTTGTTGCCGCTTTTTGTGATTGTTTATTGTTAACAAGTCCACTTTGTTGATTGAAATCGTAACTATGTTTCTATATTTAGTATTATTTATTAAAATAACCAAACTTTCCAAAACACGGCGCTGCAAAACATACGAATAGGACGTAGCGACATAAGCTGTATTCCATTTGCCACTTGGTTCACTTAAATCAGTTCAGATAAATTAGACAACATGACTAAATGAACTAGATTAAACAAACTAATGCACTTATTGGGGTGAATTACTTCAAAGTAAATTAGAATGAGTAATTCTAGTACTGAAAATAAAGTCAGCGAAGTAACCCAGCAAAATAAATAAGTGATCTGGTTCAGTAAATGTAAGTTAGATCTGATCCAAATGGCAAATGGAATACGCCTTGAGTTAGCAACTGGTTCAAAGCAGTTGCTAGCAGTAAGTCGCTACAAAATGCTTAGTCGCCAATAATGACGTCACACGTAAGTTACATTTTATCCCGTAAGGTGGCTACACTATCGGTAGCGACAATAAATAACGTTAAGCCAGTTGCTACAACTGGTGGCTACGAATTAGAATCGGTCTCCAGAGCGGTGATCATAGCAACGACCACGAACGAATGAAGTATGAAGTAAGCTTAGTAAGCTCCTCTAGTAATTAGTCTCGTTCACTCGTTCACTTGTTCTCCGTTCTCCGCTTTCGATTCGATTTCATCGGTCGTGTCGCCGTGGTGGTGAATCATATCCGAATAGTTCGCAGTAAACTAGTCTTTAATAAACTTACGAACTAGTTCGTGTCGTTCACTATAAGGAATAGATCATATGAACTAGTTCGTTCACGAACAACACACTGCTAATCTAGGAGGGTGTGATTTTCAGGGATGCGAGTTTGGAATAGTATATTATGTATTAAATTGTATATATATATATATATACATATATATATATATATATATATATATATATATATATATATATATATATATATATATATATATTTTCACGAACCAAGTAAGAATAAAAATAAATAAAAAGAAATATATAAGTACGCATTTTACCCATTAGTGGGTGTAACATTGACGAAACAGATCTCGGTAACTTTGTAATCTTAAATGGGATCATCCATTTTTTATTGCAGATTTGAAATCTCCAGAAAATTTTATATTAATTTGATCTACGATTCAAGTTACTTTTGTTCACAGATGACGCTGTGATCTCCACAAATGGGAATGGAATTGATGTACACGAGCACAATGTAACACTCATTTTTTTTTTTTAGAATTTAGAATTTTTTTAGAATTTGATTTAGAATTTTTTTAGAATTATTTAGAATTAGTTGGGAAACCTAATGGGGACTAGTGACTGTCAATTTTTTTTTACTTCAATTCCATTCCCATTTGTGGCGATCATAGCGCCATCTGTGAACAAAAATAACTTGAATCGTAGATCAAATTGATGTTAAATTTTCTGGATATTCCAAATCTGAAATAAAAAATGGGTGTTCCCATTTAAGATTACAAAGTTGCTCCCCGCCCCATTCCCTGGAGGCGGTGGTGGGGGTCGAGTTTGGTATCATTGGATAGATTTTTGAAAACTATTTGACACGTATTTCGTAGTTTTTCGATCCAATATATATTTCGCAAGATATTTAACCGTCCCAGAACTTTTACCCCACCCTGTATAACTAATTTAACATATGTGTATGCCCCTTGTGACGAGCCACCACTATTGTTAACGTTTTTGACACTTGCATAAATGTATGTTATTAAAAATAAACGAAAAAATGCCACCTCTGCTATTTGATAAAAAAAACGATATTGCAGAAAAGATTACTAACATTAATTAATTAATAATTGAATACCGACACAAAAGACTGATATTTTCCATTGAAAATATTTCAAAGCAAAACAATACATGTAACCTAAATATCTGATAATATTTTAGCTTCATAACGAAGTGACAATACGAGTTAAGTTAATTTATTCTGTAATTAATCACGACTTTGCTTAATTACAAAATAACAAATACGGAGCAAGCAAAACAAGTCTAGTGTCAACGCACGCCAAATAGGAAACTTTAAATATACTCTTAAACTGTGTTTGAACTTTGTAGACTTTAATAATATCAAGTCATCCATGATGTATACGTATATAGAGACATAGATAATATATGTGTAAATATGTAGAGACAGCCAGCATTGTTTTACTTTGTAATTTAGTGTAGGTGGTGTAGATGGCAGTGTGAAGCACATTGTAATAAGGATGAGAACTTCGAATAAGCATGACGTATATCCGTAAACCCGTATACTGATAGGACCTCAAATACTTGTTTATGTAATTAATAAATTTGAGATGTCATTATTTATACTTGTCTTATTTGTCACAAAATAATATTAAACATTATATTTATATTTTTTATAAAATAATAGTTATTTATTATAAAAGCGTTTTAAATGTATGTTTAACGGGCGGTAAGGTGAAGCGCGTGAGCGGCAAACTGAAATAATTTATTTCTATGATTGCTATGAAAAGTTGACATTTATGCTTTTAGTTGTCATCGTAAAGTTGATGGTTACCGAGTAACGAATAATAAAATACTTTACCGCGCGTCTCCTATAGCAACAAGCGGTAAAATACTTTACCGCTCGCTTAGAAAAATATAAATTGTTGCTGAAATCTTAATTTATTGAAACAATACTTACAAAATCTAAAATATAGGTTAGATTCATTTTTACACTTTTATACATATTATACATGAAGTTTGTTGCGGTATGATTTGAAGTTGAAACTGAACGCAGCTGGGCAGGAGTGCCAACTTCATGAGGATGAGGGATGTTAAAATTAAAAGTGCAGTTTTGACAGTTTTGTATATTTATTCCGGAACTTGAAATGGTGTTTGATAAATTTGAGGATAGATTCTATGATATTGTCATTCGAATTTTCCGTTAGTATGCTAATACTTTGATTTTTTAGAATATTATACATGAAGTTTGTTGCGCTATGATTTGAAGTTGAACCTGAACTTAACTAATATCAATATTATTCTTAACTGCTAGTGTTGCTTTTATCATTGAATAAATGGACCAAAAGGAAGACGACTTCATTACTTTAGATTTTTCCAAAAAGTAAGCAAGTATAACATTTTCGCTATATAATTCTTGATTTTTTTACCGTACACAATGCGATAAAGAGGTTATAATTTTTTTCGTATAATGCTCTTGATTTTCCAGGTAATATACTCAGGTAGCATTTTGCGCTGTTTCAAATATATCTGGGGCAGTGCAGGGAAAATCACTTTCATCACTATTTTTTGAGATTATTGAGCACATTTTTTATTTATGTGTGAAAATTTATCACAAACAATGATTGTTGATAACAGAATGGATACTGATATCGTCATAGTTTCATACAATACAGAAATTGGTGGAACGTGAATTGAACTAGCCCCATATAATTTTTTATAATTTTTTTGTAAGTAAAGTTGTAGAAAAAATTATGTGTGTGTCTCTAGCGTAAAGTATCTTTATTGCTCTCGCTCTATTGCAGCTTCAATTAGCGAGGACGAGCAATAAAGATTCACTTTACGCTCTTGATACACACATAACTATTGTAAGCGATCGTTTATAAAACAACAACTTTAATGGTCTGTATCCAAGCAATTAAACATGAGTTTATAAGGCAAAATTTAATAAAATTTAAATAAATATATCATCACGCCTTTTATCCATTACTGGGTGTGGCACTCTGCCGAAGCAGATCTCGGTAAGTGATATATTTATGCACGGGAAATACTGTTACTAGTCGTTAAATCACGGTCCCTAAGATGTTAGTGGTGACGAAGCCACAGGGGTAATTTTAATGTGTTGTCGGCTGTAGGAATAGACCATATTACTATCTATAGCGCCTCTGCCGGCAAATTTATGAAATGAAAAAGCGTGCCAGGGTGACAAACTTTTTTTCTATTTTTTCGAATTATGTTGGCAATACTAATGTTTGTGAGGCCATGTGACTCGAACGGTGATGCATATGCGCATGTGCGCATAAATTGTGACAGTTTTATTGCCGCCAGTTTGAATTTGAAATGTTAGTCTGTTTACTATTCTTGAGAAAGAAATGAAAAGATAGTCCCTTATTAATTAATGAATTCAAATTACAATCCGGGACGCAACAATTGTAACGAGGCATTTTTCAAACAAATTTCACACTTCGCAAAACAATCACAACAAAACATAAGTTTGAGGTTATCAGCCAGTGACAGATGACAGAAGAGCAAATTGGCGCTTCAAATTATCAAATTTTAATATTTATTTTAATATTAATGTATTGATTATTTATATATTATAAGGGCAGAATCCGATAGTAAGAAATGAAATATAACTTGTATAAAAAATTATCATTCATTTACGTTTAGATAAAATGATATTTTACTTTAAAAATTCAATTTTTTCCATAAGAATACATTGGTTTCATTTTAGCTGTACTTCCTAGCATATGATTGGTGCATTATGAGCATGCGTATTGAGATAGTAATATGGTCTATTGAACCAGGGTTCTCAGGAACCACAGGCCGACTCGATACTATTAAGCCATCTGCTCCATAATTATTATTAGTTATGTAGATACTTATTAATCGATATTTAAAATATATCATAAACTGGTCAAATTGCCATTTTGATTTTTTATTTAAAAAATATCAAATTCCAACAAAAACAAAAATACAATAACATAGATCATTCTACTAACTTTTTTTTAAAAATCTTTTTTGTTCTTATTATGTCTAATTTTTTAAAATTTATTATTACAGCTGTATTCTTTTTGGCCAAAATTTCAGTTCATTTCTATGGCAACAGTGACATACCTAGAGGGCCAAATCTGGAGAATATGGTGGATGACGTACCAATTCGTAGCGCAATTCATGCAATTTTGTCATTGTCACATGGACGCGCTTGTTGTCAACAGAGAGCAAATGCGGCACCCATCTGGTAGATAGCTTTCTCATATCCAAAAATGATCCGTACCGATTTTCACAACATTAAAATTACCCTTGTGACTCTCTTTACACTATCATCTTTTGGGTACCGTGATTTGACGGCTGATAACCGCACTTTAAGCGCTTAAATATATCACTTACCGAGATCTGCTATGGCAGAGTGACATACTCAGTAATGAGTAAAAGGCGTGATGATATATTTATTTATTTTTAATTATATCACTGATTCGTACGATTAAAATGTTAACTATTCCCCAATTTTTTTTTTATTTCTTCATTATACAAGCAATCGATCATTGTTTTTTTTTTAATTTATCATACAGATTAGGAAATTTTCAAAAAATATGGCTGCAATAAATATGATTTGCCTTTAATAAAGCTAAGCCACACGAGAAAAGTTTGTTGAAGTTTCCTGAAGAAGTAGTGGTACGAGTAAAGTTTCCGCAAATTAACGGCGTCGTTACTCATAAGAAAGTTTTTCTTGAAAACTTGTGGCTTAGTGGTAGCGAACTTTACTTGTTCTTTAAATGATTCTGAATGTTGCACAGCCAGTATTTATCCCTACATACCGGATGATCCAAAAATACTTATCCTTGTCAATGTGTTCCTATCTGGTTTGCTTATTTTAAAATATCGTAAGGTCACGAAGAATATTGGCAGATCAAGGTCAACGCGCAATTACCAAAATATCACTATACTAATATCTCTACACAGGCGCGGTGGCTGAGCGTGTTAATAGGATGCGGGCACTCACGTGATTCTGTGACGTAAGAACAGCTGTTTCGGAAAAGTTCACTGCGCCACCTACAAAATGAACTATTTTGTTGGGGCGAAATTTGAAAACGGATTCCGTTCCGAAACAGCTGTTCTTACGTCACAGAATCACGTGAGTGCCCGCATCCTATGCACATCTGTTAACATATTATGACATCGAATCCGCCTGTCGACAAAGTATGATTTGTCGTTAAATAAAAAATACAGTTACATGTATTAATTATACTCGGGCGCTATAAGCTAGTCACTTATACATATGCCTTAAAAAGTAACATCGACTACGGAAATCGGCAGTACGGCAGCGTCAAAACTCGGTGTGCCCGGTAGGCCCAGGCCCGGTTCGGGCTGTAGCGCCATTGAAGAAGAAGAATATCTCTACATTCGTTAATTTAATCATATCTACTGACCTGTGTTTTTGTTTTTAAGGGACTAGTACCTATTAGAAGGCTAAAAAAAGCAAATTTTCAAGAATTTTTTTTGCAACTTCTTTATTTGATATGACCATACAACATTTTCTATAATAGTAGCGTTCGATTTGCAAACAATCTCACCTCAGTTCATTTCAACTGAGTTGAGATTGTCTGAAATGAGATGATATTTTTTCGATGACAAATCGAACGGGTTTTGACAGGTCTGAACTGAGTCGGTTACGTGACGAACGTTGTAGTATCATTTCGCGGACAACACATGATTTGCTTGATGTTTTTGTTGGCAATTAGCTGTGAGACATGATTTATAATAACATGTACAATTTAAAAAAAATATTAAATAACTTCCAAATATTCAAACTACAAACAAAACATAACGAATTCTACCCCCACTCTGAGTAGAAAATCTCAGTACGCACCAGTGAAATAGGTAGTGCAGCATCGGCAAGGGGGGAAGTGAGTGTCTCACTTGATCTCAGTTATGTCAGTGCAAATAGAACAGCACAAAAAAGCTGTCAAACTGAGGTGAGGTGAGATTAACTGAGATTTGGTGCAAATCGAACGCTACTATAGTAAGTGGGTCCTTCAAAAATACAAAAATGTCTGAAATATTTCGACGATCTTGTACATATGGACTGCACGCCACTGTTCTTAAGCTAAGTTTAAAATTTAAATTTAGTTAGTGCATATAAATATACATAAGTATACACTATATCAAGTGGCTTGAAAATTTAATTTGTTTGTGGTCTATTCTTTCATGTAATATTTAAAATTGCCCCAGTTTCGAGAAACAGCTTCAAACTTACCTCGTTTATTGTTACGTTGGATTTAAAAAAATTACGTAATTAGCTCAGACAAAACATTACTAGACAGATAACAACGGCGTTTGTTGTGAAGCAGAAGGGGATAGAATAACTGGGTGATGAGACGGGTGCGCGGCAAAGAGCTAGTACAAGTTTGTGTTATGCAGCTTGCATTTATGTTGATGACAGTTATCAGATGCGAGCATTTTATTTATTTAAATACAAAAGTACGTATACAAAACACTTAACATGTCAAAAACTAATCTTTACTTTGATGTATGAAAGTAAGTAATTGAATATAAAAATAACTACACAAATGCTCGAAACTTGCATCATCAAAGTGTACTCGCTCCTAGTCGCGCACCCGCCTCACCAACAAGTTATTCCATCCCTTTCTGCTTTACAACACTGCATTGACTTGAATACGGCATAATTTGTCTAGTATTATACGTCATTGGTAATTACCAAGTCATTTAACACGACCTATATATTTATTTTCAGGATAAAACGAAATTTGTCTTTGAACTACAGTTAATCATTTAGTTTTTGATGCTTTTATTTATTTATTTAATTTATTTATCGTACATACTTTTCTGAAACTTAATTTCCTGAACGCCATAACAGATTATATAGATACGAAATTGGTTCTATTTTTATGAAGTTTTATATAATGAAAAACAAAAATGACTAATAAATTAGCTCAACTTTATTTCATGATTATACGACATTAAGATGTCTTATTTAAAAATAAAAAACTCTTTCTGAGTAATTAATTATTAATGTAGCAAAAAAAATATTATGTCCCTTTGTTTGAATATGAAATATAGGGTTATAAACTTTTATGAGTTTTTGTCACAAAATTTTTAAGATTTTACTTACAATTATGCCGCGGGGTTTTGAAATAAATATCAAGAAAATTGTAGTTATAATTACATGTTATAAGTGCTTTTCATTTTATTTAAGAACTATCGTACTTTCATAATACTGTGTGAATACTCATCACACTAATAATAAGAGGGTAATTTTTATGCTAGTAACTAAAAACTAATCATTTACTTCTTCTTCTTCTTCAATGGCGCTACAGCCCGAATCGGGCCTGGGCCTACCGGGCACACCGAGCCGCAGTTTTTACGCTGTCGTACTGCCGGTTTCCGTAGTCGATGCTACTTTTTAAGGTATATGTATAAGTGACTAGCTTATAGCGCCCGAGTATAATTAATACAAGGGACTGTATTTTTTATTTAACGACAAATCTTACTTTATCGACAGGCGGATTCGAACTGACGAGTCTTGGTTCGGATGACGTCACAGCATGTTAAGAGATGTGCATTAACACGGTCGGCCATCATTTACTATTATTAATAAAATTAAAGAACACTCCAAAGAAAGTTTTATATTCGACTGTATAGGAGGCGATTTATATTATTGATTTTATTTTGGTATCATAAACTTGTTTTATGCACAAAAGCAGAAAAGCCCGCTTTTTAGGGCTGAAACACATATTTTAAAATAATAATGCCTGTAGATACATAAATAAAATGACAAATTTTTGTTTATTGTGAATCATTAATTTCACAAAATGTCATTTTGACATATAATAATAATAATAATAATAATAATAATAATAATAATAATACTTTATTGCCCAACAGAAAATCCAGTAAAAGGGCTAAAAATAGATAAATACAAATAAAAATATAAAATACATATTAAATTAATAAATTATAAACAAAAAAAAGTACACAATTAAAGGTTAGTTTACAAAAATATATCCTTGCAGTTCAACTCAGCATAACGGCACAGAATGTGAATCGGTGATCGGAGTTGTACATCCGTTCTTGCCGGTGGAAGGTTGAAGGAACGAAGATTTCTTGAAGCTAATCTGGGTACATGGAAAGGCACACATGACAATAAATAAGACGAATCAATTTTATTATGCAGTAGCAACCACATAAATTTAACAACAAGGATCTCTCTTCTAGATGATAGTGAGACCATAGAATGACGTTGTAGAAGGGAATCGTGATCAGCACCTCTAATTGGGTAGATGTTATCCTGTTTATAAGATAAGAATTTTAAAAATCTACGTTGAACACGTTCAAGAGCCATAACCTGAGATGAGTAATAAGGAAACCAAATGAGAATAGCATATTCAAATTTACTTAATATAAAAGCAGAGTATAAGGATTTAAGTACTGTGATATCAGTAAACATATTAGAAATACGCATTAAAAAACCCAAGGTTCTACTGGCCGAGCTGCATACGTTGTTTGTATGTTCCAAAAAGCTGAAATTTGAATTAAATAGGATTCCTAGGTCCTTGATAGATAATTTTCGAATAAGTGATGTACCTGAAATTGAATACATGTGATCAAATCGATTGATTCGTCGTGTGTAAGAAATGAAGTAACATTTGTCAACATTTAGAAAAAGCTCATTTGCGTCACACCAATGAACCAAAATGTCAATGTTAGACTGGAGAAGCAATGCATCCTGACGAGTTGATATGTTTAAGTACAGCTTGATATCATCAGCATAGGCTAAAATGGGACAAGTAAAAGATTCCAAGAGATCATTGATAAATAATAGAAATAAGAGAGGACCCAGGTTTGAACCTTGCGGGACGCCAGATGTAGCAGCAAAATCTGTGGATGTAAAGCCATTATAAGAAACATAACACATACGACCATCCAGATAAGAACTTAAGATTCTTAAGAGACAGGGAGATGCACCAAATACACTAACTTTATGTAATAAAAGTCTATGATCAATGGAATCAAATGCCCGTGAGAAATCTGTATAAATGGTATCCACTTGACCACGAGTGTCAATGATTTGAGAGACATATTGCGAAAAACAAGCAAGATTAGTAGTGGTAGATCGCCCTTTCATAAAGCCATGCTGCAAAGGTGAAATTAGAGATTGAGTATTATTGAAGATGGATTTATAGATTATTATTTCTAATAGTTTGCCAAAGTTATTCAATATAGATATGGGACGGTAGTTTTTAACATGAAATTTATCACCCTTCTTAAAAACGGGAATAATTCTAGTTTTTTTCCAGAGAGTTGGAAATGTGCAGGTTTGAATAGCTAGGTTTATAATAATAGAAAGAGGTTTGGCAAGAACAAACCTTGTATCCCTGACCAAGAAGCTTGGTATTTGATCATCTCCAGCTGTAAACTTATTTGAAAAAGATGCCATGATAGAAATTAGTTCATCTTCACTAATTTTATTGAGAAAAAAAGTCGGATGAAAACAAATATCATTAGAGGAAGTGGGCAACGAAGTTACGGTGAAAAAGCTGGAAAAATAATTAGCAAAAGCATTGATAATTTCTTGAGGGGAATCATATTCATTTGTATCATCGTGTAGTTTACCTGGAATACGCGTAGTACCTTGCTTTAAATGGACATATTTCCATAAGTCAGAAGGATTTGACTTAACATTGGCTTCAACTGAAAGTTGGTATGTTTTATAGGCTACTTGGATTTGTAGCTTAGTAAGGTGTCGCAATCTTTTAAATTGGTCTAAATAAAATTGTTTTTTATATTTCACCCATTTCTTCCTAAAATATTCTTTGGTTTTTAAGTTGTACTTGATCTCCTTTGTAAACCATGGTGGATAATTCGTTTTAATACATTTGAATTTTGGTACAGATATTTCGAAAGTATTGTATAAAAGTTCATAAAACGTTACAAGAGAGTCATTAACATTGTTATATGAATCTAAACATGACCAATCTACATTAAGAATACTCTCATACAGTTGATTAAAATTAGCTTTCCGAAAATTAAAGCAAGGATTATTCACTGAAGGAAATCTTGCAGGTTTGACAGAAGACAATAATTGGAAATTCATAGTAAGCGCAGGGTGATAAACATCTTCAGGAACCATTGGTATATCTGACTTCTGAATATTAATTATTGCATTCAAATTAGAGAAAATTAGATCTAGTTTGTTACCTTTAATATTCAAAATATTATTAACTTGTTTAAGATCTAATGTATTCAGAAGATTACGGATGATAAAAGATTTAGAACAGCTGACTGAAAGGTTATCAAAATTCGGAACATTAAAATCTCCTGCTAAAAGAATATTTTCATTCACTAAAAAAACTTCTAGAGCATCAATAAATATTTCAAGATCATTGGTAGTTATATAACCTATGTACATATTTTAATCTTTTAAACATATAATTTTTTTTTCTGTGGCTTCTTTGGCAGACCAACTACTTAGGTCATATGCCGCCATTCCGCCCTGATCTGCGTTTTAGATATTATGGTCAACAGCAACGCGGGTTTTCTCTGGACGGTCAAACATATAATTAAATGTTATTTTGTTGTGCATAATAGTTATTTGTGTATCAAGAGCGTAAAATGAATCTTCATTGCTTGTGCTCGGTAATTGAAGTGCGAGCGAAGCGAGCGCTGCAATAGAGCGAGGGCAATAAAGATACTTTACGCTTGAGGCACACACATAATTTTTTCTACATTTCTTACAAAAAATTTTTTTTAAATAATTTGGGGCTAGTTCCATTCACTTTCCACCAATTTCTGTATTGTATATAACCATGACGTATCAGTGTCCAAGTAAATAATTTAAAAATCTATTATAAACAATCATTGTTTGTGATAAATTTTCACACATAATTAAAAATATGCTCAACAATCTCAGAAAATAGTGACTGGCGTACTAACTGAAAATTCTAATGAGAATATCTCAGAATCTAATTTATTGTCATATTTATCAAACACCATTTCAAGTTCCGGAATAAATATACAAAACTGTCAAAACTGCACTTTAAATTTTAACATCGCTCATCCTCATTAAGTTGGCACTGCTGCCCAGCTGCGTTCAGGTTCAACTTCAAATCATAGCGTATAATATGTGTAAAAGTGTAAAAATAATCTAACCTATATTTTAGATTTTGTAAGTATTGTTTCAATAAATTAAGATTTCAGCAACAATTTATATTGTTCTAAACGAGCTGTAAAATATTTTATCGCTTGTTTCTATAGGAGACGCGCGGTAAAGTATTTTATTGTTCGTTACTCAGTAACCATCAACGATGACAACTGAAAGCATAAATATCAACTTTTCATAGCAGTCGTAGAGAAAATATTGTATATACTACGGGTGAAATTAGCGTTTCTGACCCTGAGCCAAAAACACCTTTTTTCACCCGTGATACATAAATAACTATATTGGCCCTCCAAAGCGGGCGTAATTTGACTATTATAGCCCTAGAGCGTATAAAGTTGTCAAGCAACAATTATTCAAACAAATCAAAATCATGATTTATAGATAAATGTCAGACCACACAATAAATTCATATTGTTTTTCGTACAGCTCTTTTGACTTCTGTGATACTAATTTTCTCTGTGTAGACTCAAATTCATCCAATATTTCTTTGGAATAGTTATTGATTTCTTCCATTTTTATTTGATAATAAATTAAGTTTTTTTGTTTTGTTTGAAAACAAACATTATAGCAACACCAACAATTTATGTACATGCATAGAAACCACAGAATATCTAATATTAACAACCTCAGTAAACCGATAACTCTGACAGAATCCTTTAATTTCGAGGTTCAAAACAAAACGTTGTATGTACCACGGGCATAATCAAAATTATAGTACTCGGGAAATTCAAAGCTCTCTGCTATAATCTTTTGATTGTGCCCTTAATACATAAATAACTATAAAATATAAACTTTTTGTGTGATAATGGATTACTAGGCTTTTAAATATAAATTTTTATTTATACGACGACGTTTCGACACTAATTAGTGTCATTATCAAGTCTTTATTATTACAAGAATGCACAGGACAACTACGACAAGAAAGCAACACTCGTCATGAAGAAATACGCTAACACCAACATCAAATTATCTCGACAGAGGAACAGGAGGAATTTCCTCTTAAATTGCAAAAAAAATTAGAATTATACCTATTTTTTGCAAAATAAAGACTTGGTAATGACAATAATCGTCGTCGTATATATAAAGATTTATAATACAAAGACAAATTGTCAATGAATAAATAAAACAAAGACAAATTGTCAATTGCGATGTGGAACTGAGTCTTAATAAAATAAGAAAAAAGGAAAAAAAAATCCAACACTTGTCAAAGTTCCACAAAATTACAACACATTTGAATCAATTTATTAGGTCATCATCAAAGGCTGGTCAGTTCAGCTTTAACCATAGACGCGTTATGGAACTTTGACAAGTGTTGGAAATTTTTTCCTTTTTTTCTTATTTTATAAAGATTTATATTAAAACGCCTAGTTATCCATTATCACACTAAGTCATTATCCTTTCGGCTTATTAAAATTTAACAAAAAAATATCAATCTTTAGTAATTACGCAAATGCAGCAATAATCATTTTGTAATGAGACAAGGATAAATAATTTGACGAAAATTATGCAGATTTTCTATTCTAAATTAGTTTTGAGGATTTCACTAATCAATATGTGATCAGTGATTAATTTTAATCAAGTTTCATCGTATGTAAACAGATTATTTGCTTCATGGCCAGTTTAGCAAGTGGACGTAAGCCTAAAATGATTTGATACAAGCCACATGTTTCGGTAGGCCGCTTATATTAAACCCTGAACAAATATTAGTGCAATGAAACTGTGGTCGATATTATATTGCATAAAACACTATAAACAACTTGTTACTTAGCAACCACTTCATAATCTACCGTATTTTGAGAAACTATCTAACTTAATCAACGTTAAACGTTACGACCAATCTTCATCGATACCTATAATTATGAGATGTGGATAAAAATTTATATTACACTTGTGTTTTATTGGTATATAAAACACTTGTATAATAAATAAGTATTATCCACAACTCATATATTATAAAGACATAATTACACTAATTTCAGTTGAATTATAAGGCTCATAAAACGATGTAAACAACTTGTTACTTAGCAACCACTTCGTGTTCTACCGTATATATAACTGAATCAACGTTAAACGTTACGACCAATCTTCTTCGATAACTACAATTATGAGTTGTGGATAAAATTTTGTATTACACTTGTGTTTTGTTGGTATATAAAACACTTCGGTCTTGTGTTTAAACTTTTCTTGCGTGTTTTATATACCTAATAAAACACTTTTATAATAAATAACTGTTAGCGTTGATTGACTAATAATGTAAACTGTATAATCAAGGCTATTAGCTTGGGATTATTATGAAATGAAATAAAAAAAAAAAAGTTTATATATTTGTCGTAGATAAAATTAGCTTTTATTTCTTGCAATGATTACAACCGTAGTTCGCTTTAATCGCTCGTGTTGAATATTTCATCATTATAGCGTCGTTGTGTAATATACTATTATTTTTACGCGGCATTACGTGTTTAATAGCCCTATCGGTTACTAGTTATCAAATCACAAGATCGCTGCTTAAATGTATAAAAATATTGCATTAAAAATGATAAAAATCATAAAATTTCCTACTACACATTTTATCAATTGTTTTAATCAAATTTATTAGTTCTAAACTTCTAATATGCTCTATGTAAGTGAGATTTAACTTTTGAATACCCGCTTCAAAGCGACTGTAAGTAGTAATTAAACAAAAAAGGCAATAAAGTAATTAAAAAATAAAAAACAAATTACGTTTATAACAACTGGTGCAATTTCTAAAGCATTAGTAAATTAAAAACTGTATAAAATTAATTTTGTGACATTTACTGGCTTTGTGTTTAATCTGGCAAACATGTGCTAAAGCTAAAACAAAGTCATAATTTTCCATTTTTCATTTGTAAAAATTCTTTTGTTTTTTACGGCATTTTCAGCGTGTTGACATGGGTTTCATTTCTACATATTTCACATAAACTTTTTGTCGACATACAGTAACTGCTCTCACTTTTAACGAATCTCATTGGATTTGTTTTCCATTCGTAATATACATGCATTGAAAATTTGAATGCATACAAGGGGTATTATGTTCGTTAGTGCAAGCAAATAGACGTACGATGTGCTTATGAATTTATTATTTATATCAATATTGATTTTAGTAACAAACGGAAATTGTAACAAGCTACTGTAATTGAGACGTATTTGGTATTTGTATTTAAGTTTGCTGTCATCATTAACACGAATCTACACAGATATTTCTACATGATTATTATTGACAACTGTATTAATATTCATGCATGGCTGTTTGTCTCTCGTTATATCGGGTAGGGTTGTTGATTTTTCGAATATTCGAGACTTCGAATGTTCGGATTTATTGAACCTTCGAATTTAGATTAGAACTTTCGAATTTTTGAATATTCCGAATTTTGGAATTTTCGAATTTTGGAATATTCCGAATTTTCGAATTTTCGAATTATTCGAATTATGAATCTGGATCCTAATATGAACACGGCATGTTCGTATGAATTATTTTCAGAATAAAGTCATTTGCAGAGTTTTGTATATTCATAAGTAATTTTTATTAATTATTATTATTTTTATGGGGTGGCTAACTCAGTGGTATGAAGTCGGCCTGTGGATCCTGAGAACCCAGGTTCGATTCCCACAGGCGACAAATAATTTTCATAATTTCAAAAGCTACCCCTGTGGCTCCTCCACAACTAACATCTTTGGGGGCCGTGACGACTGGTAACCGCACTTCACGCGCAAAATATATCACATACCGAGATCTGCTTCGGCAGAGTGCCACACCCAGTAATGGGTAGAAGGCGTGATGATATATTTATTTATATTATTATTTGCGAAATTAATTCAATTTAGACTTAAAATTTCGCTACACTGTCAAAAATGTTTTAATTAAGATGGTTTTGTATAATTTTTATATATTATTAGCATTTCATAATCACATTTTGTTTTCGTTAAACATAAATAGTTGTGAGTTTTTTTTTGTTACCTAGACACTTGTAAAGAACACGAAAAACGTTACAGGGACATTTCGAACTAGTAAGAGAGTTAGTTGACAAACCACAACTAACCAGAGCATACTTTTTACATAAGATGCAGATTAAATGGCATGTTAAACATATGCTCTAGTTGGCCATGGTCTGTCAACTAGCTTTCTCACTAATACGATATATCTCTTTTTTGTTCTCATTAAGTGTATAACTCGCCATTGATTGACAATTTTCTTTGACTTGGCACATAGCGTACACACACACACACACACACAGACATCATTGAGAAAATGATCAAAACGGATTCAGTGGACCTCAAAACACGTATTTCCGTAAAAATCTCATCAACGATTTTCTTCACGATTCCAATACTTTCTTATACTGTGTATAAGAAAGTAAAAACACAGTTATTCTTACTAAAACCAAAACAAGTGCACAAAATCACAGTGCACGCGGAGAAAGAGTACGAGCGATACGTTTTACTAATATATTATCTTCCTCTCTGTCCCAGTTCAGCTATTTCGCGTTGTATGGACGTAAGATGGAGCTATGGATCAGCGTGCACGACTGATGTCTGCACTATATCTATGCACAGACATGTTGTAAGCGCGATACACGCCTAACACGTTTATAGTCATGATTGCATAAATAATTCATTTTATATTTTATATGGGGTAGGTGGCTCAGTGGTATCAATTCGGCCTGTGGATTTGAGAACCTTGGTTCGATTCCCAATGCCGACAAACAAGTTTCACCAAATTAAAATTACCTCTGTGGCTCTCTCTCCACTAACATCTTTAGGTGCCGTAATTTGACAGCTGGTATCCACATTTTAAGCGCATAAATATATCACCGAGATCTGCTACGGTAGACTGCCACACCCAGAATGGGTAAAAGGTGTGATGATACGAGTATATTTATTTAATTTATTTACATTTTCCAAATTAAATGAACATAAAAATTTAAATATACATAAAATATAAATTTCTCAAGTTATTAATTTTAATCATATAATTTCGGAAATATTTCTAGAACACGTCACTGATAAGATGTTTGAGTTTTTCACCTTGAAAGTTTTGAGTTTTGTGACTGGAACTCTTGTTTCAATTGAACGATATATTTTCTACGTTCCGGATACTGGAGTTCACATTATAAATTTATTTCTACTTTTTCAGTTTAAATTTGACAGTTGATATTTCAGTTCAAACAAACAGCTGACATTTTTGTATGATCTACTACATTATTTATATCTGTATACGCTAAAAAACATACTATAATATTGATGTATTTGTTTTCCCGATCTTACACGACAAATATTATATCTATTTGAAAACATTTAGTTTATTTTAGTGAAAGTTCGAATCTACCGGAGGTGTTTCTTTTTTCTTTTTATAGAAATGAAAAGTGACGTTTAAACACGCGTGTTATCACTAAGCTACAACGGGCACAGTAAGCACATTATTACATGCTTGGTAAAAGGGATGTAATAAGATATTTATGTTAATGTGCGATGAAGATATTATTATTGTTATGGTAACAATACATTAATTAATACAAATAATAATAAAATAGCATTATTGTTATAGACTACCCAGAAATAAATAAAATATGATTGCTCGAACGAAAGATTCTGAATGTAAAGAATAAACGATCTTGTACGAAAGGCATTATGAATATGGTTGAAACGAAAGTGGTGTCAGGATAGAACCGTTTGGCGAAGATTAATTGTGGGATGAATCTGATGAATTAAGAAAGGTACAGGATTATTGATTTTAGATTAGTTGTTTAGTTATTTGGTTAGATTATTTATCTGCAAGTGTACGACACTTCCTTTCTTTTTACTTTCTTATATAAAGGAAGTATTGGAATCGTTAAAAAAATCGTTGACGAGATTTTCACGGAAATACGTGTTTTGAGGTCCACTGAATCCGTTTTGATCATTTTCTCAATGATATCTGTGTGTGTGGGTGTGTGTGTGTGTGTGTGTGTGTGGATGGATGGATGTGTGCCCGAGTGGGCAATATCTCATGAACGAGATAAGATTTGTTAACGAAACTTGGTAATTGTAATTATAAGTTTCATGAAAATACGAAAAGCTGAGTTGATTTTGAATGAAATTAAAAAACCGGAAGAGGAAGTTTACTGGACACACAAAACAATAAATTACATTTATTTCAAAAATGGAATCAGTTACGAAAAAAAGTTTCAAATAAAAGATGTTAGCTGTATATGCATCATCAGTAAAGTTAGATATAAAGGCTGGTACCACGAGCAAGTTACTAAAACACTGTTTTTGGGTGTTTTAGTTAAAACCATGACGACATCTTAAAACACTCTTAAAATAATGCTTACCACGAGCATTGTTTTAAGGCTGTTTTAGCTAATACCATGTAAACAAGAAAATACATATGACAACGTTGTATGCGCATGCGCGTTTCGTTAATATTTTTGACATTCAAAATAAAATAAATACATATATCATCCCGCCTTCTACCCATTACTGGGTGTGGCACTCTGCTAAAGCAGATCTCGGTAAGTGATATATTTTGCGCGTGAAGTGCGGTTACTAGTCGTCAAACCACGGCCCCCAAAGATGTTAGTGGTGGGGGAGCCACAGGGGTAGTTTTTGAAATGGTGAAAATTGTTTGTCGCCTGTTGACTTGATACCACTGAGCTAGCCATCCCATATCAAAGTATGTACATATATGAAATAAATATTAGCATCTACATTGTAAGATATATTTTACATTTTATGTAAAATGGTTGTTAAATTTTGCACTGTACCTGAATATACAAATAAAAATGATAAAAATAAAGTTTTTATTTATATTTCACAGCGCCATCAAAAACATAGTTACAAATTTGCTCGCTAGAATGACATTACTGTTATTAGCATCACATCTGCAGTACTTACTGTATTTGCATCTATACATATATTCATTTATGATGCCGAAAAATAAAATGTAATTAAAGCAGCAAATCTACCATTTTATAGCCCTTCGCATTTTTTTACGACAGCAATTAAAAAGGAATTTTTGAATGGAAATTTAACAAGAAAATATTCTAGGCCATGTAATGGAAAATGTACGAGATGAAATAATGTGAGAGTTTGAGAAGCTTTATTACAACGTGAATGTGAACGTACCTTCGTACCATGTAGATAAAGTTGAAGAGGCAATTTAGAACAGACATAAGAAGATCAGCGATGCTCAAGTTCACCAGGAAATAGTTTGTTACGCTGCGCATTCGACGATGTGCTGCAACAAACAAATAAAACATGCTGTGTTTACGTACACTTTGCTACAGGTACAATATATTTTAAAAACAACTTTGGAAGACATGTTTATTCCGTTGTTAAAGGTTTCTGTATTATTTTAGTGACAAACACTTCAAATATAAGTGGACAATTATTTTTGTTTTTTCCTTTAAGGTAGTATTAGTCATGGCCAACTTCATTGAATTGCGCTTCGCTTATTATGGCCGTTTCATTCCATCGTTTTGCCATATAAAAATTTGTCGTGAGTTTTTTACAGTTTTGGTACGTCAAGTAATGCCATCTAGTGCTTTTTATTTCTATTAAAGGAAAGTGACAACGCTGTTAAGTTGGAACTGGGTATTTTATTTATACATTCAATATTATTAAATATCATGACTAGTATTCTGAGCTTTCGACTACAGTGACTAGCTAGTCTAGACTAAGTGAATTTTATTTGGCAACGTAGCATTATCTGTCACTTCAGGTAAATGATGCCGCCATATTGTATACCTATTTAAAATGTTTGAAGTGTTTATAGGTCAAAAGAAGGAAGTATTATTGAATTATTGGTGCCAACGGTTAGTATTTTACTGTAAAGATCGTATGATAATAAATATACAATGACTAGGCTTGTTTTTAGGATTATTTCAATCAATGCAAGAGGCAGTATTTTCAAATTTAATTACGACGTATCTCGTCAGAGGCGCTAGTTGACGTACCCGCTCTGTAAATTTGAAACTAGGAATTTTAATGACATATGAAACGGCCATAATAAGCGTAGCGCAATTCAATGATGTTGGCCATGTACTAGTGTGGCGGTGGCGCCATCGGTTGTCGAGTGGTGAAACTGACGCTCAAAAAAATATAAAAATTGAATAAAATAAGTGTTTTATACCTATTATGATTTGAATATCATGAATTGTTAACAGGCTCTTGTTCTAGTGAATTTTCAAATACCATACCACCATGTGGTGTTGCCATTATAAATTGGGATTCTTAATTTTTCGTTAAAAACAAGGCTTTGCATTGCTATATATCCATTACTAAACGATAAAAAACTTTCTCCTTCTGATACAATATACATGGAAAGTTCTAGAACATCATACTAGTTTTTCAAATTAAACTGCAAAATTTTAGAGGTACACAAACCAAATATGTGCGATTCTGAGTGATGATCGCCATAAGCCCCGTGTATAAGAACTCAACTTTACAAGCGAATATATTTGTTCACAGACGATAAATGTGTTTCATATTTTAACAGGATGCGTATGACTATCCAATGTTTACGTGCGCCAAATTTCATTCGTATCTGCAAAAAAAATTTTCACGCTAGTACTACCTTAAAATATTTGACTCTAGGAAATATACGATGCTGAAATATTTTTAAGTTTGAAAAACATATACAGTCCGATTCACAAAATAGTGAATTAAGATTTAGCTAATTTTATTCTAGTTCCATTAAAAAAGTTAAATCAAATCAATTTCGAAATCAAATAGTAACAACATAATATTATAAATAAAAATAAATAAATATAAATATCAGCTAACAATAAGCAAACAAATTTAAAATGTTAAAATAAATTTCAAATATTTCTAAATTTCAATTATTATAATTAAGTCGATTGTGAAAAAGCATAATAAACACTGCGGTCAATAAGTTTTTTTACAGGTTTTGGATTGGAGATCTCAATTTCGTTTCGATCTCCAAAATTAATCTCACTTCTACCAATTATTACTTAATTTACTTAAATAACTATTACGTTCAGTGGCGTACCTAGAACTTTTGCCGCCCAGGGCGGTTTCCAATTTGCCGCCCTTTCTAAGTCAATCAAATGGTGGTTTTTATAAATAAAAAAAATAAACATAAAATAAATATATCATTAAGACTTTCACCCATTACTGGGTGTGGCACTCTACCGAAGCAGATATCGGTAAGTGATATATTTATATACGTGAAGTGCTGTTACCTGCCGTCAAATCACGGTCCTCAAAGATGTTAGGGGTGAGAAAGCCACAGGGGTAATTTTAGTTTGGTGAAAATTGTTTGTCGGTTGTGGGAATCGAACCGGGGTCCTCAGGATCCACAGGCCAACTCGAAACCACTGAGACATTACCCCATAAAATTAGTAAACATAAATAAATAATTGTAATAGAGACAAACTATAGGTGGGGAACTTTTTTACCATTGGATGGCATATTCAAATTAAGCAGTAATAAAGGAATTTTTCGAGATCATATTTTGAACCCTACATTCCCACAGCCCTCAAACAATTTTCACCAAATTAAAATTACCCCTGTGGCTCCCCCACCACTACAATTTTTGGGGGTCGTGATTGAATTGTATATAGAAGTATGTTTTAATAAATGTTTATATTGTAATAATGAATTTTTATTTGATGTAGTTTAAATAAATATAAAAGAATAATAAAAATTACAAGCTGCCTAAATATACATATCGGGTTGACTTTAGTTAGACTTCCATTACTAAGATGGCGCAAAATACAGTCCCAGTGCGTAACAAGGCAGTTTCTTATCTATAGTAGTATTTTATTATCTGTGGTCTGGAGTTTAAATTATTGATGATTTTTAAAGTTCAAAATTGATTTGTACTAGTCAATTGCATTCAAATAGTTAATTTAGATGATCCTTCTATTTAATTCTTTTTATATTTGTTAAACATGTAAGTAAATATCACATTTTAGAGTTTTTCAATTTCAATGAAGTTAAGAAAAACATATTTTTCTACGACCTAACAGAAAATAGACATTTCGAACTGTCAGTTGAAAGCACTAACATCTTTGGGGGCCGTGATTTGACGGCACTTCACGTACATAAATATATCACTTACCGAGATCTGCTTCGGCAGAGTGCCACACCCAGTAATGGATAAAAGTCGTGATGATATATTTATTTTTTTAATTTATAAAAACCACCATTTGATTGACCTGAAAGGGCGGCAAATTGGAAACCGCCCTGGGCGGCAAAAGTTCTAAGTACGCCACTGGTTATCCATCAACTACAGCGTGTCCAAATTTGAATTCACGTATTAATTGCGTTGTAAAACCAGTAAGTTCGTTCAGAATTAATTGAGTATATTCGCAGAATTTTTGGAATAATTGGAGATATTAAAATATACGGAAATGTTTGTTATAAATAAAGCACCAATAATATTTCAATATACCTTATTTATTTCATCGCATAACATCATGAAGATGGCTCTAACTAGAAGCCAAAATATAACCATTCAAATTAAGTTATCTCGTTTTTGCCTCTTCCTGTGCTATGACTTTGTAAAACATTAATATTCATACAAATACCTTATTTATGTAATCTCGATATTAAATGTTTAAACTCGCACAGATAAACTACAACTGGCTATGCGAAGTAAAACGAAGAACCAGTGAACTTAATTAAATTAATAATAATTAGACTCCAGGGATTCTCAAAAGTTTATATACGAATAATTACACTCGCTCATTTAAATGTTTTAAATTATTTAAAGCGGATCTGAAGTAAATTATATTGTTGATCAATAAAATATGATTTCGTATATTAATGCTGGGATAAACTAACAGAACACTTTGTCAGAAACATGAAGAATTATCTTATCAAAGTCATAATATAAATGGCAAAAATTTAATTAACTGATACGTTATTTGTTCACTTGCTTGATTTATTTGTTACTTGGTTTTATTAATTTACTTAAGTATATAGGTAGATATTTTTGTTAATTTATTTTCATTTTTTTAAATTTTAAATACGAAAATACGAAGAGTATACGAGGGCAGGGTGAAAAGTCCCTGAAAAATGAAACAAGAAATGATTTATTTTGTCAAAACATATTTTATTTCTCAACATAATCTCCTTGTAGCTCGATACACTTCGTCCAACGTTTTTCTAATTTTTCGATCCCTTCCAAATAATACGATTTTGGCAATCCTTCAAAATAGGCGTTTGTCTTAGCAATGACCTCATCGTTGGAGCCAAATCTCTTTCCGCCGAGCCATTTCTTCAAGTTTGGAAATAGATAAAAATCGCAGGGGGCCAAATCTGGAGAATATGATGGATGACGAACCAATTCGTAGCGCAATTCATGCAATTTTGCCATTGCGATTGCATACCTGTGCGCCAGTGCGTTGTTCATAATGCGGCACTCATCTGGCAGATAGCTTTCTCATATCCAAAAATTTATGCAAAATGTTCCGTACCCGTTCGGTTGAGATGCTCATAGCCTCAGCAAACTCGTGCACTTTAACTCGCCGATCGTCCAATATCATACCATGGATTTTATCGACGATTTCTGGCGTTGTAACCTCAATTGAACGACCAGACCGTTCGGCGTTCTTTGTGGTCATACTACCACAACGATAATAAGTAAACCACTTGTGAATCGTTCCAATCGATGGTGAGGTGTCCCCATAATGTTTAACAAGCGATGCTTTGGTTGGCGTAATGTTTTTTCCACGCAAGAAATAATGTTTAATCAAGACACGAAATTCACTTTTTTCCATGTTTTCAAAAATCTTCAAGGTTGCTTGCTTTCGATGAGTGTCAAAACAGAACTGAATGACATATCAGTCTGAAAATTTTAATGCGTTCTAGTTAAAGATGGTACATCACAAATATCACATGAGAATTGCGATTGTCGCGCCATCTGTTTTATTTTTCAGGGACTTTTCACCCTGCCCTCGTATATTATTTTTATATATTACAGCAACATGACAGATTTTACAAAGCTATTGACAGATGTCAACTTTATATTATGTTGAGAATAATTACAATACGGATTTCCTATCTTTAGATACCCTAACTAAATTTCTAATCTCTTCATTAAATCCGTATTGTAATTATTCTCGACCTTATATAAAGTTGACATCTGTCAATAGCTTTGTAAAATCTGTTATGTTCTATAATATATAAAAATAATATAAGAATAAATAATTTTCATTGTCTAAATTTTTTTTGACAGTTTATTATGTAATTAATAAAATTTGACAGAGTCATTTAAAAATCTGCCTCGTCAGATGTGTAGGGAATTTAATTACCTTTAATTTAAAAAAAAAATATCCAGATCCGATGGATATTAAGGTCTCCACCGATTTTTGAACAGTAAAATTTCGATTTGATCCACTGTGTGTCGTCGGTCAAAATGTGACCGACGTCGAATTCGTTTCAGTGCTTCGCGCGATTTTAATTAGCATTTCATTATTCATATATGTTTTTAGTTCTATTGTGTTATAATTTTACTTGTATTATAGAAACTTACGTTAAATAATGTTGTGTGATTTAATGCGTGTTATTCTTAATTAAATAATAATAACCACAATTGTTTCAATCACAATCAAATAATTCCACGCTCGCGATGTTCATACCTCCTAGTGTTACAGTCCCATATTTAGAGAACCACTGGTCGATTTTTTTTTCTCAATAGTTTTGTAATTATAATTGCAAAATGGTATTTCTTTGCTAATTTAACTAGTAGCTCTTATAGTTCTCGAGATAGCAATGGTATACATTTGAATTTTTTTTCAGATAATAACGCTTCTAACATTTTCGGTGATACGGTCCATGAATTCCGATGTACCCCATTGCTATGTTGACATTGAGTGTCATTTATCCCTCGCCCTTGTCAAATTTACAAAAAATATAGGTTATTGATTACCTTCTCGCAAACCGGAAGCTTTATCAAAAATTTACAGCCTTTATCACGTGAACTACATGTTCTAGAACGAGAACAACATGAGGGTAAATCATGTAACATATCCGCGCTGTTGAATATATGCTCGTTACTGTCGTGAATGCGAAGTCTAACAATTAATTTCGTGGACATACTGCGTCATGGTCATATGACATTCATTATGGTTTACTTCAAACTAATTCTTGTGGGATGCAATTCACTTATTTTATCATCTCGTTCATCATTCAAAGTAGATTTAGAATGCATGTTATGGAATATCTTGGAGAGCTGACCTTGTGTTGATTTTGAATGTCAAATGTGGATTTTCTGGATTGTTTTTTTTCGACGGTTCTCATATTTACTTTGATGGATGGTTGGGAGGGTGTAATATGTGAAGAACATCTTATGAGAATTAGTTCGAAGTGGTGATTGCGGCTCCTTTGGATAAAAATATAAAGGTACGGTTTCCTAGACGCGACTTTGCGCCGATCGCTAGTCACAGAGAACTACGAGGGCAGGGTGAAAAGTCCCTGAAAAATAAAATAGATGGCGCCACAATCGCAAATCTCATGTGATGTACCATCTTTAACTAGAACGCATTAAAATTTTCAGACTGATATGTCATTCAGTTCTGTTTTGACATCCATCGAAAGCAAGTAACCTTGAAGATTTTTGAAAACATGGAAAGAAGTGAATTTCGCGTCTTGATTAAACATTATTTCTTGCGTGGAAAAAACATTACGCAAACCAAAGCATCGCTTGTTAAACATTATGGGGACCCCTCACTATCGATTGGAACGATTCACAAGTGGTTTACTGATTTTCGTTGTGGTAGTATGACCACAAAGGACGCCGAACATTCTGGTCGTCCAATTGAGGTTACAACGCCAGAAATCGTCGATAAAATCCATGGTATGATATTAAACGATCGGCGAGTTAAAGTGCACGAAATTACTGAGACTATGAGCATCTCAACCGAACGGGTACGGAACATTTTGCATACATTTTTGGATAAGAGAAAGCTATCTGCCAGATGGGTGCCGCATTTGCTCTCTGTTGACAACAAGCGCGACAGTGTGACAAGTTCAAAGGAGTGTTTGGCGATGTTCAAGCGCAGTAAGAAGGACTTTTTGCGCCGTTTGGTAACCGTGGACGAAACATGGATCCATCACAACACACCAGAGACCAAAGAACAGTCGAAACAGTGGGATTGTCCTGGCGAATCGAAGCCGAAAAAGGCCAAAGTGGGTTTATCGGCCAACAAAGTCATGTCGACAGTTTTTTTTTCACCCTGTCCTCGTATTGTTTTTCTAAACGCGGCAACTGAAGTGTCGCGGCGTGCATATTTCGAAATAAAGCGGATTGTTTTAAACAACAATTACATTTTACAAACGTTTTTAGAAGAAGGGGAGGAAGAGGAAGAAGAGGATGATATTTCCTATTTAATTAGAAAAAAGGAAAACCATAAATATGTTGTTCCAACGTCGAGAAGCAGAAGGTTATTCTGCCTTACTAATAAATAGGCATTTTCTCTAATTTCTTCAATTAATTTCTCATCATCTGCGATTAAAAATGGTGATTCGCAGCCTCTTAGTGAGTTCATTTTAAGGCTGGTGTAAAGAGAATAACAGAAAAATCTGATAATAAAGTACATAGTGGTCGCATAACGAACTGAATGTCAGATCTCTTCTAAAATCTTTAAAAATTAAGATTAGCTAGAAGATTAAAATAACATTAAAGTTCACTAGATAAAAGTACAACAAAATTTATGAATATTTTGATATGAGAATAAGGTTCCATTAAAAAGATATGAGTTCTATTTAAATGTTCCGTGAGCATGCATAATAAGTAACGTACGTGCAAACAAATGAATATTCAACTTTCTCCATTTACTAACAGTAGTATAATTACAAACATTCAAATCTCCCATTCTTGTTTTTTTGCCCTATTATTTCAATATTTAAATAAAGTGACATTGTCAACACAAGACTTTCAAACCACAAATAATAGCTATTTTTGTAACAAATACATAAAGTCTGATTATGTACATGTTGAATAGAAAGTATGTTCGACTGTTTTGGAAGCGATTTATTTTCTTAAAATATGTTAATGTGAAAAGCTTACTTATATCCAAGGATTTTATATAAACATTGGAAAGCTAACTTACGTGTACAAAGCAGGCAAGTGTTGCGGGAATAATACTCGTATGTATGTATATATATATATATATATATATATATATATATATATATATATATATATATATATATATATATATATATATATATACGAGCCCAACTCCATAATAGTTCGGCCGGTATAAATTTCAAACTTTTTGCTTTACAAAAATGTAAAAATATACTATCAACTGTTTTATTCTTACAACAAAACTATGTCTACGTTATTATATCAATCTTTAGTTGTCTATTACTGAAAAGATATTTGAAATAATACAAATGTTTACAAAACTATTATCAAATAAGTATTACGGCAACTGATTCATAAAAGTTCGGTCAACAAAAAATATATGTCTCTGAAGGCATTTATTTGCGTGTTTTAAATTATATACTTGTTAAAACAAAACACAAATGAAAAAAAATCAATCCAAAACTGTCATTGTCGTTTGCCGGTATTTTTTTTTCAAATAAAATGGCTCGTGGTATAGCTTTGAGAAAAGTTTTAAGGTGGTTTATAATAAATGCTCATAAAAATGGTATTTCTGAAAGAAAAATATCTATTTCTCATTCTATTGCGAGATCTATGATACAAAATATTACAAACTTATATTAAAAAAATTGATGGAATATCAGAAAGTTTGAAAAATGTCCGTTCTTTAACCATTTCCCGTACTGATCTACGAGGTTTAAGAAGAATTTTGAAAGTAAATCGTCGAGCAAACGCTCGAGATATTACACCTTTGTGGTGGGAAATGATAAGTAAACAACCACATGTCTCGACAGCAAGAAGAGAAATGAAAAAACTGAATTTCAAGTTTTAAAGGTATTTATATATATATATATATTATTAAACAAAATGCCTGAATAAAACATAAAAATATCAGGGTAAATTATTCTACTCTTAGAATATCGCAATTGTGATCATCTGTAAAATAACAATGAAAAATAAAATTTCTCAATAACTTATCAATCATTAACAAATAATGAAACTGTTACAGAATATGGAGCAATATTACTGATCTATAACAATACAACAATAAATGAAATATGTTGTTGTTTTTTTGCCAAATATTTATAATGAAAATGATAGAAACAAAGTGATCAATGTATGTTTGTTATCACCAACAAATTCACAAACCTAATAGCCAAACCATTCAACATAGTGTTTATACAAAGTCTGAAAGTTCAATAAAATTTATGTTAAGACATAAAAATGTTTCTTGTCAATACCAACATAAGTTATTAAAGAAATACTGTAGTATCAACTGACAGATTGTTCCTGAACTTTTCTTCTAAAAATCTTAATTGCTGGGATATACTTCAGACAGGTTAAGATTAACGCGTGAACATTTCCCTGGCCTCACATCTGTTATGCTTATCCCTCAATCTGAGTAGGTCGAGTCAAGAGGCTGTATCAAATTTATCTTACATCTAATATACCCAGTTAATCATCCAGGAATATTGTATTATAATAGAACAAAGGTTTGAAGGACAAGATCAAAGGTGTAATTTAAAAAGAGTATTATGTATATCAACATAAAATGGAACATATTTTATCTTCATGCTTCTTTGTATTTTAATTTTTAAAATTGTTTGAGAAGACATTTTTTTATACTACATACTCGTTTATGGGGTGGCTAGCACAGTGGTATGAAGTCGGCCTGTGGATCCTAAGAACCTTGATTCGATTCCCACAGGCCACAAACAATTTTCATAATTTCAAAAGCTATCCCTGTGGCTGCTCCACCACTAACATCTTTGGGGGCCGTGATTTGACGACTGGTAACCGCACTTCACGGGCAAAATATATCACTTACCGAGATCTGCTTCGGTAGAGTGCCACACCTAGTAATGGGTAGAAGGCGTGATGATATATTTATTTTATTTATTTATTTGTTTATCCCTGTACAATGTCTTTTACTAATTCTGTGAAAGATGTAATTTGGTTACTGGTAATCACACATTATTATAAATTTAATGAAATTTTTGTTGATGTCCTTTGTTTTGAAGTCTGAGTAAGAGGCAATTTTAAAAGATCAGGATGTATATACAAATTGAAATATAGAGAGAGATAAACTATGTGGGCAAGCTGGAAATAAATGGATGAATATGATGAAGGGTTTGTTACGTAAACGAAAACAAGTTTGTATGAAAGGAATTATAAATGTGTTGTAGAAGATAGATTAATTGCAGCATGAATTGAATGAATAAATGTTCAGTTAAGATTTCAGGATACTTTCAGCGTAATATATTTTATGTATGTATTTGTACAAAATAGCTATTTGTGCCCCTAGAGCAAAAAGTAGTTTATTGCTGTTTGCGCATGGAGATTGTTGATCGAGACACATCCGAGAGTAACAACCATGCAAGAGCAGTGCACACATATATACAGGATGTTCAAATTAGTAGTGCCACCATTGCTATTTCAAGAACTATAAGAGCTACAAGATTGGTTAAATTAGCAAAGAAATACTGTTACAAAACTGTTTTTTTTTCGACCAGTGGTTCTCAAATAACGGGATGCAACTTTCTTATTGTAAATGGGAATCTATCTTTTTTATTTGCTTATTCGATTCTGTTTTTTTTTCTGAATTCAACAACTATAAAGTTCAGTTCACTCAAATTACAAATTTTTTGCAAAAGTGACATTAATTTAATTTAAATCGGATAGGAATCAACGTGCTATAACAGAATCAAATGACTAATAAAATTAATTTATTTTTACAAAATAGCTGTATTCCATTTGCTATTTGTTTCGTTAAATCAGTTCAGATAAATTTGACAAAATTACTAAATCAAAAGATTTAAGCACACCGATGCACTTATTGTAATGAATTACTGCATAGTAAATCAGAATCAGTAATTTCAGTACTCTCAATAAAGTTAGCGAATTAATTCGGCGAAATAAATAAGTGATCTGGTTCAGTAAATGTAAGTTAGATCTGATCCAAATGGCAAATGAAATACGCCCTATAATGAATCAAAAAAACAAATTAATTTCAATTTTATACGCTTTTTTGACAAAAATTTTGTAATGGCAGGATATTTGGGAATAACTCTTTGTATCGTTTTACTACAGCACGACTATTTTGTAATGCCTCGCCTCGCCATGAAACAAACCGGACCACACTGTTTTATTTTTACTTCATGTGTTTCAGATATTTTAACAATAAAAATTACTTTGAATTATATTCGCAGTTTTTCATTGCGACGCCAATGATCTTATATTTCAATTGTTAACAGCCTATATATAATATTATCACAAGGAACAGAAATGCTCAAATTACCACTTACTAAAATTTGTAGTCGTAAAGGACAAGAATTCTTCAACATTTTGGTATTAAAATTATATGCCAAACAACCAAATATATATTATGACTAAAGCTTTGTATTTAATTGTACTTTTGATGGTTTCAATAAATATTAACAAATAAATAATAAAAAACGTTTCTAAGTTATAACAGAAAAACGATGAAAATAAATTATACATGGCTAATTGCACAGCCAAAAGCTAAATTTTATATTGGTTTAAATAAACAAAAGTAAAACAAATGTTTGACTTCAATATTAATTATTCCATATGACATGTAACTTCGGTTTGCTTGTATTTATTTAAACTATTGGCAGAGCAATCGGCCAATCAAAAATTAAATTTTGTACTACTGACGATGCCCACGTTGAACTCATACGAGGTGCTATCCAAAAGTTCCAGAACAATTTTTTTTTAAAAAGCTGTATTTATTAAAACTTCAAATCAACAAAATATCTCCTTCGAAATAATCCACACCTACAGTTATACACTTGTCCCATCTTTTTGCCACTGTTCAAAACACTTTTTGTACTCTATTTTTTTTCAATAGGGCTTAGGACCTCCTGCAATATACGAGGGCAAGGTGAAAAGTCCCTGAAAAAAGGAACAAGAAATGATTTATTTGGTCAAAATATATTTTATTTCTCAACATAATCTCCTTGTAGCTCGATACACTTCGTCCAACGTTTTTCTAATTTTTTGATCCCTTCCAAATAATACGATTTTGGCAATCCTTCAATATAAGCGTTTGTCTCAGCGATGACCTCATCGTTGGAGCAAATCTCTTTCCACCTAGCCATTTCTTCAACTTTGGAAATAGATAAAAATCGCAGGGGGGCAAATCTGGGGAAAAAAGTCTTTCTTATTGCGCTTGAACATCGCCAAATACTCCTTTGAACTTGTCACACGGTCGCGCTTGATGTCAACAGAGAGCAAATGCGGCACCCATCTTGCAGATAGCTTTCTCATATTCCAAAATTTATGCAAAATGTTCCGTACCCGTTGAGATGCTCATAGCCTCAGCAAGCTCGTGCACTTTAACTCGCCGATCGTCCAATATCATGCCATGGATTTTATCGACGATTTCTGGAGTTGTAACCTCAATTGGACGACCAGAACGTTCGGCGTCTTTTGTGGTCATACTACCACAACGAAAATCTGTAAACCACTTCTGAATCGTTCCAATCGATGGTGAGGAGTCCCCGTAATGTTTAACAAGCGGTGCTTTGGTTTGCGTAATGTTTTTTCGATGGATGTCAAAACAAAACTGAATGACATATCAGTCTGAAAATTTAAATGCGTTCTAGTTAAAGATTCCAACATTATTATAGATGTCATGAATTTATTGTCGACGGTCTCGGAGAATTGTTTTGCGCACAATTTTTCTGTTTTGGTCATTGATTCCAAGATGTCCAGAGCGCTCATCGTCTTCCACACTCATCCTTCCATTTTTGAACCTCTTAAACCATTGAAAGGTTTGGGGTTTTCCCATGAATACATCGCCAAATGCTTATCGAAGCATTTGGTGAATTTCAGTCGCCGTTATCCCGTGCTTGAAACAAAATTTGATGCAAATGTGTTGCTCTTTCAAATCGCTCATCACACTATCGCAGAACACAACAAACAGTAACACAGATATCATCACAATACGACAAAAGAACACAAAATGTTGTGAAAACGAAAGGGAGAGTTTGGGAGATGTACTAGTGCTGAAATCTAGCGGCAAATTGGCGCACTACAGTAGTTAGAAGAGTTACACACAGAGTTCGGGAACTTTTGGCTACCACCGCGTACTCACTCAAAGATACTTAAAAAAAATTCTGGTCTCTTAATTTAATATTAAAGCTATCAAAATTAAATAATCTGTTTTAAATAAGATGTAGGGATATTAGTAGTATTGTTATATAAAAATTGGTCCCTTGAAATTTTGGCCCACACTTTTTGTTTACAAAAAATTGAATTTACATGTTAACTGCCTATACCAACATTTACTTAGGACTCACGGTATAGTAATGAATACTAAAAATGCACATTTAATATTAGAAGTAAATAATATTCTTATTATTTACTGTTACCTTCAGAAGACATGAAGCTGAAGTCATCGAGATTTAAATTCAAGAATGTGATAACTTCTGTTTGTGAAACAACAACGGTGCTATGATACTCCTGCCGAAATAGATGAATAAAATTTGTATTACAAATTTTCTAGAACCATTCGAGAAACTCATGTATATTTAGATTAGCAACAGCGTCTTGTATTAATTTAATTGAAAGGACGTACAATTCCTCTTTCGATAATTTGAAAATATTTGAATATAAAATAAAATAAAAAATATTTACTTTTAACAAGAACAACATGTTAAAAGTAAATATTTGATTTTTTGACCTTCGATTCTTATTAAAAAGTTTTGTTATTATGGTTGTAAACTGTTTTATTTTAAAAATAATTTGACATGAGAATGAGACAAACCCAAAGTCTCGAAACGTCGTCACTCATCATCGTGCGTTTGTAAATTTCTAATTATACCAAGCCAAGTTATTCAAATAGTTGAGTAGTATATTTTTATTTTTTTATCTATTACTATTCCTAATTTATCTAAACAAATTTACGGCTTAATAAAACAAAATCTCAATTTTGAGATATTATAAATTAAAATAAATATATGATCACGTCTTCTACCCATTACTGGGTATAGCACTCTGCCGAAGCAGATCTCGGTAAGTGATATATTGCTGCACGCGAAGTGCGGTTACCAACCGTAAAATCACGGCTCCTAAAAATGTTAGTGGTGGGGTATTAATATGGTGAAAATATTTGTCGACAGTGGGAATCGAACCAGGGTATTTCTTTGCTAATTTAACCAACCTTGTAGCTCTTATATAGAGTGATCAAAAGGAATTGTTTCAGCTGATAAAAAAAACTACTTGAAATTGGTGAGTCTAATACATAAATTCATTTCATGTTGTAAACAGTGATATTTGAAAATAAACAATTTTATCCACAACTCATATATAATAAAGACATTATTACACTGATTTCAGTTGAATTATATGGCTCATAAAACACTGTAAACAACTTGTTACTTAGCAATCACTTCATGATCTATCGTATTTTGAGAAACTATATATATAACCGAATCAACGTTAAACGTTACGACCAATCTGCTTCGATACCTATAATTATGAGTTGTGGATAAAATTTTGTATTACACTTGTGTTTTACTGGTATATAAAACACATAAGAATATTAAATACTCGACCTTCGGTCTCGTGTTTAAACTTTTCTTGCATGTTTTATATACCTTATTAAAGTCTTGTATAATAAATAACTATTTTTTTTAAAGAAATAGAGACTTTATCTTATAACGCCATCAAACAGACATATGATGGGTTGCAAGAAAAAAAATAAAGAGCTCTTTAGTTAAAGAATTGTTTGTCTAGCAACAGTATCAATAGCGATTTTCTGAAACTTATTGAACCGTTAGTTGCTAATGAACCGATAAAACCTTCATGCAACCAAGCAATATTTTAACAAACTTTACGAGAAAAATAAACAATTTATTTTCAAATAACAAATGTCAATTCATGACATACTTAACTGTCAATATAAATTCACGCTTCAAATTTAATCAATTTCCTCATTGTACAAAAAGCATTCTACAAAACTCGTGCACGACGACGTCATTTGTACCATTCGCGCAAATTAAAGCAATCGCTTCGCTCGTGCTTTAAAATTGTGCTCATATGCAAAGTATGTCTTGGCGCACTTGGTATGTAAATAGCTATTATATAATGGTAAAGTTGTTTACATTTTTTGTTTTATGCATTTACAACAACGATTCTAAATATTTACATTTTCAGTCCATGTTAAAAGCATTTTGTTATTTGATTGTATTTTCAAGAGTATAAAATTCTGCATAATGATAAACCCTTCAAGTATTCATTTCTGAGAGAAGAAATTTCACTGTATATTGAACACAAAGAAATATCGGAAGGCCATTAATAACTCATTAATTGAAAGCAAGGAATGAAAGATCAGCCATGCATTTAGTCCCGATTTAGATCAAAAGCAATTTCAATCTAGTCCAATTTTCCGGTCACCGGTGATGATTTCTATAAACTCCGACGCCTTTAAAGATATCTACGTCTAACCTCTGCCAATGTTGTCGCCGCCAACGCTAAAGAGAATTTACACTTTGTTGCTAAATAAGTTTGTTTGTGAGCAACAGCTGAACACTGAACAGCGAATCCTCATTTAGCTACCGTGTAACAAGGAAAATTTTGTTTCTATATTCACCCTCAACAGACTCCAGTGAATAGGTAACGATAAAATGTCGGACGGTGGTTAAAGGGATGTTATTTGTAAAATACCCCTCTGCAACTGAATTATCCGTTACTGATCGCAGTGGCTTACCTAGGGGAGGGCGGTGGGCGCGGTCCGCACCGGGCGGCACATAATTTGGGGCGGCATTTTTACTTTCTTATACACAGTATACGAAAGTATTGGAATCGTGAAAAAAATCGTTGACGAGGTTTTCGCGGAAATACGTGTTTTGACGTCCACTGAATGCGTTTTGATCATTTTCTCAATGGTGTCTGTGTGTGTGTATGTGTGTGTATGGATGGATGGATGTGTGTCCGAGTGTGCAATATCTCATAAACGAGATAAGATTTGTTAACTGAACTTGGTAATTATAAGTTTCATGAAACTACGAAGAGCTGAGTTGATTTTGAATCAAATTGAAAAACCGGAAGAGGAAGTTTACTGGACACAAAAAACAATCAATTCCATTTATTTAAAAAATGGAATCAGTTATGAAAAAAAAGTTTCAAATAAAAGATGTTAGCAAAAATATTTGGAACATAAAATGTTATTTGCAATTTTCCTGTATATTTTGAGAAAAACTAATTTTTATATTTAATTATATATTTCAATAATCATACGTCAGTCTGATAGAGAAATTCATTACCTGTTGATAGAGACATTTAAAATTTAAATTAGAGTACATTTATTAATACATTTATTTCTAAAGTATTTCTATTACTCTAAAATTCAAAATTCTATTAGCAGTCAGACTCCTGACATAACCTATTTGTATTTATTAGAAATGTCAAATAGCATTTCTGCCTTTATCTGACGTTGTGCCAATTGTGGAATAAAAAGATCTCTGGAATTGTATTGCCAACTATAACAATTCCTTTTGATCACCCTGTAGTTTGAATAATTACATGTATTTTACTATCAAGCTTGTAATAAATTATTTTATGGTCAGCTGTGCTTTCATTACTTAAATTTATATAATAAATTTTCTTTAAATGAACAAGATTGCTAGATGAACTATCAAATGAGTTATTTAACATTACTGTCTGTCAATTTTCAATAATTTCAAAAGCTACCTCTGTGGCTCCTCCACCACTAACATCTTTGGAGGCCGTGATTTGCCGACTGATAAAATCACTTCACGCGCAAGATATATCACTTACCGAGATCTGCTTCGGCAGAGTGCCACACCGAGTAATGGGTAGAAGACGTGATGGTATATTTATTTATTTATTTATTTACTGTCTGGCAAACATTTGATTTGATATTTTTCATTTAAATCCTTAAATCCTTTAAATTTAAGTGGAAGCGTACAACGGAAAGGATCTTTGGAAATATGTTTTTAAAAATTTGTAAATAGTATCATACAATCATCTTTTAATATCTTAGCCCCCCCCCCCCAGGGGTTGTGACCCACAGTTAGAGAACCACTGCTGTAGATGAATCAAATTCTTGGTATCGATAAAAAACACCATAATATTTTTTCTATTTACTGGTTGGTGAATTGAAAAAACAATAAACTATTGTGACGATGTCGTTCAATCAAACCGTATTTGTTTTATGGTTTCCTATTTATAGTGCCCTACCAATTTACGAAGACTGTTATGAAATTGACCAACATTATTATAAATCGCAGTCCTATACAAAATTCAAAAGAGTGGTGCAATAATTTTCTTTATTTAATTTTGCCTTATAAACTCATGTTTAATTGCTTGAATACAGACCATTTAAGTTGTTGTTTAAAAAAATTATTTCACCAGCAGTTTGATGTTGGGTTGCATGAAAGTTTTATCGGTTTGTTAGCAACTAACGGTTCAATAAATTTCAGAAAATCGCTATTGATACTGTTACTAGATAAACAATTCTTTAACTAAAGAGCTCTTTTTTCTTGCAACCCAGCATAAGAATGTTAAATATGTGTCAATCAGAATGAATTATAAGTTTATTAAATAATTATACATGCATTATAAGATATTGAAATTCAAAAATAAATTTAACTACGCATTTCACTTTCTCATTAGCGTAATTAGGTCTTGTAAGGATTTAACAAAAATAGGCGTATTCCATTTGTCATTTGGATCAGATCTAACTTACATTTACTGAACCAGATTACTTATTCATTTCATTGGATCATTTCGCTGAAATTATTTCCAGTACTAGAATTACTGATTCTAAATTACTTCTAATTAATTCACCCCAATAAGTGCATCAGTTTGCTTAATTGAGTTATTTTAGTCATGTTGTCTAATTTATCTTTTTTTTTTTTTTTTTGAAATAATTACATTTTCAACTGGCCTTACAGGCCAACCAGCAAATTTGATATATTTCTAATTATAACATGCGGGAGATAAATATCCAATGATATTTCCTCTTTAATATGATTTGGGTTTTAAGTAATGAGGTCATCCTCGTTGTTCGGAAGATTTATAGCGAGTTCGTTTGGATGGTTATACAATTTATTTTCGTGACGTTTGGCTTGCAGCTGTATTTGTTCATCGATGTATTTGATTTTAAGGTCATTGTGTAGGGTGTGGTTGTTAACGAACCTGGGCTATCATTCGTAGAGTTTTACTTTGAAATCGTTGAATTATGTTCTTATTTGATTTCTTTGCGCATCCCCACAGTTGGATGCCATAGGTCCATATTGGTATGATCATTGTTTTGTATAATAAGATTTTGTTTTTAAGTGAGAGTTTAGAGTCTAATTTATCAGAACTGATTTAAGTGAACCAAGTGACAAATGGAATACAGCTAATGTTGCAGTTTTAAATACTGTCACATTCAAAGTTTGCACTTTTCGTAGTACTAACTAATTCGTTGTTTACGACTTTATGTAAATAAACTGCATCATCAATTACAACATCATCTTATATTTCACATTATACATATTGATACATTGTAAAGACTTTATTGTAGAGAATTCACAACTGTCATTCTCTATTTGTATTCCAATTTTTTTCCTGTAAAAAATTCATCCCATACCATCGCATGAAACAATCTCATACTCAGCTACTAGATAAGAGTAAGCGATTACTGACATTTAAAACTTCTGACTTCATTTATAAACATCTAACACTCAAATTAGAGAAGTTTATTAAAGCAAAATTGAATAAACAGTTGTATTACTCTCGTGGTTTAAATAACTATTATTGCAAAGCATTGTGCTTAATAAATTGCCCTAGATACATTTTTAGGTAATTATATGTAAATGTGAATTATTACCGAACACTAATTAAACAAGTAATTCAGGATACGTATTTGTAGGTCAAAAGGTGCGCTTTTACGAGTTTAATAATCGTAAAATGTTACAAATTAGTTTTTCAGCCTGTTCTATTTGAAATAAGTGTTATTTCCTTATTGCACTTATACACGCACACATTAAAACTAAAGAGACGGTTTTTATTGTACTCCATATACCATTTTTTTCATCGCAAAAAATAATAATATGAGCATATCTTGTTTCCGATATAAAAAATGTTATTTCTACAAAGAAAACATTGTCACTGTGATAACAATAAGTAATGTTCTTTCTATTGAATTACTACGCCTAAAATTTTGTTCGGAACTTTTATGTCATCGACATTTTGACATCGAGACACAGACAAAAAAAGAAGGTCGTAAATAAAAGTGGTACTTCCTAACCTCCAATAGCAACATACTGTCAGCTTTATTAATAAAATGTGACTTTTCCGAAACTTTTATGGTGTGAGTTGTCCTAACTAATAAAACAAATACTAGAAATGTAATAGTTTTATACAAAGGGCATTTGCTTTTATCGAACGAAAATGAAACTTGAATTGAAATAGAAAATAAAAGATTGATAAATAAAATAAAGAATCTGCTTGAATTATCAGAACTTTCTTTACATTTTCAAGGGTTTCGCAGATATAATTGTTTTATAGGTACTTTTATATTACGGTCCTCCACTATTGGAATATATCAATAAGTATGTGAACCTAGTGGCGAAATTGGAAACAACATCAAAGAAGCACTTTTATGAGATTTATATGGTGTTACATAGAACGCAATATTATTTGTGTATTTATTTTAAATATTAAGGTGAAACATCGGGCTGAAGTTCGTTAACCAACAATTTGTTATCGTGTATGTAGGGTTTCTTGCGGCCTTGACAAAAATGTAGATCTGTATAGAATAGTAGAAGGAGTATTGACGCGCGTTTAAAAACTATACAAACTTGAAGATTTTCAAGAAAATTATTTTAAATCACAGGATATATTTCAATATGTCAACACAATAAAAACTAAAATTTAATAAAATGTATTATTTTATTTGATATTATAATATAAAAATAAATAAAAACATTTTACTTACATTTTTATTTCAGTTATACGTAATCATATATAATAGTAGTATTTTATAAGGAGCTGAAGTGATACTTTTTGTGCACTCGTCCATTAACTACAGATGAAGCACAAAACGTCACTTTCACTGCACATAAAATATGCCATTTTTTCTTCAAACGCTGGAATATTTACCCATTATGTCATATAATTTCTCTGACTCACGTGAGCGACAGAAAATGTTTTTCTGCTAAAGAAATTCTTTGATTTGAACGAACATCAGAAAAAGTATTTGACAGGAAAATCTAACTTTAACTGTTTCTATGGATTCTGTGGCATATTCCTGATCGACATACTTCTTTCTTTTCGTGAATACATTATTTCTGGAGCAAGTTCCTTTACATAAAATTTCTTTAATATTGGAAGCATCCATTGAACTAACTCCTCATCAATTTTTATTGTTTCTACTTCTATATTATATATAAAATATCGTTTATTGAGAGATAAATAATACATTCCAGTACTTCAAATTATCCTGTTTTACTAGTATGCTCATATAAAACTAAGTAAATTGAACAGGGTTATTTCATTAATAAGAGAGGGTCCGAAACTCATATGCCAAAAGTTGAACAAAGGAGCACTTTTGTTTTACTGTAGAATTTTTGTTTTGTTTTATTTATATATTTTCAATATTTATTAATAATTTAGCTAGATTAGATAATGGAACTTAACTATCTAGAATCACAAGGGACAGGAGAAAACCGTCGAATTAGCGATACTTCGAATTATAGAAAATACACCAAAAAATACATGTGACAAATAAATTATGTATTTCTTTCAAGTATTTAATAATTTTTCTGTTTTGATTCTCTATTTTTATTATGGGATGGTTTCAAGTCGGCCTATGGATCCCAAGAACCCTGGTTTGATTCAAACAGCCGACAAAATATTTTCACCAATTTAAAATTACCCCTGTGGTTCCTCTACCACTAACATCTTTCGAGGCCATAATTTGACGACTGGTAACTGCATTTCACGCCCATAAATATATCACTTACCGAGATCTACTACGGCAAAGTGCCACACCCAGTAATGGATGAAAGGCATGATGATATATTTATTTATTTTTATTTATTTTTTATTTTTATATTTTCCACTATATTGAAAGAATTATAGCCATTATTTATTAATTTCTCTGGAATCGATGATAGTTTTATATTCTCTTAAAAATGTAGTGAAAAACAATTTAAACTATAAGAGTTAAGAGGTTGGTTATATTAGCAAAGAACCACCATTTTGCAAGACTATTGCAATGAGTAAAAAAAATACGAGACACAACTTTCTTATTTTAAATGGGAACATATGTTTTTTTTTAGGTTATTCGATAATGTACTTTTTTCTGAATTCAACGATAAAAAAATATCATAATATAACAAAATAACTGAGAAAAATGCAAATTAAATATTTTATTTATATCTGGCTGAAACAAGAGTGCTTTGAATAGAAAATAATTGAAAAATAAACAAATCAAACAATGGTGTAACAACAATAATATTAAAATTATTAACATTTAACAACAAACAATAAACAATGTCATACAGAACAATATATTCAATTATTGTCTATCCAAAGCACTCTTGTTGCAGCCAGATATAAATAAAATTCATATAAATTTAATATTTATATACGAGTATATATATATATATATATATATATATATATATATATATATATATATATATATATATATATCATCACGCCTTCTACCCATTACTGGGTGTGGCACTCTGCTGAAGCAGATCTCGGTAAGTGATATATTTTGAAGTGCGGTTACCAGTCGTCAAATCACGGCCCCCAGACATGTTAGTGGTGGAGGAGCCACAGGGATAGCATTTTCAAATTATGAAAATTTGTCGCCTGTGGGAATCGAACCAGGGACCTCAGGATCCACAGGCCGACTTCATACCACTGTGCTAGCCATCCCATATATATATATATATATATATATATATATATATATCCGTCACTGGGTGTGGCACTCTGCCGAAGCAGATCTTTATATGTGATATATTTTGCGCGTGAAGTGCTGTTACCAGTCGTCAAATCACGGCCCACAAAGATGTTAGAGGTGGGGGAGCCACAGAAGTAGTTTTAAAATGGTGAGAAACGAACCAGGGTTCTCAGGATCCACAGGCCGACTTGATTCCACTGAGCTAGCTACCCACATATAAATTTAACATGCATTTTTCTCAGTTATTTTGTTATATTAATATATAATATGTTTATATCGTTGAATTCAGAAAAAAATACTCTATTAAACAACCTACAAAAAAATCCCATTTAAAATAAGAAAGTTTCCATATCTCGAAAACTATAGAACTTAGAGAAATAGGGCTTAGCAGGTTTCCTTCGTCATTTACAAGGCTACAAGATGGTTCTTATAGAAAAAATAAAAAAAAATGATCTTTTAAAATAATTACGTCTTTATCACCAAACTAGCATTGATTAAATATATAAATTAGTTTTTCTCAAAATTAGACGCATATACAGGAAAATTGCTAATAACATTTTGTATTATAAATATTTTTACTAACATATTTTATTTGAAACTTTTTTTCGTAACTGATTCCATTTTTGAAATAAATGGAATTTATTGTTGTGTGTCGAGTAAACTTCCTCTTTCGGTTTTTCAATTTCATTCAAAATAAACTCAGCTCTTCTTGTTTTCATGAAAATTATAATTACCAAGTTTCGTTAACAAATCTTGTCTCGTTCATGAGATATTGCACACTCGGACACACATCCATCCATACACACGCACACACATACACACACAGTATCATTGAGAAAATGATCATAACGGATTCAGTGGACCTCAAAACACGTATTTTCGCGAAAATCTCGTCAACGATTTATTTCACGATTCCAATACTTCCTTATACTGTGTATAAGAAAGTAAAAAATGCTTCCCCAAAATATGTGCCGCCCGGTGTGGACCGCACTGACCGCCCCCTCCTAGGTACGCCACTGCACTGAGCCACCTATCCCATATTATATATTTGTATAGTTACAATTATTTGAAAAGCAGGCATATTTGATCATTATGTTTAGTTAATATTAGCTAGTATTTATTGTTAGGTATATTGAAAAGAAATTCAGTAGAAAATATTTGCTAATTTAAAGAGAAAAAGTTGATATATAGACATCTCCCTTAACTGCGGATGACAGTTTATAAAAGATTTCATTTTAATGTCCCTTTATTATACTAGACATGTAGGAAATAAAAATAAAATTTGTATAACGGAATACTGACAAGCTTTAGCAAATCTCAGCTTTCGAAGGATTTATGAAAATCCGCTGGAGTTTATTACGAAAGATATTAAATATTCACATAAATAAAATAATAATCCAATAAATCGAAAATCGGATTTATAATGTCATATCTAGAGCAAACATTATAGACTCGACTATTAATAGATAACAAGGTACGGATTACTAAAAATTCGCAACAATTGAAACAATTATTTAGACAATTTGTATCATATATGATTTGATTGTTTATTGTACAAAGGATTGTTTTCATTTTTGTTTTATATGAATTCTTTTTGAAATCATTTGTATTTATCTCCAATTATTGGAAATAATCAATTGATAATTATCCTTTTATATTTTCAAATGAAATATTGCTTCATTCAATTTTTGTTATGTATAGTAAAACACTGTATATTTTAAAATCAAAATATAAATATTGCACAATATGTATTTTATATTGGAATATCAAGAACCATAAAAAATACAAATTGTAGTATTTGATCCATGTTGTTGTAGTCTAAAAGTTTGCGTTAAATACATATATTAGGTTATTTTTATAATAAAAGTTATGTTTCACAGGATAAGATATTAAATAAAAATAAATAAAAATATCATCACGCCTTCTACCCATTACTGGGTGTGGCACTCTGCCGAAGCAGATCTTGGTAAGTGATATATTTTGCGCATGAAGTGCGGTTACCAGTCGTTAAATCACGGCCCCCAAAGATGTTAGTAGCAGAGGAGCCACAAGGGTAGTTTTTGAAATTATGAAAATTGTTTGTCGCCTGTAGCATGAATACCTCCACCAATTGTTCCACTTGTACGCGTAAGTTAGCTATTCAGTGTTTATTTAAAATTCTTGGCTGGTGCGGATATCGTTACGACAATCGAAATAAATAAATAAATTATAAAAAGTGACGTCAGCCTAATCTGATCGAATATCTAAGAGAGAAAATATTTACTGAAGAATCTAACATTTACACATGTCTTTTATTTATTATACATTTCTTTTCATGGCATGGTTAAAAAAAAATAGATAAAATTTATTTTTCCATTTAGTCTGAGTATACGAGTACATTCACACCAGTATAAAAATCTGACTGCATTAAAAACTACATTTTGATTTAGTTTTTATTAGAGACGTAATCATAAAATTCCAATATATTTTTTATAAAAAGATTGTCAAAAATTTGAGATTTTTAAATTTGTTTGTACTTTATGGTGATACTATCATGGAAGGATTTAACCCGGATTTTAATGAAATGTAAATATGTTATTTTTCATGTGTTTCTACATTATTATGCAATTTTTTTTTAAGTTTACCGTTGTTGAGCTGAGTAATGTAAAGTTAAAGTCGACCAAAAATGCATTGGTGTTATGGGAACTATACCTCGCGAGGCAGCTTACTGCGTAATAAATTCATATATTGTAGTTATTTTTTAACAAAAAACCTAACACACAGTACATCATGTCAAGAGAAAGGTATGAGAATTAAAAAATCCATGCCTCACCGACTTGGTTTCAAAGAAATTGGCGATGAAAGTTGGATATTCTATGATTTTCAATTAAACTGTCAGAAATGCTTGGCAACGTTGCACGGGTAGACAGAGATGGTCGCACGCGTGAACAGAGATGGTCGCAGGCGTAGATAGAGATGGTCGCACGAATGACAAAGCAAGAAAGCAAAGAAAGTTATTATTTCAATCAGTAAAATATATTTGTCAACGGCCATGGCTGCACTCGTTGGAACTGATCTAAGCGATAACGCGAGTTAAGTAACGTTGCGCGCGGGTAGTACTTGGATGGGTGACCGTCCAGAGAAACTCGCGTTGCTGTTTACCAATAACAACTAAAACGCCAAAAAAACCACAACAAAAAATTGTTGTTACAGTTAATAATAATTGCTTTGGTGCATTTTTCTCATTTTTCTTATGAACTGTCAACAGGATGTATTGATAATACAGTTACGTTTCGTATCGACTGATAATATCATGCTACTTGTAGTTCTCGCCTTGTTGTCATAGCTTCTGCTGTGTAAAATCATACACTGCTGTTGGTTGGCATGAAACATTCACTTTCAAATATTTTGTTATGTTACTGAAGTTGATAAACTAGTTCAATAGTTTTATTTAATATATTCAATGTTATTGTTAATTATACGATATTTGCACCGAAATGTTAATTCTGTTAATAACCTATACCATACAAAAATGTAATAATTATTTTTATAAATTTTTTAGGTTACCTATACTTTTGTATGAGACTGTCATGATAGAACCACCTTAAAAACTATGTTAGCCGGTAACATGACAAGAGAGCCACGGAGAAACCCGTGGTGCCATCTACCGACAAAAATCGCAAACTGCTTGACAGCAATTAAAATAATACAAAGACAAAATGTCAATTGCGATGTGGAACTGAGTCTTAATAAATAAAAAAAACAGGAAAAACAGTATCACAGTTCACTAGGCCCTAGTTGGTACAGTTGGATAGTTGATCGCATCATACTGATGAGTCCGGAAGGACGAAACGCGTCTATGGTTAAAGCTGAACTGACCAGCCGTTTGTTGATGACCTGATAAGTTGATTCAAACGTGCTGTAAATTCATGATAGAACCACCTTAAACTGATATACAGGTTTTTTAAATACTTCAGGAAAAAATAAATTGTAGATAATATATGATATACTGATATTTGGATAAAAAATCGTTTAATAAATATTCGCAAAACATTTTGAATGCTATTGGTTTGAATTTAACATATTAATAATAGGACTACAAGTTTAATTAAAAAAAATATATTATGTAAAGTTTCAATTATGAATAAACATTATTTAATTATTTAGACAGAAACTCATATTATACAATTAATTATACGCTGTATCTAGAGGCACGTTAATGTGCCGATAAATTTCTTATTAAAGGCAAGCGTATGACGTAAAGAGCTTTTATGACTAAATTTTCGCGTACGGTTTAAATTATAATTAAAGACAAGTAAACGTCGTATATGGAATATTATGATGTAAAGTTCTATTGTTTTCTATTGTTTTATTAAGCAGTAAAGTAAATAGCTGTATTCCATTTGCCACTTGGTTCACATAAATCAGTTCAGATAAATTAGACAACATGACTAAATGAACTGTATTAAGCAAACTTATACACTTATTGGAATGAATTACTTTAAATTAAATTTGAATCAGTAATTCTAGTACTGAAAATAATGTCAGCGAAGTAATCCTGCGAAATAAATATGTGATCTAATTCAGTAAATGTAAGTTAGATCTGATCCAAATGACAAATGGAATACGCCTAATATTGGTAATACAAACTATTAATGATGAATTATATCATCATCATCATCATCACGCCTTCTACCCATTACTGGGTGTGGCACTCTGCTAAAGCAGATCTCGGTAAGTGATATATTTTGCGCGTGAAGTGCGGTTACCAGTCGTCAAATCACGGCCCCCAAACATGTTAGTGGTGGAGGAGCCACAGGGATAGCTTTTTCAAATTATGAAAATTTGTCGCCTATGGGAATCGAACCAGGGACCTCAGGATCCACAGGCCGACTTCATACCACTGTGCTAGCCATCCCATATGAATTATATAACAGGCAAATGTGTGTTTTGTTATTATTATTATTACAACGAATATACTCAAACTATGCTTATATTCACCGTAATTATAGTAAAATTATGTGTTTATTTTGTAATGAAGTGTCAAAATATTTAAAAGATATCGTTATGGTCGGGAATGCCACAAATAAAAACAGGGGAACGCTAAGTGCTAAACTTGACCACAAGATAACGCTATTTCTGAATAAACATTAGCAATATTTATTTTGCAGAAAACGTATACTCGTAGGTCAGGTCCTATTTACAAAATTATTGTATGTAAAATTGGAATTATGAAAATTACGAGAAGCATTTGTTTTCTTTTAATGTCACTGTTAAGAAAAATTAACTCGAACTGAGAGTTTTAAATAAGATTAGATCAATGTTAAATGTGTGTTTTCTTATTTTCACGATGGTTCAATTCGTAATAGAAAATAGAAAATACGTTTACCCCCTAATTCTACGTATACTAAATAATACATAAAATTATAACTCAATATCATTATCCAGCTTACAAAAATATGTTTTATACTCGCAGCATTCAAAATAATGTTTAGATTACTTTGGAAACCGATGGAAAGTTAGATTTTGTGCACTAGTGCGCAAAGTAATTGAAAAAACACCCATTTTTTATGATTCTTAATTTTGACCATTTAAAGTGTTATCAGGAAATATCTCGGAAACTATAAATTTTACGCAAAAATGACCTAGACGAAAAACAATCGTACAAAAGGGGGCCATAATAACGAAATATTGGTTTTGTCCTAGATGGCGCTGTTGTCGCTAAATCATGGTCAACTCAATTTTTTTAAATGAAATCCCTATTTTTTATGAAAGGATCAGATTCCTTGTTAAAAAAAAAGAAAAATTTATTTAGTTCACTTTTTCGTCAGCATGATAGATGACGCTGTAATCGCGAAAAATGATGTTGCTTTCGGACGTTCCTGTATGGCAAATTTAATTATTTCACAATAATTGAAAAAAGTAGCTTTAAAATTTAACAGCTACTTTAACGAAAGCTTTTAGCTGTAGCTTAGCTATATTTTACAAAATATAGCTTATAGCTGTAGCTTAGCTACTTTTTTAAAGAATAGCTTTAGCTGTAGTTTTGCTACTTTTTTTAAGTAGCTTGCCCAGCTCTGTATGATATGACTCTAACTATGTCTAAAGAACGCTATGAATACAAGATAATATACTTATAAACTAAAAGAAGTAATGATTAATTAATTGATATCTGATTAAAACTAATGGTTATGGGCCGGCTCCATGACAGAGTCATGGCTATTGCTATAATTTAACAGAAATTTTAAATTTACGGCTAAATCAGACTCATAATAAAAATGTAAATTTTGAACATCCAGTTTTATTCCGTAAAATGAAGAGGAGAGCAGAAAACTGCATGAAACTAATATCCTATATTAACCCCTTATCATGGGCGTCCGCAGGGGGAAGCAAGGGGGGGCGCGGGGGTATCACGAATTAAATTTCATGAGTTTTCAATCATATGAATGACTTTGAATTTGATAAATTTAAAGTTTATGACACAAAAATTCGGGAAACGCCCGGACTCGAACCGAGGACCTTCAGCTTGCCGGGCTTCTGTCATAAACTTTAAATTTATCAAATTCAAAGTCATTCATATGATTGAAAACTCATGAAATTTAAACTAGTAATGGGTAAAAGGCGTGATGATATATTTATTTACTTTTACTGCGCCACTGGGCCAAAAATGACTTAAAAATAAAATAATCTAATAGAAAAAGAGCAACTGAACAACTGAGACCATAAAGAAACCCGTACTGAGTGGATTACATCCAATATTATATATTTTTACAGTCAACTAAAGGTTTCGGAAAACCGTTTTATCTCTTTTCACCGGAAAATTCGATTGAATTTAGATAAACCTCACGTGATCACGTCATCGTGTTACGCTCACATAGTATATAACTGTTTTATGGAACTGTAAGGTTGGTTAGTTTTGTTTTATTTATTCATTTTTGAATAGAATTCAGTCTTGCACTATATATTTAGATTAGATCTTGTATTATTTGAAAACTATATATTCTTACATTATTCTGTCTACTTACAAATTCGAGTATTTTGTTTTGATAAACATATGTTTTAGTTTTATATTTTATACTTAGAAAGTGAACAATAAAAAGAAGTTTAGAATAATGTAGCGATATAGTATAGTTATCCCTGTATAGAATTGTAAAATGTGTTTTTTGTTTGGAATTATTTGTATAGTTATGAGTAATACAAAATTGTTAACTGCAGTATTATTAATAAAATAATACAATGACTAGTGTACTGTGATACTGTTTAACCTGAACTGACGGATGTTAAGGTGGTACTATCATGGAAGCATTTAACCCGGATTCTAATGAAATGTAAATATGTAATTTTTCATGTGTTTCTACACTAGTATGCAATTATTTTTTTAAAGTTTACCGTTGTTGAGCTGAGTAATGTAAAGTTAAAGTCGACCAAAGTCGATCAAAAATGCATTGGCGTTATAGGAACTGTACCTCGCGAGGCAGCTTACTGCAAAATAAATTCATATATTGTAGTTATTTTTTAACAAAAAACTAACACACAGTACATCATGTAAAGATAAAGATATGAGAATTAAAAAATCCATGCCTTACCGGATTAGTTTAAAAGAAATTGGCGATGAAAGTTGGATATTCTATGATTGTCAATGAAACTGTCAGAAATGCTTGGCAACGTTGCACAGGTAGACAGAGATGGTCGCACGCGTAAACAGAGATGGTCGCAGGCGTAGACAGAGATGGTCGCACGAATAACAAAGCAAGAACTATGGAAGTTATTATTTCGATCAGTAAAATATATTAATTTTAATACAAAAAAAATATTACAGCATTTTATATTTATTTATTTGATGTTACAGTTGATAATAATTGCTTTGGTGCATTTTTCTCATTTTTCTTATGAACTGTCAACAGGATGTATCGATAATACAGTTACGTTTCGTACCGACTGGTAATATCATGCTGCTTGTAGTTCTCGCCTTGTTGTCATAGCTTCTGCTGTGTAAAATCTTACACTGCTATTGGTTGGCATGAAAAATTCACTTCCAAAAATTTTGTTATGTTACTGAATTTCATAAACTAGTTAAATAGTTTTATTTAATATATTCAATGTTATTATTAATTATACGATATTTGCAGCGAAATATTAATTCTGTTAATAACCTATACCATACAAAAATATAATAATTATTTTTATAAACTTTTTAGGTTACCTATACTTTTGTATGAGACTGTCATGAAAGAACCACCTTAAAAACTATGTTAGCCGGTAACATGACATGAGAGCCACGGAGCAATCCGTGGTGCCATCTACCGACAAAAATCGCAAACTGCTTGACAGCAATTAAAATAATACAAAGACAAAATGTCAATTGCGATGTGGAACTGAGTCTTAATAAATAAAAAAAAAACAGGAAAAACAGTATCACAGTTCACTAGGCCCTAGTTGGTATAGTTGGATAGTTGATCGCATCATACTGATGAGTCCCTAAAGGACGAAACGCGTCTATGGTTAAAGCTAAACTGACCAGCCGTTTGATGATGACCTGATAAGTTGATTCAAACGTGCTATAAATTTTTGTGGAATTTGAACAAGTGATGGAAAATTTAGTTTTTTGAGATTAAATGATGCATTGATGTGTTTTAAATATATCCGATTGAATATTAACCTATCAATTACTATCCTGAGATCAGAATTTCTGTAAGCTTTTTATGATACCGTTCTCCTTACATTTCTCAATAGGTGTCATAATACAATATTTTTGGTTATCACAAAACTGTATAATAAATTCGAGTAAAATTTCAAAGTTAAATCTTAAATACTAAATATTAAATGTAATTCTGAGCACCCTAATGAAAACTTTGAGATATATGGGTCGATGTCGATTAGAGCTCATATATTATTGAAAGTGTTAAATATTAGTAACTTAAGAGCAAACTAAGTTTAGTTTAGAACTTTAACAAATTATAAAGTTAGAAATTAGGCAAATGGAAGAAAAGAAAGAAATAATTTACCGCGATTTACCGATCCTAATTTATTATTAATATTTTTTTTTTATCTTTTTGGTCAAAGAAAGTTCTACATTCTACATTAGATACCGATAATGCACTACGTTGATATTTATATTAGTATGATGCGATATCGAAAATATAATATATTATAATTTGAATCTTTCTTCCGATAAGTAAAAAGTTAACAAAAATAAAAAGTTTGATGCTATCCCTAAAATGCGCGAAATGACATAATTGTATGCACATAATCGGTATTTTTTAACGCAGTGTGTTTCTAAACTTGATGATCAAACTTTTTTTTATTTTTATCATATTGTAACAAAACGGACAATTCAGAATTTGGTTTTGATTATAAATTATGATATTTCACTATCACCTCAGCTTCGAGAAATACAGACTAATTAAGTGATATCTTAAGTATCTTTCTAAATTTAACCTGACAGAATTTATTTTGTTTATCAAATTTATTAGTGCATATGTTATAATAACTTCAGTATTCCGTAGATCATTATTTATCAAGTTTATAGCTTTTCTGAATTGTCCCATCTGGTTATATGCAATGAGATGACATATCTGGGTAAATTAATAGCTATGCATGGGTCGGATAGATTTAACCTTTGTAACTCACCCCGTCCAGGTTTTTTATGTACTCATGCGTGGAAATGTTTATCTAGACCAACGCAATGATACCCGCCGCTTACCCTTTGTCAGAACATCCCATGGAATACAACAATTAGTTAGTGGTAGATTGGCTTCGTCGAGACAAGTTTGGTTCTCGTCGTCTGTGCATGATGAAGGTCTTGCCATGTATTTTGTAACATAGTAACATTAATTGATAGTTTATTCTTACGTTGTTTTTGTCTCCATTGTCAGCTAATTTGTTCAATTTCTTTTCAGACGACTACTTTTGAAAGTAACCATAACAACATCATAAACTACTACGGAAAGTTGAACATAACATACTGATATGTTAGGATGTATAACGTACACTTCTAACATATGAGGTGAAGTTCCACTGATTGACAACAGATGGCGTTACGATGAAAGAAATTAGTAAAATAAATGAAAAGTATTTGTATTATTATTTAAATCGAAGTTTTGGCAGATTTTTCAACACATTTGCATAGATAAATCTTATTTTATTATATTAATTTACTTATTTACTAATATTCTAGCATTAATAATATTTTGACATTGGTTGGTATCACAATACATAACCTCAAACGTCAAACATCAACGCTTACCTACAAAAACGCATCAGCTGTCAAAGTGTAACAACATTGCTCTTGTAAACTGTTTTTAGAAATATTTTGTGGTCGTCTGAAAAATAGTGTACATAACTCGCTCGAAAGTGTGATAATTGTGCTCGTGTAATTAAATCACTCGGCGCTGCGCGCCTCGTTTTTCAATTTTACACTCGCACGTTATCTTACATTTTCGATGCTTGTTATGTAAATAACTATTTGTTTAATTTATAACTTCTGTAAATTTTACCATTTATATTTTTATGCATTTCATTTTATGTTTTTAATATATATTTTTACAAAGAGTTTCATCTTATTTCGTTTTATTTAATCTTGCATTAAATCGCGCAATATTAAAAGTTTATTTCGTCTCATTGACAGTGGTATGAAGTCGGCCTGTGGATCCTGAGATCCCTGGTTCGATTCCCATAGGCGACAAATTTTCATAATTTGAAATAGCTATCCCTGTGGCTCCTCCACCACTAACATGTTTGGGGGCCGTGATTTGACGACTGGTAACCGCACTTCACGCGCAAAAATATATCACTTACCGAGATCTGCTTTAGCAGAGTGCCACACCCAGCAATGGGTAGAAGGCGTGATGATATATTTATTTATTTATATTTATATTTCGTCTCATTAACAATTGTTTTTATACGCGTACCAGGCGACTCTATCTAATTACAATATTATAGCCCCTGAAAATGCCCTTAGGGACTTTTGACTAAATCCCCATGTTCCGTTGTCCACATAATTTATTTTGTTTGGGCTAATTGACATTAGCTTTCAAGGATGAGATTCAGCCGAGGACTGCTCTTCTACCTAACCCTTACAAAGACATTACAAACATCCGTACTCTGGGTAGTATTCAAATCTGTAGCTTATGCTGTGGCTGTGGACTATCGTGGTTGGTTTACGTATGTTTATGACACGATTATAAATCATATAATTTATGTTGATAATGAATAATGAACTTGGATTTCTGTACCTATTCACATTCATCCACCTGTTTTTAATCAAAAGTAATAGCCCAAGACTTCCTAATTTTAACGATAAATTTTTATTTCGCATAATTTTTTGCAGCAACAAGCATGCGAGCAAACTGGAAATTTAGAGTCCAGAGGTTGAGGAATTTGGCCTAATGACAATTTGCTACAGTGATTTTTCTACAATATAAGAAAATGAGTGAGTTTGAAACTAAAAATTTATCAGTAATAATATAACAAGAGAGTGAGAATAAATTGAAAATAATTTGACAGATCTTTCGAAAACTTGTTGCCAGGCAATAGACACGAAAGCCCGAAGTGCTTGAGTGGCTATTGCCAAATGGCAACAAGTTTGAGAAAGATACTGGAGAATTATTCTCTAATTTATCCAACTGTCGAGTTATATTTAATTAGATTATTTTTAGACTTAGCTGTTCAGGTCGATTCGCCCACCGTAAAAGATTTTGAACTGGATTCATATCTATTGATTACTTATTAATGTATTCTAGTAAGTTGTTTTCAAAATTTGTTGGTGTATTTCTGTATCTGAAATGGAACTAAATCGATGTTTTTCGCACATTTTACTTGACAGTTTTAAATAATTATTTGACAACTACCTATCATTTGACACAAAGAAGCACCTACAGAGATTATTCCCGCGAATAATCACAAGAGCTTTAATCTCAGTATAATAATGACAGGATTGGTTAAAACGCAGATACGTAACATACAATGAAGCATTTCATTGGTTTTGAGAAACGTTAAAAAATAATCTAGAGAACATCTGAGAGTTTGCGTATACTAAAAAGAAAAGAAAATAATATTGTGACAAACTGACAGTATAAAACAAAAATCAAGTAATTTTGTGTTAAACTGATAGCACGTAATAGTTATTTTTGTATTAAGTGCGCGAAATAAGTGTGTTTTTTTTATTGCGCGTAAGAATGTTACTTTTGGTCGATACCGTCAGGTTGAGACAAAAAGTCATTCGAACACGCCAAAAAACACGAATTTTTCCCACGAAATACAAACAACATTTTTTCCACAACTATCAAAAAAGAATAATACAATAATTATTGATTTATTTAAGTAAATTGAAAGAAAAAATAAAAAAATAATATAAATTTAAGTAAAATAAATTAAAAAAATCATCACGCCTTTTACCCATAACTGGGTGTGACACTCTGCCGAAGCAGATCTTGGTAAGTGATATATTTATGCGCATACCAGCCATCAAATCACGGCCCCCAAAGAGGTTAGTGGTGGGGGAGTCACAGGGGTAATTTTAATGTGGTGAAAATGTTTGTTGACTGTGGGAATCGAACCAGAGTTCTCAGGATTCATTCATCAAATGCGAATAGAAGTATAAGAATCATTGAACTATCGGTTGGGAAACACTGATGTTGGCCCACAGTTGGGATAATCACCGTTTTCTACTTTACTTTATTTTTTTGTAATTTAATCAAAATGGCAGTATAAATGAAGCAAATAAATACTTGTATATCATAATACTTTTTCAAATGAAATTCATATATTGAAAGTATAACTTCTAGTTATATTTTACCATGACAGTAACGATTTCATATTATATTTTCATTATAAAATGCGGTGTTCATTTTCCCACATTCATTAAATTTTAACTCAGTCATAATTTTGTTATCCATGTTACAAAATAGTTCGAAGTTATTGTATTCAGTAAACATGCTCATTATCTACCCACCTCGTATATTTTTATACCTGCATCGTTTAATCAATAGGTCATTACGAAAATAATCTTCTTTGCTTTCATAGTCAGAACAAAAAACAGTCTATTGTTTGGTGCCTATGTAAGTTATATTTAGTTTATAATTTTTTCTAAAAGTCTTCGTAATATACTTAGATATTAAGTAAACTGTTTTTTCTAAGATTATTTTGCTTTAACCTTCAACAAAATATGTCAATAAGATTTTACTTTTCGTGGACATATTTATTGTGGTAATTTCCCTGGACATATTTTCAACCAATCATAATACCGTAACGTCTATAGTACACCGATTTACACAGCGAAAAATTATTTTTCCTACAACTATGCGATTTCTTTGCTAATACGTAACTATTATGGCCTTGGTTACGTATGGAAATTAGACAAATGCAGACCAAGTGCGTTTCTGTAAGCGAAGAAACACTAGTGCGGAAAGTAATTTGTGTTTCACGCAACTGTAAAAAGAAAGTTTAATCGAGACCGATTTAAATTTCGCGTCGAGCGCTGAATTTCATATTTTAGCCACGGACGCTTATGGAAGAAGAAGATGCAGTGAGCCAGCGCCAGTAAATATGCAGTAGTATATTTTGACTTTTATAAACTTAACCTTAAATTGCAGTATATCTAATCGGTACACAACTAATAAAAAGAACCGAACAAAGTAAAACATATCGATAAATGGTTTTATTTTAAGAGTAAGTGAAATACATAATATTTTTTGTTTGTTTATATTAATAACACAGTTGTTACAGTTGCTTATATTGATATAATATGAAGTAGGTAGGAACTTTTGTACTATCTAAAGAAACATTGATTTCTTCCGTACCTGTTCATATTATTAACAGTAATATTATTAACAACAATTTTGGAGGTTTTAGAAGTGTCACTGTCAAAGAACAGATCCAATACAGTATGATCTGGGGCTTCAATTATCTTTGGAGGTGTTTATGATAAAGAAGAATCACTCACTGCAGTATTCCATTATAGACGATTTTGAAGAAATTATCTTGAAATTAGTGAAATATTTTTAAATAACGTAGAACAATGTGCAAGCAATCAACAAACAAACCATAGCAACGCCGTAAAACATCGTTCTCATGTAATATCATTAAAATTTTATAAATTTTGATAATATTTTAGTGATTTACTAAATCGCACAGTTGTAGGAAAAATTTGATTATAACACGTGCAGAAAAACTATTGTTATATATTATAGTTTACTCAAATTAGGAAAGAAACGTGCACGGTTTACCAATACTTCGAGCTGTTTTGCTGCCAAAATGTTAACGCTATCCATGTATCAATAGCCATGAAAGTAACGGCCATACCAAACGACCAAAAATCATGCCGAACGAACACCAATATGTATACACATATACTCTTACTTGTGTGGATGTTATGAAGAATGCGAACAAGCCAACTAAAACAATGGCAAATACATTTCATCGGTTAACGGTAGATCAAAGGAAACTGTTGGTGCAGAAGGCTATTAGGTATTTGTATTTGTGATTGTTGTATCAAAAACAAGCGAACGTCAAAGCCGAAAAAAACAATTGTGATGTCTTGTTAAATGCCGGTCATATTTGTTCGTGTTTATTTCTGTATTTCTGTTTGTTTTTGACGCGATTTAAACTGTGTCGAATGGGCCAGCGAGTGCCACAGAAGCTTACTTTTTAGAGATGTGCACTGTTGATTTATTATATTTGTATTTATATAAGTAAATAAATCTAGTTTTTAAATCTAACATGAACATTTATTGCGTTGTGAAGAAAACATATTTTTTACACACTAAAGCTACATTCACAAATCGAAATTAGTTTTTGTTTTATGTTTTCCATTTTTGTTTTAATAACCTTGTAAACATGTTACCTTATGCAGCCATTCACAAATCTGTATTTAGTTTTAGTTTTAACACAAAAGTTTGCAAACTCCAAACTTATGTTTTAGTTTTACGTTTTATACTTAGGAATAGACCAATAGGACGAAGCGTAGAATGATGTAGTGATATATACTTGTCTCTTTCTATCATCCTTCGCATTGACGATAACCTAAGTTTGTGTTTATTCGTGTGTCAGAATCAGCCCTATGCAACTTCGTATATAAGCGCAGTTAGTAGACGTCCAGCTTTATGTCATTCGCGCGCATGACTTTGAAAGAGAGAGATAGCTTAAAGAGGCCGGCATTTACTCAACGCCATATGAACGCAGGTTACTTTTTTCAATCATTAGTGTTGTTTGGTGATAAACAGTTATAAACAATTAGTTTGCAATGGGTCGTAAGTGTTTTGCGCCTAATTGTACCAGCGGGTATGACTCAAATCATGACAAAATATCTTTGTTTCGTGCTCCAAAAGAGCAGTTGGAAATTTGGAAAAAAGTAGTAATATGAGCAGATATATATATATTATATTATATTGCTTGTAAACAAAGAAAATGTATGTCACATAAAAGAAGCGGAATTAACAAATGTTAAAAGTCGTGGTTTCTTAATCCACCCAAATATAAACATATTTAGATTATCCAAATATATTCAAGATAAATTAATATTATATATATATATATATATATATATAGATAACCCTCGTGTATATGAAGAAACAGTGTATTCTGTAATTGAAAATTATGCATTCTCTTTCTCTCGTAGAGATCACAAGAAAGAAATAATATCTGTTTTTGTCCATTAATTTATTTTAATGCGCTTGAAGCAATATTTTAAACAGAATCAAAATAATATCAAATCTCAGTGTAAGGAAGATCTAAAAATCTAAATTAAGAAAGAATTGAAATATTCAGTTCGATCTGTTTTTATTATTATAAAATTATAAAATATATTGTATAAGTACACAAATATTAATTAAGAAAAAATTTAAATATTCGGTTCTATTTTCTTTATTATTTTTTAAATAAAATGTCCTATTTACATTATATAAATTTTACCATTTTGTATTTTAAAATTAAAATATTTATGCCAATTTTACACTTGTGTAACTTGTCATGGTGTAGTTAAATAGCAAAAATGTACTACTAGAAAAATGTGTTTATATATAGTTTTACGTATTTATATTTGTCAAGCTAAACCTGATATAATTAATGAAAAGTGTGTCTTTAATTTTAAATAATTGCAAATAACATTTTTTAAAGTAATTAGTTCTAAAAGTAAAGAAAACATGAATAGACTCGTAAGCACCCATGCATTCGCCAGATTCTTTTTCCTGTCGCACTCACTTTTTTGTCCCTCTCTTTCTACAACATTTCTGCGGAAGCTTTACCCGCAAGACTCGCCTGTTCTTCAATATAATAGTTCGTGGTCAGAATGAATGAAAATAAAAACAAGCTTTTAATATCTACTTTCTTATTATTGCTCTTCCAAAAATACGAAAGTAAACAAACAACATATGACAGTACGTGTAACTTCTGACACATCTGACAGTTACATTTACTGTATTACCGATCTTCTAAAATTTATGGTAGATGTCACTAGTAACTAAAATCGACAAAAGCAAAACTATTTGTGAATAGCACCTAAAAACACACTAAAACATAAAGCATAAAACAAAAACTAATTTCGATTTGTGAATGTAGCTTTACTGTAATGGAGGAATTTATGTATCTTCTTATTATTATTTCAAAGGGTGTTAGTCCCTTTATTATTTCAAAGGGACTAACATAGATGTCGTTGTAATTGTTGCGTCAAAAATAAATCAAATTTTTATATTTAATTTATTCAACATAACAACAGGCAATCGTAGACTCAGTGGATAAAAGCGAGGTGAAATTTGCGTTCCTTAATTAGCAAACAAGAGATCGTGCGTTCAATTATTTCTGATTTATATCAAACAAATACAATTAAGTCCGAGTGGTTCGAATTCCACTATAAGCTGTAACCGTTCGGTAAAAGCTTGGTTTGCGAACGATTATGTGTTATGTAAAACTGTGTAATGGGGTGGCTAGCTCGTTGGTATGAAGTCGGCCTGTGGATCCTGAGGACTTTGGTTCGATTCCGACAGGCGACAAATAATTTTCATAATTACAAAAGCTACCCCTGTGGCTCCTCCACCACTAACATCTTTGGGGGCCGTAATTTGACGACTGGTAACCGCACTTCACGCGCAAAATATATCGCTTACCGAGATCTGCTTCGGCAGAGTGCCACACCCAGTAATGGGTAGAAGGCGTGATGATATATTTATTTTATTTATTTATAAAACTGTGTATCTCGGACGGAGGCGCAATAGTATATTACATAATAAGTCACGAAAGTGATACTTTACTTGACGAAGCGGTTGTTTCCGCTGAGTCAAGTAAAAACACTTTCCTGACGTATTTTGTATACTATTTTTTTCTGAAACCGTTTAATTTAATCAATATTTAATCATAAATAACTCAAAATGTTTCAATTTTTTGGTATGAATTGTATTGACAGCAGACTACGAATCCAATGTTACAACAAAAATAACAATCAGGTAAAATCTTCACCAGACTATTTTGTACTTTACCAGACTGTTATTTTTGTTTTAGCCTTGGATACGTACTTTACTTGACTGTTTTTGTAAAAACCTACTTTCCATACTAAAATTGGTCACTTTCTTGCCAGGTGCAGAAAAATATATACGGACCTTTTATGAATCTGACACTTGTCTGCGACTTTTGCTGAAATCTTTCTACTTGTTTAAAAAAGAATCACTTTACACACTTGTTGCGTAATATACTATTTAGGATCTGAAGAAAAGATTCGGTGCGATATCATTTAAATTATAATAATCGTCAGATACGAATTTTCAAAGTACCTTGAAGGATATCAAACATTTTTAAATGATTCCGCAGGGAAATGTTTTAAACAAAAAGAGATAATCATAATAAATTATTTGCATGTTTTAGATGTTAGTTAGTTTTAATTTGTTTTGACCAAATTTTTGCCTTTAAACACAAATTTCCCAATATTTATTTATGCACAACAGTGTTATTTACATTCCCTCCATTGCAATTATTAAACAATCACAGTAAAACTCCCATATATCAAATCAAGGGAAGGGATCCCGTAATTTTAACACGTAAAGTGTCGCAATACTAACTTCAGGGGATGAGCCCTAATGGCCAAATTTTTTTATTGCAGATATGACTCTAAAAGGGCTTTATTTAGCAAATGGATAAGTAAATTTTTGATAATAATGAATAACAAGCCCAAAATAACTCTTTTTTTGGCGGGTCGCAGTGACCCCCCACGGCCATTAGTACATGGTTCGTCCATAGTGGTCGTGGTTGGTACACGTTTATATGATTTTAAGTAATAAATAAAACTGTTTTACAATACACTTCTAATATTTGCACTATTTACTCACCACTTTATAGTCAGGGCCTGGTGGGTTACATCGACCCACCCACCATAGCAGCTAATAGCAAAAAAAAATGTTGCAAAAACATCTCTGAATGTAATTGCGTATGATTAGTACAGGTTCTGGTAGATAAATGATACCCGATACGGCCAAACAGAAATTCCGGACTGGAGAGGCGACATTAACCCACCATGGCCAGATAGTCTAGATATTAACCCACCACGGCACTTTAGTGTTAAATATAATTTCAAGAAAATTCCTGAATTCCCGAATCCTAAAACGTTGAGAAAACGATTTAAGCAAACTAATTTCGTTTTAAAAATCGTTGTTCGACTATTTCAAATACAGTAAAACTGTTAATTTATAACGCTATTCTAGTGTTTCCTTTCTTAATCCTATTATCGATTATTCGAAATACCCTCGTCACGCTAATTTGGCCAATCGGAGCTCTACTAAACTAAAAGTTAATGGCTTGAAAAAGGTAAAACGTTGAATTATCATTATCAATCTGCGAATTAAGGCTAAAACTGTTGTAAAATCATCTTTCATTTATTCAATATGCATCTTGCCAATTTGGTTACGTAATGGGGTAGTTAGGTCCGTAATAACGCATCGGACTATGTAAATGAGAACCCGACAACCCGAGTTCAATTCTCGCTAGCGACAACAGATTTTCACCACAAAAAAATGATCACTTTGATTCCCGCTCCAGTTATACCTTTGGGGGTTGTGATTGATGGATTGTAACCGCCCTTCAATGACAAAAATAGACCAAGAGTCTTAACAGGAGTCTCGAAATACCCTTGGGAATTTTTTTTAATTATTGATTTATTTTGTAAGATTGTATAATTACAGTACCTGTAAAGTATGGGGAAGCTAGCTTAGTGGTATCAAGCCGGCCTGTGGATCCTGAGAACCCTGGTTCGATTCCCACGAACGACAAACAATTTTCACAATTGTAAATCTACCCCTGTGGCTCCTCCACCACTAACACCTTTGGAGGCCGTGATTTGACGACTGGTAACCGCACTTCACGCGCTAAATATATCCCTTACCGAGATCTGCTTCAGCAGAATGCCACGCCCAGTAATGCGTAAAAGGCGTGATGATATATATATTTATTTTCTTTATTTATAAAGAATTTCCTTTACTTACTTAATGCCCCGTACATACTGAAAAAGTTTTCTGAGAAACTTTTAGAAAGTAGGTGAAGTCAAGAAAGTGTCTGGAAAATTTTAGCAGTGCCTCTATCGTGAGGAAGATTTTGTGGAAAGTAACTAACTTTATGTATATGACACTTTATATCAAAGAGTGACTGACAGATTTTTTAGAATTTTTTTTACTTTTTCTTCTTTCTAAAAAGTAACCAAGAAAAGTTGGTAAAATTAAAAAAAAAAAAATAAATATATCATCACGCCTTTCACCCATTACTGGATGTGGCACTCTGCCGAAGTAGATCTCGGTAAGTAATATATTTATGCGCGTGAAGTTCAGTTACCAGCCGTCAAATCACAGCCCCCTAAGATGTTAGTGGTGGGGGAGCCACAGGAGTAATTTTTAAATTGGTGAAAATGTGTGTCGCCTGTGGGGATCGAACCAGGGTTCTTAGGATCCATAGGCCGACTTGATATCGTAAATTTATTTTAGCGTAAAACATAAGAATTGTCATATCCATGGTTACGAATTTGACAACAATAAGCTGTATTCCATTTGCCACTTGGTTCACTTAAATCAGTTCAGATAAACTCGATACATGACTTAATAAAGTGAATTAAGCAAACTGATGCATTTATTGGGGTGAATAACTTTAAAGTAAATTAGAATATGTAATTCTAGTACTGGAAATAAAGTCAGCGAAGTAATCTAGCGAGATTAATAAGTGCTCTGGTTCAGAGAAAAATGTAACTTAGATCTGATCCAAATGGCAAATGGAATATGCCTCATGTATCAGCGCATTTAATATTATAAAATGAAACATAGGAATCAAAATATTATGGTTGCACTAAGAAATAAAAATAAAAAGTAATTATAATAAATTTTTATAAATCCTTTCATTCTAAAAAAAAAAATAATTAAAATATATCATCACGCCCTTCTACCCATCACTGGGTGTGGCACTCTGCCGAAGCAGATCTCGGTAAGTGATATATTTTGCGCGTGAAGTGCGGTTACCAGTCGTCAAATCACGGCCCCTAAAGATGTTAGTGGTGGAGGAGCCACAGGGGTAGTATAGCTACGGCTATACGGATTTGTTTACAGAAGCGAGAGGTACTGCATTCGAAAGAGAAAGCTTCACGCTAAAAAGCTGACTGTCGCTGGACCCCTATTCTATAACTTTACACCGATTTTAGGTGATATTTTGATTACGTCATATCACCTTTCACCAGTGGGAACCTGAAGGTGATATTTTTAGTAACTTTTGCTTGGTTATGTTTTCGGGTAAGTATATTTATGTTGGTATTACATTTAAATTTTATTTACAAACATAAAGAGCAAGTTTGATACATGTGAATTTGTGAAAATGGAGGTTAAACGAGCGGAGAAAGTTACTGTCAAGCTGAAAAATGTATTAATAGATTTTATGAGCGACCACGTGGATTTCGCCAGGGTAAAATTGTGGGGGTCAGAGGGAAGAATAACTAGTGGCAGATCAGCCTCTTTGTCCTCTAAGGTTTTTACTATTCTCAACTAACCATACAAGAGAGCCATTTTAATAAAATACAAATAAATACATTAAAACGATAACTCAAAGTTAACTTGTTAATGTTGTTCTACACTTAAAGTATTTTTAGTTTAATGCATAATTAGCATCATTACATTTCAAATATCTAATATTTTTTAAGCAGATATATTTTAAAATAATGTATTTTACATGGGATGGCTAGCACAGTGGTATGAAGTCGGCCTGTGGATCCTGAGGTCCCTGGTTCGATTCCCACAGGCGACAAATTTTCATAATTTGAAAAAGCTATCCCTGTGGCTCCTCCACCACTAACATGTTTGGGGGCCGTGATTTGACGACTGGTAACCGCACTTCACGCGCAAAATATATCACTTACCGAGATCTGCGTTAGCAGAGTGCCACACCCAGTAATGGGTAGAAGGCGTGATGATATATTTATTTATATTTATTTATTTATTTTACAAATCAAAATTATATAAACACTTCAATAATCCAATACAATTCACAATAAATCATTTCACAGAAAATAAATCGTCCAACTATCATAAATACAATTTGTTAGCAGCTGCTCTAAACTCAAACGTCAGAATATCACCGGTGATATAAATATAACACCACCTTTCTAGGAGGTGATATGTCTTCATCAAATATGACGTCATATGGCCATATTCGGCAGATTATCTGCTAGATGGTTGTCTGAAATATATCACCCAGTGACGCGTATCACCGGTGATATACGAGTAAGTTATAGAATAGGGGTCGCTGGTGTTTAACGCATGCGTACTTCGTCTGCAGCAGCGTCAGTCTCGTTATTTAACAGCCACACCTCGTATGTACATTTCTAATTATGTACGTAAAAGGAGATAGAGTTTATTTGTAGATAAAAGCCGAAGAACACCGGTTCCCTAAATAACTAAAGTTTATATTGAAGTTCATCCCACCCAGTTGGTAGTGTATTCCAAACTATTCAGACACAATCATATTTTATTGGATATTTCGTATATCGAAGTTGAAATTAACTCTAACTGTTCCCTGTTAGACGAAAGTTGTATTACTAGTACTTGAAATTCAAAATAAATTTTGTAACGAACCAATTACAGACAGTCAATTTATAAATATAGTATAAATGTTAAATATAATCTACTTCAACAATTCTTCGTTCTTTCAACAAGTTTCTGTCGATATTTCCTCATTTCCGATAAATAAGTTTCCTGTTTCCACTTATGAGAATATTCGATATAACCGCTGGATAACGAAAGCTCGCAAACTCGAAAGCTCATGATTCTGGTTTCTAGAGAGAGCTTTAGAAATGCACATTTACTTTATGGCTACAGCAGACCAGTAGAGAATACATGAACGATATTTAGTATTCCGCGCGATGATCCTTAAGCGTTGATGCCTTCAAGCAATTTGGCAACGTTGTGTGGTCACTAACAGGCTTCTAACAATCTCCAGGGCACGTTGTTAGAGAATATGAGTTTATATTCGGTGTTCAGGAAATAAGGGATCTCTGCTGAGGGCTGGCTCATGTAAAATTGGAAGAATTTATAGATATATAACAATGTTTTGTTTTTTGTTCTCTGTTAGGTATTAGAAAAGTTTACATTACATTGGAAACCGATGGAAAGTTTGATTATGCGCACTAGTGCGCAAAGTATTTGAGAAAGCACCCATTTTTTTTGGGTCTAAATTTTGACTATTAAAACACTAATTATACTTATATGTATACACACATTTTAAGGAATTTATAAAGAAATAGAGGCATTAGCTTATAACGCCATCAAACAGACATATGATGGGTTGCAAGAAAAAAAATAAAGAGCTCTTTAGTTAAAGAATTGTTTGTCTAGCAATAGTATCAATAGCGATTTTCTGAAACTTATTGAACCGTTAGTTGCTAATGAACCGATAAAACCTTCATGCAACCAAGCAATATTTTAACAAACTTTACGAGAAAAATAAACAATTTATTTTCAAATAACAAATGTCAATTCATGGCATATTTAACTGTCAATATAAATTCACGTTTTAAATTTAATAAATTTTCTCATTGTCGGTTATATAATTTTTGTTCGTTACAAAAAGCATTGGACAAAATTCGTGCACGGAGACGTCATTTGCACGATTCGCGCACTTGTTATGTAAATAGCTATTGTAACAAGTTTTATAAACGTCTCTTTAGTTACGAGTATATAAAAAACCGAGTTTCTAAAGAATTTATAAAATGAGTCACATACTGTACTTTTTTTACGTCTGCAAATTAAGACAGCAATAAATGTAAAGTTTCATTACTGATTTGTAAAGTAAGGTTAAGTTACAATGGCAGGTGCAGGAAGCAATCTTCAGCCCGTGCTTAATACGTAGTCTGTTAACTTCACGTCATGTCTAAAATGTTCGAAACCACAGATTGGCAACATGTGATTAAGATTTAGCACTGTGAAAACCAGTACAGTACGCTAAATGATATTTTAATAACGGGAGTAGAAAAACAAATTATAGTAGAGCCGCGCTAGTATTAATAATTATTAAACAGGATGTATTGCAAATTTTGCTCATTATTTTAAATATAATGATACAAATGTGGAATCTTCACTTATCAACTTACAAAACTAAATTTAAAAAATCTGGTGGGGTCACCACACGACTTTCTTATACACAGCATATTTAATATTTAGAATATAGATCAATGAAATTGATATAGCATTAAAAACGCTTAATTGAACACTTATAACTTGCTCCTTGCGTTTGACAATTATTATTTGATGTGTTAAACATGTTTATTGTAGGCGGCATACGCAGATTACTTATATGCTGACTCGTATTGTTTATGTTTTGAAATCAAAATATAAGCAAAGCGTGTCACACCGACCACCGAGGAAGATTAGGCAGATCTAGGGCATGGATGGAGAAATTCATTCATGATACGGCTGGCAGAGAAGTTCGATCACTGACTGTATTGCAGAATGATTAATTGTGAACTGTATTATTATAGTATATTCTACTAATTAAATTATAATCAAGTTTATTTGAACAACTGTGTATTCATTATATTAAATGAAATTCTAATACTTCGTCCTACAAATCAGAAGTGGGATAGATCACGTGCAAATTGTGAGAATTAAAGTGTTGTAAAAATGGGAAAAAGCAGACGAAGTGGGCGACGTCGACATCGTAGTCGCAGTTCCGACGACTCGTCTCCCGATATTGAGAATACGTTGGAAATACGTGACAGTACGCGATCCGATACGCCACCGGTAAATATAGCAAATATGATAGAGGAATTGAATACCTTACGGAAAATAGTAAGTACAAGCTCTGTTCTTAATATTCCTAGTTGTAGCGGTCCGAATTGGTCTGGTATGAAAGATAATAAATTGTTATCTGAATTTGATCCAAACAATAATAATCAAGATATTCTTGTTTGGTTACGGAAAGTAGACGACTGTGCAAAAATGTATCATTGGGATGAATTAACAACAATGTACTTGGCATTAAGTAAATTAAAAGGTAATGCACGAATTTGGTACGAGGGTTTAAGATCTTTGCAATATTCGTGGAACCAATGGAAAGATATGTTGAAATCTACATTTCCTTGTAAACATAATTTTGGAAAATTATTTAATGAAGCAGCTAGCTTTAAATCTAATCCGCGCCAAGATTTAAATGAATATTGTTTTATGAAATTAGCCAAACTAAATCAATTACGTTTAAATTTAACTGAAGAACAAAATATAGATTGTATCATTGAAGGTATTTGTGATGTACAAATACAATTATCAGTTAGAGCTGCTAATTGCAAGACAATTGCAAGTCTTACCGAATATGTTAAAAACTTTCCAAGTAGCAGTGGTCCACCAAAGGATAATTTCAAGCCATTAAAAACAAATTTTAATAATTTTAGAAATGAAAATTATAAATTAAAATGCTTTTATTGTAAAAAAACCGGCCATAAACAATATCAATGCAAAAGTTTAGAAAAACATAAATGTGAAGTATGTAATAGATTTGGGCATATTGAAGAGCATTGTTTCAAAAATAAAAAAACTCAAAAGAACGTTCATTATATTGGAAAGAATACAAATAATAAATATAACAAAACTGCAAAAATAAATGGCCATGCAATTAAATGTTTTATTGATATGGGTAGTGAATGTACACTAATAAAAAAATCTATTGCAGAAAAAATTGGGTTAAAATTAAAAATACTAACTAAATCAATAGAATTATGCGGTTTTAACGGTGCACATATTAGTGCAAATCTAATTAGTAAAGCTAATATTACTATCGAAAATGCAACGGTAGATACAAATATAATTGTAGTCGAAGACAATGCCATTATTGTTGACTTGCTAGTAGGGCATACATTCACCGAACATCCATCAGTGTATATTACTAAAAAGGATAATAAATTAACTATTACTACAATATTTCCAACAAAAGAAATGGAAAATATTGATCGTTTTATGATTGGATATGTCAATGTACCTACATTAAATAATAATAAAATAAATGATTTCAAATGTGGAAATATTACAAATAATCAAAGACAACAACTTCAAAAATTATTAAACGAATATAAAGATCGATTCTGTTTTAAAATTAATGAATTAGGAAAAACTAATACTATAAGTATGGATATAGAATGTGAAAATGATAAACCTGTTGTTTATCGACCGTATAGATTATCATTTTCAGATCGAGAAAAAGTAAGAAAAATAATAGACGAATTATTACAAAATGGAATAATTCGTGAATCTAATTCACCGTATGCAAGCCCTATTCTTTTAGTAAAAAAGAAAGACGGTGGTGATCGTATGTGTGTAGACTTTAGAGCATTAAATCGAATAACAAAAAAAGATAAATATCCTTTGCCGCTAATAGATGATCAATTAGATAGATTAGGAGGAAATCAGTATTTTATAACTTTAGATTTGTCATCGGGGTTTTATCAGGTACCAATGAATGAAAATTCCATAGCAAAAACGGGTTTTGTTACTCCGGATGGCCACTATGAATTTACTAGAATGCCATTTGGGTTAACAAATGCGCCATCTGTATTTCAAAGACTAATGAACAATGTTCTTGGTGATTTAAGATATAAAATTGCTCTTGTTTATATAGATGACATTATTATACCAGCAAAAACATTTGAACAAGGAATTGAAAGGTTAACAGTTGTGCTCGATAAATTTAGAGAACATAATTTGACATTAAAATTAGCTAAATGTTCGTTTTTTCAAACAAATATTGATTATTTAGGTCGCGAGATTTCAATATCAGGTGTTAGACCGGGAACTAATAAAATTAATGCTGTTAAAAATATGCCCATACCGAAAAATATAAAACAGGTTAGACAATTTTTAGGTCTGGCAGGATATTTTCGTAAATTTATTAAAAATTTTGCAATATTAGCACAACCACTTACAAAATTATTAAAAAAAGAAAATCCTTGGGATTGGACAATAGAACAAAATAACGCAATGAAATTAATACAAAATCAGTTAATAACTAGACCAATATTAAAGATTTATGATCCAAATCTACCAACAGAAGTTCATACTGATGCGAGTAAAATTGGAATAGGCGGAATTCTTATTCAAATCGATAAAAATCATAAACATGTAATAGCATATTTTAGCAGACAGACAACATTCTTTGAACAAAAATATCATTCTTATGAATTAGAGACTCTAGCTGTCATCGAATCCTTGCGTTATTTCCGCGTGTACTTACTCGGAATAAAATTTAAACTGATTACAGACTGCAATGCAATCAGAAGTACTGCAGTAAAAAGGGATATTATACCACGAATTGGGCGTTGGTGGATAGAATTACAGGACTTTAACTTTGATATAGAATATAAGCCAGGAACAAAAATGGCACATGTAGACTGTCTAAGTAGAAATCCACCGATTCAATTACAAACCAAAACCGTATTTGCAGTAGTAAACATAACTGAAGCCGATTGGTTATTAGCCGCTCAGCTTCAAGATGATGTAATTAAAAATATTCGCGAAATACTTTTGTCGGGAGAAAATAATGCACATACACAATCTTATTTTAAAAATTATGTTTTAAAAGAAGGAAAAGTACATAAAAAACTAGAAGACGGGAGTAAGTGGCTAGTACCAAAGTTAAATAAATGGCAAATTTGTAAATTATGCCATGATGATATTGGTCATTTAGGCTTCGATAAAACGTTAAATAAAATAAAAGAAAACTATTGGTTCCCCGGTATGAGGCGTTTTGTAAAAAAATACGTTAATGCGTGTTTGAATTGCATGTACTATAAAGCACCTTCGGGCAGAAAACCCGGAGAGCTTCATCCCATTGACAAAGTAACCATACCATTCCATACATTACATATAGACCATTTGGGACCGTTTATAAAAAGCAAAAGTGGGAATACTCAATTGTTTGTAATAGTAGATGGTTTTACAAAATTTTGTGTAATAGAGCCTGTACGGAATACTAAATCTAAATATGCAATAAAGGCAATTAGAGATTTAGTAAATATATTTGGAGTACCTGTAAGAATTATATCGGATCGTGGAACTGCATTTACATCCCGACTATTTGAGTCATTTTGTACCGAAAATGGTATAAAACATATTTTGAACGCTGTTGCAACTCCAAGGGCAAATGGCCAATGCGAACGTTATAATCGTACTATACTGAGTTCGTTAGCTACATTAAATGGTGGGTCCGAGGATAATGTATGGGATAAACATGTCAAGACGGTACAAAGAGGATTAAATTGTACTGTAAATCGAGTAATTGGGACGACTCCATCCGAAGTTCTCTTTGGCAGTAAGCCACGAGGACCAACTGATGCGATTTTATTAAATGAACTACAGGATCAACTAGATCGAGTTGATTTGACTACACTAAGAGAACAAGTTAAAAGGAGAATAGATAAAGATCAGCTTGGTCAAAAACAACGGTATGATTTAAAGAGAGGAAAATCGAAGAAGTATTCAGTTGGTGATCTGGTTCTTGTTTTGAAAACGGATTTTCCAGCGACAGGTGAAAGTAAAAAGCTTCTTCCAAAGTATAAGGGGCCTTTTAGAATTAAAAAGGTCTTGCCGAATGATAGATATGAGGTAGAAGATTTAACTAAGCAACGAAGATCCAATAGATTCACTGTTGTAGCAGTCGATAAAGTTAAACCATGGGTAACTTTAGCTGATGAGGTAAATATGTTGTTTAAATACATTTTGGTTGCGCTGCGGTGCAAAACATATACACAGGTAGATGCGCTGCGGTGCATAGTGTATATTTTGGGTGGTTGCGCTGCGGTGCATATCACATACACTCGAGTATTGAGAGATACACAGTAAGATGCGCTGCGGTGCATGTGTATATTATGGGTGGTTTGTTGCGCTGCGGTGCACATCACATACATTCGAGTATTGAGAGATACACAGGAAGACGCGCTGCGGTGCATGTGTATATTTTGGGTGCTGCGGTACCTGAAAATGTAAATACCAAATAGAACTGTAAGGAGACGCGTGTGACGATATGCGTATACTTCATGTTCTAAATGGTCTTCGAAAAAAATGAAAGGTAAAACTTAAATGAAATATTTGTGTGTTTATAGAACCTGATTGAGGACAACCAGGAATGTCAGAATGGCCGAATGTAGGCGGCATACGCAGATTACTTATATGCTGACTCGTATTGTTTATGTTTTGAAATCAAAATATAAGCAAAGCGTGTCACACCGACCACCGAGGAAGATTAGGCAGATCTAGGGCATGGATGGAGAAATTCATTCATGATACGGCTGGCAGAGAAGTTCGATCACTGACTGTATTGCAGAATGATTAATTGTGAACTGTATTATTATAGTATATTCTACTAATTAAATTATAATCAAGTTTATTTGAACAACTGTGTATTCATTATATTAAATGAAATTCTAATACTTCGTCCTACATTATGTTTTTTGTTTCTATTGCTACTATGATTATTGGAATATATTATTAAATATATGAATTAGTTTTCTCAAAATTAGACGCATATACAGGAAAATTGCAAATAACATTTTATGTTCCAAATATTTTTGCTAACATCTTTTGTTTGAAACTTTTTTTCGTAACTGATTCCATTTTTGAAATAAATGGAATTTATTGTTTTGTATGTCCAGTAAACTTCCTATTCCGGTTTTTCAATTCCATTCAAAATCAACTCAGCTCTTCGTATTTTCATGAAACTGATAATTACCAAGTTTCGTTAACAAATCTTATCTCGTTCATGAGATATTGCACACTCGGACACACATCCATCCACACACACACACACACACACACACACACAGCACACACAGACATCATTAAGAAAATAATCAAAACGGATTCAGTGGACCTCAAAACACGTATTTTCGCGAAAATCTCGTCAACGATTTTTTCCACGATTCCAATACTTCCTTATACTGTGTATAAGAAAGTAAAAATGTGAGTACCTGGTATTGATCTTGTAGACTGTTGGTTCTCCAAAAAACAAATAAATAAATAAATAAATAAATAATAATCGAGCGCTTAAGAAAATAGCAAGTGATGAATATTCAAGTAATAAAATGGTATGCTTTATGTGATAACACAGTCAATGAACTGAACAAATATTATTAAATTAAATGTTTTTAAATTGATTAATTGTCGCAATCTCAAATAAAAAACAATATAACAATCTATCCACTTCTGATAATTGTCGCCTAAATACGATGTAACTTTTTCTGGATTGATACTGCTTCTTCTGCACTTCTCTATTCATGTATTTGTCAGGATAAAATCATAGACGAAGTACAGTGAATATGAACATCAGTTTTATTTAATAAACATTTACAATAATAATTACTTTCAACCTATCTCGTCTATCGCCGGATACACACTATCTTAAAACTATCTACAAAGTCACCATGCACCCTTAACCATTTACACACGTCTCTTCATCCCTCACCTATTCCAACATGTTCTCACATTCGGCGTCACTCAGACAAACCCAGACACTTGACCATAATTTATTAGTTTGGAAACACAAACACAACCCCAAACATATCATTCTCACGATACTTGATATTTTCTAAAACTAATAACCATAAATTAACTAAAACTAAACAAAACACATAATTTACAAAAACAGCCTACATTATAAATAATGCCACATAATTATTAAAGATTTTACTCCTACATAATAAAACACATCTCTGATTTTAATCAGATTAGTATCATTAAAATATATGAAGAGACTGTTCTAAGTACAATTCGTAGCAGTGATTTAATATCATTATCTCTAACAAGGTTTAACTGATGCTCATTTTAAACGTCACTAACCGCTCTAGAAACAGTCGACAGTTGTCAAACTTTGCACGAAGTTTGTAGTTCATCTCACCAAATATTTTAATGGGAATTAAATAGAACTATTTAGACAAACTTTATTTTTTTCTTGTTTATACTATTGAAGAACAAATTAACTAACTAAATGAGGTATTAAATGGGATTCGTTCTATGTGCCTGTTTATTACTGGAATAAAGTAATTGATACGTGAATAAATATCGTATAGAAATTGCAGAATAAATTGCATAAAAATTAAATGAACTGTCATTTATTGATGAGCAATTTTTCATTTACATGATACATATTTGAAATGTCGAAGAGCTGTATATATTATTAGAATGTATTATGGGGCGCGCAGTATCGTACAAGACAAATGTCTGAGTACTTCGTCAGAAACTGTTAGACAAAGTTAAATATTCATGATGACAGTGATAGATTAAAATATTTAATAGTTATTTATTATACAAGTGTTTTATTAGGTATATAAAACATGTAAGAAAAGTTTAAACACGAGACCGAAGGTAGAGTGTTTCATTTTTCTTATGTGTTTTTATACCAATAAAACACAAGTGTAATACAAAATTTTATTCACTACTCATAATTATAGGTATCGAAGAAGATGGGTCGTAATGTTTAATATTGATTCAGTTATATATATACAGGATGATCAAAAGGAATTGTTATAGTTGGCAATACAATTCCAGAGATGTTTTTATTCCACAGTTGGCACAATGGCAGGTAAAGGCGGAAATGCTATTTGACATTTCTAATAAATACAAATAGGTTATGTCAGGAGTCTGACAGCTAATAGGATTTTGACTTTTTAAATTATAGAAATACTTTAGACATAAATATAATAATAAATGTACTCAAATTTAAATTTTAAATGTCACTGCCAACAACAACAACAGGAAATGAATTTATGTATCAGGCTTACCAATTTCAAGTAGTTTTTTTTTATTGCCAACTGTAACAATTCCTTTTGATCACTCTGTAGTTTCTTAAAATACGGTAGATCATGAAGTGGTTGCTAAGTAACTAGTTGTTTAGTGTTATATAGAATATAAAACACTAGTGTTTTATGAGCCATATAATTCAACTGAAATCAGTGTAATTATGTCTTTATTATATATGGGTTGTGGATAAATATTTTTTTTTGTACAACTGTGTTTTAGCCATGAAAATTGGACGTAAACACTTAGTTTTGGTCCTAGGGCCATGATAAAATAATTTCCTATGGATGTATAAACAAAATGACAATTTTTGATTATTGTGAATATTTAGTGGTAGCTAAGTAACAAGTTGTTTACAGTGTTTTATGGAATATAAACAATATAATATAACTGAAATATAAGAGTTGTGGATAAAACAAATTACTTTACGTCAGTAGCAATAAACGAGTAGGCAAAAATGAGGAATTATTTTTATTTATTTTATTAATTTACGCTGTCAAAATGAAATAATCAGTATTAAATAAGATGGGGTGACTAGCTCAGTGGTATGAAGTCGGCCTGTGGATCCTGAGAACCCTGGTTCAATTCCCACAGGCAACAAACAATTTTCATAATTTCAAAAAGCTACCCCTGTGGCTCCTCCACCACTAACATCTTTGGGGGCCGTGATTTGACGAATGGTAACCGCACTTCACGCGAAAAATATATCACTTACCGAGATCTTCTTCGGCAGAGCGCCACACCCAGTATTGGATAGGAGGCGTGATGATATATTTATTTATATATTTAAATAAGATATAGGAAATTGGTAGTTTTGTTGTATAAAAATTTGGTCTATTCAATTTTTGTCCAACACTTTTAAAAAATAAAAAAAACCTTCACGCCTTTTACCCATTACTGGGTATGGCCTTAGTCAGTTCAACTCTGTCGTTACCACTGTTCACTTGTCCCTAGTTGGTCTAGCTGAATAATAGGTTGCACCATACTGATGAGCTCCACAAGAGCGAAACGCGTCTATGGTTAAGAGTTGAACTGACCAGCAACTGACGATGACTTAATAGGTTGACTCAGTTGCTGTATTATTGTGGAATTTAGACAAATGGTAGGATATTTTTTCCTATTATTTTTCTTATTTAAAGATTTGTTCCATTTCGCAATTGACATTTTTTGTCGTTAATAAATAATATCAATAAATCTTTTACTGACTAAAATGACAGCTAGATAGAAAATAGCACAACAATTTCATATCTCTGAATCGATTCTATGTGTCTGTTTTCCTAGGTTGTGTATTTCTATTTTGTGTTCCATCTGCAAGGTATGCTATTTCAGCCGTCATTTGACAAGTTATTGTTTAGCCAGAAACAAGCGTTTATTTTACTTTCCCGATTGTCTAGACTAGCAACAAGCTTTCTCAAGCGTGTGTATGTAAGTGATTGTATAAGAAATATAGTGTGCATCTAGAGCAGCACGTGCCCTAGCAGCTCGCGCGTGGTTGTTCCTCACACCGAGGCAACGCTACCATCGAATTGTTCCAACGTAAATTTTACTCTTTTATTTTTTGTTACATGTCAAAGGCAGCCTTGATTCTATGGCTGCTGATAAATTGAAAATTTCAATAGTACTCGTCTGCGGCGATATTAATACTTACGAATATGTACTAATTGAATTTTTTTCGCAAAACCTGACAAATAATACAGAATAAAATTCAAATGACATCGGAATAACGTGTTTCTAGAAGCAAAGAGTGCCGGTTTCAAATTCAGACGTTGAATTTTTCTCTCTTAATTAGTACAAAAAGATTAAAATTATTTATTTAATGTGGTAGTTCAATGAATCCAGTGCGCTATGAATAAAGTTAAAGTGGTATACTAGGACAGAAATGTTTCGCGGATACTAATGGCTACTTGCATCAACAAAACTTACAATTTAAAGTTCTATGTTGAATCTATAAGTTTATAGAAATCTGTAGATGACTTGTTGATGATAAGTATAAAATATTTCATAACAGCGTAAGCTTCGATGCGATTTTGTTATCATTTATAGATTTATGGATTTCCACCATTAGTTTATATAAATGATATGTAACTTCGATTTGCTGTTATTACTTTAAACTAAGTTTAAAATTTAAGTTTGGTTGATGCAACTGGTCACAATTGCAGGATGAATCTAATGAATAACAGTATTCCGTTTCTCAAAACAAAAATACCGATATACCGGTGTTGAAATTTTTGACTGGTATTGTATTCCCTAGTGCTACCCCATTTAGTGGGAGAGTTATATTGTGATGTTATATATTTATGCACATTTGAGAGATCTATGCTCTATTCTAAATTACAATACACACAAAAACAGCTTCGTACGAAATACGTATAAAATTTGCAAATGCAAAAAGATATTATTCAATTTGTGTTTTAAGTTTTCTCGTTTTAAAACTGACAAAGTTTGTAGATTGAAATAATTTTTATTTTGCTAGAGCTAAAATGATAAAGTTCAACACGTTTATTATATTTTCTACTTCATTTACTAACTTGAAATTAACTGGAGAGTACCGTTATGTCTGTTAAATTATTCGTCATCATTAAATTATTTAATTAAATATTCATCAGCATTAATAGAAACTAAACTAGGGAAGCACTGGCTGAGAAATTTAATTTACGTTTCTTTTAACAAATTTCAATTCATCACAAAGTGCAGTAGCGTAATAACTATTTGTTTCCATGCAGAAATAATTCTAGTATACGAGTTGTAGGGACAAAATTTAATTTATAAGAGTGCATATCACATATTACGTAGGTATTTGATGCTTGGATGTTTAAAAATATTAAAGTTTTAATTAAAATATAAGTTTGACAGAATTTATGAAAAGAAATGACAGCGCCAGGAAAACAGGAAATGAGACTGAAACTAAATGAAAATATTACATGGAATCTTATAAAAGGACATGATATTTTTTGGTACGTTCACTGGACTTGAAATATTTTTAATAAAAGATGCGCGTGACGACCTTTAGAGAATTGCTCCTCGACAATTTGTCCCTGGAAAATTAGTCTGCGATGTTTTATAATTTATTACAAAATTGATCCACGATATGAACGCGAATTCATGCAGTCATAATACATTTAATATATAGATGGAGTAAGTGGATCTGTGGTATCAAGTCGATCTGTGGATCTGAGAACCCGGGTTCGATTCCTATAGGCGACAAACAATTTTCACCACTATAAAATTACTGCTGTGGTTCCTCCATCACTAACATCCTTTGGGGGGGGGGGGGGAGAAGGGTACTTTGTCGGCAGGTAACCGTACTTCATGCGCAAAATATATCTCTTACCGAGATCTGCTACAGCTAAGTGTCACACCCAGTAAAGGGTAAAAGGCGTGATAATGATAAATAAATTATTTACATTTAATTTAAATTTTCATTTATCTTTTTCAAATGTGTCATTTAGACAAACAAAACAAACATAAATTAAATGTAAATTTGGCAATATTGAATTTTATCGTAAATTAGTGAATAAGGCCTCATTAATTCCACTAATTTGGAATCGTCAATAGCTATTTACATAACTAGTGCGCGAAGACAAACTTTGTAAATGAGCGCAATTTTAAGGTATCCATAGGAATTATTTTTATGGCCCTAGGGCCAAAAAGTAGTGTTTAAGCCCGGTTTTTAGGGTTAAAACATATGAATTTCGGCCCGGTTGTGCATAAAATATTTACTTTCATGTTCAAAAGAGTAAAATAGGTACATTCATATATCAAAATGACATTTTACAAAATCAAGTATTTATAAAACGCAATAATTGTCATTTTGTTTATATATCCAATGGAAATATTTTATTTTGGCCCTAGGGCCAAAAACAAGTGTTTACGCTCGGTTTCCATAGCTAAATTTAGGCACTATTGTGCATAAAATAATATTAAAATGTCAGAACACTGAAATACTAATAATCTTTAAAGTAATAAAAGTTGTCATTAGTTTATAGATCATTAAGGTAGTACTAGCGCGACAACCACCCAACCAATGAAAAACATATTTTTTACTGTTTTGATAAACGTTTTTTCACGATTTTGAAAACCAATTTTAATTAGTCTTTTGTAGCAGTTGGAGAAAAAAAATGTTTTTATTTCGTGAGCAAATTCGTGTTTTGTGGCGCGTTCGAATGACTTTATCGTGATATTTTCAAGAGCAAAAAAAAAGCATTCATTTAGTACACTTAATATACAAAACTAACTATTTTCTATAATCGCTATCGGCAAAGCATTTAATAATCTCTTCGCAATTCGTCTGCTGAATTAAATCAGATTCTCTGATAACATTCTCAGATTGTTCAGTTTATTTTCTCCTAATGAAGATCTTAAATAACTTTTAACCTGTTTTAAAATAGAGCAAGACGTTTCGTCGCTACAATTTGTTACTGAAATGCTTGAGAAAAATAAATAAATAAATATAAATATAATATAATAAATTATAAATAAATAAGACAATTATTAAACGATTTCAAATAATTTAATGCTTAAGTGTATAGACCTAAGTTAATTTTCTTTTAACTTTTGTAATTGGGCAATTACCTGTTAGTATTTCAAATAAATAGATAAAAATATTTTTAATTTGTTTTTTCACATTAAAATTATCCCTGTGGTTCCCCCACAACTAACATCTTTGGGGGCCGTGATTTGATGGCTGGTTACCGTACTTCACGCGCATAAATATATCACTTACCGAGATCTGCTATGCACAGTACCACATTTAGTAATGGGTAAAAGGAATGATGATATATTTATCTATTTCATTTTATTTTAATTACAATGAAAAAAAAAAGCTAACGAATATCTTACTTTTAAATTTTTTCTTTAAAAGAATATTTTTATTGATTGACCAATCATTGCGAATGTACGATATTTCACGTAACCGTGTAAAGAATATTTAAATTTTCAGCTGTCGGATTAGAACTTGTGTTTTTAATTCCATAGTCCGATATTACTTTCCGTTATTCACAAATATCCAGTTACATTTACAACACAGATTACTATGTGAAAAGTAAAATTGTTTTTAGTTCACGCAATCTTTGTTGTCGATATCGTTGCAATAAAATTTCGTAAATACCTACGAAAGGATGCTAGTGTCAATAAGGAATCTGGCAAATATCCAGCAGATTTTCACTTTCAATTCTTTCAATAGCCACCGTTTCGTTTTCGGAAATACGTGGATATCGGAAGAAATCTTTGAATGGGAACCATAAGGTCAAGGTTGAAATTATTTGTTTTTGGAATCCCCTTTGTCGTATAAATTGCTGCAAATCTGAAAGAATGCGTTTGGAAAAGAAAAACGACTATAAATTTGGTTGTTTGAAATTTGAAATCAGGCAGTAGAAACTTATATAGGTAACCATGGGACTGTGTTTATAGTTAGACTTCCACCTAAGGAATGGTGCTAATGGTCTTTATGTGAAGACATCCTTTTTATGTTACTACTATATCGGCAATCATTGGTTACTAGATTGTTCTTGTAGTTGTCATTTGTATGTAATTAAATTTTTTTATTCTGTCCAGATATCCAATTATTTTTATTTGTGAAATAATTTCATATCATTTCATCAACTAATATCAATTGTTGTGTAAAAAACTGCACTGATACTGGTAAGTAAGTGATCATATCATAAATAATATTTAGATGAGGAAGTCATAATATATTTTTAGGTTAACAAAGATTGGATAAAACTGCGATTGAAAGAGATCAAATTATAAATAAATATGCATACACGACGATATTTTAATAAATGTTTATATTGTGTTTATGAATTTGTATTTTATGTAGTTTAAATAAATATAAAATAATAATAAAAATTACAAGCTGCCTAAATACACATGTGGGTTTCCTATATACATGACTTTAGTTAGACTTCCACTACTCAGATGTCTCAAAATACAGTCCCAGTATATAACATGGCAGTTTCTCATCTATAGTAGTATATTGTGATCTGTGTATGAAATGTTCACAAAGCAAAAAAAAAAGCAATGAAGACTCATTACGTATTACTGGTTGTGGCAATGGGCCTTTCAAGACTTTTTTGAATTTTTTATATATTAATCTACGTAATAAAATAATTATACCCAAATTTTTTATTTTTAAAAAAAAAACTTGTATTAAGCATGATAAAAATATTTAAACTTTCGAAACAAATGAATATGACGTAGTTGCATCTTAGCTTAAAGAGAGATAGATAAGACAGAGATAAATAACACGTAACTTGTCGTTCTCAGTAGAATCCTCAGACAAAACATAACTAGACAGATAACATCGGCGTTTGTTGTGAGTCAGAAAGGAGTAGAATAACTGGTTGGTGAGGCGGGTGCGCGGCAAGGAGCAACTTGCATAACATCAAAGTGTACTCGCTCCTTGCCGCGCATCCGGCGGACCCAAAAGTTATTCAATCTCCTTCTGCTTCACAACACTGCATTGACTTGAATACGACATAATTCGTCTAGTATTATACGTCATTGGTAGAATCGTAGAATGCTAAATGCTTATTTCTTCTTCGTCTTCTTGAGCACCGACAAACGTTTCAGACAAAGCTCTGTGATTGGCTTAATGCAACCACGTCATTGCAATATGGTAGTGCGAACGTTTTAAATTATTCAACTTTAACTTTCATATTTCAGCAATAAAGATATAATTTATGGTATGATTTTATATTGTATTAAATATGATTCACGGTCAAGAATTTATTTTAATAAATATATATTAAAAAGCTCTACCACTTGAATCCCCCATTAGCCGCAGCAGATCTCGGTATCTGAAAAATTTTATGCACGTGAAGTATGGTTACCAGCTGTTAAATCACGGTCCCCAAAGAATGTTAGTGTAATGTTATTAACAGTAATATTATTGACAATAATTTCGGAGGTTTTAGAAGTACCAGCAGTAGGTTGATTGTCATTGTCGAAAATAGATCCAACATTGTATGATCTGAGGCTTCAATTACCTTTGGAGGTATTTATGATAAAGAAGAATTACTCATTGTATTATCTTGAAATTAGTGAAATATTTTGAAATAACTTAGAACTATTTGCAAGCAATCAACAAACAAATCATCGTTCTCGAGTAACATCATTAAAATTTTATAAATTTTGGTAATATTTTAGTGATTTTCTAAATCGCACAGTTGTAGGAAAAATGTTGTTTATAACACGTACCGAAAAAAGTTACGTGCGTTAAATTCTGCACTTGCACGTAACAAGCCTTTTTCGGCACATAACTATTGATAGTAGTTAAAAGACCAAGAAAACGAAATTAAATTATTATAATAAATATTGGACATCTACATATGAGCAAATGACACACAATTTAAAAACCAGTGCTGAGATGTCACAGTTAGTTACGTTCTACTCCACATATGTCTCTTATTTACCACGTGAAAATACTGGCCAATGAGAATGCTTGAGTACTTGTGATGTCACTATATTCTCAGTCGCATATATCTCTGGAGTATAATATTATTTCTATCTCATTTTGTTTTACTAATGTATACGTTATGTTTGTCATCATTTATTCTCTCAATTATGATACAGGAGCCCATTATCAAAGTTACATACTCGTAGATATATTTTTCAGAACAAATAATAAATTTAATCAAATAAAAAATTGAACTTGTATGCAGAAGCGGATTTAAAATATTTCGGGCCCTAGGCAAAATATTTATTTCAGGCCCTTTAGGACATCAAATTCTGCATCTAATCCAATAAACAAAAATAATTTTACCTGCTTTGTAACAGCACAAATTAGATCTGAAAATAATGAAATTATCGATAGCCATGAAATTGAAACAAAATTAACAAATGTTTAACGTTTTATGTGTCAAAATTAATGACATAATAAATAAAGAAATTATTTTGACGGATTAAATGACCAAACATTTGTTTAATTTTGTTTCAATTCCATGACTATCGATAGTTTTGAGGCTATTTTCGTTATTTTCAGATTCAGTTTGTTCCGTTACGAAGCATGCAAAATTAATTTTGTTATTGGATTAGATGCAGAATTTTATGACCTAAAACTTTTATTTGAAGCTATCTTGTTTAAAATAATTAGGGAAGCAGGAAATTATAAAATTATGATTTCACATGCTAAATGCCCATGTTCGAGTGTCACGGTCACCAACCCTGTATATATATTTCTATTATTTAAACTAAAAGTTTGAATTCGGGCCCTAAAATTTTTGGGCCCTAGGCTATTGCCTATTTAGCCTAGGCCAAAGTCCGCCTGTGCTTGTATGGACAAAATTCAATATAACCAATTTTTTAATAATAATATAATATTTTCATTGTTTCAAACTTTACATTACATTTTAAAAATTTAAAACTGGAAGCAAGACCGCAAAATGAAATATTGCTTGAATCGTCCTGAATAGTACCCGAACAATATGCTAGTTTCAGGTCGTATACATTTGAGTAGATAGTATATATTAGCACAGGTCAAAACAAATGAATTTTACTTGCCACGTGACTAGCAAAAAGAGACGTATTATAATCTAGCCAAAATCTTATTTCATTCCAAATGATAATTTATACGTTTGAAGAAAGTGGCAGCAAATTTAGTATCTCGTATCGTATCATTTATTCGGGTAGTTTTCTCTCATATAATTTAGGAACATATGATAACGAGAACGATAAGCATTTTTCATGTCCTAATATACGATAATATTCGAATATAAAATACATATTTCTTTAATCTCTAGCTATATCATCACCGTGCTACTCATAACTGGGTGTAGCAGTGCGTGGCAGATCTCGGTAAATAATACTCGTATATAGAGCGTTTCATGAAAAAAGTTTTTATGTAGCTGTTTCCTCCGAAAATACTTTATGAAAAATGCTTCAAATGAAAGTTACAAATTACATCGGAATCATTTAACAAATTTTATTTTACATATTTAATAACTGCTGAAAATATGTTTAAAGAATAATTAAAATTGAATTACTGGGTAAATCGGAAAATTGAATTCAACAACAGAATATTAATTCAAAACATGCAAGTACTTTGTGTATAATATTTTAATTAATTTTGTGCACAACCGGGCCGAAATTAATGTGTTTTAGCCCTAAAAAGCGGGCTTAAACACTTTTTTTTGGCCCTAGGGCCATAAAAAAATAATTCCTATGGATACATAAATAAAATAACAATTTTTGTTTATTGTGAATACTTAAATAAATAAATAAATAAATATATCATCACGCCTTCTACCCATTACTGGGTGTGGCACTCTGCTAAAGCAGATCTCGGTAAGTGAGATATTTTGCGCGTGAAGTGCGATTACCAGTCGTCAAATCACGGCCCCCAAACATGTTAGTGGTGGAGGAGCCACAGGGATAGCTTTTTCAAATTATGAAAATTTGTCGACCGTGGGAATCGAACCAGGGACCTCAGGATCCACAGGCCGACTTCATACCACTGTGCTAGCCATCCCATACTTGATTCTGCAAAATGTGCTAATAATCATGCTACAGGCCAGAAATGCCTGTTTTCACCCTCGGTACATAAATAATTATTACATAGATACATAAATAACTGAATTATCCGTAATTACTATTTTACTGCATGAACAAATGGCTCAGTGGTATCGACAAACATTTTCACCAAATTAAAATTATCCCTGTGGTTCCCTCACCACTAATATCTTTGGGGGCCGTAATTTGATGGTTGGTAATCGCACTTCAACCACATAAATATATCGCTTACTGAGATCTGTTTCGGCAGAGTGCCACACCCAGTAATGGGTAAAAAGCGTGATGAAATATTTATTTATATAACAAATTTTAAAATGTTCTTTTACTTTTTGAAATTCCAGAAAAAAGCAATACCAAAATTTAACCTTTATAGTTGAATATGACACGAATATTCTTAGCACACGCGACACGTTTTAAGAAAAGAAATTCAACAAGCATTTCTCTTTATTTTATTGTCGTCACGGACGCAATATAACTTCTGCAGCAGAACAAGTTAATATAAATAAGGTTATTTGATATGCAAGGAAGCAGGAACAGGAAAAAACAAACAAAGGAATGTCAGATACCTACCACTACAAGTAGTTTGAGGTACGATTTTCCTAGACCATGAGTGGTAACTATTCATAGTAGGATCTTAAGATAGTTTTTATAGGTCATCTATTCTCCATGGCTATTTATTATTCATAAATATGCAGAACCTAATAAATGATTTTGGCAGGTGCGGTGGCCGAGCGTGTTCATGCATATCTCTTAACATACTGTGACGTCACCCGAACCAAGGTTCGTCAGTTAGAATCTGTTATTTCTAGGTTACTATTATACATTTTGTTCTGGTACAGACCTAACCAATAACAATAAAATATTTTTTCCTACAGCTGTGCGATTTCTTTGTTATTACGTAACTATTATTGCCTTGGTTACGTATGGAAAGTATATGAATGCAGACTAAGTGCGTTTCCGAAAGCAAAGAAGCACTAGTGCGGAAAGTGCTTCATTACGCAACTGTCAAAAGAAAGTTGTGTTTAGAGCAATTTAAATTTCGCGCCAAGCATGTAATTCATATTTTGGCCACACACGCTTATGGAAGAAGAAGATACAGTGAGCCAGCGCGTATGCAGTGATATATTTTGACGTTTATAAACCTAACCTTAAATTTCAGTATATCTAATCTGTACACAACTAATAAAAAGAACCGAACAAAGTAAAATATATCGATAAATGGTTTTAAGTAAGTGAAATACATAATATTTATTGTGTGTGTATATTATTAACATAGTTGTTACAGTTGCTTATATTGACATAATGTAAAGTGGAAACTCTTTTGTATTGTCTAAAGAAACATTGATTTCTTCCGTACCTGTTCAAATTATTAACAGTAGTAGAATTGACAACAATTTCGGAGCCTTTAGATGTACCAGCAGCAGGTTGATTGTCATTGTCGAAAATAGATGCAACATAGCATGATCCGGAGCTTCAATTATCTTTGGAGGTATTTATGATAAAGAAGAATCACTCACTGTACTATTTCAATCTAAACGATTTTGAAGAAATTATCTTGACGTTAGTAAAATATTTTTAAATAATGTAGAACAATGTGCAAGCAATCAACAAACAAACCATAGTAACGCCGTGAAACATCGTTGTCGTTTAATATCATTAAAATTTTATAAATTTCGATAATATTTTAGTGATTTACTAAATCGCACAGTTGTAGGAAAAATGTTGTTTATAACACGTGCCGAAAAAGGTTACATGCTCGTGCAGATTTCCGCACTCTGCAAGTTATTTTTATAACAAGTGCCGAAAATAACTATTAACAACACTTTTTACGGAACTGTCAGTTAGCTGTTATTTTTTTTTAATAACAGTTTCGTATATTAATAAACAAAATGCATAAATACAACATAAAAATGTCATTGTAAATTATTCTGGTCGCAAAATATCGACATTGTGATCGTCTGTTAAATAATGAGAAAAAATAAAAAAAATATCATTAATTTATGGATCATTAAGAAATAATGATACAATTACAAAATATAGGGGGATATCAAATGTAAACGGATATAAACATAATATCCCTGGACCTGTTTTAAATAAATATATATATATATATATATATATATATATATATATATATATATATATATATATATATATATATAAATATATTATCACGCCTTTTACTCATTACTGGGTGAGGTACTCTGCCGTAGCAGAGTGATATATTTTATGCGTGAAGTGCGGTGTTCAGCCGTCAAATCACAGCCCCCAAGGATGATAGTGAAGAGGGAGCCACAGAAGTAGTTTTTTTTAATGTAGCGAAAATTGTTTGTCAGTTGTGGGAATCAAATCCGGGTTCTCAAATCCACAGGCCGACTCAACACTATTGCGTCACCTACTCCAGCCATTCATAATGCAAAGAATTTGAAAAATCAACCAATAAGCACAGTTTTCTACTTGCAGTAAAATAATTCACTAGGTTTTTAATTGTTTAAATATTAAATAAATTAACAGGCATCAGTATTTATTATAATATTTTATGTTTTCAATTTTATCTTAAATATCTAATTATACACAATAATATAAAATTTGAAATAATGTATATTAATAATTAAACACAAGTAATAGATGTAAATACCTTTACTTTGTTCCTATTTGATCGAAAAATCCTTGGGAATGGCACCATCACAAGCACAGAATTTACAGAAAACACGAAATCACATCTAATATTGTCCATGGTTCAACACTACTAAAACTGACTGACAGACAAGTTCATGTTTTTGTCTTAGGCGCAAGTCTGAACATCGTTCGCTAATTAATTTCAAGCAGATACCGACAAATATTTAGTAGCTAATGTGGCAGTGAAATGAACAAGTAAACAAGTAAACGTAATAACATCGTTTTGCTTAATTGAGAATGAATGAGAATGTTGAAGTTTTGCAATTAGAAATCTCGGTAGACAATAGATTTTACTTCCAACGCGTTCACTCTAAGGGTATAGTAATATTGTAATCGTATTTGAACTCATTTCGTCCTGAATAGAAATCTTTACGTTTCATGACCCATATTAGAACACAAAAAAGTAATTAACACAAATCCTTTGCTCTAGCCTCTATCTAACTGTATGAATTGGACATACGTTTGAATTTATAAAGGCCGTATTTGTTTGGGAAATTTTGATCCAACCCTGAACTGACCAAGAACTAACTCGTGTTACTTCCAAATAAATGATGCATCTAGTGTCAGTTGTAAATACTGGCGGTAAATTTAAAATCTGAATGCATGTACGAAGCGACATCTGCTTAGTTTTGTTTGTGTGTTAAATTGCGCTTTTAATTGGATGTTTTGAGTCATCTTTATATTTTTTATATGTAGTCAAAAAGCAAATAACGTCAGGGTCCGTTTTTTTTTATAATTTTGTCATCAGCACTATCAAAATAATGAATTTCGGAGTCGCAATAATGTGTCGTAATATTATCCTCTGTGACTTATATTGCAAGAAGCACATAATGTATATTGCTCTTCCATCATCTGCATAAATAATAGTTTAGTATATTTTTTCAAAATATTATTATAAAATTACTTACGTTTTTCATAAAAATAACTCCTAACCTCTCTATACTATTACAAATCGCGATGCCGCCACGAATAACAAGGAACACAAGTTGATTAGAAAGGGATAGTAAACGGGATGAATCAACCAACCCGCTAAAATAGCTGGGGCAGCAGGGTCAGTTTAAGGTTAGTTCCAGGTTACTTAAAGTGTGCCAAGTAACCCGCCAGGTTACTTTAAAAATCCCAAATAAATACGGCCATATACTAGTTAATATTATACATCAGTGGTGTCCAAACTTTTTTGATTACGAAGTCCTGTGTTACAAAAATTTACAACCTGCAGAATGGAAATTTTATTATTATAATTAATGTTATGGGGTGGCTAGCTCAGTGGTATGAAGACGGCCTGTGGATCCTAAGAACCTTGGTTTGATTCCCACAGGCGACAAACAATTTTCATAATTTAAAAAACTACCCGTGTGGCTCCTCCACCACTAACATCTTTGGGGGCTGTGAGTTGGCGACTGGTAACCGCACTTCACGCGCAAAATATATCACTTACTGAGATCTGCTTCGGCAGAGTGCCACACCCTGTAATGGGTAGAAGGCGTGATGATATATTTATTTTATTTATTTATTAATGTAGTGTCGTAAAACCTGTTCTACGGAATAACATATTTTTTGTAATGAAAAAACGTTTAGAAAATGATCCATTTTAAACTATTTAATAAATTGTATAAAAAAGTACAAAAAAAAAATACTACAATTTTATTGTAAGGTAGTAATGGACAAAAGGCTTGAAGTTGTATATAAATTACACAACTTCAAGCCTTTTGTCCATTACTACCTTACAATATTATTATTGGCTTACTAAATAATCTACTACAATTTTATTGGTTTAAATTTACTTTTTTTTCACTATTTTTATATATTTATTTATCTCCTTGGAGAACATTTAAAATTTTCGAACTTATTATTGAAATTTCTGTCCAAATGATTTTCTTTCTTCACATTTACAATACGTAATGAAAGCATATTTTTTTTCACTCATTTTGAATTGCAAATTTATTGCCCTCGCTATTCCTCTTTTTTTTTGTTCAACAAATTAATTAATGTAGTAATATTATTTTCACTTTATGTTTTACAAATGTTTGACATCAAACAGATTGTTTTGTTAACTATGAAAATTATTTTTAAATAAAAATTTACATTTTTTTGTGATAGCCCTCTAAAAATGTTGTGTACACCTCGGTAGAAAAGATCTTAGCCTTATCTGATTTACTAACATCGGCTTCTATAAAAATATAAATAAATAAATATATCATCACGCCTTCTACCCATTACTGGGTGTGGCACTCTGCTGAAGCAGATCTCAGTAAGTGATATATTTTGCGCGTGAAGTGCGGTTACCAGTCGTCAAATCACGGCCCCCAAACATGTTAGTGGTGGAGGAGCCACAGGGATAGCTTTTTCAAATTATGAAAATTTGTCGCCTGTGGGAATCGAACCAGGGACTTCAGGATCCACAGGCCGACTTCATACCACTGAGCTAGCCATCCCAGTTGCAAACTTCAGATTTGCCGAAAAAAGAACACTTTTACAAACGTGATACACAGATAACTATTATTAAATTCAATTTAGAAATTTAAATATTAAGGACCAGTTTTTCAATCACCGGTTTACTCTTGATTAGTGTTAATCATGATTAAATAATAATGGAAACCATAGTTTCTATTATTATTTAATCATGATTAACATTAATCAGTGACTGAAAAACTGGCCCTTAGTGTGTTTTTTATTATGACTATGTATAAAATACTGAATGTGGCGCTCTATCGTAGTTGATCTCGGTAAGCGATATATTTGTAGTGTTTATTAATTATTAGTAATTTATTTTGAATGCAGAAAAACAAAAGAAAAAGTAGGCTTCGATAAAAAATAAAAATTTTGTTGTTAGTTTCAATTCTTGGATTTAAAAATAAAAAGTAATTTTTTTTTTTTTTTTTGTGATACGGCTTCAACTTCTTTGGTTACTAGCCGGGATGGTATGATGATGGAAGCGTCTGCGCTGTAGTCAGTCACAGACGCTGGTCGATGCCAGCCCTGACCGGGAATCGAACCCGGAACCTCTGGGAGTAATATTTTGTCTGAATCAAATTTTGTAGTTATTGTTATTAAATTTAAAAGCCAAGTTTATGGTTTATTTATATTGGTGACCCCTATATTGTTCCCGCACCATCGCTTGAGATACATCAATCTTCCTACTTCTGGTAATCTGGACGACTGATCCTAAATATTTTGAACTTCAAGAACTGTGGTATTCTTTTCTTCCCTTCTTCAAGATTTGGTTTTTAAAACCACAAGTTAACAACAAACATTTATATCAAGCTCCAATTTCATGTTTATGTTCCACGTTCTTCGTTCGTCATCAAGTCTATCTTCCAGAATTCCGTTTATAATTATTATATCCTTTTGTTATATTTTTTTTTTCTTTTTCCAATTTAAATGTTGTCGCGTTACATACGGTATTTTAAGCCAATATAGTGCACTTTATATTTCTTAAATTTCCTTCAGCAACGCATCAATTAATTCTTGATAATTTCATCCCTTCGTAATAAACCTCTTTTAATTAGTATTTTCATCTCAATCTTTCCGTTGCAATTATCATTCTTTTAGTTTCTTCGTTGCTGAATGTTATTTGTCCAACGTATATATACACTATTTCTTTAATTTTACTTCTTCACGCGTTAAAGTCTTGCAGTATTTTTATTACCTGTTCCTTTACTTTTTTTTCTTCTTTTTCTTGGAGGGGAAGTAATTTTGTGACTTACTTATATTTTATATCTAGTTGGTAAGATTATTTTGTAATGTTTTTACTGTATGGGATGGCTAGCTCAGTGGTATGAAGTCGGCCTGTGGTTCCTGAGGTCCCTGGTTCGATTCCCACAGGCGACGAATTTTTCATAATTTGAAAAAGCTATCCCTGTGGCTCCTCCATCACTAACATGTTTGGGGGCCGTGATTTAACGACTGGTAACCGCACTTCACGCGCAAAATATATCACTTACCGAGATCTGCTTCAGCAGAGTGCCACACCCAGTAATGGGTAGAAGGCGTGATGATGATGATATATTTTTACTGTAATTATTGATTTTGAAGTTCAGTTGTTATTATATATTTTTACAATAAACCTCATATACAGAATACTCCTGATTTTATATATTTCATCTAACATTTTATAAAATACTTTACATATTTATATAAAGTTAGATTACAGCTCCCAAAAATATTAGTGGAGGGTCAACAGGCCGACTAGATATCACTTAGCAACCTACCTCATATAAAATAAAGTATTTATTGTAATTATGAAAATAATTTTAAAATAATTTTAAAATGATTTTAGAGTTCGTGCTACCTCATTTGATGGGATATGGCGTAATGCTATGTATGTATCTATGTATGTATGGTAAATATAACAAGTAATAATAATTGCACACTGTTTTACGAAATATAATTTTCCAACCTTATTTAATAAATTTTATAATTAAATTCCTTTTAGTAATATTAAGATACTTCTCAGGTCAAAACATTTGAGCAGCGCGGTTGCCTCATTTTCGTCGGGTAAGCATATCTGAGGTCCTTATTTTCATTATTTTCAGAGCGTGGGAAGTCGCCGAGTCTGCTTTTTACTGCGTGAACGTGAAGTGTATCAGAATAAGCCCGCGTCAAATCACGACAACCGCAAACATAATGGCGGTAACCAGGACCAGGGTTTATTTTTAAGTGGAATAGAACCTAAAGCCTCCCTCGGTTATTTTTTAGGAAACATTTATTATCTATAAATTAAGTAATTACCTAATTGTACTTTAAAAGTCTAGCGGTCTCTGTTGATTAACGGCCACTTACTTTTATTTGCTTTTCTTTGTTTGTTCACAACACACTAGGACAACCTAACCTTGCCTTTTTTTATCTCTTAGTTTAAAGGTAGCAGTGTTGAATTCAGAGGGTTCTCAAGGGAAAATTTATCCCCCAATGGAATGAAATTTTCTCTCATCTGGATGTAATAGTTATTTGTATAACTAGAGCAGAAACTGTTCTTTTGTGAGTGTGAACATTATACTGAAAGTTTTGCGCCGATTTAAATGAAATTATTGATTTAAAATTGGTAAAAATCTCAAACCTTCAGGTACTCAACGCATTAGACAGTGAGTCTCATAACATCTTAACATCCCAACTTTCACTAGTTGCACGTATAGGGGAGACTGGGTACGGATGTGACAATTTTGGTTTGATCGCCAATAATTTTGTTAATTTACTAGTTAGCTGCGAGAAAAGTAATTTAAATCTTAATTTGTACTTTTGTCTACGTAAAAATACCAAAATGTTGTCCCTAAATACGCTGTATTAGTTATAGCATCAAATTAAAAGAAAAAAGAGAAAGTGTCACAACCGACCACACCCCAAGGACGGTCGTGACAGTGGTTGGGGTCAGTAGTGACAGACATAATAATTACTTTTATTGTTAGAAATATGTAACATAACACAACATAACTGTCTTCTATAAAAAGTTAACATTCATAATTAAGGCAAATGAACTTAAAACTACGATCACTTCTATTCTTACAATTAATAATGCGCTGCATCTAATGTTTATAACCAGGGTTGAGAGATTTAAATCAAATTCATTTAAATCATGATTTAAATCAAGAGATTTTTTTTAAATCATTGATTTAAATCAAAATAAATTAAATTTAATAATTTAAACATAAATGAATAATTTTTATTATTGTATACGTATAATATATGTCACAACCGTACCCACAACATTTGTCACAACCGTACCCAACGCATACTTTCGAAAACAAACAATCGTCATGACTGGGCCAAGTAATCTACGTAAAAACTAATCACTCGTAATTAACTACTAATATTCAACTTATAACAAAAAAATATATGATATAATCTATCTGTATACAAATAACAGTAAATATTAAAAGAAATTAAACAAAAAACTTACTTTTGACTGTTAAAAAGCAATATAGACTCCTGCTACGTTAGCGTCGCGCGCTGGCTGACGTAACCTGGGGAACGCGTTTAGACATGCATGCCGCTTCTCCCTCCCCTTGCACCCTTTCCAAAATTCCTTATAGTTTTGCTGTTATGACGACTGTTACTACCGTAACCTGGCACAACCGTACCCAGTCTCCCCTACAGATAATTGAACTATCTTTAATAAATAATATTTATAGTACGCCGTAGGAATCAAAATTCAGCTGGGCGAGTCCAACTCGTGAAAATAGGGATGTTATGAAACTGAATGTCTGTTAAGTGCTTGGAGGTTAGATATTTTAGCAATTTTGAATCAATAATTTTATTTAAATCGGCGCGAAAAATGCACAAGAAAAGAAAATTTAATTTTATATTCAAAAGAGTAAAATAGGTACACTTTGAGAAATGAAGTATTCACAGTAGCCAAAATTGTCATTTTATTTATGCTAAAAATAAGTGTCTACGCCCAATTTTCATGACTAAAACACAGTTGTACATAAAAAGTATTTATCAGATAAGTCAAACTTTAACTGTACCTATGGAATTCTAAAATGTCATCTTTTTCTGACGTTTGAAGAAAAATTATATTTGAATCCATTTTAAGATTTGTTAAATTGATATTTCATATTTGTTATTGTTTTTTATTTCAACAATAATAAATAATACTAAATGAAATATGAGCATCGAAATATATGCACCCCCTCCACCCCGAGCATAAACCCCTTAAGCCCGTCTGACACGATCAATTTTAATGTACATTTTAATATCAATTTTTTAGTTCAATTTTAATGTATTTTCCATGTACATTTTCATTGAAGATAAAAATTCTTGTATGCAACGACGTCAATTTTCTGTTAGATGCGTATGCGCATTTCGATCTGTTTTGAAAATATGTTGGTATTGAATTGGGGCCTTTGTGTCAAAACCAAAATTATAATTTATATATGGCAGTTTTAGTGGCATACAGGCAAGGCCTATTTTGTACTTCTCTATTAAAACGGACACCCATTGCCGAGACTATGATATTTTGATTAAATAATGATACAAATAGAAAAAATTAGTTTCATGGTTTCAACAGATTCCAAAAAGTTTGACGTTTTAACAATACACCATGCCATGAGCTGCGCGTAGCTTATTTGCGCATTTAATTAAAGAAAACATTGAAGAAAATAGGTCCGGTTCACCTGTTCTATTTTTTCATTGTCATTAAAATTGAAGGAAACATTGAAGCATGTACGATACGTTCAATTTTTGACTTTGTAAAAAATTTACATTGAAAATGTACATTAAAATTGATCGTGTCAGGCGGGCTTTAGACTCAACACTGGAAGCAAAGGTTCTATGCTTCTGAACTTACGACCACGATCTAGTACTGCAAAAATAAAGCCCTTGTCTAGTTCAAAGCATGGTGAGTTCTCATTAAATTTTAATTTTTTCATCAGATTTAACCTAACTTAACAGTGTACATTATTTATAAAATTCTGAATAAGAAAGAGGATGAATGCAACTGACAGTTTTATTTCATTATTAAAACAATTGTATTTTAGCGTGCATGTGCTATCACAGTTCTGCAGAATTTCCTTTGAGAAAGCAGAGAATGTCCGGCAAAGTATAATTAGTTATATCTAAACGTTAAATGTTAAAATAAAGAAAAGTGTCATGGAAACAAGAACTAGCTTGATAGATTTAGTAAAACAACTTGTGCTGTCAAGGTAGCAAATTTGTATTCTTTTGTTTGTGCTTTTTTACTAAATTTATTTGTTTAATTAATTTTTAATTTGTTCAAAATGAATCAATAAAACATTAAAAAAATTGTAGTAAGAGGGCGTATAAACTAGTCATGAAACAAAAAAGCAATGACGTCAAACAAATTATTGTAAAATACCAGTGACATTTACAAGTACTTGTGCGAAGTTGTATTTAATTTGTGCGATTTATAGAGATTTTTTGACGATTATTCTCGGGCTCATAAAGCAAATAAAGTTCAGCAAGTAACACAGACCCACAAAAAAAAATAAAAACTGCGAACCAGACCAACATATTTCCATTTATTTTTTGACGCTGAATCCGAATCCGAGGTTAAAAAATTCGTATACCCAAAAAAAAAAGAATTAGAGCCAAAAAACACTCTCTGACTAGGGAGGAAATGAAATCAATCTCCGAGAATAGTTGTTTGATGATATTTTTTTAATGATACAGGTTTTTTCATAGCTATTTAGATAAATATGCCCTCGTATTTATAATTTAACAGTATATTAAATTTAGTAAAAACATGGCGACGTATATATGTCACCACTGTATTTAAAGTTTAATTTAGTCACTGTAGGAGGCATAATCTGACTGATCATCTGATATACATTTCTGAAATTATTTGATATTTCTTAAAAAAAATAAATAAATATATCATCACGCCTTCTACCCATTACTAAGTGTGGCACTCTGCCGAAGCAGATCTCGATAAGTGATATATTTTGCGCGTGAAGTGTGGTTACCAGTCGTCAAATCACGGCCCCCAAAGATGTTCGTGGTGGAGGAGCCACAGGGGTAGTTTTTGAAATTATGAAAATTGTTTGTGGGAATCGAACCAGGGTTCTCAGGATAATTAATAATAATTCTTAAATTTCGGAAAAAGTGCTAACGGACTTTTTTACAAGCATTTCAAGTTACATTTGCAACCCAGGAAAGTGCTAGTTTATATGTACAAATTTGCAAAAGTCAGTTTTGTACAATGATTAAATTTTGACATTAAAGCCGGCGTCATTCAGCCACTCACATTTACATTTCAATTAATTTTAATTTTCATTTCATTCAATTTTTCTTTTAATATATCATTCAGACAGACAATACAAACAATATAAATGTAAATTGAATCGAAATATTGTCAAATTTACAATACGGAATTTACTCGTATATTAGTGAATAAAGCCTCAATAATTCCACTAATTTTGAAGCGTCACAATCCATTTTATATGTATTTATTCTTTGACACATTGGCACTAAATAAACCTCCAAAACATATGATGTTTATTCTGCACATGCGCAGTGCATTTCTCATTTACATTTACATTAAGGTAGTACTAGTGTGACGGTGGCGCCATCGGTTGTCGAGTGACGAAACTGACGCTCAAAAAAATATAAAAACTTATAAAAATATAACTTATAACCTATGTACATATTTTAATCTTTTGAACATATAATTATATGTTATTTTGTTGTGCATAAAATAATGTATGTACCATGGGTGAAATTAGCGTTCCTGGCCTATGGCATAATTATTAGCACGAGGCGCAAAGCGCCTGTTTTCATCTTAGGTACATAAATAACTATTTTATACTGACAGTTTTGTATGTGAGCAAAATACATAAAAGTAAAATAGGAGTAACAGAATAAATGATTTTGATCACATAATGCTGAATTTTTGGTAATCTGAAGATTACACATAAAAAATAAGAATTGCCATTAACTTATCGATCATTAATAGATAATGATTGAGTTACAGAATAAAGGGGTTAATAATTTTACTTACATACCTAAGAAGGTAATGAACAAAGGTACCTAAATGTGTACTGTATAGTTTTTTTTTTAATTTTACTGTTTTGTACAGTAACATGGCAACAAGCATAAGTACCTTACATTCAAAAACTATAAAAAATGTATAATATAGATGATAGATGTCAAACAAGACGTATTTTATAAATATTTAAGGTAAATTTTCCAGCAGCGCGAACAATATGATAAGCTACATGCAATGTACATAATCTTACATCATGCGTCAATATCTTTGATTACTAGGACCTCGACATACGCCTCGGCATATTTCAAATTTCTCAGATGTAAAGACATACTTACATTCCTTATTACTTAAATAACTATTAAGTAAACAAGAAAATTAGGAAAAAAACCTTTCCATCACTTGTCACAAGTTCCAAAAATTAACAGCACGTTTGAATCAACTTATCAGGTTGGTCAGTTCAGCTTTAACCATAGACGCGTTTCATCCTTCCGGACTCATCAGTATATATCCAACTAGACCAACTGGGGAATAGTGGATTGTGATACCGTCTTAGCTGAACTGACTGATGTTAAAAAGTAACTACGACGGTAGACATGACATGAGAGCTAAGAAGAAACCCGTGGTGCCATCTACCGACAGAATCGCAAAATGCATGATAGCAATTGAAATAAAATAAAGACAAAAAGTCAAATACGATGTGGAACTGAGTCTTAATAAATAAGAAAATTAGGAAAAACCTTTCCATCACTTGTCACAAATGATGGAAAGGTTTTTCCTAATTTTCTTAATTATTAAGACTCAGTTCCACATCGTATTTGACTTTTTGTCTTTATTTTATTAAGTAAACGTTATGGTTTGTATTATATGTAAAGTAGCACTTTTGTTATTTATTGTAATATCATAATTTAGATAATAAATTGTTCGAGTAGAATGTAATTAAATACGTAATTTTCCATCGTCTCTTTTGGCCAATTTGGGGCTGGAGAAACAGGATTATTATAAAACAGATTGCAGTAGATGATAAATTTTCGTTTAGCATTTGTGGTCATTCATCAAAAATGTCATAGAATCTAGAGATGTTTCATCAGTCAGTTTCGATATCAAATATCGTGTGCGAAATTATTAACAACACATATCTTTATTAATTAATATACTTCTTATCACTTTGGTACATTTGAATAGAAAAATATAAGAACCTACGGAGGTGACTCAGTGGTACCAAGTCGACCTGTGGATTTTATTCTAAACAAACAATTTTCACTGCATTAAAATTATCCCTGTGGCTCCTCCATGACTAACATCTTTGGGGCCGAAATTTCATGACTGGTAATCGCACTTTATGCCCATAAATATAGGTACATTCTTTTTACTTCTTCGCTCACCTCACTTATAATTGATCTGAGCTGAAATTAGCTGAGCTGAGCTAAGCCGAACTGAGATACGTATTTGTTAAATAGAACAGTTGTTTTATTAGTTTGCTAAAGTTTCATTTGTTTGGATATAACCTAAAATTTTACTATGTAAACTATGTCTGATTCTGCTATAGAAAATATGATAATAGTAAGTATTCGTGTTTAATGTTATTAAATTGTATATATGCTTAAAATAAATATCTCAAATTATTTTAGGATGTATTGTTCAAGGCAGATGATGATAATCAAGATTTTTATTAAATTTTGTAATCAAATTACTACAAATAACAAATAAAATTAACTAATGTTTATTGTAATTTAGCTGTCAACATCAACTGAGTGACTCAGTTGGAACTGAGCTTGCTTTTTAGTAAGCTCAGATCGGTAAGAGGGGAGGTATGAAGCTCACTTCAAACTCAGATCAGTTAGATAAATAGAACAGCCATATTTTGCTGAGACACTCAGTTCAACTGAAGTGAGCTGAGATTAAGTGAGATTTGATGTAAAAAGAATGTACCTTATATCACTTATCGAGATCCGCTACGGCAGAGTGCCATATCCAATAATGGGTATAAGGAGTGATGATATTTTAGAGGTGTGTAGTTCGTGAACGAACCAGTTCATATAAACTATTCCTTATAGTGAATGACACGAACTAGTACGTGAGTTTATTAAAGACTAGTTCACTGCGAACTATTGGGATATGATTCATCACCACGGCGTCACGGCCGATGAGGTCGAATCGAAAGCGGAGAACGGAGAACAAGTGAACGAATGAACGAGACTAATTACTAGAGCAGCTTACTAAGCTTACGTCATACTTCGTTCGTTTGTGGTCGTTACTTTGATTTTTTATTTATTTAAAAATACAACTTTAAAAAACCAATTTTGTCTTTTATTTTTATCTTCTTTCATACTTGCTGTCAAATTAAACTAGAACCAGATCCTAAAAGTTCACTTGTTCTCGCTCGTTAATCGCAATACAATACGATTTCCGTTCATAATAGTCTTAAAAACTTCGTGAACGAATGTGAACTAATGAACTAGTCCAGTGAACTAATCTTTTTGGTGAACGAGAACGAATGAACTAGTTCACTTAAATGAACTAGAATTCCCATCTCTATGATATTTATTTTTAAAAGTATGTATATAAGTATAGTACAAATACGTACGAAATCGACCTCGGAATAACTTACGTCATCAAAAATTGTAACTATCTCCCCATTCTGTAATTAGATCATGATCTGCTAATGATCGATAAGTTAATGATAATTTTAATTTTTCATCGTTATTTTACAGATTATCCCAAGTTCGGTATTCTGAGAATAGAATAATTTACGCTAGCATTTTTATTTTATATTCATAGATTTTGTTTACTACATAATATACGTAGCCGTTAAATTTAAAGTTTATGACAGAAAAAGTCGGACGACGCACATAGGGGTATTTGGGTCGAAAACCTGGACAAAAATAATCCCGACGAATTTCTCATTTCTTTGGGTTTATTTATGTTTAAAAATGAGTTTTAAGTATAATATGACGTATATTAGCTGCTAATAAACGTATGATTTGGTATTATTACACTCCGCGTCAAAATGGGAAAAGCTGAAACAATTGATCATTTTCAAACGGTGATAACTTTGCATGAGAAAAACAATTTTCAAATTTTACATATTGAGTTCATATTATTTACCGAAATGCTAACAATTATTTAAATTAATATAACCTAAAAACTACTGCGCAAAAAATCAACAATTAACTGCGCAAACAATTAATTGTCCGTGTTCAATAATTTAAAATAATACGAACAAAATACGTACAAACACATACCTTTTTTCAGTGTATTTAATGTATGTGACGGCAAGGAAAGACCGGTTAACATTGTTTTTCCTTAATTAATTTTTGACAATAAAAATGAACTTATATACACTGTATTTATTCACATTAGCTTCCATGTCTAAACATCCTCTGCATTTCAAGTTTCGAGGTATCAATGGAAATCTTATGAAATGCATATCTTTTTTTAAAATGTGATAACTCAGTCAAAAATGACTCTTTTTGGACGATTTTTTTTGGTTTCCTAGACAAAAATGAACGCTCTATGCAATGGCGTCATTCGCAAATTTTTCTCATGGGGTCATCGCCCCGTATCCATCTTTGAAATTGATCAATTTTTACGATTTTGACATTCCTCCCTGACTTTGTTCAGGGAGGAATTTCACACCCTTTGTTTACACTAAAATGAAAACAAATACCCTTAAATGAAACTACAATTTTCAAGCTTAATTTCACTAAATTTTTATGGGCCTAGACCCTTCCTACGCAAAGTTATCACCGTTTGAAAATGATCAATTGTTTCAGCTTTTCCCGTTTTGACGCGGAGTGTAATAATACCAAATCATACGTTTATTAGCAGCTAATATACGTCATATTATACTTAAAACTCATTTTTAAACATAAATAAACCCAAAGAAATGAGAAATTCGTCGGGATTATTTTTGTCCAGGTTTTCGACCCAAATACCCCTATGTGCGACGCCCAAACTCGAATCGGGGACCTTCAGCTTGCCGGGTTGATGCCTTAACCACTAGGCCACGGCTTCTCTGTATGAGATAGGCGTTAACCGAATTTCTCTGTCATATTAACTAACACAGCACCGATCCCAAGACTTCTATGTGTCATAGATATTGAAAACGGGTTTCGTCTGGAGCGACACAGTCTGATTTTTAAGGAAATCATACCACGAAGCAAATTTCAAATATTTAAGTCATATGAATGACTTAAATATTTGAAATTTACGTAGCTGTGACGTCACGATTTTAGATGTGCTCCGTAATGCCAATGGCACACTGGTCGAGGAGCATGAATGAGCGTCGGGGAACTCATCGATGAAAGAACAGAACGTACCTTGACTGATAAAATAAACAAACACGAAAAAATAGCACAAAGCAAAACCAAAATAACAGCCCACGCTAACATGAAATGAAACACAATAATACGTGTGAAATGAGACACAATCGTTTCATCGAGGAACTCCTCGATAGAAATAGAGGCGCCTCTATTTTTCATCGATGACGGGTGCGTTCTGTTGTTTCATCTATGAGTTCTTCAATCAAATTTGCGTATTTTGCGAAACTTAACACGAATTAAATAATACGAGTAATATAGTGTTTCCAGATCAGTGGTATGAAGTCGGCCTGTGGATCCTAAGAACCCTGGTTCGATTCTTACAGGCGACAAACAATTTTCATAATTTCAAAAACTACTCCTGTGGCTCCTCCACCACTAACACCTTTGGGGACCGTGATTTGACGACTGGTAACCGCACTTCACGCAAAAAATATATCACTTACCGAGATCTGCTTCGGCAGAGTGCCATACCCAGTAATGGGTAGAAGGCGTGATGATGTACATATATATATATATATATATATATATATATATATATATATATATATATATATATATATATATATATACATATAAGTGTTTCTTCCGAAATTGCAGAATAATGAATTTCTTGTCCGAGCTAAATTTGCACCCTTATCGATATTAAATTAGGAATTAAGTTATAAACTGATTAAAGTGGATAGTATCGATCGAGATCATCTATCAACCAAAACTGTCACAGAAATTCAATTATCTTGTTATACTCATCAACGCAATTTCAACACCAGAGTACATAATTAAATTCTCCAGGGGTGTACTCAGTGTAAATAGTGCTGGTAGATGTATTTCAATATCAAACACTTCTGTGTAGGGTAGTTCAAATTTTGAACGTGATTGCAATAGTAACATATACACTGACTGACCTAACCTAACATTTGCTATCGCCTCAAGAGAAATGAGACGTTCATCAGTATTGCTATTGGAATATCTCAACAAGACTGCGAACCTAGTGGCGAAATTTGAAACTACGGCAAAGGAGCACTTTCATGATATTTATATGCTGTTATATAGGATGCTGCTGTTTCAATATTGTTTGTATATTTATTTTAAATATTTTCGAAGAAAATTCAACTTAAATCTAATTCTTAAGCTGGATTTATAATGAAGTAACGTAAGAAGTAAAGTAAAGTAAAGCAAAGTAAAAAGTACCGCAAGCAAATTACTGATTTATATTGAGAAGCAGAACCTAATACTGTTAGCCAATCAGAGGTATGTCCCAATTTCTCTCCTATCTCATAATTTTCAAACGACATATTTAGCTAAAACATAAATACAAATCAAACTTTATTAGTATAATAATATAACCTCAAAAACTTGCCGCTTGTTTTCAGACTCTTACACAATTGCTTTTAAAACATGTTTGTAAATTTTTTTGATGATTTATCATACAGAATTTTATTAGCTTCAAATTTTTTATTATTTTTATGCCCATTTAAAAAAAAAATAGATCAATCAAAATGTATGACAGTGACAGCTGATAGATCCCGGTCGGTAATAGAGATTACAATGCGAAGTTCAATACGCTGACTTCTGATTGGCCAGCTGTAAGAAATGTTAGGTAAAGTAACGTAAAAAAATGAAAGTTGACCATCTTTTGCTTTGCTTATTTTACCTTACTGATTGCTTTACGTCAATATACATGGTTCTAGTTCAATCTCAAGTTTTAACTTGTTACCTTAGCTACTACTACGCCTCTTGCGTTACTTCATTATAAATCCAGCTTTATACTTTCTTGCTTCTGTTAAGTACCAATTCATTGTAATTATGTTGTATACTTCATATGAAATAGAATTGAAACTTAATTTTATTTTTATGCAATTTAGTTTCATATTATATTTCTAGCCACACTTTTTACGAAGCTGTCAAAGAGTTGTCATATGATTTTTAAATAACAACTACATATATAAATCAATAAAATGCATTAATATAACATTAAAATACCAGAGTAAATTATTCTGGTCCGAAATACCAAAATTGTGATCATCTGTATAATAACTATGAAATATAAAAATAGTAATTAACTTATCGATCATTATTAAACAATGATACAGTTCCAAAATATAGGCGATTACCTATCAACATTTATACAAAGCGTGAAACAATAAAACTGATTCAATGCTGTCGCCGTCACAAGATTTTTTATTCCGTAAACATGTTTACATTTATTGTAAAAAATAGAATTAAAATATTAAAAAGTAAAAAGTACTGTTGCCTACCTGAATGTAAATCAACTGTGAAGAACAATCGAACAGCTAAAGTCCACAAATTATACTTGCAATAAATTTAACTACAAAGATACTAAATTACGAATCTAAACTAAAAAAAATTATGTAGTGCTAAAAGTAATACAACAAAAAACATTGAATTATAATTTACCTAAATGATTTATAAAAACTTAGAAAATACTGAAAATATAAAAATAAAACAAAGAAATACTAACGTCGATGTCAAGAGAGTATGCCAATGGAGCAAGGGAGAGTAATTCACTTAAGGGGTTATCACTGTAAATTTTTCACGAAATCAATTTTTTTTTGCTTAAAAGATACTTTGAACCTTCTAGAATATGGGGAAAAATTTTTATGCGTGAAAATTTTTTTTATTTCATTGATATTTCGCGCTCTTCCGCAGACGTGTCGGACGTCTCTGATATGACTACCTGTGTTAAGTAAATACCTGCTCGGAAGGTACAGCATAATGTCTTACATGTAAAAAAGGCGCGCTCTAGCATTAAATCGTCGCTGAAAGAAAATGAGGAGTATTTGAACTTGGAAGGGCAGCTTTATGGTCCTGGGATTGCAGATTAGTGGTAAAAAAATTAAACAGTAATTATTTCCCATTTTTGATGTTTATAAGTCATATAAAAACTTTAAACACGTTTTTCTCGAAACGATTTTTTAAAACGGCATGCAGCATAACTACAACGGTTTTCAACATCTTAATTAATATTGTTTGCATTTGATTGGCACGTGCATTTTCGTTTTCTTTTATTGCATATAGAAATTGAGATCAGTAGAGAATATTTACTTTATAAAACAATTGATTTAAAAAACCAAAGATTATTGCTTACCTACGTTGAGCAGGAATCATCTACCGGCCGCGCTCCACATTGCTCCATATAGTTTATTTCACTTCATTATCACTTATATTAAAATTTCTTTTATATATGACACTCGAAACACGAGTACAAAATATATATCACACAATGTTTATAATTTTACACATTAAAACATTAACTAAAGTGCTCACAAAGCATCAGAAACTTTGCATTCACTGTAAACAATCGCACTGTACTTGATAGACTAGTCCAACTCAGCGCGAACAAACGTTTTTCGACGAAACAAGTATATAGTGGCTACCTACGTTCTAACTTGTTTGTTAACATTAAGAATTATTTAAAATTTATATTACATATAATATGAACTGATATCTTTCTTGGCTGTCGGTTAATTTCCGAAAATAAACGAATGAACCCGATTTGCGTAGAATGTGAGTATTATGCACAAAACAGGAGTATACAGTTTTAATTTTAGCTCACGGTGCACCAAATTTGATTAGTGCTAATGTGGAATTTTTTTATATTATCGTATTTAATTGAAAAAAAAAACAGAACGAAAACAAAATATTTCTCCTATAACGCGTTTGCAAAGTAAATTTTGCACAATTAGTTTTGTTAAAAACAGTGCTAGAATGTTTAATTTTTAACTGTTTTTGGGGATTTTTTTTGTGAAGCTGTCAAGTTGTCCTGTTATTAAATGGACCGTTTATTTTGAAAGTGTTAATATGAAATTATCCATTTTAGGAGGAAAATAAAATAAGTAAATAAAATAAGTAACTTTCGACATGTGAAATAAAATATATGTAAAACAGCAGGCCACTGACCCTGCTACCTTTCTATGGAAATTGGACTTACACCATTTACATAATTAATGGTTACGCAAATCTTTTACCGGCCAATTTTAAATTCAACAAAGCATGGACATTTTTTCAGAAATTAAATACTAACTAGGTATAAATAAAAAGTTTACTCTAAATTAAGCATAAATTACGTTTTCTCATTTTTTTTTAAATGGACTTACACCACTTTCAAAATAAACGATCCAAATGTTAAACATAAATCCATCAGTTTAGCTATCATATGTAACAATGTGACGTTTTGTGACGTAGAAACAGCTGTTTGGGCTGCGATCACTATGCCACCTACAAAATGAACTATTTTTGGGACGAGATTTGAAAAGAATGGCTCTTTTCAAATCTCATTGGGCAGCGATCACTGCGCTACCTACAAAATGAACTATTTTTTTTTTGGGTCGAAATTTGAAAAGAACCGTTCTTTTCAAACCTTGTTCCAAAATAGTTCATTTTGTAGGTGGCGCAGTGATCGCAGACCAAACAGCTATTTTTACGGCACAAAACGTCACAGTGTCACGTGAGTGCCCGTATCTTATATTGCTTGTCTTACATAAAATTATTGCAATTTATTGTTTTTATAATAAACTATAATAATAAATAGATATATCATCACGTCTTCTACTCATTACTCTGCCGTAACATATGTCGATAAGTGATATTTTTTGCACGTGAAGTGCGGTTACCAGCCGTCAAATTACGGCCCCCAATAATGTTAGTTGCATACTGCAAGGATAAATATGTTGTCTAAGTCAACAATTTATTAAATGGTTAATTCTCATAATTTCATTGAGTGTGAGAATTGTGATATGAAGTCGGCCTGTGGATCCTGAGAACCCTGGTACGATTCCCACAGGCGACAAACAATTTTCATAATTTCAAAATTTCAAAAACTACCCCTGTGGCACCACTAACATCTTTGGGGGCCGTAAGTTGACGACTAGTAAGTGCACTTCAATATATTTTTTTTATTTATAATTTATTATTATCAGTGGTATGAAGTCGGCCTGTGGATCTTGAGGTCTCTGGTTCGATTCCCACACGCGACAAATTTGCATAATTTGAAAAAGCTATCCCTGTGGCTCCTCCACCACTAACATGTTTGGGGGCCGTGATTTGACGACTGGTAACCGCACTTCACGTGCAAAATATATCACTTACCGAGATCTGCTTCAGCAGAGTGCCACACCCTGTAATGGGTAGAAGGCGTGATGATATATTTATATTTAAATAAAATAATAATTATTCATTATTATTAAATAAAATTCAATGAAACTGGCTCAGTGGTATCCGAGTAGACCCGTGGATCCTAAGAACCCTAGTTCGATCCCCACAGTCCACAAAACATTTTCACCAATTTAAAATTACCCCTGTGGCTCCTGCACCACTAACATCTTTGGGGGTCGTGATTTGACGACTGGTAATCGCACTTCGCGCGCAAAATATATCACTTACCGAGATCTGCTTCGGCAGAGTGCCACACCCAGTAATGGGTAGAAGGCGTGATGATATATTTATTTATTTCATTTTAGAATTGAGCGTTTGCCTGTTGGGTAATGTATTACCAATAATAATAATGTAGTAACAAGCTTAGTATGAGTTAGTGTTGGATAAAATTTAAAACTTGAAATTTCTTTATACTACCAGGTGTTTTCCTTTTTATATAGATAAGATAGAAAATTGCAGGCGCGATGGCCGAGCGTGTTAATGCACATCTCTTAACATGCTGTGACGTCATCCGAACCAAGGTTCGTCAGTTCGAATCCGCCTGTCGACAAAGTATGATTTGTCGTTAAAATAAAAAATACAGTTACTTGTATTAATCATACTCGGGCGCTATAAGCTAGTCACTTATACATATGCCTTAAAAGTAAGTAACATTGACTCAGAAAACCGGCAGTACGGCAGCGTCAAAACTGCGGCTCGGTGTGCCCGGTAGGCCCAAGCCCGACTCGGACTGTAGCGCCAGTAAAGAAGAAGAAGAAGATAGAAAATGCAATAATAAATTTAAATGAATATTCGGTATAAAATGATGAGAAATACTTGCTTTTATGTACAGGGAAAAAGACCAACAATCATGTACTACGGGCGTAAATATGAAATAACTGCCGATAATAATGCGACAATTTTTATTGTTTCTAATACACACTTCAACTTTAACCTCAATCTCCCAAATAAGCCGCACAAATGTCTTTTAAATAAAAAAAGATGCGGCTACAAACTATAATTTAATACTGCCACTCACCAATGACGATCCAAATAACGATGGCATTCCCTCCGATGGCCACGATCAGCATGAGCGAGAAGGCGGTGGTCCAGGCGAACTGCGCCCACCACGCCATCTCGTACTTGTCCACGGAGATGCTGGGCGCCTGGGTGCTGCTGGGAAGCAAACCGTCCCATATTGAACCGTAGTCTAGGCCCCCGAATGTTTCGTTGGCCAAAGTTAGTGTGTCGTTGTTCTGGAACAAGATATGGTAGATGTTACGTACTCTAGTAAAATCTTGATGCACAAAATCCAAGTAATGCAAAATAAAGTATTACGAATAATATGTAATTCACTCTGGTTTGTGCGAAACCATCAAATACACGAAGAACTTGAAGTACTACCGATAAACAAGTTTACAAAAAAAATTTACAAAAAATTTTCTTCAAAAAATCCCTCTCTGTTCCGGAACAGAATATTACAATCTGGGCCAAAAATCACAATCTGACAGACTACAAAAACGACTAGCTCAGGATATCATCACCTCTTCAAGCGAAGAAGATTAAATCAAATATTTGTATTAATAAATTAAAATTTACACATAATATAAACCATAATTATAATGTTAATTAATTGTTAATAATTACTCGAACAGTACCATGTATAATACTAATGCTGGATTGCATGAAAGTTTTATCGGTTCATTAGTAACTAACGGTTCAAAAATTTCAGAAAATCGCTATTGATACTGTTGCTAGATAAACAATTCTTTAACTAAAAAGCTCTTTATTTTTTTCTTGCAACCCAGCATAAGTGTATTGAGCTGGTAATACTAAAAAAAAAAAAAATGTTACGTGCTACGAGTATAGTCGGATTTAAAAGTATGGTATGTCGGTTAACTCCTTTAACAAAATCACTAACAAGCAGAATTAAACAGAGGATTAAATTTGAAATTAACTAATTCCAATTGTTCAATTTTTTTTCCATAATTATTTTTATTTAAGGTCAGATGGTATCCTTTTTTCTAAGATTCAGGAGTTGACAGTCCTACTTTTTGGTGAAAGATAAAATCAGGAAAAACTAAGATAACAAGGACTGAAAAGCTTAATTTCAGCAAACAGATGAAAATGTTGTACTGTTAATGAAGAAATGATAATCGCAGTAAATGTGGAATATTTGAATTTAAGTGTTAATCATTTCTATATTTGTTGAAAACACAAAATCAACCTTTCTGAAATTGGCATGGTACACAAAGAAGAAACTTGAACACAATACAAGAACATTTTCTATTTATAACAAACTTTTATTGCGAATTATCTGCTGAAAACATCGTCTTTTGTTTTGCGACGAAGTCGATAAACCCAGTAGCAATCTATCAACGGTAATTGACTCTAACGAAACTAAAACAACTGAAGCCTATATCTTTAAGAAGACAAACGTTCAAAGAAAATATATATATGTAGAAAGAGCTAAGAATTGTTTTATATAAATAAATGTTATCTACATAATATTAATATACGTACTTAAATAATGTTGATTTTTACTTGTCAAAGTTTTTTGACATAAAAATAAAAAGGTACTAAGAATACGATATCGTTTAGAGAAAAACGTAGTGAGTTCACGGAAATGTCCGAAGTTGAAAACGTAGTGAGTGACTAATTTTACGTGATCAATTAAATAACGAATACCGTTTTCACTTAAGTGAAAACGCAATATCGTTTTCACATTTACATGATCCGGGGGCTGATTCTATAAAGTAATAATGTATTTGAGGTTTTTTTTGTATAGAACACGCTTTTATTTATTGAAACCAGATTTAAAATTTAATTTTTATTGTCGAAATCGGCCATAAGTCTACGCTCCCGGTATATGTAAGTTTCTTGCGTGCTTCTGCTTAACATTTGTAATCAAATTTTCCAGAACCACTCATGTAGTTTACAAAGTTTCTGTCATAGTTCCAGTAACATACAAGTGACATTACGTATTTATTTGAATAAGGAGGTCCTTTGGTCCTTGCTCCTTGAAGTTTAAATGATGAGTTTAGTCTTTAGTGGTTTAATTTCACCGCTACTGAGTTTGTAATTTAAATTGAATTAATTTTCTATGAGATGTACTCTTCGTTGCACTAAGGAGGAAATTATCGTTCAGAATCAGGATAATTTAATATCTTTACGAGCTCATCCAGGGGTAGTTTTTATAGAAATACTAAGAAAAGTTAGTCGAGGGTGAAATATTGTTCGGTGATCATTTATTTGCAATGGAGTGTCTAAAAATTTGACGCTGTAGCTTACAGAAAAATAAATTAAAATAAATATATCATCACGCATTCTACCCATTACTGGGTGTGACACTCTGCCGTAGCAGCTCTTGCAGATATGTTTAACGCGTGAAGTGCGGTTACTAGTCGTCAAATTACGGTCCCCAAATATGTTAGTGAAGGGGGAACCATAGTGGTAGTTTAAATGTGGTAAAAATTGTTTATCGACTATAGGAATTGAACCCGGGTTCTCAAATTCATAAGCTGACTCGATAGTACTAAGACGCTGTAGACAATATTTAGAAACGCGGCCGTCGAAAATTACAATTGACTTTTACCACTTTAAAATTACTTTTACGGCTCATTCTACAAATAATATTTTTGAGGGTAGGAAAGCACACTTCACAGGTAAAAATATGTCAATTGTCACGGGCTGCAATTGCACAGCCGTCATATCAAGTAACCACAAGCACTAATAGTGTGTAGTGCTATATTTGTCTGTTTTATCTATCTATATCTATATATATAAAAATTAATGTTTGTCTGTTTGTTTGTTTGTCCCTTATGCGTTCCTATATCATTCATCCGATTGCGATGAAACTTTGCTAAGTTGTTGTGCGCACGCCCGCGAAGGTTTCTGACTTAGCACAAGTCCAATCCGCCATCTTGAAACAAAATGGCCGCTAGCTATCTTGAAAAGTACTGCATTGATTCGATTCAAATTTGGTGTAGGTACAGACGAGAACCAATCTTAACATATAGGTATAATAAAGCTTCAATCCGCCATCTTGAAACAAAATGGCCGCTAGCTATCTTGCAAAATACTGCACTGATTCGATTCAAATTTTGTACGAACATAGATGGGAACAAATCATAACATAAATGTATAATAAAGATTCAGTCCGCCATCTTAAAACAAAATGGCCACTAGCTATCCTGAAAAGCACTGCACTGATTCGATTCAAATGTGGTACGGTTATAGACGGGAGCCAATCTTAACATATAGGTATAATAAAGCTTCAGACCGCCATATTGAAATGAAATGGCCTCTAGCTATCTTGCAAAGTACTGCACTGATTCGATTCAAATTTAGTACGAGCATAGACGGGAACAAATCTTAACATAAAGGTATAATAAACATTCAGTCCGCCAACTTAAAACAAAATGGCCGCTAGCTATCCTGAAAAGTACTGCACTGATTCGATTCAAATGTGGTACTGATATAGACGGGGGCCAATCTTAACATATAGGTATAATAAAGCTTCAGTTCGTCATCTTGAAACAAAATGGCCGCTAGCTATTCTGAAAAGTACTGCACTGATTCGATTCAAATTTGGTATAGGTATAGACGAGTACCAATCTTAACATATATGTATAATAAAGCTTTAGTCCGCCATCTTGAAACAAAATGGCCGCTAGCTATTATGAAAAGTACTGCACTGATTCGAATTAAATTTGGTACAGGTACAGACGAGAACCAATCTTAACATATAGGTATAATAAAGCTACAGTGCGCCGTCTTGAAACAAAATGGCCGCTAGCTATCCTGAAAAGTACTGCACTGATTCGATTTAAATTTGGTATAGGTACAGACGAGAACCAATCTTAACATATAGGTATAATAAAGCAACAGTGCGCCGTCTTGAAACAAAATGGCCGCTAGATATCCTGAAAAGTACTGCACTGATTCGATTCAAATTTGGTATAGGTACAGACGAGAACTAATCTAAACATATAGGTATTATAAAGCTTCAGTCCTATGCCATTCGAATTCAGACCATCAACAAAGCACAGCGACAATCGCTACAATTGTGTGGAATAAATTTGGAAAATCCATGCTTCTCACATGGACAGCTGTACACAAACACTTTCTTTGAGTTGCAATGCAACGCATGCCGGACACTCGCATTAAATTGTAGACCACGCGAACGAAGTCGCGGTAATAGCTAGTTTATTATAAATTTAATTACAATAATATTTTTGGTGTTCTTGAATTGACGGATATTTATTTTTACATATATAACATCATATTATATCCCATAAAATAGGAATAACATTAGAGGATTCAATTATCCGGAAAATTTTACTACCCGGTTCCTCGGGTAACTAGAAACTTATTACCCGGGTATCCGCTAAGAAAAAAAAAAGTGTTTTTTTTTTCTTTTTGGAAAAAACTCCAAACTGGCATATCTGTTCGCATTCCATATTGAATTTAGTTAATTAATTTTTAATCATACTACAGCGCTTCACAGGTTTTTGGTATTAATTTACATTAAATGAATTAAAATTTACAATATCAAATACGGGAAAGATATGAATGTGAACTTGTGAATTATGTCATCACGCCTTCTATCTATTACTGGGTGTGGCACTCTGCCGAAGCAGATCTCGGTAAGTGATATATTTTTGCGCGTGAAGTGCGGTTACCAGCCATCAAATCACAGCCCCCAAAGATGTTAGTGGTGGTGAAGCCACAGGGGTAATTTTAATTTTGTGAAAATATTTGTCAAATGAGGGGATCGAACCAGAGTTCTCAAGATCTGCTTCGGCAGAGAGCTACACCCAGTAATGGGTAAAAGCGTGATAATATATTGATGTATATTTTTCTTGATATTTCTGCCAATATTTATTTATTTTTATTTTTAATTTAATATCCGTGCTTCTTGCACAAAAAATTAAACCCACCGCTGCGCGCTGCGGAATACTCATGAGTCATGAATCTCATTATAATTTAATTAGAATTATAAAATTTGTTTAGTCCACTAGGAATTCACCCAGTTCAACAGACACTCGTGTGAATTAGCTCGTATAAAAAACGACAGTAATGAAACAAAGGAAGAAAAATCGCATCGATTTAGTAGATGATATAAGTATACTCGAACATGGTTTCAGCGTACAAGCCGTGGATATCTTCTGTTTAATACTTCAGGGAAGCCAGTCCTCTAATCCGGCATGAAATGTTTCGTTTCCCGTTCGTGATCATGAATGATGAACCGGAAATAAACACCCGTAGCAGATTTTGCGATGTGCTGATTCTTACCAAGACCATTTCGAACATATAATACAGTTACACTTTTCACCACATTAAATAACCTCGTGGCTCCCCGTCCACTAATGTCTTTTGGGATTTGACGGCTGGTATGTGCACTTCACACGCATAAATATATCGCTTACTGAGTACTATATATTAGACTCTTTCAAAATACTAACGGCAACTTTATTTTGGAAATAGCTCTTTTAATTTATACGAACAAATAACTTTTCCAACTAAAATATGTTTATAATCACTGTACCAGAAATAAAGGTTTTATTAATAGCCCTTTCTCTGAGTCTCAATATCTTCAAAACAAGATCTCGTAATCAGCATGGGCGTCCACAGACATTTTTCCAGGGGGTGGCGGGTCGCAAAAAACTCTCAGATATATCGTACATACATTTTTTTAATATTTTTTTTTTACATAACATAAATACAAATACACATAACAAATAGATAAAAAAGTATTTAAAATTGTCAAATAAATTACTAGTCTTTGTCGTCTCGGTTTGAATTGAAGAGGAAGGACAATTTTCTAATAACTCTTCCATAAATTGATACCATTTCTTCAATAAATACTGATTTAGCAGTTTTACAATTTTTATTTTCTAATATTTTATGTCTGTGTATACTTAATAAACTTAAATTACGATAGGGAACACGTCGCTAGCTGGCCATAAGAATACTGCTGAAAATTCAGTTTCAGCTTGAATTTATTATCTTTAAACTTCTAATATAATTTTTATTATATTATATATACATATACAGGATGGTGACCGCGACTCTCGAACATAGGACTTTAACATGTAAAATCATATTGTTTTAATTTCCTGTTTCGTAATTATTTAAAAGAAAAAAGCTAAAGTTTTAGGGCATAAAATACGAAATTATTTTTGCATGTTTTGTAACGGCACAAATTAGATCTGAAAATGTCTAAAATTGTCTCAAAATATCGGTAGCTATGAAATTGAAACAAAATTAAACAAATATTTGACGTTAAATCTGTCAAAACTGTTAAAATAAATTCTTTATTTATTATTTCATTTATTTTGTTTGATTCCAATCGACGGAATAACAAAATACCTGAAAAACCCGATTTTTGGGTACTTTGAAGATTTTTTTATAAAAAATGCCAAAATAAGTGCCGCCCGGTGTGGAACGCACCCACCGCCCCCCTCTAGGTACGCCACTGATAGGAATACTATATAAATCAACTTGTTTCATGATTTTGTGCGATGGAAAAAAAATTAATTAAAAGTCACAATCTGCTTGTTATTTAAAAAAAAATAAAACAACGAAAAGTAAACAAATTTTATTTATCTTTTTCAGAAATCAAAATAATTTTTCGTCGCTGCCAACAAGAAATATCTTGAATCATGAAACAGTTGAAAATGTTCGAGGTAACTAATATTTTTAACTATAAAATGTAATATTAACAAAAACAAATGTATTCCAATTCAAAACACAATAGTGTACAGAGAACAGCAGAAAGATATTCATATTTGGTACAATAAATATCTTCAGATGTCGAATTGCAATGTGTCTATAGTAAATATTTCACACATACTTTTTACAGATTTGAACAATCATATTTTTGTATTTTACTTTAACTGATGAAAACAGATTGTTGCTAGATATCATACTTATAAATATCTAAATTAAAACAGATTGTTGAGTAAGCGTTCATAGAAATAAAACTATTTTTAAAAGATCGTTTTGACGCTGCAGACATTTTTTTTCAGAAAAAAACTATTCTTTGATTAATATTTATTATGTAATAAACCGTTTGGCGTTTCTTCAGTACAAACAAAATCGAGGAAAAATATAAATTTCAGTTCACAACTATTATGTTTTCACTACTTTGTTGTTCCGAATAAATCATTAATCTTCATAACAGGATCTAAATGGGAAATAAGTTTTAAATTACGCTTTTTGTTATATTTTATTTATCGACACGTTGGAGTAGTAGAAAACTAAAAATTACTGACTGAAAATTCGATTATTTCTCGATTTTTCAAAACATTGGCAGTCGAAATATCATTAAATAAAAATATAAATAGCTAGTTGTACTGTAGTAAATTAAATTTTATATTTTTTTATTTACATATAGGTACCTAATAAAATAAAAAATAAATTTATCATCACGCCTTTTACCCATTACTGGGTGTGGCACTCTGGCGAAGCAGATCTCGGTAAGTGATATATTTAAGCGCATGAAGTGCGGTTACCAACAGTCAAGTCACGGCCTCCAAAGATGTTAGTGGTGGGGGAGCCACAGGGGTAATTTTTAAATTGGTGAAAATGTTTGTCGGCTGTGGGGATATTAATAATAATAATAATACTATCTCTTATCAAATAAGGTATAGGTCTTGAAACAAACATTCACTAAATATTTATTCATTACAATATTACTTTCATTTCATCCATATATATATATATATATATATATATATATATATATATATATATATATATATATATATATACATAGACGAGCCCTGCCTCACATCAGTTGACCCAAATCTTATTTTTTCGTTTGATGTTTTATTTTGCAATTTTATATCTCGTGTAGTATGCAAGAGAATTAAATGAAATTATAATGAGACATATCCTAGCATGTTGTTAATACATAGATAAAATTTTAAGTCAATCGATACATACATCCTGGAATGACAGCCTTTAAAGAGGAAGTAAATATTTCTATATTAACCAAAACTTTTTCGTTTTATTCAGAAACTGTATAATAATAAAGTTTGTTTAAAATAATAAGTAACTTTTATATCATTTTTCAAGCTGTCTACAAGATAAAAATCATGATAGTCCATTAGCATGTAGAAATAATTTTTTGTAAAAAAAATAATTGTTAGTTATACTGCTATACATTTTGTGTCTAAGGTATATGTAATGTCAAATTTAGTTAAAAATGTTGAAAATTCATTGTAGAATTTAGTAAATGTCAGATACCTGCGTTTTTAGTATTATTTAAATTTTAAACAAAGAATAAGATTCGGGTCGACTGAAGTGAGACAGGGATCGTATAGGCAAGCCCTTTTTTCCCTTTAACGCAACAAACCTCTAAATATGTTCATTCAAAATAAGGATTCTTGAATTTTTGAAATTAATGGATATTTAAAAATACATATATACTTAACACCACGCTATATCCCATTCATTGGGGTAGCATGAACCCCTGAAACATTCACAGAACAACCACTCATTAAATTCGTCAAAGTGTAAGTAGATAGAGTCGTGATCTAATTCAAAATAAATAAGACGATAAAATAAAACGAAATAAGACGAACTTCTTGTAAAAATATAACGTTCTCTCCATACAAGCTAAATTTATTCCTCATATGCTTAAATCATCTCACCCTACTCACGCCCACTTCTCTAACAATGAATCTAAAAAGATAAACAGGGATCAAATCGTTGTTCTGCGCTTGTTTTTGAAAGTAAAACTAATCGAAAAGATAAGAAGGGAAGCGGGTGTCGGCTTGTGCTTGTTTCTGAAAGTGAATGTTACATAATTGCAATTAAATACTCTTGTGTAAGAGCAGAAAACATATCAAAAAGATAAAAGAAGGGAAAATCCACCTATGCTTGTTTTCAAAATACATACATTCCATACAATTGCACTTCATTATAAGAATAGAAAAGAAATCAAAAAGATAAGAAAGAAAAGGAGTGACGTTCTGGTTTTGTTTCTGAAATTGCATTTCATAAAATTGCAGGCAAATACTCTAACGAAATTACTGAACAAGGAATCGAAAATCAAGAATCTCGTGCTTGTCTTAATACATCATATTCATCCCACAATTAATTTTCGCCAAATGTCCCTATTCCGACATATCACTTCCGTTGTAACCACAATCATATTTCTTTTCAAACAAGCCCCTTTGTTCCTCACACCCAGAATCATTCGTTCATGCAACAATCAGAAATTAAAAAAAATATACTTTTATTTAAAGAGTTGTTCCTAAGTAACAATTTTAAATTCTAGTATCAAACAAATTAAATATCTAAATTTACTTCCAGGAATTTATAAAAAAAATTGTCTTCTTTAGTTTATTCTTGGTTTAATTGTTATTTTAATATTTGCCGCACTTTAATTTTGCTATCCAGGTATGGTACCTCACCTCCTCAAGTGGCGCGAAATGTTATGGAGTATAAACATGACATGCCAAGAAATAAAAACAGGTAAAGATAAAAAAACAGCAGAGGTTACTGTAAAAACTGTAGGAAATAAACCAACTGACAAAAGAAAAACGAAATAAAACATAAAATTATTTAGGAGGCGTAAGTCTACCCAATTTTACCACAAGTAATACGAATTTATGTTACAGAAACGTAAAAAGACAAGAAATAAACAATACAAGAGGAAGAAATCCGGTCCAGCAACTAGCTATTAGAATTTAAGAGACGACAATCTCTTCAGAGTTCAGCATAGAATGAATCAGAAAACTACGAGGATAGGGTGAAAAGTCCCTTACAAATAAAACAGATGGCGCCACAATCGCAAATCTCATGTGACATTTGTGATGTACGATATTTAACTAGAACGCATTAAAATTTTCAGACTGATATGTCATTCAGTTCTGTTTTGACACCCATCGAAAGCAAGCAACCTTGAAGATTCTTGAAAACATGGAAAAACGTGAATTTCGCGTCTTGGTTAAACATTATTTCTTGCGTGGAAAAAACATTACGCAAACCAAAGCATCGCTTGCTAAACATTATGGGGACTCCTCACCATCGATTGGAACGATTTACAAGTGGTTTACTGATTTTCGTTGTGGTAGTAGGACCACAAAGGACGCCGAATGTTCTGGTCGTCCATTTGAGGTTACAACGCCAGAAATCTTCGATAAAATCCATGGTATGATATTGGACGATCAGCGAGTTAAAGTGCACGAGCTAGCTGAGGCTATGGGCGTTTCAACCGAACGGGTACGGAATATTTTGCATAAATTTTTGGATATGAGAAAGTTATCTGCCAGATGGATGCCGCATTTGCTCTCTATTGACAAAAAGCGCGACCGTGTGACAAGTTCAAAGAAGTGTTTGGCGATGTTCAAGCGCAATAAGAAGGACTTTTTTCTCCAGATTTGACCCCCTGCGATTTTTATCTATTTCCAAACTTGAAGAAATGGCTCGGCGGAAAGAGATTTGGCTCCAACGATGAGGTTATCGCTGAGACAAACGCCTATTTTAAAGGATTTCCAAAATCGTATTATTTGGAAGGGATTGAAAAATTAGAAAAACGTTGGACGAAGTGTATCGAGCTACAAGGAGATTATGTTGAGAAATAAAATATATTTTGACCAAATAAATCATTTCTTGTTTCATTTTTCAGTGACTTTTCACTCTGCCCTCGTATCATTAGATTTGAAAATTCACACGTTTCGTACTTGAATCAGTGATCCGTTTTCCGCGTCGCTTTCGTTTTTGTGCGCTCTGCATTTTAAATATGAGTAATGAAGAATTTGCTTTTGACATATCTTAAATTACATTTTTCAGTACCTACCTATGTATAAGCCTATCAAACCGTAGCCCCTAGTCAAAAAACCTAAATTAATTGCAAAAACATTACGCAGAAACGAAAAGATAACGTTTTAAATTATTTCTTTGTGTTTGATGATTAATTATAATTCTAGTATTAAGCTTGATTTACATGAACCATTACCTCCGAAAAATTTGGTACCGTTGATATTATTCTGGACAATAAAATATTTTTTTCAAACGACCACTTATGCAAGTAGCCATAACAACATCATAAACTACTACGGAAAGTTGAAAATAACATGCACTGATATGTTAGCATAACGTACACTTCTAACATATCAGGTAAAGTTCCATTGATTGACAACAGATGGTGTTACGATAAAAGAAAATTATGAAATAAATAAAAAGAATTTGTATTATTATTTAGATCGAAGTTTTAGCAGATATTTCAACACATTTGCACAGATAAATCTATTTTTGTTAAGTTAATAATTACTTATTTACTAATATTTTAGCATTATTTAATATTTTGACATTACGGTTGGTACAGTTGGTATCACCACACCTAACTTCAAACGTCAAACGTCAACGCTTACCTTCAAAAACGCATCAGCTATCAAAGTGTGACAACATCGATCTTGTAAACTTTTTTTAGAAATATTTTCGTCTGAAAAATAGTATACATAACTCGCTCGAAAGTGTGATAACTGTTCTCGTGCTCCGCGCCTCGGTTTCAATTTGTACACTCGCACGTTATCTTACACTTTCGATGCTTGTTATGTAATATACTATAAAGATTAGAAAAATGTATTGGGATGGCTAGCTCAGTGGTATGAAGTCGGCCTGTGGATCCTGAGGTCCCTGGTTCGATTCCCACAGGCGAAAAATTTTCATAATTTGAAAAAGCTATCCCTGTGGCTCCTCCACCACTAACATGTTTGGGGGCCGTGATTTGACGACTGGTAACCGCACTTCACGCGCAAAATATATCACTTACCGAGATCTGCTTCAGTAGAGTGCCACACCCAGTAATGGGTAGAAGGCGTGATGATATATTTATTTTATTTATTTTTTATTAGAAAAATGTACCTGTATCTTTTACAACCCTATAAAGTAAGGACAAGAGTATTTTTATACTTATTTGCGATTATTACATTTGTATGGGGTAGGTGGTTCAGTGGTATCGAGTCGGTCTGTGGATTCGAGAACCGGAGTTCGATTCCCGCAACAAACAACAAATTTTTACCACATTAAAACTACTCCTGTGGCTCCCTCTTCACTAACATCCTTTATTGCTCTCGTGCGAATGTCAGAGAGACATCCGAATATGTCTTTAAAATTATTTACCTACATGAAAATATTTCTAATATTTCTTAATATTAAATAACTTCTTTTCGTCTTTTCATATCTTTTATACTCAAATAGGCTTGCCACCTCTCCGGGTTTCAGTGGGTTATCTCCGGGCTCCGGGTTTAATTAATATTTCTTCGGGTTGTGTAAGTAAAAATGAATACGTACAAAATTATATGCAGACTGTCGCGTTTATCTCTTGTACTGTGTACGGAATAGCTAGCGCGGTTGTTGGTGATCGGACGTACATGGGCGTCCACAGACATTTTTCAAGGGGGGGGGGGGCGAGTCGCAAAAAACTCTAGATAGATATACATAAATTTCTAAAATATTTTTTTTACATAACATAAATACAAATAAACATAACAAATGGATAAAAAAATATTTAAATTTGTGAAATAAATTACTAGTCTTTGTCGTCTGGGTTTGAATTGAAGAGGAAATACAATTTTCGAATAACTCTTCCTTAAATTGACACCATTTCTTCAATAAATTCCGATTTAGCAGTTTTACCGTTTTTATTTTCTAATATTTCGTGTCTGTGTAAACTTAAACTTAGATTACTCAATCGTTACGATAGGAAACATGTCGCTAGCTGGCCATAAGAATACTGCTGGAAATTCATTTTCAGCTTGAATTTATTATCTTCAAACTTATAATTTAATTTTTATTTTATTTATATATATACATACACAGTGTGGTGGTCACGACTCTCGAACACAGGACTTTAACATGTAAAATCATATTGTTTTAAATTTCCTGCTTCCTAATTATTTAAAAGAAAAAGCTTCAAATAAAAGTATAAGGGCATAAAATACGAAATTAATTTTGCATGTTCTGTATCGGCACAAATTAGATCTAAAAATTATTGAAATTGTCTCAAAACTATCAATAGCTATGAAATTGAAACAAAATTAAACAAATGTTTGACGTTCAATCTGACAAAACTGTTAGAATAAATTGTTTATTTATTATTTCATTTATTTTGACAAATAAAACGTTAAACATTTGTTTAATTTTGTTTCAATTTCATGCCTATCGATAGTTTTGAGGCAATTTTCCTCATTTTCAAATCTAATTTGTGTCGTTACAAAGTATGCAAAATTAATTTTGTTTATTGGTTCAGATGCAGAATTTTATGCACTAAAACTTTTAAATTATAGTTTTATATGTTAAAGTCCTATGTTCGAGAGTCGTGGTCATCACCCTAGTTAAAATCCAGGGGGGGGCGCGCGCCCCTCCTTGCTCCCCCGCCCCTGTGGACGCCCATGCGAACGTATACTACTGATGAAGGCGCAGTGCTGGCTGTATGCAGCGTGATATGTAGTTCGGGACAAATCTGTCTCACTACCGGAATCTTCTACACCGCTAAATTATTAAATTTTTTTCTTTGATGATCTTGTATATCTTACTGTTATCTAGTTTTATTTCTGTCACTAAGTCCTCCAATTTCTTGATTCTGTCCTCATGATTATTTAAGGAAGAATTTATACAATTAATTTCCATTCTAATATTACGTATATCATCTTGTATCAGATCAAATTTTTTTAGAATTGTATCAAGTTTTCAGAAATAGGCATAATTTTAGGTGAGGTTATGTCTTCTGTTGCATGTGATTATCTTCAATGTTGTTAATATTCTATTAAAGTTAAAGAAAATTCGGATGCCGCCTGAATTCGAACCAGGGACAGTCTAATTGCTAGTCAGACGTGATATCCGCTACACCACGGCACCGCGGTTAGATTATCAGTCTCTATACTATAATTGGAATGATATGAGTCATTGTTACTTCTTTCGTTGTTAATATTGTTACAGTTTAATCGTATATATGACGTTGAGTACACTAATTTTATTGTTACAGTAGACTTAACACATCCAATCTTGTTTTACTTTATTTTATAAGTAATTATTTTACCATGATAACAAAAACACTTGTCTTTAACAAAACAATGTAACCCTTTTTCTTATCAAATATAGTAAAAATAATAAAATGGCAAGACCTTCTTTAAAAAAATAGTCATCGTCTCCGGACGAGACTTAGTTCTGAGGTGGTAACCCTATACCTACCCAAAGAGGTTGGATAATTAAATAACTATTTCATATTTTATATATTCTGGTACTCTGGCGTAGCAGATCTTGGTAAGTGATATATTTATGCGCGTGAAGTGCGGGTACTAGTCGTGAAATAATGGCTCTAAAAGATATCAGTGGAGGGGCAGCTGCAGGGGTAATTTTAATATGGTCAATATTATAATTGAATGCAAATGTCATGTGTTTAATTACATATTTTTGAATTCAATTTATTCTTGATATTTTTACGGCCTCAACACTGCTGAAATATGCGTTATATGTATACATTTTTGCAGTTATGGTCAGTGGCTCCGCAAATAAAACATTTTCTTACCTCACTTGGCTTTGCCGGTCTTCTGTCTACCGCGCAAAATTCTAAATTGACACATCTCGTTCTGAATAATCACCACCGCAGAACGCGTCACCGTAACCAGGAACAAGAACATGAGCTAGAATCAATTGCGATAAATCACGATGAAGATATGGGAAATCCTGGGGTTGTAACACCTAGTGCGCCCCCTAGAGAACCAGGACAAATGAAATTAAGCAAACAAACATGGAACCACAGCAGGGATAGCTAGATTAGAATAAGAAAATATTTTGTTTGTTTGTTTAGTTTATATTAGTTAGGAAGACCACCAGCCAGCGCAGTAGTGAGGATGCAACCAACCACACCCCGAGAAGTCACTACCCCCAAAAGAGAAGCGATGAGGAAACAATGTCACCAACGTGAGCTCTAAGTGCAGAGTTGCGAGGAGAGCAGTGTGACGTGTCAGCCCATCAGTTCCAAAGAAGGGAGGTGACATCAGAGAAGAAAACAGTGTTGACAATACGTTGGTATGCCTCAATACAGACAATGTTGTGAAGTTCAATGTGGTCATGTAGAGACAATAAGTGTAGAGTAAGAATGATGCTTCTGGGAATTGTACTCCTTTCCAGGAAGCAAATTCCTCAAAGAAGGGAGGAATGTAACAAGTCAAAGTCAGCACATTCTTAGTGAATACAATTAAGTAAAGTAAAGCATGTTGTAATGAGGTCAAGTATTCAAAATAATATCGTTTATGTATTAGCTAACTCTTTGCTAACTTAGCACTTTGGAGTAATGTATAAATAGGTTAGGTTAGTAAGTAAGAAGGGCAGTTACAGAGCAGTTACAGAACAGTTACAGAGCAGTTACAAGAGTTACGGTCACAGTCACAGAGTTACAAGAGAGTCACAAGAAACAGTCGCGTTTGTGAGTGAAGTGTGTGTTCAAAGAAGACAGTTGAAAGTCAGAAGAAACATTGTATTAAAATCTTTGTTATTTGTTAATTCTCCTTTTAAATAAGGGAGGCTTACAATACCCGTAACAGCCACAGAATATCAAACTTTATATAATTAATTGAGTAAGCTGTTGGCACTTGTGTTGAAACATGTTTGATAATATTTAAAAAATACAAAATAAAAACACTTGGTTGTTTGAAACAAAATAGTTATTTTTAAACTTATACGTATTTCGACTTTTATCATCAGAATTGATGAAAAATTCAAAAGCAATCTATTTATATAGTTACATTGAGTACCTGTAAGTACATACAAATATAACAGAGATATAAACAATTGAACACATTTGGGAATAGGTTATTAGACGATTTTGAGAGACTGCCATTAAAGAATTAAATAGAATTTAGTAATGAAGACGAATGAGATCTAGTTGTTCGTTCATAATATTTTTATTCTCCTTCAAGGCTTTGTTTATTTCAATCGCTTCCAAACAATTCATCTTCTTCTAAATTCTATTTAATCCTTTAATGGTAGTCTCTCAAAATCTTCTAATGACCTGTTCCCCATACAATAATTTTTATTAAACTAACTACATTCTATTTAATCTATCATATTGTGATTGGTATAATAAATATCCCCAAATGTAGGGACATATACGCCGACAATCGTTAACTATTACCCTCATCATAATAAACACAAGCAAATGTTTTAGTCAATCATTAAGATAAAATCTTAATTAGAGAAACTTGGAAACAATAGTTACTGCCTTAGTGCTTTCAGTTATAAAAGCGTAACACTTTGTAAAATTAAGTGGCGATTAAACCCTTTATCCCGTGCTAATAATCGCGAAAGCTTTTAATTTGCAATTGTCGTAACTTATAAAATTTTATTTAGTTGCATTTTATAAAAGTAGGTATTTACAAACTTTTCTTTCTTTAAAAATAAAACTATAGGTGAGATTTTATGAGAACAGTATTAATTTTGTTTAGGGAAATTTTCTCTTCATTTTATCAAGACTAGTTTCTTACATAATCGTATAGAAAATGCTTTGTTTTTTGCTAAATTACCATTAAGCAATGTATATCTAACTGTTTTTTTATGGGATGGCTAGCACAGTGGTATGAAGTCGGCCTGTGGATCCTGAGGTCCCTGGTTCGATTCCCACAGGCGACAAATTTTCATAATTTGAAAAAAGCTATCCCTGTGGCTCCTCCACCACTAACATGTTTGGGGGCCGTGATTTGACGACGGGTAACCGCACTTCACGCGCAAAATATATCACTTACCGAGATCTGCTTTAGCAGAGTGCCACACCCAGTAATGGGTAGAAGACGTGATGATATATTTATTTATATTTATTTATATCTAACTTTTGTAACAAATCCGGGTAATAAAGTCGAGAATTTTGACCTTTAATACTGACGCTTATTCCTAATAACGAATTTAACAGCGAATCTAACAACGAACCTACAAAAATTAGAAAAGATGAAAGCGAAAGCCTGCGTTTGTATATGAAAGAAAATTCCACACAATGCAGTAACTGAAAATGATACAAAACGATAAGAATGGAAGAGTGTCGCTCTGCGCTTGGTATTGAAAGTGATTTTCACACAATTGCAGTTTAAGTCTCTATGTAAGAACTGAAAACGAATTAAAAGATAAGAAAACGGTTCATTAGCAACTAAAGATTAAATTACATTATGTCAATAATCGACTAATTTCGACTTTTTACGAAGTATACCAAATTAACAACTTTACAAAAGAAATACTGCACTTTGCCAATTTAAGATTATAATTTGCATTTGAAGCATAGAGATTACAACATGGAGAATAATTGAAATGACATCTTTAATGAGTTTTAACCACAACTCATATATAATAAAGACATTATTACAGTGATTTCAGTTGAATTATATGGCTCATAAAACACTAGTGTTTTGTATTCCATAAAACACTGTAAACAACTTGTTACTTAGCAACCACTTCATTATCTACCGTATTTTGAAAAACTATATATAACTGAATCAACGCGTCAAGTAAAATGTGTGAAACAATCAAAATTATTCTTACATAACAAACCCTCATTCACATCCATCCAATCACTTCTATTCACCCATCATTCATCTTCTTTCTTCAACGTACATAACACATGCATAAAATATCTCAAATTACCCGCGCTTACTCCTAACAACGAATCTACAAGATTAGAAAAGATGAAAGTGATAGCCTGCAATTGTATATGAAAGAAAAGTCCACACAATGCAGTAACTGAAAATGAAACAAAAAGATAAGAAAGGAAGGGAATGTCGCCCTGTGCTTGTTTTTGGAAGTGAATTCCACACAATTGCAGTTAAACACTCTATGTAAGAACTGAAAACGAATTAAAAGATAAGAAAGGAAGGGAATTTCGCTCTACGCTTGTTTTTGAAAGTGAATTCCACACAATTGCAGTTAAACACTCAATTTAAGATCAGAAAACGAATAAAAAGATCAGAAACGAAGGGAGTGTTGTCCCTGTGCTTGTTTTTGAAAGTGAATTTCAAGATAAACACTCTAATGAAATTACTAAACAACAAAACGAATCAAAATTCCTGCACTTCTTAAATCATCAGATTCATTCCCCAATTAATCTTCGCCAAACGTTCCTATCTTGACACACCACTTTAGCTTCATCCACATTCATAATTCCTTTCATACAAGCACGTTTGTTTCTCGTACTCGGAAACTTTCGTTCACAGACACAAAATATTAGAAAATAAAAATGGTAAATCGCTAATTCGAAATTTATTGAAGAAATGGTGTCTATTTATGGAACAGTTATTCGAAGATTGTCCTTCCTCTTCAATTCAAATCCAGACGATAAAGACTAATAATTTATTTCACAAATTTAAATATTTTGTTGTCTTATGTGTATTTATATTTATGTTATGTAATAATTTTTTTTTTAGAAATTCATGTATATCTCATACATTTTTGCGACCCGCCCCTTCCTGGAAAAATGTCTGTGAACGCCCATCCAAAATGTATTATTAGTTTGAGTACAACATCACTGGAAAAAATAAATAAGCAGTGTTAATCATAAACCCTACTAATGGCAGTCACTGAAAGAGAAGCTTTTTTTGATAGCTTCGTAAACTACATAAACATTTTTTTTCAAAAGGAAATTATTTGATGTTATGAACCTAGGTCCTTTTGCATAAACCATGAGCGTTTTAACATCTGGATTTCTAGACTATTCATCTTCCATATGCGTGTATGAATATGAAAACGTATTCAAGAAAAGGAAATATTTGTATGTAAATATATGAACCGTTTTCATTATTTTGGGCTGGGCCTGCTGGGATCTATACTTCAATATTTTCAGCTACACTTCAAGGACCAGTGCAGGAAACGTATTATCATATCCTAGAAGGGACGAAGGTAATATTTTCTGCCAAAATATCGTGTCAGCCAATATGTATGCAAAATCTAAAATACATGTCTGTGAAATATTTATTGAAGATTATATTGTACTCGTTGCACCATATTTTGACATATTCAATATGGATTCTAGATTATTTTCTTAGATAGAATGTGGGCCTGCGACCTACGCAACTATTCTCAAGATAGATGTAACACAATTACGAGTAGTTTCTGGTATTTTTGTGAACGTAATAATATATATAAATATATCATCACGCCTTCTACCCATTATTGGTTGTGGCACTTTGCCGAAGCAGACCTCCGTAAGCATGGGCGACCACAGACAATTTTCCAGGGGAGGGGCGGGTCGCAAAAAACTCTCAGATAGACATGAATTTCTAAAATATTTTTTTTTTAGATAATATAAATAGCAATACACGTAACAAATAGACAAAAAAATATTTAAATTTGTGAAATAAATTAATAGTCTTTGTCGTCTGGGTTTGAATTGAAGAAGGACAATCTTCGAATAACTCTCATAAATTGACACCATTTCTTTAATAAATTCCGATTTACAGTTTTTATTTTCTAATATTTTGTGTCCGTGTATACTTAATAAACTTAGATTATTCAATCGTTACGATAGGGAACATGTCGCTATTTGGCCATAAGAATTTTTAATGCGGTGAAAATGTTTGTCCGCTGTGGGAATCGAACAAGGGTTCTCAGGATTCACAGGCCGACTAGATACCACTGAGCTACCTACCCCATAAATTACAATAATTAATCCAATGTAATTGTCGTAAAATACGACATTTTTTTTAAATCGTTTTAATACATTCTGTTTTAGAAATATGAACTACACACACACACAGAATAATCTTTTTTATTTAATTACAATTTTTCAATATGTAAAAAATTTAAAATTACCTTTCTGAATTTGTAAAAAACTTGAAGAAGAGTATTTTTTTGCCTCCAGATCATAATTTATTGCAAATTTTCACAGTACAGTGACTTTTACATTTTCTACTCATTTTGAATATGATTTTAAATGACAGATGACAGCTCATGTAATAGAAGTCGCCATTTTATTTCTGAAATAGAGCGTGCCCGTAGAATCTGCGCAGTTCAAAAATTACTCCAACAATATCGGAAAATGTCGTATCTATTTACGAAGTAAAATTAATCTCGGGTACAACTTTATACTGTCACTACTACGAGTATCTCGACTTTCATCACTTGAATCTACTTGAATCTAAGTTACTTCTCCATTTTATAACTGACCTAACGCTACTCTACAGACTATGCAATTTAGTTGCGCCACCATTGCTATCTTGAGAACTATAAGAACTACAAGGTTGGTTAAATTAGCAGCGAAATACCATTTTCCAAACCTATTACAAAACTATCAACAAAAACATTTTTCGAATACGGGGTGCAACTTTCTTATTTTAAATGGGAATCATTCTTTTTAATTGCTTATTTGATTCAGTATTTTTTTCTGAATTCAACGACTATAAAGTTCGCAAGCATTACAAAATTTTTTACAAAAATACATATAAAATTGAAATTCATTTAATTCAAATCGCATAGGAATCAGCACGCTATGAAAGAAATAAATGACTAATAATATATATTAGAGATGTGCCGAATATTCGGTTATTATTCGGTATTCGGCATATTTTGTTTATTCGGTTTTAGCCGAATTATTCGGATATACGACCGAGCATTCGGTATTTTTTTATTTGTCTCTGGAAATTAATAATTTATTCAAAACAAAAAAATTTTGTCATATTAGTAATTTTTATTTATTTGAAAACGGTTATAATGCATATAATGAAGTAAATTATTTATTGGAAAAAAAAATCGCAATTCTTAAGATAATACACAGAAAACAGAAACATAGTATGAACACTTTTTAAAATTTAACATATAGAAAGAATATGTAGGTACATCTACTTAATACTTAATAGTCATTTAATAATTTACTAAAGGTAAGTTGTGGTGGAGAAAAACTAAACTTTCAGCTCTGTCCGGCAATAAACGATTCCTTTTCTCTTCATAGACACTTCCAGCTTCAGAAAAAAGTCTCTCACTGTAAACAGTGCTAGCTGGTGGTGATAAGAAAATTCTAGCTATGGAGGTTATGTACGGATATTTTTCTGAAGCTGAAGTAGCTGCAGATTTTCCAGTGCCACCACGAGATATCAATATACCGCATAAAGTACATTCTACTTTGCTTATCTCTTCCGTCTCGTCAAAAAAATCCGCACTCGTGATTTTTTGAGTCCACTCATTTGAAAAAAATAAAATTTAATTTTTAAGACGATATGCCTGAACCTGAAAACAATAATTACTAATTACATTACTGACTCACTCATACGTACTGCTATGACGCACACTGTTGTGCAGAAGCACGGCGAGTGACGCTGTCTAGTCAGCGCGATTCGGCAAGTTCAAACTTGAATGTCCGCACATTTTAACTAGAACCGAATATTCGGTTCGGCCGCTATGAAATTCGGTAATGTTCGGTATTTGGTTATTCGGCCAAAATTGTATTCGTCGCATCACTAATATATATTGCTTAGGAATTATTTGAAAACGTAAAATCCACCAAAATCAGTCTCTCACTCGTGTCTAGTGACATGCGTTTTTTTTTCTTGGGATTCCAATAATACTCGTAGCTCTCATACACGAAATATTTGTATACTGCTATATTCATTTTAAGGCCAGTTTTTCAATTACTGATTAAGTAATAATAGAAACCATGGTTTCCATTATTTAAACATAGTTAGTAACATTAATCGAGAGTAAACTGGTGATTGAAAAACTGGCCCTAAATGTATTAATAGCTAATTAAATTTAACAAGTTATGCATATAAATACATTTTATAATACTGAATTTTCACATGCAATGAGGTAGGTAGATACAAGTATAATTAAAATGATTGATTTCCTTTCATCTTGAATTATAAAGCAGGGAATTAATTTTTGAACGGATAAAAACACCCGTATCCGAGTTCTGTTTCATTCGTATGTTCAGTATGTTCGTATACAAATAAAAAGTGACAGTCATAAATAAACAATAAACTCAGTTCAGTGATCACAGTTCAGTTCAATATATGTGCAAATTTTCAAGTCAAAGCCGGCAAATGTGTCATCATGTCACGAAACGATAAAATGAAATAGTTGCCTATCGACAGATAATTTTTAAAATTTGTGATACTGTTTTATTTGTATTGTATACTATATTTTAAAAAGAATTATGCTTTAACTAATATTTCTTACCTTAATTTAGAATTTTTGTTACGGATATTTTTCTTAATGAAGTAATATTGAATAATCTTAATTTATATTTATATAACTAGCTAGATAATCAGGCCCGTAATCTCATAACAACCCTGCCGCCTGATTTATTTTATCATTATTACTTTCAGTTTGATTTGATAGTTTGAGGAGAAAGGTTGGCTTGACTAGTTTGTGCATTGTGCTATTTGTGTATATATTAGTGATTGAGAATCCAGTTATTCTACTGTGGTGAGTTATGAGTTATGCATGATTATTTACTGATGAGTTTGAAAGATTGTTGTGAGATTGGATGTGAATATTGTGGTTGTATGGACGATGTGTGATCCTGTCCTATCCTATTATGATCCGCTGTCACCTGTAACCCGCTACGGCGGGGGGACCAGCCGAGTTATGCGCATCCATCGAAGTACGACCTGCTAGCCTCGTACCACCGGTGCCCTTAGTCTGCCATCTATAGTGTTAAATTCAGGAGGTGCCCAACTTTCTCTTGCATCTTCGAGTGTTGATGATGGCTGAGATCGTGGTTTCAGACTCGGATTTTAACCCTTTCTCAATGGCTTGTAGATCCACTCTGATGAAGATGACAAGTTCACAGTGGCGAGTTTCTTGTCCAACCAGGCGCCATAAGTCCAGGTGGATAGTGTGCGTGGCGAAGCCCTCACGGCTGCAGATTGTCGGGTAGGACATTGTGGAGTGAGGGCCATCAATTCTGAGTATGTTTATTGAGACATCCTGATTGTGTGATTACGCTGCTGATGTGTGTGAATGATCAATTGTCACTGAACTTAATTAAATATGATAATTGCTACTAAATGTTGTTACTACATGGATTTCTCACTGTGTACGTTTTACTCATACTATTTCTTTCTTTACAGCCCATTGATTGATAACCCTTAGACGACCCGGCTAGTAACTGTATATTGAGATTATATAATTTATTGTAAATAAGAAAAATAGAAAAACAAAATTTCCATCACTTGTCACAAATTCCAAAAATTTTACAGCACGTTTGAATCAACTTATCAGGTCATCATCAAACGGCTGGTCAGTTCAGCTTTAACCATAGACGCGTTTAGTCCTTTAGGGACTCATCAGTATGGTGTGATCAACTATCCAACTAGACCAACTAGGGACTAGTGAACTGTGATATTTTTACAAGCTGAACTGACTGATGTTAAAGTAACTACGCCGGTAGACAAGACATGAGAGCTAAGGAGCAACCCGTGGTGCCATCTATCGACACTAGTCCCTAGTTGGTCTAGTTGGATAGTATTAAGACACAGTTCCACATCGTAATTGACTTTTTGTCTTTATTTTATAATTTATTGTATTAGGATTAGCGCACACTTATTCATCTCTAATACAAATCATCAACATCTTATAATATTTTTATTATTTTTTATATAGCTCCGTGGTAACGCATCGGAATGTAGAAATAAGAATTCGAGTTCATTTAGAAAATTAACTTTTCCGAACGAGGCGACGATGTTGTCAAGTCTTGCATTCTAAAATGAATAGCGTAATGATATATTACATAATAAGTCAGGAAAATGATGTTTAACTTGACAAAGTGGTTGTTTGAAATACGAGGCCACAGGCCAAGTATGTATAACCGACACTCAAACCTCTCGTTAAGGCTAAGGTAGTAGAGAGCAGCTCAAGATCATGATACTTGAGACCACATCGAGACGTCTCGTGTCGCGGCAAACACTACTGTTAAATCATATTAGTAACGTCCTCTCAAAGATATTAGTGGTAATGTAATATTAAAGTTATTAGAATAATTAATTAATTGTCTACAGTAGAAATCTAACTAAGGTTCTCAATCCCATAGTCCAATGCATCAATCTATGTTAAACCATGTTCTGACATCAATCCGTTAGCACCGCCCATCCATATGTCGAACCCAAATAGAACTTTTACAATTTATCAATTATTTCTTTTTTACATGGGTCACTGTTCCCAATTAATTTGCAGTAAATGACTCATCCCAAAAATGGTGTATTTTTAGTCACTTTGAAACAAAATTTTAATGGATGAATGAGAACTTTCCGGAAACACATTCTGTTCATTTTCCGGAAGAAGAACGAGAAATGAGAAATTTCATCTCAATCCCTAATGAGTTTTGGCTGATCAAGTAAATTAAAAAAAGCTTTGAATATTTTCACGCGTTTTAGAAACCAACTCGGTCTGAATTTTAATAAAGCTAAATTTATTTTATCGTATGTCAATGTTTCTATACGACATTCATCACTTCTTCTTTAATAATACTAATGAACCAATGACCTGTACATTTGAATTTATGTAAAAAGTATGTGTTTTTTTTAGACTGTTATTTGCAAAATTTATATTCACTATTTGACAGATTAATTATGTGTTATCAAAGCTGGAAAAATTAACTTTAATTTTTTTAATCAATTACATCTCAATTCTCAAAAGATTTTAGCTAATTTAAAGTTTGGATTACAAGAAATTAAGATAAACCATATTTATGGGGAAGGTGGCTTAGTGGTATCGAGTCGGTCTGTGGATTCGAGAACCCGGGTTCAATTCCCACAGCTGAAAAGCAATTTTCACCTCATTAAATCTATCCTTGTGGTGTCCCTTACTAACATCCTTGGAGGCCGTGATTTGACGACTGGTAACCGCACTTTACGCGCAAAATATATCACTTACCGAGATCTGTCCGCACCGGTCGGCATGTTTTATATTTAGTTTTAGTTGCAAAAAACAACTTGTTCACTTCATAAGTTTACTATTCGATTTCTACGAATTATGAATTACTATACGATTTCGAATATTTTTCTTCATCGTAGGGTTGAAAATATTATCTCGAAAAATTCCTTTATTACTGCCTAATTTAAATATGCCAGCCAATGGTAAACAAGTTCTCCACCTATAGTTTGTCTCAATTATAATTATTTATTTATGTTTATTAATTTAATGGGGCAATGGCTCAATGGTTTCGAGTTGGCCTGTGGATCCTGAGAACCCCGGTTCGATTTCCACAGCCGACAAACAATTTTCACCAAATTAAAATTACCCCTGTGGCTTCTCCAGCACATCATATTTGGGAGCTGTGATTTGACGGCTGGTAACTGCACTTCACGTACATAAATATATCACTTATCGAGATCTACTTCGGCAGAGTGCCCACGTCTAGTAAAAGTCGTGATGATATATTTATTTTATATTTATTTTTTTTTAATTATAAAAAGCACCATTTGATTGACTTAAAAAGGGCAGCAAGTTAGAGACCGCCCTGGGCGACACAAGTTCTAGATACGCCACTGCTTGGAGGCCGTGATTTGACTGCTGGTAACCGCACTTCACGCGCATAAATATATCACTTACCGAGATCTGCTTCGGCAGAGTGCCACACCCAGTAATGGGTGGAAGGCGTGATGATATATTTATTTATTTATTCATAATCTTGTTACCATCTGGTTTTCAAAATTTTATTTGGATTAACTTTTAAAATCGGGCTAGAATAAGATTAGCTAATTCAAAATTTAGTGTTCGTGAAGTATTTTTCGAAAATCGGGTGTTAATGAATTGTTAATTAATTTTTTTTAAACAGTCGTTTAACTACGATTACGATTAGAAGTCTTTCTTTCGACATTAGAATAACAAATTCTCGCACACATATTGATGCTAGAATGAACTACATTCATAAATAATTTTTGGTTATATGTTGTTATCATAGATTGATATAAATAAAATATATCATCACGCCTTCTACCCATTACTGGGTGTGGCACTCTGCTGAAGCAGATCTCGGTAAGTGATATATTTTTGCGCGTGAAGTGCGGTTACCAGTCGTCAAATCACGGCCCCCAAACATGTTAGTGGTGGAGGAGCCACAGGGATAGCTTTTTCAAATTAAGAAAATTTGTCGCCTGTGGGAATCGAACCAGGGACCTCAGGATCCACAGGCCGACTTCATACCACTGAGCTAGCCATCCCATAGATTGATATAACTGAATTAAATACATAAAATATTTAGACAATGAACAAAATAAAAAACACAATTTATACAAATATCTAGGCAACAGACAAAATCAATTTCAAATCACTGTCACCAACTTAACTATTCTACCAAAAAAAATTCCTTAATGGAAAGTGTCAACTATATTGATTAAGAAATAATGTAAAGACAACCCGAAACAGAGAAAATAGTATAAAACACTCGTTACAGAAGGCAATTCTAGCATTCGTTCATTCGTCACCTCGCCGCTGCGCGGCTTATGTCCCAATTTCTAACTCGTGGTAGAATAGGTTGCCTTATGCAATTATTTTTTAATATACTATTCTTCTATTCATTGAGAAAATAATCGTAGAAGTATGATTAATTTAAAAATTAATCATAGATTTAGTGATTAACTATTAGAAAATTTAATGATTTGTCCTGGATTTTTTTTAAGCATAAAATAATACAGGATGATCAAAAGAAATTGTTATAGTTGGCAATACAATTCCAGAGATCTTTTTATTCCACAGTTGGCACAATGTCAGATAAAGGCGGAAATGCTATTTGACATTTCTAATAAATACAAATAGGTTATGTCAGGGGTCTGACAGCTAATAGAATTTTGACTTTTTAATAATAGAAATACTTTAGAAATAAATGTAATAATAAATGTACTCAAATTTAAATTTTAAATGTCACTGTCAACAACAGGAAATGAATTTATGTATCAGGCTTACCAATTTCAAGTAGTTTTTTTTTTATTGCCAACTGTAACAATTCCTTTTGATCACTCTGTAGCTATTGCAGCGAATCGGTTGTAACTTTTTTTAAATACTTCTCTGTCTAGGAGGATCTTAAGATAGATGGTTCTAAATTGTTAGAAAATGTAAAAAAAAACGTAGTAAATAATTCTGGATTTAAGAATTAATCAAGTTAAATCGTTTACTAACCGAGCAAGAGGCTTTCACATAGCGAGGTACATGAACTAAAACAGGGTCTTGGGTCGTCTAGTCAATAGCCAAGGGTTCAACATAATATTGACCGATCTTATTTAACTCAAGAACACTCTTGATTCTAGAGGTTCCTAAGGTAATCACATCGTTATATAAATCAATATTCTGTGCTTTAAGCTGAAAATGGAAGCTTCCAATACTTGAATCAAGTATGTGATATTGCCTGAAAATTTAGTTTTTCGTATATTAAAAAAATATATCTGTATAGGGCGGTTAATTGATTTATGCAATATATGATTTTTTTCCATAAAGCGATGTATCTTTCCCTACTTATTTTACAGAAAAATAAAATAAATATATGATCACATCTTCTACCCATTACTGAGTGTGGCACTCTGCCGAAGTAGATCTCGGTAAGTGATATATTTTGCGCGTGAAGTGCGGTTACCAGTCGCCAAATCACGGTTGCCATAGATGTGGTGGAGGAGCCACAGGGGTAGTTTTTGAAATTATGCAAATTGTTTGTCACCTGTGGGAATCGAACCAGGGTTCTCAGGATCCACAGGCCGACTTCATACTACTGAGCTAACCACCACATAAAAAAAAATATTTCAAATAAATTTTGTAGATATTTAAATTCTGCAAGTAAATCGCTATTTTCTTTAACACCTTTTGTAATATGTAAAATCAAGTTTAAAATTTTGTTAAAGTGCATGTTTGTAATGATTAGGGTTGTTGATTTTACGAATATTTAAGACTTTGATTGTTCAGATTTAGTGAACCTTTGAATTTAGATTCGAATTTTCGAACTTTGAAATATTTCGAATTTTCGAATTATTCAAATGATTGAATTTTCTATTTTTTTGAATATTCGAATTTCCGAATTATTTGAAATGTTTTAATAGTTCGAGGACAAGTCAGACTGCAAACTGAGCATCGAGGGTTCAATTCTCGTTTTAGTCTTTCTATTGCCAGATCTTAGGCTCATCACAATTTTTACTAGGGACGTGTTAGATTTTCTTTTTTAGGGAGTTCAATTCACTAACCATATTATGGGATAAAAAAGGCATGGCACATTAGCAAAACAACTTCAATGCATTTATTTGTTCTACATAAATTTATGTAATATTATTTATTTATTAATAATATAAATTAAGAGATTAGATGTCTTAATTAAGATGCCTAACCTTGCAGAGTTTTTCCAAGATACTTCGCCATGTTTACTATTTAATTCGTGGCTGACTTTATGCGAATTATGCGTGAGCGCTTTGGAGATGACAGATGGCGTTAATACAGTGGCAAAAAATCGAAAATTCGAAGCTTCAAAAAATTCAAAAATTCGAATATTCTAAATGTTCAAAAAATTCGAAAATTCGAAGCATAGAAGTTTTTCTGACGAATTTCAAAACATTCGAATGTTCGAACGTTCAGAAAATCAAACTTCGGTGGAAATCAACGACCCCAGTAATAATACCCTTAAAATTTAAACGAATGCAAAACAATTTTCAATAGTTTGACATTATATAGTTTTTAATTTTTTTTATTAACTTCCAAAAACCACGTAATAATAGTAATAATAATGGTTACACGAATTGTCGAACTATTGAAAATCATGTTGCATTTGTAAGTAGTTTTGTTTATATTCCATGGCCACCACTACAAATAAACACTTTTAAAATTTTCTTAACCTCTTTAAAAAAGTATAAAATAAAATATGATTAGTGAATTAGACGCTGAATTATCTGCTTCGCTCGTGCTTTAATTTGCGCGAACGGCGCAAAGGTTTGTACAATGCTTTTTGTAACGAGCAAAAATTTTATAACCGATAATGAGAAAAGTTATTAGATTTGAAGCGTGAATTTATATTAACAGTTTAGTATGCCATGAATTGACATTTGTTATTTGAAAACAAATTGTTTATTTTTTTTCATAAAGCTTATTAAAATATATCCTGATTGATGACGTTATAAGCTAATGTCTCTACTTAATGTAAACCTTATTTTGAATGATGCGAGTACAAAAATTGTATTTCTTCTACGAGCCCTAACAACTATATGTTCGGACGGTCAGCATTTTATTATAAACAGTTGATTCTATTAATATAGTTATATTCAGAATGGATCAGTGTTACATATTTCTAAAGATATGACTATAATGAAACTATTTTGAAGAAAACAAATATTTTTATTAATACGAATAATTTATAGTCTAATTTGCAACAAAAAATCATGAAAATTGTCTGGCAACTAAATGTTCGGACGTTTAATAATTAATTTTCTTTAAAACAGAGTGCTATGATTTAAACAAAATATAATGGTTGCCAAGTTACTATGAGAGTCCTTTGTTATTGTTTCTGTTTATTAAAAAATATTAAAACAACAATTATGGCTCGCGGTGTACCGATAATGCAAAAGATTCGTGAGATAATTATCACAAAATACCTTGAAGGTAAATCAATGTTTAAAATAGTAAAACGTCTTAATATGGCAGAATCTACGAATGTATTGATTGGTCATTGAACTGAAATATAAAAAAAAATAACTGGTAGCATTAATATACCGAGAGACCTCAAATGATAACATCTCGAAATAAAAGAGTTTTGATTAAAATTTGCAAGAATTCTAGACGATCCACATTACGCGAGATTACCGCTCGTTGAAACTTGGAAGTAGGCATACATATTTCTCAAAAATTTTGTAGGAAGTGGATTATTAAGTCTGGACCTAGTTTTTATATGGTACGCTATAGTTACTCACAGTTTAGTTTGCACATTGAAACAGAGTTTCTGTAAACCAACGAAAAACCATTATTAACAGGGACACAAAAGAGTGAAATGCTTGGATTGAGCCAAAGAAAGGATTTCCTGGACCAAAAAGGACTAGAACAGACATCTTTAGTGACGAATCAAAGTTTAACGTGTTAGTAGAAGATTATCGGAGCCGTGTAATAAGATACAAAAACTGAAGCATTTCACAAGATTGTTCAAGCTACCTGTAAAATTTGCAAAAGTTCTGATGGTTTGGCACTGCATGTCAGCAAAACGACTGTGAACTATGCACTTCATTGACCGTACAGTAAAGTCAGAGAAATATCAACGGATTTTAAAAAAATGACCTATTTCGTACCATCTAAGAACTGTATCCAGAAAACAATTTTATTTTTCAGCAGGATGGCGCATTTTACCATACAGCAAAATCAACAAAAATATGGTTTGCAAATCATCTTATATATCCTAACTTCAATGTTAAAGAGACATTTTGGCACAAGATGAAACAGCGCTTGAGGATGATCCACAACTTATAAGTAAAATTCTACAATTTCGAAAATGCAAAAAAAAAAATTGAGATTTATTTTTAGTGCAAAAATATTAAAAACTTGTTATAACCATGCCATCAAGAATTGGGGCTGTTATTAACGCAAACAGATATGTTATTCGGAACTAAAACGTTAAATACTGGTTTAGTCCGAACATTTAGTTGCCAGACAGTTTTCCTGTTTTTTGTTACAACTTAGATTATAAGTCAACCGTATTAATAAAATATTTGTTTTCTGCAAAATAGTTTCATTATAGTCATATCTTTAGAAATATATAACACTGATTGATAATAAATATAACTATATTAATAAAATCTACTGTTTATAATAAAATGCTGACCGTCCGAACATATAGTTGTTAGGGCTCGTAATACATAAATCAATTCAATCCTCTCTCCTCCTCGGTATATAATAATAATAAAAATAATCATGACATTTATGCAATTTGCTGGTGGTGTCAGTCTGTTAACACTGCAATTTCAAATGTTGATTGATGTCCAATTTATTACCATAACGCTCGTATATCAGCAATCAAACCTTGGTACCTATAGGTGTCAGTCTCAGTCACTCATGTGAACAAAGAACCGCAAACACAGAGAAATCGATCTAGAATTACTTCGTATAATTTTTAATAAATTTGAACGACGCAGTGGCAATGAGATTTTGCACGAATAATTTTTCTTTGCTTTAATTACTCAGCAACCTTGTGTTTTTTATTTTTCGTTAATTATGTCTCAGCACACAGCAAATATTATTTGAAGCGGAATTGATTAAATTCGCCGCCTCCGGCTTCCTAATTACACAATGTGTGTTTCAAGTGCGTTTATCTGGAATAAATAGCTCACTGAATTGTGAAAATAGGAGATCAACTTTTAAAGGCGATAAATGATTTTAAAGACATTAAAATTACCTCAGCGATTTTTTTTTGGACGTATAATAACTGCAGTTCACATTTAAAAATACAGGTTAATCAGAAGCGAGTTTTTTTTAGTTGGCAATATAATTCTGGGGATCTTTTTATTTCCACAGTTTGCACAACGTCAGGTAAAGATGAAAATACTATTGGCATGTTATTTTTAGAAAAATTCCATTTAGTTATGTCAGGGGTTTGACAGCTAATTTTGAGTAATAGAAATACTTCGAAAATATGCGATATTCATAAAAGTCTCTCATGTTTCAATATAAAGAGAATTTTAATTTTAAAAAATTGTAAATGTATTCAAATTTTAATTTTTAAATGTCGCTGTCATCAGCAGGAAATAAATTTATTACAAACTGAAACAATTACTTCTGATCCGCTGTATATCACTTACAGAGATCTGCGATGGCAGCGTGTCCCATTCAGAAAATGTAAAAATCTGGTGTGGTCACCACACGACTTTCTTATACACACCATATTTAATATTCACAATATATAATATTATTAAACATGTAATTTATATAATATATATATAATATATATCATCACGCCTTCTACCCATTACTGGGTGTGGCACTCTGCTGAAGCAGATCTCGGTAAGTGATATATTTTGCGCGTGAAGTGCGGTTACCAGTCGTCAAATCACGGCCCCCAAACATGTTAGTGGTGGAGGAGCCACAGGGATAGCTTTTTTAAATTATGAAAATTTGTCGCCTGTGGGAATCGAACCAGGGACCTCAGGATCCACAGGCCGACTTCATACCACTGAGCTAGCTACATGTATGGGATACATGTAATTTATATTTTCAGTAATTCAGCGTTTATCTGTTTGAAACATATAAAATATCAAATTTGTTTACGTATAATTTTTTAGTAATGTTAACTACTTTATGTCTAACTTTACTGACGAGGCATATGCAGGATGTCTATTTTTCGAGCCTAACCCTTCGTATCTCAAGAACTGTGAGATACGAAGTCCAATAAATTGAGGCAAAGTTACCAAATTAATTGACCATTTTAATGATGTATTTATTTTTCCGAAAAAAGAGAGATAACTAGATAAAGCGAAAAATAAAATCTATGTTTTTTGTTTCTATTGCTACTATATTTATTGGAATATGTTATTAAATATATAAATTAGTTTTTCTCAAAATCAGACGCATATAATTGTAAATAACATTTTATATTCCAAATATTTTTGCTAACATCTTTTAATTGAAACTTTTTTCGTAACTGATTCCATTCTTGAAATAAATGGAATTTATTGTTTTGTGTGTCCAGTAAACTTCCTCTTCCGGTTTTTCAATTTCATTCAAAATCAACTCAGCTCTTCGTATTTTCATGAAACTTATAATTACCAAGTTTCGTTAACAAATCTTATCTCGTTCATGAGATATTGCACACTCGGACACACGTCCATCCATCCATCCACACACACACACACAGACATCATTGAGAAAATGATCAAAACAGATTCAGTAGACCTCAAAACATGTATTTTCGCGAAAATCTCGTCAACGATTTTTTTCACGATTCCAATACTTTCTTATACTGTGTATAAGAAAGTAAAAATAAATGAAGTTTCTAACAATTGAAATTTCATTACCATTTGCCAACATCAATCTGAAGATGGTGCTAAGCAACACCAAAATATAAACCAAACGATAGATTCACCAGTTTTCTTTCCCATCTTCCCATCACCCCTTTTTCATGACTTTATGAACATTATAAATAAAGTATGGGGTAGCTAGCTCAGTGGTATCAATTCGGCCTGTGGATCCTGAGAACCCTGGTTCGATTCCCACAGGCGACAAACAATTTTCACCATTTTAAAATTACCCGATTTTAAAATCACCACTAACATGTTTGGGGGCCGTGATTTGATGACTGGTAACCGCACTTCACGCGCAAAATATATCACTTACGGAGATCTGCTATGGCAGAGTGCCACACCCAGTGATGGGTAGAAGGCGTGATGATATATTTATTTATTTTATAAATGGGGTGGTTAGCTCAGTGGTATGAAGTCGGCCTGTGGATCCTGAGAACCCTGGTTCGATTTCCACAGGCGACAAACAATTTTCATAATTTCAAAAACTACCCCTGTGGCTCCTCCACCACTAACATCTTTGGGGGCCGCGATTTGACGGCTGGTAATCGCACTTCACGCGCAAAATATATCACTTACTGAGATCTGCTATGGCAGAGTGCCACACCCAGTAATGAGTAGAAGGCATGATGATATATTTATTTATTTATTTTATAAATGGGTTGGTTAGCTCAGTGGTATGAAGTCGGCCTGTGGATCCTGAGAACCCTGATTCGATTTCCACAGGCGACAAACAATTGTCATAATTTCAAAAACTACCCCTGTGGCTCCTCCACCACTAACATCTTTCGGGGCCGTGATTTGACGGCTGGTAACCGCACTTTACGCGCAAAATATATCACTTATCAAGATCTGCTACGGCAGAGTGCCACACCCAGTAATGAGTAGAAGGCATGATGATATATATATTTATTTATTTTATAAATAAAGTTAAAATCCATGATTTAAGTAAGTATTATTATACTGTGGTATCGCTTACGATGTATTTGAAGTATTTATCATTTAAATAATTTAAAAACATTTGATAGAAGGAAACATATGATGCTAGATATTCTACACAATTTTTTCCAGAATAAAGTGTTTATTATCTTGTATGTATGATACACACATTCTTTAATTTAAGAAAGAGCTTAGCAGAACTGTCATATCTCTAAAAAGATTTGCTTAAAGTTAAGTAAAGATAAATAAGTTATAAACCCTCCAGACAAAACCTTACAGTATTGTATTTTCCTAAAAGAAAATACTCGCCCTGTGTGTCACATCAAATGAATTTATCGCCTGATTTTCCCTGGATTTTTCAGTTTATCCTCAGTGTCCTCTCCTTTATCTTCTTAACCTTGACCTTCAGCTAAATGGTAACACTGACTTCAATCTCTCGCTCTGCTAAAATATTCAATCAGAGCAATCCAATTAGAGTTAGCTCCGCGTTAAATCAGAGCTCTTAATTATAGAAATTCAATTGATTATATTGCGAAGTCAGCTCAGTGGTGGAATTCGGTAATCTGCTGAAATGAACGCTTTCCCTTGATTGGTATCTCTTTCTTAATTGCACAATTTATTTATTGCCCAGAGATGGTGATCGACTATTTTCTCGAAGTTATATGGTCTATTGGGAATAGGATGATGAAAAATCTAATTAAGTGTTTCATTAAGGAAACCATTCAATTATTACGTAAATATCTAATTTAAAATAATACTGAATTTACCCGACATTTATTTAAGGCTTAGTCATCTTGATACTCTTAAATAAATCAAAATTTGTTGATAATCTCATTCTGGAAAAGCGTAAGTTACAGATATCTTGGACTTTTTATGAAGGTAAGGGCACTATGCACGAATCTGTACAAGTTCTATTCTAATTCGTTGGCGACTGGATTTAGCGACCGTTTGATGTCATATGTGGACTTTGATACTGGCGCCATCTGTTGGTATAGTTAAAAAGTACAGCCCTGACGTCATTGTTGGCGACTGGTCGCTGAGAGAGTCGCGTATGCTGGCGACTAGTACAAGGCAGTTGCGAAGTGTCATGGCGTCAGTCGCTTAGCATTTTTTGGTTGATAAGTTTTGAAGTTAGAAACATTTTATATGTTTTGTGCACTGTATATTATTATAAAATGTTTATTATTTATATTATTAAATTAATAATTATAATTATTGCACAAAATCAAACTGCAGATGCCCATTACCGACAATTAGGATAACAACATTGTCGTCTATACATTAATAATAATTTTTAATGTAACAATGTTTATTTAAGATTTTGTTAAAAATTTATATTATTTTTTAAAACATATTACTAATTGCTTGAGAATTACTAAAGATTACATCAATTTGCGATATGTCAAGTTTAAGCAACAACATACAAATATTTGAGTTTAATAAAGGAAAAACAAATATCAACAAGTTGCTTTCAGAAATTATAAGTACCAACACAAAATACTCCGTCGTTCCTATTAATATCAACGTAAGACATTAAAATCTCCATAATATTGATTGTACTGTGACAATACTGATTTTACAAATACAAATACACATAACAAATGGATAAAAAAATATTTAAATTTGTGAAATAAATGATTAGTCTTTGTCGTCTGGGTTTGAATTGAAGAGGTAGGACAATTTTCGAATAACTACCCCATAAATTGACACCATTTCTTCAATAAATTCCGATTTAGCAGTTTTACAGTTTTTATTTTGTAATATTTTTAGGGCATAAAATATGAAATTAATTTTGCATGCCTTGTATCGGCACAAATTAGATCTGAAAATGACTAAAATTGTCTCAAAACTATCGATAGCTATGAAATTGACACAAAATTAAACAAATGTTTGTCGTGCAATCTGTCAAAACTGTCAGAATAAATTCCTTATTTATTATTTCATTTATTTTGACAAATAAAACGTCAAACATATGTTTAATTTGGTTTCAATTTCATGCCTATCGATAGTTTTGGGGCAATTTTCGTCATTTTCAAATCTAATTTGTGTCGTTACAAAGTATGCAAAATTAATTTTGTTTATTGGTACAGATGCACTTTTATTTCAAGCTTTTTTGCTTCAAATATTTAAGGAAGCAGGAAATTGAAAAATTATAGTTTTACATGTTAAAGTCCTATTTTCGAGAGTCTTGATCACCACCCTAGTTAATATCCAGGGGGGGGGGCTTGCCACCCCCTGCGGACGCCCATGCCTGTGTATTTATTTGGTACGTAAGTATATATTTCATATTTGAAGAGATCTCTCTTCAAATATTTGAAAACTGGCAACATCGTGCGACAAAGATTTAATGAGATATATCAACAAAAACATCAACAACTGAAACACAATATTTATTTATTTTTATATTCATTTATATGGGGTAGGTGGCATTGAGTCGGTCTGTGGATTCAAGAACTTCGGTTCGGTTCCCGACAAACAATTTTCACCACAGTAAAAAAAACACTCCTGTGGCTCTCTCTCCACTAACATATTTGAAAGCCGTGATTTGACGACTGGTAACCGTACTTTACGCGTATAATATATCACTAACCGAGATTTGCTAAGGTAGACTGTCATACTCAGTAATGGGGAAAAGTCGTGATGATATATTTATTTTATTTATATTCATTTATAAAATTTAATAAAAAATTTTAGATTGCATTAAATTTCCTGTTATTATCACGATTATTTGTTAATTTTTAAATAACACACAAAATTTGTCATGGGTATCTATTCAGCATATAAACCAAGAAATAAAATTAACTTTGCATGTTTCGTAACGGCACAAATTAGTTCTGAAAAGGACAAAAATAGCCTCAAAACTATCGATAGCCATGGAATTGAAACAAAATTAAACAAATGTTTGACGTATAATCTGTCAAAATAATTTCTTTATTTATTATGTCATTTATTTTGACAGATAAAACGACAAACAATTGTTTAATTTTGTTTTAGTGCCATGGCTATCAATAGTTTTCAGGCTATTTTCGTTGTTTTCAGATCTAATTTGTGCCGTTACAAAGCATGCAAAGTTAATTGTGTTTATTGGCTTAGATGTAGAATTTTATGCCCTAAAACTTTTATTCGATGCTTTTTTGCTTAAAATAATTAGGGAAGCAGGAAATTACAAAATTGTGATATTACATGTTAAATCCCTATGTTCGAGAGTTGCGTTCACCATCCTGTATATATATATATATGGAATTTTTGTTGTATGCAGTTTAAAATTAGCTTAATTACTTAAATTTTTTTTAAATATATTTAGAGAACAGAGAACTATCAAAATTGAATAAATCGTTAAATAAATGATTTGTTAAATAATATTTCAAATACTGACAATGGTGTATATCATCGCAAAATTGTCAAAAATCTGAACTTTAGATGATTCGCGTGCGTAAAAGACTACTTTGCACACAGTCATATATAAAAATGTCAATACCTAGTGATATTTGCAATTGTAAAACTGTCACGAATTGAATAAAAACTTGTGACGCATTTCAAGTAATCTTTCTATTTCACGCTATGCAGTATGTATTTTCGCAATAAATTAGATTCGCCGCCGAGAATCCGTCATATTAAATTAGATTTATATCATTTTTACCGCATTTCCTTTGCGGATTTTCCATATTGCCGTCACGTTCAGCAAAATAATGATACATCACTTCGTGCCGAGAAAATCTAAATGTGCGATCTTTTATAGTCAAAGTAAAGTAAATATCCTACTTTCAGCGTCATTTTGTATTCAGTGTTTCGTGCATGAATGAAATAGAGTCGAGGAGGAACAATGAACAATGCGTTCTTGCGGGTTGGGGTTGGCGAGAGGGCAGAACTAAGACTGTATGTGGCGGTATAGAGCTTTATATGAAGAGTGAAGTGGTTGTATTGTAACAGGAGAACAGGACAATGTTAAATAATTATATCAGCCTTTGTATTATTAAATGAACAGTTTATCTGGTTTCGTTTGAGAAAGGAATTATTTTAGAGATATAGACCAGAGGTCGGCAAACTTTAGAGGCAGAAGAGCCAAACATGTCCAGAATGATTTAAAAAAATTTAATAAATAAATATAAATATATCATCAAGCCTTCTACCCATTGCTGGGTGTGGCACTCTGCCGAATCAGATCTCGGTAAGTGATATATTTTGCGCGTGAAGTGCGGTTACCAGTCGCCAAATCAAGGCCCCCAAAGATGTTAGTGGTGGAGGAGCCACAGGGGTAGTTTTTGACATTATGCAAATTGTTTGTTGCCTGTGGAAATGGAACCAGGATTCTCAGGATCCACAGGCCGACTTCATACCACTGAGCTAACCACCCCATTTATAAAATAAATAAATAAATATATCATCACGCCTTCTACCCATTACTGGGTGTGGTACTCTGCCATAGCAGATCTGCTGCATTACAAAGTACATATATTTAAACATCAGCACTTTAATAACCGGATTACTATCTGATACAATTTTACCATTATAAGTTCTTATCCTGTTATCATTTCTTTTACTTTCCATGCCATTACAAACGCATTCATAATAATCCAAGAACTGTTTGTTGATGCAACTCAAGTTATGGCAATATATTTTGCGAGGCCACATATTTATAATCCACTTTATCAATAACATATATAAAATAAATAACAGTTTACGGAAATAAACAACTATTTTGAATTTACTATGTGTGGCACTCTGCCGAAGCAGACCTCGGTAAGTGATATACTTTGGCGCGTTAAGTGCGGTTACCAGCCGTCTAATCACGGCTCCCAAAAGATGTAATTGGAGGGAAAGCCCTGGACCTTATTTCTAAACATATATGAATTTTCCCCGTAGCGTTTAATCCTTTTGCAAATTCTAATTTTGTGCATTAATTAGATAGCTCTTCAAAACCAAATATTACATTTAATATATAAAATAATTACCAAAAACTAATATTAGCTCTATCCATGTATCACAAACAAACTTATTATTTATAAAATACACGTACCCTTACTTTCTTGAACTGCTGTATTAAGTAATATTTAATCATCAGCCCTAAAATTAACGGATTACTGTCTGGCACAATATTACCATTATATATATATATATATATATATATATATATATATATATATATATATATATATATATATATATATATATATATATATATATCAGTAGAATTCACAATGAATTATTTGCTTTTAAATGGATCCTATTAAATATATTTTATGCTATGACACCGTTAGTGATGGCTTGAAAAGTGTAAGTAATTAATACGGTATAAGAACTTAATAATGGTAATATTATACTTGATAGTAAGATATGTAAGAATATATATATATATATATATATATATATATATATATATATATATATATATATATATATATATATATATATATATATATATGTGTGTAGCGTACTACATTATAATCATTATAGATAACGCAACTTATGCTATATGCCGAAGACGTGACAACGGAATTAACTTCAGGATTGGCAACGATTATTATGATAATCGTGATGTTGTGCCATACTCACCAGTCTTTACATTACTTACAAACAACTCTAATATTGCCATTATAAGTTCTTATACCGTTTTAATTACTTTCTCTTCTCAAGTCATTATTAAAGGTGTCATAGCATCAAATATAATTCAACGATTTTACAAATAATATTCTACCATTGCGCCGCGACTTCTTACCTACGGAATTAACTCGCTGAGCGCATATATAAGGGCTGTTCATCGTTGACTCATTCCATATTTATTTACAGTGTTTATCGTTACAAAAGTTTCATAAGTACGAATTAACAGTATATTCTTAAAGTCTGATTTATTTGCCTATATTTGCTTTGATCTTATATAGAAAGATCATTCTGACATTATACATACTTATTGTGATTTTTGTGTTTCAGTTTGTTTACTTTTTACGTGAGTTTAACTTTTTTATTTGTGTTTATGACATTCAATATTGACCATGCCACAGCAAAAAAAGAGCATTCAACTGCTAGGCGGGAGCCAGAACACAGCATCGCAGGGTAATTAAACATATATATATATATATATATATATATATATATATATATATATATATATATATATATATATATATATATATATATATATATATATATATATATATATATATATATAAATATATATATGTATATATATATATATATATATATATATATATATATATATATATATATATATATATATATATATATATATAAATTTATATATATGTATATATATATATATATATATATATATATAAATATATATATTTATATATATATATATATATATATATATATATATATATATATATATATATATATATATATATATATATATATATATATATATATACACATATATATATATATATGTATATATTATATATATATATATATAATTATTTGCTTACAAATCTTTGACAAATTTAACATATTTTTTATTCTAAACATACTATTTTTACATTCTACATTTAAACAGTGTGATATAAATGTTAAAACTTTATAAATATTCATTTATGCATTTTCACTGTGCTGCGCAAATGTTCAACGCGCTCGCTGCTGTCTATATCAACACTGCGCGCAGCGCAAACGACACTAGTCAGGGTTCTCAGGATCTACATTTATTAAGAGCCATAAATAAAGTTTTGAAAATAAGGTACATGTATTTTCTTTTTTTCTAACATACGTACGAGGGTAAGGTGAAAAGTTCTCGGACTGACAATGAAAGACTGCGATTTTTAGTTAAAAAATGATTTTATTTTTCTACATACTCTTCCTTGACTTCAATACACTTGGTCCAGCGTTTCTCCAACATCAATATTCCTTCTCGGAAGTGAGAGTCTAGAAGGCTGTGAAAATATTCATCTACGGCCCTCTCAACTTCTTTATTGGACGCGAAGCGCTTCCCAGAAACAAATTTCTTCAAGATTGGGAACAGATAGAAGTCTGAGGGTGCCAAATCAGGAGAATATGGGGGATGGCCAAGCAAATCGTGCCCCAAATCTCGCAGTTTTCCCATCGTCAACGCACCCTTGTGTGCAGGTGCGTTGTCCTGGTGAAAAATGATTTCTTTCTTCTACAAGCCAGGCCTTTTCTCGCGATTTTTGTCTCCCAGCTGGTCAAGAAGGTTGAAGTAATATTCGCCTGTAATTGTTCTGCCTTTTTTAAGGTAATCAATTAACAGGATCCCTTTCGCATCCCAAAACACGCTGGTCATGACCTTTCCGGAAAATGCGATCGACTTCGCTTTATTTGGTGCTGAACCACCGGTTTCCACCCACTGCTTGAACTGCTGTTTCGTTTCTGGCGTGTAGTGGTGGACTCATGTCTCATCCAGGGTGACAAATCGCTGCACAAAATCGGTCGGATCCCTATTGAATCGGTCCAAACATTGCTGCGAAGATCATTTGTGCATTTGCTTTTGATCAGCATTCAGCAAATGCGGTACCCATCTTGCGCAGAGTTTTCGCATCTCTAGTTCTTTGTGCAAGTTGTTTGGCACCCTTTCTTCCGATATCCCCACAGCCTCAGCTATCTCATTCATCTTCATTCGCCTTTCGTCCAACACGATATCATGCACTTTTGGCCGTCCTTTACTTGGGTCACGTGCAAACACGTTTAAATTCAGCTGGTTACTTTTTAACGGTTAACATGGAAGAAGCAGAGTCCTCGTAAACTTTTGTCAACTTCGGATGAATTTCCTTAGGGTTTAATCCATCCAAAACAAAGAATTTTATGACCGCACGATATTCAAGTTTATCCATTTTAACAAAAAACACGCAAGACGTCTACTTTAAAAATTCGTGTAAACAAACTACTTGAGAGAACAAGTTGAAACTTGTCATACGAACTAATGACACGTGCACCCAGTCAGGAAACATAAATATTTGCTGATTGGCACGCCATCTCTGCGTGGGGCCGAGAACTTTTCACCTTACCCTCGTACATATATAGATTTACAATAAGTTATATCACATTAAATTGGGTAGCACGAACCTTAAAATCATTCATAAAACATTCACTCATAAAATTAATTAAATAATCAATCTTCGTCAAGCATTATTATCCTAACACACCGCCCTTCCTTTAAACACATTCATACATCGTTCCATATAAGCTTATTTACTTATCACACTCGAAATCATTTATCACACAACTAACCTTCAATCACATCTTTCCAATCACACTTATTCACTTTTCATTCATCTTCTTTCTTCGTTGTACATAACATATGCACAAACCATCTCAAATTAGTCACGCTTACTCCTAACAACGAATCTAATAACGAATCTACAAAGATTAGAAGAAATGAAGGCGATAGCCTGCCCTTATATATGAAAGAAAATTTTACACAATGCAGTAATTGAAAATTAAACAAGAAGATAAGAAAGGAAGAGAATATTGCCCTGCACTTGTTTTTGAAAGTGAATTCCACACAATTGCAGTTAAACACTCTTTTTAAGAACTGAAAAGGAATTAAAAAATGAGAAAGAAAGGAAGTGTCGCTGTACGCTTGTTTTTGGAAGTGAATTTGTCACAATTGCAGTTAAACCTCTATGTAAGATCAGAAAACGAATAAAATAGATAATAAACGAAGGGAATGTCCCAACTGCTCTTGTTTTTGAAATTTCAAACAATTGCAGGTACACATGTAACCCTCTCTTATTCAAAGGAGAATTAACAAATAATTTAAATGGGTTCTTGTCAGACTGAAGAAAGGACAAGTACTAGGGTTTGTTGGAAATAAGTATGTACTTACAATTTGGTACAACAAATAACAATCATTTATTCACACGTAATTTAGTACAAAGTTTCTTCTGACTCTGCGCCGACTTCTTGGAACACACACTTCACTTACAACCGTGACTACCTTTACTCTTCTCTTGATTCTTGTGATTGTCCCTTGTGACTCTCTCTTACTACATGGTTGATGTTGTTGAGTTCATGCTGAACTCTACCGTCTACTCTACTCTTACTCTACTCTGAATCACTGCCGTTCAAACTGACCTAACGCTACTATATATTTAATTACAAAAGTACTAAATCAGCAAATAGTTAGCTACTTACGTCAAACAATATTATTTTGAATACCTGACCTCATTACAACATAACCTAATTTACTCAATCAAATTCACTAAGAATGTGCTGACTTGTTACACACACTGTAATTAAATTATCAAACAACAAAATCGCAATTTTTGTTTTGTTTTGATTGCTTATTTAAGAACCTGCATTCAAATATGTCATATATTTTATAATTACAATTAAAATATGATTAACCTTAATTTCATTTATTCCTCACATTCGGAATATCAGAATCTTTCATCATGCAATATACCTTCAATGTCCTCCATGTTTTCGCCCCTATACACATGTTTCATTAATCTTTCATTCGACGTTCACTCCACATGCTCAAGTCATCTCAAATCACTCACGCCTACTTCTCTAACAACGAATCTAAGAAGATAGGAAAGATGTTTATTATCATTTTAAAATAAAATTTGTTTTAAAATAAAAACGCATTAAACCAAATTTTAAAAATACATTTAAATTTTCCGGCGTAAGACTTTTTATGTATATTGCCTATATTTGATTTGGATCTTAAAACTTTCTTTATTTTTCTCCATTTGTCGTCATAATCTAATTTGTTTCAAAAATAAATTGACAAATTTACATTTTTATCTGTAATCTAGTCTATATTCACCTAGATCAGCAAGCATGTTTTGAAAAGATAAAATACCAATTTATATGCTCTCCAAAAACGGTACAACAACGGTTTAACAGACTTTGCATAGCTAAAAGAAACAAGAAAGAGAAGCAACATGACAAAACAGCAAAAACACACAGCTTCAATAGACGCGCAACAAATAAATAAATAGTTAGAGAGCTAGGGTGCAAAAAGTTGTCTCATTTATTCCAGTGACAGAAATGGTTCTTTTAATAGATTAAGTCATGATAAACATGAAAAAAAGAAAATTAGATTTGGGAACGGGTGGTGACTATAGATGGCGCCGATGTGAATGCGCAGATTTTGAGGGTGGCTGTTGACATATTTTTTACATACTAATTTTAAGTTTAAATTATAGACTTTGATATGATTAAGTAATAAATATGGTCAGTGACGCATGCGCAATAAAACATGTCAAAGTAGGAAATTTTTGTGGTGTCGTGTGACATATTACTACTTGTTCACGGTGAATACATGACAAAAAATTATTGACAGATATTATTGCTGGTTGCTCATTGGTGACAGAAGTTCTGAAAGTGGACTGGTGTAGCGATCAACGACCACCCTTAAAGCGCATTAACATCGGCGACATCTATAATTTCCACCCGTTTCCAAATCTAATTTTATTTTTTTCATGTTTATCATGACATAATCTATTAAGAAAACCATTTCTGTCACTGGAATAAATGAGACATCATTTTACACCGTAGCTCTCTAACTAAAACTACAATTTTGCAAATAACTATTATTAATTCACAAAGTTATTAAGTTTTATATTTTATATCTTTATATTTGAGAATATAAAGATATATATATATATATATATATATATATATATATATATATATATATATATATATATATATATTTGAGAATATAAAGATATATATATATATATTTGAGAATATAAAGATATATATATATATATATATATTTGAGAATATAAAGAGATATATATATATATATATATATATATATATATATATATATATATATATATAGTCGGCCTGTGGATCCTGAGGTCCCTGGTTCGATTCCCACAGGCGACAAATTTTCATAATTTGAAAAAGCTATCCCTGTGGCTCCTCCACCACTAACATGTTTGGGGGCCGTGATTTGACGACTGGTAACCACACTTCACGCGCAAAATATATCATTTACCGAGATCTGCTTCAGCAGAGTGCCACACGCAGTAATTGGTAGAAGGCGTGATGATATATTATTATTATTATATTTGAGAATAGATTTCCACAACCGACAAACAATTTTTACTGCATTAAAATTATCCCTGTGGCTCTCTCACAATAACATAATCGGGAACCATGGCTTGACGGCAGGTAACCGCACATCAAGCGTATCCGCACATCAAGCGTATAAATATATCACTTACCGAGATCTGCTATTGCAAAGTGTCCTACCGAGTAATAGATAAAATTCATGATGATATATTTATAGGCATTTATTTTCTTAAATTTCCAATTGTAATTGGAAATATTTGAAACTATAATAGTATATCCTATATACTATTTTGAGAAGTGAGGTATATATATGAGGTATATATGGATTCATCACGCCCATTTGTAAATCGCTACAGCCTAGACGGTTTATCCGATTTATTTGCAACTTTTTTTATTTGATAGAGGTCAATCACGGAGAGTGCCTTTTGATAGTCTCCGATTTTTCGTGCACATGATGTGCGAGAAAACTTGAAAAAACATGCGTTTTTGGGTCAAAATCAACTAAGAGTGTGGAGGCTTTGAAATTTTTAAGAAGAAGATCTACTGTCACTTTGACGTTTGTCAGTGCACATGTCGCATTTTTAATTATAAATTACTTAAAAATTAAACTTTTGTGAGTAGTTTTGAAATACTTTACGCATATTGTGGAAATGAGGGGACGTTTTTATTATAATTATACATTTCAAATATGTGTATTTAAAAAGTTAATTTTTGACACTCCACTATGAAGTTTGTTTTAAAGCAAAACGTCAAATTGACAAGTTTTATAAAGTATAAAGAATATGGAGGCTTTGAAATTTTTAAAAAGAACATCTACTGTCATTTTGACATTTGTCAGTGGACATGTCGCATATTTAATTATAAATTACTTAAATATTAAATGTTTGTGAGTAGTTTTGAAATACTTTACGCATATTGTGGAAATGAGGGGACGTTTTTATTATAATTACACATTTCAAATACGTGTATTTAAAAAGTAAATTTTTGACGGTTCACAATGAATTTGGTTTCGAAACAAAACGTCGAATTGACAAGTTTTATCATTTATACAAATTTGATCTCGATAATAATATACAATAAAACCAAGCAAATTTTGTCTACGGCAAAGTTCAATTTAGAAAAACCAGATAACTCGAATTAGAATCATTTGGGCACTCCTAAATTTTCTATCGATAATTTAATTGAAAGTGCTTCAAAATCAGTCATATTTGGTATCTTTTACAGGGTACGTGTGCAAAACTAAAATATTTTCGATCGGCAATAGTTTTAGTAAAAGGCCTTTCGTGTTTGGTATCAAATGAAAGGTTATTTAAAGGGCTCGAATTTTTTCGTTCGGCAATTGTTTTAGTGAAAATGATTAAAAACCTATCGTATTTGGTATCAAATGAAAGGTCTTTGAAAGGGCTCGCGTATAAAATTTATCACTTTTAGATCGTCAATTGTTTTAGTGAAAGAGCTTAAAAAATATCATGTTTGGTACTAAATGAAAGGTTTTTTGAAGGTCTCGCCAGAAAAATTTATTCTTCTCGATCGTCAGTTATTTTATTGAAAGGGTTTCAAAACATATTGTGTTTGGTATCAAATGAAAGGTCTTCTGAAAGGCTCGCGTGAAAAATTGTTTTTTTTTTCGACAGATAATTGTTTGAGTGAAAGTGCAACAAAACTAATTCTGTTTGGTACGCATGGAATTTTCTGATAGAATTATTTCAATTTCTAGACAAGGTAGAGAAATTTTGAAAATTGATGTAGGCATTAAATGATTGAGAATACATGTTTTAAACTGTTTTCAACTGATTTTATTTGAAGAAGAAATGTCAGTTAATTTTTAAAAGTATATCGCGAAACAAAGCATAATTTGTCCGCAGTAATAATATACAGTAAAATAAAAAATAAAAAAAAAATACCGCAGCATGTTACAATGCAAACAAAGGTAACTCGAGAAAACGATGTCGGAAATAATATTCCAGCGATTTCCAACAGTTTTTCAAAAAAGTTTAAAGAAAATTTTCAATTGATTTCATGTATATATAAATATAAATGTGGAATGTCATCAGAAATGACGTCCGAAGGATTTTTAATAAATAGTAAAATGTATTCAGATGAAATTAAAAAAGTTGAAATTTTACGATAGGCAATTGTTTCAAATTTAAAGTATTCCAAATCATAACTTGTTTGGTCTCATTTGTATGGTCTTTAGAAGAACTTTCAGATGAAATAAAAATATATATTTTACGACCGTCAATTATTTTAAACATAAAGTATTCCGAACCATACCGTGTTTAGTGATATATGAATGGGGTTTAGAAGAACTTTCAGATAAAATAAAAAAAGTTGAAATTTTACGATCCTCAATTGTTTCAAACATAAATTATTCCGAATCATACCATCTTTGGTGTCATATTGAAGGGCATTAAAAGAACTTTCAGATGGAATAAAAAAAGTTAAAATTTTACGACAGGCATTTGTTTCAAACTTAAAGTATTCCTAAAATTAACATATTTGGTGTCATATGAAATGGCTTTAGAAAAACTTTCAGATGAAATAAAAAGAGTTGAAATTTTATAATACGTAATTGTTTCTAACATCAAGTATTCTGAATCATACTGTGTAGGGTGTCATATGAAAGGGCTTTAGAAGACCTTTCCAATAAAACAAAAAAGTTAAATTTTACGATCCTCAATTGTTTCAAACATAAATTATTCCGAATCATGCCTTCTTTGCTGTCATATGAAAGGGCTTTAGAAGAAGAAGAATATAAAAAAAAGTTAGTTTAGCAAAATGTTTTCGGAAATAAAAAACATATTTTATTGAAATTTTACGACAGTCCATTGTTTTAAACTTAAAGTGTTCCGAATCATTTCGTGTTTAATATCTTATGAAAGGGCTTTAAAAGAACTTTCAGACGAAATAAAAAAATTTAAACATTGCGACCGTCAATTGTTTTAAATTTGATGTATTCGGAATAATGCCGTGTTTAATGTCATATGAAAGAGTTTTGAAAGAACTTACGATATAAATTGTTTCAAATTTAAAGTTTCGCGAATCATATCGCGTTTGATATCAAATAGAAGGTTTTTTAAAGGGCTCGCATGCAAAATTGACTTTTTCAATCCGCAATTGTTTTAGTGAAAGTTCTTCAAAATATATTGTGTTTGGTATGAAATGAAAGGTCACTTAACGGGCTTGCATGAAAAATTTAAATATTTTCGTTTGTCAATTGTTTTAGTGTTTGATATCAAATGGAGGTTCTTTTGAACAACTCGCGTGCAGCATAAATTTTATTCGATCGACAATTGTTTTCATGAAAGTACTTCAAATTAAATGAATTATTATTTTTTGATCGTCTACTGTTTTAGTAAAGGTGTCAAAAGCTATCATATTTGATATTAAAGGGTTCAAATATAAAATTGGTATTTTTTTCGACCGAGAATTGCTTTAGTGAAAATGCTTCAAAACCAATGTTTGATATCAAATGAAAGGTCTTTTGAAAAGCTCGCGTACAAAATTAAATACTTTCAGATCTTCAATTGTTTTCGTGAAAGTGTTTTAAAACTTATCGTGTTTGGTATCAAATGAAATGGCTTTTAAAGGGCACGTGAATTAAATTGATTTTTTTTTAGCGGCAATTGTTTTAGTGATACAGATTTAAAACGTATTGTGTTTGGCATCAATTAATAGGTCTTTGCATGAATAAACGTACAGAATTGAAAAGTTTTAGATTGGAATTAATTCAGTTTATATTTTGTCATACAGAAGTGAACCTTACTTCAGTGTCCGCGGAGCCTAGCGTGAGGCCTGGCAAAGCCAGGCCGACCGCTAGTTAAAGAACTAATTTCGTAAGGCAAAGCACGAAATGTGTTCTTTATACAATTTTTGTCTATTGAGGAATTATTATAATTCAGTAAAGATTAGAATATGTTAGTCGAAAAAATTCTTATCGCATAAGCATAAAGTTTCCTGTAAAATATCCCAGTATACATGACCGTTATTCTTTTAAATAATAGTCTTTCGTCGTCAGAACAAACTTGGCAACATCTGCAGGTGAAGCACCAACATGAAGAAAATAAATTGCTCAATTTCATTGCTTCAGCAGGTGTTGGTACAGTTATTCACATCAATATAAAGTATCTGCAGACAGTTTTGTCACGTGACTGTTAGCGAGTATCAAACTTTTTCATATTTTTGAGTCAACGGCTCTGAAATTAAATATTATGTTGTTTTCAAATGAAATAAAACACAGTTGTGTCTGATGCTGAAGTTAGAAATTTGGTAATTGATTTTTGCACATCTGGTTACAGTTTTCTTAATATTGGTATCTATCAGTAATTATTAAACATCCGGTATTTGGGTACAACAAACAATTTGTTCTTTGAGAACTTATCAATACAAAATATGTATAATGATTGGTTTAAAAATGTAACTGTTTACTAACAACAAAGTAACATACAACATAAACAAAATAATACTACGAGGGCAGGGTGAAACGTCCCTGAAAAATAAAACAGATGGCGCCACAATCACAAATCTCATGTGACATTTGTGATGTACCATCTTTAACTAGACCGCATTAGAATTTTCAGACTGATATATCAGTTCTGTTTTGACACCCATCGAAAGCAAGCAACCTTGAAGATTTTTGAAAACATGGAAAAAAATGAATTTCGCGTCTTGATTAAACATTATTTCTTGCGTGGAAAAAACATTACGCAAACCAAAGCATCGCTTGTTAAACATTATGGGGACTCTTCACCATCGATTGGACGATTCACAAGTGGTTTACTGATTTTAGTTGTGGTAGCATGACCACAAAGGACGCCGAACGTTCTGGAAGTCCAATTGAGGTTACAACGCCAGAAATCGTCGATAAAATGGTATGATATTGGACGATCGGCGAGTTAAAGTGCACGAGGTTGATGAGACTATGAGCATCTCAACCGAACAGGTATGGAACATTTTGCATAAATTTTTGGATATGAGAAAGCTATCTGCCAGATGGGTGCCGCATTTGCTCTCTGTTGACAACAAGCGCGACCGTGTGACAAGTTCAAAGGAGTGTTTGGCGATGTTCAAGCGCAATAAGAAGGACTTTTTGCGCCGTTTCGTAACTGTGGACGAAACATGGATCCATTACAACACACCAGAGACCAAAGAACAGTCGAAACAGTGGACTTGTCCTGGCGAATCTAAGCCGAAAAAGGCCAAAGTGAAGGGTTGCCAAAATCGTATTATTTGGAAGGGATCGAAAAATTAGAAAAACGTTGGACGAAGTGTATCGAGCTACAAGGAGATTATGTTGAGAAATAAAATATGTTTTGACCAAATAAATCATTTCTTGTTTCATTTTTCAGTATTCTGTAAATAGCTACTTAGTTCGTTATTAATCTTATTATTATTTAAAAAAAAAAAAATATCTTCCATTAAAGATGAAACAAATTTAAAACAATATATGATTGTTATTAAAAATAAAACAAATTATCTATTTTATATATATTTTTTTCTACTTCCGTTCTTAAATAGTTATTTGCTATAAGTACTAGTACGTAAAGCTAGTGTTTAGACACGAGCAAGTCAGAGTTAATACGCGAAAACCTTTTTGAAATTATAGACATAAAGTCATCCTTGAATATAAAAAAGAATCATTATTTTGTTCAGCTAACCATGGCTCTGTTATTAAACATTGAGTAAAGTAATATTTACCAATGGTTGCTGAGCAACACGCGACTAATAAAAACTTGTTATTAAACAGTCATTTTACGAACAGAAAACATCCAATTAAAAATCAATTTTACACTCTCGTATGAGAACCCTGGTTCGATTCCCACAGGCGACAAACAATTTTCATAATTTCAAAAACTACCCCTGTGGCTCCTCCACCACTAACATCTTTGGAGACCGTGATTTGACGACTGGTAACCGCACTTCACGCGCAAAATATATCACTTACCGAGATCTGTTTCGGCAGAGTCCCACACCCAGTAATGGGTAGAAAGCGTGATGATATATTTATTTTATTTTTAAATTAATATCAATTTAATATATATTTTTGTCCAAAAAAAATGTATGTGAGGGTATTGAACTTTATAATCGTTTAGAAAAAAATACTGAATCGAATAAGCAAATAAATAAAAAAGACTCTTGTTTAAAATAAGAAAGTTGCATCCTGTATTCTAAGAACCATGGTCGAAAAAAAAATTTACTATTAGTTTTGTAAAAGATTTGCAAAATGTGATTTCTTTGTTAATTGAACAAACCTTGTAGCTCTTATAGTTTTCGAGGTAGCAATGGTGGTATACTTAAATTGAACATCCTGTGTATTTGATTTTAATGTTAATATTTGCTATTATTATATTGACTCAAATATTATCCATCCTTGTTTGAATAACGTGCGCAATGATCAGACATTAATTGGATAAATATCAATGCATCATAGAGTGCTTTGTAAATGAAGTATTCATAATCACGTTCAACTATTTTTAAGGGTTAACAACAACAAATATACAGTACAACCTTTTTAATCCGGTCAATTAAATGCACATATGCGTGCAAATGATCAATTTGAACGGATTACTGGATATATGTGTTAACTGTTTATTTAAGAATGGGATATACAGGTTACATGATTACTGAGATAATTTGAGAATTAATTCAAACAGAGCAAGTTTTGCTCTAGTACTCTTTATTTCGCATTAGATATCAATAAAACAAAAACAATGTCATAACCTCTCAATAAAATTTTCATTGGACAAAACATAGATTCCTAACAAAAATGAACCAGTTTTATAGTGGAAACGCGCATTGGCGGCTCGTGATCATTATAATAACCGGGATCAAAAGTGAAATGCACATATATGCTATCTTATTAAAAATATGGCAATTGGTAAATTAATTATTTTATTTTATTAAAACTTATGTTTAATTGCTTGAATACAGACCATTAAAGTTGTTTAAATACTTCATTAATGAAGTAAAATTTTTATTTAGTAGTTTAAAAATTTCAAATATATGTCAATGGGCCTTTCAAGACTTTTTTGAATTTTTTATATATTAATCTACGTAATAAAATAATTATACCCAAATTTTTTATTTTTTTTTAAAACTTGTATTAAGCATGATAAAAATATTTAAACTTTCGAAACAAATGAATATGACGTAGTTGCATCTTAGCTTAAAGAGAGACAGATAAGACAGAGGTAAATAACACGTAACTTGTCGTTGTCAGTAGAATCCTCAGACAAAACATAACTAGACGGATAACATCGGCGTTTGTTGTGAGTCAGAAAGGGATAGAATAACTGGTTGGTGAGGCGGGTGCGCGGCAAGGAGCAACTTGCATAACATCAAAGTGTACTCGCTCCTTGCCGCGCATCCGGCGGACCATCAAGTTATTCCATTCCTCTCTGCTTCACAACACTGCATTGACTTGAATACGGCATAATTCGTCTAGTATTATACGTCATTGGTAGAATCGTAGAATGCTGAATGCTTATTTCTTCTTCGTCTTCTTGAGCATCGACAAACGTTTCAGACAAAGCTCTGTGATTGGCTTAATGCAACTACGTCATTACAATATGGCAGTGCGAACATTTTAAATTATTCAACTTTAGCTTTCATGTTTCAGCAATAAAGATATAATTTATGGTATGATTTTATATTGTATTAAATATGATGTACGGACAAGAATTTATTTTAATAAATATATATTAAAAAGCTCTACCACTTGAATCCCCCATTAGAATAAAAGTTTATCAAATAATTATACATACATTATAAGGTATTAAACTTCAAAAAACAAATATAACTACGCATTTCACTTTCTCTTTAACGAAGTTAGGTCTTGCTTATGAGAAAAAGTTGCAGTTTTGAACACTGTCACTTTCAAAGTTTATACTAACTTATTCGTTGTTCACGACTTTATGTAAAGGAACTGCATCATCAATTCAAACATCTTCATCTTCTATTTTCACATTATACACATTGATACACTGTTAAGACTTTATTGTAGATAATTCACAACTGTCATTCTCTATTCCCGTTTCAATTTTATTCCTATAAACAATTCAACCCATGGCAACGCATGAAACAATCTCACACTCAGCAACTAGATAACAGTAAGCATTTCAAGCAGGCAGCGGAAAGTTATATAGGTAACCATGGGACTGTGTTTATAGTTAGACTTCCACCTAAGGAATGGCGCTAATAGTCTTTATGTGAAGATATCAATTTTAGGTAACTACAATATCGGCAATCATTGGTTACTAGATTGTTCCTGTAGTTGTCATTTGTATATATTTCAAATTTTTTAATCTGTCAAATATCCAATTAATTTTTATTTGTGAAATAATTTCATATAAATAATGTCATCAACTAATATGAATTGTTGTGTAAACAACTGCACTGCTACTGGCAAGTAAGTGATCATATAATAAATAATATTTAGATGAGGAAGTCATAATATATTTTCAAGTTCACAAGAGTTGGATAAAACTGCGATTGAAACAGTTCAAATTATAAATAAATTGTATACAGGAGAATATTTTAATAAATATTTATATTGTAATAATGAATTATTATTTTATGTAGTTTCAATAAATATAAAATAATAATCAAAATAACAAGTTGCCTAAATATGCATATCGGGTTGCCTATATACATGACTTTAATTAGACTTCCACTACTCAGATGGCGCAAAATACAATCCCAGTGCGTAACATGGCAGTTTCTTATCTATAGTAGTATGTTATGATCTGTGATTTCAAGCTTCTGACTTCATTTATAAAAATCTAACACTCAAATTGAAGAAGTTTATTAGGACAAAATTGAATAAATAGTTGTATTACACTCGCGATTTAAATAACTATTATTCATGCCAACTTCATTAATATTTGAAGTTAAATTAATGTTTGTTAAGAAATAGAATGCATTATCAGTTTGTAAAAAATAAATATTTATAAATGTCTTACTTTTTTGAAAACAGAAGAAAGGGCGTAGTACATATTCACAGTGCACATTAAATTTATATTGAAACACATGACGTTTATTCATTGAATACATTCCACAGTTATTTCTGACTGAATAGATAGCGCCCTTAATAAAAGATTAACTTTACTTTGTTCTTATTGTAAAATTTTCTAATTGCTTTTGTTATACCCGAAGTCTAATATCATAAAAGAAACTTAATCTGCCGATTTAAATTTAGCAAAATAAATTAAATTGATATTACAATCTCAGTCTGATCAAACAAAAATAGCATTAAAACTTTTTTCTTCAAATAAGTAAATTTTTAATTACTTGAAATTGCCTTACAAATGTCAATTTTATTTTCTTTTCTAAATTTGGTATTTAATGAGGTTTATCTTTATTTCATTATGTGTATGTTGTTTGTCTCATTTTTACGGCCATTATTTTAAACTTAACAAAAATAAATCTAAATATTAGGAGTACATAACACAATCATTTTAAGTTTAGTATTTATTTTTAGGCGACTGATATATAAATAGTTTTTTTACGTAGCCGTAAAGTGTTTCTTTATTTATTTATTATAGCACGGCTAGCTCAGTGGTATGAAGTCGGCCTGTGAATCCTGAGGTCCCTGGTTCGATTCCCACAGGCGACAAATTTTCATAATTTGAAAAAGCTATCCCTGTGGCTCCTCCACCACTAACATGTTTGGGGGCCGTGATTTGACGACTGGTAACCGCACTTCACGCGCAAAATATATCACTTTCCGAGATCTGCTTCAGCAGAGTGCCACACCCAGTAATGGGTAGAAGGCGTGATGATATATTTATTTATTATTTTAAATTTATAATTTCTTTTCAGGTAGTATTGCCGTACTTGCGGCATTATAAAGTTCAGGCAGAATGCTCTCGTTATTGCTCATTTTATTGTTCAACCAAATTAATTCATGTAATTATTTTATTTTCTCACTTTTATATGTATTACAGTAAACAGATAGTTTTCTTAGCATTCTACACTTGATATGAATCTACTAAATATTAAATTTATTTTTAAATAAAAATGTACAACTTTTTTTGATAAGCGTTTAAAAAATATTTATAATGCAACTACATTATGCACATTAAGAAACTTCAAAATTTATTTAAAAATTAATTTTGAAGCCTTTTAATCTTTTAATATTATATTATCAATGAACGGTTTTCGCTAACGACGACGAAAAATAATGTAGTATTATAATTGCACAAACAAGATGAACTTCATAGACAGAATTACATAAGTAAAGTTAACTTTGTTGACAGTTGCATAGTAAAAAAAAAATATATCATCACGCCTTCTACCCATTACAAGGTGTGGCACTCTGCCGAAGCATATCTCGGTAAGTGATATATTTTGCGCGTGAAGTGCGGTTACCAGTCGTCAAATCACAGCCCCCAAATATGTTAGTGGTGGAGGAGTCACAGGGGCAGCTTCTTGAAATTATGAATATTGTTTTTCGCCTGTAGGAATCGAACCAGGGTTCTCAGGATCCACAGGCCGACTTCATACCACTGAGCTAGCCACCCCATAGTTGCTTAGTAAAGTACATAAATATGAAAATCTAAGGCTAAGAACTAATTAAAAATAAATCTAACCCCTAAGCCAAAGAACTAAGTTCTAATCATCAGTAGAAAAGAAAGGGATTAACCAAGATTACACGACTTGTAAACCAATCATTTCGTTTCATTCAACAACGAATAAGTTAGTATAAACTTTGAAAGTGACAGTGTTCAAAACTGCAACTTTTTTTCATAAGGAACTCCTTACAAGACCTAACCTCGTTAATGAGAAAGTGAAATGCGTAGTTATATTTGTTTTTTGAATTTTAATACCTTATAATGTTTGTATAATTATTTGATAAACTTTTATTCTAATTGACATAATGGCCGTATTTATTTGGGATTTTTAAAGTAACCTGCAGGTTACTTGACACACTTTAAGTAACCTGGAACTAACCTTAAACTGAACCTACTGCCCCAGCTATTTTAGCGGGTTGGTAGATTCAACCCGTTTACTATCTCTATCTAATCAACTTGTGTTCCTTGTTATTCGTGGCGGAATCGCGATTTGTAATAGTATAGAGAGGTTAGGAGTTATTTTGATGAAAAACGTAAGTAATTTTATAATAATATTTTGAAAAAATATACTAAACTATTATTTATGCAGATGATGGAAGAGCAATATGCATTATGTGTTTCTTGCAATATAAGTCACAGAGGATAATATTACGACACATTATTGCGACTCCGAAATTAATTATTTTGATACTGCTGATGACAAAATTATAAAAAAATATACAGACTCTGACGTTATTTGCTTTTTGACTACATATAAAAAATATAAAGATGACTCAAAACATCCAATTAAAAGCGCAATTTAACACACAAACAAAACTAGGCAGATGTTGCTTCGAACATGTATTCAGATTTTAAATTTACCGCTAATATTTACAACTGACACTTGAGATGCATCATTTATTTGGAAGTAACACGAGTTAGTTCTAGGTCAGTTCAGGGTTGGATCAAAATTTCCCAAACAAATACGGCCATATTTGAAATTTTTAAACTACTAGTGAAATAAAAATGTTACTTCATTAATGAAGTATTTAAACAACTTTAATGGTCTGTATTCAAGCAATTAAACATAAGTTTTAATAAAATAAAATAATTAATTTACCAATTGCCATGTTTTTAATAAGATAGCAATATATGTGCTTTTCACTTTTGATCCCAGTTATTATAATGATCACGAGTCGCCAATGCGCGTTTCCACTATAAAACTGGTTCATTTTTGTTAGGAATCTATGTTTTGTTCAATGAACATTTTATTGAGAGGTTATGACATTGTTTTTGTTTCATTGATATCTAATGCGAAATAAAGAGTACTAGAGCAAGACTTGCTCAGTTTGAATTAATTCTCAAATTATCTCAGTAATCATGTAACCTGTATATCCCATTCTTAAATAAACAGTTAACACAAATATCCAGTAATCCGTTCAAATTGATCATTTGCACGCATGTGTGCATTTAATTGTCCGGATTAAAAAGGTTGTACTGTATATTTGTTGTTGTTAACGCTTAAAAATAATAGAACGTGATTATGAATACTCCATTTACACAGCACTCTATGATGCATTGATATTTTAGCCAATTCATGTCTGATCATTGCGCACGTTATTCAAACAAGGATGGATAATATTTGAGTCAATATAATAATAGCAAATATTAACATTAAAATCGAATACACAGGATGTTCAATTTAACTATACCACCATTGCTATCTCGAAAACTATAAGAGCTACAAGGTTGGTTCAATTAGCAAAGAAATACCATTTTGCAAATCTTTTACAAAAACTAATAATATTTCTTTTTTCGGCCAGTGGTTCTCAGAATACAGGATGCAACTTTCTTATTTTAAACAAGAGCCTTTTATTATTTATTTGCTTATTCGATTCAGTATTCTTTTCTGAATTCAACGACTATAAAGTTCAATATCCTCACATAAATTTTTTTTGGACAAAAATATATGTTAAATTGATATTACATTAATTATATTAATGGCGTGGCTAGTGGTATGAAGTCGGCCTGTGGATCCTGAGAACTCTGGTTCAATTCCCACAGGCGACAAACAATTTTCATAATTTCAAAAGCTACCTTTGTGGCTCCTCCACCACTAACATCTTTGGGGGCCGTGATTTGACGACTGGTAATCGCACTTCACGCGCAAAATATATCACTTAAAGAGATTTGCTTCGGCAGAGTGCCACACCCAGTAATGGGTAGAAGGCGTGATGATATATTTATTTATTTTTATTTATTTATATTATATTAATTCAAATCACATAGGAATCTACGTGCTATGACAAAAACAAATGAACAAATCATAATATTTTTGTTTATTTGATTCATTATTAAATGTCGAACACGATTATTTTGTGAAAAAATAAATAAATAAATACATTTTACTAGTCATTTAATAATGAATCTGGCAAACAAAAATATTATGATTCGTTCATCTGTTTTACTATCCGGTTCTTCGGATAACTAGAAACTTATTACCCAAGTACTCGAATGCTCGTTAAGAGGGAAAAAGTGTTATTTTTCTTTTTGAAAAAACTCCAAATAGTCGATATTTTCGGAGTCATATTTAACGCCAGTAATAAATTGATTAAATTTTAATCACAGTACAGCATTTCACATGTTTTTGGTATTAATTTACATTCAATTAATTAAAATTTACAAAACTTAATACTGGTAAGATATGAATGTGAATTTGTGTATTATTAAACTAATCAAATGTATATTATTAATGAAGGTATTATCTGTTTTTAAATTTGGACCATGTAATTATAAGGCAATCATAGGCCCGTTACCCGTTAGGACAACTCAGGTATAGGAAACAAGAACCTATTTTTAGGGGAAAGGCTACAAATAAAAACATTCTTGGAAAAAAACGAGGTTATTTAATGGCCACTATTAAATAACGAGATTGACGCTGCTACAGACGAAGTACGCATGCGCCAAACATCAGCGACCCAAAACAAGTGTTTACACCCGCTTTCCATGGCTAAATTTAGGCACGATTGTGCATAAAATAATATAAAAATGTCAGAACACTGAAATACTAATAATCTTCAAAGTAATCATGAAAAATAAAAGTTGTCGTTAGTTTATCGATCATTATACTCTGTTTTTTAACCAGGAGGAGTAATTTAAATTTTAACCGCTAAAACTGACGCTTCTGATTGGCCAGTGCTTCGTCCAGTTTACACTGTACAAAGATTTTACATTTGATGTATCAGAGCTGTCATAAGTTTCGAGGTTATCTATTTTCTTGTTGGTTTTTGCATTTCTGTGACATTAAAATAAATCAGTTCTTTTAAGAACTAACATTATCTGATTATATCGATATTATTTATGTATTTTTTCATTTTGTTTTTTTATATTCGAATTTTGCTTTTATTAAGTTCTTTAAAGAACTAATATTTGATTGTGCCGATTTTATTCGGGCGTAGTACAAGTACACAATTTTCACCTCCAAAGAAAAGAAAACGTCTTGCCTTGGGACATTTATCTGTCGCTGAAAAGCAGTGCATATTAAATATGTACAAAATATAAAAAAAGTAAATAAATATATCATCCCGCCTTCTACCCATTACCGGATGTGGCACTCTGCCGAAGCAGATCTCGGTAAGTGATATATTTTGAGCGTGAAGTACGGTAACCAGTCGTCAAATCACGGCCTCCAAAGATGTTAGTGGTGGAGGAGCCACAGGGGTAGTTTTTGAAATTATGAAAATTGTTTGTCGCCTGTGGGAATCGAACCAGGGTTCTCAGGAACCACAGGCCGACTTCATACCACTGAGCTAGCCACCCCATATGTATAAAAATTTGATAAATAACCCCGGTAAGAATATGACAGCAATATTAGAAGAAATTTCTTGTACAATGGGTAAGATAATCAAATAAAATTATATATTTTGGTGTCATGACGATAAATTTCTTTCTGTAGGAGTAGCAAAATCTACTGTTTATCGGATAGTTAAAGAATATAAACGAACCGGATCTGTTACACCTTCTAAAAAATGTGGAGGAAGGCCGCATGTCGTTGTAGCGTTCAACGATTATGTAAAGAACTCAGTACGGCGGATAGTACATGAATTCTTCCACAGGAACGAACTACCCACTTTAATAAAATTGAATTGATATGGGCAAAAATAAAGAATGAAGTAGCATAAAAAAAATATTATCTCATAGATATAACAATACAATATCAATTCCTGTTCATTTTTAAACGAATTAAATGTAATATATATTTTTTGTATCTTGTTCTTTTGGAACTGTATTCTGTTGTATGACTTTGCGAATAAATACGATAAACATGTGTATTATCACTATGGTCAATTCAAAAATATTGTTATAAATCAAATAAAAGTTTTTATTTAGAGCACATATTATTTTTATTCATATAATAAAATATAGGGAGTGAGAAATTAGAGTTAATAATGTCATTTTTATTTTAAAATAAGCTCCATGAGAATTAATTAGTGCAGATGTATACGAAATTTTTGTATTTCGCGCGAACAAAAATCTAGTAACTTTCTTTGGTAACTTTCTATAGTGTAAATCTGACTTGTGCATTTACTCCTCCTGGTTAAAAAACAGAGTATAATAGATAATGATCGACTATATATTATAGATAAATATCTTGTTTCAAAAAGATCACTGTTTAAATGTCAACGTCTAGTCAAATTAGTCGCATTAATCTAACAGATTTACGAAACATAACAGTCACGAGCACCATTTTTCTTTTGAAATTTGAACTCTCTGTCTAATGAGCTCTTTCTCCGTAACACGCGTTATCACTCTTATCAGCAGAAACAAGTAATTCCACAACAGCTGACTTATAAGCATAATAATTATAATTATACATTCTACCTTTTCATTATGTTCAGATTTCCCGAAACTTTCCAACAACTACTTTATTTTAAATCAAAAGCCTATAATTTTCCCACATTATGTAATAATCTGCACGAAAGCTCCCAGTTATGATTTTCCCGAGCGCAGAACACAATTCCGTTTCCAATAACACACGTCTAGTCTACCTTTCATCTACAGATGGATTAGTACTCTATAGTACTTTGCTGAGAACTTGGCGCTTTGCTGAACTATGTACTGCGAGTACTTACCTAAATGGAATACATTTGCAATTTGCATGAAAGTCCCGGGAAAATTACCCGTCGCCATTATTTGCTAAACGGCTTAATATGATAAATGCGTTTGAAGTAGCCCTAACTAATTCGAGAACAATGTAATGTGTGTTATTTTAGAAAGTTGGTATTGCTTTATTACGCGATTAAAATGGTAATTTTTAGATATTTAACAAGAATTACCTGACATGGTGGAACATGACATAAATTTTCGAGCTCGTAGAATAAAATTTCCATAACTAAAAATTAACTTTTTGATCTCATTTTAAAATGATTCAACAATATTTTGGATTAGTTATGCAAATATTTATTTATTTATTTATTATACTCGGCGATCTTTCTGCATTCATATTGAATAAAATAAGGGCCAGTTTTTCAATCGCCGGTTTACTCTCGATTAACGTTAAATCATGATTAAATAACAATGGTAACCATAGTTCCAATTATTATTTAATCACGTTTAACATTAATCGGTGATTGAAAATCTGGCCCTAAATTGCTTAAATTTTAATTATACTACAATACTACACACATTTTGGCATTAATTTACATTCATTTAATTAAAATTTACAAAACCAAATACTGATGAAATGTGAATGTGAACTTGTGAATACATAAAACTAATGTAATATACTGAAATTAGTAATGAACGTGTTATATGTTTTTGAATTTATATCATATAATCGAGTCCTGCGCGGGTCCACTTTATTAGACACGCACCCCATTCGTTACCCGCAAAAATAACTCATACCAACCCGCAAAAAATTGTATAATACAAAAAAGTAAGTGTAATGTTTTTTATCTTCAATTAATATTTTTTCTTTAATGCCTCGTGCATACCGGGAATTTTTTCAGTAAGAATATAACAATTGAGTGAGAATAAATTGAAAATAATTTGACAGATCTTTCGAAAACTTGTTGCCAGGCAATAGTCACGAAAGCCCGTAGGCAACAAGTTTGAGAAAGATACTGGAGAATTATTTTCTAATTTATCGAACTCTCGAGTTATATTTAATTAGATTATTTTTTGACTTGGCTGTTGAGGTCGATTCATCCAACTTAAACTATTTTGAACTGGATCCATATCGGTAGATTACTATTGATGTATTCTTAGAAGTTGTTGTTTTTTTTTCACTCATTATACTTGACATGTTGATAGTTTTAAATAATTATTTGACAACTACCTATCATTTGTTACAAACAAAAAAGCACCTACAGAGAATATTCCCGGGGATTATCACAAGAGCTTTATTCTCAGTATAATAATGACAGGATTGGTTAAAACGCAGGCACGTGACACACAATGAAGTATTTCATTGGTTATGAGAAACGTCAAAAAATAATCAGTAAACATATAACAAGAGAGTGAGAATAAATTGAAAATAATTTGACAGATCTTTCGAAAACTTGTTGCCAGGCAATAGTCACGAAAGCCCGTAGGGCTTGAGTGGCTATTGCCAAATGGCAACAAGTTTGAGAAAGATACTGGAGAATTACTTTATAATTTATCCAACTCTCGAGTTATATTTAATTAGATTATTTTTTGACTTAGATGTCGAGAGCGATTCATCCAACTTAAAATATTTTGAACTGGGTCTATATCGGTAGATTACTTATTAATGTATTCTTAGAAGTTGTTTCCAAAATTTTTTTTGTGTATTTCTGTATCTGAAATACAACTAAATCGATTTTTTCACTCATTATACTTGACATGTTGACAGATTTAAATTAAAGCACCTACAGAGATTATTCCCGGGAATAATAACAAGAGCTTTATTGTTAGTATAATAATGACAGGATTGGTTAAAACGCAGGCACGTGACATACAATGAAGTCAAAAAATAATCTGACAAATTTTTATACTTTGCAGATATTTACATGTAGCAGATCTCGTTAACTGATATATTTTGGTACATGAAGTGCGATTACCAGCCGTCTAATCACGGCCCCTAAAGATGTTAGTGGAGGGAGAGCCATAGGGGTAGTTTTAATGTGGTTAAAATTGTTTGACGGCTGTGAGAATCGAACCCGAGTTCTGAAATCCACAGGCCGACTCGATACCACTAAGCCACCTACCCCATTATGTAATATAGTTACACATTAATCATTTATGCATCGCAAAATTAGTAAATATATTATCGCAATTATCCTTTCCACCTAGAGATGCGAACTCTTTAAATACGAATACAACAAATTTTAATCTCAATCCAGTTTCCACATTTTATGAAAATTAAATCAACAAAGATCTATTTTTACTTCTCTAACCTACTTACAGGAAAAAGAGGACATAATAAAGTATTTATTACGTATGTAACTGTACTTTATACAGATTTTAGCAAAATTAATTAATTAAAAGTAGAACAGTAGAAGTTTTACCACTCAGACCATATGAGTACATTAATCTCCTCTTAAAAGAACACTCCATTTTTAGGTCAAGTTTTCATGTTACGTCATTTGACAAAAACAAAAGAGGCTTAAGTCGAAACCAAAGGATGTATTTTGCCTGGTTGAAGATCACAAGAAGTTTCTAATAGCAACGTAAACAAAGAACAGTCGGAAGATTTAGTTCACAGAAAAACATTGTTGGATTCTGCTGCAGGAGGATAACATTTTTGGTTTTTATTATTCACATTCATAAGAACGTATGATGACGAGGAAACTAGGTTGCTATGTTTTTATATAACTTTAAAGTAATGTTTGCCATTTGTGTCAGTAAATAATAAAGGCGATCGAAGACCAGTGGGTAAAGGAGATCGTGCGTTCAAATGTCGTTGATTTCAGCTAATATCGAAAACAATATCATCGTTTCTGAATGGTTCGGATTTCATTTTAAGCTATATAACATATATACCTTCTGTACTATAATTCAGATTAAGTTCCTGTTCTGTATAGTGTCATGGAGCCACCCATAACCCTTTTTATTATACATATGTTTATATATTATATTCTATCTTAGTACGTATATTTCATTGTCATAATTATTACTATTAATTACTTTGTTAGTTTTAAGTCTTTTATATTCATTATTTTGTCTTAATTATTATTATGCAACCTAATTCCTATTTTCACATAATTTATATTCAAATTTATCAATGTCAACCACTTCAAATAATTTTAGTTCCAAAGTCATCTAGACTAATTTATAGTTTCCTTTAAAACCTACGTTAGTGTCAACCTCAGACAAAACATAACTTAGACGGAGAACAACGGCGTTTGTTGTGAAGTAGAATGGGTTAGAATAACTTGGTGATGAGACGGGTGCGCGGCAAAGAGCTAGTACAAGTTGGTGTTATGCGGGTTGCATTTTTGTTGATGACAGTTATCAAACGCGAGCATTTTATTTATCTAAATACAAAAGTGCGTATACAAAACACTTAATATGTCAAAAACTAACCTTTACTTTGATGTATGAAAAGTAAGTAATTGAATATAAAAATAATTACACAAATGTTTGCAACTTGCATAACATAAAAGTGTACTCGCTCCTTGCCGCGCACCCGCCTCACCCACAAGTTACTCCAACTCTTTCTCCTTCACAACACTGCATTGACTTGAACACGGCAGACTTTGTCTAAGGTATGTTTTGTCTGAGACTTAACCATTTCAGGCTTAGAAAATATTGATAATTTAATTTTTATTCGAAATTCAATAGATTTAATATATAGTGACAATCGTGTAAATAAATTAAATATAAAAGAGAGAGTTATTTTGTGTTTTATATTACATACTAATACGTAATCTATATTTGAACCGATATTTCACGTTAATTAAAAATAAAGATTGTTCAATTAGGGTTGTGTGTACTCATCCAGCATAAATGGCTTCAAGAAGAACGAAATTTCTCACAAAAAAGTTAATTACAATTTAATCGCGATTAAAGAGCTAGTTGCCTTTTAATAACTTATTTAAAATACACAACAATGGAAAATGAGGCTATCTGATTGGTTGAATTTATACAGAATGAAATAATCTTGATAATTAGTAACCTAATGAATACTGTAATTATTAGATAGTTTGTATTACTCGAAGCTGAGTGAAAATACTAATTGGAACAAAATCGAATTCTGTACTGTTTGACTTTGTTACATAATCAAACCATTTCATATGACATACATCCACACTTCTAACAACATTATTATCAATTTCACACGCATCACCAAACACTACCGTATTCCAAACACGAAATGTCAAACTTAATAATAAATAATTCCTACATGTGGAAACTATACAATTATTACAGAACATGGATGTCGCGTACTTCCTTTATTTAACAATAGGCTATTTCAACAGTACGATGTTTAAAGAAATATTCAACACATATCAATTTGAGTTGCAAAAAGCAACGTTTTAGGTCTAACATATTTTTTGTACCCGCTGCATTCAAAATAATGTTTACATAACCTTGGAAACCGATGGAAAGTTTTATTTCTGTACTAGTGCGCAAAGTAATTGAAAAACACACATATTTTATAATTCTAAATTGTGACTACTAAAACTCTAATTGTAAAAAATAAATAAATAAATATATCATCACGCCTTCTACCCATTGCTGGGTGTGGTACTCTGCCGAAGCAGATCTCGATAAGTGATATATTTTGCGTGTGAAGTGCGGTTACTAGTCGTCAAATCACGGCCTAAGATGTTAGAGGTGGAGGAGCTACAAGGGTATTTTTTTAAATGGTGAAAATTATCGTCTGTGGGAATTGAACAAGGGTTCACAGGCCGACTTGGTACCACTGAGCTAGCTACCCCTAATTGTACTTGTACTTACTTAGGCGTGTTTCTTTGGACTGTGATTCGTAATCAAAGTGATCAAACTTAACAAGATCATGAAGAATCATGTTCTTCGTTCGTTATTCGTTATCCCTACTCTTTCATTTTGTGATCACAAAACGACAATCCCCCTACCCTTATGAATCATACTTTTTCTATGATTCATGTTGACTGATTCACATCGTAGGTTTAAAAATGGCGTCTGATGATAAATTTATGTGCTCTATTTGTGGAATTAAGGGAAATTGGCTGCTTCTGGAAGAATTTTTAAATGGCTTACATGGTCACTCATTTATGAAATTTTTAAATAGGTTAGTTTGTGTATTTGACATTTGCAGTTATTTTAACGTTCATACTATAGGATCGCGTCGATCGGGTTGGATTTGAATCATTATTCCTGTTCGATATTTTCTTCAGTATCATATTTAATCATGATTCAACGCAATCACGATCAAAGGAATCATGATTTAGAAAATCACAATCACAATCCAAAGAAACACGCCTCGTATATACATACATTTTAAAGAATTTATAAAAAAATAGAGACGTTAGCTTATAACGCCATCAAATAGACATATTTTGACAAAATTGACAAGAAAAATAAACAATTTATTTTCAAATACCAAATGTCACTACATGGCATACTTAACTGTCAATATAAATTCACGCCTAAAATTTAATAATTTTCCTAATTGTCGATTATATAATTTTTGCTCTTTACAAAAAACATTGTACAAAACTCGTGCACGAAGACGTCATTTGCACCATTCGCGCAAATTAAAGCACTCGCTTCGCTCATACTTTAAAATTGCGCTCATGTGCAAAGTATGTCTTCGCGCACTTGTTATGTAAATAGCTATTATTTTTTTTTTGTGTGGCTTCTTTGGCGGACCAACTACTTAGGTCATATGCCGCCATTACGCCCTGATCTGCGTTTTAGTTGTTATTGGTCAACAGCAACGCGAGTTTCTCTGGACGGTCACCCATCCAAGTACTACCCGCGCGCAACGTTACTTAACTCGCGTTATCGCTTAGATCAGTTCCAACGAGTGCAGTCATGGCCGTTGACAACTATTATTAAAAAGTGAATGATTCAAAACAATTTCCATTGATGTTATTGTGTCGTAGGTGGCTCAATTAAACTGCAACTTCACATTGTGAGGCAATGCGCATGTACACCGAGATGGCAATTCGGTACAAAACAATTTTTAATTACAACAATAATTCAAATAATAAATGTTAACTTAGGACAAATAATTCTTCCATTTTAATTGAACCTAAAAAATGTACATAATTATATGTTTATTTATTAAATTTGTAATATAATAATTATTGTTATTATTGTATTACCTGAATATTAACAGTTAGAACGTTGTAACAAAACTGATAATTCAGAATTTGGTTTTGTTTATAAATTATGATATTTCACTATCAACTCAGCTTCGAAAGATACAGACTAATTAAGCGTTATCTTAAGTATCTTTCTAAAGTTGACTTGACAGAGTTTATTTTGTTTATCAAATTTATTAGTGCATATGTTACAATAACTTCAGTATTCCGTAGATCATTATTTATCAAGTTTATAGCTTTTCTGAATTGTCGCGTCTGATTATACGGGATGTGATGCCATATCTGGATAAATTATTAGCTTAGTGTTGGTCGGATAGATTTAACCTTTGAAACTCACCCTGTCTGGGTTTTTATGTAAACACATATGTGGGAACAGTTATCTCGACCAACGCGACGATACCACCCCTTACCCTTTGTCAGAACATCCCATGGAATACAACAACGATTAGTTAGTGGTAAATTAGCTTTTGTCGAGACAAGTTTGGCTCTCGTCGTCTATGCAAGATGTAGGTCTTGCCATGAATTTTGAAACTTAAGTAAATAGTTTTATTCATACTTTGGTGTTTTTCTATTGCCGGATAATTTGTTTAATTTCAATATGCATTATAACTTTTGTATTTTTATAATTTATACTTTCTTTTATGTTTTAAATATATATTTTATATTTACAAGTAAATCGCATATATTTTATCGTCTATTAATTTTCACAACTAATTGAATTGTAGCTTTCAATTCTTTTACAACGGGATTAAGATAATAGCAAAAACAAGTGTCAAAGTATATCCATCTCTCTCAAAAAAAGAAGTTGTCTTTCTCATTATTATCGTTTGTTTCTTCCACAGCAAGAATTATACACCAAAATAATAAAAAAAGAAACAGAGAAATTTTGTTTTGAACGTAGATTAATATATAAAAATAATTAAATTTTTGTGGAATAGCGTAATGTAAAATGAAAGCATTCAAAGATGTACCGAATCACTTTAATTTATTATGCATGTAATTTATTTTAGTTGTAGTTAAAATTGCACAAATAAATAAACAAACAAACATAAGGTATTTTATATATGAAAGCTCTTGTCAGAGGTAACAATTGAAAGGTTTTTATTTATTTACACGCTCCCGCTGTTTTTGAACTCACTCAATCAACACGTTCAGTCTTTCTAGATGCGGGAATTACCACATGACGCTCAAATCGCAAAGGTAATAAAAATAAATAAATAAATAAGTTGTATATTGTTCAACAAGGGAAAACTGCACATTATTATTTGAAGTGTAAAACATTTAAACACGAAAACGAGATAAAGCTGAGGTCTACAATGGCATGAGAAAAATACACCTTTTTTTAAATATCTGTGGTGCACATCAGGCAGCGGAGAGTTATATAGGTAACCATAGAAGAAGGGACAGCTATAAAAAAAAGATTGTTACGCAGTTACTGGTGACATCTCTTACTGCCCCATGAAATTATTATTAAAAATACCGATAATATAGAATACATATTTATCATTCTCATGATCGTAATGACTAAAATATTTCAAAATTATTAAAATCAAAATATATTACAAAACAACAAAAACAAACAATTAGTAAAAAGCTAGTTTTATTGAATCATATTTAAAATATTAATTAAACACATACTAGTATGCAATACAAATAAATATGAATAATATACATTTTCGCCTTCTTATGCACACACTCATCTATCATTTCGCTACTTTCTTCAGTATCCGCATTCTTATATGTTGCTGTTACTGTTGTTATTGATAGAGATGTGATATTTTCATCCCGAATTGTTGAAAATGAATTTATATTTACTAAAAAATAATTTTCATAATAATAAAAGTTTCAAATTTCACGATATTGTATTAATTACTTATATTGGTCAATATGTGGAACAGCCCCAATATTTAATTTTTTGATGATGTGTATCGATACTGTCAATTTTGAAAATGAAGACTACATACGACATTGTGCTTAAGAGTACTACTATAAGGCACATCAATTAAATCATTTCTATTATTATTGTTTTCCAGCAATGTTCTTCGTAATAAATTATTTCGTGGTAAAACATGGAAAAACACATTCTTACAATTATTTTCTCCTACAATGTGGTACCAACACGCCTAAAATTATAAAATAGTATAAAATTATAAAAGATACCTACTCACTATTAAATATAGATTGCAATAATAAGGACAGATATGTTTATTATTTACAAATTTTACTTGTTAAAAAATAAAACATCGTTTGTCAAACATTTATATATGTTTCACAGTCAACCATTTAAATGATTCCTGTTATTAATTTTAAATTGATTTAGTTCATTTGGGGCAGCAAGAGATGGCATTAAAAATCGCGTAACAGGGTAACTAATACAGCTGTCCAGGCCCTGCTTCCACCTGATAGTCTTTATGTGAAGACATCCATTTTAGATAACTACAATATCGGCAATCATTGATTACTAGATTGTTCCTGTAGTTATCATTTGTATGTATTTCAATTTTTTTAATCTGTCAAATATCCAATAAATTTTTATTTGTGAAATAATTTCATATAAATAATGTCATCAACTAATATGAATTCTTGTGTAAAAAAACTGCACTGCTACTGGTAAGTAAGTGATCATGTAATAAATAATATTTAGATGAGGAAGTCATAATATATTTTCAAGTTCACAAGAGTTGGATAAAACTGCGATTGAAACAGTTCAAATCATAAATAAATTGTATACAGGTGAATATTTTAATAAATATTTATATTGTAATAATGAATTTTTATTTTATGTAGTTTAAATAAATATAAAATAATAATAAAAATTACAAGTTGACTAAATATGCATATCGTGCTGCCTATATACATGACTCTAGTTAGACTTCCACTACTCAGATGGCGCAAAATACAGTCCCAGTGCGTAAACATGGCAGTTTCTTATCTATAGTAGTATATTATGATCTGTGGTGTACATATTAGTAAGTACAAATGTGCATGAATGAAAGATTGAAATTTGTTATATTTTTTTCTATATAACATTGCTACAAGATTTAATTAGAAAATATTATACGAGTATATATGAAACGAATTTTATGGGGTAATGGCTCAGTGGTATCAAGTCCGCCTGTGGATTCTAAGAACCCTGGTTCGATCCCCAAAGCCGATAAAACATTTTCACTAATTTAAAATTACCCCTATGGCTCCCCCACCACTAACGTCTTTGGAGGCCTTGATTTGACGGCTGGTAACCGCACTTCACGCGCATAAATATATCACTTACCGAGATCTGCTTCAGCAGAGTGCCACACTGAGTAATGGGTAGAAGGCGTGATGATATATTTATTTTATTTATATATGAAACTAATTTTAAATTTAGCTGCTATTAAATAGTTTTTGTAGATCACTATTACCTATTCTTTATCAATAAAGAATAGTTATTTGTACCACTAGTAATAAAAGCAATATTATTTTTTTTATAAATTTGAAGTTTGATGAACTACGGCGAAGCCGGCGTATATCAATCAAATTAATGAAAAAAGATTCTTTCATTGCGTGTTTGTGTTGTCCCTAGTATCCATAGGCGGACTTTGGCCTAGGCTAAAGAGGCAATAGCCTAGGGCCCAAAAATTTTAGGGCCCGGATTCAAACTTTTAGTTTAAATAATAGAAATATATAATTTTATTCCCTTATAATGTATATACCTATATACAGGATGGTGATCGCGATTCTCGAACATGGGTGTTTAACATGTAAAATCATAATTTTATAATTTCCTGCTTCCCTAATTATTTTAAGCAAGACAGCTTCAAATAATAGTTTTAGGACATAAAATTCTGCATCTAATCCAATAAACAAAATTAATTTTGCATGCTTCTTAGCGGCACAAATTAAATCTGAAAATAACGAAAATAGCTTCAAAACTATCGATAGCCATGGAATTGAAACAAAATTAAATAAATGTTTAACGTTTATTCTGTCAAAATAATTTCTTTGTTTATTATGTCATTTATTTTGACAGATAAAAAGTTAAACATTTGTTAATTTTGTTTCAATTTCGTGGCTATCGATAATTTTGTTATTTTCAGATCTAATTTGTGCCGTTACGAATCATGTAAAATTAATTTTGTTTATTGGATTAGATGCAGAATTTGATGTCCTAAAACTTCTATTTGAAGCTTTCTTGCTTAAAATAATTAGGGAGGCAGGAAATTACAAAATTATGATTGTACATGTTAAATTCCTATGTTCGAGAGTCGCGGTTTAAAGGGCCCAAAATAAATATTTTGCCTAGGGCCCGAAATATTTTAAATCCGCTTCTGCTAGTATCCAAAGCAAATATTCATATTTCATTGAAAAGATTAACTTCTCAAGAAATATTCCAACATAAAATGCCACCTTTTGGCACAATCAAATAAAACATAATTTTGTAAATAATATTTTTGAAGTGAAGTTGGTAAATAAATACTTACATTATGGTTAACATAGTTCAGGTCTTCCAATATTTTCAAGAAAGACAGAACATTTGTCTCATTTTTAGCCATTGTTCCTCGTCACCTAAAACAAAAAATATATTATTACACAAATTAACAGGAAACTAACTTAACCATGTCAACAGGCATATTTTCAAACAATACAACAACCAGGTACGAATATTTAAATTTTAATTATTTATTATTAAATTTATGAGGTAGGTAGCTCAGTGGTATGAAGTCGGCCTGTGGATCCTGAGGTCCCGGGTTCGATTCCCACAGGCGACAAATTTTCATAATTTCAAAAGCAACCCCTGTGGCTCCTGCAACACTAACATGTTTGGGGGCCGTGATTTGACGACTGGTAACCGCACTTCACGCGCAAAATATATCACTTACCGAGATCTGCTTCAGCAGAGTGCCACACCCAGTATTGGGTAGAAGGCGTGATGATATATTTATTTATTTATTTATTAAATTTATTACGACTTTTATAAAAGAAAGAGATTTTGGTATTGTTCAGGTTTTTCGTTAATTCAATTCTAAAACTTAGTAAATGCTTATTGTTTTATTATTATTAATTTTTTTTATAGCCTTACCGAAAGGAAGAAATGCTTCAGGATTAAGTAAGTAAAGTTTATACATTTTCATGGCAAACAAACTATATATTTATGTAATGATTACTTCGTACATAATTAATTATAAGTGTATGTCTGTTTTAATATTTCAAAACATAATAGTTATTTTTATTACAAGTGCCGAAAAAGGCTTGTTACGTGCAAGTGCAGAATTTAACGCACGAGGCGGAAGAAATCAATGTTTCTTTAGACAGTACAAAAGTTTCCACTTCACATTATGTCAATATAAGCAACTGTAACAACTGTGTTAATTATATACACAAATAATAAATATTATGTATTTCACTTACTCTTAAAATAAAACCATTTATCGAAATATTTTACTTTGTTCGGTTCTTTTTATTAATTGTGTACAGATTAGATATACTGCAATTTAAGGTTATGTTTATAAACGTCAAAATAAATTACTACATATTTACTAGCGCTGGCTCACCGCATCTTCTTCTTCCATAAGCGTCAGTGTCCAAAATACAAATTTTGCGCTTGGCGAGAAATTTCTTTGCTTACAGAAACGCACTTGGTCTGCATTTGTCTACTTTCCATACGTAATTACAGCAATAATAGTTACGTAATAACAAAGAAATCGCAGTTGTAGGAAAAAATATATACAGTACTGACACTATAAAAATGATGTCCAACATTAATTTTGCTCGTTAAAAATTATGAAATAGAAATTTATTGTCTAGCAAAGAAATAACGATTTTTTTGTTAGTACCGAAATTGTAAATTAATTACAATTAATTCTGTATAACTCCTGTGGGACGCGAGACACGAGCTCTGAAATAAAATATTACTGACTTTTTATCAAAAACGAAAAGAACTCATTAATCTAGCAATAAGAAAATAATTACTCATTATTCTGCAAACATTTTTTTATCATTTGATGAAAAATTTGTATCACACAAGATTTTATTATACAACAAATTAGATGTTTTTTACAAACAAACAACATAAAAATATTGAAATTGAAATGAAACAAATATTTACTTATGATCAATGTAGTTAAAAATGGAAGTTCGCAAATAAATTATTCGTTGAATAAATAAAAATGAAAACAATATTTGTCCTAGCTATAATTTTTTTGAAATAATATTTTATTTTATTTTAGCGTTAGGGTGTACAAAGTTACCAAGTTACAGCTATTCAAACAAATCAAAATCGTTAGTTATGGATAAAAGTCTGGTAAAGACTATATTGTTTTGTATATTACCTGACTGTTTTTTTTTTGTAACCTTGGCTTCGTATTCTGCTGTCAATATAATTCTTATAATAAATTTAAACATTTTGAATTATTTATTATTAATTATTGACTAAAATAAAAGGTTTCAGAAAAAAATTATATTCATAATACGTCAGGAAAGTGTTTTTACTTGACTTATTATGTTTTCATTCAACTGTTATGTTTCTGTTATAATTATCTGTCTGTTAATTATATGAGAATACAAATATTTTATATTGCTGTTAGTTAATATTTGCTTAACAATCGATTGATGAATTGAGCATCAGTTGATTAAAAAACCCGGCTTGCGGCTTCGTACTTTAAACAACCTCATCGTCAATTAAATATCACTTTCCTGACTATTAGCAAACAAAGAATCATGATAAATAAGAAAAAATAGGAAAAAACTAATTTTTCATCACTTGTCACTAATTCCACAAAAATTTGCTGCACGTTTGAATCAACTTATCAGGTCATCAACAAACGGCTGGTCAGTTCAGCTTTAACCATAGACGCGTTTCGTCCTTTAGGGACTCATCAGTATGGTGCGATCAACTATCCAAATAGACCAACTAGGGACTAGTGAATTGTGATACTGTCTTAGCTGAACTGACTGATGTTAAACTATGCAAGCCGGTAACATGACATGAGAGCTACGGAGCAACTCCTGGTGCCATCTACCGACATCTTATTTATTAAAACTCAATTCCACATCGAAATTGACATTTTGTCTTTGTATTAAAGAATCATGAAATAGAAAGTGCAATAAATTTCATTTTCTATTATTTAAAGCCTGTTTCTTTAAAAACAATTTAGGGTTGTTTAACAGTAGAAAAGATACGGACATTTTTTATCACGTCATATGTAATAAATTATTTATCCAAATTTATTTTTTTTCTATTAAGCATGATACAAATATTTAAATTTTCGAAACAAACGAATATGACGTAGTTGCATCTTGGATTAAAGAGAGACAGATACGACAGAGATAACTTCATGTAACGTGTGTCGTTGTCAGTAGAATCGTAGAATGCTGAATGCTTGTTTCTTCTTCGTCTTCTTCTCAGTAAAATTGAGCACCGACGAACGTTTCAGACAAAGCTCTGTGCTTGTCTTAATGCAACTACGTAATTGCAATATGGCAGTGCGAAATTTAAATTAACGTTTTGAACGATTCAACTTTCACTTTCATATTTCAGCAATAAAGATATCATTTATGGTATGGTTTTATATTGTACCTATTAAATATGATGTACGGTTAAAGCTGGGCAAGCTACTTAAAAAAAGTAGCTAAGCTATAGCTACAGCTATTCTTTAAAAAAGTAGCTAAGCTACAGCTATAAGCTATATTTTGTAAAATATAGCTAAGCTACAGCTAAAAGCTTTCGTTAAAGTAGCTGTTAAATTTTAAAGCTACTTTTTAAATTATTGTGAAATAATTATATTTGCCATTGCCATATGATCAGTCTTTTGTTATAATGACTGTTAATTTACTATTATGTACATAAATATCAAAAATAGCAAATACCATCTGGCACCTTACTGTGTATTTTTGCGTATTAGAGCCAGTTAGAACCGGCAACAAATAATTATTTTGTGTGGGTTTAGCTTGTACGCATGCGTACTTTGTTGACCTTCTGCTTAAAAAGTAGCTTTAAAGGTAGCTTCAGTTGTTATTTTTAAGCTAATAGAAAAAAAAAGTAGCTATATTTTTTCACAGTTAGCTAAGCTACAGCTACAGCTAAGGTAAATGTAGCTAAGCTAGTAACTAAGCTACAAAAGTAGCTAGCTACTGCCCAGCTCTGTGTACGGTCAAGAATTTATTGTAATAAATATATATTAAAAAGCTCTACCACTTGAATCCCCCATTAATATATATATATATATATATATATATATATATATATATATATATATATATAATTTTATATTTATGAAATTCATATTAGATTTTGTAAATGTAACTCTCTTTTTTGAGTTCGCTCCCGCACAAGGTATAATCTGTTTCCAGATTTCCCTTTTTTTTCAGATAAAAATCTCAATACAAATCTTATCCCATTGAAAGTATTTTGAAGAATGCTTGTCAACAACAGCAACAACTTAAAAGATTTGAAAGCAGACACAAGTTGACATTGATGTCAACAGTACTAGAATACTTTTGATCTTTTCTTTAACTGTTCCTTTTCGCGTACTTCTTGTTTCCCTTTAAGATTTAAACCTCAGTGACATGAATTATGTAAGAGTGGCTCGTGGTGAATTTTACACATATTACAGAAGTGTAGTACCTAAACCTCAGACCTGAGACTTAGATAAATCTCGTGCAGCGAGCTGTGGTTGGTATAAATTTTGTGCAAACTTCGTGGCGCGTATTTCCGGAGTTTGACTTATTACCTTCTTTCAAGAGTTGCTTGAAACGAGTGCCAAGGTCAGAAAATGAAAAGTTATTCATTATTATTGTGTGCACAGATTGGAATTGATGCTAAAGTTATAATGCGGTGTTTGAGTGCAAAAATGTACGTATATTCTCATTTTTATGGTGAGTGCATAATATCCTACATTTCTCATATAATTAAAATTTATTTCATATGTCACATATCATATCATATCATTTATGGTACATGAAACTACAGTTGTAAATGAAATGTTAAAAAGAAGAAAATATAAAATCATAAAAATTTCTGCAGTATCTATAATATTTACTTACTGTCGACGGAGGATGGTAAATAAATATTTTTTGAAAAAGCAATGAGCGTTCGTCGGGATTTGAACCCAGAACCTTTCATTCGCATGATGACTGCTCTAACCAATTGAGCTACAAACACTCGGCGAATACTCATGCTTTTTCGTGCAATCTTTAGTTGAAGAAATGTAAAGATTGCACGAAAAAGCATGAGTATTCGCCGAGTGTTTGTAGCTCAATTGGTTAGAGCAGTCATCATGCGAATGAAAGGTTCTGGGTTCAAATCCCGACGAACGCTCATTGCTTTTTCAAAAAATTATTTCTAATAATAATCCTGATCGATGGAAATCAACTGTGGAATAAAAGTTCCACTTATTGAGTTTTAATTTTGTCATTAATGGGTAACTTACAGTACACGTATTGTAAAAATAAATTTTAAGTACATATTTTTATTGCGAACTGTAACAGTTACTTCTGATCAGCTGTATATTCTTCTTATATAATATACAGGATGGTGAACGCAACTCTCGAACATCCCTATGTTATATATTTAACATGTAAAATCACAATTTAGCAATTTCCTGCTTCCCTAATTATTTTAATCAAAAAAGCTTCGAATAATAGTTGTAGGGCATAAAATTCTGCATCTAACCCAAAAAACAACATAAACTTTGCATGTTTCGTAACGGCACAAATTAGATCTGAAAATAAGGAAAATGGCCTCAAAACTATCGATAGCCATGGAATTGAAACAAAATTAAACAAATGTTTGTCGTTTTATCTGTCAAAATAACTGACATAATAAATAAAGAAATTATTTTGACAGATTATACGTCAAACATTTGTTTAATTTTGTCTCAATTCCATGGCTATCGATAGTTTTGAGGCTATTTTCCTTATTTTCAGATCTAATTTGTGCCGTTACGAAGCATGCAAAGTTTATGTTGTTCTTTGGCTTAGATGCAGAATTTGATGCCCTACAATTATTATTCGAAGCCTTTTTGCTTAAAATAATTAGGGAAGTAGGAAATTACAAAATTGTAATTTTACATGTTAAATCCGTATGTTCGAGAGTTGCGTTCACCACCCTGTATATATATATATACAAAAAAATAGTGCGTTTTTCATCCAGAAACTTCATTATTCCAGTATGCTATAATCAACCATCATATCCTTAGTGCTATGAATTTAATCGATGAAATTTGACATGTCTATCTTATTTATAAAATTTTGCGTAAAAAGTGTTTTAGTACATAATAATTTGAGAAAAATCCAAGACAGTAGGTTGATTTAGTTACTTACTTTTAATGTGTTGTTTAAAATTACCTTACAGTTAAAATTACCAAATTTTGTTCCACTTTTCAATATCGATTGTTGATAACTTAATTTTAACAGTATTGAAATATGTAAAATTAAATTAGGACTCGAAACCTGATTTAAATTCAGAATTTAATTATCTAGACCTTTTCATGTAAACAGTAATGTAATAATACCAGAAAACTCGTTTCTTATGTGGGTCATTCTCTATATACAGATACGGTTTTCAACTAAAAACCATGAGATGATAATTATATGTCACTTTTTAATCTATGATAACGCAAGGACAAACGAAATACTTTATTATTTTTTAGACCTAATACTCAAAACATATGCAATGTAATGGACGTAATATTTTTCCACACAGTTTTCATTTGCAAAATCCTAATTTTCCACCTAATACTTGTCTATTCATCATTTTTTTCATTCTGATGTAAACATAAAACTTTCAGAAGAAATATTCAAGTTGTAATGAAAAATTCTAATTTCTAACAAAACTGAAATTACGAGCTCTGAAATAAAATATCTGACATAAAAGTGGTGCTGGAAATAGACCGTGCATTTGACAGTTAAATATCCCCAGATATTTTAAAACTCATGTTTATTCATCGAATTCAATAGGATTCAAGTTTGGGGCTGGGCACGTTTCAGTGATACCCAAATAATTTTATACGACCGATTCAATAGAATCTATTGAAGAGAAGAAGCCAGCAGATCAATGATTTCTATGAGAGCAAAAGGAAACGCCAAAATTCAATTTCTACCGAAACAAATATTGCTAAAGCAATGTTTATATTGATTGAGAAGTCAAATATCGACAGAATTAATTTTATTTTCAATTTGTGTATTTCATGTTTATTTATTATATGTAAATAAACAAAATAATATTTTATTATTTAAACAGCGAACTTTATAATACTGACTGATATATGGCTATTTATTTAAACTTTAAATATACACGTAGTTACAAACATAAATAATTAAATTTCAATTTTGATAATATACACAGGTTTTGGAATAAGCATTTTGCAAGAACATGGCACCAAATTGGATAAAACAATACTGGATTTATTCATACAAATTAGCTCATATTATAGGATAGGTAGGTCTGTGGTATCAAGTCGGTTTGTTGAATTGAGAACTAGGGTTCGATTTCCATAATTTTCATCACATTAAAATTACCCCTTTGGCTCTCCCTCCATTAGCATATTTAAAGGCCTTGAATAATATAATTCGGTGACAAACGTATTAAAACTTATTTAAAATTTCTGTTTGAAAACATAATATTTGATATTGGGCGACACTCCCTTCCTTCCTTTCTTAATCTTTGTTTCTATTTAAGTTACTGCATTGTATAGAATTTTCTTTCAAATACGAACGCAGGCAATAGCTGCCATCTTTTCTAATTATTGTAGATTCGTTGTTATATTCGTTGTTAGAGGAGTAAGCGTGAGTAATTTGAGATGTTTTGCGCATCTGTTACGGACGTCGAAGAAAGATGAATGAAAAGTGAATAGGAGTAACTGGATGGATGAGATTGAAAGTTTGTTGTGTGATGAATGATTTCGTGTGTGATAAGTAAATGAGCTTATATGGAGGGGTCCGTGAATATGGTTGAGGTGGAGATGCTGTGTTAGAATGAGAATGTTTGACGAGGCCTGATTCTTTGATGATTTTAATTAGTGAATGTTTTATGAATGATTTTGAGGCTCGTGCAATCCTATTTGATGGGATTTAGCGTATTTTTATGTACGTATGTATGTATGATATTGATCATATTTGTATAAGTACTTTGAATTAAACTACTTAATTTAGTAATAAAAACTGTTTGAATTTTACTCTAATTACTAAGTAAGTTTATATTTATTTTTACAATTAAAGTCTACAGTGTGATTGTGATGTGATTGTAACAAAGTGAAACAATTCAGAATTTGGTTTTGTTTATAAATTATGATATTTAACTATCAACTCAGCTTCGAGAGATACAGACTAATTAAGCGTTATCTAAGTATCTTTCTAAAGTTGACTTGACAGAGTTTATTTTGTTTATTAAATTTATTAGTGCGTATGTTATAGTAACTTCAGTATTCCGTAGATCATTATTTATCAAGTTATAGTTTTTCTGAATTGTCTTGTCTGGTTATACGCGATGTGATGACATATCTGGGTAAATAATAGCTATGCATGGGTCGGATAGAGTTAACCTTTGTAACTCACCCCGTCTAGGTTTTTTATGTAAACTCATGTGTGGAAACGCTTATCTAGACCAACGCAATGATACCAGCCCCTTATCTTCTGTCAGAACATCCCATGCAATACAACAACAATTAGTTAGTGGTAGATTGGCTTTCGTCGAGACAAGTTTGGCTCTCGACTTCACGTGCAAAATGTAGGTTTTGCAAGGTAACTTAGTAATATTAATAATAGTTTATTCATACGTTGTTGTTGTTTCCATTGCCGGATAATTCGCTTAATTTAAATATTAATTATAACTTTTGTATTTTTATAATTTATACTTTCATTTATGTTTTAAATATATATTTTATTTTTTATAAGAAGTTCGCATCTAGTTCGTTTTATTTTATCGTTTATTAATTTTGATCCACAGTTTCATTTAGTTTTACATGATTGATCTGATGATATTATAATTATTTTTTTTATATATATAAAAGAAGTATTGTTGTAAATGATTAGATTCTTCACCACATATCTTTATTTCATGTTTCATGACATATGTAAGTATATTTGTTATTTGTGAATCTATGAAACTTTTTTCAAATATCTGTTATTTGAAATGTATCTAAATAACATGTAAAATATCTATTATCTTTCTCTAGATAATTTACAATAAGCTATCTCTCATCTGTTATCTAGATAATAAAAATCGTTATTTGACTCAATACTGGTCAGCACCAGTCATTAAATCACGAAATTAATACAGAGAGAGCTACAGCAGTAATTTTAAGTGGCGAAAATTAGTTATAAGTTTTTAATTATCTAACTCTGGTTCTCATGTTCACAGTACAGTACATTTTCTCGCAACTATTTACCCCCATAAAAATTTCTATAAAACATCAATATGTTCCCTTGCGAATCCCGAAATAAACCATAAACATTCCAAGTTTACATAAGCAACACATCGTAGTAAATTTTCAAAAAAAAATTACACTCGTAAACCTACTTTTTCCAGTGAAACCATACCGTATACAGTTTGTTTAAACTTTGCTCCACGAAGCCAGCATCTCTAGGTTTTCCGTGTTTATTTTCCTCGGATAATATTAGTATCGGTTTACGATTTGTTTGCAAGGGTACATTTTCAAATTGGGGTGTTTTCAACTCTTTTATGGATACTTTTACCAGATGGTGTTCAGCTTTATATTTACAAAAGAAAAAATGTTGTGGAATAAACAGTCCTTGTAAGCTGATACCTCGATAATTGTAATTTATAATTTCTGAAAATAAGCGCCGAGGACAGCAGTTACTTTAACATTTAATAGGAGCACGTTTTCACGTGTTAACTGAGGAAATAGAATTTTGGTTAAATTACCATGATGTAATGCTAATTATTTGTTCGTTTTTCCAAATAAATGGAAACCTGAATTTCCTACAAGGTTGTAGCCTAAGACGGAAAATTTAGGAGGACAACAAATTTTAATTATATTTGAAAAAATTCTGACGCAGATGACACCTCTTTGAAAACATTATTTTGTACCTACCTTGACTTTTATATTCCTATTTATTTTAACTGAATAAGATGAAAAATATTATAACATTGATAAAATTCTAAATACCTAAAATATAACTGCACTTATGACCAAGTTTATAAGCAAAAATTAAATTTTAAATTTGGTTTAAATAAATAAAAGCAAATCAAAATTATATGTCAAATGGAACCATTGATATTCCTGTCATACAGTCAATTTGCCTACATCTTAAAATGAAGGCCATTGTAAGAGTAAATAAATATTTTTGTAACAACAAATTTTCGTTTTTTAAAAAAACTGTGTAATACCAAAGCTTGTTTAAAATAATAATTAACTTTTCAGACGACCACTTATGAAAGTAACCATAACAACATCATAAACTACTACAGAAAGTTGAAATTAACATACACTGACATGTTAGGTATAACGCACACGTCCAATATATCAGATGAAGTTCCACTGATTGACAACAGATGGCGTTACGATGAAAGAAAATAATAAAATAAATGAAAAGAATTTATATTATTACTTGAATTGAAGTTTTGGGAAATTTTTCAACACATTGCACAGATAAATCTTATTTTTTTAAATTAATAATTACTTATTTACTAATATTTTAGCATTATTTAATATTTTGACAATACGATTAGTACAATTGGTATCACAATACCTAACCTGAAACGTCAAACGTCAACGCTTAAATACAAAAACGCATCAGCTGTCAAAGTGTGACAACATTGCTTTTGTAAACTTTTTTTAGAAATATTTTATGGTCGTCTGAAAAATAGTGTACATAACTCGCTCGAAAGTGTGATAACTGTGCTCGTGTACTTAAATCACTCGGTGCTACGCGCCTCGTTTTTCAATTTGTACACTCGCACCTTATCTTACACTTTCGATGCTTGTTATGTAATATACTATTGATATCATCCGTCAAACTGTCTACAAAATAGTAATCATGACAGTCCATTGAGAGATGAATTAGATTTTTGTAAAAATTTTTTTTTGCAAAACTGCTATACATTTTGTGTCTAAGGTGTACTTAATGTTAAATTTAGCTTAAAATTGTAGAATTTAGTAAATCTAGCGTTTTTAGTATTATTTATTTTTTTAACAAAACAATAATTATGGGGCCAAATTCCGGATTCTTTGTTATCATGCTTTTTATCCATTTGATATATTTATTTGCATTATGTATAGTTACCAGCCGTCAAATCATGATCCCCAACGATGTTGGTAGAGGAGTAACGATAGTGGTAATTTTAATGTGGACTATAAAGTGTATGGCCTGCAAGGAATCGAACGTGGGTTCTTAAATCCACTAAGCTATTTACATCTATTACAACTTTTATTTGAATTAATATTTGGAAAGTAGCGAAGGAAGCAACAGTATCGGAAAACCGATGTTAATTGCCGAATTCCAAAATAGTTTAGTAATTTGATTTGATTATATATTGTGTTTTATATTAATTTGTTAATATTATTGTCATATTATAAGTACCCTCTGTAATTGGGATTTTTGTATTCTGTAGAGTGGTCATAAATAAATAAATAAATAAATAAATAAATACAGTAAAATGTTTCAAATAAAGGTGATTCCAAAACCTGCTCGAATATAAAAAATATTTCTTTAATAGACTGAAAGAAGTTACATACAAACACCTGGGTTATTAACTGAAAATATTTCGGAAAGAAAGAAAAAGATTTATTATCTCTATTACAAGACGTGTATCATTTCAAGAAAACATTTTCACATGAAAAACAAATCAAGATAAGTTCTTATTTCATGGAAATGTTATTATATGAAATACAATAACAGGTTGTTAAATCATATTTGCTTCTCTTCATTTATTTTTTTCATTGAATTTTTCCAGAATTCTTAAATATCAATAGGGACTATTTAAAAATATATATTTAATTGCTATGCTACACAATAGAAAAATTATCCAAATTTCCCTAATTTCCGTATCGTTCGGGCTTTGTTTGTATTGTTATACAGGAATATAAGAAAGAAGTTTTTTGTTACTTTTACTTCCCTGTTAACTTTGTTGGAAAAGTATAAAAATAAATGTTTAGAATTTAAAATTATGCTTCTAAATCAGTCTAAATATTAAGTTTTCATTATTTCTTTAAATAAAACGTTTCAACATTTCAGATCATAGCGTTATTTACATTTGTATAATTGGATAGACGTTAATTAAAATTGCCATTTTAAGCTGTATGCAAAATATGCAAAATAAAAGAAATAATTTGACACATCTGTCAATACAAAAATTAATACTATATTATGACAGTAGTATACAGAAGCAGATTTATAATATTTTGGGCCCTAGACAAAATTGTTTGTTTACATACATACATATATACATACGTATATATATAAGGGTGAACATAGGGATTTAATATGTAAAATAATAAATAAATAAATAAATATAAATATATCATCACGCCCTCTACCCATTACTGGGTGTGGCACTCTGCTAAAGCAGATCTCGGTAAGTGATATATTTTGCGCGTGAAGTGCGGTTACCAGTCGTCAAATCACGGCCCCCAAACATGTTAGTGGTGGAGGAGCCACAAGGATAGCTTTTTCAAATTATGAAAATTTGTCGCCTGTGGGAATCGAATCAGGGACCTCAGGATCCACAGGCCGACTTCATACCACTGAGCTAGCCATCCCATAAAAAATAATTATGTTGTAATTTCCTGCTTCCCTAATTATTTTAAGCAAGAAAGCTTCAAACAGAAGTTTTAGGACTAAATTCTGCATCTAACCCAATAAACAAAATTAATTTTACATGCTTCTTAATGGCACAAATTAGATCTCAAAATAACGAAAATAGTATGATCGATAAGAAAGTAGACATCAAAAAAAAATTCTCGCATTTAAATCTCGCTGTCTTCAATTTATATAAAAAAATTCGACCATGTCTGAGTGGTTAAGTTTCCATTACAAACTCTGTACTGTAATTGCAATTAAGTTCCTGTTATGCAGAGTAACAAATAAATCTAATTTTCATTTAAACATGAAGCAGTCTGCTATAAAGCTAGAACTTTAATTTCATTTATGCATTTACTCTGGTTTGAAATAAAACTTTGTCGAGTACTAGCTTGTACACAGACTATGCAAAATTTAATAATTTGCCTAATTTAGCAGAAGATCCAGCACGTAAAACTGCAACGTAATAAACAAAGTAATTTGGTTTTCTCTTCGTCTTGATCGCACTTGTTACGAGCAAAAACAACGAACAAAGATCTGCAGTTTCGGTACACATGCTTTCGTTATAATTCTGGTAATCATGAGATTTGAAAGCCATGATAAAGATGTTTGAAATCGCTTCAAGGCGTCAGAATAATATCTTTAGTTAAGTTAGATAAGTGGAGTAGGCATGTAATAGGCATATTTAAGTTAGAATTAAAATAAATATGATAATAATTGTTCTTCGTATGCACAGTTAAACACATAGGATGGTGGATTAATTTATGCAATATAGGAATGCAATGTTAAATTTTTCATTTAGACATATTTCCTATTGATTTTAGAAATGCCTTAAATATTTTTTTCCTACTCTCTTAAGTTGAATTAGTAAAAATCTACTAATTTATAGTGAATATTCACTTTTTGAAAATGTCCAATGTATACCACTAGTAAATAGTAGTTGTTCACTTTTTCAATTAGTGAAACTTGTCACATTTTTAATTAGTGAATTTTTTACTAATAAAAAAGTAAAATTCACCAAATGAAAATGTGATTTATTTACTAATGAAATAGTAAAAATTCTACTATTGAAAAAGTAAATTTTCTACAAATCAAAAAAGTAAAACTCTTTTTAATGAATATTTAATAATAATTTATTGAAAACTTAAAAATTCACTACATTTATAAGTTAAAGAAAATTAAATTACTAACTGCTTCTATCTTTTGTCTTATTCGGTGTCCATATCGTCGCTATTGTATATAAAACAAAAATAATTGACATATTTCCAAATTTCTAACCTTAAATAATTTACGTCAGTAGTGAAATTGAAAAAGAAAAAAACATTGGAGTTAATTTATATTCAGAATTAATGTGGACATGTAACATAGTTGAAATGTGACAATAATACGGAAATTACAACAACAACAACAATCTTCTCAATGTTCTATACAGGAACCAAGTACACACACGCGTAAAACTTATACTGTTGACACGGTGGCGCCACTGAATCGCTTGAGGACTACTAATTCGATAGTAGCTTTGGATCTTATCACCATTTTAATTAGTAGAAAACAACCGATTAAAAAGTGAAGCTATTACCTTACTAAAATTTTAGTAGATTCAATCTTAAACTACTAATTTTTATGTAGTTTTCATACTTACCATTTCAATTAGTGAATATTCTACTAATTCAACTTAAGAGAGTACAACTAACTGTGCGATTTATTTGTTTTTACGTAACTATTAATGATTTGGTTATGGGTAGAAAGGAGACAATTGTAAACCAAGTACGTTTCTCTGTCAAAATCAAATTAAACTGTCAACGATTCAAATTTTTTGGTGTCACGCGGAAGTTCATATTTTAGTCACAGACCATACAATAGCTGCGTTCAGTTGGTTGGTTATAGAAGAATAAGATACAACGAACAAAAGAACGGTAGATATGCAGTGGTATGTTTTGACGTTTATAAACATAACCTTTATAAATATTGCACATAATATCATCAGTATTGTTAATCTGTACACATTAGAGATGGGAATTCTACTTCATTTGAGTGAACTAGTTCATTCGTTCTCGTTCACCAAAAAGATTAGTTTATTGAACTAGTTCATTAGTTCACTTTCGTTCATGAAATTTTGAAGACTTTGTTGAACGGAAATCGTATTGTATTGTGATTCACGAGCGAGAACAAGTGAACTTTTAGGATTTGGTTCTAGTATAATTTGACAGCAGACAGCAGAAGCAGAGCGGTGATCATAGCAACGACCACGAACAAATGAAGTATGAGTCTCGTTCGCTCGTTCACTCGTTCAGTTGTTCGCTGCTCTCAGCTTTCGTTCGACCAAATCGGCCGTGCCGCCGCGCCGTGGTGGTAATCATATCCGAATAGTTCGCAGTGAACTAGTCTTTAATAAACTAGTTCGTGTCGTTCACTATAAGGAATAGTTCATATGAACTAGTTCGTTCACGAACTACACACCTCTAGTACACATCACAATGAGCAGACAAATACTTACAGGAGTGTCATTATTAAATATGACAATTAACAAAAAGAAAAATGGTTTTATTTAAAGAATAAGTGAAATACATAATATGAATTGTTTGTGTATATTAGTAATACAGTTGCTTATATTGACATAAAGTAAAGTGGAAACTTTTATATTATCTAAATAAATATTGATTTATTCCGTACCTATTCATGTTATCAACATAACTATTATTGACATCAGCTGGTTGATTGTTACTGCCAACGCCAACAATAGATCTAATAGACCACTAACTGGGGTAGTAGCGCAAATCAAAAAAATGTTTCAGTCAGACTCAACTTAATTTTAGCCGTACAATCTGAATCTACAATAAAAATGAGGATTCCCATTTAAAATTTCAAAGTTTCTGCCGCCCCATTCCCAGAAGGTATTGGTGAGGGTCCGTATTTGATGTCACTTGAGAGAAGTATTAAACATGTGTTTTTGTTTTTGTTTTTCGATTCGATGTGCATTTCTCGAGACCATCCCGGAACTTTTTGTACACACTGTATGTAATTTATTTAATACTTTGTTAAGTTTCTTGTATATTTTCTCAAGGCGTCGATGGCTGCAAGTAATTGTTTTGAGGACCGCTTCCGGCCCGTGAATTGGCAGTTTTGACACCCCTGTTTTACAATGTCCTTAGAATTATAGAAAGTCACGTATATAGTTCCTTCCGGCATGCACAGGTCTTCTTAAAGTCCTTATAGTCTTATGTACAGTGTCAAGAACCAACCTTCTTTGTGGTCTGGCTTCAATCCTTAAAGTCAAAAGATAACTTCATTTTGTCATGTTCTTAGTTCTTAAAGATCTTATTTAAGGTCTTAAAATCCTTGTGACTGTATATCCAGGTGAACAAAATTCAGTGAGTTAGATACCTCGGTGTTTTAAAATATTATGAACATATTTTATACTTAGATAAAAAGTTTTGACATTTTCTATGAATAATAAAATATTTTTTCAAAACAGTGGAAAAGGGAGGGAGAAAAGGTTAAATAAATAAAATATGGGGTAGGAGACTCAGTGGTATCGAGTCAGATCTTGAGAACTCTGGTTCGATTCCCACAGCCGACAAACATTTTCACCACATTAAAATTACCCCTGTAGCTCCCTCTCTATTATCATCCTTGGGGACTGTGATTTAACGGCTGGTAACCACACTTCACGCGCATGAATATATCACTTACCGAGATCTGCTAGGCAGAGTGCTACCATCCAGTAATGGGTAAAAGGCGTGATGATACTTTCATTTATTATTTATTTAATTACATACATTAAATTTGCTTTTTTATAATTCAAGAATTTACGTGCTTTCTCTAATAATTTCAATCAATGTATTTGTTTACTCCGGTTATTAAATAGTAAAAATTAATATCTAAAGTGTTTATAAAACAAATTACATTTAGCGTATACTTTTTAAAAGATCGAGTTTCATCTAATTATACTAATTTTTTTAATGATATTTCAAACGTAAAAACATTTAGGTATTACATTATATAGTTTATTTTATTGAATTTATTGCCATTATCAGCACGCGATAATAGTGCATTATTATACAAGTTTTTCATATAATAGAAACGAGACCGAAGGTCGACTGTTTAATTTTCTTAAGTGTTTTATATACTAATAAAACACAAGTATGATACAACATTTTATCCACAACTCATAATTATAGATACTGGAGAAGATTGGTCGTAACGTTTAACGTTGATTCCGTTATATATAGTTTCGCTAAATACGGTAGATCATGAAATTGGTGCTAAGTAACTGGTGGTTTAAATTGTTTTATGGAATATAAAACACTAGTGTTTTATGAACCATATAATACATCTGAAATCAGTGTAATTATGACTTTATAATGTATGAGTTGTGGATAAGTTATTTATTATACAAGTGTTTTATTAGGTATATAAAATACGCAAGAAAACTTTCGGTCTCATGTTTAATATTCTTAAGTGTTATAACCAATAAAACACAAGTGTAATACAAAATTTTATCCACATCTCATAATTATAGGTATCTAAGAAGATTGGTTGTAACGTTTAACGTTGATTCAATTATATATGTGTAGTTTCTCAAAATACGGTAGATCATGAAGTGGTTGCTAAGTAACAAGTTGTTTACAGTGTTTTATGTCCACATAATTCAACTGGAATCAGTGTAATAATGTCTTTATTATACATGAGTTGTGAATAATAGTTATTTATTATACTAGTGTTTTATTAGGTATATTAAACACGCAAGAAAAGTTTAAACACGAGACCGAAGGTCGAGTGTTTAATATTCTTAAGTGTTTTATATACCAATAAAACACGAGTGTAATACAAAATTTTATCCACAACTCATAATTATAGGTATCGAAGAAGATTAGTCGTAACGTTTAACGTTGATTCAGTTATACATATTTTCTCAAAATACGGTTGATTGAAGTAGTTGCTAAGTAACAAGTTGTTTACAATGTTTTATGGAATATAAAACCTTAGGGTTTTATGAACCATATAATTCAACTGGAATCAGTGTAATAATGTCTTTATTATACATGAGTTGTGGATAAAATAATTTATGATATACTATTTTTTTTGTTTGTTTTGTTTTATTCACTGGGATTGCTGTACTTACGACTCGATCGTAGAAAAAATAGTGTATACAACACATGGTTGCTGTAAGCTTCTCACTTGTGCAATAAAATGACACTTTGAACACTAATAATAACATTAAAAAACTGCAAAATTTATTATAAATTTTAATTTAATAATTATTTCTTTTAATTTAGTATTTTTCTTGAGGCTCTAGTACTGGCTTAACTTTACAATCTCTCATGCTGAGCTACGCTAATTTAAAACGAAAATAAGTGCTTTTAATTCATTTTAAAAGAAGACGAATCGTAATTCGAGTGTCCACGTTTGCCAAATTTCGTTTTAAAGAAAATTAGTAATTTAGAATAAAGTAACTGAAATTGGAACACCAATCTCCAGTTTCTGTTTTAATTAAAGCAGCTTCCTTCTAAATGCACAAGCAATTCCTTAGGTACTCGCAAGTGTCGTAAAAACGAAAAATTCGTTCTACTTACCGATGTAAGTTTTTTGTAGCCTTAGATTGCTGCATTCGCTCCGGAGTCTATTTCATGCTACAGTACCGTCACAAATTGCCCACAGGAAAATATTTCAAACAGAACACGCTACACTGAGAAATCGTCATGTTTGTATAAATAAATAAGTATGTTTTTTTTTATCTTTAGTCGATGTGCAGTCCAGAGTGATGCCCTTTAGCTAAGTATATTAAAAATTGTCCGACTGTACGGTTATATGGTTAGCGTTACGGCATTCGAATCCGTAGGTCTCAAGTTCGAATTCAACTCAATGTAAAAATACACTACGGCTCAGTGAGTCCAGATCCTTTACTATAATTATTGGGATTACGAGTATGTTTCTACTGTACAGAATAGCTGTTATTGAAATACAGGATGTTTCATAACCTCGGATACATACGTTAAACAAAATGGCCGCTAGCTATCCTGAAAAGTACTGCACTGGTTCGATTCAAATTTGGTATAAGTATAGACGAGAACCAATCTTAACATATAGGTATAATAAAGCTTCAGTCCGCCATCTTGAAACAAAATGGCCGCTAGCTATCCTGAAAAGAACTGCACTGATTCGATTCAAATTTGTCATATATATAGACGGGAACCAGTCTTAACATACAGGTACAATAAAGCTTCAATCCGCCATCTTGAAACAAAATGGGCGCTAGCTATCTTGAAAAATACTGCACTGATTCGATTAAAATTTGGTACAGACATAGACGGGAACCAATCTTAACATATAGGTATAAAAAAACTTCAGTCCGCCATTTAGAAACAAAATGGCCGCTAGCTATTCTGAAAAGTACTGCACTGATTCGATTCAAATTTGGTATAGGTATAGACGAGAACCAATCTTAGCATATAGGTATAATAAAGCCTTAGTCCTATGCCAGTCGAATTCAGACGTTTGCAGTTTCCGGTACGACTCGCATTTGCAAGGACCATGAACAAAGCACAGGGACAATCGCGACAATTGTATGGACTAAATTTGGAAAATCCATGTTTCTCACATAGACAGCTGTACACAAACACTTTCTTTGAGTTGCAATGCAACGCATGCCGGGTACTCGCATTAAATAGTAGATCACGAGAACGAAGTCGCGGGTAATAGCTAGTTACGAATAAAAAATAATCTTAAAAAAATTCGAAAAATAAGGGTAGTTTACCTACAGCGTTTTTTACTGCTCTGGATTCGTTTTACTATTAAAAACAAACAATGCATGTAGATAATCAATAATCTAAATTATACAATACGAGATGTGTTAGAAAAGTATCCGAACTTATTTGTTTTTGCAAAAACCTGATGGATTTGAATCAAGCGCGCTTGCATGAGCCGACCTTGAACCTTCGTGCGTGTGCGTAAATTTTGTTCCTCCTATCGATAGCGTCTGTTACTGGTAAGCAGCATTTGAGTGAGGTAGTGTGTAGTGCTCTCGTTGATTTTTCATTGCAAGGAAAATGACAGAACGACTGGAGCAGCGTTACTGCATCTAATTTTGCTGTAAACTGGGTGACAGCCAGATGGAAATCATTCGGAAGATTCAGACGGCTTTTTCGTGACATACAATTTGGATTTATGATAATTATGATAAAAATTGCTCAAAATTGTTGCCATGCTCCAGCCTCTCCATATGCTAGCACTATGTCCACTAACTCATTATTGCTAAATCCGTTCACGTAATCCATTTTTAAAACAAATCACCATTTTTTTTACACAGTTAAATATATATCATTCACTAAAAAACAAAAGATCTACTGACCTACTACGAATAGAATAAAATTACATTAATTTACTTATTACACAATTCAATTATTAGCAGTTATTTATAATAGATATTGTACTTAATTATTAAGTTTAACGTAACGATACACCCAGTAGCAGTGGCAACGAATTTTTTTTGACTGGAAACAGAGAAATTAATTTTGTGATTTAAAAGACAAATTTTGTGATTCCTAATCTACATATCAAACAACATATACCCTTAACTTATGTACATGAAGTTATGAAACATCCTGTATTTATGCGCGTAAACTACGGATACCAGCCGTCAAATTACGGTTCCCAAACATGTTAGTGGTGTTAAAAGTATGCTCTGGTTAGTCGTGATCTGTCAACTAACTCTCTCACTAGTGCGAGATGTCTCTTTTGGTTCCCTTCCATCTCTCTCCGACGTGAAGTTCATTGTATAACTCGCCATTATTAACGTTATATAACCTCTGTCCTTTAATTTTGTTACTTTTTCTGAAACCGACAAGAAAGTGCCCACTTTTCTGACCAATTTTAGTATGGCAAGCAGATTTTTACCAAAAACAGTCAAGTAAAATATGTATCCAAGACTACAACAAAAATAACAGTCTGGTAAAATACAAAACAGTCTGATAAAGATTTTTCCTACAACTGTGCGATTTCTTTGTTATTATGTAGTTATTATTGCCTTGGTTACGTATGAAAAGTAGATGAATGCCGACCAAGCGCGTTTCCGAAAGCAAAGAAACACTAAGTGCGGAAAGTGCTTCATTACGTAACTGCCAAAAGAAAAATGTTTTGACAGCGATTTAAATTTCGCGCCGAGGGCGGAGTTCATATTTTGGCCACAGACGCTTATGGAAGTAGAAGATACGGTGAACCAGCGCTAGTAAATATGTAGTAGTATATTTTGACGTTTATAAACGTAACCTTAATTTGCAGACATCTGTAGACAACTAATAAAAAGAACCGAACAAAGTTAAATATATTGATAAATGGTTTTATTTAAAGAGTAAGTGAAATACATCATATTTATTGTTTGTGTATATTATTAACACAGTTGTTACAGTTGCTTATATTGATATAATGTAAAATGGAAACTTTTGTGTCTAAAGAAACATTGATTTCTTCCGTACCTGTTCATATTATTAACAGTAATATTATTGACAACAATTTCGGAGGCTTTAGAAGTACCAGCATCAGGTTGATTGTCATTGTCGAAAATAGATCCAACATAGTATGATCCGGAGCTTCAATTATCTTTGGAGGTGTTAATGATAAAGAAGAATCACTCACTGTACTATTCCAATCAAGATGATTTTGAAGAAATTATCTTGACGTTAGTGAAATATTTTTAAATAACGTAAAACAATGTGCAAGCAATCAACAAACAAACCATAGCAACGCCGTAAAACATCGTTCTCATGTAATATCATTAAAATTTTATAAATTTTAATAATATTTTAGTGATTTACAAAATCGCACAGTTGTAGGAAAAATGTTGTTTATAACACGTGCCGAAAAAGGTTACATGCTCGTGCAGATTAAATTCTGCACTTGCACGTAACGAGCCCTATTTCGGCACTTGTTATAAACATAACTATTACCTGACTCTTTTTTAAGTTATAACTTTCGATACGTAGTCTGCTGTCAGTATAATTCATATTAAAAAATGTAAGGATTTTGAATTATTTATGATTAATTATTGATCAAATTAAACGGTTTCAGAAAAAATATTGCTCAGCGGATTAAAATACTCGGCTTGCGGCCTCGTATTTCAAACAACCGCAACCACCAAGTGAAATATCACTTTCCTGACTTATTATGTAATATAATATTATCTGTTTGATAAACAAACAATTGATAATTATTAATTTGAACTCGAGCCTAAACCAAATAAATTATATTTCAAATGTTTATTGAATCTCTCAGTGTTACCATCCTTGAATTTTATTATTTCTATTATTTTTTTAATAATAGTAAATAATTGCGATATACGAAAAATAATTTTACAATGACCAATTGCAATACTTATTTATCAATATACTTATTGTAAATTTAAATAGAATTCCTAACATAGTGATGAAGATGAATATGATGATAAGTCTTTATTAATATACTTTCATTAATTAATTAATTAAATTAATTGATTAATGAAGATACATCTTCATCCTAGTCTCTCGGAGAATATGGTATACAGCGACAATTTCCTAGAAATAAAAACATATTTTTATCTATCATCAAGGGTTTTGTATTCACCACGCAACGTTACATATTTGTAAATTACTTTTGCGAGTTTGACAAAAACATGTGTTCCAAGAAACAAAAATTCAACATCTTTTACGCGATAACAAATGAGGGAAGGCACGTCGACAGGCAATTTTTTTTTACTCTTTATGAAAATTTGTTGGATAAATCATTTTTGAGCTTGTGACAAGCTCGTTTATAACTTTAAGCTTATAATGAATTTTTCATCTCAATTACTTCAAGAATTAATTGAAAGATGAATTCTTATAATTTATGGAAAGGTTTTCAAGTACAACTGTCACTGACAGTTTATTTAATATAATAAATTACAAACAAAATTGTAATTACCTATGATAAAAAATTATTATTTTTACATCAAGTTTTGCAAAAGAATAAGATATAAAAACGATTATCGTATAATTACTTTTACCAGTAATTTAAATCTAAATAAATAATATATCATCACGTCTGTTACGCATTACTGGATGTGGTACTCCGCAGAAGCAGATTTTGGTAAGTGATATATTTATGCACGTGAAGTGCGGTTACCAGACGTCAAATCACGGCCCCCAAAGGTGCAAGTGGTGGGAGCGGCCACAGGAGTAATTTTAATGTGGTGAAAATGTTTGTCGGTTGTATGAATCGAACTAGGGTTCTCAGAGTCCACAGGCCGACTCGATATCACTAAGCCACCTACCTCATTTTTGAAATCTAGAATGAAATAAAAATATAGTATGATTTAATATTTACATTCTCAAAATAAAGATATATAGATATATCATCACGCCTTCTACCCATTACTGGGTGTGGCACTCTGTTAAAGCAGATCTCGGTAAGTGAAATATTTTGCGCATGAAGTGCGGTTACCAGTCGTCAAATCACGGCCCCCCCAAACATGTTAGTGGTGGAGGAGCCACAGGGATAGCTTTTTCAAATTATGTTCGCCTGTGGGAATCGAAATAGTTTTAGTTATTATGAATTTTGGATTAGCAAATATTATTTTCTATTTTAAAGGGTGCTGTTTTTCAGCCCAATAAAACTAAGATAATTTACGAAAATTAAACGATATAAAAATATAATGCACGGTAAATATTTTAAATACCGAATAATAATTATAATAAACTTTCAAAATTTAAAAATTCCAAAGAAATACTGAAATTAACCTCAATTTAATGAAAGAACACATGAAACATTTTTGGATATAAGTTAATTAATTAAGACCATCACAAACAAATGGAATAATGAATTGTGTGGATCAAGTTTTCAGATGAAGCTATTCACTGAATTTGAATGAAATTAGAATATCTAATTTCGGAACATGATTCCGTGCTCTCTGTTATTTTCAGATATTAATAACTTGTCTTTCAATTTATAAAAAAAAATCATTAATAACACAGGTCTGCAAAAAAAAAATGTCAGCAGCTTGAGATGTTTTTGGTAAATATTATGTGTTTTAGTATACCGAATAAAAAAATGACCTCCATTTCTCTCCATCACGTACAGGTTTTTTGCAGCATGCAAGATTTTTTTAATAAAAAAGCATAATACTAATGAAGAAATTATATTTCTTATAATTAAATAAACAATAATTAACATTCCATGTTCATTCTTTTTGGCTATGTCTTTTCTTCTTCTCTTTAATACTTCTCCGTAGAACACGTTTCCGACTGACAAGAACTCTTATTTGTACTCGTTACTAATGCCCTAAAGAACATGTATAAACATGCTCTACCCAACAATTAAAGTAAGAAATCACTTTTACGTAGGATTTTTAGAATCTAGAATAGCACATGATATCGTATTCTATACGGGCGCTTCACTCTAAATGAAACTATAAAGACGAGTTTTGCAAGAAACCCTGACGTGATGGAATTTTTAGAGTATTTTTTCCGGTTTCAGTGAGTAACAATCAATACGAATCAGTATTAAAATCCTGTGCAGTTTTTTTGTTGCAGACCTGTAAAAAAACTCAGAAGCATTAACATATTTCGTATATTATAATTTGAAAGTAATATGTTGATTATTGTAGTGTAGAATAATAATGGAATTTCATTTTGTTAATAACAAAATAAATTAGTACTATACCGGGTGGTTCTTGGTAAGGGCGAACATACGGATTTAACATGGGATATTAGTTTTATGACATTTTCTACTCTCCTTTTAATTTCGCAGAAGTAACTGTAGAGTGCAAAGATGTTCAGAATTACAAGATGTAAACAAGACTGTTTTTATATTTTTCATTATGTATCTTATTTAGCCGCAACTTTAAAAACAAATTTCATAATTTCTGTTAAATTGCAGCTATAGCCATGACTTTTGATTGTTATAAATTATTTACGAACGTCAATATTTGAATTCATAACTCATAATTATAGGTATCGAAGAAGATTGGTCGTAACGTTTAACGTTGATTCAGTTATATATAGTTTCTCAAAATACGGTAGATCATGAAGTGGTTGTTAAGTAACAAGTTGTTTACAGTGTTTCATGGAATATAAAACACTAGTGTTTTATGAGGCATATAATTAAATTGAAATCAGTGTAATTATGTCCTTATAATATATGAGTTGTGGATAAACTATTTTATTTAATTTATAATATATCTTTTTGTTTCATTTTCAGTTACTGCATTGTATGGACTTTTCTTTCATATATACGAGTGCAAGCTATCGCTTTCATCTTTTTTAATCTTTGTAGGTTCGTTGTTAGTTTCGTTATTAGATTCGTTGTTAGGAGTAAGCGTTAGTAAATTGAGATGTTTTATGCATATGTTATGTACGTTGAAGAAAGAAATGAATGATAAGTGAATAGGAATGATGTAATTGAAGGTTTATTGTGTGATAAATGAATGAGTTTATATGGAGGGATCAATGAATGTGGTTGAAGTGAGGGTGATATGTTTAGATGATAATGTTTGACGAGGGCTGATTGTTTGATGAGTGTGATGAGTGATTGTTTTATGAATGATTTTAGGGTTCGTGCTACCCCATTTGTTGGGATATAGCGTAAAGATATGTATGTATGGATGTACGTATAATATAGATTGATGTTTGTAACCATCAAACATTGACGTTTATAAATAATTCATGAAAAACAAAAGTTATGGTTATTGGTACAATTTAACAGAAATTTTGAAATGTATTTTCGTAGTTGCGACAAAACTAGACACGTAATAAAAAATTTAAAAACAATTTCGTATGTTTCCTTTAAGGTGGTTCTATCATGACAGTCTCATACAAAGGTATAGGTAACCTAAAAAGTTTTTAAAATAATTATTACATTTTTGTATGGTATAGGTTATTAACAGAATTAACATTTCGCTGCAAATATCGTATAATTAACAATAACATTGAATATATTAAATAAAACTAGTTTATGAAATTCAGTAATATAACAAAATTTTTGGAAGTGAATGTTTCATGCCAACCAATTAAATTAAGTTACGAATTTAATATGTTTAGGGCAAACATATATCTAAAATGAAAAAATAAGTAAGAATCTAAACTTAGCAAAAAACATGAATCTAAATTTTATATGTTTGCCCTAAAGAGTCAGATCGTCGACTATTAGAAGTCGACGATAAGTATTAGATAAGTAGTATATTACATAATAAATCCGTTACAACGCAACCAATATTTACTTCACAATTACTTAATTTAACATAAAAGAAAAAAATTACTTCTCTAAAACAGATTGCAATTCGGGAGCCTTTGTACTGCCAACTAGATGCTTTAAAATTTGGCGGGAGTGTGCGAGCGATACTTTACAATTTCTGTTTTTTTTATAGCTTTAAGGACTGTACAATACTTACAGAAATTCTCAAACATTTCTTGCTATTCTTGCCATAACTAAATGCTTGGCCTTTAAAATAACATTTTTACAGTAACTGATTTCGCACTATATTCAACGAACAAATGTTTCTAAAAACTACATATAAAAAAAGACTAACCATTAATCTTATAAAGAAAATATAGTTAGAGAGCTAGGGTGCAAAATGATGTCTCATTTATTTTACTGACAGAAATGGTTTTCAATAGATTATGTCATGATAAACATGAAAAAAAGAAAATTAGATTTGGGAACGGGTGCAAACAATAAATGGTGCCGATGTGAATGTGCCGATTTTAAAGGTGGTTGGTGACATATTTTTTACAGACTAATTTTCACTTTAAATTATAGACTTTGGTATAATTAAATAATAAAAATGGTAGACAGAAGTTTTGGCAGGTGATGCATGCGTGACAGAATCGGTCAAAGTGGCAATTTTCATGGTGTCGTGTGACATATTTTTTACAGGCTGAAATTGGTTTCAAGCTGTAATAAATAAGTCAAGTGACCCCCCTTAATCCAGTCTACTTTGAGAGCTTCTGTCAGTAACGAACAACCAGCAATAATTTCTGTCAATAATTTTTTTGTCATGTATTCATCGTGAATAAGTAGTAAAACCAATTTCAGCATCTCAACCAAACGGGTACGGAATTTTTTTATATGAGAAAACTATCTGCCAGATGGGTGCCGCATTTGCTCTCTGTTGACAACAAGCGCGACCGTGTGACAAGTTCAAAGGAGTGTTTGGCGATGTTCAAGCGCAATAAGAAGGACTTTTTGGACGAGACATGGATCCATCACAACACACTAGAGACCAAAGAACAGTCGAAACAGTGGACTTGTTCTGGCGAATCGATACCGAAAAAGGGCAAAGTGGGTTTATCAGCCAACAAAGTCATGGCGACAGTTTTTTGGGATGCACATATTGATTACCTTGAAAAGGGCAAAACGATCACCGGAGTATATTATGCAGAGCTGTTTGGATCGATTCGATGCCGATTTGAAGCGAAAGCGGCCCATTTAGCAAAGAAAAAAGTGCTCTTCCATCAGAACAACGCACCGGCGCACAGGTCCGCAGTCGCAATGGCAAAATTGCACGAATTGTTTCGTCATCCACCATATTCTCCAGATTTGCCTCCCTGCGATTTTTATCTATTTCCAAACTTGAAGAAATGGCTCAGCGGAGATTTGGCACCAACGATGAGTTCATCGCTGAGACAAACGCCTATTTTGAAGGATTGCCAAAATCGTATTATTTGGAAGGGATCGAAAAATTAGAAAAACGTTGGACGAAGTGTATCGAGCTACAAGGAGATTATTTTGAGAAATAAAATATGTTTTGACCAAATAAATAATTTCTTGTTTCATTTTTTAGGGACTTTTCACCCTGCCCTCGTAACTGCACTTCGTGTACAAACTCTATCATTAAATTAAATTCTGCATGTTAATGATCTCTTTTTATTTTGTACGTTTTGTAACTTAAATAATCGGATTTTAAAGTTTTTTATGGTGACAACCGTGAAATTTTGTGTGGAACAACAAATTTGTAGAAAGAGCGAGGTGATAGACCATGGCCAAGTCGATCAACTGCTTTCTCCTTCAACACTTCTCTCTGCTGATATCATAATTTGTTATTCAGTCAACACATGTTTGGATGTTTGATATTTGATATTTTATTAATGAATATATCTATTTTTTATGGTCTATTTTAAGTAAAAAAATGAATTTAGCATAATATATTTCTATTCTAACGTGTTCAGCAGGCTCAGGCATGTTTGCATATTTTGTTTAAGATTCTAATGAACAGTTATTGCGATCACGGATAAACGTCAAACTGTAGAGCTATGCCATGTTCGTTACATAACAAATTATTAAATTCTATTTTACTCACCAGGAGACCGATTCTAATTCGGAGCAACCAGTTGTAGCGACTGGCTTGACGTCATTTACTGTCACTACCGATAGTGTAGCCATCTTGCGGGATAAAATGTAACTTACGTGTGACGTTTAGGCGTGTTTCTTTGGACTGTGATTCGTAATCAAAGTGATCAAACTTAACATGATCATGAAGAATCATGTTTCTTCGTTCGTTATTCGTTATCCCTACTCTTTCATTTTGTGATCACGAAACGACAATCCCCCTACCCTTCTGAATCATACTTTTTCTATGATTCATGTTGACTGATTCACATCGAAGGTTTAAAAATGGCGTCTGATGATAAATTTATGTGCTCTATTTGTGGAATTAAGGGAAATTGGCTGCTTCTGGAAGAATTTTTAAATGGCTTACATGGACACTCATTTATGAAATTTTAAAATAGGTTAGGATCGCGTCGATCGGGTTGGATTTGAATCATTATTCCTGTTCGATGTTTTCTTCAGTATCATATTTAATCATGATTCAACGCAATCACGATCAATGGAATCATGATTTAGAAAATCACAATCACAATCCAAAGAAACACGCCTATTATTAGCGACTAGACATTTTCTAGCGACTTACTGCTAGCAACTGCTTTGAACCAGTTGCTAACTCAGTCGCTACGTCCTATTCGTATGTTTTGCTGCGCCGTGTTTTGAAAAGTTTGGTTATTTTAATAAATAATACTAAATATAGCAACATAGTTACAATTTCAACCAACAAAGTGGACTTGTTAATAAGAAACAATCACAAAAAGCGATAACAAGATTTTCAGAAATATCACATCAAAATATATAGTCTGATCTTTGTAACCAACAATAGAAAGTAAATTACCTAGAAATTTAACTAAGTCGCCTGACGTCATTCAACTAAATATTTGGTTGCTATGAATTAGAATTGGTCTCTAGATGGCACCCGAAATGTTTGAACTGTATTAAGCTACATTCACAAATCGAAATTAGTTTTTGTTTTATGTTTTCCATTTTTGTTTTAATAACCTTGTAGACATGTTATCTTATGCAGCCATTCGCAAATCAGTAATAGTTTTGGTTTTAACACAAAAGTTTGCAAACTCCAAACTTATGTTTTAGTTTTACGTTTTATACTTAGGAATAGACCAATAGGACGAAGCGTAGAATGATGTAGTGATATATACATGTCTCTTTCTATCATCCTTCGCATTGACGATAACCTAAGTTTGTTTTTATTCGAGTGTCAAAATGAATGAAAATAAATTAATACCTACTTTCTTATTATGATAATATTTACTTTGCTCTTCCAAAAAATACGAAAGTAAATAAACAATATATGACAGCATGTGTAACTTAGCACATCTGACAGTTGCATTTACTGTATTACCGATCTTCTGAGTATAGCCGATCTTCTACAATTTATGATAGATGTCACTACTAACTAAAATCGACAAAAGCAAAACTATTTGTGAATGGCGGCACCTAAAAACACATTAAAACATACAGCATAAAACAAAAACTAATTTCGATTTGTGAATGTAGTTTTAGATCACGTTAAAACAAACAACTGTATGTATGACATTTTAACTGTCAGAAAAGTTTAGTTTGTAATTTTTCTTCTTGTAAATAGTTAACCTTTTCAATAGTGATGTAACGGTAATAACTTTTATTGTTACTTTAATAAATTACAAATCTGTTCAAAACTAAACATTCCTGACAATTGAAACATTATACATTTGTTTGTTATTTTATTGCAATTCCTCAGCTAGAACTAAAAAGAAGCAATTTTTATAAAACTTTAAATCAGATTAATTCTACTACAAAACGTGCAAAATAAAATACAATTTCTAACTTAGATGTAGAATTTAATTGTCTACAACATAAATAATAATAATAATATGTATTTATTTAGCTTTAAGCTAGTTTACACAAAATACAAAAGAGAATACATATAATTGAAATGCTTAAAAATAAATACAACTAACTAAGTAATTGAATAACATGAGGTGGTTAACATAAAATCCTTAATTCTACTTTTAAATATTGACAATGAAGTAATTTTTTTAATGTCATCACTTAAGTTATTATAGTTATGAACACATTTGAGGAATATAGAATCTCTTTTTACATTTTCCACATACAAATTCATAATTCCCCTGGTATTATACTTGTAAATGAAAAGCATTTTAGCCCAAAATGAACCGGTAATTTTTACTGATTTCTCATGTTAAACGCCTATGGCCAGGTTATTATGTTACACCTGGAAAATACCATTTCAATTACATTTTGTTCATCTAAAAGATTTGTTACAAATTTTTATTAATAAAATATAACGCGTGTTCAATAAGTCTTGTGGCTGGGGGCTGTGAAACGTATGTCTGTACGTCATTCATACAATTAAACCTTAAACGTCATAATTTATTTGACGTAAATTAAAGTAAAATCATTTTTTTTAACTGCTTTATAGTAAAATGTTTACTCAGGAACAAAAAACATTTATAGTGAAGTCTTATGTTCACAATAGTTAGCGAAATGAAAACGGAATTGCACTTTCCTCATTTTGAATGACGTTTGACGTTTTATTTATAGTGTATTCCGAAATTATGGGATGGCTAGCTCAGTGGTATGAAGTCGGTCTGTGGATCCTGAGGTTCCTGGTTCGATTCCCACAGGCGACAAATTTTCATAATTTGAAAAAAGTTATCCCTGTGGCTCCTCCACCACTAACATGTTTGGGGGCCGTGATTTGACGACTGGTAACCGCACTTCACGCGCAAAATATATCACTTACCGAGATCTGCTTCAGCAGAGTGCCACACCCAGTAATGGGTAGAAGGCGTGATGATATATTTATTTTATTTTTATTTGTATTCCGAAATTGAACCGGTTAGTTTTTTCAGTAACCGGTTTCATTACGGGACACGGTTTTTGAAAATTGTGGTTAGTTTTTAATAACCAAACTAACCGTGCTCGACCGGCGGTTAGTTTGGTTACTTCACAGCTGTTGTTGACAAGTTTGAAACGTGTTTGGCGGCTTTTGCAGTGTTTGTGTATTTTTGTCTTATGAAACTATATTTTTATGATGACTGATAAATAAACATGTGATACAAAATGTATTTTTATTATTTAACAGTATATATTCATATTAGATGAATTTACAGAGTGATCAAAAGGAATTGTTACAGTTAGCAATAAAAAAAACTACTTGAAATTGGCAAGCCTGATACATAAATTCATTTCCTGTTGTTGACAGTGACATTTAAAATTTCAATTTGAGTACATTTATTATTACATTTATTTCTAAAGTATTTCTATACGGGCTATTAGTGTGACGTAGTTTATTAGGATAGGTCAGGGTCTTGTATCTAAACAAACCTTTAGATACATGGTATTTTCAGCATTTTTGTTGTTTAAGAAGTTCTACGGGATTTTGTTAACGAAATTTGGGCTGATATATGTAAAATAAGGTTCATATATCACGAATTAATACCATCCACGTCATTTTAGTGAGCACTATTTCTTGTAATCTTAAATTAAAATGTATACATAACCTAACTTTTTATTTTCTTGTCATTTACAGCTATATTATTGTACAGAAATTATTTTCAAGTCGTATTGTTGTAGTTTTGGACTAAATTAACTCAGGTGAGTATTATATTGTTGAATAGTATGTATATGAAAAATAGTATTTTTGTGTTTCAAATTGTAGATTCGATTCAGATTTCACTCATCGGAAGCTGAGTTTTTCCTAGTCGCTAAATATTTTCAACCAAGAACAGTAAGTAAAAGATAATATACCTAATAATTACGTTAATAACTAAAAATTATTCTAGTGACTGAGAAGCATATAATAAAATTTCATTTTATTGCGAAATTTTTTGGAGACACTAATCGTTTTTTGGAAAGAGGGGAAAATGCCTATATCAGCGGACATGTCATTTCATTTCAATACATGGGAAATGTTCGTCCAAAATTATAACGTTTCTTAAGTCACTAGAATAGTTTTTAGTTATTAACGTAATTATTAGGTATATTATCTTTTACTTACTGTTCTTGGTTGAAAATATTTAGCGACTAGGAAAAACTCGTAGCTTCCGATGAGTGAAATCTGAATCGAATCTACAATTTGAAACACAAAAATACTATTTTTCATATACATACTATTCAACAATATAATACTCACCTGAGTTAATTTAGTCCAAAACTACAACAATACGACTTGAAAATAATTTCTGTACAATAATATAGCTGTAAATGACAAGAAAATAAAAAGTTAGGTTATGTATACATTTTAATTTAAGATTACAAGAAATAGTGCTCACTAAAATGACGTAGATGGTATTAATTCGTGATATATGAACCTTATTTTACATATATCAGCCCAAATTTCGTTAACAAAATCCCGTAGAACTTCTTAAACAACAAAAATGCTGAAAATACCATGTATCTAAAGGTTTGTTTAGATACAAGACTCTGACCTATCCCAACAACCTACGTCATCACTAATACAGCGTATTACTTAAAAAGTCAAAATTCTATTAGCTGTCAGATTCCAGACATAACCTATTTGTATTTATTAAAAATGTCAAATAGCATTTCCGCCTTTATCTGACGTTGTGCCAACTGTGGAATAAAAAGATCTCTGGAACTGTATTGCCAACTATAACAATTCCTTTTGATCACCCTGTATTATATGTTCTGAAGCTCGTATTTACTTCTTTCTTTGTGTTATTTTTTTATCCCTATATTTAAGTTAAAACAGGTGTGATGCAGAATACAATATTTTTATAATATAAACATTTTTCCATATTAAATAAATTTCACATTTCGAAACTCATCTGTCAAGTAACAACTGTCACCATGGTTCATTTTCGGAATATACTATTAAGGTTAAATTGTATGAATAAAGTACAGACATATGTTTCACAGTTTATTGAACACACTATACTTGCCAGTGGTATCGAGTCGGCCTGTGGATTTGAGAACCTCGATTCGATTCCCATAGCCACAAACAATTTTCACTACATTAAAATTACCCCTGTGGCTCTCTCTCCACTAACATCTTTAGGGGTCATAATTTGACGACTGGTAACTGCACTTCACGCTTATAAATATATTAGTTACCGAGATCTACAACGGCAGAGTGCCACACCTAGTAATGCAATGGGAAGAAGGCGTGATTTATTTAATTTATTTAAATAATACAAATTTATTAGCTACTCTCTATAAAAGAAAATTAACGAGATTTGCACAAGCCTACTTTAGTTTAAAACATGAATGTTCTACTCACAGATCTAAGACTATTGGTATAAATTAAATTATGCTAATTAACGTAATTTTAGTGGATAGATAGATACACGAATATTTAATTTTTTCGCTCTTTACGTAAGTAAATATGCATGTATTATAAATTGTATTTTACGGCCTAGTGCGTCCATTATTTTCTTCGAATAACGAGATTTTCTAAAATTTATTCGACCGTAAATTTCAGATTATCCTTATTTACATTTTCTTGCCTCATTGCATATTACTTGAAGGATAAATGATTTGCAGCGGATGAAATTTCCTTCAGAATAGTAAATTCGTAAATGTAAATAGGTATACTGCAACTCATATGGGGATGTCATTTGACAGCTGGTAACCGTATTGCATGCATATTTATTTATTTATGCTATTCTGTACAACAGGAACTTAATTTAAATTATAGCAGTGTGCACACTCACCGAGCTGTAATGTTGTAGTTAACAAACGAGTATTTTAGCTTGAGTGGAATTCGAATTTATTCAGTAACAAGTACTCGTAATAGTTATTTTTATAACAAGTGCCGAAAAAGGCTCGTGCAGATTTAAATTCTGCACTTGCATGTAACCTTTTTCGGCACGTGTTATAAACAACATTTTTCCTACAACTGTGTGATTTAATAAATCACTAAAATATTATTAAAATTTATAAAATTTATAAAATTTTAATGATATTACATGAGAACGATGTTTTACGGCGTTGCTATGGTATGTTTGTTGATTGCTTGCACATTGTTCTACGTTATTTAAAAATATTTCACTAACGTCAAAATAATTTCTTCAAAATTATCTTGATTGGAATAGTACAGTGAGTGATTCTTCTTTATCATTAACACCTCCAAAGATAATTGAAGCTCCGGATCATACTATGTTGGATCTATTTTCGACAATGACAATCAACCTGCTGCTGGTACTTCTGAAGCTTCCGAAATTGTTACCAATAATATTACTGGTAATAATATAAATGTTTTATGAGTGATTTTAGGGTTTGTGCTACCCCATTTGTTGGGATATAGCGTGAAGATATGTATGTATGTATGTATGTATGTATATTATGAACAGGTACGGAAGAAATCAATGTTTCTTTAGACACAAAAGTTTCCACTTTACATTATGTCAATATAAGCAACTGTAACAACTGTATTAATAATATACACAAACAATAAATATGAAGTATTTCACTTACTCTTTAAATAAAACCATTTATCGATATATTTTACTTTGTTCGGTTCTTTTTATTAATTGTCTACACATTAGATATACTGCAAATTAAGGTTACGTTTATAAACGTCAAAATATACTACTGCATATTTACTAGCGCTGGTTCACCGTATCTTCTTCTTCCATAAGCGTCTGTGGTCAAAATATGAATTCCGCGCTCGGCGCGAAATTTAAATAACTGTCAAAACAATATTATTTTGACAGTTACGTAATGAAGCACTTTCCGCACTAGTGTTTCTTTGCTTTCGGAAACACACTTGGTCTGCATTCATCTACTTTCCATACGTAACCAAGGCAATTATAGTTACGTAATAACAAATAAATCGCACAGTTGTAGGAAAAATAATGTTATTTATTATATATTTATTTATTCTTCGAGTAAAATATCTTTAAATAGTTTTAAATTATTCGTTAAAATACTAAATAAACGAGATACAGAATTAAAGTTTTATTTAAAATCTTTTTTTAATTAAAGCAGAAAAGCTGCTTTGTTATTTTGTTTCACTCATTTATAGAACAAAACCGCGAAGTACCTACGAGTATTATGCAACAAAAAAGTATCACAGGAATAAAAGTATTACTTTTTAACAAAGATACGATTAAAACAGAAACAAATTATATAAACATTTGTAAGAGGGCAGGGTGAAAAGTCCCTGAAAAATAAAATAGATGGCGCCACAATCGCAAATCTCATGTGACATTTGTGATGTACCATCTTTAACTAGAACGCATGAAAATTTTCAGACTGATATGTTATTTAGTTCTGTTTTGACACCCATCGAAAGGAAGCAACCTTGAAGATTTTTGAAAACATGGAAAAAAGTGAATTATTATTATTATTAAATACTTAATATTTTGGTATATTCACGTTTAAATCATAACGAATGTAGTATTAAATTAAATCTCTCATATTACGTGTTCGGTGAATTTTTGTTTCGTCAAAATAATTCATTGAATACATTGACTATGTGTATAATAGTAAACCCATTATATATTATCAACAACAAAATTATTTATAGCTAATTGTTGTAATTAATATATGCATAATTTCAAAATACCCTTTGAATATTTGGGTAAATTTCAATTTAATGAAATATTATCTATATTAGATCATAATTATAATTTGTTATTATACATGTTCAACAAAGGAATTTATTAATTATAATTTTTGAAAAAAAAACAGTCGACGCCGGGATTTGATCCGGAATTCTTTAGTTTCGGTATAGCGTTATTCCAACATTACTATTCAGCCACCGGATCGCGTCATTTAGATTGGGCTCATATACCATCATCAAAATAAAGAGAATTAATGATAAAAACATAAAATATATACTGGATGACTGTAATTGATTGACAATTTTTTTTGAGTTGATTGCCCTGTTAAGTTGGCAGGCCTCGTTACTAACATCTTTTGATTATTTTTTTAGGTTAATGTTTTCCCAATTTGGTGTTATTGTAAATAACCAATTTTATAAATAAAGGTGAAATAAAGTTTGACAATGACAGGTAATGAAATTACAATTTTTTTTGACCTATTTGAAATTGGCAATCATACCAACATAAAACTTAAAATTTATAAGTATCACTAAAAATACAATGACAATCATTTATAGTCACCCGGTATACGATAACTAATTAAGACTATTAGTGAAAAAAATAGTTACAAATGATATTATGGTCCTGAGATAGAGCTCGATAAACTAATGTAAAACCCTGAGAGGAGTGTCTTCGGAGGTCGCTACTGTCGGTACATTCAGTCTCAATAAAATATAAATTAATTAACAACGACAAAAAATGTCAATTGCGAAATGGAACAAATCTTTAAGTAAGAAAAAATAACAGGAACAAATATCCTAACTGGAGCTCCAGTACAGCGAAACGCGTCTATGGTTAAGGGTTAAACTGACCAGCAACTGACGATGACTTAGTACGTTGACTCAGTTGCTGTATTTTTGTGGAACTTAGACAAATGTTAGGATATTTTTACTGTTATTTTTTCTTACTTAAAATATAAATTGTTGTAATAAATTATAGTAATCTAATTTCGTTTTCTTGAACTTCGAACTACAATAAAATATGAGTCTCAACAGAGTATTTCGTATATTATTTGCACTTATTGAATAAAATAAATTTAGAAACACTTCATGGGCGTCCACAGACATTTTTCCAGGGGGGGCGAGTCGCAAAAAACTCTCAGATATACATAAATTTCTAAAATATTTTTTTTACATAACATAAATACAAATACACATAACAAATGGATAAAAAAATGTTTAAATTTGTGAAATAAATTACTAGTCTTTGTCGTCTGGGTTTGAAATGAAGAGGTAGGACAATAACTCTTCCATAAATTGACACCATTTCTTTAATAAATTCTGATTTAGCAGTTTTACAGTTTTTATTTTTTAATATTTTTGTCTCTGTATACTTAAACTTAGATTACACAATCGTTACGATAGGGAACATGTCGCTAGCTGGTCATAAGAATACTACTGGAAATTCAGTTTCAGCTTGAATTTATTATCTTTAAACTTATAATTTAATTTTTATTTAATTTATATATACATATACAGTGTGGTGACCACGACTCTCGAACATCGGACTTTAACATGTAAAATAAAATTGTTTTAAATTTCCTGCTTCCTAATTATTTAAAAGCAAAAAGCTTCAAATGCAATTTTTAGGGCATAAAATATGAAATTAATTTTGCATGCTTTGTATCGGCACAAATTAGATCTGAAAATAACTAAAATTGTCTCAAAACTATCGATAGCTATGAAATTGACACAAAATTAAACAAATTTTTGTCGTTCAATCTGTCAAAACTGTCAGAATAAATTCCTTATTTATTATTTCATTTACTTTAACAAATAAAACGTCAAACATTTGTTTAATTTTGTTTCAATTTCATGCCTATCGATAGTTTTGAGGCAATTTTCGTCATTTTCAAATCTAATTTGTGTCGTTACAAAGTATGCAAAATTAATTTTGTTTATTGGTTCAGATGCAGAATGTTATGCCCTAAAACTTTTATTTCAATATTTTTTGCTTCAAATATTTAAGGAAGCAGGAAATTAAAAATTTATAGTTTTACATGTTAAAGTCCTATTTTCGAAAGTCTTGGTCACCACCCTAATTATAGTTACGTAATAACAAAGAAATCGCACAGTTGTAGGAAAAATAATTTATAATCATTTTTTCACGGCGAGTGATAAACTTTCTGCACTCTACTGACAGCTGGAAATATCTACTTTCAACCTGGTCGTAACAAAATATTTTGCGAATATCAATTATAATTAGCCAGACTATGGATTTGAAAACCCAAGTTCAATTCTAGTTAGAGAGCTAGGGTGCAAAATGATGTCTCATTTATTCCAGTGACAGAAATGGACTTTTTAATAGATTATGTCATGATAAACATGAAAAAAATAAAATTAGATTTGGGAACGGGTGGCAACTAAAGATGGCGTCGATGTGAATGCGCCAATTTTAAGGGTGGTTGTTGATCCCTACACCAGTCCACTTTCAGAGCTTCTGTTATCAATGAGCAACCAGCAATAATTTCTGTCAATAATTTTTTGTCATGTTTTCGTCGTGTACAAGTAGTAATATATCACACGACACCATAAAAATTGCTTATTTTGACCGGTTTTGTCGCGCATGCGTCACCGGCCAAAACTTCTGTCTACCATTTTTATTACTTAATTATACCAAAGTCTATAATTTAAACTGAAAATTAGCCTGTATAAAATATGTCAACAACTACACTTAAAATCGGCGTATTCACACCGACGCCATCTATAGTTGCCACCCGTTCCCAAATCTAATTTTCTTTTTTTCATGTTTATCATGATATAATCTATTAATAAATTCATTTCTGTCACTGGAATAAATGAGACATCATTTTGCACCCTAGCTCTCTAACTATTCCTGGAGAAACCATTTTTGCACCACATTAAAATTTCTCTTGTGGTTCCTCCTTTACTAATTTCTCTAGAGGCTGTATAAATATATCATTTACCGAGATCTGCTGCGGCAGAGTGCCACACCCAGTAATGGGTAATATGCGTAATGATATTACAATTATTTAGCTAAAGCCATCTTTTTACTTGTCACGAAACATTAAAATGTTATTTAGTATGATGTTTTAATTATACAAGTTTTTAAATGTCTTTTTGATGGACGCGGTTCACACGCAAATTATATTTTCAGTAAAAAAAAATACAAGCTCTTTTACTGAAATTTATGAACACTAAAAATCATATATAGAATAGCTAATATCGTCTTTGTTCGCAGGAACAAATGCGAGACGTGTAAAATAAATAATATACCATAAATTAGAATAAACAATAAAAAATCTTTGTATTTATTCCACTGGTCTATTACAGTTATTATTGGTCGGCAGAGCGGTTCATTTATTACGTATAACACTAATAGTAAAATATTTCTAATCGCAGTGCCGCTTTATACAAATAATTTCACATTTTTGAGATTGGTATACTCTCATGTCGATAACAGTACAGAATCCGGATTCACCGAGCCACTATATGGTAGTTCATATATTTTTAACTTGAATGGGATTCAAACTCGGGATATTTGGATTCGAATGCCTTAACATTATCCATATCTCCGTGCTGCCGAGAATATAATTTTAGTAATTTCGTTGAAAGTTAAAATGCAATCAAAATTAATAATACCACTTCTAGTATAAAACTTGAAAAGATAATTGTTTCCGTGTTGCTGATATGTTTTCTAATTTGTATTACTTATTATGTTGAGGCTCTTGATTCAAGACCAAGATTACAAGTGGCAAAAACGCGAAATATTTAAGATCCAAGCTGAACCAAGATTGGTCTGAAATACCAGCATCAACTAATAAGTAAATACTCGTATACAACTTATAAACATCACAGCCATTATTTAAAAGACTATACCAATATAATTATCACTGTAAGCTACTTGATCCAAATTATAGTGTTTTAACTCGTCACCATCAGGAGACTGGACACATTTTTGGTTTCTCTTAAACTAAAATTATTGATGTTATGGAAAATAAATTTCACAGATTAATTTTAGAAACCTTACATATAGATTTACATTTGGATATTTCTAAATATATAAATATATCATCACGCCTTCTACCCATTACTGGGTGTGGCACTCTGCTGAAGCAGATCTCGGTAAGTGATATATTTTGCGCGTGAAGTGCGGTTACCAGTCGTCAAATCACGGCCCCCAAACATGTTAGTGGTGGAGGAGCCACAGGGATAGCTTTTTCAAATTATGAAAATTTGTCGCCTGTGGGAATCGAACCAGGGACCTCAGGATCCACAGGCCGACTTCATACCACTGAACTAGCCATCCCATTATTTCTGTTAACTATAAAACTGATTCCTATAATAATTTAAAATATGCTCAAATTTTTTTAGGAAATTTAGAAATTTAATTTTGTTTATTTTTTATTTTCAAGTTTGCATTTCTTGTTTTTTCAGTTTTTTTCTATTTTTGTTATACATGTGTATCTATTTTGTTGTTTTGACATATATTTGAATTTACATATTTTATGATATTTTATTTATGTTATATTTTATGATTTATTGAGGTTTGTTTGACATTTTGTATTATTTATTAGTTTTATTTTATTATTGTATTGTATTTTAGATTTTCTGATGATGAACTAATTTTTTAGTTCGAAACGTCAAATAATTTTTTTTTTTTCTGTGGCTTCTTTGGCGGACCAACTACTTAGGTCATATGCCGCCATTCCGCCCTGATCTGCGTTTTAGGTATTATGGTCAACAGCAACGCGGGTTTTCTCTGGACGGTCACCCATCCAAGAAATATTTTTAAAATCATACATATTACATTTCTTAAGCCTTGATTTTATTTTATTTTAAATTATACAACATAATATTAAATACTAATGGGGTAGGTGACTCAGTGATATAGAGTCGGCCTGTGAGTTTGAGAACCTGGGTTCGATTCCTACAACCGACAAACAATTTTCACTACATTAAAACAATCTCTGTGGCTTCCTCTCCACTAACATAATTGAGGGTCGTGATTAGACGACTGGTAACAGCACTTCATGCGCATAGTATGTCACTTACCAAGATCTGCTACGGCAGAGTGCCACACCCAGTAATGGGTCGAAGGCGTGCTCATATTTATATTTATTTACATTAAATAAATATATGAAAATAATTTTACATTTTAACGTTTTATTTTAGTCAGACAAACATGAAAATATTTTATGAAATATGAGATGCATATTTGTTTATTTAATATTGTAATTGCATATGTTGAATATAAATAATGAAATAATATCAATTACGTTCAATTATAAATAAATAAATAAATATATATATATAAATATATCATCACGCTTTTTATCCTTAGCCCTAGGTGTGGCATTATCCATAGCAGATCTCAGAAAGTAATATATTTTTGGACGTGAAGAGCACTTACCAACCATCAAACCACGACCTCTAATAATGGTAGTGGTGGAAGTGTCACAGGGATAATTTGAATCTGGTGGAAATGATTTTCTCATATCCATAGTCTGGCGCGTCGCCACTGACCTATCTACCCCATAAAGTTTTTAATATGTAATATGATCATAATAACATTATATTGTCTTTTTTATATTTTAGTAGATATAAAACTATTCGTCTATTGCTTTATATTTAAATCTATGATGTTATCAATTACATTTATTTCTTACCCGGGTTCGATTCCTATAACCCATAAACGGTTTTCACAACTTAAAAAAAATAAACCTTGTGGCTCTCCTTTTACTAACATCTTTAGAGGCCGTGATTTGACGGTTGGTAATCGCATTTCACGCGCATAAATATACCACTTTCCGAGATCTGCTACGGCAGAGTGGTCGTAAATAAAATTTTATACGATATACGTGTGATAATATATCATTAAGATACTTGTGTGATTACACAACTCGGCCGTCGCCTTGTGCAAATTTCATACGCGTATCTTAATGATGCTCTTTTCCCACTAAATCGTAAATAACTATTATTCTATTTATTTCTTAAATGTAGTTTAAGCAATTGAATAATTGGCGGGAAATTAATATTGCTGTCAAAATTTCAACTAAAGGTAAAGATAAATGCATTTCTTAAATTTTATTAATACCGATCATAATACCTGTTAATAAAGTATGCATATTCAAATAAAATAAATAAATAAATATATTATCACGCCTTCTACCCATTACTGGGTGTGGCATTCTGCCGAAGCAGATCTCGGTAAGTGATATATTTTGCGCATGAAGTGCGGACCAGCCATCAAATCACGGCCCCCATAGATGTTAGTGGTGGGGGAGCCACAGGGGTAGTTTTTTAAAATAGTGAAAATTGTTTGTCGCCTGTGGGAATCGAACCAGAGTTCTTAGGATCCACAGGCCGACTTGATACCACTGAGTTAGCTACTCCATTTAAAAATTATTATTATTTCATTAAAATATTATTGAATGGATTTTATTTAAGATGATAAAATGTGTCCATTTTAAAAAGATTGAACTTCTTTTGTCTTTATTTGAACAAAATTTTTCTTCTTGTTCTACGTAGAATTTTTTTCTTTGCATTTTGTACTAATCTTCAGACTACCAACAACTTTTCCTTTACTAACTTAAATATTTGTTTCAAACTGACTATTAAAGTTCTTTCAGTTATTACTTCCCAAATTGATTTAGGAAAAAAGTTTCAAATTTAATTTATTTTCTCATTTTAATGATCTGTAAATAGTCAGAAACTGGTACCCAGAATCAATAATACATATATATTTTTTTAAATACTGTTCTTTTGAATTTGTTTATAGCATGTAGAATAAAAATAATACAGAGTGATCAAAAGGAATTGTTACAATTGGCAATAAAAATATCTACTTAAAATTGGTGAGCCTGATACATAAATTTATTTCCTGTTGTTGACAGTAAAAAGAAATAAAATAAATATATATTATCACGCCTTCTACCCATTACTGGATGTGGCACTCTGCCGAAGCAGATCTCGGTAAGTGATCTATTTTTCGCGTGAAATGCGGTTACCAGTCGTCAAATCACGGCCCCCAAAGATGTTAGTGGTGGAGGAGCCACAGGGGTATCTTTTGAAATTATGAAAATTGTTTGTCGCCTGTGGGAATCGAACCAGGGTTCTTAGGATCCACAGGCCGACTTCATACCACTGAGCTAGCCATCCCATATTTTGTTGTTGACAGTGACATTTGAAAATTTAAAATTAGAGTACATTTAGTTCTTACTCGTTTAGAGTTATTTTTTTTAAATATCCATAAATAAAATTGTTGTTTCCCTCACCCTTCCTTTATTAAAAGTCAAAATCCTATTAGCTGTCAGACTCCTGACATAACCTATTTGTATTTATTAGACATGTCAAATAGTATTTCCGCCTTTACCTGGTGTTGTGCCAACTGTGGAATAAATAGATCTCCGGAATTGTATTGCCAACTGTAACAATTCCTTTTTTTTTTGATCACTTTGTACATGTAGTATCAGTTTTATTTAATACAAGGCATTTTCAAAATCTGATCACCATTTCACTATATTTAGTTTCAGGTAAAAATGAAAAACCTAGTATCAATAATTATAAAAATTATGTAGATTTCAATATTTATTATCTTATTATACTTTTATTTTGTATACAAAGATCTTTGTCATAAATAATTATTAATGAAATGTAATACTATATTATGCAACAAGTTTATAATATTATACACGAGTTGCTCATATTATTTTTTTCTACGACCAAAGCAAACATCCAAAATTATTAAAATAAACGACACCCTTAATTATAAAAAAAAATATTGAGTAAATCATGAAAACTAAGGAAATAATCAATGCTGTGTGGTTATTGATTAATAACCTGTACCATAATGGGGTGGCTAGCTTAGTGTTATGAAGTCGGCCTGTGGATCCTGAGAACCCTGGTTCGATTCCCACAGACGACAAACAATTTTCATAATTTCAAAAAGCTACCCCTGTGGCTCCTCCACCGCTAACATCTTTGGGGACCGTGATTTGACGACTGGTAACCGCACTTCAAGCGCAAAATATATCACTTACTGAGATCTGCATCGGCAGAATACTACACCCAGTAATGGGTAGAAGGTGTGATGATATATTTATTTTATTTTATAATGAAAATCTATATCGTAATGAAAATCTGTGTCTTTCTGAGAGTTATTAAAATACTGACAATACGTATTTAATAAGTAAATTAAAGTATGGGACTAGAAAACATATTAATAGTTGCAAATAGCATTAAACACTCTAATTTATTTTGCTATAATTAAATTTATATAAAATTTTAATAATTTTAACTAAGTTATTTAGTCATTACAATTCATTAATTTTAACGCTTCATTATAGAGATAAACAATAATTACTCATCGATCTATACAATTACATAATTATCATAATTTAAATATTCATTCGGTATTGATTAGTAAAATCGTTTAATAAGTACAAGCATTATTTTCTAATTATTGTGAATATAAAATACGCTCAAGTCGGCTTATGGATCCAAAGAACTCTGGTTCGATCCCCACAGCCGACAAAACATTTTCACCAATTTAAAATTACCCTTGTGGCTCCCCCACCACTAACATCTTTGGGGGCCGTGATTTGACGGCTGGTAACCGCATTTCACGCGCATAAATATATCACTTACCGAGATCTGCTTCGGCAGAGTGCCACACCCAGTAATGGGTAAAAGACTTGATTATATATTTATTTATTCATTTATAAAATACAGTAATGCTCGTTTTCACCAAGAAAACTTAAATTTTATGTCTGACTTAAAGTAAATAAAAGCAAATTAAAGTAAAATATTTATTATTGCTGTTAACAATTTTATTTGATATTGTCGGTTCATGTCAAACTTATTAAGTTTCTTACAGGCAGATTCATAAAGCGGGTTAGCGCTAGCCAGGGTTGAAAAAAACCCGGGTTTTTTAAAAAAAAAACGACCCACTGGGTTTTTTGTGTAAATAAATAAAATAAATATATCATCACGCCTTCTACCCATTACTAGGTGTGGCACTCTGCTAAAGCAGATCTCGGTAAGTGATATATTTTGCGCGTGAAGTACGGTTACCAGTCGTTAAATCACGGCCCCCAAACATGTTAGTGGTGGAGGAGCCACAGGGATAGCTTTTTCAAATTATGAAAATTTGTCGCCTGTGGGAATCGAACCAGGGACCTAAGGATCCACAGGCCGACTTCATACCACTGTGCTAGCCATCCCATATTAATTAATTTTGTATGTAATGTTTAAAATGTATATTGTATACTACTAAACATTAAACAAAATTTATGTACTATTATGTAATAATTTCAAACAAATATATTTATGATATTGTAAATTAAAAACATAATACGCTCTATCATGTTATTGTCATACTTATTTAATTTAAAACTATATTTCAATTTTGCCGGTAAAAAGATTGGAAATCAATCAGTTTTCGTAATACTAACACAAAGACAAATAATATTTGGTCTTAAACTAGTTTGATATTGACATTTGTCAAAGTAATGCAATGTGATACTATGATGTGATGTAATAAATGATAATTTAAGTTAAACGTTTTATTTTGTAAAGAGATTATGTATTATTACACTGCAAAATATATAAAACATGTTTATGTTCCGAGATTTGACTCTATCTTAAAATTCACCCTGGGTAATTTTCAACCATTCAACAAAATGGGTTATTTAGTGTGTTTATTTGGGTTTTATTAAAAAAACCCAGGTGGGTAAAATATGAACAACCCTGGCGCTAGCACCATTTTTTATTTCGTTTTTAACTCTGTTTTCAATGCATGAAACAAGTTTATTTTAACTTGAGTTAAAAAGAGTGTTAATTAGCATCAAATTTAATTCATTTCTTGAATCTGTCTTCATTTGGAAGAGAGTTATAGATAATATTAAAAACGGTGTTAGCGCTAATCCGTTTTGTGAATCTACCTGTTAAGTGTTTGTGTAATGTTAATAAATGTTTAACAATTTATTCTATTCTAATAAAAATTAAGTTGATAATAACAAATATTTTATAACTCACCATAAACGATATAAATTACGTAGCCACTTCCACACAAATTAAAACTTCCTCATAACTAATTAACAACAATTTTTTATAATTTACTTAAGAATAAATACAACTTGAGTACCACTTATAACAGTAAACATATGACTATCATCATCACTTTTCACCTAAGAAATTAAACTCAAAACGTTCAACTCTAACAAGTCTCGCGAAGTCTGCAATCTCGTCGCGATGTCCTTGCCTGTACCGTCGTGTGCTGCTATCTATACAACAACGCGCGGGATACTGACTGCGCGGATTTCAGGAGCTTTTGCCTCCATCTCTTGAACTTTGCGCATGCGTGGATGAACGAAGGATGTGTGATTGTTGAGCTTTGATTAGTGAATGGGAGCGTTCGGGGAAAAGATTTGTATCTAACGTGATCATGAAGGCTGAGAGAGAGTTTGCTTGAATTGAAGACGCTTTTTGAAAGGTATGTTCTGTTCAATTTATTTATTTATTTTTCCACGATCATTCACTTATACGAACTTGTAAAAAGTATGTTTACATTTTCATATAAAGTTGCAAATCAAGTTGACACAGACAAAATATATCTTCTAATAACACAGGTCTGCAAAAAAAAAATAAAAATTCAGCTGCATGAGATGTTTTTAGTAAATATTATGTGTTTTATATATAATTGTAAATGACTTAAAGTCAGGTGAATGTTAATTAAATTTGAAAAAATCAACTTGCCTCCGCCAGGATTTGAACCCGGACCTTCCACTTGGGCCCACTTAGACCACAGAGGTGTGTCTAACTGCTGGCACTGATAAGCGAATTTTTTCAATGTGTCGATTGTTTGTAAATAACATATGCGCGAAATGGGTTGCTTCGACAGTACACATGATATACGAAACCGATTGACACAATGAAGGAAACTTCAAATATATTAAATATTTATATTATTTTTTAAGTGTCAGTACCAGCATTTAGACACACCTCTGTGGTCTAAGTGATAGGATGTCCGCGGCCCAAGTGAAAGGTCCGGGTTCAAATCCTGGCGGAGGCAAGTTGATTTTTTCAAATTTAATTATGAGTTTTAGTATACCGAATAAAAAAATGACCTCCATTTCTCTCCATCACGTACAGGTTTTTTGCAGCATGCAAGATTTTTTTAATAAAAAAGCATAATACTAATGAAGAAATTATATTTCTTATAATTAAATAAACAATTATTTCATGTAATAATTAACATTCCATGTTCATTCTTTTTGGCTATGTCTTTTCTTCTTCTCTTTAATACTTCTCCGTAGAACACGTTTCCGACTGACAAGACTCTTATTTATACTCGTTACTAATGCCCTAAAGAACATGTATAAACATGCTCTATCCAACAATTAAAGTAAGAAATCACTTTTACGTAGGATTTTTATAAAGACGAGTTTTGCAAGAAACCCTGACGTGATGGAATTTTTCGAGTATTTTTATCGATTTCAGTGAGTAACAATCAATACGAATCAGTATTAAAATCCTGTGCAATTTTTTGGTTGCAGACCTGTGTAATCTTTTGTATTATCTGTATCTTCTAACAATATTTTATAATTTTTTTTCCAGTGGCGGATTCAGCCAATATTTTCGCAGGGGGCATTAAGTGTAGCTAAGTTACAAACTAAAATGTAAAAATCAATTTTATTTTTGTCATAAATTACGACAGTTTTATTTTAAATGCAAAACAGAAATGGGGTAGATGGCTCAGTGGTATCGAGTCGAGAAATTTAGTTCGAATTCCACAGTCGGCAAACAATTTTCACCACATTAAATTACCCATGTGGCTCTCCCTCCACTATCATCTTGGGGTCCGTGATTTGAAAGCTGGTAACAGCATTTCACGCGCATAAATATATCCCCTTATCGAGATCTGCCACGGCAAGGTGCCACACACAGAATGGGTAAAAGGCGTGATAATATATTTGTTATAATTTTTATTTATAAACTTTAAAACAATAAAGCAAAATAAAGTCCATAATATTTAATTTCCAAAATATATAATAAATAATAAGGAATAAACTTTAACATGAAAATCTCATATTTTCGATAAAACTGATTTTATATTTAATTTTTTAAAATCTTACAAATTTTGGACGAAATTAAAATAAATTAATTATCTCCCAAAAACAAGCACAGGGCGACACTCCCTTCCTTTCTTATCTTTTTGTTTCATTTTCAGTTACTGCAATCTTTCATATACAAGTGCAGGTATCACTTTCATCTTTTCTAATCTTTGTAGATTCGTTGTTAGATTCGTTATTAGATTCGTTGTTAGGAGTAAGCGCGGGTAATTTGAGATGTTTTATGCATGTGTTATGTACATTGAAGAAAGAAGATGAATGATGGGTGAATAGGAGTGACTGGATGGATGAGGGTTTGTTATGTAAGTATGATTTCGAGTGTGATAAATAAATGAGTTTATATGGAAGGATCTATGAATGTGGTTAAAGTGAGGGTGGTGTGTTTGAATGATAATGTTTGACGGGGGCTGATTATTTGATGAATGTTATGAGTAAATGTTTTATGAGTGATTTTAGGGTTTGTGTTACCCCATTTGATGGGATATAGCGTGAAGATATGTATGTATATATGTATGTATCTTTCAACAAAGAAATAGTCTAAATTGGAATAACCATTTCATGTAAATATTCTAAACACGTTTTCGTTTTCACCTGATTAAAAAACTGACCTACGTAACTATTAATTGAAACCTCTCAAGGCAGTTAAAAACAGCACGGCCAATTCAATTACAGCAATGTAAAAAAAACAACGAAAAGCACAACACGTCTACTAGAAAAAAGCTCGTCTGAAACGCACAATGAATTTTTTATTATACAAATTCAACAACAGTTACTTTAATTTTAATTACCTATCAACAGTTTAATGAATGAATGCTCCAAATGCACTGTTACAGCTGCACTTAGAATAATGAATACGTTTCACAAAACCGAATTCCCACCGTCATATGTAAATGGTTCAGTGATATCAAGTCGGCCTGTGGATTCTGAGAACCCTGGTTCGATTCCAACAGTCGACAAACATTTTCACCACATTCAATTACCGCTATGGCTTCCCCAACACAAACATCTACAAGGGTCGTGATTTGACGGCCAGTAACCGCACTTCACGCGCATAAATATATTGTATTTAGATAGAGTCGACGGTCGCGCTATTATTATTCTAACAGTGGCTAGCTCAGTGGTATGAAGTCGGCCTGTGGATCCTGAGAACCCTGGTTCGATTCCCACAGGCGACAAACAATTATCATAATTTCAAAAACTATCCCTGTGGCTCCTCCACCACTAACATCTTTGGGGGCCGTGATTTGACGACTGGTAACCGCACTTCACGCGCAAAATATATCACTTACCGAGATCTGCTTCGGCAGAGTGCCACACCCAGTAATGGGTAAAAGGCGTGATGATATATATATGAATTAACGCCATCTGTCATCTCCAAACACGCTCACGCATAATTCGCGAAAAGTTGGCCACGAATTAAATAATAAACTCGGCGAAGTATCCTGCAAAAACTCTGCCAGTTTAGGCGTCTTAATTAAGACATCTATTCTCTTACCGCCCATCTAAATGCTATGGATTTTTAGTAAAACGTTTTAAAATGACAATAAAAAGGATACACACCCAGTAATGGGTAGAAGGCGTGATAATAAATATATATATATATATATATATATATATATATATATATATATATATATATATATATATATATATATATATATATATATATATATATATATAAAAGTTAATGTAAAGGATTGAAGCTGTGTATCAATAGGCCTTTCAAGACTTTTTTGAAATTTTTATATGTTAATTTACATAATAAAATTATTAAACCCAATTTTTTTTTAAACTTGTATTATGCATGATAAAAATATGAAAACTTCCGAAACAAACGAATATGACGTAGTTGCATCTTGAATTAAAGAGAGACAGATAAGACAGAGATAAATAACACGTAACTTCACGTAACGTGTGTCGTTGTCAGTATAATCGTAGAATGCTGAATGCTTGTTTCTTCTTCGTCTTCTTCTCAGTAAAGTTGAGCACCGACAAACGTTTCAGACAAAGCTCTGTGATTGGCTTAATGCAACTACGTCATTGCAATATGGCAGTGCGAAATTTAAGCTTTTCGAATTAGTCTACTTTTACTTTCATATTTCAGCAATAAAGATATCATTTATGGTATGGTTTTATATTATATTAAATATGATATTCAATCAAGAATTTATTGTAATAAATATATATTAAAAAGCTTTACCAATTGAACCCCCCATTGTGATGCTAAATTAACGCGTAAAGAGAAGACGTATTGCAAATGAAATTAAGACGAAATAAGACGAACTTCTTGTAAATATAAAATATATTAAACATAAAATGAAGCAGCAATATTTACAGAAGTTGTAAATTAATATTGAAATTAAACAAATTAGTCGACAATGGAAAACAGCAACAACAACAACGACAACGTTAGATTAAACTATTAGTTAAAGTTACTGAATAACACAACAAGACTACATTTTGCACGTGGTTCGATTCCCAGAGGCGACAAAGTTTCATAATTTGAAAAAGCTATCCCTGTGGCTCCTCCACCACTAACATGTTTGGGGGCCGTGTTTTGACGACTGGTAACCGCACTTCACGCGCAAAATATATCACTTACCGAGATCTGCTTCAGCAGAGTGCCACACCCAGTAATGGGTAGAAGGCGTGATGATATATTTATATTTATTTTAAGACGAGAGACAACTTGTCTCGACAAAAGCCAAACTACCACTAACTAATTATTGTTGTTCTCCATGGGATGTTCTGACAACAGTTTAAATAAAAAACCCAGACGGGGTGTGTTACAAAGATTAATCTATCCCAGACTAATATATAGCTATTAATTTACCCAGATATATCATCTCGTATAACCAGACGTGACAATTCAGAGAAGGCATAAACTTGATAAATAATGATCTACGGAATACTGAAGTTATTATAACATATGCACTAATAAATTTGATAAACAAAATAAACTCTGTCAAGTCAACTTTAGAAAGATACTTAAGATAACACCTAATTAGTCTGTATCTCGCGAGGCTGAGTTGATAGTGAAATATCATAATTTATAAACATAATTATAATGAGGTGGCTAGCTCAGTGGTATGAAGTCGGCCTGTGGATCCTAAGAACTCTGGTTCGATTCCCACAGACGACAAACAATTTTCAAAATTTGAAAAGCTACCCCTGTGGCTCCTACACCACTAACATCTTTGGAGGCCGTGATTTGACGACTGGTAACAGCAACTTCACGCGGAAAATATATCACTTACCGAGATCTGCTTCGGCAGAGTGCCACACCCAGTAATGGGTAGAAGGCGTGATGATATATTTATTTTTTATAAACAAAACTAACTTCTGAATTGTTTCGTTTTGCTACAATATAATTTACCGAGATCTGCTACGCAGAGTGCCACACCCAGTAATGGGTAAAAGGCATGATGATATGTTTACGTAGTTATTTTATTTTATATGTTCATCGCACACCGAAGGACTTGATTTCATATCTCGCCCAAGATAGATGTTTGTGATATCTTTGTACAGATTATGGGGAAAAACAGTTTTCGACTGAACCTTTGTTCTTCTGGCGAATAATAAACAAAAGAATAATAATAAATAAAAAGATTATAAAACAACAAATTACGCTTGTCATTGGATTTGTTATTCATGAATAAATTGAATAAAATATAAAATGTCAATATATACGTATATTATTTGAAATTCGAAACTGAATTGCATGATTGAATTTACTATCTACTCCTAAATCAAATATTTTGCAGCATAAAATATAATACACAAAATATAATTAGGAATGATACAGAAATATTCATTTCAAATAAATTTCCCTCAAAGTATCATCCACCCTTAAAGTTGAAAATATTCGAGTATACATGAATTGAATTAATTAACATAAAAATATTTATGTAGGTCGAAAATTAATGCCTAAAAATATGTAAATTATGAGAACTAAACAAATTTATTGTAATTTTGTTGAGAAATGTACAGAAATATTTTGATATTAAATTATATTCAGAATTGTTCAAAAATAAATTTGTTTTATGCAAAGTAGTATAACTTATTTAAGTTGTAATAAATCCAACATTCAGTATATGTAACAGAAGACAATTAATTAATTAATTATTAATTTAAGTAATATAATAATTTTCAAGTTAATTATCTAGAATTGTAATTTATAGGAGTTACTTAGCTAGCTCAGTGGTATGAAGTCGGCTTGTAGATCCTGAGAACCCTGGTTCGATTCCCACAGGCAACAAACAATTTTCATAATTTCAAAAACTACCTTTGTGGCCCCTCCACCACTAACATCTTTGGGGGCCATGATTTGACGACTGGTAACCGCACTTCACGCGCAAAATATATCACTTACCGAGATCTGTTTCGGCAGAGTGCCACACCCAGTAATGGGTAGAAGGCCTTCTACCCATTACTGGGTGAGGTATTCTGCCGTAGCAGATCTCTGTAAGAGATATATTTTGCGCGTAAAGTGCGGTTACCAGCTGTGATATATTTTGAGCGTGAAGTGCAATTACCAGTCATCAAATCACGGCCTCTAAATATATTAGTGGAGGGGAAGACATAGGGGTAGTTTTAATGTAGTGAAAATTGTTAGTCGGCTGTGGGAATCGAATCCGGGACTTCAAATCCACAGGCCGATGCGATACCACTATGTATTTTTAAATTTTAATGTTCTTTTTTTATTGTTAATATACATTTTAAACCATTAATATAATTTTATCATATTTAGAAATATTATTATTAATTATTTTTCATTAATTTCTGCTAAAATTAATTTTATTTTTATGTTTTGCTATTGACAACAATGTCAGAACTTGGTTTCCCAAACAAACTCATAAGACTCTGTAAAATGACATTAGATAACACATGTTGCGTAGTCAAAGTCAACAACTGCACTTCAAAAACTTTTAAAACCAATAAAGGGCTGAAACAAGGTGATGGACTAGCATGTTTTCTTTTCAACCTTGTACTTGAGAAAGCTGTTAGGGACTCCAAACTGAGAATGGACGGAAATGTATATATGCACGAGTACCAGCTAATGGCATACGCTGATGACGTGGTGATTGTTAGTAGATATTGGGAGAAGATACAAGAAGTTACCATAATACTGAATAATGCCACAAAAAAGGCTGGGTTCATAATTAACCAAGATAAATCAAAAGTTGTATCATTAACACGGGCAGAGCAAAGACATAGTATACTGGAGGCTGACAACTATACCTTCCAGGTTGTTCAGGACTTTGTGTATCTTGACAGCATGATTACATCAAATAACAATATGTCAGCTGAAATAAATAGAAGAATATCCCTTGCTAACAAATGCTACTACGCGTACTCGAATATAATAAGGAGTCGACAAATCAGTGAAAACACTAAAGTAAAAATATATAAAACTATCATCAAACCCGTGCTAACGTACTCGTCAGAAACATGGACTCTTAGCGCAAATGAAGAAAACAAACTAAGAGTATTTGAGCGAAGAGTATTAAGAAAGATTTTTGGAGCGGTACGTGAAATTGATAATAACTACAGGACTAGAATGAACTTTGAACTTGAAGAACTCTACCAAGAAATCGACATCGTATGTAGTGTTAAAATTAATAGACTCCGCTGGTTGGGCCATGTGTGGAGGATGGACGAGGAAAGAGCACCAAAGAAAATTTTTAAACAAAAATTGCACACTAAGAGACCAAGAGGGAGACCAAGATTGAGATGGGAGGATAATATTAATACTGATCTTCGGAAGGCGGAAATTGAAAATTGGAAGGAAAAGACCATGGACAGAGACGAATGGAGGAGAAAACTTGAGGAGGCAAAAACTCATCTAGGGTTATAATGCCGGCTATTATTATTATTATTGACAACACTAAATGTAAATATTACTGCATATTATATTTCATGGATCTTGACTGGATAAAATATTCTTTGAATTACTAAATATTACACTTTTAACTTATACTGCCATTGTTGTTATCATTTTGTAATTTATTGACAAAATGTCGAAGACTCTGTTACAATAAAGCAATGAGATTTTACTTAAATTATTAGACTTTAGTAGCGTTTCCACCATGTAAGATCTATCGTGCAAACACGCGAGAATTGTTAACGACATGTCTGGAACATGTCTTTTTTTTTCAGCGGCTTACGAGGGCAGGGTGAAAAGTCCCTGAAAAATAAAACAGTTGGCGCCACAATCGCAAATCTCATGCGACATTTGTGATGTACCATTTTTAACTAGAACGCATTAAAATTTTTAGGCTGATATGTCATTCAGTTCTGTTTTGATACCCATCGAAAAAAAGCAACTTTGAGGATTTTTGAAAACATGGAAAAAAGTGAATTTTGCGTCTTGATTAAACATTATTTCTTGCGTGGAAAAAACATTACGCATCGCTTGTTAAACATTACGGGGATTCCTCACCATCGATTGGAATGATTCACAAGTGGTTTACTGATTTTCGTTGTGGTAGTATGACCACAAAGGACGCCGAACGTTCTGGTCGTCCAATTGAGGTTACAACGCCAGAAATCGTCGATAAAATCCATGGTATGATATTAGACGATCGGCGAGTTAAAGTGCACGAGGTTGCTGAGGCTATGAGCATCTCAACCGAACGGGTACGGAACATTTTGCATACATTTTTGGATATGAGAAAGCTATCTGCCAGATGGGTGCCGCACAGAAGCAGATTTAAAATATTTCGGGCCCTAGGCAAAATATTTATTTCGGGTCCTTTAAATATATATATATATATATATATATATATATATATATATATATATATATATATATATATATATATATATATATATATCTCGAACTTAAAGATTTAACATGTAAAAATCATAATTTTGTAATTTCCTGCTTCCCTAATTATTTTAAGCAAGAGAGCGTCAAATAGAAGTTTTAGGATATAAAATTCTGCATCTAATTCAATAAACAAAATTAATTGTACATGCTTCGTAACGGCACAAATTAGATCTGAAAATAACGAAATTATCGATAGCCATGCAATTGAAACAAAATTGACAAATGTTTGACGTTTTATGTGTCAAAATAAATAACATAATAAATAAAGAAATTATTTTGACAGATGAAACGTCACACATTTGTTTAATTTAGTTTTAATCTAATTTGTGCAGTTACGAAGCATGCAAAATTAATTTTGTTTATTGGATTCGATGCAGAATTTTATATCCTAAAACTTTTATTTGAAGCTGTCTTACTGAAAATAATTAGGGAGCAGGAAATTAAAAATTATGATTTTACATTTTAAATATCCATTTTCGAGAGTCGCGGTCACCATTCTGTATATTATTTAAACTAAAAGTTTGAATCCGTGTCCTAAAATTTTTGGGCCCTATGCTCTTGCCTCTTTAGCCTAGACCAAAGTCCGCCTGTGGTTCCGCATTTGCTCTCTGTTAACAACAAGCGCGACCGTTCTAGTTCAAAGGAGTGTTTGGCGATGTTCAAGCGCAATAAGAAGGACTTTTTGGCCCCCTGAGATTTTTATCTATTTCCAAACTTGAAGAAATGGCTCGGCGGAAAAAGATTTGGGTCCAACGATGAGGTCATCGCTGAGACAAACGCCTATTTTGAAGGATTGCCAAAATCGTATTATATTCGGCCTGCTGCCTTGTATTTCAAACAACCGCTTCGTCAAGTAAAATATCACCTTCCTGACTTATTATGTAATATCGTTGATTGACTAATAACTGTATAATCAAATGTAATACGAGTATACTATTATTGTGATAAAGACCGTTTCGCTCAAGTGATATTTTTTTACTGTCCAGCAAGCTTAAATGTATAGGACGCAATAGCAGATTTTCACGGATAGTTCGGCGGTGAAAATTATTGTACGGTTTCAGTTTCAACAGCCGTAGTGCACATAAGCAATCGGCACGTTTTGTATAGGTGTTTTCACATAAACGGTAAAAATCTTTGTGATTTTAGTTACGAGAATATAATCTTATATATTTTTTTAAATATTGGCGAAGCAATACTCGAAGATATCATGTAAAATGAATTAGATCATGTTATTTAAGTAGTATTTTGAGTAAATACCTGTGGCGGCTCGTCAGACTGAAAGAACTGTTTGGAACAAAAAAAAAACTTTTAATTTTGTAAGTAAAAATAAATTTAGTTGTTTCAACAATATTAAAAGTTATTGTAAATAAAATGCATAAAATATGTGTGGCAATAACGCGCAGGCTAAACGCTAGAGGTGTGTAGTTCGTGAACGAACTAGTTCATATGAACTATTCCTTATAGTGAACTACACGAACTAGTTCGTGAGTTTATAAAAGACTAGTTCACTGTTCGGATATGATTCACCACCACGGCGGCACGGCCGATGAGGTCGAACGAAAGCGGAGAACGGAGAACAAGTGAACGAGTGAACGTGACTATTAGTTCACTGCGAACTATTGGGATATGATTCACCAGCACGGCGGCACGGCCGATGAGATTGAACGAAAGCGGAGAACGGAGAACAAGTGAACGGACTACTAGTTCATTGAGAACTATTGGGATATGATTCACCACCACGGCGGCATGGCCGATGAGGTCGAACGAAAGCGGAGAACGGAGTACAAGTGAACGAGTGAACGTGACTATTAGTTCACTGCGAACTATTGGAATATGATTCACCAGCACGGCGGCACGGCCGATGAGATTGAACGAAAGCGGAGAACGGAGAACAAGTGAACGAGACTAACTAGTTCACTGCGAACTATTGGGATATGATTCACCACCACGGCGGCACGGCCGATGAAGTCGAACGAAAACGGAGAACGGAGAACAAGTGAACTAGTGAACGAGACTAATTACTAGAGGAGCTTACTAAGCTTATTTCATACTTTGTTCGTTCGTGTCACAAATATTATTTTTAAATAGTAATTTTTAATTTCTTTCATTTGCTCTAATTTTAGATATCTTCGTATCTCGTATTCATATTGTCTTTATTGTTGTTTTTTTGCTTTTATAATTTTATTTTGTGTTTTTTTTAAAACCCAATTTTGTCTTTTATCTTTTTCTTCTTTCATACTTGCTGTCAAATTATACTAGAACCAGATCCTAAAAATTCACTTGTTCTCGCTCGTGAATTATACAACACGATTTCCATTCATTTTATTTTTATTTTGTCCTTTTTTATCTTTTCCGATTATTAAATTGGGCCAAGTTGCCTTACTGCTCGATAGAATTACGAGCCGCCACTGGCAAATAATTTTCATAGATCTCAAGTTCAAACCCCGACGGTATCTCAACTTTTCTCTTTAAAATTCAATTAGACCATGTTCCTTCGCTAAAAAAAGGGACTTTTCACCCTGCCCTCGTATATCTAAAAATTGCATTCGACATGAATTTAACAATGCAAAATTATATATAACTACAGAATCTAGAATTATATCGCGATGAATATACAATGAAGCTAGTTCCGACAAACTTTTCTCTGCCATCTGTAAATAAGTTCTCAACAATCTGCACATGTCGTCACTAGATGGCACAAAAGCAATTGGAATAATATTTCAATATTTGGTTAAAATTTACTGGTTCCAAATATATGCATCTGTTAATACAGTTGGCTTCTGTCAACTTTCATATATTCATTTTTGTATGGTGAAAAATATAATCGAAAGAAAATAACAAATATGTCTTCAACACGGCAAAAAGCAGAGTTATACTGGACGCAAAGATATAAGAAAATGACTTTTAGACGCCCCTCACAGCATGTAATTAGTACAGGCTTATCCCAGGATTAAAATGGTAGAAATGTGAAAAGAAACAGAGCCGTATTATAATTATTTTATTTCTGTTAACATAATAAAGATGTTTTATTATTTATTTATGTATTTATTTACATTTTAAGTTTAAAATATAGTCGAAAGTCATGTTACAGTGTTCAATAATAATATAATAACATGGATAAAAATAGAATAACAATAATATGAGCATGAAATAGAATTTTATTAACTTTGTGACAAATCTACTTAATGCACCCCTTTGTTAACTGTAGCCAGACTTCCCGCTGAGGCCGGTAAAACCCACCTATTAAGAAGTCAACTCGATTCCTTATATTTTTGCGTCCACTATACTGCCTTGGCTAGATTCAATTTTTCTTTTGATTAAATATTTGTCTTAGATTAATTTATAAATACATCTATTTTTATTACGCGCCAATCTACTAATTACATTAAAACATTTGTATTATCTTTAAAATCAAATCATATTTTGACAATTGTAAATTTGTACTTAGAAAGAGAATTTATCACGTATATATATTTATACGAAACTTTTGAAGTAATTTTTGGTAAATTTTTAAATATGCATCAGGTCATTATGAACTAATTGTAATAGTGCAATTTATCAATTAACATAAATAATCGTATGATTTTCATTATATAAATGAATAAAAAAGATAAAATTTTAAGTTCATGCACTACAAAGATTTTAAACGTATGAAGATAAGAAATATAAATAGATCATTTTAATTCTTTGCCAATATCTTGATAATGATTTAAGGTGGTTCTATCATGGAAGCCTTTAACCCAGATTATAATGAAATGTAAATATGTTATTTTTCATGTATTTCTACACTAGTATGCAATATTTTTTTAAAAGTTTACCGTTGTTGAATGAATTTTTCTTACAACTGTGCGATTTCTTTGTTATTACGTAACTATTATTGCCTTGGTTACGTACGGAAAGTAGATAAATGTAGATCAAGTGCGTTTCTGTAAGGAAAGAAACACTAGTGCCGAAAGTAATTTGTACTTTACGCAATTGTCAAAAGAAAATATAAGTGAGAGCGATTTAAATTTCGCGCCAAACACGGAATTTCATATTTTAGGCACATACGCTTATGGAAGAAGAAGAAATATGCAGTGATATATTTTGACGTTTATAAACATAACCTTAAACTGTTGTATATCTAATTTGTACACATCACATTGAGCAGACAAGAACTCAACTATATTATTATTATATATTATAATTAATAAAAATAACCGAACAAAGTAAAATATATCGATAAATGGTTTTATTTAAAGAGTAAATGAAATAGATAATATTGATTGTTTGTGTATATTAATAACATATTGTTACATTTGCTTATATTGACATAATGTGAAGTGGAAACTTTTGTACTGTGTAAAGAAACATTGATTTCTTACGTACATGTTCATATTATTAACAGTAATATTATTGACAACAATTTCGGAGGTTTCAGAAGTACCAGCAGCAGTTTGATTGTCATTGCCAAAAATAGATCCAACATTGCTTGATCTGGGGCTTTAATTATCTTTGGAGGTGTTTATGATAAAGAAGAATGACTCAGTGTAGTATTCTAATCTAGACGATTTTGAAGAAATTATCTTGAAATTAGTGAAATATTTTTAAATAACGTAGAACAATGTGCAAGCAATCAACAAACAAACCATAGCAACGCCGTAAAACATCGTGTAATATTAAAATTTTATAAATTTCTATAATATTTTAGTGATTTTCTAAATCGCATAGTTGTAGGAAAAATGGTGTTTATAACACGTGCCGAAAAAGGTTACTTGCTCGTGCAGATTTCCACACTCGGCAAGTCTCGTACGTTAAATATTGCACTTGCATGTAACAAGCCTTTTTCGGCACTTATAAAAATAACTATATATTTTTTTTATACTGTAATGTAAATCTAGCATTCTGGCGCTATTGTTAGTTTTACGATATTCGAATTCAGAAATTCCGAATTTAAATCTCACTCAAGCTACAAATTACAAAGTATCACACTACAGCTCGGTGAGTCCGAACCCTGTACTGCTTATTGAGATTAAGTTCCTGTTGTACAGAATACCATAAACAAATAATTATAGAGATAAAATACACTTCCATATTATAAGTTACAAAATATAATATCGATTTTGAAAAAGCTGCTGCACAAAATAATTTTTCAATAATGTCTCATACCTTTATTTTTAGGTGGTACGAAATATGGGATAAGGGTCGTATATGAGCGAGGTAATAAAATTTGTGACTAACAATTATTAATTAAGTAAAATTTAATCTAATTTTGTCAAAAATGGAACAGCAAAAATTTCTCCCTAACCAAAAATTTACCCTCGGTTTCAGATAAATTCTTGTGGAACATTTTTTCGCTCATGGATTCAATAACATTGTTTTAATTCCAGTGTTGTAATACGAGAACATGCCATATAGCCAATATTTTACTTTAAAAAGCATGACAGTATATTTAGAAAAAAAAGTTTTGTTCTGATATTGAAAGTTATTGTATTGGAACAAAAAAGATTACAATGAAAAGCTTTTATCCTAATTGTTGCAGATACAAGAAATGTTACCAAGTATTAAAATGTTTTCAATCAGATTCTTTACTCCTGTCATTTATGTTAGAAGCAGACAATATTCAAGATTTTAATAATAGGCAAGCCAGAAGATAGCTATGGTAATAGTATATCTTCCAAAAAAACAATTACATTGTTAAAGGTACGCCAAGATTGCGCAGATTCCTTCCCCAAAAATTGTAATATCTATATATTACAGATTTAAAAAAAAGTGATATCTAATTAAGCCAAGAAAAATATTCGAATTTAAAAAATCTTATCGAACAGTTTTAAAAATATCGGGTCAAATAAAAAAAAAATTAATTAAAAAAAACCTTGGCGACCCCAGTGTTTAAAATATTTCCAGTTTAAGTAACATTGTTTACTTAAACTGGTAACTTATATAGGGAAATAATAGCTTGTAAAGTAATAATTAATACAAAAATTGTATCTAATACAAACAAGGGTGTTATGTAGTAAATTATCATATGTTTAACGTGACTAATTTATCGGCTAATAAAAAGATAAATGTAATTACAATTTTCGAATATTGGCTCAAAGTCTTCGTTACTGTAATATAGACAGTCGGTGTCGCCGGCCGTAGGCTGCTTGATCTTGGCGTCGACAACTACCGCCTGTCTTGATTACATAAATCAGGAAAGTGATATTTTACTTGACGAAGCGGTTGTTTGAAATACAAGGCCGCAGGCCGAGTATTTTAATCCGCTGTGTAAGTAAAAACACTTTCCTGACGTATTATTTATACCATTTTTTTAAACCGTTTAATTTAATCAATATTTAATCATAAATAATTCAATTTAAATATTGATATTAACTGGATCACAGGCTTAATGTGGTAATAAATTTTCAAAAAATTGAAACAATTTTTAGTTAAATTTTATTAATCAACGACGTTTCGGCGCAAAAATTTTGGCCATTTTCAAGCTACAAAGGTAAATACAAAGATATAATATTTGAGAACAGTGAAATTATAATTAAAACTTACCAGTTTTTAAAGAAAATTAATAATAGTTACATTTTAAAATTAAGTAATGAACATTATAATTGAATCTAAAACCATGGTTCTAGGAACCACTTCGTAAAAACTTCAAAAGTTACCAGCGGTTACCAGTCGTCAAAGCCCCCAAATATGTTAGTGGTGGAGGAGCCACAGGGGTAGCTTTTGAAATTATGAAAATTGTTTGTCGCCTGTGGGAATCGAACCAGGGCTCTCAGGATTCACAGGCCGACTTCATACCACTGAGCTAGCCACCCCATAAATTGTCATTAACTTATCCATCATTAGAACATATTGATACAGTTACAGAATATGGGGGTATATTTTATCAAAGAAAGATGAATTTAAAAAAAACTAAAATTCTGTTTTTCGTTTCTGTAATGGCACCGGCATTTATACTTAACCGACCCTTATTAAAATTGGGCGTATGCACCCTAGGGTGACACAAAAAAAATGCGAATTGCAGTTTTTATCGAACGTCTCTGCTGAAAACATTTAATAATGTATAAAAATGATTCCTTGAAAATTTCAGTAAAAAATATTAACTCTAAGTCGATACCACTCTTCTTTTTTTAAAAATTAAAATACGTCAAATTTATTTAATAAATGAAGACTATATAAAGTGGCGGTGTAGAAGATCGTGAGCCTTCTGATAATATTTTGATACCCATACATATATTTTCGGGTATGCTGAACATGATCCTGTACTTAGTTTATCTCTCTGGTCCATAGTTTTTGAGATACGGGTAAAACTATACGGTAAACCGTGAAAAGAAAAAGGAAATTTGATTTTCGAATACTAAATATTCACTGAAATCGGGGCTTAGTGGGACGCTGCAAGGTCGGGACTTATGTTTTCGGGCATGCTGAACATTATCATGTACTTACTTTGGCTATATGGCCCATATTTTTTTGGATATGGGCCAAAATATAAAGAAATAAATAATTAAAAAAATACTGGAAATTGGATTTTTGTTTTAAATCTTTTTTGTTGTAATTTTAGTAAATAAACAAAACTTTATTATTTTAATTTATTAATATTATTTATTTATTTTGAAGAAATTCTATTCAATTCGCAAAGTTTTGACAATTTGTTCCTTCAAACATTTGTTGGGAAATAGTTTCCTATTTTCTATTACTGTTTGTAAAAGGTCCTGAAATTGGTCCTCATTTCTGGTTATTAAGTCATTGTAATTTCGCGCTAATGCAACTCCACGTTCGGCAAGGTCATTTGTCACTTGAAAACCACTGACTTTCTGCAGTCCTTTCTTGTAATTGCAATCATCACAGCACAGCGACGGGTCTTTATTTACAAGTGACAAATGTGCATTGCACCCGTTTCAATTTAGAAAAACCGTCGCTCATGACGTCCATCATTATTTAATTGCCGGTTAGTTTTGACATGTTTTCCGCATTTCCTAACAAAAGTACATTTATTCATCACATGTCTCGTGCAGAATCACTGAAACAAGAAGAGCGAATCTGCAGCGTTGCACTTTCCTGTTGCTATTTATTGTTTTTCCGTCCTGGTAGTAAAATTTCTCTTGCAGTACGTACGGCATATTGATTGCGCATTCCAGATGCTGTACTTGTGTCCTCAGCTCTTCAATATTCCGTTTGGCTCTGTTCAACTATTCTTTCTCTTGACTATATTCGCCGAGCTTAACATTCTTATTTCGTATTCAGAGATTTACTAGGGATGGTGATTTACGTGTTTTCGTTGAGCCTAATATTTCGGAAGGAATTATTTTATTTCTTACATTTACGTTTTATTGTTTGGGCAAGAAAGTTTTAAATTTGAACAAAAATAGTAAAAAATATAATAAATAATATACCATCAGGCCAGAAGCGGATTTAAAATATTTCGGGCCCTAGGCAAAATATTTATTTCGGGCCCTTTAGGACATAAAATTCTGTATCTAATCCAATAAACAAACATAATTTTACATGCTTCGTAATAGCACAAATTAGATCTGAAAATAACAAAATTATCGATAGCCATGAAATTGAAACAAAATTAACAAATGTTTAACGTTTTATGTGTCAAAATAAATGACATAATAAATAAAGAAATTATTTTCACAGATTAAACGTCAAACATTTGTTTAATTTTGTTTCAATTCCATGACTATCGATAGTTTTGAGTCTTTTTTCGTTATTTTCAGATCTAATTTGTGCCGTTACGAAGCATGCAAAATTAATTTTGTTTATTACAGAATTTTATGTCCTAAAACTTTTATTTGAAGCAGTCTCGTTACAATAATTTGAAAAAGCTATCCTTGTGGCTCTTCCACCACTAACATGTTTGGGGGCCGTGATTTGACGACTGGTAACCGCACTTCACGCGCAAATATATATCACTTACCGAGATCTGCTGCAGCAGAGTGCCACACCCAGTAATGGGTAGAAGGCGTGATGATATATTTATTTTATTTATACTAAAAGCTTGAATCCGGGCCCTAAAATTTTTGGGCCCTAGGCTATTGCCTCTTTAGCCTAGGCCAAAGTCCGCCTGTGCATCAGGCCTTTTAACTATTACTGGATGTGGCACTCCGCCGTAGCAATAATTTTCATGATTTTGGAGTGTTTTGGCCACTTTTTTGGCCACAGATTTAAGAAACAAGATTTGAAAGTTGAAAAAAATGCTTGAGTTGGTTTATTTTATATTTTAAAGTTACCCTTCTTTAGCAAAAGTGGGTCGAAAAAATCATTCATATTTGAACACTACAAATTTTTACTCATAAACAAGGCATCGTACGAAATAAATTATGTAACAAAAACTGATTAGAATGCATAATAGAGTACGTGTAATTTTTTTCAGAATTTTTTGGTACATTTAAAAAAAATTGTTTTTTTATACTGGAGAATTTTGGAATTCTAAAATGTCATGATTTTTTTACTCGAAAAGGATCAAATTTCTAGAAAAAATTCAAGGAATAGCAATTGTTTACAATTTACCTAGGAATACGTGTGATTTTTTTTAGAATTTTCTGACACATTTCAAATTTTCCTAAAAGTCCAAAAAAAAGCTAAATTTTTTTGAATGTGTCAAAACATTCTGAAAAAAAATGCACGTATTCTTTGATGAATCACAATAACTTTTTATTACATAAAATTTTTTCGTAGGATGCTTTGTTTTAGAGTAAAACATTTATAAATTTCAAATATTAATTATTTTTTCGACCCACCTACTACAGAAGCGAACTTTTTAGATAAATTGGCACGAGACAAAATATTTCAGTTTTTCGATAGGAAACGAGAGGTCGCCGTCAAAATGTAAAATGAACCAAAAACTCAAGCATTTCTTTCAACTTTGCCGAAGACTTCGGTAAGTGAGGTAAGTGATATATTTATGCGCGTGAAGTCCGGGTACCAGCCATCAGTTCACGGTCCCTAAAGATGATAATGGTGGGGAAGCCGCAGGGTTAATTTTAAATAGGTGAAAATGATTGTCGACTGTGGGGATCGAACCAGGGTTCTTAGGATCCTCAGGCCGACTAAAATGATTGCCGGTTTTACTATCTATGTGACCATTTCTACTATCGATTAAGAGTATAAGTTGAACATATTATGGTAAATTTGAAATATTAAATACAATTTGAAAATTTTCTATATTTATATAATTTAAGAAATGATGTACAACTATGAGTAGTAATGAAACCAATACTTTTTTCCCGAATTTGAATTTTGATGTACGACGATGAAAAATACATTCATTACGTGTTTCACACGTATTTTTTTTGCATATTGATTTTACGAAGATGAAAATTAATTTTTTTAGAGAAGTTATTAAATTTTAAATGATCCCAAAGAAAAAATTATTAAAAATGTTTTTAAAAAAACACCGCTATTCCTCGTCCATCACACGCTAGCTGCGGCAGTAAATCTGCAACATTTTTTTTTCGATAGTTATTAAAAAAAATATATTATTACATTTATATAACATCGAGCAGTAGTTTTGCTGTATTGAAAGAAGTCTAATTATAAATGTTTTCAAATTGTTTGTTTCATAAAAATATCGAGAATAAAATATTTCTGTTTTTTTCGTTTCAGAAATTGGAATGTATGATTGAGTTTAAACTGTCACTGTAATATTCGTCTGCGCCCGTACTGCGATAAAATGACAGAAAATTCATTTGTCAGGTAGATGAGTAATACCGCATCAATACATTTTGCAATTTGTATTATAATTTCGATTTAATATTTTTTATTTGATCTTATAGATGAGTCATTTGTTTCTGCAATATTAATAAACGAGACATGGTCGTGTGTGTCTGTGTGTGTGTGGATGGATGTGTGTGTGTGTGTGTGTGTGTGTGTGGATGTGTGTCCGGTCGTGCAATATCTCATGAACAAGATAAGATTTGTTAACGAAACTTGGTAATTATAAGTTTCATGAAAATACGAAGAGCTGAGTTTATTTTGAATGAAATTGAAAAACCGGAAGAGGAAGTTTACTGGACACACAAAACAATAAATTCCATTTATTTCAAAACTGGAATCAATTACGGTAAAAAGTTTCAAATAAAAGATGTTGGTAAAAATATTTGGAACATGAAATGTTATTTGCAACTTTTCTGTATATGCGTCTAATTTTGAGAAAAACAAATTTTTATATTTAATAATATATTTCAATAATCATAGTAGCAATAGAAACAAAAAACATAGATTCTAAGTTTCGCTTTATCTAGTTATCTATGTCTTTTTTCGGAAAAACAAATACATCATTCAAATGGTCAACTAATCCGGCAACTTTGGCTCAATTTTATCAACTTCGTATCTCAGGGTTCTTGAAATACCAAGGGTTAGGCTCGAAAAACGTATATGCTTCATCAGTAAAGTTAGACATAAAGTAGTCATTTTTTCAAATTTAATAAAGTAGTCAACCTTACTAAAAAATTATACGTAAACAAATTTTATATTTTATACGTATCAAAGAAATAAATGCTGAATTAATGAAAATCTAAAATTGCATGTTTAATAATATTATATATTCTAAATATTAAATATGCTGTGTATAAGAATATCGTGTGTTGCCCACACCAGATTTTTTTATTCATAGCTTGGCCGAATATGGGTTAATGTATGAGTTTGTTTACATTAATGAATGGTCAACGAAAATAACTATTAAATACATGTTCAAATATGCGATTATCTCTTAAACGGCATTTGCGAGTATATTTCTTAAGTGGAGAATATTTTGTTGTTGTTTTGAGGTTCTAAATTCATGTTTAAAGTTAAGCCGTTTATCCTGAGACAATCTTGTATATTCAATATTGTAAATGTAACCAAGAGAATAGCGACAGTTAGAGATTTGTTATTCCTTTACGAAACGAATAATTGAAAATGGTACGCAGAAGTAGAAAAGCAAATCCTTGTGCAACATTTATCTTAATAAAACTCTCGCTTAGACACCCGAGACAACTGTCAGTTGGAAAATCCTTTTTCCTTTATCTACTTTTTATTTTATGGTCTATTTGACGTATATTCGTCAATAAATGTAAATATTCTTTCTCTCGTTCAAACTAAATACGCTGTAACAATACGAGTCCTGTCTCACTTCATTTGACCCGAATCTTACTTTTTGTTTTAAATTTAAATAATACTAAAAACGCAGTTATTTGACATTTACTAAATTCTATAATTAATTTTCAGCATTTTTAACTAAAGGCTATAGCCGGGTAAGATGGTCAAATCTGCCCCCAAAGGAAATCACATGGGGATATGATCTCCATCTTATTTACACGAAAGTAGAATTTTCTGACCAATTTTCAGCCCCCCACCCCCCTCCACCCCGATAGGAGGAGTCAAAAATGAGTTTTTTTATAACTTAATTTTTTTTTTTGTATTGGTACTATGTATATGACAACAAGACAAACCTACGAAGTATAATCCACTCTTTCTGTTAAAAATTGTTTTGGGATTTTTGGCGCTATATTTGAATTGTGAGACATATTTAAAGTAGGTAAACATTGATTAAAGTAGTTAAACATTATGTTAATATAAAGGTGAAGCTATAAAAAAAATCACAAAAATTCCTCTTTAAAAGAGGATTAGTTGGTATTTTTTTCAGATTTTTCCAGTTGGTGCGACCAACCGAAAAAAATTAAAAACCGTATTTTGGGTTCTAAAACTGTGATTTCCATTCCATATGACAATGGAAATTGATTGAAAAAAATCACAAATCACAATAATTTAGATTATTATTATTATTATTATTTAGATACCTTGGATTTTCCGTTTCTAAACCCGGAGGAATAACTTTTGTCTCGTCTGCAACTTGTCACTGGTCACTTGCAACTAATTGCGTGTTTGCCGAATAACTAACATTGTTTACACACAAAGCACTAATTATAGGAAGTTTATCAGGTTCACGACCTCGACAATCATTTCAATAAATATTTTGATTTACCTTAATCTAAATTATTATTATTATTTTGTGATTTTTTTCAATCAATCTCCATTGTCATATGGAATGGAAATCACAGTTTTAGAACCCAAAATACGGTTTTTAATTTTTTTCGGTTGGTCGCACCAACTGGAAAAATCTGAAAAAAAATACCAACTAATCCTCTTTTAAAGAGGAATTTTTATGATTTTTTTCATAGCCTCCCCTTTATATTAACATAATGTTTAACTACTTTAATCAATGTTTACCTACTTTAAATATGTCTCACAATTCAAATATAGCGCCAAAAATCCCAAAACAATTTTTAACAGAAAGAGTGGATTATACTTCGTAGGTTTGTCTTGTTGTCATATACATAGTACCAATACAAAAAAAAAAAATTAAGTTATAAAAAAACTCATTTTTGACTCCTCCTATCGGGGTGGAGGGGGGTGTGGGGCTGAAAATTGGTCAGAAAATTCTACTTTCGTGTAAATAAGATGGAAATCATATCCCCATGTGATTTCCTTTGGGGGCAGATTTGACCATCTTACCCGGCTATAGCCTTTGATATTAAATATACCACAAAATGTATAGCAGTATAACTAGCAATTATTTTTTTCACAAAAAACTATTTCTACATGTTAATGGACTATCATGGTTTTTATGTTATAGGCAGCTTGAAGAATGAAATAAAAGTTACTTATTATTAAAATCAAACTTTATTATTATACAGTGGCGGTCTATTTTTTATGGGGTAATGGCTCAGTGGTATCGAGTCGGCCTGTGGATCCTAAGAACCCTGGTTCGATCCCCACAGTCGACAAACATTTTCACCAAATTAAAAAAATATATTCACCAGACCTCGCTCCTTACGACGTTTTTATCTTCCTAAAAATCAAAATCAAGCTAAAAGGTAAAGATTTGAAACTGTTGAGAAGTTTCAAACTATATCGTAGGAGGTCCAACGCGCTATTGAAAAAAATGACTACAAAAAGTGTCTTGAACAGTGCAATATAGATGGGACAAGTATATAACTGTAGGTGGGGATTATTTTGAAGGATATATTTGCTGTTTTGAAGTGTTAATAAATACAGCTTTAAAAAAAATTAGTTCGGGAACTTTTGGGTAGCACTTTATACAATCGTTCTTTATAATAGTTCACTTTCTATCCTTCATTTTAAAATAGCCGCTCTGATACATTGCTATCAAATTTATAAGCATGGATATGGCATATCCCACATTTTACTTTCAAGTAAATTCACGGCATAAAGTTGAAAAGACCGGTCATTAAATCTTTTATCTCGTTTTTATTATATTGAAAATTTGCATGTATTTACCTCATAAATAAATAATGACTACAAGTAAACCTATTCAGGATATAATAAAGCAAACCTTAAAACTAATTAAGGGTTGTATAACAGCGCTTTTGTATGTATTCATAACCTCTAAAAAGTAAAAGGTTAATGAGTAAAAACAGAATGTAATTTCAGCGTTGTTATGGAAATTCCGTTTCTATATCGCGCTGTCAAACTAAAATGAATACCTATTCTGTCTGCCACCACAGACTGCAAACTAGTTACGTTCTATCAATTGAACAACAAAGAAACCGTCACTCCCAGAGCTAAATTACGACAGCTCTAATGCTTCGTTTTCATGTTGCTATGTAATTAACATGTTGCTTTCCATGTATCAATTATAATACCATCATATTCGCGCTGGAATTTTAAAATAATTGTTCTTTAATTACATCAAAGTTCAAAGACCGAAAAATTGAAGGGTAGATGATGTTGTCAAGGGTAGGTTTTACTTTTATATTTTAATTATTCATCCCTTATAACAATCGATAACACTCAAACTCTTCAGAGAAATTTAATTAATTTTATTTGTTATCCGTTTGTAAATGGAATTTATTCAAACCGTTTATTCACTTTGAAAATGAATCTTTACAAATAATTTGTAAAATTTGTAGAAGTCAGCCGTCTATTTTACAAGTTAGTAGACGATGCGCGTTGCTGCAGTAATACTTATGAGATATCATTTAAGGTAGTACTAGTGTGATGGTGGCGCCATCGATTGTCGAGTGGCGAAACTAGCGCTCAAAAAAATATAAAAATTGAATAAAATAAGTGTTTTATACCTATTATGGGTAAAAGTGCAGTATACGGCCTTGCCCAGTTTGTTATTTTGTTGATAGATGGCAGCATACTGGTCTGGAATAACAAAATGAAAGATTTACTGTGGCTCCAAAGCAATGGTATAAGTAAATAAATTATTCACGGATATTGAAGGAATATCTCACTAGCCAATTTTCTCTATTTTTATTACTTCTAGATCTTGACCCTAGTATCATTTTATTTGAAATAACTCAACTTTGATCATTATTTTTTAGGTTAGCCCGCTTCACTCGCATTTTTATCAAACAAACCCTAAGGCCATATAACGTACGCTCAACAGAAACAAGCCATTATGTTCGATATTGGTGGAAGAACTAATTTTTTAGGTTAGCTCGGTTCGCTCGCACTTTTAACCAACAAACCCTAAGCCCGTAGAACTCACGCCCAACATAAACAAGCCATTATATTCGATCTTGGTGAAATTAATTTTTTAGGTTAGCTCGCTTCGCTCGCACTTTTAACAAACAAACCCTAAGCCCGCAAAACTCACGCCCAACAGGACCAAGCCATTATATTCGATCTTCGTGGATTTCATTTTTTAGGTTAGCTCGCTTCGCTCGCACTTTTAATAAACAAACCCTAAGCCCATAGAACTCAAGCCCAACAGAAACAAGCCATTATATTTGATCTTAATGGAACTCATTTTTTAAGTTAGCTCGCCTCGCTCGCATTTTAAACAAACAAATCCTAAGCCCGTAAAACTCACACTAAACAGAAAATACGTTTTCCGTGTTGAGGAACCAACCTGTCGTTTCATTTCAAAACGTAGAATCAAACTTGTTTTAGAATCACTGATTCATGAAATTTAGCGCATGCGCAACAAAGCAGACTAAGTGGGCGTAACAAACAAGGCCGTATACTGTATTTAAGACCTATTATGATTTTGAATATCATGAATTGTTAACAGGTTGTTGGTCTAGTGAATTTTCAAATACCATACCACCGTGTGGTAGCGCAATTCAATGAAGTTGGCCATGGTTCTAGCATGGCCAACTTCATTGAATTGCGCTACGCTTATTATGGCCGTTTCATATGTCATTAAATTTCCTAGTTTCAAATTTACAGAGCGGGCACGTCATCTAGTGCCTCTAACGAGATACGTCGTAACTAAATTTGAAATTACTGTCGCTTGCATTGATTGAACAAATCCTAAAAACAAGCTTAGTCATTGTATATTTATTATCATACGCTCTTTACAGTAAAATACTAACCGTTGGCACCAATAATTCAATAATACTTCCTTCTTTTGACCTATAAATACTTCAAAATTTGTAAATAGGTAGACAATATGGCGGCATTATTTACCTGCAGTGACAGATAATGCTACGTTGCCAAATAAAATTCACATAGTCTAGACTAGCTAGTCACTTTAGTCGAAAGCTCAGAATACTAGTCATAATATTTAATAATATTGAATGTATAAATAAAATACTCAGTTCCATTAAATGTATTTTGTTTGATCCCATAAACTTCAGTTTTCAAATATTTTAAGGTTGTTTTTGGAACTATACAGCGTTGGCACTTTCCTTTAATTGAAATAAAAAGCACTAGATGGCATTACGTGACGTAGCAAAACTGTAAAAAACTCACGACATATTTTTATGAGATTGTTGATCGAGGCATAGAGGCAAGGACACTTTCTGGTCGAGGTGCACACAATTGTTTTGTTAATAATTCATCATAACAAATAAATAATGTAAAGTATTAAACAATAAAACATTATCTTACAAGCACTTGTTAATGTTAAACAATGGAAGGAAGCATCTCAAATTAGTGTGTAAACTGAAACGTGTTTCGAATTCAATGACGAAATAACAATGTCAAGAACTATTAACTTTATAACGGAGTCAACGTTCTTCGTTCTAAAAGCACATGACATCGTGAAGAGAATGTGAAGCCTTTTAAGGGTGGTCATTGAATCGATTAGAACAACAAAGACATGAATAATTTATCATTCCGTTCATTGCTCGCTCATTTACAATAATTAAAGTTGTTGTCGAATAATTATTAAAATAGAAGTTACTCACTTACCTTCCTTATAAAAATGATAATCCATTTTTAGAATGTTCACATACTGTCGTGCTCCTATAACAAAAATAAACAATAGATTAATATTCAGATCAAATTAGATAAATATATCATCATTCTTTTTATCCATTACTGGGTGTAAAGTATTATGTATTGTACATATTTTTAAAGCTGAAGGTTGAAAGTACAGTATAACACTTTAAATCGAACTAATAATTGCCTTGGTTGATCCGGATTTTCGAATGTTCGGCGCGAAATTTAAAACGCTCTCAATAAAACTTTCTTTTGACAGTTGCGTAACAAATTACTTTCCGCATTAGTGTTTCTTTGCTTACAGAAACGCACTTGGTCTGCATTTGTTTCCTTTCCACCCGTAACCAAGGCAATAATAGTAATTAGAAAGAAATCGTAGGAAAAAATATAGAAATTTTCAGGCAGATTCACAAAACGGATTAGCGCTAACACCGTTTTTAATATTATCTATAACTCTGTTACAAATTAAAACAGATTAAAGAAATAAACTAAATTTGGTGCTAATTAACTTTCTTTTTAACTCAAGTTAAAATAAACTTGTTTCATACATTGAAAAGAGAGTTAAAAATGAAATAAAATATGGTGTTAGCACTAACCCGCTTTGTGAATCTGCCTGTTAGTGTTGAGACCTATTATGGGGTAGATAGTTAAGTGGTAACGCGTCGGATGTGGATTTGAGAACCCGAGTTCAATACGTACAGTTGACAAACTGTAGATCACTTTTTTCAATTGAGAGTGAGAATAAATTAAAAAATAATTTTCCAGTATCTTTCCCAAACTTGTTGCCATTTGGCAATAACCAGAAATACACCAACAAATTTTGGAAACAACTTCCAAGAATACATTAATAAGTAATCAATCGATATGAACCCAGTTCAAAATCTTTGAAGTTGGATGAATCGACCTCAACAGCTAAGGCAAAAAATAATCTAATTAAATATAACTCGAGAGTTGGATAAATTAGAAAATAATTCTCCAGTATCTTTCTCAAACTTGTTGGCATTTGGCAATAGCCACTCAAGCCCTACTGGCTTTCATAACTATTGCCTGGCAACAAGTTTTCGAAAGATCTGTCAAATTATTTTCAATTTATTCTCATTCTCTTGTTATATTATTACTGAGAACATATGTTGCGAGTTACTGAGTCCAAGGATTTAGGTATTTTATTTGACACTAAGTTATTATTTGATAAACACATATACGCAACACTGTATCCGCAGCATACCGCAATTTACATTTTGTTATACGTTCTTCTAAAAATTTCAAAAGAATTTCCATAGTCAAGTCTTTGTATTTCAGCTATGTTCGTTCTAAATTAGAATACTGCTGTCAAATATGGTGTCCTTATTATGCAAAATACAAATATTTGATTGAAAATGTACAAAAAAGATTAATTAAATATTGCTGGTATAAGCAGAATGGTGTTTATGAGAATTATCTAAAATATAATTTGGGATTACGCGCATTTAATTTGTTATCTTTAGATAAACGGAGAAATGTCATAGATCTATTACATATCTTTCAAGTAGCTAATAACATTATTTCTGATAGTCATACTATGTCGAGGTTAAATTTTTTTGTACCTCGTGCAAATTCTAGATATAATTTAACATTTTTAGTTCAACATTGTGTTACTAATTATGAAATTAATTCACCAACTAACCGTATATGTAAATTGTTCAATGAGTTACCTTTTTTGTGTGATTTATTTTATGATACATACAATTGCTTTAAACTTAAAGTACTCTCCTACTTCTCTAATGAAGTACAATGTTCATTATTTGTAAAATTTGCTTGTTTTCTATCTTTGTTTTATTTTTGTATGCTTCATTTATTATTATGCATTGATAAGTAGTTTAGTAATTTGATTTGATTATATATTGTGTTTTATATTAATTTGTTAATATTATTGTCATATTATAAGTACCCTCTGTAATTGGGATTTTTGTATCCTGTAGAGTGGTCATAAATAAATAAATAAATAAATAAATATTATGTACATTACCTTCTAAAATATAGTGAAAGGAACATACATATTTAATCATGATAATGAATGTAATGTGATCATAACTGATATGTCTGAAACAATATGATCCCTGAAGGGTTGAAAATTTACATACAAAAATGAGTAAAATAAAATTTCGGAACTTCATACATATTTTAATAGTATTCGTATAAAAATGACAGAAATATTTTATAAAAATATTGGAGATTACAAAGTCTATGTTATTTTTTACATTTTGTTTGAATGCTAATTTTAAATTTAGGATAGGGTAGTAAATAAAACCACCAAGTTGTTGATTTACTTGCTTTTCAAATAATAACGACGACGTTTCGGAGCTTCGGGTTGGTCCCATTTTCAAGTCATTATAAATATATTTTTTTACAGAATTAATTAACAAAGTTGGTACTTCTTTTTAGAGTAACTTACCTATAAATTACTAATAAAAAGTAAAATATTGTTGCAAAACAAACATAAAACAGTAAAATAGTATATCACAAATCAGTAATAAGTAATGTTTTACTTGACGAAGCGAATGTTTGAAATACGAAGTGCCTATGTCAATATTTACGTGGAATACACGGTGTATACGAGGTGTGGCTATTAAATAACGAGACTGACGATACTACAGACGAAGTACGCATAAACCAAATACAAGCGACCGTCAGCTTTTTAACGTGAAACTTTCTCTTTCGAATGCAGCACCTCTCGCTTCTGTAAACAATTCCGTACAGCCGTAGCATTCGTTCTAATTAAAGTGTTTTTTTTGTTTCGCCGAAAAAATGTTAAGTGCAACATTAGAACAACGAATTGTTGTGAAATTTCACATGAAACTTGGCAAAACTGCTACTGAAACTTATAATTTATTGAAAAAGTACCCGAATTGTGGAAGGACAAGTCATGGTTTTTCCATCAAAACAATACGCTGGCTCATTCCACAATGTTTGTCAAGAGATTTCCAGCCAAGTACAACATTCCAGTGTTGAACCATCCGCCTTATTTGCCAGATCTTGCACCGTGCGACTTCTATCTGTTTCCTAAGGTGAAATTTGCCTTAATAGCAACAAGATTTTAACTTTGAAAGAGAAATCGGCATGCGTTCTGAAGGGGCTGACAGAAGAAGACTTCCAGCACTGTTTCGAACAATGGAAGATTCGCATGGAGCATTGTAGGGATAGAGGAGGGGTGTATATTGAAAGTGATAATAAGTAAATAGGTAGGGAAACAAAAGAAAATGTTAAAACAGCATCAGTCTCGTTATTTAATAGCAACGCCTCGTATTTATGCGTGAGAAGTGCGGTTTCCTACTGTCATATCATAGCGCCAAGGATGTTAATGGAGGGGAAGCCACTAGGGTGGGAATCGAACCTAAGTTCTCGAATTCACAAATCGGCTCGATACACTTCGTATATATATATATATATATATATATATATATATATATATATATATATATATATATATATATATATAAATTTATTTCCTAATCGTAAAACAAAATGGACGTGTAAAATGAATGCATTAAAGTAAAATAATTTTTTTATCAAATATTATTAAAGAACAAAAAGAAAGGAACTTTCATATTAATATCAATGAGATGAACTAAAACATTAATTATCTCATCCCCAACACACATTGAAATTGAATTGAAATTTATAAAAGAAAGCTAAATTACTTTTTGCGCATCATTTTATCCTTCGTTTCAAATTTAAATATTATTAAATGCTTTTTATAATATGAAATTTAATATTTTTACATTGAGAACTGAGAACAAGGAATATTTTTCTTCAACAAGGAAATTTTAAAAAGAGTTTCCTTATTATTTACATTGCTTAATACGATATTGATCTTCATGAATATGATGATGATGACGTTTCAGGCCTCAAACTTCTTTATCGTTTGTAATTTTCTTGAATTTGAAGATAACAATTCTTGTATTATTAGATTATTACCATTATATAGATGAAGTTAATATTATTTTTGTTCGTTATGGACACCAATAAGAAAATAATTCAATATAAAATAAAATAAATAATAATGGACAAACGGCTTAAAGTTGTAGTTATTTTATTAAAGATGTAATAACGACGTTTCGGCCAAAGTTATGGCCATCTTCAGGTCAAAAGCGTTAAAATAAACGAATAACAACAATATAAGTTAAGTTACGACTTAATTATTTAGGGCGAACATATATAAAAAATGAAAAAAAAAAACGTAAGATAGTCGACTATCTGACTCTTTAGGGCGAACATATAAATTTAAAGTCATGATTTTTGCCTATTTAGCTTCTTACGTTCTTAGCGAAACGCGTCTAGGTTAAAGCTGAACTGACCAGCTGTTTAATGATGACCTAATAAGTTGATTCAAATGTGCTGCAATTTTTGTGAAATTTTGACAAGTGTTGGAAATTTGTTTTTCCTATTTTTCTTATTTAGCCTTAGTAAATATACAATACATTGTTTACTTAGAAATATTTATTTTTTACAGTGCAGTTATGTAATAGTTATTTTTATCACTAGGCCAGAAACTGATCTTTCACGAGTGCAAGCACATTTTGACTGGCCAAGCCGAAGGCGAGGCTTGTAAATTGCGAATAGTCACCAAACATTCTGGATTTGTGATACACAAGATTTTGCGCGCCGATTTGAATGAAATTATTGATTTAAACTTGATAAAAATCTGTCAATCTCGGACGGAGGCGCGACAAAAATGATTGGTATACCTTGAAAATAAAGTGGAATTTTTGTCTGGCTATACAGATACAAATAATTATTGTTTGTATTTAATTTAGTAATAGAATATTTTTTAATAAAGTTCAGTCCAAATAAGTGAATGATTCACCCTAAACTCGTATGTCGTAGTTAACTACGAATTTCAACATGAGTTATTACTTTTCTTTCATATACAATTGCAGTTCATCTTTTCTAATCTTTGTAGATTCGTTGTTAGATTCGTTATTAGATTCGTTGTTAGGCGTAAGCGCGGGTAATTTGAGATGTTTTGTGCATGTGTTATGTACGTTGAAGAAAGAAGATGAATGATAAGTGAATAGGAGTGAATAGGAGTGATTGAGGGTTTATTATGTAAGAATGATTTCGAGTGTGATAAATGAATGAGTTTATATGGAGGGATCTATGAATGTGGTTGAAGTGAGGGTGGTGTGTTTGGATGATAATGTTTGACGGGGGTTGATTGTTTGATGAATGTTATGAGTGAATGTTTTATGAGTGTTTTTAGGGTTCGTGCTACCCCATTTGATGGGATATAGCGCGAAGATATGTATGTATGTATGTATGTCATTACTTTAAGTACCTATAGGAAAATCGATAATAATTCATAATAAAATAAAGCAATAAGTAATGAATTTTCGTAATAAATTAACTAAACACATTATAATATTCTTTCATTTTCATAATATAAATAAATATTAGTAGTTTTACATAATGAAACAAGTGAACATTCAAATATTTTGGGAGTACCAACCGATATATTATTTAAACATATTAACTGAATCTTTTACAATTAAACAAGATGGTAGAATAAATAACAAATGTTCTTTTATATTAAAAACCTTCATTTTTATGTTTATTTCCATGTTTCTTATACATCAACTTACACAACAAACTTCTGATTTAAATAATAATTTATTACTTGTCGTAAATATCTTTTCAATAATTATAAGTAATTTCAATCAATTCTTTGTTTTTATCAAATCTAAAAATATATTAGATAGTATCAAAAATCTAGAACACATTGTTGAAAATTTGAATTCTCTACACATTAATGTAAACTATAGAAGGTTAAGACAATACTATATACGGTATATAATAGTAAAAACTATTTGCGTAGCGGTAGTAAATGCAATAGATCTATCAACTTTTTTTAATGATTCTGAAGAGTGGACTTGGTCGCCATTTGCATTGTTATTCATTTATTCCTGCAATTGTTTAATTGATTGTGCGGTCGAAATGCCACTTGTATTCTTAACGCATAGTATAAAATATATTTTTATTGAAATAAACAAATATTTGAAAACTAACGAATCAACAAACAATGACGATTTATTTAAAATACATAAGTGTTACATGAATTGTTGTGATTTACTAAGAAGTACAAATAAACTATTTAATTGTTATATATTGTGTAAATGTTTCTATACATTTGCATATTTAGTAGTGGCAGTGTACTTAATAGTATTAATTGCAATTTTGGTGGGATACATCCATGCGCTGTTATTATTATTGTCCTGTTTATCGTGGATATTTGTTCCATTTTTAGGGATATTTATGGTTATGCAACAGTTCTCTAAATGCAAAAATGAGGTATGTATACAATTAAGTTACAAATATTAAATATATATATATATATATATATATATATTAGTGTGTCCGTTATTTTGGCAGAGTCGGAAATTTGATGCTCTCACCCTCTAAATCTACGCATAATAAATTTAAAAAAAGTTGAGCCGACATCCCATGTCTGTCAAATGATGTTAAAACGTGCCGCAAGAGAGCTCAATATTTGCATGTAATTATGGGGAATTGCTTTTTCCGATACTTTTATGTATAACTTTTTATGGTTTAAACCTAAAAATATTTCAAGATAACTGGCAGAAAACTTATGAAATAAGCTTTCAGGCAGACTAAAATTCAAGTTATTTGGATAAAAATCAACGCCGTAGCGTCAATTTGAGTAATACGAAGTTTGAAGCATAAAAACGACAAAAAATTAATATAAGAATTTCGATTAATATTTCAGTTAGTCTGCCTGAAAGCTTATTTCTTAAACAAATTTTGGAAACAATTTTCAAGAATACATTAATAAGTAATCAGTCGACATGAACCAAATTCAAAATCTTTTAAGTTGGATGAATCGACCTCAACAGCTAAGTCAAAAAATAATCTAATTAAATATATGCTAACTCGAGAGTTCGATAAATTAGAAAATAATTTTCCAGTATCTTTCTCAAACTTAGGGGTTTTCGTGACCTGGCAACAAGTTTTCGAAAGATCTGTCAAATTATTTTCAATTTATTCTCACTCTCTTGTTATATTATTACTGATAATTAATTCAATTACTTATAAATAAATGAATAAATATAAATACATCATCACACCTTTTTACCCATTACTGGGTGTGGCACTCTGCCGAAACAGATCTCGGTAAGTGATATATTTAGGTGCGTGACATGTGGTTACCAGCCGTCAAACCACGACCCCCAAAGATGTTAGTGGAGGGGGAGCCACAGGGGTAATTTTAATGTGGTGAAAATTGTTTGTCGGCTGTGGGAATCGGACCGAGGTTCTCAGGATCCACAGGCCGACTAGATACCACTGAGCCATCAACCCCACTTCAATTACTTATGATATTGAAAATTAGTCTTATTACTTTGTGTATGCGTAATTAACGATATTATCTTTGAACATAAAACAATAAATAAAGAAATTTCAGAAAAACACATTAGAATTAGTCTGTTCTGTTTCAATTGTATCATAAATAGAAATAAAAATAAATAAATATATCATCACGCCTTTTACCCATTACTGGGTGTAGCACTCTACCGAAGCAGATCTCGGTAAGTGATATATTTATGCGCGTGAAGTGCGGTTACCAGCCGTAAAATCACGGCCCCCAAAGATGTTAGTGGTGGGGGAGCCACAGGGGTAATTTTAAATTGGTGAAAATGTTTTGTCGTCTGTGGGAATCGAACCAGAGTTCTTAGGATCCACAGGCCGATTCGGATACCACTAAGCCTATTACACCATAATAATCATAATACTTCCAGCACTGTTTCGAACAATGGAAGATTCGCATGGAGCATTGTAGGGATAGAGGAGGCGTGTACTTTGAAGGTGATAATAAGTAAATATGTATGGAATCAAAGTAAAATGTTAAAACAGCATCAGTCTCGTTATTTAATAGCCACATCTCGTAAGTTAGATTTGATCCAAATGGCAAATGGAATGTTCCCCTTGTATATCTGATGTCAAACTGACAAAAGTGACGTTTATGTAGGGATTATTAACACGACGTGAATTATCGGTAATATTCAATGCACTAGTTATATTATAAGTGAAAATTAATTTCATTATCGATGACATTAAAAATTAATCTAATTACTTTGTGCATGAGGAATGATAAATTATTGTAGAAAATAAAGCAATAAGAAAAGAGGTTTCAAAGAAAGTTAACAAAACACATTAGAATTAGTCTGCTCTGTTTCAATTGTTTAATAATAATCGTAATATTTCGAAATACATTAGTAGATTTTCACAGAATGAATAACGTGAACAACCAAATATTTTGGGCGTACAAACCCATCTACTACTTAAACATTTTAACTGAATCTTTTAAAATTAAACAAAACGACAACATAAAATATAAATATTATTTTATATTCAAAGTATTAATATTTATGTGTATTTCTATATTTCTTATTTATCAACCTGAAGTAGATACATTTGATTCAAGGTATAATTTATTAATTACGGTCCATATAATCGCATTAATTATAGGTAATATAAATCAAGTGTTTGCTTTTATGAAATCTAAAAATATTTTGTGTAATATTCAAAATCTAGAAAACATTATAGAAAATTTGAACTCGATAAACATTGATACCAACTACAGAAAATTAAGACAGTACTATATACGATATATAATAGTAAAAATTATTTGTGTAGCTGTAATAAATGCAATAGATATATCAAATTTAGTTTACTTTATTTGGTCGCCATTTACAGTATTATTCATATATTCTTGCAATTGTATAATTGATACTGCGGTCAAAATGCCACTCATATTCTTAATAAGTAATATAAAACATATTTTTATTGAAATAAACAAATGTTTAAACAATAAAGAATCAACAAACAATAACGATTTATTTAAAATATACGAGTGTTACATGAATTGTTGTGATTTACTAAGAAGTACAAATAAACTATTTAATTGTTATATTTTGTGTAACTGTTTCTACACGTTTGCATATTTAGTAGTGGCAGTATATTTAACAGCAATAAGTACAATAATTATGATCCACCATATAAGAGTTTGGTTATTATTGTCTTGTATATTGTGGATATTAATTCCACTATCGGGGACATTTATGATTATGCAACAATTTTATGGATGCAAAAATGAGGTTAGTAAAATATGCTGCTTTTATACATTATTAAAGAATACATCATATTTTTATCGGGTGCCGGAAAGTTCACCGAAAACAATTCATCGAATACAATTCACCGAATACAATTCGCCGAAAAACTATTCACCGAAGTAACAATTCACCGAACAAACAATTCACCGAAATACAATTAATCGAAAAACATATTCATCGAAATGATAATTAAATTGTAGTATTTTTAATGTTCTTTAGAACTGGTAGAAAAATGCAGGCATTTAGAAAAGGATACTTACGGTAAATTTCGAATCTTTTGAATATTATCCATTACGTTAAATATCGTTAATTATTGCAGGCTTAATGTAATTATTATTGAATCGGCTAAAATTTGTTTAAGCTGGGACAGTTTCTAATGACATTACTGAACTCGCGCATGTATAGTACTAATAATAGCATCGCTGCCAATATGTTATTAGGATTTATTCAAATAGAGCAGTACGTGTGCGGAAAAGACGGCGCTCCGCTGCATAAAAAGTACAGAGAGTGTGCTATGAGGACAGAACATCTAGTTCCAAATTACAACAAGAATAACATACATGAGTATTTACGAGACATAGCAAATAATTTATGTTATTAAAGTAAAACATATAGTTTTATAAAAATGAAATGAGACATGACAAAGGAATCAATTTTCTATTTTTAAATACGCCTGCATTTTGCTGCCATGCATAAGCATGGATAAAGTGTAATGGAAAATTAATTAGCATTTCGGTAAATCATATTTCGGTGAACTGTCTTTCGGTGAATTGTATTTCGGTGAATTGCTACTTCGGTGAATTGTTTTTCGGTGAATTGTATTCGGTGAATTGCATTCGATGAATTGTATTCGGTGAATTGCATTCGGTGAATTGTTTTCGGTGAACTTTCCTAGACCCATTTTTATCTACTCAATATTGATATTTGAAAATTAATACCTGCATTATTAATCAATTTATGGCACATTATTGTTCATACTAGGCTATTCCAACAGTATGGGGTTTAAAGAAATATTTAACGTATATCAATTTTATTTGTAAATTTGTTATAATAAAGTTAAAAAAAATGATCAAAAGTAACGTATTAATATCTAAAATATTTAATTAAAAAGCGAATTATTCAAAACGGTCGTCATTGATGTCCTTGTGACCAAGGATGTTGAAAAGAGGGGATATGCCTTTACGATACTGTAGCATTGCTCGAAGTGAGGCTTGGGCAAGGGAAAGAGACAACAATAGTTTTTCTGCACCGTGCTTAGCCAAATCTCTTCTTCTTCCAAATATTTTGAATTTTAGTGTTAGAAAAGTGGCGTTTAGGCGTTGTCGTATGTGAATATAACCACGAGGTGTTCATTTGTGTTTCAATCGTTGCGCTGTGTAGAATTGGACATATTTTTTTGTGGATAAGATGGTAACTAAGTGTTTAGTTTGTACACTTATGTTTGTTGAAGTAATTGTAGTTATGATTTGTTTCAAAACATAATTTTGATATTTATTCTCAAACTTCCTCTTCATATTAACGGGTTTTATATTTATATAGATCACTCTAATAATAAACGCTGATAATTTCAGTTTCCTTGTAAAAATGTATAATCTTTTAGGGAGAATGATTCTGTTCTGTCCTGTTTAAATTTCAAATCTCTTTATGACACATGCGCAATAGCAGGGGCTAAGCACGGTACAGGAAATAATACTTTTGTCTCTGTCAATCTGCCGAGCCTCACAGTCTTGACTTTAATGCCGTATCCCCTCCTTTCAACGTCCTTGGTTGTGACATAGGTATTCGTAGTTAAATTAAACTGCAATTTCACATTGTAAGGTAATGCGCATGTGCACTGTGATGGTAATTCGGAACAAAACAATATTTAATTGTTGCCATTTGACGATAGCCACTCAAGCACTACAGGCTTTCGTGTCTATTGCCTGGCAACAAGTTTTCGAAAGATCTGTCAATTTATTCTCACTCTCTTGTTATATTAGGTACTGAAAAAAAAAATGTCTAATGTCGAATTGCTCGAGTCGTTTTATAAAACACAAAACCTCGAGTAATATTTGATAAGACAATTAATTTGCTGATTATACTTAAATTATTAAAATCATTAAATAGACTTGCATCAAAATTTGTCGCTGTTAAGGTAATGAAGATAAATAAAAGTTTGTCCACTTGTCAATAATTCTCTTCAATAGCTGTATTCCACTTGCCACTTGGTTCACTTAAATCAGTTCAGATAAATTAGACAACATGACCAAATTAATTGAATTAAGCAAATCTTATGTACTTATTGGGATGGATTACTAGAAAGTAAATTACAATCTATAATTCTAGTACTGATAATAAACTAAATAAAGTAATTTAACGAAATAAATACGTGATCTGGTTCGGTAAATATAAGTTAGATTTGATTCAAATGGCAAATGGAATGCGCCTCTTGCATATGTGATGTCAAACTGATAAAAGTGACGTTTCTATAGGGATTATTAACACGAGGTGATTTATCGGTAATATTCAATGCACTAGTTATATTATAAGTGAAAATTAATTTCATTATCGATGACATTAAAAATTAAACCAATTACTTTGTGCATGAGGAATGATAAATTATTGTAGAAAATAAAGCAATAAGAAAAGAGGTTTCAAAGCATGTTAACAAAACACATTAGAATTAGTCTGCTCTATTTCATTTGTTTAATAATAATCGTAATATTTAACACATACGTTAGCAGATTTTCAACAGAATGAATAATGTGAACAACCAAATATTTTGGGCGTACAAACCCATTTACTACTTAAACATTTTAACTGAATCTTTTAAAATTAAACAAAACGACAAAATAAAATATAAATGTCCTTTTATATTAAAAACATTAATATATATGTGTATTTCGATATTTCTTATACATCATGCTATGGTCAATACATTTGATTTCAGTTATAATTTAATAATTACTGTAAATATAATTTCATTAATTATAGCTAATATAAATCAGTTGTTTGCTTTTATCAAATCTAAAAATATTTTAGGTTATATCAAAAATCTAGAAACCATTATTAAAAATTTGAACTCTCTAAACATTTATATCAACTATAGATTATTAAGACAGTACTATATACGATATATAATAACAAAAACTATTGGTTTAGCTGTACTAAATGCAATAGATATATCAAATATTTTAAGTGATGAATGGACTTTGTCACCTTTTACAACATTAATTATTTACTTTTGCAATTGTATAATTGATTTCGCGGTTGAAATGCCACTTATATTCTTAACAAGTAATATAAAACATATTTTTATTGAAATAAACCTATATTTAAACAATAAAGAATCAACAAACAATGAAGATTTATTTAAAATACACGAGTGTTACTTTAATTGTTGTGATTTACTAAGAAGTATAAATAAACTATTTAATTGTTATATTTTCTGTAAATGTTTCTACACGTTTGCATATTTAGTAGTGGCAGTATATTTAACAAGAATAAGTATGAGTATAAGTGTGATGCAGTTTATAGATGTTTTATTATTATTGTCTTGTTTATTGTGGATATTAATTCCGTTATGTGGGGTATTTATTGTTATGCAACAATTCTATGCAAGCGAAAATGAGGTTAGTATAGTGCAATCGTTATACGTTATTAATGTAACAAAACGGATAATTCAGAATTTGGTTTTAATTTTATAATAGATTAAAAGGATTACAGGCTTAAAATTTGTTGAAAAGAAGTAAAAAATTTGAAACACAATTTTTTAAAACATTCTTTTATTAAGAAGCGACGTTTCCGCCACAATTCTGGCCATTATCAAGCGTTTTTTCGCTTGATAATGGCCAGAATTGTAGCCGAAACGTCGCTTCTTAATAAAAGAATGTTTTAAAAAAATTGTGTTTCAATTTTTTTACTTCTTTTCAACAAATTTTAAGCCTGTAATCCTTTTAATCTATTATAAAATTAAATTTATATCCTTTCGGCTTATTTAAAATAATTCTAAGAATTTGGTTTTGTTTATAAATTATGATATTTCACTACCAACTCAGCTTCGAGAGATACAGACTAATTAAGCGTTATCCTAAGTATCTTTCTAAAGTTGACTTGACAGAGTTTATTTTGTTTATCAAATTTATTAGTGCATATGTTATAACTTCAGTATTCCGTAGATCATTATTTATCAAGTTTAGAACTTTTCTGAATTGTCGCGTCTGGTTATACGGGATGTGATGACATATCTGGGTAAATTATGCAAAATGCAGTTTTGCCGTGTATTTTTTAACTTAACTACGATTAGTTTTATTCATACGTTGTTGTTGTTTCCATTGCCGGATAATTTGCTTAATTTTAACATTAATGTAACTTTTTTACCGTTTATAATTTTTAGTTTCTTTTATGTTTTAAATATATATTTTTACAAGAAGTTCGTATTATTTCGTTTTATTTAATCGTGTATTAAATCGCGTTATACATATTTCGTCTTGATTTTAATTTAGTTCGTCAATTTTACAATTGTTTTACACGCGTCACTTCGGCTGTTCTCTAGCGCGTTATATTAAAAAAATATTTAACAATTTTGTTTTTTTATGGAGTGGCTAGCTCAGTGGTATGAAGTCAGCCTGTGGATCCTGAGAGCCCTGGTTCGATTCACACAGGCGACAAACAATTTTCATAATTTCAAAAATTACCCCTGTGGCTCCTCCACCACTAACATCTATGGGGGCATGATTTGACGACTGGTAACCGCACTTCACGCGCAATATATATCACTTACCGAGATCTGCTTCGGCAGAGTTCCACACCCAGTAATGGGTAGAAGGCGTGATGATATATTTATTTATTTATTTATTTATGTTGGATTGCATCATAAATAAACTCTATTCCTCGTAACTATGCATTAATTTAAAATATATTATTGATTATTTTTTTATGTTTCTCAAAACCAATAAATGCTTCATTGTATGTCACGTGTCTGCGTCTTAAGCAATCCTGTTATTAATATACTGAGAATAAAGCTCTTGTGATTATTCCAGGGAATAATCTCTGTAGCTTTTGTTTTTGTTGACAAATGATATGTGCCTAATTGTCAAATAATTATTTAAAACTGTCAACGCATCAAGTAAAAAAAATCGATTTAGTTCCATTTCAGATACAAATTTTGGAAATAACTTCCAAGAATACATTAATAAGTAATCAATCGATATTGATCCAGTTCAAAATCTTTTAAATGGGATGAATCGACCTCAACAGCTAAGTCAAAAAATTATCTGATTAAATGTAACTCGAGAGTTCGATAAATAAGATTTTTAAAAACTGTGACTTGTCAAAAATATAAGTTGGTATTTTTTATCAGTTGTGTTGGTAGCGCTTCTCATAACATAGACAATTGAAATTTTATATTTTTTGACAATTAATCAATAATTTTTTCTGTGTTGTAATTGATTAGAATTTTATCTGATTCTAGCATATTCTTTTAGTAATATTTCAACACTGACAATTTACAATTTTGAGGTTATATGTCATTCATCTGTCTGCGCTTATAGCAATGTGTTTACAGTGCGATTATAGAGCAGAACACCGAAGTAGAAAAAAGTATTTATCTCAAAATTAATGCGCTAAGTAACATTTATCGCACGATCGTACATAAAATATAATTAAACCTTTGAAAAAAAGTAATCATAATAATTATAACATTTCATAAATTATGTAAGGATGTAGTAATAAGTAAAAGCATATTCAATATTGATATTAGAAGAAGAATATTATCGACAATATTCATTAGCACATTTCACCTTATTGTGCTTAGCTGTGTTTAGTTCTTAAATATCAAACAAAAGCAAAATATTGAAAAAGGTTATAGTTTGCAAATACTATTAAAAATGAATAAAATTTTCTGGTCTTACAAACCGCTGTATCTACTTAGTAGAACAGTTGGTACTTCGTTAAATATAGTGGAAAAAAATAATATTTTAACATTATCTTCAAATAAAATCAAATTAATACTTATAACTATATTTTTAACCATATTTTCTATTTTCTTGTTGTTTCTTACTTTATATTATTATTATCCATCAGTTGAATCTATTTTTGAGAGATTTTTTGACATGGTTGATATTGTGTCATACGGAATAAATATTATAGCAACAACCTCATATTATACATTTATTATATTTCAATCCGAAAATATTTTTGGTAGTATTGTAAAGCTAGAAAGAATTACTAAAATCTTGGAAGAAATTAATATTAATGTGAATTACAAAAGTATCAAATTTTTTTATATATCAAACATTATTTTTATTTTTACATGTTTGGCAATTCTAGAAATAATAGATTTCATAGTATCTAATACATCTGACGCCTTGGGTTGTAGACTTTATGTAGCTTTGTTTCTATTTGCAATAACTACAATAATTAATACATCTATCTTATTTCAATTGTTATTTGCAATGCAGTATTTAAAACAATTTTTAATACTTGGAAACAAACATTTAGAAAATCAAAATTCATTTAATCATAATATTTTACATACAATCTACGTGGTACATGTATTTTGCATCGATTATTTAAGAAAGTTAAATAATGTGTTTAATTTTTATATTTTATTTAAATGTTTTTATACTTTCTCGTATTTAGTGATGTGCGCTTTTATGACAATTGATTTTATTAATGCAGAGTTAATACAAGTGGATTATACAAGTTTTATGATATTAAGTTGTGTTCTGTGGATAATTGTATCATTCTATGGTACTTTCTTATTAGGAAAAGAGTTTGAATTATGTCAAGAAGAGGTTAGTATATACAACTCGATTCTCAAAACTGTTTTAGCTAATCCTGAATTAGCTAATCTTATTCTAGTCCGATTTAAAGCAGTTAATCCGAATCACTTTCCGAGAGTTTATTTAAACTTTTTTGAGAATATGGTTTAGTGTAATTTGACTAATCCAAAATTTAAGTTTAGCTAAAACTCTCCTGAGAATTGGGCGGCAAGTGTTTTATTACGAACTCGAGAACTCTTATAATATAAGAGTTATTACATCTTTGGTCACTATAATAATGATGTTTTCGTTTTTTGAAATAATAATTTATTTAGCTATATAAAAAATCTGGTGGGGCACCTCACGACTTTCTTATAAACAGCATATTTAATATTTAGAATACATGAATGTTATATAATATTATTAAACATGTAGTTTAGTTTTTCAGTAATTCAGCATTTATCTGTTTGAAACATATAAAATACCAAATTTGTTTACGTATAATTTTTTTGTAATATTGACTATTTTAAGTCTAACGGATGTCCGTTTTTCGAGCCTAACCCTTGGTATCTCAAGAATCGTGAGATACGAAGTCGATTAAATTGAGGCAAAGTTGCCAAATTAGTTGACCGTTTTAATGATGTATTTGTTTTTCAGAAAAAAGACATAGATAACTTGATAAAGCGAAAATTAAAATTTATGTTTTTTGTTTCTATTGCTACTATGATTAATGAAATATATTATTAAATATAAAAATTAGTTTTTATCAAAATTAGACGTATATACAGGAAAATTGCAAATAACATTTTATGTTCCAAATATTTTTACTAACATCTTTTATTTAAAACTTTTTTCGTAACTCATTCCAATTTGGAAATAAATTGAATTTATTGTTTTGTGTATCCAGTAAACTTCACACCTTCCGGTTTTTCAATTTCATTGCAACTCAGCTCTTCGTATTTTAATGAAACTTATACGTACCAAGTTTCGTTAACAAATCTTATCTCGTTCATGAGATATTGCACACTCGGGCACACATCCATCCATCCATTCAGCCACACACACACACACACACAGACATTATTGAGAAAATGATCAAAACGAATTCAGTGGACCTCAAAACACGTATTTCCGCGAAAATCTCATCAACGATTTTTTTCACGATTCCAATACTTCCTTATACTGTGTATAAGAAAGTAAAAATATAGTGTATCCAAACGCACTTCAATAAACAGAGTTAAACACAAACACTTTCTTTCTTTGTGTTACAATGCAACGCATGCCGGGTACTCGCATTAAATTGTAGACCACGCGAACGAAATCGAAGGTAATAGCTAGTTTTTAAACGTCAATGTTTGAAAATTATAAATGTCAATCTATTTTATAAATTAAATAAAATCAAACAAAACATAACTTTTATTATTTTATTACTTGAAACTCATATTTCTTCACATGGAATACAAGGTGCAAATACAAAACCATTACAAATTAATTCATTACTTTGAGTACCTATCGAAGAATCGATAAATATAAGTAATGGTCTTTCTTAGTAATTAACAAAATGCATTAGAAAGCAATTAGTACCCACTTTTGCATTTGTAAACTTATAACGTAAATATTTATTATAAATATCAGTAGTTTTGCAGAATGTCTCAAGTAAACAACCAAATATTCTGGGAGTACAAACCGATTCATTACTTAAACATATTAACTGAGTCTTTTACAATGAAACAAGATGGCAAAATAAATAATAAATATTCTTTTATATTAAAAACATTAATATTTATGTTTATTTCGATATATCTTATATATAAATTTGTAATAGATACTGCATATATTTTTGATGTAAATATTAAATTATTACTTTTCGCAAATATAATATCAATAATAATTGGAAATTTCAATCAACTATTTGCTTTCGTAAAATCTAAAAATATATTACATAGTATTAAAAACATAGAACATATTTGTGAAAGTTTGAATTTTTTAACCTGCTACATAAACTACAGAAGATTAAGACAATACTATATACGATATATAATAGTAAAAACTATTTGTCTAGCTGTACTAATTGCAGCAGACGTAACAAATTTTTTAATTACTTCTTTCTATTTTAATTGGATATCGTTTGCTTCTTTCATTATTTACTCCTGCAATTGTTTAATTGATATTGCGATCGAATTGCCACTTATATTCTTAACTAATAATATAAAACATATTTTTATTGAAACAAACAAATATTTGAACAATCAAAAATCAATCAAAAATAACGATTTATTTAAAATATACAAGTGTTACATAAACTGTTGTGATTTACTAAGAAGTACAAATAAACTATTTAATTGTTATATTTTGTGTAAATGCTTCTATACGTTTATATATTTAGTAGTGGCAGTGTACTTTGTAGAAGTGTTTGAAATTGTGTACGGACAAATAGATGTTTTGTTATCAGTTTCTTGTTCGTCATGGCTATTTATTCCATTACTGGGGGCATTTATAATTATGCTACAGTTCGAAGGATGCGAAAATGAGGTGTGTTTAAAATTATAGAAAGGTAAATAAGTATAAGTAAAATATACCCCTATATTCTGTAACTGTGGCCGTATTTATTTGGGATTTTTAAAGTAACCTGGTAGGTTACTTGGCACACTTTAAGTAACCTAGAACTAACCTTAAACTGACCCTACTGCCCCAGCTATTTTAGCGGGTTGGTAGATTCAACCCGTTTACTATCTCTTTCTAATCAACTTGTGTTCCTTGTTATTCGTGGCGGCATCGCGATTTGTAATAGTATAGAGAGGTTAGGAGTTATTTTTATGAAAAACCTAAGTAATTTTATAATAATATTTTGAAAAAATATACTAAACTATTATTTATGCAGATGATGGAAGAGCAATATGCACTATGTGCTTCTTGCAATATAAGTCACAGAGAATAATATTACGACACATTATTACGACTCCGAAATTCATTATTTTGATAGTGCTGATGACAAAATTATAAAAAAAAACAGACCCTGACGTTATTTGCTTTTTGACTACATATAAAAAATATAAAGATGACTCAAAACATCCAATTAAAAGCGCAATTTAACACACAAACAAAACTAAGCAGATGTCGCTTCGAACATGCATTCAGATTTTAAATTTACCGCCAGTGTTTACAACAGACACTAGATGCATCATTTATTTGGAAGTAACACGAGTTAGTTCTAGGTCAGTTCAGGGTTGGATCAAAATTTCCCAAACAAATACGGCCTGTATCATTATCTGCTAATTAGGGATGGCAATGGACTGGTCAAATACTTTTCGTTCAATGTATCATGCATCATGTAACAAGTCTTTAATAATAAGCGACGTTGATAAATTTTACTAGGTTTGGCAACACCGGTTTTGTCTTGACGTTTATCAGATTTGTATTTATATGAACAAAAATTTGACAAACGTAAAAACGAAATTGGTGTTGCCAAAGCTAAAAAAATCGACGTTGCTTATTATTAACGATATGTTACATGATACATCCGGTTAGCAGATAATAATCGAGTTACAGAATAGGGGTAGTAATTATTACAGAATTTATGATGAAGAATAATAGTTTCTCAAAAAACTTTTTTCGTTTCAACTAAACATCATCATCATGAATAGTAAAAAACTTTTATTATTTTGAAATAAAAGTTCTGTTTTGTTTAATTTTATTTAATTTATAAAATAGATTAACGTTTATAACCTTCAAACATGGGGTGGCTAGCTCAGTGGTATGAAGTCGGCCTGTGGATCCTGAGAACCCTGGTACGATTCCCACAGGCGACAAACAATTTTCATAATTTTAAAAGCTACCCCTGTGGCTCCTCCACCACTAATATCTCTGGGGGCCGTGATTTGACTACTGGTAACCGTACTTCACGCGCAAAATATATCACTTACCGAGATCTGCTTCGGTAGAGTACCACACCCAGTAATGGGTAGAAGGCGTGATGATATATTTAGTTTATTTATTTAAACATTGACGTTTATAGATAATTAATGAAAAACAAAAGTTATGGCTACTGCTACAATTTAAAACAAATTTTGAAATTTATTATAGTTGTTATTGTTCGCAATGGACAGTATGAAAATATAAAAGTCCTGATATAACCATGGAAACCACTGTACAATAAAAGTTTTATTTTATTTTATTTATTTATTATTCTACAGGTAAAAACCCAATTACAGAATAATATAGTAGAATTTCATAAATGTAGCTATATCCTAAACAAGAACATGTAATATATGTATAAATTATAATGAAATATATATCAATACATATTAAGAAATTAACAGCCAATAAGAATCAAAAAAAGAACAATTAAAACATATATGATTATTCACAAAAACATTAACTATTAATAAATCTAGATTAAACTTAAAACTATACATAAGAAATTGAAATAACAAATGGTGCTAAATCAAAATTAATTATGAACATTTTACTCATTTTAAATTAAGACAATAAATTGTTTAATTTTCTTTTGAATGTAAATATAGAATCACAAAAGTCTGACTTACTGTGTTAAATTTTGTCATTAATAGGTAACTTACAGTATAAGTATTGTAAAAAATATTTTTTTCATATTCTTTTAATAAATTTGCGAAATAAGTGGATCAAAATAATAATATATTTTAATTGGACTGAAAACACTATTTTGCGTCTCGCAATATTGCGTCGATTCGAAAACTTGTATTTTTAGTAAATTAAATAAATAAAAAAAGTTTGTTCAATTCTAGTAAAATTTAAGAAATATTTCGAAAATATGTTCTACTGGTATTCAATTGATCATCATGCACAAAAGTATCAAATTTAATTCAGCATTCTAGTTTACTTCCATAAACGCAATAAAAACAGCCGTATATCAAATTTTAAATTAGTTTCATATCTTTTCTTTTCCCGTTATTAAAATATACTGATTTCTACGGCGGTAAATAACATCTTAATGTAATGAGAAAAGCGCATAATGATATATTTAGTTTTCTATATTTAAAACATAAACAAATTGTAAAGCAAAATATAACCTATTCGCTTGATACGTAATAAACATAAGTATAGGTTGACACGTCGTTTTAGAATAACAAATTTATTTTTCACATACTTTCAAGTTTGAAATCCAATTAATAGATTATTAAATTAATGGAAGGTCTTAGAAAAATAAACAATAATAACACTCAATAAATGACCCAATATTGGTATGTATTAAAAGATTAATACTTGCATTATTCATTAGCACATGTCACATCATTGTCATAAATGTGTTCAGTTCTTACATATCAAAGAAAAGAAAATATTGAAAATACAAAAGTTTATAAATAAAACCTTTAAAAAAATGAATAACATTTTTTGGTCTTATAAACTGTTATACAAACTTAGTTCTACAGTTGGTACTTCGTTAAATATAGTGGAAAAAAATAATACTTTAACATTATCTTCAAATAAAACTAAAATAATAATTATAAATATATTCCTAACTTTATTTTCAATGTTATTTTCATTTCTTGCTTATAGTTATTATAAATCAGTTGAAGCTTCTTTTGAGAGATTATCTAACATCATACGTATTATATCAAATGGAATAAACGTCATAATAACAACCTCATATTATACTTTTATTATATTTCAATATAAAAATATATTTACAAATATTTTACAACTAGAAACAATTATCAAAACCTTGGAAGAAATTAATATTCATGTAAACTATACAAGCATCAAATATTTTTACGTATCAAACATTATTTTTATATTTACATGTTTGACAATTCAAGAAACATTAGATGTTATATTTATTTCTACTAGTATTTATCACGCTCCATATGATAATCTTTATGTGGTCTCATTTATATTCGCAATAACTGCAATAATTGATACATCTATCTTATTTCAATTGTTATTTGTATTGCATTATTTAAAACAATTTTTAGTACTTGTAAACAAACATTTAGAAAATCAAAATTCACTTAGTCATAATATTTTAAATAAAATCTACACAATACATACATTTTGCATAGATTTTGGAAGAAAGATAAATAATGTGTTTAATATTTATATTTTATTTAAGTGTTTTCATACTTTCTCGTATTTAGCTATGTCTGCTTTCATTACATCAGAATATTTGAATCTAGTATTTATGAAAGTAGATTATGCAAGTTTGATAATAGTCTGTTGTGTTCTGTGGATATTTATACCGTTTTATGGTACCCTGTTACTAGGGAACGAGTTTGAAGTTTGTCAACAAGAGGTTCGTATATTCACAAAGTGTTAAACTCCATTCCCTGTATGAAAACGATGACATCATATGTGGAAGATGTTATCATAAATACGATGAAATATAGCTATCTTTTTTAATAATATTATTCGTACCTATGCGAATGACATAACGTATGTCTTAATAAGTTAAGACACACGTTTCATGTTTTTTCACGTTCTATCACATTTATTATTTTAATGGAAACGTATGACAGTTCTTACTAATACGAAAATTTATATTTACTTTGTTCACATTTGTTTATAAAATAAAAATAGAGACCTATGGTCATGATTTTGTTGTTTTCTCGCCTGTCATTTCTAAGTTTGTGACATTTTTGATACTTAAAGACTGAGAAATAAGAAATGGCTAGAAGAATTTTGGGTAATCAAATGCAGAAATGCGTTTGTCATCTTCATGATTATTTTGCGCTAAAGTTAGAGAATCGAGGAATTAATTTAACTGTAGTACAAGAGGTAATGTGCATTGTATTTTCTATTCTCATACATTATTTATTTATATTTAATAATAATACATATAAAAATGTATATTTTTTTGAGTTTTATTTTACAAAATTACATATTTCAATAAGGTAGGTAATATTTTTCGTGAGTTAAGATAAATTTATACTTGGTTTCTTTTATAAACTAATTAAATTTTATAAAGTAATAAATATTTTAATCTGACATTTAATTTTTAGGTTATGTTTTAAAAATGTCAAACCAATGTAAATGTTTTAAGCATAAAATCTTGAATCACATGGATACCGAATGTTACGTCATCGTTTTCATACAGGGAATAGAGTATACCTATACCATTACGATCATTACGATCTTGACTTTTAGGTTATATTCGACGAAAGTTTTCACTTTAGTTTTTGGCACTTTTCATATTCTAGGAGTGGTGTGAATGTTTTTAAATCTGACACATGAATGACATATAACCTCAAAATTGTAAATTGCTGTTGTCAAAATATTACTTTTAATTATAAATCTTTTATCCTTTCTCCAGGTAACGGAACTAAAAATAATTCGCTATAATCAGACAAAATTCACAACATTCACAATACGGAGAATTAACTGTCAAAAAATTGGAAATTTCATTTGTTTGTGTTACGAGAAGCGCTATCAACGCAACTGATAATACGCCAATTTGGTTTTATTAAAATTTGTTTGGGCTTTTTATTGTATCATACCCTTTATTTCTGTATTTAACAAACTAACTAATTTCAAGTTGTGCACGTTTGATACCTTGTCAAGCAATGCAATTTGAGATGGTTACGGTTTGATGGGATAGATATTACTGAAACAATAACTTAGTCATGATAGTTTTAAAAAAATATTTAATTTTGTATTTTGTTTGATTTTATTTTAATTTATTACGTTCGAGACATTCTAATTTATCAAAAATTATTTCTTGCTTACAAATGATATCACTCATTTTTACTTTCTTATACGCAGTATAAGGAAGTATTAGAATCGTGAAAAAAATCGTTGACGAGATTTTCGCGGAAATATGTGTTTTGAGGTCCACTGAATCCGTTTTGATAATTTTCTCAATGATGTCTGTGTTTGTGTGTGGATGGATGGATGGATGGATGAACGTGTGTCCGAGTGTGCAATATCTCATGAACGAGATAAGATTTGTTAACGAAACTTGCTAATTATAAGTTTCATGAAAATCCGAAGAGCTGAGTTGATTTTGAATGAAATTGAAAAACCGGAGGAGGAAGTTTACTGGACACACAAAACAATAAATTCCATTTATTTCAATAATGGAATCAGTTACGAAAAAAAGTTTCAAATAAAAGATGCTGGTAAAAATATTTGAAACATAAAATGTTATTTGCAATTTTTCTGTATATGCGTCTAATTTTGAGATAAACTAATTTTTATATTTAATAATATATTTCAATAATCATAGTAGCATTAGAAACAAAAACATACATTTTAATTTTCGCTTTATCTAGTTATATGTATCGTTTTTTCGGAAAAACAAATACATCATTAAAATGGTCAACTAATTTGGCAAATTTACCCCAATTTATTCGGGTTCGTATCTCACGGTTCTTGAGATACCAAGGGTTAGGTTCGAAAAAAGAACATGGTGTACATGCCTCATCAGTAAAGTTAGACATAAAGTAGCCAACATTACTAAAAAATTATACGTGAACAAATTTCATATTTTATATGTTTTAAACAGATAAATGCTGAATTACTGAAAATCTAAATTACATGTTTAATAATATTATATATTCTAAATATTAAATATGCTGTGTATAAGAAAGTCGTGTGGTGCCCACACCAGATTTTTGTATTTTGTTTTTAAAAATATGTTTTTGACATTGGTAGTAGAAAAAAAGTATTATTGTTTTTTATCAGTATATCAAATGACATAATACATTAACCCTGCATAATTAATTATAATTTATGTTCCATTTATACTTAGAATTTAAAATAAAATGTCAAATATTCGCTTCATAACTAACACAACCATTAGTCGAAACGTAGTTTTAAATTCAAATTAAATTTTTGTGGAACATAAACGACCGTTTGGAATTAATTTTTTCCTTTTTTCTTACATTAAAATAAAATTAATTTTTCACATACTCCATATGTGAAAAGAAAAAAGTTATAATAATAATAACACTTAATAAATAATATGTAAAACTACATTATTCATTTCCATGTGTCATCCCATGGTTCATAAATGTGTTTAATTCTTAAATATTAAATAAAAAGTAAATACTAATAATATATTAAAGTTCGCAAATACACTTTAAAATGAATAACATTTTTTGTTCTTTCAAACCGCTATATAAACTTAGTTCTACAATTGGTACTTCATTAAATATAGTGGAAAAAAATAATATTTTATCATTATCTTCAAATAAAATTAAAATAATATTTATAAATATATTTCTAACAATATTTTTAGTTTTACTTTTGTTTCTTGCTCTATATTATTATCCATCAATTGAAGCTATTTTTGAGAGATTATCTATCATTGTGTGTATTATATCAAATGGAATAAACATTATAATGACAATCTCATATTATACTTTTATTATATTTCAATTTAAACATATATTTTCAATTATTGTACAACTGGAAAAAATTATCAAGGTCTTTGACGAAATCAAAATTCCTATAAACTATACAAGTATCAAATATTTTTACATATTAAATATTATTTTTATATTTTCTTGTTTGGCAATTGAAGAAACAATAGATTTCATATTTACTTATATTTATCACGCCTCTGATTATTATCTGTATGTAGTCAAAGTTATATTCATAATAAATACAATAATTGATACATCTATCTTATTTCAATTGATATTTGTATTGCACTATTTAAAACAATTTTTAGTACTTGTAAACAAACTTATAAAGAATCAAAATTCACTGGATCATAATATTTTTAATAAAATCTATGTGATACATACATTTTGCATTGATTATGGAAGAAAATTAAATAATGTGTTTAATTTTTATATTTTATTCAAGTGTTTCCATACTTTCTCGTATTTAGTAATCTCTGTTTTTATTACATCAGAATATATAAATCTAGAATTTATAAAAGTAGATTATTCAAGTTTGATGGTATTCAGTTGTGTACTGTGGATATTTATACCATTTTATGGTACCCTGTTACTAGGAAACGAGTTTGAATTCTTTCAAAGAGAGGTTAGTGGTTATGAATGCTTTTAAGGTAGTTCTAACGTGAAAAATATTTTTACAGATCTAAATGAAACTCGGCGCACGTAAACATAGGATAGTCATACGCATCCTGTTAAAATATGAAACACATTCACCGTTTGTGAACAAATATATTTGCTTGTAAAGTTGAGTTCTTATACACGGGGCTTATGGCGATTGTTATTCAGAATCGAACATATTTGGTTCGTGTATCTCTAAAAATTTGCAGTTTTATTTGAAAAACTAATATGATGTTCTAGAACTATCTACATATGTTGTATCAAAAGGAGAAAGATTTTTACTGTTGAGTAATGGATATATAGCCATGCAAAGTCTTGTTTTAGACCAACAACCTGTTAACAATTCATGATATTCTAATCATAATAGGTATAAAACTCTTATTTTATTCCATCTTTCTCTTACCCCGAGCATCAGCATATATATATATATATATATATATATACAGGGTGGTGAACGCAACTCTCGAACATAGGGATTTAATCTAATTATTTTAACCAAAAAAGCTTCAAATAAAATATATATATTAAGGAGTGGCTAGCTCTGTGGTATGAAGTCGGCCTGTGGATCCTGAGACCTCTGGTTCGATTCCCACAGGTGACAAACAATTTTCATAATTTTAAAAACTGCCCCTGAATTTTACATAAAAAAATTATTGTTTTTTTACATATAAAAAAAACACAAATTTCGTGACAGTTGTACAAAGAAATAGTTTTTCAGCCTGAAATCCAATTAATAATTAGTTATTAAATTCCTAAAATATTGAGTCACCAAAAAAAGTAATAATGATATTATCACTTAATAAGTCATTCTCTAGTTAGTAAATACATACTTAATATCTGAAGAATAATTAATGTCTACATTATTCATTTGTACATGTCACATCATTATTGTTCACAAACGCATTTAGTTCGTAAATATCAAACAAAAACTAAATACCGAAAACGATAAAAGTTTTCAAATACTCTTAAAAATGAACAACATTTTCTGGTCTTATAAACCATTATATCTACTTAGTTCTACAGTTGGTACTTCGTTAAATATAGTGGAAAAAAATAATGTTTTAACATTATCTTCAAATAAAATTAAAATAATATTTATAAATATATTTCTAACCATACTTTTAATTTTATTTTCGTTTCTTACTATATATTATTATTATCAATCAGTTGAAGCTATATTTGAGAAATTATTTGACATTGTCGATACTGTATCAAATGGAATAAACATTATAGCATCAACTTCATATTATACGTTTATTATATTTCAATCTGAAAATATTTTTGGTAATATTTTACATCTAGAAAAAATTATTAAAATGTTAGAAAAGGTTAATATTACTGTAGACTACAAAAACATCAATTTTTTTTATATGTTAAATATTATTTTTATTTTTACTTGTTTGACAATTATTAAAACAACAAATTTCTTATTTATTTATATTTTTCGCATTAAAGACTACTATCTTTATGTAATCTTATTTATATTCGCAATAACTATCATAATTGATACATCTGTCTTATTTCAATTGTTTTTCGTACTGCGCTATTTAAAGCAATTTTTAGTACTTTTAAACAAACATTTAGAAGGTCAAAATTCATTTAATCATAATATTTTACATAAAATCTACGAGATACACACATTTTGCATCGATTATGGAAGAAAATTAAATAACGTGTTTAATTTTTATATTTTATTTAAATGTTTTCATACTTTCTCATATTTAGTGATGGCTGCTTTTATGACAATTGATTCTATTAATCTAGAAATTATGAAAATTGATTATGGAAGGATTATGATGTTCTGTTGTGTTCTGTGGATATTTGTACCATTTTATGGTACCTTGTTAATAGGGAACGAGTTTGAATTTTGTCAGGAAGAGGTTAGTATATTCACCGAATGTTTTTATTATAAACTCGAGAACTCGTATACTAATTTGGTTACATTAAATCGATTTGTCACTATACAAATATTTTCATTTTTCGAAATAATCCCATATATTCTGTAATTGTATAGTTAATGATTGATAAGGTAAAGATAACGTTATTGTTAACGTTATTTTGTTTACTAATATACGTAGCTGTTATTATAAAAAATAATATAATGACAGCTCACTGACAGTTCTGTAAAAAGTGAGGTTATAATAATATTTTTTTTAAACTGGCAGTAAAATACATAAAAGTAAAATAGAAGTAACAAAATAAATGAATTTGGTCACAAAATGCCGAAATGGTGGTAATCTGCAGATTAATCATAAAAAATCAGGGTTGTCATTAACATCGTTAACAAATAATGATCGAGTTACAGAATACAGAAGAATGATTCAGTTACAGAATAGAAATAATTATAAAATAAATATACTATCACGCCTTTTACCCATTACTGGGTGTGGCACTTTACCAAACCAAATCTCGGTAAATGATATATTAATGCGCGTGAAGTGCGATTACCAGCCATCGAATAACGGCCCCCAAAAATGTTAGTGGTGAGGAGGAAGAATTAGTTTTAAAAAAATCGCTTGTCTTATACTTTCACGCGGCCAAAACATCATTAAAATGAATTACTAATGTGGCAACTTTTGTCTATCTAATTTGACAAAGTCAAAGTACTTTTAAAGGTCGAGATTCCAAATATGAATCAGATTATCGTCCTTAACAATGAGTTTCGATATTTGAACACACTATACATCAAAAGGAACTAATTCATTTAACAAAACTAAAGTGATGAAAAAAATAATCAATATAAATAGAAGTACCTCCTAATTTTATTTATTGTCCATATGCATCAAAATAATTCATTATATTAAATGACACATAACTTAGTAAAATGTTCAGTGAAAGAAAAAACATATTTTCTTGTATTCAACCAGTGTTCTTCTTCTGTAAAATAATTGGAATTACTCCTTTTAACGTGAAAAGAACCAAAAATTCTTACTCTCTGCAAACTTCAAAAACGCTCACAATAATTTATATTATTTTCATTTCTGTTTATTCGTGTGTTTATTCATTGTTCTTATATGATGTATTGAAAACATATACGCCATTTTCTATTCAAAATATTTTAGAAACAAATGTTGCAGTTGCCAATACATTACTATTAGTAACAAACTTAAATTTTGCAAGATTAAAATGGAAGTTAATATTCAAAGATTTAAAACGTATACAAAGTTTGGACCAGAAAATACGATTAATAAATATAAAACCAAATTATGGTTCATTGAGAAAATCGACAATTTTACATATTATTTTTAAATATATTATTTTACTGTTAGTTGTTACAAATGATTTGTTTAATTATGGGTCTTACTTGTCAAATATAATAACGTTCAATCTATCGTATTTTATTGATCATATTATAGAATGTAAAATAATGTGCTTACTATATATTTTACAAAATAAATTTGAAACTTTAAACAAAAATTTATCGAGATTTGGGTCCAACTATGATTTGAAAATATCTTATGAAATATTTTTGAAATATTGTTCACTATCAAAGAATGTAAACAAAAATTTCCAGTATTATATTTTGTTTAGAATATTAAGTACACTCATAACGACAATATATGCGATTTCTTTTAGTAAAGATATGATACGTAGGTATGGATTTAACTATTTTTCGTTCTTTTCGAATGCATTTTGGACACTGTCTGTACTTTTTGGACCTCTTTCAATTGGATTCCTCTTTGAGTGTGTACATAATGCGGTTTGTATAAATTAATTAAATTTCATTGTTGAATTTAGCACAATAATTTCATTGTGACTATTATTAGTATTCAAATATCTGTGATATCAACTAATTAATATGAAAATAGAATTGGTGTAATTTTAATTAGGAAACATCCTATAACTTTTATAATAATATAATTTTATTACATCTTTTATTAAATAACTGAAGGGCGGTAAAGTTTCTGAAAACAATCGGCAGAATAGAGATGGCATTCTAGTTCATTTGAATGAACTAGTTCATTTGTTCTCGTTCACCAAAAAGATTAGTTCACTGAACTAGTTCATTAGTTCACTTTCGTTCACGAAATTTTTAAGACTATGATGAACGGAAATCGTATTGTATTGTGATTCACGAGCGAGAACAAGTGAACTTTTAGGATTTGGTTCTAGTATAATTTGACAGCAAGAATGAAAGAAGAAAAAAATAAAAGAGAAAATTGGTTTTTTAAAGTTGTATTTTTAAATAAATAAAAAATACACAAAATAAAATTATAAAAATAAAAATCAACAATAAAGACAATATAAATACGAGATACGAAGATATCTAAAATAAGAGAAAATGAAAGAAATTAAAAATTACTATTTAAAAATAATATTTGTGACGCGAACGAACGAACGAAGTATGAAATAAACTCCTCTAGTAATTAGTCCGTTTTCCGCTTATGTTTCATCCTCATCGGCCGTGCCGCTGTGGGGGTGAATCATATTTGAATAGTTCGCAGTAAACTAGTAGTCTCGTTCACTCCGTCACTTGTTCTCCGTTCTCCGCTTACATTTCAACCTCATCGGTCGTGCCGCTGCGGCTGTGTATCATATCCGAATAGTTCGCAGTGAACTAGTAGTTTCGTTCACTCGTACACTTGTTCTCCGTTCTCCGCTTACATTTCACCTCATCGGTCGTGCCGCTGTGGCGGTGAACTAGTAGTCTCGTTCACTCGTTCACTTGTTCTCCGCTTTCGATTCGACCTCATCGGCCGTGCCGCCGTGGTGGTGAATCATATCCGAATAGTTCGCAGTGAACTAGTCTTTAATAAACTCACGAACTAGATCGTGTCGTTCACTATAAGGAATAGTTCATATGAACTAGTTCGTTCACGAACTACACACCTCTACGGCAGAATAATTGAAAAAGTATCGCATCAAAAATACCATTTGTGTTATGATGTCGGTGAGATATTTTTTTAATTTATCACGCTGATAGTTATTAGACACTTTAACTAGATATGGAAAAACCGGCCTTTAATAAATTAATGCATCTATTCAAAATAATAATTAAAATAATAAAAACGTTCATTTATTGATTTTTATAATTCCAGAAAGATCCTCCTCCCCTTAGAAAAAATTAATTCATATAAAAGTTTTATTATTTTAAGAGCCAGTTTTTCAATCACCGATTAATATTAATCAAGATGGAAACTATGATTTCTATTATTATTAAATCATGATTAACATTAATCGAGAGTAAACCAGTGATTGAAAAATTGGCCTTTAATGTACTATTTGAAGGCAGATATAGATATTTTTTATAAAGTCAGGTTTACAGGATACGACTATGAACTTTTGTTTTTCAAATATCAACATATAATTATTTAATTAAAATAAAAACACCCATTTTTTTCTTTTTGGCGATCTTTTACATTTTATTAATGTAAATGAAAATATTCGAGAAAAATAAGATAATTGAGATATGTGAAACAATTTTTATTCAAATATTCTGAGTGAGCCATGTGAAAATTGCAAAAAGTGAACAAAATTAATAAAATATCCATATACAAACAAAACTATAAAAGAACAAATTCGTTTTTATGTACAAAATATTGATTTTTATAATAATATTTAATGTGCTTTTTTATTTCAGGCTTCAAAAACCTTTGACGCAATGCGACATGTGCGATTCAAACATAAAGATCCAGATGATAGGGTAAGAAAAATATTAAGAGGTGGTGTAAAATAATGTATCAAAAAAACATACAAGATCAAACATAACTTTATCAGTTTAGCTTTTGCTCAGCTCATGTAAAATTTATGTAATTATTTTTTACAATAAAATAATCAAATTAAACTCCAAAATACGCCAGTACGGGATCCAATGAATCAATGGATTCTCCCTTGAAGTGAGGGTGGTAGGCTGATTTGTTTGGATGAAAATGTTTGACGAGGGTTGATTGTTTGATGAGTGTGATGAGTGAATGTTTTATGAGTGATTTTAGAGTTCGTGCTACTCCATTTGTTGGGTTATAGCGTGAAGATATGTATGTATGTATGTATGTAGGTATGTATATATATACAGGATGGTCCATTTAAAGTGTTATCAGGAAATATCTCGGAAACTATAAATTTTACGCAAAAATGACCTAGACGAAAAACAATCGTACAAAAGGGGGCCATAATAACGAAATATTGGTTTTGTCCTAGATGGCGCTGTTGTCGCTAAATCATGGTCAACTCAATTTTTTTAAATGAAAACCCCTATTTTTTTATTAAAGAATCAGATTCGTCGTTAAAAAAAAAGAAGAATTTATTTAGTTCACTTTTTCGTCAGCATGATAGATGACGCTGTAATCGCGAAAAATGATGTTGCTTTCGGACGTTCCTGTATTAGACCGAAAGCAACATCATTTTTCGCGATTACAGCGTCATCTATCAAGCTGACGAAAAAGTGAACTAAATAAATTCATCTTTTTTTTAACGAGGAATCTGATTCTTTAATAAAAAATAGGGGTTTTCATTTTAAAAAATTGAGTTGACCATGATTTAGCGACAACAGCGCCATCTAGGACAAAACCAATATTTCGTTATTATGGCCCCCTTTTGTACGATTGTTTTTCGTCTAGGTCATTTTTGCGTAAAATTTATAGTTTCCGAGATTTTTCCTGATAACACTTTAAATGGACCTACCTGTATAAAGAATAAACAAATTTTTACTATTGGCACCTTATTTCATTACAAATTAGATAAAAAAAAACTAAACTGGCTACAGATATCTGCGGAGGGTCCATTTAATTTGATTATTTTATTGTAAAAATAATTAATTGCACTTTTGCAGCAATAAAGTATTGTTTAATTTCAGATAAAATGGTATCTATTTCATCTCCATTTCAACAAATTAAAATTTACTGCCTTCGGCTTCTACGATCTAAACTTAAAATTCATATTTTCAGTAAGTTTTCTTCTTCTGCTTTATAAACAATAATAATATGTTTGATTAATTTTCAGTTGCTCAGTGCAATTTCAACATATTTTGTTGTCCTGCTTCAGTTTCAACAATCGTCAGGTAAAACCATGTGAAGCACTAAATAAAAGTAATAATAATAAATAAATATTATAAAATAAATAATGGCTTTCAGTATATTTTTCCTGTATTATTTTTTCTCTTTGTATGCTCGACTTATTTTAGACTATAAAAATAAATAAACACCGTCAAGAACATTTGAAACTGAAAACAATGGCGCAGTAATGCAATGTCACTTGCAGAATATCCTACATTCCAGTTTCCTTTCAGTGTACTGCCTTGTTTACTCTACATTCTTATGTCACTCTCTAGTAAATGACATTCTTTGTTATTGCCGTTTTAATTTTCTTTAGAAATGAAAACCAAGAATGATAAATTCAGATAGAATTGATTCAAGACTTTCGACACAGAAAAATATATTAACCAGGTTTCCTGTAAAATCACTTTACCGTCATTTTTATCAATTTGCGAAAATTAAAAATAATTGTATCAATTTGTTTCATTTTAATTTGAATAAATCTGCGAAACTAAATAAGTCATTATGTACTCATTCGCAGTGCAAAAAGTGACTGCATATCGCACAGCGTGTGATAAATTGTTTTCTTCCACGCTGCTAATGGTACGTTGTTATGAAACAAGCTTAGCTACGTAATCTACAAAATAAACAATTTTGACGTTTGAAACATATACAGTTTTATGTTTGAACCATCATTACGCCTTTTACCTATTACTCTGTTGAGGCAGATTTCGTTAAATGATATATTTATGCGCGTGAATTGCGGTTACTAACCGTCAAATTACGGACCCCAAAGATGTTAGTGGAGGGGAGACCAAAAGGGTAATTATTATTATTTTTTTTTTACCGACCAAGCAGAAAACATACATTTTTCATTGTCAGTTTAAGGGGGGGACACCGGTTGAGCCTGCTAAAAAAAAGGTATTTTTTGATAATTTTTTATGACATTAGAATAAATGCAATCGCTTTGGGTTTTTAGCATGGTATAAAGTAATCTTTCAGCTTTATTTTCAGAAATTTTCAGCAGAAACAATTTGTTTCTCTGCCATTGGCAGCCCTGTTTCGGGTTCTAAATTAAATTATCTAAAAGGTAGCATAGGATTTTTTCGAAATTCGCAAAATTAACAAAATGGCGGCGCTCAAAAAAAGAAGTTCAATTTTTTGTTGAAAAAATCGCTACTAAAATGCGCATAAAAAATCGAAAAGTTGGTATATCCGAAAAATCCTGTGCTACCTTTCAGATAATTCATTTCTACATAGAAAACCGAAACATTCAGCAAAATTGATCGAATAGTTTTAAAAATCTCTGTCCCGCAAGGTAAAAAAATGTGGTTTCGAGAAAAACGCCTTTAAAGATTTGAGTTTTATTTAAGTTTTATACCTGCTCAGTTCCCTATTTCTCGCTGTATCTTCGTAACGACTTTGTATATCGAATTGGTATTTTGACACAACATTCTAGACAGTATAAAGATGCCGAAGATGCAAAAAAAATCGATTTTTTGAAAATTTTCAACGGGTGTCTCCCCTTAATGCAGAAAGTTGCCGTTTGCCACTCGCTGAACGTTAAAGTAAAAGTGTATCAATGGATGCATGAAAACTGTCATTTTCTAGCGAATTTCAAAACAGAAAATGATTTTAAATTCCTTTTCAAGGATTTCTAAATGGTCGTAGAAAAAATATCGTATACACTACGAACAGAAAATGTCCTTGTCGCTATTGCATAGTTGTTGAACGAGGCATGCGCGAGCGACAATAGATTACTTTCTGATTTACAAATCATCATCAGCCAGATTCTTAAAAAAGTTTTAGCTAATCCTGAATTTTGGGTTAGCTAATCTTATGCTAGTCCTACTTAAAAAAAAATAATTCTATTCACTTTCCGAAAACTAAATGGTATATTTAAACTTTTTTGGTAATATGGTTTAGTTTAATTTGATATATCCAAAATTTAGGGTTACCTGGATTTTAGTTAAAACTCTTTTGAGAATGGGGGATTCAAGTGGTAGAGCTTTTTAATATATATTTATTAAAATAAATTCTTGACCGCACATCATATTTAATACAATATAAAATCATACCATAAATGATATCTTTATTGCTGAAATATGAAAGTAAAACTTGGATAATTCAAAACGTTCGCACTGCCATATTGCAATGACGTAGTTGCATTAAGCCAATCACAGAGCTTTGTCTGAAACGTTTGTTGGTGCTCAACTTTACTGAGAAGAAGACGAAGAAGACGAAGAAGAAACAAGCATTCAACATTCTACAATTCTACTAACAACGACACACGTTACGTCAGAGCTGGGCAGTAGCTAGCTACTTTTGTAGCTTAGCTACATTTACCTTAGCTGTAGCTGTAGCTTAGCTAACTGTGAAAAAATATAGCTGTAGCTTGTAGCTAGCTCGTTAGTTGTATAATTCAAATCGCTCATTTGTATTTCGCACTGCCATATTGCAATGACGTAGCTGCATTAAGCCAATCACAGAGCTTTGTCTGAAACGTTTGTCAGTGATCAATTGTACTGAGAGGAAGACGAAGAAGAAATAAGCATTCAGCATTCTACGATTCTACCAATGACGTATAATACTAGACGAATTATGCCGTATTCAAGTCAATGCAGTGTTGTGTAGCAGAAAGGGATGGAATAACTTTTGGGTCCGCTGGGTGCGCGGTAAGGAGCGAGTACACTTTGATGTTATGCAAGTTGCTCCTTGCCGCGCAACCGCCTCACCAACCAGTTATTCAATCCCTTTCTGCTTCACAACAAACGCCGTTGTTATCCGTCTAGTTATATTTTGTCGGATGATTCTACTAACAAAGACACACGTTACTTGAAGTTACGTGTTATTTATCTCTGTCTTATCTGTCTCTCTTTAAGCTAAGATGCAACTACGTCATATTCGTTTGTTTCGAAAGTTTAAATATTTTTATCATGCTTAATACAAGTTTAAAAATAAAAATAAAAATTTTGGGTATAATAATTTTATTACGTAGATTAATATATAAAAAATTCAAAAAAGTCTTGAAAGGCCCATTGGGCTGTAAATTATCTTGTAATTAATTTAGGCAATCACAGATGTCACCACATGCAACATAATAAATTGAATTGTGAATTTCACTCCGTAAATACGATTTTATTTGATCCTTTAATACAGATTTCAGCATACATATTTATTATTTATCTTCATCCAAGTACATTATTCAAATGTCATGTTAGTATAGCTCTATCTTCGTGTATCATCGAAGATATACTATCATCAAGGGTGCCATTCTTTCTATCTTTTACTTCTCTGCCCCACGTTCCAAGTAGATAGCAGGCTTTGAAGAGATGACATTTACATAACAACTGAAAGTCGGCGTTCTTTTAAAGTTCCGGTAACGGAATTTTCCGGTACAAGTTAAATACTCTTTCAAATAAATCACGCCGCTTAAAATTGAATTTCTCTGCTTTATAAAGGAGAGTGATTACGCAGGAGAAAATTTGTCACCGGAAAATTTATTTATGTGATTTTAGATTACGGATTTTCGGCTTTGCGAAATTAAGATTCGTCTCGGCATTCGTTATGTCAAAGACATTTGAATGATTGTTATTGCACAAAAACGAAGCAAATATTGTGCCAGCAGACGATTTTAATTCGCTTTATTATCTTGAAAATGAAAATAAAATATGAAAATCATATAATTTTTCCAAATCGAGACTATGATCAAATTATCTATTATTTTCTATTTGTGTAACTAAGTTTGCCACAAAACACATTTGCCGTACAACCGACGACAATTTGGCATTAAACAAACCCCTATATTCTGTAACATATGATCAATGTTTGTTAATTATCGATAAGTTAATGACAATTTTAATTTTTCAGGATTATTGTTATAGATTATTATAATTTTGAGAGTCTGTGTTGGAACTGATCTATGCGATAACGCGAGTTAAGTAACATTGCGCGCGGGTAGTACTTGAATGGGTGACTATCCAGAGAAACCCGTGTTGCTGTTGACTATAAGACCTAAAACGCAGGATCAGGGCGTAATGGCGGCATATGACCATAGCAGTTGGTCCGCCAGCAAGCCACGAAAAAAAAAATGTCGAAATAATGGTAAAAACTTGTTTTTACGAATACAGCGCCATCTATCAAGAATATGAAAAAAAATTCTGAGATTAAACCTTCATATTTTTTATGGAGATTCCGAATCTGTAATAAAAAAAATAGGATTCCTATTTAAGATATCTAAGTTCACCCCCTCTCCGACCCCCTGAGGGGTGGGGGGCGAAAAATGGTAACAAGATCAGATGGCCCTCTCAATATGGTTAAACTTTTGTTCATGAAAGTTTTTTGTTAAGGGCTTAATTTGCAAGATATTTGAACAAGTCAAGTTAAATGGACCAGCCTGTATATATATATATATATATATATATATATATATATATATATATATATATATATATATATATATATATATATATATTGAAATAAATAAATAATAAATAAGTAATAAATAAGTAAAAGGTAAACTTTCCGTACAAATATTCTGACCAAAAAACGTAATATAATAAATAGAATATATGTGAAAAAACAACAACTTCGCTATTTGTTAACGACTCGAAAAAATTTGGCAATGGATTAAAAAATTAATTTTTTGCTTAATAAAAAAAGTCCATGAAACTGACCGCCAGTTTATCATGACTAGACCACTGGAACACATTAATTTTTTACTAGGCAAAATTAGAATAGAATGATCTTCCATATCTCCATATATCCGCTCATAGGTTCATACGCGAACAATTCTACAGAATAGATGAAACTATATCTGTCATCTTCACACGGTAATCGACTATCGACCAAAGCCAAAGACAGTTGAAAACTACACTCAGGTGAATCTACTGTCTTATTCACGCTTCAATAAATCGTGCAGTTTACCCTACGTTCGCATCCTATATCTGTCTCTCTCGTCCTGTGCCTCCAGTGCTCGCATTTGTTATTCAGATGGTGATATTGGCATTAAATTCGAATTCGTATCGCATCCAACAAATTTCCTCTCTACCCTACATTTTTCAGAATGGGCGTAGCAGTGTAGCATTCTTAATCAGTGCATTTACCGCATTTAAAAATCCATTTAATGTGGTAGATTGCTCAGTGGTATCGAGTCGGCCTGGGGATTTAAGAACGCTTGTTCGATTTCCGCGGTCGATAAACATTTTTTTGTACTCGCAGCATTTAAAATAATGTTTACATTACCTTGGAAACCGATGGAAAGTTTGAATTTGTGCACTAGTGCGTAAAGTAATTGAAAAAACACTCATTTTTTATGATTCTAAATTTTGACTATTAAAACGCTAATTGTACATACGTATATACAAGAGCTGGGCAGTAGCTAGCTACTTTTGTGGCTTAGCTACTAGCTTAGCTACATTTACCTTAGCTGTAGCTGTAGCGTAGCTAACTGTGAAAAAATATAGCTGTAGCTTGTAGCTAGCTACTTTTTTTTCTATTAGCTTAAAAATAACAACTGAAGCTAATTTTAAAGCTACTTTTTGTAGCTTAAAGCTACTTTTTAAGCAGAAGGTCAACAAAGTACGCATGCGTACAAGCTAAACCCACACAAAATAATTATTTGTTGCCGGTTCTAACTGGCTCTAATATATGAGGCGCCGTTTGCGACAAAACGTTTTGAATATTTCATGTAAATTAAAACAATATATTCTATGATTAAACGTATATACAAGATTTATGTAGTAAAATATTACATATTTTGAGGAAATATACTAAATAAATTGAAAAATAGCAACTGTGTAAAATATTACGTCTTGCATTTTGTCGTACTTCAAATGCATATATCAGACATAATTCTAGAATACAGACTAGGATTAGAACATTTGCCGCAAGATGGCTCTGCTTATTACAGTGTTCTGTAGCAATTTAAATTAATTTCCTACTTTACCAATAGTGTAAAAATCAAGGATGACCAAAGTTTTAGTGAGTAAATGGTTGCCTATTTCATTGACGCCAACAAATATTTTTAATTAAACAATAAATAGGTATAGTTTTCTATTTTTTTGTCCCAAGGCAAGAGAAAACAAATATTTGACTAATAAATGACAAAACTTTTACAAATAAATTATTACTTTTTATTTCACAACTTAGCCAAATAAGTTTTATGTACTATATCTTGAATACTCAAGGTATTAAGCAGCTCCACCGGCTATAAATTTAAAAATAATTTTTTGCGCAGCCGTTGTATCCCAATAAAATTTAAAGAGAAAATATTCAAATAAAAATTGTAGATATTTAAATTTTGCATATGTTTAGTTAACATTTCTTGTTTTACTTGATTAGTTACTGTAAAAACTAGATTAAAATTAACTAAGTATGTGGAAGATGATCGAAATGCGAACAAATATAGTTATTTTTATAACAAGTGCCGAAAAAGGCTTGTTACGTGCAAGTGCAGAATTTAACGCACGAGGCTTGCCGAGTGCGGAAATCTGCACGAGCACGTAACCTTTTTCGGCACGTGTTATAAACAACATTTTTCCTACAACTGTGCGATTTAGTAAATCACTCAAATATTATCAAAATTTTTAAAATTTTAATGATATTACACGAGAACATAGCAACGCCTATGGTTTGTTTGTTGATTGCTTGCACATTGTTCTACATTATTTAAAAATATTTTTCCTACAACTGTGCAATTTCTTTGTTATTACGTAACTATAATTGCCTTGGTTACGTATGGAAAGTAGATGAATGCAGACCAAGTGCGTTTCCGAAAGCAAAGAAACACTAGTGCGGAAAGTGCTTCATTACGCAACTGTAAAAAAAGTTTTTATGAGAGCGATTTAAATTTCGCGCCAAGCGCGTTATTCATATTTTGGCCACAGACGCTTATGGAAGAAGAAGATGCAGTGAGCCAGCGCTAGTAAATATGCAGTAGTATATTTTGACGTTTATAAAAATAACTTTAAATTGCAGTATATCTAATCCGTACACAAATAATAAAAAGAACCGAACAAAGTAAAATATATCGATAAATGGTTTTAAGTAAGTGAAATACATAATATTTATTGTGTGTGTATATTATTAACACAGTTGTTACAGTTGCTTATATTGACATAATGTAAAGTGGAAACTTTTGTATTGTCTAAAGAAACAATGATTTCTTCCGTACCTGTTCATATTATTAACAGTAATATTATTCGGAGGCTTCAGAAGTACCAGCAGCAGGTTGATTGTCATTGTCGAAAATAGATGCAACATAGCATGATCCGGAGCTTCAATTATCTTTGGAGGTATTTATGATAAAGAAGAATCACTCACTGTACTATTCCAATCTAGACGATTTTGAAGAAATTATCTTGACGTTTGTAAAAATTTTTAAATGTAGAAGATGTCAATGAATAACACCGATTAATAAACAACGTAGATAAACAATAGATTTGCATAAGTTATCTCATCTGCACCCCGGTACTCCTTTTTATGAGTACTTATGTGATTTATTTGCCTCGATTGATTACAAACACAAAGTTTAACTTCTGTCTATGTACACAAATAATTATTATTATTAATGCAAAGTATCTTTGGTCTCAACTAAAATTATTGTTTTTTTTTTGTTAATGGCGTCATTTTTGAAACATGTATTATAAATTTATGTTTACTTTTTGGTTTTTTTTATTTTCGGAATATTTTGTTGTTATTCACAAGACTACTACTTTATTTTAATATTTGGAACAATTGCTTTGCAATAATTATTGGTTACCTTAGAGATCAACATTTTTTTTTACTCTTTATTCCCTAGTTAAATAAATAATCATCACACCTTTTACCCATTTCCATGTGTGGCAGTCTGCCGGGACAGATCTTGATAAGTGATTTATTTATACGCGTGAAGTGCGGTTACCAGCCATCAAATTCCAGAGATGTAAGTGGTGAGGGAGCCACAGGGATAATTTTAAATGTGGTGAAAATCAGTTGCCGGCTATGGGAATTGAACTCGGGTTCTAATTTCCACAACCCGGCTAGCTACCATTGTGCCATAAGTTGATAAGTAGCCCTTAATAAATAATAGTCAAATGTTCAGAAAAAACAGAATAAAAAATCGGAGGAATTATAAATTTACTATAAATGGCTCAAATATTAAATAAAACATAAATAATAAATATATGTGGGGATGTAACTATGACTATAACTAACAACGAAAGCAAAAAATATTTGTAAAAGAAATGAAGAGAAAATTTTTTTCATTACATTAAAAAATATATATAGGAAATATCTATCTACATTAGACAACCAAATACACATCCCGAAATAAGACACATTGCAGAAGGTACTAATGACAAACTGTTACCCGATAAATCCAAGAACAGATATTGCACTAACTGTAATGTCAATATAAACTATTTTGATTCAAATAAATAAAATATTACCCTCATTCTACTAGTCATGTCAATATAAACTATTTTGATTCAAATAAACAAAATATTACCCTTAGGGCCAGTTTTTCAATCACCGATTAATGTTAACCATGATTAAATAATAATGGAAACTATGGTTTCCATTATTATTTAATCATGGTTAACATTAATCGAGCGTAAACCGGCGATTGAAAAACTGGCCCTTATTCTACTAATCTTTTCTTAAAATGTATTGAAGGTTCGAGACAATCGTTTTTAGAAACATGTCGTGAAAAAATGTGGTATCTAACACGAGAAGAAACAGTTTTTTCCACTCTCGCTCGAATTGCCTCATGAGCGAGTGGAAAAAAGAGGCACTTTCTTCTCTAGTTTAACAAATAACTATTTATAATGTCTCTATGTAATATGAATTTATCATAACAATGATATAATTTTCCATAACATACAAATTTAGAAGTATTTATTTTTAGGTTACTTAAAAATTGTAATCTCATTTCCGTTAGCTATAAAGAAATTCCAGTTTTGTTAATGTTACTTAAACTAAACCTAAGATAGTTATTTTAAATCTGGAGAAAAAGATTAAAAATAATATTTTGTACACCCCTTGGGTGTACATTTCATAGCGCCATTTCGTTCGAATGTTGCACTATCTCTCCAAAATGCAGCGTGAACTACCTGAAATTCAGCGCCATCTCTGAATAAGTGGCACAATCCTATTCTGTATATATTTTTAACGTGACAAAAATATCACAATATACAGGTTTATAATATACCCGATTTTCTTAATACAGTACACAAAATTTGTATATATACAATATTTTTTGTGATATTGTAATAAATTTAATATATATACAATATTTTATGTGATATTGTCAAAAATTTAGTATATATTGTGAAAAGAATTGTATATTTACGAGTCTGTATATTGTCGCAAACGGCGCCTCATACTAATACGCAAAAATACACAGTAGGTGCCAGATGGTATTTGCTATTTTTGATATTTATGTACATAATAGTAAATTAACAGTCATTATAACAAAAGACTGATCATATGACAATGGTAAATTTAATTATTTCACAATAATTTTAAAAAAGTAGCTTTAAAACTTAACAGCTACTTTAACGAAAGCTTTTAGCTGTAGCTTAGCTATATTTTACAAAATATAGCTTATAGCTGTAGCTTAGCTACTTTTTTAAAGAATAGCTGTAGCTGTAGCTTAGCTACTTTTTTTAAGTAGCTTGCCCAGCTCTGGTATATACATACATTTTAAGAAATTTATTAAAAAAATAGAGACGTTAGTTTATAAACAGAGCTGGGCAAAATCACGGAGAAAAGGAATTAAATCACAATTCACAAATCAAACAAATATTTTTTTGTGACAATTCACAATTCCACTTAATTTTCAAAGTGAATTAATTCACAAATCAAAGTGATATGTACTTTATTTATGTAACATATATATCACAAGTCTTTTTGTGAATTGGGGCTTAAATCACATTTACAAGTACTAAATATTATCAATTTATTTAAAATAAAATAAATAAATATATCATCACGCCTTTTATCCATTACTGGGTGTGGCACCCTGCCAAAGCAGATCTCGGTAAGTGATATATTTATGCGCGTGAAGTGTGGTTACCAGCCATCAAATCACGGCCCCCAAAGATGTTAGTGGTGGGGGAGCCACAGGGGTAATTTTAAATTGGTGAAAATGTTTTGTCGGCTGTGGGGATCCAACCAGGGTTCATTGGATCCACAGGCCGACACGATAACCACTGTGCCATTACCCCATTATCAATTTATTTAATATTTATTTTAAAAAAATATTAGGTGCATTATTATATGCCAAACATATGTGTACAACCGAATGAAAACAGATGTAAATAGATACGAGATGTGGCTATTAAATAACGAGACTGACGCTGTTTTAACATTTTATTTTGATTTCAGACCTATTTACTTATTATGACTTTCAATATACACCCGTCCTCTGTCCCTACAACGCTCCATGCGAATCTTCCATTGTTCGAAACAGTGCTGGAAGTCTTCTTCTGTCATCTCCTTCAGAACGCGTGCCGATTTCTCTTTCAAAGCTCAAATCTTGTTGTTATTAAGGCAAATTTCACCTTAGGAAACACATAGAAGTCGCACGGTGCAAGATCCGGCGAATAAGGCGGATGATTCAACACTGAAATGCTGTACTTGACTAGAAACCTCTTGACACACATTGCGGAATGAGCCAACGCATTGACTTGATGGAGAACCCATGACTTGTTCCAAAATTCGGGTACTTCTTTCAATAAATTATAAGTTTTAGTAGCAGTTTTGCCAAGTTTCATGTAAAATTTCACATCAATTCGTTGCTCTAATGTTGCATTTAACATTTTTCCGGCAAAACAAAAAAAAAACAACTCTAATGAGAACGAAAGCTATGACTATACGGATTTGTTTACAAAAGCGAGAGGTACTGCATTCGAAAGAGAAAGCTTCACGCTAAAAAAGATGATGGTCGTTGGCTTTTGGCGCATGCGCACTTTTTCTGTATTTAATAGCCACATCTCGTATGTGCAAAGGGTTCCTCAAAAAATATAATTAAATGGGTGACCTGATATAAAATAGATATATAAATAAAGCAGATTAATTCAAAATAACAACCACTTGTACTAACTTGTTGATTGTTATTATTAGGAATTTTGAGTTCACTTTTTAACTAATTATATGATTAAAAATTCAAATAGGTAATTTTGAATACTGAGCTTTAAATGAGGACTGGTTCATCTTATATTTGTATAATGTAAAACTCGCATTTTACCCTACCTTCATCGCTGGCTATGGAATCTACCATCTTCTAATAAATAAAACCATCACGTTCACGGGAAAGTTTTCATGTTTTTCTACGGTTTTCAGAAAGTTTTTACGATATTTTATCTCACATTCACACCAAACAATACTTGAAAATTGCACAAAAGAAATAAAATTACAAATGTAAGTTGTTCGTGTCATTGTTTAAACGATACTAACAAGAAAAAACAAAATAAAAATGGTATTGCATTAAACAGGTAGGTACGTGAGGATAGAACAAGATTATATATTTTTTAATAATTGCAGAAGCATAGTGAAAGGAAAGTAGTTTCGATAAATTATAAAGCATGAATGTATAATTGATGGTAGTTAATTTTAATAAGTAGACTTTTTTAGTATTATTGTTTTCTTTCCCATAGAGAAGCATTTTAAAATTTAAAAAATTGGATTATTATATTCAACAAAGGAATATAGTAAATACTTAAATATATTATTTAAATAAATAAATAAATAAATATATCATCACGCCTTCTACCCATTACTGGGTGTGGCACTCTGCAGAAGCAGATCTCGGTAAGTGATATATTTTGCGCGTGAAGTGCGGTTACCAGTCGTCAAATCACGCCCCCCTAATATGTTAGTGATGGAGGAGCCACAGGGATAGCTTTTGAAATTATGAAAATTGTTTGTCGCCTGTAGGAATCGAACCAGTGTTCTCAGGATCCACAGGCCGACTTCATATCACTGAGCTAGCCACCCCATACAATATATTATATATTATTTCTTCTATACAATTGTATTATTAATTTTTCATTAATATATATCAGGATCAGAGCTGGGCAGTAGCTAGCTACTTTTGTAGCTTAGCTACTAGCTTAGCTACATTTACCTTAGCTGTAGCTGTAGGTTAACTAAATGTGAAAAAATATAGCTGTAGCTTGTAGCGAACTATTTTTTTTTTCTATTAGCTTAAAAATATTGTTATAACAACTGTAGCTACTTTTAAAGCTACTTTTTGTAGCCCAAAGCTACTTTTTGTAGCTCAAAGCTACTTTTTGTAGCCCAATGCTACTTTTTGTAGCCCAAAGCTACTTTTTATAGCTTAAAGCTACCACTGTTCATTAAGAAATACCTATTTATGTTTGTTTTAAAATCTATGAACATATTTTATTTTTCACTTGTTCTTAACCTATCCTTGTTTTGAATTAAATATTAGATGAACTAAACATTGACTGTTTAGGAGTCTTCTATTAATGTGACTGTTAATTTATTCCGATATAAATAAAAATTATAGCTTCAAAAATTATCAGTACATTTGTTCATTTGCGATTTTTTATATTTATGTACATAATAGTAAATTAACAGTCATTACACTGATCAACTGATCATATAACAATGGCAAATTTAATTAATTCACAATCATTGAAAACAGTTGCTTTAAAATTTAACAGCTACTTTAACTAAAGCTTTTAGCTGTAGCTTAGCTATATTTTACAAAATGTAGCTTATAGCTGTAGCTCAGCTACTTTTTTAAAGAATAGCTGTAGCTGTAGTTTAGCTACTTTTTTTAAGTAGCTTGCCCAGCTCTGATCAGGATCAATGTAGTGTATGTAGAGTTATGGTGGATTGCAACAATGACGATTTTCCGAAACTTATTGAACCGTTAGTTAATTTGTATTATTTAAAATATTTATCGACTATTAAGAAATATAAAAACTATAAACTACGAAATATAAAACAAAAAATTAAATTAAAAAAAAAATTATATGAACTATAAATGAAATAAAAAAACGTAAATGTATTATTTAAAATATTTATAGACTATTAAGAAATATAAAAACTATAAACTAGGATTAATAAAACAAAAAATTAAATTAAAAAAAATTAACTTGAACTATAAATGAAATATGAAAACTTAAAAGTATCTAACTATGTATAAAGTAAATGAATTTAACTATAAAAATGTACAAAAATCAAACAAGAACATAAACAATAATAATTCATACGTCAAACAACAAAGGAAGATAGGGAAAAAACCAGCATCATAATGAAGTTGGTTTTCGACAGTCGTGACTGCTGAAAATAGAGGCGTTTCTATTTTTGGCAGTCAAATGGTAGACTCGGAGTCTTGACGCTATATGTGCCAGGGGCTTTAGCTAACTACATTAGAGCTCGGCAAACCAAAGTAAACCCGTGACTGGAATGCACTTTCAGGTATATAACAAATGGTGTGGCTCTTCTTTGGCGCAAACATCAAATATACACGGTCAGTGAAACCACTTGGTCGCCGCATCATGTACGATCATTTATACAAATTTAATAATGGTATATTTATTTATAATGAATGCATCACAATTATTATTTTTTCGACATGCTATTTTTTCATAAATTTAATTGTTTGCTATTTTAATACAATTTTTGACATTGAATGTACCGACGATAGTAGCGACCTCCGAAGACATCCATCTCACGGTTTTACTTTGGTTGATCGAGCCCTAACATCGCTTTATGGACCGAGCCTAAATGTTGTTCATTTTAAGGTAGTACTAGTGTGATGGTGGTGCCATCGGTTCTCGAGTGGCGAAACTGACGCTCAAAAAATATAAAAATTGAATAAAATAAGTGTTTTATATCTATTAAGATTTGAATATCATTAATTCTTAATAGATTGTTGGTCTAGTGAATTTTCAAATACCATACCACCGTGTGGTGTTGCCATTATAAATTGGGATTCTTAATTTTTCGTTAAAAACAAGGCTTTGCATGGCTATATATCCATTACTAAACGATAAAAAACTTTCTCCTTCTGATACAATATACATGGGTAGCTCTAGAACATCATACTAGTTTTTCAAATAAAACTGCAAAATTTTAGAGCTACACCAACCAAATATATGCGATTCTGAGTGATGATCGCCATAAGCCCCGTGTAAAAGAACTCAACTTTACAAGCGAATATATTTGTTCACAGACGATGAATGTGTTTCATATTTTAACAGGATGCGTATGACTATCCAATGTTTACGTGCGCCAAATTTCATTCTGATCTGCAAAATTTTATTCACGCTAGTACTACCTTAAAAACATTACATTACTACGCAACAATTTGTTAATGGATTGTCGGTTGTCGAGTGGCGAAACTGACGATAGGTAAAAGAAAAATACAAAATAAAATAAATGTTTGATACCTATTATGATTTGAATATCATGAACTGTTAACCGGTTGTTGGTCTAGTTAATTTTCAAATACCATACCACCGTGTGGTGTTGCCATTATAAATTGGGATTCTTAATTTTTCGTTAAAAACAAGGCTTTGCATGGCTATATATCCATTACAAAACGATAAAAAACTTTCTCCTTCTGATACAATATACATGGATAATTCTAGAACATCATACTAGTTTTTCAAATGAAACTGCAAATTTTTAGAGGTACACAAACCAAATATGTGCGATTCTGAATGACGATCGCCATAAGCTCCGTGTATAAGAACTCAACTTTACAAGCGAATATATTTGTTCACAGACGATGAATGTGTTTCATATTTTAACTGGATTCGTATGACTATCCTATGTTTACGTGCGCCAAATTTCATTCGATCTGCAAAAACAAAATTTCACGCTAGTACTACCTTAAATTAGCCTATGAAAGTAGATACTTTTTTCTAATTTAACCAAATACTAGTGTTCTTGTAGCTATCTAAATCTAATAGCGATCCTCTAAATCTAAACACATTGCATATTATGTGTTTATTTATTTCTACGTATTTATTACTTGATGAATATTTACAACTCTATTTTTATCAAATGGTCTTCAAACTACATGTGCATCAAAATGTATCTGTTAATATCTGCAATTATTATTATATCACAGCCAAAGTTACACAATAATATTAACATACCTATTTAATTTTTCATCCATTTACCTATGGCGCTAATAGTTTGAGGTATCGGTAAATATTAATTAATAAAATGTAAATAACGATTAATAACACAGATGTATTTTAATAATAGTGCATATAAAATATCACTTACTTGTAAATAAAGTAATATACCTATAAATAGTATGTGGTCAAATACTCACAGAGTTCAAATTTTTAAATTCACATTTAACAAACTAAATATATGACCGGTATTATCACAATTATAATGCGAAGTTATCTTTAAATATCTTAACGTTTTTAATATTTCCCATCAAATTACATTTAAAAATAAATATGGTTGATAATGCCGGCCGATAGTTTATTAAAGAGCACAAAATATGAAATAATTCTACTTGTATTCTTGTAAACTATTTTAGTAGAATTAATTTAATATTTTGTAACTCTATATTGTTGCAAATAGTCCAATATTTACATCCGCTATAAATAAATAACATTACTGAATAATATTTCAATATTACGCTTTTTAGTTTGGCCTAAGTTTAATATTTAATATTATCCAAAAAAATATGTATTTATTTTTGACAATTTGGCGGTAAACAGTCGTTGTATATTTTAGTTCAATTTGTCCTATAATCAATACATATTTGTATTCACAGAATCCAAGTACGAATTAATAAGTACACACAGACACAAAACAATAATTAACAACAATACTAATTATTTTATAATTACTCTTAAAATCTATTGCACCTCTGGATTATAACAATAATTACTATGTATATTAGTTGGCAATCAGTGACATTCTGATTGGTTACTAGTATTCTAACAAGATATTTAACCAATCAAAATTAGGACATTCATTGTAAAATTAACATATTTTGTTCCCAATTCTAACTTAATAAAAATTTAAAACATTTGTATATTAACAACTAATAAAGTTTATTTATTACATAAAAATATTGCAATCAATTAAAATAATTTGTCTAGCTACTATACTGAGTCCTTGATTAAGGACTATTAGTTAACCGTCGACTAATATAGTAAACCAGGTGTTTCCTTTTAAAGATTTAATAAAAAAAATTACTTCCCTTATTAAAGTGTCATTTATCTACGACCGTGTGTAAAATTTACTTTTATTTGGCTGTTTTCAGTTCGTTAAATGACAAGATTTCATTGGACACGGGTTGCCCAGCAACGAGTGATTGAAATTTGTTTTATGCATTTGGTTGTCATGGTATGCCCAATAAAATAATGGATTTTTTTAATATTCAAGGATGAAACAGGGTAATCAAAAGGAATTGTTATAGTTGGCAATACAATTCCAGAGATCTTTTTATTCCAAAGTTGGCACAACGTCAGATAAAGGCGGAAATGCTATTTGACATTTCTAATAAATACAAATAGGTTATGTCAGGAGTCTGACAGCTAATAGAATTTTGACTTTTTAAGTAATAGAAATACTTTAGAATTAAATGTAATAATAAATGTACTCAAATTTAAATTTCAAATGTCACTGTCAACAACAGGAAATGAATTTATGTATCAGGCTTACCAATTTCAAGTAGTTTTTTTTTATTGCCAACTGTAACAATTCCTTTTGATCACACTGTATTTATATCATATCTATAATTTTGATATTTTTGCTGTTTTTACTGCCTCCAGATGGCAGGCTCGCCTGATCGGTTCGCCAGTCAATCCCTACTGTCGACAATGAAAACTATTAAAATAACATAAATGGATCTGCGTAATTTAAATTTAATTTCTGTTTATATATTTCCGCATCATTTAAGAACAAGTTAATCATATCTTTATCTAAATTAAAATCTTCGGAAGTACGGCTAGTAATCGTACTTTAAGCGGAAAAATATATCATTGACATTAAACTAATCAGACTGCCATACGTCATACCTAAAAATGGTAAACTGGCGTAATGATATATTTATTTATTTGTATAAATTAATATAATTATTTCAGTTACTTATCTGAAACATAATGGCGACAAAATATCTCTGAAATAGCTTAACCGATTATCACAAAATTTAGAGTATATTTGTAGCTTTGCCCGACTCAAAATAAAAGTACGTCATGTTCAAAGAAAATTATGACAATATATCCCAGAAACGGCTGTCCGAATTTTATCGAAAAGTTGTAGTTTTATCAAACACAGCAGCTATACATTGTTTCAGTTCACCATCTTGACACAAAATGGCGGCAGACTATCTCAAGAACGGCTCGATCGATTTTTATAAATTTAAGACGATAGTTCCAGTTTTGTCAAACATAAAATATGAACTATAAATTATCAGTCAACTATCGTAAAACAAAATGGCGACCAGCTATTTTAGAACGACTTGACCGATTTTCATTAAAATAATACAGAACTATTTTTAGGTGCTCGTCTGAATTTCATTAATGGTGAAATTCTGTGATAAATCTATAAGTTTATAGATTCATAAATGTATATATAATGAAAAAATCATATCAATAATTGTTGATAAGTAGAAAATACATCATATAGGCCGTATTTGTTTGGGAACTTTGGGTTCAACCCTCAACTGACCTAGAACTAATTCGTGTTACTTCCAAATAAATGATGTATCTCAAATGTCAGTTGTAAACAATAGCGGTAAATTTAAAATCTGAATGCATGTTCGAAGCGACATCTGCTTAGTTTTGTTTGTGTATTAAATAGCGCATTTAATTGGATGTTTTAACTTATCTTTATATTTTTTAAATGTAGTCAAAAAGCAAATAACGTCACAGTCTGTCTATTTTTTTTTTTATAATTTTGTCATCAGCAGTATCAAAATAATTTATTTCCAAGTCGCAATTATTTGTCATAATATTATTCTCTGTGGCTACTATATTGTAAGAAACACATACTGCATATTGTGCTCTTCCATCACCTGCATAAATAATGTATATTTTTTCAGAAAATTATTTTAAAATTACTTACGTTTTTTATAAAAATAGCTTCTAACCTCTCTATACTATTACAAATTGCGATGCCGCCACGGATAACAAGGAACGCAAGTTGTTTAGAAAGGGATACCAAACGGGTTCAACCTGCTAACCCGCTAAAATAGCTGGGTCAGTAAGATCAGGTCAAGATCAGTTCTGGGTTACTTAAAAATTGCCAATTAAACAAAAGTAACCTGCCCGGTTACTTTAAAAATTCCTAATAAATACGGCCATAGTAATAAATTTCGTTGCAATTTTGTTCATTGTTTACAGATTTACGATTCTATAAAACTTAAGCCGCATTTACAGCTCGAAATTTGGTGAACTTCGGTGAAGTTTGACATATAGCTTTATTATGTATCCGTTCACAGCTCTGAAATTTGATGCGCACAAATTTCACTTTCTACAAAAGTTTGCAAACTCCAAACTTTTTACCAAATTTAGAGACCGTTCTACAAATCACATCGATGGTACAAGTTGAACGAATTCTCTTTGAACAATTCTCAAAAATTGTTGAGTTTTTTTTGTACGTCAGCTATAAAAGTTAAAATATATAATGGATAGACCCCGACGATGTAAATATCGTAAATATCGTCTTGTCGTTCATGTGTTTAACACGTGGTCAGCCAATCGGAAAATAACTGATAGATGGTACATTGAAAAGATAATAGATGTCGATATTACATAAATTTCGAGTTGTGAACGCAAGAAGTTCATTTACAAAAATTACGTGTTACAAATTTCACCAAATTTCGAGATGTGGATTCGGCTTTATGGATTTACACAGAATTCCACAATACATTTCTAGACAAAAGTTCTAGATTTGTTCAACTTAAAATATTCACTATAAATTATATTAATATAATATGAGTAGTTCTACTTTGGTTAAACTTAAAAATAGCTAATTTTGAGCCACCATCTTGAAACAAGATGGCGATTGACTTCTTGTATTAGTCGACGACTACTCAGTAACAGGTTAATAGAGTATTTAAAATACTAACCTATATTTGTACAAATAAAATATTTACAACAAAAAACAACAAAATTACGTTGGTATAAATTGTTTCTGATGAAGTTTACTTAACTCAGCATACAAATGTCTATGTACCCTACCGTGCTTTTCTAAATGATCCTTTCTTCCGAATCCTTTTCCACAGATTTTACATTTATACGCTTTGTAATCTGAATGAATTAATAAATGTCTATCAAGAGCACATTTCAATCTAAAACTTTTCCCACAAACGTGACATTTGTAATTCTTAATTCCCGAATGAATTAGCATGTGTGTATCTAACGTATTTTTTCGGTTAAAAGTCATATTGCACAGAAAACAAACAAATGGTCGTTCGCCAGAATGTATTGACATATGTTTATTTAAATAAGTCTTTTTGGTAAATCGTCTTCCACAAAATTCACAAGCAAATGAACCTTTTCCCTTATTTGGTAAATTATTTTCTTGTTTTCTTGCTTCAATTAAATTTTGAAGATGCACTGAGTAAGATGTGTCTGACGAATCATTGCTATCTTGAAAACTAGACTTTTTTGAATCGTCTATATCTAAAGAATTGTCTTCAGTATCACTGAGATATGTACTAACAAATTGTTCTGGTAATGTGGTATATTCTTCTTTGATTACTATTGTTTCTTGATTGTTGTCGTCAGACTTTTGGTCAAGAAAATGATTAGATAGATTTTTTAGATTTTCTAAAGGATGTTTTTCTTCTTTAATTAAACATCCTTGTAGTAGTATATTACTTCTAATACATAATTCTTTAAACATGTACGCTGTCTTTAAAAATTGACAACATTCGATACATATTGATTCATATTTTTCTAATTCTGATGTGTAAAGCTGAAAATATTAATGATTGTTGTTCAAAAGTTAACATAACCTATATTATATGACAACTTACGATTTCTGGGACGCAAGATTTGAGCTTATCAGACAATCGTACTCCATCAATATCTAATTCGTGTAATTTTCGTAATGTGTTATTGTTTCGAAAACATATTCGGCAAAAATTTACTGGCGCTGACATTGTATATTTTTAATATTTAATAAGTACCTTAGATCTGTCATTTCTGTTCCTATGTGCTTTATTTACAAACAGTCATTGGCGTACAGACTTCTTTTAAAATACGTTTAGAGAAAATTTTAAAATAATAGGATATTAATAAATAACAATAACAAATTAATATATTTATTAATTCACGGATTATATTGAAGTACAATACAATATGTAAATAGATAATATCACTTTATAGTACAAAAATATTTATCAAGATACGCCAATGAACAAGATTTACAAGTTTTCAACTGCAGAAAATAAAATATAGTCTCTCGCACGTCAAACAACAGAGTGAAAATAGCAAGCAATCTAGAATCACAATGAAGTTAGTTTTCAATTTAACTGCCATTTAGAATATGCTATGGCCTATGGCTATGGCCTATGACAAAACTGTATATAATAAATTAAACTGAAAACTAAATAAATCAAAATAAAAAATATTAGTTTATAAAATATAAAAAATTATCTGAAATATCGCTAGAGTTGGACAAAGCAATATACAACTCTGAGAGAAGTATCTTCGGATGTCGCTATCATTGGTATATTCAGTGTCAAAAACTGGATAAAAAATAGTAGTTTATTTGAATTTATGAAATAATAAGACAGCGTATTATTCTTTGTATTAATAAAAATATTATGTCAAAATAATAATAATTATGATGGATTAATAATAAATAAATATATCATTAATAAATTTGCATAAATTCGCATATCGTACCGGTGTGACGGCCAAATATTTCACTGAGACTGTATATTTCACTTTCGCGCCGAAGTAGAGTTACGCAATTCGTTATATATCTGAATGGGTGGAGTTACAGCACATTTTAGCCATAATTTGTCGAGCTCTATAAACGCGAACATGATGTTATATGGCAAATATGTAGTAAGCTTAGTCACAACAAACAAAAGTTTTTATCTTCCTTCCTGCCTCTAATCTTTTTCATGATTTTTACTAAATTCCCATAGCATATAATACAATTACGACGATTTTAGTACCTCCACCATCCCTTTTTTAAGGAATTGTTTGATTTTTATCTTCTTCGCACGTTTTGGGTTTAGTATTCCGAAAATTACAACCCTGAAAAGAATTTCTTCGGAGGCGGCTTCTATCGCCAGTACATTCAGCATCAAATATTGAATTAAATAATTGCAGTTTACTTGAATTTATAAAACACGGCGTGTAATTCTTTCCATTTATAAAAATAGTATGTTTAAAGAAATAATAAATTCAATATCAGTCAAATATGACTGATATGGTATCCGTTCACACAAAGGCACAAAAGTAGGAGGAAAAATATATGAATTTTACTGATGTGGCTTTCACAAATTCTATAAAAATACCTACTAAATTGTAACGAAATAATAATTGTAATTTTTGTAGAACATCATAGAATTTGTACGAGTACATCTAGTGATATATAGGTAAACTACTTTGGCTGTTTATACCTCTCGGAAATGTGTGCAGAAAAGGTCACGTGTTCAATGTTTTTACTTGTAGCGCACATGTAGTCTTGGTGTTTATATTTTTTTTGACAAATAGCGTCGGTTGAATTGTTTGGCTACAATTTTTTTGTTTTAAAAATGAGTGATATTTTCAATATTTGTTTGTTTTGTTTATGTAAAAACAACAATTTAAAAAATGAATTTTATCTTGATGAATCAAATGATGTAATTAAACAAATGACTTTTGTTCTGCCGGAACTTGTAAGTTGATACTACTCTACAATTTACGATATCAATAAATTTATATATCTACAAGAATTTATTTAAATATTTTTTTAGGTAATTTCCGAATTGGAGGTTCCTGTCCATATTTGTTCTTTATGCCATAAAACACTACATTCTTTTTACACATTCAAGAAAATGTGCTTAGATAATTATAATTATTTAACAAATGATATATTACAAAAAACCAAGAACCCTGTGCAGATATTCAGTGAATTTGTAAGGGAAAAACCTAAGATGAACAATAATTTAAGTATTCAAGAAGAAGTTGAAGCTTCGCAACTGTTGTCAAAGAAACAGGATGGTGAAGAAATTTGTTCTGAAGATAACATCAACGTAAAAGAACAAATTGATTCAGTACAAACAAAATCACAAAATAATTATCCAGCCAGTGCTAGCGATAATGATGAGAGTAATACAACAAATCATGACAGTCAATCAATTTTTGATCAAAATATGTCGAATAAATCTAGATTACTTACTTCCTTACTAAAATGTGCAGATACTAAACAGAATGACAAAAAATTTAAATGTGTAATATGTAATCAACAGTTTTCAACAAATTATTTTTTGGCAGTTCATGTTAAAATGCATTTAGGCATTAAAAATGTTATAAATAATAAAAAAAATGCATCCAAACATAAAATTACTCGCAAACGAAATAGATATATCAAATGTCCATTATGTACTAAACAGTTCATAAAAAAGAAAAATTTAAACTGTCATCTTCAATATCATGCAGGTATGCAAAAATTTCGCCATACTTACAATTTGCGAACAAAAATTAGAAATAAGAATGTAAAGTAATTTTAAAATAGCGATAAGAACTCGTAATTATAGCGTATATATATTTTGTTACAAGAATTGTATCTTTTGTTTTGATATTAAAATATATTTATTTGAACGCCAATTATTTGTTGTCTTATTCTGCCTCCGAATATATCAAGAAAATATCGCATCAAAATATAACATTCACCGTACATTCACAATAATTTTTAACATTTATGCAACGATTTCGATGCGATATCTTTTTTGTTTATCAAAACAATCTACAGTATAATCAAACATATGTTGACCACACTCTTATTATGAAGTCAGTCAATTTTTTCATAACCTCTAAAGCATATGATGTTTGCTTGTTTGACAGTGAATAATTTTGAAAAATGTATGGTATTTCCAACATTTGTTGCTTTTGTTTAAGTGGAAATAACACTTTAACAAATGAACTTCACCTTGATGAAGTAACTGGTATAGTTGTTAGGTAAGTAGTCAACGAAAGTTTGCAAGAAATTAATTTGTATTCTCTTTTCAGATAATTTTCCATTCGGAATCTACTGCTCATGTGTTCATCATGTCAGACAACGTTTCATTCTTTTTATACATTCAAGAAAATGTGCGTAGATAATTACAATTATTTTAAAAATGCCAAAAGCAGAGATCCAGCAAATCTGGTCAAGCATTCAGTGAAATACAAAAGAAAATAAATAATGAGTAATTTATAAAAGAAGAACATGAGATGAACGTCGAAGAAGAGATTAGACCTTCGCTAAATAAACAGGAAATTTTTGCTGCAGATAAAATCAATGTTAAAGAAGAAGCTATTGAGATGAATATAAAAGAAAAGATTGCATCTTCGTTACCATCTTCAGAGAAACAACAAAACAGTAGGAATTTTTTGGACGAGGCAAAATCGACGTTAAAGAAGATTTGGAGATAATAAATAATAGTAAACATATTGTAAAGGAAGATATTGAGATGAACTTGGAATTAGAAATTAAAGAAAAAACAACTACAAGAAGCACTAAATAATCAGGCAAATTGTACTGATTGCTACGTCTCGATCAATAATTTCCATGTGCGAGCGGCAAGGACACTTTCTGCTCGAGGAACACAATATTTTATGTACGGCCATTTAGAAACGCTTCAAAAAGAATGAAAAATCATTTATGACATTTTTTTCTGTTTGGAAATTTGGGTGATTATTTTTTGACGTTTCTCAAAACCAATGAAATGCTTCATTGTATGTTACTTGTCTGCGTTTGAATCAATCCTGTCATTATTATACTGAGAATAAAGCTCTTGTGATTATTCCCGGGAATTATCTCTGTAGATATTTTTTTGTTTGTGACAAGTGTTAGGTAGTTGTCAAATAATTATTTAAAACTGTCAACGCGTCAAGTAAAATGTGAAAAAAATCGATTTAGTTGTATTTTAGATACAGAAATACACCAACAAATTTTGGAAACAACTTCCAAGAATACATTAATAAGTAATCAATCGATATGGATCTAGTTCAAAATCTTTTAAGTTGGATGAATCGACCTCAACAGCTAAGGCAAAAAATAATTTAATTAAATATAACTCGAGAGTTGGAGAAATTAGAAAATAATTCTCCAGTATCTTTTTCAAACTTGTTGCCATTTGGAAATAGCCACTCAAGCCCTACGGGCTTTCGTGACTATTGCCTGGCAACAAGTTTTCGAAAGATCTGTCAATTTATTTTCAATTTATTCTCACTCTCTTGTTATATTATTACTGACAATTTTTATGTATCCATGGATGCGATGGCCGTATTTATATGGCATTTTTAAAGTAACCTGACAGGTTACCTTTGTTCAATTGGCAAGTTTTAAGTAATTCAGAACAGTTCCTGAACTGATCCTACTGCTCCAGCTATTTTGATGGGTTGCCAGGTTGAATTCATTTTCTATCTCTTTCTAATCAACTTGTGTTCCTTGATATCCGTTTTTAATTGGTGGCATCGCAATTTGTATTTAAGCAGATGTCACTTCAAACACAACACAGATTTTAAATTTATCGTTAATTTTTACTACTGACACTAGATGCATAATTTATTTGGAGGTAACATGAGTTAATTCCAGATCAGGATTAGGATTGAACCCCAAGTTCCCAAACAAATACGGCCGATGATACATTCTTACTTTACCGCTTGGATAGCGGCAAAATCTTATTGCCGCTCAGCAAACTGAAAACGTAAATTTTCTGTTTTCATCTGATAGTTGGAAAAGACTATTTTCTGCTCGGTCGTAGAAAATAAATTTAAGAATAACCTGTCAATCTTTATAGTAAATTAAAGACCTAATTTAAAAACAAATGTGCTACTTTTTCTTATTTATAGCATTTATTTTTTTTTTAATTAAGAAACGTGAACTGTGGGAAAAGTACAAAAATATTGATAATGCCCTTGATTAGTTTTGAAAATTCTATAGGAAGTTTAACTACATAAAATCCATTTTTTTTATATAGTTAGTACAAAAATCAACTCTGTGTTATGATCTTTTATACATTTATGCTCAGTTTTTCAATTTACTGTTATATTTCTGTTATAATTATCTGGCCGTTAAATATAGGAGAATACATATAATTTATGTTGTTAGTTAACATTTACTTAACAATCGATTAGAAAATCGTGTATTAGTAATATAAAAATATCTACCTTGAAGATGCTCAGAAGTCGAAAAATGCAGAACAGACACCAAATTATTCCTATAAAAAAACCAAATTAGTTGAATAAAATTTCGGTTGTAATGATTTCGTAAAAGTTTAGGATAAAATAATGTTAAAATTAATAAAGAAATTAGTAACAATAAATATATACCTATATTTTTCAGAACAAACAAACTAACCTGTGATGATATGATACAAGACCAAAAAATTCAGTTCATCAAATGTTTATTATACAACACAGACACACTAAATACTAAATTATAAACATTTTCTGTCGAATAATTCATGAAAACACTGGAAATTTACATACATGATTTGTCAAAATGAATTTATAAATTCCGTAATTAGTCTGGATCTTGCATAACGTACAAGTGAAAAATATACAAAATATGACTTATTTATTTGTTTTCACGCGAACTAAACATTAATAAACGATTTAAAAAGTATACCTTCATAATTTTGAATAGATAGAAATACTTTTTTGCACAAATAAATACAAAAAAAATCGTAAAATACTGAAGAGCACATACAAATTGTCACTTTAATTAAACAATAACTAAAACAATTGAACGTCGCGCAAGCGCGCCAACTTCCAAACTAATTTAAAAACATTAAAATATATTTAAATATTTGACATACAAGTTTTAGTAAATTTTTTACAATAATTTATTATTTGTATTTGTCTAAAGCTAAACGATCAGTCTATAATATTATTTATACCTATACTATACCTGTATTTGTTTCTTAGTTTTAAAATATATAAATGATTTGGAAACACTATTTTTTTTTTTAATTTATCTTAAATAAATACCTGTACTTCTCACGAAAAATAGGTATTTTACATATTTAAAAAATACAAAAATGGTTATTAGCACGAATCATCTTCAGGAAGAATATTAAAAACAAGCTTAAAAAAATTATCAAAATCACAGAATTGTTCACATCCAGGAATTGTTAACAATTTTGGATTTTTTTGAGAATAATCTTGATTGAATACCTAAGAAAAATATAATTAATATATGTACTGTTCAACCAATAACACTTGATCGTATTTTAGTAATTTTTTTTACCTTAAATCCATACTGGTTATTAATTTGATGAAACTCAAGTATTATATAAGAGGCATAAGAAGGCACCTGTCCTTCAAAAAGTTTTAAAGAAGCCAACATATTAACAATATTGAATTCATGTCCAGAATATAAAAATAATTTGTGTTTTTTTTGTGCTAATTTATGTTTCATTTTAGCTCTGGCGTCTTCAATAATTTTTTTGATTAAATGCCCTAAAAATATTTAAATTGGTAAATATTCTGGAAATTGCCTCAATTATGATGTACCTCCTCCAGCTTTAACCATTTCATCTGTATAAGTTTGTATTTCATATTCCAACGAAGTCGCTTTTTCCAAAAATTCTGGATATACTTTTTTCGTCCATTCTGGTAGTTCTAAATTGTATTGCTCCTAAATAAATATTAAAATACATATTTAATGCTCGTTTACACCAATGAAACTTAAATTTTATGCTTGACTTAAGTAAATAAAAGCAAATCGAAATAAAATACCATATGAAGACATTTACATTGTTATCAAACATTTGATGAGTTATTGTCAGTTTAAGTCAAAATTTAAAGTATATATTTTAGAACACAATATAAATTTAAATTCTCTAATGACAAGCAATCATACTTTTTTTTTTGGGTACTCTTATAAAAAATCTATAACATACCAAGCTGAGAAATGCTCCATTCTGGTATGAGCATTCGGCAAGGTATGCATACTATTTTATTCACAATCAGTTAGTAATCTGTACGTTTTAAAAATTAATTTCATTTATACTTTTTTCTCACAGATTTATTATTTATTTAGACTGTTTTAACAATGATATTTATGATATTATTGCTAGGTAACTTGACAAAATGTTTATTGAATTCGTCAGTTGAGGTATCTCAACGTTTGCTCTACCTATTAAGTATAATTTTCATAATTATGTCTGATATTGAGAGCTTACTGCACCAGAACTGTGAGAAGCAGCGAAAAACGATACTGAAAGTTTACTAGAAGAGAAAAGCAAATAATAAGTCTTTCTTGTTTTACCAGTTGTAAAGTGATATTAACTAGCCGGAATGAATTTTGTCAGTTAGCTGGAAAAGTGAAGTAAACAACAATTCACTTTCCAACTGCTTTGCTGGTTGGAAACGCACAGATTACTAACTGATTGTGAGTAATAATATATTACATTCCGAGCCGGGAAATGCTCTGGAATTAGCATCCGGCGAGGTGTGTATACTATTTTATTCACAATCAGTTAGTAATCTGTATGTTTATTTATTTATTATTTTGTGTTTAGTCTGATTTAACATAGATATTTATGATAGTGTTGCTAAGTAATCTTTTAATTTTACCAAACTTTCGCTCAGACGACAAACTTCACAGATAAACTTTTTATATAAGTTACTGAATAATTTGATTGACGATTCTGAATCACTATTCCTTCTTTCCTTTCACCTCCTAGCTATCAGAACAAGGCACACTAAATACTTCTACTTGCCAAAAGCATCATCTAATTTATTAGTAAGGTCTCCGCTTTTTTCTATGTGCACGCTATTTAACTCTGCACAATGTTCTCGATATTTTTAATGATTCTTTTTATGTATTTTGTAGACAGATTTTAATATTTCTAGCTGATTCACTAAATTCACAGTTGTTAGATTAATATATTACTTTTATGTTTACTTTCATAATATGATTAATAATGTAATATTTTGTTAGTTTATGGCTTTGTTCTAGTAAGCAAATGAATTATGATCTGTAATCGGGTCCTTGGACCTGTTGATCTCTGTATATTAAATAAGTAACTTGACAAATTGTTTATTGAATTTCTCAATTGAACTGTTTTGAAAATTTGCTAATTTTTCTCTGCCTAATAGTACAATTTTCACAATCATGTCTGATAGTGAATTAGAGTTTACTCCATTAGAACTGCGAAAAGCTGCGGAAAAAGTTACTAAAAGTTTACTGCCACAGAAAAGCAAACAATAATTATTTCTTATTTTACGATTTAGGAAGTAACATTAGCTAGCTGGCAAAGTGACATTAACTGCCCGGAAAAATATTTGCAAGCTAACTGAAAAAGTGAAGTAAACAATGACTCACTTCCCAACTGTTGTGTTGGTTGGAAACGTACAGATTACTAACTGATTGTGAATAAAATAAGTTTTCTCACCTCCGCATATAAAACGAAGTATAAAACAACTAAATCTAGAGTTGTTTTACAATTTAAACCCGTGTTTTTATTAATATAATTAATTGTTTGTGAATTTTCCTTGAAGAAACTTTGCATTTCTTCCGAATTCTGAGCTTTTATGTATTCTTGTTGAAATTTTTTACAGTAGACCAATGGAAATTTTAGCAGCTGCAAAACAAGAAAATAAATATTACACATAATTAAAAGAATTTTTGGTTTAAGTTCTATAAATTTTATTTTATTGCTGAGCATGCAATACAATTTCTTCACACGACAAAAATCGCCGAAATATATGAATGGTCGATTGATCAGAGAAGCTATTGAAATTTAAAAGAATAAAAACAACATGAACAATTGTGATGGCTGTGGATTGAGTAAAACTTGGATTCCGTTGATCAAAAAAAAATAATTGTTTTTCACTTAGTTACTTGTTTATACTCGTAGTTACATTTTGTTATTTATTATTTTCTATTTTCCTGATGAAAATACTCGTTTATTGTACCGAAACTTCGAATTAAAGCAAATTTACAGAACTTGAAACAAAAATTGTTTTAATGATTAAATATGAGTTCTGAAAACACGTTCCATATGTTATACATATTTACATGCATATTCATAAAATAGATTAGTCGATAATACCATTTACAGTTCAAATTTTAATTACATTTATGACCTTTAAGTCTTCCTAGTTCATTATTGTTTATTAATACCATGGTACAAGGTACATTATTTAGTTCCTAATGACCTAGGGTACTATATTATTTTAATAGGCCCTACGGCATTAAGAATGACGTTACTTTTTTAATAGGATACGGATATTCACGTGACACGCGGCACCTACAAAATGAACTATTTTTTTTTGGCACGAGATTTGAAAAGAACCGTTCTTTTCTAATCTCGCCACAAAAAATAGTTCATTTTGTAGATGGCGCAGTGATCGCAGCCAAACAAGATTTGAAAAGAACCGTTTTTTTTCAAATCTCGTTCCAAAAAAATAGTTCATTTTGTAGGTGGCGCAGTTAAAAAAAAAACAGTTAATTCTAAATTTAATTCTTTTTATTAATCCTGCCTGTTAAATATTTGTGTCTAGAATTTTATTTCATAGAATTATTTATTTATTTAAATATCATAGTGGCAAAGCTCGTTTCGCTGAAACAAATTACCTTATCTCTGTCCATTGGTTCGTATTCATATGGTATTGGTTGCCATGGTAATAAAGAATTCCATAGTTGTAATGGCGTAGGAGGCCATAAACCTGCTAAAACTAACTGTAAACTCATTTTTGTCCTGTCGTAATTTGTACTTTTCGCGTACATAATTTCTGGATAGTAGACTTTTCCCAAAAAGTTATTATATCTTTTGCGCAACGCTTTTCCTATGTTGTAAGCCTGCATCTTACCTTTCTGAAATGTATTTTTTAATATTTTTCATTTACTTTAGACCAACATTGAAGTTAAAGTCAGCGGAATTAAATTCAGTTATTACTTTTCTATTGAATAGTATGTACAGATCAACGTCCAAAGAATAACCAAACAATAATTTTGTTTAAATGTACTATATTATCAAACTTTATAATAATTTAACAATATCTACTGAAATATTTTTATCAAAATAACAACCTACAGAAAAATTTACGAATGCAAAATTATACACACAGCTTTAGTTAGTGTATTGTTAATAAATATATAACATCAAAATTATAAAATATGCTAAATTTTAGATACAAGCTTCCGAACATTTTCTTAGTATTCACAACAAAGCAAAAATGTTTGAAAATAACAGACGATCAGATTTATTCCTGCTCCATGTATGAAATAAAAAGACCTTTTTATTACAGACAAACTAAAATTATCCCTATTCCCTCTTCACTAACATCTTTGGGGGGCGCGATTTGACGGCTGGTAACCGCATAAATATATCACTTACCGAGATCTACTACAGCAGAGTGCCACACCCAATAGTAAGTAAAAGGCATGATGATATATTTATATATTTTAATCAAGCGAACGATCTTTTTATGATAGCAGTTATCAGTAAGATATAGATTATTCACATACTAAATAAAAATTTTAATAACTATTAAATTTTGAAATGTTCTAATTCAGGCGTCGGCAACCTATGACCTGCGGGTCACTAAATGACCCATTTGATAATTTTAAGTGAACCATTTGAGTTTCGCAAATAAAAATAATCACCTGTAATCTATTAGCATTTAGCAATAATTGTGTTAACATTAACAAAAAATATTAATATGTATCGAATTTATCTTATTATTTACAAAAAGTTTTAAAATGATTATACCCACTGACCCGAAACATATTCTTAAGGTAGTACTATCGTGAAAAAATTTTTTGCAGATCTGAATGAAATTTTGCGCACGTAAACATTGGATAGTCATACGCATCCTGTTAAAATATGAACAAATATATTCGCTTGTAAAGTTGAGTTCTTATACCCGGGGCTTATGGCGATCATCACTCAGAATCGCACATATTTGGTTTGTGTACCTGTAAAATTTTTCAGTTTTATTTGAAAAACTAGTATGATGTTCTAGAACTATCCATGTATATTGTATCAGAAGGAGAAAGTTTTTTATCGTTTAGTAATGGATATATAGCCATGCAAAGCCTTGTTTTTAACGATAAATTAAGAATCCCAATTTATAATGGCAACACCACACGGTGGTATGGTATTTGAAAATTCACTAGACCAACAACCTGTTAACAATTCATGATATTCAAATCATAATAGGTATAAAACACTTATTTTATTAAATTTTTATATTTTTTTGAGCGTCAGTTTCGCCACTCGACAACTGATGACGCCACCGTCACACTAGTACTACCTTAATAGTCACATTTTTGTTGTTTTTGACCCGCAGCCAAAAAAGATTACCGACGCCTGTTCTAATTCAACACGATTACAATTTAAAAATTTGTACATCTTAAAATTTTCATGATATATATAAATTGTTGGCAATTTTTTTCATCTAGTAATTATAATTAAATCATCATGATTGCAATGTAAACAAAATAATGACACTGAATTTTGTCAAACTTACCATTTTTATAATTAGAATGGTATTCATTGCAATGTAAGCTTTCAGATATTATTACACTATAAAAATATGCACATTTTTACAATTTACGTTCTTTTTCTACATATGTTTGTAAAATAAAATAAATTAATGATCACGCTGTTTTAGATTTTACCAAATTACTGCTTGTGAAACTTTATTGCAGACAGGGTTGCCATATATGTAAATATCATTACCGGGACAAGAAAATGGGGAGATCCGAAGAAATTTAAGAAAATCTAACTAAAAAAAGCCGATTTTATTCATTTGAATACGTTTTCCTTTAACATATTTATTGATACTTTTAATAATTATTTTTTGGATCTAAATTTTGTTTTGGGAATTTGATTAAACAAAAAGGCCTATTATACGACAATGATTAAAATCAGGAAAAACGAAATAGTATAATATCTAGATTTGCTAAAAACTAATTTTAATAAACAATTCCAAAACTAGTAAGAGCAATATTTTTACTTGTGAAGTGTGGTTACTAGCTGTCAAATCATGTCCTCCAACGATGTTAATGGACGAGAAGCAACAGGGATAAATTAAAAAGTGGTGTATGAAAATCAGTTGTTGAATATATCGTAGGTTCCCATTTTCATTTTACTATTGCGTCATATACTTACGTTCGTAAGAGATCCAAATCCGTATGGATGCCAGAAAGATTCGTTGGCATAAGGATCTTCTGGATAAACACCAACCTTTTCTGGAGTTTTATCTCCATGTCGAAATACCTATAATCGTATTTATTATACATAACAAAATCATAAGACTCGACAATAAAGCCAACTTACCACATGAATTTGTTGTAAAGTATTGTCTTCCTGTTGTGAAATAACTATACTACAACTAATTAGTAAAACCAAACTTTGAACGCACAATTTAAAAACCATTTCGTAAATATTTTACAGCGCTCTGACTACACTCGTGCAATTATGTTTACAAACTAAATACAGTCTTCTGTTTGGAACTGTTCACTGTTAAGTAAATATACTTAAGGGCTCAAAATACTTCTGAGAATTACCCCCCAGAAGAAAGTATATTTAAAAGTACAGTCACTCTATTTATATTTCAAGTTTAAATAGCGTATTTTCGTGAGAGCACTTTGTTTATTTATTTACGTAAACATTAAAAAACAAAAATACTGATTAATAATGAGTAATTTGTTCATAAAAATAAAGTTTATTACTGAAAATAAGATAAATATAAATATCTACATACATTTAAAAAAATGATAACTGTTTCTTTGTTTAAGTATATATATATTCAAATGTAAGGTCAGAAAAGATTAAAAATTGTGGAAAAAATATAAAGAAACAAATATCTGCTTACTATAAAAACACACTATCTAGTAATAAAAAATGATATTTATATTTTAAGGTGGTACTTATTATCATGGAAATATTTAACCCGGATTTTAATGAAATGTAAATATGTTATTTTCATGTATTTCTACACTAGTATGCAATTTTTTTTTAAGTTTACCGTTGTTGAGCTGTGTAATGTAAAGTTAAAGTCGACCAAAACTGCATTGGCGTTATAGGAACTGTACCTCGCGAGGCAGCTTATTGCGTAATAAATTCATATATTGTAGTTATTTTTTAACAAAAAACTAACACACAGTACATCATGTAAAGATAAAGGTATGAGAATTAAAAAATCCATGCCTTACCGGATTAGTTTTAAAGAAATTGGCGATGAAAGTTGGATATTCTACGATTTTCAATGAAACTGTAAGAAATGCTTGGCAACGTTGCACGGGTAGACAGAGATGGTAGCACGCGTAAACAGAGATGTCGCAGGCGTAGACAGAGATGGTCGGACGAATGACAAAGCAAGAACTATGAAAGTTATAATATAAAAAAAATATTACAGTATTTTATATTTATTTATTTGTTATTACAGTTGATAATAATTGCTTTGGTGCATTTTTCTCATGAACTGTCAACAGGATGTATCGATAATACAGTCACGTTTCGTACCGACTGGTAATATCATGTGCTTGTAGTTCTCGCCTTGTTGTCATACCATACAAAAATGTAATAATTATTTTTATAAACTTTTTAGGTTACCTATACTTTAGTATGAGACTGTCATGATAGAACCACCTTAATAAAATATTTAGAAGCCCTGATTTGATGGCTAGCAACCGCACTGCACATATACACCCAGATCAGTTATAGCAGCGCCGCCACAGCCACACCCAGAAATGGGTAAAATGATATGTTCGAATTTAGTATCACTAAAAGTAGGTTTTTATTTTTTATAAATTGAGATGTAGCTCATCTGGCAGATAAGTAATAATATCTCTGAATTGTTGATCTTTTACAAAAATAGGTATTTTGAATTATTCGGAATTATTTGGAATTATTTGGAATTATTTGGAATTGATGGAATTATTTTGAATTATTTGGAATTGATGGAATTATTTTGAATTATTTGGAATTATTTGGAATTATTTGGAATTATTTGGAATTGATGGAATTATTTGGAGTTATTTGGAATTATTTGGAAAGGATGAAATTATTTTGAATTATTTGGACACAAAAATACGGAAGCTAATTGCTTAATATTTAACTACCTAATTAACCTCTTCCTCGGTGTTCATTCAAAAAGTGCGGTTACCAGCCGTCAACGATATTAGTAGTAGGGGAGCTACACGGATAATTTTAACGTGGTGAAAATGTTTGTCGGTTGTGGGAATCGAACCAGGGTGCTTAGGATCCACAGGCCAACTCGATACCACTGAATCACCTATTAACCAAGTTGATCGCATAAAAAAATTATTTATTAATAAAAGAATCATGCATTAATAAATAAATAAAAAATATATCTTCACGCCTTTCATCCATTACTGGGTGTGGCCTTCTGCCGAAGCAGATCTCGGTAAGCGATATATTTATGCGTGTGAAGTGCGGTTACCAGCCGTCAGATCACGGCCCTCAAAGATGTTAGTAGTAGGGGAGCCACACGGGTAATTTTAATGTAGTGAAAATGTTTGTCGGTTGTGGGAATCGAACCACGGTGCTTAGGATCCACAGGCCAACTCGATACCACTGAATCACCTACTAACCAAGTTGATCGCATAAGAAAAAAGATTTATTAATTAAAAAATCATGCATTAATAAATAAATAAAAAAATATATCTTCACGCCTTTCATCCATTACTGGGTGTGGCCTTCTACCGAAGATGATCTCGGTAAGCGATATATTTATGCGCGTGAAGTGCGTTTACTAGTAATCAAATCACGACCCCCAAATATATTAGTGGATTATTTTTATGTAGTGAAAATTGTTTGTCGGTTGTGGGAATCGAACCGACGTTCTCAGGATTCACAGGCCGACTTGATACCACTGAGCCACTAACCTCATAGATAGGGGTGATTAATGTATGATTTTTTTATACATTAATAAAACCCATGATCATTGGAAAATGTTATTTAAACAAAAAAAGTATTTTAAACCCCCGTTTTATAATGTCAGAAATATTTCTCCTATTTATTCATAATATCTGTATTTTATTTTAACTTATATTTAGCATATTGTATGTTTTTGTTTCATTATGAACAATTTTTGACGTCATAGGCCTGCAACTGCAGATTTACATAGATATCTCGATTAGAATATTCACAGGATGGATAGTTTCATATTCAAGGAGAATATTTAATTGAATAATTTAGCTATTTTTCCTGCTATCTTAGGTTTATCGGCAAAATGTTTGTTTAAAATATAAATAAAGTATTTAAAAATTATCTAACAAATTTTCAATTGCACTTTTATCTAGACTATTTGATTTTTAATTTATAAATTATAATAATTGAGGATGTCAAATTTTATATTTTGGTAAATAAATATTATATATATATATATATATATATATATATATATATATATATATATATATATATAGCTATAATCAGATCATCTCAGAATTTATAAACAAAAAAAAAAGATTTATGTTTTATTCTTTTTTTAACAATGTTTGTAACAAGACTTATAAGTTTTGTTATCATAATTTCTGCAATTTATTTTAAATTATGTGTAGGAGAAAAGGTAAAAGTAAAATGGTTAATGTTATTATCAATAAGTATGAAAAAAGATTCTTCGGAATTCAGTCAAAATTTATTTAATTTTTATTTTGTCAACGTTGCCAGAAAATCGTCGAAACTTTTTTTCTGGCATTCTTGTTTTTTGAATGGCGTTTTATTTTGGCTAGTGTCGCAATTAGTAAAATTTTGGGTTTTAATTGTTATAGTTAAAAATTATGAAATTATTTTTAAGATCAAGCTATTGTTTTTCAAAAAATTAATTAAAAGATATTAAGGGCCAGTTTTTCAATCACCGGTTTACTTTCGATTAACGTTAATCATGATTAAATAATCATGGAAACCATAGTTTCAATTATTATTTAATCATGATTAACATTAATCATTGTTTGAAAAACTGGGCCTAAAACTAGTAAAGTTAGCATACGTCAATTTTTTCAGTTTTAAAAATTAATAATACTGTTTTAGTTCATTTTAAAAATATTTGACGTTATATTTATTTAAAAAAAAAACATATTTATCTGTTTAATTTACTTTTTTATTTATTCATCATTATCAATAATCTATTTAAAAAGAATGTTATATATTTTATAATTTATTTGTAAGAATTTTATAATTTTTGTATTATTGTTATTAATTTTTATTAGTGTCCTGATGAAGACTGAGGTGTCAGTCGAAACGTTGACAATATAAAAAATTTTAAAAATTTTGAATGAATTCCGAAAATATTTTTTCATACTAATTTTAATTACATTCGAATAAAACTTATATTATTTTTTAAGTTGTTATGAATGTTTAAAAGATAATGTTTTTTAGGCAATCATACAAATAGACAATTTAGATAGATGTAAATGTGCAGAAAACTGCATAATGCCGAAATTTGAAAGCATTATACGACGTGAAAAAGAAAACACCTATATTGACGCGGTGTTTGAACTTACCGAAGACGTGAAATCTATTCAGGTAACAGAATATATTTTAAAATTATTTTTTCACGACTCTGTTAGAATCTATTTTTACTTTCTTATACGCAGTATAAGGAAGTATTGTAATTGTGAAAAAAATCGTTGACGAGATTTTCGCGGAAATACGTGTTTTGAGGTCCACTGAATCCGTTTTGATCATTTTCTCAATGATGTCTGTGTGTGTGTGTGTGTATGTGTGGATGGATGGATGTGTGTCTCATGAACGAGATAAGATTTGTTAACGAAACTTGATAATTATAAGTTTAATGAAAATATGAAAAGCTGAAGTTTCAAATAAAAGATGTTAGCAAAAATATTTGGAACATAAAATGTTATTTGAAATTTTCCTGTATATGCGTCTAATTTTGAGTAAAACTAATTTTCTATATTTAATAATATATTTCAATAGTCATAGTAGCATTAGAAACAAAAAAACATAAATTTTAATTTTTGCTTTATCTAGTTATCTATGTCTTCTTTCGGAAAGAAACTAAATTACATGTTTAATAACACATATTCTAAATATTATATATGCTGTGTATAAGAAAGTCGTGTGGTGACCACACCAGATTTTTTTTTACTCAAATGAGAACAGAAATTGATGCTTTTGATCCCTAGAGAAAAATAGTTATGTATCAAACCTGACTTAGCAAATATTAATCACTTATCTTTATTAAACAATAAATCAGTTAAAATGAAATTGTTATCTTTGTGCATACTGTGGATGTATATGTTGTGCTCTGCACTTACGTGAAAAACAAATAGGTTTAGAGCGCTGCAACGTTTTAGAAACAAGGAAATAACACTAAATTTAATTATTTTTCGTCATATTTCTATTATAATCAGTTCATAATTTGCTTCAGTTCAAAATTTTATTTTTGTGAAGTTATTTATTTATTATGGGATGGCTAGCTCAGTGGTTATGAAGTCGGCCTGTGGATCCTGAGGTCCCTGGTTCGATTCCCACAGGCGACAAATTTTCATAATTTGAAAAAGCTATCCCTGTGGCTCCTCCACCACTAACATGTTTGGGGGCCATGATTTGACGGCTGGTAACCGCACTTCACGCGCAAAATATATCACTTACTGAGATCTGCTTCAGCAGAGTGCCACACCCAGCAATGGGTAGAAGGCGTGATGATATATTTATTTATTTTATTTATTTATTTTTGAACATATATAAAAAATATACTTTAAGAACGTGCTCGGTATACCGCCCTTTACGTATCTACTGCCGGAAGCTATAGACCCCAAAAGCCCAGAAGCGGATTTAAAATATTTCGGGCCCTAAGCAAAATATTTATTTCGGGCCCTTTAAATATATATACAGGCTAGTGACCGCGACTCTCGAATATAGGGATTTAACATGTAAAATCATAATTTTGTAATTTTCTGCTTCACTAATTATTTTAAGCAAGAAAGCTGTGAATAAAAGTTTTAGAACTAAAATTCTGCATCAAATTAGAACTGAAAATAACGAAATTATCGATAGCCATGAAATTGAAACAAAATTAACAAATGTTTGACGTTTTATGTGTCAAAATATATGACATAATTAATAAAGAAATTATTTTGACAGATTAAACGTCAAACATTTGTTTAATTTAAAAATTATGATTTTACATGTTAAACACCCATGTTCGCGACCATTCTATATATATATATATATATATATATATATATATATATATATATATATATATATATATATATATATATATATATATATATATATATATATATATATATATATATTTCTATTATTTAAACTAAAGGTTTGAATCCGGACCCTAGGCTATTGCCTCTTTAGCCTAGGCCAAAGTCCGCCTGTGCAAAAGCCCCCCGGTTAAATCACTGTTATAGTGGCTATTATTTCTAACGATGAAGTTTACAACATAAATGAGCTGCATCCATTATAGTGTCGTTGTATAATAGACCATTATGATGTAGGAATATATATAAAGCTTTTGTTACAGTTTGGAATACTTCCAATGACATGCAAAGTAAAAGAATCATTAGACACATGTGAAATTCGATCAAAGCAGCGTATAGGCGATTCTTGTATGTTTTTAAATGTCGAAGGTGCCATGTGGAGCCCTTTTGTTTATGCTTTTACGCCGCCCTTCAAGTGTCCATTTAAAAAGGTAAATATTCATAAATTTATAACCCTAAGGGCCGATACTTCAATCTACCAACAAAGTACATGTTAATCTATGATTGAAAAAGGCCAATTAATAATATCTATTTTGGCCCCTTCACAGTAATCCTCCTCATGGTATGTGCCAGCGCTTTTTCCAATCCTCGAAGCATTTCTGATTTTTGGCCAAAAAATCACAAACAAGCGTGTGAAAAAGTGCATTTGGTCAAAATTTAGCAATTTCGGAACAAACTTCGCTGCCACATGTTTACTGCCCAAAACATTCAAAAACAATTGCATGGCATGAGCCAACCTCGTATTTTAATTAGTTGGGGAAAAAATGACACTTTACTCCAGAATTATGCATATAACTGTTTCTACGAGCATTCTATCTGTCAATTAAATTTAAGATTAAAATTCCTTACGATATATGAATAAATAAATGCTGATGGTTGCTATGAAACCAACCATAAATAAGAACGCGAAACAGTTACTTTCTTCCCTAGGAACAGAATTACCAACTTTCCACCCACATATGAGGGAAGAAAAGTCTACTTTAGGTTAAGGTACGATTTCCTTGATGCGACAAGTCACGGCGAGAGGTTCCGCGACACCTCTGCTTGTCTGTTTAAGGCAAATTATTAAGAAGTGGTTTCCTCGATGTGACCGCGACAGGGAGACAGATCGTTTGCCGCGGCGACAAACGAATATATATAGTATATTCCGAAAATGAACCTCAGTGCGGTTCAATTTTACCACGGTTACGGTTAGAATGACGTCATAACGGAACACTTTCACGATGACAGTTGTCACTTGACAGATGAGTTTCGAAATGTGAAATTTATTTAATATGGAAAAATGTTTATATTATAAAAATATTGTATTCTGCATCACACTTGCTTTAACTTAAATATAGGGATAAAAAAATAACACAAAGAAAAAAGTAAATACGAGCTTCAGAACAAATAATAAATTCATCTAATATGAATATATACTGTTAAATAATAAAAATACATTTTGTATCACATGTTTATTTATCAGTCATCATAAAAATATAGTTTTATAAGACAAAAATACACAAACACTGCAAAAGCCGCCAAACACGTTTCAAACTTGTCAACAACAGCTGTGAAGTAAACAAACTAACCGCCGCTCGAGCACGGTTAGTTTGGTTATTAAAAACTAACCACAATTTTCAAAAACCGTATTCCATAATGAAACCGGTTACTGAAAAATCTAACCGGTTCATTTTCGGAATACACTAATAGTGTGGGTACTCTGCTACAGTCGCCGGCGACAGGATGACGAAATCAATATTTTTAATCGCAGATGACGAGAAATTAATTGAAGAAATTAGAGAAAATGCCTATTTATTAGTAAGGCAAAATAACCTTCAGCTTCTCGACTTTCAAAACAACATATCTGTGGTTTTCCTTTTTCCTAATTAAATATGAAATGTCATCCTCTTCTTCCTCTTCCCCCTCTTCTTCTATACTCTGTTTTTAACCAGGAGGAGTAAATGCACAAGTCAGATTTACACTATAGAAAGTTACCAAAGAAAGTTACTAGATTTTTGCTGCCGCGAAATACAAAAATTTCCTTACACATCTGCACTGATTAAGTCTCATGGAATTTATTATAAAATACAAATGACATTATAAACTCTAATTTGTCACTCCGTTTATTATTAGTTCTTAAAAGAACTGATTTATGTTAATGTCACAGAAATGCAAAAACCAACAAGAAAACAGATAACCTCAAAACTTATGACAGCTCTAATAAATCAAATGTTAAATCTATGTACAGTGTTAACTGGACGAAGCACTAGCCAATCAGAAGCGTCAGTTTTAGCGGTTACAATTTAAATTACTCCTCCTGGTTAAAGAACAGACTATAATAACATTTGTAAAATGTAATTATTGTTTAAAATAATACACTTCATTTCACAATATGCACGCTGCAACACTGCATTTGTCGTGTCTAGGAAAACAGTAGTTCTCTGAGACTAGCGATCGGCGCATAGTCGCGGCAACAGGTCGCCGCGATTTGTCGCGTTAGGAAACCGTACCTCAAGATTAGTTTTTTATTCTAATTCAACTTTTTCGCAAAATTAACAACGTGATTAACTGACAACGTTTTATGCAATCAGACCTTTGGGGTTCGATTCTACTATAAGCTATTGTAATTGGGATAAATGTTATATAGTACAGCGTAGAAATTAAATAAATAAGATATATAAGAACAAAGATAATAAATATTACAATTTCAGGGAACATACGTAGGTAAAAATGCAACGCTTATAGCAGATGTTAGTTTCTTTTCAATAGAGAAGGCATATTATAAAGTGGAAATTGATATTTTCACCGTTGAGAACAAAAAGTATCTATGGACATTCTGCATTGGATTCAACGTTGTTACAATTCAATAAAATATATCAGATATTTTTTTGGCAAGACCGGGTTACTATAAATAATTGAAATTGTCTTTTTAGTGATACCTATATATTTTAGGTTTTATGTTGATACACCTACCTACCTGATTGTTAAATTTAAATATGCCAAATAAAATATAATTGTATTTTGAGTATCTGTTAACTTTATTTCACCTTTATTCATGAAAATGGTTATTTACGTACAATATCAAATTGGGAAAACTTTAACTATGTACATGTACAACACGTATACAGGGTGTTCCATTTAAGCTACGAGGTTGATTAAATTAGCAAAGAACCACCATTCTACAAGACTATGAGCAAAAACATTCGACAAGTGTTTCTCAAAATACGGGACACAACTTTCTTATTTTAAATGGGAAGATATATATTTTTTTTAGATGGTTATTCGATAGAGTATTTTTTCTGACTTCAACGATATAAACATACGAGTATATCTTAAAATAACTGAGAAAAATGCATGTTAAATTTAAATGTATTTTATTTATATCTGGCTGGAACAAGAGTGCTTTGGATAGAAAATAATTGAATATATTGTTCTGTATAACATTGTTTCATTGTTTGGTGTTAAATGTTATTAATTTTAATATTATTCTAGTTACACCATTGCTCGATTTGTTTATTTTACATTTAATTAATTTAAAGATTGTCATCGTATTTTAAAAAGTAATATTCTAGAACAAAATTTAGCTTATCTACAATCAAATTATGCCTTTGTCAGCCACTGCATAGAAAAATAGACCTTTTTAAAAATTCATTGCGCATGTGCAAACGTTAGACGGAGATAAAAAAAGTTAGTGCCGTATACTCATCTTTGTCTTTGATTTGACAAGTGACAGTTCGATTATTTTTGTTGCTTAGTATTTGTTTCTTCATTGAAAAGTAATTAATAATAATAATTATGACGGATACTATATGCTGTGTACAGGATTGTAATAATAATTCAAAAAAAAAAACAAGAAACATTTCATTTCACTCTTTTACTCAAAACGTGAACAGAAGAAAAGAATGGATATGTTATTATACGAAATCTATCATATTAACATAATTTATAAATAACTAATGAATATACTTCATTTATTTTGATAAGTTTTCATTTTCAATATAAACATTTTACTTACTTTGTACTTAAATTCATTTTGAAATATCTCGTTCGCCGCCATTTGGCGGCACTAAGTTGTTAGTTAAAAAAATAAACACCTAGAGGTCGCGAACATTTTTAAAATGGTCTATTGGAACAACCAAATATAACACTTATAGATTCTGTCCAAATAATGTTAGATTTTTCGAAAAAAGGTAAAAGATGTTAGAGGACAAATTGGAGACATAATCAATAAAAAGTTTGAAGAAGTTTCACGAAAGAATGCAGAGCTTGATACCCTCCACAAAATTTACATGGTGCTACAGGGTAATCATAGGGTTGATTTCAAAATAAATGTCCCTTTGAACATTTTTAAGTATGCTTCAATAACGTCTTTAGATGTAGAAACTCGGAGCTTCTCCATTTATTAATAAATTCTAACAAATAAGAGACTATCATTTACAATGGAAAATATATAATTGTATATTGTTCTAAAGACAATGATTAAGTCTGATTGAAGATATTATTTATATTATTATTTTATTGGAAGATATAAATATACATAATTTATAAATTAAGTCCTGTTTGTCTTTTCTGTAGTGCTTTTAACTTTTTATACCTTTTATAGAGTTTTATAGATTTTTGCGTTTTCTGAGATTTTTCGCTTTTTTGTGCTTTTTTCTTCGTTTTAGGTGCTTTTTATTCGATTTTTTGTGCTTTTTTCTTCGTTTTAGGTGTTTTTATTCGATTTTTTGTGCTTTTTACATGCGCTTATATTTTAAGAATAAATAAAAATAAATATATCATCACGCCTTCTACCCATTACTGGGTGTGGCACTCTGCCGAAGCAGATCTCGGTAAGTGATATATTTTGCACGTGAAGTGTGGTTACCAGCCGTCAAATCACGGCCCCCATATATATTAGTATTGAGGGAGCCACAGCGGTAGTTTTAAGGGGCTACACTCGTTGAGCCTGCTAAAAAAGGTATTTTTTTGATAATTTTTTTATATAATGCACTCGTTTTGGATTTTTAGCATGTTATAAAGTAATATTTCAGCTTTATTTTTGGACATTTTTAGCAGAAACAATTTGTTTCCCTGCCATTGGCAGCCCTGCGAATAGCCAGCTGCAGGCAGTGCATTGGTCGCTTGCGAGACAGCGCGTTCAGTACTGAAACTTCGGAGAAAAAAATGGATTCAGGTTTGAGGTTCTAAATTAAATTGTCTAAAGGGTAGCATAAGATTTTTTCGAAATTCCAAAAATTACCAAAATGGCGGCGCTCAAAAAAAAGTTGAATTTTCGTTGAAAAAATCGCTACTAAAATGCGCATAAAAAATCGAAAAGTTGGAATATCCGGAAAATCCTACGCTACCTTTCAGATAATTAATTTCTACATAGAAAACCGAAAGAACCAGCAAAATTAATCGAATAGTTTCAGAAATCTCTCTTTGCTGCTCACGTAACACTTCCCGTCAGCCTTGGCGATACGATTTTCGTCGATCTTTTATATCTGCTCGGTTCCCTATTTCTCGCTGCATCTTTGTAACGACATTGTATTTTGAATAGCTATTTTCACACAATATTCTAGACGGTATAAAGATGCCGAAAATGCAAAAAAAAAAATATTTAGATTTTTTTGAAAATTTGAGTGTCTCCCCTTAAAATGGTGAAAATTGTTTGTGGCCTGTGGGAATCGAACCAGGGTTCTCAAGATCCACAGACCGACTTGATACCACTGAGCTAAGAATAAATGCTTATAATTTCGCGCTCTACTGATCAATATGGACCCAAATGCGTCATTTTTTAATTAAAAGATTAAACAAAGCAAATTTTTCAATAGTAATCCTGAAAATATATTATGAACAATTATTGCTTACAAACCTGTATAGTTACAGCATTTTTTAACACATAATCAATTTTCAATGGTAATAATAATTAAAAATTTGTATGTAGGTAACATAACAACATACCTAATGAATACATATAGCACCAGTTGAAAGTTACTCATTTATTACTGCCAACATGAAAATAATATTCTTTTTAATTACAATTTGTTGGTTAACAAATATGAATGCAGGTAAAATTACATACAAACTATTTTAACAATGAAAACTGCTTTCTTCTTAATTTATTAAAACATTATTTAAAAAAATATAAATTTTGAGGTATAACTTTACCAATATTTATAAATATATAATGCAATTTTACCATACATGACGCGGCACTTTACAATAGCAGATCTCGGTAAGTGATATATTTTTATGTAAACGTGCAGTTACCAGTCGTCAAATCTGGCTCCTCGAAGTGAGGCTAGAATCATTTGGATAATTTTTATAGTGGTGAAAATCATTTTAAATTTTTATAATTTACCTCATAATAGCAATATATCTGAAAGGTAAGACTTGTAAATAAAATTCATAATATGACACATAATTTATAATACCTACTTACTTTATTACTTATACAATATGTCGATTAATAAAATTTGTTGGTTTTACCACCTTGTGCATAATTTTTTTTATTTCATTCAAAATAACGGACAAAATAATTTCTAAACGCTTTCACAATAATTATATCATTTTTGATACGACGTCTTACTGCTAAATATTACAAGTGAAACGAACAAACTTATTTTGAGAAGTAAGTTTTTTGTAAATAAAAATGTTTGATTAATAATTTTAATACCGCATTGTACATAGTAATACCATACCTATCGATAAAATATATGTAATAATAAACTATCCCACGAAAACAATATCGCGATTGTATAACAAATGCTTTCTGTTACTATTGCTTTCTTAATTACATTTCAAGAAAAAATTTCAAATAAAAGTTGTAGAGAATTAAATTTTACTTCTTGATAAGCTTAAATATTAATGTTAATGGTATTTTATATTACTTATTTGTATATTATTTTGTTTATTTATATTTTATATTTTTTAGCTGATGATGAGTTTTGTTGAAACTTGAAACGTCCAATTTAAAAAAATATATAAATAATTTATTGGATCTCTGAAGCCTAATTTTATTTATACTTATAATTTGGATCCTAAATATTTTAAAATATTTTTTTCTTAAATATTTAATTTTATTTATTTCAGTACTGCTTAAATTAAGTTTTTAATTCCAAAAATAGTTCGTTATGTTTCAAATAAATGTGTGCTGTTCCATTCGCAAACAAATATTTTACATATAATTATGATAAGTAATGAGAGATCTATATTCAGTTTGAATATACAGGCGGTTTACAGTCTTTTTTTTAATGGGTGATATTACAGGTCCAAAGAAGACGAAAAACGTTAAAATACCTTAGTAAAAATTTTATAATTATGGATTTTTTTTTAGTTTTCATGAGTTGAAAAATTAATGTTAAAATAAGTTGTAGTAACCTGCGCATTAATAAATTTCATTTGTTTTTCAATTTGTTTATATATCAGTTGTAGTTTGTTCATCTAATTACACATTGTCATTTTTTAAATGGTTGTTATTTGTGTAAAAGGTGAACCATCGGTATTCTAGTATTAACTTAATTGACATGATGCGTATTTATGGGGAAATATATCAAACTAATATCAAACTACAACTGACAGATAAGCAAAAGAAAAACAAATGAAATTTGTTAGTTCATAGCCGTCTACAACTTTTTCCAACATTCATTTATGGGATGGCTAGCTCAGTGGTATGAAGTCCACCTGTGGATCATAAGAACCCTGGTTCGATTCCCACAGGTGCCAAACAATTTACATAATTTTAAGAACTGCCCCTGTGGCTCCTCCACCACTAACATCTTTGGGGGCCGTGATTTGACGACTAGTAACCGCACTTCACGCGCAAAATATATCACTTACCGAGATCTGCTTCGGTAGAGTGCCACACCCAGTAATGGGTAGAAGGCGTGATGATATATTTATGATATATTTATTTATATTTATTGCCTGTCTTATAAAAACTAAAGATATAATATCTCTTAGAGCGACACTCCCTTCCTTTCTTATCTTTTAATTCGTTTTCAGTTACTGTATTGTGTGGACTTTTCTTTCATATATAAGTGCAGGCTATCGCTTTCATCTTTTCTAATCTTTGTAGATTCGTTGTTAGATTCATGATTAAATTCGTTGTTAGGAGTAAGCGTGAGTAGTTTGAGATGTTTTATGTATATGTTATGTACGTCGAAGAAAGAAGATGAATGATAAGTGAATAGGAATATTTGGATAGATATGATTGAAGGTTTGTTGTGTGATAAATGATTTCGAGTGTAATAAATATATGAGTTTATATAGAGAGCTCTATGAATGTAGTTAAAGTGAAGGTAGTATGTTTGGATGATAATGTTTGACGAGGACTGATTATTTGATGAATGTAATGAATGAATATTTTATGAGTGATTTTAGAGTTCGTGCTACCCCATTTGATGGGATATATCGTGAAGATATGTATGTATGTATGTTTTAGTATAAAACTTCTGCGAAGGTTTTTTACGTTTACCGTCTTCTTTTAACTTGAAGTATCACCCATTAAAAAAAAGATAAACGTAAACAGGTGTTTACGAACTTCTTTTTTTATTTATCTTCAGATGAACTGTACATTCAGTTAAAAAAAATAATGAAACTGTATAAACCTTCTTCATTAATCATTTATATAACTAATTAGAGCAGTAGATAAATAAGTAAAAGAAAATATGTGAAATTATTTAGATACAGAATTTAATCATTTAGAAATTTTATTGGAATACGCAGACATTTTTCCAGGGGAAGGGCAGGTCGCAAAAAACTCTCAGATAGACATGAATTTCTAAAATATTTTTTTTATACATAATATAAATACTAATACACATAACAAGTAGACAAAAAAATATTTAAATTTGTGAAATAAATTACTAGTCTTTGTCGTCTGGGTTTGAATTGAAGAAGAAGCACAATCTTCGAATAACTCTTCCAGAAATTGACACCATTTCTTCAATAAATTCCGATTTACAGTTTTTATTTTCTAATATTTTGTGTCCGTGTCCTTAGATTACTCAACCGTTACGATAGGGAACATGTCGCTAGCTGGCCATAAGAATACTGTTGGAAAGTTTCAGCTTGAATTTATTATCTTTAAAATTATAATTTAATTTTTATTTAATTTATATATACATATACAGGATGGTGACCGCGATTCCCGGACATAGGATTTTAACATGTAAAATCATATTGATTTAATTTCCAGCTTCATAATGATTTAAAACAAAAAAGCTTTAAATAAAAGTTTTGGGGAATAAAATACGAAATTAATGTGGCATGCTTTGTAATGGCACAAATTAGAATTGAAAATGACTAAAATTGTCTCACAACTATCGATAGCTATGAAATTGAAACAAAATTAAACAAATGTTTGACGTTCAATCTGACAAAACTGACAAAATAAATTATTTATTTATTATTTCATCTATTTTGACTGATAAAACGTCAAACATTTGTTTAATTTTGTTTCAATTATATGCCTATCGATAGTTTTGAGGCAATTTTCGTCATTTTAAAATCTAATTTGTGTCGTTACAAAGTATGTGAAATTAATTTTGTTTAATGGTTCAGATGCAGAATTTTAAGCCCTACAACTTTTATTTCAAGCTTTTTTGCTTAAAATATTTAGAGAAGAAGGAAATTACAAAATTATAATTTTACATGTTAAAGTCCTATGTTCGAGAATCGTGGTTACCACCCTAGTTAATATCCAGGGGGGAGGACGCCCCGGCTTGTCCCTCCTCCCCTGCGGACGCCCATGGGAATACGTTATTTTATAAAAATTATTTTTCTGCTATGATGACACTTAAATATAGCTTTCACACAAAATATTATAGCTGTAGCCACAGTCCTGCTATGAAATAAAATAGTTGCAATGACAGCTACACTGACATATTTATGTTTGACAAGTTTGCAACTAGACAATTTGACAACTTCACAAAAAAAGCCTCAAATGCAGTTGCGCAAAATTCACTATTTGTATTTCGATTGCTAGAGCTACAATTATAGTACAAAGTACTCAAAAGTAAGTTGGCAATATGAAAATATACTTGAAATTGGTAATACTGATATGTAAATTTATTTTCTGTCTTTTACATAGACACTTGAAAATTTTAATTATTAAAAATCGTTGTTTCCTTTACTCACGTTTTTTTATTTCTTAACATTACTCACAAAGCAAAAATCTAAAGTATTTCTATTACTTTTAATCACTGTGTAGAATGTAACATGCAATTTTATTTTGAGTTGCATTTATTTGGAATGACCTTGCATTTGTTACAGATTTCACTCACTTATCACATAATTTATTAAAGCTTATTCCAGGTATGTATTATTTTATTTTCTCCTAATACAATCTTGTTTTTATAATTTAGAAGATATTCAAAATTTTCATTTTATGCCTATAGGTAAAAAGAAAACATTAAATTGATTTATTTATTTTGTAGTTTAATGCAGCTCTCATAACAATAATGGCAGCCCAGATAATATATATATATTAAAGTGATTATCACGTTGATTTCTTTTTCAGAAGCAGGTATAACAGCAATGAGTGGTATTGTTTCAATCCCAAGTACGGGCATTGCTTTGCAAATATAAATGAAATATATTAATACTATTAATATAATACATTTTTGCAGTTCACATAGCTGAACATATTTTCTCCGGTATTGCTAGTATGGCAGGTATTTATTGAATTTTAAATCTAGACAGAAGCATCATTATCATTTGCTTAGCTTTAATAAGAACTTGTAAAATACGGGACTGCATAAATGACGGGAGTAAATAATCTACTTTATTCTTCCTTTTCGAGGACTAAAGTGGAGGAATACAATTTCAAATTTAATCAACAAGTATATTATGAACATCTGAATATTTCACTTTGTTTATGTTGTCTAAGTTATCTAAAAAATTGTATAATGCTGTCAATGTGAATTATAAATCAAGTTAATATCAAAATTAATCATTAAGTCAACATGTATGGCTGGAAGTGTGGAAGATAGTGTATATACCACAGGACCACAGTTTATTTAATCCCTCAGGTGATTATTTTCCGCAACAGTAGCTCGCGAAATAAACGTCACTCCTAGGATTAAATTATGTACTTTAGTCCCTTAGTATTTAATATACTATGATTCAAGACAGCGTGTAAAAATCTTTCTATATCGCATAAAATTCGTGACAGAAATAATACATTTTAGCTCGCTTGTTAATAATATTTTACTCCCGTTACTAACAGAAGAAGAAAATAAAGCAATTTTCATCATTCATTTGTTTATAGAAATTTTTATATTATTTATAAGAATAAGTATTCGTTTTAATAATGTGGTCATGTATTATACACCTCGTAAGAGAATTGTTTTTCTTCGGTATATTGTAGCTCTTTACTTTGCCTCGTGCTTCAATTTCACACTTCGAAAAAAAAATGCACTTCTATCCTTCAGTGTTTAATATTCTATTAAAAGGGTAGATAATTAACTAGCAACTTTCGAAACTACCCTTGTCACTACCCCAGCACTAAAATCTTTCGAAGTCATGATTTGACGATTAATGAGTAATTAAAATGACCGAAATACACTTCAAACAAAAAATAAATCACTTACTGAAATCTGCTTCGGCAGAATAGCACAACCAGTAATGAATAAAGGGCGTATGTTTCGCAAAATGTTAATAGTGGCCAAGATAAATAAAAAAGCAATAAAATTATAAAGTTCCTTTTAAACTACCTTGTATACTACAGAGTGATCAAAAGGAATTGTTATAGTTGGCAATACAATTCCGGAGATCTTTTTATTCCACAATTGGCACAACGCCAGGTACAGGCGGAAATGTCAGGAGTCTGACAGAATTTTCACTTTTAAGTAATAGAAATACTTTAGAAATAAACGTAATAATAAATGTACTTAAATTTAAATTTTCAAATGTCACTGTTAAAAACAGGAAATGAATTTATATATATTCCTTTTGATCACTGTATATATATATATATATATATATATATATATATATATATATATATATATATATATATATATATATATATATATATATACAGGGTGGTGAACGGAATTCTCGAACATAGGGATTTAACATGTAAAATCACAATTTTGTAATTTTCTGCTTCCCTAATTATTTTAAGCAAAAAAGCTTCAGACAAAAGTTTTAGGGCATAAAATTCTGCATCTAAGCCAATAAACAAAATTAATTTTGCATGCTTCGTAACGGCACAAATTTGATCTGAATATAACGAAAATAGCCTGAAAACTACCGATAGCCATGGAACTAAAACAAAATTAAACAAATGTTTGTCGTTTCATCTGTCAAAATAAATGACATAATAAATAAAGAAATTATTTTGATAGATTAGACGTCAAACATTTGTTTAATTTTGTTTCAATTCCATGGCTATCGATAGTTTTGAGGCTATTTTTGTCATTTTCAGATCTAATTTGTGCCGTTACGAAGCATGCAAAGTTAATTTTGTTTATTCGCTTAGTTGCAGAATTGTATGCCCTAAAACTTTTATTCGAAGCTTTATTGTTTAAAATAATTAGGGAAGCAGGAAATTACAAAATTGTTATTTTACATGTTAAATCCCTATGTTCGAGAGTTGCGTTCACCACCCTGTATATATATATATATATATATATATATATATATATATATATATATATATATATATATATATATAATGTATTTTTCACGTTTATTTATTTTTAGGGCCAGCTAGACAAGTAATGCAAGTTGCAAGTGATGTAGTTTCATTTCCAAGTATGAGCAAATTTTTGTGACTATAAATGAAATCTATTATTAATGTAATTTTTTTTGCAGTTCAAATAGGTGAAGATGTTTTTACCGGTGTTGCCAATATTGGAGGTATTTATTGAATTCTATATCAAAACAGTATCATAAATTCATTTTTCAAACGACTGCTTATGAAAGTAACCATAACAACATCATAAACTACTACGGAAAGTTGAAAATAACATACACTGATATGTTAGCATAACGCACATTTCTAACATATCAGGTGAAGTTCCACTGACTGACAACAGATGGCGTTACGATCAAAGAAAATAATAAAATAAATGAAAAGAATTTGCATTATTATTTGAATTGAAGTTTTGGCAGATTTTTCAACACATATTTGCACAGATACATCTTATTTTTAAAAATTAATAATTACTTATTTACTAATATTTTAGAATTATTTAATATTTTGACATTACTTTTAGTACAGTTGATAACACAATACCTAACCTCAAACGTCAAACGTCAACACTCATGTACAAAAACGCATCAGTTGTCAAAGTGTAACAACATTGGTCTTGTAAACTTTTTTTAGAATATTTTGTGGTCGTCTGAAAAATAGTGTACATAACTCGCTCGAAAGTGAGATAAATGTGCTCGTGTACTTAAATCACTCGGCGCTGCGCGCTTGTTTTTCAATTTGTACTTCTTCTTCTTCGATGGTGCTACAGCCCAAATCGAGCCTTGGCCTCCTCAATTTTCTGCCTCCAACCGTCCCGATCTTGTGACGAGTTCTTCCATCCTTTTACTTTTAGTATATCCTCGGCATCCTTCTTCATTCCATCTTGCCATCGTAATCTGGGTTTGCCTACAGATCGTCTTCCCACAGGTTGCCCTCGGAAGGCTCTTTGTGGGACTCGGTTTTCCGACATTCTTTGGACATGCCCTGCCCAGCGAAGTCTTGAAAGTTTAAGGTTTATTGAGACCTTTGGTTCTTCATACAATACGTATAGCTCGTGCTTCATTCTTAAGCCCGTCTGACACGATCAATTTTAATGTACATTTTCCATGTACATTTTTTAGTTCAATTTTAATGTACATTTTCCATGTACATTAAAATTGAAGACAAAAATTCCTGTATGCAACGACGTCAATTTTCTGCTAGATACGCATGCGCATTTCGATCCGTTTTGAAAATATGTTGGTATTGAATAGGGTCTTTGTGTCAGAATCAAAATTAAAATTTATATATGGCAGTTTTAGTGGCATACAAGCAAAGCTTATTTTTGTACTTCTCTATTAAAACGGACACCCGTTGCCGAGACTACGATGTTTTGATTAAATAATGATACAAATAGAAAAAATGAGGTTCATGTTTGACGTTTTAACAATACACAATGCCATGCGCTGCGCGCAGCTTCTTTGCGCATTTAATTGACGAAAACATTGAAGGAAATAGGACAGGTTCTATTTTTCATGTACATTAAAATTGAAGGCAACATTGAAGTGCGTGCGCATGTATGATACGTTCAATTTTTTACTTTGTAAAAAAATGTACATGAAAATGTACATTAAAATTGATCGTGTCAGACGGGCTTTACTCTCCAGAAGCCGCCATCTTGTCTAGTGTGTCTGCGTTCTTAACTGCGAGGGTCCATGTTTCTCCTCCGTACGTTAAAACGGTACGGATCATGGTTTTGTATAGTCTGATCTTTGTTTTTCTGTGTACGTGTCTGGATTTTATGATTGGTAATAATAAGTAGAATGATTTATTTGCTGTAAATATCCTTTTTCTTATTTCATTTGTTTCGTCGTTGTCGTGGGATAGGTTGGACCCGAGGTAGGTAAAGTTATCTACGATGTCGAATGTCTAATCCCCTATAGTCATATTAACTCCTAGTTGATTTTGCTGTTGCCTGCTTTGGAGCATCATTTTAGTTTTGTTTTTGTTGACTTTGAGACCAATCATTTTTGCAGCTGTTTCTAGGCTAGTGAATGATTCCTTAATGGATGTCATTGTCCTACCAAGGATATTAAGGTCGTCTGCATATCCTGTGATTTGGTATGGGCTATTTAGAAGCGTTGTACACTCGCACGTTATCTTACACTTTCGATGCTTGTTATGTAATATACTAATCTTTAATATTTGTTACAGATATAATTTTTAACAGAACAATATTTCCTATTATACCAGGTATTTATAATCAATGTGCTACTACATAAATTTAATGTTTTTTAACAATTATACTTATTATAAACTAATATATATATTTTTTGTATGTAGATGCGAGGAGAGTTATACCAAAGTTGGCAAAAATTTTGAAAAACTTTCCAATTATACCAGGTATTAATAAGAATCATCATATAGATTGTACATAAATAAGAAATATTGATATTATATTATATTTGAACTATATAATTTAAAAAACGGTTCAGGGTTTATAATTGCGGATATTTTGACGTGATCAGATATTTTTTATCGATAGTCATTTTTTCTCAGTGAAGGGGACAACATTTTTTTTTGGCATGCAATAATTTTTTTGATTCCATTCATAAGATTATTTTTTCTCTATACAACATATAAAAAAAATAATAATACTTTCTGATTTCGAAGTAAATAAATAAAATAAAGTATATAATCTGATAATTCTTTTTCAGGTACTCATTGGTGTGGCAATGGAAACATTGCACACAATAATGATCTCACTGGAATAGCTGAAGCAACAGATCTATGTTGTCGAGAACATGACCATTGCCCAGATGCCATACGTACTGGGCAGTCGAATCATGGACTCACAAATACTGGAGGATTTACCAGGTAAATATTATTAAAAAATAAACTAAATATATCATCACGCCTTTTGCCCATTACTGAGTGTGGCACTCTGCCGAAGCAGATCTCGGTAATAGTGTATTCCGAAAATGAACCACACTAACCGGTTTCATTACGGAACACGGTTTTTGAAATTTGTGGTTAGTTTTTAATAACCAAACTAACCGTGCTCGAGCGGCGGTTAGTTTGGTAACTTCACAGCTGTTGTTGACAAGTTTGAAACGTGTTTGGCGGCTTTTGCAGTGTTTGTGGATTTTTGTCTTATAAAACTATATTTTTATGATGACTGATAAATGAACATGTGATACAAAATGTATTTTTATTATTTAACAGTATATATTCATATTAGATGAATTTATTACTTGTTCTGAAGCTCATATTTACTTTTTTCTTTGTGTTATTTTTATATCCCTATATTTAAGTTAAAGCAAGTGTGATGGAGAATACAATATTTTTATAATATAAACATTTTTCCATGTTAAATAAATTTCACATTTCGAAACTCATCTGTCAAGTGACAACTGTCATCGTGAAAGTGTTCCGTTTTACACACAGAATGACGTCATTCTAACCGTAACCGTGGTAAAATTGAACCGCACCGTGGTTCATTTTCGGAATTTATTATAAGTGATATATTTATGCGGAGGAGCCACAGAGGTAATTTTATGGGAATACCGGGATAGCACAGTGGTAGAGTGTTGCCTCTGGAAACAGAGGTCGTGGGTTCGAATCCGGGTCAGGTCGGAATTTTTCTCGTCTGGCCTTGTTCGGTATCCACTCCCGTATCCATTCCAAGTAGGGACATATTAACTTGGCATCCCCCAAGCTATCGGGCACCGGCTAGGGGATGTAACAAGGGCTTGCGCGGGTTGGCTGACATTACAGTTAAGTAAAAGTGGTAAAATAACGTAAAAAATTAGTAATGTGAGTTCTGATAGTCACCCTAGGGATATAACCACAGGTTCAAATCCCAAAAGATATATACATACATACATACGGTAAGTCATATATTTATGCACGTGAAGTGCGGTTACCAGCCTTCAAATCATGGCCGTCAAAGATGTCAGTGCTGGGGGAGCCACAGGGGTAATTTTAAATTGGTGAAAATGTTTTGTCGGCTGTGGGGATCGAACCAGGGTTCTTAGGATCCACAGGTCGAATTGATACTACTGAGCCATTAACCCTTAGTAATTACAGAGTGATCAAAAGGAATTGTTACAGTTGGCAATAAAAAAAATACTTGAAATTGGTAAGCCTGGTACATAAATTCATTTTCTTTTGTTGACAGTGACATTTGAAAATTTAAATTTGAATTTGAGTAGATTTATTATTACATTTATTCTAAAGTATTTCTATTACTTAAAAATTTAAATTTGAATTTGAGTAGATTTATTATTACATTTATTCTAAAGTATTTCTATTACTTAAAAAGTCAAAATTCTATTAGCTGTCAGACTCCTGACATAACCTATTTGTATTTATTAGAAATGTCAAATAGCATTTTCGCCTTTACCTGGCGTTCTGCCAACTGTGGAATAAAAAGATCTCCGGAATTGTATTGCCAACTGTAACAATTCCTTTTGATCACTCTGTATTATTAAACATACATAAGAAATTTATTTACTTAAAATACTGATTCAATTTTCATATTCTTCTTAAATAAAAGTATCACTGCAGATTACTCTCGTGTCAAATCTTTCAGTATATGACAGGGTCATAGGATCGTGGCTGCCTGTGTCTATGACATACGAGTATAACAAAATTAGATTTGAATTACATAGTGACTGTAGCTAAGTTCGTAAAAGTATATGACCGGACTTCATAGATTCCAGGTTCAAATCCTTGTGGTATCCTAATTTTTCTCTTTATTCTATTTGATATAGTAAGCAAATTTCTACAATAATTAAAATTAAATATCGCATACGTTATATAAAAGGCATGGAATGTCACAAAAAAAATAAAAACGGGGAAACACTAAGTACTAAACTTGGCCGCAAGGAAATGCGTAATAGTCCACACACTATTTACATAATTATTGTATGTAAAATTAGGAAAAATATTTGATTTCTTTTCCTGTCACTTTCATAAAAATTATTTGGAACAACTGGAATTATTACATAAGACTTGGTTAATATCGTATCGATCACGCAAATCGTTGGAAAGAGCGCTGTTCGATGCAATATTTTGCAACAATTGTTCCCCCAGTTTTGTCATTCCCGGACTTGTATATAACGTAGGCGAAGAAATGAAAAGAAGAATAGCACAAAACGTATATTAACTTTGAAAGAAAAAGATGACATTTGTCAAAAGTGTTTTATAAGATTTTAGTATTTTTTTCCTTTCAGATCTAACTGTATGTGTGACATAAAATTCTTCAATTGTTTAAAAGTAGCATTTACGCCCCTAGCTATAGCAACAGGACTAGTTTATTTTTCTCTGTTGGGACCAATGTGTTTTAAAAATGATTATCCCATAATTGGATGCCAAGCAAAATTGTTCGGGTAAGTAGAGCATTAATTAATTAATATTTATAAACAAGAAACATAAATTTTCAGACGGTGTGTTAAATATGACCTGAACTATAATGAAGAACCTATATATCAATGGTTTGATAACCCAGTTTTTGGATAAGTACGTTTAATTTCAATCAAATATTTTGTTTAGAATTGGTGACCGAAAATTATTTGTAGCCTATATTTAAGTTGGTTATAAATAGAACAATTTTTAAAATTTTTATAAAATTCAATCAAGCAATTCTCATGATAAAAATAAATATATAATGTTTCTTTACTAGTTCAAATGTTAGGGGTATATATTACATGATGTACTACTAACGGAATAAATAGATTGCAAAAAATGTATGTATCTATTTTTATTGTTGTCCAACATTCTTAAATTATTTTTCCTACGACTGTGCGATTTCTTAGTATTACGTAACTATTATTGCCTTGGTTACGTATGGAAAGTAGACAAATGCAGACCAAGTGCGTTTCTGTAAGCAAAGAAACACTAGTGCCGAAAGTAAAATATTTCAAATTTTGTCATATGAATGACTTTGACGTACAGTGACAATGATAAATATAAAGTAAATTTTATGACAGAAAAATTCTGGAGGCGCCCGGACTAAAACCAGAATTTACTTCTTGGTATGATTTCCTTTAAAATCAGACATGTGTCGCTACAAACGAAACCCGTTGTCAATACCTATGATATATAGGAGTCTTGGGATCGATGCTGTGTTTAGATACTACGACAGAAGAATTTGGTTGGCGTTTGCATCGTACAGAGGAGCCGTGGCCTAGTGGTTGAGGCATCAGTCCGACAAGCTGAAGGTCCCCGGGTCGAGTCCGGGCGTCTGTCATAAAATTTACTTTAAATATATTCATAGTGTTAGATTATTGCCACATTCGGTAGTATTTTAAAAGTTATTATTTCGATTGTACTTGAAAATAGATGATGACGATGTTATGATAGTAGCTGCTGTTAAAGAAGAATAAAGAAACGACGCAGACGAAAGTGTAAATCCGAATAATAAAGCAAAATTGTTTAAATTTTTGACACGTATAAACAAACATTTGTCAGAGAGATTCCGATAATGACCGAGGATTCTCTAAAGAACATAGCATAGCATAAGAAATGAAATTGGTCATTTCTCATGTTATGTTATGCTATGCTATGTAAACTATAAATCCAGTTATACGTTTATAAAAACAGTAGACGACACTAAACAAAAAAAAAAAACTTTCAGTTGCTATGTATATTTTCATTTTAATTATCGTTAAAATTAATAATACCAAATACAAAATACGCCCATACGTATACGAAAAACTTTTATTTAAAAATTTAAAATCACGTAAATAACAATTGATTACAGCAAACTTTTAACATGTTTTCGTTCCATTTGGTAAACAGGAAAGAAATAAATTTTCCATGGTTGATATTTATTTAATGAAATATTTATGTAAGTAGTTCAAAATTATAATGAATGCTGATTACATGTAGTAATAGTTTAAAGTTGTTCATTTGCTACTACAAACATGAAAATAATATTATTTTTAATTATAGTTTGTGTTTTAACAAATGTTAACGCAGGTAAAATTCAATTATATTTGTCATCACGCGGTGTTTTGTTAGTTTTACTATATTATCAATATCAGCCCAATTTTCAAAATAGTTTTAGATGATCCTATATTTTGTATTAGTCAAAATAAGCTAAACCATATTCTCAAAAAAGTTTAAATAGACTCTAATATAATCATCTTAATCTTTGGTTTTCGGAAGGTTATTTGGTTTAACTTTTTTAATCGGAGTAGTATAAGATTGGCTAATCCAAAACTCAGAATTAGCTAAATCTTTTTTGAAAATCGGGCTGTACTAGTTTAACAACTAAATCTTGCAATTTCACCGATAGTCATGCATTATTGTGGGCCGGTGTAGTCTAGAGGTGGGTTCGTGTCGTGATTTTGATTGGGTCACGATGAGGCACATCGTGATCTGTGTGATCGTGAGCAAATTTAAAATTAAAGATTGTAAGCGTAAAGCTACGTTTTCACATCTTAAAATAGTCTCTGTTTTAGTCTTTGTTTTTGGTTTTTTGTTTCTGTTTATGTCGGAAAAATTCCAGCCATTTCTAGCTCTTAACATAAACATAACCGTAATTCATTATTTTAGTAAAGGTTTGATCACTTTAATGAGAAAATAATTGTATAAAACTATTTGAAATACTTAAAAAATTATATAACATTATGAATGAGGAACAGTAATTACTATTAAACTGAAGCACTAGTTTAATTAATTTATACAATTCCAAAATAATTTTTAAAAATTGAGACATTATTGTAGTGAACAAATCAAAATATTCCAGTAATGTAAATTTCAAAATTGATTTTTATATTATTAAAATATGATTAAAACGAAAAGAAATAAATTTTAAAATGACAGCGACTCAATCATTTCTTTTTGATTTGTTAGTTTTGTTGTTGCTATTAATCCAGTAATTTTATTTATTTTCTCAGTAGAAATTATAACTATTTTTATTCTATTGTCTATATTTATCTTATTTCCAACACAACCCTAATGACATATGATAAATACGGCATAGAATTGACTGTATATTGCAGCATAACAAGAGATAGCATTACCGCAACTAACTCTCTCTTACAGAACAGCGACGAAAGACTATGTCGAAAGTATGAAGTCTGCAAACTTTGTGTTTATGCGCAGCGACAAAGACAAAGACTAAGACTAAAACAGTAGCTGGAAACGCTCAGCTGTATTCACATATGACAAAACTTTCAAGGTTATGTCGAAAAACTAAAATTAAGACTGGCCGTATTTATTTGGGCTTTTTAAAGTAACCTGGTAGGTTACTTTAGTTTAATTGGCACACTTTAAGTAATCTGGAACTGTTCCTGAACTGACCCTGCTGCCCCAGCTATTTTAGCGGGTTGGTAGATTCAACCCGTTTACTATCCCTTTCTAATCAACGATGATTTAAAACATCCGATTAAAAGCGCAATTTAACACACAAACAAAACTAAGCAGATGTCGCTGCGAACATGCATTCAGATTTTAAATTTACCGCCAGTGTTTACAACTGACATTAGATGCATCATTTATTTGGAAGTTCTAGGTCAGTTCAGGGTTGAAACAAAATTTCCCAAACAAATACGGCCTATGTTAAGAGGTGAAAACAAGGCTTGAGTGAACGTGAATCATTTTTTAAATGTCGTGAGTATAATATAAATATTAGACCTTTTAGAATAATAAGTTAGTAGTAGTACTTCTTTAATCACTTTTGTGATCCATCGTGACCCGCTGTTAGTGATTGAGAATGAGTCAAATTTTTAAATTTTTTGCTCTAGCGTGATCGTGACAAATTTTTACTCTCGCGCCAAGCTCTAGTGTAGACCCATTGTGTGTAGTGTTATTCGTTATTTACGCACATCAAATACACAATATTGTTAAAAAATATATGCAATTTAATTAACATCGCAATGGCTTTAGTATATCTCTTTGATTTTTTTTACGTAGGTTCAATTATAGCTCATATCTAATAATTAAAGCTGGTGTTTACTTTCTTTATATTAATAGGCGTAGTCTGTAATTGATCTGTTGATTTTTAACGGCACGTTAAAATTTTTAACCAATGAAAATAGATTATCTTGAAAATTTCATTTCATACTTATGTTTTCATTGGTTAAAGTTTTTAACTGACTGTTAATATCTGTAAAGCATTTTTCAAGTTAATTTCTTTTTCAGAAAAAGATAAGAAACCAATTCAACTTTCAAACGTTATTTTATCTCCATGTGCGAGTATTTCTTTGTAATTATAAATTAAATCCATTATTAATGTTATACATTTTGCAGTTAAAATAGTTGAAGGTATCATTAGTGATGCTGCTGGTATTACAGGTAATTATTTAATTCTAAATCTAAAAATTCTAGACAGCATCGTACGTCCAGTATTATTTGCTAAACTTTAATAATTTTAACAGATTTAATATTCAATTCAACAATATTTCCCATTATACCAGGTATGTATAAAATATATGCTAATACATAAATTTACTATTTTAATAATTAGTAGTTATATGCTAAACTAATATTTATTTTATATGTAGATGCAAGGCGAGTAATCCCAAAGTTAGAAAAGATTTTAAAAAATATGCCCATTATGCCAGGTATTATTTAGAATAATTTTATTTTGTCTTTTATTAAAGTATTATACATAAAAAATAGTAAATAAATAAATAAATATATTATTACGCCTTCTACCCATTACTGGGTGTGGCACTCTGCTGAAGCAGATCTCGGTAAGTGATATATTTTGCGCGTGAAGTGCGGTTACCAGTCGTCAAATCACGGTTCCCAAACATATTAGTGGTGGAGGAGCCACAGGGATAGCTTTTTCAAATTATGAAAATTTGTCGCCTGTGGGAATCGAACCAGAGACCTCAGGATCCACAGGCCGACTTCATACCACTGAGCTAGACATCTCATAAAAAATAGTATATTACATAATAAGCCAGGAAAGTAATATTTTACTTCACGAAGCGGTTGTTGGAAATACGAGACTACAGGTCGAGTATTTTAATCCGCTGAGTCAAGTAAAAACATTTTCCTGAAGTATTATGTATACTATTTTTTTCTGAAACCGTTTAATTTAATCAATAATTAGTCATAAATAATACAAAATGTTTCAATGTCTTTATGTGAATTGTATTGATAGCAGACTACGTATTCAAGGTTACAACAAAAATAACAGTTAGGTAAAATCTTTACCAGACTGTTTTGTACTTTACCAGATTGTTATTTTTGTTGGATATGTAATCTGCTGTCAATACAATTCGTATCAAAAAATTTAAACATTTGAATTATTTATGATTAATTATTGCTTAAATTAAACAAATAAAAATAAAATAAATATATCATCACGCCTTCTACCCATTGCTGGGTGTGGCACTCTGCTAAAGCAGATATCGGTAAGTGATATAGTTTTGCGCGTGAAGTGCGGTTACCAGTCGTCAAATCACGGCCCCCAAACATGTTAGTGGTGGAGGAGCCACAGGGATAGCTTTTTCAAATTATGAAAATTTGTCGCCTATGGGAATCGAACCAGGGATCTCAGGATCCACAGGCCGACTTCATATCACTGTGATTTCAGAATTTCAAAAAATACGTTATACTTCAGGAAAGTGACTTGACTCAGCGAATTAAAATACTCGGCCTGCGGCCTTGTATTTCAGACAACCGCTTCGTCAAGTAAATCATTACTTTCCCGACTTATTATGTAATATATTAATAAAATATTAAAATGTTCCCATCACCTATAAATTTGTAGGATAGTTCTATTATGCTATTGGCTAATAAATAAATAAAATGGAGTATATAACCTTAAAATTCTTTATCAGGTACTCATTGGTGTGGCAATGGAAATATTGCACATAATGATGAACTTACTGGAATAGCTCAAGGAACAGATTCATGTTGCCGGGAACACGACCACTGTCCAAATATCTTACTTGCTGGACAGTCTAAACATGGACTTACGAATACTGGAGGATTTACCAAGTAATAATAATAATAATTAAATATATATATATACGCAAGATCGGCTCTAGCGGGTGGTAAAGCAGGGGACCAAATAGGCTATTCCATAAAAATGATTATTTTATATGTTAAACTACGTACAAAAATAAGGTTTCCTTGGTTTTATATTTTATTTGTTTGTAAAGTTTCTAGTAGAGGAGAATAATAATGATTTATTAATTCATTGTGACATAGTTAGCCCTAGGTGTCCAAGAGAGCATTAATATTAAGAGAGAAAATACTTTAAATGATTATTTAAAACTGTCAATGCGTCAAGTAAAATGTGTGAAAAAGATCGATTTAGTTGCATTTCAGATGCCGAAATACACTAACAAAATTTAGAAACAACTTCCAAGAATACATTAATAAGTAATCAATCGATATGGACTCAGTTCAAAATCTTTTAAGGTGGATGAATCGACCTGAGCAGCTAAGTCAAAAAATTATCTAATTAAATATAACTCGAGAGTTGGATAAATTAGAAAATAATTCTCTAGTATCTTTCTAAACTTGTAGCCATTTGGCAATAGCCTGTCAATTTATCAATTTATTCTCATTCTCTTGTTATAGATACTATTATTGATAATTTTTTAATAAAATAGTTATTAAATTTAAAGTTTATGACAGAAAAATTCGGGAGACGCCCGGACTCGAACCGAGGACCTTCAGCTTGCCGGGCTGATGCTTTAACCACTAAGCCACGGCTCCCCTGAACGAATAGGCGTCAACCGTTCAGGGGAGCCGTGGCTTAGTGGTTAAAGCATCAGCCCGGCAAGCTGAAGGTCCTCGGTTCGAGTCCGGGCGTCTCCCGAATTTTTCTGTCATAAACTTTAAATTTATCAAACTTCAAAGTCATTCATATGACTTAAATTCTTTAAAAATAGTTATTACTGAATGAAATTACCATTATAATTACTCGTTTCCGTTGGTGGAAAATATACAACTGTCAACAACAGTGCTGTTTTAATTTCAAAACGTCAATATTCGAAAATTTCGAATATCGAATATTTTCAGTATTCGAGGTATTTGACTATTCGCGGATAGTATTCGCCCATCTCTACTTTAAATGAAAAAATTTTGAATTTGAAAATTTCTATGAAAGGAAAACGTTCGTTTATAAGAGAAGTTATGTATTTTATTTTTTTTTAATATTTCAGGTGTCACTGTAAGTGCGATTTAAAATTCTTCAATTGTTTAAAAGCAGTGTTCAGCCCTCTAGCTATAACGACAGGGCTAATTTATTTTTCCTTGTTGGGGTCAAAATGTTTTAAAAAAGATCATCCTAAAATGGGATGCAAATTACGATTGTTCAGGTAAGTGTGACATTAACTAATTAATTAATTATAAAGTTATAAACAAGATACTTAAATTTTCAGACGGTGTGTGACATATAAGTTAAAAAATGATGAAAGTCCTCTATATCAGTGGTTTGATAATCCAGTTTTTGGATAGATTGATTTAATTTTAATAAAATCCTTACTTTAAAATGACTGGACAATATTTATTTATATACCTAGGTTATAAAGAAAGACTTTTTATTACGAATATGGAGTGAATAACTTTATAAATATCTTTATTTAATACTGGGTTGTATGTTTACAGTAGTGATTTCAGTCCGATAAGTGAGATTTTACAGTGTTTGATATCGTAATGGAATATTACGTTATTGTATCGTGAGTTTGCTAGGTAACAAATACTAGTTGACATTTAATAGTAATTATTTGAGGATGTCACTTTCAAGGTTAGGATATGAAAATAATGTTTAATAATTAAATACGACGTAGTATGGAATAATACGTGGTACGTCATACGACCATTAATAATTTTTTACAGTACTCATTTCGAAATGTCAGACTCGACTCTTTCGTTATCTCGTACGGAAACATCTTATTATTACTTATTTACTGAACTTATAACGTAAATAACTATTATAGTTAGAGAGCTAGGGTGCAAAATGATGTCTCATTTATTCCAGTGACAGAAATGGATTTTTTAATAGATTATGTCATGATAAACATGAAAACAAGAAAATTAGATTTGGGAACGGGTGGAAACTATAGATGGCGTCGGTGCGAATGCGCAGATTTTAAGGGATATTAAGATTTATTTGTACAAATGTGTAATAATAATACAAAATCTTTTCATTTATTTTATTATTTTCTGTCATCGTAACGCCATCTGTTGTCCATCAGTGGAACTTCACCTGGGGTGGGATCATGTAAAAATGACTAGCAGTGAATAGTAGTGACTCGTGTCAATTGCGATTATGTAAAAATGAATAGCGAAAACGATATTGTTTTGCGTTAGTTAAATTGTCATTTCTAAACGCAATGTTCATTGTGGGTGAAAACGTTACTCACTATTCACATCTTTGTTTAATTCATTTATATTTCTATAAGTCGTTCTTTATTTCAAAAATCTTCTTTTTTTTTCAATTTTTACTCAGTGCTTACTATGTCACAATTTAAAGAAGTTTGACGTTTGCACTAGACACAGGTAAAAAAATCAAGGTAAATCAATTATAAATAATGAAATATGTGAATTTGTTATATGACAATATTTGCAGCGCTTTAAAAAAAAGAACTATCAAAAACTGGCGGAGTAAAAATAGGGAGCATTATGTAGAAAGAGCTAAGAATTGTTTTATATGAATAAATTTTATCTACATAATATTGATACATATACTTAAATCATTATTATATTTACAATTTATGTTTATTAAGTCATGTTGATTTGTACTTGTCAAAGTTTTTTGACATAAAAATAAAAAGGTACTAAGAAAACGATATCGTTTAGAGAAAAACGTAGTGAGTTCACGGAAATGTCCGAAGTTGAAAACGTAGTGAGTGACTAATTTTACGTGATCAATTGAATAACGAATATCGTTTTCACTTAAGTGAAAACGCAATATCGTTTTCACATTTACGTGATCCGGGGGCTGATATGTTAGAAGTGTACGTTATACTAACATATCAGTGTATGTTATTTTCAACTTTCCCTAGTAGTTTATGATTTTGTTATGGTTACTTTCACAAGTGGTCGTCTGAAAATATAATACATTGATTCCTATTTAAAATAAGAAAGTTGCATCCTGTATTTTGAGACCCACTGGTCTCAAAAAATGTATGTTCATAATTTTGTAATAGACTTGAAAATTGGTATTTTCTTGCTAATTTAACCAACCTTGTATCTCTTATAGTTACTGAGATAGCAATGTTGTCACAATTAAATTGAACACCACACTTGGCTCGATGGATTCAGACCCTGTACTTGTAATTCGGATTAAGTTCCTGTTATACAGAGTAGCATAAATAAATAATTAATATTTAAATTAGTTACACTTCATTTAAGCACACTTGTCTGATCAACAAAATACGTCAGCGAATGATAAACAGTCAGCGTCCTGATTGGTTGAAAAAATTCGGAGTTTAAGTAATACTTTTCACTACGATGATATGGAGATAAAGAACGATTTCATAAAGAAGAAAATATTTGAAGCTTATATTTAACTTCGACAAAGATGAAACTACTTACGAACAAACCAAAGTAAAATAATTTTCTACGACTAGTTATAAAAGTAGGTATAGCTTAAAAATATTGACATAAATAATAATTGTTGCCAATATACTTTTAACATGTTTTTCTTCTTTTTCAAAACAGGAAGGAAATAAATTTGCCATGATTGACATGGTGGCTAATTCATAAGCATAATATATGCATGTAGTGACAGTTGCAACTTGTTAATTTAATACTGCAAGCATATGAAATTTGAAATAATATTTAAATTGTGCAACCTGTTCTGTTGGTTTTATAAATAATTGATATATTTATACCATTTTTAATTATCTTGGCAACCTTGCACTGAAGTTATGTATGAAATTAATAATAAGCAAATATAGTTTTTCGAACAGGGAACTTTAAACACACCTAAATAACAAAAGTGTACAGTAAACTTTTAACATGATTTCATTCGATTTTCAAAACCGATAAATAATAAATTTTCCATGTTTGACATAAAGAATCATTTAAAAAGTCCACGTTAGTAATTAATTATAATTTAATACACTCAGTTCATAACAGATGAAAATTCATTTAACGCTGCAAACATGATAATAGCCATTAGTTTAATGACGGTGTCTTGTTTATTAAATGTGAATACAGGTAAAATTAAATTGAAACATTTGAAAGAATACTGAAAACTTCTAAAAACTTATTAATAATTAATAGTATATTAAAGAATGAGTTCCATAATTGTCATCATATTTTGTAAGAACGGAGTTTGAGTCAACCCTTCGAATGAAATAAGCGGCACTAACGAAATAAGTTTATATTATTTTATCTACGACCGTGCGTTAAAAGACTATTATTACATTCATTTTGAGTGAAGTCGGCCTGTGGATCCTGAGGTCCCTGGTTCGATTCCCACAGGTGACAAATTTTCATAATTTGAAAAAGCTATCCCTGTGGCTCCTCCACCACTAACATGTTTGGCAGCCGTGATTTGACGACTGGTAACCGCACTTCACGCGCAAAAATATATCACTTACCGAGATCTGCTTCAGCAGAGTGCCACACCCAGTAATGGGTAGAAGGCGTGATGATATATTTTATTTATTTTGAGTGAGATAGGTACTTTATTAACACATTAGTGCGTTTTTCAAAATATTAACGCACTAGTGCTTTAGGCCCGGTTGTACAAACAGTGGTTCATATTGAGCTTTACTACGGTTTTATAGAACCAGAGTTCAAATTGGTTCTGCGTTGTACAAACAATAAAAATTACTTCAGTTGGTAATGTGTAATGTCAAATGTCATATATTTTCTTGTCATTTTCAATTTTAAAATTGGTTATTTTGTGTCAGTTCGAATTGAATATAATAAGGTAAGACAAATTAACGTTAAATATTTCGCATCAAATATATTATATACTTGAATGATTTTATCGATTTAATTGTTCACAGTTTTGCTGCATTATTTATTTCGTTATTATGATGCGATCACCAAATTTGACAAATTCAGAAGGGACAAAACTGATACTATTGATAAAAAAAATATGTATCGGTACTTAAAAGTAAGATATCCGATATAAATATGAATAAAAAGAAAACAAAATGCTGGATGGAAATTGAAAAAGAATTTAATACAAATATTGATATTTATTCTTCTGTTGCAGGCATTTTAATATATGTATTATACTATCAATCAATTGATCTTGACACTTTGTGAATGATTGTACTAGTAGTAGACTTATCAAATCCACTAAGATCTCCTGCTAATTGCAAAAAATGACCAGTTGCAGAAAAGCGCAGAGTTACTAGCACCTTATTTTCCGACAATACAGTTTTGTTTCTTAATTAAATTATTTATTATGAACAGGAGTTTTGAAATTCACAAAATGTTACTAACCTAAAATTACATTTTTTTAAAATTGGTTAGTGATACTGCACTTTTGTCAATTTAAATGCTAATCTTCAAGTATAGCTGTTACTTTACTTGTCCCTATGTGGGAGAACAAATTTCATCTCTAATTTGTTCTATTATATATTTTACAGCAGCTTTTGACAAACAGAACCTTGCACTAAATTCTTTCTCATTCCATTTTATTAAAATGATCTTCACCTTTTCTACATTTTTTGCAGCTCTTCGCCGTTCTAATATATTTATTAATTCTAATATATCTTCATCATAGGTTAAAATATCTATTAATTTATTCATAATTAAAATTATCAAATAATAACTGTCACGTTAATCAAATTGACACATGATGTTATTTTGTTCTTTGAACTATAGTTGAACTGCAGAATTCGGCCGCTCAACTGAACCGCACTTTGAATCAAGCTCATTGTTTGAACTTGGTTTGTACAACGCAATCTGTCATCTCATTGTAAGTTCAAGACTAAACTCACACTGAACATATATTGTACAACCGGGCCTTAATAAAGTACTTATCGTACTCAAAATTATAGTTACCATGGTGTTACTTAATTTTTTAAATGTAAGTAATTATGAGAACTGTCAATTCAAAATTATTTTTGTTTTAATTTAATTTCGCGGTCGTAAATAAAATTATATGATTATACAACTCGGCCGTCGCCTTGTGCAAATTTCACAAGCGTATCATAATGATGCTCTTATCCCACTTATATCGAAAATACCTATTTTTCAATTTTGCATCTTTTATACTCTTTTTAATAATAATAAAAAAAACTGTAGTTTTAAAAATTAGGGAATTTTGTGTCAGTTGGTGATACTGATGTGAAATTGTCAATTTATTTAAAGTATAAATGAGTGTAGACGATCTTTTTTGTACCCTACCTGAAATTGCTGAAAATACCGTCAAGAATTGATTTTCAGTGTCAGCTTTTTTGACATTATATTTCAGCAGTTACCAACTTTAAAAATATAAATTGTACTGCGCTATTACAGCACTCGAATGAACTATTAGCGATTTTTTTTGGATGCTGTAATAGCTTTATTACAGACGCAAAATAGAAAAATATCTATAATATATTTAATCTATGTAATATTTTCTTAGCATTTGGTATAGATTTTGTTGAAACATTCAACACAGTGGTACGAGATATAATGCAAGTTAAAGTACCAGGTATTTATATATTTTTGTTTTGTACATAAAAAAAATACATTTTATCACAAATATATCAACAATTAACATTAATTTGATTACTATTTTTTAAAATATATTATCCGGCAGTACAGTGGTGTGGATAGCGTTACGACATTCGAATCCGGCAGGGTTGTTGATTTCCACCGAAGTTTGAATTTCTGAACGTTCGAATATTCGAATGTTTTGAACTTCGTCAGAAAAACTTCGAAGCTTCGAATTTTCGAATTTTTGAAGCTTTGAATTTATGAATTTTCGAATTTTTCGAAGCTTCGAATTATCGATTTTTTTGCCACTGAATTAACGCCATCTGTCATTTCCAAACATGCTCACGCATAATTCGCGACGAATTAAAAAATAAATTCGGCGAAGTGTCCTGCAAAAACTCTGCAAGTTTAGGCGTCTTAATTAAGACATCTATTCTCTTACTGTCCATCTAAATGCTACGGACTTTTAGTAAAACGTTTTAAAATGAGAATAAAAAGGATACAAAAATGTCTTAATTAAAACGTTTTTGACAGTGTAGCGAAATTTTAAGTCTAAATTGAATTAATTTAGCAAATAATAATAATTAATAATAGTTACTTATGAATTAATACAAAACTCTGCAAATGAGTTTATTCTGAAAATAATTCATATCAACATGCCGTGTTCACGTTAGGATCCAGATTCATAATTCGAATAATTAGAAAATTCGGAATATTCAAAAATTCGAAAGTTCGAATCAAAATTCGAATCACAATTCGAATGTTCAATAAATCCGAACATTCGAAGTCTCGAATATTCGAAAAATCAACAATTCTAGAATCCGGAGATCCCGAGTTCGAATCACACTAAAGCTAAATATATATGATCTACCACACTACGACTCGGTGTGACCGGGCCTTGTACTGTAATTGGGATTAAGTTCCTGTTGTACAGCGTAGCACAAATAAATAAATAAATAAATAAATCTGTTATCTGAAATTTATTTGTCGTGTTAATATTTTATGTGTAATAATTTTTAGGTGCAGCAGCTGTAGATATTGCAAAGAATGCTCTTTCAGATACAAGTAAGAATATTGTAGTTTAATTACAAAATAACTATTTTTATAAATGTCACATGTGTTTTCAGTTGATAATACAAAAAATGCCATAAAGGGTATAACCAAGATTTCAGGTAGTAAAATAATATTTAGATTTCTTTTGTTAATCTCTGATAATTCTTATAGACATTGTAATCAACAAAACGATATTTCCCTATATACCAGGTAGATATGATTGATATTAATTTTTTTACTTATAATCTATATTATACTCAAAATTATTATTTATTTGCTTTTTATACATCAATGCAGAAATTAAGACAGTGCTTCCAAAGATGGAAAAAATTATGACAAACTTTCCCATAATGCCAGGTAACAAGAATTATTTTAATACGAAATTTGTGCACATACGAGGGCAGGGTGAAAAGTACCTGAAAAATGAAACAAGAAATAATTTATTTGGTCAAAACATATTCTATTTCTCAACATAATCTCCTTGTAGCTCGATACACTTCGTCCAACGTTTTTCTAATTTTTTGATCCTTCCAAATAATACGATTTTGGCAATCCTTCAAAATAGGCGTTTGTCTCAGCGATGACCTCATCGTTGGAGCCAAATCTCTTTCCGCCGAGCCATTTCTTCAAGTTTGGAAATAGATAAAAATCGCAAGGGGCCAAAAAGTCCTTCTGATTGCGCTTGAACATCGCCAAACACTCCTTTGAACTTGTCATACGGTCGCGCTTGTTGTCAACAGAGAGCAACTGCGGCACTCATCTGGCAGATAGCTTTTTCATATCCAAAAATTTATGCAAAATGTGCCGTACCCGTTCGGTTGAGATGCTCATAGCCTCAACAATCTCGGGCACTTTAACTCGCCGATCGTCCAATATCATACCATGGATTTTATCGACGATTTCTGGCGTTGCAACCTCAATTGGACGACCAGAACGTTCGGCGTCCTTTGTGGTCGTACTACCACAACGAAAATCAGTAAACCACTTGTGAATCGTTTCAATCGATGATGAGGAGTCCCTAGAATGTTTAACAAGCGATGCTTTGGTTTGCGTAATGTTTTTTCCACGCAAGAAATAATGTTTAATCAAGACGCGAAATTCACTTTCTTCCATGTTTTTAAAAATCTTCAAGGTTGCTTGCTTTCGATGGGTGTCAAAACAGAACTGAATGACATATCAGTCTGAAAATTTTAATGCGTTCTAGTTAAAGATGGTACATCACAAATGTCACATGAGATTTGCAATTGTGCCGCCATCTGTTTTATTTTTCAGGGACTTTTCACCCTGCCCTCATAGACATAGACAAAATATATACAGACGTCTAATTAAATGTGTTTAAATGGCAAAGCTTTTTATTAATAAAATTTGTAGTTCTGGATGTATCTGTATTGCAGAGCTGATGTAGATTATTAGTTTATGGACGACAAATTGAGGCTTATGTATTTCAAATTTATTTTGAATTAGGATCTAATTCCTTTTGAAATGAATAGACCATATTACTATCTCAATACGCATGCTCATAATGCACCAATCATATGCTAGGAAGTACATCTAAAATGAAACCAATGTATTCTTATGGAAAAAATTGTATTTTTAAAGTAAAATATCATTTTATCTAAACGTAAATGAATGATAATTTTTTTATACAAGTTATATTTCATTTCTTGTTATCGGATTCTGCCCTTATAATATATAAATAATCAATACATTAATATTAAAATTAATATAAAAATTTGAAAATTTTAAGCGCCAATTTGCTCTTCTGTCATCTGTCACTGGCCGATAACCTCAAACTTATGTTTTGTTGTGATTGTAATTTGAATTCATTAATTAATAAGGAAATATTTTTTCATTTCTTTCCCAAGAATAGTAAACAGAGCAACATTTCAAATTAAAGATTTCATGTCAACTTCAAACTGGCGACAATAAAACTGTCACAATTTAAGCGCACATGCGCATATGCATCACCGTTCGAGTCACATGGCGTCACAAACATTAGTATTAGTAGCGTTCGATTTGCAAACAATCTCACCTCAGTTCATTTCAACTGAGTTGAGATTCTCTGAAATGAGATGATATTTTTTCGATCACAAATCGAACGGGTTTTGACATGTCTGAACTGAGTCCGTTAAGCCCCTGGCACATATAGCGTCAAGACTCCGAGTCTGCTACAAACTGCTGAAAAACTGAGAGTCACGTCCAAAACGGGTGTCACATATAGAGTCGGTGTTTCTGACAGTCAGAAATAAATATTTGTTAATTTTAACGTGTTATTTGTTAATTTGTATTATTTAAAATATTTATCGACTATTAAGAAATATAAAAACTATAAACTACGAAATATAAAAGAAAAAAATTAAATTAAATAAAAATTACATGAACTATAAATGAAATATAAAAACTTAAATATATTATTTAAAATGTTTGTCGATTATTAAGAAATATAAAAACTATAAATTAGGATATATAAAACAAAAAAATAAATTTAAAAAGATGACTTGAATTATAAATGAAATATGAAAACTTAAAAGTTTCTAACTATGTATAAAGTAAATGAATTTAACTATAAAAATGTACAAAAATCAAACAAAAACATAAACAATAATAATTCATACGTCAAACAACAAAGGAAGATATGGAAAAAACCAGCATCATAATGAAGTTGGTTTTCGGCAGTCGTGACTGCTGAAAATAGAGGCGTTTCTAGTTTTGACGCTATATGTGCCAGGGGCTTTACGTGACGAACGTTGTAGTATCATTTCGCGGACAACACATGATTTGCTTGATGTTTTTGTTGGAAGTGAACTGTGAGACATGATTTATAATAACATATACAATTTAAAAAAATTGTTAAATAACTTCCAAATATTCAAACTACAAACAAAACATAACGAATTTTACCCCCACTCTTAACTGAGTAAAAAATCTCAGTACTCACCAGTGAAATAGGTAGTGCAGCATCGGCAAGGGGGGAGGTGAGTGTCTCACTTGATCTCAGTTATGTCAGTGCAAATAGAACAGCACAGAAAAACTGTCAAACTGAGGTCAGGTGAGATTAACTGAGATTTGGTGCAAATCGAACGCTACTAATAAAACTGTCACAATTTATGCGCACATGCGCATATGCATCACCGTTCGAGTCACATGGCGCACTGATCTCTATTTATTACTGGATTGCGTATACCGTGTTAGAAGCGTGTGACGAGTAGTAAGGCGCCATATTGGAAAAAGTGTAGTCTCTCGGCCTACTTTCAGCGGGAAGTTCAAAATAGTCGTAGTTGAAAATGGTACAAAAGCGTTATAAAAAAGCAAAAATAAATGTTTTTGGAAAACATTGTAGTAAATTAATAGTGAAATTAATTTGATGAAAATGAAAAATACAAAACAATTATTACACTGCAATTCTATTTATTAGAGTATCAAATAAATAAATATATAAAATTTGTATTTGTAATTACTGATGTCTCCAGACTATAATAATTATACATTAAATTATTAATTAAACATGTGTCTCAATATTTACTTTGAATATTTAACCCTAAAACTAATCTAACTTGTGTCATGTACATTGCTTGTTCGTTTATATACAAATGAAACAATTAATCGGTATGAAACGCACAATTCACTTACTTGTGGAAGCTGAGTCTGTCAGATCCTTTCTTCTTACCGCAGAAAACACAATTAACAACCATTTTTTCGTCGTCACTGTATTTGAATTGCGAGCGACTCCCGCCACTACCGACGCTGTCTCGCGGGCCGAGAGACTACACTTTTCGCAATATGGCGACGTTCAATTAGTCACACTGCGGCCTACCCCACACGCAATCCAGTAATAAATAGAGATCAGTGACATGGCGTCACAAACATTAGTATTGCCAACATAATTGAAAAAAATTATTAGTGTTCTAATTTAATATCCATGACCAACCTTAGCACTGCAATACACTCATTCAAGACTACAAATGTCATAGTTAAAATTGCTGCCATTTGAATATATTTTGTTAGATGCATTTAAATGAATCCACATTAAAAATTTTACTCACTTCGTAACTATTCAAATTAAAGTGATATCAAACTAATTCTAATTGGATAAAGTAAAAAGTTTTTCTTTTCATATTTTATTTTTACCTTAAAAATGTCAAATTTAAACGAAAAAAAAAATTGAGATATAGATCACTTTTTATTAGGGTTGTTGATTTTACGAATATTCGAGAATTATGCAGGGTTGCATGAAAATTTTATCGGTTCATTAGCAACTAACGGTTCAATAAATTTCAGAAAATCGCTATTGATGACTGTTGCTAAATAAACAATTCTTTAACTAAAGAGCTCTTTATTTTTTTCTTGCAACCCAGCATCAGTAGCTGTATTCCATTTGCCACTTCGTTCACTTAAATCAGTTCAGATAAATTCGACATATGACTAAATAAACTGAATTAAGCAAATTGATGCACTTATTATGGTGAATTACTTTAAAGTAAATTATAATCTGTAATTCCAGTACTGGAAATAAATGCAGCGAAGTAATCCAGTGAAATAAATAAGTGATCTAGTTCAGTAAATGTAAGTTAGATCTGATCCAAATGGCAAATGGAATACGCCTAGTTTGTTCGGATTTATTGAACCTTCGAATTTAGATTCGAACTTTCGAATTTTGGAATATGCCGAATTTTCGAATTTTCGAATTTTTGAATATTCCGAATTTTCGAATTTTCGAATTATTCGAATTGTGAATCTGGATCCTAACGTGAACACGGCCTGTTGATATGAATTATTGTCAGAATAAACTCATGTGCAGAGTTTGTATTAATTCATAAGTAATTATTATTATAGTTAATTTTATGACAGAAAAATTATCACTGTATTTCAATGTCATTCATAAGACAAAAATTTACTTCGTGGTATGATTTCCTTTAAAATCAGACATGTGTCGCTACAGACAAAACCCGTTGTCAATACCTATGATTCATTGGAGTCTTGGGATCGATGCTGTGTTAGACATTATGACAGAGGAATTTGGTTGACGCCTGCATCGGACAGGTGGGATGTGGTCTAGTGTTTAAGACATCGGCCCGGCAAGCTGAAGGTCCCCGGTTCGAATCCGGGCGTCTCCCAAATTTTTCTGTCATAAAATTAACTTTAAAAATTATCATTGTCACTGTACTTCAATGTCATTGTTGGATGTTTGACAGTTATTTGAATCTCCCGCCAATAATTTTGAAAATTGAAAAATAAATGTATGATTTACCTTAAGGTTGGTAATAAAAGAAAGTGTGTGTTGACAGTTTTTGTTTTAGATTTGGAAAAAAGTTGTTATAATTTAATGCATAGATACACGATTGTAATTTGTATCAGTGTTTTATTTGGTTTAATAAAAGGTCATCTTGGTGTTTTGGCTAAATAGATTCTTTTGTGTGAAATAAAGTGTTTGAAATACAGTTTGAGTCTTTTGTTTTATCAAGAAATCCAACATCTGGCGACCGTGACAGGACGAATTGATCTTTCAGTATAAAGTCATTAAAAGATCAATCAATATGGATAAGATAAAAAAGACAAGAACTGCGGTTAGAAGTAGTTATTCAAGAATGGTTACTAATATCAAGGATTTGTTAGGACAATCGAAAATCGACATGGTAGAAGTAAAAGCGACATTTGACACGTTCGAGAACAAATATCTGGAACTAAAGAAATTAGACGAACAAATGTTTACGGGTTTGCTCGAAGCCAATTGTTCTGAAGCAGATTTAGATTTAGAAATCGAATCACGAGATAAGTATGAACAAGAATTCAATAGAGTAAGAAGACGAATCGAAAGCGAGGATAAAGCTGTCAATGAAAAGTTTAGTGCTGATAATTCTAATACTGAAGTTTCGGTTGCAGCATCGCAGGTAACCCAGAGAAAGTTCAAGCTTCCACAGCTGGAATTAAAAAAGTTTGGAGGTAATGTAAAAGATTGGTTACTATTCTGGGCCCAATTCAAACGGCTAGACGAAGATGTAGCAATAGACGACAGTGACAAGTTCCAGTATTTAGTACAGTCAACAATCCCAGGTACGAGAGCTAGAGAGATCGTAGAAAGCTATCCTCCGACTGCTGAAAACTATCCAAAAGCATTGGATAGTTTACGAGCTCGATTTGGTCGAGAAGAATTGTTAGTTGAAGTATATGTACGTGAACTGCTAGCTCTAGTAATGCAAAATACAATGAAAACGACAGTACTGACATTGGCTTCATTATACGATAAACTGGAGTGTCATCTTCGCGCGTTGGAAAGTCTAGGAGTAACAACGCAAAAATGCGCGTCCATGCTATTTCCTCTCGTGGAGTCATGTTTACCTGAAGAATTATTAAGAGCATGGCAGCGAACGAACGGTGCAATGAACATTGGCAGTAGTAGTCAACTAGAAGAACAGGAAGGCGATAGTGCTAGAAATAAACTGAAGCAGTTAATGAACTTTATGCGTTCCGAAGTTGAAAATGAAGAAAAGATATCATTAGCTATGTCGGGATTTGGTATAAGCACTTCGCGCTACAGCAAAAAGAAAATCAATATAAAGGAAAGTACAGGTGAGACATCAACAGCTGCTGGACTGCTTGCTACTAATTCAAAACCGGAAGCAAGAGTAAGTAGTTGCATGTTCTGCAATAATAATCATAAGACTACTGACTGTTTCAAGGCACAAAAACTAACATTTGCAGAGAAGAAACAAATTTTATATGACAAGAAATGTTGTTATAACTGTTTCAGACAGGGACATTCAGCAAAAGTATGTAAATTACGTATCAAATGTTTGATCTGTAGCAGGAATCATCAACCGTTGATGTGTCCTGACCTATCGCAAAATAAAGAGCCGAAAGATAAATCAGCTGACGCAACGAATACTACAGAAAACAATTTAGCTAGCATCAGCAATAATCCGCAAGTATTTTTACAAATTATTATTGTTCATTTAATAGGTCAAGGAACACAACGGCGTGCGAGAGCGATCATAGATACAGGATCACAACGTTCGTATATTTTAAGCAAAAGCGCACTGGAGATGAAATACGAACCTATAAGAAAAGAGAAAATTATACATACGCTTTTCGGAGGTCAAAAAACAGGAGAATTGAACCATAATGTTTATCGAATCCGTTTAAGTAGTTTACAAAGGGATTACAACTGTAATTTTGAAGTTTTAGAGCAAACAACCATATGCAATGAAATAAATAATATCAAAAGCGGACCGTGGTTGGAAGAACTACAAGGATCCCAAATTTATATTTCCGATGTCGAAGATGGAAGCAGTCCAATAGAGATACTAATCGGAGCGGATGTAGCTGGCAAGTTATTTACAGGCAATCAGAAGAAACTATCCTCCGGATTAGTAGCTATTGAAACTCTGTTAGGCTGGACAGTAATGGGAAAAATCCAAGATAGTGGTAAGAATCATCAGTTGGCAATGACTGTCACTTCAATGCTTGTACAAGAATATAGTATAGCAGATCTATGGCAGTTAGAAGCCATAGGCATTAAGGATCCCGCAGAAACGAAGTCACAGGCAGAGATTCATGAAGCAACGAATAAACACTTTCACGATACGGTGACTGTGAGAAGCGATGGAAGGTATGAAGTTTGTTTGCCATGGATTCAAGATCATCCATCACTACCGGATAACTATGAACTAGCGATGAAACGTCTTGACAATACAATAAAGAAATTGAAAGCAGACAATCTTGTTGAAGAGTATCAGAACACATTTAACGATTGGTTAAAAGAGGAGATAATACAGGAGTGTACTGATTTAGAGCCACATGGTGGACATTACTTACCACATAGACATGTTGTAAAACTCAACAGCACAACCAAAGTAAGGCCGGTATTCGATGCATCAGCTAAACAGAAAGGAAAACCATCATTGAATGAGTGTTTGGATACTGGTATTAATTTGATCGAGCAAATACCTATTATTCTGTTAAGATTCCGATTAAAAAGAATAGGAGTGATAGCTGACATAAAAAAGGCTTTTCTACAAATTGGTCTGATTGAAAATGATAGAAATTACTTGAAATTTTTATGGAAAGGAAGTGATGGGATATTAAAAGTATACAAACATTGTCGTGTAGTATTTGGAGTATCCTGCAGTCCTTTTTTGTTGGGAGCTGTAATACAATTCCACTTAAACAATGCGCTGGAAAGTCCTGGAATGGAAAGAAACGTTATTGAACTCTTAAAAGATAGTTTTTATGTTGACAATTGCGTGACAAGCGTAAATAATGAAGAAGAATTGTACAAGTTTAAGGAGAAAGCCACCAGTATAATGCGGAATGCGAAATTCGACTTACGAGGCTGGGAATTCACGAACCAGGTAATATCTCCAGGTCATGAAGTTTGTTCAAATGTTCTTGGGTTACAATGGGACCGACAAGAGGATACTTTACAAATAAACTTAGCACAAATAAGAATAAGCGAATCAGATCAAATTACGAAAAGAATTATACTGGCGACAGCGAATAAAGTTTTCGATCCAATCGGATACACTTGTCCAGTGTCATTGTGTCCGAAACTATTATTACAAGAGACATGGAAAATGAAAACTAGCTGGGACGAAGAAGTAGATCAAGAAATGAAAAAGAAATTTATACACTGGCTTCAGGATCTACCATATTTAGAGAAAATAAAATTACCAAGATGGTTTCCCAACACTGAAGAACCGAGGCAATGGAGTTTGCACGTTTTTTGTGACGCGAGCCAACTGGCATACGCAACCGTGATTTATCTACGTTCAGAAGCAGCTAATAATGTGAAAGTAGAACTGTTACAAGCGAGAACAAGAGTGGCCCCTTTAAAAAAAATAACTATACCACGTTTAGAGTTATTAGCAGCTACAATAGGTGCTAGATTATGTGCGACAATAGTGGAAGAATTCAAAAGGCAAGGAATAGCAATAAAAACAACCTTTTGGAGTGATTCCACCACAGTACTGGCGTGGATTAGAAGGGAAGAGAACTGGGGAACTTTTGTTCGCAACAGAGTTGAAGAAATTAAGAGGTTGACCACTGAACCGGATTGGAGACATGTACCGGGAAGTGAGAATCCTGCCGATTTACCCTCCCGAGGATGCAGTGCGAAAATCTTATATGAATCAAAATGGTGGGAGGGCCCTGAATGGTTATATGAGCCTGAGCAGCATTGGCCAGTAACAGACTTTTCATACAATGAAAACGAAATACGAGAAGAGAAGAAAAAAGCTATAGTTTCTTCTATGTTAATCGCTGAAAACCGGAACGACGGTTGGTATTACAGATATTTTAGTCGGTACACCAAGATAGTATACATGATAGCGCGTATACTACGTTGGCGAAAATCTAAACAGAAAAACGAACCGATTACGTCGGTAGAATTTGAAATTGCAGAACAGAAAGTAATAAAATTAATACAAGAAGAAGTATTCATGGTTGAGAATTATAAGAAGATAACATTCTTGTCACCTTTCATGGATGAAAATGGAATTCTGCGAATCAGAACGAAAATTGCGTATAGAAATGATACAAGGAATTTTCGATATCCAATTTTGCTAACAGGAGATCATGTCGTTGTGCGAAGAATGATTTACGACGAGCATGTCAAACAATGTCATGTAGGAACTCAAACATTACTGAGTATACTCAGAGAACGTTATTGGATTCTGCGTGGACGTAAAGCAATACGTTCGGTGATAAATAAGTGTGTAATATGTCAGAGATACGCTAAAAAACACTTCGAAACAATACCCGTGCCTCTACCTGTCGACCGAGTAAAAGACGCAGCTGCGTTCGAAGTAACAGGTACAGATTTAGCTGGACCTCTCTACTTAAAGAAAGAAAAAAAGGTATGGATCTGTATATTTACATGTGCGAGTTATCGAGCGGTACACCTTGAATTAGTCAGCTCGTTATCAACGGAAGCATTCCTGATGGCATTACGTAGATTCGTGGCCAGGAGAGGACGCCCATCTATCGTATACAGCGACAACGGGACTAATTTTCACGGTGCCGAGAATAGCTTTGAGCAATTAAACTGGGAAGAGATAAGGAAGTATACTACCATAGCCCGAATGGAGTGGAAATTTAATCCACCTACTGCAGCCTGGTGGGGTGGTTGGTGGGAGAGGTTAATCGGAATAATCAAAAAACTCTTGAAAAAAGTACTTGGAAGATCAATACTAAATTATGAAGAATTGAGTACTGTGTTATGCGATTGTGAGTCAATAATCAATTCACGACCAATAACATATGTATCAGAAGACAATAAAGACTTACAACCATTAACGCCATCAATGTTCATTCAAGATATTAGACAGTTTAGTGTAGAAGATTGTGATGAGATTGAATCTCGAGATGTGAGACAACGCGTAGTGTATCGACAGAAATTGCGCGAAGATTTACGTAAACGGTTTCGTAGTGAATACTTGGGACTACTACGACAGGAGTCTAGTAAAAAATGTTCGCGAAAGATAGAGTTAGGTGAAGTCGTGATGATTGAAAACGATAGTCCGAAACGATTGGACTGGCCGTTGGCAAAGGTAGTAGAACTGATGCCGGGACGCGATGATGAAATTCGAGTGGTGAGATTAAAAACGAGTCATGGAGAACTAGTTCGGCCGGTACAACGTATATACCCGCTGGAGTTGTACTCACACAACGATAGTGAAGTGAAGAACGATGGACTGTCTAGTGATGTGAAAAACAATGGACTGTCTAGTGAAGTGAAAAACAATGGACTGTCTAGTGAAGTGCAAACCAATGGGCTGTCTAGTGATGAGAACTGTAAAAAAGATCGAGCGAGAAAAAATACCGAGATAGCCACCATTTATACTAAAAAAGGACGAAAAATAACTTTACCCGCAAGATACAAAATGTAAATCTCGTTAAATAGATAATGTTAGATAAGTTAATTTCTTTGTTGTAAAATTAACTTGGTGGGAGGATGTTGGATGTTTGACAGTTATTTGAATCTCCCGCCAATAATTTTGAAAATTGAAAAATAAATGTATGATTTACCTTAAGGTTGGTAATAAAAGAAAGTGTGTGTTGACAGTTTTTGTTTTAGATTTGGAAAAAAGTTGTTATAATTTAATGCATAGATACACGATTGTAATTTGTATCAGTGTTTTATTTGGTTTAATAAAAGGTCATCTTGGTGTTTTGGCTAAATAGATTCTTTTGTGTGAAATAAAGTGTTTGAAATACAGTTTGAGTCTTTTGTTTTATCAAGAAATCCAACAGTCATTCATATGACAAAAATTTACTAATTATTATTAATTATTAATATTTGCCAAATTAATTCAATTTAGACTTAAAATTTCGCTGCACTGTCAAAAATGTTTTAATTAAGACGTTTTTGTATCATTTTTATTCTCATTTTAAAACGTTTTACTAAAAGTCCGTAGCATTTAGATGGGCGGTATGAGAATAGATGTCTTAATTAAGACGCATAAGCATGCAGAGTTTTTGCAGGATATTTCGCCGAGTTCATTATTTAATTCGTGGACGACTTTTCGCGAATTATGCGTGAGGCGTGTTTGGAGATGACAGATGGCGTTAATTCAGTGGCAAAAAAATTCGAGAATTCGAAGCTTCGAAAAATTCAAAAATTCAAAAATTCGAAGCTTCGTAAAATTCAAAAATTCGTTAATTCCAAGCTTCAAAAAATTCGAATGTTCGAAGCTTCGAAGTTCTTCTGACGAAGTTCGAATGTTTGAACGTTCACAAATTCAAACTTCGGTGGAAATCAACGACTCTACTTTTTATAATGTGCTGAGTATTTTTTTTCTGAGTATTTTTGACATAATAGCACACCTTAAGTTGACAAATATTGAAGATGATTCAACAAACACAGATAAATTTAATGGTATCTTAATAAGAAAAATTAAATGTGCAAACTTGTTTATTGATGAATTTAACCATATACAAGTTTTATTTGAATCTTTATCCTTTTAATTATTCAGAAAGTGGAGAACTACTTACAGCTCATGTTAATTTTATAAGACTTGTACAATATAATCTAAATTTAGTCACAGAACACAACGGGAATAATTTCAGGTACTCAGTGGTGTGGAAAAGGCAATATTGCATTGAATATGAATTCTACTGGATTGGCTAGAGACACAGATTTATGTTGCCGAGCACATGATTTGTGTTTTGATGCCTTGCCTGCTGGAAAAACTAAACATGGACTTGAAAATATTGGATCTTACACCAGGTATAGTATATTACAATAGTCATCTCATTGAGGCAGTAATAGTAGTTTACAATACTAGCATAGTAAAACAGTTTTTTCTGCCGAAAGAAGGATTGACTGGCGTGCCGTTTAGGCAAGCTTCCCATCTATTTGAGGCAGTAAAAACAGTTACCTTGCTTGTATTATACAACATTTTATTTGTTACTCATTTATAATAAAAAAATTAAATTAAAATTGTGAAAAATTGCTTGAAATTATATCTCATAAATATTACTGGGAAAATGCACGTGTGTACTGATGCGTAAAATTGACGGGTGACCTATAAAAAAAATTCTCTGTTTTAACATTAGAATAACATATTCTGGCACACATATTGATTCGTTGTTAGTTTCGTTATTAGATTCGTTGTTAGGAGTAAATGTGAGTAATTTGAGATTTTTTTATGCATATTTTATGTACGTTGAGGAAGGAAAATGAATGGTAAGAGAATAGGAATGATGTGATTGAAGGTTTGTTGTGTGATAATGTTTTCGAGTGTAATAAATGAATGAGTTTATATGGAGTGATCTATAAATGTGGTTGAAGTGAGGGTGGTGTGTTTGGATGAAAATGTTTGGTGATGGCTGGTTGTTTGATGGGTATGATGAGTGAATGTTTTATGAGTGATTTTAGGGTTCGTGCTACCCCATTTGTGGGGATATAGCGTGAAGATATGTATCCAGACACACCACTTTAGCTTCATCCACATTTATAATTCCTTTCATACAATCACGTTTGATCCTCATACTCGGAAATTTTCGTTCACGCAACAATCCTTCAATCATATTCATCCATTAATTCATAGGTCGCCCACGCAATCTTTTACCCTCAATTTCACCAACATATACCTGTTTCGTCAATCTCTCATTCGATATACGTTCTACATATTGTTGTCGTAGATTGGTAAAACTGCATTAAATACACAAAATATCTAGGTAACTGATAAAATACAGAAACACAATTTATACAAATATCTAGGCAACGGACAAAATCAATTGCAAATCACTATCTCCAACTTAACCTTTCTCCAAAAAATTTCTATAAACGGAAAATGTTCACTATTTTTAAAGGAAAGCCGGAACAGGAAAAATAGTATAAAACACTCGTTATAGAAGGCAATGGGCCTTTCAAGACTTTTTTGAATTTTTTATATATTAATCTACGTAATAAAATAATTATACCCAAATTTTTTATTTTTTTAAAAAACTCGTATTAAGCATGATAAAAATATTTAAACTTTCGAAACAAATGAATATGACGTAGTTGCATCTTAGCTTAAAGAGAGACAAATAAGACAGAGATAAATAACACGTAACTTGTCGTTGTCAGTAGAATCATAACTAGACGGATAACATCGGCGTTTGTTGTGCGTTAGAAAGGGATAGAATAACTGGTTGGTGAGACGGGTGCGCTGCAAGGAGCAACTTGCATAACATCAAAGTGTACTCGCTCCTTGCCGCGCATCCGGCGGACCCAATAGTTATTCCATTCCTCTCTGCTTCACAACACTGCATTGACTTGAATACGGCATAATTCGTCTAGTAGTATACGTCATTGGTAGAATCGTAGAATGCTGAATGCTTATTTCTTCTTCGTCTTCTTGAGCACCGACAAACGTTTCAGACGAAGCTCTGTGATTGGCTTAATGCAACTACGTTATTGCAATATGGCAGTGCGAACGTTTTAAATGATTCAACTTTAACTTTCATATTTCGGCAATAAAGATATAATTTGTGGTATGATTTTATATTGTATTAAATATGATGTACGGTCAAGAATTTATTTTAATAAATATATATTAAAAAGCTCGACCACTTGAATCCCCCATTCTAGCACTTGTTCGTTCGTCCGCTCGGCGCTGCGTGGCTCGTGTCCAAATTTCGAACTTGTGCTAGAATAGGTTGCCTTCTGTGGGTCTCGGAAAGTTCACCGAAAACAATTCACCGAATACAATTCACCGAAAAACAATTCACCGACATAGCAATTCACCGAAAGACAGTTCACCGAAATATGATTCACCGAAATGTTAATTAATTTTCCTTTACATTTTATCCAGGCTAATGAATGGCAGCAAAATGCAGGTGTATTTAAAAATAGAAAATTGATACCTTTGTCATGTCTCATTTCATTTTTATAAAACTATATGTTTTACATTAATAACATAAATTATTTGCTATGCCTCGTAAATACTCATGTATGTTATTCTTGTTGTAATTTGGAACTAGATGCTCTGTCCTCATAGCACAGTCTCTGTACGTTTTATGCATCGGTGCGCCGTCTTGGCCGCACACGTACTGTTCTATTTGAATAAATCCTAATAACATATTGGCAGTGATGCTATTATAAGTACTATACATGCGCGAGTGCAGTAATGTCATTAGAAACTGTCCCAGCTTAAACAAATTTTAGCCGATTCAATAATAATTACATGAACCCTGCAATAATTAACGATATTTAACGTAATGGATAATATTCAAAAGATTCGGAATTTACGGTAAGTATCCTTTTCTAAATGCCTGCATTTTTCTACCAGTTCTAAGGAACATTAAAAATACTACAATTTAATTATCATTTCGATGAATATGTTTTTCGATGAATTGTATTTCGGTGAATTTTTTGTTCGGTGAATTGTAACTGCGGTGAATTGTTTTTCGGTGAATTGTTTTCGGTGAACTTTTCGGCATCCGCCTTCTGTAACTTGCATTTTAATATACTATTCGTACCTTCTTAGGGAGACGCGCCTCATAGGTTGAGAAACAAAACAAAAATGTAAAAAGTTTGACATTTGTGATAAGTAAACAGGTCCGTTGTCAATAACAACGGTCTACAATTGTTCTTTTACTGTCACCAAAGAACGTTCGAAAAGCCTACTTTTTTACAGATCGTAAACATGAAATTTTAATTGTTTTGTGGTTTTTACTAAAAGACAACTCTATCTATTATTAAATTTTTCTATTTTAGATCTCATTGCAATTGTGATAAAGAATTCTATAGTTGTTTGAAAGAAGTAGGGACTCCAGCATCTGTAGCAGCAGGAGTTATATATTTTTCTTTGTTAGGACCAAAGTGTTACCAAAAAGCAAAACCCATAATTGGATGTACATTGCGAACTTTCAAGTAAGATAATAAGTTTAATAAATGAACTATATTTTTAATACGAAAAGTTAATTTTCAGTCGATGTGAACAATACAAGCTGGACGGAACTAAAAAAGCTATATGGCAATGGTTCGATAACCATATTTTTAAATAAAATTATATTATGTTATTAAATAAAAATTAACCCGGATGACGTATTTATTTATTTGTTACTCTCCACAAGAGAATCTTCATTTCAATTGCGGTACAGGGAGCCTACGGCTATTATCTATTCACATACGCTGTACAAATATTCATTACAATTATTGTATAGAGGAGCCACAGTTTTTTGTGGAATTCAAACTACTCAGTTCGTAATTTATAAATATAAATTGAAGTCGGTCAGTTTACAAAATTTCAAAAATAAATAAATTAATATATCATCACACCTTTTACCCATTACTTGGTGTTGTACTCTGCCCTAGCAGCTCTCGGAAAGTGATATATTTATGCGCGTGAAATGAGGTTACCAGCCGTCAAATCACGGCCCTCAAAGATGTTAGTGGAAGGGAAATCACAGGTGTAATTTTAATATGGAGAAAATTGTTTGTAGACATTATATTTAAGCACAAAAATTCAAACAATTAAAAACATAATTTTTTTAGTAACAATATATAAAAGAAAATAGCTTCCAGCAATAAAAATTTGATCATGTGACTGCACTATATACGCTAATTTAGCCTTTCTTATGGCCATTTGCACCACTACCGTTTAACATTAAAAACCAAGGTTTAAATTTTAAACGGTTTGCACAGTTACTAAAGTTAGGTTTAAAACAGTCCGTCTGTAGTTTAATTAAACCCTACTGCATCTTCGGCTTAACAGTACAACTACGTGACAGTTGCCGGATACCTACTTGAAAGAAAATATGTGAATGTGTTTTTCTTTTAAATTACTTTGAAAAAGAATAACATTTTTGATATTGACGATATGGACAATGATGTAGAAGACATGAGCTATAGAAAATATTCATATAAGAAAAATATATGAAAGAAGTCATTAATTTTATAGGTTCGATGATGCAAATTATGCTATTTTGTTTGAAGAGAGAAAATGTATATAGTTTATTAATTTCAGTAGAACATCAATTAGAATTTCCGTATAATTTGTAAGTAATAATTTACTATAAATGACATGCATATTTTTTCCGCAATCTACAAAAAATATTTTATTTTAATATTAATAGTGTGCTTTATAATGTAATATTTATTATGTACACCAACATACAACCAGCCGACCTCTGTGGCTCTGTGGGTTAGACTACTAGGCTACTGTCTCAGAGGTCCCGGGTTCGATTCCCGGTCAGGGCTGGCATCAATCAGCGTCTGCTGCTGACTACAGCGCAGACGCTTCCATCATCCCGGCTAGTAACCAAAGCAGTTGAAGCCGTATAAAAAAAAAATACAACCAAAACATCAATAATTAATGTGAAAATACAACTGCTTACTTGTGCTTGAAATGTTAAAACGAATTGTAAATGTGTTACTTTAAAGTACCAAAAGTTCCTAGAATGTTAGGAGACAATACAAGAATTCCTAAATTTATACAAGATATAATACTCCTAAAACATAATGTTATAAAATCTAAGGCTTAAAGCCGCAGTTAGATGTTACCCGTGCAAACCACTAAAAATTTAAACAATGGTTTAGCTTAACCTCAGCTTAGTTAAACCGAGAAATTAAACAGTAGTGGTGTAAACGGCCTTTAGACTTATCGAATATTCGGGAAGAACAAACATTTGTATCCGAATTTCGAACACTTAAATTTTGAATAAATATAAATAAATATATCATCACGCCTTTTATCAATTACAGGGTGCGGCACTCTGCCAAAGCAGATGTCGGTAAGTGATATATTTATGCGTGTGAGGTCCAGTTACCAGCTGTCAAATCACGGCCCCAAAGATGTTAATGGTGGAGGAGTCACATGGGTAATTTTAATGTTGTGAAAATGTTCGTCGGCTGTAGGAATCTAACCAGAGTTCTCAGGATCCACAGGCCGACTCGATTACCACTGAACCACCTACCCCATAAAAAAATTAAACTATCTGATAAAATCTTTCCCAATCTTTCCCACTTCCAGAGGTAGTATTTTCACTTGTAGAATTCCACAAATCTAGAAATCTCTTATAAATATCTCTTCAAAAATTCTTATATCGATAGCTAGTCGGAACAAAGTGCGATCGGATAGAACAATGCTATATAGGCCGTATTTGTTTGGGAAATTTTGATCCAACCCTGAACTGACCTAGAACTAACTCGTGTTACTTCCAAATAAATGATGCATCTCAAGTGTCAGTTGTAAATATTAGCGGTAAATTTAAAATCTGAATGCATGTTCGAAGCGACATCTGCTTAGTTTTGTTTGTGTGTTAAATTGCGCTTTTAATTGGATGTTTTGAGTCATCTTTATATTTTTTATATGTAGTCAAAAAGCAAATAACGTCAGGGTCTGTTTTTTTATAATTTTGTCATCAGCACTATCAAAATAATGAATTTCGGAGTCGTAATAATGTGTCGTAATATTATCCTCTGTGACTTATATTGCAAGAAGCACATAATGCATATTGCTCTTCCATCATCTGCATAAATAATAGTTTAGTATATTTTTTCAAAATATTATTATAAAATTACTTACGTTTTTCATAAAAATAACTCCTAACCTCTCTATACTATTACAAATCGCGATGCCGCCACGAATAACAAGGAACACAAGTTGATTAGAAAGAGATAGTAAACGGGTTGAATCTACCAACCCGCTAAAATAGCTGGGGCAGTAGGGTCAGTTTAAGGTTAGTTCCAGGTTACTTAAAGTGTGCCAAGTAACCTGCAGGTTACTTTAAAAATTCCAAATAAATACGGCCATAGTTAGCCATGTATGTTGCTAGCATCGTTTGATTGAACACGTGGTACGTGGGTTTATCAGAAATCGCGTTAAAATAGCGTTAACTTAACGCTATCTGTACAGGTGAGGTTAAATCATGATTTTAATCTGCCAGATTGTATATTTAAATAATAAATTCTACCCATTACTGGGTATGTGAAATATTTTGTGCGTGAAGAACGGTTACCAGCCGTGCAGCCGTATTTGTAAAGGAGACACAGGGGTAGTTTTAATATGGTGAAAATTGTTTGTCGACTGTGGGAATAGAACTTGGGTTTTCAAATCCACAGGTAGACTCGATACCACTGAGTCATCTACCCTATAAATATTAAGATCATAAATTGACACAGTCGGAGCGTGAAAATTAGACTCGGGACCGGGTGGCAACTATAGATGGCACTGGTGTGATTGCATAGATTTTAAGCGTTTTGGTTGACATTTTCAGTTTAAATTATAGACTATGGTATAATTAAGTGATAAAAATTATTGACAGATACTTGGGCGGGTGTCGTGTGACATATTTTTTACAGGATGAAATTGGTTTTACTACTTGTTCACGATGAATACATGACAAAAAATTATTTACAGAAATTATTGTAGTCTATAATTTAAACTGAAAATTATTACTAAATTACTAAATGTTTTGGTAATGCTTGAAGCAGCATGAAGATGTTTAGCCAATAAGACATTTATAAACCTTAATAATTCAGTACTAAGTTTACTTTTACTAATAGTAATTTTTAAGTTTTGATACAAATTTTCCATGTATTATGGTTGATGAGTCCATTGATAGTGAGCAATTATTTGGACGACCTAGGAATAAAATGATGGATATGATTGGTAAGGAAACAAATGATTTTCATTTATTTATTTGTTGTTCTACAAAATAGAAATTTATAGAAATTATAGTACAGAATACTATGAATATAGATAAAGTGAAAGTGATGGAATAAATTTGTAAATGAATAAAGATTGAAACCACAGAAACAGTACATATTAAATTTTCAAAGAATTTAATTTTCGTACAAAAATGTTGTCGTTTATTTTTAGTGAATATTTTTATTGATATTCACATTAACTCTTTTTCATGTCTATACTGCAAATCTACAAAGTTAATTACTATATTTTACAAGTACATTCCTTTTAAAATTCACATAACACAACCTAACAGGTTAATTCTTCAGTTATTTTTATTAGAACGTAACAAACACCACCAATTGTGTGATATATTTAGAAGGACGTTTTTTGCAGTGTCTTCGTGAAGGTATTTGTGCATATGTCAACAACTAACTTCCATTCTTGCAGATGTATTTTGCAATTAAATGCAATTATTTTCAGTCGAATACCACGCTGGTTGATAAAAACTGATCGTCCTTGCTAGCCCTAATTCAGATCGTCTGCTAATCCGATGTTGATGACATTAACATTGTTTGGCTTGTCATTGACTCTTCCACAAGAATTATTAAGCCTTATAAATATTATAAAAGAATTGCATTATTTGTCAATGTTAAAATAATAAAGATTGATCAGAAGTAAGTGTTTCAGTTGGCAATAAAAAAATACTTGAAATTGGTACGACTGATTCATGTATTTATTTCCTGTTGTTAACACTGACATTTGAAAATTTAAATGAAAAAAAATCGTTGTTGCCCTTACCCTCATACTTTTACAGAGTGATCAAAAGGAATTGTTACAGTTGGCAATAAAAAAAACTACTTGAAATTGGTAAACCTGATACATAAATTTATTTCCTGTTGTTGACAGTGACATTTAAAATTTAAATTTGAGTACATTTATTATTACATTTATTTCTAAAGTATTTCTATTACTTAAAAAGTCAAAATTCTATTAGCTGTCAAACTCCAAACATAACCTATTTGTATTTATTTGAAATGTCAAATAGCATTTTCGCCTTTATCTGACGTTGTGCCAACTGTGGAATAAAAAGATCTCTGGAATTGTATTGCCAACTATAACAATTCCTTTTGATCACCCTGTATTTCTTAACATTACTAACATAGCAATAAACTAAAGTATTTCTATCATTCAATCTATTTGTATTTATTATAAAAATGACATGTCAAAACACTTACTTTTGATCACTCTGTATTAGGGATTTTCTTATTTCAAAGTTGGCATAACGTCAAGTAATGGTGAAAATACTATTTGATATGTCATTTTTATAATAAATATTTTGACCGCTTTATGGACTCCATTTCGAAATTATGCGATATTAATATAAGTGTCATGTTTCAATGTAAAGACCATTTTAATAAAAACTTGTAAATGTATTCAAATTTAAATTTTCAAATGTCACTGTAAATAACAGGAAATAAATATATGTATCAGTTTTACCAATTTCCAGTATTTTTTTACAAATTGCCAACTGAAACACTTACTTCTGATCATTCTGTAGTTATTTATGTACCTAGGGTATTATGAAATCCTCATGGCTGGATCTGAACACGAAATCTTCCCTTTGGCTGTGCCACTAATAAAGTCGATGTACTTGTTGACCTTAAGTACTTTAAGAAAAAAAAAATGTTCATCTCTAAAACCTAAAATTTAGGGTAATGCAAAAAAATACAACAAATTATAGCTTATTTAATTCTCTTTATTATATAAATAAATAAATAAATATATCATCACGCCTTCTACCCTTTACTGGGTGTGGCACTCTGCTGAAGCAGATCTCGGTAAGTGATATATTTTTGCGCGTGAAGTGCGGTTACCAGTCGTCAAATCACGGCCTCCAAACATGTTAGTGGTGGAGGAGTCACAGGGATAGCTTTTTCAAGTTATGAAAATTTGTCGCCTGTGGGAATCGAACCAGGGACCTCAGGATCCACAGGCCGACTTCATACCACTGAGCTAGCCATCCCATTATTATATTATGGTGGTTATTGCAAATTAGGTAATTAGTATCGTCGAAATTAACATTTTATAAATAAATAAATATATATGAAAAATTAGGTACACTATATTGGTTTTGTTTATATGATAGCAGATATATTTTGTGTACTTAATAGACAATAGATATTTTCTTAGTTAGGAATCAACATAGTAAGAGTAGCAACTAAACTTTCCTCATTTTAGGCAATTAATTTGTTTGTTTGGTTGTTACTGTTACTATACATGTTAATGTTTTTATTTTAGCATAGAGATAACTTTGATGAATTGAAAAATGTTTGTAGAAATTTATGTTAAATTACTGTATAATGAACTTTTCTATTACATACACAAAACAGTAGCATGTTCAACGCGTAAGAAAACTTTTACATTCTCTAGAAAACTAGCACTTTTTTAAAAAAATAATTAAATACTGGATAGCTAATTTGCTTGTAGTGTGCATTGATATCTGTGAGGCAAGCTTGTTGCCGGCGGCCATTTGCAGGGCAGGCAAAAATAACGCTATATTTAAAAGTTTCGTAAGCGTTCATGTTTTAAAAACATACTTAATATTTATCGAAAATATACAATAAAGAAAAACATATGTATTATGCGTTATATTTGAAAGTATAATAATTACTCGTATAATAATATAAACAAAAAGACAAAAAAGTGTATAACAGATATTTTATTATTTAATCTGGAGGTTTTATAGTTCGTAAATACAAAATATATTCGGGATCAAAAACTTTAGAAAATACTAATGTAATTTTAAAATATAGTTTAGTGATTGCATAATTTATATGGGGTAATGGCTCAGTGGTATCAAGTCGGCCTGTGGATCCTGAGAACCCTAGTACGATCCCCACAGCCAGAAAACATTTTCACCAAATTAAAAATTACCCCTGTGGCTCCTCCACCACTAACATCTTTGGGGGCCGTTATTTGACGGCTGTTAACCGCACTTCATGCGCAAATATATATCACTTACCGAGATCTGCTTCGGCAGAGTGCCACACCCAGAAATGGTAAAAGGCGTGACGATATATTTATTTTAAATATTAAAAATAATTTATGTAGTCTCTCTATAATTAATATATTTGTATAATCGAAATTTTGAAATATAAATAAATAAATAAATATATCATCACACTTTCTACCCATTACTGGGTGTGGCACTCTGCCGAAGCAGATCTCGGTAAGTGATATATATTTGCGCGTGAAGTCAAATCACGGCCACCAAAGATGTTAGTGGTGGGGGAGCCGCAGGGCTAGTTTTTGAAATTATGAAAATTGTTTGTCGTCTGTGGGAATCGAACCAGGGATTCTCTAACATTGAGGTATAATTTTATTTATTACTTTTGAGCAACTCTATTGAGTACTTTAAAATTGTTCATGTAACTGCAAATTTTCTATCACCAAACTGCACTTATAAGCAATAAATAGACGGCATTTTTGTTAATGTTTGTGTTATATATTTAATAATCCATTTGACTCAACCTAGAGTTTCACACTTGATAGTATTTATTCAATACAAACAATAGAAAAATGCCCTATAATATAAAAGAGCAATGCATGCTTTTCCTTTCCTGCAAACGACAGCATACCATACTTCCATCATTTATTTCACTTATACATTTATCTCAGAGATTTAACTAATTTATTTTTTGTGCTTTACAAATTTCGGATACAATGCTTCTGTAGGACAAGTTCTTTTTCTACAATATTTATTAATTGTTCTTTTAATCCAATTAATAAACTTAGAAACTTTCGTATTTACGTCCGGTTTTCCAATTGCACATGGTTTCCCCCAAGAAATCACTCCTGCCAACATACCGTTTAAAGTAACTGGTCCCCCAGAATCACCAATACATGTGCCCTTGTGAATACCTTCTAAAGTGCAAATCTGTGAAGCTTTTATTGGACTTTTGCTTGTTTTTAATGCCTTCCGACAACTTTCCAGACTTATCACATGGACTTGAAGTTTTTGAAGTGTATCAACTGCCTTTCCAGGGTAAGTTTCGTACCCCCAACCAGATACAGTCAACATAGTCCCAACAGGGATGTCATTCGTAATAATACTGATTGGCTTGACATTGTTGCTGAAGGTGATTTTATCTTTTACTCCCATTATTCCGATGTCGTGTAATTTTACGCGTGTGTTGAAACTTTTATGGCATATCATATGCTCGATGCTGTATGTTTGGGTATTTTCAGATAGCTTGGTTGATCCCACATAAATATTTGATTTCTCTAATGTAATTTTAAACCTAAAATTAAACCAAACTAACATTACTTGTATCATGATAAACATATTTAGTACCACTGGGTTGTTAGTTATTTCTTACATATTATAAATATAAAAATAAAATAAATATATCATCACACATTTTACCCATTATTGGTGTGCCACTCTGCCGAAGCAGATCTCGTTAAGTGATATATTTAAGCACATTGCTTCGTAAATTATTTTAGCCGAACATTCTTCAAATAAATATAGAGTTTAACTTTTTGTATCTCAATCAATACACAAAATTAATGTTGCATGCTTTGTAATAGTACAAATTAGTAAAGAAATAGTATATTACATAACAAGCATCGAAAGTGTAAGATAACGTGCGAGTGTACAAATTGAAAAACGAGCACAGGTATCACACTTTCTATTTTTCAGCCGACCACAAAATATTTCTAAAAAAAGTTTACAAGAGCAATGTTACACTTTGACAGCTGATGCGTTTTTGAAGATTAGCGTTGAAGTTTGACGTTTGAGGTTAGGCGTGGTGTACAAACCGTAATGTCAAAATATTAAATAATGCTAAAATATTAGTAAATAAGTAATTATTAATGTTAAAAAATAAGATTTGTCTGTGCAAATGTATTGAAAAATCTACCAAAACTTCGATGTAAATAACAATACAAATTCTTTTCATTTATTTTATTATTTTCTTTCGTCGTAACGCCATCTGTTGTCAATCAGTGGAACTTCACCTAATATGTTAGAAGTGTGCGTTATACTAACATATCAATGTATGTTATTTTCAACTTTCCGTAGTAATTTATGATGTTGTTATGGTTACTTTCATACGTGGTCGTCTGAAAAAACATTTTACAAGTCTTAACATATTTTTTTTCCTAGTGGTTTTCCAAATGTGACACAACTTTCTTATTTAAAATTTTCACAAAACAATAAATATAAAAAATAAATATATCATCACGCCTTCTACCCATTACTGGGCGCAAAATAATCAACCGAAATATATATTTAAATGGCATATTTTTGCCCTTTTGATGATTCTAAACTTGCTTTTCTTTTTTCTTCTTAAATTCATTAGTAAATATGTTTAATTAGTTCAACAAATTTTGATAAAAAAATAAAAGCATAACTTATAAACCTTATTATTTCTATGACATGTGAATTTATCATACTTTATTTATTTGAGTAAAAAAATCTAATTCATAAGCTACTTGATTAACAGTTAATAAAATGTGCATAATTTCATGATTTATCTTTTCGCAAAAATGTGAAGTAATTCTGTCTTTTGCAGTACGGTTCGATGACTGATGAGTTGAGTAATAAACCTTTACTTACGGAATAAAACAAACGCAGTGAGCGGCAGTAAGAATGAATTTTTCTGTAATTACGGCACCTCCACAGGCAAAACTCATGTTAGAATTTATGAACAATTTGATATAAGCTTGAAAAGGAAAATCCTGTATATCGGCAGAGTTTCCCCCAATTATATAATCTTCAACAACACATTCTAAACATGAAACAAAGCGTATTAACAAATGTTGTTTAATACTCTATTTGATTGAGTTTCAGTCTGCTGTTTTAAATCATTAAATAAATAAATACGTGTTATGTGAAATTGTTTTAACAATTTGTCTTAATTAAAAACTTAAATAAGATTTGCTAAAATTAAATTTTAGCTAAGATCAAATTGTGTTCCATCAACCAGTTTTTATTTTATCTTAGCTAAGTCGTTGTTAAAAATGGCAACATTATATATATGGGCCATTCTCTGGGAAACGGACACCCCACCTTCTCCAAAATTTGAAGCGTCAAATAAATTTTTGAAGGGCACGGAAAAATCGGAAAAAGTATCTAGTTTTCAACTATGAGTGGCGAAATTGATAATTTTCATGATTTTGGAGTGTTTTGGCCACTTTTTGGCAAGAGATTTAAGAAATAAGATTTTAAATTTGATAAAAATGCTTGAGTTTGGTTTATTTTACATTTTGACGGCGGCATTTCGTTTCTTGTCGAAAAACTGAAATATTTTGTCTCGTGTCAATGTATCTAAAAAGTTACTCTTCTCTAGCAAAGTGAGTCGAAAACATAATTAATATTTGAAATCTACCAAATTTTTACTCAAAAACAAGGCATCCTACGAAATAAATTATGTATAAAAAAATTATAAGAATGCATAAAAGAATACCTAAACATTTTCTCAGAATTTTTAGATATATTTTTTAATTTTTTTTTGAACTGTAGAATGTTGAAATTTTAAAATGTCATGAATTTTATACTCGAAAAAGTTCAAATTTCTAGAAAAAATTCAAAGAACATAAATTGTTTAGAATTTATCAAGGAATACATGTTAATTTTTAAAATTTTAAATTTTCCTAAAAGTCCAAAAAAAGGCAAAAATTTTTAAAATATGTCTCAATCTGAAAAAAATCGCACGTATTCTTTGATGAATCCCAATAATTTGTTACATGAACTTTTCCCGTAGAATGCCTTGTTTTAGAGTAAAAAATTGGTAGATTTAAAATATTAATAATTTTTTTGATCCACTTTTCCTAAAGATCGAAAACTAAATTGACACGAGACAAAACATTTCAGTTTTTCGACAAGAAACGAGATGCCGCCGTCAAAATGTAAAATAAAACAAACTTAATCATTTTTTTCAAATTTAAAATTTTGTTTCTTAAACCTGTGGCCAAAAAAGTGACCAAAACATGAAAAAATCATGAAAATTATCAATTTCGCCACTCATAGTTAAAAAGTAGATACTTTTTACATGCTCTTGAAAAATTTATATGACGCTTCAAATTTTGGAGAAGGTCGGGTGTCCGTTTCCCAGAGAATGGCTTTATTTATTTATTTATTTGTTTATATTTATGACGTGTATAAACTGGTTCAGCAAATATAACATAGAAACAAATTCAGCCGTAACAATTTTTAATGATTAATTGACAAAGATTTTAAAATGTATATATATAGGTACTTCATATTGATACTGATTTATTTAGTTTTCTGCTTAAATGAAGGATGCGCTTTTTAACAGCTCCGGTTGTTTATTTTCTTATATTTAATCTTTTTTTTTTGTTACGTTTTTTTATAATAAATAAGGTTCCTTATGTTATTTCTAAGTAAGACGTAATTGTTCAACCATTTGATTTACTAAAATCTGCTATAGCAGTGTAGCAGAGTACGACACTCAAAAATTAGTGAAATGACAAAATTATATACTTGTTTATAAATTAATATACAGTCGAACCTCCGCAATTCGAAATTATCCTTATTTCAAAGTTGACTGTTGTTCCCTGTACATTTTGTATAATTGTCATGTATTTGTATCTCCCTAACTCAAATTTCCGTAACTCGAAAATCACTGTAATTCGAAGCCAATAACGCGTCGCAATACCACGGTATACTCCATAAGTTGATTTTTTTCGGTCAAAATAAACACTTTCGGCACAATATTTGCACACTGTCTTTACTCATATGTACTGTCGCCATGTTTCGTCGAGTTTTGTTTCACTGCGCCCGATGCATACAATCTGTAATTTGCGTAGTTTTACGAGATTTAACTGTGTAATGATTTTTTGTTAGTACAGAGTATAGTTATGTTCCCTGGTACAGAATGTACAGTGTCACCGCCATATTTTAGAATGTTTTAGAATAATGTATTTTTTAAAGTAGTAAAACATGTGTGCAATATATTTTTACTTTCTTATACGCAGTATAAGAAAGTATTGGTATCGTGAAAAAAATCGATGACGAGATTTTCGCGGAAATACGTGTTTTGAGGTCCACTGAATCCGTTCTGATAATTTTCTCAATGATGTCTGTCTGTGTGTGCGTGTGTGTATGGATGGATGGATGGATGGATGGATGTGTGTCCGTGTGTGCAATATCTCCTGAACGAGATAAGATTTGTTAACGAAACTTGGTAATTATAAGTTTCATGAAAATACGAAGAGCTGACTTGATTTTGAATGAAATTGAATAGCCGGAAGCGGAAGTTTACTGGACACACAAAATAATAAATTCCATTTATTTCAAAAATGGAATCAGTTACGAAAAAAAGTTTCAAATAAAAGATGTTAGCAAAAACATTTGGAACATAAAATGTTATTTGCAATTTTTCTGTATATGCGTCGTCTAATTTTGAGAAAAACTAATTTTTATATTTAACAGTATATTTCAATAATCATATCAATAGAAACAAAAAACATAAATTTTAATTTTTGCTTTATCTAGTTATCTATGTCTTCTTTCGGAAAGAAACTAAATTACATGTTTAATAACTTATATTCTAAATATTATATATGCTGTGTATAAGAAAGTGGTGTGGCGCCAACACCGGTTTTTTTTTCTGTGACTCGAAATTTCTATCACTCGAACCAATTTTGCGGTTCCTTGACATTCGAGTTACAGAGGTTCGACTGTAATTATTTCGGTTGTTATAAAATCTCTTGAAAATATATTACCTTTTTCCGAAGAAATATACAATGAACTCAAAAGCAAAATTAAAGTTTTCATGGCTGTGTTTCAAAGAACAATTGATTTTTTTTTAAATCGCAAAACCATATTTCGTATGAACGTTATCTTAATTTTAAATACAGAAAATTAATCTACAAATTTTATAATTAATATTAATTGAATGTTATGCATTATAATTGTTCAATTAAAAATAAAAACCCAGTTTAATTATAGTGGCAGATAGCTTGTCGGTGACAACAAATATAAATAAATTAAATATCACTTAACATTTTATCCATTTCTGAGTGTGGCACTGTGCTGCAGCAGATCTCTCCAAATGTTTATTTTTATGAATAAAGATTCTGAGTGTGAGGAATAAACGATCTTGTAAGGTAAGAATTATTAATGTAAATGAAGCTAAAGTGGTGTGCTAGTGCAAGAATGTTTGGTGAAGATGTAACAAAGCCGAGTTGAGCGTACAGTGAATAAGTTAAAATATGATAATAATAATTAACTTGATGCTAATGTTACTTACTTGTTCTGTGAATACCTTTCTTGTTGTGAACAACTTTTATAGACTAGCAAATCGTTGCCAGTTAGAACACACAAATCACTTTATGGAGAACTGATAAACATGTTTAATAAAGGGTTAATTAAACGTACTTTGATATTTAAACATAAAATATTGTAAAATTAATCAGAATATCAATACAAAACGTTACAAATTCAACTAATATGTGTGAAAACAGCTTAATTTAAAATTACACTAATTAAAATAAAACTTAGGTGAATTCGCGCCATCGCGTCTTGTAGAGATGACCGCACATCTTTAAACGTAGAGGCGTTGTTCGTGACTGACTTGGCTATCCCAAACCTCTGGGTAAAACTACTCACATCTGGAATCCATCTCCACAGATGCCTCAAGTGCTTGGGCTGTGTAATCTGACACAAAGGCAATGCCGATGATGCGAACATGAAAACGTGTTAGAATTCTAAGAATATTAACTAATAACTGTCACTTTTAAAGTTGATATAACCTAAAGTTTTTACATTCACACGAAAGGACATGTGGTTACGAGTGTCAAATTATACGAAGCCAAGCTTTTATCTAAAGCAACATATCAACAATAAGATAACTCATATTGTTACAAAGATTGATTGCAAGATTAATTTCATGAATAAATGTTCAGGAATTTTGCGCGTGAAGTGCGGTAACCAGCTGTCAAACCACTATACTATATATATATATATATATATATATATATATATATATATATATATATATATATAGTAGGTGGCACAGTGGTTATCATGTCGGCGTGTGGATCCTGAGAACCCTGGTTCGATTCCCACTGCCGACAAAAATTTTCACCACATTAATACTACCCCCCTAACATCTTTGGGGGCCGTGATTCGACGGCTGGTAACCGCACATCACGCGCAAAAATATGTCTGCTTCGGCAGAGTACCACACCCAGTACTGGGTAGAAGGCGTGATGATATATTTATATATATATATATATATATATATATATATATATATATATATATATATATATATATATATATATATATATATATATATATAAATTTACAAATGTAGGGTGAGACGGTACGCGTCTGTAGTAATTTTATTTTATTTATTAATTATTGCACAATGTTATGGCCATAACTATAGTAGAATTTTTGTGTAATTTTTACAATGAAATTTCGATTGATAGAGAAGTTATCAGTACGGATTGTATTTTAGCGGCAGATATGGGTCAACGCCGGCAGCTGAGAGACGCGTTAAACAGCTAACCTAAACATAAACATGTGGAGATCGTGTGTATAAAATAAACTTCTCGATACAGTGTTTTAAGCATTTACGCACTTGTATAGGTGCATATGTGTTCGGGATTCTTTGTTCTAGAGCTCAGAAGCCGACGTCATCAAATAACAAAGATTTCAATGATGCTGTCTCAGCACCCAGGTCACCCACCGCCGACATCACCAGACGAGAGGGGGTGAAACTGAGTCCACGTGGAGCCCTAGTTCTTCAGGAGGAACAAGAGGGAAATCTTGGAATATAAGCTGCGAGTTTTGCTTCAATCGGGGAGACGCTTCGGTGTCTCCACGCTGACTCTATGTTAGTAAGTCCAGAGTTCGATTCCTTTCCTCCATCAAGCGCTTTTGGCTCGGCCAGGCTGCTGGTTTCCTTTCTCTACCTCCACCAAGCGCTTTTGGCTCGGCCAGGCTGCTGGTGAAACTTACCATACCAAATACACATTTCAATGAACTTCTGACTTAATAATATGAATCAGTTAAAGATTGTTATTGGTACTGGTCAGAGTAACAATGCAATCTTACATAGAAGCTGCTATTATGTTCAATGATGCATTTAAGTATGATTTAATACTGAAAGATAGTCACAATGATATAAATTTGAATTATCAGAACTATTTTACTGATCATGTATTTCTTATTAATTGTTTATACAAAAACGACACCACATTGGGCATTGGTTACCTATAAGGAAACTCCCCATGAATGAACATTGGTTACTTATAAAAGAAAACCCTTCATTCGTCGTTGCCTCCGGGCGCACTTATAATTACAACAATTTCAACAATACTGATCCACCGATTTAACAATGATTAAACAAAGATATTGCTACATTGGCAAATTATTGTGATAACTCTGGAAGTAATACTTTTGTAATATTTTGAATGAATTATATAAAATATGTAACTTTGATTGCATAAGAAACATTCTGATTTATTTTGATAATATTTTGGATGATGGTTTTACTCTCTGTTTGGGGTTTTTGTCGTGGTTTCCCACTTACGTAAGGTGAATACCAGAGAGCTATTTTAATATATATTCCACGACAGAACTTTGTGTTCAACTCACACTGTTCGTTCAAAATTCGTATAATAAATCATATTTTATAAATGATTTGAGGATTTGACGTCACAGTCATGTCTTTTGGAAGGAATTTAATTCTTTCATTTAATTGAACCCTTCCTATATTCCTCCACCATTGAACAGCTACTTCGTATTACGAACATTTTGAGGGTTACATTCTTCGATATTTAAAACACAACGTAGGTAAACACAACGTAGGTCCGTAATTAAATATTTTAATGCATACTAGATGATTGTCGCGTTACAAGGGTTATAAACGAAAATAAAACCATAGATGAGTTTGTTTTATTTTCTTTATTATGTAATAGTGATTGTTGCAAACTGGGTAATTAGTAACGTTGTAATTATGTGTTTATACAGATGTCTCTTGAGAACGAGGGTCACCATGGGGATCTCGAAAACTTCAAGAACTACTTCGGTAAATTGAGATCAAAGTGAGCCATAGATCTTCAAAAACTAAACGACTTCTGGTATTACCCTCAATATGATTACAACCTACTTATATTTCGTCTAAACAAATTTGACTTCCACAAATTTCGGATACAATTGTTTTTGGGGACAAATTCTAGTTGTACAATAATCAGTAATTGTATTTATAATCCATTGAACATATTTAGAAAGATTCGTATTTACTTCCGGTTCTCCATTGGCACAACTTGTCCCTCCATAAGATATTATTCCTATCAACAATCCATTTAATGTAACTGGTCCTCCAGAATCACCTATACATGTGCCTTTGTACATTTTTGCAAAAGTGCAAATCTTTGTATCTTCTATAGGTTCTAGATAATGTCTAAGTGCTATTTTGCAATCATCCAGGCTTATTACCCGGACTTGAAGCATTTGAAGTGTATCAAGCATTATTCTCCTGGAGTATGATGTGTTGCCCCAACCAGACACAATCAATATGATTCCTACAGGCATGTTATTGGTAACAATACTAATTGGCTTCACAAATTTGTTGAAGAGGATTTTATTTTTTACTCCTATTATTCCGATGTCGTCTAATTTTAGCTCCAAATCGAAGCCTGTATGGCATATCATATGCTCAATAGTATATTTTTGGCCTTTACCAGTTAACTTGCTTGATCCCACGAAAATTGTTGATAGGTTTGTCGTTATTATGCCCCTAAAATTAAAACAAAATATTTTCACTTCTGCGGGAGATATATAGTAATTGGACGGTCTCAGGGTAAAAGGGAATAAGTCAATATTACCGGATTTTTTGTTTACCATGAAACAAGTCTCTTGTTGCAACCTTTTTCACGTGGTAAAAGGAAATAAGTCTATGCTTGATTGGTATATTGAAAAATGCTGTTTTACAAACGAAATGAGTCACAAGTGCAAATTTTTCATTGAGTAAAAAGGAATAAGTTGACTTATTCCCTTTTACTCTGTATAATAAATTTACGTACAAGTAGATGGCAGTCGACTCCATTACTCACTAGTATCAAATTGACTTATTTAATTTTGCACAATACATGCGACTAGAGTTGTCAACAGTTCTATTCTACTTCAAATTGGTACATCAAAAATGTCACATGAGATTTGCGATTGTGGCGCCATCTGTTTTATTTTTCAGGGACTTTTCATCCTGCCCTCGTATTTGAAATGTCGAGGACCGCATACATATTATTATAATGTATTATGGAAGACGCAGTACAAGACAAATATCTGAATACTTCGCGGGAATGAACGCAGAATAGTTTCCATCTCTACACAAATGAATATATATATATATATATATATTTTTTCTGAAACCTGAAATAAGTGCCTACTTTCCTGGCCAATTTTAGTATGGAAAGTAGATTTTTATAAAAACAGTCTAGTAAAGTACATATCCAAGGCTACAACAAAAATAACAGTCTGGTAAAGTACAAAACAGTCTACGACAGACTTTACCAGACTGTTATTTTTGTTCTAGCCTTGGATACGTAGTCCGCTGTCATAATACGTCAGGAAAGTATTATGATATGAAATTTGATCCCATATTTGTTTGCCGGACACTTTTTATTTACAAAAAACTGATTTTACATTTTAAATGCCTATGCAAATATGTACGTGGAACACACGGTATATATATATATATATATATATATATATATATATATATATATATATATATATATATATATATATATATATAGGCTGGTCCATTTAATTTGACTTGTTCAAATATCTTGCAAATTAAGCCCTTAACAACAAACTTTCATAAACAAAAGTTTAACCATATTGAGGGGGCCATCCGATGTTGTTATAATTTTTCGCCCCCCACCCCTCAGAGGGTCGGAGAGGGGGTAAACTTAGATATCTTAAATAGGAACCCTATTTTTTTATTACAGATTCGGAATCTCCATAAAAAATATGAAGGTTTAATCTGAGATTTTTTTTCATATTCTTGATAGATGGCGCTGTAACCGCCTGGCCCATTTAACTTGACTTGTTCAAATATCTTGCAAATTAAGCCCTTAACAACAAACTTTCATAAACAAAAGTTTAACCATTTTGAGGGGCCATTCGATCTTGTTAACATTTTTCGCCCCTATCCCTCAGGGGGGTCGGAGAGGGGGTAAATTTAGATATCTTGAATAGGAACCCTATTTTTTATTACAGATTCGGAATCTCCATAAAAATATATGAAGGTTTAATCTGAGAATTTTTTTCATATTCTTGATAGATGATCCAAGTCAAGTTAAATGGACCAGCCTGTATGTATATATATATATATATATATATATATATATATATATATATATATATATATATATATATATATATATATATATATATATATATATATATATATATTGTTAATCTTTTTGCAATAATGTCCAGTAATTTTTTGATGCGATGTGTATATAAACCATTACTTACGGGAGAAGACAAATGCAGTGTGCGGCCGTTATAACAAATTTTTCTGTAATTATGGAACCTCCACAAGAATATATGTCCTTAATATTTATGATTACTTTGATATGAACTTGATAAGGAAAATCCTTTATATCGGCAGGCTGGCCCCCTATTATATATTCATCACGAAAATATCCTAAATGTGTTACAAAACATAGGTATTAGCAAATATTGTATAGTGCGCTATTTTTAATATAAAAAAAATAAATTGAATCTTTTTGTAGGCCAAAAAATCAGGGCAATAACAGTGATTCTAGTTGTTATGTAAACGAATCTTGGTAAAAATATGAAACTATTATTTTGGCAACCACTAGAAAAATAAAAATAATTAATATATTTGATTTGTAACTCATTTGTAAATGTCATTTATTCAAACCGTTTATTCACTGAGAAAATTAAATAAATTTTTCACAGGTCAGCTGTCAATTTTACAAGTGAGAAAACGATGCACGTTGCCACCATATACATAATAGATAATATATTGCTGATCTCAGACAAAACATAACTAGACGGATAATAACGGCGTTTGTTGTGAAGCAGAAAGGGATAGATAAACTGGTGGGTGAGGCGGGTGCGCGGCAAGGAGCGAGTACAAGATGATGTTATGCAGGTTGCATTTATGTTGATGATAGTTGTCAGGCGCGAGCATTTTATTTATTTAAATACAAAAGTGCGTATATAAAACACTTAATATGTCAAAAACTAACCTTTACTTTGATGTATGAAAAGTAAGTAATTGAATATAAAAATAACTATACAAATGTTTGCAATTTGCATATCATCAAAGTGTATTCGCTCCTTGCCGCGCACCCGCCTCACCAGCAAGTTATTCCATCCCTTTCTGCTTCACAACACTACATTGATTTGAATACGGCATAATTCGTCTAGTATTATACGTCATTGCTGCTGATATCCCTTTCTTACTAATGTGTAGTGAGCACGTCGAACACTAAGAGCGCGATATATTGCATCCGTCTCTTACTACTGTTATTTTGCTGTAGTGCGCATGCGTTTTATTATGGCGTAAAATTTAAGTTGCTGAAAAATAACGAATTTCTTAGTAAAATTTCTTATTTAAAATCTATAATGAAATGAATTTAATTAAAAGTTAATTCATTTGGAGAATTAAGAAAAATTGATCATTTAGTTACAATACTTTGCATGGAATTTCAGTACTTATTAATATTTAAATTCGCCCAGGATAAATTTGATACTGTACGTATTATATAATTTTGTAAAAAAGTCAAAGTAAAGTGAAATAATGAATTAAGTAGTCAAGGTCATTGTTATATTATTTTAATGTCATGCAATGTTAATAGAAAGTAAATAAATAGTGAAGAAAGTTAATTGTATACTATGTAATGAGATAATAAATTAAATAAGTCATTGTTATATTATTTTGCAAAAGAAAGGTCAAAAATACAGTAAATCGTGTAATTGTATTAAATCTAAAAAAAAAACATTCATTGTATTGTGGGAATCGAACACACAATCTACTGTGTGTGTGACGTACTACACAGTATGTCCCAGAAATAACGAAACTCTTTAGATATCGAATATAACACGCATTGTATTATGTTTGAAACTTAATATTTATTCAAAATAGGTTCCATTTGAATCAATACACTTTTGAGAACGATCAACTAGAGCATGCATAGATTTTTTTATGCCATCTAAAGGAACGTTCTTTAACACCTGTGTTACGGCTGCTTTAATAGCTGGAATATCATCATAAAACGCTCCTTCCATGGCAATTTTCAGTTTTGGGAAAAGATAATAGTCACATGGTGATAGATCGGGCGAATACGGAGGGTGGTCGATGACACAAATATGTTTTTTCATCAAAAATTCGTTGACTTTTTTAGCGTCTTTTTGGTCTTCATTTAATTCATGTGGAACAAAAGGTGAACAAACCTTTCTTTTACCCAAATCTTCAGTTTGAATTCTCCAAATAGTATTTCTACTCGTATTTAATTCTTCACCCAACATTCTAACAGTAAAATTTGCATCGACAGCTATGATTTCACGTACTTTCTCGACTAATTCAACACAATTTCCGGCTTTTGGACGTCCAGATCTGTCATCGTCATTTAAATCTTCACGACCATTTTTAAATTTTGCAAACCACTTATAAACTTGTGAACGAGATAAACAATCATCACCATAAACTTTTTTCATCAATTCGTATGTCTCAGCAAATTTGTTTCCAAGTTTAACACAAAATTTAATATTTGCTCGTTGTTCCATTGTATGTTTTCAACATAAACACCAAAACTACTGTCATTAAAATGCGCGTAAATTTTTAAACTGTCACCTGATTGCATGAAGTTGTGTGCGTTCGAAAGAGGAAAGATGTATCTTTCTAACAATGTGTATGTTCAATAGATTGCGCTACGTGTTCTATGATTTAAATTAAAAGTTTTGTTATTGTTGGGACATACTGTGTATGTACCAAAATAAGCAGCGCATTAGATACGATTTCCCGCTATCGCTATCGACCAATAGTATTTAAGAAACATGGGCAATGGACATGCGCAAAATCACTTATTTTACAATAGTAAGAGAAAAATATACATATATCTGTACTCTTGTGTTCAACGTGTCCAAAGCCAAGCATTAGCAGTATATTTATCTATTAAGTATAAGGTTCCCACAGATAAGATAAAGCTACTTGCAGAACTGGATTTAGGCTTAGACCCGCGAGGCCATAGTTTACTCTTACCTTCATATAAAAATAATAATTGGTACATATTTCTCGAAAACAGTACAAGATAGAAAATACTTGAGTATTTCTGGAAAGTCATTATTAAAAACTATGTGAAGAAAGTACAAACTAAAATTTTATATCATTTCATTTGACGAAGTTATGAAGAAAACTAAAACATGACAAAATTTACATCTACACCTATGCATTTTTTTAAAGAAAAGTGAAACATCAGCAAGTTGACCTACTAATGCGACAATTTTTATCTAATTGAGCCGATATCGTATCTTTTACCATTCTCGAGTGCAAAAATATTCAGAATTAAAAGATACCAAACTGATTTTACATTTTTTATTACGTATCTGGTTAAGCCAGTACTTTAAAAATTAATATCAAATATTATTTTATATTTTAATTGTAGCAATAGCCATGACTTTTGTTTTTCATTAATTATTTATAAACGTCAATCTGCCTTATTAATAAAATAAAATCAAACAAAATATACCTTTATTATAAGAAGAAAAGTTATGTTTCATATTTAATAATAAATGTGTTCCAAGTGTATCAACAATTAAAAAAGGATGTTAAAAATTTGGAATTACTACTAAAGTAATGTGAACATAATAATAAAAATTGAGTACTGTGCACCCTTAACAAGTATCATCCGGTATAATTATTGTAATAAAATTTAGAGCTGTATCGAATTAATTGTTGAAATTGTTATAAAAATATTTGAAAATATTTTACCTATTACAGAAGAAATAAACAATAAGCACAAAAACAAAATTAAAGTTGCCATGGCTGTTTTTAAAATATAATTGATTTTTTAAAGACAAAACCTGAAATGAAATAAAATTGGAATTTTCTTATTTTAAATTAGATTACTGAAAATTGATCTAATAATTTGGTTTTTAATTAATATTAATTGCAGAACAATAAAGTAATCGACTAAAACGAATAAACATTTTTAATCGATTAAGGAGAAAGTTAATCTTTAGGTAATTAAAATTTTTCCTATTGTTTACCAAGAAATCTGTGAATAATTTTTGAATTAATCACACGTTTAAGATCTTATCGAATATTCGTCAATATCTATCACTATAAACGAGCAATATTTATTTTATACTATAATACGAGCAATTCTTGTTTGCTTTGAAATTTTTATGTTTTTTTTCGGCGACAACGTTTCGGCCAAGTTGAGTAATGAAGTTCAGGGCAAACATGTGAAAAAAGTTCAATGTTTGCCCTGACGAGTCGAAGCAACGACTGGCATTCCTTCGGCACTTCATTTGTTCATTATATGTCGGACAACCTAGTTGCGAGGTAAAAATTAGGGTAAAACTGTCAATTTTTGTACAGAAAATTATTATTATTATTAATTCACTCATTTTCATGAAAATGTGGTCAAATAAATGAAATGCTATTGGTTGTCTAGAGTCATGGGGTAATATTCTCCTAAATTAAAAATTGATTTAAAAAAATAAACCACCTGTAGCAAAAATTTTAATTACTCCTCATTGTAAAGAGGGTTTTATGGTTACAACCTAGTCATATTTCATCTAAACAAATTTGATTTTTACAAATTTCGGATACAATTGTTTTTGAGGACAAGTTCTATTTTTACAATAGTCATTAATTGTAGTTGTAATCCATTTTACATATTTCGAAACTTTCGTTTGGACGTCTGGTAGTCCCATCGCACATCCATTCACTCCAAAAGAAACTGTGCCGATCAACGTTCCGCTCAATGTAACTGGTCCTCCAGAATCACCAATACATGGGCCTTTGTACTTTTTTGCAATAGTGCAAATCTGTGTATCTTTTATAGTTGCTCTTAATACACTCTTGCATTTATTCAGGCTTATTATACGGACTTGAAGCATTTGAAGTGTGTCAGGAAAGAGTGTTAAAGGGTAAAATAAGGCTCCCCAACCAGTCACATTCAACATGGTCCCAGAAGGAATGTTATTGCTAGCAATACTGATTGGCTTCACATATTTGCTGAAGGAGATTTTATTTTTAACTCCTATTATGCCGATGTCGTCTAATTTCTGCGCCAGATTGAAGCCTGTATGGCATATCATATGCTCAACAGTGTATTTTTGGCCTCTACCAGATAAAACGGTTGATCCCACGAAAATTGTTGATTGGCTTACTATTATTGGGTCCCTAAAATTAAATCAAAATAATTTCACTTCTGTGAGAGAGGGAAGAAAGTAAGATTAACTCGTAAATGTTAACATTTCTCAGACAGACTCCAAGTAACATCCATCCATGACACTAAGCTCTTTTTTCTTTTTTTTATTATTTACAAACATCAATTTTCTATTCTAATTTTAATGTGGTTCTGTATTTAGGGTATTATTGATTAGCATAAAATGTTTATAATTTTTATAAAATTTTATTTAGTGGAGGATGTCAATATTAATTACGCACACCCGTATGAAAGTAGTATAGAGAAATCGGAAACATATTTTAGAATGTCAGGCCGACGATAGATGGCTCTGTTGGCGATTTTCAAATTTTAACCGTTTCTCACAACATAAACAAACAGTTGACAGAAGCAGATAGAAACGATAGAAGTGTGTACGTGAACAGTGAAATAGTGATTTTTAAAATAATCCTTGTTGTATATCAGCTTAATACGAATCCATTGTCCCCGTTAGTGCACTCAAAACATTAATATTAAGTGGTTTACTGCAATTCTTGGAAATAAATCAAATTGTGAGCAAGACGATGCTGTATTGTTTGACAATTTTAAAGAATTGTTGATGCCTCTCACATACAGACAAGTACGTATTACGAAAAATTGAATATTGATTTAAGTGATAATAATATTATTTTAGAAACTAATCCAATTCAAGACCCTATTCTTGAATTCATGCGAACAAATTTGTATATGAATTATGATTAAAATCACAGCAACAGTGTTAAAATCTTTGCATTTATGTCAAAATGTAACATAATTGCTACGGTTTCAATCGTAATTCGCATGAGTTGAAGAATACGAGCCCAGTCTGAAGAAAACGAAGCAGAAAATAACTTATATATTCAAACATTAGCATAAGGCAGCGGATATATTATAAATAAAATGAATAGGTATTATATATTTGTTTCATTTTTTCAAACAATCCAGTCATTAAGAAAAACCAATAAATAAAATATGTGTTCATGCGTGCGCACGCGTGTGTTTAAATTTAATTTGCCAGGAGGACACGGGAGGCAGCACAATCGCGTTTCTATTTGTTAGCATTAAGTTTCTCTTCTAGTTTATATTAAGGTTCTCTGATTACACAAACAAAAATAATATTGTTAAAATTTTGAACATAAAAAAATGAAGTAAAATAAATATCAAAGAATTATAAAAACGATATCTCCCTACCCAGCCCCTCTCCCACAGTTGGCATCACTGATATAGGCAAATAAAATTAAGATCGTTACGCCATCTGGAACACTTTGCGAAGTACTGTATCCAGGATAGATTTTTGACGTTTTAAAACTACAAAACTTAAATCGCATTTAATATTATAAAACACAAAATAACTTTCTCTTTTATATTTAATTTAATTATATGATTGTCAATATATATTAAATCTCTTGAATTTAGAATAAAAATTAGAATATCAAAATGTTCTAAGCCTGAAATGGTAAAGTGCTCTTTCTGTATTTATTAAATCTAAACTCAAAACACAACTACATTGTAAAGAGTTACGGCAAGAGTTCCGCAGCAGCGTATTAATTATAACTTAAAACATTTCCCAAATAAAAATGAGTGATATCATTTGTAAGCAAGAAATAAATTTTGATAAATGAAAACGTCACGAACGTAATAAATTAAAATAAAATCGGACAAAATACTAAATTAAATATATTTTTTTAAACTATCTTGATTAAGTTATTGTTTCAGTAATATCTATCACATCAAACCGTAACCATCTCAAATTGCATTGGTTGACAAGGTATCAAACGTGCACAACTTGAAATTAGTTAGTTTTGTTAAATACAGAAATAAAGGGTATGATACAATAAAAAGCCTAAACAAATTTTAATAAAACAAAATTGGCGTGTCCATTTTTTACAGAACATTTAGAATAAAATGTATGTAATAGTGACGCCGAGTTCTCTTATCTAACGTATTATTACCTAACATTAGTGGACTGATTATGTTCGAATAAATATTTACTTGTAATTCAGAATTTCCAAATGTTTTCGGTTGATTATTTAATAAATTTATTATAGTATCTACTGTTTCTGTCTCTTCTATCATGACATTTCTCTATTTCGACATTATTATGCGTAGCGTTTTAATGTTCACCTTGTGCGAAATTTTGTATATCAATGGATTTTTTCATTCTCAAAATTCTGTCACTATTTTGCATTTATTTACCGTATTTTCTTTGCCTTTAGTAGGCATAGCATTTCGTTTGAGATGTACAGTGAAAATTTGTATTTAGCAACAGTTCTATTTACATATTACCTGATTAACTAGTTACCATAAAAAAGAGTTATTTGTTTCATAGGAATAAAAATACCAGTTTTCATATGAACTAATAAAGGTTAATATTATTATTATTTATCACCATGACAATTGAAGTAAAAATATTATTTTTGGTCCTAAGACGTATCCCTGGTAACGCAAACATTTCTGAAATAGTATTCTTTTACTACTGACAAAGTTGAAATAATAATGTAATAATATTTTGTGACATGTAGGGAACATACTACCGTACGCGGGTTAACTTTTTTTCCCTATTTTTAATCGCATAATCCATACAGCATGTTTAGCTATTAATTCGGCAACCTTAAATTTTGTCTCAAATTTTGCTTTTTGTATTTCTTTCTTTGGCAATATATGAAAAGATACATTTGGATGATTTTTTTACGTCCTGATACGCAGTAATAATTGTTCTACATTATATATTTTATCAACAGACGGAAAATATTTCAAAATATCTGTATCTAATATATAATACAGTTCAAAATGAGTCCTGGATACAGTAGTTCTAAAAATTACCGCTAGGTGGTGTAACGCTTAGCTGCATTTGCCTATAAATCAATGCCGAATTTTATAATTTGTCATTTTGCAATAATGTTCAATAATTCAGTTTATTACAGTACACGGTTCGATGTCTGATGGCATGTGTAAATAAACCTTTACTTACAAACAAATGCAGTGAGCGGCCGTAAGAACAAATTTTTCTGTGATTATAGAACCTCCACAATTCGTACTCTTGTAATCATTTATGACTAAATCGATAAAAACTTGAAAAGGAAAATCCTTTATATCGGCATCATGGCCTCCAATTATATATTTTTCAACAGAATATCCTAAATATGAAATAAAGTGTATTAGTATTTTAAATAATGAAAAATTATATTGCATTTTTTTGTAGTCTAACAATCAGTGCGATTACGGCCGTATTTGTTTGGGAACTTTGGGTTTAACCCTAAACTGACCTAGAACTAACTCGTGTTACTTCCAAATAAATGATGTATCTCAAGTGTCAGTTGTAAACATTAGCAGTAAATTTAACATCTGAATGCATGTTCGAAGCGACATCTATTTAGTTTTGTTTGAGTGTTAAATTGCGTTTTTAATTGGATGTTTTAAGTCATTTTTATATTTTTTATATGTAATCAAAGAGCAAATAACGTCTGAGTCTGTCCATTTTTTTTAATAACTTTGTCATCAGCTGTATCAAAATAATTTATTTCAGAGTCGCAATTATCTGTCATAATATTATCCTCTGTGACTACTATATTACAAGAAACACATACTGCATATTTCTCTTCCATCACCTGTATAAATAATAGTTTTGTATATTTTTTCAGAAAATTATTATAAAATTACTTACATTTTTCATAAAAATAGCTTCTAACCTCTCTATACTATTACAAATCACGATGCCGCCACGGATAACAAGGAACACAAGTTGATTAGAAAGGGATAGCAAACGGGTTCAACCTGCCAACTCGCTAAAATAGCTGGGGCAGTAGGCTCAGTTCAAGATCAGTTCTGGGTTACTTAAAGCGTGCCAATTAAACAAAACTAACCTACCGGGTTACTTTAAAAATCCCAAATAAATACGGCTTACGGTGACCCTCGTTAATTTTTAACAACTGTTAAGTTTACGGTTCTTGGTAAAAAAATGAAATTGTTATTTTAGTAACCATTGTAATATTGTAAACTATTTTTTTGTACTCGCATCATATAAAATAAGGTTTACATTACCCTGGTAACTGAAGTAAAGTTTGATTTTGCGCACTAGTGCTTCAAAGTAATTGAAAAATCACCCATATTTCTGATTATAAATGTTGACAATTAAAATGCGAATTGTATTTATGAATAAAATAAATAAATATAAATATATCATCACGCCTTCTACCCATTACTGGATGTGGCACTATGCCGAGGCAGATCTCGGTAAGTGATATATTTAAGCGCGTGAAGTGCGGTTACCAGCCGTCAAGTCACGGCCCCCAAAGATGTTAGTGGTGGGGGAGCCACAGGGTAATTTTGTTTGAAATTGGTGAAAATGCTTGTCGGCTTATATACACACATTTTAAGGAATTTATTAAAGAAAAACAGACATTAAGCTTATAACCCCATCAATATTAAATATTTTAACAAGCTTTACAAGAAAATATAAACAATTTGTTTTCAAATAACAAATGACAATTCATGGCATACTAAACTGTCAATTTTAATTCATGCTTCAAATTGAATAAATTGTCTCGTTGTCGATTATATAATTCCTGCTGGTTACAAAAAGCTTTGTACAATCCTCGTGAACAAAGACGTCATTTGCACCATTCGCTCAAATTAAAAAAAAAATCAAGTTATTGTACTTATTGAGATCTGCTTTAGCAGAGTACCACAAATTAAAACTAATGAAAATATATCTACCGGGTGATGCTTGTTAAGAGAGAATATAGGGATTCTACATGTGATATTAGCATTTTCCTGCTCTCCTGTTCATTTTACGGGAAACACTATAGAGCGCAAAAATATGTTCAGATAAAAGATTTTACATTTTTTATTACGTATCCGGTTTAGCCATACTTAAAAATAAATTTCAATTTCGTTTTCAATTGTAGCAATAGCCATGACTTTTGTTTTTCATTAATTATATATAAATGTTTAGAAAAATATCACTTATAATATAACTAGTGCATTGAATATTACTGATAATTTTTTTGAACTCACGAGTACAATAATATTATTTTGTTAGGTATGTATATTTTTATATATTATTGTTTAAATTCAAGAATTTATAATATTATTGTAATAAAAAATCTATTTCATCTTCTAGTTCTGAGGATGGTTGAAAATCAACCGAAATCTTAACAATATATCATGTCTTTGTAATTATTTATTATCTGAATTCCGACTATCTTTTTTTTTTAAATTAATATTTTGACATCTTTGGTGGTCGTGATTTGACGGCTGCTAACCGCACTCCACGCGCATAGATATATCACTTAACGAGATCTGCTTCGGCAGAGTGCCACATCCAGTAATTGGTAAAAGACGTGGTGATATTTATTTTTTTTATTTAACCAATTCCAAGTGTATGTACAATTTTTTTTAAATGTAAAAAATTTTGGATTACAATTAATGTAGTGTAAAAGTAATATATGAACACAATAATAATAATAATTGCGAACGTCTTGACAAAATAAATTAGTTATAACTATATTAAAAATACATTACACTCAAAATATAAAGAAATTTCAATAAATATTTTAGCAAGCCACTATTTTCACCAAAATTTTAACTAAGATTGAAAAGCGAAGCTCTAACATTGACTAATAATTGACAGGCAGTAAATACAATCACATTTTTCGAATATAGTTTGCCTTAGTAAATCTAAATTTTCATATTGATTAGTGTAAATTTTAAAAACAAAAGTCATTGCTATTGCTACAATTTAACAGTAATTTGGAAATTTATTTTTAAAATTGCGGCTACACCAGATAGGTAATGAAAAATATAATAACGGTCCAGTCTTTGCAATCTACAGTTTTTTTTTTTTCGTTATATGAACAGATCCGGAAGTTGCATAAAACTAATATCCCATGCTAAATTCCTATGTTCACCCTTAACATGTACCATCCGGTAGTTGTAATAAAATTCTGAATTGAATCTACTTAATTGTTAAATGGTTATAAAAATATTTGAAAATATTTTACCCATTATTGAAGAAATAACCAATAAACACAATAATAAAATTAAAGCTGCCATGGCTGTATTTAAAATACAATTGATTTTATTAATCGCAAAACTTTATATGAAAGAAAAATGGAATTTTTATTTAAAATTTGAATAAAAGAATTTATCTGATCTGTTAGTTTTCAATTAATATTAATTGCAGAACAATAAAAGTAATCGACTAAAATGAATAAACATTTATAATCGATTAATGAGAAAGTGAATAATAATCTTTAATCAATTAAAATTTTTAAATTAATCACCGTGAAATTAATTTATTAAATTTTTCAATATAGTTTACCTCGAAATTTGTGATTAATTTTTAAAATAATCATACGTTTATAATTATTTTCTTAGCGAATATTCGTCAATATCTATCACTAGAAATGAGCAATATTTATCATATACTGTAATATGAGCAATTTTTGTCTGTCTATTTGTGGTATCAATGATACCAGAATCGGTTTGAATGATTTTAAATGAAACTTGATAGTTTTAGGTTTTTTTTTGCCTCAAAAAAATGATCTAGCTAAGTCTTATTCGTTGGAAAATTAATTTAGTATGTCATTCTGAAAGAATAGTGATATATTTACGCGCGTGAAGTGCGATTACCAGCCATCAAATCACGACCGCCAAGATGTTAGTGGTGAGGGAGCCACAGGGGTCATTTTAATGTGGTGAAAATGTTTGTCGGCTGTGAGAATCGAACCAGGGTTCTCTGGATCTGCAGGCCGATTCGATACCACTGAGCCACCTACCCCATTACTAATACCTACCTACTAATCATTACCACATAAACAGTAGTAATATTTTTATTGCAATTTTTTTTATAAATTTCTGTACCTATTATGTTAATAAATATTTAAAAAAATATAATATAAAATTGTTAAAATCGTTGTAATAGGTATAATTCGACTTCAAATCCGTCTGACTATAATTTTGTTTACGATAGATATAGAATGAATGTGATTGTCAAGTTGATATGATTTCAAATCAGATCTGCTATACCCGAGTACTACACTAGAAAATAAATAATAATAAACTAGTGACGACTGACGAAAGATAGTTTAAATTGTTTAAATTATTCTAAAAGCATTTGACGATATATTACCTATTACTGAAGAAATATACAATGAACACAAAAAACAAAATTTAAATTGCCAAGGTGGTGTTTTAAAGAATAATTGTTTATTTTTAATTATTATAAGATCATATTTTAATTATTTTAAATTTGTATACGGAAAATTAATTAAATTATTTGATTTTCACTTAATATTAGTTGAATGTTATGCGTTATCATAATTCAATTAAAAATAAAAAAATAATTATTTTATTGCTAAATTCTGAAAATAGTAACAAATAACTCGAGTGTCGTATAAGTGGTAGCTATAAATGGTAATAAATAAAAATATTATTCTGCCACTCACCTATTTATGAATGCGCTACAGTGGATTTCGTCATTAATAGATGAATATAATCAAAAATTTGGTGCGTGAATGAATGATTTCGAGTGTAAGGAATAAACGAACTTATATGCAAGGAATTATGAATGTAAATGAAGCTACAATATCGTGCCAGAATAGGATTTTTTGGCGAAGATTGATTTGATCAAGAATAGTGTGATATTTTGTTTTTGTGTTGTTAATGTACAACACAAAATTACATATGAAACAAGAAATGTAGGGTCATAAAATAAAAAATAACAATAAAAGTTTAATTTATTGTCTTTATTATGTTATTAAGGTAATTAGTACCGCCGCAATTAGCATTTAAAAAACAATACACAAAATCAAAAAATATAACACTGATATTATGCTATTTCTAATTTGTTTTTATAGCAACAGACATTTGTTTACTTTTTGTAAGTGGATAAATTTATATTTATCTTATTTATCTTAATAATATCAAATTTCAATAAATGTATTCATTTTGTGAATTAAGTAAATAAATACACCGCAAGGTTTAGCTTTTCGCAGATCTATTATTTATTTCAATTGAATTTGGCTGTCACCCGTCGTCGTGATTTTTCGTAGCAGCAACTACGTCTTGTAAATTAATATTTATGCTGTGAAAATTAAACTTTTTGTGATGTATTACCCTCAGCAAGATGACAACCTGAAGAAGTTAAAAAGGGTCATTTTTCTGATTCTCACAAACTTCGGATACAATTTTTTTTTTTGGACACGATCTGGTTTTACAATAATCATTAATTGTAGATTTAATCCATTTAATGTATTTTGAAACTTTCGTAAATACGTCCGGTTTTCCTTTAGCGCAATATACCCCCCACGAAGTTATACCTACCAACATTCCATTAAAGTAAGTGGTCCCCTAGAATCGCCTTGACATGTACCCTTGTCCCTTTTTGAAAAGGTACAAATGTGAGAATCTTTTAAACGTATATTTTTATATTCTTTTAATTGCAATTTTTTTTTTTTTTCTTGCAATTTTTCAGACTTATCACACGCATTTGAATCATTCGAAGAATGTTACTGTTGTGTCCGTTAGGATATGATGTGAGTCCCCAACCAGTCGCGGTTAAAATTGTTCCAACAGGGATGTAACTCCTAAGAAAACTGATTGGCTTCACAAATTTGTTGAAGATGATGCTATCTTTTATTCCTATTATTCCGATGTCATATATAAAATGTTTGGTATGAAAGTCTTCATGACATATCGCATGCTCAATAAAGTATGTTTGGCCTTTACGAAATGAGTCGCTTGATCCCACAATAATAGTTGATTCGTTTATATTCAATGGATCTCTAAAATTAAATCAAACTAATTTTATTTCTGTGAGTGAGTGATAATATGTATATATAATATAGACAAATTATCATAACTAACTAGAGTTTAAACAAAAGTATAGGTAACCTAAAAGTTTATAAAAATAATTATTACATTTTTATATGGTATAGGTTATTAACAGAATTAACATTTCGCCGCAAATATCGTATAATTAGCATTAACATTGAATATATTAAATAAAACTATTTAACTAGTTTATGAAATTCAGTAACATAACAAAATTTTTGGAAGTAAATGTTTCATGCCAACCAATAGCAGTTTAAGACAACAAGGCGAGAACTACAAGCAGCATGATATTACCATTCGGTACGAAACGTGGCTGTGTTATCGATACATTCTGTTGACAGTTCATAAGAAAAATGAAAAAATGCACCAAAGCAATTATTATCAACTGTAACAACAAATAAATAAATATAAAATGCTGTAATATTTTTTTTTGTATTAAAAATAATATATTTTACTGATCGAAATAATAACTTTGATAGTCCTTGCTTTGTCATTCGTGCGACCATCTCTGTCTACGCCTGCGACCATCTCTGTTTACGCGTGCGACCATCTCTGTCTACCCGTGTAAAGTTGCCAAGAATTTCTGACAGTTTCATTGAAAATCATAGAATATCCAACTTTCATCGCCAATTTCTTTGAAACTAATCCGGTAAGGCATGGATTTTTTAATTCTCATACCTTTTATCTTTACATGATCTACTGTGTGTTAGTTTTTTGTTAAAAAATAACTACAATCTATAAATTTATTACGCAGTAAGTTGCCTTGCGAGGTACAGTTCCTATAACGCCAATGCATTTTTGGTCGACTTTAACTTTACATTACTCAGCTCAACAACGGTAAACTTTTTATAAAAAATTGCATACGAGTGTAGAAACACATGAAAAATAATATATTTACATTTCATTAAAATCCGAGTTAAATGCTTCCATGATAGTACCACCTTAACGTTTATTGAATTTTGCGCGCTTGTGCAGTAGAAGGCGGAGCTTCGTCGACGCGACACGAGAATGCATCTACACGTATCTATACTGTGTTTTTACTTACTTAGTAAAACAAAAGCAGTGAGCGGCCGTAAGAACCCCCCATAGTTCATCATAGTTTTATTGAATTTGATATACACTTGATAAGGAAAATCCTGTATATCTGCAGGGTAGCCCCCTATGATGTATTCATCTCGAGAATATCCTAAATATGAGAGAAAACGAAATTAGCAAATATTGTATTGTGCTTATTTTAGTGGGTATATATATATATATATATATATATATATATATATATATATATATATATATATATATATATATATATATAAAACACAATATATATATATATATATAGAACACACTATATATAGAACACCCTATATATAGAACGCACTATATATAGGGTACTATATATAAGATGCACTATATATAGATCACACTATATATCATCATGTTATGTAGTAGTTGAATAAAACTCGAGAAATCGCTTCGCTCCTTCTCTCGCCCGACGATGAGTCTGTTCGGCTCGACGCTTCGCGTCTCACCTCCAGACATTTACTTTGTTGCTCGTCGCTTCGCTCCTCGCGTAATGTTGCCTATCGTAACCTACCTACCGGGTTACTTTAAAAATCCTAAATAAATACGGCCTATGTAACACACACCTAGTAGACAGTATGTAACACTTTCTGCCCTATAATTCAGCTCATAAGGGAGGAATTCATATAAAAATACCTGACTAACATCCCCCTAAAAGGTTTCAACAAATTGAAAGCTTTTATGGTTAATATATTATATGAATTATGTAACTCAATTTCTTGTATAAGTTTTTCTTAAACAAATATATAATTATTATTATCATTAATTGAAAAATTGGTACATGAACTGATGATTCTAAGTGTAAGGAACAAACAAGCTGATAATAGACGGAAATATGAAAGTAGATGAAGCTAAAATGATGTTTGACGAAAATTGATTCGATCAATAATAGTGTGATATTTAAGTTTTGTTTTGTTAATGTATAACATAAAATTGCAAATAAAATAACAAATGTAGGATCATAAAATTAAAAAAAATATATAATTTTTTATTCTCTTTATTAAATTATGGTGGTTGTTGCAAAATAAATAATTAATACCGCCGTAATCTGTTTTTATAGTACCAGATATTTATTTCTTGTATGTTTGTGTACAAGTGGATACATTTCTGTTTATCTTACTTATCTTAGAAACGAAGAATCAAATATAAAATTTTAATAAATGTATTTATTTTATGAATTAACTTAATAAATACACCACGAGGTTTAGCTTTTTGCAGACCTACAACTTATTTCAATTGAATTTGGTTGCCTTTCGTTGTCGTGATTTTTCGTACCAACAACTATGTTCTCGTAAATTAATATTTATGCTGTAAAAACTAAACCATTTGTGGTGTATTACCCTCGGCAAGATGACAACCTGAAGAAGTTAAAGAGGATCATGTTTTCTGATTCTCACAAACTTCGGATACAGTTTTTTTTTTGGACATGATCTTATTTTACAATAATCATTAATTGTAGATTTAATCCATTTCACATATTTAGAAACTTTCGTATGTACGTCTGGTAGTCCCATCGCACATCCATTCACTACAAAAGAAACCGTGCCTATCAACATTCCATTTAAAGTAAGTGGTCCCCCTGAATCGCCACTACATAAACCCCTGTACATTTTTGAAAAAGTACAAATCTGTGAATCTTTTATAGAATATCTAGCTGGTTTTAAAGCTATCATACAATCTTTCAGGCTTATTACACGGACTTGAATCATTTGAAGTATATTAGTCGTGTTTCCGTTAGGGTGTGATGTGCGTCCACGACCAGTCGCGGTCAAAATGGTTCCAACAGGGATCTTATTCCTAAGAATTCTGATTGGTTTGACGAATTTATTGAAGATGATTCTACCTCTTACTCCTATTATTCCGATGTCGTGTATCAAATCTTGCGCATTGAAGTCTTCATGGCATACCATATGCTCAATAAAGTATGTTTGGCCTTTACCAAGTAAGTCGGCTGATCCCACAAAAATTGTTGATGCGTTTATATTCACTGGGAGTCTAAAATTAAATCAAACTATTTTTATTTCTATGAGTGAGTTGTAGTTATCATACTAAACATATAATAATTAAAAATACCATCACGTCTTGTACTCTTTACTGGGTGTGACATTCTGCCGTAGAATATCTCGGTAAGTGATATGTACACATATATACGGGAGCAGCCGCCCATAGGCATGTTAAATAATACTTATACAATTGCCGTCTTCTCTAATAAGTTTAGAGAAAAATGTTTTAAATAAAAGTTGAACAAATTTAATATTTGCATCTGAATTAGTTAACAAATTTTATTTTATTTATTTAAGGCTAAAAGGACGTTAAAAAACATTAAAAAATCTATTTTTATAATGAGTAATCATAGAAATGGAATTGAATTCATAATCAAGAACAGAAGTGAACAAATTATTTAATATTAGTATCAGAATATAAATAACAAAATTAAATTATAAGGAACATAAAAAAATCAGATCCAGTGGCGGCTTGAGCATAAGTACCGCAGTACAAGGAAAATGAAAAATCCAATTTTTTTTTAATAATAACAATACTTTCAAGCATTATATAATAGTATATTACATAACAAGCATCGAAAGTGTAAGATAACGTGCGAGTGTACAAATTGAAAAACGAGGCGCGCAGCGCCGAGTGTTTTAAGTACACGAGCACAGTTATCTCACTCTCGAGCGAGTTATATACACTATTTTTCAGACGACTACAAAATATTTCAAAGTTTACAAGAGTAATGTTGTTACATTTTGACAGCTGACGCGTTTTTGTAGATAAGCGTTGACGTTTGATGTTTGAGGTTAGGTATTGTGATACCAACTGTACTAACTGTAATGTCAAAATATTTAATAATACTAAAATATTAGTAAATAAGTAATTATTAATTCTTTAAAGTAAGATTTATCTGTGCAAATGTGTTGAAAAATCTGCCAAAACTTCGATTTAAATAACAATACAACTTCTTATCATTTATTTGATTATTTTCTTTCATCGTAACGCCATCTGTTGTCAATCAGTGGAACTTCACCTGATATGTTAGAAGTGTGCTTTATACTAACGTATCAGTGTATGTTATTTTCAACTTTCCGTAGTAGTTTATGATATTGTTATGGTTATTTTCATAAGTGGTCGTCTGAAAACTATATTTTTGCATGTAAACTCGAGTAGGGAAAATGTGTATGTACAATGTTAAAAATGCCTATTTACTTTTCTTTCTGTTCTTGTAACGCAAAACATACACATTTGCACTTCTATAAATTGGGTACACTCACAATCAAAACAAAAACTCTACACCTCTAGTTTCCACAATGTTTGTTTATTTTATATTTTAATGAATTCTTAGTATATTTGATATAAAATGCACAGAGTTGCATGTTTGCATATTTGCAAGTTACGTTGTTTATTTAAGGTTAGTTAATGATTTAAGTGAGATAAGGAATTATTATTTTGCCGAGCCAAGAATAGAAGGATGAAGTTTATTTTGTTAATACAAATTTATGTCGTACTTATGAATTATATGTCTATACTCTCTTAAGTTGAATTAGTAAAACTCTACTAATTTATAGTGAATATTCACTTTTTGAAAATGTCCAATGTATACCACTAGTAAATAGTAGTTGTTCACTTTTTCAATTAGTGAAACTTGTCACATTTTTAATTAGTGAATTTTTTACTAATAAAAAAGTAAAATTCACCAAATGAAAATGTGATTTATTTACTAATGAAATAGTGAAAATTCTACTATTGAAAAAGTAAATTTTCTACAAATCAAAAAAGTTAAACTCTTTTTAATGAATATTTAATAAAAATTTATTGAAAACGTAAAAATTCGGTTGTTATAAATAATAAATATCCATTGATAATTATAGTGATATAAAACCTTACAAATAAATATATAAAACAACAATAATTGACATATTTTCAAATTTCTAACCTTCAATAATTTACGTCAGTAGTGATATTGAAAAAAAAACAACATTGGAGTTAATTTATATTCAGAATTAATGTGGACATGTAACATAATTGAAATGTGACAATAATACGGAAATTACAACATTTTATTTATTTTCATTTTATTGCTTACTTTAAAAAAATTGATTTGCACAACGGTAGATCTTCTCAATGTTCTATACACACACGCGTAAAACTTATACTGTTGACACGGTGGCGCCACTGAATCGCTTGAGGATTACTAATTCGATAGTAGCTTTGGATCTTATCACCATTTTAATTAGTAGAAAACAACCGATTAAAAAGTGAAGCTATTACCTTACTAAAATTTGAGTAGATTCAATCTTAAACTACTAATTTTTATGTAGTTTTCATACTTACTATTTCAATTAGTGAATATTCTACTAATTCAACTTAAGAGAGTACATATTAATAAATTGGCTATACTCTATACTTGTAAATTAAAGAGCACTTCTACTTCAAAATTTCACCGGCCGTCACTGCTCAGATTTATTGCTTAAACACATCTCCATTGGTCGCTTAGCTAAACTAAAGTCTTTCCAAAAATATCTCCGCATATTTATTAACTTTACAACTAAAATTGATATGCGTTAAATATTTCTTTAAACGCCGAACTGTTGAAATCTGTGAAAACCTCGATTTAAATAACAATACAAATTCTTTTCATTTAATTTACTATTTTCAGTGAAAATGCAAATAAATGTACCCAAATTAAATTTTAAATCTTTTAAATATCACTGTCAACAACAGGAAATGAATTTATATATCAGGCTCACCAATTTTAAGTAGATTTTTTTTATTACCAACTGTAACAATTCCTTTGTATCACTCTGTATGTTACAATTAATTAAAATTTATAAAGCCAATAGTAATAGAAGATGAATAATTTTTGTTTAAGTAACGCAAGAATTCACGAAAAATATAGTAAATAAACAATGAACACGATTACAATTCTGCTGAAAATTCTGCTTTCTGTAAAATTTTTGTCTGGTTTTTGCTAAATTATCTAATTTTATGAAAAGAAGATGTGATATCAGAATCGCATGGGTACACATTTCTTATAATTTAAATACTTTTTTAACATTATTCTAAAATAGTTGGGTGGACACATGGTAGGGCACGGGCCGCAACAAGGTGGACCCGTGCCCACTCTGGCCCCACCCTTTCGCCACCACTGTCTGACAGTATACGAAACATCAAAGAGGCCACACGAGAGTGCAACAACTCATTGTATCTATGGCCGTATTTATTTGGGATTTTTAAAGTAACCCGGCAGGTTACTTTTGTTTAATTGGCACGCTTTAAGAAACCCAGAACTGATCTTGAACTGACCCTACTGCCCCAGCTATTTTAGTGGGTTGACAGTGGGTTGAACCCGTTTGCTAACTCTTCCTAAGCAACTTGTGTTCCTTGTTATCCGTGGCATCGCAATTTGTAATCGTATAGATAGGTTAGAAGCTATTATTATGAAAACCGTAAGTAATTTTATAATAATTTAAATATACAAAACTATTATTTATGCAGGTGATGACAAAGCAATATGCAGTATGTGTTTCTTACAATATAGTAGTCACAGAGGATAATATTATGACAGATAATTGCGACTCTGAAATAAATTATTTTGATACTACTGGTGACAAAACTATAAAAAATTGGACACTCTGTCGTTATTTGCTTTTTGACTACATATAAAAAATATAAAGAAGACTTAAAACATCCAATTAAAAGCGAAATTTAACACACAAACAAAACTGAAGAGATGTCGCTTCGAACATGCATAAAGATTTTAAATTTGCCGCTAATATTTACAACTGACATTTGAGATACATCATTTATTTGGAAGTAACACGAGTTAGTTCTAGATCAGTTTAAGGTTGAGCCCAAAGTTCCCAAACAAATACGGCCTATACAATGCTTTTACTTACGGGAGAGAACAAATGCAGTGGGCGGCCGTAAGAACAAATTTTTTTGTTATAACACTACCTCCACATTTCATATTGTTAACAGTTGAGTTTAATTTGACATGAACTTGATAAGGAAAATCCTGTATATCTGCAGGGTAGCCCCCTATCATGTATTCATCACTAGAATATCCTAAATAAGAATGAAAACGTAATTAGTTTCTGTGTGCTGTTGTAAATAAACTAATAAATAAATATATGCCATGTGAAATGATATTAACAATGACGTCATCGAAATAAAAGTGTTTAGAAAATATGTAACTGATTTTCTTGTATCAAAAAAACATCAATGTACATAGATATTTAAAAAAATTATAGTATACATAAAATGATCAAGAATAAGGGGCTAATTTATCAGTAATAACAACCTCTATATTCAACCAGTGTTTGACGAACAGTAGACAAAAATTGTACTGTTCAAATGGCACCCTATATACTTTTTCCTACAACTGTGCGATTTATTTGTTATTACGTAACTATTATTGCCTTGGTTACGTATGGAAAGTAGATGAATGCAGACCAAGTGCGTTTCTGTAAGCAAAGAAACACTACTGCGGAAAATGCTTTATTACGTAACTGTCAAAAGAAAATTGTTTTGAGAGCGTTTTAAATTTCGCGCCTAGTGCGGAATTCATATTTTGGCCACAGACGCTAATGGAAGAAGAAGATGCGGTAAACCAACTCTAGTAAATATGCAGTAGTATATTTTGACGTTTATAAACATAACCTTAAATTGCAGTATATATAATCTGTAACACAACTAATAAAAAGAACCGAACAAAGTAAAATATATCGATAAATGGTTATATTTAAAGAGTAAGTGAAATACATAATATTTATTGTTTGTGTATATAATTTACACAGTTTTTACAGTTGCTTACATTGACATAATGTAAAGTGGAAACTTTTGTACTGTCTAAAGAAACATTGATTTCTTCCGTACCTGTTCGTATTATTAACAGTAATATTAATGAGAACAATTTCGGAGGCTTTAGAAGTACCAGCAGCAGGTTGATTGTCATTGTCGAAAATAGATGCAACATAGCATCATCCGGAGCTTCAATTATCTTTGGAGGTGTTTATGATAAAGAAGAATTACTCACTGTAGTATTCCAATCTAGACGATTTTGAAGAAATTATCTTGAAGTTAGTGAAATATTTTGAAATAACGTAGAACAATGAGCAAACAATCAACAAACAAACCATAGCCACGCCGTAAAACATCGTTCTCGTGTAATATAATAAGAATTATATAAATTTTGATGATATTTTAGTGATTTACTAAATCGCACAGTTATAACACGTGCCTTTTTCGGCACTTCTTATAAAAATAACTATTATGCACAACCGGGATGAAATGCATGCGTTTTAGCCCTGAAAAGCGAGCTTAAATACTTAATTTTGGCCCATGGGCCAAAATGAAATAATTCCTATGAATACATAAATAAAATGATTATTTTTGATTATTGTGAATATTTGATTTTGCAAAATCTCATTTTGACATATAACCTATTTACATATTTCAATGTTTTGAACATATAATTAAATGTTACTTTGTTTTGCATAAAATACTGTAGGTACCACGGATGAAATTAGCGTTTCTGACCCTGAGCATGTTTTTACCCTAGGTACTTAAAAAACTATTTTTATTTATTAGACAGAGAGTTTTCTTCTAATATAAATAAATAAAAATATATCATCACGCCTTCTACCCATTACTGGGTGTGGCACTCTGCCGAAGCAGATCTCGGTAAATGATATATTTTTGCGCGTTAAGTTCGGTTACCAGTCGTCAAACCACGGCCCACAATAATGTTAGTGGAGGGGGAGCCACAGGTGTAGTATTAATGTTGTGAAAATGTTTGTCGCCAGTGGGAATCGAACCAGGGTTCTCAGGATCCTCAGGCCGACACGATACCATTGTGCTGCCTACTCCATTTCTAACATCAACAATATAAATATTGTATAGAGTTATAACATATTATTTCGAGAAAAATGATGTTTAAAATTTAAAAAATTTAATATTGAAGTAGACTATACAATAAACAAATGATACAAGTGACAGATAGTTTTGTTTCTTATGATTTTAATAGTTTGCCTTCGCGATTATTTAAATAAATAAATAAATAAATATATCATCACGCCTTCTACCCATTACTGGGTGTGGCACTCTGCTGAAGCAGATCTCGGTAAGTGATATATTTTGCGCGTGAAGTGCGGTTACCAGTCGTCAAATTACGGCCCCCAAACATGTTAGTGGTGGAGGAGCCACAGGGATAGCTTTTTCAAATTATGAAAATTTGTCGCTTGTGGGAATCGAACCAGGGACCTCATGATCCACAGGCCGACTTCATACCACTGACCTAGCCATCCCATTATTTAATCATCAATTAATAAAAAAATGGCTTTAAGCCCCATTCACAACACGAAATTAGTGGTTAGTGTTAGTAGTTATGGTTAGCGTTAGAAGTTTGACATATGTATACCTGTAGTAGCGTTCACAACAATGAACTTAGCCCAGCGCAGGTCTACGCTAATCGTGGTTAGCGTAGAAGTTTGTAAACTTCTAACTTTTAGTTAGTGGTTAACGGCACAGCCAATCAAAAACGAGGAGTAAAGTGACAGTTGGTTTTCTCACGAAAATGAATCGAAGCACAATAAAAAAGTTGTTACTTGCAACTTTAATTGTGCAAATGAAAAGAAATAAAAAACAAATACAAGATGGTGGGTTCGCCCAATCAACCAAAACCGAACAAATCAGGGAGACTGGGATAATTTGATTCAAGAAATGAGGTCATATGATGAAGACATGTTCTTTAATTACACCAGAATGACCATAGCTCAATTTGATTTGTTGTTATAACTTGTAGGACCAATTTTAAAGAAAAATGGTAGAAGAAACCAGTTCTACCAAATCAGAACTACAGACAAAATATTAGAACTCATACAAACAAAACTGTAACTATTTGTCAAAACTTTAAGTTGACAACTGTGACATCTATTTCAATTTCTTGTAATATCTATAATTTTCAAAAATGTGCACTACATTACCGACAGAAACATAAATTCGAAATCATTAATTTGGGACATTGTGAACGATGTATTTTAATCTATAACTACTAACTATAACCACTAACCATAACCACTAACACTAACTACTAATTTCGTGTTGTGAATGAGGCTTTAGAGTTTATTTTATCTCGAAATAATTGTTTTAGAACTATATACAATATTTATATAGTTGATATCAGAAGAAAATTTCCTATCAAATGGACTAAAACTAAAATATAGGTTATCATGTAAAAATTAAAATGTTGTTCTACTGTTTGAGGACGACTGGTCGAATATAGGTTTTGTTATTACTTATAAATTATTCTCTTCTTCCTGATCGTTTTATGTATTAAGTTTTCTTTATTTAAGATGCGAGCTTTGCGAAAAACAGCTTCAATATTAAAAAGAAAATAATTATAAAATTCAAAATAGTTTGAGCTAAATATGAATGTAGCGGATAGAGTGTTTGAAACAAGTGTTCTATGGGCTTAAGGTTTATTTGTTAAATGTCATCTCCCCATTTTACCTATTTCTGAGTGTGGCACTATGCTACAGCAGATCTCGATAAAATATATATTTTTGCATTTAACTCAGATTATTATATTACGAATACATCAATATATAAATAAACTAATCTAGAGGGCTATAGAAATAACTGTATAAAAATATTATAAAATATTACCTGTTATTGAAAAAGTATACAGTAAACACAAAAACAATATTAAAGTTGTCATAGCGGCGTCTCAAGGATTAAGTGATTTTTTTAATTACAAAACCTTATTTTAAATAAAAATTTAATCTTTTATTTTAAATTTGAATAAAAAAATTAATCGATTAATTAAATTTTCAATTAGCTTTAATTGAATATTGTGCCTTATAATTTTTCAATTAAAAATGTGAATAGCTAGTTGCATAACGTAGGGGGACAGTGTATTATTTCCTTACACTTTACTCCATAACTATACATATGACTTTTTCTACGACCATTTTTTCATGTCATTTAAATAAAGATTTCAAAAAATATTTATTTAAATTTATGTATGGAAAATTAATTTAATAATTTAGTTTCCAGTTAACATTAATTGAATGTTGGGCATTATCATATTTCAATTAAAAATAAGAAAATAATTGTTTTACTGCGAAATTCTGGGAATAGTGACAAACAAATCGTCTATAAATACATTTACCTATATCTGGATGTGGTATTATGTTACAGTAGATCCGAATGAATGGAAAAATATAATTGAAGATTTCATACGTGAACGAATGATTCCGGATGTAAGAAATAAACAAGTTTGTATAGAAGGAATTATGAATATGGATGAAGTTACAATGATGTATCAGAATAGGAATGTTTGGTGAAGATTTATTTGATCGATAATACAAATGAAACTTGAAATGTAGGGTCAAACAATAAAAAATAAAAATTATAGTTTGTATTATTCTCTTTATTATATTATGGTGCTTGTTGCAAATTGCATAATTAGTACAGTCATAATTAGAAATCAAAAAAACATACGCAAAATCAAGTTACATACGAGTAACACTGGCATGATGTTATTTCTAATTTTTTTTTATAGTATCAGATATTTGTATACTTTCTGTCTATTTGTTAGTAAGTGGATAAATTTTTAGTCATTTTATTTATCTTAGAAACAAAGAATAAAATAATGAATTTTATTAAATTTATTTAGTTAATTAACACCTCCAAGTTTAGTTTTTTCGCAGACATTATTTATTTCAATTAAATTTGCTTGCCTTTCGATGTCAGCAACTAAGTTCTCGTAAATTAATATTTATTCTGTGAAAACTAAACCATTTGTTGTGTATTACCCTCGGCAAGATGTCAACCTGAAGAAGTTAAAAAGGGTCCTGTTTTCTGATTCTCACAAACTTCGGATACAAGTTTTTTTTTGGACACGATCTTGTTTTACAATAATCATTAATTGTAGATTTAATCCATTTTATATATTTACAAACTTTCGTGTTTACGTTCGGATATCCCGTCGAACAGATTGTTCCAAAAGAAACCAATCCTACTAGCATTCCATTTGAAGTAAGTGGTCCACCAGAATCGCCTTCACATGTTTCCTTGTACATTTTTGAAAAAGTACAAATCTGTGAATCTTTTATAGATACTGAAGCATGTTTAAAAGCTATTCTGCAATTTTTCAGACTTATCACACGCATTTGAATCATTCGAAGTATGTTATCCGTTAGGATATGATGTGAGACCCCAACCAGGCGCGGTTAAAATGGTTCCAACAGGGATGTAACTCCTAAGAATACTAATAGGCTTGACGAGCTTGTTGAAGGTGATTCTGCCTCTTACTCCTATTATTCCGATGTCATTTAACAAATGTTTGGGATGAAAGTCATCATGGCATATCGCATGCTCAATAAAGTATGTTTGGCCTTTACCAAGTAAATCGCTTGATCCCACAAAAATAGTTGATTCGTTGATATTCAATGGTTCTCTAAAATTAAATCAAACTAATTTTATTTCTATGAGTGAGTTCTAGTAATCAAGCTAAAAATCTAATAAATAAATATTTCATCACGCCTTTTACCGGTTACTATATGTGACTCTCTGCCGTAGCAGATGTCGGTAAGAGATATATTTATGTGCGTGAAGTGCAGTTACCAGCTAATGACTGGGGTAATTTTAATGTGGTGAAAATTAATTGTCAGCTGTGTGAATCGAACCCGGGTTCTCAAATCTACATTCCAACTCGATACCATTGAGCTAACTACTCTTTTAAAAATTTAATATTTGTACAATAATAGGGCCACTTTATTCTGGATTTGAACGTATGAGTTTTTTACACAACCATTCTATCATGTCGTTTAAATAAAAACTAAAAAATACTTTCAAAATTTGTAGCTCAACAGAACAAACCAAGCACTAACTTTTTATATAAAAAGATTTTTGAAAAACTTAATAGATTAAGTAGGTTCGCTCTTAGTGTCACGCTGAATTTCCCATGTTAACTGTTAATAACATGTGTATATGAATAGAACAAACTTTAGGAAAAACTAGCAAAAACCTAGCACTAACTGTACACGAAATTTTGAAAAGTTTGAGATGGGGGGGCCATCTAGCGTGACGCTCATGGAAAATCTTGTATAGGGTAGCCTCCTATTATTGAGAGGAAACATTAAATTTAGATTGGGATGTTGAAATGATTTTATTTTGTTTTACCCCCTTCTCATCTATCTCTCTCACTCTGATGTGACGTCTCCCTCGCCTTAATTGACGTCACTCCAATTTGCACCAATAAAGAATTTTATTATTTGTCTTTTTACAAGAATTCCAAATGATGTAATTTTGTCAGTTACAGCACGGATGACTGATGTGTTTTATAAATCAATTTTTGTCTCAATATATAAACAAACAGTAGTTGCACTGCCTGGTATTTTTGTGATTTAACCTTGAATGTAGTAGCTCCACCTTAAAGGTTACACATCGTAGTTTTACAACTGCCGTTAGATGTCACTACTACAGGTATGTAGGTGCTAAAAATATTAATAAAATTAAAAAATACTTAGCACGTTATTCTGACGCTATATTACTATCAATATAAAATAAGTTTCCGAAAGTAACTAGAGTTTATAATTGAGGTTTATTTGAATTTTGCGCGCTTGTACACTAGGAGGCGGAGCATAGTCGATGCGCACTTATCTCACAGTACACGGAACATTAAAGGTGCGACACGAGAATGCAACTTCTTATTGTATCTATACTGAGTTTTTACTTACTTAGTAAAACAAAAGCAATGAGCGGCCGTAAGAACAATTTTTTTTGTTATAACACTACCTCCATAGAATTTATAATTCAACATAGTTTTATTGAATCTGATATACACTTGATAAGGAAAATCCTGTATATCTGCAGGGTAGCCCCCTATTATGTATTCATCTCCAACATATCCTAAATAAGAATGAAAACGTAATTACCAAATATTATATAGTGCTCATTTTAGTGAGTTTCAGTCTGCTGTTGTAAATAATTTAATAATAGTATGTTAAGCAACGTTATTATAACGAGTTGTATAATATTCTTTATCTATGACTAATGTGTTATATTTATGTTTTTTATAATTTCGTTTGACAATAATCCCAAATTAAACAACTACGTTAACATTGCAACATTTTGTGATGTAATTATGGTGACACGTCAAAATTTTAGCATATTAATTTTTGTTTATTTGGTTTTTAATTGATTCAGACCTAATAAATATTATATTGGTGCAGAAAAGTGAGTAATGGCTATTATTCCCTCGTTATTATTCTCTGCGAGGTTTATACATGTTATTATTTAGTAAAAATCACACATTTAATATACATATAACACATTAGCCGTAGATAAATAAATACATGCTATGTGAAATGATATTAACAATTATGTCGTTGAATTTAAAAATCAAGAAAACAACAATGTATATATTTCGTTTGTTGTTACGTTGTCAAATTGCCATTGTTTCAAATAAGACATAATTGTTAAGTCAGTTGACTGCCCGTGTGAATGAGTGAAATGGAGTGATTATATAATCGTACAATTTCCTTAACTTATTCCAAACATTTGGTGTTCATTCCAATGTCCTAATACTCACTGGCCATCTCCGATAAGTTAATATAAAACACTTTCAGATAATCCGCGATGGCGTGGCATCCACATTTGCTCAACAGAGCTGTACTCTATGTAACACACACCAAGAAGACAGCTTGTAACACTTTCTCTTCTTCTGCCCATTAATTCAGCCAATAAGGGAGGATTTACTATCAAAATACGTAACTAACACCCTTCTAGAAGACTTCAACATATTCCTATTTTCAAATTATACAGCAAATAAATTGTATAACAATTATAGCTTTTTTAACAATGCTCTGAAATTGGAAGTTTTTATTGTTAACATATAATACGTATTGTGTAACTGAATTATTGTAGCCAACCTATTGTATAAATTTTTCTTAAACAACTAACAGGCAGATTCATAAAACGAATTAGCGCTAACACCGTTTTTAATATTATCTATAACTCTGTTCCAAATTAAAACAGATTCAAGAAATGAACTAAATTTGATGCTTATTAACTCCCTTTTTAACTTAAGTTAAAATGAACTTGTTTCGTACATTGAAAAGAGAGCTAAAAACGAAATAAAAAATGGTGTTAGCGCTAATCCGCTTTATGAATCTGTTTGTTAATTATTATTATTTATTGAAGAACTGGCACATAAACGGATGAATCTAAGTAAAAGGAAAAAACAAGCTGGTATAAACGGAATTATGAAAGTAGATGAAGCTAAAATGTAATTTGGCAAAGATTGATTTGATCAAGAATAGTGTGATATTTTAGTTTAGTTTTGTTAATATATAACATAAAATTACAAATGGTACTACAAATGTAGGATCATAAAACAATAAACAAAAATTATAGTTTAATTTATTCTCTTTATTATGTTATAGTGGTTGCTACAAAATGGATAATTAGTACCACCTTAAATTAGTATTTAGAAAAACACACAAAATCGAGTTACATAATACTGAAATTATGCTATTTCTAATTTGTTTTTATCGTAACAGATATTAGTTTATTTTCTGTCTGTTTTTTTTGTAAGTGGATAAATTTCTACCTATCTTATTTATCTTAGAAACGAAGAATAAAATATGAAATTATAATAAATTTATTTAGTTAATTAACACCTCGAGGCTTAGTGTTTCGCAGATCTATTATTTTATTTCAATTGAATTTGGTTGTCTTTCGATGTCGTGATTTTTCTGCAACTAGTTCTCGTAAATTAATATTTATTCTGTGAAAACTAAACCATTCGTGGTGTATCACCCTCGGCAAGATGACAACCTGAAGAAGTTAAAGAGGATCATGTTTTCACATTCTCACAAACTTCGGATACAAGTTTTTTTTAGGACATGTTCTTGTTTTACAATATTCATTAATTGTAGATTTGATCCATTTAATATATTTAGAAACTTTCGTAAATACGTCCGGTTTCCCTCTAGCGCATTGTACCGCCCACGAAGCCATACCTACCAACGTTCCATTTAAAGTAAGTGGTCCTCCAGAATCGCCACTACATAAACCCCTGTTCATTTTTGAAAAAGTACAAATCTGTGCATCTTCTATACGTATATTTGTATGTTCTTTTAAAGCAATCTTGCATTCTTTCTGGCTTATCACGCCTACTTTAATCTTTCGAAGTATGTCACTGTTCTCTCCTTTAGGGTGTGATGTGAGTCCCCGACCAATCGCGGTCAAAATGGTTCCAACAGGGATCTTATTCCTAAGAATACTGATTGGTTTGACGTGTTTATTGAAGATGATTCTACCTTTTACTCCTATTATTCCGATGTCATCTAAATAATATTTGGTTTGATAGTCTTCATGGCATATTATATGCTCAATAAAGTATGTTTGGCCTTTACCATGTATGTCGCTTGATCCCACAAAAATAGTTGATTCGTTAACATTCAATGGGTCACTAGAATTAAATAAAACTAATTTTATTTCTGTGAACGAGTTGTAGTAATCATGCTAAAAATCTAATAAAAGAAAATATCATCACGCCTTTTACCCATTACCGGGTGTGGCACTCTGCCGAAGCAGATATCGGTAAGTTATATATTTATGCGCGTGAAGTGCGGTTAGCTACCATCAAGTCACGGCTCCCACAGATGTTAATGGTGGGAGAGCTTTAGGGGTAATTTTAATGTGGTGAAAATGTTTGTCGGCTGTGGGGATCGAACCAGGGTTCTTATGATCCACAGGCCGACTCGATACCACTAACCCATTACCCTCTTACAATTTTGATTAAAATAAATTGTACCTAGTACATTTTTCCCTAGTACGTTTTGAATACATCTTTTCGAGAGGAAAGAGCATTTTTTCACTTTCGTTCGAATGCCTCACTCGTATGTTCGTGAGGTAAACTTTGAACTCGAGTGGGAAAAATATTACTTTTCTTTCTTTTTTAGCAAATACCTATTCCTCTCAGGTAATACAATAGCTATTTGCATAACAAATGCGCAAATGGTTCAAATGACGTCTTCGTGCACTAGTTTTGTACAATGCTTTTTGTAACGAGCAAAAATTATGTAATCGACAATGAAGAATAGTTATTTATTATACTAGTGTTTTATTAGGTATATGAAACACGCAAGATAAGTTTAATATTCTTAATGCCCGGTTTTTCAGTGACGGTTTAAACTTAAGTTCAGCTGAACCTTGAACTTGAGCCTGAACTTTTTTTTGTTTACAACCTGTCAAATTGAACTGGTTCTGCTGAACCTTTACTGAATGTCAAAATATTTTTGTAGTGTTGTGTAATTTGGGATTCTGAGAAAATATCAACGATTTCCCAGGTTACCGAAATTGTATTTATGTCAAAATAAGAAAAATTCAATCAAAATAGGTATCTGTCATCATCATTTTCTCTCGTGAATGAAACTAAAAGGGTAGCGAATTTTTTACTGATGAAATCGAACTGTTAATGGATTTAGTAAAAAGTAAAAAGTATATCATGGAATATAAAAGAAAAATATTTTGGAAAGAAAAAGAAAAGTGTTGGGAGGAAATTTAACAATATTAACGACAAAGTTCATTAGTTTTAAGGAAGAATTCAAAAATTTCAAGAAAAGAACAAAAGTTAAATTCGCAAAATCTACAAATAAAATCTACAATTACCGAAGACAATTTTAAAAATGATATTAAACATGATATAAGGGCCCAAAATTTACTAGAAGAAAGATATTTGAAAAAAGATCACATTATATACATATGGATATGAAAAGATTGGAAAAAGAAAATTTAGAATTAGAAATACAATTAAAAAAGCAGCAATTAAATGTAATTAATAACTAATATGTAGGCATTTGAAGTTCATAACTTCATTTATTTGATAATATTATTGTTAATTGTATTATAAATAAAAATATGAATAAAACAGTATGAAAATATATAATAGAATTTCTTGTTCTGTTATTCGGGCCAACTCGCTGTTGATAATTATTGTCATTTACTGCGTTTACGAAATTAACAGCTGCTCCAACTTCTTCGTTAATAGCAGGAACAGCTTCTTTTTCATTACAAGCGATATTGTGTAGTACAGTTGTAGCTACAACATCTCTTCCAGTACTTAATTTTAGCCTAATACCAATTGCAAGTACAGAGAACCTACGTTTCCATACTCCGTACTGTCTCTCCACAGTATTTCTAGTCCTAATATGGCGCTCGTTGTATAAATTTTCAGCAGAACTTTGGGGATTTAAAAGCGGATTTAGTAAAATATTTATTGTTTTAACCCATTATCGCCCAAAAATATATTAGGCCATGATCAAATAAAAATTTATAATATCTTCATCAGCTGAAGATTCCATTTTGATAAAATTATAAATTATTTGTGACAGGTAAACGTCAATAAATACAGTGAAACAGTCGTTTATTTTATTATAATAAGAATGTAGGCGACGGTTGAACTTGACTTAAACCAAGTAAAATGACGGTTCAGGCTCAAGACAAATTTGAACTGAGTTTAAGGTTTAAACTGCAATGAAAAACACTTTGAACCTTGAACTTGAACTTGAACCGATGTTTGAGTTTAAACCAGCACTGAAAAACCGGGCATAAGTGTTTTATATACCAATAAAACACGAGTGTAATACAAAATTTTATCCACAACTCATAATTATAGGTATCGAATAAGATTGGTCGTAACGTTTAACGTTGATTCAATTATATAGTTTCTCAAAATACGGTAAATCATGAAGTGGTTGCTAAGTAACAAGCTGTTTACAGTGTTTTATGGAATGTAAAACACTAGTGTTTTATGAGCCATATAATTCAACTGAAATCAGTGTAATAATGTCTTCATTATATATGAGTTATGGATAAAATTATTAAATTTGAAGCGTGAATTTATATTGACAGTTAAGTAGGCGATGAAGTGGCATTTGTTATTTGAAAACAAATTGTTTATTTTTCTTGTCAATCTTGTTAAAATATGTCTGTTTGACGGCGTTATAAGCTAACGTCTCTATTTCTTTTATAAATTTCTTAAAATGTCTGTATATACGTAAGTATAATTAGCGTTTTAATAGTCAAAATTTAAAATAATAACAAAACGGGTGCGCTCATGTGCAAAGTATGTTTTCGCGCACTTGTTATGTAAATAGCTATTTATATAGATACAACCTGTAGTTGCACTGTCTGATATTTTTGTGATTTAACATTGAATGTGTTAGTTCCGCCTTAAAGTTTACCCATCGTAGTTCTACAACTGTTGTTAGATGTCACTACTATATTGATTATGAATATTTAAATTTGCAAATTAATTATTTTGTGCTAAAAATATTAATATAAATTAATAATACGTAGCACGTCATTCTGACGGTACATTACTATCAATATAAAATTGATATATAGACAGATTTCCGTAAGTAACTAGAACTTAAATTTGACGCTTATTTGAATTTTGCGCGTTTGTACACTAGGAGGCGGAGCTTCGCCGATGCGCACTTATTTGACACTACATGGAATATCAAAGATTCAACACGAGAATGCATCTACTTCAGACCAACCATAAGTAGACGGAAAACAACGGTGTTTGTTGTGAAGCAGAAGGGATAGAATAACTTGTTGACGAGACGGGTGCGCGGCAAAGAGCTAGTACAAGTTGGTGTTATGCGGGCTGCATTTTTGTTGATGACAGTTATCAGACGCGAGCATTTTATTTATTTAAATACAAACGTGCGTATACAAAACACTTAATATGTCAAAAACTAACCTTTACTTTGATGTATGAAAAGTAAGTAATTGAATATAAAAATAACTACACAAATGTTTGCAGCTCGTATAACATCAAAGTGTACTCGCTCCTTGCCGCGCACCCGCCTCACCCACAAGTTACTCCAATTATTTCTCCTTCACAACACTGCATTGACTTGAATACGGCAGAATTTGTCTACTTATGGTTGGTCTGAGGCATCTACGCAATATCTATACTGTGTTTTTACTTACTCAGTAAAACAAACGCAGTGAGCGGCCGTAAGAACAAATTTTTTTGTTATAACACTACCTCCACAGAATCCAAAACCATTGGCTCGGGGATATTTTATATAAACTTGATAAGGAAAATCCTGTATATCTGCAGGGTAGCCCCCTATTATGTATTCTTGAGTATGTCCTAAATAAAAATTAAATGTAAATAGCAAATATTGTATAGTGCTCATTTTAGTAGGTTTCAGTGTGCTATTGTAAATAAACTAATAATAGTATATTATTCAACGACGCTATAATACATGCCATTATATCCTCCGATAACAACAACCCTCAATCATTTTGGTCGCTCGTGTTGTAAACTTCATCGTTGGAAATAATAATCATTATAGCGAGTTTTATAATATGCTTTATCTACGGTTCGTGTAACAAGATTTTTTTTTATAATTTCGTTTGATAATAATCCCAAATTAAACAAAACTTCGTTGGCTAGCACAGTGGTATGAAGTCGGCCTGTGGATCCTGAGATCCCTGGTTCGATTCCCACAACAAATTATATATATATATATATATATATATATATATATATATATATATATATATATATATATATATATATATATATATATACCTAGGTATATCATGGAATAATGGCATTATATATTTTAAATGTGGTGACATATAATATTTTTCTCCAAAGTTTATAGTTCGCTCAAAAAGCGCAGCAGATCTCGATAAATAATATATTTTTGCAACATCAATGTGTAAATAAACTAATCTGTATGACAGGGCTACCAAAATAATTGTTTAATGACATTAAAAAATATTACCTGTTACCGAAAAAATATACAGTGAACACAAAAACAATATTAAAGTTATCATGGCTGCGTTTCAAAGATTACTGGCCGGTTACACTAATAAAACGCACTAATAAAACTTAAATTTTTAATTTCGTTTAAATTAATAAAAGCAAAAAGGAATAACATGTTATTTGTAATAATTAACATTGCTGTCAAACATATCTTTATGCTTTTATTTATTTAAACCAAGTTTTTCTAATCACAAACCTTATCTATATATATAAAAATTAATGTTTGTTTGTTTGTTTGTTCCGTATGCGTTCCTATACCATTCATCCGATTGCGATGAAACTTTGCTAAGTTATTGTGCGCACGCCCGCGAAGGTATATGACTTAGCACAAGTCCAGTCCGCCATATTGAAATAAAATGGCCGCTAGCTATCTTGAATAGTACTGGACTGATTAGATTAAAATTTGGTATAGGCATAGACGAGAACCAATCTTAATATGTAGGCATAATAAAGCTTCAGTCCGCCATCTTTAAACAAAATGGCCGCTAGCTATCTTGAACTGCACAGATTCGATTCAAATTTGGTATAGGAATAGACGGGAATCAATCTTAACATATAGGTATAATAAAGATTCAGACCGCCATCTTGAAACAAAATGGCCGCTAGCTATACCGAGAAGTACTGCACTTATTCGATTAAAATTTGGTACTGACATAGGTGAGAACCAATCTTAACATATAGATATAATAAAGCTTCAGTCCTCCATCTTTAAACAAAATAGCCGCTAGCTATCCTGAAAAGTACAGCACTAATTCGATTCAAATTTGGTATAGGCATAGACGGGAACTATTCTTAACATATAGGTATAACAAATCTTCAGTACGCCATCTTGAAACAAAATGGCCGCTAGCTATCTTGAAAAGTACTGCACTGATTCGACTCAAATTTGGTATAGGTATAGACGGCAACCAATCTTAACATATAGGTATAATAAAGCTTCAGTCAGCCATCTTGAAATAAAATGACCGCTAGCTATCTTGAAAAGTACTACACTGATTCGATTCAAACTTGGTATAGGCATAGACGGGAACTAATCTTAACATATAGGTATAATAAATCTTCAGTCCGCCATCGTGAAACAAAATGTCCGCTAGCTATCCTGAAAAGTACTGCACTGACTCGATTAAAATTTGGTATAGGTATAGACGGGAACCAATCTTAACATATATGTATAATAAAGCTTCAGTCCTATGCCATTCGAATTCAGACGTTTGCAGTTTCCGGTACGACTCGCATTTGCAATGATCATCAACAAAGCACAGGGACAATCGCTACCATTGTGTGGACTAAATTTGGAAAATCCATGCTTCCCACATGGACAGCTGTACATAAACACTTTCTTTGAGTTGCAATGCACCGCAAGCCGAGTACTCGCATTAAATTGTAGACCACGCGAACGAAGTCGCGGGTAATAGCTAGTTTTAAATAAAAATGTATTCGTTTATTTCAAATTTGTATAAAAAAAAATTAATCGAATAATTTTATTTTCAATTAATATTAATTGACTGTTGTGCCTTATAATTTTTCAATTAAAAATGAGAATAGCTATATGTTTAACGTGGGGGGACATTGTATTATTACCTCCCTTGCGGGTCAAAGAAAACAAAATATTTTAATTTTAAATTCACAGTTTACAACCAAAAAGCAAAACTTTTCAAAAAGAAAAGACGGTCAAAAAACGAAATAATTATTTTTAACAGAAACAACATGTTAAAAATGTAGGTGGTGACATCAGAGTAAAAAAAAAATGGTTGTTGTTTTTTTGACTCTAGAGCACAGATCATAATATACTACTATAGATAAGATTTTGCGCCATCTGAGTAGTGGAAGTCTAATTAAATCATGTATCGGTATTTTATATTTATTTAAACTACATAAAATAAAAATTCATAAACACAATACAAACATTTATTAAAATATCCTCGTGTATACAATTTATTTATAATTTTAAATGTTTCAATCCTATCCTTGCGAATTTGAAAATATGTTATGACATTTTAATATTATTTATTAGATGATTTCATGGGGTGGCTAGCTCAGTGGTATGAAGTTGGCCTGTGAATCCTGAGAACCCTGGTTCGATTCCTCAGGCGACAAACAATTTTCATAATTTCAAAAGCTACCCCTGTGGCTCCTCCACCACTAACATCTTTGGGAGCCGTGATTTGACGACTAGTAACCGCACTTCACGCGCAAAAATATATCACTTACCGAGATCTGCTTCGGCAGAGTGCCACACCCAGTAATGGATAGAAGGCGTGTGATGATATATTTATTTTATATCATTTCTTACTTACCAGTAGCAGAGCATTTTTTTTGCACAACAATTGATGTTAGTTGATGATATTATTTATATGAAATTATTTCACAAATAAAAATTAATTCGATATTTGACAGATTAAAAAATTGGAAAAAATTTGAACTACAGGAACAATCTAGTAACCAATGATTGTCGATATTGTAGTTACCTATAATGGATGTCTTCATATAAAGACTATTAGCGCCATTTAGGCATGTCGATTCATTCTAAAAAATATCGATCTTCGATTCGATACGAATCAACGCACTAGAATCGATTCTCGATTAAATCGAGCATTAAAAGATCGATTCTCGATTAATCGAATCGTAAGTAGATTTGTTTGACGGTTATTATGCAAACTTACAATCAAGAAATAAAATAATAAATAAATTATGTTTGTTTATTGAATTAAATAAATTAATTATTACATTTCTCAATATTTTACGTTAAGTGATTTTAAAAAGATTAATGTATCTAATTGTTCTGGATCTAGACGATTTCTTTAGTCATTTGCAATATTTCCTGCAATGGAAAAAAGCCGCTCACATGGGACGGATGTTCCGACAATACAAAAATATTTATTGGCAATCGGCCTTACTGAATTATACAAAGAATTTTTTTGATGATTCCAATAAGTTATGAAATCCGTTGCTTTGAAGTCGACTTGAATAAGTCATATTGGCAATTATCTCTTTTTTATTATTATAACGTGAATCGGTTCGATTTGACGGGTTTATGAATCGATTCACTGAATCGATTCAGTGTTTCAGATCGATCTAAAAAATCGATTATTTCACTCGAAAAAATCGATTATTCGATTAATCGGTTTTAAATCGACATGCCTAGCGCCATTCCGTAGGTGGAAGTCTAACTATAAACACGGTCCTATGGTTACCTATATTACTTTCTGCTGCCTGCTTTGGTGTAAACTGTTAATTTAAAATTAAAATATTTTTTCTTTGACTTGATAATGACACAAAACTTAAGTCTCTAACGCCATCAATCATCGTACGTTTGTAAACTTTTCATTATACACAGCAAAGTTATCCAATCAATTGAGGAGTATATTTACTTTTTACGTTTGCTACTCCTAATTTTCTCATTTTATTTTTAATTATTATAAAACCTTATTTCAAATATTTTGTTTAAATTTGAATACAGTAAATTAATATTATAGTTTGGTTTCCATTTATAATATTAATTAACTATCAGTGATTATCATTTTTCAATTGAAAATAAGAAAATAATTGTTTTATTGCAAAATTCTGAAAATGGTGACAGATTACTCGTCTGTCGTATAAGTTAATGTGACATCTATAAATGACAGCAAATATAAATAAATAAACGTATCATCCCGTCATTTACCTATTTCTGGATGTGGCACTATGCTGAAGTAAATCTCGTCATGAATGATTGAATATAATTCAGAATTTGGTACGTGAATGAATCATTTCGAGTGTAAGGAATAAACGAGCTTATATGGAAGGAATTATGAGTGTAGATGAAGCTAAAATGATGCGTCAAAATAGCAATTTTGGTGAAGATTGATTTGATCAAGAATAGTGTGGATCTTTAATTGTTTTATGTTAATGTATTACTTAAAATTACAAATGAAACTACAAATATAGGTTCATAAAAAAGTAAAAATAATAGTTTAATTTTGTCTCTTTATTATGTTTTTGTAGTAATTAGCATAAAAAACAAACATACGCAAATTAAGGTACATAACACTAAAATTTGTTTTTATAGTAATAGATATGTGTTTATTTATTTGTTTATAAGTGGATAAATATTAATTGGTCTTCTTTATTTTAAAAACGAAGAATCAATACAACTTAAATAAATTAATTCATTTCGTAAAATAACTTAATAAATACACATCGATGTTTAGTTTAATTTCCGACCAAATTTTTATTTAATTGACTTGCATTGGTTGCCTTTCGAGGTCGTGATTTTTTTCATGTAAGTTGCTTTAGTTGCTATTAGCGAGCAACTACCTTCTCTTAAATTAATATTTATTCTGTGAAAACTAAATCATTTTTATAGTATTACTCTTGGCAAGATGACAACCTATTTAGTCCGAAGTTAAAAAAATCATGTTTTTTTAATCTCAAAAATTTGGGATACAATTTTTTTTCAGGACAAGGTCTAGTTTGACAATATTCAGTAATTGCAGATTTAATCCATTTAATGTATTTAGAAACCTTCGTGTTTACGTCTGGTTCTCCTATCGCACAGGGATTTCCCCAAGAAACCAATCCTACCAACATTCCATTTAGAGTTACTGGTCCCCCAGAATCGCCCATACATGTACCCTTGTACATTTTTGAAAAAATGCAAATCTGTGAATCTTCGATAGGTTTGTCAGCTGATTTAAGAGCTATTTTGCAATCTTTCAGGCTTATCACAGGGCCTTGAAACATTTGCAGTATGTTAGTCATTTTTCCGTTAGGATGTGATGTGACTCCCCAACCAGTCGTAGTCAACATGGTTCCAACAGGGATGTTATTCTTAAGAATACTGATTGGTTTGACGAATTTATTGAAGATGATTCTATCTCGTACTCCTACTATTCCGATGTCGTGCAACCTATCTTGCAGATTATAGTCTATATGGCATACCATATGCTCAATAAAGTATGTTTGGCCTTTACCAAGTAAGTCGGCTGATCCCACAAAAATAGTTGATTCGTTTATAGTTATTGGGGCTCTAAAATATAATCAAACTAATTTATTTCTATAAAGGAGTTGTAAGAATCATGTTAAAAATATAATAAATAAATATATAATTACAAGGGAAGCCACATTGTAGTTTTAATGTGATGAAAATTGTTTGTTGGCTGAGGGAATCTAACCCAGATTCTTAAATCTAAAGTCCAACTCGATACCATTGAGCCATCTACTATAGTATACATATAGCTGTTTTACCGATCACAATTAAATAATAGTATATTACATAATAAGTCAGGAAAGTAATATTTTACTTGACGAAGCAGTTGTTTGAAATACAAGGCCGCAGTCCGAGTATTTAATTCGCTGAGGGCCGGTTTCTGAAAACAAATTTAACTGGTCAGTTAGTTTAACTCTTCGATAAACTGTCAAATGGGTTTCTGAAACAACATATTGGTATTTAACTGGCCGTTAAGTAAACGAGGCAAATTGGTCCAGTTAAATTATATGACGCATGCGCAGTTGTTTCATAAATTGAAAATAACAGCTGACAGTGACAGTGCTCATCTTTCCTAACCTTGTTTAAAAACCAATTCGTTAAGCCGCTGTGTTAGTTTTGTTCAGCTTTGTTAGTGATTGAAAAAAGGTTTAAAAACACAGTTATTACTAAAATCTATTATTTTGAGAACTTTAAAAATTCCTTAGAACATACTTTTAACTCCAGTGCTTGTGTGATTTTAACTATTTATCAAAACTTGTTAGTAGGTATGCAGCTTCAAGAATACTCTAGTTCACCGTCATATGAAGAACTATTTGACATTGTGGAGGCTGTGCAGAAAGTCAGAGTTTTTAGAGAAGACGTAAGCCCTTTAAGATCTATAGTGATGCGGAATTTAGAGACAGATATCGTTTCTACAAGAATAACAAGTTAGGTGCCCTGTCTGATTTTGCGAATTAAATTCTTTAACAATTTGTTGCCATGCTAAACTTTTTTTTTGCGATTGTGACGGCATCACTTTCTTTATTATCTATTATAGCTTTATATTTCCCTGTCACCAACTCAAAAAGAACATTCTTTTCAGTTTCTGTGAAGTTTTTGCCATGAATTCGCTTTTCTTCCATAATTTTATTACATTTACAAACCACAAACACGAAGTACAATAATTGACGTCAAATTAATTATTTTGAAGTTTGAAATTGACGCCAAAAATTACCGACATTTACCGACAACGATAGTAACGCCATCTATTAGATTCAAGAATAGTCCTGGATAGAACCATGAGTTAGTTATCGAACATATAAATTAACTGACGTTTGTTTTCAGAAACCCGATGTAATTTTAACCTCTCAATAAATTTAAGCGACAGTTAGTTAACATGCCCGTTCAATATTTTTTCAGAAACCGGCCCTTAGTCAAGTAAAAACACTTTCCTGACGTATTATGTATAACATTTTTTCTGATACAATTCAATTTAATCAATATTTAAGCATAATTAGTTAAGAATGTTTCAATTTTTTTGTATGAATTGTACTGACAACAGTCTACGTATCCAAGGTTACAACAAAAATAACAGACAGGTAAAATCTTTACCAGACTGTTTTGTACTTTACCAGACTGTTATTTTTGTTGTAGCCATGGATACGTACTTTACATGACTGTTTTTGTAAAAACCTACTTTCTATACTAAAATTGTTCTGGAAAGTAGGAGCTTTCTTACCGGTATCAGAAAAAAATAAATTTATAGTGAGAGAAAATGACACTTTAAATAATAATTAAAATAATGCTATTATCCATCAAATGGTATAGCACCAACTACAAAATCATTCATAAAAAATTTACACAAGAAATTCATCAAATAATAAGTTCTCGTCAAACATTCTCATCCCATCACACTACCCTCACTTCAACTACATTCTTAGATTTCTCTACTTATATAAATCATTCATCACACAACAAACCTTTAATCACAAAATATGAAATAATACTAAAATATTAGTAAATAAGTAATTATAAATTTTAGAATCTTACGATTTATCTGTGGAAAACTGTTGCAAAATCGGCCAAAACTTTGATTTAAATAACAATATAAATTCTTTTTATTTATTTTATTATTTTCTTCCATCGTAATGCCATCTATTGTCAATCAGTGGAACTTTACCTGATATGTTAGAAGTGTGCGTTATAATAAATAATTTATTAATTTATTAATTTTGTGTGCTTATACACTAGAAGGTGGAGCTTCGTTGATGCGCAGACTTATCTGACAGTACATGAAACATGAAAGGTGCCACACGAGAGTGCAACTACTCATTGGGCCATATTCAGCACGTGTACTTTATAAATAAATGTCGTCATTTTAGTGAAATTGTCTAAATTTTCAAACTAACACCATTCTGTTTTTTTCAATGCAAATACGTGAACTTATGTACTCTTGAAAGTTAAAAATGAATACTTTTAGGTTTCTGCACTAAATAAATAGTTTTATCGTCGCTTTCAAATCCGCAAATGTGTTTAAATAACAAGAACAAGTGAGTTATAACCAACGAATAGCATATAACGCTTCCTAATAAGTTACTCTAGGGATACAAATAGCAAAACATCAATATTTGTCCGTAAAATTTAAGTTACGATTTTTTATTTGCCGATTTTTAGGTGAAATTTAATTAAATTTGAGGGTTTTTTCAAGTTTTTGGTCTATAACTTTTAGAAATCCGCTTGTATGCTGCTTTGGGCACTTTGGCTGACTTCTCCATACATGTCTCTATAAGTTTAATCAGAAACAACAAGTACTAAGTTTTGCTTATATAGAGTTAATTCAGCAAATTCGTGGAAACATTTTTGTTTTAAAAAAAAAATCGCCCTGGGCACAAAAGCAAAATTTTCGGCTTGCGACTATGATTTTCCTGAATGATTTTGTATCAGAACCCGAGCTGAAGTACTAAGAAAGTTAGGCAGAACAAAAAGTCAAATTTTGTTAAATAGTAAATAAATAAATATAAATATATCATCACGCCTTCTACCCATTACTGGGTGTGGCACTCTGCTAAAGCAGATCTCGGTAAGTGACATATTTTGCGCGTGAAGTGCGGTTACCAGTCGTCAAATCACGGCCCCCAAACATGTTAGTGGTGGAGGAGCCACAGGGATAGCTTTTTCAAATTATGAAAATTTGTCGCCTGTGGGAATCGAACCAGGGACCTCAGGATCCACAGGCCGACTTCATACCACTGTGCTAGCCATCCCATAAATAGTGTAATATTAAATTTCAAAATTTAGATTTTCTAAATACATTATTTAAAAAGAGGTCACTGAACCATATTTTAAAATAAGATAAGCATTTCTAAAGATTTTAATTCCGTATATATTTTATTAATATCTATGACATTTTGAATTTCAAATTGTGTGTTTGTTCTGCTAGAGTCGAGAGATAAACACGGCATATATCTTTCTTAAATTTCGATCTTAAACAATTGCATTCTTAGGTGATAAGGAAGCATACTTAATGCTAAGTACGGATGCTGAATATATAAAATTTAAGCCAGCTTACTTAAATGGTTTAGATACATGAACTTACATTTAGGTATGCGTAGTGAATATGGCCCATTGTATCTATACAGTGCTTTTACTTACGGGAGATAACAAACGCAGTGACCGGCCGTAATAACAAATTTGTTTGTTATAACAGCACCTCCACATTTTATAAAGTCATCAGTTTTTTTTAATTTGATATGAACTTGATAAGGAAAATCTTGTATATCTGCAGGGTAGCCCCCTACTATGTATTCATCTTGAAAAATTCCTAAATATCAAAACTTAATTAGCAAATATTGTATAGTGCTCATTTTAGTGAGTTTCAGTCTGCTGTTGTAAATAATTTAATTAATAAATATATACTTTGTGAATTGATATTAGCAATAACGTCATCGAAATTAAAGTGTTTAGGAAATATGTAACTGATTTTATTGTGTCAAGAAAACATCAATGTATATATTTTGTTTGTTATTGCGTTGTCATGGTTTTAAATAAGACGTAATTGTTAAATCAGATGATTTTCCATGTTAAGCTACGAGGGTCGTTCAATAAGTCCTTAGAAAATCCAAGAGATGGTGCTCTTAGTATCGAAAATGAATTTTTTCCAGTAAACAGCACTCCTAACTTGTCAACTGTTAGAGTTTTAGCTTTAGCCGTCACGTAGTTTCATTGTTGTTGTCAATTGTAGTAAAAAACTTTTGATAGTTTATAATAATGGACAAAAGTGAGTTTCGAGCGGTGATTAAACATTTGTATTTAAAAGGCTTAACGCCGAAAGAAATTAAAGCTGAGTTGGATGAAGTTCATGGCACATCTGCTCCTGTGTTTGCAACTGTTTACAATTGGGTGAATGAGTTTAAACGTGGCCGTACATCCACAAAAGATGAACATCGTTCCGGACGCCCTGTAGAAGTGTCTACCTCCGAAATGATTGACCAAATCCACAATATGGTTTTAAGTGACCGACGAATCAAAGTGCGCGAAATAGTTGAGGCTACAGGCATATCACAAGGCACAGTCGCTTTAATTTTGCACGAAAAATTAGGTGTGAAAAAAATCTCGGCAAGATGGGTGCCGCGTTTGCTCACAGTGGAGAATAAACGCAATCGTGTGGTGGACTCTGAGGCTGTTTTGGCACTTTTCCGTCGTAATCGTGAAGATTTTCTGCGTCGATACATAACTGTGGATGAGACTTGGATACATTACTACACTCCAGAGACAAAAGAACAGTCAAAACAGTGGCTTTTTGAAGGCGAACGGGCTCCGAAGAAGGCGAAGACGGCGAAATCGGCTGGCAAGGTTATGGCAACGGTCTTTTGGGATGCACGCGGAATCATCATCATCGACTATTTTGAAAAGGGAAAAACGATAACAGGAGCGTATTATGCGTCGTTATTGGACCGGCTGAGCGAAGAAATAAAAGAAAAAGTCCTCATTTGAAACGCAAAAAGATCCTTTTTCATCAAGACAATGCACGTTGCGATGGCCAAAATTACGGAATTAAAGTTCCAATTATTGCAACATTCACCGTATTCACCAGATTTGGCCCCCAGTGACTTTTTCTTATATCCAAACTTAAAGAAATGGCTTGGCGGACGAAGGTTTACGACCAATGAGGAGGTCATCGCCCAAACGGAGGCATATTTTGAGGAGCATCCGAAATCCTACTTTTTGGACGGCTTAAAAAATTTGGAAAAACGATTAGAGAAGTGTATAGAGCTAAAAGGAGATTATGTAGAAAAATAAAAAAAAATCTACCCAAGAAAAGTGTTTTTTCTACTTTTTTCAAGGACTTATTGAACGACCCTCGTACATTCACAAATCGAAATTAGTTTTTGTTTTATGCTTTATGTTTTAGTGTGTTTTTAAGTGCCATTCACAAATAGTTTTGCTTTTGACGATTCTAATTACTAGTGACATCTACCATAAATTTTATAAAACCGGTAATACAGTAAATGCAACTGTCAGATGTGCTAAGGTACATATGCTGTCATATATTGTTTGTTTACTTTTGTATTTTTTGGAAGAGCAAGGTAAATATTATCATAATAAGAAAGTAGGTATTAAAATCTGGTTTTTATTTCCATTCATTTTGACACTCGAATAAAAACAAACTTAGGTTATCGATAGAAAGAGACAAGTATATATCACTACATTATTTTACGCTTCGTCCTATTGCTCTATTCCGAAGTATAAAACGTAAAACTAAAACATAAGTTTGGAGTTTGCAAACTTTTGTGTTAAAACCAAAACTAAATTCTGACTTGTAAATGGCTGCATAAGATAACATGTCTACAAGGTTATTAAAACAAAAATTTAAAACATAAAACAAAAACTAATTTCGATTTGTGAATGTAGCTTAAGTGAGTGAAATATATTTAGTCATAAATAAACTAATGAACCAGGGCTAACGTAATATAGTTATTTCAATAAAATTCAGAACTGAATCGAAATGATTTTCTAAAGATTTAAAAATATTTTACCTATTGGTAAAGAAAAATACACTGAAACAAGAACATAATTATAGTTGCCATAGCTGTGTTTCAAAGAATAATTGACTATTTTTAACTATTATAAAACCTTATTACATTCATTGCAATGTTTAATACAGAAAATTATTCTAATAATTTAGTTTTCAATTAATATTAAGTGGGTGTTTTGCATTATCATTTTTCAATTAAAAATGAAAACCTTTTTTTTTACGAAATTCTGATAACAGTGGCAGATAACTCTCCTGTCATAAAAGTTAATGAGGTATCTATAAATAAAGAGTCCCTTTAAAATAACCAGTGCTTTCTCAGGCGAGCTGATAACTTTAGAAACAAAAATTTATAGTATATCAAGATAACGGAGCTAATTTATTAGTAATGACAAACAGTACAACAAAATTGTATTTGTATAAGTGGCACCTATTATTATATAGATGATTTTCTTCTGATTAAAACGATATAAATATTTTATAGGGTTATAAAGTTATTTCGAGAAAAATTATGTTTAGAATTAGAAATAATGTTGGAATATTGTGATAGGCTATGCAATAAACAAATACAAACAAATGTTTCAAGTGACAGATACTTTTGTTACTTATGTTATGAATTATTTCACTACTTATTAATTTAAAAAATAACTTTCCCTTTGCAAGAACTTAAATATTTAACATTATTTATAATTTTTAATGGTATTTTTCTCGAAATCCTTGTTAAACAACGCTATACAATATTTATATCGTTAAAATCAGAAGAAAATTCTCTATCTAATGGACTCAAAAATTATATGGATTATCGTTTAAAAAATATAATTATGTAGCATAGTTTGAGAACCTCTTATTGGATATGGGATTAGTTATTACTTATAAATTATCCCCTTCTTCTAGATCACTTTACGACCGATTCTGAAAAAAGATTTAACTAATTCTGAAATCTGGATTAACAAATCTTACTCTATAAGAAAAAATAGGAAAAACGCATTTCCAACACTTGTCTCACAATTCCACAAAGGTTTTACAGCACGTTTGCATCAATTATCATGTCATGTTACCGGCGTAGATAGGTTAACATCGGTCAGTTCAGCTAAGTCGGTATCACAATCCACTATTCCCTAGTTGGTCTAGTTGGATAAATGATCGCACCATACTGATAAGTCCGGAAGGACGAAACGCGTCTATGGTTAAAGCTGAACTGACCAGCCGTTTGTTGATGACCTGATAAGTTGATGCAAACGTGCTGTAAAACCTCTGTGGAATTATGAGACAAGTGATGGAAATTTTTTTTCCTATTTTTTCTTATTTATTAAGACTCAATTTCACAATGCAATAGACATTTTGTCTTTTGTTTACTTTAATATCTATTCTGTAACTCACTTTTCACACGTAACAAGTTGCTATGATAAAGAAATCGAATTTTTTTTGAAATTGTATTCTCTATCGATTTACAATAATTGATATTATACAATATTATTTTTACAATTGTAACAAGAGCTCAGATAGGTCTTGTAAGGTGTAACAATTTTATATTTAAAGCTTAAAATTTCATCTAAAATCGCAAAATAGTATTCAATTTTCAATTATATTTTTACAAAACAAGATGAATGGTAAAGTGTAGAAAAAATAAAAAAAATATGTAGAAAGGAGGTTAATAATATAGCGTTTAAGGGATGTTGATACATAATCGTAATTACACCTTTAGAATATTTAGTCTCAGGTTCTTTATTCAAAGCCGATCATTTGGTGCTCAAGTTTTTTTTTTGTGAGTGTATATAATTTCATTGAATATTTTATTAGAGGCTGCATTAGATACATACAAAATTGAAGAGCAAAATTTAAATGACCACCATATTATGGCAAAACTTTGATTTTCAACAAGTGATGGCAATTAAAAATATGAATAATTTTCTTCTGGTTTGCACATATTTTCACCTATAAACTCAAATTATATTGAACTGTAACTGTAAAACGTAATTTTATTGAAATTTTACAATACAGAACTAACAACTTATTGACAGATCATTATATTTCTTGTTATGATGAGTGCGGTATATTGTTGTCATAATTTTTACAAGACCGATAACAAGTCTGTTTAGAGAATACTAATGTTTGTTATAGGTAAATTCTTATGGATACTACGCTCAATAGGTATATCTTTGAAATCAGAAGAACATGATGAACTTTATATAGATTACCATTGAATTTTTTTTAAATATTCAAGACTGTATGGCAGAGCTATCGAGACAATTGTTTAAATTGTTCTAAATACATTAGAAACTACTACCTGTTACTGAAGAGACAAACAGTGAACACAAAAACAATATTAAAGTTGCCATGGCTACGTCTCAAAGATTAAGTGATTTTTCTAATTATAAAAACTTATTTAAATAAAAACTTAATCTTTTATTTTAAATTGGAATCAAGATATAATCGAATAATTTAAATTTCAATTATTATTAATTGGATGTTGTGTCTTTAATTTTTAAATTAAAAATGAGAATAATTATTTATATAACGTGGGAGGACAGTGCATTATTTCATCCCTTGCGGGAGGAAATTATACTTGTCTATATAGATATACAGATGATTTCAGCTACGATCATTCTTTCATGTCATTTATGTAAAATGTATTAATAAACACTTATAATTTCCAAATATCTAAGACTGGGCTGATGGTTGTTAAATTGTATTATATTAAACAAACTACTTATAAAGATTCTCTACAAGTTATATTCAATTCTAGAATTATCTATATCCTTGTTAACTACGAGGGCAGGGTGAAAAGAAGGGATAGAACAGATAGGGCCCAATCGCAAATCTCATGTAACATTTGTGATGTACCATCTTTAACTAGAACTCATTAAAATTTTCAGACTGATATGTCATTCAGCTCAGTTTTGACACCCATCGAAAGCAAGCAACTTTGAAGATTTTTGAAAACATGGAAAAAAATTGAATTTCGCGTCTTGATTAAATATTATTTCTTGCGTGGAAAATACATTACGCAAACCAAAGCATCGCTTGTTAAACATTATGAGAACTCCTCACCGTCGATTGGAACGATTCACAAGTGGTTTACTGATTTTAGTTGTGGTAGTATGACCACAAAGGACGCCGAACGTTCTGGTCGTCCAATTGAGGTTACAACGCGCTTGCTGAGGCTATGAGCATCTCAACCAAACGGGTACGGAAACCCAGATGGGTGCCGCATTTTCTCTCTGTTGACAACAAGCGCGACCGTGTGACAAGATCAAAGGAGTGTTTGGCGATGTTCAAGCGCAATAAGAAGGACTTTTTTCTCCAGATTTCGCTCCCTGCGATTTTTATCTATTTCCAAACTTGAAGAAATGACTCGGCGGGAAGAGAGTTGGCTCCAACGATGAGGTCATCGCTGAGACAAACGCCTATTTTGAAGGATTGCCAAAATCGTATTATTTGGAAGGGATCGAAAAATTAGAAAAGCGTTGGACGAAGTGTATCGAGTTATAAGGAGATTATGTTGAGAAATAAAATATGTTTTGACCAAATAAATCATTTCTTGTTTCATTTTTCAGGAATTTTTCACCTTGCCCTCGTACATGTGAAATCCTGCGTAAATATTGTTTAGCTAGGAGTGTCAAAATAATTTAGTTGTGTTCTATTTAGCATTTTGTTACAACTTAGCGCTTGTCTTTATATACTATAATACGTGTATTGTGCGCATCCGAAAAAAATTGTTTGTTAATAAGAAAACATGCATTATTAGAGGTCATTAATGTATGATTTTGTTGTATGCATTAATGAAACCCATTAATGAACGATTAACAAACAATATTAAAGTTGCCATGGCTGCGTCTCAAACATTTACAGGCAAATTCATAAAGCGGATTAGCGCTAACACCATTTTTTATTTCGTTTTTAACTTTCTTTTCAATGTGCGAAACAAATTTATTTTAACTTTAGTTAAAAAGGGAGTTAATTAACATCAAATTTAGTTTATTTCTTTAATCTATTTTAATTTGAAACAGAGTTATAGATAATATTAAAAACGGTGTTAGTGTTAATCCGTTTTGTGAATCTGCCTGTAAGTGATTTTTCTAATCACAAAACCTTATTTTAAATAAATATTTAATCTTTTATTTTAAATTTGAATAAAAAATGTATCTAATAATTTAATTTTCAATTAATATTAAATGAATGTTGTGCCTTATAATTTTTCAATTAAAAATTAAAATAGATATTTATTTAAAAAGAGAGGACAGTAAATTATTTCCTCCCCCAAGGGAGAAAATTACACTTTACTCCATAGGTGTATATATGACTTTTTCTACGATCATTCTTTCATGTCATAGAAGTAAAAATAAAAAAAAATATTAACATTTATAAATTATGCTGCCTATTACTGAAAATATATACAATGAACACAAAAACAAAATTTAAATATTTTAAATTCTTTGAAATATTTAAATTTTCTTTTGTGTTCATTATATATTATTTATTTTTAATTATTATAAAACTTTATTTTTAAATTTGTATACGGAAAATTAATTTAATAATATTGAAAATAAATAAATAAATATATCATCACGCCTTCTACCCATTGCTGGGTGTGGCATTCTGCTGAAGCAGATCTCGGTAAGTGATATATTTTGCGCGTGAAGTGCGGTTACCAGTCGTCAAATCACGGCCCCCAAACATGTTAGTGGTGGAGGAGCCACAGGGATAGCTTTTTCAAATTATGAAAATTTGTCGCCTGTGGGAATCGAACCAGGGACCTCAGGATCCACAGGCCGACTTCATACCATTGAGCTAGCCATCCCATAATAATATTGTTTTCAGATAATTTTTATTTAATGTTGCCCATTATCATTTTTCAATTAAAAATTAGAAAATAATTATTTTATTGCGAAATGTTGAAAAAGTATAAGACAATGACAGCAAATATAAATAAATAAACGTATGATCCCGCCATTTTTCTATTTCTGTATGTGAAGCACTATGCTACAATAGATCTCGTGATGCATGGATGAATATAAATGAAGATTTGGTACGTGCACGAATGATTCCGAGTAAAACGAATAAACGAGCTTGCATGGAAGGAATTATGAATGCAGACGAAGCTAAAATGATGTGTCAGAATAGAAATGTTTAATGAAGATTTATTTGATCAAGAATGATGAGATATTTTGTTTTGTTAATATATAACATAAAAGCGCGGTGGCCGAGCGTGTTAATGCACATCTCTTAACATACTATGACCTCACCAAGGTTCGTCAGATCGAATCCGCCTGTCGACAAAGTATGATTTGTCGTTAAATAAAAAATACAGTTACTTGCATTAATCATACTCGGACGCTATAAGCTAGTCACTTGTACATATGCCTTCAAAAAGTAACATCGACTACGGAAACCGGCAGCGTAAAAACTACGGCTCGGTGTGCCCGGTAGGCCCAGGACCGATTTGGGCTGTAGCGCCATTGCAGTTGAAGAAGAATACGAGATCTGTCTCACGTCAAGTTGACCCGAATCTTATTTTCCCGTTAAAAATTTAAACAATACTAAATACGCAAATATCTCACATTTACTAAATTCTATAATTAATTTTCAACATCTTAAACCAAATTTAATATTGAATATTCCTTAGACACAAACTGTGTAACAGTATTACTAGCAATTATTTTTTTACAAAAGAAAACTAATTCAACACACAAATATACTACAATGATTATTATCTTATAGACAGTTTGACCTATGAAATCAAAGTTAATTATTATTTAAAACAAACTGTATTATTATACAGTTTTTGAATAAAACGAAAAAAATTTTAGTTACTACTGAAATGTTTACTTCATCTTTCAATGGCTGTCATTCCAAGATGTGTGGATCGATTGACTTCTAATTTTATCTTTGAATTAACAATATATTAGTATATGTCTCATTATACTTTCATTTAATTCTTAACACAAAAAATAAAACTGCAAAATGAAAAATCAAAGGAAAAAATCTGGTGTGGGCACCACACGACTTTCTTATACACAGCATATTTCATATTAAAAACGCTGAATTGAACACTTATGACTTGCTCCTTGCGTTTGACAATTATTATTTGACATATAAATGTTAAACATGTTTTTGTTTTTTGTTTCTATTGCTACTATGATTATTGAAATATATTATTAAATATATAAATTAGTTTTTCTCAAAATTAGACGCATATACAGGAAAATTGCAAATAACATTTTATGTTCCAAATATTTTTGCTAACATCTTTTATTTGAAACTTTTTTTCGTAACTGATTCTATTTTTGAAATAAATGGAATTTATTGTTTTCTGTGTCCAGTAAACTTCAAACCTTCCGGTTTTTCAATTTCATTGCAACTCAGCTATTCGTATTTTCATGAAACTTATAATTACAAAGTTTCGTTAACAAATCTTATCTCCTTCATGAGATATTGCACACTCGGACACACATCCATCCATCCATCCATCCATCCACACACACACACACACACACACAGACATCATTGATAAAATGATGAAAACGGATTCAGTGGACCTCAAAACACGTATTTCCGCGAAAATCTCGTCAACGATTTTTTTCATGATTACAATACTTCCTTATACTGCGTATAAGAAAGTAAAAATAAGATTCGGGTCAACTAATGTGAGACAGAGCTCTTATATTTATATAACATAAAATTACAAATGAAACAAAAAATGGAGGGTCATAAAATAAAAAATTTTAAATTAGAGTTCCATTTATTCCCTTTATTATATTATTGTGGTAAGTAGTATCGCCATAATTAACATTTAAAAAAAAAACAAACGCAAAATCAAGTTACATAATACTGAAATTCGCGTTTTCTAATTTGTTTTTAAAGTAACAGATATATATATTTAAGTTTTTTTGTTTGTTTATAAGTGGATACATTTTAATGCAACTTCTTTATTTTAAAAGTATCACAAATTCAACAAATGTATTCATTTGGTAAATTAACCATTTGTGATCTATTATCCTCACTAAAATGACAACCTGTTTGGGCTGAAGAAGTTTAATAGTTTTTTATTCTCACAAATTTCGGATACATTTTTTTTAGGACAAGGTCCAGTTTGACAAAATTCAGTAATTGTAGATTTAATCCATTTAATATATTTAGAAACTCTGGTGCTTATGTCCGGTTTTCCTCTAGCGAAAAGTACCATCCATGAAAATAAACCAACCAACATTCCATTGAAAGTAAGTGGTCCCCCAGAATCGCCGTTACATAAACCCTTGTTCATTTTTGCAACAGTGCAAATCTGTGAATTTTCTTTATATATACGAGTATTAAATTCTTTGAAAGCTATCCTGCATTCTTTCAGGCTTATTACACGGACTTGAAGTATTTGGAGAATGTTAGTCATGTTTCCGTTAGGGTGTGATGTGTCTCCCCGACCAGTTACGGTCAACATGGTTCCAGCATGGACGTAATTCCTAAGAATACTGATTGGTTTGACGAAATTGTTGAAGATGATTCTACCTCTTACTCCTATTATTCCGATGTCGTGTAACGAATCTTGCGTATTGAAGTCTTCATGGCATACCGTATGCTCAATAATGTATGTTTGGCCTTTACCAAGTAAGTCGGCTGATCCCACAAAAATTGTTGATGCGTTTATAATCACTGAGGCTCTAAAATAAAATCAAACTAATTGTATTTCGGTGACTAAGTTGTAGTAATCATGCTAAACATATAATAATTAAAAGTACCATCACGCTTTGTACTTCCTACTGGGTAAAGTGTGTCCATCCAAAACCCGGACATAGGCTTATAACATATGATACCAGTTTTTTTGTGCGCATTGCTTCCCAATTAATTTTACAGGAACATACTTCAAATAAAAGTTGTAGAGAATAAAATTACGGATTTTTCGATATAAAACACATTTCATTTGTATATTCCATCACAGCGCAGAAATTAATTAAACATTTGGGTTTTCGTTAAAATAAAGAGGTCCATGGAAAAAATTAAACAATTGTCTAATGTCAAAATGTTGACATACGGACAAAGGATGAAAAACAGCTAAAAAATCGATGATTTGCACTAATACAGAATTTTATTATTTGTCTTTTGACTAGAATGAAAAATGATGTAATTCTGTCCGTTACAGCACGGATAACTGACGTGTTTTGTAAATAAACTTTCGTTTCAATATAGATAAAACCAGTAGTTACAAAGCCTGGTATTTTTGTGATTTAAGCTTGTGTTAACTTCGCCTCAAAGTTTACACATCGTAGTTCTACAACTATTGTTAGATGTCACTACTATATTGATTCTAAATATTTAAAATTGTAAATTAATTAGTCAGTGCTAAAAATATTAGTAAAAATAAAAAATACGTTTGAGAATCAATAGTTGAATACAGGATTTGTTATTACAAGAATGCACTGTGCTACAGCAGATCTCGGTAAATAATATATTTTTGCATATAACTCAGTTTATTATATTAAGAAAACATCAATGTATAAATAAACAAATTTGTATGACAGGACTACCAAAATAATTGTTTAAAAACATTAGAAAATATTACCTGTTACTGAAGAAATATACAGTGAACACAAAAACAATATTAAAGTTCTCATGGCTGTGTTTCAAAGATTAATGGCCAGTTGCACCAATAAAACTTAAATTTTAAACTTGGTTTAAATTAATAAAAGCAAATAGAAATAACATGTTATTAGTAATAATTAACATTGCTGTCAAACATTCGATATGATATTATTTATTTAAACCAAGTTTAAAATTTAAGTTTTGTTGGTGCAGCTGGCCATAAATGATTTTTCTAATCACAAAACATTATTTTAAATAAAAAAGTAATATTTTATTTTAAATTTGAATCTAAATTTGAATATAATAATTTGATTTTCAATCAATATTAATTGAAAGTTGTGCCTTATAACTTTTTAATTAAAAATGTGAATAGCTATTTGTATAACGTGGGAGGACAGTGTATTATTTCCTCCCGCAAGAGAGGGAAATATACTTTACTCCATAGATATACTATACATGTAACTTTTTTTACGAACATATTATCATGTCATTTAAGTAAAATTAAAAAAATATATTTATCTATAAAAATGAATGTTTGTTTGTTTGTCCCATATGCGTTCCTATATCGTTCAATCGATTGCGATGCAACTTTGGTAAGTTGTTGTGCGCACGCCCGCGAAAGTTTCTAGTTTAGCACAAGTCAAGTCCGCCATCTTGAATCAAAATGGCTGCTAGCTATCCTGAAAAGTACTGCACTGATTAAATTCTAATTTGGTATATGCATAGACGAGAACCAATCTTAACATATAGGTATAAGAAAGCTTCAGTCCGCCATCTTGAAACAAAATGGCCGCTAGCTATTTTGAAAAGTACTGCACTGATTCGATTCAAATTTGATACAGGCTTAGACGAGAACCAATCTTAACATATAGGTATAATAAAGCTTCAGTCCTATGCCATTCGAATTCAAACGTTTGCAGTTTCCGGTACGACTCGCATTTGCAATGACCATCAACAAAGCACAGGAACAATCGCTACAAGTGTGGGACTAAATTTGTAAAATCCATGCCTCTCACATGGACAGCTGTATGGGGCATGCTCACGCGTCGGAAAATCTTCTGATTTATTCGTGTACGTCCCAAAGAGAAAAACAAAAAATGTTGTGTATCCAAAAGCACTTCAATAAGCAGAATTAAACACAAACACTTTCTTTCTTTGAGTTGCAATGCAACGCATGCCGGGTACTCGCATTAAATTGTAGACTACGCGAACGAAGTCGCGGGTAATAGCTAGTGATATATAAATATCTAAGACTGTGCTGACGGTTGTGAAATTGTATTATATTAAATAAAGTACTAATAAACATTCTCTATAAGTTATATTTTATTCTAGACTTATCTATATCCTTGCTTACTACATATGAAATCCTAAATGCAGATGACAATCAAATGACAAGCCAGCATATTCTAATATTTTCATAATTCGACATAAAAAAATGTTATGGGATATATGGCTCAGTGGTCGGCCTGTAAATCTGTAAATCTTGAGAACCATGGTTCGATTCCCATAGCCTACAAACAGTTTCACTACATTAAAATTACTCCTGTGACTCCTCCACTACTAACATCTTTGAGGGTCGTAATTTGACGACTGGTAACCGCACTTCATGCGCATAAATATATCACTTACCGAGATCTGCTTCGGCAGAGTGCTACACCTAATAATGGGTAAAAGGAGTGATGAGATTTTTATATATTTTATTTAAAACAATTTTCGAATTGTAACTAGATAGGTATTTCATTTAAAAATAGTTAGTTTTGTGTTAAGTGCCTGAAAAGATCTCGTCGTGCTTAGATAAATATAATTGAAGATTTGGTACGTACACTAATGATTCCGAGTAAATGGAATAAACAAGCTTATATGAAAGGAATTATGAATGTAGATGAAGCTAAAATTATAGCTCAAAATAGAAATGTTTGGCGAAGATTGATTTGATCAAGAGTAGTGTGAGATTTTGTTTTTGTAATTACAAATGAAACTACAAATGTAGGGGCATAAAATAAAAAGTAAAAATTATAGTTTCAATTATTATCTTTATTATATTATTGCGGTAATTAGTACCACTATAATTAGCATTTAAAAAGAAACATACGCCAAATCAAGTTACATAATTTTGAAATTTGTGTTTGTTTTTAAAGTAACAGATATATATATATATATATATATATATATATATATATATATATATATATATATATATATATTTATTTTTTGTTTATTTGTTTAAAAGTGGATAAATTTTAATATAACTTCTTTATTTTAAAAATATCATAATTTTAATAAACTTATTCAGTTGTAAATTAACCATTTGTGGTTTATTATTTTAGCCAAATTGACAACCTACTTGGGCTGCAGAAGTTTTAATTCGTTTTTATTCTTATAAATTTCGGATATAAATTTTTTAAAGGACAAATTCTTGTTTCACAATATTCAGTAATTGTAGACTTAATCCATTTAATATATTTAGAAACTTTCGTGATTACGTCCGGTTTTCCAATCCCACAGGGTTCTCCCCAAGAAATCAAGCCTACCAACATTCCATTGAAAGTAATTGGTCCTCCAGAGTCTGTATCACATAAACCCTTGTACATTTTTGAAAAAACGCAAATCTGTGAATCTCCTAAAGCTTCTTTCCGTGTTTTACCTATTTGAAGAGCTATTTTGCAATCTTTCTGGCTTATCACATGGACTTGAATCATTTGAAGTATGTTAGTTGCTTGTCCGTCAGGGTATGATGTGACTCCCCGACCAGTTGCGGTCAACCTGGTTCCAGTAGGAATGTTATTCTTGAGGATACTGATTGGTTTGACGAATTTGTTGAAGATAATTCTACCTCTTACTCCAATTATTCCGATATCGTATAAATTATCTTGATCATTGTAGTCTTCATGGCATAACATATGCTCAATAATGTATGTTTGGCCTTTACCAAGTAAGTCCGCTGATCCCACAAAAATAGTTGAATCGTTCATAATCACTGGGAATCTAAAATTAAATCAATTTAATATTAAATAAGAAAAATAGGATAAAACTTTCCATCACTTGTCACAAATCCCACAAAATTTACAGCACGTTTGAATCAACTTATCAGGTCATCATCAAACGGCTGGTCAGTTCAGCTTTAACCATAGACGCGTTTCGTCCTTCAGAGACTCATCAGTATGGTGCGATCAACTATCCAACTAGACCAACTAGGGACTAGTGAACTGTGATACTTTTTCAAGCTGAATTGAAAGTATGTAAGCCGGTATGCATGACATGAGAGCTACGGAGCAACCCGTGGTGCCATCTACCGACAGAAATCTCAAACTGCTTGACAGCAATTGAAATAAAATAAAGACAAAAAGTCAATTGCGATGTGGAACTGTGTCTTAATAAATAAGAAAAATAGGAACAAAACTTTTTAACATCAGTATAAGAAAGTAAAAATGACAAATTATAAAGTGTTAAAGTCGCTATAGCTAAAAGGAACTTTTTTCATTGAAAAATAACAAAATGGTCGCAATTTTGTTATTGTCCAGGCGGCCGAAATCATATCAACCGTCATTTTTTGATGTTTTTTTGAAAAAATCGTGTGACCAAAAAGACCAATGTAAAAATCAAAAAAATATATTTTTAAAATGTGAATAAATATACCCTAAAAAATTTTAAAACGATATCTTGATTCATTCTGGAAAAAAATTAAAAAATATATTTTTTTCAAGGTAGAAATACCCCTTCAGAAACGAGCTTAATCGATGCGCATTTATCTCACAGTACAGGGAACATCAAAGGTGCCACACGAGAGTGCAACTACTCTTTTTTACTTACGTGTGAAAACAAACACAGTGAGCGGCCGTAATCACAAATTTGCTTGTTATAACAGCACCTCCACACTCATACATTCTATAAGTTTCATTTAATTTGATATGAGCATGATAAGGAAAATCCTGTATATCTGCTGGGTAGCCCCCTATTATGTATTCATCTCGATAATATCCTAAAGAAGAATGAAAACATAATTAGCAAATATTGTATAGTGCTCATTTTAGTGAATTTCTGCCTGATGTAAATAATCTAATAATAGTATATTCAATAATGACGCTTTAATATATACCAATACGTGGGTAGGGTGAAAAGTCCTGGAAAAATAAAACAGATGGCGCCACAATCGCAAATATCATGTGACATTTGTGATTTACCATCTTTAACTAGAAAACATTAAAATTTCAGACTGATATGTCATTCAGTTTTGTTTTGACACCCATCGAAAACAAGCAACCTTGAAGATTTTTGGAAACAGGGAAAAAAGTGAATTTCGCGTCTTGATTAAACATTATTTCTTGCGAGAAAAAAACATTACGCAAACCAAAGCATCGCTTGTTAACCATTATGGGGACTCCTCACCATCGATTGTAACAATTCACAAGTAGTTCACTGATTTTCGTTGTGGTAGTAGGACCACAAAAGACGCCGAACGTTCTAGTCGTCCAATTGAGGTTACAACATCAGAAATCGTCGATAAAATCCATGGTATGATATTGGACGATCGGCGAGTTAAAGTGCACGAGCTGGCTGAGGCTATGAGCATCTCAACCGAACGGGAACTTAACATTTTGCATAAATTTTTGGATATGAGAAAGCATGGGAGCCGCATTTGCACTCTGTTGACAACAAGCGCGACCGCAGTCGCAATAGCAAAATTGCATGAATTGCGCTACGAATTGGTTCGTCATCCACCATATTCTCCACATTTTCCCCCCTGCGATTTTTATCTATTTCCGAACTTGAAGAAATGGTTCAGTTGAAAGAGATTTGGCTCCAACGATGAGGTCATCGCTTAGACAAACGCCTATTTTGAAGGATTACCAAAATCGTATTATTTGGAAGGGATAGAAAAATTAGAAAAACGTTAGACGAAGTGTATCGAGCTACAAGGAGATTATGTTGAGAAATAAAATATGTTTTGACCAAATAAATCATTTCTTGTTTCATTTTTCAGGGACTTTTCACCCTGCCCTCGTATGCCATGTCAAATGTGAACAATTGTGTCGTTGAATTTGAGTGTCAAGAAAACGTCAATGTATATATTTCGTTTATTGTTTAATTGTAATTGTAAATAACAAAATGCGTTGAATGTTAATTAAGTTTGAAAAAATCAACTTGCCTCCGCCAGGATTTGAACCCAGACCTTCCACTAGGGCCGCGAACTTCCTAACCAATTAGACCACAGAGGTGTGTCTAATTGTTGGCACTGACAAGCGATTTTTTCTATGTGTCGGTTGTAAGTAAATATCAAATGTGCGAAATGGGTTTTTTTCGACAATGCAAATGATATACAAACGTTGACTCGATTGAAGTTAATCAAAACATAAAAATGAATGTTTTTTGTTTAATTGTAATTGTAAATAATAAAATGCGTTGAATGTTAATTAAATTTGAAAAAATCAACTTGCCTCCGCCAGGATTTGAAAAAACCCATTCGCACATTTGATATTTATCGTACTTACAATTGACACATAGAAAAAATCGCTTGTCAGTGCCAGCAATTAGACACACCTCTGTGGTCTAATTGGTAGGACGTTCGCGGCCCAAGTGCAAGGTCCGGGTTCAAATCCAGGCGGAGGCAAGTTGATTTTTTCAAATTTAATTATTTCGTTTATTGTTATGTTGTCAAGATGCTTTGGTTTGAAATAAGACATAATTGTTAACTCGTCTGAATGAGGGAAAAGAAGTAATTATAATTATTTAATCACAAATAAACTAATGAAGCAGATCTACTGCAGTATAGTTATTTTATAAAATCTGAATCGAAATGATTTTCTAAAAAATTAATAATATATTAGCTATTGCTGTAGAATTATACAATAAACATTAAAACAAAGTAAAAAAATAATTGACTATTTTTAATTATTATAAAAACTTATTTGGAATATTTCAAATAATATAATAATTTAGTTTTCAATTAATATTAATTGACTGTTGCGCATTATCATTTTTCAATTAAAAATAAAAATATTTTTTTCCGAAATTCCAATAACACTAACTGATAACTTTTTTGCCGTATATGTTAATGCGATATCTTTAAATGTCAGCAAATACGGGATGTTTCGGTTAAAACAACCAGAGCTTTGTTAGGCGAGCTAATGACTTTAGAGAAAAATGTTATATACACAAAATGATTAAGAATAAGTCTCCAATTTATCAGTAATAACAAATTCTATATTCGGTAGGTGGTTGTCAAATGGTAGAACAAATTTATTTTTTTTTAAATGGTAACCTATATATACTTCAGTCCCTGTATGAAAACTATTACGTCATATTCGGTATCCATGTGATTCAAGATTTTGTACTTAAAACGTTTACATTGGTAATGGATTGACATTTTGAAAACATAACCTTAAATTGAAATGACAGATTAAAATATTTATTACTTTATAAAATTTAATTAGTTTATAAATGAAACCAAATTCTGCATATATTAAATAAAAACCAAATATAAATTTGTCTTAACCCACGAAAAATATTATGTATATTATTGAAATATGTAATTTTGTAAAATAAAACTCAAAGGACTACATTTTTATATGTATTATTATTATATATAAATAAATAATATATGAAAATACAAAATACAAAGGACGTTACCTCTTGTATTACAGTTAAATTAATTAATGATCCTGCATTCTCTAACTCCAGCTCAAAATAATCAGGAAGATGACAAACGCATTTCTGCATTTGATTATCCAAAATTTTTCTTGCCATTTCTTATTTCTCAGTCATTATTTGTATATCAAAAATATCACAAACTTAGAAATGACAGGCGAGAAAATAACAAAATCATGACCATAGGTCTCTATTTTTATTTTATAAACAAATTTGAACAAAGTCAATATAAATTTTCGCATTAGTACGTTTTCATTACAATAATAAATATGATAGAACGTGAAAAAAAATGAAACGTGTGTCTTTTCTTATTAAGACATACGTTAATGCCATTCGCATAGGTACGTATAATATTATTTATATATATATATATATATATATATATATATATATATATATATATATATATATATATACATGCTGTTCCATTTAAATATGTCATCATTGGTATTAAGAGCTACGCGGTTGGTTAAATTAACTAAGAACCACCATTTTCCAAGACTATTGCATTGATATTTTTTTACCAGTGGTTCCCAAAATACGGGACATAACTTCCTTATTTTATATGGGAACATATGTTTTTTTTAGAGATAGGGTATTTTTTTCTGAATTCAACGATATAAACATATCATATTCTAATATAACAAAATAACAGAGAAAAATGCATGTTAAAATTGTTCTGAAGTAAATATTACCTGTTACTTTAGAGATATACAATGAACACAGAAACAATATTAAAGTTGCCATGGCTGCGTTTCAATGATTAATTGATTTTTTTAATTACAAATCTTATTTTAAATAAAAATGTAATCTTTTATTTTAAATTTTAATATAAAAATTAATCTAATAGTTTAATTTTCAATTAACATTAATTGAATATTGTGCCTTATAATTTTTCAATTAAAAATGTGTACAGCTATTTGTTTAACGTGAGATGACGGCAAATTATTCATCCCGCAAGGGAGGAAATTATACTTCACTTCAGTCTTTAAGACTGGTTACAGAATCTTAAAATATATTGAAATAAATAAAATAAATAAATAAATAAATAATTAGACATGTGATTTTTTCATATTTAACTACAAAATAAAAAATTATTAATATTTATAAATATCTAAGATTGTGCTAATCGTTGTTAAATTGTATTATATTAAACAAACTACTCACAAAAATTTTCTACAAAAAATATTCTATCCTAGACTTATCTATATCCTTGCTTACATGTGAAATCCTACGTGAATATTATTTAGCTAAAAATATCAAATTCATTAGCGTTTCGTTACAACTTAGCGCTTGTCTTTATATACTATAACACGTGTGTTGTGCGCATCCAAAAAAAATCGTTCGTTAATAAAAAAACATGCATTATTAGAGGTCATTAAAGTATAATTTTTGTATATACATTAATGTAACCCAATAATTAACGACCAATGAAAAATGAAATATAATACACTCAGGATACTCTGATGTGAATAGTGAGCAACGTGGGACTTTTCCAACATCAGATTTTTGCTCAAACTAAGCAATATTATGATTATTAAAAAAAATACTAGGTTTTTGAAATAATATATTTAAATAAATAGCGAGCACTTCAAAAAATATAAAAATTTATTTTTAATAGCTATTTAAGTTTGTATACGGAAAATTAATTTAATAATTTGGTTTTCAGTTAATATTAATTGAATATCGTCATCTTTCAGTTAATAACAAGAAAATAATTGTTTTATTGCGAAATTTTTAAAACAGTGACAACTCGTCTGTTGTATAATATAATGACAGCAAATATAAATTAACAAACGTATCATCCCGCCATTTTCCTATTTATGTGTGTATAGCATTAAGCTACAGAAGTTCTCATCATTCTTGGATGAATATAATTGAAGATTTGGTGCTTGAACGAATGATTCCGGGTGAACGGAATAAACGAGCTTGTATGGAAGGAACTATGAATGTAAATGAAGATAAATGATGTGTCGGTATAGGAATGTTTGGTGAAGATTTATTTGATTAAGAATGGTGCAATATTTGGTTTTTGTAGTGTTAATGTATAACATAAAATTACATATGAAACTACAAATGCAGGGTCATAAAATAACAAAGTAAAAATTATAGTTTCATTTATTCTCTTTATTATGTTATGGCGGTAATTAGTACCACTATAATTAGCATTTTTAAAAAAACATACGCAAAATCAAGTTACATAACTCTGAAAATTGTGTTTGTTTTTACAATAACAGATATATATTTAGTTTTTGTTTATTTGTTTAAAAGTGGATAAATTTTAATATAACTTCTTTATTTTAAAAATATCACAATTTTAATAAACTTATTCAGTTGTAAATTAACCATTTGTGGTCTATTATTTTAGCCAAAATGACAACCTACTTGGGCTGAAGAAGTTTTAATTCGTTTTTATTCTTATAAATTTCGGATATAATTTTTTTGAAGGACAAATTCTTGTTTCACAATATTCAGTAATTGTAGACTTAATCCATTTTCTATATTTAGAAACTTTTGTGATTACATCCGGTTTTCCAATGCCACAGGGCGATCCCCAAGAAATCAAGCCTACCAACATTCCATTGAAGGTAACTGGTCCTCCAGAATCGCCCATACATGTACCCTTGTACATTTTTGAAAAAATGCAAATCTGCGAATCTTCTAAAACATTTTCACTTGTTTCATCTATTTCAAGAGCTATTTTGCAATCTTTCTGGCTTATCACACGGCCTTGAAGCATTTGGAGTATGTTAGTCTTGTGTCCGTTAGGGTGTGATGTGCGTCCCCAACCAGTAGCGATCAACATGGTTCCAATAGGAATGTAATTTCTAAGAATACCGATTGGTTTGACGATTTTGTTGTAAATAATTCTACCTCTGACTCCTATTATTCCGATATCGTTTAAGAGATTTTGCTTATTGTACTCTTCATGGCATACCATATGCTCAATAATGTATGTTTGGCCTTTACCACGTAAGTCGGCTGATCCCACAAAAATAGTTGATTTGTTTATAATCACTGGGAATCTAAAATTAAATCAATCTAATTCTATTTCTGTGTCTATCTAATAAATACAAATATCATCTCGCCCTTTACCTCTCAGTAAGTTACATATATATATATATATATATATATATATATATATATATATATATATATATATATATATATATATATATATATTTTAATATTCAAAAAACGTTTACTAGCAACCTGTAAGAGTTAATATTTTTGGCTCAAAATTTCAGGGGTCTTTCAACACATCAAATGGATACTTGTTAGCGAAGAGCATCATAACACTTCAATACTTCGGTTTAATCCTGAGCAGTCTAATATATATATATATATATATATATATATATATATATATATATATATATATATATATATATATATATATATATATATATATATAGGGTATTCAATTTATGTGTCCCACCATTGCTATTTCGAGAACTATAAGAGCTACAAGCTTGGTTAAATTAGAAAAGACACACTATTTTGTAAGTCTATTACAAAACTATTCGCAAAAAAATGTTTTGGGCTGTGGTTCTTATAATACGGGGCACAACTTTCTTATTTTAAATGGGAACCTATTTTTTTAGTTGCTTATTCGTTTCAAGTTTTTTTTTCTGAATTCATAGACTATAAATTGCAGTACCTTCACATTACAAATTTTTAGACATAAATGAATTTTAAATTGACATTAATTTAATTCTCTCTTTCTTATAAACTATAAAATTTACAGCGACACTATCATATAAATTCTGTCAATACGCATGCGCGTCCGCAGGGGGGCCAAGCCGTGGCGCGCGCCCCCCCTGAATTTTAACTAGGGTTGTGACCACGACTCATGAATATAAAACTGTAACATGTAAAATTATAATTTTGTAATTTCCTGCTTCCCTAAATATTTTAAACAAAAAAGCTTGAAATAAAAGTTTTAGTGCTTAAAATTCTGCAACTGAACTAATAAACAAAATTAATTTCACATACTTTGTAACGACACAAATTAGATTTGAAAATGACGAAAATTGCCTCAAAACTATCGATAGGCATGTAATTGAAAGAAAATTAAACAAATGTTTGACGTTTTATTTTAAAATAAATGAAATAATAAATAAAGAATTTATTTTGTCAGTTTTGACACATTGAACGTCAAACATTTGTTTAATTTTGTTTCAATTCAATTTCAATCGATAGTTTTGAGACAATTTTAGTCATTTTCAGATCTAATTTGTGCCGTTACTAAGCATGCAAAATTAATTTCGTATTTTATTCCCTAAAGCTACATTTACAAATCGAAATTAGTTTTTGTTTTATGCTTTATGTTTTAGCGTGTTTTTAGGTGCCATTCACAAATAGTTTTACTTTTGTCGATTTTAGTTAGTAGTGACATCATTCATAAATTTTTTGAAGTTCGGTAATACAGTAAATGCAACTGTCAGATATGCTAAGTTACACATGCTGTCATATGCTGTTTGTTTACTTTCGTATTTATTGGAAGAGCAAGATAAATATTATCATAATAAGAAAGTAGGTATTAAAATCTTCTTTTTATTTTCATTCGCTCGAATAAAAACAAACTTGAGTTATCGTCAATGCGAAGGTTGATAGAAAGAGACAAGTATATATCACTACTTCATTCTACGCTTCGTCCTATTGGTTTATTCCTAAAAATAAAACGTAAAACTAAAACATAAGTTTGGAGTTTGCAAACTTTTGTGTTAAAACCAAAACTAAATACAGATTTGTGAATGGCTGCATAAGATAACATGTCTACAAGGTTATTCAAACAAAAATGGAAAACATAAAACGAAAACTAATTTCGATTTGTGAATGTAGCTTAAAACTTTTATTTGAAGCTTTATCGTTTTAAATCATTATGAAGTTGGAAATTAAAACAATATGATTTTACATGTTAAAATCCTATGTTCGAGAGTTGCGGTCACCATCCTGTATATGTATATATTATTAAATAAAAATTAAATTATAAGTTTAAAGATAATAAATTCAAGCTGAAACTTTCCAGCTAGCGACATGTTCCCTATCCTAATCTAAGTTTATTAAGTATACACGGACACAAAATATTAGAAAATAAAAACTGTAAAACTGCTAAATCGGGATTTATTGAAGAAATGGTGTCAATTTATTTATTTAGAGTTATTCGAAGATTGTTCTTCTTCTTCAATTCAAACCCAGACGACAAAAACTAGTAATTTATTTCACAAATTTGAATATTTTTTTGTCTATTAGTTATATGTATTTGTATTTATATTATGTAAAAAAAAAATATTTTAGAAATTTATGTCTATCTGAGAGTTTTTTGCGCTTGTACACTAGAGGCAGAGTTTCGTTGATACACAACTTTTATGACAGTACACGAAATATCAAAGGTACCACACGAGAGTGCAACTACTCATTTTAACTTACTTTGGAAAACAAACACAGTGGGCGGCCGTAATCACAAATTTGTTTGTTATAACAGCACCTCCACACGCAAAAATTGCATAAGTTTGGTTTATTTTGATACTAACTTGATAAGGAAAATCCTGTATATCTGCAGGGTAGCCCCCTATTATGTATTCATCAGGAGAATATCCTAAATATGAACAAAAACGTAATTAATAAATAATGTATAATGTTCATTTTAGTGAGTTTCAGTCTGCTGTAGTAAATAATCTAATAATAGTATATTATACAACGACGTTATAATAGCCATTATAGCGAGTATACTATATTTTATCTACGACTTACGCATTACATTCAAGGTTTTTTTAATAATTTCATTTCAAAATAATCTAAAACTAAATAAATTTACTTTAATATTACAAATATTTAGTCATAAATAAATAAAGATATCGTAATATAGTTATTTCAATAAAATTCACAAGTGAATCGAAATAATTCTCTAAAACCATTTAAAAATTTGATTATTTTTAATTATTATAAAAACTAATTTGGACTATTTCAAATTTTAATATAATAATTTAGTTTTCAATTAATATTAATTGACTGTTGCGCATTATCATTTTTTAATTAAAAATAATAATTTTTTTTGCGTATTTCTGATAACACTGACTGATAACTCTTTTGCCATGTAAGTTAACGAGATATCTATAAATCACAGCAAATATAAGATGTTTACTTTGAAACAACCACTGCTTTTTTGGGCGAACTGATGAGAAAAATGTTATATACATAAAATGATCAAGATTAAGTAATAATAAACTCTACATTCAACCCTCGATTTAACCATTGTTTGCAAAATGGTCGAACAAAATTTAATAATAAACATTATATATATATATATATATATATATATATATATATATATATATATATATATAAATAAAATAAATAAATAAATATATCATCACGCCTGGGATGGCTAGCACAGTGGTATGAAGTCGGCCTGTGGATCCTGAGGTCCCTGGTTCGATTCCCACAGGCGACAAATTTTCATAATTTGAAAAAGCTATCCCTGTGGCTCCTCCACCACTAACATGTTTGGGGGCCGTGATTTGACAACTGGTAACCGCACTTCACGCGCAAAATATATCACTTACCGAGATCTGCTTTAGCACAGTGCCACACCCAGTAATGGGTAGAAGGCGTGATGATATATTTATTTATTTATTTTATTTATATATATATATATATATATATATATATATATATAGAAATAAGTAAATTAATACGTGATAATTACAGCGATAATTAATTGTACAAAAAATTTAGTGTTTTCTAATTTTTCTAGTTACTTAGCAACTAGGTTGTCTGTCATATAATGAACAAATGAATATTTTATTATGATGCTGGGATACACGAAAGTTTTATCGGTTCATTAGCAACTAATGGTTGAATAAATTTCAGAAAATCGCTATTGATACTGTTGCTAGATAAACCGTTCTTTAACTAAAGAGCTCTTTATTTTTGCTTGCAACCCAGCATGAGCATGTCAAAATATAAATTTTGTACTTGTTATCGTGGGGTAATATTCTTACCGAAAATAAAACGTGCAATGAATATGCCCAGAAAATTTTTTTTTCGCTATTCACTCGGGCTTTTCTTGCTCTTAGGAAATGTAGAGCTATCGAAATAATTGTTTAAATTGTACTAGATACATTAGAAAATGTTACCTGTTACTGAAGAAATATACAGTGAACACAAAAACAATATTAAAGTTGCCATGGCTGTGTCTCAAAGAATAATTAATTTTTTTAATCACAAATCTTATTTTAAATAAAAATTTAATCTTTTATTTTAAATTTTAATAAAAAAAATAATCTAATAATTAAATTTTCAATTAACATTAAATGAATGTTGTGTCTTATAATTTTTCAATTAAAAATGAGAATAGCTAATTCCATAACGTAGGAGGACAGTGTATTGTTTTCTTCCGCAAGGGAGGAAATTACACTTTACTCCATATGTATACATATGACTTTTTCTACGACAATTTTTTCATGTCATTTAAGTAAAAATTTAATAGTTATTTTTATAACAAGTGCCGAAAAAGGCTCGTTACGTGCAAGTTCAGAATTTAAAATCTGCACGAGCACGTAACCTTTTTCGGCACGTGTTATAAACAATTGTCAAAATTTATAAAATCTTAATGATATTCACGAGAACGATGTTTTACGGCGTTGCTATGGTTTGTTTGTTGATTACTTGCACATTGTTCTACATTATTTAAAAATATTTTACTAACGTCAAGATAATTTCTTCAAAATCGTCTAGATTGGAATAGTACCGTGAGTGATTCTTCTTTATCATAAATACCTCCAAAGATAATTGAAGCTCCGGATCATGCTATGTTGCATCTATTTTCGACAATGACAATCAACCTGTTGCTGGTACTCTAAAGCCTCCGAAATTGTTGTCAATAATATTACTGTTAATAATTTGAACAGGTACGGAAGAAATCAATGTTTCTTTAGACAATACAAAAGTTTCCACTTTACTTTATGTCAATATAAGCAACTGTAACAACTGTTAATAATATAGACACACAATAAATATTATGTATTTCACTTACTTTAAACCATTTACCGATATATTTTACTTTGTTCGGTTCTTTTTATTAGTTGTGTACAGATTAGATATACTGCAATTTAAGGTTATGTTTATAAACGTCAAAATATACTACTGCATATTTACTAGCGCTGGCTCACTGCATCTTCTTCTTCTATAAGCGTCTGTGGCCAAAATATGAATTACGCGCTTGCCGCGAAATTTAAATCGCTCTCAAAAAAACTTTTTTCACAGTTGCGTAATGAAGCACTTTCCGCACTAGTGTTTTTTTGTTTACAGAAACGCACTTGGTCTGCATTCATCTACTTTCCATGCGTAACCAAGGCAATAATAGTTACGTAATAATAAAGAAATCGCGCAGTTGTAGGAAAAAAGATTTATAAATATTTTAGACTGTGCTGACGGTTGTTAAACTGTATTATATTAAACAAACTACTTATAAACATTCTCTATAAGTATATCTGTGATTTTGTTTATGACCATTCTTCCATATCATATTGTAACAAGGTGGTTTTTAGTTGACTGTAGATATTCTGTTAGTTTGCTTCCCTGTTTTGTGCGATAGGATTCTGAGAAAAATCTTATCGTGGCAACGAATGTATGTGGTCATCTGCAGTCTTCGGCCATGTGTTGCATCCCCAAAATACCACTCTTCAACCCCGCTCAAAAACTTAGCGTCTGGTTTTAAGTTTTAGCATCAGTCAAACCAGATTTGCTCCGTCGGCCGGTCAAGATGTGATCGACGACGTCGAATCCGTTTTGAGCTCCGCGCCTATTTAATAAGCATTTAATTATTCTTATATATTTCTAGTTTTATTTTGTTATAATTATACTCGTCATATAGTCCAGTTAAATAAAGTTATCTGTGTTTTATGGTGCGTTATTATTTAGTTAATTAATAGTAACCGCGAAACGTTCATTCATATATAATAATTCGCGCTCGCGATGTTCATACCCCCCCGTGTTTTAGAAATATTTTCAATTTATAAATATCTAAGCTAGTGACGGTTATTATGAAATCAAACATAAATAAGGGAAGAAAACTGTTACCTTCCTCCTTAGGGAGGAAAATAGCCAATTTTCGATCTGTATATAAAGAAAGACAAGCCTACTTTCTGTTAAGGTCGTCCAAAATAACCTATTTGTATTGTCTTATACACAGTATAAGGAAGTATTGGAATTGTGAAAAAAATAGTTGACGAGATTTTCTCGGAAATACGTATTTTGAGGTCCACTGAATCCGTTTTGATAATTTTCTCAATGATGTCTGTGTATGTGTGGATGGATGGATAGATGGATGGATGTATGAGTGTGCAACATCTCATGAATGAGATAAGATTTGTTAACGAAACTTGGTAATTATGGGTTTCATCCTGTATATGCCTCATCAGTAAAGTTAGACATAAAGTAGTCAACATTACTAAAAAATTATACGTAAACCAATTTGATATTTGATATGTTTCAAACAGATAAATGCTGAATTACTGAAAAACTATACATGTTTAATAATATTATATAACATTCATATATTCTAAATATTACATATGCTGTGTATAAGAAAGTCGTGTGCTGCACATTTTTCTATTTTGCGTCTAAACCAAAGCCAGGGTGGGGCCAAAGTGGGCACGGGCCCATTCTGTTATGGACTGTGCCCTACCATGTGCCCATTCAACTATTTTAGAATAATTTTTTTAAATGTATTTAAATTATAAGAAATGTGTACCCATATCATTCTGATATCACATCTACATTTCAACAAACTGGACAATTTAGCAAAAAACAGACAAGAATTTTACAGAATAGGAGAATTTTCATCAGAATTGTAATCGAATGTGTTCATTGTTTATTAACTATAATTTACGTTAATTCTTGCATTTCTTCTTATTTGCTTCTATTTCTTTTGGCTTTGTAAATAAAATAAATAAATATAAAAATATCATCACGCCTTTTACCCATCACTGGGTGTGGCACTCTGCCGAAGCAGATCTCGGTAAGTGATATATTTATGCGCGTGAAGTGCCACAGAGGTTATTTTAAATTGGTGGAAATGTTTTGTCGGCTGTGGGGATCGAACCAGTGTTTTTAGGACTCACATGCCGACTTGATACCACTGAGCTATTACCTTATATAAATAAATTTTGATTAATTGTAACAAAGTGAATGTTGTCAATAACTAAGTTTTATTATTAATAAAATATAATTTATAAATTTGTATTGTACATAAATTTCGTGTAATTTTTTGTTTGTTTCTTATTATTAATATTGAAATGAAAATTGCAAAATCATTAGAGTAGATTGCAAATGAATTTGCTAATAAACATAAACATTCTAGGATCATTTTTATTTAACTGTTTAGTTGGTTTTTTTCGTTTATGTCTTTCACGTTACATCCGATTTTTGTGAAATATGTGCTCAAGTTTTGCTTGACTGTCTTTTGACATTTTTTGATTACGACTTTTCGCCTGTGTCTTTACTATTTTATATTTTTGACTTCGTTATTTTCCTTTGTAAATATTTTTATGATGTTTATGTATTTTTAATTTATAATTTTTTTGTTATATTGTTATCGCTGATGAAGAGTTGCTTGGCAGCTCGAAACGTCCGACGTATTGTTAAATTAAATAAATAAATTGTTTTATTTATTTAGAATTACTGATCTTCACGCAGATCATCAGAAGTTATTTTATTTGTAACATAATTAGTTTTGTTTTGTTGAAATTCAGTTTTTCAATAATCATGTTAATTTTGAAGTATGAAGTCGGCCTGTGGATCCTGAGGTCCCTGGTTCGATTCCCACAGGCGAGAAATTTTCATAATTTGAAAAAGCTATCCCTGTGGCTCCTCCACCACTAACATGTTTGGGGGCCGTGATTTGACGACTGGTAACCGCACTTCACTCGCAAAATATATCACTTACCGAGATCTGCTTCAGCAGAGTGCCACACCCAGTAATGGGTAGAAGGCGTGATGATATATTTATTTATTTATTTATTTATGTTAATTTTATTATATATGGGGTAATGGCTCCATGGTATCAAATGGGCCTGTGGATTCAAAGAACCCTGGTGCGATCCCCACAGCCGACAAAACATTATCACCAATTAAAAATTACTCCTGTGGCTCTCCCACCACTAACATCTGTAGGGGCCGTGATTTGACGACTGGTGATCGCACTTCACGCGCATAAATATATCACTTACCGAGATCTGCTTCGGCAGTGTGCCACACCCAGTAATGGGTAAAAGGCGTGATGATACATTTATTTATATTTATTATTTATGTTAATTTTAGGTCAAAAACAAGCGTAAAGCGACACTCCCTTCCTTTCTTATCTTTTAATTTGTTTTCAGTTCTTACGTAGAATGTTTAACTGCAATTGTGTGAAATTCTCTTTCAAAAACAAGCGCAGGGCGACGCTCCCTTTCTTTCTTATCTTTTTGTTTCATTTTCAGTTCTGCATTGTGTAGACTTTTCTTTCATAGACAAGTGCAGGCTATCGCTTTCATCTTTTCTAATCGTGTAGATTCGTTATTAGATTCGTTGTTAGGAGTAGACGTGAGTAATTTGAGATGTTTTATGCATATGTTATGTACGTTGAAGAAAGAAAATGAATGATAAGTGAATAGGAATGATGTGATTGAAGGTTTGTTGTGTGATAAATGAATGAGTTTATATGGAGTGATCAATGAATGTGGTTGAAATGAGGGTGGTTTGTTTGGATGAAAATGTTTGACGAGGGCTGATTGTTTGATGAGTGACTGTTTTATGAGTGATTTTAGGGTTCGTGCTACCCCATTTGTTGGGATATAGTGTGAAGATATGTATGTATGTATGTAATTTTAGGTAAATATAAAAAAATTGGTACTCTATCGAAAAACCACTTTATCTTTGGTGTGGTCACCGAAATATTTTCTTCCGGCTACTCTGTCAAATAATATTTCCGCCATTACCTTGCGTTGTGCCAACTGTGGAATAAAAAGATCCCCAGAATTATATTGCCAACTAGAACACTTACTTTTAATCACTCTATATAAAGTTAACTCACTTGGAATTCTGAAAATGCGTGATGATGATACAGTAATTTATTTATTTTATAAAAGTACAGCTATATGTCATACATCATTATCTTTGTACTCATATAAAAAAGTTTTTGAAAAACTGGGCAATAATTCACATAAAGTGTGTAGTTAACAACGATAACATTTAGACATAAATGATGAGAAAAATTCAGCAGTAACTAGCATGATATATGTGCTAAGCTGCCTTAGGGATTTTAGTAATTTTCTTGGTGAGTTTCCTGCCTTTGTCCGAGCCTAGTTAGCACTGTGTTATCTTGTTATGTCAATTTAAAATTAATTGGTTTGTTCGTTAGAAAGTTAGAATATATATTAATTATGAACAATGTGTCAGTTGTTTTTATGTAATTGTTTATTCTCTGTCGGAATGTAACAATGTATTCTGCGTTGTCATGAAAAAATTGAAGAAATCCGGATTGTTACCTATTTTTATTTCAGAACATTAAAGGTTTGTTAGCGTTGTGTATTTGTTAATTGGGGCAATTATGAAATGTAATAGGTTCAGTGGTATTTTGTAATTAATTTAATTAATATGGGGTAGGTGGCTCAGCTGTATCGAGTGACCTGTGGATTTGAGAACTCGGGTTTTATTCCCGCAGCCAACAATTTTCACTACAGTCAAATTACCCCTGTGGCTCCCCCTTCACTAACTTCTTTGGGGGGGGGGGTCGTGATTTGACTGCGAGCTTTGAAATGTAAGGCTGATACACCCAATAGTGGGTAAATGGCGTGGTGATATATTTATTTATTTTAATTTAATTAATAACACATATTTTTCTATAATTATTAGAATATATCAGGTGGTGTTTGGTAAACTTCAATCCCTGTATGAAAACGATTATGTCATAAGTGGACGAGGTTATCATAGATACGATGATATATAGCTATTTTTTTTATTAATATTATTCGTACCTATGCGACTGACATTAACGTATGTCTTAATAAGTTAAGACACACGTTTCATGTTTTTTCACGTTATATCACATTTATTATTTTAATGAAAACGTATGACAGTTCTTATTAATTTGAAAATTTATATTTACTTTGTTCACATTTGTATATAAAATAAAAATAGAGACCTATGGTCATGATTTTGTTATTTTCTCGCCTGTCATTTCTAAGTTGAATAATCAAAATAATGCATTTTACGGAAAAAACTGTCGAGCGTAAAGATTATCGGAATTAAAAGATGCATACACAATTGTTTTTACATTTTTTATGAAGTGTCTGGTTTAGCCGCAACTTTAAAAATAAATTTCAAAATTTCTGTTAAATTGTAGCAAAAACCACGACTTTTATTTTTTATGAAACAAATGTTTCAAAAATATTATTTTCTGTCAAATCTTTTTAAAAACTAGATAATGAATGTTTATTAAAATACAGAAGGTGTTTTTATGATTAATAGTTATTTATGATATCAAGTTAAAAGAGGTATTTTATTAATAAGCGCATTTGTTTGCGGAACGAGGCGAAGGCGAGTGAAGCAACCGCACGAACGAAATAAAATCACTTTTAACGTGTATATTATAAACTATTTATTTTTCTACAAACATCGTTGTACACTTTAATTTAACAAATAATTTATTTAATTATTTCTGGGCGTTTATTAACAAATAGTTAGAGAGCTAGGTTGCAAAATGATGTCTCATTTATTCCAGTGACAGAAATGGATTTTTTAATAGATTATGTCATGATAAACACGGAAAAAGAAAATTCGATTTAAGAACGGGTAAAACTACAGATGGCATCGGTGTGAATGACATATTTTTTACAGGCTAATTTTCAGTTTAAATTATAGACTTTGGCATAATTAAGTAATAAAAATGGTAGACAGAAGTTTTGGCCGGTGACGCATGCGCGACAAAACCGGTCAAAGTAAGCAATTTTTATGGTATTGTGTGACATATTACTACTTGTTCACGACGAATACATAACAAGAAAATTATTGACAGAAATTATTGCTGCTTGCTCGTTGGTGACAGAAGCTCTGAAAGTGGTCTGGTGTAGGGATCAACAACCACCCTTAAAATCTGCGCATTCACATCGGCGCCATCTGTAGTTCCCACCCGTTCCCAAATCTAATTTTCTTTTTGTCATGTTTATCATGACATAATCTATTAAAAAATCCATTTCTGTCACTGGAAGAAATGAGACATCATTTCGCAATATAAGCAACTGTGTTAATAATATACACAAACAATAAATATTATGTATTTCACTTACTCTTTAAATAAAACCATTTTTTGATATATTTTACATTGTTCGGTTCTTTTTATTAACTGTGTACAGATTAGATATACTGCAATTTAAGGTTATGTTTATAAACGTCAAAATATACTACTGCATATTTAGAAGCGCTGGCTCACTGCATCTTCTTGTTTCATAAGCGTCTGTGGCCAAAATATGAATTCCGCGCTCGGCGCGAAATTTAAATCGCTCTCAATACAACTTTCTTTTGACAGTTAAGTAACGAAGCATTTTTCACACTAGTGTTACTTGCCTACAGAAACGCACTTGGTCTGCATTCATCTAATTTTCATATGTAACTAAGGCAATAATAGTTACGTAATAACAAAGAAATCGCACAGTTGTAGGAATAAATGTTTTTCATGGTAGAACTACCTTAAAACAAGAATTTTAAGGACCACTGACCGAAAAAACATTGTGAAAAGTTTTATAATAGATTTGCAGAATGGTATTTTAAATTCAACATACTGTATAATGATTATAATTAATTTAATTTGAATTCAAAATTTTGAGAAGAAAAAATGCATTTTTTGGCGTTTTTTTTTTGTATAATTGATTCAATTAGTACAAACATAATAAGATAGAATGAATTGATTTCTAAAAAATAATTATTATCTTGTTCTACATAATTTCAAAATTAAAATATTCTTAATGTGGCAACCAGTACGACAACAATGAATACATTTAACATAAAGAAAGTAATATTACTTGCTAAACTGAACAGATTTATTTTCATTGGACTAAAATGAAATGAAATAATTAAAATATAATTCCTGGCACACTATCAACAGGAAATATCTTTCATTTATTTCCTCCCAATTAAAATCAAAACAACAATTTCTTAAAACTTAGCCCAATTTGATAAGAAATTCATTCTTGATTCGTGAAGCTGCAAAATATTGCACATAAGCAATTAACCTTAAGTATATGTAAATTTTTCTTATCGGTAGACAAGTTAAACATGTTTGAGAATCAAGGCGGCTTGTGATTGTCGTTTGTTTCTGCCGACCTACAAATCATATCGCAGGCGGCGATGTCCTCAAACTACTTGATAATTAGCTTAATTAAAGAGCGCACTGTTAACTTGCTGGAGAATTTTAATGACTTAAGACGAGACATAATTTTGTTTGTTTTGGAAATTGGAGATTAAGAAATAAGAATAATGTTGTGTGAAATCAGATTTTTATTACTTAGTGTTCTGCATTTAGCTGCTTACTTTCTTCCAATTTGATGAGTTTTTAAGTTATCTTACGCTTAGAATAATGTGTCTAACTGCAACTGGACGGAATTCACTTTCAAAAACAAGTGCAGGGCGATACTCCCTTCCTTTCTTAACTTTTGGTTTAAGGTAGTTCTAGCGTGAAAAATATTTTTACAGACCTAAATAAAACTCGGCGGACGTAAACATGAGATAGTCACATGCATCCTGCTAAAATATGAAACACATTCACCGTCTGTGAACAAATATATTCGCATGTAAGGTTGAGTTCTTATACACAGGGCTTATGGCGATTGTCATTCGGAATCGCACATATTTGGTTGGTGTACCTCTAAAAATATGCAGTTTCATTTGAAAACTAATATGATGTTCTAGAACTATTCACGTATGTTGTATCAAAAGAAGAAAGTTTTTTATCGTTGAGTAATGGATATATAGCCATGCAAAGTTTTGTTTTTAACGAAAAATTAAGGAGCTCAATTTATAATGGCAACACCACACGGTAATACGGTATTTGAAAATTCACTAGACCAACATCCTGTTAAATCATATAAAACACTTATTTTATTCTATTTTGCTGTTTTTTTGAGCGTCAGTTCCGCCACTAGGCGACCGATGTCTCCACCGTCACACTAGAACTTCCTTAAATTTCATTACTTACAATAGAGTGACCAACAGCAACAGTGTGGAATTTTCTTTCAAATACATGTGCATGATGGAGCAAAATTAATAATTGCAATAATTTTACATGAGCTGAGTAATGACAACTAAAGTGATAGATTTATGTTACACACTCTTATAATTAGACAATTCAACAGCTTCACAAAAAATATCCCCAAAAACTGTTGCATAAAATAGAATTTTTGACAAAAACAGTTGCACTTAATTCACTTTGTAAACGCGATATAGGAAAAGTTTCAAGTTCAATAAAAAACGTATTTCAAATTTAATTTGAAAAATGGCGGTTATTAGAAGATTTCAGAAAAAAATTAAATTGTTGTATATCGGCGGCATTTTGTAATCGTGTTTTTCGATAGATTTAATTTTTGCTAGACTTTTCACAAAAAAAGTTGGATTGTCTTTGTTGTGTGAAAAAATATTATCATAGGTAATAATAGCTAGATTTATTATCGATAAGGGTTCAAATAGAAAATTGTCTCAGCCAAAAAAGAATTGAGTGAAAATCGAGATATATACAATAACTAACTAGAAGCTATGTAGAGGTGTATTTGTAAAGATTATTTTTCAAACCAAAACTTATTAATGAAATAAAATATATCTTAATTAACTTAAAAAAAAGCCACTGTGGTATATAGAGTTAAAAGAAATTATATTCGGCATATACACCCGTTACCAAGAAAATTTATGGTGAAAATTACTCAGTGGTATCGAATCGGTCTATGGATTCGGGAAGCCAGGTTCGTTTCTACAGCCGATAAAAAAAAAAATCACCACGTTAGAACTACCCCTCCACTAACATCTTTGGGGACCGTGATTTGAAGGATGGTAACCGCACTTCACGCGCAAAAATATATCACTTACCGAGATCTGTAATCAGTAATATATAGAACGCGTGATGATATATTTATTTATTTATATTTTACCATGCAAATTCTGTGATTTTGATTAGTTGTTACTAATTTGAGTGTTATATTCGTTATAATTGACATGTAACTTATGATATGCAAACCCGGAAATACAATAAAGACAAAAAGTAATATATCTACAGCTAATATTAATATCATTGTAATATAGTCCTAGTGTCTGTTGTCTATACATTAATTAAAATATTTTCTAGTGTAATAATTATACATCTAACCTATTTTTAAATAGTTTACAATAAATAAGTATGAAACAAATGCAATAAGTAATAATTAAATATCAGTAATTTAATGTATTGCAATATTATAGATAAATCAAACTATTAATCTATAATTCTGGATCAATACTAAGGCTATCTAAACTTAGAATTAAATCCGGAAAAAATTCATAGTTCTGTATAGCTATCGGATAATCTCTGCTGCTATTAACAGAATCTATTTATATTCTAGTTATTATTATGTCCCATATTGTTTATAAACTTTTTTTCGTTGGTTATAATTTATATCTAATAATAGTAATAATATAAAATGTATTACGAGAAGTAATTAAATAGAAAAATGTTAATTAATGTCATATAAATATAGTTTTTAATAGGACTAAGGTAATAAACAACTGGAATAGATAGATTTGTTGCGTTCGATTCCAATGACATCATTAAGGATCTTAACTGGTGAGTAATTAGAATATTTTTAATTAGTCATTTAAATACGAGTGAACAGATGTGATGTTTGCATTAATTTGCAATTAATTAGCTATTTTTTCTACAAATAGGATATTCTATTGTTCTGATACAATAATATATTATTTATAGATAACTTTTAGTACATAACATTACGTTATATTCAATTAAATGGGGTACCACAGATTTTTTAATCATTTATAAAATATGAATCAAATAAACAATCCTCGTCAAACATTCTAATCCCAACACACCATGCTTGTTTCAACCACATTCCTAGTTCCCTTCATACAAACTCATTTACTTTATTTCTTCCTATTAATTTTAGGATGAAATTGTAAATATATAAATATATCGTCACGCCTAGTACCCATTATTGGATATGGTACTATGCCTTAGCAGATCTCGGTAAGTGATATAATTATGCGCGTGATGTGCGGTTACCAGCTGTCAAATCATGGCCCTCAAAGGTGTTACTGGAGGGAGAGTCATAGGGGTAATTTAAATATTATACTGTTATTGTTAATAAATGGAATTGTAAATAATAATAACAAAAATTTTAGAATTATTAATTTTATAAATTGTACATACATACATACATACATACATATCTTCACGCTATATCCCATCAAATGGGGTAGCACGAACCCTAAAATCACTCATAAAACATTCATTCATAACATAATCAAATAATCAGCCCCCGTCAAACATTATCATTCGAACACACCACCCTCACTTCAACCACTTTCATAGAGCCTTCCATATAAACTCATTTATTTATTTATCTTCACTTGAAACCATTCCTTACATAACAAACTCACAATCACATCCATCCCATCACTCCTGTTCACTTATCATTTATCTTCTTTCTTCGACGTACATAACACATGCATAAAACATCTCAAATTACTCACGTGAATATTACACTACCCTATTAAGTTTTAACCAATAAATAAATTGTCATGAAAAATAAAATAAATAAAACTTTTGCCCTGAAAGATCTGTCAAATTATTTGTTTTGTTTCAGTATCTATCAAACGGCGCAATGATAAACGAAATTTCATAGATATACTCATACTTCTACTCTTTCAACAGTTTCAACAAGGACATAATTCAGATATTTTTACCCACTATTGCAATTCTTAATGCATATAAGTTCTGCACAATAGACCACAGTGACAATACAATAATATGTCATTGAATTATACATTAAATGCAATCAGATGTATCAGATGCATACAGCTGTGCAATATGCGGTTTCAGTGTTCTGATTCTGTACTCATTCAAATGAAATGGAGCCTTGTGACTCGCAGTTCACTAATAGTTTTACACAGATCTGTATTAGGTATAATTTTAGCAGTTTGTTATAGTTTTACTTTAACATATTTCAAATTTATTTACTGTGCTGCACAACAAGAAATGAATAAAACTAAGATAATATCAATCAAAAGGTTGTGCGTTCTCGTTGATTTCTACTTATATTAAAAAAAATACGATTATGTCTGAGTGGCTCGGATTCCACTATAAGCTACTGTAATTGGGATTAAGTTCCTGTTGTGCAGTATAACAAATAAATAAATAAATAAATATATAGTCAATGGCCATGACTGCGCTCGTTGGTACTGATCTAAGCGATAACGCGAGTTAAGCAACGTTGCGCGCGGGTAGTATTTGGATGGGTGACCGTCCAGAGAAAACTCGCGTTGCTGTTGACAATAACAACTAAAACGCAGATCAGGGCGTAATGGCGGCATATGACCTGAGTAGTTGGTACGCCAAAGAAGCCGGAAAAAAAAAATAAATAAATATATCACTGGGTGTGGCACTCTGCTGAAGCAGATCTCGGTAAGTGATATATTTGGCGCGTGAAGTGCGGTTACCAGTCGTCAAATCACGGCCCCCAAACATGTTAGTGGTGGAGGAGCCACAGGGATAGCTTTTTCAAATTATGAAAATTTGTCGCCTGTGGGAATCGAACCAGGGACCTCAGGATCCACAGGCCGACTTCATACCACTGAGCTAGCCATCCCATAAACAAATAAATAAATAAATTGCAATTACAGTATAAGGAATCAAGAGAATCACTCGTATACCGTTGAATTTCAAAATTATTCCGAATGCTCCACAAAAAGTATGCCCTAGGAAACATGGGAAATAAGCTTTCCTATATCGCGTTTCCACAATTCCACGGAAATGTGGATATGAAGGAGAATGCTTGGTGTTAAATGGTCTGATAGGGTTAACAATGAACAAGTGTAGGAAAGAGTAGGAGAAAAAAAGGACACTGTATGAGACTATTTTGAAAGGAAAGAAATTGTAGTTGGGCCATCCGTTGAGTAGGGATACTCTAATGAAGGAATTAATAGAAGGGACAGTAGAGGGAGAAGGTGAAAGAGGCAGGAGGAGGAGGAAGACGGTAGATGACTCGAAAAAAGGAAGAAGTTATGTTGAAATAACGAGGCTGACTATGAATAGAAATAGTTGGAGAAAACATTTAGGACCTGCGTCCTTATTATCAGTAATGGGTAGAAGGCGTGATGATATATTTATTTATTTTTATTTATTTCTTCTAAAATAAATTAAATTGCAAAATACTTCTTTATTAATAAATAAAATAAAATCAGTAATGGGTAGAAGGCGTGATGATATCTTTATTTATTTTTATTTATTTCTTCTAAAATAAATTAAATTGCAAAATACTTCTTTATTAATAAATAAAATAAAATAAATATATCATCACGCCTTCTACCCATTACTGGGTGTGGCACTCTGACGAAGCAGATCTCGGTAAGTGATATATTTTGCGCGTGAAGTGCGGTTAGCAGGCGTCAAATCACGGCCTCCAAAGATGGTAGTGGTGGAGGAGCCACAGGGGCAGCTTTTGAAATTATGAAAATTGTTTGTTGCCCTGTGGGAATAGAACCAGGGTTCTCAGGATCCACGGGCCGACTTCGTACCACTGAGCTAGTCACCCCATCTTTATTAATAATTAAAGGCATATAGTTTTTCAGTTTGAATAGATTAGATGGCCTATTAGTATCAATTCGGTATGTGGATTTGATATTATCAGTTCGATTTCCACAGCCCACAAACTATTTCCACCACATAAAAATTATCCCTGTGGCTGCCCTTCCACTAACATATTTGAAGATCATAATTTAACGACTGGTAATCACACTTCACGTGCATAAATATATCACTTACCGAGATCTGTTACGGCAGATTGCCGTACACAGTACGGGTAGAAGGCGTGATGATATATTTATTTTATTTTATTTATTAATAAAGAAGTATTTTAGAAGAAATAATTGCAATAATTTTACATGAGTTGGCAATGACAGCTAAAATGAAAGAACTATGTTTGACATTTTTACAATTTAACAATTTGACAAGTTTGCACAAAAATATCCCAAAAACGGTAAAAGGCGTGATGCTATATTTATTTAGTTTTATAATAACATCTAGATAATTATGAATTTGAACCTACATAGTAAATGTAAAAATAAATTAATTTAAAATGTTTATTGATCTAGCAGTGTTACCACCTTGAAATACTCTTATAATTTTTTTAATACGAATTTTCAAATAAAATAAAATTAATGTGATGTAGAAAAAAATTGTATGAACACAACTTCATACAAAAATATCCTCAAAAACAGTTGAATAAACTTGAACCTCATAGCACTGTTTTTGACAAAAACAGGTGCATAAAATTATCTTATTAAACGTGATATAGGAAAAATGAGCGCGTTTGAAATATTTCTAGTCCGGCTCTGTTCTTCGCACTGACAGATTTCTCGCAGATATGTGGTGTGGTCGCTTTTCATTAGATACAAATGTGATTTATCAAAATTACACAATGCATACAACTAACACGAAAAAAACTAAATTGCATTTGTACTTGTGACATTTTATGTCTTGCACGTGGCCTTACTGAATAATAATAGTTGTTTTTAACAAATGATAGCTAAAGTTAAATGTAGTTCGAAATTTTTCAATCAATAAATATAAACTAAGGTAAATTCATTTTATATTTTACTTTCTTATTAACTAGACTACGCTACAGGTAAGCATCAGCGTACAGAAGAATCTGGAAAGTGATTTTCATTTGCTTGTCAAGATGACTGTTTGAGTGGTAGGTACTTCAGATTTTTTTTAGAAACTGCCTTCTTTATATTACTTACAAAAAATTTATAGAAGATTGAATGCCTCGGCAGATCTTTTGGAATTTTTTTTTCAGAAAAAAATCTAAAATTTACTCGGAACATATTTTTTTAAAAGAAAAATTGTTCAGACTTATATTTTTATTTTTATTTGGCAAGATAACTATTTGATTATTTTTTGACGTTTCTCAAAACCAATGAAATGCTTCATTGTAAGTCACGTGTCTGCGTTTTAACCAATCCTGTTATTATTATACTGAGAATAAAGCTCTTGTGATTATTCCCGGGAATTATCTCTGTAGATGCTTTTTTGTTTGCGACAAATGATAGGTAGTTGTCAAATAATTATTTAAAACTGTCAATGCGTCAAGTAAAATGTATGAAAATAAAATCGATTTAGTTGTATTTTAGACACAGAAATACACCAACAAGTTTTGGAAACAACTTCCAAGAATACATTAATAAGTAATCAATCGATATGGACCCAGTTCAAAACCTTTTAAGTTGGATGTATCGACCTCAACAGCTAAGTTAAAAAATAATCTAATTAAATATAAGTCGAGAGTTGGATAAATTAGAAAATAATTCTCCAGTATCTTTCTCAAACTTGTTGCCATTTGGCAATAGCCACTCAAGCCCTACGGGCTTTCGTGACTATTGCCTGGCAACAAGTTTTCGAAAGATCTGTCAAATTATTTTCAATTTATTTTCACTCTCTTGTTATATTATTACTGAAAATTACCGGAGAAGTACTTCAGTATTGTTTTGTATCAAGATGACTTTCCTTACTTCATTTTTATTCACTGGGCTACGTCTGTCTATGTACCAATACAATAAAATTTATTTCATTTTAATTTAAGTAGATCAGCGGAATTTAATAGATTAGTAAGTACAAAAAATATGTTTAATTCGGACAAAAAACTATTATACTTGTATTTCACTTTAATGAAATCAAATCGTTTATCTGTCATTTCTTTTATTATTTTTGTCATGTTTTATAATTAGAAATGTGGTTAAAATTATTTACAACATTGACATTCTGAAATATGACTAAGCTAGTAGGTAATTCTAACAAAAAAAAAACTTAATCTGTCATCAACTTCCAGGTGATACTGTAACACTAGTAGTCACAGCCGGAACAAAATTAATCAGTCATCGGTTAAAAATATAATATCCTTTAGTTTAATTACTAAATTGCCCTGATTTCAAGATCACTAGATCCTACTAAGTTTTTTTTATATAGACAGGTAAACTAAATTAAAAATGTAAGTAACATCATGTCATATGAATTTCTACGTAAAATAATAAACAAATAAATCTTATAGGAGACACACCTCTTCTATTCAAAGATTTTAATATGACTCCGTTTATCAATTTATTGATTTTGCATACGCATTATCTTTTTCTATACTTCGTTGCATAATACAGATTCAATTTTAATATGGTCTACTAGTTCTATTAGTAAGGAATTAATTACGAACAAAATTGATGCGTAACTTCATTTAAAGAATTTTGATTAATATTAACAAGTTGTAAATAAATATTTATAACTATTAATTGAATAAAAAATTACTAGTTTCCATTGGAATGAGGTTTAGTATCGCACGTAATATATAGAGCAGTTATTACAAGGAAACCGGATCTGTCAAAAAATGTTATCAAAAAAGTTTACACAATTAATGTCATGTCAATGTTTATACCATATAAATTCTATTTTGTTACTATATAATACTATTTTTTACTTTCTAATGCTACTTGTTTTTATTGCTATTAAAATTTGTAACAGTTATTGAACAATAGACTATCAAATAATATAATAATATGTCATTTTGGTTATAGTAAATAAGCGACTTACTTCAAAATTTTATTTTTATCTTTTTCATGAGTTAAGAAGGAATTCATTTATGCATATGTTCAGGAAACAAATGATTCGTAATGAGAGGAATAAATGAGCTTGTAAATACCTAATTGATGTTTAGTGAATGTTTTAATGGTTCATGCTACCCTATTTAATGAAAGATTTAAAATTTAAATATTTGATTATTTATGCATTTAATAGACTTATGCTGGGTTGCAAGAAAAAAATAAAGAGCACTTTAGTTAAAGAATTGTTTATCTAGCAACAGTATCAATAGCGATTTTCTGAAATTTATTGAACCGTTAGTTGCTAATGAACCGATAAAACTTTCATGCAACCCAGCATAATAGTTAGAGAGCTAGGGTGCAAAATGATGTCTCATTTTTTCCAGTGACAGAAATGGTTTTTTTAATAGATTATTGCTGGGTTGCAAGAAAAAAATAAAGAACTCTTTAGTTAAAGAATTGTTTATCTAGCAACAGTATCAATAGCGATTTTCTGAAATTTATTGAACCGTTAGTTGCTAATGAACCGATAAAACTTTCATGCAACCCAGCATAATAGTTAGAGAGCTAGGGTGCAAAATGATGTCTCATTTTTTCCAGTGACAGAAATGGTTTTTTTAATAGATTATTGCTGGGTTGCAAGAAAAAATAAAGAACTCTTTAGTTAAAGAATTGTTTATCTAGCAACAGTATCAATAGCGATTTTCTGAAATTTATTGAACCGTTAGTTGCTAATGAACCGATAAAACTTTCATGCAACCCAGCATAATAGTTAGAGAGCTAGGGTGCAAAATGATGTCTCATTTTTTCCAGTGACAGAAATGGTTTTTTTAATAGATTATTGCTGGGTTGCAAGAAAAAAATAAAGAACTCTTTAGTTAAAGAATTGTTTATCTAGCAACAGTATCAATAGCGATTTTCTGAAATTTATTGAACCGTTAGTTGCTAATGAACCGATAAAACTTTCATGCAACCCAGCATAATAGTTAGAGAGCTAGGGTGCAAAATGATGTCTCATTTTTTCCAGTGACAGAAATGGTTTTTTTAATAGATTATTGCTGGGTTGCAAGAAAAAATAAAGAACTCTTTAGTTAAAGAATTGTTTATCTAGCAACAGTATCAATAGCGATTTTCTGAAATTTATTGAACCGTTAGTTGCTAATGAACCGATAAAACTTTCATGCAACCCAGCATAATAGTTAGAGAGCTAGGGTGCAAAATGATGTCTCATTTTTTCCAGTGACAGAAATGGTTTTTTTAATAGATTATTGCTGGGTTGCAAGAAAAAAATAAAGAACTCTTTAGTTAAAGAATTGTTTATCTAGCAACAGTATCAATAGCGATTTTCTGAAATTTATTGAACCGTTAGTTGCTAATGAACCGATAAAACTTTCATGCAACCCAGCATAATAGTTAGAGAGCTAGGGTGCAAAATGATGTCTCATTTTTTCCAGTGACAGAAATGGTTTTTTTAATAGATTATTGCTGGGTTGCAAGAAAAAATAAAGAACTCTTTAGTTAAAGAATTGTTTATCTAGCAACAGTATCAATAGCGATTTTCGGGAACTTGTTGAACCGTTAGTTGCTAACGAACCGATAAAACTTTCATGCAACTCAACATAAGTCATGAAAAAAGAAAATTAAATTTGGGAACGGGTGGAAACTATAGATGGCGCCGATGTGGATGCGCCGATTTTAAGGGTGGTTGTTGATCCCTACACCAGTCCTCTTTCAGAGCTTCTGTCATCAATGAGCAACCAGCAATAATTTCTGTCAATAATTTTTTTGTCATGTATTCATTGTGAACAAGTAGTAATATGTCACATGACACCATAAAAATTGCCTACTTTGACCGGCTTCGTCGCGCATGCGTCACCGGCCAAAACATCTGTCTATCATTTTTATTACTTAATTATACCAAAGTCTATAATTTAAACTTTAAATTAGTCTGTAAAAAATATGTCAAAAACCACACTTAAAATCGGCGCACTCACATCGGCGCCATCTATAGTTGCCACCCGTTTCCAAATCCAATTTTCTTTTTTTCATGTTTAACATGACATAGTCTATTAAAAAATATAATTTCTGTCACTGGAAAAATGAGACATCATTTTGTAGCTCTCTAACTATAAGGTACGTTAAGTGACAAATTATAGTGCAGTTGGAAGAACAACAAATCGCTACCTAAATCTAAATAATACTGAAAACACAGGTATCTTATATTTACTAAATACTAAAACAAATTATCACGAAATTTAACATTAAATATACCTTAGATACAAGATGTGTGACAATAGCTGTATTCCATTTGCCACTTGGTTCACTTAAATCACTTCAGAGAAATTTGATACATGACTAAATGAACTGAATTAAGCAAACTGATGCACTTATTGGGGTGAATTACTTCAACGTAAATTAGAATCAGTAATTCTAGTACTGGAAATAAAGTCAACGAAGTAATACAGCGAAATAAATATGTGAACTGGTTCAGTAAATGTAAGTTAGATCTGATCCAAATGGCAAATGGAATACGACTAATATTATTACCAATTAATTAAAAAAAAAAAAACTAGTTCAATAAAAATATGGACTATCAGGATTATTATTTTGTAGGCAAATTGATGTATGAAATTGAAAACAAACTTTATTATACAGTTTTTTCATTGGAAACTTGAAATTTAATACTGTACAAACTATAACGGCAGTATAAAGAAAAGTAGGCCATAGGCGTTCAATAGAAGAAAACAGTTTTTTTTGTGTCTATTGCTTTCCAAATTATTTTAAACAACAATGCTTCAAATAAGAGTTGTAGACCTTAAAATTCTGTATCTAAATCAATAAACTAAATTTATTTTCTATGTTTTGTAGTGCCGGAAATTAAAAATGTACATTTACAAAGTTGGGATAGATGGCACAATTGTTTCGTGTTGGTCTGTGGATCCTGAGAACCCTGGTTCGATTCCCACAGTCGACAAACATTTTTCTATATTACAATTGCCCCTATGGCACCCCCATTACTAACATCTTTGGGGGCCGTAATTTGACGACTGATAACCGCACTTTACGCGTATAAATGTATCACTTACCGAGATCTGCTATGGCAGTAATGGGTGAAAGAAGTTATGATATATTTATTTTCATTTTACAAAATTGTAAATTAATTAGTGTTAACTACAGAATTAAAACAAAATAACAAAAAAAGCAATAATATTATCTATCAAACTTTCCCCTGAATAATGCCATTTAATTATTTGTAATTGTTTTTCATATGAATAATATTCCATTTTTAATTTTGTAAAAATTATATAAAATTTACAGGACAATCAAAAATTTTTAATGAATGCAAAATTTCAATATGTCAAAATATTTGACAGGATTAAGTAGCGCATTTGTTTGTTATTTTGATTTAACATTATTAAATTGTAATTTTGTAAATTTTCATATATAATTTCTGCCGTTCAAAAGAGAAAATAAATTAAGTTTATTTATTTATATACATAATTTTAAACTCTAACAGCAGATTCATAAAACGGATTAGCGCTAACACCGTTTTCAATATTATCTATAAATCTATTTAAAATTAAAATAGATTAAAGAAATGAACTAAATTTGGTGCTAATTAACTCTCTTTTAACTCAAGTTAAAATAAACTTGTTTCGTACATTGAAAAGAGAGTTAAAAACGAAATAAAAAATCTGATGTGCGCACCGCACCACACGACTTTCTTATACACAGCATATTTAATATCAAAAACACTAAATTGAACACTTTTGACTTGCTCCTTGCGTTTGACAATTGTTATTTGACATATAAATGTTAAACATGTTTGTTTTTAATTTCTATTGCTACTATGATTATTGGAATATATTATTAAATATATAAGTTAGTTTTTCTCAAAAATAGACGCATATAGAGGAAAATTGCAAATAACATTTTATGTTCCAAATATTTTTCCTAACATCTTTTATTTGAAACTTTTTTCGTAACTGATTTCATTTTTGAAATAAAGGAAATTTATTGTTTTGTGTGTCCAGTAAACTTCCTCTTCCGGTTTTTCAAATTCATTCAAAACCAACTCAGCTCTTCATATTTTAATGAAACTTATAATTACCAAGTTTCGTTAACAAATCTTATCTCGTTCATGAGATATTGCCCACTCCGACACACATCCATCCATGCACACATAGACATCATTGAGAAAATGATCAAAACGAATTCAGTGGACCTCAAAACACGTATTTCAACGATTTCACAATTCCAATACTTCCATATACTGTGTATAATGCCTGTTTTACACTGAGCAAGCGCAACCTGCAATTGCAACTTGCAAGATTTACGTTCAATTATTTAGTTGCACCAAAATGTTGCAGAGTTATTTTTTTCACTTTACATTGAGCAACTTGCAATTGCAATATAATATTAATTTATTTACAAATTTTTGTCGTTACTAACTTCACATTATATCAGCTTAACCTCTTATATCACTTGTATTATTAACATTTGTTTCATATGTTATATTGCATTGATATAAAAATTTATTCTTGTAAGTATTTGCACAATTATTTGCAATGCAGTAAATCATTTTAATATCTTTAACCCAACTTTATCGTTTTTGACATTTATAATAAGTTGGTAGCATTCTAACAAACTTAAAATTACTAGAAATAACTAACAATGGCCTTGCAAGTCTTGCAAAAATTAGAACATGTTCTAATTCGTGCAAGAGGTTGATGCAAGATTGCTTCTTGCACTTGCACTTGCAATTTCTGTATTACACTCGTTCAAGATTACTTCAACTAGTTGAAAGTTGCAATTGCACTTGCAAGATTGCTCAGTGTAAAACAGGCATAAGAAAGTAAAAATGGTGTTAGCGCAAATCCGCTTTATGAATCTGCCTGTAAAACTTTTATTTGTAACATTTTTGTCTAAAATAATTTGGAAAGAAATGCTGCACGGAAAAACTGCACGGCCCTCTTTTCGTAATACACTCGGTATATAAACAGGTTAAATTCTACTATTTGTTTAGTATTCTTTTTTTATATTACTAATTTATTTACATATTACGCCGCAATTGAAGAAATCGAGAATTTCTCCCATATACTCTAGCTTCGGGAGCAAAAGTGCAACCATAGACCTACAATTACCCTTGATTTATTAATATATAACATTATTTTTAATTCGTTATTTAAACGGTGCACCTATATATTAATCATATACCTATAACTGCAGATATTAAGATCTTGTAGATCAAAATAATCAATCAATTCATAATATCCACGTCCAATCCAATAAAAATAAGAATCCGCAAAATCATTACCACCACACAAACAAAAAACAAACCAGGTTGAGGTTAACCACACCCAAAGAACTAACCGCGATCGCCATTGGTTTCGCTACCGCTAGTCGACAAGTTACAAGATCCAGGAACTGTATAGGATCCAGATTCACTGTTGTGTAGCGGACGTGATAAACAGATCAAGGACGTCTGTCGGTGATCGATTGATACCGTGTTAGTGTGGGTGTTGCAATGGCCAATGCGTTTAATTATACATATTTGTAGTTCCGTAATGTGGTAGCGGGTTTTTGATACGCAGCTGTTGACGTATTATGTAAAAAATCTGGTGTGTTTCTTATATACAGCATATTTAATATTTAGAATATATGAATGTTATATAATATTAATTAACTTGTAATTTATACTTTTTCAGTAATTCAGCATTTATCTGAATTTATTAAAATTTTGGGATTTTACTGATTTCTTTTTAATTTTCATTACAGATAATCAACTTCCTAACAAAATTTTATATAAGTAAATTTATTTTAATAGAAATATAAAATTAATTACTATTTGATCAATGAAATTAATAAAGCATTAAAAACGCTGATTTGAACACTTATGACTTGCTCCTTGCGTTTGGCAATTATTATTTGACACATAAATGATAAGCATGTTTTTGTTTTTTGTTTCTATTGCTACTACGATTATTGGAATATATTATTAAAAATATAAATTAGTTTTTCTCAAAATTAGACGCATATACGGGAAAATTGCTAATAACAATTTATATTCCAACTATTTTTGATAACATTTTTTATTTGAAACTTTTTTTCGTAACTAATTCCATTTTTGAAATAAATGGAATTTATTGTTTTGTGTGTCTAGTAAACTTCCTCTTCCGGTTTTTCAATTTCATTCAAAATCAACTCAGCTCTTCATATTTTCATGAAACTTATAATTACCAAGTTCCATTACCAAATCTTATCTCGTTCATGAGATATTGCACATACGGACACACATCCATCCATCCATCCATCCACACACACACACACACACAGACATCATTGAGAAAATGATTAAAACGGATTCAGTGGACTTCAAAACACGTATTTCCGCAAAAATCTCGTCAACGATTTTTTTCACGATTCCAATACTTCCTTATAAGAAAGTAAAAATAGATTAAATAAATAAACATGTTGAACTAGTTCTGGGTATTGAAGAATGGTGCAGGTAGTTGTTACGGAATGGTTAGTATTCTCGTTTCAATAGCGAAATATCAAAAGTTAAAATCTTGTTAAATTACCTGTATAATATAAAATATAAATGCGTGACTTTAATTTCCAGTTGTGTAAAGTATATATAAATATAGTTTATTGCGTTATAAGGGAAGATAAGGGCATATTACGTCCCGAAGTTTTCTGCTGCACGAGCGACAGTAGGCAGCGAGGGCAGCAAGAGCTGAGAAATGTAATATGCCGTTAGATTTCCGTAGGGCACAAGATATTTTTTCGTATTCATGAAAACCGCGTATTAAGGTAGTACTAGTGCGACGGTGGCGCCATCGGTTGTCGAGTGGCGAAACTGACACTTAAAAAAATTTAAAAATTGAATAAAATAAGTGTTTTATACCTATTATGATTTATATATCATGAATTGTTAACAGGTTGTTGGTCTAGTGAATTTTCAAATACTATACCACCGTGTGGTGTTGCCATTATAAATTGGGATTCTTAATTTTTCGTTAAAAACAAGGCTTTGCATGGCTATATATCCATTTCTAAACGATAAAAAACTTTCTCCTTCTGATACAATATACATGGATAGTTCTAGAACATCATACTAGTTTTTCAAATGAAACTGCAAAATTTTAGAGGTACACAAACCAAATATGTGCGATTCTGAGTGATGATCGCCATAAGCCCCGTGTATAAGAACTCAACTTTACACGCGAATATATTTGTTCACAGACGATGAATGTGTTTCATATTTTAACAGGATGGGTATGACTATCCAATGTTTACGTGCGCCAAATTTCATTCAGACCTGCAAAAAAAAATTCACGCTTGTACTACCTTAAATCAAAATAGTTCATTTTAATGTAGAATACAACCTTATTTTAAGAACATATCTCGTCTTGTTCACAACTGAAACCATTGCAACAAGTAACAAAATTACTAATAAATAAATAATTTCGTGATTTTGAGAGTTAATTTTTTATTACATTTTTATTATGAACTGTATTCCATTTACCACTTGGTTCATTTAAATCAGTTCAGATAAATTAGACAATAAGACGAAATGAACTGAATGAAGCAAACAAAAATATATTAAAATGAATAATTCTAGTACTGGAAATAAATTCAGTGAAGTACCAGGGAAATAAATAAGTAATTTGGTTCAGTAAATGTAAGTTAAATCTGATCCAAACGGCAAATGAATACGCCTATGGAAGGAAGCGATAGCGAGTTTTCCAATACTCTTCCTGAATTAAAAGAAGAAGCAACTTCTGCATATAACAGTTTATTGCCATCTAAATCGAAGTCTAGGTATGAAAAACATTACGACTTATTCCTCAAATAGAAGAAAGATAAGAAAGTGAAAATGTTATTCTAGCTTACATATCAGAGATGTCGAAAACGAAAAATGCAGCCACAGTATGTTAGTTTTTTTTACATTGAAAAGAAAATGGAAAAACAAATTCATGCAAATTTAGTTATTTATAATACAGGCATGTCAATACTTTAGGACAATGTAATTTGACCCAAGAAATCAATTGAAGCTAAAACTAACTCGACTAACTGTTTTCGACATATAAGCGCAAATTTCAAAGAAATTTGGCGAGAAAAAAAGTTTCCTTTAAGCATCTCTTTGTTTCTTATTACTCATTTTAAACTTCCCATGTTGTAGAAAATATTTGTTCTTCTATTTACATTAGGAAACTATGATATTTGCAACATTTAATAATATTGTTTTAAAAATCATAAAGAATTAAAATTGTATGAAATTCATTAGCACAAGTAGCATTTATCATAAATGAATAATAAATTGAATGATTAGGTGCTCGTTTTGATTTTATGATTTTTTAAATAATTCAAGGCTATGGCCAATTTAGCCTATAGATAAATCCGACTTAGTTTTATATAATTTTTAATGCTCAAATATTTTAATTAAAAATTATGTTTGCAACCAATCATAATATAAAACAATTGAAAATTCAAATTTATACTAATAAAATACCGCTAATAGAATAAAATCCCGTTAACAAATGAATGTGTTTATACGTTGTCAATTTGACACAAACTTATTTAATTTTATTTGTCTCTAAATAAATTTATAGTTTCAAACTTTTATATTTTTGATTGTAGTTGTAGCAAAAGAACACGGATAAATTGACATTAGGTAAAATCCCACATCCTACAGACACGGGATTTACAATGCAGTTTACTATCGTTTTTGTTATTAAGCAAAAAATTGTGCAAAAAAAATCGATAAAATCAAGCGATCTAATGCTATAATTTGTAATTAAAAAGATGATAATATTGTACTTACATATTAAAGTTTTTATAGATTGTGATTTAATAAAATTTAAATATTAAAAAATCTTGCAAACTTACCAAACTATGTGTGTGAATTAAACAACATTCTGTGAAATAAAAGAAACAAAATTAGTAAATATCTATTGTTTGTTTATTGAAAAAATTGCGTAGAGTTTTTTTGATTACATAAAAATATGATAAAGAACATAATGATAAATTCCAGCTGAAGGCTAAATAGCCAATGTGAATGTGAATTTTATATAAAATATGTCCTGAATCACGCTGCAAAAGTGTATAATACATAAATTAGTAACGGTTATAAGACAATTGAATTCAATATTTAATAACAATAACATGCAGTTCCTTTTCGAAAGGGAAACAATATAAACTAAAGCACTTAATAAATAAAAGTGAATTGTAATTATAGAGCATATGATATATTCTTGTCAGTTTATTCATCTGAAATGCAATAAATAATTGAAATACATTGTTCTTTGGTAATTGAAGCGTTAACAATTATTTGATTTTTTAAGTTATTCGCGTGATTAAAATATTTTCAATTGCATTTTATCTTTATATTCAATCAATTTTGCGATACAATTTTCTTGGGGATTCTGATCTGTTCTACATTTTATCACAAAAAAAAGGTAGTATAGATCAACCAATAATCTTGTTTTACATTAAAATATTTAATAAGTTTTGAACAATTTTTGAAACAATATTTATGCTTTTTACATTATCTAAATATTCAACAAGATTTTGAATAATTTTTGGAACAACTAAATAGCTGACTATTTCATAAATAGTCTGAAGCAATTGTAACAAAACGGATAATTCAGAATTTGGTTTTGTTTATAAATTATGATATTTCACTATCAACTCAGCTTCGAAAGATACAGACTAATTAAGCGTTATCTTAAGTATCTTTCTAAAGTTGACTTGACAGAGTTTATTTTGTTTATCAAATTTATTAGTGCACATGTTATAACTTCAGTATTCTGTAGATGATTATTTATCAAGTTTATAGCTTTTCTGAATTGTCGCGTCTGGTTACACGGGCTGTGATGACATATCTGGGTAAATTATAGCTAAGCGAGGGGTCGGAAAGATTTAACCTCGTCTGGGTTTTTATGTAAACGCATATGTGCGACCATCGCGACGATACCACCCTCTCACCCTTTGTCAGAAGATCCCATGGTATACAACAACAATTTAGTTAGTGGTTGATTAGCATCGGTCGAGACAAGTTTGGTTCTCGCACCGTCTGTGCAAGATGTAGGTCTTGCCATGGATTTAAGTACTTAGTTACTTAAAATAAGTTTTATTCATACGTTGTTGTTGTTGTTTCCATTGCCGGTTTATTGTTTAATTTCAATTATCAATATTAGTTTATAACTTCTGTAAATTTTAAGCATTTATATTTTTATATATTTTCTTTTATGTTTTAAATATATATTTTTACAAGAAGTCTTCGTCTTATTTTGTCTTATTTTATAATGAATTAGATCGCGACTCAATCAATTCTTTTACACAATTCAGATTGTTTCAAAAATTGTACATAATTTAGAGTAACATAAAAAAGCATTAGTGAAGATAAATATAATTGAGTGTCGTTATTTGAAAAATATATGGATATATCTTTCACTTTTTCACATTAATTTATTATTGCATATGTTTTCTATATTTTGTTATTTATAGAGAAGCTTCTTAAGTTAGTTAATTTGTTGTATTGTCGATATATATAGAAAATTTAAATGCAAATGCTACAATGGTATAACCACGGCAAAGATAACAAAATTTAACATCTAAATTATAATTTTGTTATTTTATATTTTCCTAATTATTTAAGGTTAAAAAACTTCAAATAAAGTTGAAATATCATAAAGTTTAACATTTAAATTAGCAAACAATGTTATATTGCAAAATAAGTATTAAAATTGGCCATTGTAACACAACTTGACAACTTTAAATAAAAATATCCCCAAAAACAGTTGTACAATATATTAAAGAACTAGTTTCATAAGACAATGACTGAATGGTAATTTTATAATTTTGTTAGATTTTTGAAAAATGCGACTTGCCATAAATATAAGTTGGTGTTTTTATCCATTCGTGATGGTAGCATTTCTTATAACACAGACAATTGAAATATCATATTTTTTGACAATTAATCAATCTTTTTTTCTGTATTGTGAATGTTTTGAATTTTGTCTAATTCTAGTATATTCTGTTAGTAATATTTCAACATCGACAATTTAAAATTTTGAGGTTATGTGTCATTCATCTGTCAGATTTAAGAGCATTCATACTAGTCGTACAAAATAAAAAGCGCCAAAAACAGTGCGCTTATAGATCTCCTTGACAACGTGTTTACAGTGCGTTTATAGAGCTATAAGAACTCCGAAATAGAAAAAAAAAACTTTTTAAACGCGATACCCATAGGAAATAGTTATTTGTGTATCAAGAGCGTAAAGTGAATCTTAATTGCTCGTGCTCGGTAATTGAAGCGCGAGCGAAGCAGTATTTTACCGCTTGTTGCAATAGGAGACGCGCGGCAAAGTATTTTATTGTTCGTTACTCAGTAACCATCAACTTTACGATGACAACTGAAAGTATAAATATCAACTTTTCATAGCAGTCGTAGAAAAAATAAATTTTGCATGCTTTATATCGACAGACATTAAGTTTGAAAATATCTAAAATTACCTCAAAAATAGCGATTGCATTGCAACTGAAACACGCTAAATAAATGTTTGACGTTTCCTACTGCTTATCATAGGCATAGTTTTTGTTAGTTTTCATCATAGTACACCGAATTACGTATCTCGGTCACCATCCTGTATATCTGGGGTTAATATCCTGTAGCAAATATAAAAATAAATACCAAACAGTGCGCTACATATTTAAAAAGCTTCTAATAATATCTAATATTCAAATATCGCGTGGTAGATGAGAATTTCCGATTCGTTTGCGATGATATATTGGAGACGGGTCTGTCAAGAAACACATTGAGGCAGAACGCATTAAAATAGATCACGATGAATTATTCTGTTCTGCCCGCTTAGGAAGTATTTTATTGTTTATGGACGATGAACGGTCTGCTGAAATGATGCGCTAGCGAGACTTGCTCACATGGCCGGAGAGACAAATACTAATTTATGGGGTTTGAGATACTTTAGATTTTTAAATAAAAATAAGCTCATAGTAGCGAAAATGGGAACAGCGATGAAGGTACAGTTTGTTACTGATCTAATAACTAAGTACTTAAAAAGTATATAAAAATTAATTATAACGTAACTAATATTTAGAATAAAGAAAGTAATAAAAATATAATTATCCAATACTACACAAAAAGAACAAATTACTACTAAGAAAAACCTACACTATTTAAATAACCTATGAACTATATGCTTAAATTTGTACCTAAAAGTTAAACGATAAATTAAACTAATACTAAAACTGCAACTAACGACAACAGAGAACCATATTTTATATAATTTACAAATTACCAAATACAAAATAAATGAAAAAACAAAGAAGTACAAGTATGGTAAGCTTACGGTGATCAACTGAAAGTCTACTTTTGTCTAAAGTTTGACATATCGTGATCAACGCCGTCTCTTAGTAACTGAATATCTCAATAGATTACCAAGATTAAGGGCCAAATTCATAGTCATGACTCACCCTTACCTCATTCTCATCTTACACTCAAAGTCTAAGTAACTAAGGCAACTAACTCAAGAATTTGTACAATTTGAGTTAGTTGCCTTAGTTACTTCGATTTTAAGTGTAAGATGAGAATGAGGTGAGGGTGAGTCATGACTATGAATTTGACCCTTAAATAACAAAAATAGGCTTTGCATACGGATGGGCATAATTTTTAACGTATCTGTTATTTTTTTACGGCCCGCAAAAAAAATTAACCAATAAAAACATGTGTTAAATAAAATTTTTTTATTCGATATCGTATGTTCTCATTGGTTATAAATTCAACGGGCCGTTAGTAAGTGTATTTCTGAATACATCCAGGAAAAATATCTATATAAATTAATATTTATTAATTAAAACAATATACACTAAATGTATGCAATTGAAAATTTACCAGGATAATTCAACTGAAATTCGATAGAAAAATGTATAATTTTAAAATAAACAAATTAATTTCAATGGTTTAAAGATAAGACTAAAAGCTGTAAATAGTAATATGTAAATTTTTTTTAAATAAGTATATCTGTACGTCATTTTATCTACATTCCGAAATAGTAAAGTGTGTGAAGCTGCCCTTTTCACACGAGAGTAAAAAAGGCTTCCCACAAGTGTTGCACACTATCAGAGCTGGGCAAGCTACTTAAAAAAAGAAGCTAAGATACAACTACAGCTATTCTTTAAAAAAATAGCTGAGCTACAGCTATAAGCTACGTTTTATAAAATATAGCTAAGCTACAGCTAACAGCTTTCGTTAAAGTAGCTGTTAAATTTTAAAGCTACTTTTTTCAATTAATGTGAATTAATTAAATTTGCCATTGTCATATGATCAGTTGATCAGTATTTTGTTATAATGACTGTTAATTTACTATTATGTACATAAATATAAAAAATCGCAAATGGACAAATGTACTGTTAATATTTGTTGCTATTATTTTTATTTATATCGGAATAAATTCACAGTCACATTAACAGAAGACTCCTAAACAGTCAATGTTTAGTTCATCAAATATTTAATACAAAAGTAGGATAGGCTAAGAACAAGTGAAAAATAAAATATGTTAATAGATTTTAAACTATATAATAACTTGTTATAGAAAACAATAAAGAAGGTACAATTCAAATCAAAAATAAATAGGTATTTCTTAATGAACAGTAGTAGCTTTAAGCTACAAAAAGTAGCTTTGGGCTACAAAAAGTGCCTTTAAGCTACAAAAAGTAGCTTTGGGCTACAAAAAGTAGCTTTAAGCTACAAAAACTAGCTTTAGGCTAAAAAAAGTAGCTTTAAAAGTAGTTACAAGCTACAGCAATATTTTTACACTAAGGTAAACGTAGCTTAGCTAGTAGCAGACAATTGAATGCCAACCTCTGCAAATGTCTCTTTTTTTCAAAATATCATAACTTTTTTTAAAATCATCCGATTTTGATGGTGTTTTACGTTTCAGTAACAAAAATGTCCATATTTTCATTATCTGATGACAGATTTGTCAATTGACGGCTGATGATTCCCATAGAAAGTTTGAAAAATCACCTTTCTTTTAGAAAAAAAGTGGTTCTCGCTTGGTGGTGGCTGGGGGAAGGGAAAGGGAGGTTAGTCAAAATAAATTCACAGATTTTCAAAGACTAGACTTTGGGCGACTTCGGAACAAAAATTTTATCCAATTTGTTTCAAAACTGACAAATTGACAGGGGTTTGAAAAGTGACGTTTTTTTGGGATTCTTTATGTGACCGGTTTTTTTTTTTGAGCAGTGTATTTTTAAAATGATCTAAGGAAAAATGATTTAATTTTCTATATAAATAATAGTGAGACAATGGAATCCGCAACAACCTTTAATATTATTTCAGAAAATAAAAAGATGTAGACACTAAATAATTTCTTATAGTGTAAATTTCTTTAACATACAAATGTAGTTACTATCAGTGCATACAGTACCATATAATTTTTAATTGATCTCATACTCTCCCTATTTCTTAAAGAGAAAACTCTTGTAGTACGGCACTGGATCACCACCAGCAATGTGCATTCATTGAGCGTTTTGATATGAATCATCTGTGAACACGAATTGCCTAAAGTGCTTCACAATTTACTATTGAAGCAGAAAACGCAACTCGGAGCGATGGTTTACGTTGCGGAGATCTGTCGATTTGACTTGCGCTTCTGGCCAACTTCTATAGCTGGATAGTTCACGTAACCGATCATTTTTAATCATTATTCCCAGACAAGATTGGTTTGTTAGTTAAAACTTAATCATTTCTGATTGTAATTTAATGATTTTGATTTATGAGTGGCTGGCTGCTCCACAAAACACGGAAACGGAAATGACAAAATGCACAGAGATATTCATTTGTCATGGATGTTTTCATTCATCTAAGTCTGCATGTCATTTATTTGGATTTAATATATTTTATCTGCTACTCTACACAACCGGGATTTAATATCAATTACAATTTCAGAGTTGTGACTGACTCTTAAAATGAAGTCAAAGAAAATAGAACGCTCGAGTTCTAAAGATAGATTTACATGGAACATGGAACGTTCGCGACGTTGATTTTTCAGCTGCGACGGTTGTCAGCACCGAATTGGTTACTTCAAAATATTACTAAATTTTGTTTACCTGAAAGGTTATGTTGATACGAAACAAGAGAGTGTTTATTGTTTTCATATAGTGTCATGTTGTTTATGTTATATATAAATAATGGGGTAATGCCTCAGTGGTATCAAGTCGGTGTCATGGAGCCGGCCCATAACCATTAGTTTTAATCAGATATTAATTAATTAATCATTATTTCTTGTAGTTTATAAGCATATTATTTTATATTATTGTTCTTAGTATTCTTTAAACATAGTTAGTTATTTCATGTATACAGTAGTTCAATCAATTAATAATTATTTCTTTTAGTTTATAAGTATATTATCTTATATTCATAGTGTTCTTTAGACCTAGTTAGGTAGTTTTAAGTATACCCATAAATTGCTTGTGACATTTTTCTGACTTTTGTAAAGCTTCTTGTTACATTTCCTTTGCAATTCGTCACAGACCATTCAAACCTTAAATTCTAACTTTTATGTTACATTATTTTGATTTTTGTAAAGATGTCTTTGTCCATAATTTCTAAAACAACTTCCCGTGGTGCAATCCTTCCTGTTCTTTGAACCTTTTCGCCGACATCACTTGTTCTAAGAAATCCTTGAAATTTAACTAAAAATTATTACACTTGTGACTCCAACTAGTTCGTTCCCTTTCCAAATTTCCAACCACCAATGTCAGCCTCCCAAGTAGGTGGTACTACACCCAATTGGTCCTCTTTGATAACCCCTCCTTTTTAAGGGTTTTAAGTCTTCTTGTAAGACAAAAATCGAAAATACAATCAGATTATCTAAAACTCTCAATATCACTAAATCACGAAATCAAATTCAACTTCTCCAAAAATCACTAGTACCATTTTATCATTTTATTTTGTATATATGTATATTTTAATTGTAGCATAAATGTGTTAAATATATATAGTTAAACAAATTAACAGTATAATTACTTCGTAACGATTACCATAGCAGCGTAAACACACGAGGTGACTTCCCATAACAGTCGGCCTGTGGATCCAAAGAATCCTGGTTCAATCCCCACAGCCGACAAAACATTTTCACCAATTTAAAATTACCCCTGTGGCTCCCCCACCATTAACATCCTTGAGGACCGTGATTTGACAGCTGGTAACCGCACTTCACGCGCATAAATATATCACTTACTGAGATCTGCTTCGGCACAGTGCTACACCCAGTAATGGGTAAAAGGCGTGATGATATATATATATATATATATATATATATATATATATATATATATATATATATATCAATAAATAAAAATAATGTTGCAGCAACAATGATTTTAATTAATAACAATTTTAGAAGTCTCTTCCGTAAGCTTCCTCGCAGCACGTGTGTCCGCAACTTCGTTTAAACATAGCTCTGAGGCCTTATTGTTCTAGTACAATACTGCTCTTATCTTTTACAAGTAGCTTTATATCCCGTGTAATGCCCATAGGCTTGTACCGCCATAATGGGACTTTAAATTCTCTCTGCGAGTAAATTGTTCTGCATTTTTCAACCGACGATTTTAGTTCATTTACTGATTAAACAGATAAGATTTCGAGAGAAAATTATGTTAATATTTGTTTTAGTATCATTAAGTTTAATCAGAGTATTTGCATAATAAAGAAGTAATATCCGATGGTAATTTAGTAAGTTAAGAACAAAATTAAAGTTATAAAAAATTCATTGATATTCTCTTGACCGTAATACCGCAAGAAGTTTCATTTTTATCAAGCAAATTTTTACTTACGAGAGTAATTGGTATTATAATTTCCCTTGACCTGTTTTCAATCAATCATGATGCAGAACATTTGAAAATTAAACCGATAAGCACAGATTTATGCTGATAAAGTTCCGTTACTAGAGTATAATCTCGCTACTAGGGTAAAATCTCGTCACCAACTTAACGTGTTCATATGCTTTCAATTTGATACAATAGTTATTTGTCTAACTAGACAAAAAAGTAGCAAAGTTTCATGAGTCTAACCGTTGGTAAAACTCCAGCACACACTTTTGCCTTATATTGACATTTTGTCAAAAGGTGGCGCAGTGTAGGAGAAGTTCATTTTCCATTGACTCTACAACAGTTTTTAGGTTAGCTCGCTTCGCTCGCGCTTAAAATAAACAATCCCCGCGTCCCATCGCACCTGCCCCCATTACTTTCACACGGTTTGGCCATCCAATTTTAGATTCTCCATCGCAATAACAACAATCTACTATATCGACATGAGAGTATGCCAAGCTAAAAAATGTGACATGATTCCAGGATCCGTATAAAGCGGCACTGTGATTAGAAATATTTTACTATTAGTGTTATAATACAAGAACCGCTCTACCAACCAATACTAACTGTAATAGACCAGTGGAATAAATACAATTTCACAGTGACGTTCTGTCGAGAGTACAGGTGTACCACTGTATCCCAACTTCGTTTGCAAGCTGCGATAAGCGCAACACATAATTGTAGCAAAATGAAATCTGCACAGGGCAACATTATTCGTAGTGGAGCGCGGGGATATTTTTGAAAATTTTATATAGATGTGCGGTAATGAAGCACAAAATAAAGCACTCAAGTTATATTTATCAGGGTAAACTCAAGAAAAAGGATTAAAATACTTCAACCGAGAGTAGCAAATTGCACAGATGCCCAAGGTTTGTTTTGTATTTATTTGTACTGGTTAGGTGGAAGATCAGCCTGTGGCTGAACCTCGCCATTGTTGTGAATCAATAAAGCTATATTATATTATTATGGTTTATTGTGTGACGCTACAAATAAGTGAATTACTCTACCTTGCCCCTTTGGTATTCTCTCTTGGCAACGATAGTACCTGTCTACTGTCTACTACCCACTGTTTTAGAACCATTAAAATAATTTTAAATTTATAATTTAATGCATGCGTCCAGCAACTGTCAGTCTACAAGAGGGTATATTGGAGTTTAGCCCATCAATATTTCTATTTTTGAAGCCAATGTTTTCCCTTATTACTTTTTAATAAGTTTTTTAATTCATTCAGTACTGTCGATTTCAAAATACTTTGGTGCAGTATATTGCAATTATTCTCAAAAGTGTATTTTATAAAACTATGAGCTCTGAAATATTTTCACAGTGTTAACAATAATATTGTTCATACTTTGAGCAGAAATCAGCTGACGACCACGTCCCACGTTGTCCACACAAATCAGTACACTTTGAGGTCTATCCAGTCTATTCCACAAATAGTACTATTCATAATAGTAACGTTTCTTTTAAACATCATACAGTACACGCACAATAACACACAATTTATGCCAATTTACGCATTAAAATATTACTACAATACTCATAAAATATTGAAAATATTGCGATCACTACAACAGCTTGCACTCAACTAATTCAACTCAAATAAACGTTGAACTACGTAGCAAAATAATTGGTAAGATGTGCTGAAACACTTTCGGTAACATTCAGATGTTTTAATTTATCATTAAAATCAATACCATACCTACTAAATATAATGTATACAGATCTCACAACTCTCGGATTTTTTCGATAATAAACGAACAATCGCGGTTTAAGATTTGAAATTTTCTTAACACTGCATTATATTTTTTTACGACATGCGCTGTACCTAGTATATCTTTTTCTGAATGTATTTAAAGTTCGAATAAATCATTTTTTAACCAAGTCGTGAAAAAATTGTCTACCATAAGATTAAAGACTCTAGATTGACTAATAACTATTCCACAGTCAATTACATACTTATGCAGAGAAAGAAAAATGTAATATTTTTATTTTTTCAATAGTAAACTATTTTTTGGAGGAAGTGACTTAGCCAAGTATTTCATTGGAATTTCATTCAATTTTTGATAATCTCATAATTTTTTAAATAAATAAATAAATATATCATCATGCCATTTATCCATTATTGAGTGTAGTACTCTACCATAGCAGATCTCGGTAAGTAATATATTTTTTGTACTCGCATCATTCAAAATAAGGTTCATATTACCTTGGAAACCGATGGAAAGTTTGATTTTGCGCACTAGTGTGCCAAGTAATTGAAAAAACACCCATTTTTTAGGATTGTAAATTTTGACTATTAAAACGCTAATTGTACTTATGGTATATACACACCTTTTAAGGAATTTATAAAAGAAGTAGAGACATTAGCTTATAACAGACATATTTTAACAAACTTTACGAGAAAAAATTATCAATTTGTTTTTAAATAACAAATGTCAATTCATGCCATACTTAACTGTCAATATAAATTCACGCTTCAAATTTAATAAATTTCCTCATTATCCATCATATAATTTTTGCACGTTACAAAAAGCATTGTACAAAACGCTTGCGCGAAGACGCCATTTGCACCATTCGTGCAAATTGAAGTACTCGCGTCGCTCGTGCTATAAAATTGAGCTTATGTGCAAAGTATGTCTTCGCGCACTTGTTATGTAAATAGCTATTATCCATTTGTATAATAAATAACTATTTTGCGGTAACCAGCCGTCAAGTACTGTCCTCGAAAATGATAGTGGTGAGGGAGCTACAGGGGTAATTCTAATATGCAGTTTTGTTTTTTCAATCGGTTCTATATTAAGAATAGTTATTACCAGTGATGTGTTAAAAATTCTAACTAGATACTTGTATTGTATTGTTTTAAAATGAATAATAATGAAAATGTAAGTAAATATATGACATTCATTATATTAAAATAAAATAAGAGATATCATATTTACTACGCATGCATGAAGGTTTAAATTTTTATCATATTTCATTCTTTACAAGACATTATATAATTTACATTCTACATAAATCTACAATTCGATATGATGCTTTTAACAAGAATACAAAGTTTTACAACTGTCGTCAGCAAGTACACTCAGAGAAAACATAATTCAAACATTTATCTGCACACTAACTAATATTTCCAGACAGGTTAAGTTTTACACATACGGACATTACGCTATATTCCATCAGATAAAATATTCATTAAACATTTATTCATGAGATTCATTCTGTAATTAATCTCTGTCAAATATTTTTGTCCGAGCGTATTACTAATTTTCCTTCATCCTTTAGTAAAAAGATTCTAAACCGTACGCGTATGGACAAAAATGTCCGCAGAGTGCATATTTATTTGATTAAGGGTTAATTTTTGAAACACTAGTTTACTCTCAATTAACGTTAATTATGATTAATCGGTGATTGTAACATTGGCTCTTAAATAATATAAATTAATCATAAATCTCAAATGTGCCCGCAACATCAGTTAAGTTGAGAATCCCTTCTTTAGGATAACTTTATCGATGTACGCCATCGAGAAAGATTTATTCTAAATTAGCTCTAAATATAGCTAAGATCCCTTGCAGATTTAAATTTCGCAAAGTGTACTAAGTTCCAGTGTGAATACCAACATTCTTGAATTGCTGCATGTTTCATAGTCGTATGAATCAAGAGGTGAGATGCGAAATGAATAAAGGCTTTGACCGCTATAACTCATAATCAATTTGTGGTCATCTTGTACTAATGAACAAGACAAGGATGGAAAATGCATTTTCCATAGGCGTACTGTTGAAATAGGACACATAATTTATACAAATTTAGACTGAGATGATAAACATTTCTGAATTATTTTCGAGAACAATGCAGCAAATAAGATATATAAAGAACTTAATATTCTAATTTCTTAGAAAATATAACAAAATTATAAACAGTATGTTCGCCTGGTGTTTTAAGGTGATGGTTTTTAAAGCTTGAGGTGTCGTGTCAATATTTAAAACACAAAAAAAATTAAAGAGTTTGTAGTACGGTACTATAGGTAGTATTGTAGTATCTAAAGATCTCGAGTTCCAATCTCATTTAAGGTAGTACTAGTGTAACGGTGGCGCCATCGGTTATCGAGTCGCGAAACTGACGCTCAAAAAAATATAAAAATTTAATAAAATAAGTGTTTTATACCTATTATGATTTGAATATCATGAATTGTTAACAGGTTGTTGGTCTAGTGAATTTTCAAATACCATACCACCGTGTGGTGTTGCCATTATATTTTGGGATTCTTAATTTTTCGTTAAAAACAAGGCGTTGCATGGCTATATATCCATTACTAAACGATAATAAACTTTCTCCTTCTGATACAATATACATGGATAGTTCTGGAATATCATACTAGTTTTTCAAATGAAACTACAAAATTTTAGAGGTATACAAACCAAATATGTACGATTCTGAGTGATGATCGCCATAAGCCCCGTATGTAAGAACTCAACTTTACAAGCGAATATATTTGTTCACAAACGATGAATGTGTTTCATATTTTAACAGGATGCGTATGACTATCCAATATTTACGTGCTCCAAATTTCATTCTGATCTGCAAAAAAAATTTTCACGCTAGTACTACCTTAAGCTACTAGCACAATTGAAGATCGGTGAATCCGGACCTAGTACTATAATTGATATTAAGTCCCTGTTATACAGACTACCATGAATAAATAAATAAATAAATTATCAGTAATAATAAAACAAGAGAGTGAGAATAAATCGAAAATAATTTGACAGATCTTTCGAAAACTTGTTACCAGGCAATAGCCACAAAAGCCCGTAGGGCTTGAGTAGCTATTGCCAAATGGCAACAAGTTTGAGAAAGATACTGGAAAATTGTTTTCTAATTTATCCAACTCTCGAGTTCTATTTAATTAGATTATTTTTTGACTTAGCTGTTGAGGTCGATTCATCCAACTTAAAAGATTTTGAACTGGGTCCATATCGATTGATTACTTATTAATGTATTCTTGGAAGTTGTTTCCAAAATTTGTTGGTGTATTTCTGTATCTGAAATGGAACTAAATCGATTTTTTTCAATATTTTACTTGACGCGTTGACAGTTTTAAATAATTATTTAACAACTACTTATAATTTGTCACAAACAAAAAAGCATCTACAGAGATTATTCCCGGGAATAATAACAAGAGCTTTATTATCAGTATAATAATGACAGGATTGGTTGAAACGCAGACACGTCACATAAAATGATACATTTCATTGGTTTTGAGAAATATAAAAAATAATCATTATAAAATCTTTCATATATATATTCGCTCACTACTACCACTAATATTTGTATGGATGTTATCATTTGGCTTGTAGTAACCTCACAGTAACGAAAATACTATATAACAGATCTGTAATTCAAAATCTGTCACACCGCAGTTACATTTTGGAGGATTAACGACTTTTATATCCTATAATATAAGAGCACACTAAATTTTCTGGCAATCGATCAATCCGTTCTACAAATAGATCGTCATCATTTAACAGAAAAACATATTAGTTTCTTTAATTCCTGTTAATTATTAATAAGTAAATTTCGATTCAACCAAATATCAGAAAATAATTTCTCTATTTCGAAATCCCGAATGCGAAGTGAAATACCCCGTCAGCTACACCACTGGCGACCCACCAAGCATCAACATCTAATGGCAGCAAGTATCGTTATCAGAACAGTAGCTTATGCTAAAGTGCTATATCTTGTAAATGCTCTTGCATGATGATCTTGCGATTAGCCTCTCGCGCACCACGTGTGTGTGGTTGTGTTCGTTGTTGGTTGTCGGTCGACGTTCGGACCCAGAACCTTCCTTCGTGAAGGAAGATTTCTTTCAAGACATTATTTAATAATCGGTACAACAGAAATTGAATTTAAAGTACAGTACAGGAGGTCTGCAGTTTATAGTGGAAGTTGAATCAGCGAAACATAATAGTTATTTTTGTATTATATGTGTGAAAGGAGTGTTTTTTGTTGCGCGTGAGAATGTCACTTTTAGTGGAGATGCAACGAGAAGACAAGACGTTTTATCTACTACAAGTGTCAAAAAAGAATAATACAATGATTATTTATTGTGGTCTCTTTTGTAATCGTTGATGATAAGCACGATTTGGGCTTGAAACGTTCGACATTCTTTATAAAAAACAATTATGTACGTTGTTTATGTTTATTTTGGAGCTACATGCAGTTGTCTGATAAAATATTGAAGTACCATTGGTTCAATTTATTCATTTGTTACTTTGAACAAAAGGAACAGATTCCCAATTACAGAACAGAGGGAGTACAGCTTGTAATGGAAACTTGATTGATCAAGTGATTGTTAAATAAATGTTAAGTTACTCTAATTTAAATTATATGTTTCTTTTATATTTAGCAGTTGAATGAAAAAGTAAGCATTAGAGACGCAAGTTGTTTTCATTGTTCTATGAGTAAGGCAGCGGTCTCACTGAACGAGTAGTGTCGTGTAGTGTAGTGTCGATTCGTGTAAAAATCGATGGTCCGGTCTCACTGATCGAGTTGTATAGATCGTTTGGTGTCAAGTACATTTCTCTTTTGACAAGTAAAAAATTTACAAATATAAAATAAAAGAATTTAGAATTAATTTATTTACAATTTAAATATAATAACCACATATTTCGTTCTGTCAAATGTTTCTCCAGAAATAACATTGAATCAAAATACGCCCACTTCTTTGTCTTTTTAGCGGCAGAACCAGATGCTGCATAATTTTCTTGCCTCTTTGTTATGTAAGTACCCCTTAGCACTTGTCATTTACTTTTACATAATTTGGCTAAAATCAATTACAGTTTTAATACAATTTCGTTAAATAAAATAATTGTAATCCTAAAATACAAATTTAACTTGCCATCCTATTTTTGAAAAGCGTTCTGAAATGTGTCGGCAACATTTGTCAATAATATTTAAATTTGAATTCTCTGGCTTAGATTTATCATAAAGATCAATTGATTAATATATCAATTACGCTTGAGGTCCACTATTTATCATTTGATTTGGTTGATTCCATTTTTACAATGAACTGTCATCAGATGACATAAATAATAATAAACATATGCACATAACCTGTCATAAACTGACATCGAGCAGCATCGAGCGTCGAGTAAAATTCAAACCAACTTGAAAATCAAACATCTCGATAGCACTCGACGCAAAACGATGGTTCAGTGTGACATCCGCCATTACAATACACGTGTTTGAAATTTGCTCGATAGCACACGATTGACGGCACTCATCTAAACACCCTAGTTTCCTATAAACAACCCTTTACAGCTGGAGCATCTACTCGTATATCTAACGTTACTAGCACTATCTTCTATCTTGTAGAGCGTGCTGCTGTGCTCCACCGCCGTGCCGCCCCCGCCGCCAACAACACGCGACACGCGAACCACGATCTGATCACTAGCTGATCTGCATAACACCGTCCGTCACAAATATGTGCTGCTTCACACTCGCACACAGGACCGGAGTACGGAGAAATTTGAATTTAGACTTTTAGATGGAATAAATGAGTAGGCGTACGTTGTTGCTTGTCATGGTTTTATTCTGATTTGTTCTTGAGGCATGTGTAGATTGATTTAATTTTCAATGAATCTTGTTCCTAAAACCGGCGAGAAAGTGCATACTTATCTGATCAGTTTTAGTATGAAAAGTAGATTTTGACCAAAACAGTCAGGTAAAGTAAAAAAAAAACAGTTAAATATATTTTTGTACTCGCGTTATTCAAAATAAGGTTTACATTACTCTGGAAACTGAAGTAAAGTTTGATTTTGCGCACTAGACCTTCAAAGTGATTGAAAAAAACATCCATTTTTATGGTTCCAAATTTTTACTATTATAAAGCTAATTGTATTTATATACACACATTTAAAGGAATTTATAAAAGAAATAGAGATATTAGCTTACAATTCCATCAATCAAACATATTTGAACAAGCTTTACGAGCAAAAATAAACAATTTGTTTTCAAATAACAAATGTCAATTCATAGCATTCTAAACTATCAATATAAATTCACACTTCGAATTTTATAAATTTTCTCATTGTCTGTTATATAATTTTTGCTCGTTACAAAAAGCATTGTACAAATCTCGTGCACGACGACGTCATTTGCACCATTCGCGCAAATAAAAGCCCTCACTTCGTTCATATGCTTATGCGAAAAGTATGTGTAACTAGGTGGTTTTGAGTTGACTATAGATATTCTGTTAGTTTGCTTCCCTGTTTTGTGTGATAAGATTCTGAGAAAAAATCTTATCGTGACAACGAATATGTGTGGTCATCTGCAGTCATCAGCCATGTGTTGCATTCCCAAAATACCACTCTTCACCCTCGTTCAAAAACATAGCGTCTGTTTTTGAGCTGTAGCATCAGTCAAGAAAAGATTGCTCCGTCGGCCGGTCAAGACGTGACCGGCGTCCAAACCGTTTTCGCGCTTTGCTCGTATTTAATTAGCATTTAGGTAATTATTCTAATATGTTTTTTGTTCTATTTTATTATAATTTAACTCGTATTATAGTAATTCACGTTAAATAAAGTTATGTGTTTGAGTATGTGTTATTATTTAATTAAATAATAGTAACCGCGAATCGTTTCATTCGTGCTCGCGATGTTCATACCCCCTCGTGTTACATATGTCTTCGCGCACTTGTTATGTTATTAAAGTCGTTAAAACAATAGTGCAGATTTTATTGTCAGTATATAATTAGTCACAGTGATATACTCCTGTTTTAGCGCTAATATCTGACAGCTATAAAATAATGTTCGTTTTAATTCGGATGCCGTCCACTAAATTTGTAAAGAATAAGTCAAGAAACATGAAAACTCAATTAACCTGTAATTATACATCCCAAATATGTCACAGATCGACTTGAGAAAATCATATAACATGTGTCATCTTTTGTGTTCGTAACTTGATCAATGTTAGAAATGAGTATTCACTCGAATAAGAATGAATGAATCTTATTTAGGGCCAGTTTTTCAATCGCTGGTTTGCTCTCGATTAATGTTAATCATGATTAAATAATAATGGTAACCATAGTTTCCGTTATTATTTAATCATGATTAACTTTAATCGGTGATTGAAAAACTGGCCCATAATGAAATAGTGTTGTCCAATTAACCATTAGTAGCTACGCAGATCCTATAGTATCTAAATAAAAATGCCTAGAAATGAACTCGGATAAAACATGGCTTTTTTTTTAATAACGTTCTAAAACACAGACTTAGCTTTTTTAATACTACTGTTATGAATGATAAATAAGTGTGAGTCCGGTTCTGTTGTATACATTCGCTTGGTGTCCCTGATGTAGGGGCGTCACCCAAAGATAAAGATCAGAAGAATGGTTCACTAGAAGCGGAACTCTGTGTTACTTTTTACTTGAATTTAAATCAGCTTTATAATAAACTGTCGCCAACCTAACTTTTCACTCTCTTTTACATACGGCATTAGAAATTTTGCAACGCTTACATTATTTTCAAAACAACATACATTATTTATCATTTTTAAGGCTAAATAATATTTCAAATCCGTTTATAATTTGTAATAATATTACATGGCACAAATGTAACGTTTGAAAAAGTATAAACTAATTTTTCCTATATCGCGTTTACAAAGTTAATTTTGTGCAATCTTTTTTGTCAAAACAGCTACAAAATTCAACTTTGCAAAACTGTTTGTGGGGATAATTTGTGTGAAGTTCTCAAGTTGTCTAGTTGTAAAAATGTTAAATACAATTCTTTTAGTATAGTCGTAATTGCTTGCTCAGTGGTATGAAGTCGGCCTGTGGATCCTGAGGTCCCTGGTTCGATTCCCACAGGCGACAAATTTTCATAATTTTAAAAAAGCTATCCCTGTGGCTCCTCCACCACTAACATGTTTGGGGGCCGTGATTTGACGACTGGTAACCACACTTCACGCGCAAAATATATCACTTACCGAGATCTGCTTCAGCAGAGTGCCACACCCAGTAATGGGTAGAAGGCGTGATGATATATTTATTTATTTATGTAAAATTATTCCAGTTTTTCTTTATATTAAAATAAAATATTTAAACTACCAAACACGTCTTTAATAAAGTTAAAGGGATATAGATTTATAAAACAACCTAGATAAATATGAATTTGAATTCTAACCTACCTAATAAATGTCAAAATTAATTAATTTCAACTGTTAATTAATCTATCAGTATTACCACCTTGATTTGTGTTTATCTAGTTCTAGTAGTACTATAAGTACTAAAAAGTATCTCGTAATAAGTTCCATTACGATACAAGTGCTGTAATGAATCTTTACATTAAAATAACAGTCTGATACAAACAAACAATCTAACTTAGATTTTAATAACAACTGAATCAACATCGTCACATCTCAAATAAGAACAAAATAGAAAATTGTCAAATTCAAAAAATGTCAATTTTGCAATAATTTTTCTCGTTCACGAAATTAGGTAAAACATTGTACGGTATACTTTATGTAATGTATTGTACAATACTCAATGGATTATCAATTTTTCCCATGATACATTACAGTACATACATCGTAAGTGACCACAAGTATAATATATATAAAACACGTGTTACAATAACCTATTGTAACACTTATTTTTCCACGTACTATTATTTTATTTCAGGAATAAAAATATAGTGACTTAACTCTCTTTTATTGTTGTTTGTGCATCCACCTGCAAGTTATTAATAATATAATAATTTAAAAAAATTTAATCTACAACGCTTTCCAAAAGAAAAAAGTTAATAATCTAGTAACGGATCTTTTAAACAAATAAGGAATGCCTCCTTAATAATAATTTAGTTTTAATCATCATCGAATACCTTTCTTTATGCATGCTTTGATCTTCCCGCATATTATTAAAGACTCTACATTATAATTATTAACTACAAAGTACGAAGAGAATCGTTTATAAACCTTCCTACTTTATTATTAAAATCTCCTCTTTAGCTACAAATTTACAATATTACTTTCGTAGGGGGAGAATTTACTATTTTTCTACTAAATGTTTTTACTGTCACTAATTATATTTCTTATCTTCAAAGTACGTAGCAACTGAGTCTAATTAAAAAACTTACAATGAATAAATTCAGCAGTATATAGGCACAGTTGTTTTGAAGCCAACACTTACAGAAGTATCTAATTCCCATATGCAGATTACATCGCTTGGTTTAAGTTGTTATGGTTACATGTTCGCTTGACATTAATCTAAGGATTACGCGTAAAATATTCTAATAATAAGCTTTTAAAAGGTCGTTGGCAAGATTGCACGGATCGTGGAACTAGTTTTTAAACCGAACTTTGAGTCTTAGTAATGTTGGTTTAGTTGATATAAATTTTCGCCAATTACCAGAGTTTTTATTGTTTAAGATTTCATATTTTAGGCTATTTAAAGGTAAGTACGAGTATAAGAATCTCTTCAACCTTTTATAGCAGGAAAATTATTGCGAAACTTTTTAGATGAATTTACTAGCCAATCACATACGTTCACTTCTAATAACGTGTGTGAAACGAACCAATCAAAACAACATTACACTGATAATATCCTGGGGACATTGTCACTTATTTGTTGCCGAGCAACAAACAGTTTTTAATATTTAACAAAATATGTATTAGTATTAGGGCCGAGATATCCACCTCCTAATAAAGTAGTTAATAGTTATTAGCAAAATAAATTATTTATTAGGAAGATATTTATTTTGTAGATATCCAGTTCAATTTATTCGTCTACTTGTTATTAGGTACCTAATAAATAAATAAGTCAAAATTGCAACACTGTTCATCTTTTAGAGAGAGAGAGAGAATATTATGAAAAGCATTAGTTAGAAAGAAATACAAAACTTGTTTATGACGTTTAATAAATATATGATTGTAATTTAGTTTCTACCTCCTTGATTTTGTTATAACTGTCAAAATGTCAGGAGAACGTGCAAGATCTGTATTTTTTTCTATAAATGAAGTCAGATTATTAGTTGATGTACCTATCGAATATAAAAATATAATAGAAAATAAACAAACAGACGCAGTGAATTAGAAGCAAAAAAGCGAAAAGTGGGAAATAATAGCGACAAGATATAATTCGTGTTCCAAATATTTTTGATAACATTTTTTATTTGAAACTTTTTTCCGTAACTGATTTCATTTTTGAATTAAATGGAATTTATTGTTTTGTGTGTCCTGTAAACTTCCTCTTCCGGTTTGCCAATTTCATTCAAAATCAACTCAGCTCTTCGTATTTTCATGAAACTTATAATTACCAAGTTTCGTTAATAAATCTTATCTCGTTCATGAGATATTGCACACTCGGACACACATCCATCCATCCATCCATCCACACACACACACACACACACACACCCACACCCCCCGACATCATTGAGAAAATGATCAAAACGGATCAAAACGGATTCAGTTGACCTCAAAACACTTATTTTCGCGAAAATCTCGTCGACGATTTTTTTCACGATTCCAATACTTCCTTACCTATACTGAGTATAAGAAAGTAAAAATACGATTCCATTATAAGGTATAGACCTCCTAGTATGGAATTATGTTCTTGTTATTCAGAGTAATAAACATATTAATTAATTTTTGTCAAACATTTTCATCCTGGTGCATTTCATCAACATTCATAATTTCAGTAAAACAAGTTTTATAAATATTTCTTTATCAACGACACTTTCAACATTTTCAATTAAAGTTTTTATGATTTATATTACAGTTTGGTAGTGTGAATAACAATACGGTATTCTAATCTGAAGATTCAGAGTTCGAATTCCACTCAAGCTATAAATTAAGGATTACCATACTCCAACTCGATGAGTCCAGATCTTGTACTGTAATAGGGATTAAGTTCCTGTTATACAGAAGAGCATCAATAAATAAATAAATAAATAAATAAACAAATATTGCATAAAAAATAAGAATTTTTTTTTCAAAAGAAGTGTTCACTAAATGTAAAGAACAAACAAAACTAATTATCATTAATACATTAACCAAGTCTTCTCCTTATGAATGCCCCATTAACTCGAAACACCAAAAGAGGTAAAAGCTAATCAGGTCGCTTTTGCTCAGTACAAATTCGCACAGATCTCCGCACAAAATGAAGCCTGAAGCCGCATTCCTTTGACCGCTCACGTGTCTTAGCTAGGTCTGGGTGATCTCGACTCACCTCTGCACGCTTCTAGCTCCGTGGTTCGTGATCGGTGCGCACGGCTGACACGCGTAGTTATTTGCGTGCGCAGTGCGTGTGGTACTCAAGAAATTATGTTATGAATAAAATGAGTTTATGGAAAATATGACTGAAAGAAAGATGTTGCAGAATTTTTAGATATTTAGACAATAACTGGATTACTTAAATCAGTTCAGATACGAGTACATCAGACAGCAGAGCTGGGCAAGCTACTTAAAAAAAGTAGCTAGGCTACAGCTACAGCTATTCTTTAAAAAAGTAGCTGAGCTACAGCTACAAGCTACATTTTGTAAAATATAGCTAAGCTACAGCTAAAAGCTTTCATTAAAGTAGCTGTTAAATTTTGAAGCTACTTTTTTCAATTATTGTGAATTATTAAATTTGTCATTGTCAATGATCAGTTGATCAGTCTTTTGTTATAATGACTGTTAATGAATATAAAAAATAGCAAATGGACAAATGTACTGTTAATTTGTTATGCTATAATTCTTATTTATATCGGAATAAATAACAGTCACATTAACAGAATACAACTAAACAGTTAATTTTTAGTTCATCTAATATTTAATACAAAAGTAGGAGGTTAAGAACAAGTGAAAAATAAAATATGTTAATAGATTTTACACTATATAATAACTTGTTATCCTACAGTTATAGAAAACAATAAAGAAGGTACAATTGAAATATAAAACAAAAATTATTTCTTAATGAACACTGGTAGCTTTAAGCTACAAAACGTAGCTTTAAAAGTAGCTTTAGTTGTTGTAACAATATTTTTAAACTAATAGAAAAAAAACATAGCTCGTTACAAGCTACAGCTATATTTTTTCACAATTAGCTAAGCTACAGCTACAGCTAAGGTAAACGTAGCTAAGCTAGTAGCTAAGCTACAAAAGTAGCTAGCTACTGCCCAGCTCTGTCAGACAGCATGGATTATCTAATTGGATCTAAAATTGACGCAGAATGTTTTTTTTTAACAAGATATTATTGATATTAGGATAAAACATATACCGACCTATCCATTTCAATACTTCAGGAACAAAATTAAGTGGCATATATTACATAATATACTGATCTCGGATCAAAAAGTACGTTTAAAAAAATTCGTCAAATTATTTATACTATACATAAATTACACATTTTTAATTTAGAGTTTAGTCTGAGAGTTATTTCTAATATATTAATAATTCAATTATAATTGTAAACACTGAATATGTCCAATTAACGAATTAATGAATAAATTGAGTATTGTAAAATAAATAAATATATCATCACGCCTTCTGCCCATTACTGGGTGTGGCACTCTGCCGAAGCAGATCTCGGTAAGTGATATATTTTGCGCGTGAAATGCGGTTACCAGTCGTCAAATCACAGCCCCCAAAGCTGTTAATGGTGGAGGAGCCACAGGGGTAGCTTTTGAAATGATGAAAATTGTTTGTCGCCTGTGGGAATCTAACCAGGGTTCTCAGGATCCACAGTGCTTATAAATATAATTTAATTATTAATGTATTATGAATACCTTTTAACCTTTGCCTTACTGAAACTGGCTCAACATTGATAAAAAATTTTCTTGTAACTTGTTAAATATTTTTTTTAGATATTTTTCCTTTCGAGAAATCTCCTATAATACTGTATTGAATCTTAAGCAATAATAATCATATCTAAAATTAATAGTTTGAGAATAATTTGCACTTTGTTGCTCTGGGTCAGTTAAGGCCCGATTTGGGTATCTAAAATTTTAATTTAATTTTTTCCTAACTAACTTATTTTCATCCCTGCTTACAGCTGGAATTCTCGCTCAATTGAATTTATATTCAACCAAATTACGATTGTGTCTGATTGGTTTGGATTCCACCATTAGTTGTAGGCAGGGGTGAAAGTAGATTTATTTTCTTACTGGTACGCTACTTTTAAAGAGTTAGGGTGTGGGGAGAGGGGTATGCTAAGATAAAAAAAAGTTTTATATTTTATATATAGAATTGGTCAAAGTAATTTATAACAGTGAGAGACTTCGGAGGTCGCTACTATCATCGGTACATTCAGTGTCAAGAGTTGGTTTTACAAAAAAGACGGATTATTTGAATTTATGAAATAATAAGACGCTGTGTAATTGTTTCCATTTATAAAAATAGTATCTCAAAAGAATAATAATTATGTTAGTTTAATAATAAATAAATATATTATTAATAAATTTGCATAAATGCGTATATTGTATATAGTGCGGCGACCAAGTATTTTGACTGAGACTGTATATTTCACTTTCACGCCAAAGTAGAGCCATACCATTCGTTATATATCTGAATGTGTGGAGTTAAAGCGCATTCTAGCCACGGTGTTACTTTGGTTTATCGCGTTCTAATATGCAATACTTATTTTAATAATATTAAAAAATTATATATTTCAGGTATATTCAGGTACACTATTTTCCATACTGCACTGTTAAAATTATCAACTTTTTTTCTTTTCTTGTCATTCCTTCTCATGAGTTCGCTAATCGTCTTTTTCCTAATCACGATTTAATGTAGGGCTGGGTAGTCGAAGGACCAGTAGTTGAAATAAATACTAATTGTGAAATATACGAAACTGTAAGTACAGAGCGCAAATCAGTAAAAGTAACAGAACATAATTTGTTATGCAAATCTCGGAACTGAGTTCGTTCATTTTTATGATACTATTACCAAAAGTGTAACAGTGATGTTGGCGCACTTATTTGGAAAATTTTCTTACCGGTCCTATTTCTCTTACCGGTACCCCGTACCGTCTCTATTTCTCTTACCGGTACAGCGTACCGGACCGTACCGGCCTACTTTCACCACTGGTTGTAGGCCTCATGTACTGTTATTAGAATTAAATTTCACTTGTTCGGAATAACAAATAAATATATAAATAAATACAACTGTATTCGAGTAGTTTGACTTACAATGAAAATTGTAGGTATTCTGTAATCTAACTATAATGAATTTCCTCTTGTATAAAGTAGCAAATAATAACAAAAAATAGGTAGGTATTACAATTGAAATGACGTTGGTATCACAGTCAGAGACATAGCTAATCTAACTGGTAAAATGTTTTACTGGAAATTAAAAAACTTAGCTTCAAATAAGAAAAGCTCTTCCCAAATGTATTTCCAACACCAACTTTCTTTCAAAAGGCTTCTCCACCTTCTACAGCGTAACGCGGAAATGTCCCTGTGGATCGCAGGAGTGCCGTGTGCCTCCGAAGCGCCAGCGAGCCACGCCACGCAGCGCACAACCGCGATGCCATATAGAGATATCAACGAGCAGCTCAGCGAGCAACCCGAGCGAGCAACCCGAGCGAGCAACCCGAGAGTCCGAGAGTACAGCGAGTGCGGTGTTCTGGGGTCAAACGCATACCAGCAGCAGGTCTTCCGCCCTGTGCACGTCTGGTACTACCAGTGGCGGAGGTATACTTCAAATAAGTAAATCAGGAACAAGGGACATGATGAAATGATTATTATTATTTTTTAAGTAAATAATATGAAGAAAGACGATTTATTCACTAAATTCATTATTAATTTAAAGGGGAATTCAAATTTTACCTGAATTGTTAAAACTGAAATTACATTTTATTTAGTGTGATTGAATAAACCGTATTTCTATAAAACTTTTTACAAACTAATTTTAATTATACCGCTTGGATCTAATACGAGCCCGGCCCCACTTCAGTTGGCCCAATTTAATTTTTTCGTTTGATATTATATTTTACTGTTTTATTTCTCGTGTAGTATGCAAGATAATGAAATGAAATTTTAATGAGACATATACTAGTATGTTGTTAATACACAGATACAATTTTAAGTCAATCGATACATACATATAGAAATGACAGCCATTGAAAGAGGAAGTAAACATTTCTATTTAACTAAAAAAAATTTGTTTTATTAAAAATACTGTATAATAATAAAGTTTGTTTTAAATAATAATTGTCAACGGCCATGGCTGCGCTCGTTGGTACTGATCTAAGCGATAACGCGAGTTAAGCAACGTTGCGCGCGGGTAGTATTTGGATGGGTGACCGTCCAGAGAAAACTAGCGTTGCTGTTGACAATAACAACTAAAACGCAGATCAGGGCGTAATGGCGGCATATGACCTGAGTAGTTGGTCCGCCAAAAAAGCCAGAAAAAAAAAAATAATAATAATAATAATAATTAATTCCAATTTCATCCGCCAAACTGCCCACAAGATAATAATCATGATAGTTCATTTGAGTGTTGATTTAGTTTATGTGACGTAAAAAAATTGAGAGTTATACTGTTATACATTTTGTGTTTAATGTATATTTAATATTAAATTTAGTTAAAAATGTTGAAAATTAATTGTAGAATTTAGTAAATGTAAGTTACCTGGGTTTTTAGTATTTTAGATTCGGGCCAACTGAAGCGGGACTGGGCTCGTATATTTTAATATCTAAACAAAACAAGATAAAGTTGTCGTGCTCTAAGCTAACTACGATACGTTATATATTCCGGGTGCAGTCCAAGTCTATTACTTCTATGATTATCTCATAAATTAGTTTAAAGTTATAAAATCATCCCTGTGGCTTCTTCACTTGCGCTAATTAACATTTATGTGTGTCGTGATTTAACGTACCATAATCGCACTTCACGATACCTCATAAATAATTCATTTATAGAGTTGTCACTGTCACTCGATATAAATACCACGATAATATTTGATAATTATTTGTTACAGATCCATAAATTAATAACAAACTTTGATTTTTCTTCATTGCTCTTTAGGTTAACACCATTTCAGAATTTTGTAATTAAAATTAGCTATTCTGTTATTTCTATTTCATTTTTATGACTTTCGCTCTCATATGAACCTTCAACTGCTATTACAAAAAATTACTTTTTAACCACATTTTAACAATCCTGTCAATATATACCTTTTTATAATAAGTGCTACACAAAAGGTAAATAAAATGCATGGATATTAGGGTGTCCGTTATTTTCGCAAAGTCGGAAATTTGATGGTCGCACCCTCTAAAACTACTCATAATAAATTTTAAAAAAGTTGAGCTATTCCCAGATCCGTCAAATGACGTTAAAAAGTGCCACCAGAGGGCTCAATATTTGCACTTAGTTTAAATGAGGGAATTGCTTATTCCGATACTTTTATGCATAACTTTTTATCATTTAGACCTAAAAGTATTTCAAGATAACAGTCAGAAAGCTTATGAAATAAGCTTTCAGGCAGATTAAAGTTCAACTCATTTAGATAAAAATCAACGGGATAATAAATAATAAATCAAATTACTTTTGTTTTGGATTTTGGAATGTATTTTTGTTATGGGCATTATTATATAATATTGAAATCAAACTACTATAAATTTTTTTAGTTCCACGTAATCGTGTTCTCGTTTTGACATTTTATTGGCACACACAATCAAAGTTAAATACGTGATATCCTTGTAATGCTGTGTTTTTAGATAGGACAGGGCATAGAAATGAAACTTTTTCCAAATAGCAACAGAACAGTTGAACAATATTAAATATAAAAATTTCATAAAGTAGTTGATCATATAAAAATGTAAATGTTTGAAACGTGTGCAAAATTAGAACGCTTATAATCTGACAACATTTGCTTGAACGCATTCTGAGCATACCGCATGTTTTCCACATTATATATGTCTTCCGCCTCTAAGGTCAAGAACTGGCGACCTTACTAGAGGTATTCCATCACATTTTAAATTCATATATTCTACGATCCACGCATTCAAGATGTGTTGACACATAAATATGTTCCATTATAAACTACGTGCTTTACATGATCATTATCGTTATGAAACTATTTATCTTTTCAGTAAAAATAAAACTGCAGAATTGCGTGAATATTTTAGGAATATAATTAAAATTATTTGTCATTTCAGTAAAAAGAAAACTGTAGAATTTAGAGTTAAATAGATGAGACAGAGGGATTAGTGATTGCATGAACCTTTTAGGAATAGAATGAGGAATATGATTAAAGGATTGTTTTATGAGCGAAAGATGGGACGAGTTTGTAATGAAAGGTATTATGAATGTAGATGAGGCATGGATATGAGTCAACATTGTGATTACAGCGTAAGTAAAATTGTGTTCACAGCTATCCAATTAGTATTTACAATAAAAAAATTATAAATAATCTTGTAAATCAGTGCTGTACAATCTGTGGAGCGCGGCTCCCTATGGAAGCGGAAATACCTCAAGGGAAGGTGCAAAGAAAAGTGGAAATCGATGAAAAAACATCAAAAGCTTCAAAGGCGACAAAAGCATTTTTTTTTTCTGTGGCTGCTTTGGCGGGCCATCTACTTAGGTCATATGCCGCCATTCCGCCCTGATCTGCGTTTTAGGTATTATGGTCAACAGCAACGCGGGTTTTCTCTGGACGGCCACCCATCCAAGTACTACCCGCGCGCAACGTTACTTAACTCGCGTTATCACTTAGATCAGTTCCAACGAGTGCAGCCATGGCCGTTGACAACAAAAGCATTTATTGCTATATTTATTGAAACAAAAGATAACAGAAAAATCTACAATACAGTCAGAAAATAAACTATTAAGATTTAAACAAATTAAATATAAAAAACCGGGAATCTAAAAATTAATAGATTTCTAGGCTTTGGATCTGTCTTGCGAAACAAAATTTTTCTCTTTCTCTTTCTATATTCTGTTTTTAAGTCAGCCACTGCAGAAAACCCGATTTCACAAAGTTAAAATGTTGGAAATGATAATAGTAATTTACGATATAAGGGGATAAGAACATCGTTGAGATACGCATGTGAAATTTACACAACGAGACAACGGCCAAATTGAGTAATCACACAAGTATCTTCATGATGCATTATCCCACATAATTTTATCTGCGACCACGAAATAAATTAAAATAATTTATAATTCACAGTTTTCATACATACATGACATTTAAAAAATTTAATTGCAACCATGGTAACTTTTATTTCGAGTGCGATAAGTATTTTATAAGCACTAGTGCGATAATATTTTCAAAAACGCATTAGTGCTTTAATAGAATATATATCTCAGTCAAAATTAATGCGATTTGTGTCATTTATCGCACGGTCGTAGATAAAAATACTCGGAAAGATCTTGACTTCAATATTCTAGTTTGTACAACATGAACTTAATCCTAATTAGAGTAAACCGCAGCTTACTTAATTGAATCGGTCATTTCAGAAACATCATAAGTTAGAAAACTTACATTTTAAATAAATCAGTTTTAACTGTTTAACTTTATAAACTGCAACCTTGTATCAAATTACTATACTAATGATTATTCCTGGGGTTTATAATAGATAATAATCATAAAAACAATATTTTCTTTCAATGAGATCAAGTCGGATCGTCGTTTTGATGCTATCTTCAACACGGATGATTAACCATAATTAGTCAATTTTTGACGTTTGAATATCACCACCAGCTGGGATGAACAAACTCAAGGCCATCTAGGAGTGACTGCAAAAATTACTTAAGTCACTGACTAATGTTGTATTTGCAGTGACTTCAGACTGAAATATCCAAAATATATAGTTGGGACAAAGCTGGGCAAGCTACTTAAAAAAAGTACCTAAGCTACAGCTACAGCTATTCTTTAAAAAAGTAGCTAAGCTGCAGCTATAAGCTATATTTTGTAAAATATAGCTAAGCTACAACTAAAAGCCTTCGTTAAAGTAGCTGTTAAATTTTAAAGCTACTTTTTTTAATTATTGTGAAATAATTAAATTTGCCATTGTCATATGATCAGTCTTTTGTTATAATGACTGTTAATTTACTATTATGTACATAAATATCAAAAATAGGAAATACCATTTGGCGCTACTGTGTATTTTTGCGTATTAGAGCCAGTTAGAACCGGCAACAAATAATTATTTTGTGTGGGTTTAGCTTGTACGCATGCGTACTTTGTTGAACTTCTGCTTAAAAAGTAGCTTTAAGCTACAAAAAGTAGCTTTAAAAGTAGCTTCAGTTGTTATTTTTAAGCTAATAGAAAAAAAAAACGTAGCTAGCTATAAGCTACAGCTATATTTTTTCACAGTTAGCTATGCTACAGCTACAGTTAAGGTAAATGTAGCTAAGCTAGTAGCTAAGCTACAAAAGTAGCTAGCTACTGCCCAGCTCTGGTTGGGAGCAATGCAATTTATGTAGATTTTATAGAGAATATGGCGGTACCTATATAGAAGCAAATTCTAGTAAAAAATCAATGTTGTTGAAATGACCGATTCAATTATACTAGTTCAAAAAAAAGAAAAAGAAAAAGATGCAGATCTGTGTCACCGAATTTTTATATGGCTTTTTGTTTATTTATGTTTCTTTTCAATGTTCTTTTCAAATGTAATTTCTCTTTCATTCAGTTGTGGTACTATTAATTATAAATCGAATTACAAGTTTTAAGACGCTTTCCTTAATTGATAATTGAACCAGTTAGGAGCAGAAGGGTTGAAAAAATATATACTCCACAACTAATTTTAAAATTGCAGGGCATGTCATACCTAGGATAAAAACTGAAAATCTGTACAGCTATGCAAGATCAAAATATTCCTTTCGAATGAAAAATAATAAGAAATAACTTGAGTGTCACGAAAAGGTATTTACACTTTCATGTATCTGCAATCTCCATCCGCGAGGCGAAGTATGTTCCAATTAAAGAAACCCATTGTTTTAAACACCGTCGTTATGATTTAATTATATATTGGTAAATGTTAAAAACAGAAGCGACTTTTAACGATACATATCTGACCGCGGCGCAATTCGTAGCGAAATTACAAGTTTCCTGTGCGGAATGAGTCGTTGTAACGGTTGCACTATGATTTATGGATAATTGGAAAGGTCATGTGCAAGATTAAAATCGTTTACTTCTATTTCCGCTGTTGTAATCTAATTGTTATTCTTTTATGTATGCGGATTTTCTGTAACGTTATGGAAGATTGGCTAATTAGAACAAAAATAAAAAGTAAAAATCTAAGGCTAAATAAAAAATAAAATAAATAAATATATCATCACGCCTTCTACCCATTACTGGGTGTGGCACCATGCTGAAGCAGATCTCGGTAACTAACTAAAAATAAATGTAACCCCTTAACATTAATCAATATACAAATAAATCTAAATAGGTATTTCAAGAACTAAGTTGTCATCATCAGTAGATGAAGCAAGTGGATTAACCAAGATTATACGACTTAGGGGCCATGTTAATGGTCAAGGTTAAATGCCTAAGGTGCATAATTTAATCTCGAATTCAAACTTGTTCACTAAGTTGTGTAATCTTGGTTAATCCCTTTGCTTCATCTACTGAGAACTTAGTTCTCGAAATATGTATTTAGATTTATTTTATTACGACGGTTAAATTTATTTTTAGTTAATTAGAACAATTATTATTAAATGGAAATGAGTCTAAAGTAGAGTGCTATTTATTGCATATTCCAATACGCGACAATTTCTGTACTACTATACGCATATAGGGTGATGACCGCAGTTCTCGATCTTAGAATGTAAAATAATATTTTTCTAATTTTCTATTTCCCTAATTCTTTTTAGCCAAAAAAGCTTCATATAAAGTTGAAAGACCATAAATGAGAAAACAAAATTAATTATCCTTTAGTATAATTTTTCTTTTTTTTTTGTTTCATTCGTTGTTGACTTATTCAAATTTCGTCGAAGTTTTTTCATATTTATGTTCTCCCATACAGACTACAGTTAGTTCCTTTTTCTGACACTTGCTGGTCATAAATTTTTTTTCCCTGTCAAACCTCACATTTTTTGTGACTTTAGGAGTGATCACTCCTAATTTCTAATTTTAAGTACCAATCATCATCATGTAAATTATTAACTATTTTTCTTGTTTTATATATTTGGTAAGTTTACCTTTAATTTAACTGTTTATTTTTACCAATCTTTTTGTAAAAATTAATGTATTAATCTCATTATTGTACTATTGTTTTAGACTTGATAATGGTCCCAATCTTGGACCGAAACGTCATCGTTTCTAATTAATAAATTAAAGCCTGTCATCCAAGCAACATGGAAGGTTTTGTTTTGTTTACAAAATAAATTTCTTTTCCTATTTCCAAGTCCTATTTTATTCTTCCTTTTCGAGAACTGAAGTGTTGCTTTTAATCCCAGAGATATTAAATTTGTATAATCCTGATATTGTCAATTGTTAATATCAAAATTAATTACTAATTCAAAATGTATATAGTCCGAAACATAATGTATATACCACAGGACCAAACTGCATTTAATCCTTCAGGTAATTATTTCTCTCGCCTGCGGCCCGTGAAATCATCCTCATGATTAAATTATGCACTTAGTCCCTTTGTAAAAAAATTACCTTAAAACTGCAATTGCTGAAATTCAAAGATAAGTAAATGTTTGACGTTTAACTGTCATAAAATTATTACTTTTCTTGTTATTAACATGTCATTTAACGTACATACAAACATATACGAGTACAAAATCACGCTATATTCCATAAAATGGGTAGCACGAACCCTAGAATCATTAAAAAAAATACAACACCCTCACATTTTGCTGTTGTCTTAATTTGCGGTCGTAGAAAAATTATAGTATTTTTTTTTTGTGATACGGCTTCAACTGCTTTGGTTACTAGCCGGGGTGGTATGATGATGGAAGCGTCTGCGCTGTAGCCAGTCACAGACGCTGGTTGATGCCAGCCCTGACCGGAAATCGAACCCGGGACCTCTGGGTCAGTAGTAGGGTTGCCACCTTAGAACTAAGTCTCGCCCGGAGATAATAATTAAAAAAGAAGCCAAAAAAAAAACAATCACATGCATACATTTGCAATTTCTTATTTACGTACATAAATTAACAAATTCAAAACTCACATTCCTACAAATTAAATGCAATTTTAATGATCACAGAGTAATAACTAATAAAAAACAAACTTAACAATTTATGTATAAAATAAAAACAGGTAAATAAGAAGAAAAATGTGCAATATGCAATATAGTATAATAAAATGTAGATTTTTCCATGTATATTTCCTGTTTGACATCGCAGCGTTTACAAGATCAGCATTTTCTGTTTCTTTTTTATGAATTCATAAAATTCTCGATAGCTCAAATTAAGTTTTATGCATAATTCTGCCTTTACCAGCTCAACCCGCATCCTATTACGATTTTTATATAATACATAGGTAATAATTGTAATTTAGTTTTTAGAAACTCGATCTGATACAAGGTGATATATCAACTATTAGAACCGAAATTAATTGTATAAATTCTTCCCTAAATAATCATGAGGACAGAATCAAGAAATTGAAGGACTTAGTGACAGAAATAAAACTAGATAACTGAAAGATCATCAAACAAAAGAATTTTGTACATATATACAGAGGTGGCAAGCCTAGTCAGTAGCCTAGTAGTCTAAACCACTGAGCCACAGAGGCTGGCAAATTATAGTATGTGAGTCGTTTTAAAACACTTTACATACTCGTTTTTTATGCACTCGTAATAAAAGTAAATCGAAATTATGTGTCATATAAAATAATTGATATTGCAGTTAAATATTATAAATATATATTTTTATTTATTTAAACTAAATATAACATTTACGTTTTGTTTATCCAACCGGGCGTAAATGTTGTTATCTTAATAGTTTATTATAATTATTACTTTACGTTTTTAAAAATATATAATTATATTATATTTATTCAAAAATATTTTTAAAAAGTAATTAATATTTTATCACCCAAAGCCTAATTTCAGAACCTTATCTTCAGATTTTTGTATTCTAAAACAAAAAAATATTTTGCCTATTTAGAAACATATTTTTACAAATTGTGCGACTTAAAATCTCATTTATTCATCATACACCAACGTTTAGAAAATATATAAAATCAATGATTATAGGTTGGAAATACAACAACATATGATCTTATTTTTAAAAGTCTTTATGTACTGCTATTTTTTACATTAAAATATAAATTAATTACATTTATAAACAGTACTAATAAAGAAATATATCAACAACTACATAATAAATCATTTTGGTAACTAAACATATTAATCAACTATAAATAAAACTCTAATACTTCGCTTTCTTCATTGCAGCAAACATCTTATAAGCCTTCGATTTATCTTTAACATTTCTACGTTCTTTATCAAGATATTTCAAATAATAAGTTGTATAGTTAATAGTATCTCTATCACTATAAGCCGTTCCATTCGCATCTCGATTGTGTATATGAACATTTCGTACGATCCACTGAATGAAAGCAGATAAATCCAAATACATATCTGCTGTGTTTTCAGAACCCTTAAATGATATTCCTGCTAGTTTCCCATCGTACGTGACCGGACTTCCCGAATCTCCTTCACACATCCCCTTTTCGTGGGTTGCTGTTGTACAAAGGAAGTTGTAGTCTACAGATTTGATGAACATTTGTCTACATTTATCTTGGTCCAGCACTTCTAGGAAATCGTATCTGTAATTGTAAAAGGTTGATATTGTAAGACAAGTTTTTCTAGTGAGGGATTGAAAGAAGAGTATCTGAAGAGAATTTATTGCGTGCTTATTTATGATCGAAATGTTAGTGAACACAGAGATGCTCGATTGAGGCCGTGTTCGGAGTTGCACATTTATCACCCTAATATACCAAATCCAAAATTTATGTACCCTAAATAACGTAAAAATTTAGAATTTTAGCTATTAGATTTCAGAGCTGGACAAGCTACTTAAAAAAAGTAGCTAAGCTACAGCTACAGCTATTCTTTAAAAAAGTAGCTAAGCTACAGCTATAAGCTATATTTTGTAAAATATAGCTAAGCTACAGCTAAAAGCTTTCGTTAAAGTAGCTGTTAAATTTTAAAGCTACTTTTTTAAATTATTGTGAAATAATTAAATTTGCCATTGTCACATGATCAGTCTTTTGTTATAATGACAGTTAATTTACTATTATGTACATAAATATCAAAAATAGCAAATAACATCTGGCACCTACTGTGTATTTTTGCGTGTTAGAGCCAGTTAGAACCGGTAACAAATAATTATTTTGTGGGTTTAGCTTGTACGCATGCTTACTTTGTTGACCTTCTGCTTAAAAAGTAGCTTTATGTTACAAAAAGTAGCTTTAAGCTACAAAAAGTAGCTTTAAAAGTAGCTTCAGTTATTATTTTTAAGCTAATAGAAAAAAAAGTAGCTAGCTACAAGCTATAGCTATATTTTTTCACAGTTAGCTAAGCTACAGCTACAGCTAAGGTAAATGTAGCTAAGCTAGTAGCTAAGCTACAAAAGTAGCTAGCTACTACCCAGCTCTGTTAGATTTTAGGATTTGTAAGAGCATACTACGCCTCGAAGTTAGTAAGCACTAAATTAAAAATCGTGCGCGTTACGGCCAAACGAAAATAAATTTAAGGCTACACACATTTAGATGTTGGTATATTAGGGTGATAAAAATGCAACTGCGAACACGGCCTATGCGAAATGCATTATTAAATAATAAGCTTGGATGTATCAAGCATGCGTTCTTTGAACAAAGAGCTGTATTCCATTTGCCACTTGGTTCCCTTAAATGAGCTCAGATAAATTAGACAACATGACTAAATGAACTGTATTAAGCAGACTGATAGACTTATTGGGGAGAATTACTTTAAAGTAAATTAGAATAAATAATTCTAGTACTGAAAATAAAGTCAGCGAAGTAATCCAGCTAAATAAATAAGTGATCTGATTCAGTAAATGTAAGTTAGATCTGATCCAAATGGCAAATGGAATACGCCTAAGGTATCATGGCCACCTATTGTTTTAAATTTTAGTTTTAGTTTTAATTTTATATTTTAGTTGCATACATAGTTTAGTAGATGCCTGTTTGTATGATCATTCCCTGAGCAGTTTTTAGTTTTAGTTTTTATTCTAGTTTTATGTTTTAGTTGCAAGAATTTGCAAACTCCAAACTTTCTAGAACTAAAAATTAAAACTTGATGCAAAAGTTCATTGTATTATCGGCAGTGTCTAATAAAAAATGTTTATTTAAAATGCAGTATGCTTTAACAATAGAAATTGTAGAAAGAAGAGGAATTGATACTATAATTGCGACTGTTACTTTAATGAAATATAAATCAAATACTGTATGCTATCATCAAAAATTAAACTGTTAACTATTTTAGCAACGAATTGCAATAAAACATGAAATTGAATCAAAAATATAAAATTAAAACAAAAAAATTTAACTTAAAACAGTAGCTGGAAATAACCCTTTTTGTTTAACACAAACGCAGCAATTTTAAAAATGCAATTACACATGTTAAAAGTTTATGAAATGAACTGTTATTATTGTGTAAAGCAGTAGCGTGCGGTGAATATTAGAGTCGAGTTTGTTATTATATTTTTTTTGTAAGGGTTAGAAAGGATTCATAATATAATAAATTTCTGATGGATTCCTATGTTACCAGTATCCTACATTTGTTTCTAACATTTGTCAATAGATGTCACTACTAGATATGGCAACGATTACTCGAATGTATGAAATATTCGATTATTTTTTAATTGATTAATCATATGATATTTATGGTTTTGATTAATTAATAATTAATCAAATAATTTATTGCAAATTCGTCTTTTTCTTCTATTATTACAAATACAAACTTTAATTTTTTGTTACAACTTTTATAAATGTTATTTATTTACTTATTTTTAATATATATTTTTAAATTTAACATTAATTTTTTTATATGTAAGAAGACTTTGTTTCCTTTGATCTTTTTTTATTCCTGTGATTAGTAAAAACTCGCATAATAAAAATTATTAAAAATTTTAATAATTGTAACTACCAATTGCTTAATGTATTTCAAGGGAAACTTATTTTATGTATATTTCGTGTAATTTGATCTGCCATTGGCGTTAATAAACATTTACTACTTTTTATATTATACTTATACATTTAATTAATCAAATAATCAATTATATCATATCAATATAATCGAAAATTAATTGTAGCATTTCGATTAATCAAATGATCCATTAATCAATTAATTAATTTGTATTGCCGACTCTAGTCACTACTAACTAAAACCACAACTAAAACATGATTTATGAATGCTGCTCCAAAATGGTATAAAACATAAAACACAGAACTAACACAGCATAGCTGTCGTTTGGAATTGTACGCCGTAGGTCGCGGGTTCGAATCCCGCCCAGAGTATGTATGTTTGTGTTGTATTTGCATTTGTAAAGATATCAACAAACGCTAACTAAATTATTTGATATAGAGTAGAAACCAATAATAATGTAATTAAAAAAAAGTATAGCAATTTTGATTATAGGAAGTCAACATAGACTTATCCGATAATCTGGTTGTAAGTTTTTCAACCAGACTTTCAAACTGGGGTGGCTAGCTCAGTGGTATGAAGACGGCCTGTGGATCCTGAGAACCCTGGTTCGATTCCCACAGGCGACAAACAATTTTCATAATTTCAAAAACTACGCCTGTGGCTCCTCCACCACTAACATCTTTGAGGGCCGTGATTTGACGACTGATAACCGCACTTCACGCGCAAAATATATCACTTACCGAGATCTGCTTCGGCAGAGTACCACACCCAGTAATGGGTACAAGGCGTGATGATATATTTATTTATTTTATTTAAAAAAAAAATATATATATATATATATTAATTTTGATTTGTGAATGAACTTTTATCCGGATTTAACCAGTAGTTTAATCCACAGTGCAAACTTACCAACCCTGAGAGGTACAGTTATTATTAATTATAATAACTAATTTACTATCTGTAAACAATTCTTTATATTGTCCAACTAAATTCACCATTACCCTACCTAAGATGATCAGGAAACCGTTCACTGTGTTTAAACAGGCATCCCCAGCCAGTGGCCACTAGATAATGTCCTGCTGGAATCTTTTCCGTTTGTATCGAAATCAACTGAACATATGCATTGAATATGAGGGGCTTTGTTGTCTTCACCATCCCGATGTCATTTGCAAGTTCACGGGGGAGGTAATATTCGTTGCATATTGACTTCTCTAATTCGTATTGATACCCTCCAAACGTTAGATCGGTGGTGCCAACTAGCAAGTAGTAGTAGTCGTAGTTCCAACTAGAATTCATATTATATGTTATTTTATGACAAGATATTAAGTTTTAAAGCTAGATTCATAGGGTACGTTTGCGGCATTGATTTTCCTGCCGTGGCGACCATCGGTACCATAAAAATTTAAAAGTTGTTCACATGGAACATAAAACTATTTAAATTTGCATTTGTAAAAATAGTCATATCAGAATATTACTAAATTTAGTTTATCTGAAATATCTTCTTGATTTACAATAACAACAACAAAAGATTGTTTATTGTTTTTACATAGTGTCACGTTGTTTTTATATAGTGTCACGTTGTTTATGTCATATAGGTACAGAGTAATCAGCCCCCGGATCGCGTCATAAAGAATTCTATTTCGAACAATAGAATCATCAGTCCAAGGACGTTGAAAGGAGGGGATATGGTATTACGATACTGTAGCATTGCTTGAAGTGAGGCTTGGGCAAGGGAAAAAGACAATAGTTTTTCTGCACCGTGCTTAGCCAAATCTCTTCTGCTTCCAAATATTTTGAATTTTTGTGTAAGAAAAGTGGCGTTTAGACGTTGTCAGGGGGCGTTGTTGTATGTGAATATAACCACGAAGTGTTCATTTGTGTTTCAATCGTTGCGCTGTGTGAAATTGCACATATTTTTTGTAAATAAGATGGTACTAAGTGTTTAGTTTGTACACTTATGTTTGTAGAAGTAACTGTAGTTTTGACTTGTTTAAAAACATAAATTTGATATTTATTCTCAAACTTCCTATTCATATTAACGGGTTTTATATTTACTATTAATAGTAAATATTGTTCAACAATTACAATTACAAATATTTATTTTAATCGATAGATCACACTAATAATAAACGTTGATAATTTCAGTTTCCTTGTAAAAATGTATAATCTTTTAGGGAGAATGATTCTGTTCTCTCCTGTTTAAATTGCAAATCTCTTTATGACACATGCGTAATAACAGGCTAAGCACGGTACAGGAAATAATACTTCTGTCTCTGTCAATCTGCCGAGCCTCACAGTCTTGACTTTAATACCGTATCCCTTCCTTTCAACGTCCTTGCACCTGTAAAATAAAAATTATGATTTTCCTTAATATAGCATAAAATAATCGGAGCTTTTTGTATCAGATAAATGATGTTAAACTACATTTCTACAGCAAAATTATTTAGAATGGAATACTAATTTGACTATTTGAAAATTATCGCCTGAATTCTATTATAGAATTCCATACAGCACGATCCTACTACAGAAGTGTTTCAGTTGGCAAAAAAAAATACTACTTAGAATTGGTAGGACTACTTCATACATTTATTTCCTACTGTTGAAAATTTAAATTAACAAGAATAGCTGTTTCTCGTAATCACATCCTTTTATTTCTTAACAATACTCACCGAGCAATAATTTAAAATATTTCTTATCACTCAACCTATTTGTATTTATTATAAAAATGGTACGTCAAATAGTATTTCCGCCTTTACCTGGCGTTGTGCCAACTAAATGAAGAGATTCCCAGAATTGTATTGCCAACTGAAACACTTACTTTTGATCAGTCTGGATAATTACGTACAAAGAAATTGAACAGTATTCACAATAAATAGTTACTCAATTCAAGTTCCATATTAATGGGAATTTAAAAAAAAAAATTATGCTTAGTAAAATTTATGTAAGCACACTGTTTATGGAGGGCTTTTGTTACCAAAGTTGCCCAATAAAATAGTTGTTGATAGTCAGGTCTTAAGACTATCTTCATGAAGGTCAATTGATTATGTAATCAACGTGGTTTTTAATTATTCCAGATATTCTTGCAGAATTTTGAAATTAAGATAATAATGGTTAACAACTTTTTAAAGAATCGGGCTGTACATAATTATTTGAAACTATTTTAAACATTTCATTTAAGGAAATCTGTTAAACCGTTTTTATCGAAATAATATGTAAAATAACTTGTACGAGTATTCTATGCATCTTTACAGAAATTACTAATCTCATTATTGAAGTTTATTTTCATGACTCATTATGGTTATTTGCCTCGGCCAAGATTCTCTATATTCGTCATGAAAAGACAAACCTTCTTGTTTTGATAAGTAAATAACTATTATAAGAAGAGAAAAAATAAAATAAAGAAAATCATACAGATCACAAACGCAATGTGCAGTTGTCAAAATTAGTCTGCTACTGATGATAGCTCCACCGCAGTTCAATATATGGTATTGTTTTATTATTAATCCTGCCATGTACGGGAACTGTGATGGTGACGCCGGGATGCCATTTATGATACATTCAACCACTAAAATATATGAAACAATTACAAACAGAAACTATTTTTATAAAAAGACATTTACATATTACACATGAATTGTTTTTGTATAAGTTATTTATAAAACAAATTCTTAATGTTGGAATAAAGTGAAAGATAAATTGATCTGTTAGATAATTGAGAAATATCACTTTGGGATACAGACTATGTCTTATCAAATGAAGTAACATAAATTCTTGAAACATACATATTTATTCATTAGATTCATTCTAAACATTTTTATCGTCGTTTCAACTACTATTATAAGATATAACGGACAACTGCCCAGAGTCCGTACATGTTTTAATTACATGTAATAAGCAATTTTTTCTGAGCTCTCTTAAGTTGAATTAGTAAAAATCTACTAATTTATAGTGAATATTCACTTTTTGAAAATGTCCAATGTATACCACTAGTAAATAGTAGTTGTTCACTTTTTCAATTAGTGAAACTTGTCACATTTTTAATTAGTGAATTTTTTACTAATAAAAAAGTAAAATTCACCAAATGAAAATGTGATTTATTTACTAATGAAATAGTGAAAATTCTACTATTGAAAAAGTAAATTTTCTACAAATCAAAAAAGTAAAACTCTTTTTAATGAATATTTAATAAAAATTTATTGAAAACGTAAAAATTCGATTGTTATAAATAATAAATATCCATTGATAATTAAGTGATATAAAACCTTACAAATAAATATATAAAACAACAATAATTGACATATTTTCAAATTTCTAACCTTAAATAATTTACGTCAGTACTGATATTGAAAAAAAAACAACATTGGAGTTAATTTATATTCAGAATTAATGTGGACATGTAACATAGTTGAAATGTGACAATAATACGGAAATTACAACATTTTATTTATTTTCATTTTATTGCTTACTTTAAAAAAATTGATTTGCTCAACGGTAGATCTTCTCAATGTTCTATACAGGAACCAAGTACACACACGCGTAAAACTTATACTGTTGACACGGTGGCGCCACTGAATCGCTTGAGGACTACTAATTCGATAGTAGCTTTGGATCTTATCACCCTTTTAATTAGTAGAAAACAACCGATTAAAAAGTGAAGCTAATTACCTTACTAAAATTTTAGTAGATTCAATCTTAAACTACTAATTTTTATGTAGTTTTCATACTAACTATTTCAATTAGTGAATATTCTACTAATTCAACTTAAGAGAGAGTATTTGTAAAACTGTGTGAAAACTCAAATGATTAAACTGATTGATATAAATTATCTGCAGGTAAAACACGTATAAAAGTTCAGTGATTTTTTGAGTTGCCAAATCGCGCTTACTTTAAGATAAATAATTTCACCTTTATAACGAAAACAGTTTTAATTCATATGTTCCAATAAAATACTTCAGATTAATTCACAAATCAAAATTAGTGTTATATTATGTAGCCATTCACAAATATCAATGTTTAGTTTTGGTTTTAACATAAAAGTTTAACTCCAAACTTATGTTTTAGTTTTATATTTTAGTTTTATATGTTATACTTAGAAATCGACTAATAGGAAAAAAGTGAGAATAATGGAGCTATATATTCGTATAGTAATATAGTTTTTCATATCTCAAAATCGTTCGGAAATCATGTGTTTAACGAACGTTGTTTGGTAAAAACTAGGGACTTTTGTAATATTAGCATTGGCATCACTGGTTGTTAGTGTCAATAAGTGCTTGGAGATTAGATATTTTTATCAATTTTAGAGTTAATTTATGCATTGTAGTACTTATAATTCAATTTACAGTTGCTGGTATACAACTAATAAAAAATATGTATACAGATAATTGAACTATCTTTAATAAATAGAGAAAATTCAGCTGGGCGAGTTCAACTTGTGAAAGTAAAGATGTTACGATGAGACTGACTGTCAATTTCGTGCTTAGAGGTTAGAGATTTTACCAATTTTAAATCAATACTGTGCGAAAAATCTTGTGAATCACACATCCAGAAACTGTTTTGTGAGTACTCGCAATATGCAAGCCTCGCTTTCGGTTCGGCCTGTCAAAATATACTCGAACTCGCAAAAGTCCAGTTTCCGGCCTAGTCATACAAATAACTATATCTTTGTTTAGATTTATCAAATGTGTGTTTTGTTTGGTTTGTTTTTATAGTTATAAATAATTAGGAATTGTTAACTGCAGTTTTATTAAGAAAATTATACAATGACAAGAAAATTATACGTAAATAGAAGATGGTGGATACGCTTAATAAATAAAATACGAAAACAATTGGGAGACTGAGAAAATTATTTCCGATATAATATTGAACTATTTGACATGTTACTATCAAAAACAATGTGTTCACGGTATCTGATGGCTTTTTGTGTCACCGATCTCCTCATATTTGTTTCTCATATTTGCCAATAGATGTCACTACTAACTAAAACCACAACTAAAACAAAATTTGAGAATACTGCTCCAAAATAGTATAAAACGTAAAAAAGTAACAGTAATTTTGATTTGCGAATGAACCTTTACACTTTTAAGAACAATATAAAATAAAATACAGTCTCAAAAAGTAAAACCTATAAGGGACCACGTTTTAGACGTGAAACTTATGTGGGAAAGAAAAGAACGATTAACCGAGTAAAATATATTATCAACCATTCAATATTTACATTTAAAAATGTCTCAATCAAATCTGTTTAACTTTTAAAAAGAGCCTATTAAGGAAATTTTGCCCAGGGTATGATAATTCGTCTCAATTTTTGGTCACGCAAAATATCTTCAATCATACCTTCCCATTTATTCTTAAATTGTCCACGTCATATTTTATCCTGAATTTTATCACCATACACCTATTTCATTATTCTTTCATTCAACATGCGTTCCGTATGATCAAACCATCTCAACAGACATATATCCACTTTGCTAGCAACAATTTTCTCATTCTCACATCCGTCATATTGTCATTTATTGTTACGATATTTTTCACTTATCTGATAGATAAACTGTCACTCTCCTCCAACATTAACCCGACTCTTCATCAATTATTCATCACACTACTATAGAAAACAACAAATTTTGCGAAAATATTTATTAAAAATTTAAATTTATTATATTATAATATGTAGCTGGTATATTTTTATTATAAATTGTCACTATTTTTGTGTAACTAAATATTAAAATGAGAACTAGAGATTTTTAAAAAAGAAGTTTATTTATTTCACAAGCATAATTATATTTTGGGGTTTTTTTTTAGTGAGTTATTCAATATTAATACAATTATATTTTATATGATGTAGTGGTCGCAGAACAAAAATATAATACGAACTATTTCACATTGCTGTCAAATATTTGATACGATATTGCCGGTTTATGTCAAACTTACAAAATAAGTTTTATTTGTGCAAATAAACATAAATATTTTCATTAATTAATTTAATTTGATGTATTAATTTGTTGCATTAATATATTGTACTGAAATTTATTTTGTTGTATAAAATTTGATACCATAATTTGTTAACTAGCATTTTCTTTTGCAAACAACTGCTATGATTAAACGGGTGTATGTACCACCAATTAGAGTGATTAGCTTAACTACGGCCAGTTGCATCAACAAATTTTAAACTCAGTTTAAATAAATAAAAGCATATCGAATGGTGGACAGCAATATCAATTATTCCATATGACATGTAATTTTGATTTGCTTTTAATTTCGAAGTTTATAAATTAAAACTTTTTGTTGGTGCAGCCGTTCATCAATTTTTCAAACATACTCAAATTATTTGAAAAGTGAATAACAAATTAGTGACGTGTTAGTTGCCTTTAATAGCAGTTCATTCTAACGGTCAATGTCAATATTTATGCAATTTACAAATAATGCAGTGCAATAATATACATACATAGAAAAAGTATATACATACCTGAGACCAAAGCAAAAAAAATACTAATTATCAGACCGATAATTTTCGACATATCGCTTAAATTACAAGTGTACGAATAAGTTTATTATAAATAATCGTAGAAAATTTATATTGCTGTGAATATTTTGATACCAAATATAAACATACAAATTTTCTCAACGATTTGTTAACGTATTAATCATACTTAACATTTATTTATAAAATTGATTTTAGTAAGTTCTCGATAATCTTAGCAATATTTGACATATTACAATGGTTTTAAATGAATTGTTTTCACAAATTGAACTAAATGTGATAAGAATATGATTTAATGTTCTGTACTGATTAGTGGTCATGTTATTATTATTTCAGTTAAACTTAAATATACAGAGCCGGATTGATATGTTATTCACACGCGGGCAATTTTGTATTATACTATAACTTGTCCTTCATATTGACTACGTTTATCTCGAGAATTGGTGCTGCTTGAATGGCGAGTTTTATCTTTTAATTCGTTTTCAGTTCTTACGTAGAGAGTTTAACTGCAATGAGGGATTCAAGTTATAGAACTTTTTAATATATATTTATTAGAATAAATTCTTGACCGTATATCATATTTAATATAACATAAAACCATACCATAAATGATATCTTTATTGCTGAAATATGAAAGTTGAATAATTCAATTCATTTAAATTTCGCACTGCCATATTGCAATTACGTAGTTGCATTAAGCCAATCACAGAGCTTTGTCTGAAACGTTTGTCGGTGCTCAACTTTACTGAGAAGAAGACGAAGAAGAAACAAGCATTCAGCATTCTACGACTCTATGGACAACGACACACGTTACGTGAAGTTATCTCTGTCTTATCTGTCTCTCTTTAATCCAAGATGCAACTACGTCATATTAGTTTGTTTAGAAAGTTTAAATATTTTTATCATGCTTAATACAAGTTTAAAAAAATATATATTTTTGGTTGTAATAATTTTATTACGTAGATTAATATATAAAAATTTCAAAAAAGTTTTGAAAGGCCCTTTGTGTGAACTTCACTTTCAAAAACAAGCGCAGGGCGCCGCTCTCTCCCTTTCTTATCTTTTTGTTTCATTTTCAGTTACTGCATTGTGTAGACCTTTCTTTCATATACAAGTACAGGCTACCGCTTTCATCTTTTCTAATCTTGTAGATTCGTTGTTAGTTTCGTTATTAGATTCGTTGTTAGGAGTAAACGTGAGTAATTTGAGATGTTTTATGCATATATTATGAACGTTGAAGAAAGAAAATAAATGATAAGTGAATAGGAATGATGTGATTGAAGGTTTGTTGTGTGATAAAGATTTCGAGCGTAATAAATGAATGAGTTTATATGGAGCGATCTATGAATGTGGTTGAAGTGAGGGTGGTTTGTTTGGATAAAAATGTTTGACGAGAGCTGATTGTTTGACGAGTATGATGAATGAATGTTTTATGAGTGATTTTTGGGTTCGTGCTACCCCATTTGTTGGGATATAGCGTGAAGATATGTATGTATGTTTGATTTATAAATGTATAGGGTAGTTAGCTCAGTGGTATGAAGTCGGCCTGTGGATCCTGAAAACCCTGATTCGATTCCCACAGGCGACAAACAATTTTCATAATTTCAAAAGCTACCCTTGTGGCTCCTCCACCACTAATATCTTTGGGGGCCATGATTTGACGGCTGGTATCCGCACTTCACGCGCAATATATATCACTTACCGAGATCTGCTTCGGCAGAGTGTCACACCCATTACTGGGTAGAAGACGTGATGATATATTTATTTATATTTATTTATTTATAAATGACAATTTTGTAATTTTTAAACGTAAATCTATTTTATAAATTAAATAAAATCGAACAACAATAATAAAATAGGAATTCAATAATGGACATAGGCTTAAGTTGTAATAATGTAATGAAGATTCATTGACAACGTTTCAGCCAAGGTTATGGCCATCTGCAGGTCAAAAGTAAGCTTCATATTTGGAGTCAACACTTAACTTTAAATAATTTTCATTGTTTTAGTTACATCTTACTTTTGATCTGAAGATGGCCATAACTTAGGCCGAAATGTTGTCAATGAATCTTCATTAAATTATTATAACATAAGCCCATGTTCATTATTGAATTCCTATATTATTTTTGGCTTATTAAAACACACTACTAACAATAATAAAAGTGTTGTTTTGTTCGATTTTATTTAAATTATAAAATAGATTGACGTTTATATATTTCAAACATTGACATTTATAAATAATTCATAAAAAACAAAAGTTATGGCTATTGTTACAATTTAACACAAATTTATTTTTAAAGTTGTTGCTAAACCAGACACGTACTAAAAAAATGTAAAATCTGTTTAGTATCTCTTCATTCTAAACATCTCGGTACTCGAAATTGTTTTCCATAAAATTAATAAGAGAGCCGAAAATTGCACAAAACATGATAAATCCCTATTTTCACCCTTATGAAGCGTCACCTATCTAATAACATGACATAACCTATTTATATTTATTCTAAAATATCATATCAAGTAGTATTTCTCGTATTTCTGCCTTTACACGGCGTTGTGCAAACTGCAGAATAGAAATATCCCCAGAATTATATTGCAATCGAAATAGGTACTTCTGATCATCCTGTACAAGTACGCATGCGCACTTCTGTATTATACAGTATATTACTAGGTTCATACCGTTTCTTGTTGTGTCAACTCTGTGAAAATATCCAGCTGTAATACTTTACATGTAAAATGCATATTATGAAAATGCAATAGAACTATTCTGTCCATTATATTTATTCAAAAACTGACAGCCAGCCAGAGCTGGGCAAACTAATTAAAAAAGTAGCTAAGCTACAGCTATTCTTTAAAAAAGTAGCTAAGCTACAGCTATAAGCTACATTTTGTAAAATATAGCTAAGCTACAGCTAAAAGCTTTCATTAAAGTAGCTGTTAAATTTTAAAGCTACTTCTTTCAATTATTGTAAATTATTAAATTTGCCATTGTCATATGATCAGTTGATCAGTCTTTTGTTATAATGACTGTTAATAAATATAAAAAATCGCAAATGGACAAATGTACTGTTAATTTATTATGCTATAATTCTTATTTATATCGGAATAAATTAACAGAAGACTCCTAAACAGTCAATGTTTAGTTCATCTAATATTTAATACAAAAGTAGGATAGGTTAAGAACAAGTGAAAAATAAAATATGTTAATAGATTTTACACTATATAATAACTTGTTATCCTACAGTTATAGAAAACAATAAAGAAGGTACAAAACAAAAGTTAATAGGTATTTTTTAATGAACAGTGGTAGCTTTAAGCTACAAAAAGTAGCTTTGTGCTACATAAAGTAGCTTGAAGCTTCTAAAAGTAGCTTTAAGCTAGAAAAAGTAGATTTAAAGGTAGCTTCAGTTGTTATAACAATATTTTTAAACTAATAGAAAAAAAAACATAGCTTGCTACAAGCTACAGCTCTTCTTTTTTCACATTTAGCTAAGCTACAGCTAAGGTGAACGTAGCTAAGCTAGTAGCTAAGCTACAAAAGTAGTTAGCTACTGCCCAGCTCTACAGCCAGCTGACAATTTTGGAGGTTATATTTCTAGCATGATTGTAGCTCATAATACTTCTCTCTTTCTCAATCTCTGACTGTATAATTATTAAGTTTACATGCAGTTTTGAAATCGATTTAAGTTGAGTTAACTCAAACCAAATTTCATGGGTTTGACTTGAAAACTTGTTTCCAAACTAATCAGTTTCGAAATAGCGCATGAATACTTTACAAAGTTTTTTTTTTTCTTCTGCTTCAACTGCTTTGGTTACTAGCCGGTATGATAATGGAAGCGTCTGCGCTTTATCAGCAACAGACGCTGATTATGATGATGGAAGCGTCTGCGCTATATCAGCAACAGACGCTGAATGATGCCAGCCCTGACCGGGAATCGAACCGGGGACCTCTGGGTCAGTAGCCTAGTAGTTTTTCTGTCAACTTAATAAAGTAACTAACCAACAAATAAACTGACTATTGTATTGTATTTACGTAAAAGTGATTTAGCATTTATAGTATTGCTTTTTAATAGTAGATAATTTTTTACCATAGAAATATTTATGTTGTCAGTATGACGCTCCAAAATTATAAATTTTTCAGGCAAATGGCTAATCCGTCACTGGAAATATGTCCGCTTGTTATTTGTACATTCATTAAAATTAAACTAAAACTGTTTTTCAGATATTTTGGGAAAAATCCATTTTTATCAGGAAATTGTAATCTACGTATCAAAAAAACTTATTGTTTGATATCAACAACAAGCATATTTACTTGATAATAAAATTTGAAACGTTACACTTGAAAACCTTAAAATATGAAAATTACGTATAAAACAAATGAGTAAATATTGTTGTTATATAAAAATTTAATTGTTAATTAGATGAAAACGATCCTAAACTCTTCAAATAAATAAATAAATAAATATATCATCACGCCTTTTACCTATTACTGGGTGTGGCACTCTGCCAAAGCAGATCTCGGTAAGTGATATATTTAGCGCGTGAAGTGCGGTTACCAGTCGTCAAATCACGGCTCCCAAAGATGTTAGTGGTGGAGGAGCCACAGGGGTAGCTTTTGAAATTATGAAAATTGTTTGTCGTCTGTGGGAATCGAACCAGGGTTTTCAGGATCTACAGGCCGACTTCATACCACTGAGCTAGCCACCCCATATAAACTCTACAATATTTATCCTAATTTAAATAAATATAAAAATAAATATAAACATATCACGTCTTCTACCCATTACTGGGTGTGGCACTCTGCCAAAGCAGATCTTAGTAAGTGATATATTTTTGCACGTGAAGTGCGGTTATTAGCCGTAAAATCACGACTCCCAAAGATGTTAGTGGAAGTGGAGCTACAAGAGTAGTATTTATGTGGTGAAAATTGTTTTGTCGACAGTGGGAATCGAACCAGGGTTCTCAAGATCCACAGGCCGACACGATACCACTGTGCCAGCTACTCCATATAATTTAGGTAAATAACATGATATTATAATAGAATAAATATATCATCATACCAATAGATCTTGGTAAGTGATATATATTTGAGCGAAAGTTCGATTACCACCAATCAAATTATGGCCTTCAAAGTTGTTATGCTCCGTTTCTGCAAACATTGTAAAATATAAGAACTAATACTAACATAGAACTATTTCTTAATTGCAATATTTATGCACAAGTTTAAGAAACAATCAATTTAAGAACTTAATTAAAAAGAGGAACAACTTTTATTTTTTAGTTTATTTCTTAACATTTGAGAGGTTTCTATATAAATCTCTATTGTCATCACTTGAAAAACGAAATATATAAAAAGAAATACATCTACTCGTATTTATATAATACGAGTATAATATTTTTGCTTTAAGGTAGTACTAGCGTGCAAATATTTTTTGCAGTTCTGAATGAAATTTGGCGCACGTAAACATTGGATAGTCATACGCATCCTGTTAAAATATGAAACACATTCACCGTCTGTGAACAAATATATTCGCTTGTAAAGTTGAGTTCTTATACACGGGGCTTATGGCGATCATCACTCAGAATCGCAAATATTTGGTTTGTGTACCTCTAAAATTTTGCAGTTTTATTTGAAAAACTAGTATGATGTTCTAGATCTATCCATCAGAAGGAGAAAGTTTTTATCGTTTAGTAATGGATATATAGCCATGCAAAGCCTTGTTTTTAACGAAAAATTAAGAATCCCAATTTATAATGGCAACACCACACGGTGGTATTTGAAAATGCACTAGACCCACAACCTGTTAACAATTCATGATATTCAAATCATAATAGGTATGAAACACTTATTTTATTCAATTTTTATATTTTTTTGAGACTCAGTTTCGCCACTCGACAACCATTGTGCCACCGTCACACTAGTACTACCTTAATATTAATTCCAAAAATTTTAAATTTAATCTAGGTACTATACTTTTTTTATCTTGTAGAGTGTTTTAATAAAAGTCAAAAATAATGTAGGAATTCAATAATGGACATAGGTCAGCTTATGTTATAATCATTGCGGGATATAGGATGTATCTGATTGGTTAATAAAATGTCAAAATGCGGACAAGTTTACAAAGTACAAAAAAAATTTAAAGCAGTTTCAAAATTACTGTTAAAAAATAAAAATAATTACGCCTTTATTGATATTAAAACCTTGTTAAATTATTACATTTAGAAGTGCTGGTCTGACATTTCATAATCTCAAATGCTATAATAAAGATTAGAAGTTAGCTTAGTTCTTATAAATGGATTTTTTAATAGATTTTGTCATGATAAACATGAAAAAAAGAAAATTAGATTTGGGAACAGGTGGCACTATAGATGGCGTCGGTGTGAATGCGCAGATTTTAAGGGTGGTTGTTGATCCCTACACCAGTCCATTTTCAGAGCTTCTGTCACCAATGAGCAACCAGCAATAATTTCTATCAATAATTTTTTTGTCATGTATTCGTCGTGAACAAGTAGTAATATGTCACACGACACCATAAATATTGCTTACTTTGACCGGTTTTGTCGCGCATGCCTTACCGGCCACAACTTCTGTCTACCATTTTTATTACTTAATTATACCAAAGTCTATAATTTAAACTGAAAATTAATCTGTAAAAAATATGTCAACAACCACCCTTAAAATCGGCGCATTCACATCGGCGCCACCTATAGTTTCCAACCGTTCCCAAATCTAATTTTCCTTTTTCTTTTTTTCTTGTTTATCATGACATAATCTATTTAAAAATCCATTTCTGTCACTGGAATAAATGAGACATCATTTTGCACCCTAGCTCTCTAACTATATATTCTTTACAACAGGAATCGAACCCGAGTTTTTAGTTTCACAGTTCGATACAGTTACAGAGCTCGTATATAAAATAATAATAATATTGAAAACACATATTTAAAAATAATAATTTATCAAAAATTATTCATAACACGAATGTTATTGACCCAGCTTTAAATCAAAATATCATTGATCTTTACGTTTTGACAGTTAATCTATTAACTATCATTTAAAGAAAGTTCACGCTTTTTGACTTTCGGATACGGAAAGAATTAATTTTTAATGTTAAACAAAAGTTTAAGAAGACCATTAATTATATTTTTTTATTCACCTTTGACTCCTCTTCGACATATTATATAAAAAATCAGCATTGTGTTTTTTATCAATATCTTTAAAATCCATATTTCGTGTAGGAATGCAAACAAGCCTCGCCTCAGTATGTTACAACACATTTACACACCTTCTAACATTACTTTGTAAAATTGCTACATTATTAAGAATTCCAACAGTTATTCAGCAGATTACTACTGATTAATATCTAGTTGAAATAAATTGAAACAATGTGGATTTATTTATTTTATTTTCTAAATACGATGCATAACAGAAAATTAATTCCAATGACAGTAAAACAGTACTACACATTTTACATATTCCAAAGAAACCTGAATCTTCAATAAGAATTGAATACAAACTTAAATTCATTCCTCTTTTCATAAATTTTTAATAATAATATAATACCTGCTCAAAAAAAAAAACCGGTCACCTAAAGAATCCCAAAATACGTCACTTTTTAAACCTCTGTCAGTTTGTCAGTTTTGAAACAAATTGGATGCAATTTTTTGTCCGAAGTCGCCAAAAGTCTAGTCTTTGAAAAGCTGTGAATTGATTTTGACTAACCTCCCTTTCTCTTCCCCCCGCCACCCCCAAACGAAAACCACTTTTTTCCTAAAAAAAAAGGTGATTTTCCAAGCTTTCTATGGGAATCATCAGCCGTCAATTGACAAATCTGTTTACAGACAATGAAAATATGGACATTTTTATTACTTGAACGCAAAACTGCATCAAAATCGAATTATTTTGAAAAAGTTATGATTTTTGAAAAAAAAGAGACATTTGCAGAGGTTGACATTCAATTGTCCGTAGTACCATAGAGTTATAGAATAAAATAGAGGGAGTCTGAAGTACGAACGTAGGCAAACGAATTGATGGCATGGAACGGAAGGGGGATGTAGCTGGCGGCCATCTTGAAATGAACCAGTTAAAATATGTAATGCTGGTAAATGTTAATTTTGTTATTGTTTTTATTACACATGTTATAAAAGTAACAATAATATATAAAAAAAACATATGTACATAACTATTACTATATTATAATATTACTATATTATAATATTACTATATTATAATATTAATAGCTGGAAATGCTTCTACCGTGAATCCATCAATTGAACTATACCACTTAGAAATGGTCTTCGGACGAGGAAGACAAGAATTAAATGCAGTACGCACATATTTGTAAGCAGCTGGTGAATAATAGTGCAGTGTTACTGCAAAGTTTCGCAACTCTGCATTATACTGACAAGTTGTCGCTTCAAAATGTCTGCATTCGGGCTGCCAATATTCTTTAAAACTTGTAATTGTTCTTCCTGCAACAAATTTTGGTTTTTTAAACTTTTTAAAACGTTTGATAATGTCGCTATTCTTTTTAAATTTCTTCGCTTTGTTTGCTGTAGCAGGTTAACTTTATTTCTGTAATGATTTTTTAAATGTAAGTAACGAAGCCTTGGCAGGTGATATATTACGATGCATTCTGCGAGTTGGCGAAAAAGATGTAGTTCGTGACATCATTCTAAGCACAGATGACTTTTGTCGTGGAATAGGTAATAATGTGCTACTTGTACTTGGAATTTCATTAACAGAAACATCATCTGCTGAGGTAGTCTCTGTGCTGGAATTGAGATCAGTGTTTGTTAATAAGGGCGTTATTACTAAGTTCTCGTCTTTCTAGTTTACGGCGTGGGATTTTAATTTTCTGCAATCGTAATTTAGGTTTGTTTAATAACTTTATTTAAATTTACAGCAACGAGTCATTAAATTATAAATGCTCACCTTTTGCAAATATGATGGATATAATGGAAATATTGAAGACACAGCGAAATCCCTTAGTCTGACACATGACGACGAAGTTCTGTCAAAACAATCTTCCGTAAAGTGTTCAGAACACAAAATACTGGTATTTGTCGGCTCCCAGCCAATTCTTCTTATTGCTTGTACCCAACTTGCTCATCTCTCCGGGTGTTTTGGAAATCTAAAAGAAATGAACACATTTTGCTAATAATACTATATGTGTTTATAAAAATAACTTACTTGTGATATGTAATTACAGCTTCCATTTCTTTTTGTTTAATAGTTTTTCTCGACGATCTATTACTACAACCAAACGCACAACATGCCGGCATATTTGACGACAACAAACACAGATAGAAACTTTATTAAAGACACCATGATATAACTACGACAACTTTGTTTCGGTTCAATCCAATATGGCGACCAAATCCCCGCGTGACATCAAGGTTACAGGCTAACACTCCCTCTACTTACTTCTCTAACTCTATGCGTAGTACGTTGACACTCGAACACATACGGACACTCAAACGAACACGCCCACTCAAACGCACACGCGCACACACACATTCACACACACACACATTCACACACACACAGCCCCGCCCCACACACACAAACAAACACACACACACACACACACACACACATACACACACACAGACAACGCACACGCAGATGTAAACGCAAACGCGTGAACGTTGTCCGTATTTTCATTGTCTGTAAACAGATTTGTCAATTGACGGCTGATGATTCCCATAGAAAGCTTGGAAAATTACCTTTTTTTTTCAGGAAAAAAGTGGTTCTCGTTTGGTGTCTGCTAGTTAAAAAGTAAGAAAATAATTGAATAAAGTATAAAGAACGAAGTGAGAGTGTTACAATTCAATAGAAAAATAAAATATAATTTCCAAACTCATTTATCTATTGTAGTAACAAAAAACCGCATTTATATTACGCCAGCTGACATTACAAAACTAATTCAAACCGTCATCAGTAACAATAAACTAGTCTACAACTATCTTTTTCGTCAACAGTAATCTCTAAAAAAGCGGTCTAATATAAAAGACATTGTAACAGTAATACGAGAGATCTGAATGACCTTCTTATCAAATAAAAAATAACAAACAATACAGTGTGGCATGGCCTTCGCTGATATTGCAAATCGTGTAAAAAACATCTGAGCGGCCACGATCAACGATCGTGTTTTGTTTAATGTTTGTTGCGTGTTGCGACGGTAGCGCTTAGGTGAGCGGTGGCGGGATCTGGAATTAACGGTGAATGCGATGCCTAATGGACCAATTGTTTGAACTCTGTTATTAACATTGTTTTATTGTAATTGTATTAAACGGAATAAATTTTTTTCATATTTTTTTTTTTTTAGTTTATTCAGCAACTTAAGTCGATGATTCGTAAATCTGGATGCTTAATCTTAGTTCATTAACTGCCAAATACATCGCACAAAAATAAAATTTTGAATGTTAAAATCAAATATTTAATAACATCATTTATTTCCTTGGTAAAAGCAAAACTGTTCGTTCCTTAGGACAGATATATTTATTTTTAATTCTTTCTTGATTTTATTTTCGTTCTAACAAATACCTTTAAAGAATGGTTTGTTAGGATTTGAAGAACTGTCAAATTTTGATGCAAAATTTAGCTCTAACAAGTGTTTTACCGTATAATAAGCATTTTGGAAGAGAAATTTCGCAGTATTAACTAAAATAATAGTTATTTATATATCAAGGGTGAAAACAGGCGATTCTGGCTCGCGGCATGATTATTAGCATGAGACGCAAAGCTCGGCGCAAATAATATGCTCAGAGTCAGAAACGCTAATTTCACCTGTGGTACATACAATATTTTATGAACAATAAAATAACATTTAATTTTACATTCAAAAGATTAAAATATGTAAATAGGTTATATCTCAAAATGACATTTTGTAAAATCAAGTATCCACAATAAATAAATAATAATAATGGCTCAGTGATATCCGAGTCGGCCTGTGGATCCTAAGAACCCTGGTTCGATCCCCACAGCCGACAAAACATTTGCACCTATTTAAAATTACCCCTGTGGCTCCTCCACCACTAACATCTTTGGGGTCCGTGATTTGATGGCTGGTAACAGCACTTCACGCGTATAAATATATCACTTACAGAGATCTGCTTCGGCAGAGTGCCACGCCCAGTAATGGGTAAAAGGCGTGATGATATATTAATTTATTTTATTTTTACAATAAATAAAAATTATCATTTGATTTATATATCCATAGTAAATATTTTTATGGCTCTAGGGATAAAATATCTGTTTAAGTCCGCTTTTTAGGGCTGAAAGACATGAATTTCGACCCGGTTGTCCATAAAAATAATAATCATTTACATTGTTGAGAACTTGTAACTGAAACTTTGCCGATTTTAATTTTACGATTATTTTTAATTTCAAGTATTTGATGGGTTAAGTAGGTCGGTGGTATCGAGTCGGTCTGTAGACTTAAGAACCCGGGTTTCATTATTTAAAAGCTAACAGCCCCCAACAATTAAAATTCTCTACTTCTAAAGTTTTCTTGGAAAATATTTAAAATGTCAAAAATGTATGTTATTTAACGACTTGTAGATCAGGTTTACGGTAAAAGTGTGATACAAACTAAGATCTTTTAATTTTATGTCATATTTAAATTTTGAATTAGTGCTTCTATGAAAAAAATAGATTAAATATAAAAATTTCAAAGCAGTCAAATAAAATTTATGGTTGTGGATAAAGTAGTTCATTTTTATGTGCATCATTCAAAAATATTATAAACAAACAACTTTCATAAAGATATTTTTATATTTTATGCTCTATTTCTTAACAGACTTTTATGATTTTTAAATGTCAGATTAAATAGGAACACACCAATATACAGATTTAAACGATTAAAACCTAAAGTAGTTATTAAATTTATAGTAAATTTTTCTAGATGTAGCAGGAGTCACAAATTTAAAAATTTTAACTAATATATCAAAAATATTAATGCTCGAGATAAATGAAATATTAGTTTTGTCCTGAGGATCACCGGTACTAATATCAATGATAAATTTATTAAAATATGTGGTGATAAAACATTGTTTGTATGTATAAATATAGTAGTGAGCTAGTATTTGCGGAGATTGCTAGTAGCGGCCGATAAAATTGTTTTAACCGCTGTCTCTAATTACAATATAAAATAAAGTAGAATTATATAAAAAATATGAACTTCGTGGACAGAATCGTTTACGTCAGTGGTTCCCAAACTTTTTCGGTTCATGTCGCTTTTAGAGTATCCGAATTTTTTTCACAGCGCCCCAAGAGAAAACGTAGGCCTAACAGTGCACACACACTAGATAAAGTTAGGTTGATTAATTAAAAACATATATAATTACAAACTTATAAAGATTTTATATTCATGTAGAAATATTAAATAAAAATATATTTTCAAAAATATTGTAATTAATAAGATGGGTGAGCCTGTTGTTCACTATATATTTTCTCAAATATTGGAAAAATTTACGGCGCCCTTGTAAGCACGCCACGGTGCCCAGTTTGAGAACCACTAGTATATGCAATTTTTAACTTTTTCTGACAGTTACATACAAATATTGTTTTTCAACAACTAGAAATAAAAGTCGGTTTTTAAAAATAATACATTTCAGCCTGCTAAGCGCGACGGATCTAAAATGAGCCTTTTCTCTTATCAATAACGGCGACAGAGAATAGTTATTTGTACTACTAGTAATGAAACAATAATTTAAAAAAAGATGTTATTACGTGTTGTACACTTTCTTACATATTGATATCAGATTGATTTTACGGAGATATAAGGCGTATTCCATTTGCCATTTGAATCAGATCTACCTTACATTTACTGAACCAGATCACTTATTTATTTTACTTAATTACTTCACTGAGTTTATTTCAAATACTAGAATTACTTATTCTAATTTGCGTTGAAGTAATTCACCTCAATAAGTGAATCAGTACCCTTAATTCAGTTCATTTAGTCATGTCGTCTAATTTATCTAAACTGATTTAAGTGAACCTAGTGGCAAATGGAATACAGCTAATAATCAAAAATTATTTTGACAGATATCAAAGTAATCTCCAAGGAGACAACGAAATAAAAATAGTGACAAAAAGTAAAATAATATTATAGTTATTTACGATACACGTTGGATAAGAGCATCATTAAGAAACACGTGTGAAATTTGTGTAATCACACAAGTATCTTAATGATATATAATCATACGTATATCGTACAAAATTTGATCTATGACCACTAAATAAAGTAAAATGAAAACAAAAATAATTTCGAATTGTGAAATCTCATAACTATTTGACATTTAATTTTTTTTAACTGAAACCGTAGCAACCACCCGTTTGAGTGCGAGAAGTACTTTATTAAAGCACTAGTACGTTAATATTAAAAAAAAAACTCACTAGTATGTTATTAAAGTACTTATCTCACTCAAAATTAATGCGATAAGTGTCATTTATCGCACGGTCGTAGATAAAAATTCTAATACATCACGCTTTTTACTGTCACCAGCTGTCAAATCGCGGCCTCCAAAGATATTACTGAAGGAGGAGCCATAGAGATAATTTTAATGTGATGAAAATTATTTGTTGGCTGTGTGAATCAAACTCGGGTTGCCAAATTCACAGTCCGACTCGATGTTTATATTATTCCTAGCCTGTCAAGAACGTTTAAAAGTCTTCCAAATACAACTTAATGAATTGATGCACAACGCCTGTTAACCTTGCTTTCTTTGAGGCTCGTGCTAGAACCATTGTTCAACATTGTTTTATCATTTGACCATTTTAACTATTAAAGTTAAACTGCTTTTACGAAACTATCGTTCGACTATCACGTACGGACACCAGCGAAGGTTGAAAATGTATTTTAATGGTCAGACATGGTCAGAATCTGATATTTAATTACCTAAGACGCCCAGATTTACGCTTGAATTATAGGAAATTGGTTTTCGTTTGTTATGTCATTGGAATTTTAAAATTGGTACAAAATCGTATGAAGTGATAATGATAGTATTAAGAAAGAGTAATGATATATTGTTTATCGAATAACTAAAACTAAAAATAAATAAATGTTGTTTCGTAATGATTGATTATTTATCGGTTTTGAATACGTAGTATAATTTTGTTATGTCGAGTTTACGCAGTTATTTAATTACGAAATTAAATTGTAAAATAAAAATAAAAATATTGAAACAATATAAGTGTTTATCGAAGTAAGCTACAATAATAAATTTAAGAAATTAAATTAAAAAGTTTACTATTTGCAACATTTTTATTGGTTTTTTATTTTTGTATAAATGTCAAATTTATGTTTATAATAGCGTATTAATAAACGCATAATTTATTAACCTTAGAACACATTTTCGACTATTTCTTATTTATTTATTTATTTGTTACTCTGAACAACAGGGCCCATAACTTTTATTACCTGTGGATCCTGCGAACCCTGGTTTGATTCCCACAGGCGACAAACAATTTTCATAATTAGTAATGGGTAGAAGGCGTGATGATATATTTATTTTATATTTATTTACACGTCACTAGGTGATATATTTCAGAATGTCATCTCTCGGACTATCTGTGAACCAAGCTATATAACGTTACACTTGGTGAGAGTCATTTTACCCTTTAGAATGGTGGTGTTATATTTATATCACCGGTGATTTTGACGTTTGAGTTTAGAGCAGCTGCTGACAAAATGTATTTATGATAGTTGGACAATTTATTTTGTGTGAAGTGATTTATTGTGAATTGTATTGGATTATTGAGGTGTTCATATAATTTTTATTTGTAAAATATATTATTTTAAAATATATCTTTTTAAAAAGTATCAGACATTTGAAATGTAATGATGCTAATTATGCATTAAACTAAAAATATTTTAAGTGTTGAACAACATCAATTAACAAGTTAACTTTGAATTATTAATTTCATTTTGTATTTTATTAGAAATGGCTTTCTTGTACGGTCAGTTGAAAATAATCGAAACCTTAGACGACAAAGAGGCTGATCTGCCACTAGTTATTCTTCACTCTAGTCCCAACAATTTTACCCTGTCGAAATCCATGTAATCGGTCATAAAATTTATTAATACATTTTTCTGCTTAACAATAACCTTCTCCGCACGTTTAACCTCTATTTTCCCAAAGTCATAAGTGTCGAAGTCGCTATTTGTATTTGTAAATAAAATTTAAATGTAATACCAACATAAATATACTTACCCGAAAACATAACCAAGCAAAAATTACTAAAAATATCACCTTTAGCTTATCACTGGTGAAAGGTGATATGACGTTATCAAAATATAATCGAAAATCGGTGTAAAATTATAAAATAGGGATCCAGGAATTAACTCCCAATTACAGTACGGGGAGGGTCTACAGCTTATAGTGAAATCCGAACCACTTAAACACAATTGTATTTTTTGAGTATAAGTTGAAGATATTGAGATTTGAACGCACGATCTCTTGAAACACAAGTTTTACCTCGCTTTTATCCACTGAACTACGATCGCCTGTTAATGCGAGGATACAGAACTTTGTCTTCGTTGAATAAATTATGTGGACTTAAATATTATTATTGCCTAAAAATCTTTTAGTGAATTTTTACAATAAAATTGAAACTTGTTAAGCACTGATGGTTATTGGAGGTAGAGAAAAATAACAAAATCATTTATTGGTATCGTTGAGCGCAAAATTTTGTTAGGAATTTGTGTATGCCAGTTTTAAGGTAGTTCCAGCGTGATTTTTTTTCAGATTTGAATGAAACTCGGCGCACGTAAATATGGGATAGTCATACGCATCTCGTTAAAATATGAAACACATTCTTTGCCTGTGAACAAATATATTCGTTTGTAAAGTTGAGTTCTTATACACGGGGCTTATGGCGATCGTCATTCAGAATCGCACATATTTGGTTTATGTATCTCTAAAAATTTGCAGTTTCCTTTGAAAAACTAGTATGATGTTCTAGAACTATCCACTTATATTGTATCAAAAGGAGTAATGGATATATAACCATGCAAAATCTTGTTTTTAACTAAAAAATCCAATTTATAATGGCAACACCACACAGTTGTATGGTATTTGAAAATTCATTAGACCAACAACCTGTTAACAATTCATGATATTCAAAAAATAATAGATATGAAACACTTCTTTTACTCTATCTTTTTCTTTCTCTGACCTACACGAGGCTCAAGATTAGCATTACGTACAAATATCATAAATAACTAATAAATAAATGTAACAGTTGGTTCGAAAAATGAAATATCAAATTATAGATGTTATGGATAAACTGTACCTACTAAATTTAGATTTTGTTAAGTATAATTTTATAATCTAGTCAGAGTGCCATATTCGGTAATGGGTAAAAGGCGAGATGATATATTTATATTTTTTATTTATTATCTGTACTGTAATTGGGATTAATTTTTTATTGTGCAGAGTAGTAAAACACATAAATATAGTATAAAATGAGAAGCATCTTCTTTTATTTACCCTAACAAAGCAAAAATTTCTGTTACGAAACAATTGTTGTAAAGTCTAAAAATATAACAAACGACTGACGTCAACAATTACCGGACTCCACTTAATACAGGAAGTTAGAAATCACGTTTATAGTTAGTAGTATACTGGTCACTGTAAAAAGAAATAATCAATTTATTATTTCTCTTATCCTCAGGCGGTGCAATTCTTTTGTTAGTCGTGAAACGGATTCTACCAAAGAAGTGAAAATGTTTTAATTTTAAACAATGCAACACTTACTTATCTTCCGACATTTTGAAGGCTAAACAAGTTGAAAAATAATTGAGTAGCAGTTATAGCATCATCAGAGAGTGCCCTAGAAAAGTACATTGTTTAATTGAAAGAAATAAATTGCTTCGACATTATTTAACATTTATTTTTGTTTGTTAGCTCGTTGATTCTTAAAGTGACGCGGTGAAGTGAAACGGTACGATGGCTGTATCTCCGGAAATAATTCAAATATATACAGGCCTTCAAATGTACTATAAAATTGTGATAAATCTTGTTCCGGTGCCTGAAATTATGGTAAATGTTGTTTCGGTTCGTGAAATAAATAAAAATATTGTTTGGACTTCTGAAACGCCATTTCACAAAAGCGATATTTTATCGAACATGTCGACAAATCTTAAACACAATCACGAAAGTATGCAAACTTTAAACTTTTGTCATAAACATAGTCTTTATTTGATGAAATAGCGATATATTATATATACCCAAGGACGTTGAAAGGAGGGGATATGGCATTCAAGTCAAGACTGTGAGACTCGGCAGATTGACAGAGACAGAAGTATTATTTCCTGTACCGTGCTTAGCCTGCTATTGATTGACATGTGTCATAAAGAGATTTGAAATTTAAATAGACAGATCAGAATCATTCTCTCTAAAAGATTATAAATTTTTACAAGGAAACTGAAATTATAAACACTTTGTTACCATATATCCACAAAAAAATATGTCCAATTCCATAAAACACAAAAATTGAAACACAAATGACACTTCGTGGTTATGTTTACATAAAACAACGCTTCCTGACAACGTCTAAACGTCACTTTTCTTACATAAAAATTCAAAATATTTGAAAGAAGAAGAGATTTGGCTAAGCACGGTGCAGAAAAACTATTCAACGTCCTTGTATTATACCCAGCTCTTTCTAATTTTATTGTAAAATAGATTATGATTTTATTTAAAATATATACCGGGTGACCCATTTAAATTTATCCACCGGAATAACTTGACATATATGTGTCGTACAAAAAAATGTTCCGAATAAATGCTCAATGGTTTTGAGAAGGCTATCCAACCCAGTCAAATTTTCTTCACCTCCACCCTCCCAGGGGCTGGAGGACGAAGGCAACTTTGATATCTCAAATGGGAACTCCCTATTTTTTATTACAGATTCAGATTATGCATTTAAAAATATGAATATTTTATTCAAAAAGATTTTTGAATTCGTGATAGATGGCGCTGTAGTCGCAAAAATTCAATACCTTTAGATGGTGTAAGCCAGTGTTTCCCAAAGTATAGTGTACCTGTATGTGTGGTTTTGTATGCATGCGTAGTCAAGCGTCGCCCCCCGTTTCTGCCGCCACTGATTATAATGAATGTTATTTATAATATATAATTTATTTATATTCTATTATGAATTAATTTTATTTTTTGTTTATTATTATTTTGTTTATGTACTAAAATGTGAGAAAAATAAATATATTTTGTTTGTTATGGGATGGCTAGCTCAGTGGTATGAAGTCGGCCTGTGGATCCTGAGGTCCCTGGTTCGATTCCCACAGGCGACAAATTTTCATAATTTGAAAAAGCTATCTCTGTGGCTCCTCCATCACTAACATGTTTGGGGGCTGTGATTTGACGACTGGTAACCGCACTTCACGCGCAAAATATATCACTTACCGAGATCTGCTTCAGCAGAGTGCCACACCCAGTAATGGGTAGAAGGCGTGATGATATATTATTATTATTTGTTATTAAAGTATATGCATTTTTTTTACGAAGGGTAGACAGTTTTACGAAAATTAAAGAAAGGGGTACACATATATCGAAAGTTTGGAAAACACTGGTGTAAACTAATACCGGCTATGAGAAATATTCACCGATTTTTTGAAAAACTAAAATTACCGATTTTAGCGTCATCTATCAATGATACAAAATTCGAATAATTGTTATCATACTTTTTGTTACACATAAAGACTCACGGTACACCGAGTATTCCGTTTTGCCTTCTACCCATTACTGGGTGTGGCACTCTGGCAGATCTCGCTAAGTGATATATTTTTGAGCGTGAAGTGCGGCTACCAGTCGTCAAATCACGACCCTCAAAGATGTTAGTGGAGGGGGAGCCACAGGTGAAAATTGTTTGTCGGTTGTGGGAATCGAACCGAGGTTCTCAGGATCCACAGGCCGACTTGACACCACTGAGCCATCAACCCCATATGATTACGATTTTATTTAATGTTAAAAAATAGTTTCTCTATTTCTAAAAACGCATTGTAAACACATCATCAAGGAGATCTATAAGTGCATTGTTTTTAGCGCTTTTTATTTTGTAGGAGTGGTACGAATCTGACATATAACATCAAAACTGTAAATCATACAAAATTTACAATATTTACAATTCAGAAAAAAACATTGATTAATTGTCAAAAAAATTAATTTTCTTTATTGTTTTTGTTATGAGAAACGTTAACAGCATTTGTTTAAATCTGACAGAATGATAAAATTACCTTAATAGAAAAAATAGTACAAAGGCCTGTTAAGGAGTCCAAATTTGGAAAACGAGCTGCTCTGCGGCTGTCAAAGTGTAACCACATTGATCTTGTACACTTTGTTTTAGAAATATTTTGTGGTCGTCTGAAAAATAGTGTACATAACTCGCTCGAAAGTGAGATAACTGTGCTCGTGTACTTAAATCACTCGGCGCTATGCGTCTCGTTTTTCAATTTGTATACTCGCACATTATCTTACACTTTCGATGCTTGTTATATAATATACTCGTATTATTAATATAATCTTATTATCATGAGGTTTCCGAAAAGTGATTTTGATTAACTCTTTAAAATCAGACTAGAATACGATTAGCTAATTCATCTTTTTTGAAAACCAGGCTACTGATGATTACTGTAATTACGCTTCATTTTCGGTTGTATAAATAGTAAATAAATAAATGATACAAACATGTTAAGAGAGGTATTTACAAAGTAAACAAAGAGCTCAATGTCTATCGCAACAAGTTCTACATTCCAAAAGGTGTAAAAAAACTCAGATCAAAGAGTCAGAATCGCAATTAATTTAATGACTTAAACACAGACACAATCTGCTAATTGTCATACCTACTTCTGTTTCGCAACGCGACGCGAACGTGTTTAGAAATTAAAAACTTTCAATTTCATGCTTAGTAAAGCGGAACAATTCGAGAAAAATAATCATGGGTTCATATTCTTTCAGCAATGCTACAGTTTACCTTAGATTATCGGGACGTAACTAATTTGTTTAGTTACATTGGATTTATGCTGACATAACTCAAGGAATTTTTGTTGAGATTATGATTCACCTTTTATATTATTTTTGACGTTTCTCAAAACCAGTGAAATGCTTCATTATAAAGCTACGTTTCGACCTCTTAACATAGTCTCTCTTTTAGTCTTTGTTTTTGTTTTTTTGTTTTATGTCGGAAACATTCCAGCCATTTCCAGCTCTTAACATAAACATAATCTTCATTCAATATTCCAGTGAAGGTTTGTTCACTTAAATGAGAAAATAATTGTTTAAAACTATTTGAAATACTTTAAAAATTATATAAAATTATTAACGAGGAACAGTAATTACTATTAAAGTGAAGCACTAGTTTAATTAATTTATACAATTCCAAAATAATTTAAAAAAATTGAGGCATTATTGTAGTGAACCTGCCAGAATATATCACATACAGTAATTTAAATTTCGAAAAAATGTTTCACGTAAATAAAATATGATAGAATTGCATTATATTATAAACTCAAAGGAAATAAAAATATTTAAAAATTACCGGAACTATTTTTAATTTATTTAAATAAAATATAGAATTGACTGTCTATTGCAGCATGAGACAGCAATACCGCAGCTATCTCTCTCTACAGAACAGCGACGAAAGATTATGTCGAAAGTATGAAGTTTGCAAACTTTGTGTTTATGCGCAGTGACAAAGTCGAAGACTAAGACTAAAAGAATAGCTGGAAACGCTCAGCTGTATTCACATATGACAAACTCTCAAGGTTATGTCGAAAAACTAAAACTAACACTATGTTAAGAGGTGGAAATGAGGCTTAAGTCACGTGTCTGCGTTTTAACCAATCCGGTCATTATTATACTGAGAATAAAGCTTTTGTGATTATTCCCGGGAATAATCTTTCTTGGTGCTTTTTTTGTTTGTGACAAATGATAGGTAGTTGTCAAATAATTATTTAAAACTGTCAACGCGTCAAGTAAAATATGAGAAAAAAATCGATTTAGTTCCACCAACAAAATTTTGAAACAACTTCCAAGAATACATTAATAAGTAACCAATCGATTTGAACCCAGTTCAAGTTGTATGAATCGACCTCAACAGTTAAGTTAAAAAGTAGTCTAATATAACTCAGGAGTTCGATAAATTAGAAAATAATTCTTCAGTATGTTTCTCAAACCTGTTGCCATTTGGCAATAGTCATATTGACTATTGTCTGGCAACAAGTTGTCGAAAGATCTGTCAAACTATTTTAAATTTATTCTCACATACATACATACATACATACATATCTTCACGCTATATCCCAACAAATGGGGTAGCACGAACCCTAAAATCACTCGTAAAACATTCACTCATCACACCCATCAAACAACCAGCCATCACCAAACATTGCCATCTAAACACACCACCCTCACTTCAACCACATTTATAGATCACTCCATATAAACTCATTCATTTATTACACTCGAAAACATTATCACACAATAAACCTTCAATCACATCATTCCTATTCTCTTACCACTCATTTTCCTTCCTCAACGTACATAACATATGCATAAAAAAAAAAAAAAAATCTCAAATTACTCACATTCACTCCTAACAACGAATCTAATAACGAAACTAACTACGAATCTACAAGATTAGAAAAGATGAAAGCGATAGTCTACACTTGTATATGAAAGAAAAGACCACACAATGCAGTCACAGAAAATGAGACAAAAAGATAAGAAAGGGAGGGAGCGTCGCCCTGCGCATGTTTTGAAAGTGAATTTCACACAATTGCAGTTAAAAACTCTACGTAAGAACTGAAAACGAATTAAAAGATAAGAAAGGAAGGGAGTGTCGCTCTACGCTTGTTTTTGGAAGTGAATTCCACACAATTGCAGTTAAACACTCAATGTAAGATCAGAAAACGAATAAAAAAGATAAGAAACGAAGGGAGTGTCGGCCCTGAGCTTGTTTTTGAAAGTGAATTTCACACAATTACAGGTAAACACTCTAATGAAATTACTAAACAACGAAACTAAAATCTAAAACCCTGCGCTTTTCTGAAATCATCAGATTCATTCCGCAATTAATCTTCGCCAAACGTTCCTATCCTGACACACCACTTTTGCTTCATCCACATTCATAATTCCTTTCATACAAGCACGTTTGTTCCTCGTACTCGGAAACTTTCGTTCACGCAACAATTTTTCTATCATATTCATCCATTTATTCATAGGTCGCCCATGCAATCGTTCACCCTCAATTTCACCAACATATACCTGTTTCACTAATCTCTCATTCGACATACGTTCAACATGCCCAAACCATCTCAACTGACTTATACCTACTTTTCTAACTACATTCTTCTCAATTTCACATTCATCATACACCAATGTATTCCGGACACGATCTCTTCTAGTATAACCACACACACCCCGCAAATACCTCATTTCCACAGCAGTTATACGACGTTCATGTTTCTTCATCCACACCCAACATTCACTACCATACATCAATGAAGGCACTAAAACACCATTATACACACTCAATCGAGCATCTCTGGATACATTCACATTTCTAGCAAAGGTTCCCAGAGCACCCAATACCTTGCAACCCGCAGATACTCTTCTTTCAATCTCACAATCAATACGTCCATCCCTTGAAAACATACTACCCAAATATAAAAACTCATTTACTTGACCCAATCTCACACCATTCACCGAAACATTGCAGTTGGTCACCAAATCACTCTTCTCAAACACTAACACTTTACATTTATCAACATTTAATAACAGATTTAAACCTTTTCCTACTTCATTTATACTTAGAATCATTCTTCTCAATTGCTCTTCAGATTCACCCATAACAACAACATCATCCGCATACGCTAACGCAGGCACTACACTACCATCAATATGTACACCATCCACCCCATTCAGCGCCGTTCGTAACAACACATCCATATACAAATTAAACAGCCACGGAGACATCCCACAACCTTGTTTCACACCAACATCTATACAAAACCAATCACTCAATCTACCATCAACTCTCACCGCAGCCTCGCTACCATCATACAACGCACGAATTGCCCCCAACAAATTCCCGTTTATACCGTACTGTAGAAGTACATCCCACAAAGTCTCGCGATGAACACTATCATATGCTTTTTTAAGATCGAGAAAGCCACAGAACACCTTTTTGTTCTTAGCAAGTGACTTCTCAACAATCATACGAAGAGAAAATAATTGATCCACACACCCTCTCTCAGGCAAAAAACCACCTTGCATATCGCTTATCTTGGAAATGGTTAAGGTTCGTACCTTATGAATAAGAATCTTCCCGTACAACTTCCCTACCACACTCAGCAAACTTATCGCACGAAAATTAGTACATTCACTCGAACTACCTTTGCCTTTAAATAAAGGACAAATGACAGCACGTTTCCAATCATCAGGAGCCACACACCGTTTTAAACAAAATCTAAACAAATAAACTAACCAGTCAAATAACCTCTCACCTCCATATTTCAACATTTCATTCGATATACCATCCAAACCAGGAGCCTTACCATTCTTCAGACGCATCAATGCAAAACTAACATCACTCTCATCTATATCCCAATCATCACCACTAACATTTTCTCTAACATTTTCACTACTACCATTCCCTCCATTTATGCTACCATATAAAGCCCTAAAATACTCACACCATCTATTCCTAACATCTGACTCATTCCACAATAACTCACCATCAGCACTTTTAATCGCTTTCACTGCCCTTAAATTACCACCTCTCAATCTCTTCACACTCAACCAAAACATTCTTTTATTCATACTAAAATCATTTGTCAATCTTTCACTCATCAAGTCATCAAAACGTGCCTTACTTTCTCTCACAATTCTCTTAACACATTTATTTAACCTCTTGTATTCTAGTAAGCATTCATCTCGTAAACTTCCAGGTACATCTTTTACATTTAGAAAACGCAAATATGCTCTCTTTTTCTCCTCAATCGCCTCTTTTACTTCATCATTCCACCATGCATTCTTTGGACAAGAGCCTAATCTACATTCACCACAAACTTCTTTTGCACAATTAAGAACTGTATCCTTAAATTTCAACCACTCATCATTTATGCTGCATTCAAAATTAAGCTCACATACAGGCAAAGATTAATTAATTTTCTCAACAAACCTATCTCTAACATCCTCATTCTGCAGTACACTGGATTTCACACGAAACATTTTTTCGATACCTTTCACCCTCATCCGCCAACATTTATCCAAACGTATACGCGATACCACCAAATAATGGTCATTCGTACCCAATTCAGCACCACGCTTCACACGCGTATCTATAACTAAACTTCTCAATCGTTCATCGTACAAAATAAAATCAATTACACTTCGTCTATTCTCACGCATATCCTCCCATGTATACAAATGAGCTAATTTATGTTTAAAAACAGAGTTGGAAATAAAGAGATTACGCTCCAAACAGAAAGATACTATTTTCCTACCATTTTCATTCTCTCTCACATCACCAAACTTACCCAAAACATTTCCAGACATGCTTCTCTTTACTCCCACCCAACCATTTAAATCACCACATACGATAACTTTCTCACCTGGATCACACAAATCAATCACACTATCTAACAAATTCCAAAACCGATCTTTTTCCAGATCATTTTCAGATTCAGTTGGGCCATAAACTGACACAACGAAGATTCTATGAAAGCCTACCTTTAATCTCAGCCAAAGAATTCTAGATGAAATACAGTCATAATCCCTTACAAACGGTTTCATTCTTTCACTAACAAGCACACCTACTCCATGCTTTGCACGTTCATTCTCAGATACACCCGACCACAAGCAAAACATTCCATCCACCTCTTCCTCACTACAGCCTTTCCTCTTAGTCTCACTTACACACAAAACATCTACATTATACACACGCATAGCATTCATCAATTCAATTTCTTTCCCAGTTATACCACGAACATTCCACGTACCAAACTTGCATTCATCAAAATTTTTCCATTTATTCCTCATTTAAACAAAAGATAGTAAAAGAAGGGTTCTCTCGGTAATAGGGTAGAAGTTAAGGTAGCTTACCAAACTTATCCTTAACTATAAAGGAAAATAGAAATAAAAAGAAATAAATAAATTACATTGACACCTGTCAACCGTCAATCATACAAGAACAAAACATAACTTAGCGTTTCTAAGTACGTAACTGATATAAACAAATAACGAAATGAAAAGAGAATATACTACAAAAATCTAAATTATTATAAAAAGAAAAGATAACACTTATCTTAGTAAAATGATATGCTAGCAATCCGGTGGAAAACAGTCTATATAAATCCAACTCCAAATAACCAGTCAAAAGACGAAATGAAACACAAATTTGACGGACGAGTGTTGTTGTTTATTCTGTTGCTAACCGCACTTCACGCTCATAAATATATCACTTACCGAGATCTGCTTTGACAGAGTGCCACACCGTCATGGGTAAAAGGCGTGATGATTTGTTGATTTGTGAAAGACGATAAAACGCATAAAAAACACACCAAAAAATGCTTATAAATGTACGAAAATGTATCCAAAAAAATCTGGTGTGGTCACCACACGACTTTCTTATACACAGCATATTTAATATTTAGAGATGAATGTTATATAATATTAATTAACTTGTAATTTACTTTTTCAGTAATTCAGCATTTATCTGAATTTAAAAATTTTGGGATTTTACTGATTTCTTTTTAATTTTCATTACAGATAATCAACTTCTTAACAAAATTTATATAAATGAACTTATATTAATAGAAATAGATATATAAAATTACTTACTATTTGACCAATGAAATTAATGTAGCATCAAAAACGCTGAATTGAACATTTATTTATGACTTGCTCGTTGCGTTTGGCAATTATTGTTTGACATATAAATGTTAAACATGTTTTTGTTTTTTGTTTCTATTGCTACTATGATTATTGGAATATATTATTAAATATATAAATTAGTTTTTCTTAAAACCGTGAGATACAAAGTCGATTAAATTGAGGCAAAAAAAAAAGACTTAGATAACTAGATAAAGCGAAAATTAAAATTTGTTTTTTGTTTCTATTGCTACTATGATTATTAAAATATATTATTAAACATAAAAATTTGTTTTCTCAAAATGAGACGCATATACAGAAAAATTGCAAATAACATTTTATGTTCCAAATACTCTTACCAACATCTTTTATTTGAAACTTTTTTTCGTAACTGATTCCAGTTTTGAAATAAATGGAATTTATTGTTTTGTGTGTCCAGTAAACTTCCTCTTCCGGTTTTTCAATTTCATTCAAAATCAACTCAGCTCTTCGTATTTTCATGAAACTTATAATTACCAAGTTTCGTTAACAAATCTTATCTCGTTCATGAGATAATGCACGACCGGATACACATCCATCCATCCATCCAACCATCCATCCATCCATCCACACACACAGACATCATTGAGAAAATTATCAAAACGGATTCAGTGGACCTCAAAACACGTATTTCCGCGAAAATCTCGTCAACGATTTTTTTCGCGATTCCAATACTTCCTTATACTGCGTATAAGAAAGTAAAAAGCATTAAAAAAGCATAAAACAAAAAAGTTCTTTAAAAGCCACATAAGTTTCTTCAAAATTCATTTTAATAATAAATAAATGTAAATAAATGATTAGTAAATTATTTTATAATATTTGATTTATTAAAAATAATTACTTTCTTAAATAAACAATGAAATTTGATTAACAAAATCTAAAATAAAAACATTATTTACTACTGCTTTAATCGTAAAACGAAACAAAAATCAATATTACATTTTATTAAAAAAAAATAATACAAACACATGAACTATTCATGAATGAAAACAGTTAATTTTCAAATATTGCTCTAAGTGTTCTAAGGAGAAACTCTGCTTCCTATCAATATTTTTGAATAACACGAAAGTATAATTTATAACCTGAAATGATGAAATGTTGCTCAGAGTTGGTTGACAGGAAATGAAACTGGGAAAGAAATTAAAACTTGGTTTTATGATTAAATTATTATTTTTTAATTCTCTTTTCAATGGTGGTGCGCGACCAAAGAAATTCGAACATTGCCAAATTAACGGACACCCTATTGAACATATTTTTCAAATTAAAGATTGAAAGTATTGCAGTAAATTTGAAAACATCAGATAATATGAATAAAAAAAATAACTTTAAATTAAGAATTTAAATTGTAAATATTGTAGCTTTGAGGCAGTGTAAATAAAAAATATACAATGAATAAAATAGTTAAATAAAATATTGCCTAATCCAATAAAAAGATAAAAAAATAATAATCATTCATCAATATATTTGTCACTGCCTTTATAGATTACAATGATAAATTCTTGATATCCATATAAATCAACTATAAGATGAAATTTCTCCGTTTTAAACGCAATGGGCCTTTCAAGACTTTTTTGACTTTTGTATATAGTAATCTACGTAATAAAATTATTATACCAAAAAAAAAATTTTTTTAAACTTGTATTAAGCATGATAAACATATTTTAACTTTCGAAACAAACGAATGTGACGTAGTTGCATCTTAGCTTAAAGAGAGACAGATAAGACAGAGATAAATAACACGTAACTTCACGTAACGTGTGTCTTTGTCAGTAGAATCCTCAGACAAAACATAACTAGACGGATAACAACGGCGTTTGCATTGACTTGAATACGGCATAATTCGTCTAGTATTATACGTCATTGGTAGAATCGTAGAATGCTGAATGCTTATTTCTTCTTCGCCTTCCTCTCAGTAAAATTGAGCACCGACAAACGTTTCAGACAAAGCTCTGGCTTAATGCAACTACGTAATTGTAATGAGCGTTTTAAATTATTCAACTTTAACTTTCATATTTCAGCAATAAATGATGATTTTATATTGTATTAAATATGATGTACGGTCAAGAACTTATTTTAATAAATATATATTAAAAAGCTCTACCACTTGAATCCCCCCATTGGTATTCCGGAAAAATCTGAGTAATATTTATTGTGCTCACAGAATCCCTAAAAATTAACTAACTATTATATTTAAGAAACAAAATAACTTTAGGCCCGTTTTAGACGACCATAAATTTACATTCTAATAATTTACACAATCATATTATTCAATACGAAATTGTAGAAAATTCTGAATTAGAACAAGGTCGTTTTCTTAAAATTTCGCTGATTTCTAGGAATTATATTTCTATCCGTGGCTTTTAGTGCATTTCTGGTTAATTTTTCTTTATTCATAAATTTTGTTGTTTATTTATATCGTTTGGACAATAGGGAATACACTAGTTCTCAAATTCTACGACAAATATCCTCAAATATAATTATAATTCCAGTCAAATAAATAAGGATATTTGCACAGGATACTCTGAATATTCCTTTAAACATTACAATTATACTTAATTTATTGCAATATTACGGTTCAATATATCTATCAACGACTTGTCCAAATACGTTGAAACTTAAAATAAATTCTTCATATTTAAACACATCAACTAAAAGATGAAATTGGCCAGTTCTGAATACAATTGGTATTCCTGTCAAATTTATTTTATAGTTTTTCAACTCATAGAAACCCTAAAAATAAATTGTTTCTTCTAGTACAATGTTTAAAAATTGATTTTACATGTTAACTGCCTTTGCCAACATTTACGTGGGACGCACGATATATATATATATATATATATATATATATATATATATATAGTTTTAGGGCATAACATTCTGCATCTAAGCCTATATACAAAATTAATTTTGCATGTTCCGTAACGGCATAAATTCAATCTGATAATAACAAAATTAGCCTCAAAACTATCGATAGCCATGGAATTGAAACAAAATTAAACAAATGTTTGACATTTAATCTGTCAAATAATTTCTTTAAAGACCACGGGCGTATGACGTAATCAAATTTAGATGTGCTCCGTAACTGTCAAACGATTGACTCTCACATCAGTATTAAATGTACGATTTAGACTGTATAGATAGAATATATTTTTAACAAGTATATGTGCATATAATTCCAAAAGTGACAAGCACAGATCATAATATACTACTATAGATAAGAAACTGCCATGTTACGCACTGGGACTGTATTTTGCGCCATCTGAGTAGTGGAAGTCTAACTAAAGTCATGTATATAGGCAACCCGATATGCATATTTGGGCAGCTTGTATTTTTTATTATTATTTTATATTTATTTAAACTACATAAAATAAAAATTCATTATTACAATATAAATATTTATTAAAATATTCTTCTGTATACAATGTATTTATAATTTGAACTGTTTCAATCGCAGTTTTATCCAACTCTTGTGAACTTGAAAATATGTTATGACTTCCTCATCCAAATATTATTTATTATATGATCACTTACTTACCAGTAGCAGTGCAGTTTTTTTTACACAATAATTGATATTAGTTGATGACATTATTTATATGAAATTATTTCACAAATAAAAATTAATTGGAAATTTGACAGATGAAAAAATTTGAATATATACAAATGACAACTACAGGAACAATCTAGTAACCAATAATTGCCGATATAGTAGTAAACTAAAATCTATGTTTTCACATAAAGACTATTAGCGCCATTCCTTAGGTGGAAGTCTAACTATAAACACAGTTCCATGCTTACCTATATAACTTTCCGCTGCCTGGTGACAAGTTTCTATTATGTGCATCATTTTATGGTCTATTATGTCATTTACTTGACAGATAAAACGTCAAACATTTGTTTAAGTTTGTTTCAGTTCCATAGCTATCGACAGTTTTGAGGCTATTTTCGTTATTTTCAGATATAATTTGTGTCGTTACGAAGCATGAAAAATTAATTTTGGTTATTGCATTAGATGCAGAATTTAATTCCCTAAAGCTTTTATTTGAAGCTTTTTTGGTTACAATAATTAGGGAAGCAGGAAATTACAAAATTGTGATTTTACATGTTAAATCCCTAAGTTCGAGAGTTGCGTTCACCACTCTGTATATATATATATATATATATATATATATATATATATATATTAACTCACTGGTTTGTAAGGGCAATTAACATCAACTTTTGCATCTTTTAGAATATTGTTCCACGTTGGTCCTAAAGCATTCTTGAGATAAAAACAAGGGTTATTGCTTTTAAATCTTATGAAGTTCCTCTTCCAACCACCGTCACTCCAAACACGGACTTCAAAATCATACTAAAAAAAAATATATTTAATTTTCCATTTATATTACTTATCATTCATACGTCTTTAATACAGATCTTGGTAACAAATATTTAATTATCATGTACAGGTACATATTAACACAAAAGCCACAGATGTCTAGGTTGAATAGGTTTAAGTTTTCATATAATTTTGGGGTTTTTAAATACAATAAATATTTTGCAGCACATTTTCAAATAAATTTCAGAGGTATGAAAATTACCAAGGTTTGTTTTGTCCTGGACTGATCTAAACTTCTAAACTTCAAAACGTCGTCTTCGTTTGTAGTTTATATTAAAGCCAAGAAATCCAAGAATTCAGGAGAAATTGTTTTATTGTTCTCAAAATAATTTACTTTATTTGTTGACACAAAATTTAATAAGATTAATGAAGGGTATGCATCAGGAGCAAATGGTTAAATGTGATTGAAGATTTATTGCGTATTTAATGACTCCGTATGTGATGAATAAATGAGATTAATATCCCATGTGGCTTGAATAAAATTATTCCAAATTAATCAAATATATATTGAACTATACCTGTATGTATCCTAACATACAGAGCTGGGCAGTAGCTAGCTACTTTGGTAGCTTAGCTACTAGCTTAGCTACCTTTACCTTAGCTGTAGCTGTAGCTTAGCTAAATGTAAAAAAATATAGCTGTAGCTTGTAGCGAGCTATGTTTTTTTCTATTAGCTTAAAAATATTGTTATAACAACTGATGCTACTTTTTGTAGCTTAAAGCTACCACTGTTCATTAAGAAATATCTATTAATTTTTGTTTTGTATTTGAATTGTACCTTCTTTATTGCTTTCTATAACTGTACGATAACAAGTTATTATATAGTGTAAAATCTATTAACACATTTAATTTTTCAATTGTTCTTAACCTATCCTACTTTTGTATTAAATATTAGATGAACTAAACATTTACTGTTTAGGAGCCTTATGTTAATGTGACTGTTAATTTATTCTGATATAAATAAGAATTATAGCATAACAAATTAACAGTACATTTGTTCATTTGCGATTTTGTATATTTATTAACAGTCATTATAACAAAAGACTGATCAACTGATCATATGACAATGGCAAATTTAATAATTCACAATAATTGAAAAAAGTAGCTTTAAAATTTAACAGCTACTTTAATGAAAGCTTTTACCTGTAGCTTAGCTATATTTTACAAAATGTAGCTTATAGCTGTAGCTCAGCTACTTTTTTAAAGAATAGCTGTAGCTGTAGCTTAGCTATTTTTTTTTAGTTCTGCTAACATATATGTGTAATATTTCATGTCCATTCGTACTAAAAAAACTTGAAATATTATACTGAACAAATTTACTAAATGATTCTAATTTTATTTTACTTCAATTTTTTCTGTATTTTGTCATATACCATTGGTAGCCTTGATCCCATGACTTTACCATATACTGAAAGACTTGATATGAAAGTCGTATGCAGTGACACTTGTTGAAACAATTGAAATTTAGTTAATATTTTAAGCAAATACTTAATAATTGAATTATAAATATACAAATTGGGATATCGGCAGGATTTCAACCTGGGACCTATGAACTGCGGTCATGTGTTTTGTTCCAACTAAGTTATATCATATATTAGGATGTTTCGACCCGAAAATCAGGCCATCGTCAGCAAAAATGAGATAAATTCATATGCTCTACGTGATATTATGCAATATGAGTAAAAACTCATTAAGGATCCCTAAGGCCAACGAATCAAACTTTAACTGACTCCTGGATCCATCTTAACCTCAAACTTAACAATTTAATTATAACGAGGAAAATTTGGGATACCGCTCAGATTTGAATCTGGGACCTATGAACGTAGAGTTTAATTTCAATAGTTACATTTCATTGTACGACATTATCATCTTAAGGTAGTACTAGTGTGACGGTGGCGCCATCGGTTGTCAAGTGACGAAACTGACGCTCAAAAAAATTTAAAAATTAAATAAAATAAGTGTTTTATACCTATTATGATTTCAATATCATGAATTGTTAACAAGTTGTTGGTCTAGTGAATTTTCAAATACCATACCACCGTGTGGTGTTGTCATAAATTGAGATTCTTAATTTTTCGTTAAAAACAAGGCTTTGCATGGCTATATATCCATTACTAAACGATAAAAAACTTTCTCCTTCTGATACAATATACATGGATATTTCTAGAACATCATACTAGTTTTTCAAATGAAACTGCAAAATTTTAGAGGTACACAAACCAAATATGTGCGATTCTGAGTGATGATCGCCATAAGCCCCATGTATAAGAATTCAACTTTACAAGCGAATATATTTGTTCACAGACGATGAATGTGTTTTATATTTTAACAGGATGCGTATGACTATCCAATGTTTACGTGTGCCAAATTTCATTTAGATCTGCAAAAAAAATGTTTACGCTAGTACTACCTTAGGAGAGAGCCGAACAATAATCATTAAAAAAATATCTCGTTTTTGTTCCTATGACTATAACTTTCTAGAACGTTAATTCATTAATAATCATACAAAATTTATTGGGTAGGTGGCTCAGCGGTATCGTGTCGGTCTGTAGATCCTGAGAACCCTGGTTTGATTCCCATAACCGACAAACATTTTCACTACATTAGCATTACACCTGTAGCTTCCCCTCTACATATATCTTTGTGAGCTTTGATTTGACGGTTGGTAATCGCACTTCACGCTCATAAATATATCACTTACCGATATCTGCTAATGTAACAATATGAGCTATCTCATTATTGTATGTTGCTTTAGATAAAAACTTGGCTTCGTGTAATTTGATATTCGTGGCTACATGGCCTTTCGTGTGAATGCGAAAACTTTAGGTTTTTAAATATGGGACTTTAACTTATAAGAGTGACAGTTATTAGTTGATTTTCTAAGAATTCTAGAGACTTTCCGTTTTCACCAAGAGCGGCTGTGCCTTTGTGTCAGATTACGCAGGCTCAAACACTTGAGACATCTGTGGAAATGGGTTCCAGATGTGGGTAGTTTTACCCAGAAGATGTCAAATGTTTGGGATAGCCAAGTCAGTCAGAACCACCGACTCGAAGCGTGAGAATGGGCGGTCATCCTCATATGAGACGCGACGTGCGCGAATTTACTTAGTGTTTTTATAATTAATGCAACTTAAAATTAAATCTGTTTTCACCATTTCATCATTTATAACGTTTTACCAGTGTATCTTCGTGTTACAATACATTCAATATTTTATAATATCTTATATGTCTAAATATCAAAGCTCATTTTCAATCAAAGCTCAATAAGTGATTTGTGTGTTCGAACTGGCAACGATTTCCCAGTCCATAGTTTTAGTTCACAACAAGAAAGGAATTCGCAGGACAAGTAAGTAACAATCACATCAAATTAATAATTATTATCAAATTTTAACTTATTCGCTTTGTACGCTCAACGAGCTCGTGTTACACTTCGGCCACATCCAGTAATGGATAAAAGACGTGATGATATATTTATATTTATTAATTTAAATTCATAAAAAAGATTAACTTACATTATATCTAGCGTCTATAAAGTCCTTATTCGTGCAGTTTGCATTTACAGCAGTGTGCGTTCTATTATATTTAAAGTATGTACAATATATTTGAAGCGGTTTTGTTTCATCATTTTTGAAGATAATTTGATTTAATTCCACTACTCTATGCAAAGGAAAATCCTAAAATTAGACATAGTTATCAATATTAATTGATTACTTACTTATTTATTAATAATTTCTCACCGAACTTGTAAACTGAATCAAATAAAACAGCAAAATAATGTGCTTCATGTTCATGTTAAAACATTCACAATGTATTTTTTTTATCCAGTCTATTAATTCTTATATAGGTATGTACCGAAATTGATAATTATCTGTTAATTATAAATTACATACCTGCATATTTGAATGTAGCCTTGAAACCAATTGTTTAAATTTTGTTGTTTAAAATTATATCAATTTATTTGTGAACAATATATTCATTTTATATAATTATGAGTATTATATTTCATAAATAGAATAATCATCCTCATTATGATTACCAAATTACAAAACAAATTTTGATGTGATGAATTCATACAATAAATTACAGATTAATAACATACAGGACTAGATAAACAAAGTATATGGCAGAGCTAGTACACAAGATTGCAAAGAATAATTCAAATATAAAAACAAATTGGTTTTTGATGTAGAAATCAAATACAGTGCCAGTTTAATTTTTACCTTAAAATGATATGAGTAAATTAGACAAAAGTTGCCTCATTATAGGTGCAACACTGAATCAATAAAGTTCGTCAAAGTGCATCATTAATCACTTGACCAACCTTCGATTAAGAAACAAAAAAACAAACATTTTCATTTCGCCAACTTAACAAACTCAGATATGGGGTGGCTAGCTTAGTGGTATGAAGTCGGCTTGTGGATCCTGAGAACCCTGGTTCGATTCCCATAGGCGACAAACAATTTTCATAGTTTCAAAAACTATCCCTGTGGCTCCTCCACCACTAACATCTTTGGGGGCCGTGATTTGAGGACTGGTAATCGCACTTCACGCGCAAAATATATCACTTACTGAGATCTGCTTCGGCAGAGTGCCACATCCAGTAATGAGTAGAAGGTGTGATGATATATTTATATTTTTACGTCTTGAATTTTTCTACATCATTCATCTACAACCTTTGTAGTAGCAAAATACAAACCAGTAATGAATGAATTTGTCATTACAGATAGTACGCTGTACACAAATTAAAAATCAGTGCTTCCACATGAATCAAAAAGTGCATTTAAATATATTCGATAAATAATATGAAATTATATAGGGATGCTGATTTTATCCGGATATTTAAACGTTCACGAGTTTTTCACATTTATGTAACTCGCGTTTTAATTCCGAGAAAAAGTTAACCAAAACAAACTGTTGTGACGAGTATACTTCGTCACAATGCATAATTCGAACTTAGAACTTCTCATATATGAAATTTCAAATTGCATTGTTAAATTATATTGAGTTAATTTCAATAAAATAGATAAGGACATTTGGACAGGATACTCCGATTATACCTTTAAGGTGGTACTATAATGGAAGCATATAACCCGGATTATAATGAAATGTAAATATGTTATTTTTCATGTGTTTCTACACTAGTATGCAATTTTTTTTTTAAAGTTTACTGTTGTTGAGCTGAGTTAAAGTCGAGCAAAGTCGATCTAAAATGCATTGGCGTTATAGGAACTGTACCTCGCGAGGCAGCTTACTGCAAAATAAATTCATATATTGTAGTTATTTTTTAACAAAAAACTAACACACAGTACATCATGTAAAGATAAAGATATGAGAATTAAAAAATCCATGCCTTACCGGATTAGTTTCAAAGAAATTGGCGATAAAAGTTGGATATTCTATGATTTTAAATGAAACTGTCAGAAATGCTTGGCAACGTTGCACAGGTAGACAGAGATGTTCGCACGCGTAAACAGAGATAGTCGCAGGCGTAGACAGAGATGGTCGCACGAATAACAAAGCAAGAATTACGAATTGCATTGTTAAATTATATTGAGTTAATTTCAATAAAATAGATAAGGACATTTGGACAGGATACTCCGATTATACCTTTAAACATTACAATTGTACTTTATTTTTTACAATATTATGGTTTAATATATTTATCAACAACTTCTGCAAATACGTGGAGACTTAATATAAATTCTTCAAATTTAAATAAATCAACTAGAACATGAAATTGGCCAGTTCTTAATGCAATTGGCATTTCTGTGATATCTATATTATAGTTTTTTAACTCATAGAAACCCTAAAAATAAATTGTTTTTTATATTACAATGTTTCAAAATTAACACAGGTCTTAACATAGGCACTATTAACATCAACATTGATTTTTCTTTATATTTCTTGACATGGCTGTATTCAAAGTTAAATATAATACATTTTTAAAATATAGAATATCAGTAAACAGTAATAACTGGTATGTATAATATAAAAAAATAAAATAAAATGAAAGTAAAATAAAATATTTTAGTTTACAACAATGATAAAATTTGGGGTTTATACATTTGTATGTTTGTGTGTATGCTTATGCTCACGACAAAGACTAGTTCGATATGGTCTGACATTACAGTGGCTATGTTAAGAGCTATGTTTACTTTATAAATTAATTTCAATTATCTATCTGTCGAACTTTCCTAAAGTTTTTCTATATATATATATATATATATATATATATATATATATATATATATATATATATATATATATATATATATATATATATATATATATATATATATATACAGGATGGTGAACGCAACTCTCGAATATAGGGATTTAACATGTAAAATTACAATTTTGTAATTTCCTGCTTCCCTAATTATTTTAAACAAAAAAGCGTCGAATAAAAGTTTTAGGGCATAAAATTCTGCATCTAAGCCAATAAACAAATTTAACTTTGCATGCTTCGTAACGGCACAAATTAGATATGAAAAGGACAAAAATAGCCTCAAAACTATCGCTAGCCATGGAATTGAAACAAAATTAAACAAATGTTTGACGTATAATCTGTCAAAATAATTTCGTTATTTATTATGTCATTTATTTTGACAGATAGAACGTTAAACATTTGTTTAATTTTGTTTCAATTCCATGGCTATCAATAGTTTTCAGGCTATTTTCGTTATATTCAGATCAAATTTGTGCCGTTCCGAAACATGCAAAATTAATTTTGGTTATTGCATTAGATGCAGAATTTTATTCCCTAAAACTTTTATTTGAAGATTTTTTGGTTACAATAATTAAGGAAGCAGGAAATTACAAAATTGTGATTTTACATGTTAAATCCCTATGTTCGAGAGTTGCGTTCACCACTCTGTATATATGTATATATATATATATATATATATATATATATATATATATATATATATATATATATATATATATATATATATATATATATATATATATATATATATATATATATATATATATATATATTAACTCACTGGTTTGTAAGGGCAATTAACATCAACTTTTGCATCTTTTAGAATATTGTTCCACGTTGGTCCTAAAGCATTCTTGAGATAAAAACAAGGGTTATTGCTTTTAAATCTTACGAGGTTCCTCTTCCAACCACCGTCACTCCAAACACGAACTTCAAAATCATACTAAAAATAAATATATCAAATAAAAAATAAATAAATATATCATCACGTCTTCAACCCGTTACTGGGTGTGGCACTCTGCCATACCAGATCTTGATAAGTGATTATGTGCGTGAAATTAGGTTAAAAGCCGTCAAGTAAAGGTCCAGGAAGATATAAGTGGAGGGGAGCCACAGGGTTTTAATGTGGTGAAAATAGTTTGTCGACTGTGGTAATCGAACCTGGGTTCTCAGATTCATACGCCGATTCCATACTACTGAGCCACCTACCCCATAAATATATACAGGATGTTCATTTTAAGTTACAATTTCTATTTTAAAAGACTAATTTAATGAGCGAAATAAGATTTTTTAGACCAATGGATCTGAAATACTTAAATGGGAACCAATTAACTTATTCCATTTAGTATTTTGTTCTGAATTGAACTAATACAAAGTTCAGTACTCTCATATCACAATTTTCAAAAGAAAAATGGCTACTAAATTGACATTAATTTAGTTCAAATCTCATTGGAATCAGTATGCTTTGATAGAAACAAATGAATATCAAAATTTATTTATTTTGTTTTGACAAAATAGTCGAATGAACAAAAATTAATATCAATTAAAAATAAATAAATATATCATCACGCCTTCTACCCATTACTGGGTGTGGCACTCTGCTGAAGCAGATCTCGGTAAGTGATATATTTTGCGCGTGAAGTGCGGTTACCAGTCGTCAAATCACGGCCCCCAAACATGTTAGTGGTGGAGGAGCCACAGGGATAGTTTTTTCAAGTTATGAAAATTTGTCGCCTGTGGGAATCGAACGAGGGACCTCAGGATCCACAGGCCGACTTCATACCACTGTGCTAGCCATCCCATTTAACTATATAAATAGATTGTTTTTGAATTTTTTGTTACTTCTGATGGTGTAAAAGCCGAAATACGTATTAAGTGTAAAAATAAATATTTTCTTTGAAACAACCAATTGTTTTTATTTTGTATTTAAAAAAAAGTAATTTAACATTGCTTTCAAAAATATGATTTGATATTTTTCCTTTAAGTAATCCTTAACATTTAAGTGATTGTAAATAGCTTTCGACGACCCCCACTATATCTTCGCGGTCCCTCTAGGGGTCACGACCCACAATTTGAAAACCTCTAATCTAGAACATTAATATTATCTAATTTCAAAATCCATAAAAAAAAGCTTAACTTACATTATATCTAGCGTCTATCAAGTCCTTATTCGTGCAGTTTGCATTTATAGCTGTGTGCGTTCTATTATATTTAAAGAATGTACTATATATTTGAAGAGGTTTTGTTTCATCATTTTTGAAGATCATTTTTTTTATTTCCACTTTTTTTTGCAAAGAAAAATCCTAAAATTAGACATGTTATCAATACTAATTAATTCCTTACTTATTTATTAATAATGTCTTACCGAACTTGAAAACTGAATGAAATAAAGCAGCAAAATAATGTGCTTCATGTTCATGTTAAAACATTCACAATGTATATTTTTTCTCCAGTCTATTAATTCTTATATAGGTGTGTACCGAAATTGATAATTATCTGTTAATTATAAATTACATACCTGCATATTTGAATGTAGCCTTGAAACCAACTATTTAAATTTTGTTCTTCAAAATTATATCAATTTATTTATGAAAAGCATGTTTATTTTATATAATTATGAGTATTATATTTTATAAATAAAATAATCATTCTCATTATGGTTACCAAATTATAGAATAAATTTGGATGTTATGAAGTAATTCCATAAATTACAGATTAATAACATATATCACTAGATAAACAAAGGATATGGCAGAGCTCGTACACCAGATTACATAGAATAATTCAAAGAATAAAAACAAATGGCCTTCCAGTGTAGCAATCAGATGCAGTATCACTTTAATTTTTTTGTTAAATGATATGAGTAAATTGGAGAAAAGTTGCCTTATTGTAGATACTTCGCTGAATCAAATTATCATTAATCGCTTTAATCAACTTTCGAATAAAAAACAAACAAAATTATTTCGCAAATTAATAAAGTATGTTATTTAATTTTTAGGAATATCAATTTAAAAAAAAAATGTCTAACGAGTATTCGGTCAACCGGATCTTTATATCCGAATAGTTTTGATATTCGTTGGTCGCCAGATTTGTATCCGAATTGATCGGATATTCGTTAATGTATCCAAATAGTTCGGATATTCGTTAGTCTCTATATTAGTTATTCGGATATTCGATTAATTTGGGTAATTATAAAGCACATTATTATTTTTTAGGGTTAAAACATATGATTTTCGACCCGGTTGTGCATAATAGTCATTTTTATAACAAGTGCCGAAAAAGGTTTGTTACATGCAAGTGCAGAATTTAACGCATGAGGCTTGCCGAGTGCGAAAATCTGCACGAGCACGTAACCTTTTTCGGCACGTGTTATAAACAACATTTTTTCTACAACTGTGCGTTTTAGAAAAACACTAAAATATTATTAATATTTATATAATTTTAAAGATATTACACGAGACAGATGTTTTACGACATTGCTATGGTTTGTTTGTTGATTGCTTGCACATTGTTCTACGTTATTAAAAATATTTCACTAACTTCAAGATAATTTCTTCAAAATCGTCTAGATTGGAATAGTACAGTGAGTGATTCTTCTTTATCATAAACACCTCCAAAGATAATTGATGATACAGATCATGCTATGTTGCATATATTTTCGACAATGACAATCAACCTGCTGCTGGTACTTTTAAAGCCTCCGAAATTGTTCTCAATTACTGTTAATAATATGAACAGGTACGAAAGAAATCAATGTTTCTTTAGACAGTAAAAAAGTTTCCACTTTACATTATGTCAATATAAGCAACTGTAACAACTGTGTTAATAATAAACACAAACAATAAATATTATGTATTTCACTTACTCTTTAAATAAAACCATTTATCGAGATATTTTACTTTGTTCGGTTCTTTTTATTATTTGTATACAGATTAGATATACTGCAATTTAAGGTTGTATTTATAAACGTCAAAATAAACTAATGCATATTTACTAGCGCTGGTTCACCGAGATCTGCTTCGGCAGAGTGCCACACTCAGTACTGGGGAGAAGGCGTGATGATATATTTATATTTATAATTTTTTCGTAACTGATTCCATTTTTGAAATAAATGGAATTTATTGTTTTGTGTGTCCAGTAAATTTCCTCTTCCGGTTTTTCAATTTCATTCAAAATCAACTCGGCTCTTTGTATTTTCATGAAACTTATAATTACCAAGTTTCGTTAACAAATCTTATCTCGTTCATGAGATATTGCACACTCGGACACACATTCATCTATCCACACACACACACACACACACACACACACACACACACACAAACACACACACACACACACACACACACACACACACACACACACACACACACACACACACACACACACACACACACACACACACACACACACACACACACACACACACACACACACACACACACACACACACACACACACACACACACACACACACACACACACACACACACACACACACACACACACACACACACACACACACACACACACACACACACACACACACACACACACACACACACACACACACACACACACACACACACACACACACACACACACACACACACACACACACACACACACACACACACACACACACACACACACAGACATCATTGAGAAAATGTCAAAACGGATTCAGTGGACCTCAAAACACGTATTTCCGCGAAAATCTCGTCAACGACTTTTTTCACGATTCCAATACTTCCTTATACTGTGTATAAGAAAGTAAAAATACAGATGCAGCAACAATGATTGTAATTAATAACAATTTTAGAAGTCTCTTCCCTAAACTTCCTCGTAGAAAGTAAAAAACATTACAAATTTAATTTAAATTTTGTATTCGAGTTGACTGAATTGTAATATATGCTACAGCAATTAATACTCCTGTTGTGTAAAGTAACAAATAAAAAACAAAACCAAAAAAAGATAAAACAAATGCAATACTATGGTAAGTAGTTGGGGATAAATACGAGGGCAGGGTGGAAAGTCCCTGAAAATGAAACAAGAAATGATTTATTTGGTCATAACATATTTTATTTCTCAACATAATCTCCTTGTAGCTCGATACACTTCGTCCAACGTTTTTCTAATTTTTCGATCCGTTCCAAATAATACGATTTTGGCAATCCTTCAAAATAGGCGTTTGTCTCAGTGATGACCTCATCGTTGGAACCAAATCTTTTTCCGCCGAGCCATTTCTTCAAGTTTGGAAATAGATAAAAATCGCAGGGGGCCAAATCTGGAGAATATGGTGGATGACGAACCAATTCGTAGCCCAATTCATTCAATTTTGTCATTGCGACTGCGGACCTGTGCGCCGGTGCGTTGCCTGCAACTGCGGCACCCATCTGGCAGATAGCTTTCTCAAATCCAAAAATTTATGCAAAATGTTCCGTACCATGAATTTTATCGACGATTTCTGGCGTTGTAACCTCAATTGGACGACCAGAACGTTCGGCGTCTTTTGTGGTCATACTACCACAACGAAAATCAGTAAACCACTTGTGAATCATTCCATTCGATGGTGAGGAGTCCTCATAATTTTAATGCGTTCTAGTTAAAGATGGTACATCACAAATGTCACATGAGATTTGTGATTGTGGCGCCATTTGTTTTATTTTTCAGGGACTTTTCACCCTGCCCTCGTAGATTTAGCAGGGTACTTTAAACCATTTGTATATAAAAAATGTAATCTGCCGAGCATCATATTTGCTATAATATTAAAAGCAATTAAGGATAATCTTCTATTCCTTTATTGTTATTAAAACTCTTTGTTCTTAAATAGTTTTCATAAAATTATAAAGTACGGGAAATGACATTAAATAACTGCAGATTTTTAACTATTTACAAATCACTATAAAAGCATTTTTGCATTGAAAATCGTAGTACTTTATCTTGAAGCAGTTCAATAAATTATTGTCCAGTTTATAAAATGAAATATTTTTTATTTTTCATGGTGTACATTTCAGTGGTTGTATTAAAACTGGAAGTGCGAGTACAGGGATAAGTAATTTATACTTTTAAATATAAGTTAAAATATTATTTTTAGGCAGCAGAAAAAGGTTTTAAAAGAAAGGCTGACATAATCGGTATTAACATAAAATATGATGAAAAAGGTCCTCTTAAAATATATACTTCTATGAGAAAATTTAATAGGACTCATACAGGCATCACTATGAATTGTACGCTTACAGAAAAGATGGATCATCATTTTCGGGTAAGGAATAAAATCAAGATTCATTATTTATAAAACATCATAAAACAGATCTTTGAGAAATTAATTAGAAGAAATTGATTGACCAGTTCGAATGGTTTATCATAAATGAAATGTGCAGAGGTAAGGAATAAACGAGCTAGTATGAAAAGATATATGAATGAGGATGAAGCGTGCTGTGACAGGATAAAAATGTTTGGAAGGATTAATTGGAGAATAAATTGAATGTAAAATAAAATAAATATATCATCACGCCTTCTAATCCTTATTGGGTGTGGCACTTTGCCGTAGCAAATCTCGGTAAGTGATATATTTATGCGCGTGGAGTGCTGTTGCCAGCCGTCAAATCACGGCCCGAAGGATGTTAGTGGAGGGGGAGCCACAGGGGTAGTTTTAATGTGGTGCAAATTGTTTGTTGGCTGTGGGAATCCAACCCAGGTTTTTGAATCCACAATCCATCTCAATACCACTGAGCCACCTATCCTATTCGAATGTGTAAATCTATACATATAAAAATGAATGTTTGTTTATTTGTTTGTCCTGTATGCGTTCCTATATTATTAATCCGATTGCGATGCAACTATTTAAGTTGTTGTACGCACGCCCGCGAAGGTTTCTGACTTAGCACAAGTCCAGTCCGCCATCTTGAAACAATATGGCCGCTAGTTATCCTGAAAAGTACTACACTGATTCGATTCAAATTTGGTATAGGCATAGACGAGAACCAACTTCAACATATAAGTATAATAAAGCTTCAGTCCGCCATATTGAAACAAAATTGGCCTCAAGCTATCCTGAAAAGTACTGCACTGATTCGATTCAAATTTGGTATAGGCATAGACGAGAACCAACCTCAACATATAAGTATAATAAAGCTTCAGTCCGCCATATTGAAACAAAATGGCCGCAAGCTATCCTGAAAAGTACTGCACTGATTCGATTCAAATTTGGTATAGGCATAGAAGAGAACCAATCTTAACATATATGTATAATAAAGCTTCAGTCCTATGCCATTCGAATTCAGACATTTGCAGTTTCCGGTACGACACGCATTTGCAATGACCATCAACAAAGCACAGGGACAATCGCTACAAGTGTGTGGACTAAATTTGGAAAATCCATGCCTCTTACATGGGCAGCTGTATGTGGCAAGCTCACGCATCGGAAATCTTTTGAATTATTCGTGTACGTCCCAAAGAGAAAAACAAAAAATATTGTGTATCCAAAAGCATTTCAATAAACAGAATTAAACACAAACACTTTCTTTCTTTGAGTTGCAATGCAACGCATGCCGGGTACTCGCATTAAATTGTTGATCACGCGAACAAAGTCGCGGGTAATAGCTAGTTTTAAATAAAAATTGTTAGTTAAGCGAAGAAGACTTTTTGTTAATTTGATAAAATCCATAAATATTGTTGAAATGTAAGCTTAATATTGGTTTATATATTTTAATAATGGATCAGTTGGTGATTGAAATTATTATTATGCAAGAATTACATTATAATGATAATATAATTTAAAACGATAATTATAATATATTTTATCTACGACTGATATATTATATGTAATATGTATATTTAGTATGTGATTTTTGTTACTTAATGCCATGTATAAATCCCGCAGGAAATAATAACGAGGAAATAATAGTCATTATTTCCTATTCTGACCCAATCGGAAAATTATTATGCCTGAATCAATTTTTCTGTGGAAATAAAAAAGCATAAAGACTGGTACATAATTATGAAAAACCAATTAAAGACAAATAAATATAAATAGATAAATATACAATAAATTTTAACGATAAATAAATGATATTCATATATGATTAATCTCTTATGATATCCGAGAGGACGAAACGATAGTGACATTAAAATAATATACGAGGACATGGTGAAAAGTCCCTGAAAAATTAAACAAGAAATTTATTTGGTCAAAATATATTTTATTTCGCAACATAAGTAGCGTTCGATTTGCACCAAATCTCAGTTAATCTCACCTCACTTCAGTTTGACAGCTTTTTTGTGCTGTTCTATTTGCACTGACATAAGTGAGATCAAGTGAGACACTCACTTCCCCCCTTGCCGATGCTGCACTACCTATTTCACTGGTGCGTACTGAGATTTTCTACTCAGTTAGAGTGGGGGTAGAATTCGTTATGTTTTGTTTGTAGTTTGAATATTTGGAAGTTATTTAATATTTTTTTTAAATTGTACATGTTATTATAAATCATGTCTCACAGCTAACTGCCAACAAAAACATCAAGCAAATCATGTGTTGTCCGCGAAATGATACTACAACGTTCGTCACGTAACCGACTCAGTTCAGACCTGTCAAAACCCGTTCGATTTGTGATCGAAAAAATATCATCTCATTTCAGACAATCTCAACTCAGTTGAAATGAACTGAGGTGAGATTGTTTGCAAATCGAACGCTACTATAATCTCCTTGTAGCTCGATACACTTCGTCCAAGGTGTTTCAAATTTTTCGATCCCTTCCAAAAAGTACGATTTTGGCATTCCTTCAAAATAGGCGTTTGTCTCAGCGATGACCTCATCGTTGGAGCCAAATCTCTTTCCGCCGAGCCATTTCTTCAATTTTAGAAATAGATAAAAATCGCAGGGGGCCAAATCTGGAGAAAAAAGTCCTTCTTATTGCTCTTGAACATCGCCAAACACTCCTTTGAACTTGTCACACGGTCGCGCTTGTTGTCAACAGAGAGCAAATGCGGCATCCATCTGGCAGATAGCTTTCTCATATTCAAAATTTTATATAAAATGTTCCGTACCCTTTCGATTGAGATGCTCATAGCCTCAGAAAGCTCGTGCACTTTAACTTGCCGATCGTTCAATATCATACCATGGATTTTATCGACGATTTCTGGCGTTGTAATCTCAATTTGACGACCAGAACGTTCGGCGTCCTTTGTGGTCGTACTACCACAAAGAAAATCAGTAAACCACTTATGAATCGTTCCAATCGACGGTAAGGAGTCTCCATAATGTTTAACAAGCGATGCTTTGGTTTGTGCAATGTTTTTTCCACGCAAGAAATAATGTTTATCAAGACGCAAAATTCAATTTCTTCTATGTTTTCAAAAATCTTCAAGGTTGCTTGCTTTGGATGGGTGTCAAAACAGAACTGAATGACATATCAGTCTGAAAATTTTAATGCGTTCTAGTTAAAGATGGTACATCACAAATGTCAAATGTTTTATTTTTCAGGGACTTTTCACCCTGCCCTCGTAACATCTGTGGGGAAATCAAATAATTATTATGTAGACTTATGTTTTTTTAATAACATATTATTTTTTTTTAGTTTAAGTTAGAAGTTCAGTTATGGGGTGACGGCGGATGGAAAAGAAATTTTGTAAGATACGAAAATAATAACCCTTGTGAACAGCTGAAATTAACGTTTGGAACCCCATGGAAAAATGTACTTAAAACTGTTAATGCATCGGAAAAATGTCCCTTTCAACCAGTAAGAAGTTTTATGTTAATTTTAGTTGTCCCCTTACAGCATCAGATGAATAGATTTTCACTACTGTTTTATTTCATTTAGGAAAATAATAGTACGTCATAATATGAATTTTTCTGCAGAAGCCAGTAAAGTTCATCACTCTGATTATGACAACATATCAAAATTCATACTATTTTAAAAATACATTGGAAGAAATCTCTCACATATATAATTATGATCTGTTCCACAGTTTTATCCATTTTGAATATGTAACTTTTGAGAAGACAAAAAAAGCAAAAATTTATATATATATATATATATATATATATATATATACACATACGAGCCCTGTCTCACTTCAGTTGACCCGAAACTTATTTTTTGTTTAAAATTTAAATAATACTAAAAACGGAGGTATTTGACATTTACTAAATTCTACAATTAATTTTTAACATTTTTAACTAAATTTAACATTAAATATACCTTAGACACAAAATGGTAAGGTAATAATGGACAAACGGCTTAAAGTTGTAGTTATTTTATTAAAAGTTTCGGCCAAGGTTATGGCCATCTTCAGGTCTAATAATAAAATACAATAAAATTAACAATAGAGAAATTGTATATTACATCTTTAATAAAATAACTACAACTTTAAGCCGTTTGTCCATTATTATCTTACCATATTACTTTCGGCTTACTAAAATACTCTACTAGACATAAAATGTATAGCATTATAACAAGCTATAATTTTTTTTACATAAAACTATTTCTACATGCTAATGGAAAATCATGATTATTATCATGTAGGAAGCTTGTAGAATGAAATAAAAATTACTTATTATTTAAAACAAACTTTATTATTATATAATTTTTGAATAAAACGAAAAAGTTTTAATTAATATAAAAATATTTACTTCCTGTTTCAATGGCTGTCATTCCAAGATGTATGTATCGATTGACTTCAAATTTTATCTGTGTATTAACAACACACTAGTATATGTGTCATATATATATATATATATATATATATATATATATATATATATATATATATATATATATATGATGACAGATGACATTGACAGATTAAAATATTTAAAACAAATTGCAAGCACTTTAGGTCAGTAGCAATAAAAGACTAAGCGAAAAATTTGCAATTATTTTTATTAATTTCATTAAATTACACTATAGAAATGAAATAATCTATATTAAATAAGATGCAGGGATATTGGCAGTATTATGGATATAAAATTTGGTCCTGCAATTTTTTGCCAGACACTTTTTATTTACAAAAAAACTGATATTAGTTGCCAACATTTACGTGGAACACACGAGATGTATATTCAAATGAATGGTCGTAAAAAATATATTTCTTCAGAATTATATGCGATTAATTTCCAATTATGCAGCAAAATAAATAAATATAAAGTTATAATTATCAACTAATGATAATCTTTTTAAGGGATTTTATCACGCTGAGGATTTCTATATTGATATTTCAACTACACCATTAATTATGGGTACAGGACACTTTAAAACTATAGTAGATATATTTAAAGTCGTAAAATGGATGTTTAAAGCTGAAGTTGAAGTTATTATAACTGATTATTTTTAAATTGTGAATACTTGTTATATTGTAATGTATTGCATTGTCAGTTAATAAATTTATTTGATACAAAATTATTATTATTTAATTATTAATTAATTAAGGCATTTGCTATCTTATAATAAATAAATAAATAGATATCTATGTCATTATAATACTATATTAAGACATGCCACGTTTTAAGAAGAAAATTAGTATGTATTTACTAATAAAATAATAACAATTCGTTATATACATATGTATATACAGGAATGTCCAATACGAAAATACGGTGACCCTACAGAAGACATAATGAAAGCTTCCCCTACAGCGCTGAGATGGAAAAAACACCTAGATTTAGACCTGTAACTAGAATATCTAAAATCACATGACATAATGTGCACATATTTATGTATATGTGTGTAACACACATGGTGTGTGTTCCACCAAGTATAGTTTCGCGAAAGAATGTTAGATTACATGCTGTGCGGTATCCAGCAAGATCTTAGACATTTTTGTAACGCTTTCAAAATCGCTTTCGTATTGTGTTAAGAGTTTAGAAGTATTTTTGGTTAATTGTCTTTTAAAGTTATGTGACGTTTTGCTGCAGTTTGGATTTGAAAAGTAAAGAGTGACTTATTTATGCTTGTTTGTTAAGAAGCGAAGGCGATTTCGAGCGAGGTCAGTGTTCGTTAGATTACAAGGGTGGGCCTTTTCCAAGAACTAAAAATCCGTTGAAAATGCCTTACGCAAATTCCGCACTCTTCAACTCCCGAAGTAATCTAGCAATCGCTTGATCAATAATAGTTGTGAAATTCAAATATTAACCAATGTGAAGTTAGTGTTAAGATGCTCAAGTGGGGGCTAGTTGGGGTGAATTCACCCATCGAAGGCTGATGTGTGAATTCAGTTCGACAGTCTAGTTACAGACATTGATCAAAACAGTTTTGCTAAGTTTGAGTTCGTCTTCAGCAGTCTTTAAAGTTGTGAGTTATAAATTTGTACTAAGTCTTTATTGTTGGTCAGATCTAGTAAGATATTTTGAGTTGAGTTATTGAGATTAGTAAATTGATTTTTGAGTTATGAAGTTGAAGTATCGAGTTTATTTGAGTAGAAGTCTAAACTGAGTCTTTATTTTAATTATTGAGTAATACGAGTTGAGTTGCGGATTCTAAGTTCGATTAATTTATATTGTTTAATTCTTTATTAAAAGTATCAGTGTTGTAAAGCAGTGTCTACGCAAATGACGAGTAAGTAATAATATTTTACTGTATTTTATTGAGACGAGAAAGTTAGTTCGAAACTGTTATTATTAGCTAATTGAGTTAGTTATTAGAGCAATCTGTTGTTGATCGTGTCCTTGAGAATAAGTTAATTAGATTCATTTTGTACCCTATTAATTGGGATTTATTTTATTTAATTTATTTGTATTAAAATTGTTATTGTGTTGAGAATCTTGAGTGTCCTTTATTTCGTTAATTATCCTATCATTAAAGTTGTCTAAGCTTGTTGAGATACGGTTTTCAAATTAAACTCTTCAGAGCAGAGTCATAAAAGTTCTGTGGTGGCCGGCGAATTTACGCTACCCTTGGTCAATAATTGATTAATGATTTAATTTTTAGTTGATAATTTGGTCAAGTAAAATAAACACTTGTCAGTACTCATTGGCACTTAGTGCAGGGTAGCTGTTACATGTGTGTGTATGTACATATACAAATAATACCTAAGACACTTTATAATACTGTTTTGTAATGCCATACGATAAATAAATACATAAATACATATCTTCACGCTATATCCCAACAAATAGGGTAGCACGAACCCTAAAATCACTCATAAAACATTCGCTCATCACACTCGTCAAACAATCAGCCCTCGTCAAATATTATCATCCAAACACACTACCCTCACTTCAACCACATTCATAGATCACTCCATATAAACTCATGCATTAATTACACTCGAAATCATTATCACACAACAAACATTCAATCACATCATGCCTATTCACGTATCATTCATCTTTTTTCTTCAACGTACATAAAATATGCATAAAACATCTCAAATTACTCATATTACTCACATTACTCACGCTTACTCCTAACAACAAATCTAATAACGAACCTAACAACGAATCAACAAAGATTACAAAAGATGAAAGCAATACTGCACTTGTATATGAAAGAAAAGTCCACACAATGCAGTAACTGAAAATGAAACAAAAAGATGAGAAAGGAAGGGAGTGTCGCCCTGCACTTGTTTTTGAAAGAGAATTTTACACAATTGCAGTTAAAAACTCTACGTAAGAACTGAAAACGAATTAAAAGATAAGAAAGGAAGGGAGTGTCGCTCTATGCTTGTTTATATACTTACTATATGGGGTGGCTAGCTCAATGGTATGAAGTCGGCCTGTGGATCCTGAGAACCCTGGTTCGATTCCCACAGGCGACAAACAATTTTCATAATTTCTAAAACTACCCCTGTGGCTCCTCCACCTCTAACATCTTTGGAGGCCGTGATTTGACGACTGGTAACCGCACTTCACGCGCAAAATATATCACTTACCGAGATCTGCTTCGGCAGAGTGCCACACCCAGTAATGGGTAGAAGGCGTGATGATATATTTATTTATTTATTTATGAATTATTATATGATTTCGAATATTTTTCTTCATCGTCAAGTCAATGGGGGGTAAAAAATATTATCTCAAAAAATTCCTTTATTACTGCCTAATTTAAATATGCCATCCAATGTTAAAAAAGATCCCCACCTATAGTTTGTCTCAATTACAATTATTTATTTATGTTTATTAATTAAATAGGGTAATGGCTTAGTGGTTTAGAGTTGGCCTGTGGATCCTGAAAACCCCGGTTCGATTCCCACAGCCGACAAACAATTTTCATCAGATTAAAATTACCCCTGTGGCTCCCCTACCACTAACATCTTTGGAGGCCGTGATTTGACGGCTGGCAATCTGAATGCATGTTCGAAGTGACATCTGCTTAGTTTTGTTTGAGAGTAAAATTGCGCTTTTAATTGGATGTTTTAAGTCATCTTTATATTTTTTATATGTAGTCAAAAAGCATAATAACGTCTATCGATTTTTTATAATTTTGTCATTAGCAGTATCAAAATAATTTATTTCGGAGTCGCAATTATCTGTCATAATATTATCCTCTGTGACTACTATATCGCAAGAAACACATACTGCATATTGCTCTTCCATCACCAGCATAAATAATAGTTTTGTATATTTTTTCAGAAAATGATTGTAAAATTAATAACATTTTTACTTTAAAAATCCCAAATAAATACGGCCATAATGGATTCCATACCAAGAAACAATATTCTAGTATAGCACGTACAAAACGATTTGAGGACACTGAGTTTATTGAAATTGCGAGAATTACGAATTATAAAACCCATATATTATATTAAATACAATTACTATTTACTATTACTAATTAGTCCGAATTTTAATAGTTACTTTTATAACAAGTGTCGAAAAAGGCTTGTTACGTGCAAGTGCAGAATTTAATCTGCACGAGCACTTAACCATTTTCGCCACGTGTTACAAACAACATTTTTCCTACAACTGTGCAATTTAGAAAATCACTAAAGTATTATCAGAATTTATAAAATATTAAAGATATTACACGAGAACGATGTTTTACGGCGTTGCTATGGTTTGTTTGTTGATTGCATAGACATTGTTCTACCTTATTTAAAAATATTTCACTAATTTCAAGATAATTTCTTCACAATCATCTAGATTGAAATACAACACTAATGCTGGGTTGCAAGAAAAAAATAAAGAGCTCTTTAGTTAAAGAATTGTTTATCTAGCAACAGTATCAAATGGGATTTTCTGAAATTTATTGAACCGTTAGTTGCTAATGAACCGATAAAACTTTCATGCAACCCAGCATGAGTGATTCTTTTTTATCATATTGTAACGAATTTAAAGCCAGACAGTCGAGAGTATTCCAGAAACCTTCTCGAGAACAAGTGCGTAGCAGCGTGACCTCCCAAGTGCATGGAGCTCGCTCACATGTCTAAGCGTGCGGTCGGATGAGGAGATTCTGGGATGTTCTGGAAACTTCGAGAAGTCGGACGGGAATATAAAAGCGAGAGCAGAAGGCTCGAACCAGTTCAGTTGACAGTAGACTTCGAACGCGTAATATAAATGTGGTGAAATAAATAACAGCTCTAGTGTACGTAATATAAATAGTAGTTTTAGTGACCGTTATATAAATAATATTAGTGTTTAAGATTTATTGTAGTGTTAATTAGTTTTAAATAAGTTTCTTTTATTTTTATATTCATTCATTAAATAAATACTTTTATTTTCGTTTAACATAAATAGTTGTGAGTCATTTCTGTGCCTTAAACATTTTACACACTTCCAGAAAGACGAAAAACGTTACAATATACACCTCCAAAGGTAATTGTTAGATCTACTCTTGACAATGACAATCAACCTGCTGCTGGTACTTCTAAAACCTCCGAAATTGTTGTCAATAATATTACTGTTCATAATATGAACAGGTACGGAAGAAATCAATGATTCTTTAGATAGTATAAAAGTTTCCTCTTCAAATTATGTCAATATAAGCAACTGTAACAACGTGTTATTAATATACACAAACAATCAATATTATGTATTTCACTTACTCTTTAAATGAAACCATTTATCGATATATTTTACTTTGTTAGGTTATTGTATTATCATATTTAATAATGATATACTTGAGTTCTCGTATGCTCAATGTGATGTGTATAGATTAGATATACTGCAGTTTAAGGTTCTGTTTATAAACGTGAAAATATATCACTGCATATTTCTTCTTCTTCCATAAGCGTATGTGCCTAATATATGAAATTCCGTGCTTGGCGCGAAATTTAAATCGCTCTCACTTATATTTTCTTTTGACAATTGCGTAAAATACAAATTACTTTCGGCACTAGTGTTTCTTTGCTTACAGAAACGCACTTGGTCTGCATTTGTCTATTTTCCATACGTAACCAAGGCAATAGGGAAAATTTATAAACATGACAAATTGGAGAGCACAGTTGAATATAATTATTCTCACATACAAATAAAATAAATAAATAAATATATCATCACGCCTTCTACCCATTACTGAGTGTAGTACTCTGCCGAAGCAGATCTCGGTAAGTGATATATTTTTGCGCGTGAAGTGTGGTTACCAGTCGTCATATCACGGCTCTCAAAGATGTTAATGGTGGAGGAGCCATAGGGGTAGTTTTTGAAATTATGAAAATTGTTTGTCGCCTGTGGGAATCAAACCAGGGTTCTCAGGATCCACAGGCCGACTTCATACCACTGAGCTAGTCACCCCATATTTCTCACATACGAAATTTCTAATTCCATTGTTAAATTATACTGAGTTAATTAAATAAATAAGGACATTTAGACAGGACATTCAAAATATTCCTTTATTTATTACAATATTATGGTTCAATATATCTATCAACTACATTCCAAAATACGTTGAGACTTAAAATAAATTCTTCATATTTAAACACATCAACTAAAAGATGAAATTGGCCAGTTTTGATTGCAATCGGCACATCTGTCGAATCTATAAAATAGTTTTTCAACTCGTAGAAACCCTAAAAATAAATTGTTTCTTATAGTATAAGTAAAACAAATTTTAGCTAGAATCTGCATTCACGCTCTTAACAGATGTAATGTTTTCGTCTTTGTCTTTGTGAAATTGGGCCGTTTCCAGCTGAGGACACCAACATTTTTTTTTTTATTTATATACAAGGGCAGGGTGAAAAGTCCCTGAAAAATAAAACAGATGGCGCCACAACCGCAAATCTCATGTGACATTTGTAATGTACCATCTTTAACTAGAACGTATTAAATTTTTCAGACTGATATGTGATTCAGTTCTGTTTTGACACCCATCGAAAGCAAGCAACCTTGAAGATTTTTGAAAACATGGAAGAAAGTGAATTTCGCGTCTTGATTAAACATTATTTCTTGCGTGGAAAAAACATTACGCAAACTAAAGCATCGCTTGTTAAACATTATGGGGACTCCTCACTATCGATTGGAACGATTCACAAGTGGTTTACTGATTTTCGTTGTGGTAGTATGACGACAAAGGACACCGAATGTTCTGGTCGTCAAATTGAGGTTACAACGCCAGAAATCGTCGATAAAATCCATGGTATGATATTGGACGATCGGCGAGTTAAAGTGCACGAGCTGGCTGAGGCTATGAGCATCTCAACCGAAAGGTACAGAACATTTTGCATAAATTTTTGAATATGAGAATGCTATCTACCAGATGGGTGCCGCATTTGCTCTCTGTTGACAACAAGCGCGACGGTGTGAGAAGTTCAAAGGAGTGTTTGGCAATGTTCAAGCGTAATAAGAAGGACGTTTTGCGCCGTTTCGTAACCGTGGACGAAAAATGGATCCATCACAACACACCAGAGACCAAAGAACAGTCGAAACAGTGGAAACGATGAGGTCATCGCTGAGACAAACGCCTATTTTGAAGGACTGCCAAAATAGTATTATTTGGAAGGGATCGAAAAATTAGAAAAACGTTGGACGAAGTGTATCGAGCTACAAGGAGATTATGTTGAGAAATAAAATATGTTTTGACCAAATAAATCATTTCTTGTTTCATGTTTCAGGGACTTTTCACCCTGCCCTCGTATGTTGACATGACTGTATATAAAATTATATAATAGCTATTTACATAAGGAATGCACGAACACATACTTTTTACATGAGCGCAATTTGATAGCACGGGCGAAGCGAGTACATTAATTGTGCAAATTAGGTCTTTTAATTTTTAAAATTTATTAAATTTAAATAGTAAATTTATATTAATTACAATTTAGTATGCAATGAATAGACATTTGTTACATGAAAATTGTTTATTTTTTCTCGTAAAGTTTATGCAAATAACGCAGTATAACTTATGTTTTGGTACTTAAAATTTAGAACCTTAAAATGAGTGTTTTTTCATTTATTTTGAAGCACAATTGAGCGAAATCAAACTTTACATTAATGTAATTAAAGAACAAGTTTCAAGTGTTAACACACGAGTCCAAATTTGGAAAACGAGCCGCTGTGCGAGCTTTACTAAGGACGAGTGCGCTAACAGGCCTTATGAAACCTGTTCTATATGCAATTTTTTCTATTGAGGTAATTTTGTAATTCTGTTATATTTAAAAAAAATGTAACTTGTCAAAAATATAACTTAGTATTTTTTATTAGTTGTTAATAATTAATCAATATTTTTCTGCATTTTGCATGTTCTGAATTTTGTCAATTTTGTCTAATTATAGCATATTCTTTTAGTAACATTTCGACAACAATAATTTATGTCATTCATCTGTCAGATTGAAAGGCATTCATATCATTCCTACAAAATAAAAAAATAATATATATACGAGCCCGGCCACGCTTCAGTTGGCCCAATTTTATTGTTTCGTTTGAAGTTATATTATATAGTGTTATTTCTCGTGTAGTATACAAGAAAATAAAATGAAATTTTAATGAGACAAATACTAGTATGTTGTTAATACACAGATAAAATTTGAAGTCAATCGATACATACATCTAGAAATGACAGCCATTGAAAGAGAAAGTAAACATTTCTGTTTTAACTAAAAAAAAATTGTTTTATTAAAAAACTGTATAATAATTAAGTTTGTTGTAAATAATAATTAACTTTAATTTCATCCGCCAAACTGCCCACAAGATAATAATCATGATAGTTCATTTGAGTGTTGATTTAGTTTATGTGACGAAAAAAAATTGAGAGTTAAACTGCTATACATTTTGTCTTTAAGGTATGTTTAACGTTAAATTTAGTTAAAAATGTTGAAAATTAATTGTAGAATTTAGTAAATATAAGATACCTGGATTTTTAGTATTATTTTAATTTTTAACGATAAAATTAAATTCGGGTCAACTGAAGTGGGAACGGGCTCGTATATATATATATATATATATATATATATATATATATATAAATGATCTTACTGGTTTGTAAGGGCAATGAACATCAACTTTTGCTTCTTTCAGAAGTTTGTTCCAAAGTGGTCCTAAAGCATTCTTGAGATAAAAACAAGGGTTGTTGCTTTTATATCTTATGAGGTTCCTTTTCCAGCCACCGTCACTCCAAACACGGACTTCAAAATCATACTAAAAAAAATATTTAATTTTCCATTTATATTATTTATCATTGATAGCTCTTTAAATACAAATCTTGGTAACAAATATTTAAATATCAGGTACAAGTACATATTAGCACAAAAGCCACAGAAATTGAGGTTGAAAAGGTTTAAGTTTTCATATAATTTTGTGGTTTTTAAATACAATAAATATTGTCATTTTCAAACAAATTTCAGAGGTATAAGAAATGGGATTAATATTTCATTCGGATTATCCCAAATTAATAAAAATCTGGAGTGTGGTGACTTTCTTATACACAACATATTTAGTATTTAGAATATATGAATGTTATATAATATTATTAAACATGTAATTTTGTTTTTCAGTAATACAGCATTTATCTGTTTGAAACATATAAAATATCAAATTTGTTTACAAGATGTCCGTTTTTCGAGACTAACCCTTGGTATCTCAAGAATCGTGAGATACGAAGTCGATTAAATTGGGATAAAATTGCCAAATTAGTTGACCATTTTAATGATGTATTTGTTTTTCCGAATACAGACATAGATAACTAGATAAAGCGAAAATAAAAAATTATGTTTTTTGTTTCTAATAAATTATTAAATATAAAAATTAGTTTTTCTCAAAATTAGACGCATATACAGGAAAATTACAAATAACGTTTTATGTTCCAAATAGTTTTGCTAACATCTTTTATTTGAAACTTTGTTTCGTAACTGATTCTATTTTTGAAATAAATGGAATTTATTGTTTTGTGTGTCCAGTAAACTTCCGCATCCGGTTTTTCAATTTCTTTCAAAATCAACTCAGCTCTTCGTATTTTCATGATACTTATAATTACCAAGTTTCGTTAATAAATCTTATCTCGTTCATGAGATATTGTACACTCGGACACACATCCATCCATCCATCCATCCACACACACACACACAGACATCATTGAGAAAATGATCAAAACGGATTCTGTGGACCTTAAAACACGTATTTCCGCGAAAATCTCGTCAACGATTTTTTCACGATTCCAATACTTCCTTATGCTGCGTATAAGAATGTAAAAAGAGGTAGGTGAATCTGTGCCTCCTTCTCCACTAATATGTTTGGAAGCCGTAATTTGACGGCTTGTAACCGTATTTCAGGCGAATATATATATATATATATATATCACTTACCGAGACCTGCAGAGTGGCAGAGTGTCACACCCAGTAATGGATAAAGACGTGATGATATATTTATAATAATTTATTTAAAATCCGTAAAAAAAGATTAACTTACATTATATTTAGCGTCTATAAAGTCCTTATTCGTGCAGTTTGCATTTACAGCAGTGTGCGTTCTATTATATTTAAAGACTGTACCATATATTTGAAGCGGTTTTGTTTCATCATTTTTGAAGATAATTTTATTTATTTCCACTACTTTTTGTAAAGGAAAATCCTAAAATTAGACATGTTATCAATATTAATTAATTACTTACTCATTTATTAATAATTTCTCACCGAACTTGTAAACTGAATGAAACAAAACAGCAAAATAATGTGCTTCATATTCAAGTTAAAACATTCACAATGTACTCGTATATTTTTCGTTCATTCTTATATATGTAGGTTTGTACTGAAATAGTTATTTATTTTTTTAATTAAAAATTACATACCTGATTATTTGAATGTAACATTGAAACCAACTATTTAAATTTTGAACAATATGTTCATTTTGTATAATTATGGGTATTATATTAGATAAATAGCATAATTATCCTCATTATGGTTACCAAATTACATAATAAATATTGATGTGATGAAGTAATTCTATAAATTACAGATTATTAACACAAAGCACTAGATAAACAAAGTATATGATAGAGCTCGTACACAAGGTCACAAGGGATAATTCAAAAACAAAAATAAATGGTCTCTCAGTGTAAAAAGCAGATGCACTACCACTTTAATGATTTTTTTTAAGTGATATTAGAAAATTAGTAGTAGGCAGTCATATTAGAGATATTATGGGATGGCTAGCTCAGTGGTATGAAGTCGGCCTGTGGATCCTGAGGTCCCTGGTTCGATTCCCACAGGCGACAAATTTTCATAATTTGAAAAAGCTATCCCTGTGGCTCCTCCACCACTAACATGTTTGGGGGCCGTGAGTTGACGACTGGTAACCGCACTTCACGCGCAAAATATATCACTTACCGAGATCTGCTTCAGCAGAGTGCTACACCCAGTAATGGGTAGAAGGCGTGATGATATATTTATTTATTTTTATATTAAAGACGTCCGACACGCTTGCGGAAGTGCGCGAAATGTCAATGAAAAAAAAATGTTTTACGCATAAACCTTTGCCCATATTCTAGAAGGTTCAAAGTATCTATTAATTAAAACAAAAATTATTGATTTAAAAAAAAATTACAGTGGTGTACTTAATGCAATTTTCGTCATTTTCAGATTTAATTTGTGCCGTTATAAAATATGCAAAATTAATTTTGTTTATTGGTTTACATGTAGAATTTTATGCTCTAAAACTTTAATTTGAAGCTTTTTTCCTTAAAACAATTAGGGAGGCAGGAAATTACAAAATTATGATTTTACATGTTAAAATCCTAGGTTCGAGAGTATATATTTTAAGTCAACAGTTGCCTCATTACAGGTACTTCACTGAATCGAAAAAGTTCGTCAAACTGCGTCATGAATCGCTTAACCAACCTTCGAATAAGAAACAAAAAAAACAAAATTATTTCGCCAAATTAACAAACTTTGAAATTTAATTTCTAAGGATGTCGAGTTTGAAAAAAATTCGAAAAAATATAATCTATCAAGTGTAACAGTGTGGTTTTGAAGAATCCATTGATAAATCCTCGAAAATACCACTCTTCACCTCCGCTCAAAACATATAGTGTATTCCGAAAATGAACCATACTAGCCGTGGTTAGTTTTTTCAGTAACCGGTTTCATTACGGAACACGGTTTTTGAAATTTGTGGTGACTTTACAGCTGTTGTTGACAAGTTTGAAACGTGTTTGGCGGCTTTTGCAGTGTTTGTGGATTTTTGTCTTATAAAACTATATTTTTATGATGACTGATAAATAAACATGTGATACAAAATGTATTTTGATTATTTAATAGTATATTCATATTAGATGAATTTATTACTAATTCTGAAGCTCATATTTATTTTTTCTTTGTTTTATTTTATATCCCTATATTTAAGTTAAAGAATACAATATTTTTATAATATAAACATTTTTCCATGTTAAATAAATTTTACATTTCGAAACACATCTGTCAAGTGACAACTGTCATCGTGAAAGTGTTCCGTTTTACATACAAAATGACGTCATTCTAACCGTAACCGTGGTAAAATTGAACCGCACCGTGGTTCATTTTCGGAATATACTAATACGAGTAGTGTCTGTTTTTAAGCGGTAGCTTGAGTGATGTCTCGTTCGCGTCCTCGGCAGATCAAAATGTGACCAATAACGCATCCGTTCCCGCGTTACGCGTGGATTTAGTTAATCTTCAATTAGTTTATGTTTTAGCTTATATTTTATTATAGTACTTGAATTAGTCTGTTAAGTTTTCTAATAAAGTTATGTATTTTATTGTGCATATTGTGTCATGGGGTAATGTCTCAGTGGTATCGAGTTGGCCTGTGAATTCTGAGAACCCTGGTACGATCCCCACAGCCGACAAACATTTTCTCCAAATTAAAATTACCCCTGTGGCTTCCCCACCATTAGCATCGTTGGAGGCCGTGATTTGTAGGCTGGTAACAGCACTTCACGCAACATAAATATGTCACTTACCGAAATCAGCAGTGTGCCACACCCATTAATGGGTAAAAGGCGTGATGATATATATTATTTTATGAAATAAGAGCACCAACAATACTTTTAATTAACAACCAAGTAAATTACCGCTCGCGATGTACTCTTACAGACACCGTTCGTGTTACACAAGCATCATATTTGTTTTAATATTGAATGCAATTTAGGATAATCTTGTATTCCTTTATTATTATTAAAATTAGTTTTTATAAAATATAAAGTACGGGATATGACATTAAATAATTGTAGATTTTTAACTATTTATAAATCATTATAAATGCAGTTTTGCATTGAAAATCGTAGTTTATCTTGAAGCAGTTAAACATATTATTGTGCAGTTTATAAAACTAAATATTATTTATTTTTCATGGTGTACATTTTAATGGTTGTATTAAAAATAGAAGTGCGAATACAGGAAAGAATAGATTATATTTTTAAATATAAGTTAAGATGTTAGAGATATTATGGGATGGCTAGCTCAGTGGTATGAAGTCGGCCTGTGGATCCTGAGGTCCCTGGTTCGATTCCCACAGGCGACAAATTTTCATAATTTGAAAAAGCTATCCCTGTGGCTCCTCCACCACTAACATGTTTGGGGGCCGTGATTTGATGACTGGTAACCGCACTTCACGCGCAAAATATATCACTTACCGAGATCTGCTTCAGCAGAGTGCCACACCCAGTAATGGGTAGAAGGCGTGATGATATATTTATTTATTTATATAAATGTTTCAAAGTAATGGCAGACATAAGCCGTATTTGTTTGGGAAATTTGGATTCAACCCTGAACTGACCTAGAACTAACTCGTGTTACTTCCAAATAAATGATGCATCTAGTGTCAGTTGTAAACACTGGCGGAAATTTAAAATCTGAATACATGTTCGAAGCAACATCTGCCTAGTTTTGTTTGTGTGTTAAATTGCGCTTTTAATTGGATGTTTTATGTTATCTTTATATTTATTAAATGTAATCAAAAAGCAAATAACACCAGAGTCTGTTAATTTTTTATAATTTTATCATCAGCAGTATCAAAATAATTAATTTCGGAGTCGCAATTATGTGTCGTAATATTATCCTCTGTGACTTATATTGCAAGAAACACATAATGCATCTTGCTCTTCCATCATCTGCATAAATAATAGTTTAGTATATTTTTCCAAAATATTACTATAAAATTACTTAAGTTTTTCATAAAAATAACTTCTAACCTCTCTATACTATTACAAATCGCGATGCCGCCACGAATAACAAGGAACACAAGTTGATTAGAAAGGGATAGTAAACGGGTTGAATCTACCAACCCGCTAAAATAGCTGGGGCAGTAGGCTCAGTTTGAGGTCAGTTCTGGGTTACTTAAAGCGTGCCAATTGAACGAAAGTAACCTACCAGATTACTTTAAAAATCCCAAATAAATACGGCCATAATTGGTGTTAACATAAAATATGATGAAAAAGGTACACTTCTATAAAAAAAGTTAATAGAACTCATACACAATATGAATTGTACCCTTAATCCTCATTTACAATACGAAATTAGTGGTTATGGTTAGTAGTTATAGTTAGTATTTATAGTTAGCATTTGTGTTGTATATATGGTCGTTCACAATACCAAAATTAAGAGTGTAGTTAGTGACATTGTCGGTAACGTAGAATACCGATTTTAATAAAATAAATACTAGTTTTGAAAGAGACGCTAGATGTCAGTTGAATCTTTACATATTTTTGAAAAATTGTATCGGATTGTTGCTTGTCACAGACATATATATCTAAAGATTGATTATTTCGATATTTGTTATAATTTATAAAAATGAGTGAAGAATTATTTCATAACATGATTGAAAATATTAAATGTCTATAATATGATAAAACTGATCCCGAGTTCAAAAATATTAAACAGCGGGATGAACAATGGCAAATAATTGGAAAAAACATTTAATACAACAGGTAATGTTATAATTGTAATTATCGTACATAAGTAAAATTTCTAATAACAAAAGCTTTTATTTCAAACGTCTAAATCCATTCGCGTTTCTGATTGGTAGTTTAAACAAGATATATTTCGACAGGTTACTCTATATACTCCTTTAAACATTACACTTGCACTTTACTTATTACAATATTATTATTCAATATATTTATCAACTACATCTGCAAATATACTGGCACTTAAAATAAATTCTTCATATTTAAACAAATCAATTAAAATATGAAATTGGCCAGTTCTGAATGCAATTGGTATTCCTGTCGTATCTATGTTATAGTTTTTCAACTCATAGAAACCCTGAAAATACATTATTTCTTATATTACAATGTTTAAGAATTAAAATAAATTATAGTTTCAAGCTACATTTACGCTCTTATGCCTATGGCACACTTGGTCGAGGAGCACCAATGAGCGTCGAGGAACTCATCGATGAAACAACAGAACGCATCCTGACTGATAAAATAAACAAACACGAAAGATTAGCACAAAGCAAAACCAAAATGACAGCCCTCGCTAACATGAAATGAGACACAATAATATGTGTACAATCATTTCATCGAGGAACTCCTCGATGGAAATAGAGGAGCCTCTATTTTTCATCGATGACGGATGCGTTCTGTTGTTTCATCGAGGAACACATCGACGCTCATTGATGCACTTCGACCACTTTGCCATTGGCATTAACATAGGCACTGTTTTTGTCGTTGGCTTTGTGAAATCGGGCCATTTTCAAAACATTTTTTTTGCTTCATATTTGTTGACATGACTGTATACAAAGTTATATAATATCTATTTACATAATGTGTGTACAAAGACATACTTTTTACATAAGAGCAATTTTTAAGTAAGAGCGAAGCGAATACTTTAATTTGAGCGAATGGTGCAAATGACGTCTTTTAATTTTTAAAATTTATTAAACTTAAAGCGTGTATTTATATATAACGACAATTTAGTATTCCATGAATTAACATTTGTTGTATGAAAACAAATTGTTTATTATTTCTTGTAAAGTTTGTGAAAACATGTATGATTCATCTGCATATTTACTTTTAAATACGCCTCCCGAAGTACAAGAATCGTAGAAAGTTATACGGATTTTGTTATATAAAACACTACTAGATTTTTTTTTATTGGGGGATCAAAAGTTTATTCGGGAGACCTACTAAATTTTGAATAATTTTTTGATAGAAGTTATAGGAATTAAAATGTTCTACAAAAAATGTCCTATGAAATTTTCTCACAAAGTTGATGATTGCGTCGGAAAATTAGAAAAATATAAAAATTTAATATCAATCCGACTGTATCGTTAAATAACTTTTGAAAAAATAAATATATCAAAAAATTGTAAGATACCTTTTTTGTAGAGCGTTAAATTTTCTACAAGAGTATGTTTTGATCATTTTAAAATAATTTCCCTAACGTGACTTACAAAATTCCGAAGTCCAAGAGAACGTTGTTCCACTGTTATTTAAACGATTATTAATATTAAGAGCTCTAACTTTCACAGGATTTTTTTTTACCATTTCCAACAACATTTTCGATATAATTAAAAAAACCAAAATTTATCGATTTTTTTGAAACAGTCTAAATTATATTTATATATATATATATATATATATATATATATATATATATATATATATATATATATATATCGTATATATATAGGGTGTTAAAAAAGTTCCGGGACGGTGAAATATCTCGAGAAATACACATCGAATCAAGAAACCAAAAAACACGTGTTTCGTATTTTGCAGAAAAAGGGCTTGTAGCTACTTGTGATTATGTTGATTTTTTTATTTGATTCAATGTTTATTTCTTGTGATATTAGACCGTTTTTTACTTTTCTTTCAGAATCATGTCAAAACTTATTTTTGCGTTAGAGCGCCATCTATTCCGAATTGGAAAAAAAGTTTCAGATAAAATTAACTTATTTTTTTTCGCAGAATACGAATCTGTAATAAAAAATGGGGGTTCCTATTTAAGGTTTCAACGTTGCCCCCCGCCCCACCCCCTGGGGATGGGGGTTGGGGTTTGTGTTTAGTGTGCTTAGATAGGTTTTTGCAAAATATGAAACACGTGTTTTTTGGTTTCTTGATTCGATGTGTTTTTCTCGAGATATTTCACCGTCCCGGAACTTTTTTAACACCCTGTATATTAACTTACTGGTTTGTACGGGCAATTAACATCAACTTTTGCATCTTTTAGAATATTGTGCCACGTTGGTCCTAAAGCATTCTTGAGATAAAAACAAGGGTTGTTGTTTTTAAATCTTATGAGGTTCCTTTTCCAGCCACCGTCACTCCAAACACGGACTTCAAAATCATACTAAAAATAAAAATATTATCTTCTTTTTAAATTGTTAATCATTAATAAATTACAAATGTTGGTATGTAACAAATATTTGAATATCAGGTACAGGTACATATTAACACAAAAGCCACAGATGTTGAGGTTGAACAGGCTTCAGTTTTCATATAATTTTGAGGTTTTTAAATGCTGTAATAATTTTGGGGTACATTTTATGATATCTCATGTTAAAATCCATGAGGTAGGTGGCGTAGTGGTATCGTGGCGGCCTGTGGATCCTGAGAACCCGGGTTCGATTCCCACAGCCGATAAACTTTTTCACCACATTAATATTACACCTGTGGCTTACTCTCTTCAAACATTTTTGTGGGCTGTGATTTGATAAAAAAGATTACTTACATTTCATATAATCATATATTAGAACGTTTCGTCCCGAAAATCGGGTCATCATCAGCAAAATTAGATGACTATGAATTAGACGTGATATTATTATACAGAATGGTCCATTTAAAGTGTTATCAGGAAATATCTCGGAAACTATAAATTTTACGCAAAAATGACCTAGACGAAAAACAATCGTACAAAAGGGGGCCATAATAACGAAATATTGGTTTTGTCCTAGATGGCGCTGTTGTCGCTAAATCATGGTCAAATCAATTTTTTTAAATGAAAACCCCTATTTTTTATTAAAGAATCAGATTCCTCGTTAAAAAAAGAAGAATTTATTTAGTTCACTTTTTCGTCAGCATGATAGATGACGCTGTAATCGCGAAAAATGATGTTGCTTTCGGACGTTCCTGTATTAGAGCTTATGCTTAATTTAATTAAAATCTAAAATAAAATGCAATTTAAATTTACACCATATGATTTTAGACAGAATGTAAACAATCAGATGAACCATATTTTATAAAAATGACACACAAACTCAAATAATACACACACACACAGCCGCGCGCATAAGCTCTAATACAGGAACGTCCGAAAGCAACATCATTTTTCGCGATTACAGCGTCATCTATCATGCTGACGAAAAAGTGAACTAAATAAATTCTTCTTTTTTTAACGAGGAACCTGATTCTTTAATAAAAAATAGGGGTTTTCATTTAAAAAAATTGAGTTGACCATGATTTAGCGACGACAGCGCCATCTAGGACAAAACCAATATTTCGTTATTATGGCCCCCTTTTGTACGATTGTTTTTCGTCTAAGTCATTTTTGCGTAAAATTTATAGTTTCGGAGATATTTCCTGATAACACTTTAAATGGACCAGCCTGTATAATATGAGTAAAAACACATACAAGGATCCCTAAGGCCAACGAATCAAACTTTAACTGACTCTTGGATCCATCTTAACCTCAAACTTAACAATTTAATTATAACGACAAAAATTTGGGATACCGCCAAGATTTGAACCTGGGACCTATGAACGTAGAATTCAATTTCAATAGATACATTTCATTGCACGCCATTATTACCTTAATCTGTCTCTAACCAGAGCCAAACTATAACCATTAAAAAAATTATCTCGTTTTTCCTCCTACCTTCACTATAACTTTCTAGAACATTAATTAATTAATATTCATACAAAATTATGGGGTTAGTGGCTCAGCGGTATCGTGTCGGTCTGTGGATCCTGAGAACCCTGGTTTGATTCCCATAACCGACAAACATTTTCACTACATTAAAATTACACCTGTGGCTTCCCCTCTACAAACATCTTTGTGGGCTGTGATTTGACGGCTGGTAATCGCACTTCACGCGTATAAATATATCACTTACCGATATCTGCTACGGCAGAGTGCCACATCCAGTAATGGATAAAAGGCGTGATGATATATTTATATTTATTAATTTAAATTCATAAAAAAGATTAACTTACATTATATTTAGCGTCTATAAAGTCCTTATTCGTGCTGTTTGCAGTTATAGCAGTGTGCGTTCTATTATATTTAAAGTATGTACAATATATTTGAAGCGGTTTTGTTTCATCATTTTTTAAGATAATTTTTTTAATTTCCACTATTTTTTGGAAAGAAAAATCCTAAAATTGAACATGTTATCAATATGAATTAATTACTTACTTATTTATTAATAATTTCTCACCGAACTTGTAAACTGAATAAAATAAAACAGCAAAATAATGTGCTTCATGTTCATGTTAAAACATTCGCAATGTTTTGTCCATTTATAAAGTATGTACTGAAATTGTTAATTTTTTGTTAATTACAGATTATATACCTGAATATTTGAATATAGCTTCGAAACCAACTATTTAAATTTTGTTGTTCAAAATAATATCAATTTATTTATGAACAATATGTTTATTTTATATAATTATGTGTATTATAATTTATACATAATATCCTCATTATGGTTACTAAATTATACAACAAATTTTGATGTGATGAAGTTGGTAATTCAATATATTACAGATTAATAACATACAACACTAGATAAACAAAATATGTGGCAAAGCTCGTAGACAAGGTTACGTAGGATAATTCAAAAATAAAACAAATGATGTAGAAATCAAATGCAGTTCTATTTTTATGATATGAGCAAAAGAGTTGAAAGTTGCTGCATTATGGTGTTACGCTGAATCAAAAAAGTTCGTCAAATATCGTCATTAATGGCTTAACCAACCTTCGAATAAGAAACAAACAAAACACAAACATTTTTATTTCGGCCATATAATAAAGTTTGAAATTTATTTTCTAGTAGTTAGAGAGCTAGGGTGCAAAATGATGTTTCATTTATTCCAGTGACAGAAATTGATTTTTTAATAGTTTATGTCATGATAAACTTGAAAAAAAAATTAGATTTGGGAACGGGTGGCAACTATAGATGGCGTTGATGTGAATGCGCCGATTTTAAGGGTGGTTGTTGATCCCTACACCAGTACACTTTTAGAGCTTCTGTCATCAATGAGCAACCATCAATAATTTCTGTCAATAATTTTTTTGTCATGTATTCGTCGTGAACAAGTAGTAATATGTCACACGACATCAGAGCTGGGCAGTAGCTAGCTACTTTTGTAGCTTAGCTACTAGCTTAGCTACATTTACCTTAGCTGTAGCTGTAGCTTAGCTAACTGTGAAAAAATGTAGCTGTAACTTGTAGCTAGCTACTTTTTTTTCTATTTGCTTAAAAATAACAACTGAAGCTACTTTTAAAGCTACTTTTTGTAGCTTCAAGCTACTTTTTGTATCTTCAAGCTACTTTTTGTAGTTTCAAGCTACTTTTTAAGCAGAAGGTCAACAAAGTACGCATGCGTACAAGCTAAACCCACACAAAATAATTATTTGTTGCCGATTCTAACTGGCTCTAATACTCAAAAATACACAGTAGGTGCCAGATGGTATTTGCTATTTTTGATATTTATGTACGTAATAGTAAATAAACAGTCATTATAACAAAAGACTGATCATATGACAATGGCAAATTTAATTGTTTCACAATAATTTAAAAAAGTAGCTTTAAAATTTAACAGCTACTTTAACGAAAGCTTTTAGTTGTAGCTTAGTTATATTTTACAAAATATAGCTTATAGCTGTAGCTTAGCTACTTTTTTAAAGAATAGCTGTAGCTGTAGCTTAGCTAACTGTGAAAAAATGTAGCTGTAACTTGTAGCTAGCTACTTTTTTTTCTATTTGCTTAAAAATAACAACTGAAGCTACTTTTAAAGCTACTTTTTGTAGCTTCAAGCTACTTTTTGTATCTTCAAGCTACTTTTTGTAGTTTCAAGCTACTTTTTAAGCAGAAGGTCAACAAAGTACGCATGCGTACAAGCTAAACCCACACAAAATAATTATTTGTTGCCGATTCTAACTGGCTCTAATACTCAAAAATACACAGTAGGTGCCAGATGGTATTTGCTATTTTTGATATTTATGTACGTAATAGTAAATTAACAGTCATTATAACAAAAGACTGATCATATGACAATGGCAAATTTAATTGTTTCACAATAATTTAAAAAAGTAGCTTTAAAATTTAACAGCTACTTTAACGAAAGCTTTTAGTTGTAGCTTAGCTATATTTTACAAAATATAGCTTATAGCTGTAGCTTAGCTACTTTTTTAAAGAATAGCTGTAGCTGTAGCTTAGCTACTTTTTTAAGTAGCTTGCCCAGCTCTGCACGACATCATAAAAATTACTTACTTTGACCGGTTTAGTCCCGCATGCGTCACCGGCAACAACTTCTGTCAATCATTTTTATTACTTAATTATACCAAAGTCTATAATTCAAACTGAAAATTAGCCTGTAAAAAATATTTCAACAACTACCCTTAAAATCGGCGCATTCATATCGGCGCCATCTATAGTTGTCACCCGTTCCCAAATCTAATTTTCTTTTTTTCGTGTTTATCATGACATAAACTATTAAAAAATCCATTTCTGGCACTGGAATAAATGAGACATCATTTTGCACCCTAGCTCTCTAACTATAGGGATGCCGATTTTGAAAAAAATTGTCGAACGAATATTCAGCCAACCGAATATACACGCTTTGTAATAACACAAAATTAGATCTGAAAATGACGAAAATTTCTTCGAAACTATAGCCATGGAATTGAAACAAACTTAAACAATTTTTTTTCTGTCAAAACTGTCAAAATAATTCCTTTAAATTATTTTTCCTACAACTGTGCGATTTCTTTGTTATTACGTAACTATAATTGCCTTGGTTACGTATGGAAAGTAGATGAATGCAGACCAAGTGCGTTTCCGAAAGCAAAGAAACACTAGTGCGGAAAGTGCTTCATTACGTAACTGTCAAAAGAAAATTGTTTTGACAGCGATTTAAATTTCGCGCCGAGCGCGGAATTCATATTTTGACCACAGACGCTTATGGCAGAAGAAGATACGGTGAACCAGCGCTAGTAAATATGCAGTAGTATATTTTGACGTTTACAAACGTAACCTTAATTTGCAGTATATCTAATCTGTAGACAACTAATAAAAAGAAACGAACAAAGTAAAATATATCGATAAATGGTTTTATTTAAAGAGTAAGTGAAATACATCATATTTATTGTTTGTGTATATTATTAATACAGTTGTTACAGTTGCTTATATTGACATAATGTAAAGTGGAAACATTTGTGTCTAAAGAAACATTGATTTCTTCCGTACCTGTTCATATTATTAATAGTAATATTATTGGTAACAATTTCGGAAGCTTCAGAAGTACCAGCAGCAGGTTGATTGTCATTGTCGAAAATAGATCCAACATAGTATGATCCGGAGCTTCAATTATCTTTGGAGGTGTTAATGATAAAGAAGAATCACTCACTGTACTATTCCAATCAAGATGATTTTGAAGAAATTATTTTGAAGTTAGTGAAATATTTTTAAATAACGTAGAACAATGTGCAAGCAATCAAAAAACAAACCATAGCAACGCCGTAAAACATCGTTCTCGTGTAATATCATTAAAATTTTATAAATTTTAATAATATTTTAGTGATTTACTAAATCGCACAGTTGTAGGAAAAATGTTGTTTATAACACGTGCCGAAAAAGGTTACATGTTAAATTATGCACTTGCACGTAACGAGCCTTTTTCGGCACTTGTTATAAAAATAACTAATCTTTATTTATTATGACAATTTTGACAGATATAACATCAAACATATGTTTAATTTTGTTTCAATTTCATAACTATCGTTTTGAGGAAATTATCGTCATTTCATGGGATGGCTAGCTCAGTGGTATGAAGTCGGCCTGTGGATCCTGAGGTCCCTGGTTCGATTCCCACAGGCGACAAATTTTCCTAATTTGAAAAAGCTATCCCTGTGGCTCCTCCACCACTAACATGTTTGGGGGCCGTGATTTGACGACTGGTAATCGCACTTCACGCGCAAAAATATATCACTTACCGAGATCTGCTTCAGCAGAGTGCCACACTCAGTAAATGGGTACAAGGCGTGATGATATATTTATTTATTTATTTATCGTCATTTCCAGACCTAATATTTTCATGAACGATAAATTATGTTTGATTAATTTACAGTTAATTTGAATTGCGAAATAATTGAATGAATTATATATTTTGCGAATTATAATTCCTTTGTGCGGTGGCTAGCTCAGTGGTATGAAGTCGGCCTGTGGATCCTGAGAACCCTGGTTCGATTCTCACAGGCGACAAACAATTTTCATAATTTCAAAAGCTACCCCTGTGGCTCCTCCACCACTAACATCTTTGGGGGCCGTGATTTGACGGCTGGTAACCGCACATTACGCGCAAAATATATCACTTAACGAGATCTGCTTCGGCAGAGTGCCACACCCAGTAATGGGTAGAAGGCGTGATGATATATTTATTTATATATAATTCCTTTGTTTATATTGCCCTACTTTATTGTCCACGAATTAAATCGACATTAGCGCTACAATACAGACTCGTCAAGAACTACAAATGTCATTGATAAAAAGCGCTGTCATTTGAATATATTTAATTAGATTTACTTTTGTCTGTGCTCTTATTAATTATACACCAACTTATTTCGGACAATATTCCGTTTTTACGAAAGTTTGAACAGCTACATAATAAGTTAAACTTTAGTTAACCACACTTGGGTAAATTGTATAATTATCACAATGATTATTTTTTGACGTTTCTCAAAACCAATGAAATGCTTCATTGTATGTCACGTGTCTGCGTTGGTTAAAACTGTCATTATTATACTGAGAATAAAGCACTTGTGATTATTCCCGGGAATTATCTCTGTAGATGCTTTTTGTTTGTGACAAATGATAGTAGTGGTCAAATAATTATTTAAAACTGTCAACGCGTCAAGTAAAATGTGCGAAAATCGATTTAGTTGTATTTTAGATACAGAAATACACCAACAAATTTTGGAAACAACTTCCAAGAATACATTAATAAGTAATCAATCGATATGGACCCAGTTCAAAATCTTTTAAGTTAAATGAATCGACCTCTACAGTCAAAAAATAATCTAGTTAAATATAACTCGAGAGTTCGATAAATTAGAAAATAATTCACCAGTATCTTTCGCAAACTTGTTGCTATTTGGCAATAGCCACTCAAGCCCTACGGGCTTTCGTAACTATTGCCTGGCATCAAGTTTTTGAAAGATCTGTCGAATTATTTTCAATTTATTCGCACCCTCTTGTTATATTATTACTGAAAATAAAATAGGTCTTTTTTTAACTGTAAAAACTAAATCGAATGTTTTGTTTATTTTTTTTTTGCTCCACCCACCGGTAACGTAATTATAACTTTCTTCCATAGCAACATGAGTCCTAAGTGACTTATAAAGCTACATTCACAAATCGAAATTAGTTTTAGTTTTGTGTTTTCCATTTTTATTTAATAACCTTGTAGACATGTTATCTTATGCAGCCATTCACAAATCAGTATTTAGTTTTGGTTTTAACACAAAAGTTTGCAAACTCCAAACTTATGTTTTAGTTTTACGTTTAATACTTAGGAATAGCCCAATAGGACGAAGAGTAGAATGATGTAATACTTTTATCTCTTTCTATCATCCTTCGCATTGATGATTACCCAAGTTTATTTTTATTCGAGTGTCAAAATGAATGAAATAAAAACAAGATTTTAATATCTACTTTCTTATTATGATAATATTTACCTTGCTCTTCCAAAAAATACGAAAGTAAACAAACAACATATGACAGCATATGTAACCTAGCACATTTGACAGTTGCATTTACTGTATTACCGATTTTCTGAGTATAGTCGATCTTCTAAAATTTATGATAGATGTCACTACTAACTAAAATCGACAAAAGCAAAACAATTTGTGAATGGCACCTAAAAACACATTAAAACATAAAGCATAAAATAAAATCTAATTTCGATTTGTAATGTAGCTTAACATTTATTATTTTGTTACCATTGACAACGGAGTATTATAGAAAATAACAGTTCTACTAGAAGGGTAATTATAAAATTTTCTGACCGTTTCTTTATTTCTACTTATCAGTTATTTAGTCGCCTAGCAACGAGCAAAATTAACTATAAAAAGTTACAAATAAATAAATTATAATAAATTCTCGTTCGGTAACATAAACTTCGGCTACGCAAGCTTTGCTTCAGTTCATACTTTCTAGAATATTATAATGTACTTACATTTCTTGTAGCTTAAATAACTATTGTTTAACAAGTCAACTCGTACAAATTTAATTGTATGTATCACGAAGAGAGAAACAATCGTGATATTTATAGTGTCTTGATTCATTGAAATATAATCTCCAACAAAGTAGATAATAATTAAACACAAAAAACCCATAAATCCAATTTAAATTCTGATATTCGAGTTGTTTGAATTGTATTATATACTTTAATTAGGGCTAATATCCTGTTGTGCTAAGTAACAAATAAAAATAGAAAAACAAGAAACAAATAGTATACTATGTATATGGAGATAAATAAAGTTAGCAGGATGCTATAACCATTTGTATAGAAAAATATGTAATCTGCCGAGCATCATATTTGCTTTAATATTAAAGGCAATTTAGGATAATCTTCTATTCCTTTATTGTTAACAAAACTCTTTGTTCTTCAATAGTTTTCATAAAATATAAAGTACGGGAAATGACATTAAATAAATGCATATTTTTAACTATAAATCACTATAAATGCATGTTTGCACTGAAATGCGTAATTTATCTTGAAACAGTTCAACACATTATTGTCCAGTTTAGAAAATGAAATATTTCATATCTTTCATGGTGTACATTTCAGTGGTTGTATTAGAACTAGAAGTGAGAGTACTGGAATAAATAAATTATACTTTTAAATATAAATTATGATATTATTTTTAGGCAGTAGATAAAGGTTTCAAAAGAAAGGCTGATATAATTGGTGTTAATACAAAATATGATGAAAAAGGTCCTCTTAAAATGTATACTTCTATAAGAAAATTTAATAGGACTCATACAGGCATCACTATGAATTGTACTCTTACAGAAAAGATGGACCATCACTTTCGGGTAAGGAATAAAATCAAGATTCATTATTTATAAAACATCACAAAACAGATCTTTGAGAAATTAAAGAGGAGAAATTATGTGGCCAATTCGAATATATATAAATAAACAGGATGTTCCATTTTAGTGTGCTACCATTGCTATCTATAGAACTATAAGAGCTACGAGGTTGGTTAAATTAGCAAAGAACCACCATTCTACAAGATTATTGCAATGAGTAAAAAAATTATTTTTTTTGCCAATGGTACTCAAAATACGAGACACAACTTTCTTATTTTAAATGGGTACATATGTTTATTTTAGGTTATTTGATAGGGTATTTTTTTCTGAATTCAACGGTATGATCATATCATATTCTACTCGTAGTATAACAAAATGACAGAAAAATTCATGGTTAATTTATTTGTATTTTATTTATATCTGGTTGAAAGAAGAGTGCTTTGGATAGAAAATAATTGAAAAATAAACAAATCAAACAATGGTGTAACTACAATAATATTAAAATTAATAACATTTAACAATGTTATACAGAACAATATATTCAATTATTTTCTATCCAAAGCATTCTTGTTTCAGCCAGATATAAATAAAATACAAATAAATTTAACATGTATTTTTCTCAGTTATTTTGTGATATTAAGTTATGATATGTTTATATCGTTGAATTCAGAAAAAAATACTCTATGAAATAACCAAAAAAAAGATATGTTCCCATTTAAAATAAGAAAGCTATGTCCCATATTTTGAGAACCACTGGTCGAAAAAAATAATTTTTTGCTCATTGTAATAGTCTTGTAAAATAGTGGTTCTTTGCTAATTCAACCAACTAGGTTGTAATGGTGGCACACTAAAATGGAACACTCTGTATATATGAAAAGTGCAGAGGTGAGGAATAAACGAACTAGTATGAAAATAATTATGAATGTAGATGAAGTGTGGTATGACATGATAGAAATGTTTGGTAGAGATAATTGGAATCGAATGTAAAATAAAATAATTTTGAAGAGAATTAGTTAATCCTTGAAGAATTTTGTAAAATGGGAAAACTAGTAATAAAATTTCGTCGTTGTTTACATTTCCTGCCTTTTATTTCTTAATTTGGTTTGGTTCATTTTCAAGTCGAATAAATTAAATTAAGTTTTCTTTGCAAAAAATTACATTACAAGATAATAACACAGTTTATCATTGAAAGAAGTGTCAGCTCCTGTAGTCAAAGGTTGAACTTCGCATACACAGAAGAAAGCAAAAATAGTATACAAACGAAAAGATGTTCGCTTATATTAATGTTTCGTAAGAGTTTAAATTTAATTTTTAAAAATATCCAGGTAACCAATACGAATTATCCTGGTGTCATATAATAACTATTTTCTTCCATTACCCGAGTATCCGGTTCTGAGAAGAATTGGGTTGAATCCTTTAACTTCGAGCAGAAAGTGTCTTTGCCGCTCTTGCATGGTTGTTGCTCTCAGCTACGCTTCGATTAACAATATACTAAAGACTTGTACACAAATAATTATTACTTAGACTTATCTTGATTAATAACATCTATTTTTTATTTTTTTCAGTTTAAGTTGGAAGTTCAATTATGGGGTGACGGCGGATGGAAAAGAAATTTGGTAAGATACGAAAATAATAACCCTTGTGAACAGCTGAAATTAACGATTGGAACCCCATGGAAAAATATACTAAAGACTGTCAATGTATCGGAAAAATGTCCCTTTCAACCGGTAAGAAGTTTTATGTTAATTTTAATAGTCTCTTTACAGCGTCAGATGAATTGTTTTTTACTACTGTTTTATTTCATTTAGGAAAATAGTAGTATGTCATAATATGAATTTTTCTGCAGACGCCAATAAAGTTCATCACTATAAGGATAAGGGAAATCTATCAAAATTCATACTATTTTGCAAATTCATTGAAAAAAAAAACAAGCGCAGGGACAACACTCCCTTCGTTTCTTATCTTTTTTATTCATTTTCAGATCTTACATTGAGTGTTTAACTGCAATTGTGTGGAATTCACTTTCAAAACCAAGCGTAGTGCGACACTCCCTTCTTTTATTATCTTTAATTTGTTTTCAGTTCTTACATACAGTGTTTAACTGCAATTGTGTGGAATTCACTTTCAAAAACATGCGCAGGGCGACACTCTCTTCCTTACGTATTCTTTTGTTTCATTTTCAGTTACTGCATTGTGTAGACTTTTCTTTCATATGTAAGTGCAGCCGGTTGCTTTCATCTTCTCTAATCTTTGTAGATTCGTTATTTTTTTTTTTGTTATGGCTTCTTTGGCGGTCCAACTACTTAGGTCATATGCCGCCATTACGCCCTGATCTGCGTTTTAGCTATTATGGTTAACAGCAAGATTCGTTATTAGATTCGTTGTTAGGAGTAAGCATGAGTAATTTGAGATGTTTTATGCATATGTTATGTACGTTGAAGAAAGAAGATGAATGATAAGTGAATAGGAGTGATTGAATAGATGTGATTGAAAGTATCTTGTTTGTTAAATGATGTCGAGTGTAATATATAAATGAGTTTATATGAAGTGATCTATGAATGTGGTTCAAGTGAAGGTGATGTATTTGGATGAGAATTTTTGACGAGGGCTGATTGTTTGATGAGTGTGATGAGTGAATGTTTTATGAGTGATTTTAGGGTTCGTGCTACCCCATTTGATGGGATATAGCGTGAGGATATGTATGTATGTATATTTCAGAGTACGATCTATTACACAATATATTTTTTGAATATGTAATTTTTGAGAAAAACAAAAACTATGCATAAAAGTTTATGTATGAGTGTTTTTTTTTTAATATCTCATTTCTTTCTTAAAAGTTCATGTTCATATTGTATTTAGGACCATATTCTTAATTACGCATTTTTTAAAATTTAATCGTGTATAGTTTTTGTTTTTTTTTTCATTTGTATCTACTCCTATATAAACTTAATGCATCTATGTAAGTTTGTATGTATGTATATTTGTATTACAAACTTAATGGACTTGAAAAAAAAATTCTTTGAAATTATGTGCGGTTAATTTCCTGTTATCCTGCAAAATAAATGAATATAAAGTTATAATTATCAACTAATAATGATCCTTTTAAGGGATTTTATCACGCTGAGGATTTGTTTGTTGATATTTCAACTACACCATTATATATGGGTACAGGACGCTTTAAAACTATAATAGATATATTTAAAATGTTAAAATGGATGTTTAAAGCTGAAGTTGAAGTTATTATAACTGATTATTTTTAAATTGTGAATACTTGTTAAATTGTAATGTATTGCATGTTAATAAATTTATTTGATAAAAAGTATTATTTTTATTACCATTTGCTATCTTATAACAATAAATAAATAGATACTTATGTTATTATGTTACTATACTAAGACGTTCTACGTTTTAAGTAGGGAATTAGTATGCATTTCTTCTTCTTCAATGGCGCTACAGCCCAAATCGGGCCTGGGCCTACCGGGCACACGGAGCCGCAGTTTTTACGCTGCCGTAAACAAACCTTAGCAACGCCGTAAAACATCATTCTCGTGTAATGTTATTAAAATTTTATAAATTTTGATAATATTTTAGTTATTTTCTAAACCGCACAGTTGTAGGAAAAATTGTGTTTATAACACGTGCCGAAAAAGGTTACGTGATCGTGCAGATTTCCGCACGCCTTTTTCGGCACTTGTTTAAAAATAACTATTATATCTGTCAACCGTATTTCACACGTAAAAAATATCACCAATCTAGATCTGCTAACGCAGAGTGCCAAATTTAGTAATGGGTAAAAGACGTGATAATATATTTATTTTAAATATTGTCACGTCATAAATCACAATAGTGAAGAGACACAAAGATAATTTTAAAATGATAGATATCAATTAACCGGGAATCGAACTCGGATACCGAGTTCAATAATCAGATAAAGAGTCATTGTCAATTGCGATATTTTCGTTATTATTTACGATGTTATGAAATTCAAATTTTAAATACTTTATAATATTTCATAAACAATTAGTCTGACCTAAGCAATAAAAATGAATTATTACAGTTCTCAATATGATTTTTTATTAATTTTACCGTAAAAGTGTCAAATTATGAATAATTATTCATAAAAGTCTATAAAATAATAACAAATATATTTACAGAAGAAAGAACACTCGTGTTTCCTTTAAATTGAAGTGAGTGACAAATATAAATAAAAATTATGTTTTGAATTGTTTACCACCTGTGTTATTAGTAAATAAACACTTTAAAATACCTAATCAATAAAAATAATATTTGATTACACTTTATGCAAAAACTCGTGATGGAAACAACAATATTATATTTTCTGGTGATAATAATATGTAAGTACAGAAGTCAATATCAAAAATATTCGTAAACGTTCCGACATTATTTTTATGCACAACCGGGCCGAAAAGCATGTGTTTTAGCCCTAAAAAGCTGGCTTAAACACTCCTTTTTGGTCCATGGGTCAAAAAATAATAATTCCTATGGATACATAAATAAAATGACAATTTTTGTTTATTGTGAATACTTGATTCTGCAAAATGTCATTTTGACATATAACCTATTTAAATATTTTAATCTTTTGAACATATAATTAATTTCTTGTGCATAAAATATTGTATGTACCACGGGTGCAACAAACGTTTCTGACCCTGAGCATGTTATTAGCACGAGCCGCAAATCGCCGAGGGCTAATAATCATGCCACGGGCCAGACACCCCTGTTTTCACCCTTGGAACATAAATAACTATAACCCTAAAAAGCGGGCTTAAACGTAATTACAATGGATACATAAATAAAATGACAATTTTTGTTTATTGTGAATACTTAAGGTGGTACTATCATGGAAGCCTTTAACCCGGAGTATAATGAAATGTAAATATGTTATTTTTCATGTTTTTCTACAATAGTATGCAATTTTTTTAAAAAGTTTACCGTTGTTGAGCTGAGTAATGTAACGTTAAAGTTGACCAAAGTCGATCAAAAATGCATTGGCGTTATAGGAACTGTACCTCGCGAGGCAGCTTACTGCGTAATAAATTCATATATTGTAGTTATCTTTTAACAAAAAACAAACACACAGTACAACATGTAAAGATAAAGGTATGAGAATTAAGAAATCCATGCCTTACCGGATTAGTTTCAAAGAAATTGGCGATGAAACTTGGATATTCTATGATAATCAATAAAACTGTCAGAAATGCTTGGCAACATTGCACAGCACAGGTAGACACTAGACAGAGATGGCCGCACGAATAACAAAGCAAGAACTATGAATGTTATTATTTCGATCAGTAAAATATATTAATTTTAATACAAAAAAAAATATTACAGCATTTTATATTTATTTATTTGTTATTAAAGTTGATAATAATTGCAATGGTGTATTTTTCTCATTTTTCTTATGAACTGTCAACAGGATGTATCGATAATACAGTTATGTTTCGTACCGACTGGCCGCTTGTGGTTCTAACCTTGTTGTCATAGCTTCTGCTGTGTAAAATCTTACACTGCTATTGGTTGGCATGACACATTTTGGTATGTTACTGAATTTCATAAATTAGTTAAATACTTTTATTTAATATATTCAATCTTATTATTAATTATACGATATTTGCAGCGAAATCATAATTCTGTTAATAACCTATGACCTATACCATACAAAAATGTAATAATTATTTTCATAAACTATTTAGGTCACCTATACTTTTGTATGAGACTGTCATGATAGAACCACCTTAATTCTGCAAAATGTAATTTTGACATATAACCTATTTACATATTTTAATCTTTTGAAAATATAATTAAATGTTATTTTATTGTGCATAAAGTATTGTATGTAAATACCACGGATGAAATTAGCGTTTCTGACTCTAATGTTCATGCCACGGACTAGAAACGTCTGTTTTCACCCTTTGTACATAAATAACTATATAGACAAATGTTTTAATTAAAAGTGACATCAAATTTGGTTCTCCAGATAAATTTTTTTCTAAAATAATTTTGGAAAATTTTGATGCTAAGCCGATAGAAATTTAGTTATGTATCCAGCAGTGGAATGATTAGCGTTACGACATTCTAATTCGAATATCCCAAGTTCTAATCCCATTCAAGTTAAAAATATATGAATTAGCACATCGTGGCTCGATGAGTTCGAATTTCGTACTGTAATTGGGATTAAATTTCTGTTACACAAAGTAACATATTTAGACGAATTCAGTACCTTTCTCTAATTAAAGAAACTTCTTTGAAAATAACAAAATATAGAAAGATATATTGAGCGATAAATTATTAAGTGAAAGATGTAACATTTATTTATTTATTTATTTATTTTATGCTACTCTGTACTACAAATAATAGTACAGGGACCGGAGTCACCGAGACGCAGTGTGGTAGTTCATATATTTGTAGCTTAAGAACCAGTTTTTCAATCACTGGTTTACTCTCGATTAACAATAATCATGATTAAATTTAAAACTACCCCTGTGGCTCCCCTACCACTAACGTCTTTGGGGGCCATGATTTGAGGCTGGTAACCGTACTTCACGCGCATAAATATATCACTTACCGAGATCTGCTTCGGCAGAGTGTCACACCTAGTAATGGGTAAAAGGCTTGATGATATATTTATTTTATTTATTTATATTATTAAATAATAATAGTACCCATAGTTTTCATTATTATTTAATCATGAATAACATTAATCAATGATTGAAAAACTGGCTCTTAATGGGATTCAAACTAGGTATCTTCGGAGTCGTAAGCCGTAACGCTAGACACACCACTGTATCGCCGAATGTTTTTATGGTTACTAAAGACGATTTCAAAGCTAAAAAGAAGTGTTGAATTCAGTAATTTGTGAAAAATATTAGTTATAGGATTTCTGATACTTTTTCAGGTCAGTTAGAAATATCTGCACAAAAACGTGTGATAGGAGGAGCAGATGCAGAAATAGGACAATTTCCTTTTATAGTAAGCTTGAAGAAATATAGTACGGACTCACATTTTTGTGGAGCCAGCATCATTTCTAGAAGAGTTTTGCTTACAGCAGCTCACTGCTTATGTTTTAAGTACGTATTATTTATTTATTTAATATTTTATACATATATAATTAAATATTTCATATTCTGGTAATTGGAGTGAATATAGATATTTACGGTGCCATCGGTTATCGAGTGGCAAAACTGACGCTCAAAAAAATATACAAATTGAATAGCATAAGTGTTTTATACCTATTATGATTTGAATACCATGAATTGTTAACTGGTTGTTGGTCTAGTATATTTTCAAATACCATACCATACCCATAAATTGGGATTCTTAATTTTTCGTTAAAAGCAAGGCTTTGCATGGCTATATATTCATTACTAAACGATAAAAAACTTTCTCCTTCTGATACCATATACATGGATAGTTCTAGAACATCATACTAGTTTTTCAAATGAAACTGCAAAAGTTTAGAGGTACACAAACCAAATATGTGCGATTCTGAGTGATGATATAAGAACTCAACTTTACAAGCGAATATATTTGTTCACAGATGATTAATGTGTTTCATATTCTAACAGGATGCGTATGCCTATCCAATGTTTGCGTGTGCCAAATTTCATTCTGATCTGCAAATTTTATTTTCACGCTAGTACTACCTTAATATGTGATATTAGTTATATACAATTTCCTGCTCTCCTGTTCATTTTACGGCAGAAAATAAATTATAAAAAATATTGCCCCACGACTTTAAACAAACAATAGCCTTCTCATTGTCATAGAAATAAGTGAATTAAGAAGTGATACTTGCACTAATGCACTTAATTGATAATTTTACTATATTTTTTTTTAGTTACCTAGCAATGAGGTTATCTGATATATATATATATATATATTGATTAAATGAATATGTTATTATGAACATGTCAAAATATTAATTTTGTAAAATTTTGGTTTCTTTCGTAAAGCAATATTCTTATCGAATATAATATACATTATATATTTGTTTCTCGCTTTTCACACGCGCTTTCGTTGCTCTTAAGAAATCATATTTCCATAGCAACAAAAGTACTCGTGAGTGAGAAAATTGGAATACCATCATAGGCAAACTCTTTCATATATTGAACAACAATCGTCCCGAATTCAAATCTGATTTTATTCTAATTACTCTCATTTTTGTTATGTGTCAAAGGCAAATTTAAATCCAGGGTGACCGTGGCTTATTTGGATAGAGCATACGAGGTGTGGCTATTAAATAACGAGACTGATGCTGTTTTAACATTTTATTTTGATTCCATACCTATTTACTTATTATCACTTTCAACATACACCCCTCTTCTATCCTTACAATGCTCCATGCGAATCTTTCATTGAGAAACAGTGCTGGAAGTCTTCTTCTGTCAGCTCCTTCAGAACGCGTGCCGATTTCTCTTTCAAAGCTCAAATCTTGTTGCTATTAAGACAAATTTCACCTTAGGAAACAGATAGAAGTCGCACGTGCAAGATCTGGCGTATAAGGCGTTTGGTCTAACACTGGGATGCTGTACTTAGCTAGAAATCTCTTAACAGACATTGCGGAATGAGCCAGCGCATTGTTTTGATGGAGACACCATGACTTGTTCTTCCACAATTCGGGTACTATTTTCAATAAATTATAAGTTTTAGTAGCAGTTTTGCCAAGTTTCATGTGAAATTTCACAACAATTCGTTGCTCTAATGTTGCATTTAACATTTTTTCGGCGAAACAAAAAAACAACTCTAATTAGAACGAATGCTACGGCTATACGGATTTGTTTACAGAAGCGAGAGGTACTGTATTCGAAAGAGAAAGCTTCACGCTAAAAACCTGCCGGTCGCTGGTGTTTGGCGCATGCGTACTTCGTCTGTAGCAGCGTCAGTTTCGTTATTTAATAGCCGCACCTCGTATGATTTAAGTTCATTAGGTCCCAAGTTCAAATCTTGGCTGTATTCCAAGGTTTCCCTGTAGGTTTTAATTTGATTAATTACTAAGTATTTACTTAGAAAGTAAAAAGTTTACACAGTATTTTAAGTAAATACTTAACAATTGATGAAATCAAATTGAATTATAAAGAGTAAAATTGGTATATCGCCTGGATTGAACCTGGGATCTATTTAATCCTGTCGTATGCTTCAAACCAACTAATCTATGATCGCCCTGGATTTAAATATAAGTTTGTTCCAATTTCCTCTTTATGTTGTTAAATGTTATAGGAAGCCTCGATTCCAAGACTCTTTGATATACTGAAATACTGGATTTGAGAGTTGTCTGCAGTGGCCAGAGCTGGGCAGTAGCTAGCTACTTTTGTAGCTTAGCTACTAGCTTAGCTACATTTACCTTAGCTGTAGCTGTACCTTAGCTAACTGTGAAAAAATATAGCTATAGCTTGTAGCTAGCTACTTTTTTTTCTATTAGCTTAAAAATAACAACTGAAGCTACTTTTAAAGCTACTTTTTGTAGCTTCAAGCTACTTTTTAAGCAGAAGGTCAACAAAGTACGCATGCGTACAAGCTAAACCCATACAAAATAATTATTTGTTGCCGGTTCTAACTGGCTCTAATACGCAAAAATACACAGTAGGTGCCAGATGGTATTTGCTATTTTTGATATTTATGTACATAATAGTAAATTAACAGTCAATATAACAAAAGACTGATCATATGACAATGGCAAATTTAATTATTTCACAATAATTTAAAAAAGTAGCTTTAAAATTTAACAGCTACTTTAACGAAAGCTTTTAGCTGTAGCTTAGCTATATTTTACAAAATATAGCTTATAGCTGTAGCTTAGCTACTTTTTTAAAGAACAGCTGTAGCTGTAGCTTAGCAACTTTTTTTAAGTAGCTTGCCCAGCTCTGGCAGTGACACTGAATTGAAATTTAATTAGTATTTTAAGTAAATCTCCGCAACTTAAAAAGTAATTAATTATGTTTCAGATATAAATGCACTGATCTTTATGCCGTAACAGGACTAATAAATACATATAACAGAGAGGAGGGTACACAATACAAATTAGAAAAATCTATATGCCATGAAGAATGGAATTATACTGAAGAAATTAATTCATCTATAAATGATATTGCTTTAGGCATTGTAAAAGAATCTATCACATATACAAAATATGTTCAACCAATCAAACTATCCCATGAAGAGGTTCCAGTAGGGGCGAAAATTACTCTAGTAGGCTATGGATGTAATTCTTTTGCTCCATGGCACCAATCTGCTCACCCTAAATTACAATTTATTAGATTGGAAACAATCTCGAATCAAGTCTGTCGAAAATATTACAACTATATAGATAAAAGAGATATGTGTACATATAGAAACTTTTCGAAACCTGATAGAGGTGGTTGTTATGGTGATTCTGGATCTCCTGTTGTTTATAGGAATAAACAAGTTGGAATTTACTTCAATGCTGATGAAACTATACCCAGGTCTAGACCGGATATTCATTTAAGAGTGACCATGTTTTTACCATGGATTGAAAGAAATAAACGGATTATTATGCATCGATATAGCACCATGTGTGGACCAAATCATCCGATTCAACCACCGTTATGATTCCTTTCATACAAGCTCGTGTATTCCTCACACTTGGAATCGTTCATTCACATAACAGACATTTCTTTATTCTATCTTCTTCGTCAGTTTTTCAATTAAAATTCGGATTCAAAAAATTGAATCATTAAAAATTTGCTCAAAATATTCTTATAAGTCAACTCGAACACGAGGAATTCAATTCTGTGAAGCGCATCTTGTTTGGTTTTCAAGATATTGACTTCGGAAGACTTGAATTTCTCCCAAATATTATCATAAATAATATTGCATGCTGTTTTTAAATATTTTGAAGGCTTGTACTCTATTAGAATTTATGTTTTAATTCAGATGGATATTTTACAGCTTTATACATATTTTTATACATATAGTGTATTAACTTTTTCGTTTTAGGCAGAAACTGTATAATAATAAAGTTTGTTTTAAATAATAATAAAGTTAAATTTAATTCGTCAAACTGTCTGCAAGATAATAATCATGATAGTAGTGGTGTATTGAATTAGTTATTTAAAAAAATATTATATGGGGTGGCTAGCTAAGTGGTATTAAGTCGGCCTGTGGATCCTGAGAACCCTGGTTCGATTCCCACAAGCGACAAACAATTTTCATAATTTCAAAAACTATCCCTGTGGCTCCTCCATCACTAATATCTTTGGAGGCCGAGATTTGACGACTGGCAACGCGCAAAATATATCACTTACCGAGATCTGCTTCGGCAGAGTGCCACACCCAGTAATGGGTAGAAGGCGTGATGATATATTTATTTATTTATTTAAAAATATTAGTAATAAGATAATTAATTCAATTACACATAAATCATCGTATTTTTTATTAAAACATAAAATGTATTTTTCTGAAACCGACAAGAAAGTGTCTACTTTCTTGGCCAATTTCAGTATGGAAAGTATGTTTTTACAAAAGCAGTCCAGTAAAGTACGTATCCAAGGCAATAAAAAAATAACAGTCTGGTAAATATTTTACCTGTCTGTTATTTTTGTTATAACCTTGGATGCGTAGTTTGCTGTCAATACAATTCATATCAAAAAAATTAAACATTTTGAATTATTTAAGATTAAATATTGATTAAATTAAACGGTTTCATAAAAAATAATATACATGATACGTCAGGAAAATGTTTTTACTTGACTCGGCGGATTAAAATACTCGGCCTGCGGTCTCATATTTCTAACAATCGCTTCGTCAAGTAAAATATCGCTTTCCTGACTTATTATATAATATACTATTGTTAAAATAGATGTACCAATGTTACATTTTACGACTGTCTAGGCAGGTAAATTCTGTCTCTTTTATTACCATGGACAAATGCAAAGCAAAAAAGAGAAGATTATTTCAAGATGTTTGGACTGAAAAATACGGATGTATCGAATTTATCTTATTATTCAGCACAAGACTGTTTTAAAATGAAAATAGTTACTGACCCGAAACGACTTCTTAATAGTAATATTTTGGTTGTTTTTGATCTACAGCCTAAAAAAGATTGACGACGTCTGGTCTAAAACGTAAAAATTAATCAAAAGTACGAGACAGAAAAAAATCAGCGTCACAACACATTCCTCGTTATACAGGTCAGGAAATTAAAAATAGATGCATGTGAATAATAAAAATGAATTATTGCATGTATAATTTTTTTTCTTCTAAATTTTGCTGTATATATGTCAAATTATGAATAATTGCGCATAAAAGTCTTAATCAAAATAACAAAAATATTAACAGAATAAAGAACCACATCATTTTTCCTTTATAGATTGATGTGAATAACAAAAACATATAAAATTATGTTTTTTTAAATATGTGTTAGGTATGTATGTTATTAATAAATAAAAAATATAAAAACCTATCTATATATAAAGTGGTCAATGAGAATAAAATTGATGTAGATTCCATTCAAAAAGTCAAAATGAAAACAGCAATCTTATTTTCTCTGGTCATAATAACTGCAGAAATCTGTAAATGTAAGTAAATGATACAATATAAAAAGTACTCATATATTTTTTGCTGCCGAATGTTCCGAAATTATGTTAGAGAATAGTTATTTGTGTATCTAGGTCGCAAAATGATAAATATATTAAAAAAAAATTACATTGGTCAAAATATCAATTTATATTATTAAATTTTAATTTATCTCCATGTTGATAAATACAAATAATGAAAATAAATTAAATTAAACCAATGAAAATGTAGTATTTATTTTAACAGTTGAATAATGTGCTATTTTCTACATGATTTTTCGTTAAAAGGGGCGAGAAATCATTGTTTGTGTGCGTCAAACAAAAATTTCGGCAGCCGAGGTAGACTATTTTGTTCACGCACTAAAGCATTTTTAGCCGAGGTGCACATAAAATTTTTCACGCAGTTTCATTATGTTCATTAAATAACTTCAAAATTTATTACAAATTTAATTTCGAAATGATGGGTATTATAAATATGAATGTATAATCAAGGAGACATTTTTAGAAAAAATAATAATTTGCTTTATTTATCGGCGGCATATTGTAATCGTGTTTTTGATTAGTTTAAACAGCCTGCCAAAGTAGCTGACAGCTCAGTTATTTGTTTCATTAGGACTAAGAATACAAATTTTCACGTCGAGTACCTAATAAAGGTTGCCGGACGACGCGTAGCGAAGTCTAAGAATATAGATTCGATTAGGATTTTTAGTCCGATTGAAACATATTTTTTAACCCACATATTTCGAATATTTCGTAGATTATTTTAATTAAAATGAAACAAATTGACATCATTATTTTTAGCACCATGATAATTGTAGTAAAAATGCTATTTTTAGTCCTAGGACAAAAACACGGTGAGTTATCCATGGTAAATGGGTGGAAAAAATATTTTTTTTCGGGATATTTATCAAAAAATTGAATTTCGTGGGTTGAATTGTACGTGTTAATGTCAACTTTGTTTGACAGTTGCGTGAAAAAATGTTTTAATTATAAATAGCACAAAATTGGATTCTCGGATATATTTCTAGAAATCATTTTGTAAAGATTGAAAACGACAAATATTTGAATATTTTGATGTTGAAGCAATAAAAGCTTTAAATGGGTAAGAGAGGAAACCACTGTATTTAATCATTAACAAAATAAAATAAATAAATATATCATCACGCCTTCTACCCATTACTGGGTGTGGCACTCTGCCGAAGCAGATCTCGGTAAGTGATATATTTTGCGCGTGAAGTGCGGTTACTAGTCGTCAAATCACGGCCCCGAAAGATGTTAGTGGTGGGGGAGCCACGTCATTAACAAGCAGACAAATACGAGTGGTTCTGATTCCACTATACTCGTAAGCTGCTATAATTGAGAATAAGTTCCTTCTATGCAGAGTAACAAATAAATATATTAGAAAGTGAATAATTTCAGTTTTCTATAATTTTTTTAGGTAAGTTTCAAGTTCCTGCAGCAAAACTGATAACAGGTGAATCTGTTGCAAAATTGGGCCAATTTCCTTTCATAGCCAGCTTAAGAGATAATAGTTTGGATAGACATGTTTGTGGAGGGAGCATCATATCTAGAAGAGTTCTGCTTACAGCAGCCCATTGTCTATGCTCAGGGTAACTATGATTTATTTATTTACGAATCGTAATTATCTTTTTGTATAAATATAATTTTATGTTATTTCTCCATTGTGACATTCACTGAACATTTTCTCAGTAAATTTATACTACAATTCACAATTTAGGAGGGCAGGGTGAAAAGTCCCTGAAAAATGAAACAAGAAATTATTTATTTGGTCAAAAAATATTTTATTTCTCAACATAATCTCCTTGTAGCTCGTCCAACGTTTTCCTAATTTTTCGATCCCTTCCAAATAATACGATTTTGGCAATCCTTCAAAATAGGCGTTTGTCTCAGCGATGACCTCATCGTTGGAGCCAAATCTCTTTCCACCAAGCCATTTCTTCAAGTTTGGAAATAGATAAAAATTGCAGGGGTCCAAATCTGGAGAATAGGGTGGATGACGAACCAATTCGTAGCGCAATTCATGCAATTTTGTCATTGCGACTGCGGTCGCGCTTTTTGTCAACAGAGAGCAAATGCGGCACCCATATGGCAGACAGCTATCTCATATCCAAAAATGTTCCGTATCATAGCCTCAACCAACTCGTGCACTTTAACTCGCCGATCGTCCAATATCATACCATGGATTTTATCGACGATATCTGGCGTTGTAACCTCAATTGGACGACCAGAACGTTCGGCGTCCTTAGTGGTCATACTACCACAACGAAAATCAGTAAACCACTTGTGAATCGTTCCAATCGATGGTGAGGAGTCCCCATAATGTTTAACAAACTATGCTTTAGTTTGCGTAATGTTTTTTCCTCGCAAGAAATAATGTTTAATCAAGACGCGAAATTCACTTTTTTCCATGTTTTAAAAAATTTTCAAGGTTGCTTGCTTTCGATGGGTGTCAAAACAGAACTGAATGACATATCAGTCTGAAAATTTTAATGTATTCTAGTGAAAGATCGTACATCACAAATGTCACATGAGATTTGCGATTGTGGCGCCATCTGTTTTATTTTTCAGGGACTTTTCACCCTGCCCTCGTACGACATAATTGATATTGCTGTGAAATATTTGATATGCATTTATTTAAATTAAATTTAAAATTTAATTTTTACTGATGCAACTGGCCATAAGTCAAATGAATTATTCAAATTGTAAATGCCTTTGATAAAATCTTCTTGCCTCCGGGATTTGTACATTGAACATCTACATAGGTTGTGAATGTTTTATCACTTGAATAACAGAAATTGCGGTAAAAGCAAAATGATTTTTTTTTTGAAAAACTTAAATAATTCAAACATTTATTAATTATGTTTTAGAATAAATCATTCTAATCTACACGCCGTAGTAGGATACATCTTCACAAATCAAGAAAATGATGGCGTACGTTACCCATTAGCAAATTCAGTATGCCATGAAGACTGGAATTATTCCGAAAAACACACACCTGTAAACAATATTGCTTTAGCCCTCATCAATGGAACTTTCATATATACAGAGAACATCAAACCGATTAAACTATCCTATGTAAACGTTCCAATTGGAGCGAAAATTCTTCTAGTAAGCTATGGATGCACTGTTCCTAAACCAGGTATTTTAATGGCTTATCCGTTAAAATTCACTGAGAAGGAAACAATCTCGAATGAAGATTGTCAGAAATATTATGATTGTGTAGATGAGAGAGACTTGTGTACACAAAATATGAAACATGTCATAGAAGGATGTTTTGGAGATTCTGGAACTCCTGTTATTTATAAGAATAAGCAAGTTGGCATTGATTTTAATGGTAATGAAAATTGTCAAAACACAATTCCTGGTTTGCATGTAAGAGTGAAATCGTTTTTACCATGGATTAAAAGAAATGAAAGATATATTATGCGTAAAAGTACTAAAGCTTAATAATACCATATCGGGTGGCATTGATAAGGGATGAAGATAGGGATTTAATATGTAATATATAGTAAAAATTAAGAAAAAACCATAATTTTTTTAAGAAATGTGAAAATAATTTTGTGTGCCACTTTTAATCTGAACAACACTGTATTCTCCAGTTTTTACCTTAAAATGAACAGGAGAACAGGAAATAACATAAAATTAATATCACATGTTAAATATCTATATTCACTAATTACAGTCAGCATACATTATAAATATATAAGAAAGATTTTAGTTTATGTCGTATGGAAACTAGTGTTGGTAAATTATATAAAAATATTTTTCTACGATCGTGCGAAAAATAAGCCTTCATGTACTCATTTTCAGAATTATAAAAGTGATTGTCATGGGCGTCCGCAGGGGGAGGCAAGGGGGGCGCGCGCCCCCCCTGGATATTAACTAGGGTGGTGACAAGAATCTCGAAAATAGGACTTTAACATGTAAAACTATAATTTTTTAATTTCATGCTTCCTTAAATATTTGAAGCAAAAGAGCTTGAAATAAAAGTGCATCTGAACCAATAAACAAAATTAATTTTGCATACTTTGTAACGACACAAATTAGATTTGAAAATGACGAAAATTGCCTCAAAACTATCGATAGGCATAAAATTGAAACAAAATTAAACATATGTTTGACGTTTTATTTGTCAAAATAAATGAAATAATAAATAAGGAATTTATTCAGACAGTTTTGACAGATTGAACGACAAACATTTGTTTAATTTTGTGTCAATTTCATAGCTATCAATAGTTTTGAGATAATTTTAGTCATTTTCAGATCTAATTTGTGCCGATACAAACCATTAATTTCATATTTTATGCCCTAAAAATATTATTTGAAGCTTTTTGCTTTTAAATAATTAGGAAGCAGGAAATTTAAAACAATGTGATTTTACATGTTAAAGTCCGATGTTCGAGAGTCGTGGCCACCACACTGTATATGTATATATAAATAAAATAAAAATAAAATTATAAGTTGAAAGATAATAAATTCAAGCTGAAACTGAATTTCCAGCAGTATTCTTCTGGCCAGCTAGCGACATGTTCCCTATAGTAACGATTGAGTAATCTAAGTTTAAGTATACACAGACACAAAATATTAGAAAATAAAAACTGTAAAACTGCTAAATCGGAATTTATTGAAGAAATGGTGTCAATTTATGGAAATTAGTAATTTATTTCACAAATTTAAATATTTTTTATCCATTTGTTATGTGTATTTGTATTTAAGTTATGTAAAAAAAAATATTTTAGAAATTTATGTATATTTGAGAGGTTTTTCCGACTCGCCCCTCCCTGGAAAAATGTCTGTGGACGCCCATGGTGATTGTTTATCGCAAAGCGTACAAAAATAGTTATTTGTTCAACTAAAATGCAATATTTTTGGACAAGTAATTAACGGTTGCAGGGCGTCGCGCTGTGGAATCTAACAATATTACGAGATCTAAAATATCTTTTTTTGTTATAATTAAACATACTCGTATTCTTTAAACACTTATCTATTAAATTCTGCCGATTTACTTAAATTAACATGATTATTTTTTGACGTTTCTCAAAACCAATGAAATGCTTCACTGTATGTCACGTGTTTGCGTTTTAACCAATGCTGTCATTATTATACTGAGAATAAAGCTCTTGTGATTATTCCCGGGAATTATCTCTGTAGATGCTTTTTTGTTTGTGGCAAATGATAGGTAGTTTTCAAATAATTATTTAAAACTGTCAACGCGTCAAGTAAAATGTGTGGAAAAAATCGATTTATTTCTATTTTAGATACAGAAATACACCAACAAATTTTAGAAACAACTTCCAAGAATACATTCGTAAGTAATCAATCGATATGAACCCAGTTCAAAATCTTTTAAGTTGGATGAAACGACCTCAACAGCTAAGTCAAAAAATAATCTAATTAAATATAACTCGAGAGTTCGATAAATTAGACCAATAATTCTCCAGTATCTTTCTCAAACTTGTTGCCATTTGGCAATAGCCACTCAAGCCCTACGGGTTTTCGTGACTATTGCTTGGCAACAAGTTTTCGAAAGATCTGTCAAATTATTTTCAATTTATTCTCACTCTCTTGTTATATTATTACTGAAACAAATAATGATATTGATATACATCACCATGGATATGTTTAGACATGGACCACGTACAAAAAAGTTGTTTTTTGTACATATCTGTACAGTTACCATGGTGATACATAACAATCCTAAAATTGTGTACTTTTATTAACAGAAAATAATGAAATAATTGTGTCATATTCAAGTGGGTAAAGAAAATATTTTTTTTATTTATTGCCATTAGCATATGTAATAAAATAGTTGCTACAAAATAAACTTAACTATTTAATCTACAAAATAAATGTTTTTACGCTTAAAATGTAATAAGTTAAAGTAGTATAATTTGTTATAACTCAATCGTAGAAAAAATAGTGCAGGTATGAAACTAGTGTTAAAAGAATTTTGTATTGCACTTACTCTTGCGGTTCGTGCTCAAGCTTCCCACTTGTGCAACAAAGTGATACTTTTACCATTATTATAACTATTTCATTATTATATATTATTTGCTCATATTTATATATTAATTTTTATGTAATCTCATTTTATTGTACTTATTTATATCTTATTTAAAATAGTAAAATATATTTAGTTTTTGCAGATTAACATTAAAACATTATTTTTATTGACTAGTTTTAAAATCGTGAAAAAAATCGTGAAAATGTTTTCAAAAATCTTCAAGGTTGCTTGCTTTCGGTGGGTGTCAGAACAGAATTGGATGACATATCAGTCTGAAAATTTTAATGCGTTCTAGTTAAGAGTCGTATTTACACTTTGTGCTAGTGGTGCTCTCCGGGGTCGGCATGAGAGGGGTTTAGCCATGTGCGCTATCGGGGCGGGGTTTCGTACATGGGCTAAGTAAAGTTTGCAGTGACGGTCAACGAAGAATTCTCGGGAATCGGCTGGGATCGGATGTAGGTATAAATATGTATTGGGAAATTTACTCGAACTATTTAAATCAACTAAACGAAACATACAAAGGATGTATTATTCTAAGTAAAATATTTGTATATAAACAACAAAGTAAAGTTGTACATGTTTAATACAATAGCCCTGATTAAACAAATCAAATGAAATAATATTGTGTCAAATTGACTGCATGAAACAAACATAAATAAATAAATAAATTTGGAAACGATCAAACGGCCTATATAGATAAATAGTAATCTCTAAAATAATTTTTTTGCACATTTCAAAATCTTTGCAGATTTTCGTTTTTCTATTGCAGCCTTTATATATTCAGGTTCTCTAATTGGTAAGTTCCTTGAATGGCGAGGGTCTACAAGCTCTAGAAGTACACAATTAAAATTTTAAAAATCCAATTTAGACAGCATCGTATTAAAAAAATCGTTATCTCTTTGTATATGTTCTATTTTTATTGGATTATTTTCAAAGCCAGTCCATACACCGAATATACATTTATTTCTATTACTCATTTCAAACTGCCGTTGTACTTGATAAAACCAATTGTTTCTTATTAATTTCATATGAATCTGTTGTTGAATTATATTTCCAAAATGTGATTTTCTTCGATTTTATTGCTTCCTCGGGATCCATTTTATATGCCGATATAATTATTTCTTTGTCTACATCAGGCAGATTCATAAAGCGGATTAGCGCTAATACCCTTTTTTTATTTCGTTTTTAAACCTCTTTTCAATGTATGAAACAAGTTTATTTTAACTTGAGTTAAAGAGAGTAAGAATTAGCATCAAATTTAATTCATTTCTTGAACCTGTTTTAATTTGAAACAGAGTTCTAGATAATATTAAAAACGGTGTTAGCTCTAATCCGTTTTATTAATCTGCCTAACTTATATTTTCATGAATAAATAATCTACATGGGTTTATTCTCAAATTTTCCTTTGATTGTACGCAGTCCAAAGCAATCATTTAATTATTTTTACCATGACAAAGAGATGGTATATCTGCCAAATCTGATTTATATAGCAGTCTTTCTGCAAGTTTCTGGCAACTTGTGTCTTCTCTTCTTTTACATATAGTTTCAAAATTGGAAAGAGTTAAAATCTTCCTGCGTTCTTTATCCTGCATGTAATAAAGTACTTCGTTCTATAGATTTTATTTCATCTTTATTTTTTAAAGTTTTTTCAAAAATATTTCCATTTCCTGTTTTAATTCTTCGTCTGGTATATCTGGTTTTTGATAATTTTCTCCATAATTTGAATCTTGTACATATCGCCTTTTCTCATGTTTGTAACTTGAATATTTTCTTCTGTTAGTAGAAACATATTTCTCGCGTCTAGCTTATCGACGAACCTCTAATAATTTGGAATATTTTCCCGGACTTTTATTATTACACATTGTTTTATGTAGTTTATAATGTGGAATTAGTTATGTCTTGTTTCTTATTTCATTTTCGGTATTTCCAAAAAGATCTTATAAGTTTTAGAGTTTTTCCAATAATTTTATTTTTAATAATCATATCGACTCTAATATCTTGTTCAATTTGATAAATAAAAATATAAAAAAGGTGAAATATGCAAAATATGAAAAAATGTGCATTTTTCCTAAAATCCGAGCCTCAGTTATATACCCTTTCCCCACTTTATGATGTGTCACTATGTTTTGTCTACATTGTGTGGTCGAAGCTTTGTATATTTTCGACTGCAAACTATAGATGACACAGTAGATATGCAGTAGTGACAGCATTCACCGCTATGAGAGCGCTAGTGAACGATACATGTTTCTTCTTGAAATACTCATTTGCAGAGGTTTAGCTCTTGCTATAGATTTTTTCGTAAATAACTTATTATCATACTTTGAAAAATGTTTCCAGATACTTCAAGATGTCATCTAGGATTGTATTGTGTTGAAATTATGATTTTCAATTTGTATTATATTAAAAATGACCATTAAAAAAATGTATTTCTTTGCGGATAATAACTATTGTTTTTCTTAAAACTAGGGCAAAGAACAAAAAACTAACACAGTACGATCTTAGATCTATTCTTGAACTTGATCATAGTTTTTGAATGAAGTCAATATGTTTTGTAAATTCTGAGAAAAAGCGTAAGTGCTGAAACACTTTTTGAAGTCAAATGCCGCCTGTAAATACGACTCTTAAAGATGGTACATCACAAATGTCACATGAGATTTGCGATTGTGGCGTCATCTGTTTTATTTTCAGGGACTTTTCACCCTGCCCTCGTACTTGTTCTTTCTGATTAGAACCCATTAAAGTTATTTGTTAATCCTTCTTAAATAAGGGAGGTTACAATTGCATGTATAAATTTAATTTTATTGCTAATTTTCTTTTTGTAAATCTGCCAACTAATGAATAATTGCGCATTAAAAGTCTTAAAAAATATATTTACAATAAAAACTAAACACATCATGTTTTCGTTAGATTTAGGAAATTAAAAAACCAATTAAAATTGTATTTTGAAACATGTGCCATGCGTGGAATTAGTAAATTATAAATATAACAACCTACACACATATAAAATAGTCGCTAGGAATAACATTCAAGTAGATAATATTCAAAAACTCAAAATGAAAACAACTCTAATATACTCTCTACTCATAATAATTGCAGATGTAGGTAAGTAAAGGATACGACATAATAATTATTTAGATATTATCTGCTGTCCAATATTCCGATTTTTTTAAATAACTGTGAAAGAAAATTTGTTTCCCCGGATCTGTTATTTGAAATATTTTTCTATAAATCACTTACAGGCAGATTCACAAATCGGATTAGTGCTAACACCGTTTTTAATGTTATCTATACCTCTGTTTCAAATTAAAACAGATTAAAGAAATGAACTAAATTTGATGCTAATTAACTCACTTTTACTCAAGTTAAAATAAACTTGTTTCGTACATTGAAAAGAGAGTTAAAAATTAAATAAAAAATGGTGTTAGCGCTAATCCGCTTTATGAATCTTCCTGTTAGACACAACTAACAACAACAAATGTTCCAATGTTTTGATGTCGAGAATGCAAAAATATTTAAATAGTTAAGCTAACTTAAAAATATACAGGTAATCGTAGCGTAGTAGATAAAACTAAGGTAAAACCAAAAAATCTCGTGTGGTCACCACACGACTTTCTTAAACACAGCATATTTAATATTTAGAATATATAATATTATTAAACATGTAATTTTAGATTTTCATTAATTCAGCATTTTTCTCTTTGACACATATAAAATATAAAATTTGTTTACGTATAATTTTTAGTAATGTTGACTGTCTACTGATGAGGCATATACAGGATGTCCGTTTTTCGAGCCTAACCCTTGGTATCTCAAGAACCGTGTGATACGAAGACGTTTAAATTGAGGCAAAATTGCCAAATTAGTTGACCATTTGAATGACGTATTTGTTTTTCCGAAAAAAGACATAGATAACTAGATAAAGCGAAATTTAAAATCTATGTTTTTTGTTTCTATTGCTACTATGATTATTGAAATATATTATTAAATATAAAAATTAGTTTTTCTCAAAATTAGACGCATATACAGAAAAATTAAAAATAACATTTTATGTTCCAAATATTTTTACCAACATCTTTTATTTGAAACTTTTTTTCGTAACTGATTCCAGTTTTGTAATAAATGGAATTTATTCTTTTTTGTGTCCAGTAAACTTCCTCTTCCGGTTCAAAATCAACTCAGCTCTTCGTATTTTCATTAAACTTATAATTACCAAGTTTCGTTAACAAATCTTATCTCGTTCATGAGATATTGCACGACCGGACACACATCCAGACACACACACACACACACACACACACACACCCCCACATACACACAGACATCATTGGGAAAATGATCAAAACGGATTCAGTGGACCTCAAAACACGTATTTCCGCGAAAATCTCGTCAACGATTTTTTTCATGATACCAATACTTCCTTATACTGCGTATAAGAAAGTAAAAAGACTATGTCTGATTGGTACAGATTTCACCATAAGCTACAGTAATTGGGATTAAGTTCCTGTTGTGTCGAGTAACAAATAATTAAAGTAGACTGTGAATAATTTCAGTTTATTTTTAATTTTTCAGGTCTGTTTCAAGTTTTTGCAGCAAAACGGGTAATAGGCGGAGAAAACGCTCTACTAGGACAATTTCCTTTTGTAGCAAGCTTGAGAGAATATTCTATTGATATTCATCTTTGTGGTGCTAGCATCATATCTAGAAGAGTTCTGCTTACAGCAGCTCACTGCTTTTGTTTAAGAGGGTAACTATGATTTAAGTAATATAATTAAAGTTTTATATACATATAATTTTATTTATATCTCATCAAATGAAACAGCGTCAACCGTTGAAGTATTAGGCAGCGGTCTCACTGAACTAGTCGTGTCTTGTAGTGTAGTGTCGATTCGTGTAGTGTCGGTTAAAAATCGATGGTCCGGTTTCACTGATCGAGTTGTATAGATCGTTTGGTGTCAATACATTTCTCTTCTGACAAGCAAAATATTTGTCAAGTATAAAATATAAAATAAAAGAATTTAGAATTAATTTATTTACCATTTAAATATAAATAAATAAAAATAAAATAAATATATCATCACGCCTTCTACCCATTACTGGGTGTGGCACTCTGCTGAAGCAGATCTCGGTAAGTGATATATTTTGCGCGTGAAGTGCGGTTACCAGTCGTCAAATCACGGCCTCCAAACATGTTAGTGGTGGAGAAGCCACAGAGATAGCTTTTTCAAATTATGAAAATTTGTCGCCTGTGGGAATCGAACCAGGGACCTCAGGATCCACAGGCCGACTTCAAACCACTGAGCTAGCCATCCCATACCATTTAAATATAATAACTACATATTTAGTTCTGTCAAATGTTTCTCCAGAAATAATATTGAATCAAAATACGCAGACTTCTTTGTCTTTTTAGCGGCAGAACTAGATGCTGTATAATTGTCTCTTTGTTCTGCAAGTGCCCCCCTTAGCATTTGTTATTTACTTTTACATAATTTGACTAAAATCAATTACAGTTTTAATACAATTTCGTTAAATAAAATAATTTTAATCCTAAAATACAAATTTTACTTACTATCCATTTTTTGAAAGCGTTCTGAAATGTGTTGGCAACATTTGTCAATAATATTTAAATTTGAATACCTCTGGCTTAGATTTTCATAAAGATCAATTGATTAATATATCAATTTCGCTTGGAGTCCACTCTGTATCATTTAATTTTGTTGATTCCATTTTTACAACGAATTGTCATGAGATGACATAAATAATAATAAACATATGCACATAACCTGTCATAAACTGACATCGAGCAGCATCGAGCGTCGAGTAAAATTCAAACCAACTTGAAAATCAAACAACTCGACGGCACTCGACGCAAAACGATGGTTCAGTGTGACATCCGCCATTACAATACACGTGTTTGAAATTTGCTCGATAGCACACAATTGACGGTACTCGATCAGTGAGACCGCTGCCTCATCTGAACATTTTTAAATTAAATTCATTTTGTTATTCGTCACTTTCACTTCAACCACTTTGAATTTGTCGTTGCTTCGCGTGCTTTATAAAAATAAAACTAGAAAAGTTAATTTCAGCTAAATAAAGAAAAATATGTCGTTATTAATTATACAGGATGAGGATGACCCATTTTAAATAATCCACTGGAATATCTCGAAAAATATGCATCAGACAAAAAAATATTTCAAACGAAAGTGTATTGGTTTTGAGGGGGCCACCCGAATCTGTAATCATTTCTCCTCTCCCTACCCTCACGGGGTCGGGAAGGAGTGTAACTTTGAAATTTTAAATATGGACCCCCACTTTTTATTCCAGATTTGGATTCTACGCTAAAAATTAAGTAAGGCTTGTCTAAACATTTTTTTCGATTTGCGGTAGATGGCGCTGCAAATGGTGAAACTCGATTTTTTTTCGAGAAGTTGTTTTTTTCTGGTATTTTATGGAGGAGGATTGAAATTAATGATTTTTTTACCGTTGACGTAAAGGAACATCATTTTACCGCCGGTATTAGCGTTAGCGGATGTACACCACGAGGAGATTGCACGGTCGGATTTTGTACATCATGTAGTCCTAAAAAGGACTGATTTCAGCCGTCATTAAGTAGTAAGATGCTCAAAAGTCGCCCCGTTTTCCTGTTGACACAGCTGAATGTTAATTTTAACGTTGTAAACAACTTCGAACGCCGAATTAATCTGTATTAACAGGAAAACGGGGCGGCCATGCAACGTCCTCGTGGTGGACATCGGGCAACGCTAATGTCGCGGTAAAACGATGTTCCTTTACGTCAATGGTAAAAAATCATTGGTTTCAATCCTCCTGCATAAAAAACCAGAAAAAATTAACTTATCAAGAAAAAATCTAATTTCACCATTTGCAGCGCCATCTATCGCAAATCGAAAAGAATTTTCAGACAAAACTTACTTCTTTTTTCCAAGAATCCAAATCTGGAATAAAAAGTGGGGCTCCGTATTCAAAATTTCAAAGTTACAGCCCTCCCCGACCCCGTGGCGGTGAGAAAAGGGGAAATTATTACAGCTTCCTCAAAACCAATATACTTTTGTTTGAAATATTTTTTTGTCCGATGCATATTTTTCGAGATATTCCAGTGGATTATTTAAAATGGGTTATCCTGTATATAAGTAGAAGTAGCGACTACATCATATTAACATTGAACATCGCCAAACACTCCTTTGAACTTGTCACACGGTCGCGCTTGTCAACAGGGAGTAAATGCGGCACCCATCTGGCAGATAGCTTTCTCATATCCAAAAATTTATGCAAAATGTTCCGTACTCGTTTGATTGAAATGCTCATAGCCTCAGCAATCCGTGCACTTTAACTCGCCGATCGTCTAATATATCATGGATTTTATCGACGATTTCTGGCGTTATAACCTCAATTGGACGACCAGAACGTTCGGCGTCCTTTGTGGTCATACTACCACAACGAGTAGCGACTATATCATATTACAAATTATTTGGAAAATGATCTTGTCACCGGGAATGTGGAATTTTCCACTTGTGCCTTAAATGTTTTATCCACAACTCATATATAATAAAGACATTATTACACTGATTTCAGTTTAAATATATGGTTCATAAAACACTAACAGGCAGATTCATAAAACGGATTAGCGATAACACCATGTTTTATTTCGTTTTTATGTCTCTTTTCAATGGACCAAGCAAGTTTATTTTAACTTGAGTTAAAAAGAGGGTTAATTAGCATCAAATTTAATTTATTTCTTTAATCTGTCTTAATTTGAAACAGAGTTATATATAATATTAAAAACGGTGTTAGCGCTAATCCGTTTTGTGAATCTGCCTGTAAGGTTTTATATTTCATAAAACATTGTAAACAACTTGTTACTTAGCAACTACTTCAATCTACCGTATTTTGAGAAACTATATATAACTGAATCAACGTTAAACGTTACGACCAATCTTCTTCGGTTCCTATAATTATGAGTTGTGGATAAAATTTTGTATTACACTCGTGTTTTATTGGCATATAAAACACTTAAGAATATTAAACACTCGACCTTCGGTCTCGTGTTTAAACTTTTCTTGCGTGTTTAATATACCTAATAAAACACTTGTATAATAAATAACTATTATTACTTGAAAAACAGAAATCCCAGTGAAAACGAAATATAAACATTTCTAATTTGAAATTATTAATTCTGTTTTAGAATACAGTATCCTAACATGTACGCTGTAGTAGGACTCATCTTTTCATATAAAGATGGTGTCGGCACACAATACTCAATAGCAAATGCTATATGTCATAAAAAATGGAACTATACTAAAAAAAATAACACATCTATAAACGATATTGCTTTAGCTCTCATTAATGGAACTATCATATATACAGACAACGTGAAACCAATTAAACTGTCCCATTTATACCTTCCAGCAGGGGTGAATGTTCTTATAGTAGGCTATGGACAAATTGAGGATGAATTCGTGGGCGTTAGATTAAAATTCGCTTCGTTGGAAACAATCTCGACTATGTAGATGAGAGAGATTTGTGTACACACAACGTGAAACCTGCCAAAGGAGGATGTTATGGCGATTCTGGAACTCCTGTTGTTTTTAGGAATAAGCAAGTTGGCATTCACTTTAATACTGACGAAGCTTGTCAACAAGGTACTCCTGATTTGCATGTAAGAGTGAAGTCTTTTTTACCTTGGATTAAAAAAAATAAAAAAAAAATGTTGGCTCAACGTATTGAAATGTAATAAACGAACTATCTTAAATAATTTTTATGTTAATAAAGATAAAATAAAATACTAGATGACCAAAGGGAACAGCGGATTATATAAATAATTTTAAACAGTTGAAAACAGAAAGTTGACATTTGCCGCTGGTCAAGCAGTAATGAAAGAGTGGATCATCGTATTCATGGATATATGGAAACTGTTACCTAAATATTCAAACAGAAAAACTAAATAAAAAATAATTTTAATAGCTATTATAAATATTTATGGTGGATCCAAATAATTATTTAAATAAAAGAAAATCAAGGCTTAAGGTATCCAATATGTTTTTTTTAAATATTTATTGACGTTTCGAACTAAAAAATTAGTTCATCATCAGAAAATCTCAATAAACGTAAAATATAACATAAATAAAATATCATAAAATAAATTCAAATATATGTATCTATTTTGGTATTTTGACATATATATGGGATGGCTAGCTCAGTGGTATGAAGTCGGCTTGTGGATCCTGAGAACACTGGTTCGATTTCCACAGGCGACAAACAAGTTTCATAATTACAAATCTACCCCTGTGGCTCCTCCACTAGTAACATCGTTGGGGGCCGTGATTTGACGACTGGTAACCGCACTTCACGCGCAAAATATATCACTTACCGAGATCTGCTTCGGCAGAGTGCCACATCCAGTAATGGGTAGAAGGCGGGATGATATATATATATATATATATTTTTTACGTATATTTGAATTTATTATGATTTATTTATTTAAATTTTTATTATTTTATATATTTTCCTACAACTGTGCGATTTCTTTGTTATTACGTAACTATTATTGCCTTGGTTACGTATGGAAAGTAGATGAATGCAGACCAAGTGCGTTTCCGAAAGCAAAGAAACACTAGTGCCGAAAGTGCTTCATTACGTAACTGTCAAAAGAATATTGTTTTGACAGCGATTTAAATTTCGCGCCGAGCGCGGAATTCATATTTTGACCACAGACGCTTATGGAAGAAGAAGATACGGTGAACCAGCGCTAGTAAATATGCAGTAGTATATTTTGACGTTTATAAACGTAACCTTAATTTGCAGTATATCTAATCTGTAGACAATTAATAAAAAGAACCGAACAAAGTAAAATATATCGATAAATGGTTTTATTTAAAGAGTAAGTGAAATACTTCATATTTATTGTTTGTGTATATTATTAATACAGTTGTTACAGTTGCTTATATTGACATAATGTAAAGTGGAAACTTTTGTGTGTAAAGAAACATTGATTTCTTCCGTACCTGTTCATATTATTACCAGTAATATTATTGGTAACAATTTCGGAAGCTTCAGAAGTACCAGCAGCAGGTTGATTGTCATTGTCGAAAATAGATCCAACATAGTATGATCCGGAGCTTCAATTATCTTTGGAGGTGTTAATGATAAAGATGAATCACTCACTGTACTATTCCAATCAAGATGATTTTGAAGAAATTATTTTGACGTTAGTGAAATATTTTTAAATAACGTAGAACAATGTGCAAGCAATCAACAAACAAACCATAGCAACGCCGTAAAACATTGTTCTCATGTAATATCATTAAAATTTTATAAATTTTATAAATTTTAATAATATTTTAGTGATTTACTAAATCGCACAGTTGTAGGAAAAATGTTGTTTATAACACGTGCCGAAAAAGGTTACGTGCTCGTGCAAATTCTGCACTTGCACGTAACGAGCCTTTATCGGCACTTGTTATAAAAATAACTATTATGATATTTTATTTGTTATATTTTACGTTTATTGAGATTTTCTGATGTTGAACTAATTTTTTAGTTCGAAACGTAAAATAAATATTAAAAAAAAAACATATTGGATTCTTTAAGCCTTGATTTTATTTTATTTTAACAGCTATTTACAAAACAAGTGCACAAAGACATATTTTGCACATGTACACAATTTTTAATTTCCGTCAATGGTGTAAATGACGTCTTCGTGCACGAGGTTAGTACAATACTTTTTGTAACGAGCAAAAAACCAATAATGAAAAAAATTATTAAATTTGTAACGTGAATTTATATGAAGAAAAATTTAGTATGCCATAAAACGATATTTGGTTTATGGAAACAATTGTTTATTTTTTCTCATAAAGCTTGTTAAAATATGTCTGATTGATGACGTTATAATCTACTGTCTCTATTTCTTTTATAAATTTCTTAAAATTTGTGTAGAAAGTATAATTAGCATTTTAATAGCCAAAATTTACAGCCATAAAAATGAGTGTTTTTTTTCAATTACTTTAAAGCACTAGTGCACAAAATCACATTTTACTTTAGTTTCCAGGGTAATGTAATAGTTATTAGTATATCAAGAGCGTAAAGTGAATCTTTATTGCTCGTGCTCGGTAATTGAAGCGCGAGCGAGACGAAACGCGTCTATGGTTAAAGCTGAACAGACCAGCCGTTTGATGATGACCTGATAAGTTGATTCAAACGTGCTGTAATTTTTTTGGGATTTATGACAAGTGATGGAAAGTTTATTTTCCTATTTTTCTTATTTATTGTTTCTGTAGTAACCAAACAACAAAATGATAGTTAAATAAGAAATACCTACTGGAATTGGACTGTCCATGACAACAACTATCAGTTCGGTAAATTTAACTTACCATGACAGATAACAGCGAGGGAAACAAGCAAAATTAGGTTTGTCGTGCAAAAAATAAATGTCACTGCGAAGTTATCAAACTTACAAAAACAGTTACGAAAACAATTTAATAATAGCCTCTATTATTAAACTGTTTTAAGTATATTAATGATCCGATTGTGAACACAAAGCATTGTAATGTAATGTAATTTATATAATATGTAAGCAATATTATATTCGAATATGTGACTATGTACTAAACCGTAGTAAAATAAAATTTGTTACACCAATTATTTATTTATTTATTTATTTATTTATTTATTTAAGTAATTAATGGCAGCAGCAATACGCTGTTATACACATATCTAAGGATTTACATTTCATGCGTAGAATTTCTAAGTAAAATTTAACAATTCATAACATAATCATATATTTATATTTGTGTTTAGATGATGATCCAATCTCCTTTTGAAAACTGCAATAGTTCTGGCATGTATGCATTCTTGTGGCAGAGCGTTCCAGTCGTTCACCACTCGATTGGTGATGAAATTAAACCTCTGCCCAATTCTTGTTCTCTCTTTCCTTAATCTCATTATGTGGCCTCTCAATCTCGGATCAGTTGATCGTGTGAAGATGTCTGCAAATTCAGGAACATTGTACAGTCCATTCAATAACTTGAAAGTTTCGATTAGATCAGCTCGCCGTCGTCTTTGTTCCAGTGTCATTATTGTCATTCGGCTGCATCTTTCTTCATAGGATACACCTCGAAGCTCTCTTGGAATTTTCGTTACTATTCTCTGAATTTTTTCTAGTGCCTTTTTATCTTTCTCGAGATACGGGGACCATATGACGTTGGCGTACTCCAGAATTGATAAATATATCAAAATCACGAAATAGAGAAAAATCACCATCATAATACTTTTCATATTATATAGATCGAAAAAGGAATAATAGATTAATATGAAAAACAAAAATGAATTATTGCACATAAAAAGTTATTTTTTGTATGTTAATTTTTTCTGTAAATATGTCAACTAATGAATAATTGTACATTAAAAGACTTAAACAAAATAACAAAAATATTTTCTAAAAATAAAAACTATATTGAAACATGCGCCACGTGTAGAATTAATAAATAATAAATATAAAAACCTACTTACTTATAAAATAGTCGCTAGGAATAACATTGACGTTGATTAAAAAACTCAAAATGAAAGCAAGACTATTATTCTCTCTACTCATAATAATTGCAGATGTATGTAAGTAAAGCATACGACATAAAAAAGATTTTGTTAATAAATATGGATTACTGGCTTTAATAAAGTCTTTATTAGAAAGACGACGTTTCGACTCTGAATAGAGTCATTGTCAAGTCTTATATGGAGTTTATTTTACATGTTTATGATTTAAAGTTCAAATTTTTAAACAACTAATAAATTTTTAAATAAATTTTAAAGACTTTATTAAAGCCAGTAATCGATATTTATTAACAAAATTATCTTTTCGGCTTATCAAATATTCATCAAATAAAAAAAATTCAAATATTTATCTGCTGTCTAATATACCGTATTTATGATTTTTTTTTAAATAGCTGTGAAACAAAATTCAATTTTTCGGATCTGGTGTCTGAAATATTTTCGTATAAATTACTTAGAACTGATTGCCAATGACAATGGGGGATTCAAGTGGTAGAGCTTTTTAATATATATATTTATTAAAATAAATTCTTGACCGTACATCATATTTAATACAATATAAAATCATACCATAAATGATATCTTTATTGCTGAAATATGAAAGTTAAAGTTGAATAATTTAAAACGTTCGCACTGCCATATTGCAATTACGTAGTTGCATTACGCCAATCACAGAGCTTTGTGTGAAACGTTTGTCGGTGCTCAATTTTACTGAGAAGAAGACGAAGAAGAAAAAAGCATTCAGCATTCTACGATTCTACCAATGACGTATAATACTAGACGAATTATGCCGTATTCAAGTCAATGCAGTGTTGTGAAGCAGAGAGGGATGGAATAACTTATGGGTCCGCCGGGTGCGCGGCAAGGAGTGAGTACACTTTGAAGTTATGCAAGTTACTCCTTGCCGCGCACCCGACTCACCATCCAGTTATTCTATCCCTTTCTGCTTCACAACAAACGCCGTTGTTATCCGTCTAGTTATGTTTTGAGGATTCTACTGACAACGACACACGTTACGTAAAGTTACGTGTTATTTACCTCTGTCTTATCTGTCTCTCTTTTAGCTAAGATGCAACCAAGGACGTTGAAAGGAGGGGATATGGCATGACGATACTTTAGCATTGTTTGAAGTGAGGCTTGGGCAAGGGAAAGAGACAACAATAGTTTTTCTGCACCGTGCTTAGCCAAATCTCTTCTTCTTTCAAATATTTTGAATTTTTATGTAAGAAAAGTGACGTTTAGACGTTGTCAGGGAGCGTTGTTTTATGTAAACATAACCACGAAGTGTCATTTGTGTTTCAATTTTTGTGTTGTATGGAATTGGACATAATGGATAAAATGGTAACAAAGTGTTTATAATTTCAGTTTCCTTGTAAAAATTTATAATCTTTTAGAGAGAATGATTCTGTTCTGTCTATTTAAATTTCAAATCTCTTTATGACACATGTCAATCAATAGCAGACTAAGCACGGTACAGAAAATAATACTTCTGTCTCTGTCAATCCGCCGAGCCTCACAGTCTTGATTTGAATGCCATCTCCCCTCCTTTCAACGTCCTTGGATGCAACTACGTCATATTCGTTTGTTCGAAAGTTTAAATATTTTTATCATGCTTAATACAAGTTTAAAAAATAATAATTTTTGGGTATAATTATTTTATTACGTAGATTAATATATAAAAAATTCAAAAAAGTCTTGAAAGGCCCATTGTTTCAATATTTTAATGTTGATTTCGTAGAAATATTTTTTAAAAATGTATACTTGTATAGGTAATCGTAGCCAAGTAGATAAAACTAAGAAAAACGCGGCATTTATTCAGATTCCACTATAAACTACTGTAACAAGTAACAAATAAATAAACAAGTAGATGGTGAATAATTTTAGTTGTTAATTTTTCAGGTGTGTTTGAAGTTTTTGCAGCAAAACGAGTAATAGGAGGAGGAAATGCTGAACTAGGACAATTTCCTTTCGTAGTAAGCTTGAGATACTATGGTTTTCATAATCATATTTGTGGAGCTAGCATCATATCTAGAAGAGTTTTGCTTACAGCAGCTCATTGCTTATGTTTAGGAGGGTAACTATGATTTAAATAATATAATTAAATTTTTATATACATATAATTTTATTTTATATCTCATCAAATGAAACAGCACGAATCATTGAACGATTCACTGAACATTTTCTCAATAAATTCGTTTTGTAATTTGACACCTTCACTTCAATCAAATTTATCGTTACTTCGCATACCTTATACGAGGGCAGGGCGAAAAGTCCATGAAAAATGAAACAAGAAATGATTTATTTGATCAAAACATATTTTATTTCTCAACATAATCTCCTTGTAGCTCGATACACTTCGTCCAACGTTTTTATAATTTTTCGATCCCTTCTAAATAATACTATTTTGGCAATCCTTCAAAATAGGCGTTTGTCTCAGCGATGACCTCATCGTTGGAGCCAAATCTCTTTCCGCCGAGCCATTTCTTCAAGTTTGGAAATAGATAAAAATCGCAGGGGGGCAAATCTGGAGAATATGGTGGATGACGGACCAATTCGTAGCGCAATTCATACAATTTTGCCATTGCGACTTTCGTCGTGCTTGTTGTCAACAGAGAGCAAATGCGGCACCCATCTGGCAGATAGCTTTCTCATATCCAAAAATGTATGCAAAGTGTTCCGTACCCGTTCGGTTGAGATGCTCATAGCCTCAGCCAGCTCGTGCACTTTTACTCGCCGATCGTCCAATGTACTATAGATTTTATGGATGATTTCTGGCGTTGTACCCTCAATTGGACGACCAAAACGTTCGGCGTCCTTTGTGGTCATACTACCACTACGAAAATCAGTAAACCACTTGTGAATCGTTCCAATCGATGGTGAGGAGTCCCCATAATGTTTAACCAGCGATGCTTTGGTTTGCGTAATGTTTTTTCCACGCAAGAAATAATGTTTAATCAACCCTGCCCTCGTAAAAATAAAACTAGAAGCGTGAGTTTCAACTAAATAGAAAATTTTAAAAAAACTATTATTTATTACTTATAAGTAGATTTACTCATAGCGATTATATCATATTACAAATATATTTGAAAAAATCATCTTGCCACCAGGATTTGAATCTGGAATCCTCGATTTGTGCTATGAATGTTTTATCAGTTGAACCACATAAATTCCAGAGAAGGCAAAATTATTTTTTTTTTAAATACGAGTACATTTCTAATTTAACTTACTTACTTACTTACTTAATCCTAGAAGCCTTTCTACCTTTCGGTGTAAGGCTATGGTTATGGTCAGTTTCTCTGCTCTTCCTCCAAGGGTTTTCTTTTCCATACTTCTTTCCAGGCTTCTCTATCTGTCATGATTTTTGTAGATTCTTGCCATTTTACTCCTCTGCTTTCTAGTGCTTTTCTGACATCATCTTCCCATGTTTTTGCTGGTCTGCCTCTTTTTCTTTTCTCTGTTGGTCTTGCTTCATACACTTTCTTTGCTGTTCTCTCGTTCTGCATTCTGTGTAGGTGTCTAATTTAAACAGTTATTAATTATGTTTTAGAATAGATTACACTCGTTTATACGCCGTAGCAGGATTCGTCATCACAAAACATGTAAATAAGGGTACAAATTATACATTAGCAAATGCTATATGCCATGAAAAATGGAATTATACCCCAAATAATAACACATCTATAAACGATATCGCTTTAGCTCTCATCAATGGAACTATAATATATACAGAAAATGTGAAACCGATTAAACTATCCCATGCAAACGTTCCAGCTGGGGTAAAAGTTCTTCTAGTAGGCTATGGATTTACTGCATTTTTACCGAAAATTGTGTGGGCGGAAAGATTAAAATTCACTTGGTTGAAAACAATCTCGAATAAAGTTTGTCGAAAATATTACAACTATGTAGATGAGAGAGATATGTGTTCATACAACGTGAAATCAGGAGGCTGTTCTGGCGATTCTGGAACTCCTGTTGTTTATAAGAATAAGCAAGTTGGAATTCACTTTAATGGTGATGAAAATTGTCAACAAACTACACCTGATTTACATGTAAGAGTGAAAACATTTTTACCATGGATTAGAAAAAATAAGAAAAAAATTATGGTAAAAGGTATTGAAATTTAATAATAAAACACGCTACTTCTAATAATTTTTATATCATTAAAGATACAGTAAAATACAACATGACAAACTTATAGACGATCAAGGAGGATTCCCAATTATAGATATTTTTTTATTATACCTGTACAATAATCTTTATTTAAAAGCTTAAAATGATGAAAAAATCACAATAATCGTTTTACCTTACATGCCTGTGGATCCTGAGGTCCCTGGTTCGATTCCAACAGGCGACAAATTTTCATAATTTGAAAAAGTTATCCCTGTGGCTCCTCCACCACTAACATGTTTGGGGGCCGTGATTTGACGACTGGTAACCGCACTTCACGCGCAAAAATATATCACTTACCGAGATCTGCTTCAGCAGAGTGCCACACCCAGTAATGGGTAGAAGGCGTGATGATATATATACCTTACATATGTATGGATAGTTATTTAGTCATTTTCGTGCAAAGTGCGTAGTTATAACATAAAAATCTGGCAAGAATAGGATATTACATAACAAGCATCGAAAGTGTAAGATAACGTGCGAGTGTACAAATTGAAAAAAGTTATCCCAATAGGAATGTAGAAACGAAGCGATAGAAAAAAAAAACGATAGAAACGTCATTTGGTATCGGGCCCTATCGCTTTGTAGAATAAAAATGTACTTCGGCTACTTTCGGTTTTTGTATTATTTGTTTTGTAAAAATCGACTAATATTTTGACATTTCTAATAAACAAAAAAATAATTTGTTTGACATAAGTTATCAAGGAGAGAAAGGTAATCATTATTATTAATATAATGAAAAGTGAAATATATTTTTAAAGAATTTTATATTATAACGTAAAAAGTAGAACAACATTTGAAAAAAAATACATATAACAGATTTCGGTAGGTGATATATTTATGCGCGCGAAGTGCGGTTTCCAGCAGTCGAATTACGGCCCCCAAAGATGTTAGTGAAGAGGGAGCAGCATGGTAATTTTATTATTATATCATCACGCCTTCTACCCATTACTGGGTGTGGCACTCTGCTGAAGCAGATCTCGGTAAGTGATATATTTTGCGCGTGAAGTGCGGTTACCAGTCGTCAAATCACGGCCCCCAAACATGTTAGTGGTGGAGGAGCCACAGGGATAGCCTTTTCAAATTATGAAAATTTGTCGCCTGTGGGAATCGAACCAGGGACCTCAGGATCCACAGGCCGACTTCATACCACTGAGCTAGCCATCCCATAAATAATTTTAATGTGGTAAAAATAGTTTGTTGGCTGAGGGAATCTAATCCGGATTCTCAAATTCAAAGTCCGATTCTATACCATTGAATCACCAACCCCATGAAAGTTCAAAGTTATATGTTTATAAATACGTATTTATAAAGCGTTTCCAATATATTTAATGGCAAAATATGAAATATTAGGTGAAAAAAAAGGTACGCGATAATCAATTATATTATTGAAAGAAGTATGAGACACATTTTAAAGATTTGTTTAGGTTTACGAATGACTGAACATTTTGTAATTAATATTCATATTAATTTTTAAAATTCATTTTATTAGTTTCTCCTTAAAAAGTGAAAATATGATAGTAGAGAGTCCTCTCTTCTTCCTATAATTTCCCAGTCCCGCGGCCTTAGCCTTTGTTTTAGATTTTCAATCAGTTAAGGTTTACATTTTTTATATTTGTATTTATTTAAATAATGTTTGTGTTACTTCAAATATTATATCTATCTTTTTAATATATTTTGTTCCATGCCCCCAAAGAATTTCATTCTATCGCTATGTCTGCCCATAATTTACTGAAATCTGCTTTCCAACCATCCAGATAAGGTTTATCTTTTCATTACAACTTCTTCACAGAAATTTAACAAGTACGCCCATAGTCTATTTTCCACAGAATAATAAAAATTTTGATTAAAAAGTTTATAAATATGTTTAAAATTAATATAAATAATATTTATACAAATAATTCTATATTTATTTTGAAAATAATATTATTTATTCACCAAATAAATTTATTCTTTTAATGAAAATATACGGTTTCTACAGAGAAAAAATCACGTTTCGCTTCTACTATATTTTGACGTAAGCAAGCAAAAAAATGAAGTTCTTACATGGCGCGATGCCGATTTATCGCTTCTTTGCTACAAATATCATTTTCTAAGCAACGAGTTGCTATCTTTCTACATTTTTACATGGCGCGATCCCGCTACAGGATAGATAACAGTGCGAAATACAAGATAAAACAGATCAGTAGCGCAAAAAATAAATATCGCTGCCATGTTTTCAATCTTAAAAAAACAGTTACTAAAAACAATTTAAAAATAACCTCTATTATTACACTGTTTTCAGTATACTAGTGAAACGATTGTGAATGCAAAGTAATGTAATTTATATATGTAAGCAATATTATATTTTGATATATAACTATGTACTAAAAAGTAATAAAATAATATAAATTTGTAGCACTAGTTATTTTAATAACCATTCACCCTATTAAGTTGGGAGTGCCCCAAGGGAGTGTTCTAGGCCCAGTATTATATTTACTTTATACAGCTGACCTCCCAACAACAACCAATGTAATGGTGGCCACATTCGCCGATGACACCGCAGTACTATCATCAGACACAGATCCAACAGTAGCATCAACTAAACTGCAGGAGCACCTCATCGAAATCCAAAACTGGCTTAAAAAATGGCGTATAAAAGCAAATGAAAATAAATCAGCTCACATAACATTTACAAATAAAAAAGGAACCTGTCCATCAGTACAACTAAACGGCAAACCAATTCCACAAGTAGAAGTAGTTAAGTACCTTGGAATGCATCTTGACAGACGACTGAATTGGAAAAAACATATCCAAGCAAAACGCACACAAATAAACTTAAAGCTCATAAAGTTTAACTGGCTGTTAGGTCGAAAATCACAATTATCTACACAAAATAAACTTCTCGTATATAAAGCAATTATTAAACCAATATGGACATACGGCTTACAGCTATGGGGAACAGCAAGCACATCTAATATTGCCATAATACAAAGGGTGCAACCCAAAATTTTAAGAACAATAATAAATGCGCCATGGTATGTAAGCAACCATACTATACACAACGACATGAACATCCGTTCACGAAGAAATCAAGAAATCCAGTACAAACTACATCAAAAGACTCGAACATCACCCAAATACTAGCGCCATAAATCTACTAGACAACAGCTTGGAAACAATGAGACTAAACAGATTCAAGCCCTTAGATTTAATTCACAGATTCTAATTAAATTCAAAAATAACTAATTATTAAGATGATGTAAAGGAATGTTGTCGCTGGACATCATTTCCACAAGATAAATATATTGTCATAACATTTACTTATTGTCCCTATAGGATAGATTGTAAATATATCATAGAAATAAAAAAAAAAAAAGTTATTTTAATGATAAATGTATCAAAATCACGGTATAGAGAAAAATCACCATTACAATATTTTCTCTATTATATAGGCTGTTCAATTTAGTTGTGCAACCGTGGATAACTCGAGAACTAGAAGAACTACATGTTTTTTTAAATTAGCAACGTTATACCATTTCCTAAGTGTATTACTTTATTATTTCTCAAATCTTTCCATTGACCATTAGTTCATTAAATACGGGTTGTTACTTTCTTATTTTAAATGGGAACCTTTTTTTTTTATTTGCTTGTTCGATATAGTATTTTTTCCTGAATTCAACGACTGCAAGATTCAGTACTCTCACATTACAAAATTTTTGACAAAAATGCATATTAAATTGACATTAATTTAATTAAAACCACATAGAATCAGTGTGCTATGACAGAAACAAATGAAGAAATAATATTATTTTTGTTTGTTTTATTCATTAATATACGTCAATACAAGTGCAGGCTATCGCTTTTATCTTTTATCTTTGTAGATTCGTTGTTAGGTTCGTTTTTAGAATCGTTAGGAGTAAACGTGAGTAATTTGAGATGTTTCATGCATATGTTATATACGTCGAAGAGGGAGGATGAATGATAAGTGAATAGGAATGATGTGATTTAAGGTTTCATTGTGATAAATGATTTCGAGTGTAATAAATGATTATGGGATGGCTAGCTCAGTGGTATGAAGTCGGCCTGTGGATCCTGAGGTCCCTGGTTCGATTCCCACAGGCGACAAATTTTCATAATTTGAAAAAGCTATCCCTGTGGCTCCTCCACCACTAACATGTTTGGAGGCCGTGATTTGACGACTGGTAACCGCACTTCACGCGCAAAATATATCACTTACCGAGATCTGCTTCAGCAGAGTACCACACCCAGTAATGGGTAGAAGGCGTGATGATATATTTATTTATTTATTTATTTTATAAATGATTGAGTTTATATGGAGTGATCTATGAATGTGGTTAAAGTAAGGGTGGTGTGTTTGAATGAAAATGTTTGACGAGGGCTGATTATTTGATAAATGTAATGAGTGAATGTTTTATGAGTGATTTTAGGGTTCGTGCTACCCCATTTGTTGGGATATAGCGTGAAGATATGTATGTATGTATGTCAATACTATTATTTTGTGGAAAAATAAATAAATATTATTAGTCATTTGTTTTTGTCATCGCACGCTGGTTCCTATGCGATTTTAATTAAATTAATATCAATTTTATAAATTTGCAATGTGAGGGTACTGAAGTTTATAGTCGTTGAATTCAGAAAAAATACTGAATTGAACAAGCAAATATACAAAATAGGTTGTCATTTAAAATAAGAAAGTTGGACCCCGTAAATTGAGAACCACTGGTCGAAACAAACATTTGTTAATAGTTTTATAATAGACTTACAAAATGGTATTTCTTTGTTATTTTAACCAACCTTGTAGCTCTTATAGTTCTCGAGATAGCAATGGTGCCTAAATTGAACACAATGTATACATCAGAAAATAAAAATAGATAGATATGAAAAACAAAAATGAATTATTAAACGTTAGTATACATATCTAAATCTTGAAAATCTTTAGTAGATAGGTATATGTAATAATTTAACCGTTAACCTCCAGGAACTCAAATTATCAAAATAACCTATGAAAATAAAAATAAACGTTTTACGAAACATAAACCAAATATTTTGAATTAAATACCTTTAATGCCAAATCAATTTCAACGTCTGCTTCTTTTAGATTCTTATAAAATCTTTCACCTTTTTCAGTTTACATCAGTTTTGAATGCTTTTATACGCAACTTCGTAGAAGCCTTTTGATTTTTTTTTTTTTTTATTAAATATCTTTAGGACACTTCAGCAACGAGGCTATTAGTGTCCTTGGTACAATATAGTTTACATTTATATATGATGTTTTATTTCTATATCACGTAAATAATCTAGTGTATGTGTTATTGTGGATTGGTTATCTGTAAGTGTTTCTTTTAGTGTTTGCCGTATTTGATTGTTTTGTCTTTGGTTTTGATATTTGTTACAATCTGTAATAATGTGTTTGACTGTTAGTGTTGTCTGGCATGTGTCGCACTGTGTTGGATCGGTCTTCTGTAAGATGTATTGATGGGTCAGTTTGGTATGGCCTATTCTCAGTCTCGCCATTATGATCTGGTCTCTTCTGTTGTTCGGTATATTGTGCCAGGGGTTGGTGTGTTCTTTGATCTGCCTCAGGTTGTTTTCCGTTTGCAGTTGCCAGGTTTTTTGCCAGTCTCCTCTTACACGATTTCTTATTTGGCTTATTAAATCGGTTGGTGGGAGTTTTATGTTTTTTATTTCTTCTGTTGTGATCCTTTTGATTTTACAGTATCTTCTATGTCAAATTTCACACAAAACTGACAGTAAAGGCTCATTTCCACCTGCTGTATTAATTTTAGTTTTAATTTTATGTTTTAGTTGCATACATAGTTTGGTATATGACTCTTTATGTGATCATACCCTGCGCATATTTTAGTTTTAGTTTTTATTCTAGTTCTATGTTTTAGTTGCATGAGTTTGCAAATACCAAACTTTATAGAACATATAAATTTAATTTTTTGTTATTTTTATTTCTGTAAATGTGCCAACTAATGAATAATTGCGCATTAAAAGTCTTAAACAAAATAATAACAATATTTACAAAAAAAAAAGAAACACATCATGTTTGTTGATCTAGTTGGATAAATGATCGCACCATACTGATGAGTCCGGAAGGACGAAACGCGTCTATGGTTAAAGCTGAACTGACCAGCCGTTTGTTGATGACCTGAGAAGTTGATGCAAACGTGCTGTAAAACCTCTGTGGAATTATGAGACAAGTGATGGAAAATTTTTTCCTATTTTTCTTATTTATTAAGACTCAATTCCACTTCGCAATAGACATTTTGTCTTTTGTTTTACATCATGTTTCCTTTGGATTCAGAAAATTAAGAAAACGAATTAAAACTACGTTTTGAAACATGTGCCATGTGTGGAATTAGTAAATAATAAATATAAAAACTACATACATATAAAATAGACGCCAGGAATAACATTGAAGCAGATAATATTCAGAAAATCAAAATGGAAACAACTCGATTATACTCTCTACTCATAATAATTGCAGATGTATGTAAGTAAATTATACAACATAATAACTATTTACATATTATCTGCTGTCCAATATTCCGAATATATTTTTTTTAATAGCAGTGAAAAAGACATTCGTTTCCCCGCATCTTTTATGTGAAACATTTTTCTATAAATCACTCAGAAACAATGGATAACGACAACTGTTTCAATATTTTGATGTTGACAACGCAAAAATATTTATATAGTTAAGCTAGATAAAGAATATAAGAGTTATCACAGCCCAGTAAATAAAACCAAAGTAATATGAATAATAATAAATTATTGCATGTATAAATATTTTTTTTTCTTAATTTCTTTTTTCTATGTGCCAAATAATGAATAATTGAGCATTAAAACTGTAAGCAAAACAATAAAAATATTTACAAAAAAATAGATACACATCATGTTTCCTTTAGATTTAAGGAAATTACAAAAACGAATTAAAACTATGTTTTGAAACATGTGCCATGCGAGGAATTAGTAAATAATAAATATAAAAATCTACATACATATAAAATAGTCGCTAGGAATAACATTGAAGTAGATAATATTCAAAAACTCAAAATGAAGACAACTCTAATATACTCTCTACTCATAATAATTGCAGATATATGTAAGTAAAGTATACAACATAAAAAATATTTACATTTTATATGCTGCCCAATATTCCGAAATTATGATAAAGAACATTTTCTAAATAGCAGTGAAAGAAAATTCGATCCTCATGATCTGCTATTTGAAATATTTTTCATTAAATCTCTTAGAAACGATTGACAACGAATATTGTTTCAATATTTTGATGTCGATAGCCCAAAAATATTTATATAGTTAAGGTCGATAAAGAATATAAGGGTAATTATAGTCCAGTAAATAAAACAAAAGTTGTCAACGGCCATGGCTGCGCTCGTTGGTACTGATCTAAGCGATAACGCGAGTTAAGCAACGTTGCGCGCGGGTAGTATTTGGATGGGTGACCGTCCAGAGAAAACACGCGTTGCTGTTGACAATAACAACTAAAACGCAGATCAGGGAGTAATGGCGGCATATGACCTGAGTAGTTGGTCCGCCAAAGAAGCCAGAAAAAAAAAACAAAGTAAAACCTGCATACAAATACGATTGTATCTGACTAGTTTAGATTCCACCATAAGCTTCTGTCATTAGGATTAAGTTCCTTTTGTGTAGAGTAACAAATAAATAAAAGAGATTGAAAATAATTTCAGTTTATTTTAAATTTTTCAGGTCTGTTTGAAGTTTTTGCATCAAAACGGGTAATAGGAGGAGAAAACGCTCTACGAGGACAATTTCCTTACGTAGTAAGCGTGAGAGATCCTTCTGATATACATGTTTGTGGAGCTAGTATCATATCTAGGAGAGTTTTGCTTACAGCAGCTCATTGCTTTTGTATAGGGTAACTATGATTTAAATAATATAATTAAAATTTATATACATATAATTTTTATTTATATCTCATAAAATAAAACAGCACGAATCATTGAAAGATTAACTGATAATTTTCTTAGTAAATTCATTTTGTAATTCGCCACTTTCATTTCAATCAAATTTCAGTTAAATAAAAGAAAAATGGTATTCATTATTTGGTTTGTTCCATCTGAAAATCCTGAACTGGTTCTGATTCCGAATTAGTTACTAATAGTTCGGTTCTATTATGATGTTAGAACTGTTTAGCTGGAACACAAATTTTTAAAATAGTTCGCAATGCTCTCAAGATATGTAACTACTATAATGCAACTATCTTCACTCATATTATTGTTATCTAATATAAAAAAATCATGTCTACTTGTTTTTAAAAAGATATTCTCCTAATAACTCGAAATAACCTACTGATCAGCAACGACAAAAAATGTCAATTGCGAAATGGAACAAATCTTTAAGTAAGAAAAAATAATAGGAAACAAAAAAATCCTAACATTTGTCTTAGTTCCACAACCTACTAAGTCATCGTCAGTTGCTGTATTTTTGTGGAACTTAGACAAATGTTTTTTTGTTTCCTATTATTTTTTTTAACCTAGTGATCCTAATATCAGTGGTATCAAGTCGGCCTACGGATCCTAAAAACCCTGATTCCATCCCCACAGTCACCAAACATTTTCACCAATTTAAAAATTACCCCTGTGGATGCCCCACAACTAACATCTTTGGGGGCCGTGATTTGATGGCTGGTAACCGCACTTCACGCGAATAAATATATCACTTACCGAGATCTGATTTGGCAGAGTGCCACACCCAGTAATGGGTGACAGGCATGATTATATATATATATATATATATATATATATATATATATATATATATATATATATATATATATATTTTGTAACTTCTTTAGCGGACCAACTACTTAGGTCATATGCCGCCATTACGCTCTGATCTGCGTTTTAGGTATTATAGTCATTCGATATTTGAAATCGTGAAATTTAATATTTGCCCACATTTATTTTAATAAATATATAAATAAATATATCATCACGCCTTCTACCCATTACTGGGTGTGGCACTCTGCTGAAGCAGATCTCGGTAAGTGATATATTTTGCACGTGAAGTGCGGTTACCAGTCGTCAAATCACGGTCCCCAAACATGTTAGTGGTGGAGGAGTCACAGGAATAGCTTTTTCAAATTATGAAAATTTGTCGCCTGTGGGAATCGTACCAGGGACCTCAGGATCCACAGGCCGACTTCATAACCTCTGAGCTAGTCATCCCATATTTATTTTAAATTAACAAAAGCAAATAAAATTGTCATGTCATATGACATCATTGATATTGCTGTCAAATTTAAAATTTATCCTCCTTTAAGATAAACACGCAGATCGAATCTACTTTGGGATATATTTTTTGGGCTTAGTACGATCTGAAATGCGAAGATACATCAAAATCACAAGATAAAGAAAAGACGCCATCATAATACTTTTCCTATTATATAGGTCAGAAAACTAAATATAAATGATTATGAATAATAATAATAAATTATTGCATGTATAAATATTATTTTTCTTAGTTTTTTTCCTGTAAATGTGCCAACTAATGAATAATTGCGCATTAAAACTGTAAGCAAAACAATAACAATATTTACAAATATATAGAAACACATCATGTTTCCATTAAATATTTAAGGAAAATACAAAAACGCATTAAAACAATGTTTTGAAACATGTGCCATGCGTGGAATTAGTAAATAATAAATATAAAAACCTACATACATATAAAATAGTCGCTAGGAATAACATTGAAGTAGATAATACTCAAAAACTCAAAATGAAAACAACTCTAATATACTCTCTACTCATAATAATTGCAGATGTATGTAAGTAAAGTATACAACATAAAAAATATTTACATATTATATGCTGTTCAATATTCCGAATTTATGATAAAGAACATTTTCTAAATAGCAGTGAAAGAAAATTCGATCCTCATGATCTGCTATTTGAAATATTTTTCAATAAATCTCTTAGAAACGATTGACAACGAATATTGTTTCAATATTTTGATGTCGATAGCCCAAAAATATTTATATAGTTAAGGTAGATAAAGAATATAAGGGTCCAGTAAATAAAACAAAAGTTGTCAACGGCCATGGCTGCACTCGTTGGAACTGATCTAAGCGATAACGCGAGTTAAGTAACATTGCGCGCGGGTAGTACTTGGATGGGTGACCGCCCAGAGAAAACCCGCATTGCTGTTGACCATAATACCTAAAACGCAGATCAGGGCGTAATGGCGGCATATTACCTAAGTAGTTGGTCCGCCAAAGAAGCCACAAAGAAGCCAAAAAAAGAAAAAGAAAAAAAAGTAAAACCTGCACACAAAAACGATTGTATCTGACTAGTTTAGATTTCACCATAAGCTACTGTAATTGGGATTAAGTTCCTTTTGTGCAGAGTAACAAATAAATAAATAAAATAGATTGTAAATAATTAGAGTTTATTTTTAATTTTTCAGGCGTGTCTGAATTTTTTACATCAAAACGAGTAATAGGAGGAGAAAACGCTCTACTAGGACAATTTCCTTACGTAGTAAGCTTGAGAAATGTTTATGGTGGACATGTTTGTGGAGCTAGTATCATATCTAGAAGAATTCTGCTTTCAGCAGCTCACTGCTTTTGTTTAAGCGGGTAACTATGATTTAAATAATATAATTAAAATTTATATCCACATAATTTTTATTTATATCTTATAAAATATAACAGCACGAATCATTGAAAATTTAACTGAATATTTTCTTAGTAAATTCAATTTGTAAGTCGCCACTTTCAGTTCAATCTTATTCGTTTGTTTTGTTCAATTGGAATTTGTCATTGCTTCGCGTGCGTCATAAAAATAAAACTAGAAGCATTAATTTAAGGTCAATAAAAGTATTTTTTCTGAAACCGGTGAGAAAGTACCTACTATCCTGACTAATTTTAGTATGGAAAGTAGGTTTATACAAAAACAGTCAAGTAAAGTACGTATCCAAGGCTACAACAAAAATAACAGTCTGGTACAGTACAAAACAGTCTGGTAAAGATTTTTTGTACTAGCATCGTTCAAAATAAGGTTTACATTTTGTGGAATTTATAAAAGAAATAGAGACATTAGTTTATAACGTCATCAATCAGACATATTTTAACAAACTTTACGAGAATAAATTTGTTTTCAAAGAACAAATGTCATGTCATGGCAGTTAAGTATAACTGTCAATATAAATTTACGTTTCAAATTTAATAAATTTTCTCATTGTCGATTGTATAATTTTTGCTCGTTACAAAAAGTATTGTACAAAATTCGTGCATGAAGACGTCATTTGCACCATTCGCGCAAATTAATGCACATGTTTAAAGTGTAACAAAACGAACAATTCAGAATTTGGTTTTGTTTATAAATTATGATATTTCACTATCAACTAAGCTTCGAGAAATACAGACTAATTAAGTGTTATCTTAAGTATCTTTCTAAAGTTGACTTGACAGAGTTTATTTTGTTTATCAAATTTATTAGTGCATATATTATAACTTCAGTAGATCCGTAGATCATTATTTATCAAGTTTATAGCTTTTCTGAATTGTCGCGTCTGGTTATACGGGATGTGATGACATATCTCGGTAAATTATTAGCTTAGTATTGATCGGATAGATTTAACCTTTGAAACTCACCCTGTTTGGGTTTTTATGTAAACACATATGTGGGAACAGTTATCTCGACCAACGTGACGATACCACCTCTTACCCTTTTGTCAGAACATCCCATGGAATACAACAACGCTTAGTTAGTGGTAGATTGGCTTTCGTCGAGACAAGCTTGGCTCTCGTCTTTTGAGCAAGATGTAGGTCTTGCCATGTATTTTGTAACTAAGTAAAGAATAGTTTTATTCATACGTTGTTGTTTCCATTGCCGGATAATTTGTTTAATTTCAATATTAATTATAACTTTTGTATATTTATAATTTATACTTTCTTTTATGTTTAAATATATATTTTATATTCATAAATAGTTCGCATCAAGGTCGTTTAATTTAATCGCCTTATTTAATCGGGTATTAAATCGCGTTATATTTTGTGTTGATTTTAACTTAGTTTGTCTCATTAACAATTGTTGTATCACATCGGCTGTTCTCTTGCGCGTTACAAAAGTATGTCTTCGCGCACTTGTTATGTAAAAAGCTATTACCTGACTGTTATTTTTGTTATAGCCTTGGATACGTAGGCTGCTGTCAGTACAATTCATATCAAAAAAATTTAAACATTTTGAATTATTTATGATTAAATATTGATTAAATTAAACGGTTTCAGAAAAAATTGAATACATAATAGATCAAAAAAGTTTCAAACAACCGCTTCAAGTAAAATATCACTTTCCAGACTTATAATGTAATACACTATTGTTTAAATGGGTAACTATGATTTAAATAATATAATTACCTTTTTTATATACATATAATTTTATTATATATCTCATCAAATGAAACAGCATGAATCATTAGAAGATACACTGAACATTTTCTCAGTAAATTTATTTTGTAATTCGCCACTTTTATTTCAATCAAATTTTAATGAAATAAGAGAAAAATGGTATTCATTATTAGTAAATAGATGTAGCGACTACATCACATTACAAATATTTTGGAAATATTTGAATCTGAATTCTTAAACTTATGACTAAAATTTGTTATCACTTAAACCACAGAAATCCCAGTTGAGGCAAAATGATTTTTGTCAAAAACATTTCTGATTTTTACAGTTATTAATTATGTTTTAGAAAACAATATACTGGTTTATTCGCCGTGGTAGGAGTCATCTTCATAAAAAATATAAAAGAGGGTACACGCTACTCATTTGCAAATGCTATATGCCATGAAAAATGGAAATATACCCGATATAATAACACATCTATAAATGATATTGCTTTAGCTCTTATCAATGGAACTATCATATATACAGAAAACGTCAAACCGATTAAACTCTCTCATCTAAACGTTCCAGCTGGGGTGAAAATTGTTCTAGCGGGCTATGGAAACTATTATGAAAAATATTTTGACAAAGTTATACAGAGGGCTCCTGATAGATTAAAATTCACTGAGTTGCAAACAATCTCGAATGAAGTTTGTCGGGAATATTACAGCTATATAGATGAGAGAGACATGTGTACACACGACCTGAATCCTGGCAAAGGAGGATGTTATGGCGATTCTGGAAGTCCTGTTGTTTATAAGAATAAACAAGTTGGAATTATCTTTAATACTGACATACATTGTTTCCAAGCTACTCCTGATTTGCATGTAAGAGTGAAGATATTTTTACCATGGATTAGAAAAACTAAAAAAATATTGTTGGCTAAACGAATTGAAATTTAATAACAAAATATCGGGTGACGCGAAACGCGCTACCTCTAATAATTTCTGTATTATTAAATATACAATAAAATACTACAAAACAAACTTATAGATTACCAATAGTTACAGAGCTAGGGTGCAAAATGATGTCTCATTTATTCCAGTGACAGAAATGGTGTTTTTGATAGATTATGTCATGATAAACATGCAAAAAAGAAAATTAGATTTGGGAACGGGAGGCAACTATGTGAATGCGTAGAAGTTTTGGCCGGTAACGCATGCGCGACAAAACCGGTCAAAGTAGGCAATTTTTATGGTGTCGTGTGACATATTACTACTTGTTCACGATGAATACATGACAAAAAAATTATTGACAGAAATTATTGCTGGTTGCTCATTGGTGACAGAAGCTCTGAAAGGGGATTGGTGTAGGGATCAACTATCCTTAAAATCGGCGTATTAACATCGGCGCAATCTATAGTTTCCACCCGTTCCCAAATCTAATGTTCTTTTTTTCATGTTTATCATGACATAATCTATTAAAGAAACCATTTCTGTTACTGGAATAAATGAGACATCATTTTGCACCCTAGCTCTCTAATTCCAAGGAACACACCCGATTATAGAATTTTTTTATTATACCTGGAAACAATCCTTGTTTAGAAGCTTAAAACTTAAAAAACAATTTCATCCTTGTAATTTTACATGTGCATAGATAGTAATTTAGTAATTTGCGTGTAAATTATGTAGTTGTAATATTAATTTTTAGGTTATAGCTTACTAAATTGTATTATTGTTTTAAATTAATCTTCTTACTGTGTTTTCTTAATAATAATACACTGCTAAAAAAAAAACCAGTCACCCAAAAAATCGCAAAAAAAGTCACTTTTCAAACTCCTGTCAGATTGTCAGTTTTGAAACAAATTGGATGCAATTTTTTGTCCGAAGTCGCCCAAAGTCTAGTCTTTGAAAAGCTGTGAATTGATTTTGACTAACCTCCCTTTTCCTGCCCCCCGCCACCAACAAACGAGAACCATTTTTTCCCTGAAAAAAATAGGTGATTTTCCAAGCTTTCTATGGGAATCATCAGGCGTCAATTGACAAATCTGTTTGCAGACAATGAAAATATGGATATTTTTGTTACTCGAACGCAAAACTGCATCAAAATCGGATGATTTTTAAAAAAGTTATGTTTTTTTTGAAAAAAAAGAGACATTTGCTGAGGTGAGCATTCAATTGTCCGTAGTACGTAGACACTCGAACACATACGGACACTCAAACGCAAACGCGCACACACGCACATAGAAAGCTTGAAAAATCACATATTTTTCTCGTTTGGCGGTGGCGGGGGGAAAGGAAAGGGAGGTTGGCCAAAATCAATTCACAGCTTTTCAAAGACTACACTTTGGGCGACTTCGAACATAAAATTGCATCCAATTTGTTTTAAAACTGACAAACTGACAGGGGTTTTAAAAGTAATGTTTTTTTGGGAATTTTTGGGTGACCGGTTTTTTTTGTTGTTGAAAATTCATTCAAATAGTAATACTAGAGCATTTTAAAATATTTGAGGTTATGATTTTGAATTAACATTACCGGCATTACGGTGGTGTGGATAGCTTTACGGTATTCGAAATTAATAGTTAACTATATAAAGTTGCAAATCAATAAATGTGAAGTATCATGTGGCCCACCTATTACAAAGATTTTAACATTGTTTCAAGTTAATTCCTTATGACGCGAAAAATATAATAAGTGACTTGGAATATATGTAGGTACTACAACTAGGCTTGCCACCTCTCCGAGTTTGACCCGGAGACTCCGGATTTCAGTGAGTTATCTCCGGGCTCCGGGTTTAATTATTATTTCTCCAGGTTGTGTAAGTAAAATTGAATATGTAGTGTTATGTAGTTAGTTGTCCAGGACAAATCTGTCTCACTATCAGAATCTTCTACGCCGTTAAATTATCAATTTTTTTTCTTTGATAATCTTCTACATCTTACTGTTATCTAGTTTAATTTCTGTCACTAAATCTTCCAATTTCTTGATTCTGCCCTCATGATTTTAAGAAAGAATTTATATAATTAGTTTCGGTTCTAATAGTGGATATATCATCTTGTATCAGATCAAATTTTTTAGAATTGTATCAAGTTTTCAGAAATAGACAAATTTTAGGTGAGGGGATGTCTTCTATTGCATGTGATTATCTTCAATTTTGTCAATATTGTTACAGTTTAATCGTATATATGACATTGAATACACTAATTGTTACAGTAGATTATCACTTCCAATGTCGTTTTACTTTATTTTATATGTAATTATTTTACCATGATAACAAAAACACTTGTCTTTAACAAAACAATGTAATCCTTTTTTATCAAATATGGTAATAATAATAAAATTGCAGGGTCTTCTTTAAAAAAATAGTCATCGTCTCCGGGCGAGACTTAGTTCTGAGGTGGTAACCCTAACTACAACTATTCTCGTACGGTAACATGAACTCCGCCTCAGTTCATACCTTCTCGAATATTAAAATGTACTTACATACCCTGTAGCTTATATAACTATAATCTGTCTGAATTTTGATAGAGAGCACGTGATTATTGTTTCTATAGTGATCAAACAAGAAAATGACAATGAAACAAGAACTGCCTACCAGAAGGATACTATTTGAACCGGTGCTAGGATTACACGAAATCGACATTGACATGATGAAGTCGATGTCAACGACAATTCCGTGCAGTCCCAGCACAGTTTTGTTTTGTATTGCTTCCATAATAACAACTACCAGTACGGTAAATTGAACTTACCATAACCAGTACGAGAAACACGCTAAAAGAGGTCAGTAGCACAAAAAATAAATAACGTGTCGCTGTATAGTTGTCTACATCTTACAAAAATTTACCAGAAATATTTTAAAAGCAGCTTCTATTATTAAACAGTTTTTAGTATACTAATGAAACGATTATGAATACAAAGTATAAAAATGTAATTTATATTTGTAAGCAATATTATGCAAAAGAACCACATTAACCATGATTAGATTTTTCAGTAACTGGTTTCATTACGGAACACGGTTTTTGAAATTTGTGGTTAGTTTTTAATAACCAAACTAACCGTGCTCGAGCGGCGGTTAGTTTGGTAACTGTACAGCTGTTGTTGACAAGTTTGAAACGTGTTTGGTGGTTTTTGCAGTGTTTGTGAATTTTTGTCTTATAAAACTAAATTTTTATGATGATTGATAAATAAACATATGATACAAAATGTAGTTTTATTATTTGACAGTATATAGTATATTAGATGAATTTATTACTTGTTCTGAAGCTCATATTTATTTTTTCTTTGTGTTATTTTTATATCCCTATATTTAAGTTAAAGCAAGTGTGATGCAGAATACAATAGCTGTTTTCTTTCGGTAAGCGATCCAATCCAATCTGATTGAACAGATCCGATTCTATGACGTCACAACTGATTGAAACCGTGATTCAAAAGCACTACGTTTTGTATGATTGCAATCCATAGAACTTTGACATTTGCTGCCGTAACCACAATATAATATTGCTCTATCAACATGATTTAAAAAAAATATGTATTATTTGTAAGAATAGAATCTAATATATTCTACATGATCCATATTTCATTATTTAGTTAAATATATATAAACGAAGTCAGTCAAAAAAGTGTAACAGACAGGATGTACAAGAAATAACCGTTTGCAAAATTATTGATTAGATTGCGTCTTTAAGATACATGTCATGTTATTCACCTTTTGGTACACGCGCGAGCATTTGAGGCATTTGCCACATTCAGCGAAATTATTGCGATCTAGCATTTATTTACTATAAATGCCATAGTTAAGGATAGTTAAGAAAAAGATAGTATACAATGTAGCACACAGTTCGAATGTAGTAGCTAGTACGTAAGTAGATAGTAGTTATGATTCGTGAATAAAAGAATATTCGAGGGTGTCTATCCCGAGAATATGATGTTATTAATTTGTTATTTGTTGTTTAATTAATTCATTATCTTTATTTTATGTTGATTCTTATTATGTTGTTTTAATAAAATATTTACCACTCACACTTGCAGCGTTTCATTACTTATTATTCAACTTCAGCACGTCGACAATCAGTGGTCAAGATAAATTCTCATTTTTGACCACCATGATTTGTTACAAAAGGAACAACAATCTCTTTAGATATTTGGTCTGGGAATCCCCGCAATTCCGCAATCCCATCGACGTGATCGCTGTTTTGAAGCGATTCGGAAAATCAAATTGCAATCAAGAATATTGTGGTGGGGGTATGTGATCGAAAACCGAAAGAACGCGTACGATCACTTTTAGATTGCTCAATCCGATTCAATCGGATTGTTTCTGACCGAAATAAAACAGCTAATATTTTTATATTATAAATTTTTTTCCATATTAAATAAATTTCACATTTCGAAACTCATCTGTTCAGTGACAACTGTCATCGTGAAAGTGTTCTGTTTTAGATATAAAATAACGTCATTCTAACCGTAACCGTGGTAAAATTGAACCGCACCGTGGTTAATTTTCGGAATATACTATAAACACGCAGATCGAGTCTACTTGGGTCTACATTTTTTGGTCTCAGTACGATCTGAAACGCGAAGATATATCAAAATCACAAGATAAGAAAAGTCGCCATCATAATACTTTTCCTATTATATAGGTCAGAAAACTAAATATAAATGAATAATAATAAATTATTGTAAGTATAAATATTATTTTTTCTTAGTTTTTTTTTCTGTTGTAAATGTGACAAATAATGAATAATTGCGTATTAAAACTGTAAGCAAAACAATACAAATATTTACAAAAATAGAAACACGTCATGTTTCCTTTACATATTCAAGGAAAATACAAAAACGAATTAAAACTATGTTTTGAAACATGTGCCATGCGTGGAATTAGTAAATAATAAATATAAAAACCTACATTCATATAAAATAGTCGCTAGGAATAACATTGAAGTAGATAATACTCAAAACTCAAAATGAAAACAACTCTAATATACTCTCTACTCATAATAATTGCAGATGTATGTAAGTAAAGTATACAACATAAAAAATATTTACATATTATATGCTGTCCAATATTCCGAATTTATGATAAAGAACATTTTTTAAATAGCAGTGAAAGATAATTCGATCCTCAGGATCTGCTATATCAAATATTTTTCATTAAATCTCTTAGAAACGATTGACAATGAAAATTATTTCAATATTTTGATGTCGATAGTCCAAAAATATTTTAATAGTTAAGTTCCTATTGTGTAGAGTAACAAATAAATATATAAAATGGATTGTAAATAATTTCAGTTTATTACTTTCTTATACACAGTATAAGGAAATATTAGAATCGTGAAAAAAGGCGAGATTTTCGCAGAAATACATGTTTTGAGGTCCACTGACTCCGTTTTGATCATTTGAGTGTGCAATATCTCATGAACGAGATAAGATTTGTTAACGAAACTTGGTAATTGTAAGTTCCATGATAATACGAAGAGCTGAGTTGATTTTGAATGAAATTGAAAAACCGGAAGAGGAAGTTTACTAGACGCACAAAACAATTAATTCCATTTATTTCAAAAATGGAATCAGTTACGAAAAAAAGTTTTAAATAAAAGATGTTAGTAAAACTATTTGGAATATAAAATGTTATTTGCAATTTTCCTGTATATGGGTCTCATTTTGAGAAAAACTAATTTTTATATTTAATAATACATTTCAATAATCATAGTAGCATTAGAAACAAAAAATATAGATTTTAATTTTCGCTTTATCTAGTTATCTATGTCTTTTTTCAGAATAACAAATACATCATTAAAATGTTCAACTAATTTGGCAATTTTTGCCTGAATTTAATCAACTTCGTATCACACGGTTCTTGATATACCAAGGGTTAGGTTGGAAAAACGGTCATCCTGTATATGCCTCATCAGTAAAGTTAGACATAAAGTAGTCAACAGTACTAAAAAATTATACGTAAACAAATTTGATATTTGATATGTTTCAAACAGTTAAATGCTGAATTACTGAAAAACTAAATTACATGTTTAATAATATTATATAATATTCATATATTCTAAATATTAAATATGCTGTGTATAAGAAAGTCGTGTGATCACACCAGATTTTTTTAATTTTTCAGGCGTGTCTGAATTTTTTGCATCAAAACGAGTAATTGGAGGAGAAAACGCTCTACTAGGACAATTTCCTTACGTGGTAAGCGTGAGAGATTGTTCTGGTAAACATGTTTGTGGAGCTAGTATCATATCTAGAAGAATTCTGCTTTCAGCAGCTCACTGCTTTTGTTTAAGCGGGTAACTATGATTTAAATAATATTAAAATTTATATCCACATAATTTTTATTTATATCTTATTAAATATAACAGCACGAATCATTGAAAATTTAACTGAATATTTTCTTAGTAAATTCAATTTGTAATTCGCCACTTTCATTTCAATCTTATTCGTTTCTTCTGTCCAATTGGCATTTGTCCTCGCTACATGTGCGTCATAAAAATTAAACTAGAAGCGTTAATTTAAGGTCAATAAAAGTATTTTTACTGAAACCGGTGAGAAAGTACCTACTTTCCTATCCTAAACTAACCAATTTTAGAATGGAAAGAAGGTTTTTAAAAAACAGTCAAGTAAAGTACGTATCCAAGGCTACAACAAAAATAACAGTCTGGTAAAGTACAAAACAGTCTGGTAAAGATTTTTTGTACTCGTATGATTCAAAATAAGGTTTGCATTTTGTGGAATTTATAAAAGAAATAGAGACATTAGTTTATAACGTCATCAATCAGACATATTTTAACAAACTTTACGAGAATAAATTTGTTTTCTAAGAAGAAATGTCACTTCATGGCAGTTAAGTATAACTGTCAATATAAATTCACGCTTCAAATTTAATAATAATAATGGGGTAATAGCTCAGTGGTATCAAGTCGGCCTGTGGATCCAAAAAGCCCTGGTTCGATCCCCACAGACAACAAAACATTTTCATCAATTTTAAAATTACCTCTGTGGCTCCTTCACCACTAACTTCTTTGGGGGCCGTGATTTGACGGCTGGTAACCGCACTTTACGCGCATATATATATATATATATATATATATATATATATATATATATATATATATATATATATATATATATATATATATATATATATATATATATATCACTTACCGAGATCTACTTCGGCAGAGTGTCACACCCAGTAATGGGTAAAAGGCGTGATGATATATTTATTTATTTATTTATTCAAATTTAATAAATTTCCTCATTGTCAATTATATAATTTTTGCTCGTTACAAAAAATATTGTACAAAACTCGTGCACGAAGAGGTCATTTGCACCATTCGCACAAATTAAAGCACATGTGCAAAGTATGTCTTAGCGCACTTGTTATGTAAATAGCTATTACCTGACTGTTATTTTTGTTATAGCCTTTGATACGTAGACTGCTGTCAGTACAATTCATATTACAAAATTTAAACATTTTGAATTATTTATGATTAAATATTGATTAAATCAAACGGTTTCAGAAAAAATTGTATACATAATACGTCAGGAAAGTAATTTTACCTGACTTCCAAACAACCGCTTTGTCAAGTAAAATAGCACTTTCCAGAGTTATTATGGAACACACTATTGTTTAAATGGGTAACTATGATTTAAATAATATAATTACCTTTTTCTATACATATAATTTTTAGGGTTGTTGATTTTTCGAATATTCGAAACTTCGAATGTTCGGATTTATTGAATCTTCGAATTTAGATTCAAACTTTCGAATTTTTGAATATTCCGAATTTTCGAATTATTCGAATTGTGAATCTGGATCCTAACGTGAACACGGCATGTTGATATGAATTATTTTCAGAATAAGCTTATTTGCAGAGTTTTGTATTAATTCATAAATAATTATTATTATTTGCCAAATTAATTCAACTTAGACTGTCAAAAAGTTTTAATTAAGACGTTTTTGTATCATTTTTATTCTCATTTTAAAACGTTTTACTAAAAGTCCGTAGCATTTAGATGGGCGGTAAGAGAATAGATGTCTTAATTAAGACGCATAAACTTGCAGAGTTTTCGCGAATTATGCGTGAGCATGTTTGGAGATGACAGATGGTGTTAATTTAGAAACAAAAAATTCGAGAAATCAAAGCTTTGAAAAATTCGAAAATTCGTAAATTCGAAGCTTCAAAAAATTCGAAAATTCGTAAATTCGAACCTTCAAAAAATTCGACAATTCAAAGCTTCGAAGTTTTTCTGACGAAGTTCAAAACATTCGAATGTTCGAACGTTCAGTAATTTGAACTTCGGTGGAAATCAACGACCCTAACATTTTCTCAGTAAATTCATTTTGTAATTCGCTACTTTCACTTGAATCAAATTTCAGTTAAACAAAAGGAAAATGGTATTTATTATTAGTAAATAGATGAAGCGATTATATCACATTACAAATATTTTGGAAGTATTTGAATCTGAATTCTTAATCTTATGACTCACTTAAACCACAGAAATCCCAGTTGAGGCAAAATGATTTTTGTCAAAAACATTTCTAATTTTTACAGTTATTAATTATGTTTTAGATCACATTATACTGGTTTATTCGCCGTGGTAGGATTCATCTTCACAGATAATATAAAAGAGGGAACACGGTACACATTTGCAAATGCTATATGCCACGAAAAATGGAATTACACCCAAGAAATCAACACATCTATAAACGATATTGCTTTAGCTCTTATCAATGGAACTATCATATATACAGAAAACGTCAAACCGATTAAACTCTCTCATGTAAACGTTCCAGCTGGGGTGAAAATTATTCTAGCAAGCTATGGGATACTTGTTGATAAAGAGACACTTAAGTTTTCTGATAGATTAAAATTTACTGAGTTGGAAACAATCTCGAATAAAGTGTGTCGGGAATATTACAGCTATATAGATGACAGAGACCTGTGTACACACGACTTGAATCCTGCCAAAGGAGGATGTAATGGCGATTCTGGAAGTCCTGTTGCTTATAGGAATAAGCAAGTTGGAATTATCTATAATACTGACGAACTTTGTAAACAACGTACTCCTGATATGCATGTAAGAGTGAAGATGTTTTTACCATGGATTAGAAAAACTAAAAGAATATTGTTGGCTAAACGTATTGAAATGTAGTAATAAAATTTGTATATTATGATATATACAATAAAATACTACAAAATATTCATATTGAACCCAAGGAAGACATCCGATTATAGAATTTTTTTATTGTACCTGCTCAACAATCCTTTTTTAAAAGTTTAAAACTTAAAAAGAAATCATACTTATAATTTTACATGTATATAGATAGTAACATGTATATAGATAGTAATAGCTTACTAAATTATATTATTGTTTTAATTTGATTTTATTGCTGTGTTTTAATAATATTTTTTAATATTTATCTGACGTTGAAAATTCATTCAAATAGTAATAAAAGAGCATTTTAAAATATTTGAGGTTATGATTTTGAATTAACATTACCGGCAGTTCGATGGTGTGGACAGAAGCGGATTTAAAATATTTCGGGCTCTAAGCAAAATATTTATTTCGGGTCCTTTAAATATATATATATATATATATATATATATATATATATATATATATATATATATATATATATATATATATATATATATATACACCCGCGCATTATAAGGGAATAAAATTATATATGGGGTGGCTAGCTCAGTGGTATGAAGACGGCCTGTGGCTCCTGAGAACCCTGATTCGATTCCCACAGGCGACAACCAATTTTCATAATTTCAAAAGCTACCCTTGCGGCTCCTCCACCACTAAAATCGTTGGGGCCGTGATTTTACGACTGGTAACCGCACTTCCCGCGCAAAATATATCACTTACCGAGATCTGCTTCGGCGAAATGCCACACCCAGTAATGGGTATAAGGCGTGATGATATATTTATTTTTTTTTTAATTATAGGTATATTTATATATAGGCTATTGCCTTTTTAGCCTAGGCCAAAGTCCGCCTATGGGTGTGGATAGCGTTACGGTATTCGAAATTAAAAGTTAACTATATAAAGTTGCAAATTAATAATTGTGAAGTATCAAGTGACCCACATTTTACAATGATTTTAACATTATTTCAAGTTAATTCCTTATGACGCGAAAAACATAATAAGTGACCCGGAATGTCGAAATGTAAATACCACAACTGTTCTCGTACGGTAGCATGAACTCCGCCTCAGTTCATACCTCCTAGAATGTTATAATGTACTTACTTTTCTTGTAGCTTAAGGTAATACTAGCGTGAAAATTTTTTTTGCAGATCCGAATGAAATTTGGCGTACGTAAACATTGGATGGGATAGTCATACACATCCTGTTAAAATATGAAACACATTCATCGTCTGTGAACAAATATATTCGCTTGTAAAGTTGAGTTCTTATACAAGGGGCTTATGGCGATCATCACTCAGAATCGCACATATTTGGTTTGTGTACCTACCTCTAAAATTTTGCAGTTTCATTTGAAAAACTAGTATGATGTTCTAGAGCTATCCATGTATATTGTATCAGAAGGAAAAAGTTTTTTATCATTTAGTAATGGATATATATCCATGCAAAGCCTTGTTTTTAATGAAAAATTAAGAATTCCAATTTATAATGGCAACACCACACGGTGGTACTGTATTTAAAAATTCACTAGACCAACAACCTGTTAACAATACATGATATTCAAATCAAAATAGGTATAAAACACTTATTATATTAAATTTTTTAATTTTTTTGAGCGTCAGTTTCGCCACTCGACAATCGATGGCGTCCCGATGGCGTCTCTGTCACACTAGTACTACCTTAATTACCAAGCATCTCAACCGAACGGGTATGGAACATTTTGCATAAATTTTAGGATATGAGAAAGCCAGATGGGTGCCGCATTTGCTCTCTGCACCGGCACATAAGTCCGCAGTCGCAATGGCAAAATTGTATGAATTGCGCTATGAATTGGTTCATCATCCACCATATTCTTCAGATTTGGCCACCTGCGATTTTTATCTATTTCCAAACTTGAAGAAATGGCTCGGCGGAAAGAGATTTGGCTCCAACAATGAAGACATCGTTGAGACAAAAGCCTATATTGAAGGATTGCGAACATCGTATTATTTGGAAAGGATTGAAAAATTTAAAAAACATTGGACGGAGTGTACCGAGCTACAAGGAGATTATGTTGAGAAATAAAATATGTTTTGGCTAAATAAATCATTTCTTGTTTCATTTTTCAGGGACTTTTCACCCTGCCCTCGTAGTGACATATCAGAATATAGTATTATATTTTTATATGTACTACAACATAGTAAAATAATATAAATTACCAATTATTTTATTGAAATATGTAAAAGTAAAAAATAGATGAATATGAAAAAAAAAATGAATTATTGTACATATAAATTTTATTTTTTGTTAATTTTTTTCTGTAAATATGTCAAGTAATGAATAATTGCGCAATAAAATAACAAAAATATTTACAGAAAAAAGAAATACATCAGGTTTCCTTTAGATTGAAGTAAATTACAAGAACCAATAATAACTATATTTTGAAACATGTGCCATGCGTGAAATTAGTAAATAATAAATATAAAAACCTACATACATATAAAATAGTCATTAAGAATAACATAGAAGCAGATAATATTCAAAAACTCAAAATGAAAACAACTCGATTATACTCTCTGCTCATAATAATTGCAGATGTATGTAAGTAATGGATACAACATAAACAATATTTGCATATTATCTGCTGTCCAATATTCCGAAATTATCATAAAGAAACATATTTTAAATAGCAGTACAAGAAAATTGTATTATCCGGATTCATATAAATCACTTCGAAATTACTCGTATTAATAACGACAACTATTCGAATATTTTTATGTCGATTTCGTAAAAAAATTATATAGTTAAGAATAATTCCTTTATTTAATCAATTTTTCAGGTCTGTTTGAGGTTTTTGCAGGCAAACGGGTAATAGGAGGACGAAATGCTGAACTAGGACAATTTCCTTTCGTAGTAAGCTTGAGAGATTATCATTTTGATAATCCTGTTTGTGGAGCTAGTATCATATCTAGAAGTAGGGATGGGCGATAAACATCGATGTTTCGAAAACATCGATGTTATATTTCCGATATCCGATGTTTGAACATCGATAGTGATTCTTTTCAAACATCGATGTTTTCATCGATATTACAATAAATCATCGATGTTGTTGAATAATAAATAATATATAATTAGAGTTGGGGATTTTACTTATTCAACAGTTTTCGTTGATTTCTCTTGTAGACATACGTCACAACGACATGGCCTAGGTTTTGTTGTCAACGTTCACATTCACACACCATTTTGTCTACGCAATAGAGAAAAAGAATAAACTTGCACTACTCAGTATGAGTACACACACTTTCATGTCGTTGATTCGATTATTGAAAGTTACATACAAAAAGCAAGTGTTCATGTTCAACTGTTGGGAAAGGGTTTATAAATTTGTAAGTTTTTAGTCTCTGTCTCTTGTTTTACTTAAACAACCTAATACCTATGTCAATCAAGTAAGAAATGCTAGATCAGTGATTTGACAGATCAGAATACAAAATAGCAAAAACATCGATGTTTTTAATACATCGATGTTTTGTGTTCGATATTTTGTTTACATCGATATCTTTCACCGATGTCAACATCGATGTATAACATCGATATTTTTGATTCGATGTCCCATCCCTATCTAGAAGAGTTCTGCTTACAGCAGCTCATTGCTTATGTTTAGGAGGGTAACTATGATTTAAATAGAATTTTTGTATTTATTTAATTTTGTTTTATATCTCATTAAATGAAACAGCATGAATCATTGAAAGATTCACTGATCATTTTAACAGTAAATTCATTATGTAATTCGCCACTTTCACTTCAACCAAATTTGTAGTTGCTTCGCGTGCCTTATGCCTGTGTTACACTGAGCAAGCGCAACCTGCAATTGCAACTTGCAAATTTTACATTCATATAGTTGCACCAAAATATTGCAGAGATATTTTTTTCACTTCACATTCAGCAACTAGCAACTGCAATGTAATATTAATTTATTTACAAATTTTTGTCGTTACTGACTTCATATTATATCAGCTTAACCTCTAATATCGCTTGTATTATTAATATTTATTTCATATGTTATTGCATTGAAATATTCTTATAAGCAGGGGTGAAAGTAAATTTATTTTCTATAAAACAAAAGACAAAATGTCTATTGCGATGTGGAATTGAGTCTTAATAAATAAGAAAAAATAGGAAAAAATTTTCCATCACTTGTCTCGTAATTCCACAGAGGTTTTTACAGCACGTTTGCATCAACTTCTCAGGACATCAACAAACGGCTGGTCAGTTCAGCTTTAACCATAGACGCGCGTTTCGTCCTTCCGGACTCATCAGTATGGTGCGATCATATATCCAACTAGATCAACTAGGAACTAGAGGATTGTGATACCGACTTAGCTGAACTGACTGATGTTAACCTATCTACAACGGTAACATGACATGAGAGCTATGGAGCCACTCGTGGTGCCATCTACCGACAAAATCGCAAACTGCTTGACAGCTATTGAAATAAAACAAAAGACAAAATATCTATTGCGATGTGGAATTGAGTCTTAATAAATAAGAAAAAATAGGAAAAATTTTTCCATCACTTGTCTCGTAATTCCACAGAGGTTTTTACAGCACGTTTGCATCAACTTCTCAGGTCATCAACAAACGGCTGGTCAGTTCAGCTTTAACCATAGACGCGCGTTTCGAGAAGTTGATGCAAACGTGCTGTAAAAACCTCTGCGGAATTACGAGACAAGTGATGGAAAATTTTTTCCTATTTTTTCTTATTTATTTATTTTCTAACCAGTACGCCACTTTTAAAAAGATAGGGGAGGAGGGTAGGTTCCGGTACAATGCTTTCGAATATTTATAATATTTTCCATACTGCACTGTTCAAATTATGAACTTTTTTTTCTTTTCTTGTCATTCCTTCTCACGAGTTGGCTAATCGTCTTTTTCCTAACCACGATTTAATATATGGCTGGGATTAAACATCGTAGTCGAAGGACCAGTAGTTGAAATAAATATTAATTGTGAAATATATGAAACTGTACGTACAGTAAATCAGCAAAAGTAACAGAACATAATTTGTTAGGCAAATCTCGACATTGAGCTCGTTCATTTTTCAGTGGTATGATGTCGGCCTGTTGATCCTGAGGTCCCTGGTTCGATTCCCACAGGCGACAAATTTTCATAATTTGAAAAAACTATCCCTGTGGCTCCTCCACCACTAACATGTTTGGGGGCCGTGATTTGACGACTGGTAACCGCACTACACGCGCAAAATATATCACTTACCGAGATCTGCTTCAGCAGAGTGTCACAGCCAGTAGAAGGCGTGATGATATATTTATTTTTTATTTATTTATATTTTTCATATTACCATTATCAAAAATTTAAAAATGATGTCGCACTTATTTATAAAATTTTCTTACCGGTACTCTGTACCGGCTCTAGTTTTCTTACCGGTACGGTGTACCGGACCGTACCGGCCTACTTTCACCATTGCTTATAAGTATTTACACAATTATCTGCAATGCAATAAATCATTTTATTATAATCCAACTTTATCATTTTTCATTTATAATAAGTTGGTAGCATTCTAACAAATTTAAAATTATTAGAAATAACTAACAATGGCCTTACAAGTCTTGCCAAAATTAGAACACGTTCTAATTCGTGCAAGAGGTTGTTGCAAGATTGCTTCTGTCTCTTGCACTTGCAATTTCTGTATTACACTCGTTCAATATTGCTTCAACTTGTTGAAAGTTGCAGTTGCACTTGCAATATTGTTCAGTATAAAACAGGCCTTATAAATATAAAACTTAAAGCATTAATTTCAGTTAAATAAAACAACAACAAAATGGTATTAAATATTTATAAATAGATGTAGCGACCATTAACAGTATGTCCCAAAAATAACGAAACTTTTAATTTAAATCATAGAACACGTAGCGCAATCTATTGAACATACACATTGTTAGAAAGATACATCTTTCCTCTTTCAAACGCACACAACTTCATGCTATCAGGTGACAGTTTAAAAAATTACGCGTATTTTAATGACAGTAGTTTTTGTGTTGTAAAAATACAATGAAACAACAAGCAAATATTAAATTTTGTGTTAAACTTGGAAAAATAATTGCACAAGTTTATAAGTGGTTTGCTAAATTTAAAAATGGTCGTGAAGATTTAAATGATGATGAAAGATCTGGACGTCAAAAAGTCGGAAATAGTGCTGAATTAGTCGAAAAAGTGCGTGAAATCATTGCTGTCGATGCGAATTTTCCTGTTAATGTTGGGTGAAGAATTAAATACGAGTAAAAATACTATTTGGAGAATTCTAATTGAAGATTTGGGTAAAAGAAAGGTTTGTTCACGTTTTGTTCGACATGAATTAAATGAAGATCAAAAAGTCGCTCGTTTAAGTCAACGAATTTTTGATTAAAAAACATATTTGTGTCATCGACCACCCTCCGTATATGCCTGATCTATCACCATGTGACTATTATCTTTTCCCAAAACTGAAAATTGCCATGAAAGGAGTGTTTAATGATGATATTCTAGCCATTCAAGCAGCCGTGACACAGGTGTTAAAGAACGTTCCTTTAGATGGCATAAAAAATCTATGCATGCTCTAGTTCATCGTTCTAAAAAGTGTATTGATTCAAATGGAACCTATTTTGAATAAATATTAAGTTTCAAACATATTACAATGCGTGTTTTATGCTATATCTAAAGAATTTTGTTATTTTTGGAACATATTATATATTACATTACAATGGTTTTGGAAAAAACATTTTGCCACCTAGATTTGAATCTGGAATCTTAAACTTGTATTTCAAATCACTTGAAACATAGAAAACCCAGTTAAGGCTAAATGATTTTTGTCAAAAATATTTCTGAATTATACAATTATTAATTATGTTTTAGATTAGGCTATGAGGGTATATACGCCGTAGTAGGAGTCATCTTCAGAGATAAAACGAAGGGTACACGTTACTCAATAGCAAATGCTATATGCCATGAAAAGTGGAAATACATCAGTAAGAATAACACATCCATAAACGATATTGCTTTAGCTCTTACCAATAGAACTATCATATATACGGAAAATGTCAAACCGATTAAACTATCCCATGCAAACGTTCCAGCTGGGGTGAAAGTTCTTCTAGTAGGCTATGGATTCACTACTTTTCTACCGAAAATAGTGTGGGCTGAAAGATTACAATTTGCTTGGTTGGATACAATTTCGAATAAAGTTTGTCGGAAATATTACAACTATACAGATGAGAGAGACTTGTGTACATTCAACGTAAAATCAACAGGATGTTTTGGAGATTCTGGAACTCCTGTTGTTTATAAGAATAAACAAGTTGGGATTCACTTTAATGGCGATGAAACTTGTCAAATAACTACACCTAATTTACATGTAAGAGTAAAAATGTTTTTACCATGGATTTGAAAAAATAAAAAGAAAATTATGGCAAAACGTATTGAAATTTAATAATAATATATCGGATGGCGCGAAACGCGCTACCTCAAATAATTTATTTATTATTAAAGATACATTAAAATACATTTTTAAAAATAAACACCGCCTGATTAATTCTGACATGGGTCCCATTCCTAAGAGTAAATTGTTTGCGTTCTTAGGTAATTAGTTTTGTAAGTTTACTCAAGCTTCATGCTTATTGGTTCCTTAGACACGGCTTATTGCTCCGTTTTAGTATAAGTTGGTATGTACCTGTTCGGCAATTTGGATTCTACCTGGACCACTGGCTTGGCTCACAAATTGTGTAATCTGGGGGTTTTCCATTGCTTTTGTCTAGTGATGATGAGAACTTAGTTCTCGAAATACGTATTTAGATTTTTCTTTATATTGATTAAGGCTTAGGGGTTATTTTAATTTTAATTTTAATTACATTAAAATACCTCAAGACAGACTTATAGAAGACCAAGGGAGACATCCGATTATAGAAAAATTATTTTTATTACACCAGTAAAACCTAATATCGGTCTACATTTTAAACCGATAATACTAGCCGATTTCAACTGTAGTTAAACTGTTTAACTTCGTTTCAAAAGATACAAATAGCTTTCGACAGTATTTCTCGTGCAACTCTTTTGACAACCGTGAACAACTTCAAACGCCGAATTCATCTGTGTTAACAGGAAAATGGGGCGACTGTACAACCTCCTCGTGGTGTACATCGGGTAACGCTAATGCCGGCGTCAATGGTAAAAAATTACTGGTTTTAATCCTCCGCCATCTATCGCAAATCGAAAAAAAATGTTCAGGCAAAACTTACTTATTTTTTTGCATAGAATCCAAATCTGAAATAAAAAGTGGGGGTCCGTATTTAAAATTTCAAATTATTACAGGATCGGGTGGCTCCCTCAAAACCAATACACTTTTGTTTGAAATTTTTTTTTGTCTGATGCATATTTTTCGAGATATTCTAGTGGATTATTTAAAATGGGTCATTCTGTATATAATAATTTCGTAATTTTCATGCAAATTATTTAGTTGTAATATAAAGTTTGAAAGATATTTTGCAGATATAAATTTATAGGTCAAATTGTAATATTGTTTTAAATTTAATTTCTTACTGCGTTTTCTTAATAATAATATTATGAAATAATAAAAAGACAAATTGTCAATTGCGATGTGGAACAGTCTTTATAAAATAAGAAAATAATAGGAAAAAATAACAAAATAACAGCACATTTGAATGAACTTATTAGGTCATCATGAAAAGCTGGTCAGTTCAGATTTAACTATAGACGCGTTTCGCTCTTTAGGAGCTCATCAGTATGGTTGCACCATAGAATAAAATTCTATATAGCGCGATCCGGAGGCTGGTTTGTTTTGTATTGTTTCCTTGATAACAACTATTAGTTCGATAAATTGAACTTACCATGATAGATAACAGTACAGAAGACAAGATAAAATAGGTCGGTAGCTCAAAAAATAAATAACAAGTCTCTGTGTACTTGTCAATCTTACAAAAACAAAGTTACCAGAAATAATTTAAAAATAGCCTCTATTATTCAACTGTTTTCAGTATACTAATGAAACGATTGTGAATACAAAGTATAAAAATGTAATTTTATATGTAAGCAATATTATATATTGATTTGTATCTATGTACTAAAACGTAATAAAACAATATAAATTTACAATACCAATTACTTTATTAACAAATACATCAAAGTCACGAAAAAGAGAAAAATCACCGTCACAATATTGTCCCTATTATACAGGTCAGAAAAGAAGAAAATAGATGGATATCATAAAAAATAATGAATTATTGCAGATATAAATTTTATTTTTTTGTTAATCTTTTCTGTAAATATGTCAAGAAATGAATAATTGCACATTAAGAAATATTAAACAAAATAACAAAAATATTTACAGAGAAAAGAAATACATCAGGTTTCCTTTAGATTAAAGTCAATTACAAAAACCAATAATAACTATGTTTTGAAACATATGCCTTGCGTGAAATTAGTAAATAATAAATATAAAAACCTACATACATATAAAATAGTCATTAAGAATAACATAGAAGCAGATAATATTCAAAAACTCAAAATGAAAACAACTCGATTATACTCTCTACTCATAATAATTGCAGATGTATGTAAGTAATGGATACAACATAAACAATATTTGCATATTATCTGCTGTCCAATATTCCGAAATTATCATAAAGAAAAATGTTTTACATAGGAGTGAAAGAAAATTTTATTATCCGGATTGATTGTTCGAATATATATTTTTTATATAAATCACTTAGAAATTATTGATAACGACAACTATTCGAATTCGTAAAAAACTTATGTAGTTAAGAATAATGTTTGTTTTTAAATTAATTTTTCAGGTCTGTTTGAGGTTTTTGCAGCAAAACGGGTAATAGGAGGAGCAAATGCTGAACTAGGAAAATTTCCTTTCGTAGTAAGCTTGAGAGATTATGGTTTTGATCATGCTGTCTGTGGAGCTAGTATCATATCTAGAAGAGTTTTGCTTACAGCAGCTCACGGCTTATGTTTAGGAGGGTAACTGTGATTTAAATAATATATTTAAACGCGCTAACTCAATTAATTTCTATATTATTAAATTTACAATAAATACAAACTTATAGAAAACCCAGGGGAATATCCAATTATAGAAATTATTTTTTATACCTGCGCAATAAGCCTTCTTTAAAAACTTAAAATTTAAATAATCACACTTTTCATTTTACCTCACATGTATATACAGGCTGTTCCATTTAACATAAGCGTGCCACCATTGCTATCTCGAGAACTATAAGAGCTACGAGGTTGGTTAAATTAGCAGAAAACCACTATTTTACAAGACTATGACAATGAGCAAAAAAAATATTGTTTTTGTCTAGTGGTTCTCAAAATACGGGACACCACTTTCTTATTTTAAATAAATAAATAAATAAATAAATATATCATCACGCCTTCTACCCATTACTGGGTGTGGCACTCTGCTGAAGCAGATCTCGGTAAGTGATATATTTTTGCGCGTGAAGTGCGGTTATCAGTCGTCAAATCACGGCCTCCAAACATGTTAGTGGTGGAGGAGCCACAGGGATAGCTCTTTTTCAAATTATGAAAATTTGTCACTTGTGGGAATCGAACCAGGGACCTCAGGATCCACAGGCCGACTTCATACCACTGTGCTAGCCATCCCATCTTATTTTAAATGGGTACATATGTTTTTTTTTAGGTTATTCGATAGAGTATTTTTTCTGAATTCAACGATATAAACATATCATATCTTAATATTACAAAATAACTGATAAAAATGCATGTTAAATTTATATGTATTTTATTTATATCTGGCTGAAACAAGAGTGCTTTGGATAGAAAATAATTGAATGTATTATTCTGTATAACATTGTTTCATTGTTAGTTGTTAAATGTTATTAATTTTAATATTATTGTAGTTACACGATTGTTTGATTTGCTTATTTTTCAATTATTTTCTATCCAAAGCACTCTGTTATTTTGTTACAATAGAATATGATATGTTTATATCGTCGAATTCAGAAAAAAATACCCTATCGAATAACTTAAAAAAAATATATGTTCCCATTTAAAATAAGAAAGTTGTGTCCCGTATTTAAGATCCACTGGCCAAAAAATTATTTTTACTCATTGTAATAGTCTTGTAAAATAGTGGTTCTTTGTTAATTTAACCAACTTCGTAGCTATTATAGTTCTCGAGATAGCAATGGTGGCACACTAAAATGGAACAGCCTGTATAGTTAGAAATTTAATAATTTTTGTACAATTTATGTAGTTTTAATAAAAATCTGGAAAAAAAAGATATTTTTCTGATATAAATTTTTAGGTTATAGCTTACCAAATTGTAATATTGTTTTAAATTGAGATTCTTACTGTCTTTTCTTAATAATAATATTATGAAATATTTATCTGTGGTTGAAAATTCTTTCAAATTGTAATACAAGAGTATTTTATAATATTTGAGGTTATAATTTTGATATAACATTTTCAGCAGTATGGTGGTGTGGGTAGCGTTACAGTATTTGAATCCGGAAATTCCGAATTCTAATCCCATTTTAACTAAATATACCTACTTATATGAACTACCACACTACAGCTAAGTGATCCTGCATCCTGTACTGCAATTGGGATTAGATTCCTTTTGTATAGTGTAGCATAAATATTGTATATTACGAAACAAGGACGAGAAATTTATTTCAAAATAAAAATTTGTTTAATTATTTTTTCGCGCTACCGGTAACGTAAGTATAACTTACTTCCATAGTAATATGCGACGTAAGTGTGTCATAATGTTTATTATTTTGTTACAATTGTCAACGGAATATTATAGAAAATAACAGTAGGGAAACTATAGAATTTTCTGACAGCTTGTTTATTTTTTACTTTTCAGTTATTTAGTCGTCTAGCAAGTAAAATTAACTATAAAAAGTTGCAGATTAATAAGTGGCCCACATTTTATAAATATTTTAACATTACGAAGTGCTACCCGAAATTTCCTGAACTAATTTTTTTTAAATGTTGCATTTATTGAAACTTCAAACCAACAAAATATCTCCTTCAAAATAATCCCCACCTACAGTTATACACGTGTCCCATGTTTTTTCCACTGTTCAAAACACTTTTTATAGTCCTTTTTTCAATAGCGCTTAGGACCTCCTGCGATATAGTTTGAATCTCCTCAACAGTCTCAAATCTCTTACCTTTCAGCATGGTTTTCATTTTTGGGAAGACGAAAAAGTCGAAAGGAGCGAGGTCTGATGAGTAAGCGGGATGGGGAAGAACACTGTTTGCGTGGATATCAGAGATTTGTGGGCCGGTGCATTGTCGTGGTGGTGGAAATGCCTATTTTTGCTTGCCCAAAGTTCAGGGTGTTTTCGCCTCACATTTTCCCTTAAACGCCTCAAAACGTCCACGTAGAAATTACTATTTACTGTGGTACCCTTTGGTACCAATTCGCGGTGCGCAATCCCCTTGCAGTCGAAAAAACCAACATAGTCTAAAGTTCAGGGTGTTTTCGCCTCACATTTTCCCTTAAACGCCTCAAAACGTCCACGTAGAAATTACTATTTACTGTGGTACCCTTTGGTACCAATTCGCGGTGCGCAATCCCCTTGCAGTCGAAAAAACCAACATAGTCTTCACATTGTTTTTCACTTGTCTGGCTTTCTTCGGTCTTGCAGAGGACGGAGATTCACTGGGATGACTACTGTTTTGTTTCCGGGTCGTATCCTTACACCCATGACTCGAGCTTGAAACAAAATATGATGCAAATGCGTTGTTCTTTCAAATCGCTCGACGAGCTATCACTCTATCGCAGAATACAACAAACAGTAACACAGATATCATCACACTGATACGACAAAAGAACGCAAAATGTTATGAAAATGAAAGGAAAGATTTGGGAGATGTACTAGAAATGTAGCTGCAAATCGGTGCACTACAGTAGTTAGAAGAGTTACAAACAGATTTCGGGAACTTTTGGGTAGCACCTCCTATTTGAGGTTAATTGCTTCCCAGATGGCGCAAGAAATATATTAAGCGACTCAGAATGTATGCACTAGAACAATTCTCGTACGGTAACATGAACTTCGGCTACGCAAAATGACAGTTGAATAAGAACTGTCTGCCGGAAGGGTATTGTTATGAACCAGTACTGGAACCACACGAAATCGACATTAAACGCATTTCATTTGCCATTTGAATCAGAGTTAACTTACACTTATTGAACCAGATTAGTTATTTATTTCACTAGATTACTTCGCTCACTTCGGATATAACTTACAGTAGCTGTATTCCATTTGCCATTTGGTTCACTTAAATTAGTTCAGATAAATTACATAACATGACTAAATAAACTGAACTAAGCAAAATGAGGCACTTTTTGGGGTGAATTACTTCGAAGTAAATTAGAATCAATAATTTTAGAACTTGAAATAAAGTCAGCGAATTATTCAAGCGAAATAAATAAATGATCTGATTCAGTAAATATAAGTTAGATCTGATCCAGATGGCAAATGGAATAAGCCTAGTAATTCACTCCAATAAGTGCATCAGTTTGCTAGTTTAGTTCATTTAGTCATATTGTCTATTTCATCTGAACTGATTTAACTCAACCAAGTGACAAATGGAACTACTGACATGATAAACACCCGTTGCCTAGGTTTCTTAAACACAATTGCATAAGGTGTATTCCATTTACCATTTAGATCAGATCTAATTTACATTTACTGAACCAAATCATTTATTTATTTTGTTGGATTACTTCGCTGACTTTATTTTCAGTACTAGAATTACAAATTTTAATTAATTTTGCTCATGTATCGAATTTATCTGAACTGATTTAAGTGAACCAAGTGGAAAATTGAATAAAGCTATTATAGGCGTATTCCATTTGCTATTTGGATCAGATCTAACTTACATTAACTGAACCAGATCATTTATTTATTTTGCTGGATTACGTCGCTGACTTTATTTCCAGTACTAGAATTACTTGTTCTAATTTACTTTGAAGTTATTCAACCCAACAAGTGCATCAGTTTGCTTAATTCACTTCATTTAGTCATAATGTCTAATTTATCTGAACTGATTTAGGTGAACCAAGTGACAAATGGAATACAACTACTGACGTAATAAACGCCCGTTGCCTAGGTTTCTTATACACAATTACATTATGATAGTGAGATCGATGTCAATAGCTGTATTTCATTTGCCACTTGGTTCACTTAAATAAGTTTAGATAAATTAGACAACATGACTAAATGAACTGAACTACTCAAGCTGATGTACTTATTGAGATGAATTACTTACAAGTAAATTAAAATTTGTTATTTTTGTACTGGAAATAAATAAGTGATTTGGTTCAGTAAATATAAGTTAGATCTGATACAAATGGCAAATGGAATACGCCTAATAGCTGTATTCCATTTGTCACTTGGTTCACTTAAATCAGTTCAGATAAATTAGACAACATAACTAAATGAACTGACCTAAGAAAACTGATGCACTTATTGGTGAATTATTTCAAAGTAAATGGAAACAATAATTCTAATACTGAAAATAAAGACAACGAAAGAATCCAGTGAAATAAATAAGAAATCTGGTTCAGTAAATGTAAATTAGATCTGATCCAAATGGCAAATGGAATACGCCTAATGTCGATTCCGTGTATGCCCAACACAGGTGTGTGTTACATTTTTTCAATGATAACAACTATCAGTTCGGTAAAATGAACTTACCATGATAGATATCAATGCGGGAAACACGTTAAAATAGGTCTGTAGCGCAAAAAATAAATAACGTGTCGCTGTGTCAATCTTACAAAAAAAGTTGCAAAAAATAATTTAAAAACAGCTTCTATCATTAAACTGTTTTCAGTATACTAATATACCAATTTTGAACCGAAAGAACAAAAATGTACATAGTGACAAATCAAAATATAATATATGGAACCAATATTATACTTTGATATATCACTATGTACTAAAACGTAGTAAAATAATATTAATTTACAACACCAATTATTTTATTGAAATACTTTCCCTATTATATATGTCAGAAAAGCAAAATAAAAATAGATGAATATGAAAAACAAAAATGAATTATAGCACATATAAATTTAATTTATTTGTTATTTTTTTGTAAATATGTCAAGTAATGAATAATTGCGTTTTAAAAGTATTAAACAAAATAGCAAAAATATTTACAGAAAAAAGAAACACATCATGTTTCTTTTAGATTGAAGTGAATCACAAGCATGGAATTAGTAAATAATAAATATAGAAACATACATCCATATAAAATAGTCAATAAGAATAATATAGAACCAGATAATATTCAAAAACTCAAAATAAAAACAACACGATAATACTATCTATTCATAATAATTGCAGATGTATGTAAGTAATGGATACAACAACAAAAATATTTGCATATTACCCGCTGTCCAATATTCCGAAATTATAAAATATATAAATATATATATATACAGGATGGTGAAAGAAACTCTCGAACATAGGGATTTAACATGTAATATCACAATTTTGTAATTTCCTGCTTCCCTAATTATTTTAAGCAAAAAAGCTTCGAATAAAAGTTTTATGGCATAAAATTCTGCATATAAACCAAGAAATAAAATTAACTTTGCATGCTTCGTAACAGCACAAATTAGATCTGAAAATAATGAAAATAGCCTGAAAACTATTGATACCCATGGAACTAAAACAAAATTAAACAAATGTTTGTCGTTTTATCTGTCAAAATAACTGACATAATAAATAAAGAAATTATTTTGACATATTATACGTCAAACATTTGTTTAATTTTGTTTCAATTCCATGGCTATCGATAGTTTTGAGGCTATTTTCGTCATTTTCAGATCTAATTTGTGCTGTTACGAAACACGCAAAGTTAATTTTGTTTATTGGGTTAGATGCAGAATTTTATGCCCTAAAACTTTTATTCGAAGCTTTTTTCTTTAAAATAATTAGGGAAGCAGGAAATTATAAAATTGTGATTTTAAATGTTAAATCCCTATGTTCGAGAGTTGCGTTCACCATCCTATATATATATATATATATATATATATATATATATATATATATATATATATATATATATATATATATATATATATATATATATCATCACGCCTTCTACTCATTACTGGGTGTGGCACTCTGCCGAAGCAGATCTCGGTAAGTGATATATTTTGCGCGTGAAGTGCGGTTACCAGTCGTAAAATCACGGCCCCCAAAGATGTTAGTGGTGGTGGAGCAACAGGGATAGTTTTTGAAATTATGAAAATTGTTTGTCATCTGTGGGAATCGAACCAGTGTTCTCAGGATCCACAGGCCGACTTCATACCACTGAGCTAGCCACACCATATTATATTCCGAAATTATAATAAAGAAAAATGTTTTACATAGCAGTGAAAAAAATTTATTATCCGGATTCATTGTTTGAACATGTATTTTTTTATATAAATCACTTAGAAATTATTAATAACGACAACTAATCGAATAAATCGCTTAAAAATGTTTATTTCACTAGTGAAATCTTATGCTGCCTTCGGTCCCTACGGTCGCTCGTGCAGCAGAAAACTTCGGGATGTAATATATTCTTATCTTGACGCAATATACTAGTATTAGTCATTTGTTTCTGTCATAGCACACTGATTCCTGTGCGATTTAATTAAAATTATTTCCAATTTTTGTCAAAATTTTAAATAATAAATACGTATTTCGAGAACTAAGTTCTTATTATCAGTACACGAAACAAGGGGGAACCCCAAGATTACACGACTTGTTTCGTCTACATGAGAACTTAGTTCTCAAAATACGTATTTAGATTTATCTTTATATTGATTAAGCTTAGGGATAAATTTATTTTTAGTTAAAAAGATATTGTTGGCTAAACATATTGAAATTTAATAATAATATATTATGTGGCGCGACACGCTCTACCCAAATAATTTTTATATTATTAAAGATATAATAAAATACTATAAGACAAACTTATAGAAGACCAAGGGAAACCATCCGATTATAGAAAATATCGCGTTTGTCTATTGAAAATTCCGTTATTAGCAATTCAGTTTCGTCTGACCATAAAAACAGTGTTATTATAATTTTGTTTGTCTTGTATTTTATTCCTACATAAAATACAAAATTGATAACGTCGGTGATAAAACATGAGAAATATATGTTTTTTAATGATGATATATTCTTTCAAAACTCTGTGGACCGTATACATATTATTTTATTTTTGTAAATATGTCGAATAATGAATAATTGCACATTAAAAATCTATAAAAAAAAATTAAAAAATATTTACAGAAAAAAGAAACACATCAGGTTTACTTTAGATTGAAATGAATTACAAAAACCAATAAAAATTAAGTTTTGAAACATATACCATATGTGGAGTACATGATATTCAAAAATTCAAAATGAAAACCGCACTTTTATATATTTTGGTTATAATAACTGCAGATGTATGTAAGTAAAGGATACGACACGAAAAATATTCATTTCTTTTCTACTGTCTAACATTCTGAAATTGTGATAAAGATTATTTTTGACGTTTCTCAAAACCAATGAAATGCTTCATTGTATGTCACGCGTCTGCGTTTTAACCAATCCTGTCATTATTATACTGAGAATAAAGCTCTTGTGATTATTCCCGGGAATAATCTCTGTAGATGCTTTTTTGTTTGTGACAAATGATAGGTAGTTGTCAAATAATTATTTAAAACTGTCAAAGCGTGAAGTAAAATGTGGAAAAAAATCGATTTACTTGTATTTTAGATACAGAAATACAACAACAAAATTTTGGAAACAACTTCCAAGAATACATTAAGTAATCAATCGATATGAATCCAGTTTAAAATCTTTTAAGTTGGATGAATCGACCTCAACAGCTAAGTCAAAAAATAATCTAATTAAATATAACTTCAGTTCAATAAATTAGAAAATAATTCTCCAGTATCTTTCTCAAAGTTGTTGCCATTTGGCAATAGCTAATCAAGCCCTACGGGCTTTCGTGACTATTGCCTGGTAACAAGTTTTCGAAAGATCTGTCACATTATTTTCAATTTATTCTCACTCTCTTGTTATATTATTACTGATAATTAGTTAATCCATGAAGAATTTTGTAAAATGGGAAAAGAAATAATGAAATTTCGTTGTTGTTTGGATATCCTGGCTTTTATTTCCTAATTACAAGTACATGACGAACCTTGGTTTGGTCCAATTTCAAGTCCCTACGGGCTTCCGTGACTATTGCCTGGTAACAAGTTTTGGAAAGATCTGTCACATTATTTTCAATTTATTCTCACTCTCTTGTTATATTATTACTGATAATTGTTTTAGAGAATAGTAGAAAAATGTAATTCTCGGGTCTGTTAATTGAAGAACTTTACTATAAATCACTTAGAAATGATTAACAACGACAATTGCTTGAATATTTAGATGACGAATTCGTAACAAATTATATAATTAAAATAGATAAAAATGTAAACAGGCAATTGATAAAATTATGTTAAAATCTGGATTTATTAATTACCAAGCAACAATTCTGTCGGAGTGCCTTGTATTTCACTATAAGCTGTAGGCCTTATGTATAAAAATTGTGATTAATTTTCTATTGTGAAGAATAACAAATAAGTAAACAAATTTATATGGCGAATAATTTCAGTTTTCTGTTAATTTTTCAGGTGTGTTTGAAACTCTTGCATCAAAACGAGTAATAGGAGGAGGAAATGCTGAACTAGGCCAATTTCCTTTCATAGTAAGCTTGAGAGTAAAAGGTTTTAATAATCATTTTTGTGGAGCTAGTATCATATCTAGAAGAGTTCTGCTTACAGCAGCTCACTGCTTATGTTTACGGTAACTATGATTTAAGGAATATAAATAATTAAATTATTAATACTATAGAGTATTCAGTAAGTATTGTCGTCCTGGAAGGCTATGGGCTGTGAAACATATGCTTGAACTTTACTGATATAATCTAACCTTAAATAAAACGTCAAACGTCATTCAAAATGAGGAAAGTGCAATTCCGTTCTCATTTCACTGACTATTGTGAAAATAACATTTCACGATATAGGTATGTGTTTTTTTTGTTTTTGAGTAAACATTTTAATGTAAAATCTTCAAAAATAAGATATTGTTTTACTTTAATTTATAGCTTTGTTTGTTTCGCTACGGGGCGGTTACTGTAAAACGCGGCGGTTAGTTACAGCTGCGTTTTACTACTCGTATATACCTACCACAAAAAGTGACTAATAATTTAAGTCATTAAAATAATATTTTTAGTTTTTTTCATCCGAGGTAAATTATATTTTTGTTTTGTATGCCCAGTATACTATACGAGTTGTGCATTCTAATTGACATTTTAACAGATATAAATTTGACAGCTGATAACCGCACTTCACGCGCAAAAATACATCACTTACAGAGATTTGCTACGGCAGAATGCCACAATCCGTAATGGGTAACAGGAGTGAAGATATATTTATTTATATTTTATTTATGGAAGAATTTGTTACAAATGTGATTTTGTGTTCGGAAAGTGAGGAGGATTCAACGATACAAGTTCTATCGAAAATTATGAATTTACATACATACATACATATCTTCACACTATATCCCAACAAATGGGGTAGCACGAACCCTAAAATGATTCATAAAACATCAGCTTGGGGCCCCACACAATCCGGTGAGACTTTGCTCCACACCAATGGTCAATGCCACATTGGACACGTTACGTTTAGCTCCGCGTGGAGATTTAAATAGGACTTTTTGGGACCCAACGCGCTACATTGGGCCCTTTAGTATAAAGCCCCAAAATTATTCATGTAGACATGGACGCATCAAATAAAATTAATATATTTATTTATAAATTACCAAGATAGATATTTTACTTTTTTCTTCTCACCGCTGCTACATTCGTTATTCATTTTTCCTGATGTCAAAAATTTGTCAAAATTAACTTCTACCGCTATTCAGCGAAACCTAGAGTTGCTGTAAAAATTTTACCGCCAGCTACCGCAGCGATTTACCGCGAGATGTCAAAAAGTGAAACGAACAAAATCTAGTAACTTATTATTTTACCACCAACTCAATCGAACACAAAATCCTTACCGCAGCGGTAAACAGTAACCGCCACGTAGCAAAACGAACAAAGCTAATGTTAAATAAGTTATGACGTTTAAGGTTAAATTGTATGAATAAAGTACAGTCATGCGTTTCGCAGTCCATAGCCACTCAGGAGACCTATTCCAATTCTTGGCGACTGCTTGGCGACTAGTTTCAGTCGCTAAGTCAATGACGTCACAGTGCAGTCAATATCATGGGGATTTTCATTTCTTACGTTGGTATTAATAGGAACGACGGAGTATTTTGTGTTGGTACTTATAATTTCTGACGGCCACTTGCTGATATTTGTTTTTCTTTGTTAAACTCAAATATTTGTATGTTGTTGCTTAAACTTGGCATATCACAAATTGATGGAATTTTTGGTAATTTGCAAGCAATCAGTAATATTTAAAAAATAAATAATTGTCGGTAATGGACATCTGCAGCTGAATTTTGTGCAATAATTATAATTATTAATTTAATAATATAAATAATAAACATTTTATAATAATATACAGTGCACATAACATAAAATTTGTCTAATTTCAAAACAAACCAACCAAAAAATGCTAAGCGACTGACGCCAACTATGACGTCAAATGATCGCTATATCTAGTCGCCAACGAATTAGAATAGGTCTCCAGGACTACTGGACTTATTGAACATCCGTTATTTTATATCTCATCAATGAGACAGCACGAATAATTGAATCACTGAACAGTTTCTTCAAGATGTAGCGACTATGTCATATTACAAATGTTTTGGAAACATCATCTTGCCACCGGGATTTGAATCTGGAATCTTTAACTTGTGTCCCAAATGTTGCATCACCTGAACCACATAAATCCCAGTGAAGGCAAAATGATTGTTTTCTAAACTTTTCTAATGTGAACAGTTATTAATTATGTTTTAGACGAAAATATACTAATTTATACGCCGTGGTAGGATTCATCTTCACACATAATATAAATGAGGGCAATAGCTACACATTAGCAAATGCTATATGTCATGAAAAATGGAATTATACCCCAAATAATAACACATCTATAAACGATATTGCTTTAGCCCTCATCAATGGAACTCTCATATATACAGAAAACATCAGACCGATTAAACTCTCCCATGTAAACGTTCCAGTTGGGGTGAAAGTTCTTCTAGTAGGCTATGGATACACTTCTTTTACACCGAATATTTTGGCGCCTGATAGATTAAAATTCACTTGGTTGAAAACAATCTCAACTAAAGTTTGTCGGAAATATTACAATTATGTAGATGGGAGAGACTTGTGTACACACAATATGAAACCTGCGAAAGGAGGATGTTTCGGCGATTCTGGAACTCCTGTTGTTTATAAGAATAAGCAAGTTGGAATTGACTTTAATGGTGACGAAACTTGTCAAAAAACTACTCCTGATTTGCATATAAGAGTGAAGTCGTTTTTACCATGGATAAAAAGAAATAAAAGAAAAATTGTTGGTTAAACGTATTGAAATGTAAGAAACAAACTACCTCAAATAATTTCTATATTATCAAAGATACAATAAAATAATTGTTGCGTGAACGAAAGTTTCTGAGTACGAGGAACAAACGTGTTTGTATGAAAGGAATTATGAATGTGGATGAAGCTAAAGTGGTGTGTCAGGATAGGAACATTTGGCGAAGATTAATTGCGGAATGAATCTGATGATTTAAGAAAAGTGCAGGATTTTTGATGTTACTTTTATTGTTTAGTAATTTCATTAGAGTGTTTACCCGCAATTGTGTGAAATTCACTTTCAAAAACAAGCGTAGAGCGACACTCCCTACCTTTCTTATCTTTCAATTCGTTTTCAGTTCTTACCTAGAGTGTTTAACTGCAATTGTGTGGAATTCACTTTCAAAAACAAGCGCAGGGATGACACTCCCTTTGTTTCTAATCTTTTTATTCGTTTTCAGTTCTTACCTAGAGTGTTTAACTGCAATTGTGTGAAATTCACTTTCAATAACAAGCGCAGGGCGATACTCCCTTTCTTAATTATATTTTTGTTTCATTTTCAGTTACTGCATTGTCTGGAGTTTTCTTTCATATACAAGTGCAGGCTAGCGCTTTCATCTTTTCTAATCTTTGTAGATTCGTTGTTAGATTCGTTATTAGATTCGTTGTTAGGAGTAAACGTGAGTAATTTGAGATGTTTTATGCATATGTTATGTACGTCGAAGAAAGAAGATGAATGATAAGTGAATAGGAATGATGTCATTGAAGGTTTGTTGTGTGATAAATGATTTCGAATGTAATAAATGAATGAGTTTATATGGAGTGATCTATGAATGTGGTTAAAGTGAGGGTGGTGTGTTTGGATGATAATGTTTGACGAGGGCTGATTATTTGATGAATGTAATGAGTGAATATTTTATGAGTGATTTTAGGGTTCGTGCTACCCCATTTGTTGGGATATAGCGTGAAGATATGTATGCAATAAAATACTAGAAGACCAAGGGAAACAGCGAATAATATAAATAATATTTTTTCCAATTCAGATACGAAATGTCAACAATTTTATATGCCATTTTGATTGTGAAAAGTTGATCATTTTACAACTATTTATAAAAAGTGACAGTATTTTATCACTAGTGATAAAAAGTGTTAGTATTATATCACTAATGCTAAAAAGTATCATTTGTAATTTATTTATATGATACAAATTATAAAATCTGTAAAACAATTTATTTGTTAAGTTAATTTTTAAATTTAAAATCTGAAATAATGATGCTTCTTCGATTAAATTTTGAACATCTTCAGTAGACATTAGATGTCAGCAAAAATATCTTAATCCGATCTGATCCGAAGTTGGATCAGATCGGATCAGAACTTTCTCGGATCGGATTCGATCCAAACGTCAAATAAAATATCCGATCTGAAAGTCAAATAAAACATCCGCTCCAAAAGCCGTAATGAAATTTTTAAAAAATACTCGTATATCGTGGTGACGAGAAATGCGCTACCACAAATTATTTCTATTTTGTTAAAGAAACAAGAAATAACAAAATAATGACCAGGACTGTATTTTTATTTTAAAATAAACAAATGTGAATAAAGTAAATATAAATTTTCGTATTAGTAAGAACTGTCATAAGTTTTTATTAAAATAATAAATATCATAGAACGTGAAAAAACATAAAACGAGTGTCTTTACTTATAAAGGCATACGTTAATGCAATTTGCATAGGTACGAACAAGGACGTTGAAAGGAGGGGCTATGGCATTCAAGTCAAGACAGTGAGGCTCGGCAGATTGACAGAGACAGAAGTATTATTTTCTGTACCGTGCTTAGCCTGCTATTGCGCATGTGTCATAAAGAGATTTTAAATTTAAATTTTATAGCCACTATTCGTCTGACTAATATACAACTCATTCAAACAACACGCTTCTACCCATGCTTTTCGAAACTCTTTATCTTTAGGTAATCTGTAAAACAAACAAAAAATTATTTTCGTTTTCTTTTATAACATGACCTACATTTACTTACTAGTGAAAACTGATTCCACTGCTCGTAATTGCACGTCTTTTACAAACTAAACACTTTGTTACCATCTTATCCACAAAAAAATATGTCCAATTCCATACAACACAAAAATTTAAACACAAATGACACTTCTTGGTTATGTTTACATAAAACAACGCTCCCTGACAACTTCTAAACGCCACTTTTCTTTCACAAAAATTCAAAATATTTGAAGGAAGAAGAAATTTGGCTAAGCACGGTGCAGAAACACTATTGTTGTCTCTTTCCCTTGCCCAAGCCTCACTTCAAACAATGCTACAGTATCGTAATGCCATATCCCCTCCTTTCAACGTCCTTGCGTACGAATAATACTAATAAAAAAAGATAGCTATATTTCATTGTATCTATGATAACCTCGTCCACATATGACGTAATTGTTTTCATACAGGGAATGGACTTTACAACATTTGTTTATTTTTTTTAGTAATAGCTACATATTTTAAGTTTGTGTATCTGATTGTCAAATTAAAATAAAATTTAATTGTAATTTGATTGCCCGTCATTGACATATTTTATTTTACCTTTATTTATGTCAAATTAAATAATAATTTCATTATCTGTCATTATGGCTAGCTAAGTGGTATGAAGTCGGCCTGTGGATCCTGAGGTCCCTGGTTCGATTCCCACAGGCTACAAATTTTCATAATTTGAAAAAGCTATCCCTGTGGCTCCTCCACCACTAACATGTTTGGGGGCCGTGATTTGACGACTGGTAACCGCATTTCACGCGCAAAATATATCACTTACCGAGATCTGCTTCAGCAGAGTGCCACACCCAGTAATGGGTAGAAGGCGTGATGATATATATATATATTTTTTTTTTATCAAACTTTATTTCACCTTTATTGACAGAAATGATTATTTACAATATCACCAAATTGGGAGTTTTACTACCCAGCAAATTTTGCTTTGTCCATATTTTTTTTTATTGCCTTAAATGATGCATAAACTATTTGAAAATGATATTCAAAAACTATTTTGGGAGGCAAGCTATGAAAAACAATTTTTATAGCTTATTTTTTGAGACGCATTTAAGTGCTCTGAAACGTTGGAAAAGGCCGCTCAGCATCGAATCATCAGAAAAGCGCTCGGGAAAACCTTACGTCGCTTAGAAAAGAGGAAGAAGAGCGAAATGCATGCTTGGAAGGGCAGTATGGCGCTAGGATAGCAGAGTAAAGGTAAAAAAATAGCATGCCTATCTTTGGAATATTTCATATAGTAACGCGTTTTTCTCGAAACTATGTTTTTCAAATTGGCGTGCAGCGTACCTCGCTCAATTTTTATCGGATTTACTTGAAATTTTAACTGTAGCTTCTTAGCTAGATATATCTTTCGAAGTACACACGATTTTTAAGAGTGATAAATAAGTACATTTGCAATACACAATCTAAGTTCGTTTTTTTGCCAAAAAATTAAAATTAAAATGAAAATTGATGACAATTTGTGAATTTTCAAAAAAATTTATAATTTTGGGTACTTTCAAAGAAAATCTAATGTAGATTAAGGAATAATTTATTTTTGTGCTCTAGGTGGTGTACGGAGACTAATAGAGTGAACGCCGATTTCCTCCTAAAAGAAAAACATTTGTTCAAGTTACCTAGTGCCAGGACGCCATTTTGTATCGTAAATTTAAATAAAAAATATTTTTATATACCTTCATATATTTATAATAAAGTCTCAAAATTTAATTTTAATCCATTGATTAATAATCGAGAAAAAAATTCCCAAAAAAAGGTTCACTTTTCAGTGTGCCTGTGTAGTATAATCCCTTAATCAAGAGATGTTGACAGTGACTTGACGGGGTAACCTATTTACATTTTTTTACAATCAATTATAGTTACTTGGTACTTTACCTGACTGTTTTGTACTTTACCGAACTACTTTGTACTTTTCCTGACTGTTTTGGAAAAAATGTCCATACTAAACTTGATCAATCGAGTAATCATTTTCCTGTCGATTTCAGAAAAAAAGTAATATAAATTTGCAATACTAATTATTTTATTAATAAATTGTATATCAAAATCATGAGATAGGGAAAAATAACCATTGCAATATTTTCCATATCATATAGGTCTGAAAAGTAAAAAAAAATAGATGGATGTGAATAATAAAAATGAATTATTGTAAATATAAATTTATTTTTTTTTGTTAATTTTTCTTGTAAATATGTCAAATAATGAAAAATTACACATTAAAAATCTTAAACAAAATAACAAAAATATTTACAGAAAAAAGAAACACATCATATTTCCTTTAGATTGAAGTAAATTACAAGAGCCAATAAAAATTATGTTTTGGAACATATGCCATGTGTGGAGTACATAATATTTAAATCTCAAAATGAAAACAGTACTTTTATTCTTTCTGGTTATAATAACTGCAGATGTATGTAAGTAAAAGATACGACATCAAGCATATTCACACATCTTTTGCAATCCAATATTTTGAATTTATCATAAAGAAAACGTTTTAAATAATAGTGAAAGAAAATTTAAACCTTTGGGTCTGTTATTTATCATTTTTCTATAAATAAGGTAGAGCTGATTGACAACGACAACTGTTTATTTTGTTATCGAATGTAGTGGAAATAGATAAAAAAGTATACAGGTAATCGGAGCTTAGTGGAAAAACTTAGGTAACATCTGCATTTACCAATATTAATTAACAAGCAAACTAATATGATTGTGTCTGAGTGGTTTGCATTCCACTCTAAGCTGTGGGCTTCTTACGAGTATACATACTGTAAAGGTACGGTTTTCTAGAAGCGACAACTGCAGTGCCGCGGCGTGCACATTTCGAAATGAAGCGGATTATTTTAAACAACAATTACATTTTACAAATGTTATTAGAAGAAGAGGAAGACATTTCCTATTTCATTAGGAAAAAGGAGAACCACAGGTACGTTGTTTCAACTTCGAGAAGCAGAAGGTTATTTTGCCTTATTAATAAATAATCATTTTCACTAATTTCTTTATTTAATTTTTCGTCGTGATTAAAAATTTTGATTTCGTCATCCTGTCGCCGGCGACTATCGCAGAGTACTCCTCACTATACCACTTATTAATAATTTGCCTTCAGCAGAGGTGTCGCGCGACCTGTCGTCTCGACTTGTCGTGTCTAGGAAACCGTACCTTAACTGGGATTAAGTTGTGTACAGTAATAAATAAATAAATAAATAAAATAGATTGTGAATAATTTTTAAGGTCAATTTGAAGTTCCTGCAGTAAAACGGGCAATAGGAGGATCAGATGCAGAACTGGGACAATTTCCTTTCATAGCCAGCTTGAGAGAAAATGGTTTGGATAGACATATTTGTGGTGCTAGCATTATATCTAGAAGAGTTCTGCTTACAGCAGCTCATTGCTTATGTTTACGGTAACTCAGTAATTAAATTCTTATATACTTATAATTTTATGTTATGTCGCATTCAAATGAAATTAGTCATTGAAACATTTTCTAAGTAAATTCATCCCAGAATTCGCCATTCATATCACTTTCACTTTATCTAACTTTACTTACTTAATCCTGTACTCTTATACCAGCAATGCCGGTGTCGAGTTCTTCATTTATTTTCTTTTATTTTCTTCCTCCATTTCATTCTATTTTGAGAGAGCTGTTCTGCTTCTTTCCATTCCATTTCTAATTTCTTTAGGTGGCTTCCTATTTCATCGTTCCATTTGCGTCTGGGTCTGCCTCTGCTTCTCTTCTTTAATCTTCCCATCTTCCAAATTTTCTTAGCTAGTCTGTTCATTGGCATTCTATTGAGGTGTCCAAACCATCGTAGGGAGTTTTCTCTTATTTTTTTGCTCAATGGATTTGACTCCTAGTTTCTTCCTTATATCTTCACTTCGGATCTTATCAGTTAGCGTCACCCCTGCTATTCTTCTTAATATCTTCATCTCGCTTGCTTGCAATCTTCCTTTTTGTTTCTTGGACAGTACCCATGTTTCCGTGTTATACGTTAGTGTTGGTACAAACAGTGCGTTGTATATACTTATTTTCGTTCTTGTTGATAATTCTTTTTTCCTTAAGGTTTGATTAAGCAGTGAAAAGTATAATTTTGTTGTACTCTTGATTCTATCTTCCAGATCCGTGTCTATTTTCCCGTCTTCTGTTATTATGACTCGAAGGTATTTAAATTCTTTTACTTGTATTATTTCCTGTTGGTCAATTCTTATATTTATTTTTCGTGGGTTTTTTGTTATAATCATTGTATTTGTTTTATGTCGGTAGATGGCACCACGAGTTGCTCCTTAGCTCTCATGTCATGTTACCGGCGTAGATAGGTTAACATCAGTCAGTTCAGCTAAGTCGGTATCACAATCCACTATTTCCTAGTTGATCTAGTTGGATAAATGATCGCACCATACTGATGAGTCTGTAAGGACGAAACGCGTCTATGGTTAAAGCTGAACTGACCAGCCGTTTGTTGATGACCTGATAGTTGATGCAAACGTGCTGTAAAACCTCTGTGGAATTATGAGACAAGTGATGGAAAATTAGTTTTTTCCTATTTTTTCTAATTTATTTGTTTGATCACTTGAATCACAGAAATCCCTATGGAAGCACAATGTTTTTTTCAAAACCATTTCTAATTCAAACATTTATTAATTATGTTTTAGATTAAAATATACTAACATACACGCCTTAGTAGGATTCATCTTCACAAATCATGTAAATAAGGGAACACGTTACACATTAGCAAATGCTATATGCCATGAAAAATGGAATTATACCGAAGAAATCAACACATCTATAAACGATATTGCTTTAGCCCTCATCAATGGAACTATCATATATACAGAAAACGTCAAACCAATTATCCTGTCCCATGTAAACGTTCCACCTGGAGTGAAAATTCTTCTAATAGGCTATGGATGCATTTCTCTTAAACCGAATATTTTGATGCCTCACAGATTAAAATTCACTCAGTTGGAAACAATCTCGAATAAAGATTGTAGTAAATATTACAATTATACAGATGAAAGAGATTTGTGTACACTCAACTTAAAACCTGTCAAAGGAGGATGTTTTGGTGATTCTGGGACTCCTGTTGTTTATGAAAATAAGCTAGTTGGAATTCACTTTAATGGTGATGACGCTCATCCAGTAATCAATCCTGATTTGCATGTGAGGGTGAAGACGTTTTTACCATGGATTACAAAAAATATATACATTATGCTCAACCGTACATACAAAATATAAGGTTATGTCGTACCAAATAGGAACCAGTGTGGGACATGTGTAATACGTGATATAATAGTATATTAAAACACAAGTTGCAGAAGGCAACCTATTCTAGCACGTGTTCGAAATTCGGACACGAGCCGGCCTTCTATAACAAGTGTTTTATACCATTGTCTCTGTTTCGACTTTTCTTTACATAATTTCTTTATAAAAATAATAATAAGGAATTTTTTAATAGAATAGATAAGTTGGTAAATTTAAAGTTTATGACAGAAAAATTCGGGAGACGCCCGGACTCGAACCGAGGACCTTCAGCGTGCCGGGCTGATGCTTTAACCACTAAGCCACGGCTCCCCTGAACGAATAGGCGTCAACCGAATTTATCTGTCAGTGTCTAACACAGCATCGATCCCAAGACTCCTATGTCTCACAGGAATTGACAACGGGTTTCGTCTGTAGCGGGCGTCTCCCGAATTTTTCTGTCATAAACTTTAAATTTATAAAACTTCAAAGTCATTCATATGACTTAAATTCTTTAAAGATAAGTTGGTGATAGTGATTTGCGATTAATTTTGTCCGTTGTCTAGGTTAATTTATAAATTGTGTTTTTTATTTTGTCAAAAACAAGAGTCATACCAATAAACATTTTTGATTTGACTTAGGTGTCGTCACCACCTTTTTTAAAAATGTTATATTTATTACGTTTAATTAAGTCTTTATTTTTTGATTGTATTTTCCATGTGAAATTATTTTTAAATTATTGTAATTGTTATAATTACTCTTATTATTGTTGACTTCAAAATGGGACCAACCCTTAGTCCCGAAACGTCGTCTGTCTTAATAAATTTGTAAATTTAAAATTACAAAAAAAGCCAAGTAATACAAACACAGAGGAGTAATTTTAATTGTTTATCCTTCCTACTCCTAATTGTTCAATTAAAACTCAACGACTTAATAAAATTGAATCTCCTTTGTGTAATTCTACAAAATAATGAATAATAGATTTTTATTATTTGCCATAACCACTGTCCGAAACTTCGTTCTTCTTATATAAATAAAGATTTTGACCACAAAGCCTCTGTCGACTAATTATTTCGGCTTACAAAAAATATATATATAGATCAATTCCTCTTGGAAAATCTGCAATAAGTTAAAAATTAGAACTGTACCCATTCCGCGAGCAATTATTTTAATTCTGACTCAATCTGCAGGATTCCCTGGCACACTGCTACAGCAAATATCGGTTAAGTAATATATTTTTTGTATGAAATACCATAAAATCATGGCACTCACACATATTAGTGGTAGTCACATAGTTAAAATAACAGAAAGTGAGAATCAAAATAAAATTTTCAATTGTAGTGTTTGATAAATTTCTCTTGAGTAAGATTTACGGTATTATAACATTTGAAATTTAAATAGTTTATAGTATTACATTAAAAGTTAGATGGACATGAATAATAAAAATGAAATATTGCACATTTAACTTCTATTTCCAAATGTAGCTGTAAATGTGTCAAGTTATGAATAATTATTCTAACTGGTTTAAACAAAAGAATAAAAGTGTTTATAGAAAAAAAGTACACATCACGTGTGTTATTAAAAAATACAAGATTAAAAAAAACTTATGTGTTTATGTGATCAATAAGAATGGCATGGGAGTAGATAACATTCAAAAACTCAAAATGAAAAAAGAACTTTTATACCGTCTACTGATAATAGCTGTAGAAGTATGTAAGTAAACGATAAGACATCAAAAAGATTCGTATATTTTATACTGACAAACGTTCCATATGTTTTGTTTAAATAAAATGACATATTTAATTTGTATTTTAAGTAAATACTGTCAATTGATGAAATCAAATTTTAATTATATGGCGACAGTAGCTTAGTTGGTTTGAAGTAGAGATGGGTGAATATCAAATATATCGAATATATTCACCGTAACCAGGACAATATATTTTATCTGAGTTTTATGACTGAATTGAAGTTCTTCACAATATTAATTAAAATAAAATAAATAAATATATCATCACACCTTCTACCCAGTATTGGGTGTGGAACTCTGCCGAAGCAGATCTCGGTAAGTAAATATATTTTTCGCGTGAAGTGCGGTTACCAGTCGTCAAATCACGGCCCCCAAAGATGTTAATGGTGGAGGAGCTACAGGGGTAGTTTTTGAAATTATGAAAATTGTTTGTCGCCTGTGGGAATCGAACCAGGGTTCTCAGGATCCACAGGCCGACTTCATACCACTTGGCTGGCTACCTCATAAATAAACTAAATAAATATATATAAATAAATAAATAAATATATTATTACGCCTTCTACCCATTACTGGGTGTGGCACTCTGCTGAAGCAAATCTCGGTAAGTGATATATATTGCGCGTGAAGTGCGGTTACCAGTCGTCAAATCACAGCCGAAAAGATGTTAGTGGTGGAGGAGCCACAGGGGTAGTTTTTGAAATTATGAAAATTGTTTGTCGCCTGTGGGAATCGAATCTAGGGTACCAGGGTTCTCAGGATCCACAGGCCGACTTCATACCACTGGGCTGGCTACCTCATAAATAAACTAAATAAATATATATAAATAAATAAATAAATATATCATCACGCCTTCTACCCATTACTGGGTGTGGCACTCTGCCGAAGCAGATCTCGGTAAGTGATATATTTTTCGCGTGAAGTGCGGTTACCAGTCGTCAAATCACGGCCCCCAAACATGTTAGTGGTGGAGGAGCCACAGGGATAGCTTTTTCAAATTATGAAAATTTGTCGCCTGTGGGAATCGAACCAGGGACCTCTGGATCCACAGGCCGACTTCATACCACTGAGCTAACCACCCCATAATTTTAATTAAAATGAATTAATTTTAATGTTAATCAATATAGTAATAAACAAATGGCTTCGGCAACATGATTGCCTTACAGATGTTAATACATACTATTAGCAAGTATTTATATGATATCCTTGGTTATCATTGATACATAAAATAAACTGTATCCTTTATTCTTCTAGCAATAATTTTAGAATAACCTGTGTGTTTTTTGATATTTTTTCAGGTGAGTTTAAATTTTGTTGCGCTAAACGAGTAATAGGAGGATCAGATGCAGTACTGACACAATTCCCTTTCATAGTAAGCTTGAAAAAAAAATGTTCGGACATACACTTCTGTGGAGCTAGCATCATATCTAGAAGAATTCTGCTTACAGCAGCTCACTGCTTATGTTTAGAGTAACTATTACTTATTTTTCTTATAAATATAATAAATGTTTCACGTGACCATTATGTTTACTATTACAACGTTAGAATAGTATATTAAAGTACAAATTACAAAAGGCGATCTATTTTAACACGAGTTCTAAATTCGGACACGAGCCTCGACTTCTGTAACGAGTTTTTTATACTATTTTCTCTGCTTCGGCTTTCTTATACATAATTTCTTTATGAAATTAGTTGATATTTTCCAAATATGTTTTTTATACTATTTTTCCGATATTACAATCATTTACTATTATTTCAAAAATTTTATTACATAAAATAATAAATTTCAAAGCGGTAATATTGACAGATTCTCAATAAACATAAACATATACAATAAACATTTTAAATTTAATTTATTTTCACAATTATTAGTTAGGTTAGAGTTCAAATTCATATTTATCTAGGTTGTGTTATGAAACAAAATGCCTTTAAATTAATAATTTACAGTTTAATATAATTATTTTATTATATATATATATATATATATATGTATATATATATATATATATATATATATATATATATATATATATATATATATATATATATATATATATATATATATATATATATATACATATATATATATATATATATCATCACGCCTTCCACCCATTACCAATAGGCTCCTGATCCATAATTGAAATAACAAGAATGAAGGATAAAAACATAAAATATGTATTAAATACTAGGAATTAGTGAATAAAAATAGTTAAAAATAATGTTTTACATTAAATTTGAAAGCTATTATAAACATAGTGACATCACATGTCCGGAAGGTTCTCATTGGTCATAAATATTTTCGCGCGGTAAATGAGAGACATATGTGGAGTAGAACGTAACTAAATATGACATCTCAACACTGGTTTTTCAAACTGTTCGTCGTTTGCTCTTATATAAATGTTTATTATAATAATTTAATTTGATTTTCTTAGGCTTGCATTTTCTATAAAATATTATTTTCAACATAGTAAGATTTTTCAAGAATTCAGTCGTATATTCTTTGTCCTATTTGAACGAAACCAGTTAAGTACCACTGAAATGAACTTAAGACGTCCCAACCCCAACACAAAACTTCAAAAAATCATATCTCTTGTAATATAAAGAATTTTCAATCAGCGTTTTCACTAATCGTCATTGTTTATCATGTAGTTTTATAAAAATAATAATAAGAAATAGGTTCAGGAGCCCATTGTAATAATTTAACATGAGTTGAGCAATAACAACTAAAGTGATAGATTTATATTCAACATTTTTACAATTAGATACGAGTAACTCAACAACTTCACAAAAAATATCTCCAAAAACAGATGTACAAAATTGAATTTTGTGGCACTGTTTTTGACAAAAACAATTGTACAAAATTCACTTTGTGAACGCGATATAGGAAAATAATTTTTCTGTTAATTATGTTTTAGATATAAATACACCGATCTATATGTTGTAGCCGGAATTATTTTCACATATAATAAAGATAAAGGCACACGTTACACATTAAAAAAGTCTTTATGCCATGAAAAATGGACTTACGTCGAAGAAATAAACCAATCTACAAACGACATTGCTTTAGCACTCGTCAATGAAATCATCATATATACAGAATACGTCCAACCGATTGTACTATCCCGTGTAAACGTTCCAGATGGGGCGCAAATTCTTCTAGTAGGCTATGGATGTAATCATCTGGATACAATGGAGACATTGCCTCATACTAGATTACAATTTATCATTTTGGAGACAATCCCAAATAGCGTTTGTCGAAAATATTACAACTATATAGACGAGAGAGATATGTGCACCCATAGAAACTATTCGGAACCTGATAGAGGAGGTTGTTATGGTGATTCTGGATCTCCTGCTGTTTATATGAATAAACAAGTTAGCATTTTATTTAACATGGATGAATCTGTACCACGAGCTGGTCCTGACGTGCATGTGAGAGTGAAGACGTATTTGCCATGGATTTATAGAAGTGTACGAAAGATTATGCGTCAATAAGTGAGGAAGAGTATAGTGACTGTATATGAAAGTGTGGCCAGCAGTGGTGCGTTTAGGATATTTTGACAGGGGAGACATAAATCTAATAAATTAAAAAATAGAAAGTAAAAAGAAGTAAATTATAGTATATTGCGTCATAAGGAAAGATAAGGGTATATTACATACCGAAGTTTGGCATTACGATACTGTAGCATAGCTTGAAGTGAGGCTTGGGCAAAGGAAAGACACAACAATAGATTTTCTGCACCGTGCTTAGCCAAATCACTTCTTCTTCCAAATATTTAGAATTTTTGTGTAAGAAAAGTGGTGATTAGACGTTGTCAGGAAGCGTTGTTGTATGTGAATATAACCACGAGGTGTTCATTTGTGTTTCAGTCGTTGCGCTGTGTGGAATTGGACATATTTTCTTGTATATAAGATGGTAACTAAGTGTTTAGTTTGTACACTTATGTTTGTTTAAGTAAAGCTACATTCACAAATCGAAATTAGTTTTTGTTTTATGTTTTCTATTTTTGTTTTAATAACCTTGTAAACATGTTATCTTATGCAGCCATTCACAAATCAGTATATAGTTTTGGTTTTAACACAAAAGTTTGCAAACTCCAAACTTATGTTTTAGTTTTACGTTTTATACTTAGGAATAGACCAATAGGACGAATCGTAGAATGATCTAGTGTTATATACTTGTCTCTTTCTATCATCCTTCGCATTGACGATATCCTAAGTTTGTTTTTATTCAAGTGTCAAAATGAATGAAAATAAGAACAAGATTTTAATACCTACTTTCTTATAATGATAATATTTACCTTGCTCTTCCAAACAACATATGACAGCATGCTCAGACTAACCATACCTTAGACAAAGTCTGTCGTATTCAAGTCAATGCAGTGTTATGAAGTAGAGAGAGTTAAAGTAAGTTGTGGGTGAGACGGGTGCGCGGCAAGGAGCGAGTATCCTTTGATGTTATGCGAGTTGCAAACATTTGTATAGTTATTCTTATATTCAATTACTTACTGTTTATACATCAAAGTAAAGGTTAGTTTTTGACATATTAAGTGTTTTGTATACGTACTTTTGTGTTTAAATAAATAAAATGCTCGTGTCTAATAACTGTCATCAACAAAAATGCAACCCGCATAACACCAAGGGATACTAGCTCTTTGCCGCGCACCCGTCTCACCAACAACTTACTTTAACTCTCTCTACTTCACAACAAACGCCGTTGTTCTCCGTCTAAGGTATGGTTAGTCTGAGAGAGCATGTTTAACTTAGCACATCTGACAGTTGCATTTACTGTATTACCGATCTTCTGAGTATAGCCGATCTTCTAAAACTTATGATAGATGTCACTACTAACTAAAATCGACAAAAGCAAAACTATTTGTGAATGGCACCTAAAAACATACTAAAACATAAAGCATAAAACAAAAAACTAATTTCTATTTGTGACAATGATTTGATTCTGTCATAAAATTAAATTTAAAAATTATCATTGTTACTGTACTTCGATGTCATTCATATGACAAAAATTTACTTCGTGGTATGATTTCCTTTAAAATCAGACATGTGTCGCTACAGACGAAACCCGTGGTTAATACCTATGATACATAGGAGTCTTGGGATCGATGCTGTGTTAGACACTATGACAAAGGAATTTGGTTGACGCCTGCATCGGACAGGTGGGATATGGTCTAGTGGTTAAGACATCGTCCCGGCAAGCTGAAGGTCCCCGGTTCGAATCCGGGTGTCTCCCAAATTTTTCTGTCATAAAATTAAATTTAAAAATATTTTAAGTTCTTGTTGTTGTGGTAACTTGTGGCAAATATTTGAGTATTTTTCGTAAAATTTTATTAACAGCAGAATATGACGATCCTGGGTGCCAAGTGATTGTCAAGAAGAAGCACTTGACGGTCGTAAATATAATTTAAATATAAATATAAATAAATATATCATCACGCCTTTTACCCATTATTGGGTGTGCCACACTGCTGAAGCAGATCTTGGTAAGTGATATATTTTGCGCGTGCAGTGCGGTTACTAGTCGTCAAATCACGGCCTCCAAAGATGTTAATGGTGGAGGAGCCACCCGGGTAGTTTTTGAAATTATGAAAATTGTTCGTCGCCTGTGGGAATCGAACCAGGATTCTCAGGATCCACAGGCCGACTTCATACCACTGAGCTAGCCATCCCATATGTGATTTAAATATAAATATAAATAAATATATCATCACGCCTTTTACCCATTATTGGGTGTGGCACTTTGCCGAAGCAGATCTCGGTAAGTGATATATATGTGCGCGTAAACTGTGGTTACCAGCCATCAAATAACGGTCCCCACAGATGTTAGTGGTGGGGGAGCCACAAAGGTAATTTTAAATTGGCGAAAATATTTGTCGGCTGTGCGGATCGAACCAGGGTTCTTAGGATTCACAGGCCGACTGGATACCACTGATACACTACCACATTTAAATATATATATATATATATATATATATATATATATATATATATATATATATATATATATAGGCATTAAAGTACGTAACATCGACTACGGAAATCGGCAGTACGGCAGCGTAAAAGCTGCGGCTCGGTGTGCCCGGTAGGCCCAGGCCCGATTCGGGCTGTAGCGCCATTGAAGAAAAAGAAGTGTATCTGTACTCGTATTTATAATTTGAAATCGGCAGTACGGCAGCGTAAAAGCTGCGGCTCGGTGTGCTCGGTAGGCCCAGGCCCGATTCGGGCTGTAGCGCCATTGAAGAAAAAGAAGTGTATCTGTACTCGTATTTATAATTTTGGGGTTGGAATCAATTTTGTATATATTCATCATGAATGAATAATATTTGCACCGCTTCTATGTTTCCCATTCAGGACAGTCTAAGTAAAAGGGTATATGGAAGAAAATTTAGAGTTTATGGAAAATAAATCAATAAGGGATACTAACAATTTGAATTATTTCATTTTCTATGAATAGCGACATAAATTGGATATACGTAGATAGTATAAAAAACATAATTTACTATTGTCATAAAAAAATGAATAATGATTGTGATTTCATTTTTGAGTTTAGTTAATATATATATATTTTGTTTAAATAAATGTTGATTTAATTTATTAGTTTTTATTATTACTACATTATCTATTTGTAAATACAAATTATATTTATTCAATAAATATTTATTAAGTGATTAAACTTTTGTAGGCAAAAAAAATATTTCTAAACTTATTTTCGGATTTTTGTATCTTAAAAAAAGAAACTATTCTACTTATTTTTACAAAGTTTACGTCTTTAAATCTCATTTATACAAGTGTTAAATCAATTGAATCGAATCTTTTTTTTTCGTTTGATGTTTTATTTTACAGGTTTATTTATCGTGTAGTATGCAAAAGAGTTAAATGAAATTTTAATGAGATATATAATAGTATGTTGGTAATACATAGATAAAATTGGAAGTTCATCTATACATACATCCTGGAATGACAGCTATTGAGAAAGGAATTTAACATTTCTGTATAAACTAAAACTTTTAGTTTTATTCAAAAACTGTATAATAATAAAGTTTATTTTAAATAATAATTAACTTTGATTTCAGCCACCAAATTATCTACAAGTAAATATAGTGTGTTCAATAAGTCTTGTCGTCTTGGGTGACTATGGGCTGTGAAACATATGTCTGTACTTTATTTATACAATTTAACCTTAAATAAAACGTCAATAATTATTTATTATACACGGTGATCAGGAAGGGAGAAAAGGTGCGATGAAAATGTCCGTAAAAACGGCTAATTTAGAAAGTTTCCGTATCATCTGGACATTCAAAATCCGCAAAGGTTAAAATATATATATATATATATATATATATATATATATATATATATATATATATATATATATATATATATGTAAAAACTAACTCTCTAGAGCTTGAACTGCCCATCGATGGCTCGAAGTTCCCAGCTCACCTATTCCAGATTATGGGCCCAAACCAAGTTCATTTTATATTATTGGGTTCCTAAGCAACACTAGTCAATTTGTTAATAACAATTTTCAAATGAAAATTTGACTTTCAGAGTGCAAAAGTTAGAGAATTTTAAAAACTATTTTTGATCATAAATAAATAAATAAATAAATAAATATATATATATATAGAATTGACAGAGAGATAAGAATATTTAAACCAGAAACTCACTGTTAAATAAACAATTTAGAAATTGTTTAAACAAAATATTCCAATCTCAAAATTTTCTAATCAGGCTACAAAGGGTTTCGAAGCTGAATTCGAATATCTGTTTTGAACATTTCCGATAGGTGGCGCATGATGGAATGTCGAATTGAGCTTCGAAACCCTCAAAACCATTTTTGTAGCCTGATTAGAAAATTTTGAGATTGGAATATTTTGTTTAAACAATTTCTAAATTGTTTATTTAACAAATAAGTGAGTTTCTGGTTTAAATATTCTTATTGAACATCCGTTTCTTATTATAGTTCATTTAAGTGTTGACTTAGTATTTTTTAATTTTTTGTAAAACAAAATTGGCGATAGTACTGCTATACATTTTGGGACTAAGGTATATTTAATGTAGAAAATTAATTGTAGAAGTTAGTAAATGTAAGATACTTGCAATGATGTGCTTATATTTTGATTGAGAATATTTCGTGTTTTGGAACTGATTTCAGGAGTTCAAGGTCTGTCATATTTATTACACAAATAAATATAACATCATGTAATGTAACAATTGTATATAAATTATGTTATGAAATTAAATTTTTAAGTACTTTGTAGCATTACATAAAGAATTAGATTGACACGAAAAACAAAATGAATTATTGCAGTTTTCAAAACAAGTTTCGTAATTGTGTTTTACATGTGTCAAAATACGAAATTATGATTAATTGTTCATAAAATTAGGAAAATAACAACGATAATATTTTGAGAAAATATCTCATGTTTAATTAATTTAGAGTGAATAATACCGGTAACAAATTTAACAGTTCTTCTGTATAGTGTAAAATTTAATTAGTATTTGTATATTATTTTTTATTACTTGTTGCAGGTATGTACCTATATGAAAAGCTCAGAAGAATAACGAATCTTGTTTTTAAAGTTTTGAGATAATTAAAATTAGTTTAAGTTTTGTATAGTCGTATTTTGAAAATAAGATGGCTGAATACAACCACAGACAAAATATATATAGACTTTTAACTAAATGTTTTGAATTGGCAGCACATTTTATCAATGAAATTTGTAGTTCTGGATAAGTCTGTATTAAACTAAAACTAATATATTTACAATCAGAGCTGGACAAGCTACTTAAAAAAAGTTGCTTAGCTACAGCTACAGCTATTCTTTAAAAAAGTAGCTGAGCTACAGCTATAAGCTACATTTTGTAAAATATAGCTAAGCTATAGCTATAGTTTTCATTAAAGTAGCTGTTAAATTTTAAATCTACTTTTTTCAATTATTGTGAATTATTCAATTTGTCATTGTCATATGATCAATTGATCAGCCTTTGTTATAATGACTGTTAATAAATATTAAATATCGCAAATGGACAAATGTACTGTTAATTTTTGATGCTATAATTTTTATTTATATCGGAATAAATTAACAGTCACATTAACAGAAGACTCCTAAACAGTCAATGTTTAATTCATCTAATATTTAATACAAAACCAGGATAGGTTAAGAACAAGTGAGAAATAAAATATGTTAATAGATTTTACACTATATAATAGCTTGTTAACCTACAATTATAGAAAACAATAAAGAAGGTACAATTCAAATACAATACAAAAATTAATAGGTATTTCTTAATGAACAGTGGTAGCTTTAAGCTACAAAAAGTAGCTTTAAAAGTAACTTCAGTTGTTATAACAATATTTTTAAGCTAATAGAAAACAGCTCGGTACAAGCTACAGCTATATTTTTTCACATTTAGCTAAGCTACACCTACAGCCAAGGTGAACGTAGCTAAGCTAGTAGCTAAGCTACAAATGTAGCTAGCTACTGCCCAGCTCTGTTAAAATTAGTGATTTGGGACATTTATCGTGACCGATCGGATCAATTATTTTGGTCATTTATTTGGTCAGGTAAAATATGTAAATGACCAATCATTTTTAAAAATTACCACGCATGCGTATTGTGCTATATTACGACTATAATTAATATAGTTATTTTTTTATTGTAAATATTTTTTCTTTTTTAACTTTTTTGTTTTTATGTCTACTTCTACTTTACTTTTGTCGTAAATGAATGGTATTTTTATTTAATTAAAGTAAAATAAATAATATATTTTATTTAATGTTTGTTTTATTTTTAAAATTTATATTAACTGTATTGAATTGGGTAATTGCGGAGAATTTATAAGTTATACATATATCATAATCATTTCACATTTATTAATGTACAAATTATAAAGGTTCAAAAAGGTGGTAATTATTGGATGTAATTTCACATTTTAAGGTAGTACTATCATGGAAGCATTTAACCCGGATTTTAATGAAATGTAAATATGTTATTTTTCATGTGTTTCTACACTAGTATGCAATTTTTTTTTTAAGTTTACCGTTGTTGAGCTTTGTAATGTAAAGTTAAAGTCGATCAAAAATGCATTGGCGTTATAGGAACTGTATATTGTAGTTATTTTTTAACAAAAAACTAACACACAGTACATCATGTAAAGATAAAGGTATGAGAATTTAAAAATCCATGCCTTACCGGACTAGATTTAAAGAAATTGGCGATGACAGTTGGATATTCTATGATTTTCAATGAAACTATCAGAAATGCTTGGCAACGTTGCACGGGTAGACAGAGATGGTCGCACGCGTAAACAGAGATAGTGGCAGGCGTAGACAGAGATGGTCGCACGAATGACAAAGCAAGAACTATGAAAGTTATCATTTCGATCAGTAAAATATATTAATTTTAATACAAAAAAAAATATTACAGCATTTTATATTTATTTATTTGTTGTTACAGTTGATAATAATTGCTTTGGTGCATTTTTCTCATTTTTCTTATGAACTGTCAACAGGATGTATCAATAATAGAGCTCCGTTTCGTACCGACTGGTAATATCATGCTCATATACATAATAGGTCTATTATGTATATGATCATGCTGCTTGTAGTTCTCGCCTTGTTGTCATATCTTCTGCTGTGTAAAATATTACACTGCTATTGGTTGGCATGAAACATTCACTTCCAAAAATTTTGTTATGTTACTGAATTTCATAAACTAGTTAAATAGTTTTATTTAATATATTCAATGTTATTGTTAATTATACGATATATGCAGCGAAATGTTAATTCTGTTAATAACCTATACCATACAAAAATGTAATAATTATTTTTATAAACTTTTTAGGTTACCTATACTTTTGTATGAGACTGTCATGATAGAACCACCTTAATTATAAAGTTTTTAGGAAAGTGATTCGAGAAGAATTTTGAATTTTCAATATTTATTGTTGGTCATTTACCGGAAAATAAATGACCGGTCATTTAACTTGTATAAAAGCAAATGAAAGTAACATGTTGTGTGGAACAATTAATATTGCTGTCAAACATTCGATGTATTTTGATTTATTTAACTAAGTTTAAAATTTAAGTTTTGTTGGTGCAACTGGTCATGAAATAGTCAGAAAAGCAAGGTAGCAGAAAACGAATTGCACTGTTTTTATGTGACACAAAGTATACTATCTAAAATTGTAGATCAAATAATCAATCAACTTTAATAACTGCAGCAAAAATAAAAATTTAAACAATAATAAAACTATGATAATTTATTGATCCTCAATAAAATGAGATTTACAGTTTTCAAATCTAATGTCAAAAATTAAGTATGTGTCTCATTGCCATTAGCGTGATATCAAAATGTACTTAACTGCATTATTAATATCTGTGCTTTCATTTGGTAAGATATGAGATATTTAAATAGTAGTATTTATTAAAAAATTATTGTAAAACAATACTTTATCAAAGAGTTGTGTTATTTTTATTGAATTCTCTACTTTGCACAAAAGGAACTTAATTCCAATGAAAGTAAAAGAACCCTACAACCTTTAGTGGATAATCCGAACCACTCAGGTACGACTGTATTTTCTTCGATATAAGTTCATATTTGAATGCAGGTTGACTTGTTTTATAAACGTAAGTTTTATTCAAACTTTTCATTGACATCTGAGTTTGTTGTTTGGTTAAAATCGCCAGCTTAACTTTTGTTATTTAACTTTTTCGTTAAACAATTTGAACTCTATCTTATTAATAAATATCAAAATAAATAAATTTCAATTGTGTATTGATATGTTAGGTGTTACCACCTTGAAATTTATTATAATTTTTAAATAAAATTTTAAAATAACAGCATATTATGATATTAGTGTATAAGTACGTTTTTAAAGCACGACGAGAAGTTACTTGTACACGTGTATCATACGCTAATTTTTATTATACCTGTATCATAATCTGTAGAGATGGAAAGAAGCATTTTCATTTTGATTAATTTTATAATTTTTTGTGAGTGATGTGACATAATATCGTACACATGGACATAGGTTAGTATTTGTTGTTGTTGTTGTGTTTTTTAGTTTGTTAAACAAGGATTATTGCGCAGTTATAATAAAAAAGGCAATAGCGATATAGGAAAAATAGTTTTAAGGTGGTTCTATCATGACAGTCTCATACAAAAGTATAGGTAACCTAAAAAGTGTATAAAAACAATTATTACGTTTTTTTGTATGGTATAGGTTATTAACAGAATTAATATTTAGCTGTAAATATCATATAATTAACAATAACATTAAATAAATTAAATAAAACTATTTAACTAGTTTATGAAATTCAGTAACATAACGAAATTTTTGGAAGTGAATGTTTCATGCCAACCAATAGCAGTGTAACATTTTACACAGCAGATGCTATGACGACAAGGCGAGAACCACAAGCAGCATGATACTACCAGTCGGTACGAAACGTAACTGTATTATTGATACATCCTATTGACTGTTCATAAGAAAAATGAGAAAAATGCACCAAAGCAATTATTATCAACTGTAACAACAAATAAATAAATATAAAATGCTGTAATATTTTTTTTTGTATTAAAATTAATATATTTTACTGATCGAAATAATAACTTTCATAGTTCTTGCTTTGTCATTCGTGCGACCATCTCTGTCTACACCTGCGACCATCTCTGTTTACGCGTGCGACCATCACTGTCTACCCGTGCAACGTTGCCAAACATTTCTGACAGTTTCATTGTAAATAATAGAATATCCAACTTTCATCGTCAATTTCTTTGAAACTAATCCGGTAAGGCAAGGATTTTTTTAATTCTCATACCTTTATCTTTACATGATGCACTGTGTGTTAGTTTTTTTGTTAAAAAATAACTACAATATATGAATTTATTACGCAGTAAGCTGCCCCGCGAGGTACTGTTTCTATAACGCCAATGAATTTTTGGTCGACTTTAACTTTACATTACTCAGCTCAACAACGGTAAACTTTAAAAAAAAATTGCATACTAGTGTAGAAACACATGAAAAATAACATATTTACATATCATTAAAATCCGAGTTAAAGGCTTCCATGATAGTACCACCTTATAGGGTTGTTGATTTTTCGAATATTCGAGACATCGAATATTCGGATTTAGATGTCTTAATTAAGACGCATAAACTTGCAGAGACTTTGCAGAATACTTCGCCGAGTTTATTATTTAATTTGTGGCCGACTTTTCGCGAATTATGCGTGAGCATGTTTGGAGATGACAGATGGCGTTAATTCAGAGACAACAAATTCTAGAATTCGAAGCTTTGAAAAATTAGAAAATTCGTAAATTCGAAGCTTCAAAAAATTCGAAAATTCGAAGGTTCGAAGTTTTTCTGACGAAGTTCAAAACATTCGAATGTTCGAACTTTCAGAAATTCGAACTTCGGTGGAAATCAACGACCCTGCCACCTTAAGAGCACGACGAGAACCGAAATACTTCAAAGACACTTATACATGTGTATCATATGCTAATTTTTATTATACCTGCATCGTAATCTGGAAAGTAGAGACGGAAAGCAGCTTTTTCATTCTGATTCATTTTATAATTTCTTGTGAGTGATTTGACATACTCGTAATATCGTACACATGGAGATAGGTTAGTATTTGTTGTTGTTGTTAAACCTCACTAATATCAACAATATCAACAATAAAACAGCGCTTGAATGGTTCGGATTCCACTGCATCTACTATTAATTTCCTGTTATACAGCATAGCACATAAATAAATATGGTTTATTGTTACTAGCTCTTGTTGATTCAAAACCTTATGGGGAATATCATATTGTGAACGGAGTTAAGGTGCCAGATATTCGAGATTTCCCTCACCATGCCGGCATCAAGTTACTGAAAGATGAATCCAACGTTTGTGGAGCGTCTATTATATCGGATGATTATTTAGTGACTGCTGCTCATTGTTTTTGTGTACCTGGGTAAGAAATAGGTTTCTATTTATTTTTAAGTATTATATGGGATGGCTAGTTCAGTGGTATGAAGTCGGTCTGTGGATCCTTAGAACCCTAGTTCGATTCCTTCAGGCGACAAACAATTTTCATAATTTCAAAAACTACCCCTGTGGCTCCTCCACCACTAACATCTTTGAGGGCCGCGATTTGACGACTGGTAACCGCACTTCAGGCGCAAAACATATCACTTACCGAGATCTACTTTGGCAGAGTGCCACACCCAGTAATGGGTAGAAGGCGTGATGATATATTTATTTATTTATATAGGATATATATTATCTTTGATCATTAAAAAAAACCAATGTCAATCATGCATAATTACTCGGTACTATTCTGTTTTAACACTGTACCATATATAGCTATATTTCAGAAACTAAATCCAGTTTTTTATTTTTATTATAGAGGCAATAATTACACCGATCTATACATCTACGTTGGCTCAGTGGCTCTAGACAGCGGCGGCTTAAACTACGAAATAGCTAAAGGAATCTGCTATCCAACCTTTGATCCGGTGGGAATGACTGGCGACATAGCCCTAATTAGAATTAAAGAATGCTTTGACTTTGACAGCATCGTTAAACCTGTTACAATTATAACAAGTGAAATACCTCCGAATTCAACAGTACTTATTATTGGCTGGGGAGCTGTCAAAGCAGAAAACATTTTTGACACGAAATCTGATCATTATGAAGTTAAAAAGACGAACACGAAATATTTAATGAAAGCTTTTGTCAACACAATAGATTTGAAAAGCTGTCAAGCACAGTACTTGCCGTACAAGAAATATATTACGAAAAAACAAATCTGCACACACATTCCAGGAGAGACGGGAATATGTTATGGGGATTCAGGAGGACCTCTTATCCTGTATGGAAGATTAGTTGGAATTGTGTCCTTTACTTTTCCGTGTTCACAGGAATATCCAGATGTGTTCACTAATATTGCATATTATGTCAAATGGATTCAGGAATATGTTAATGTAACAGTTTTCAAGGACGAGCAATATAATTATGATTACGATGTTAATGACACTATGTCCGTAGAACCAATTGAACTAATGACATAATTCGTGTAAAATGTAACGATTGTATATGATAATAATTAAAGTATATTATGTATTTAGGCGCAAAGAAATTATACAAACTCATTTCTAAAAATGTAAATATTTATTTTGATCATAATAGAGTCCGTGACCAATAGGGGATTCAATTACCCAGAAAATTTTAAACAAATATTTTTTCAGGCGCTACTTTAAATAAAATGATTGTTTTAGATTAAATTTATCAATCGATTGTTAAGTAAGTGTTAACTAACAGCAGAGCTGGGCAAGCTACTTAAAAAAGTAGCTAAGCTACAGCTACAGCTATTCTTTAAAAAAGTAGCTGAGCTACAGCTATAAGCTAAATTTTGTAAAATATAGCTAAGCTATAGCTAATAGCTTTCATTAAAGTAGCTGTTAAATTTTAAAGCTACTTTTTCAATTATTGTGAATGATTAAATTTGGCATTGTCATATGATCAGTTGAGATCAGTCTTTTGTTATAATGACTGTTAATAAATATAAAAAATCGCAAATGGACAAATGTACTGTTTATTTGTTATGCTTACTGTTTATTTATTATTTATATCGGAATAAATTAACAGTCACATTAACAGAAGACTCCTAAACAGTCAATGTTTAGTTCATCTAATATTTAATATAAAAGTAGGATAGATTAAGAACAAGTAAAAAATTAAATACGTTAATAGATTTTACACTATATAATAACTTGTTATCCTACTGTAAAAAACAATAAAGAAGGTACAATTCAAATACAAAACAAAAATTAATAGGTATTTCTTAATGAACAGTTTAAGCTACAAAAAGTAACTTTGGGCTACAAAAAGTAGCTTTAAAAGTAGCTTCAGTTGTTACAACAATATTTTTTAGCTAATAGAAAAAAAACATAGGTCGCTACAAGTTACAGCTATATTTTTTCACATTTAGCTAAGCTACAAATGTAGCTAGCTACTGTCCAGCTCTGAATAACAGTAATATAAATTATATGTATTCTTCTATATTTCACAGGCAGATAATTGGGGTAGCTAGCTCAGTGGTATCAAGTCGGCCTGTGGATCCCGAGAACCCTGGTTCGATTCCTACAGGCGACAAACAATTTTCACCATTTTAAAATTACCCATGTGACTCCCACACCACTAACAGCTCTGGGGGACGTGATTTGACGGCTGATAACCGCACTTCACTCGCAAAATTTAGCACTTACCGAGATCTGCTTCGGCAGAGTGCTACACCCAGTAATGGGTAGAAGGCGTGATTATATATTTATATTTATTTTATTTTTATAATTGTAACAGAAACATAACAACTGACTGATAAGAAGGATATCTAATTTTTTATTGCTAATGATTTCTAAAATAATTTTCTTGTCAAGGTATATGTTATTTTTTTCTTTTTTACTTTCTTTCTGTTTTGATCATTTTCTCAATGATGTCTGTGTGTGTGGATGGATGGATGGATGGATGGATGTGTGTCCGGTCGTGCAATATCTCATGAACGAGATAAGATTTGTTAACGAAACTTGGTAATTATAAGTTTCATGAAAATACGAAGAGCTGAGTTGATTTTGAATGAAATTGAAAAACCGGAAGAGGAAGTTTACTGGACACACAAAACAATAAACTTCATTTATTTCAAAAATGGAATCAGTTACGAAAAAAAGTTTCAAATAAACTTGATAATTATAAGTTTCATGAAAATACGAAGAGCTGAATTGATTTTGAATGAAATTGAAAAACCTGAAGAGGAAGTTGACTGGACACACAAAACAATAAATTTCATTTATTTCAAAAATGGAATCAGTTACGAAAAATAAAAGATGTTAGCAAAAATATTTGGAACATAAAATGTTATTTGCAATTTTCCTGTATATGCGTCTAATTTTGAGAAAAACTAATTTATATATTTAATAATATATTTCAATAATCATAGTAGCAATAGAAACAAAAAACAAAAACATGTTTAACATTTATATGTCAAATAATAATTGTCAAACGCAAGGAGCAAGTCATAAGTGTTCAATTCAGCGTTTTTAATATGAAATATGCTGTGTATAAGAAAGTCGTGTGGTGACCACAAGAGATTTTTTAATCGTGTTAGATAAATTAGTAAAGTGCCTATGTAAAATATTCTTAGTACAGTATTTAATTAAAGACATAAAAATAATAATAGTTTAGACAAAATTACCAAAAATATGCACATCACATTTCTGACATTTTGCGTGTTTTAAATAAAAATGTCATTTTTATATTGCTAAAACTATTTTTTGGTAACACAGATTATTATTACTAAATCAAATTAAAAGAAATAATACGCAAGATAAATTTTAAACCTCATACCTGATTGTTATATGCATTTACGATTTTACTTGCAGAAAGTAGAAATACAGGTAGATACAAAGGGAATGCTTGTGTCTTTAAAATCAATTATTTAAAAAAAAACTACGCTTGCCAAAATTAATATTATTATTCCTTACTTTGAGCAGAAATCAGCTACCGGGTACGTTCCAGGTTCACACAGTTTGTTCCACTATATTATCACTTATAATTGAATGTTTCTCTTCTACACGACACTCGAAACACGAATACATACATCACATCATTTTAGTAATTTTACACATTAAAATATTCACTAAAACGTTCATAAAACAGTAAAACTGCTCTCACTGCAAACGACCGTACTATACTGGACTAGCCAGCTAAACGCGAAGAAACAATAATTGGTGAACTAGGTTTTAACTTGTTCAGTAGCGTTAAAAATCATATAAAAATATATTAAATGAAATGTGTATAGATTTCTTAGCTGTCGGTTAAGTTTAGACAATAAACGAATGAACCCGAATGGCGTAGAATTATAATGACATTGTTTTATGTGAATATTATGAACAAAACAGAGGCGCTATGGGTGCACAAAATTTTATTAATGCAAATGTAGAATGTTTTGTATTACCATATATAATCTAAGAAGACAGAAAGAAAACTAAATAGATAAATCTTATTTCCAACTAATTTAAATACTATTAAATACAAAGCACATTATATATGCGCTAATTATAAAAAAAAACTATTTTTAATTAAGCTAAATTATAAAGAGAAAAATTAGGATATCGCCAAGATTTGAATCTGGAACTTATGAACGCCGGTCATATGCTTTAAAGCAGGGGTCGCAAACTTAAATGCAGCAAAGGGCTAGTTGGTTAAATATATAAGTGACACGGGCCGTAACCAAATTAAAATATGGAAATATATTTTTCAGTGGTATCGGGTCGGCGTGTGAATTTGAGAACCTGAGTTATATTCCCACAGCTAACAAACAATTTTTGCCACGTTAGAGGCCGTTATTGACGGCTGGTAACTGCACATTTTTTTTCATTTGTTAATTAAAATTGTGAATCAACTAAATGTTAATTATTAAAATCATTCAAAATTTATTTTTAAGAAATAGTTAATTGACAAATTTGCCAGATTGTAGATATTAGAAATAATTTTTGAAAAAACTTTGAGCGTTCGCCGGGATTTGAACCCAGAATCTTTCACTCACATGGTGACTGTTCTAACCAACTGAGCTACAAATATTAGGCGAAGTACTCATGCTTTTTCGTGCAATATTTAGTTGAAGAATTATAAAATGACATGGGTTGCATCAATTCGTTACAACCAACAACCTAGGATGCAATGGGCCATTCCCTGGATGAATACACTATGCGAGTGAAAGGTTCTGGGTTCAAATCCCGCCGAACGCTCATAGCTTTTTCAAAATTTATTTTTCATACTAGTACTTGCACGTTCCGCGTGTTCCCGTGCGTCCGTGCACTCACGAAGTCTATATCTCTGAGCACGACCTCTTGAAACAATCATCAGTTTCAAATAATCAATCTTCGTCAAACATTCTCATCTTAACAAAGCACCCTCCCTTCAGACACATTCATATATCCCTCCATACAGTTTCATTTATTTCTCACACTCGACATCTTTCATCTCGCAACAAACCTTCAATCACATCCATCCATTCGCTTCTAAAAATCTATCCCATTAATTTTAAATTCAACATATGTTCCATATGTTCAAGTCATTTCAACTTATACGTATTCCTCTAACAACGAATCTAAAAAGATAAGAAAGGAAAGGAGCGACACTCTTCAATTGGGACTTATACAATTCAAATTCGGTTGCCATCTAGTGAGTAAAATAGAATTTAATAATTTGCTATGTAGCGAACATGGTATTGCCTGCTAACTTCCCATTTAGTTTTTTAATAGATTTTGAATGTGAATAGATACAGAATACAGATATTTCCAATTTATTTGCAGAATTCTTATTTTTAATATAGCGTTTAACACAATCATATTTCAGAGGTTTTTGAATCTCGATGAATTGTACAAGAACATACATTAAATCTTGTCGCTATTATTTCCCACTTTTCGCTTATTTGCTTCTAAATCACTGCGTCTGTTTGTTTATTTTCTATTATAAAGTTATTTTAACTAATAATCTGACTTCATTTATAGAAAAAAATTACAGATCTTGCACGTTTTCCTGACATTCTTACAGTTATAACAAAATCAAGGAGGTAGAAACAAAATTACAATCATATATTTATTAAACTTCATAAACACGTTTTGTATTTCTTTCTAATTAATGATTTTTATAACATTCTCTCTCTCTAAAAGATGAACAGCGTTGCAATTTTGGCTTATTTATTTATTAGGTACCTAATAACAAGAAGACGAATAAATTGAACTGAATATCTAAAATATAAATATCTTCCTAATAAATAATTTATTTTGCTAATAACTATTAGCTACTTTATTAGCAAGTGGATTTCTTAGCCCTAAATCTCATAAGTATTACTGTAGCAACGCACATTGTTTAACTTGCAAAATTGACAGCAGACCTGTAAAAATTTTACACGTTAGTTCCCAAATGATTGAATAAATGACATTTACAAATGAGTAAATTCATTTCTGTTACAACTGTAGTGTTAAAAATTCTAGCAAATATTTACTAACTTGCAAAACGGACTGACAAGTAAAAATTTTAAATTATAAAAAAGTTAGTAGCTTTTAAAGATTATTTGAACATTTTGAATAAATGACGTTTATAAATGAGTAACAAATAAAAATATATAACTTATTAAGAGCTGCTTCAGTATTTTTAATTGAAAAATGATAATACTTCACAGTTAATCAATAATAATTGAAAATTAAATTATTAGATAAGATTTTTGCTTTTAAATTTAAATTAAAAATTATATTACAAAATGAATTAAGGTTTTGTGATTATAAATAAGTTACTCTTTGAAACAAAGCCATGGCAACTTTAAATTTGTTTTTGTATTTATTGTACATTTTTCCAGCAATGGGTAAATATTTTCAAATATTTTGTATTAGTTATTTGTACAATTAGCAATGAAACAAATACTTTTTTTTACAAATTTGAAGTTTGATGCAGGACGGTGAAGTCAAATATGTGAAAAAAAAATGTTTTCATTACGCGTGGACACGTATTTTTCTGCTTATTGATATTAGATTGATTTTACGATGATAAAAATTAAAATAGTATATTACATAATAAGTCAGTCAGGTAAAAATATTTTTCTGACGTATTATGTTTACTATTTTTTCTGAAACCGTTTAATTTAATCAATAATTAATCATAAATAACTCAAAATGTTTAAAATTCTTGATATCAATTTTATTCACAGCAAACTATATATCCATGGTTACAACAAAAAAAAAACAATGAGGTAAAATACAAAACCATCAGGTAAAATCTTTATCAGACTTTACCATTATTATTTTTTATTTTGTTGTAGCCTTGGATTCGTATTTTACTCGACTGTTTTTCTAAAAATCTACTTTTCATACTAAAATTGCGCAGGAAAATAGGCAGTTTCTTGCCAGTTTCAGAAAATAGTATATTACATAATAAGTCAGGAAAGTGATATTTTAATTGTCGAAGCGATTGTTTGAAATACGTGGCCGCAGGCCGAGTATTTTAATCCGCTGAGTCAAGTACAAACACTTTCCTGATGTATTAAATAAACTATTTTTTTCTGAAACCGTTTAATTTAATTAATATTTTATTATAAATCATTCAAAATGTTTACATTTTTAATACGAATTGTACTGACAGCAACCTACGAATCCAATGTTAGAACAAAAATAACAGTCAGGTAAAATCTTTACCAGACTGTTTTGTATTTTACCAGACTGTTATTTTTGTTGTAGCCCTGGATACGTACTTTACTTGACTATTTTTGTAAAAACCTACTTTCCATACTAAAATTGGTCAGGAAAGTAAGCTCCTTCTTGCCGGTTTAAAAAAAAATATTTTAACAGACGTTACGTTGGAAAATATTAAATGATCTCCAAAGAGATAAATTAATAGAAATAGTCAAAACAATAGAATCCAATTGTCTTCATTAATTATTTATAAATAAATATATCAGTATGTTAATTTACGCATTTTTGTCTATGATAGTTATCAGTTATGTTTTTTTATGCTACTATAGGTATGACAATGCATCTAATAAAAAGATACGTTCATATTTTCTTAAGGTAGATCTAGTGTGACGGTGGCGGCATCGGCGGTCGAATGGCGAAATTGACGCTCAAAAAAACAAAAAAAATAGAATAAAATAAGTGTTTTATACCTATTATGATTTGCGTTAACAGGTTGTTGGTCTAGTGAATTTTCAAATACCGTATTACCGTGTGGTGTTGCCATTATAAATTTTGATCCTTAATTTTTCGTTAAAAATAAGATTTTGCATGGCTATATATCCATTACTCAAAGATAAAAAACTTTCTTCTTTTGATACAATATACGTGGATAGTTCTAGAACATCATATTAGTTTTTCAAATAAAACTGCAAATTTTTAGAGGTACGCCAACCAAATATGTGCGATTTTGAATGACAATCGCCATGAGCCCCGTGTATAAGAACTCAACTTTACTTGCGAATATATTTGTTCACAGACGGTAAATGTGTTTCATACTTTAACAGGATGCGTATGACTATCCCACGTGAGCCAAGTTTCATTCAGATTTGTAAAAATGTTTTTCACGCTAGAACTACCTTAAAACAAAATTCATCACTATGTCTTGTATTTAAAATAAATTCTGCATCGTAATTGTCAAGTTATTTGATATGGCATATCAATTTCTATCATTTAATAATTTATACTATGTTTTGTTACAATTTTTTTTCTTTTAGGAAGATTTCGTCGTCCTACTGTTCATTTAATAGGAGGTATGTCTACCGAAATACAGAAATATCCATTTCAAGTTAGTATGAGAGAAAAGGCTAGCAATTCGCATTTCTGTGGCGGTGCAATAGTCACGGAAAAATTTCTTCTGACGGCTGCTCACTGCATTTGTCATAAAACGTAAGTTATATTCGTTATATTCATTCATTCATAATCACTTACATTTCTTTTACGCTTTCGAGTGTCGAGATTTCGCTCTCACCGAGCCGAAATGTCGTTTTTGCATACTTGAGTCGTTGGACAGGCACTCATCCAAATGCTACATGATGTGGAGCGTGCTTAACAATGGTAATTACAACGCTGTTACATTAACTACACTGTCGTACCGCCGACTAGAAAATGATTATATACACTCCTCAAAAAAAAAAATCGGTCACCCAAAAAATCCAAAAAAAACATCACTTTTCAAACCCCTGTCAGTTTGTCAGTTTTGATACAAATTGGATGCAATTTTTTGTCCGAAGTCGCCCAAAGTCTAGTCTTTGAAAAGCTGTGAATTGATTTTGACTAACCTCCCTTTCTCTTCCTCCCGCCACCCCCAAACGAGAACCACTTTTTTCCTGAAAAAAAGGTGATTTTCCAAGCTTTCTATGGGAATCATCAGCCGTTAATTGACAAATCTGTTTACAGACAATGAAAATATGGACATTTTTGTTACTCGAACGCAAAACTACATCAAAATCGGATGATTTTTAAAAAAAGTTATGATTTTTTGAAAAAAAGAGACATTTGCAGAGGTTGTCATTCAATTGTCCATAGACACTCGAACACATACGGACACTCAAACGCACACGCGCACACATATACACACACACACAAAAACACACACACACACACACAGACGACTCACACGCAGATGTAAACACAAACGTTCACGCACACGCCATTTTGGCTGGTGGCAATATGGAACGATACTCTACAAAAATTGATACGCTCGTGCGTTGTCTGTCTGTGTGTGTGTGTGTGTGTGTGTGTGTGTGTTTGTGTCTTTTGGAGCCGTGATTTGACATAAATATATCACTTACTGAGATTTGCTTGTGTAGAGTGTCATATCCAGTAATGGATAAAACACTTGATGCATTTATTATTATAACACTTCCATTGTAAATTGTAAATAACTATTAGCATTATTACTGCCTTCCAAAAGTAAATTTAGTTTGTTTTTCTTGTAGCGTCCGAATAACCGAATATCACATTGTATTGGGAACAACTAAGTTATCAGGAAAAGGTGAAAATTATACCATCGAAAATGGGATATGCCATGAAGACTACAATACCAAAATAAAATTATACGACATCGGAATAATAGGAATAAAAAATAAAATCATCTTCAACCAATATATCAAGCCAATTAGTATCCTTACGAGCGAAATTCCCCCAGGGACTATTGTAACTGTGTCTGGTTGGGGATACACTTCATACCCTAACGCTCATCAACCTAACTCGCTTCAAATGCTACAAGTTCCAGTAATAAGCCTGGAAGAATGCAAGGCAGCATATAAAAAAGTAAAAACAGCTCATTTATCAGATACTCAGATTTGCACTTTAGTAAAAGTTCGCAGAGCTAGCACATGTAAAGGAGATTCAGGAGGGCCAGTTACTTTAAATGGAGTGTTGGTAGCCCTGGTTTCTTGGGGTGTACCTTGTGGTTTAGGAAAACCAGATACAAATACGAAAGTTTCAAAGTTTGTTCAATGGATTAAAACTAATATTGATGCATATTGTAAAAATAATGATTGCCCAGCGAAGGATTTGTATCCGAAGTTTGTGGCAATGAACAAAAAACGTAACGTTAATGGTGCACGTTTCTATAAACTTAATAGATTGCCACTTTATATAAAAAAACGTGGAAAATTTGTTAAATATTCATATTTATATTTCTAAAAATTTAAATTGTAATGTAATCACATTGTTCTTGTCACCAACCATATTTAGAGGTTATGATTTGATAACTGCAATGTATCATTTTCTGTTAATGATCGATAAGTTAATGCCAACCCTTATTTTTTATGAGTAATTTGCAGATTACCACCATTTAGGCATTTTGTGATCAATAGTTATTTTTATAACAAGTGCCGAAAAAGGCTCGTTACGTGCACGAGCATGTAACCTTTTTCGGCACGTGTTATAAACAACATTTTTCCTACAACTGTGCGATTTAGTAAATCACTAAAATATTATTAAAATTTATAAAATTTATAAAATTTTAATGATATTACATGAGAACGATGTTTTACGGCGTTGCTATGGTTTGTTTGTTGATTGCTTGCACATTGTTCTACGTTATTTAAAAATATTTCACTAACGTCAAAATAATTTCTTCATAATCATCTTGATTGGAATAGTACAGTGAGTGATTCTTCTTTATCATTAACACCTCCAAAGATAATTGAAGCTCCGGATCATACTATGTTGGACCTATTTTCGACAATGACAATCAACCTGCTGCTGGTACTTCTGAAGCTTCCGAAATTGTTACCAATAATATTACTGGTAATAATATGAACAGGTATGTACGGAAGAAATCAATGTTTCTTTAGACACAAAAGTTTCCACTTTACATTATGTCAATATAAGCAACTGTAACAACTGTATTAATAATATACACAAACAATAAATATGCAGTATTTCACTTACTCTTTAAATAAAACCATTTATCGATATATTTTACTTTGTTCGGTTTTTTTTATTAATTGTCTACAGATTAGATATACTGCAAATTAAGGTTACGTTTATAAACGTCAAAATATACTACTGCATATTTACTAGCGCTGGTTCACCGTATCTTCTTCTTCCATAAGCGTCTGTGGTCAAAATATGAATTACGCGCTTGGCGCGAAATTTAAATCGCTGTCAAAACAATATTCTTTTGACAGTTACGTAATGAAGCACTTTCCGCACTAGTGTTTCTTTGCTTTCGGAAGCGCACTTGGTCTGCATTCATCTACTTTCCATACGTAACCAAGGCAATTATAGTTACGTAATAACAAAGAAATCGCACAGTTGTAGGAAAAATAATTTATTTTGTTACTTTTATTTTACTCTTTGTATTGCGCTCTCGTACAAAACTATCAGTATAAAAATAGTATATTACATAACAAGTAAAAACACTTTCCTGACGTATTACGTATACTATTTTTTCTGAAACCGTTTAATGTATACAATATATAAGCATAATAATAGTGGGGTAATGGCTCAGTGGTATCAAGTCGGCCTACGGATCCTGAGAACCCTGGTTTGATCCCCACAGCCGACAAACATTTTCACCAGTTTAAAAATTACCCCTGTGGCTCTCCCACCACTAACATCTTTGGGGGCCGTGATTTGATGACTGGTAACCGCACTTCACGCATATAAATATATCACTTACCGAGATCTGCTTCGGCAGGGTGCCACACCCAGTAATGGGTAAAAGGCGTGATGATATATTTATATTTATTTATTTTAATAATTAAAAAATTTTTTTTATATGAATTGTATTGACAGCAGACTACGTATCCAAGGTTACAATAAAAATAACAGTCAGGTGAAATCTTTACAAGACTGTTTTGTACTGTACCAGACTGTTATTTTTGTTATAGCCTTGGATGCGTAATTTATTTGACTGTTTTTGTAAAATCTACTTTCCATACTAAAATTGGTCAGGAAAGTAAGTATTTTCTTGCCGGTTTCAGAAAAAATATTTTTAACTACACTTTTTATGGAACTGTCAGTGAGCTGTCATTATATTATGTTTCATAATAACAGCTACATACATTAGTACACAAAATGCATAAATATTACATAAAAATGTCGGGGTAAATTAATCTTGTTTAAGAATAAATAAATTGTGATCATCTGTAAGATAGAAATAAAACATAAAAATTGTCATTAACTTATCGACCATTAACAAATAATGATACAGTTACAGAATATAAAGGTTAAAAATCGGTTTTATTTAACCGAGCACCAAAATCATGTTGATTTGATCATCAAATATTTGTCATTCGTCACTATAATTTCGACTCCAAATAATTCATAATAGCCATGCAAAAAACTATAGATTGGTAACCTGTTTATTATTTTTTAAACTAAATATTTAATTTTAAAGTATTGTATAAGATCCAAATAAAGTGCTCTATAACAATCAGCAGGATAAACAAAAAATATCACACTGAAATCATAGCACACTTATACTGAAAGCCTTTTTCTGAAGCAATATTTATTTTATATCGATAATTATCGGGAACTTTTCTATATTATTCTGGAAAAGCTGGCACTAAAATAAATAAAATTTGTGCCTGAAAAAATCAGATGTGGCAGCAAAATTAATATATAATACTATAATATTTTCAACTTATTAATAAACATTGATGTGATTTTGTTCTTTTTATACAGATTTACAGGTCTATAAACTTAGAGATTCATCATAGAATTCCACCATAAACACTAATGGCTGGTTGTTTAAACGACAAATTAATTTATTCCCAAAGTAAATAAAACGTTTGACAGTAATGTTATATATGCCGTAAAATAAACTGATTTCAATTTGTTAATATGTTTACTATGGAAGTAAATTTATCCTGTCCTTTATAAAACTGAATAGAAATAAAATCATTATTTATAATTTATAAAATCTACACATTAATAAATTGGATACAGCACTAGAAATAGATACGTATTTAAGCACCAAAATAAAAACGCCTCTAACAATATAAAGTAGAATATAAAAATATTTTGTAACACTATAACAAATAAAATAGTTTCGTACAATAAAAAGGTACATCATATTACTGCTGTAGTTGGTCATCCTCTTTTTCTGGCTAGTCGAATATTTGCGAAGAAAAATATTCGTATTTGAGTACTTGGAATATCGAACATATAATTTTTCAAATAAATAAAGTCACTTTTAAATAGGCAATAATAGAATTGTACGCACTGAGATTACATACTTATAATATTATTAGGTATTAGTTATTTTAGGAAGTATTAATTGATGAAAATCAGGCTTTAGGTAAAATTAATTGTAAAGCTTAATAAGACATTTTACATTTTTATTAACTTGCAATATTTCGGCCAACTATTATTACTATTTTAAAAAAAAAGCAAATATAAATAGTAAATTATTACATTTTAATTAAAAAATTTTACGTAAAGTTGATATAAAATGTTTTATTAAAATTGGCCTGTTGAGCTAAATAGCATAAATAAATAAAATAAAATAAACGGGAGGTGAAATTTTATATTGTAGGTTTCAAACCGAAAATTTTAAGGTAAGTTCACTAATGGAATATATACAACCAGTGGTACCAGAACTTTATTGATGAGTATTTAAGGTTATATGTTTATTTCGTAAACAGTAATGTTTATCACAAGATACGCCATAACTAAAATGGATTTAAATTTGATTTATTTCAACTATTGCGGATTTTTCGATATTAACATTTATGGGGTGGCTAGCTCAGTGGTATGAAGTCGGCCTGTGGATCCTGAGGTCCTTGGTTCGATTCCCACAGGCGACAAAAAAATTTCATAATTTCAAAACCTACCCCTGTGGCTCCTCCACCACTAACATCTTTGGGGGCCATGGTTTGACGACTGGTAACCGCACTTCACGCGCAAAATATATCACTTACCGAGATCTGCTTCGGCAGAGTGCCACACCCAGTAATGGGTAGAAGGCGTGATGATATATTTATTTATTTATTTTAACATTTTATTTGTTATGAATATTAAAACATTTTAAGAATTTTGGAAATAATTATGTTGTAAAACATGTACACATAAATATACAACATCACGGTATAAAACCTTTACTCTTCAGATTTACAAAATAATCGGTCCTCGTAAAACATTCTCATCCTAACACATCATCCTCGCTTCAACCATATTCATAGTTCCCTCCAAACAAGGTCATTTCCTCATCACGCTCATCATATCGCAATAAACCTCCAATCACATCCATCCATTTACACCTAACTCCTATACACCTTTCATTAATCTTTTATTCGACGTTCATTTCATATGCTCAAAACATCTCAAATTACTCACGCTCACTCATCTAACTACGAATCTACAAAGATTAGAAAGGAAGAGAGCGACAGCCTGCGCTTGAATTTAAAAGAAAATTCCATCAACAATTATTAAAATCTTAATGTAATTTGAAAATGCAAAACCCTCGTGTACGAAAATTATCTAAACTTACGAGCGGAAAATACTATTCAGGTGGCCTCAGCTGATTTTTAATTGGACATTCCTAATGAATTGCAATTAAATGATAATAATTACAAAAGCAAATTATTGGATTAATTTTCTGCACTTAAATTTAAATTGAAAGATTACATTTTCATATGAAATATAGTTTTACGATTACAGAAAAAATATTCTTTGAACCACAATCATGACAACGTTACTTTTGTTTTTGTGTTTATCATATATTTCATCAGCTATAGGTAATATATTCTTAAATATTTTAAATTATTTGACTCATTTGATGTACTTTATGTCAGAGATTTTTCAAACTTTTCGGAGTCATGACTCCCTTGGAAACTAAAATACATTATTTTACGATTCTCTTACTTTTGATGTGATCAAAATTGCAGTTTGTAAAAATCTGATTTAATAATGTACATTACAAACACAGAACCATAATTTCTGAAATTAGTAATGGAAAAATTTCTTAGTAGGAACTTTGATATAGTTTCTTAGTAACTTTGATATGTTGGTATAATAATTTGCAGAATTAGTTGTATTTTACTATCAAGCTTGTAAAAACTCTTTGATGGTCAGTTCCTTTTCCGTTACTTAAATATTATTTTTTTAAGTTTTCTTTGAATGAACAAGATTTTGTCGACACATGAACTATCACATATGCAGAGTGATCAGAAGTAAGTGTTTCAGTTGGCAATAAAAAAACTACTAGAAATTGGTAAGATTGATACAGAAATTTATTTCCTTTTGTTGACAGTGATATTTGAAAATTTAAATAAATAGAAAGTGTTGCTTCCCATGCCCACATCCTTTTTTACTTTCTTATACGCAGTATTTTACTGTATGTGCGTCTAATTTTGAGAAAAACTAATTTATATATTTAATGATAATATATTCCAATAATCATAGTAGCAATAGAAACAAAAAACATAAACATGTTTAACATTTATATGTCAAATAATAATTGTCAAACGCAAGGAGCAAGTCATAAGTGTTCAATTCAGCGTTTTTGATGCTATATCAAAACGGACATTCTGTATATGCCTTATCAGTGAAGTTAGACATAAAGTAGTCAACATTACTAAAAAGTTATACATAAACAAATTTGATATTTTATATGTTTCAAACAGATAAATGCTGAATTACTGAAAAACTAAATTACATGTTTAATAATATTATTAATTTATGGGATGGCTAGCTCAGTGGTATGAAGTCGGCCTGTGGACCCTGAGAACCCTGGTTCGATTCCCACAGGCGACAAACAATTTTCATAATTTCAAAAGCTACCCCTGTGGCTCCTCCACCACTAACATCTTTGGGGGCCGTGATTTGACGACTGGTAACCGCACTTTACGCGCAAAATATATCACTTACCGAGATCTGCTTCGGCAGAGTGCCACACCCAGTATTGGGTAGAAGGCGTGATGATATATTTATTTATTTTTTCATATATTCTAAATATACAATATGCTGTGTATAAGAAAGTCGTGTTGTGACCACACAAGATTTTTTATCTTAATATTAATTTATTATAAAAATGACATATATAAATATATAAATAAATATATCATCACGCCTTCTACCCATTACTGGGTGTGGCACTCTGCTAAAGCAGATCTCGGTAAGTGATATATTTTGCGCGTGAAGTGCGGTTACCAGTCGTCAAATCACGGCCCCCAAACATGTTAGTGGTGGAGGAGCCACAGGGATAGCTTTTTCATATTATGAAAATTTGTCGCCTGTGGGAATCGAACCAGGGACATATCAAATTGTATTTCCGTCTTTACCTGGTGTTGTGACAACTGTAGAATAAAAATTCCCCAGAATTATATTGCCAACTGAAACATTTACTTCTAATCACTCTGTATTATTTAACCTTGCTGTCAAATATTCAATTAATGTTTTTCATTTGAGTAATCCTTAAAATTTAAGTAAAAGCATGCAACAAGATGGATTGTTGAAAACATGCTTTTTTTTTAATTTGTAAATATCATCCGACGACCCTCCTCCAATGTGTTCGCGAGGAGTCACGACCCTCAATTTGAAAACCATTGCTGCATATTCATTTATATTAATTTCTTTCGCTCAATTGTATAAAATATTTACTGATATGCTTTGATTTATATTTAGGTGAAGATGAATTTCCAACTGGCCATTTAATAGGCGGTACAGCTACCAACATACGGAGTTTTCCATTTCAAGTTAGTATTAGAGAAAAGGAAACCAATTTGCATGTATGTGGTGGTGCAATAGTCACAGTTAAATTTCTTCTTACGGCTGCTCACTGCGTTTGTTTTATCGAGTAAGTAAAGGTTCATTTACACAACTGATTAGCTAGGGCTGAATTAACAGTGGCCGTATTTATTTGGGATTTTTAAAGTAACCTGGTAGGTTACTTGGCAAGCTTTAAGTAACCTAGAACTAACCTTAAACTGACCCTACTGCCCCAGCTATTTTAGCGGGTTGGTAGATTCAACCCATTTACTATATCTTTCTAATCAACTTGTGTTCCTTGTTATTCGTGGCGGCATCACGATTTGTAATAGTATAGAGAGGTTAGGAGTTATTTTTATGAAAAACGTAAGTAATTTATAATAATATTTTGAAAAAATATACTAAACTATTATTTATGCAGATTACGGAAGAGCAATATGCATTATGTGCTTCTTGCAATATAAGTCACAGAGGATAATATTACGACACATAATTGCGACTTCGAAATTCATTATTTTGATAGTGCTGATTACAAAATTATAAAAAAAAACAGACCCTGACGTTATTTGCTTTTTGACTACATATAAAAAATATAAAGATGACTCAAAACATCCAATTAAAAGCGCAATTTAACACACAAACAAAACTAAGCAGATGTCGCTCCGAACATGCATTCAGATTTTAAATTTACCGCCAGTGTTTACAACTGACACTAGATACATCATTTATTTGGAAGTAACACGAGTTAGTTCTAGGTCAGTTCAGGGTTGGATCAAAATTTCCCAAACAAATACGGCCATAATTGCGCCTTGAGGCAGATAAAATGTTGCACTTCATACAAACTTTAGATTTAAATAAAAAAATAAATCTAGTAATTTCTAATTTAATATGCATACATTTATTTACTTATAAATAAATTAATAAATAAATAAATAAATGGATATACATTTTTTTCAAATCACAAATAGGAAATAATAAAAAAATAGTATATACATCACGTGAGATAAGAGTTTTTCCCTCAGTGTATTGTAACAGAGGCGGATCTGAAGATTTTTTAAGAGATATAAAAATACTTCATAAATAAATAAATAAATATATCATCACGCCTTCTACCCATTACTGGGTGTGGCACTCTGCTAAAGCAGATCTCGGTAAGTGATATATTTTGCGCGTGAAGTGCGGTTACCAGTCGTCAAATCACGGCCCCCAAACATGTTAGTGGTGGAAGAGCCACAGGGATAGCTTTTTCAAATTATGAAAATTTGTCGCCTGTGGGAATCGAGCCAGGGACCTCAGGATCCACAGGCCGACTTCATACCACTGTGCTAGCCATCCCATATATATATTTATAATAAAATAAATAAATAGAAATAATACAAATATGAGTCCAACAATACGAGATGATATATAAAAAAATAATAAAAGCTTAACAATTATTTATAACTTCCACGGCGTTTAGAATTATATCGCGATGAATATACAATGGGGCAGGTGGCTCAGTGGTATCGAGTAGGCATGTGTGAGAATCAGGGTTCCATAGCCGACAAACAATTTTCATCAAATTAAAATTATTACGTGGCATCTTTGGGGGCTGTGATTTACTGGCTGAATAACTTCACGCGCATAATCATTTATTTAGATCTGCTACTGCAGAGTGCTACACCTAGTAATGGGTAATAGGCGTGATTATATATTTATTTAATATACAATACTATATTTTTTCTCTGTTATTGTAAAATCAAAAATCTAACAGCCTAATTTTCAAACGAGTTTTAACTAATCTTAAGTTTTGGTTTAGTAACATTTGGCTTAATCATATCCTAAAGAAATATTAATAATAAAAAGATAATAGCATTTATAGAGACTGTAAGAAAATTCATGTACAGGGATCTGCTTCGACAGAGTGCCACACCCAGTAATGGGTAAAAAAATTTATTGGAAGTTTTTTTTGCTTAAAATGATTAGGGAAGCAGGAAATTACAAAATGATGTTTTTACATGTTAAAATCCTATGTTCGAGAGTTGCGGTCACCACCCTGTAAATATTAGGGCCAATAGGCCAGAGATATTTAAAATGTTGTGTAACGATCATAGTCTTGTGAGGTAATTATTTACTTAAAACAATATTAATTAGTTTAATTTTATTTTAGACTTCCAATGACCGAATATTACATTTTTTTGGGATCAACCCAATTATCTGGTAACGGTCAAAATTACACTATCGAGCAATCAATATGCCACGCAGACTACAATACCAAAATAAAATTACAAGACATCGGATTAATCGGCGTAAAAGAGAAAATCATCTTCAGTGAAAGTATCAAACCAACTCGTATTCTTACAAGCGAACTCCCTGTTGGAACCAAGTTGACTATATCTGGTTGGGGATACACATCCTACCCTAACGCACATCAACCTAACACCCTTCAAAAACTAAAAGTCCCTATAATAAGTCTAGACGATTGCAAACAAGCATATAAAAGAATTAAACGAGCCTATTTATCAGATACTCAGATTTGTACTTTAGTAAAAGTTCGCAGGGCTAGCACCTGTAAAGGAGATTCAGGAGGACCAGTTACTTTAAATGGAGTGTTGGTAGCCTTGGTTTCTTGGGGAGTTCCCTGCGCTATTGGAAAACCAGATTCAAATACGAAAGTTTCAAGATATGTCCGTTGGATCAAAACTACCATTGATTCATATTGTGAGAATAATACATGTCCAGAAACTAATTTGTATCCAAGTTTTGTTAGGATGAGGAAAAAACGTGGTAGGTAATGTGCAGCTTTTCTTTAAACCATTTAGATTCTTTATTTATTTATTTCTTTTTATTAACGACAGGACATAAGAAATCCAGACAAAGGAACAAAAAAGAAAATGCAAAAAAAAGAATAAAATCAACTACAAAAGAAAATTCAGAAACAGACGACTGTTAAATGGCATATAATAGAAACCGAAAAGTATTTTTTCCACGACCGGGATAGAAATTCAATTTATATAACATTAAAATCATGATGGAAATAATTTTAGTCCTGGTACTAAAGAAAATGATTATTATCGTTCTGACATTGTGTTTAATTTTTTACAAAAAGAGAAACAAACCAATGGCAACTACAATATTACATTTTGAAATAATTATTTCTGTTTTTAAGAATAGTCACTTTATATCTTGGGGTCGTGGAAAAAATAATATATACACCACGTGGGAGATGTGTATTGTAGCCCTCGCTTTTGGCTCGTGCTGCAAATTTACTCTTCGAGGAAAAAAAATCATGCACTTCTCTCTCTAGGTGTATAACTATTAGAACACAATAAAAAATAATAAAAATATATAAATTAAATAATAACAAATAAGTATAATTATAAGAAATGATGATGTAACATTTATTTAATTTTATGGAATAAAATAAAAAAAATATAAATCAAACAATTAATAGTATTCAAAGCAGAGCATAAACCTGTAACAATTTTCATTCATACGTCAACCAAACAAAAAATTTTAATATCAAGTTGTTACATTTATTTTATTATTATGTTCAAGGATGTTGAAAGGAGGGGATATGGCATGACGATACTGTAGCATTGTTTGAAGTGAGGCTTGGGCAAGGGAAAGAGACAACAATAGTTTTTCTGCACCGTGATTAGCCAAATCTCTTCTTCTTTCAAATATTTTGAATTTTTATGTAAGAAAAGTGACGTATAGACGTTGTCAGGAAGCGTTGTTTTATGTAAACATAACCACGAAGTGTCATTTGTGTTTCAATTTTTGTGTTGTATGGAATTGGACATATTTTCTTGTGGATAAAATGGTAACAAAGTGTTTATAATTTCAGTTTCCTTGTAAAAATTTATAATCCTTTAGAGAGAATGATTCCGTTCTATCTATTTAAATTTCAAATCTCTTTATGACACATGTCAATCAATAGCAGGCTAAGCACGGTACAGAAAATAATACTTCTGTCTCTGTCAATCTGCCGAGCTTCACAGTCTTGACTTGAATGCCATATCCCCTCCTTTCAACGTCCTTGATTATGTTCGACTCGGAGAATATTATATTGCAGGTTTTGTTTTTGTTTACTTTTTAAGTGAAGAATTGTATTTTGTAATCCGCTCAGTTTATTCGATTAAATAAATATATAAATTATTTAAATTTAGTACATTTTTATCAATTTTAATCTAGTCTTAAAGCGGATTCATGCAGCCTTAACATTTACATTTAATTAAATTTTAAATTTTTATTAAATTACCATTATCTTTTTAAAATATATGTTGTATAAAATAAATGAAATTGAAAGTATGCACAAATCGAATTATTTCCCTATATTCTGTAACTCTATCATTATCTGTTAATGATCGACAAGTTAATGATATATTTTTTTTTTAGTTCACTCAGTTTTTGACTACTGGGGTAACACTCCTTATTAATTGCAATTTTTGAAAATTTAATTTATAATGTAATTATTGTAAAGAATTCATAATTTTATTGGACTTGAAAATGAATCAAACCTAGGTTCAATATGTCGCCATGTAATTATTATTTTTGAAATAAAAGCTAAAAATCCAATCAACAAGGAAAATTCAATTCTTCTTCTTATTTCCAGTTCTTATTTTTTATCGTTGTTTTACCGATGACCACAATTTCGGTATTCTGAAACGACAATAATTTACTCTGGCATCTACTATTATAATAAATAATATGACAGTTCTGTAAAAAGTCTGGTAAAAACATTTCTTTATATACTGGTAGCTTTGTACGGGACTAAAATGCATAAAAGTAAAATTGAAGTAATAGAATAAATAAATTTTGATCACAGAATGCCAAAATGGTGGTAATCAGTAGATTAATCATAAAAAATTGTCATTAACTTATCGATCATTAACAGATAATGATAGAGTTACAGAATAAGGGAGATTGTCAATTTTTCAATATGAAATTTAATCGTATATTTAATAAGGCCCCTCTAATTTCACTAATTACGTATTAAGCACGGGACGAAGTTTGCGTCCTGCATCTATCATTGTAATATAAACTTATTTTTAAAATCACTAATACGATTTTACATTTTGTTGTATTAATTTGCAGTCGTAGAAAAAGTATAGTGTATGACTAAAGAAACCTATATAAAACTTATTACATTAAATTTGGAGTTAACAAACTTCATTCTTATTTAAGACTAAAATTGTTGGTATACGAGCTATTTACAAAACAAAGTAAGCTTGTTTATAATATTATAATTATCGATAGTCCTTCATAAGTCATATAAGGTTATAGTTATTCACTTAAGGGGGGACCCCACCCTGGAACTTAAAAAAAATCGGGTCTCTACAATGTTGTCGTAAAACGATTTTTCGATATTTAACTTCGTTGCAAAGATATATCGAGAAATTTTATCATATATAATCACACTGCGAACTGAACTTGAAACTTTAAACGCGTTTTTCTCGAAACCATATTTTTTATCTGGCTGCAGAAAAGTCTTGGGATCTATCCAACCGATTTCGCTCTTTTTTTGTGTTCAATACGTAAAAATGTATTATCTATGGTGCAGCATAGGATTTTTTTGATATTTCAATTTTTCGATTATTTATAAACATTTGAATGACGAATTTTTTTACAAAAAATGAAACTTTTTTTTGAAATCGCTGCCATTTTTGTAATTTTTCGAATTTCAAAAAATCACTATGCTCCACCTTAGATAATTTCATATAGTTTTGGGTTTTTCAAATCGGAATGTTCTGCGATGTTTCAAGACTTCCTGGTGCATGCAGCCAGCGAGGAGCAGTTTCCTGTACCCGTTCCACGGAATAACGGATCAATATTTTTACGTAAAAAAATTGTCAAGTAAAGATGAAATATAGCTAAATATTATACAAAAAACCCTGAAGAGATTGCTTCATTTTTAATACCAGAAAAAAAATCGTGAAAATCGCTTATTTTTTGACTCTCCAGGGTGGGGTGCCCCCTTAATGCTATAATCATCACTTGTTTTTATGAATAAGAAATGGAATGAAAATTGAAACTGAAAATGGTTAAACCAACTAATCTGTATAGAGCTCTGCCTCTAAAATTCAGATTGCTCCTGTAAAGTAAAATATTTGACGATTGATAACACTTCACATTCGAAAATATACCACTTATCGAGATCTGCTCTTGCAAGGTTCTACTACTTTCGGAAATGAACAAAATGGCGAAATGACGTTTTACTGTCTCTTTACTCCCAACAGTGGTTATGTTTACAGTTGCCAGAATTTCTCCAAGAATTTTTAATCAAACATTTCATAATACCACAGCATTTAATTATAATTGAAAAATAACAATCAATTTAATAGATTGATTTTCTGCTTTAAAATTTAAATTAAAAGATAAAACTTTCACATTATGATGCTATTTTAATTCTGTCATTGCAAAAGAAATTATTCTTTGATTTACAAACATGGAAAATTTAAATTTGTTGTTGTGTTTATTGTTTGTTTCTTCAGTAGAAGGTAATAAATATTGATATTTTTTAAATGTACCTACAATTTAATACTTCAAAATAAATTATTATTTTTAATTTAATCAATCATTATACCCCGAGTGCTTCAAATATAATCAATTAAATTTGACATGTCTGGCTTATTTACAAAATTTTGCTTAGAATTTTGCTTTATTGTTGGCAACAATACAATTTGATCAGTTTAAAATCAATAATCTTCATTATTGGTTTGACTCTGGTGTCGTCACCATCTTTATTTTAAAATGTTGTATTTGTTAAGATTATTTAAGTCTTTAATAATTTTTGACGGTCTTTTCTTCGTGAAAAGTTTTAAATTGTTGTAAACTGTTATTTGTAATAATTCCATTTATTGTTGCCTTGAAAATGGGACCAAGCCTTAGTCCCGAAACGTCGTCTGTTTTCACAATTTTGTAAATTTGGAAATTACAAAAAGCCAAGTAATCCAACCACAGAGGAGTAATTATATTTATCCTTCCTACTCCTATTTGTTTAATTGAAAAAAGCACCCATTTTATATTATTCTAAATTTTGACAATTAAATGCTATTTGTACTTATATACACACATTTTGAAGAATTTATAAAAGAAGTAGAGACGTTAGCTTATAAAGCCATCAGATATATTTTAACAAACTTTACAAGAAAAAATGAACAATTTCTTTTCAAATATCAAATGTCAATTCATGGCATACTTAACTATCAATATAAATTCACGCTTCAAATTAAATAAATTTCCTCATTATCCATCATATAATTTTTGCTCGTTACAAAAAGCATTGTACAAAACGCTTGCGCGAAGACGCCATTTGCACTATTCACGCAAATTGAAGCACTCGCTTCGCTCGTGCTTTAAAATTGCGCTCATGTGCAAAGTATGTCTTCGCGCACTAGTTATGTAAATAGCTATTTGATGCGTTTCGCTTTATTTTAGGAGAGTGTTTACCAACTAGTTATATAGTAGGAGGCACCTCTACCAATATACACAAGTTTCCTTTTCAAGTTAGTATCAGAAGAAATGATACCAATAAGCATGTTTGTGGAGGAGCTGTAATCACTGAAAAATTTATTCTTACAGCTGCACATTGCGTTTGTTTTCTTAAGTAAGTAAATTTACACATTCAATCAGTCAGTGAATCGCAGATCAGCCCCCGGATCATGTAAATGTGAAAACGATATTACGTTTTCACTTAAGTCACGTAAAATTAGTCACTCACTACGTTTTCAACTTCGGACATTTCCGTGAACTCACTACGTTTTTCTCTAAACGATATCGTATTCTTAGTAACTTTTTATTTTTATGTCAAAAAACTTTGACAAGTAAAAATCAACATTATTTAATAAACATTAAATAGTAAAAATAATTATTATTTAAGTAAGTATATCAATATTATGTAGATAAAATTTATTCATATAAAACAATTCTTAGCACTTTCTACATAATGCTCTAGCTATTTTTCTTCCGCCAGTTTTTGATAGTTCTTTTTTTTTAAAACGCTGCTTTGCTTTTAGCCCTCTGCTTATAATCTGACCAAGCCTACAAAGTCACATGAATTCATTTTTTTTATATAATAATTGTCAAATTGCAATTATACTTTCTGCCATTACTGAACAACTTTTATTCCACTGCCCAGCGCATTTACGCGTATGTTCAGGTCGCTCCACAGTTCATTAATTTTTGGCTCGTCCTTAAACTGCTTAATACGTCCTTATATCATTTCCTTATTTATTTCAAAATATAATATAAAGGTTATCCATATATCAGCCTTTCGTGCCATTCTTGAAATTTTATTGTCTTGTAATATTAATTACTATAAATTTTATGAAAACATTAATCGTCAAATATTTTCATATAAAAAATTTACATATTTCATTATTTATAATTGATTTACCTTGATTTTTTTACCTGTATCGAGTGCAAACGTCAAACGTCAAAGAACGGCTTATAGAAATATAAATGAATTAAACAAAGATGTTAATAGTGAGTAACATTTTCACCCACAATGAACATTGCGTTTAGAAATGACATTTTAACTAACGCAAAACAATATCGTTTTCGCTATTCATTTTTACATAATCGCAATTGACACGAGTCACTACTATTCACTTCTAGTCATTTTTACATGATCCCACCCCAGATCGATTAGTGTCAGTAAAATCTGAAACACTAATACCGGTTTCCCCGTTTCCCCAACTTAGGTCATATGCCGCCATTACGCCCTGATCTGCGTTTTAGGTATTATGGTCAACAGCAACGCGGGTTTTCTCTGGACGGTCAACCATCCAAGTACTACCCGCGCGCAACGTTACTTAACTCGCGTTAGCGCTTAGATCAGTTCCAACGAGTGCAGTCATGGCCGTTGACAAAAATTTATTTATAATTTGAACTGTTTCAATCGCAGTTTTATCCAATTCTTGTGGACTTGAAAATATATTATGACTTCCTTATCTAAATATTATATATTATGTATATGATCACTTATGTACTTACCAGTAGCAGTATAGTTTTTTACACAACAATAATTTATACTAGTTGATGACATTATTTATATGAAATTATTTCACAAGTAAAAATTAATTGGATATTTGACAGATTAAAAAATTTGAAAAATATACAAATGACAACTACAGGAACAATCTAGTAACCAATGATTGCCGATATTGTAGTTATCTAAAATGGATGTCTTCACATAAAGACTATTAGCGCCATTCCTTAGGTGAAAGTCTAACTATAAACACAGTCCCATAGCTACCTATATAACTTTCTGCTGCCGGATCCATCTATATAATCTCATTTACTTATCACACTTCAAATCGTTCATCACACAACAAACTTTCAATCACATCTATCTAATCACTCCTATACACTTTTCATTCATCTTTCTTCAACGTACATAACATATACGTAAGACGCAGAGGCTGCATTTCACACTAGTTGCATAAATGATACATACATTCATATCGTCACGCTATTTCCCATTAAATGGGGTAGCACAAACCCTAAAATCACTCATAAAATATGTATCAAAATCAAATAATCAGTCCTCGTCAAACATTCTCATCCAAACACACCACCCTCACTTTAACCACATTCATAGATCACTCCATATGGGATGGCTAGCTCAGTGGTATGAAGTCGGCCTGTGGATCCTGAGGTCCCTGGTTCGATTCCCACAGGCGACAAAGTTTCATAATTTGAAAAAGCTATCCCTGTGGGTCCTCCACCACTAACATGTTTGGGGGCCGTGATTTGACGTCTGGTAACCGCACTTCACGCGCAATATATATCACTTACCGAGATCTGCTTCAGCAGAGTGCCACACCCAGTAATGGGTAGAAGGCGTGATGATATATTTATTTTATTTTATAGATCACTCCATATAAACTCATTTATTTATTAAACTCAAAATCATTTATCACACAACAAACCTTCAATCACATCTATCCAATAATTCCTATTCATATATCATATATAATAATTGATCTTATTATAGGAATTCAATAACAATGTATTACATTTTTCTGGGATCAACAACGTTAAGTGGCAATGGTGAAAAATACGTCATCGAAGATGCAATATGCCATGCAGAATACAATACCTTCGAAAAACTAAACGACATCGGAATAATAGGAGTAACAGAAAATATCAAATTCAACAAATGTATCAAACCCGTCAGTATTCTTACAAGTTCTATCCGTCCTGGAAAAAAATTGGCTGTGTCTGGCTGGGGATATACGTCATTTCCGGATGCACATCAACCCGACTCACTCCAATTGATAAAGGTTCCTGTTATCACCTTGGAAGAATGTCAGGAAGCTTATAAAGATTTTGTAGATGTCTTTTTACGAAGTATACATATTTGCACATTAGTACCAGATCGTTTAGCAAGCACATGTAAAGGTGATTCTGGTGGGCCACTAACTTATCATGGAGTGTTGGCAGGCATAGTTTCTTGGGGAGTACCCTGTGCTCAAGGAAAACCAGACGCGAATACGAAAATTTCAAGATATGTTACTTGGATTAAAACTACAATTGATTCATATTGTAGTAAACAAAACTGCACAACTATATTGTATCCGAAGTTTTTGAGGTTGCGTAAAAAAAGGAAAGGTACAAGAAAACGTATTAAGAGGAGATGTCGTCGGAGGAAGAAAAAATATTATTAATTAATAGTATTGCTAAATATATTGTCCTGCGACTACTATGAAAAGTTTATATGTATGCTTTCAGTTGTTAACGTAAAGTTGATGGTTACTAAGGAACAAGCAAATAAACATTTTACCGCACGACTCTCAAGCCAACTCGCGTAATAGTTATTTTCAGACGACCACGTCTGAAAGTAACTATAAGAACATCATAAATTACTACGGAAAGTTGAACATAACATACACTGATATGTTAGTATAACGCACACTTCTAACATATCAGGTGAAGTTCCACTGATTGACAACAGATGGCGTTACGATGAAAGAAAATAATAAAATAAAGAAAAAGAATTTGTATTATTGTTTACATCGAAGTTTTGGCAGATTTTTCAACACATTTGCGAAGATAAATCTTATTTTTAAAAATTAATAATCACTTATTTATAATATTTTAGCATTATTTAATATTATGGCATTACGGTTATTATAGTAGATATAACCACACCTAAAATCAAACGGCTAACGTCAACGCTTACCTTCAAAAACGCATCAGCTGTCAAAGTGTAACAACATTGCTCTTGTAGACTTTTTTTAGAAATATTTTGTGGTCGTCTGAAAAATAGTGTACATAACTCGCTCGAAAGTGTGATAACTGTGCTCGTGTACTTAAATCACTCGGCGCTGCGCGCCTCCTTTTTCAATTTATACACTCGCACCTTATCTTACACTTTCGATGCTTGTTATGTAATATACTATTACGATATAAGTGGGATAAGAGCATCATTAATATATGTGTGTGAAATTTGTACAACGAGGCGACCGTCGAGTTGTGCAATCACACAGGTATCGTAATGATGCATTATCACACGTATATCGTACATCATTTTATCTACGATCACGAAATACATTAAAATCAAAACAAAAATCATTTTGAATTGACAGTTCTCATAATTACTTGACATTTAGAAAATCTAAGTGAAACATGGTAATTATCATTTTGAGTGCTATAAGTACGTTATTAAAGCACTAGTGCGGTAATATTTCCAAAAACGCACTAGTACGTTAATAAAGTATTTATCATGCTCAAAATGAATGTGAAAAGTGTCATTTTGAGTGAGAGAAGTACTTTATTAATGCACTAGTGCGTTTTGGTAAATATTAAGGCACTAATTAATAAAGTACTCAAAATGATAGTTACCATAGTTTCACTGAAAACATTTTAAATGTCAAATAATAGCTGTATTCCATTTGCCACTTGGTTCACTTAAATCAGTTCAGATAAATTAGATAGCATAAAATAAAAAATAAATAAATATATCATCACGCCTTCTACCCATTACTATTACCAAATCACGGCCCCCAAAGATGTTAGTGGTGGAGGAACCACAGGGATAGCTTTTTGAAATTATGAAAATTGTTTGTCGCCTGTGGGAATCGAACCAGGGGTCCAGGATCCACAGGCCGACTTCATACCACTGAGCTTACCATCCCATAGATAGCATGAAGAAAGGAATTTCATTAATCAAACTAATGAACGTAATGGGGCGAATTACTTCAAAGTAAATTAGAATCAGTAATTTTAGTACTGGAAATACAGCGAAGTAAACCGGCGAAATAAATAAGTGTTCTGGATCAGTAAATGTAAGTTAGATCTGATCTGAATGGCAAATGGAATACGCCTAATTATGAGAACAGTCAATTTAAAATTATTTTTAATTTAATTTTAATTTAATTCATAGTTATAGATTTTGTACGATATGTTGATGTGCTTATCCCATTTATATCGTAAATAACTATTATCGCGCGCTTAAAAGATAAATTTCAGAGATATTTTCACTCATTTTTGATTAAAATATGCTGATTTGTGAAGAAATTATAGACTTAAACAGAATTTTTTATTTATTTACTTTGTATATATTGTTATGTTTACAAATACTACATGAATTGGTTGAATGTAGATTGAACTAATCGAATACAGTTATTTTTAATTTAAAAATACCTATTTTGATAAGTAATTTAAAATACAGGAAAAATTATGTGTGCATTACGAGCGCAAAGTATCTTTTTTGCTCTTGCAGTATTATTTTTACCTTGCGCGAGTAATAAAGAATCATTTTACGGTCTTAATACACAAATAACTATTATTTGTCATATTTTTATGCAACTACCAAAAAGTTAATATTTACGTACCTACACGATTTTGTAAAAAAGATGTCCTGCTACAAATCTGTTCAAGATTTCTTGGTTGAGGAATCATAATACAGTTGCATACACCTTATATCAAGGGAAAAAAGTGAGGTACTCATCCAAATGTACATTATGTAAATTAATTAAATAAAATAGTTTTCATTTTTAATATTTTATTTATTAATGTGCAGGGTCTTTCACATAAATATTGCATATTACATTTTTTTACAAAACATTGATTTCTTCTGTACCTTTTCATATTATTAACAGTAATATTATTGAGAACAATTTCGGAGGCTTTAGAAGTACCAGCAGCAGGTTGACTGTCATTGTCGAAAAAAGATGCAACATAGCATGATCTGGGGCTCCAATTATCTTTAGAGGTGTTTATGATTAAGAAGAATCACTCACTGTAGTAATTCCAATCTAGACGATTTTGAAGAAATTGTCTTGAAATTAGTGAATTATTTTTAAATAACGTAGAACAAGCAAGCAACAAACAAGCTATAGCAACGCCGTAACACATCGTTCTCGTGTAATATCATTAAGATTTTATAAATTTTCTAAATCTCACAGTTGTAGGAAAAATGTTGTTTATAACTCGTGCCGAAAAAGGTTAAGTGCTCGTGCAGGTTTCTGCACTCGGCAAGCCTCGTGCGTTAAATTCTACACTTGCACGTAACAAGCCTTTTTCGACACGTGTTGTAAACAAAATTTTTCCTACAACTGTGAGATTTAGAAAATCACTAAAATATTGTCAAAATTTATAAAATCTTAATGATATTACATGAGAACGATGTTTTACGGCGTTGCTATGGTTTGTTTGTTGAATGCTTGCACATTGTTCTACGTTATTTAAAAATAATTTACTAATTTCAAGACAATTTCTTCAAAATCGTCTAGATTGAAATACTACACTGAGTTATTCGGGTCTAAGAAAGTTCACCGAAAACAATTCACCAAATGCAATTCACCGAATACAATTCACCAAAAAACAAATCACCGAAAGACAGTTCACCGAAATATGATTTACCGAAATGCTAATTAATTTTCCTTATACTTTATCCAAGGTTATGAATGGCAGCAAAATGCAGGCGTATATAAAAATAGAAAATTGATTTCTTTGTCATGCCTCATTTCATTTTTATAAAACTATATGTTTTACATTAATAACATAAATTATTTGCTATGCCTCGTAAATACTCATGTATGTTATTCTTGTGGTAATTTGGAACTAGATGCTCTGTCTTCATAGCACAGTCTCTGTACTTTTTATGCATCGGTGCGCCGTCTTGGCCGCACACGTACTGCTCTATTTGAATAAATCCTAATAACATATTGGCAGCGATGCTATTACTAGTACTATACATGCGCGAGTGCAGTAATGTCATTAGAAACTGTCCCAACTTAAACAAATTTTAGCCGATTCAATAATAATTACATGAACCCTGCAATAATTAACGATATTTAACGTAATGGATAATATTCAAAAGATTCGGAATTTACGGTAAGTATCCTTTTCTAAATGCCTGCATTTTTCTACCAGTTCTAAGGAACATTAAAAATACTACAATTTAATTATCATTTCGATGAATATGTTTTTCGCTGAATTGTATTTCGGTGAATTGTTTGTTCGTTGAATTGTTACTTCGGTGAATTGTTTTTCGGTGAATTGTATTCGGTGAATTATTTTCGGTGAACTTTCCGGCACCCGAGTTATTTTTCTTTATCATATAGATGTTTCTTTAGACAGTAAAAAAGTTTCCACTTCAAATTAGGTTAATATAAGCAACTGTAACAACGTGTTATTAATATACACAAACAATCAGTATTATGTATTTCATTTACTTTTTAAATAAAACCATTTATCGATATATATGACTTTGTTCGGTTATTTTGATTAATTATCATATTTAATAATGATATAGTTGAATTCTTGTGTGCTCAATATGATGTGTACAGATTAGATATACTGCAGTTTAAGGTTATGTTTATAAACGTCAAAATTTATCACTGCATATTTCTTCTTCTTCCATAAGCGTATGTGCCTAATATATGAAATTGCTTGGCGCGAAATTTAAATCGCTCTCACTTATATTTTCTTTTGACAATTACCTAAAGTACAAATTACTTTCTGCACTAGTGTTCCTTTGCTTACAGAAACACACTTAGTCTGCATTTGTCTACTTTCCATACAAGGCAATAATAGTTACGTAATAACAAAGAAATTGCACAGTTGTAGGAAAAATAATTTCATTCATAATTGATTTATAAAAATTGTAATATTTATTTTGTCGCTTTTCTTCAGTGCTATATTTACTGGGTAAAAATGTATAATTTAATGAGATTTATTGTATGACTGGAAAACATGCATACACAAATTTCATTTCTCATAAATATTGATAATGCAAAGTAATCGATTAATAATAATTAAAAATTGATAAAAATGATAAGGTTTCTACATTAAAATTTAAATTTTTAGATTACTTTTTAATCGAACAGTAATTAGTGTATAATAATTATAAAAAATGATACCAACAATGCTATTTTTCTACGTTTAGATTTTAATTTAAAAATTATATATTTATATGTATAAAGTTTTTGCGATAATAAATAATTAATTCTGCGGAAGTCCAACATGTCAAGTTTAATTTTGTTTTTGTGTATATTTTACTTTTCTCCAGTAATGGGTAATATATTTACAATTATTTTTATAATAATAATAATTAAATGGTATCAGTTCTGTATCTTATTGAAATAAAAATGTTACAACAGCCATATACCGACTTCATTAGTTTAAATACAGAGTGATCAAAAATAAATGTTTAAATTGGCTATAAAAAATCTACTTGGAATTGGTCAAACTGAGACATAAATTTATTTCCTGTTCTTGACAGTGACATTTAAAAATTTAAATCAACAAAAATCGTTGTTTCGCTTATCCACATCCTTTTATTTCTCATCATTACTCATAGAGAAATAATCTAAAGAATTTTTATCAATAAACATATTTGTGTCATAAAAATAACGGGTCTAGGCAAGTTCACCGAAAACAATTCAACGAATGCAATTCACCGAATACAATTCACCGAAAAACAATTCACCGAAGTAGCAAATCACCGAAATACAATTCACCGAAAGACAGTTCACCGAAATATGATTCACCGAAATGCTAATTTATTTTCCTTTACACTTTATCCAGACTTATGAATGGCAGCAAAATGCAGGCGTATTAAAAAATAGAAAATTGATTCCTTCGTCATGCCTCATTTCATTTTTATGAAACTATATGTTTTACATTAATAACATAAATTATTTGCTATGCCTCGTAAATACTCATGTATGTTATTCTTGTTGTAATTTGGAACTAGATGCTCTGTCCTCATAGCACAGTCTCTGTACTTTTTATGCATCGGTGCGCCGTCTTGGCCGCACACGTACTGCTCTATTTTAATAAATCCTAATAACATATTGGCAGCGATGCTATTATTAGTACTATACATGCGCGAGTGCAGTAATGTCATTAGAAACTGTCCCAGCTTAAACAAATTTTAACCGATTCAATAGTAATTACATTAACCCTGCAATCATTAACGATATTTAACGTAATGGATAATATTCAAAAGATTCGGAATTTACGGTAAGTATCTTTTTCTAAATGCCTGTATTTTTCTACCAATTCTAAGGAACATTAAAAATACTACAATTTAATTATCATTTCGATAAATATGTTTTTCGATGAATTGTTTGTTCGGTGAATTGTTACTTCGGTGAATTGTTTTTCGGTGAATTATATTCGGTGAATTGTATTTGGTGAATTGTTTTCGGTGAACTTTCCGGCACCCAAAAATAACATGTCAAATAGTATTTCCGCCTTTACCTGCCGCTGCCAACTGTGAAATAAAAAGATCCCGAGAATTGTACTACCAACTGAAACATTTACTTTTGATCACTCTGTACATTTACGAGTATCATAACACCTTTGGCTTGACAGTTGCGTCTTCTTGGACATACAAATTCATTAACATAATTGTCAAGTCATTTGACACTGTTTATATTATTTATTTTGAAGGTGGGCGAATATCAAATTTTTCGAAATCGAATATTTAATTCAAATATTAATCAGAACTCGAATTATTCGAATATTCCGAAACTTATTTAAAAATTAAAAAATAATTATAAATTATAAATTAAAATTGAAAATAATAATAAATTAATATTAATTAAATTATCATTATGATTATGAATTGTGAAATTATTGAATTGAAGTAAATAAGTAAACATGTAAACTTCATTCCCTGCGTTTATCATCTTAATGATTATTTTGCGCTGGATTTAGATAATCGAGGATCTTTAATTAACTTAATTGTAGTGCAAGAGGTAATGTGCATTGTACTATGTATTTGTATATATTATTTATTTATATATATACTATAGGAAAATTCAGGTACAGACATAACTTAGGGTTTCTTATATAAGTATAATTCTTCATGGAAATATACCTAAAGGTCATATTTTAAACTAAATTAATTAAATTTTATAAAGTAATAAATATTTTAATCTGACATTTAAATTTTAGGTTATGTTTTAAAAATGTCAATCCAATATCAATGTAAACGTTTTAAGTACAAAATCTTGAATCATATGGATACCGAATGTGACGTAACCGTTTTCATACAGGGAATGGAGTTTATATAATATACTGTTATGTAAAATAAATTTATTAACCTGCACAACACTTAAAAATTAAAGGAATACATGTTTAATATGTATTAGAGTCATTAATTTCCACCGAAGTTTGAATTTCTGAACGTTCGAACATTCGAATATTTTGAACTTCGTCAAAAAAAAAACTGGGATGCTTCAAATTTTAAATTTTTTTGAACATTTCGATTTTTGGAATTTCCGAATTTTTTAAAGCTTCGAATTTTTTTGCCTCTGAATTAACGCTATTTGTCATCTCCAAACACGCTCACGCATAATTCGCGAAAAGTCAGCCACGAATGAAATAATAAACACGGCGAATAATCCTGCAGAAACTCTGCAAGGTTAGGCATCTTAATTAAGACATCTACTCTCTTACTTATAATTTGTATTATTTATAAATAAATAATATTACATAAATGTATGTACAACAAATGCCTTGAAGATGTTTTACAAATGTGTCATGCCTTTTTTATCACATAATATAGTTAGTGAATTGAATTCCCTAAAAAAGAAAAGCTAACACGTCCCTAGTAAAAATTGTGATGAGGCTAAGATCTGGCAATAGAATGACTAAGACGAGAATTGAACCCTCGATGCTCAGTTTGCAGTCTGACTGACTTATCCTCGAGATGTTAAATCATTTCAAATAATTCGAAAAATTCGAAAATTCAAAAATTTGAATAATTCAAAAATTCTAAATATTCCAAAGTTTGAAAGTTCGAATCTAAATTCGAAGGTTCAATAAATCCGAACAATCGAAGTCTCGAATAATCGTAAAATCAACAACCCTAATATGTAACCTAAGCTGTATTCCATTTGCCACTTGGTTCACTTAAATCAGTTCAGATAAATTCGACACATGACTAAATGAACTGAATTAAGCAAACTGATGCACTTATTGGAATGTATTATTTCAAAGTAAATTAGAATATGTACTTCTAGTACTAGAAATACAGTCAGCAAAGTAATCCAGCAAAATAAATATAGGATCTGATTCAGTAAATGTAAGTTAGATCTGATCTAAATGGCAAATGGAATACACCTCTAGATAATTATGTATTTGAACTATAACCTAACAAATAAATGTCAAAAAAAATATATGTTCATTGATCTGTCAGTTTGTATTACCAACTTGAAATTTTGTTATAAGTTTTTAATAAAGAAATGAAAATTAAAGTAAATAACCTAAAAAAATAGTATGAAAATCACCTGCCACAATGACTAATTGCATCACTTATTTTTCAGTATACTATTGCTAATATTCTTTGATTAATTTTTAGGGAGTTTTCCTACTTCTCAGTTACTAGGGGGCACTGATGCCACTATACAGAAATTTCCTTTCGCTGTTAGTATCAAAATAATAGCCAATAACGGACATTTATGTGGAGGTGCTATAATCACGAAAAAATTTATTCTTACTGCTGGCCATTGTCTTTGTTTTATAGAGTAAGTAAATGTTTACACATCCGATCAATTCAATGTTGCCAACTTGCAGATTTTGTTGCTAAATTTAGACGCTAAAAACATTGATACGCAATTCAAATCTAGAGTTTTTTATACAACGCCAGCGACATTTATGGAGATATTATTTTTTATGGAGTAGGTGGAATAGTGGTTATCGTGTTGGCATGTGGATCCTGAGAAGCCTGGTTCGATTCCCACTGCCGACAAACATTCTCACCACATTAATACTACTACTGTGGCTCCCCCTCTACTAACACCCAGTAATGGATAGAAGGCGTGATGATAAATTTATTGTTTTTTTTTCAAGATTTCGAATATACTACAACTGCAAAATATGATTGATAATTTTTTTTTTAGTTGTTTAGTTGTCAAGCTTCGTGCCACAAATTAGTAAAAAACTTAAGAAAAATATATTTTAAATTTTTATGCATAGTAATATATGACATACTAAATTAATTTAAAAATATTGAATTGCTTTTAACCTTTTTTATTAAATTATCAAACTTTACAATAAATTGTTGCATAAATAAACAATTTTAACAAAAATGGAAGATGTTCTACGAGCCCAGTCTCGTATCAGTTGGCTCGAATCTAATTTTTTCGTTAAAAATGTAAATAACACTAAAAACCCAGGTATCTTACATTTAATAAATTCTACAATAAATTTTCAACATTTTTAACTAAATTTAACATTAAATATACCTTAAACACAAAATGTATGGCAGTAAAACTCTATCAACACACAAATGAACTATCATGATTATTATCTTGTGGACAGTTTGCCGGATGAAATTGAAGTTAATTATTATTTAAAACAAACTTTATTTGTTTATACAGTTTTTTAATAGCTAAAACAGAACTGTTTATTTCCTCTTTCAATGGCTGTCATTTCTAGCTGTATGTACCAATTGACTTCAAATTTTATCTGTGTATTAACAACATACTAGTATATGTTTCGTTAAAATTTAATTTCATTTTCTTGCATACTACATGAGAAATAAAACAGTAAAATATAACATCAAACTGAAAAAAATAAAGTTGGGCCAACTGAAGTACCTATTTCGTATTTACAATAAGAAAGTTCATCTGTCAAATTACCTACAAAATAATCCTCCCTATTTTGTTACTTGATAATTAGCTGTTACTAATCGGTAAGTTAATGACAACCCTTATTTTTCATGATTATTCTATAGATTACCACCATTTCAGCATTTAGTGACTAAAATCACTTACTCTGTTATTCAAAGTTAAATTTAGTTAAAAATGTTGAAAATGTATTTTGTAATTGTAAGATATCTGTTCTTTTGACAACTTTACACAAAAATATCCTCAAAAACAGTTGTACAAAGTCGAACTTCATAGCACTGTTTTCAACAAAAACCTTTACACAAAATTCATTTGTAAACACAATATAATAATGTAACTAGTTGATTTAATTTTAGGTATAAAGTACACGAATTATACATTTTTGTTGGATCAACCACATTATCTGGTAATGGGCAATCATACAGTACCGAGCATGGATTATGTCATGAAAAGTTTCGTATCGAAAGGAAATTACATGACATTGGATTAATAGGAATAAAAGGAAAATTCATCTTTAGCAAAACAGTTCGACCAATCAGAATTCTTACCAGAGATCTCCCTGTTGGAACCAAGTTAACCGTATCTGGTTGGGGACTCACTTCATACCCTAGTAAACTCCTATCAAACATAATGCAACAACTTACAGTTCATATAGTACATCTGTCAAAATGCAAGGCAACATTTCGAGAACCTCAAATTCGTATAAAACATTGTCAGTTTTGCACTTATGAAAAATTTCACCAAGGAACATGTAGAGGCGATTCTGGCGGACCACTTACTTTAAACAGAGTGTTAGTAGGCCTGGTTTCTTTTGGAGAACCCTGTGCAATAGGAAAACCAGACGTAAATACGAAAGTTTCTAGATATGTTGGTTGGATTAAAAATACAATTTATGCATATTGTAAAAGTAGGAATTGTCCAAAACGTAGGTTGTATCCAAAATTTGTGAGCACGGTCAAAAAACGTAGATTAGAAGTAGAGTTGGATGAGCTACGTGAAGAAAGTAACGACGATACTGCCACCGATACTGTTACCGATACTGTTTCAAAATGTAGCAAAGCTACAGCTGTTGTCTTTATTTTTTTTAGAAAATAATAGCGATGGTACAGCTTACATTAAGGTAGTACTAGTGTGACGGTGGCTCTATTGGTTGTCGAGTAGCGAAACTGACGCTCAAAAAAATATAAAAATTGAATAAAATAAGTGTTTTATACCTATTATGATTTGAATATCATAAATTGTTAACAGGTTGTTGGTCTAGTGAATTTTCAAAAACCATACTACCGTATGGTGTTGCCATTATAAATTGGGATTCTTAATTTTTCGTTAAAAACAAGGCTTTGCATGGCTATATATCCATTACTAAACGATAAAAAACTTTCTCCTTCTGATACAATATACATGGATAGTTCTAGAAAATCATACTAGTTTTTCAAATGAAACTGCAAAATTTTAGATGTACACAAACCAAATATGTTCGATTCTGAGTGATGATCGCCATAAGCCCCGGTGTATAAAAACTCAACTTTACAAGCGAATATATTTGTTCACAGACGATGAATGTGTTTCATATTTTAACAGAATGCGTATGACTATCCAATGTTTACGTGCGCCAAATTTTATTCCGATGCAAAAAAAAATTTCACGCTAGTACTATCTTAATGTTAAAAGAGCTGTTAATTTTTAAAGATACTTCTGCAACTAGTAATTACTTTTTATTAAACATGCACAATAATCCTTGTTTAATAAACTAAAAAGGAAGTGAAAATGCAATATTGAAACACGCAAAAAAAATTTTGCTCTTTAAATTCATACTTTAGACGTATTCCATTTGCCATTTGGATCAGATTTAACTTACATTTACTGAACCAGATCATTTATTTATTTCGCTGGATTACTTCCCAGACTTTATTTCTAGTACTAGAATTACTGGTTCCAATGTACTTTGAAATAATTCCCCCCAATAAATGTATTAGTTTGCTTAGTTTAGTTCATTAGTCATTTTGTCTAATTTATCTGAACTGATTTAAGTGAACCAAGTGGCAAATGGAATACAGCTATATTTATCACAACAAATTGCAAAATAACGAATTCACATAGTAACGCAAACAACAAATGCTAATCTGTCTCCATGTGAACGATGTTATACTTCATTCCCTGTATGAAAACTAATACGTCACATTCGGTATCCATGTGATTCAAGATTTTGTACTTAAAACGTTTACATTGGTATTGGATTGACATTTTTAAAATATAACCTATAATTTAAATGTAAGGTTAAAATATTTATTACTTTATAAAATTTACTTACCAAATTCTGCAATATATTAAATAAAAATCAAATATAAATTTATCGTAACATCCGAAATATATTACCTACATTATTCAAATATTTAATTTTATAAAATAAAACTCATAAGAATATACATTGTATATGTATTATTATTATACATAAATAAATAATATATTAAAATAAAAAAACAATGCATATTAGCTCTTGTACTACAGTTAAATTAATTTAAGATCCTCGATTCTCTAACTCCGCGAAAAATAATCATGAAGATGACAAACGCATTTCTCCATTTGATTACCCAAAATTTTCTAGCCATTTCTTATTTCTCAGTCTGTATTGATGTATCAAAAATGTCACAAACATAGAAATAACAGGCGAGAAAATAACAAAATCATGACCATAGGTCTCTATTTTTATTTTATAAACAAATGTGAACAAAGTAAATATTAATTTTTGTATTAGTAAGAATTGTCATACGATTTCATTAAAATAATAAATGTGATAGAACGTGAAAAAACATGAAACGTGTGTCTTAACTTATTAAGACATACGTTAATGCTATTCGCATATGTACGAATAATATTAATAAAAAAAAGATAACTATATTTCATCGTATCTACGATAACCTCGTACACATATGACGTAATCGTTTTCATACAGGGAATGAAGTTTACGTCAAATTATATACACAAAATTCTGAAGGGAATCAATATAAAAATTTTCCAAATGATGATGCAGGTATAATAAAAAATAGCGTATGATACACATATATAAGTGTCTTTAAAGCACTAGTGCCGTTAAAAGCACCCCGCTCCGAGTCGTACTCTTAAACTCGTCACACGTGCTTTAATGACTTATTTATACACTAGTATCATAATATACTTTTTTAGTCGATCGTCATTAAAAGTGCTTTCTGACAGGATCGTAAACAAATTGTTTATACTATACCAATGTAAAAATACAAATAAATAATATAATAATAATTAAAATATATAATGGAAGACATAAATGTAAAAAATGTATTTGAAAATAATTTAAGAATAATAAAGCGTAAAGAAATTATTTATTTATGGTAGGTAAGTCTGTACAACAGGAAAGAAAATTAGACTTGGGAACGGGTGGCAATATAGATGGTGCCGATGTGAATGCGCAGATTTTAAGGGTGGTTGTTGATCCATACACCACTCCACTTTCAGAGCTTCTGTCACCCATGAGCAACCAGCAATAATTTCTGCCAATAATTTTTTTGTCATGTATTCGTCGTGAACAAGTAGTAATATGTCACATACCATAAAAATTGTTAACTTTGACCGGTTTTGTCGCGCATGCGTCATCGGCCAAATCTTCTGCCATCTATAGTTGCCACCCGTTCCCAAATCTAATTTTCTTTTTTTCATGTTTGTCATGACATAATCTATTAAAAAATCCATTTCTGTCACTGGAATAAATTTTGCACCCTAGCTCTCTAACTAATATTATAAATAACATAAAACAAAAATAATTAATTTTTCCATATAGAATACATGCATCTCTACCTGTCTTTCAAAGCTGCCGACTTCTCAAAGTACTCTGTAACAATATAAAAAAATATTAATAATAATGTAAAAAAAAATAAGCACTAAAGCACAAATAAGTTTTAATCATGCTTTGCCCAATTTAATTAAAATAATGGAAGGTAACAACAATGAAAGATCACAACTATAACAAAATTACAATAAATATTCATCATCGATAGTTATCTGCTTGACGTTGGTCCTATATGCCTTCTCCAATTTCTTTTACTCATATCCTCTATATTTATAACTTCTGCCTTCTTTCCACTGTCTACCATCTTCCTCCACCTGCCTCTTTTTTCCTTCTCCTTCTATTGTCCCTTCTATTACGTTCTTCATTAGAATGTCCCTTCTGAATGCATGGCCCAACCCCATTTTCTTCCATTTCAAAATATTATCATACAGTGCTCTATTCACTTTCTTATACACAGTATAAGGAAGTACTGGAATCGTGAAAAAAATCGTTGACGAGATTTTCGCGGAAATACGTGTTTTGAGATCCACTTAATCCGTTTTGATCATTTTCTCAATGATGTCTGTGTGTCTGTGTGTGTGGATGGCTGGATGGATGGATGGATGGATGGATGGACGGATGTGTGTCCGAGTGTGCAATATGAACGAGATAAAATTTGTTAACAAAACTTGGGTATTATAAGTTTAATGAAAATACGAAGAGCTGAATTGATTTTGAATGAAATTGAAAAACCTGAAGAGGAAGGTGACTGGACACACAAAACAATAAATTTCATTTATTTCAAAAATGGAATCAGTTACGAAAAATAAAAGATGTTAGCAAAAATATTTGGAACATAAAATGTTATTTGTGATTTTCCTGTATATACGTCTAATTTTGAGAAAAAATAATTTATATATTTAATAATATATTCCAATAATCATAGTAGCAATAGAAACAAAAAAAATAAACATGTTTAACATTTACACGTCAAATAATAATTGTCAAACGCAAGGAGCAAGTCATAAGTGTTCAATTCAGCGTTTTTGATGTTATATCAATGTCATTGCTCAAATAGTAAGTAATTTTAAATCGACTAAAAGTTTAATTTTCGTTTTATGTAGTTATCTATGTCTTTTTTCGGAAAAACTAATACATCATTAAATTGGTCAACTAATTTGGCAACTTAGCCTCAATTTAATCGACTTCGTACCTCACGGTTCTTGAGATACCAATGGTTAGGCTCGAAAAACGGACACCCTGTATATGCCTCATCAGTAAAGTTAGACATAAAGTAGTCAACATTACTAAAAAATTATACGTAAACAAATTTGATATTTTATATGTTTCAAACAGATAAATGCTGAATTACTGAAAAACTAAATTACATATTTAATAATATTATATAACATTCATATATTCTAAATATTAAATATGCTGTGTATAAGAAAGTCGTGTGTTGCCCTCACCAGATTTTTTCTCTTACTTTCTCCAACACTTGTTCGTTGTTAACTCTATTAGACCATTTAATACCAAGCATTCTCCTCCATATCTACATTTTCGTTTTTTTTTAACTGCCCAAGTCTTACACTTGTACAACTTAACACTTCATACAAAATATTTCGCTATTCTTTTTCTTACTTTCAGGTCCAAATTCCCATTAGTATTCTACTTTTTTTTTGAAATGCTTTGTTAGTCATACCAGTACAGTACGTAACTTTTGTTTTTTCAGCTTCTTCAGTCGTCTATTATTTTCCTTCCTAGATATTTACAGCGTCCAACCTGCTCCAATTTTTCTGCTTTTATGAAAGATTATATAGAAGCATTTTCGAATTTATTTATTTATTTATTTATTTATATTTTTACAAAACTAATGATTAGTTGCACCAACAAAACTTAAGATTTAAACTGAATTAAATTAATAAAAGCAAATCGAAGTTATATATCATGTGAAATATTTAATATTGCTGTCAAACATTCGATAACATGTTATTATTTAATTAAACAAAGTTTAAAATATAAGTTATGTTACTTCAACTAATATGCAGCGTTGCCAGATGAAATCCATAGCTTACCTAGACCACATTTTGACTTTAACGTTTTGTTGTTACATACATACATATGTCTCTTCACGCTATATCCCATCAAATGGGGTAGCACGAACCCTAAAATCACTCATAAGATATTCACTCATTACATTCATCAAATAATCAGCCCTCGTCAAACATTATCATTCAAACACACCACCCTCACTTTAACCACATTCATAGATCACTCCATATAAACTCATTCATTTATTACACTCGATATCATTTATCACACAACAAACCTTCAATCACATCTATCCAATCACTCCTATTCACTTATCATTCATCTTCTTTCTTCGACATACATAACATATGCATAAAACATCTCAAATTACTCACGCTTATTCCTAACAACGAATCTAATAACGAATCTAACAACGAATCTACAAAGATTAGAAAAGATGAAAGCGATACCTGCACTTGTATATGAAAGAAAAGTCCACACAATGCAGGAACAGAAAATGAAACAAAAAGATAAGAAAGGAAGGGAGTGTCGCCCTGCGCTTGTTTTTGAAAGTGAATTCCACACAATTGTAGTTAAACACTTATTGTTCGTACATAATAATACAAATAGCAAAATAATAAAAATATATCAATACTCATTTTACCCATTACTGGTTGTAGCACTCTGTCGAAGCAGATGTAGGTAAGTACTATATTTTCGCGTTAAATGCGGTTACCATCCGTCAAATTACGGCCTCTAAAGATGTCGTAGAGGGAGCTACAGGGGTTATTTTAATATGGTGAAAATTGTTCGTCGGCTGTGGGAATTGAACCCGAGTTCTCCAATTCACAATCCGACTCGATATTATTGATCCACCTACCCCATATAAATAGTAATTAGTAAATATATATATTATGTTCAAAATAACAAGCAAATTAAAAAATATACATATTTACATTAAATAACGGAAATAATACTGCAAATATAAACAAAATTAGAACAAACTGAGTATTTTGGGGATGTATCTATCTGAGTGGGGTAGGTGGCTCAGTGGTATCGAGTAGACCTGTGGATTTGAGAACCTGGGTTCGATTCCCACAACCGACAAACAATGTTCACCACATTAAAACTACCTCTTTAAATAACTGTTGGTGAGTGATAATGGTCACTCACCAACACTTATCTGAAGATGGCACTAAACAGTATCAAAATATAAAACCAAATATTAAACTCAACACTTTCTTTCCCCATGTCTCCTACCAGTTCTCATGTCTTTATTGAGATTAAAATTTAAATGGGGTAGCTAGCTCAGTGGTATCAAGTCGGCCTGTGGATCCTGAGAACCCTGGTTCGATTCCAATAGGCGACAAACAATTTTCACCATTTTAAAACTACCTCTGTGGCTCCCCCACCACTAACATCTTTGGGGGCCGTGATTTGACGGCTAGTAACCGCACTTCACGCGCAAAATATATATCACTTACCGAGATCTGCTTTGGCAGAGTGCCACACCCAGTAATGGGTAGAAGGCATGATGATATATTTATATTTATAAAATTTAAATAATATACGAGGGCAGGGTGAAAAGTCCCTGAAAAATGAAACAAGAAATGATTAATTTGGTCAAAACATATTTTATTTCTCAACATAATCTCCTTGTAGCTCGATACACTTCGTCCAACGTTTTTCTAATTTTTCGATCCCTTCCAAATAATACGATTTTGGCAATCCTTCAAAATAGGCGTTTGTCTCAGCGGTGACCTCATCGTTGAAGCCAAATCGCTTTCCGCCGAGCCATTTCTTCAAGTTTGGAAATAGATAAAAATCGCAGGGGGGCAAATCTGGAGAATATGGTGGATGACGAACCAATTCGTAGCGCAATTCATGCAATTTTGCCATTGCGACACGGTCGCGCTTGTTGTCAACAGAGAGCAAATGCGGCACGCATCTGGCAGATAGCTTTCTCATATCCAAAAATGTGTGCAAAATGTTCCATAACCGTTCGGTTCAGATGCTCATAGCCTTTAACTCGCCGATCGTCCAATATCATACCATGGATTTTATTGACGATTTCTGGCGTTATAACCCCAATTGGATGACCAGAACGTTCGGCGTACGAAAATTAATAAACCACTTGTGAATCGTTCCAATCGATGGTGAGGAGTCTCCATAATGTTTAACAAGCGATGCTTTGGTTTGCGTAATGTTTTTTCCATGCAAGAAATAATGTTTAATCAAGACGTGAAATTCACTTTTTTCCATGTTTTCAAAAATCTTCAAGGTTGCTTGCTTTCGATGGGTGTCAAAACAGAACTGAATAACATATCAGTCTGAATATTTTAATGCGTTCTAGTTAAAGATCACAAATGTCACATGAGATTTGCGATAGTGGCACCATCTGTTTTATTTTTCAGGGATTTTTCACCCTGCCCTCGTATTATCAAGTCAAAATCCATGAAATATAAACACATATGTCTGTATGTATATCATATGTATGTATAGATTCGTGCAAAATTCCTAGACATGGCAACGTTGCTAAAATAAATTAACATCGAGACGAATCTGGTCGAATAAGTTTTATACTAACATGTACGCTTTAATTTGTAAACATATTTTATATCTGACGTATGTTTATTTATAATTTCACAGCTGATTGCTACAAACAAAGTTTTATTATAATATTTAAAACGTGTAAATCTTATCACAAAAAAATTATTTAAAACTTGCGCTTTAACCACGGATTGAAGTAATATTTGAATCGTGCCGAATACCACCCGAACACTCACGAAATGCACCGATTGCCCCCAAATGCGGTCATTCAATTGGTCTTCATTTTTATAGTACACGTGCTAGTTCCAGGTAGTATATATTTCAGTGATAATAGTATATTACAATTTTATTATGACGATTTTTGTCCCATTAGTTGTTTGGAGTACGCCGAGCAGAGTGTGGAGTACTCCAAAGAAACAAGTGACATGTGGTAACACTGTTGAATAAATTTTGACGTTTTTCAATTGTGAATTCACATTTAGTAATTCAATTTAGTTATTTTCGAGCAAATTATATAGTTATAATATAAAATCTGCAAAGGAAGATATGTTGATTATTTAAGGTAGTACTAGTGTGACGGTGGCACCATCGGTTGTCGAGTGGCGAAACTGAAGCTCAAAAAATGTAAAAATTGAATAAAATAAGTGTTTTATACCTATTATGATTTGAATATCATGAATTGTTAACAGGTTGTTGGTCTAGTGAATTTTCAAATACCATACCACCGTGTGGTGTTGCCATTATAAAATGGGATTCTTAATTTTTCGTTGAAAACAAGGCTTTGCACGACTATCTATCCATTACTGAACAATAAAAAACTTTCTTCTTCTGATACAATATACATGGATAGTTCTAGAACATCATACTAATTTTTCAAATGAAACTGCAAAATTTTAGAGGTACACAAACCAAATGTGTGCGATTCTGAGTGATGATCGCCATTAGCCCCGTGTATAAGAACTCAACTTTACAAGCGAATATATTTATTCACAGACGATGACTGTGTTTTATATTTTAACAGGATGCGTATGACTATCCAATGTTTACGTGCGCCAAATTTCATTCATATCTGCAAAAAACAAATTCACGCTAGTACTAGCTTAAGTTCTTAGGTTTTATCTTACCAAATTATATTACTATTTTAAGTTGTCTTTCTTAATGTGTTTTCTTAATCTGACGTTGAAAATTCTTTCAAATTGTAATAAACGAACTTTTTAAAATATATGAGGTTATCATTCAGAAATGACGCATAGTAGTGCCAATTTATTATTCAACTGTTTTCAGTATAATAATGAACCGATAGTGAACGAATATATAAAAAAATATTTTTCAAAATTTTCTCGTATGTACTCCATAATTTTTCTTGTGGGTTGCACTTACAATTATACAAACTAGGTATCCGCGCATATGCTTTTATCGTATTTCTATAGCTATTTACGATACTAGTAAGTAAAGCTAGTCTGTAATCATATGCGGGTCAGTGATAAAACAATCGCTTCGTTTATTGTGGCACGCTACAGACTAAAGAGAGTTAAGCGTGTCTATGAGCGAAACAGCAAGTACTGTACATATGTATATCGTATAGGGTTGTTGATTTTTCGAATATTCGAGACTTCGAATATTCGGATTTATTGCACCTTCCAATTTAGATTCGAACTTTTCAATTTTTGAAAATAAAATAAATAAATATATCATCACGCCTTCTACCCATTGCTGGGTGTGGCACTCTGCTAAAGCAGATCTCGGTAAGTGATATATTTTTGCGCGTGAAGTGCGGTTACCAGTCGTCAAATCACGGCCCCCAAACGTGTTAGTGGTGGAGGAGCCACAGGGATAGCTTTTTCAAATTATGAAAATTTGTCGCCTGTGGGAATCGAACCAGGGACCTCAGGATCCACAGGCCGACTTCATACCACTGTGCTAGCCATCCCATTTTTGAATATTCCGAATTTTCGAATTTTCGCATTTTTGAATATTCCGAATTTTCGATTTATTCGAATTATTAGAATTGTGAATCTGGATTCTAACGTGAACACGGCATGTTGATATGAATTATTTTCAGAATAAACTCATTTGCAGAGTTTTGTATTAATTCATAAGTAATTATCATTAATCATTATTATTTGCCAAATTAATTCAAATTAGACTTAAAATTTCGCGACACTGTCAAAAACGTTTTAATTAAGAAGTTTTTGTATCCTTTTTATTGTCATTTTAAAAAGTTTTACTAAAAGTCCGTAGCATTTAGATGGGCGGTAAGAGAATAGATGTCTTGATTAAGACGCCTAAACTTGCAGAATTTTTGCAGGATACTTCGCCGAGTTTATTATTTTATTCGTGGCCGACTTTTCGCGAATTATGCGTGAGCATGTTTGGAGATGACAGATGGCGTTATTTCAGTGGCAAAAAATTCGTAAATTCGAAGCTTCAAAAAATTCGAAGCTTCGAAGTTTTTTTGACGAAGTTCAAAACATTCGAATGTTCGAACGTTCGGAAATTCAAACTTCGGTGGAAATCAACGACTCTAATATCGTACATTATTTTATATACGACTGAAAACAATTAAGAAAGTATTGAAATTGTAGATATAAATATCATTTTTGAATACAGTAAAAATATTATTTTATTGATCTAACCTTAGTAAACAATGCTTAAAGTAATTTTAATCCACTCATGACAAACCCTGACTAATGAAAACTTATTATTAAACAGTCATTTTACGAACTGAAAACAGTTAAAATAATTTCAAATGGAACGCTCTTATACAATGCTATCATTCAGTTACATTGGAAATTGCAAATCCTATGTTTCACGTTAAATAAAACGGTATACTAAAAAGCATATTGTAATTATTTAAATGCTGTAATTAATTTTGACAGTAAAATGACAGTCTAACACAAACTAGTAATGAAAACTAAATTTTACTAAAATTGGAATCAACTCAAGTCTCAAATAAGAAAAAAAAAGAAAATTGGCAAATTTAAAAATGTCAATTTTGCAATAATTTTTCCATCATTAGGTAAAATACAATACACGTATTGTAATGTAATCTATAATACTCGATGGATTATCAAACTCGACTTACAGCCATGTTCCATAATTTTGCTATCTTGTATTGTAATATGATACATTAAAATACATTGTAAATAACTATTATTCCACTAGTAATATAATTAACTCTATTTTAATTTTTTACTAAAGCGACTGTAAATTAATTAAATATAATACAACACAATATTGACTAATACGATTTAAAATTTCTGTTTAGGATATCCACCTACGGAATATATAATAAGAGGTCGACCAACGAATATAGAGCATTTCCCTTTTCAAGTTAGTATCAAAGGAAATCGTACCAATAAGCATGTATGTGCAGGTGCTGTAATCACAGAAAAATTCGTAATTACGGCTGCCCACTGCATTAATCGTGTGTCGTAAGTAAAGCTCAATTTATCAAACACGAAATGCCCAAATTCCATATTAATTTCAATAACCATGCTTGTAGTAAATACAATTCTAATTGATTAGTCAACTTTAGTTGTTGTTAGTTTGTGAATTGTTAATATTTTCTTTAAATTTAAATGGAATTTATATTAAAATAATTTCATAAATTGTTTGTTAGTTTATTCCTGATTACATTTATTATAAAGAACATTTTTAACAATCAGGTTTATTTAAGTTGTATTCTTAATCTAATTCAATTTGATTCAGTAAATCTTCTTCTTAAAAAACAGTGTCACTGCAGACGACTCTCGTGTCAAGTCTTTCAGTATAAGAAAGAGTCGCAGAATCTAGACTGTCCTTGACACATAAAATAGAGAAAAAATAATATCAAATTTGAATGAAACAGGTCCGTAGATTGAGAGTTTAAATGTCCCAAGTTCAAATTTTATAGCGTGACTTTATGTATGTATGTAATATTTTCAGCTGCCTTCCGTCTTAATGTTATTTTCGATGCCCAACGTTTAATGATCGATTTATCTTTCGATAATTTGGATTTATTGATAAGTGTAAAACTTATATAATAAAATTATTATTATTTTTCTTTAGATTCAAAATAAATGGTGAATACCAACAATACATTTTTGTGGGATCAACCGAGTTATCTGGTCAAGGACAAACCTACAACATCGAGTATGCAATATACCACCCAGGCTTTGGTACCAAACACAGAATATATGACATCGGAATAATAGGAATACAAGATAAATTCTACTTCAGCCAACATGTACAACCAGCCAGAATTCTTTCCAGCGACATCCCAATTGGGACGAAAGTAACTGTCACTGGTTGGGGACGCACCTCTTACCCTAAAATAAAAAGACCTGATAAACTTCAAGTACTGAAAGTAACTGTGATTAGCCTAGAAGAATGTAAGAGAGCATTTAAGAGAAGATCAAAAATTACTCTAGAAGATTCCCAGTTTTGCAGTTTTGCCACTGGTAACAAGGGTACATGTTTAGGTGATTCAGGAGGTCCAATTACTATAAAGGGAATGTTGGTAGGCGTGGTTTCTTGGGGAGAGCCCTGTGCCAAAGGAAAACCAGACGTAAATACGAAACTTTCTACATATGTCAAGTGGATAAAAACTACCATTACTACGTATTGTAAAATTAAAAACTGCCCTGATAAAAATTTGTTTCCGATATTTGTGAATATCAAACAAATCTTTTGATCAAATAGAGAATTACAGATTTAGTTTTCAACGGACTTGGTTGCTGACATGATAAAATCGTCAAACCGAAAATAGAGAATGATTTTTTCTGTTAAACTGGTCTAGTTGTTTTATTTTAAAATCTCGAAAATATTATAGAGCACTATATATATATATATATATATATATATATAGTGCTCTATCATATTTTCGAGAATCTGTGTATTTGAATGGTATATAACGCACATGTGCGTTTTGACAAACAAAACGTGCTAGTAGACTGTGCGTAAAAGAACGTACATACTGGTAGTAGTAGATAAAGTAAATTTTATTTTATCTACTAGCAAAGAAATATATTCGCTGTTTAGAAATGAATAGTAATTAAAGTTTCTACATTTAAGTTTACTTTAAGTAATATTTATATTTACACTATTGTATAAGTTATCAATAAATTATTCTTTAAAACACAATCATGATAAACTCTTTTCCACATAACTGAGCAGTAATTTGAAATGCATATACGCGTAAGTTGACAATTTTACATAGCTACCAAAACGATGAAATGGTGGTAAGTGTCTACAAAATTATTTTGTAAATTTAAATTGGGTTTCTCTCACAGTGACATCGTCATAAGCAGAGCTGGGCAAGCCACTTAAAAAAGTAGCTAAGCTACAGCTATTCTTTAAAAAAGTAGCTGCGCTACAGATATAAGCTACATTTTGTAAAAAATAGCTAAGCTACAGCTAAAAGCTTTCATTAAAGTAGCTGTTAAATTTTAAAGCAACTTTTTTCAATTATTGTGTATTAATTAAATTTGACATTGTCATATGATCAGTTGATCAGTCTCTTGTTATAATGACTGTTAATAAATATAAAAAATCGCAAATGGACAAATGTACTGTTAATTTTTGAAGTTATAATTCTTATTTATATCGGAATAAATTAACAGCCACATTAACAGAAGACTCCTAAACAGTCAATGTTTAGTTCATCTAATATTTAATACAAAAGTAGAATAGGTTAAGAACAAGTGAAAAATAAAATATGTTAATATATTTTACACTATATAATAACAAGGTACAATTCAAATACAAAACAAAAATTAAAAGGTATTTCTTAATGAACAATGGTAGGTTTAAGCTACAAAAAGTAGCTTTGGGCTACAAAAAGTAGCTTTAAGCTACAAGAAGTAGCTTTAAAAGTAGCTTCAGTTGTTACAACAATATTTTTAAGCTAATAGAAAGAAAAACATAGCTCGCTACAAGCTACAGCTATATTTTTTCACATTTAGCTAAGCTACAGCTACAGCTAAGGTAAACGTAGCTAAGCTAGAAGCTAAGCTACAAAAGTAGCTAGCTACTGCCCAGCTCTGGTCATAAGTACCTCTCTGCTGCATTCGTACGTCAAATAAAATATAACTTTTATTTTGTTTTTATACTATCATTACCAAAGTAGACTTTCTGCATTTATTTTAAATACGGAATGTGCCATATACTCATATAGAAAGTAGATCATTATTATTTATCATGCCACTCTGTACAACAGGAACTTAATCCCAACTACAGTAGATGGTGTGGACTCACCGAGCTGCAGTGTGATGATAGTTCATATATTTTTAGTTTCAATGCGATTCAAACATAAGATCTTCGGATTCGAATACAATAACGCTAATCATAACACTGTTCTGCCAAACATATCTATGGAAGCATGAAACTTATAACAAATAAAATATAAATTAAAATCAATATATCATCATGCCTTTTACCGCCGTAATAGATTTCGCTAGGTGATATATTTATACGCGTGAAATGTGACTACCAGCCATAAAATCTCACCCGCCAAAGCTGTTACTGGTGAGCCACAGGAGTAATTTTTTAAAGTGGTGTTTGTCAGATATGGGACTCGAACCCGGGTTTTCAAAGTCGCAGTCGATACCACTGAGCCACCTACCCCATACAAATAATATTTGCAGTTAAAATTTTATACTGTTAATTTATTTCAAAATTAATAAATTGCACATCTTAACAAAATCATGCAAAAGAAAATCATTTTAAATAGCATAGTGATTATGCGAAGTAATCAGTAAATCATAAATTAAAAAATTAATGCACATTACTAACTAAGATTACAGCTCCATATAAAAATTTAAATTATAAATTAATTACATTTTCACGAAATATACAATTTGGTGATTAGTAATATCGTATAATGTTTTTACATGCTTAAAAATGGCGAGTTTAATTTTGTTTCTGAGTTTATTAAGTATTTCTTCAGCAATGGGTAATATATTTTGAAATATTTTTTTTACAACTAATTGGAGTCAGTCATTGACTTCTTACTACTTGACAAAGCATTTTGTATACTAGCCTACAGATTGTTATGAAGTTATAGTGCATTTCACCGTAGAAAATAATAGATGGCACTGCGGACGCAGCCCGTTTTACACGTAGCAATTTTAGTTCAAAATTTGCCTCGATATGAAATACACATTTCGATATTCAATTTCCATCAGCAGTAAGATGTAAGATTAGAATACACGTTGTTTTACTTTTACTTTCTGATACACAGTATAAGGAAGTATTGGAATCGTGAAAAAAATCGTTGACGAGATTTTCGCGGAAATACGTGTTTCGAGGTCCACTGAATCAATTTTGTGCGTGTGTGTGTGTGTCTGTGTGTGTGCTGCGTGTGCGCGCCGGGGGGGTGTGGGGGTGGGTATGGGTGTGTGTGTGTGTGTGTGAGAGAGAGGGTATGTTTGTATGTGCGTGTGCGTTATATAAATAGGTTATGTCAGGAGTCTGACAGCTAATAGAATTTTGACTTTTTAAGTAATAGAAATCTTCCAAAAAAACAATTACATTGTTAAAGGTACGCCAAGATTGCGCAGATTCTTTCCCCAAAAATTGTAATATCTATATATTACAGATTTTTAAAAAAAATGATATCTAATTAAGCCAAGAAAAATATTCGAATTTAAAAAACCTTATCGACCAGTTTTAAAAATATCGAGTCAAATGAAAAAAAAATTAATTAAAAAAACCTTGGCGACCCCAGTGTTAAAATGTTACCAGTTTAAGTAATCCAAATCCAATTCTGCATGCAAGCCCTTAAAAAGACCTTTCATTTGATACCAAACACGATAGGTTTTGAAGTACTTTCATTAAAACAATTGCCGGTCGAAAACATTCCAATTTTGCATATGAACTTTAAACATATATTTTACACAAATTTGGTAACTCGCAATGTCAAAAGTCAATAAATTTTAGTTTTGCACTTCTGGTTTTGCATCAGTTTCCGATCGACAAAGAAACGAGCTCGAGAGCCGAAGTTGTCGAACTGAGCGTAAGGTGCTGCCGCCAGTCGGACAAGTCGCGAAAAAGTCGGGAGGAACGAAAAATTGATTGAAAAAAATCTTATATATTGAAATATAGCTTGTACAGTAATAATTAATGCAAAAATTGTATCTAATACAAACAAAGGTGTTATGTAGTAAATTATCATATGTTTAACATGACTAATTTAGCGGTTAATAAAAAGATAAATGGAATTGCAATTTTCGAATATTGGCTCAAAGTAATATAGACAGTCAGTGTGTCGCCGTAGGCTGCTTGATCTTGGCGTCGACAACTAACGCCTGCCTTGATACTTTAGAAATAAATGTAATAATAAATGACACTGTCAACAACAGGAAATGAATTTATGTATCAGGCTTACCAATTTCAAGTAGTTTTTTTTTTATCGCCAACTGTAACAATTCCTTTTGATCACTCTGTATATATCATTCATATATTCTAAATATTAAATATGCTGTGTATAAGAAAGTCGTGTGGTGCCCACACCAAATTTTTTATTGTATTTTTGTTCTAAGATATTGATGATGAGTTAATTTTTAAGTCGAAACGTTCATAAATAGGAATTTTAAAAATAAAATTGGATTTCTGAAACCTTGTTATTTATTCAATATTAAAAAGTAACTATTATTTAATTATTACTGTAGCAACTACAAGACAATTAAATAGAGTACAATACAATATCAATTGTCACGCTTTTATTTCTATTTAGAAAAACCTCCTAGTGTACATGTAATACGAGGCAGCTCAACTAATATAGAGTATTATCCATTCCAAGTTAGTATTAAAGGAAATCGTACCAATAAGCATCTGTGTGCAGGTTCCGTAGTCACAGAAAAATTTGTAATTACTGCTGCCCACTGCATTAATCGTAGAGGGTAAGTAAAATTATGTTTACCAAACATGCAATTCTCAATTCCCGTATTTATTTTATTTATTCATTTATTCTATATGGGGTAGCCGGCTCAATTGAATCAAGTCGGCCTGTGAATTTAAGAACCCACCGCCGGCAATTTTCACCACAATAAAATTACCCCTGTGGCTCGCCCGCCATTATCGTCTTTGGGCCCGTGTTTTAACGACTGGTAATCGCAATTCACGCACATAAATATATTATTTACCGAAATCTGCTACGACAGAGTGTCACAATCAGTAATTGGTAGTAGACGTTTCGTTTTATTTGGGGATGCCAAAATGTATGAAACAAACAATTAATTTTTTAATTAGGTGTACCAGACATAAAATTACATTCGAAAAAATGGCTGCAGGCATTTGATAGTTTTTTCGTCGACATAACTCCTCAAATTATTTTATATATGAAAGTACTTTAAATAACAATTGCAGAGATTTAAATTATGTATTTAAGATATAACAGATTTCATTTGATTCATTTAATTACTGCGAAAATAAGGATTACGAATTACATTAATTTCGTATTTATAAAGAGTAGCTATGAAATTTAAACAAAATACGATAAAATATCTGACGACGACCCCCCAAACCTATTACGGGATGAAAAACTACACGCGAGGCCATTGGGTCAATTTTAATATGGAGTAAAGTTTATCAGCTGCGGGAATTGAACTCGGGTACTTAAATCCGTAGGCATTTCTACTGAGCTATCTACTATTTTATAGTAATTCTTAAAATTATATATATATATATATAAAATAAATATAAATAAATATAAAATCACGCCTTCTACCCATTACTGGGTGTGGCACTCTGCTAAAGCAGATCTCGGTAAGTGATATATTTTGCACGTGAAGTGCGGTTACCAGTCGTCGAATCACGGCCCCCAAACATGTTAGTGGTGGAGGAGCCACAGAGATAGCTTTTTCAAATTATGAAAATTTGTCGCCTGTGGGAATCGAACCAGGGATCTCAGGATCCACAGGCCGACTTCATACCACTGTGCTAGACATCCCATATATATATATATATATATATATATATATATATATATATATATATATATATATATATATATATATATAAATAAAACACAAAGGCACTAATATTTCACACAAATTTTAATTATTTATATTTAATAGTCATTTGTATATCAAGGGACGATATCGTTTCATTTCCCGGGCCGAAGGCGGCAGTTATAAAGCACTCGAAGGAAAAATAATACTTTCTTTACGCAGTGTACAAATAATTTGTGCCAGTACCCCATCAAAAAATAAAATTATCTGAAATAAATTACAAAATTAAATAAGATGTCATCTGAATGTCACTAATCAAAGATAATATGTATCCTACTCTAGATGGGAAACTGTAATGTTAAAGGCCGGCGCACTCTTTCAACGCCATCTCTTGGTTGGGTCAGGAATTAAAAACAGTGCGCAGCTCCGCTCATAAGACTTTCCAGTGCCTGTCACTAATGACAAATTATGCCGTTGATTTCTAGTTGCCATGGATATGGCTATCCTTTTCTTAGGAAATAAATATCTGCTTTCTTCCCAGAAGATGAAAAATCACACTTTTTTCTCTCAAATGAAGAAAGATATTTTTTTCTGATTCGTGAAATTAAAAATTCATTTTACATTACAAGCATTCTATATTTGTTTACATTTTGTTGTAAATTTCATAGTAAACTAAGTAAAAAATAGGGTTTTTTTAAACTTATATAGTTTATATCTAAATTTTGAGGTAAAAAACAATAAAAATCTAAATTGGTTTATTGATTTGCATAAGGAATTTAAACCGGTGCAAATTTAATTTGAAGCTCTTTTTACTAAAATAAATTAGCTAGCAATGGCGGTGTCAAAATTGAATTCCCATGTTAGACGTCTATGACTCATAAGTAGGTACATCATATTATGGATATTTACAGAAATATTAATATATGTTAACAAATGTTAGCTTTGTTTTCAATAAAAATAAATTGATAGAAATTTATTAAGTGTTATGTTCAACGCTGTCAATAAATTGTTCAATTTTTTTACGATATATTAATAAGTGTAAAACTGCTATAATAAAATTAGTTTAATTTTTCTTTAGGTTCCAAAAAAACGGTATGTACAAACAATACATTTTTGTGGGATCAACTTGTTTATCTGGCAAAGGACAAATTCACAACATCGAGTTTGCGATGTACCATCCAAAATTTTATATAAAACACAAAATATTCGACATTGGAATCATCGGGATACAAGATAAATTCTACTTCAACAAATTCGTACAACCAGCCAGAATTCTTTCCAGCGACATCCCGATTGGAACCAAAGTAACTGTCACTGGTTGGGGTCGCACCTCTTACCCTAAAATAAATAGACCTGATAAACTTCAAATGCTTCACATGCGTGTGATAAGCCTAAAAGAATGCAAGAGAGCATTTGGGAACAAAAAAAATAAAGTGAAAGATTCACAATTTTGCCTTTTTAGAAATGGTCACAGGGGTACATGTATAGGCGATTCTGGGGGACCAGTTTCGTTAAACGGAGTGTTGGTAGGCGTGATTTCTTGGGGGAAATCTTGTGCGAGAGGAAAACCGGACGTAAATACAAAACTTTCTGCATATGTTAAATGGATTAAAACAACAATTACTAAGTATTGTAAAACTAGAAACTGTCCTGATAAAAATGTGTATCCGGTATTTGTGAAAACCAAACAAATGATCTTTTGTCCAAATGAGTGGTCCTATAAAGAATAATAATAATAACAGATTTAGTTTTCAATGGACACAGTTTTTTTTTACAAGAATAAGTGTGTTGATATGAGAAAATTGTGAAACCGACGGTAAAGAGTTTTTTTGTATTATATTAGACTAAAGGTCCATTCACAAATTAAAATTAGTTCTAGTTTTATGTTTTAAGTCTTAGTTTTAAGAGCATTACAGTCATGTTACGTTATATAACCTTTCACAAACCAATATTTAGTTGTTAGGTTGCCAAAAGTTTGTAAACTTCTAACTTATGTTTTAGTTAAAATTTATAGAGCTCTACAAACTGAAGTAAAACAGAGGCTGAAATGTGCTTTAACCCCACCCATTCAGTTATATGACGAACTAACAAAAAAGGGATAATTTTAGTGTTGTATAACTGGCTTTTGTATATAATAATATTATAATAAAGAGAATAAAATATACTATCATTTGAGTTTGTTTCATAATTTCAGCGTATATAGTTGCAGAGATAAACATTTTTGAAAATGGCGAAGTTTTCATTTAATACCAATAAGTCATTTAATTGTGTAGAGTCAAATTATTGCGAGTACCAGCCTATATAGTACATGATCGATGTTTCTAGACAACGAAATAGATAAAGAAATCTGCTATCCAAACTTTCAACCAGAAGGAAGGTCTGTAGACATAAATCTGATGAGAAACAAATATTACAATTTAAACAAGCGAAATTCGTCGTAACAGAATGGTAATTATTATTGGCCTATGATCCTAAAACTGTAGATTTTTACCACTGTAAACAAGAGAAGAAATCAGTTAATAAAAGCATTTGTCAGAACGATAGATTTGGACGAATGTCAAAATAAGTATTTACCTTAAACATCAAATTTGTCCACATGGTCCAAAGATGAGAAGAATAAATGTGTTACAGGTTCTATCTTCCATTTTGAAAGATTAGCTTGAATTGTCCTATTTCCCTATTTGTGTTTAAAGGAATATCCACATGCATTCATAGAATTTGGAGTGTATATTTAAAATGGATTCAAAAATATGTTGATGTTAAATCTGTAAAAAATATATAATATATAATTAGTCTGATTATGAATATAAGAGTACTATTGGGAATGAGAATGCGCTGATAGTAGCGAAAATTGGAACTACGGCAAAGGTACACATTGCTACTAATCTAATATCGAAGTATGTAGAAAATAGGTAGCTCAATTTTATCGAGTCGGACTATGGATTTGAGAACAAGGGTTCGAGTCCCACAGCCAACAAATAAATTCCGCCACATTCTAACTTCCCTTACGGTTTCCTCTCCACTAACATCTTTAGAGGTCGTGATTTTCCTGCTGGTAACCACACTTCACGTGCAAAATATATCACTTACCGAGATCTGCTATGGCAGAGTGCCACACCTAGTAATGGATAGAAGGCGTGATGATACGAGTATAAAGAAATACAAGTGTCAGTAATGGTAAGCTTATGAAAACAGTTGAAAGTGTACGTTTACCTCAAGTTTGACATATCGTGATCAACGCCATCTCTTAGTAATTGAATATTCCAATCTTCTTCTTCTTTACTGGCGCTACAGCCCGAGTCGGGCCTGGGCCTACCGGGCACACCGAGCCGCAGTTTTAAGGCATATGTATAAGTGACTAGCTTATCCAATACATACTGTAAATGCCACTATTATATTTGAAAATAATTTACGAATAACAAATTATTTGTAATATATAGAAAACTAATTTTAGTATTCTAATTATATTACTCATTAAATTGTTGTCATATGAATAACTTTCAAGTACAGTGACAATGATAATTTTAAAGTTAATTTTATGACAGAAAAAATTGGGAAACGCCCGTATTCGAACCGAGGACCTTCAGCTTGCCGGGCCGATCTCTTAACCACTGGACCACATCCCACTTGTACGATGCAGGCGTCAACCAAATACCTCTGTCATAGTGTTTAACACAGCATAGTTAATTTTTGTCATATGAATGACTTTCAAGTACAGTGACAATGATAATTTTAAAGTTAATTTTATGACAGAAAAATTTGGGAGACGCCTGCATCATACAGGTGGGATGTGGTCTAGTGGTTAAGACATCGGCACGGCAAGCTGAAGGTCCCCGGTTCGAATCCGGGCGTCTCCCAAATTTTTCTGTCATAAAATTAACTTTAAAAATATATTACTCATGTCTACTAACATATTTGGGGGCAGAAATTTGACGGCTGTAACAGCACATCATGTGCAAACTTACCGATAGTTGTTCTAGTTGAGTTCCACACTCAAAAAATGGGCAGAACGGCGTAATAATACTTTTATACTTGTTTTAATTTATCAATACCATATTCGATTAGTTATACGACTGATAAGCTATTTGTCATTTTATTGCAACATTGATAAACGAGCCCTAAGTTACCTGTTATAAGAATTTTGCAAAAATATTTTTCATTAATTAAACAATACAGTAATCAAATAATAATGATTAAAAATCAAAGTCTGTATTCAAATCTAATTAAAAGATTAAATTTTTAATACTAAAACAAATATTTTAATTGAAATACATTCTAATCTGAAGTAAGGTTTTGTGATTAAAAAATTAAATTGTTCTCTGAAGCATAGCCATGGAAACTTTAATCTTGTTTTTGTGTTTATTGAAAATTTCTTCAGCAGCAGGTAATGTAACTAAGATCATATTTTATTTAATCTTTATTAAAGTAAACATTGTTATAACATAATAAATCTCTTAATTTGCTTTCGTTATCAGATTTCTGTAAGATAATTTTTATTTGTTTCAAATCCTAATTACAATTCTTATTTAATAAAGAATATAGTGTAAAACAAATCTTTTATTTAATAACATTAACATATTTCATATTTTGTTTACAACCATTTACACAATTATTTCATTTCACTTTTTCATTTGACAGAACAATGTTTCAACAGACAAGTTTTTATTAGTTTAAATAAATCTACAATTACGCCATATTACTCATTTTTGAGAATGGCACACTCCTATAGCTTCGGTGACCATACGTCCTTTATTATAGAGGACAGTTCTTTATTTTTGATTTATTTATTTCTTAAGTATCAACTTTTATCCTTTATTATTAGGTTTGACATTTAAAATGTCTATATCAGTTTCTATCAGTTGAAATCAAAGATGAATTAACAAAAATATCAACATTGTTATTTTAAGCAAAAAGTTCATTGTGATGAACATTTTAAAGAAAAATTGTTATTTATTTACCTAGACAAAAAAGTACTTGATTTGCTGTCATGCCTAGAGTTTCGTAGTCAAGGCTATAAATCTATCCAGTAGAGTAAATCTGCTTTTCAGCCGTGTTGAGCAAACTTTTCTGGCGATTGGTTAAAATTAATAATAATTTTGTGATTGTTTAAAGTATTTTTAATGTTATCGCCATCATCGTAATCATCATAATGTGATGCATTGGTTAAGCGGTGGCAATGTAAAATAACTATTTGTATACCTAGAGCAGAAAGTAGTCTATTACCGCACGCACATGGAGATTGTTAATGGAGGTAAGGACACTTTCCGCTCGAGGTGCACGCAATATCTGTTTACGATCATTTAGAAACAGTTGAAAAAATGTTTGTTAATAATTTATGACAGTTTTTCTGTTTGGAAAATCTGGCGACAGTTTTCATACATCCATGGATATGACGATACACTCTTACACTGTGGCAAATGTCAACGTTTTGCTTACAACTGACTGTTGGAAAAGTAGATTTTCTTTTTTGTCGTCGAAAAATAAATTTGTCGTTTCGTGCATGATGCCAAAGGAATGTTAATCACATCCGGGATTAAAGAAACGGCATGCAGTTGTAAATATATTTTTTAATTAAATCATAAATGTCAAATAGCATAGCAACACTTTTACAGCCTAGGCTGTAAAAGTAGCACAGTTTCTCAATTGTCAACAAAAACTCACTTTTGAAAAAATATTTTATTTTAATTTTTCGATTATAAAATAAAACATGAATTTAAACTATTTTCCTGTTTTTTTAACTTTCTTTCGATTTGTCCTTTATTTTCACCAACAAAATATAGTCACCGTAGCTATAGCAAATCTTGGTAGCTCAAATTATTTGATATTTACATCTTGTTTAAAGTCATAACAATACAGAAACTAATATTTTCTTGAAACAAAATGAGTAAACATTAAATCATTTTGTTTTGTAATAACAACGATATAATTGTCAAACCATTTTAGACAGAATATACTTAATTATTACAATTTCGATCATTCAGTAGATTAAAACCCAGTAAAATACGACAGTGGTACAATATTTGTTGATACACTTTGATTTGTTTTAGATCTTCAACTTTGTATAATAGGAGGAAACGATACCGAAATTGAAAAGTTTCCTTTTCAAGTTAGTATCAAAGAAACTGGTACCAATACGCATGTAGCTGCGGGTGCTATAATTACTGAAAAATTTATTATTACGGCTGCCCACTGTATTACTCGTTTTCCGTAAGTAGTGTTTGAAGAATCACGTCTCCACTATTCGCTTCTATACCCTGTTCACTGAAATTTTGCAGCGTTAGTCGAGTTATAGAACAAAATCCTCGTTGATGATTGGTGCAGACGGCAGGCAGATTTACACTAGCACAAAGTTTTCTTTAAAGAACAATAACTAATTAAGCTGAACTGTCAAATAAGTAATTTAATATTGTTATCGAAAGTATTATTTGACATTTTTAATTTATGACTAATGTGAAATCAGTTCCATTAAGGAAATGCTGTTTATTTATTTGTGAATTATCGGCAACTAATTTTAGTATAACAATTAATCTCGATGGTTAATATTTACTACGCTTAGTTATAAGTAACCTCTACATTGGCCAATGTAAATCGGACTTGCTGTCACTGCAAAGTTTAAGTGAACAAAGTATAATAACTTTTATATGATTTCTACTACTAATATTTTGTTATTAATTTATTCTAACGGTATATTACATATTTATTAATTTTAACCTTCAGTCGTGCTATATTTGTTTGAAAAGCAGGCAGGTTTTTTTGCAGTATTATGTTTATTCTCTTATCAAATATTTAAATGTATTTGACGAAATGTAATTCCACACAGATATTCTCCCATATTTTGTAACTAGATCATTATCTGTTACAGAGCTCATATTTTTGAACTTATGCGAATTTATAAGCATGAAAATAAAACTGGATTTATAGTTTACATAGCATAGCATAACATAACGAAAATATAAATGCACACAAGTCCATATACCACGTTATAGTTCATTTACATAGCATAATATTATAAATGACCAAATTTCATTTCTTATGCTATGCTATGTTCTTTCGAGAATCTTCAGTCATTATCGGAATCTCTCTGACAATTGTTTGTTTATATGTATCAAAAATTTAAATAATTTTGGTTTATTTTTCGGGTTTTACTTTACGGTTTTACGACACCAGATTCAAAAACAATAATCATTATTGTTTTGACTCTGGTGTCGTCACCACCTATATTTTAACATATTGTTTTTGTTAAAAATAATTAAGTCTTTATTAATTTTTGACTGTCTTTTCTTTTTGAAAAGTTTTAGTTCTGTTGTAAACTGTTAATTTATAAAAATTCTGAATATTTTTGACTTGATAATGGGACCAATCCTTAGTCTCGTAACGTTGTCAGACTTCGTATATTTGTAAATTTGAAAAAAAAAAACAATTTTTCATTACACAAACCAAGTAATCCCATCACTCAGGAGTATTTATTTTTTAACCTTTCTACTCCTATTCGTCGTATACGAATTTGTTCGCATGAATTCAAAAACAGGGTCCTCGATCGATAAGTTAATAAAAATCCTTATTTTTCATGATTCTATAGATTACCACCATTTTGTCATTCTACGATCAAAATCAAGTAGAAGTCAACGAGATTTGAAAGCACGACTTCTTTCTTGGTAATTAAGAAACGCAAGTTTTACCCCTTTTTTATCCACTACCCTATGACTACCAGTAATTTAACTATGAAAAATAAAAGATGTCATTAATTTATCGCTCATCAACAGATAATGAAGCAATTACAGAATATAGGAGATTATCATGAAACTATTAAAATCGTATTTAGTATGATACTAATTATTTTGACTCTATTTTAGAAACTTAATAACCGAGCATTACATTTTTGTGGGATCAACCGAGTTATCTGGTAAAAGCCAAACACACGATATCGAAGATGCCATCAGCCATTCACGCTACAATTCCAGCACGAAATTAAACGACATAGGGATAATAGGCATAAAAAATAAATTCACTTTCAACGAATTAGTGAAGCCAGTCAGTATACTGACATACAAAGTCCCTGTTGGAACCAACGTGACTGTATCTGGCTGGGGATACACATCTTATCCTATGGGAAATCACTCAGAAACCCTTCAAATGATATCAAGTCCTATAATAAGCAAGAAACAATGCAAAGAAATGTTGAAAGAAGCAGATGATCTTATTTTAAGAAGTGGACAGTTTTGTACTTTGGAGAAAATTGACAAGGGCACATGTATGGGTGATTCTGGAGGACCAGTCACCTTAAATGGAATGTTAATAGGGGTTGTTTCTTGTGGGGAACCTTGTGCGACAGGAAAACCAGACGTACATACAAAAGTTGCTAAATATATTAAATGGATTAAAACTACAATTAATACATATTGTAAAACAAGAACTTGTCCTAAAAATGAGTTGTATCCGAAAATTGTGAGAATGAAAAATCGAAGGTCCTGTTTGACCAAATAAGTTGTCATATTATTGAGCGTAGTACCACAAATGGTTTAGTTTTCACAAAAAATTTTTAATTTACGCGAACGTGGTTACTGAGATGGTAAAATCGCGAAGATGGATAGGTTTTTCTGTCAAGTTGCTCGAGTCGTTTTGCCTAAAAGTAATCAAGTTCGAGTAAAAAAAAAAAATTTGTTTTGGAAAAACTAAACCTCGAGGTGTATTTATTAAGATAATTTACAGAATAAATTAATTTATTAAAATTATCATCATTGTATTCTCGTTTCTAAGATTAAGAAAGTAATGAAAATACACTGCTGAGAGAAAAAAACGAAACACTTAAATTTCGTGAAATTTTCCTAATTTTCAAACCATCATAACTTGGTTAATTTTTATCTAATTTGGACAAATTTTCAAGCTAGAGAAAGATTAAAGTGTCTACTTGTGCAATATCTACCGGCAACTTCCTCGTGGTGCACATTGGATAACGCTAATGTCGGTGGTTAAAAAATGTAAAATTTGTTGGTGGGGGGTGTTGAAGGTGCAAAAAAGGTAATTCTCATTTTGCGAACAGTCCCTTAAAGTAGAGACAAACAGGTATTTTCCTGAAAGAATGGTACAATTTTGTTGAAAAGTCGCGGAGTTATGAGCCAAAAAACCCTAAATGCAGAGTTAACTTCAAACACGCATAACTTTGAGCCTAATCATCTTAGGAACTTCGTTTTTTAAGAAATTTGCAGGGAATTGAGCAAACTTTATCGCCCTGGTGATTAATCGAGTCCAAAAAATTTTGTTAGCTCCGTACAGATCGTCAAAGATAGACGTTTTTTCCTATAAAAACAAGTTTTCTTCTAGAAGGTTGAGGGGAGGCTGAAGAGAAAAATCTTAATTTTGCGTACAGCTCCTTAAAGTAGAGACAAAACTGTTTCTTTTTCTAAAAGAATCGTCCAATTTTGATGAAAAGTCGCCGAGTTATGAGCCAAAAACTCCCAAATGCATATTTAACTTTAAACACGCATAACTCTGTAACAAATCATCGTAAAAACTTCTTTTTTTACGTAATTTGCAGGGAATTGAATAATCTTTAACGCCCTGATAGTAAATGGAGCCAAAAAAAATTCTTAACTCCGTACAAATCGTCAAAATTGGACGTTTTTTTCATTAAAATCATTTTTTCCTTCTAGGGGGTTGAAGGGGGTGCGGAAAGGGTAAACTCTAAAATCGTATATATGCCCTAAAAGTAGATACTTTAATCGTTCTCTAGCTTGAAAATTTGTCCAAATTAGTTAAAATTAGCCAAGTTATGATCGTTTGAAAATTGGGAAAATTCCACGAAATTTAAGTGTTTCGTTTTTTTCTCTCACCAGTGTATATCGATATGCAAACTTTTTTTGTTTATCCAATGTTAAAGGTGAAAAGTGACGTTTTATTATGGAATTTTTATTCATGAATCGAGCTATCATATTTAATTACAGGCTGAATCAGTTATTTACTGTTACTAATATGAATGTTAGAATCAAGTGACACGTATCTTATCTGTTTGATCGTCGCCTATTTTATTATACAAGACCAGAAATGTCAAGTTGGACCTGGACTGCACTATATATAATTTTAGTTGTGATAATAAAATCGCTGTTATCTGTCATATTGAAATTATAATTTATATAGCACAAAATAACCAGTACTTTTTGTACCATGTAGATAAACTAGATTTTTACAGCAAAATTTTGTAAAATGTAGTACTAATTTGGCGATCTGTAAATTAGTTCCATACGGCGCGAGGTCACTACTAGTTTCCAAATCAAACAAACGTTTCTAAATTTGCCGCAAGTGCCGCTTTTTCCGACGATTTTTGTGATCGGCACATTTATTGATCAAATCTTCTTAAACAAGAATTTCATTAGTACCAAAAAAAAAAATTATTTGACAATCATAGTAATATAAATTATTATTATTTTCTTATTGATTATTATTTAAATTATTGTTGGAAAAAGCATTTTTTGTGGTCAATTTTAGAATTCAGTGTACTGCTGTTTTTACTGTTGTTCCAGACCTTACATAATAACGTAAACGACAGTTAGAAATGTAAAAAGTATGACATCCAAATCGTAATAAACTCTATTCCAAGCAACTATGCAATCCTTTAAAATGTATTATAGTATATACAGGGTGGTCCATTTAAAGTGTTATCAGGAAATATCTCGGAAACTATAAATTTTACGCAAAAATGACCTAGACGAAAAACAATCGTACAAAAGGGGGCCATAATAACGAAATATTGGTTTTGTCCTAGATGGCGCTGTTGTCGCTAAATCATGGTCAACTCAATTTTTTTAAATGAAACCCCCTATTTTTTATTAAAGAATCAGATTCCTCGTTAAAAAAAAGAAGAATTAATTTAGTTCACTTTTTCGTCAGCATGATAGATGACGCTGTAATCGCGAAAAATGATGTTGCTTTCGGACGTTCCTGTATTAGAGCTTATGCGCGCGGCTGTGTGTGTGTGTATTATGTGACGAAAAAGTGAACTAAATAAATTCGTCTTTTTTTTAACGAGGAATCTGATTCTTTAATAAAAAATAGGGGGTTTCATTTAAAAAAATTGAGTTGACCATGATTTAGCGACAACAGCGCCATCTAGGACAAAACCAATATTTCGTTATTATGGCCCCCTTTTGTACGATTGTTTTTCGTCTAGGTCATTTTTGCGTAAAATTTATAGTTTCCGAGATATTGCCTGATAACACTTTAAATGGACCACCCTGTATATCAGCAAAAGTTGTCAATTTTAATTACCTATCAAAATGTTAAAATAGTGGCAAGTATCTACAAAATTATTTTGTAAATTTAAATTGGGTTTCTCTCATAGTGATTAGTGATAAGAGTGATAAGACACTGTCACAAATATCTCTCTGCTACATTCAGACCTTAAACAAGGTATATAAATTACATTAATTTTAATAAATGATATAAGATATTGTTTAACTTCGATTAAAAATAAATGCTCGTTACCATAATAAAAATATTAGAAATAGGATAGTGTCATGTAACTTGATATTGTGTATAATAATTTTATAATACAGAGATTAAAATAAATTTTAAATGGTCTTTTGGTTAATTATCGTAGTGCTTATAACTTTAGAAATATACATTTATAAAAGGGTCCAAGTTTACTTTTTTGTGTCAATCGGATATTTATAATTTCTAGAGGTAATAAGCATTACGATTTATATATCTACTTGGGCTGGGTATTTCTAGACGACGGGAACTTATATTTCAAATCTGATAATCAGACTTTTAAAATGAAATAATATCTGAAGACATGTTTGATGATAATCGAAGAATACTTAGAATTTAGTAACATTTAAGAATGGGGTAGGAAACGATTAATTAAATTCTGACAGTTCATTATGTAATTGTTGAAAGGGATGTTTATCTTTTTTGTCTGGGTAAAGAAGTGTTAACCTAAATGAATTATTATATCTATAATTTTAACAAGCGAAATTCGCTTTAGCACCCCTTTGACTATTATTGGCTGGCGAAGCTGTCGAAATACAAGTCTTCCATGGTCTTAAAACTGTAAAGAAGAAGAAGAATCAGTTGAGGAATCGCGTGCCAACATGACAGATTTGGACAATTGTCTGAGTCAATATTTACCTCCAACGACAAGCATATGATGAAAAATTAATCAAAGATTTCCCAAATGTTCCAAGAGAGACAGAAGACTCGGGTTGATCTCTCCTCCATTTTGGAATAGTTTCTTGAATTTATTTATTCATATTTACAGGAATATCCATGGGTATTCACAGAAGTTGGATTCTATGTTTAAAATGGAGTTAGAAATATATTGAAGTTAATATTCACAAGATGTGAAATATCAAGTTGGATTCACATGGACCGTTGACACGGGAAAATTTGTCGACGTTGACGATGTTCTAAATTGCGAATGGTTGAATCTTGCTGGTTCGAACGGTTCCAAAATTGACGGCGACGTTGAAATATTTCAGTTTTTTACGGTCTTGATGATCGGCACCGATATAATTTTAATAAACATTACTTTTAACAACTCTTTTACGAAATTGTTATTGAGTTGCCATTATATATTTTATATATATATATATATTAACAGTTACGTGTACAAATAAAAAATTATATTAAAATAAAATAAAAAGAGTAAATTATTTTGGCCGCAGAATACCAAAATTATAACTACTCCCTAGTTGGTCTAGCTGAATAGTGAGTGGCATCATACTGATGAGCTTCCAAAGAGCGAAACGCGTCTATGGTTGAGAGTTGAACTGACCAGTAACTGACGATGACTTAGTAGGTTGACTCAGTTGCTGTATTATTGTGGAACTAAAACAAATGTTAGGAAAACTTTTCCTATTATTTTTCTTATTTAAAGAGTTTTCCATTTCGCAATTGACATTTTTTGTCGTTGTTTAAAAACTATAATAATCTGTACATTGATCACGTCATCAACGGATGTTTACATGTCAATGTCGACCCGATAGAGTTCCATCCCAGGTAAACAAAATTTAGCAGTATTTTGATGTGGCCATGAAGTCTGGATTTCTTTGTCGTTTCATGTGAATAATCTAGAATTTTTTAACGGTACCGACCGCCTTCACGACCGAATAATTAGTGTCGCGAATGTAATGTACGTCGAAGAAAGAAGATGAATGGTAAGTGAATAGGAGTGATTGGATAGATGTGATTGAAGGTTTGTTGTGTGATAAATGATTTCGAGTGTAATAAAAAAATGAGTTTATATGGAATGATCTATGAATGTGATTAAAGTGAGGGTGGTGAGTTTGAATGATGTTTGACGAGGGCAGATTATTTGATGAATGTAATGAGTGAATATTTTATGAGTGATTTTTGGATTCGTGCTACCCCATTTGATGGGATATAGCGTGAAGATATGTATGTATGTATGCAAAAAAATGTTCCATGTGAATCTAACTTTTCGTTGATTACGACCTAAATATCACGATTTTGTTGAGATACCACCAGGATTGGAACCTGGTACCTTTGAACCTTAGTCACTCTAACCAACTGAGTTATATCTTCCTTGTAATTTAAATATGATGTTATTCCAAATTTTCTATCTATTTTGTTACGTGTCAAAAGCTGCCTCGATCCCATGATTCTTTCATATACGAGCCCGGTCCCAATTTAGTTGGCCCAATTTTCTTTTTTCTTTTGATGTTATATGTTACAGTTTTATTTCTCGTATAGCATACAAGAAAATGAAATTAAATTTTAATGAGACATATACTAGTATGTTGTTAATACACAGACAAAATTTAAAGTCAATCGATACATACATTTAGAAATGACAGTCATTGAAAGAGGAAGTAAACATTTCTGTTTTAACTAAAAAAAATTGTTTTACTAAAAAACTGTATAATAATAAAGTTTGTTTTAAATAATAATTAACTTCAATTTCATCCGCCAAACATGATAATAATCATGATAGTCCATTTGTGTGTTGATTTAGTTTATATGAAGAAAAAAAAAGTGAGTTATATTGCTATACATTTTGTGTTTAAGGTATATTTAATGTTAAATTTAGTTCAATATGTTGAAAATCAATTGTAGAATTTAGTAAATGTAAGATATTTGGGTTTTTAGTATTATTTAAATTTTTAACGAAAAAATTAAATTCAGGCCAACTGATGCGGGACTGGGCTCGTACTTATGGACGTGACACGAGAGTCGTCTGCAAAGGCAAGGTTATTTAAGGAGAATATTAGAATTTGAAATTTATTTAGTATTTATCTACGATTAATGTATTATATGTATATTAAGTATGATTTTTTATATATAATACTATATATAAATCCCAAAGGGAATTATAACGATATTTATTATTTCCTCTTCTTCACCAATCAGCAAAATCATTATGCCAGAATCAATTTCTCAGTGCAAATTAAAAAAAAAGTATAAAGTCTAGTAGGTAACGAAAATAATAATGAAAAACAAAATAAACAACAGTAGATATGCAAAAATTTTGACCTGTTTCTATTACCATAATTACATCACGAAATACTGTAATGTTGACGAAATATAATAAAACAAGTTTATTTTAACTTGAGTTAAAAAGAGAGTTAATTAGCATCAAATTTAGTTTATTTCTTTAATCTGTTTTAATTTACAACAGAGTTATAGATAATATTAATAACGGTGTTAGCGTTTAATCCGTTTTGTAAATGTGCCAGTTAGAAAATACTTAATAAAAAATTAAATATTTGTAAAATAGATATAAATAAAAAGAACATGAGACCGGGATTGGACATTTAGTAACTTGTACAAAAATATATCACTTACCAAGATTTGTTCTAGTTGAGTGGTACTGTTAGACAACTGCAAACTACCATAGTCGTGCCTTTATACGTTATCTGTCACTATATCTCCGCATTGATAAGCAGTATCTAAATTAACTGTTATTAAAATTTGACAAAAATAAAAATGTTTTTCTCATTTTTAATTGAATCATGATTAATGCACAGCAATCAATTATTAATAATTAAAAACCAAATGTATAAATTAGTTTTCAATATTTAAAGTTAATTGATTGATTAAATATTTAATAATTAAAATAATTGTTTTGATTGAAGTTCTGGATATTTAGTTTTTGTGATAAAAAAAATTAATTATTCTTTGAAACATACGAGTAGCCATGACAAAACAGTAATAATTAATTATTTATTTATTTGGCTTTATTGACAACATAGAGTCAAGGACGAGGTTTAACTAAGGGCTGATCTTCCAAATAACCCTTACAAATACATCATACTTCTAAACATCGTGGGCGGGATCCGAACCTACGGCGTACAATATCAAGCAACTGTTACACTAGACACTCGACTATCGTGGTTTTAACAAATTGTTATAAATACTGGCATTATTCTAACTTAGTCATAAGATAAACTGAAAATAATATTAGTTATATTAAATAAATATAAATATATCATCATGCCTTTTGGTAAGTGATATATTTTATGCGCGTGAAGTGCGGTTACCAGCCGTCAAATCACGGCTCCCAAAGATGTTAGAAGAGGCAGAGCCACAGGGGTAATTTTAACGTGGTGAAAATTGTTTGTGGGCTGTGGGCATGGAACTGAGGTTCTCAAATCTATAGGCCAACTTGATACCACTGAGCAAGATTAGTTCTACATTCCTTTTTTCGCGTTTAGTCTTTTCTGACCAGAAAATTTGTCTTGACTGTTCTAGATCGGAAAGTACGATCAACTGGAGAAAGTAATCAGAAAATGAATGCTTCTATGTTAGCTGTATTCCATTTACCACTTGGTTCACTTCAATAAGTTCCGGTAAATTATACAACTTGACAAATTAACTAAATTAAGCAAAATGATGCACTTATTGAAATGAATTATTTAAAAGTAAATTAGAATGAGTAATTCTAGTACTGCAAATAAAATCAGCGAAATAAATATGTGATCTGGTTCAGTAAATGTAAGTTAGATCTGATCCAATTGGCAAATGGAATGCGCCTGTTGAATGTTTTATATATTTTGCGCAATATTTATAATTTGGGTGTCAATAATGTATGATTTATCATTGATGGTTGCAAAAAAAAATTGTACATAATACACCATGAAAATGTCTTTACTAAGCTTTCAAGTTTCCAAAGCTCGCTTATGGAACAATCTGGAATATACTTGCTCGCCCAGTAAAGTGTATCATTTTATGTATATAACATTTTACACAACTATCAAAAAAAAGTAGGTATTGTACAGAAATGCGAAACAGGATTATATCAAAAAATTTTAAAAATATGTAGTATAAAAAGTTTTGAATTGATGTGATATATGAAAATTCAATTGTTCGAATTTGAAATTACCAACTTACTTAAAATAAAGTAAAGTAAACGATTTTTTTTGTACCCTATCTGAAATACCTGAAACTACTGAAAATACCGTCAAGAGTTAACTTTCTAGCAAATCCCATATTTATTGACAATATGATATATGAGTGGGGCTAACAATCTTAGAAATATAAATTATACTGCGCTACTACACACTTGAATGAGATATTAACGAAATATTTTGGGTGCGAATGGTGCAAATGATGTTTTCATGTACGAGTTTTGTACAATGCTTTTTGTAACGAGAAAAAATTATATAATCGACAATGAGGAAATTTATTAAATTTGAAACGTGAATTTATATTGAGAGTTAAGTATGTCATGAATTGACATTTGTTATTTGAAAACAAAATGTTTATTTTTTCTCGTACCGTCTGTTTGATGGCGTTATAAGATAATGTCTCTATTTCTTTTATAAATTCCTTAAAATGTGTGTATATAAATAAGTACAATTAGCGTCTTAATAGTCAAAATTTAGAATAATAATAAATGGGTGTATTTTCAATTACTTTGCGCACTATTGAGCAAAATCTAACTTCCCATCGGTTTCCAAGGTAATGTAAACCTTATTTTGAATGATACGTGTACAAAAAGATACTTTCCACTCTCATTTTGAATTTTGCTATATTAACTTTTGAACACGATTGCAGAAAAAATATTATGTACTTTTTCGTGATATTTGTTTAACGTACTTATGCTGGGTTGCAAGAAAGTTTTAGCTCTTTATTTTTTCTTGCAACCCAACATTAGAATATCGTCTACCTCGTCTTCCGTCCCTATATATAAGTTAATTCTGTAATACGGCTAACATTCATTTCTCGGCCAAGGTATACAAACAATTATTTAACCTATTTCTCAGTTCATCTTTTTACCTTAAATTTCTATGATGGTAGTAAAATGCTATTGGGTCAACCTTTGATTGAATCTTTTAATTAGTACCGCATTTGTTCAATTATACGACAGATTATTTATCTTTAATTTACCGCAACCTGCCGTAAATTAAATATTATTAGAAATGTTTTTCTCATTTTTAATAGAACAAAGGTAATGCGCAGCAATCAAATAATAATAATTAAAAACTAATTGATTAGATTAGTCTTTTACATACAAATTTAATTAAAACAATAAATTTTAATAATTAGAATAATTGTTTTGGTTAAAGCTCTATAAATATTATTTGAAATTAAAAAGAAATTAATTATTCTTTGAAATACAACCATGGACACTTTAATTTATTTTTGTGATTATTGTAACTTTCTTCAGCAGTAGGTAATGTATTTTCAGACTATTACTCCTTTATTAAAGGAAAAATTGTTATAACGTTCCAAAATTCTTAATCATTGTTTTTATTTCTTCCACCCTTTATTAAAACAGTCTAAAACAAATACCATGAACATTTTCAAATATTTTTTATGTAAATTTGAACAATATTATTTCGTTTCTATTTTGTATTTGATTCAAATAACAGTGTTTCATAAATATTGTGTTGTCTTCTCTAATTTAAATAAATATATTTATATCATGCCATTTTACTAATTTTTGAGGATGTTCTTCTGTTATAGCAGATCTCGGTGAACCAAGTGACTTGACAAGAATAACTTCTTGATGTTTTTTGAATCAAAATAAGTTCATGACTTAGAAAATAAAAAATTCAACGATGTTTGAAATGGCGTATATTATTACAATTTCGATAACTCAGTAGACTAAAATTCAATAAAATAGATAATATATGTGTTGACTCTATTTGATTTTAACTTAGGACATCTCCTATTGATATTTCAAAAAATAGGAGGCATCGATATACAAGCAGAGAATTTTTCTTTTCAAGTCAGTATCAAAGAAACGGATCCGAATAAGCATGTAGCTACAGGTGCTGAAATAATTGAAAATTTTGTTATTACGGCTGCCCACTGCACTTCTTATCTGCTATAAGTATGGAATTATTTAAAAATTATGTAATTTTAAATTGGTATACATAGCCATGTTTGACGTAAATAAAATTAAAATAACTAAATATATCATCACGCCTTTTAACTGGGCGTGACAGTCTGCCGTAACAAATCTCGGTAAGTGATATATTTATACGCGTGAAGTGCGATTACTACCCATCATATCACGACCCCAAAATATGTTAGTGAAGGGGAAACCACAGAAGTAATTATAATGTGGTGAATATACTTTATCAGCTGTCACTTACCTCATAGAATTGTATTTTTTTATTTATTTATTTACGTTACTCTGTACAACAGGTACTGAATCCCAATTACAGTACAGGGTTCGAACTCACCACGTTCTAAAAACTCTGCAAAATATCAGTAATCTTTGCGTAATTACAATCGGCTGTATCATGTAACACATCGTTAATAATAAGCGACATCGATAACTTTTTTTAACTTTGGCAACATCGGTTTCGTTTTGACGTTTGTCAAATTTTTATTCATATAAATACAAATTTGACAAACGTTAAGACAAAACCGGTGATGCCAAAGCTTGTAAAATTTATCGACGTCGCTTATTATTAAAGATATGTTACATGATACAGCCGATTATCTCTTAAGTAAAATGAGTTTGACTTTAGATGCCCAATAGCAAAATATTACAGTTTTGCGAAACTATTAAAATTTATCTCAATGACTATAAAACGTGTTTCTTTGTTTTGGCATTAAAATAACGTACGTATTATCGCACGCATATTTATGCTAGAATGAGCTTTCATTCTTAAACGATTTTTGGTTACATATTGTTATCATAGATTGGTATAACTGCATTAAATACACATCATATCTAGCATAACATCTTTGGGAGCCGTGATTTGACGACTGATAACCGCATTTTACACGTAATATATATATATATACAGGATGGTCCATTTAAAGTGTTATCAGGAAATATCTCGGAAACTATAAATTTTACGCAAAAATTACCTAGACGAAAAACAATCGTACAAAAGGGGGCCATAATAACGAAATATTGGTTTTGTCCTAGATGGCGCTGTTGTCGCTAAATCATGGTCAACTTAATTTTTTTAAATGAAAACCCCTATTTTTTATTAACGAATCAGATTCCTCGTTAAAAAAAAGAAGAATTTATTGAGTTCACTTTTTCGTCAGCATGATAGATGACGTGTAATCGCGAAAAATTATGTTGCTTTCGGACGTTCCTGTATTAAAGCTTATGCGCGCGGCTGTGTGTGTGTATTATTTGAGTTTGTGTGCGTGTGAGTTTGTTTGTGAGTTTGTTAGTTTTTGTTGTGTGCGTGCAAGCGCATCCACTAACACGCACATCTAAAATCACAAATAGTCTCATTACATTCAATTGCCATTTTTATAAAATATGGTTCATCTGATAGTTTACATTCTGTCTAAAATCATATGGTGTAAATTTAAATTGCATTTTATTTTAGATTTTAATTAAATTAAGCATAAGCTCTTATACAGGCACGTCCGAAAGCAACATAATTTTTCGCGATTACAGCGTCATCTATCATGCTGACGAAAAAGTGAACTAAATAAATTCTTCTTTTTTTTAACGAGGAATCTGATTCGTTAATAAAAAATAGGGGTTTTCATTTAAAAAAATTGAGTTGACCATGATTTAGCGACAACAGCGCCATCTAGGACAAAACCAATATTTCGTTATTATGGCCTCCTTTTGTACGATTGTTTTTCGTCTAGGTAATTTTTGCATAAAATTTATAGTTTCCGAGATATTTCCTGATAACACTTTAAATGGACCATCCTGTATATATATATATATATATATATATATATATATATATATATATATATATATCACTTACCGAGATCTGCTTCGGCAGAGTGCCACATTCAGTAAAGGGTAGAAGGCGTGATGTTATATTTATTTATACTTATTTTAATATCTAGCCAACTGAAAAAATAAAGAAACACAGTTTATACAAATATCTAGGAAACGGATAAAATCAATTGCAAATCACTTTCACCAACTTAACTAATCTACCAAAAATTTTCTTTCATTGAAAATGCCAATTATTTTTATAAAGAAATTATATAAAAGAAAGCCGAAACAAAGAAAATAGTATAGAACACTCCTTACAGAATTCTAGCACTCGTTTGTTCGTCCCCTCGGCGCTATGCGTCTTGTATTTTAACCCTTTGCACTCCGTTGGCGCCGACACGGCGACATAGGAATCATTCTAACAAATCCAATGTCGCCGCAGTGGCGACATAAACAATAGGATTACATTTTATTGTTTAATAAATTAAAGGATCCTTTTACAAGTTTACAAATAGTTGTATTCAGTTGTATACAGTACACACTGGTGATACGTTGTACTTTTTTCTATGTTTTACATTTATAACAGTAAATACGCATTCATTCTATTCGAATAATATAAATATGGAGGAGAATGTTGAATATAATGGTAGTGAAGACGAGTTTGTTTTTGAAGTGCAAAGTGACTTTTCCGATGAAATTTCGATAGAATATGACAATTTTATTATAAGTTCGAGCAGTGAGAGTGATTTTGTAGGACATAAACGAAAAAATCTCGTGTTTTGGACTAGTGAATACTGTGACAATTGTCCTAACAAACCACATATGCATTTGGGAGACTGTTTTCTAAAATACCGCACATTAAAAATTTATAAAAATTAGAATATACTTATTTTTCTTTGATTACCAATATTATATCATAATAAATATATATTTCTTAGCATAACTACATTTTTTTATTTATTACCTTAACAAAAAATATAGTTTTCTAATTTTCTAAAATTTAGTAATTTTTCCTAATAATTTCGCATTATAACCTAAAGAGTTGCTGGTATACCACATAAAAAAAAATTGGAATGCAAAGGGTTAATATACTGTTATCAACATTTTTATCATACTTATTATACCTTTGAAGTAAAATTAGTTTGATTTAATTTTAGGAACTTAGTAACCGAACATTACATTTTTGTGGAATCAAACGAGTTACTTGATAAAGACCAAAGTCAAGATTTCGAGCATGCGATATACCTTTCACAATACGGACCCTAACATAAATTTTACATCAGAATAAGAGGAATAAAAGTTAAATTCACGTTCAACATATTTGTGAAGCCAATCAGCATTTTATTAATAAAGTCTTTCTTGGGACCTTCATAACTATATCCATATCTTTTCCTTCTGGAAACATCTCAGATACGCTTCAAATTCATACAGACCCTTCAATAACCCAAGAATAATTTAAGGAGGAAGATGTTATTATAGAAAATTCACAGTCCTGCACCTTTGAAACCAGAAGGACACATGAATAAACGATTCTGGAGCGCCAGCTCCTTTAGTCACAATGTTAATATACCTGGCTTCTTGGAGGAGGTGTCTACGCGGTAGGAAAACCGAAGAAAAATACGAAAATTTCGAAATATATTGAATGGCTTAAAACTATAATTATTACGCATTGTAAAACTAGAACTTGTCCAAAAAATACTTGTATCCGACATTTGTAAGTATCAAAAAAACGCAATCGTTCCATTTTCTAAAGACCAAGTAGGTTGTCATATTATTGAGAGTAATACCGCAAGAGATTTAGTTTTCACAAGATAAATTTAAATTTACGCGAACGTGGTTGCTGAGAAAATAAAATCAGAAAGGTGGAGATATTATTTTCTGTCAAATTGCTCGAGTCGTTTCACCTTAAAGCAATCAAATTCGTGTAAAAGAAATAAGCATTTGGTCTGAGAAAACTAAGCCTTGAGTGGTATTTATTAAGATAATTTGCACAATTAAAGATTTCATTATAATTTTGACATTTATATTTGCTGTTTCTTAAATAAAGAAGATGTATTAAATTTTAATCATATTCAAACAATTAATCTCGTGTCAAATGATAAAAGTGTTGTTTCTATGAATGAACTTTGAATAAGTTCAGTTGTTATCATAATAATTAATTACAGCAAATTAACAATTAACAATTAAAAACAATTTATTAGTTTTAGAAGAAATAACATAACAACATACATTTCATAAATTATATTAGCTGGCATACTATAATGTTTCATTTCAATCAAATATTAAACATATATTTATTACTATAACACAAATACACTAATTAGTTTCAGCGTAATATTATTAAATGTTTCTAATTTTTAATTGAACTGTGATAATGAAAAAAAAAATTAACAATAATTGAAAAATAAAAACCAAGTTATTGGGTTAGTTCTCTGCATTCAAATTTAATTACAAGATTATATTTTTAACAACTAAAATAATGTTGTAGGTTGAATGTAAATTTGAAATTATAAATAAATTATTCTCAGAAATACAGACATGATAATTTTAATTTAGTTTTGATGTTTTATTTCTCCACCAATAGGTAATATTTCCAAATGTTTTTTATAATTATTTAAACAATTATTGCCAATTTTATTGATTTAACTATATTTTGATAGCCCTGTGCTCTGTGCAGTCTTCATTGCTTTATTTATAATTCAATATATTATGGGATGGCTAGCTCAGTGGTATGAAGTCGGCCTGTGGATCCTGAGGTCCCTGGTTCGATTCCCACAGGCGACAAATTTTCATAATTTGAAAAAGCTATCCCTGTGGCTCCTCCACTACTAACATGTTTGGGGGCCGTGATTTGACGACTGGTAACCGCACTTCACGCGCAAAATATATCACTTACCGAGATATATTTATGCGCGTGAAGAGCGGTTACCAGCCATCAAATCACGGCATCCGAAGATATTAGTTGTGAGAGAGCCACAATTTTAATGGGTGAAAATGATTATCGGTTGTGGGAATCGAACCAGAGTTCTCAGGATCCACACGCCGATTAGATACCACTGAGCCATCTACCCCATAATAACTATTCAAAAATTAAAATTCATTAAAAAAAATACAACTTAACATCTATTGGTCTACAAATATGTCTAACTAAATGTATTTAAATGGCAAAGCTTTTTATCAATGAAATTTGTAGTTCTGGGCGAGTCCGTATTGCAGCGCTAATGTCTGAATATTTGAAACTCATTCGTTTGTCATTGAAACGATTCGAATCTTATACGCGGTAAAAAAGTAACTCCGTCCCTGTAATAAGTCAAAATTAATTTAGAAATTTAGTAAACTTTGATACATTAATTAAAATGTAATTAAAGTCAGAGTCAACAGATTTATTGCCAGGTATACACCGCAAAGAGAGAAACAATTTAGTTATTGACCAAGGTTTTCACAATGCATAACAAAATATCTGCATCTCTATTATGCTTGTTGACATTGTCAGGTAAATAAATACAATTCAAATGAAAATATGTAAAAAATTTAAATTAAAAGTATCATTTTTAAGTGCAAATATATGGCATAATGGAAGGACATCCAATTAAGAGCTTCAGAGGATATGAATTTCAAGTTGGAATCTTTTGCCTTAGAGCTCAGTTTATAGAAAGTGGATTTATACTTAGCAGAAAATTTATTCTATCTGGTGCTTTTCCATTGTATAAGTAAGTAATAAATATCCCAAATACTGGCTGATCCGGTATGTTATATATTCTCTGCTGTTCAACATCTCCAAAATATAATTTTTAAATTCTTAAAATAGACAAACATACAGTTTTTCTATTTTTTATTATAAATAAAATAAATAAGTATTACGTCTCACTAGGTAATATATTTTGCGCTTGTAGTTTGGTTACCAGCCGTCAAATCACGGCTTCCAAAGATATTAGTAGAGGGGGAACCACAAAAGTAATTTTAATTTGGTGAAAATTTATTTGTCGTTTGTGGTAATCAAATTCTGGTTATCAAATCCACAGTCGGACGTGATGTTATTAATCTATCGATTCCATTTATTTATTATTATTATTTTACTCTCAAATTATTTAGGAATGTATGACAATGGAAAATATATGTGCAGGACTAGTCAATATTTTTTTAAATTCTATATATTTGTTATAGAAATAAACATTTTATTGAAAGTTTATATCCGATAACAAAGGTGAGAAATTATTTCCTATGAAAGACTGAAATGATTATTTTAAGGGACGTCTCGAACCATTGACAAATTTTTAAAAAGAAACACACATATATTAATAGAACATTTATTCACAAATATTTCTATTTAATATCATCATATATACAAAAATACGAGCCCGTTCCCACTTCAGTTGACCCGAAACTAATTTTATCGTTAAAATATAAATAATACTAAAAACCCAAGTAACTTACATTTACTAAATGCTACAATACATTTTAAACATTTTTAACTAAATTTAACGTTAAACATACCTTAAAGACAAAATGTAAAGCAGTTTAACTCTCAATTTTTTTTCGTCACATAAACTAAATTAACACTCAAATGAACTATCATGATTATTATCTTGTGGGCAGTTTGGCGGATGAAATTAAAGTTAATTATTATTTAAAACAAACTTTATTATTATACAGATTTTTAATAAAACAATTTTTTTTAGTTAAAACAGAAATGTTTACTTCCTCTTTCAATGGCTGTCATTTCTAGATGTATGCATCGATTGACTTAAAATTTTATCTGTGTATTAACAACATACTAGTATATGTCTCATTAAAATTTCATTTCATTATCTTGCATACTACACGAGAAATAAAACAGTAAAATATAACATCAAACGAAAAAATCAAATTGGGCCAACTGAAGCTGGGCCGGGCTCGTATATACGCATAACATAGTACTTGAAAACGAAAATATAAAATATATATAAATCCCAATATAAATAAAAAAAAACTATAAGAATTAATATTTTTTAATCAGATGAATGAAAGCGTTGTTGATCTTAGATAAGTCCTTCAAAATTTATATTTATTAAGAAATAGCAAGCCTGATTATTTCATCTAGCTGGCCGGGGAAAGATCTTTAGCGAGTTTTTGATTACCCCTGGTCTATAATAATATAGGGTTGTCCATCTCAATCAAATATTTAATATTTAAATGCATACACACATAACAACATGCTATAATTGCTGTGTTCTATCAAATAATAGAGAAAACATTTGAAACTTTTATGTTTACAGTTATTCATTACATATCTGTAATTATTATCCCCTCCCTCCCATTCTAACATATCATTTTTACTTCATTTCATTCATACAAACTGGTTTAATTGTACAACAAACCTTCAAAATTGGGCGTCTGTTAGATGGCTAGGTTGAAGAGACCGATGGATCCCCCTTTAATATCTGAAGTTTTGTGTTTCATCTAATGAGGTTTTTGTAGTTGTGTATTTATTTAAATAAATATAAATATAATAAAATGGGGTGGCTAGCTGAGTGGTATGAAGTCGGCCTGTGGATCCTGAGAACCCTGGTACCCTAGATTCGATTCCCACAGGCGACAAACAATTTTCATAATTTCAAAAACTACCCCAGTGGCTCCTCCACCACTAACATCTTTCGGGGCCGTGATTTGACGACTGGTAACCTCACTTCACGCGCAAAATATGTCACTAACTGAGATCTGCTTCGGCAGAGTGCCACACCCAGTAATGGGTAGAAGGCGTCATGATATATTTATTAGGTATGGCACTCTGCGGTGGCAGATAGCGATAAGTGATATATTTTTGCGATTATCAGCCGTCAAATCACGATCACCAAAGATGTTAGTGGAGAGGGAGCCACAAGGGGAGTTTTAGTATGATGAAAATTGTTTGTCGACTATGAAATCGAACCCGGGTTCTCAAAACCACAGTCCAACTCAAAACCACTGAGCCACCTATCCCATTTATAGAATTAATTAATACGATATATGCAATAGTTATTTGTATAATGTGGAAGAAATGTATATTATTTGCTCGTCAATATTTTCGCCACAAGAAGTATCATTTTAGCTCTTTATAAAATAATCTTTCGAGTATTATTTTCTACGACAATTCTGTCATGTCATTTAATATAAATTTGAAAATATTTATGATATACCTATGACTAACAAAATAAATATCTAAGGCTGTGCTAACGGTTGGTATAAAACCAGATATAAATAAAGCAGCAAAACAGTCACTTTTCTGCCTAGGAAGAAAAATAGTTACTTTCCTCTCTAGAGAGAGAACAATCAGTTTTGAATCGCATATAAAAATAAATATATCATCAAACTTATTACTCATTACTGGGTGTAGCACTTTGCCGCAGCAGTTATCGATAAGTGATTTATGCTCGTGAAGTGCTGTTACCAACCGTCAATTTACGACCCTCAATGATGTTAGTGAAAGGAGAGCGCCACATGGGTAAATTTATTTGTTCGTTGTAAGAAACAATCATACTTCATATCTTACACAGCATTCCTCAAAATATAACAACTTCCCAATCTTTCATTTGACATACGTTCAATATATCATAACAATCCATTTAATTTTTAACAATAATTAATTTTTATTATTTCAGATTTAAATATAACCAAATTCGCATAGTACCAGGAAAAATACATTTAAAATATCGTAAAAGTCCTATTGTGGTTAAGGAATTAATATTTCATGAAGACTTCAATAATGAAACAAAGAAACACAATTTAGTTCTCATTAAACTCGCAAAAGAATTAGAATTTTCTACAAAACTATACGCTGCTACCCTCTTCAAAGAAGATCTTCCCCCGAATGCTTTAGTGGAAGTCAGTGGATGGGGAGCACAATCACTTCCAGCACCATCTACACCACTCAGTAGATTCAACGTCGTTGAAGTGAAAACTGTAGATTTGGATACTTGCAGGTATAGAATTTCAAAAGATCTTGACAAAAATATACAGTAACCGCGGAATATAGTAGTGTTTACCCGATATTAAAATCACGCCATTAAAATTACCACTGTGGCTCCTCTTCAACTAATATCTTTGGGGCCATAGTTTAACTGGTAACTGCACTTCACGCGCATTAATATATCACTTACCGAGATCTACTACGGCAGAATCACAATTCTAGTAATGGGCAAAAGGCGTAATGATACTCGTATATTGTAATTTAAGTACAGTTTGTACACAAAGCAAAGCTCGAATATTACAATTGATTATTGTAACATGTGTATTTCATACAATTTTTCCCATATTGCATCTATTTACTTCTAGTTCATCTTGTTTAATAAAAACAATAATAGTTAGAGAGCTAGGGTGCAAAATATGTCTCATTTATTTCAGTAACAGAAATTGATTTTTTAATAGATTATGTCATGATAAACATGAAAAAAAGAAAATTAGATTTGGGAACTGGTGGCAACTATAGATGGCGTCGATGTTAATGCGCCGTTGACATATTTTTTACGAGCTAATTTTCAGTTTAAATTATAGACTTTGATATAATTAAGTAATAAAAATGATAGACAGTAGTTTTGACCGATGACTCAAGCGCTACAAAACCGGACAAAGTAAGCAATTTTTATGGTGTCGTGTGACATATTACTACTTGTTCACGAATAATACATGACAAAAAAATTATTGGCAGAAATTATTGCTGGTTGCTCATTGGTAACAGAAGCTCTGAAAGTGGACTGGTGTAGGGATCAACAACCACCCTTAAAATCGGCACATTCACATCGACGCCATCTATAGTAACCACCCGTTCCCAAATCTAATTTTCTTTTTTTCATGTTTATCATGACATAATCTATTAAAAAATCCATTTCTGTCACTGGAATAAATGATACATCATTTTGCACCCTAGCTCTCTAACTATAATAACAAAATATCAAGGTGGTATACTGACATATTCTATAAACTTTTGAATTTAATTTAGTTTGACATTTATTAGTTAGGTTAGAACTCATTACTGTACATGGCGTCATTTATTTTTTTCTTTGTAAACTTCATTTGGATTTCGACCAATCAGAGGACAAAAATGATTGGCCTTATTTAACTCTATGGTCCATTATTAACTGGAATGGACTATAGAAATAATGTCAAATGAATGAATAAACATTGCTGTCAACAATTCGATGCAGTATATTTTACTTAAGTTACATTTTATAATTAGGGAACGCCAGTTGATTTTCAGATTTCATTATCACATGATGACAACTATGACAAAAAATGCTGGATTTAAATTATGATAATAATTTAGAGCATCTTTGAAATTACAAATGGAACATTTCATCTCAGTTCTATATTTTTTTTGTTATGCAAAAAATATACTTTGCTTTTCGATAGTACTAAATTTGCTATATGTTACAATATGAAATAGTAAAATTTCGAGCATTAAAATTATTTCTTAATGAAAACTAAACAGCATGTTTTGAAATTAAAAAACTATGTATGCACAACAATGATGAAATCGTTGTTTATATTTATTTATATTTTCTTTATTTTGTCTATGTTTGCTATAATACTTTTGCATATACATTTACTTGTTTTGTGATCCCGGCTGCTTAGTTAAAAATATTTTTATTATTATTAAACAACAATTATCAACAATCAATAAAAATAGTCAACAATAACATAATAACTAGTGTTTTCGACATCTATTTAATTTCAGGGTCTGCTCTTATAGCGTTCAATTTGACATAAAAAGAAAATAAAACTTATTCATTAATTATAATATTTATTAGAAATGAAACTAAATTATTATATAGGATGAAATATAAGTAAGGAGTATTGATATTATCTTCTGAAATAATTATTTAATCTACATAATTAAAAAACCGTTTCGAGGGTTTATGTTTGCGAATATTTGGCAAGATCAGATATTTCTAATCGATAATTATTTTTTTTACAGTAAAGGAGACGTATTTTTTTATAACATGTTAGAATTTTTTTATCCCGTTTAAAACAGCTAATTTTTCTCTCTACAAACATGTCTGAAAATAATAGTACTTTATTTGAAGAAAACTGAGAAAAATCGTGTTGAATAAATGCAAATTTACTGATTTTTACGGGAAACGGATTTTAGTTGTCATAGATATACTAGTGATAATAGGTGTATTCCATTTGCCAGTTGGATCAGATCAAACTTACATTTATTGATCCAGCTCACTTATTTATTTCGCTGGATTACTACGTTGGCTTTATTTTCAGTACTAGAAATACTTCTTCTAATTTACATTGAAGTAATTTACTCCAATAAATGTCTAAATTTGCTTAATTTAATTCATTTAGTCACGTTGTCTAATTTATCTGAACTGATTTAAGTGAACCAAGTGGCAAATGGAATACAGCTAATAGGAGTATTCCATTTGTCATTGGGAACAGATCTAACTTACATTTACTGATCCAGATTATTTATTTATTTCGCTGGGTTACTTCGCTGACTTTATTTCTAGTACTAGAATTATAGATTCTAATTTGCTTTGAAGTAATTCACCCAAAAATGTATATTAGTTTGCTTAATTCAGTTCATTTAGTCATGTATCGAATTTATCTGAACTGATTTAAGTGTATCAAGTGGCAAATGGAATACAGCTCATATAGACAAGAACCATAAAGACGGTTGTTATTCTCGAGAATGACAGTCGTTTCTATGTTTTTTGTTTACTTTCTCGAGAATGAGAGTCGTCTCTAAGGTTTTTGTTTATAATAGCTGTATTCCATTTGCCACTTGGTTCACTTAAATCAGTTCAGATAAATTACATGACCAAATGAACTAAATTAACCAAACTGATGCACAAATTGGGGTGAATTACTTCAAAGTAAATTTGAATCTGTAATTCTAGTATATGGACATAAAGTCAGTGAAGTAATCCAGGCAAATAAATAAGTGATCTGTTTCAGTAAATGTAAGTTAGATCTTAGATCTGATCCAAATGGCAAATGGTATACGCCTTGTACCATTAATATACTTGTATCTATGGCATCTAAAATCCATTTTCGGCAAAAATCAGTAAAATTTCATTTATTAAACTCGATTTTTCTAATTTTTTTAAAGTAAGGTAATACTATTTTTTGTTATGTTTGCATAGAGAAAAAATTACTCGAATGGGAAAGAAAATTGGTATTATATTCCGGTAAATTCCGAGTCAGATAAGGAAACTTGGCAACTTTAGATACACAAAGGCGAATTTTCTAAATTTTTTAAACTTGTTAAAACACGTTAATGTCGATTATTGCAACATAAATCATGTTATGTAAATGAAATCGTTAAATCTTTAAATTAGTGAGATATTTGTTGGTGCAGAGAGAATCAGTGGCGTAGCTAAAAGAGGAGAGAGTTCAGGTTCAAATCCCCACCATGATGATTTATTTTTCAAAAGTATAATATTGCATCAAACATAAAAGTTGAATTTATAATGACGTAACACAAGATATAACGCAGGTGGAGTAAAATAAGAAGTAACGGTAGCCAATATAATGATTTTTAACTAAACGCGCAAGTTATTACCATCAACCAATCAGATGATATGATAGAATTTTGGTACCTTCCGTTTAATTTCGACATCTCTTGTTTCAACTTTAGTACTAATCTGTCAATTAGATACCATTGGATAAATGAAATTCTTCAACGATTTATCACAAGAATGAATTTCTACAAATAGTTAGAGAGCTAGGGTGCAAAATGATGTCTCATTTATTCCAGTGACAGAAATGGATTTTTTAATAGATTATGTCATGTAGATTTGGGAACGAGTGGAAACTATAGATGGGCCACTGTGAATGCGCCGATATTAAAGGTAGTTGTTGACTTTGGCATAATTAAGTAATATAACTGATAGAAAGAAGTTTTGGCCGGTGACGCATGTGCGACAAAACCGGTCAAAGTAAGCAATTTTTATGGTGTCGTGTGACATGTTACTACTTGTTCACAATGAATAAATTACAAAAAAATTATTGCTGGTTGGTCATTGGTGACAGTAGCTCTGAAAGTGGACTGGAGTAGGGATCAACAACCATTCTTAAAATTGGCGCATTTACACCGACGCCATCTATAGTAACCACCCGTTCCCAAATCTAATTTTCTTTTTTTCATGTTTATCATGACATAATCTATTAAAAAATCCAGTTGTCACTGGAATAAATGAGACATCATTTTGCACTATAGCTCTCTAACTATAAATGCACAACTTTGCGATCCATTTTTATGTAACAAAGCTTAACCAAGTACTCGTTCAGATCTGACAGATAAAAATGGATAATAATGATCATCGGTTGCTGGAATATCAGATGACCATCTCTCAGGTTATGCAAGAATGTTGACTTCTGATTGGTTAGAAGTAAAGTATTTTAGGTAACGCAAAGTAGAAAGATAAAAGTTGGCAATATCTTCCTTTATGTCGTTTACCTTGCTGTATACTCTTTTTTTATAAATCATTACTAGTTGTTGCACATGCTAAACTTTATACATTTTCAATACCACTTGCGTTACCTTTTTATAAATCCATCTTTACTTTTTATACCAGAATTTATTTCGTTACTTTATTAATGAAATAACAGGTAATCATAACCCAGTGGGTAAAAAACAAGCTAAAACTTGCGTTTACTAATTAATAATCAAGAGGTCGTGTGTTAAAATCTCTCTAACTACTACTTATGTCAAAAACATGATATTGTCTGAGTTGTTCGGATGCCACTATAAGTTATAGGCCCTATGTAATTGGGATTAAGTTTCTGTTGGGCAGAATAACAAATAAATAAATAAATTTAATTATATTAGGTTCTCTTATACCCGTTTGTACCAACGAAACTTAAATACCGCATCAAAAGTATAACAGCAATGTAAATGTCTTCACATGATGTTTTACTTCTATACGTTTTTATTTTTCATTTAAGAAAGAAATAAAATTTTCAGACGACCTCTTATGAAAGTAACCATAACAACATCATAAATTACTACGGAAAGTTGAAAATAACATACACTGATATGTTAGTGTAATGCACACTTCTAACATATCAGGTGAAGTTCCACTGATTGACAACAGATGGCGTTACGATGAAAGAAAATAATAAAATTAGGGTGCGTTCGGATTCAGATATTTAGAATACTAATACTAGATAGTACAGTAAATTAAACACTAATGACGTCATTATTTGGGATATTGGGACTTAAGTATTTAGGTTTTTACAGGGTTCCCTAATTCACTAAATAAATGGCGTCTGTGCATATGATCGTTGTGTCAAGTCAAGGTGAAAAGTTTGTTTGTGTAAAAACGAAATATTTTATAATATATATTCTAAATATGACTTTTACATACTTCACATAGTATGTGATAGAATAAATATTTATTATTATTTGTCAAAGAATTTTTATTCAAGTTAAAAATTCGAATAACAGATGTCTATAGTATGTATTCAAATTCACGACAGATCTTTAGCTCTAAATTCTAACGTCCTAATACTAAATATTAACAATCCGAACACGGCCTTAATGAATAGAGTTTTGTATTATAATTTAAATACATATTAATATATTTTACCGATCGAAATAATAACTTTCATAGTTCTTGCTTTGTCATTCGAGCGACCATCTCTGTCTACGCCTGCGACCATCTCTGTTTACGCGTGCGATCATCTCTGTCTACTCGTGCAACGTTGCCAAGCATTTCTGACAGTTTCATTGAAAATCATAAAATGTCCAACTTTCATAGCCAATTTCTTTGAAACTAATCCGGTAAGGCATGGATTTTTTAATTCTCATATCTTTATCTTTACATGATGTACTGTGTTTTCGTTTTTTGTTAAAAGATAACTACAATATATGAATTTATTACGCAGTAAGCTGCCTCGCGACGTACAGTTCCTATAACGCCTCTGCATTTTTGGTCGACTTTAACTTTACATTATTCAGCTCAACAACGGTGAACTTTAAAAAAAAAATGCATTCTAGTGTAGAAACACATGAAAAATTACATATTTACATTTCATTAAAATCCGGGTTAAATGCTTCCATGATAGTACTACCAGAAACGATGGTAGAACTGACTATATAGTAAATCATTTTTGTTTTACAGCGCTGTCTGTAAGAACTGGACCCTCTTAAAACTAATTAAATACGTTATGGTTCAAAATTTTGTAAAAAAAATAAAGATCATTGTGTTCACTGGAAATAAAAGTTAATTGTCAAGACGGACATGAAACTTTTTTGCATTGCTATACAATTTAATATTCGGTTTATTAAATATCATAATTTCAATTAGCTTCACCAATCAAAAGTATGCAGATATGCATTTGGTTTAATTATCTATTTTACTCACTTATCTAATTACTTCGACAGGTATATTTTTCCAAAAATCAGTGATGATAAAATTGTAGTTTTTCATTGCATACATACATACATACATACATATCGTCACGCTATATCCCAACAAATGGGGTAGCACAAACCCTAAAATAACTCATAAAACATTCACTCATCACACTCATCAAACAACTAGTCATCGTCAAACATCTTCATCCAAACATACCACCCTCACTTCAACCACCTTCATAGATCACTCCATATAAACTCATTCATTTATTACACTCGAAATTATTATCACACAATAAACCTTCAATCACATCATTCCTTTTCACTTACCATTCATTTTCTTTCTTCAACGTACATAACGTATGCATAAAAAATCTCAAATTACTCACGTTTACTCCTAACAACGAATCTAATAACGAAATCTACAAGATTAGAAAAGATGAAAGCGATAGTCTGCACTTATATATGAAAGAAAAGACCACACAATGCAGTAACTGAAAATGAAACAAAAAGATAAGAAAGGGAGGGAGCGTCGCCCTGCGCTTGTTTTTGAAAGTGAATTTCACACAATTGCAGTTAAACACTACGTAATAACTGAAAACGAATTAAAAGATAAGACAGGAAGGGAGTGTCGCTCTACGCTTGTTTTTGGATGTGAATTCCACACAATTGCAGTTAAACACTCAATGTAAGATCAGAAAAGAATAAAAAAGATAAGAAACGAAGGGAGTGTCGTCCCTGCGCTTGTTTCTGAAAGTGAATTTCACACAATTACAGGTAAACACTCTAATGAAATTACTAAACAACGAAACTAAAATCTAAAACCCTGCGCTTTTCTGAAATCATCAGATTCATTCCGCAATTAATCTTCGCCAAACGTTCCTATCCTGACACACCACTTTTGCTTCATCCACATTCATAATTCCTTTCATACAAGCACGTTTGTTCCTCGTACTCGGAAACTTTTGTTCACGCAACAATCCTTCTATCATATTCATCCATTTATTCATAGGTCGCCCACGTAATCTTTCACCCTCAATTTCACCAACATATACCTGTTTCACTAATCTCTCATTCGACATACGTTCGACATGCCCAAACCATCTCAACTGACTTATACCTACTTTTCTAACTACATTCTTCTCAATTTCACACTCATCATACACCAATGTATTCCGGACACGATCTCTTCTAGTATAACCACACACACCACGCAAATACCTCATTTCCACAGTAGTTATACGACGTTCATGTTTCTTCATCCACACCCAACATTCACTACCATACATCAATGTAGGCACTAAAACACCATTATACACACTCAATCGAGCATCTCTGGATACATTCACATTTCGAGCAAAGGTTCCCAGAGCACCCAATACCTTGCGTCCCGCAGATACTCTTCTTTCAATCTCACAATCAATACGTCCATCCCTTGAAAACATATTACCCAAATATAAAAACTCATTCACTTGACCCAATCTCACACCATTCACCGAAACATTACAATCAGTCACCAAATCGCTCTTTTCAAACACTAACACTTTACATTTATCGACATTTAATAATAAATTTAAATCTTTTCCTACTTCATTTATATTTAGAATCATTCGTCTCAATTGCTCTTCAGATTCACCCATAACAACCACATCATCCGCATACGCTAACGCAGGCACAACACTACCACCAATATGTACACCATCCACCCCATTCAACGCCGTTCGTAACAATACATCCATGTACAAATTAAAGAGCCACGGAGACATCCCACAACCTTGTTTCACGCCAATGTCTATACAAAACCAATCACTCAATCTACCATTAACTCTCACCGCAGCCTCACTATCTCCATACAGCGCACGAATTGCCCCCAACAAATTACCATTTATACCGTACTGTAACAGTACATTCCATAATGTCTCGCGATGAACACTATCATATGCTTTTTTAAGATCGAGAAAGCCACAGAACACCTTCTTGTTCTTAGCAAGTGACTTTTCAACAATCATACGAAGAGAAAACAATTGATCCACACATCCTCTCTCAGGTAAAAAACCACCTTGCATATTGCGATGTCAATAATCTTACATGCCAATTGTGACAGTTTTTTTTTAATCTTGCTTGTTGATAATTCCTCATTAGTCAATCTTCAACTTCTTCTGGTTCTATATGAAAGGAATTAAACACCGAATTACTGCAGATTTGAGTTCAAGCCAGTCGTCTCAACATTCTGTTAAGCTATGTACGTTTACTTACATAACATCCTGTATATAATTGAAGAATTATTTTTTTGTAAATAACGGGTTTAAATGTGTTTATATTCTGTTAAATAAGCTGTGGTTTTGAAAAAAAAATTGTACCCCTTCGTTTCAAATTTCCTGGTTACGTCACTGGTAAGAGTCAAACATGTAGTTATAACATTCAATTTTGAACATATTTGAAATATTTAAAAAAAGAAATTTTGTAGGTAATAAATTTAAAAAATTCGCAAACAATAAACCTAATCCAGTAATTTATTTTCTTTTTTGGCACGCTATCAGCAGCACGTTGTAAACACTAAAATTTTAAAATTCATTTGTTTGGGCCTGATATTTTATGGTTGTTTTCATTACTATAGCAAAGTTTCAAACAATTTCTTAATTTGTTTATGTAAATAAAATATATATTATTAAAAATGTACGTAAAACTGCTTTTTAGTTTAAAACACAATCTTAGCAAATATTTTAATCCGCTTGGTACTAAAGATGTATATGTATCGTACAGTATTTTATCTACAACCGAAAACATTAGCAAAAATATTTATATTATTGACATAAATATCATTTTTAAATACTCTAAAATACTGTAACACATTGAAGGCATATATACAGGATGTTCAAATTAGTTGCTATCTTGAGAACTATAAGAGCTACAAGATTGGTTAAATTAGCAACGAAATACCTTTTTCTAAGTCTATTACAAAACTATTAACAACATTTTTTTTCAATCAATGGTTCTCAAAATACTGGTTTCAATTTTCTTATTTTAAATGGAAACATATTTTTTTTATTTGCTTTTTCATTCAATATTGTTTTCTGAATTCAACGACTACAAAGTTCAATACTCTCACATTACAAAATTTTTGACAAAAATGCATAATAAATAGACAATAATTTAATTACAATCGCATAGAATTAGCGTGCTATGACAGCAACAAATGAACAAATCATAATATGTTTGTTTGTTTGATTCATTATTAAAATAAGAAAAATAATAATAATAATAATATGGTTAAAGCTGAACTAACCAGCCTTTGATGATGACCTAATAAGTTGATTCAAATGTGCTGTAATTTTGTGGAACTTTGCCAAGTGTTGGAAATTTTTTTTCCTTTTTTTTTCTTATTTTATTAAGACTTAGTTCTACATCGCAATTAACAATTAGTCTTTGTTTTATTTATTCATTGATAATTTGTCTTTGTGTTATTGATTCACTATTATACGTCAATATAATTATTTTGTAAAAAAAAAAATATTTTTTTATTCATTTGCTTCTATCATAGCACCCTGATTCCTATGCGATTTTAATTAAATGTATGTCAATTTTTGTCAAAAATTTTGTAATGCAAGTCGTTGAATAAATCGAACAAGCAAATAAAAAATACAAGTTCCATTTAAAATAAGAAAGTTGGACCGCATATTTTGAAAACCATTGATTTAAAAAAAAATTTGCGAATAGTTTTGTAATAGATTTACAAAATGGTATTTCTTTGCTAATTTAACCAACCTTGTAGCTCTTATAGTTCTCGAGATGGCAGTGGTGGCACAACTAAATTGAACAGTCTGTATACACATGTATATATAAATATAAATAAATATATCATAACGCCTTTTACTCATTACTGGGTGTGGCACTCTGCCGAAGCAGATCTCGATAAGTGATATATAGTTATGCGCGTAAAGTGCGGTTACCAGCCGTCAAATCACGGCCCCCAAAGATGTTAGTGGTGGGTAATTTTAAATTGATGAAAATGGTTTTTGTCGGCTGTAGGGATCGAACCAAGGTTTTTATATATATATATATATATATATATATATATATATATATATATATATATATATATATATATATATATATATATATATAGCCTTTTACTGTTTGGTGTGGGGTACGATATTATTTCAACATGAAAAATAATGCTCTATTAAATCTGAAATATATAGCAAAACGTAGATTAAACTAATAAAAATGATTTAAAATCAAATAAAATTTTGAAAGTCAAATCTATCAACTGTCAATCAGCAACATATCAAATGTCAAAATTTATTGTGCAAAATTGATTTTTACAAATTTGTAACTTTTAATTAGCACTTTTCTTGGTTGTACATATGAAACTTGAAATGTTTATAAATCTGTTATCGTTCATGTTTTGCATATTTTCCCAAATTTAAAACCTGACAAATAATTGCTAAAATGTACGCAAGGTATGCTTTGCATCCTTCCTCCTAGAGTGAGTGTATATAAAAAGTGATCACAATTTCAATTATTCCGCCATGTTTATTTTAATTGTTCTACATCTAATGACCACAAAACTTGCGAATATTCTCGTGCATGATTTGAAAAGAAAATTTTCTGTTGTTTTAAGTAGACTAATTTTCTGTCTTTTGACATATCGTTATCAACGCCATCTCTTAGTAGCTTAATATCCCAATAGGAGGACTAAAATTGACTAGTTTGACAACACCTTACTTTCATGGGCTTCCGCCTAAGTTTATGAAGTATACACGGACACAAAATATTAGAAAATAAAAACTTATTCGAAGATTGTCCTTCTTCAATTCAAACCCAGACGACAAAGACTAGTAATTTATTTCACAAATTTAAATATTTTTTTGTCTATTTGTTATGTGTATTTGTATTTATATTATGTAAAAAAAAATGTTTTAGAAATTTATGCCTTTTTTATGTTTTTTTTGCGAATTTAACTTTATTTTGTGCTTCATTATCGCATATCTATATAAAATTTGCAAAAATATCCCCGCGTTCCATTACGAATAGTGTTGCCCTGTGCAGATTTTATTTTGCTACAATCATGTGTTGCGTTTATCGCAGCTTGCAAACGAACTGGGGATACGGTGGTACAACTGTACTCTCGACAGAACGTCACTGTGAAATTGTATTTATTCCACTGGTCTATTACAGTTAGTATTGGTCGACAGAGCGGTTCATGTATTACGTATAACACTAATAGTAGAATATTTCTAATCGCAGTGCCGTTTTATACAGATCCTACAATCATTTTACATTTTTGAGCTTGGCATACTCTCATGTCGATAACAGTAATAGGCCAATTGATAGAAAAGGATATAGAATGATATTATGTGTACATTGTAGACATTTCAAAATATTTTAGTATAGATTTATAGTGTATGGTTAGGTTGAAGAGCAGCCTTGGGCTGAACCTCGCCATTGACTTGGGGTCAATAAAGATTATTTATTATTATTATTATTATTTCGTTTCGTAATCATTTACATCTCTTACCTTTTCGGGTATCGAGATGACCGAACTCATCGAGCCGCAACGTGGTTCTGTCTACTTGACTCGTTAGACGGGTTATGTGTACATAAGATTCAAAAGTTGTAAATTTTTACAGGGATTTTTATGCTGAAACACACCGTAAAAGCAAGTATTTCAGCCATATTGACGATAACAACATATGCACATGCACAAGAGGAGGGAAGGGCACATGTTATGGGGATGCCGGCGGGCCTGTGTTGTATAAAAGGAAGGTGGTAGGGGTGATATCCGGTGGTTGGCCCTGTGCCACTGGATTACCGGATGTACATACGAAGATAATCCATTATGTGCCTTGGCTTTTGCAGCAATGTTTGGCAGAAAAATAATGCACCTAGTCATTCTGTTTTAAATCAAGAAATTTCAAGTAAATATAACACTTTTTTAGTATTTATATTTGTTTTTGTTACGTTTTTATGAAATCTGCACCCAATTCCTTCTTCATTTCATTTAAACCGTACAAATATTTGTAATGATGACATCAACTCATTCAAAATAAATTGTAGTACATACAAGGATTTTTTGTAAACAATGGATAGCTAACTTGTATATAGTATGCATTGGTATCTTTGAGACAAGCATGTTGACGACAGCAATGTGTAGCGCAGTCAAAAATAGCGCTATATTTAATTGTATCGGAAAAATAAAATTATTGATTCGGCCCAAAAAATAAATGTAACAAACAAGGATAAAAAATTTATTGCAAAAACAGCGCACTGTGGAACTGCTTCGAAAAAATGTCAGGCATCATTTACCCAAATTTAATCAAAGTGCATGAACGCACAAAAGTAATAAAAAGTGAGGTACTTATTTTTTTTATTTCTTTTTTTGCACTTTTTCAATATTGGAAAAATACTTAAAGTATATAATTAAAATACTATCTTTTTATCGAATCGCAAAAATAATAAATTTGTAGCAATAAATGCTTTAAAAACATATTTAAATTTACTAAAAATATTAAATAATTTTTTTAATAACGAAAAATACGTTATGCGTTATATTTTAATTTATAATTATTCGCAAAAACAAAAAATATAGATATTCAGAATGAAAACTTCATCTAATTTTAAAGTATGTCTTATTGAAAGCAAATATAAAATATATATATATATATATATATATATATATATATATATATATATATATATATAAGTTATGTTTCTTGATTTAGAAACGTAAATAAAAATAAATTTTTATTTGTTATCTTGAAGTACAAAGTTTTATTCAGATTTAGATGTGATCAGTACAAGAGACAGTTCTTAACTAACTATGTTCAATGTTAAAGTTTACAAGTTCAGTATTAAGGTAGTTTAATGTTACAATGTGGGAAATGAAATAATATAGCTTAAATAATAATATGATACTGCGGCGTCAGCGTCAGGGTGGAAGCGCGTGGCCTTTTAGTGTATTTGGCAGGAATGGTGGATTCTAACTTATATATATATATATATATATTGATTATTAAAAATAGATTACAAGGAACATATATATATATATATATATATATATATATATATATATATATATATATATATATATATATGTTGTCTCTTCAATTAATATATTTGTACAATCTAAATTTTGAAACGTTTTCTAAAACATATCATAATATTATATTTAGTTTTGATAAACTCTGTTTTTTAAAACTGTTTATGTAATCAAAAATATGTTTAACACCAAAGTGTATCTATAGGCAACAAAAGATGATATTTTTTAAATGTTCATATTATATATTCAATAATCTATTTTACTTAACCTATGATTTCACACTTGAAAGTATTTATTTAATTTAAACACAAAATAAATGCCATACAATACAATAGAGCAATGAATGATTCGCCTTTCCTGCAAATGGACGCATATTCCCACCACTTGCCTCACTTGTACGCTGAAGTCAGCTATCCAGTGTTCATATAAAATCTTTGAGTTCATATCGTGAGTTAACAAGTGTATTTTAACATGTAACATAGGATTTTCCATATTCATGGTTACGAATTTGGTAGCAATGCATCAGAGCGTTCATTTGAAAATGAAACATAGGAACCAATATTAGGCGTATTCCATTTGCCATTTGGATCAGATCTAACTTACGTTTACTGAATCAGATCACTTATTTATTTCGCTGGATTACGTTGCTGCCTTTATTTTCAGTACTGGAATTACTGAACCTAATTTACTTTGAAGTATTTCACCCCGATAAGTGACTAATTGATCTGAACTGATTTAAGTGAACCAAATGGCAAATGGAATACAGCTATTATATCGAAAATAATGGTACAAATGGTCATTTTAACACGTGTTTTTCATGTTATTTTTCTTTTATTGCATTAATTTAATTGTTGTCTAAGTTTTTTTTATTAAAATAATAGTAATAAAATTAGATAATGGTAACATTAAGAAATCAATAAACATTTGAGATTAACTTATTTGTGATATATAAATTCATAATTATTTAGATTGTCATACAAAACTATTCACCTTTAATTTTTAATAATGGAATGTTTCACAGTTTATCTAATTTATTTTATTATATAAAAAATTAATTGCAATAATCTTATATGAGCTAAGCAATGACAGATAAACTGTAATAATTATGACTGATTTTTTTATAACTAGACAACTTGAAAATTTCATACAGAAATATACCCTAAAAACAGTTGTACAAACTTTATAGCACTGTTTTTGGAAAATCTATTGTATAAAATTTACTTAGAAAACGCGTATTAGAGAAGATTTTTTGATAAAACTATTATATTTAAAAAACCAAGTTTAATATTTAACTTTTATTGGTGAAACCGGCCATGAGTCGGATATAAAACCCATTCACAAATATTTCAAAATATGACATAAATTTTAATTTTTAATTCTTCTAAATTTAAATTTTTGCCAGTTTCAATTTTAGATTTAAAAAATACTCAGTACAGAAAATTCCAGTGTAAGATCGGGAGACCCAGCAAGCCATTCTAAAAATTAAATATTTAAACATTTTCTACAATTGCATATATTATTTACAGTTAGCAAATCTGTAATAATAATAATAATAATATTTATTGCATCATATAAAAGATACAAGAGGTCAGCATTCAGCTTAGCTGTTTTTCAATGCTACCAATATAAAAGATATTTGTACATATTAGAATATAAGTTACATAAAAGCACATAATTAGCTAGTATAGAGATCTAAGTACATATTTTTTATATTCTTCTTGAAATTGCTTAAATTTAAACATTTAAAACTATCAGGTACATTATTATAAAGCTTTGCGGCCATGTAACTGTAGGAATTTTTATATTTTTCTGTTTTAAAATTAGGTACATGAAGGTGATGTTCATTTCTCAACGATCTAGAGTGAATATTTGAGCGATGAACTAATTTTTCTTTTAAATATTTTGGTTCACCAGTAATTAAGGTTTTGTGTATGAAATAGAGGTAATGCAGTTCTCTCCTCATAGACATATTTAGTATTTTGTTTTTACAAAAAGAATCAGTGACGTGGTCATAATAATTCAGATTGTAAGCAAAGCGAACACAAGAATTTTGAATTCGTTGAATCTTAATTACATCTCTTTGTATTAAATAATTACCGTACACAATATCACAGTAATCAAATGAACTTAGCACTAAAGAATCGCAAAGTGACAGTCTTACAGATTTAGGAATAACGTCTTTGAGCTTATAAAGTGACCTTAATTTAATAAAGCTCTTTTTACATAGGTTGTCTATATGCTCTGTGAAACGAGCCTTTTTATCAATGAACAATCCTAAATTTTTCACTGATTCTTTTTGTGGGATCATGTTATTATTCAACGTGATTTTCACAGAATTACAATTAAATAATGCAACACTAATTAATATAAATAGTAACCTGATAACCTATGTTTCATTTTAAAATGAATGCTCGCAAACTTTAGTGTCAAATTCGTAACCATGGATGCGACACATTTTTACGTTAAAATAAACTCACGGAAAATCGCTCATTCAATGAAGTTGTCAAACGTCATGAATTTTTATGACGCTTCACCAATAATATTTATAATTAAAAGATAATTTTAAAATACAATGCGGGAATAAGGGAGTCGATATATAAATGAGAATTCAATTTATTATGTAGCAAGTGATAATATCTATTTTTGTCTAAATTAATTACATGATAATATTAAAGAGCGTATTAATTATAGTAAAAAGGTGTCGACATATGCAAGCAAAACGCATTAAAAAATTATCAAAAAATGCATAATATAAGCAAAACAAAAACTGTAAATATGCAAAAAAAAATGTCAGATGCTTTTGGAGGTGATTTTTATTAAAATCATTCTTAGATTCAATTTTTATATGTAGTGATTTATTCAGAACATTAGATAGATGTGTCGTATAAAAATAATTTCATATAATTATAATTATTTGTATAACAAAAATAAAAAAATATGAACTTTGTAAATGAAAATATCTCATATGAAACACCCAATAACAAATTCTTTTCAGGCAGTTTGTTCTAACTTCATATAAAACCAAGGATGTTGAAAGGAGGGGATATGGCATGACGATACTGTAGCATTGTTTGAAGTGAGGCTTGGGCAAGGGAAAGAGACAACAATAGTTTTCCTGCACCGTGCTTAGCCAAATCTCTTCTTCTTTCAAATATTTTGAATTTTTATGTAAGAAAAGTAACGTTTAGACGTCAGGGAGCGTTGTTTTATGTAAACATAACCACGAAGTGTCATTTGTGTTTCAATTTTTGTGTTGTATGGAATTGGACATAATTTTTTGTGGATAAAATGATAACAAAGTGTTTATAATTTCAATTTCCATGTAAAAATTTATAATCTTTTAGAGAGAATGATTCTGTTCTGTCTATTTAAATTTCAAATCTCTTTATGACACATGTCAATCAATAGCAGGCTAAGCACGGTACAGAAAATAATACTTCTGTCTCTGTCAATCTGCCGAGCCTCACAGTCTTGACTTGAATGCCATATCCCCTCCTTTCAACGTCCTTGTATAAAACTAAAAACTCAATTTTTCGAATAAATTATTTCATAAAAATCGCATCATGATAAAACATGACAACAATATTTTTCATTTATTCCAAAAATAATTAATTTTTTAGTTTTATCTAAAGTTGGAACAATCTGCCTTTATTCACAAATATTTATTGTATAGGAACATACAATTTTTTTTTCTTTTAGAATTAATTAATTTGCACAATAGTTTTGTAGGTACTAATCCGTTCTTTGTACTTAAAATAAAATATAAATCAATAAATCAAATAGAAATTTGTTTAAAATTATTTGCATTACTGCCAGGGTTGGACTGAATAAAATATTAGACTCGGAGAAAGTTGCACGTTACCTTACATCCCAAAAATGTTTAAACACGATGAGTTTTTATATTGTTTTATTCTAATTTACATGGAATTGACATTACAAAAAAAAATTAAATGCATTATATAAATTATACATATAAAATTAAATATATTTTTTTATGTAAATCTACGTTAAATAAAGGAAATTATCGACACTTAGGGCCAGTTTTTCAATCGCGGGTTTACTCTCGGTTAATGTTAATCATGATTAACTAATAATGGTAACCATAGTTTAGTGGGGTAGCTAGCTTAGTGGTATGAAGTCGACCTGTGGATCCTGAGAACCCTGGTTCGATTCCCACAGGCGACAAACAATTTTCATAATTTCAAAAACTACCCCTGTGGCTCCTCCACTACATCTTTGGGGGCCGTGATTTTACGACTGGTAACCGCACTTCACACGCAAAATATATCACTTACCGAGATCTGCTTCGGCAGAGTGCCACACCCAGTAATGGGTAGAAGGCGTGATGATATATTTATTTATTTTATTTATAGTTTCCATTATTATTTAATCATGATTAACATTAATCGGTGATTGAGAAACGGGCCTTTATTGTATTAAAATAATAATAATAATATTTACAGATGGACGAATATCAAATTGCTCGAATTAGAATATTAATCAAATTTTGATTATTTGAATACGGCGAATAGTACTTATTTAAAAATTATAATATTTGAATTATGAATTAAAATTATAATTGTAAATAATAAATAATAATAGTTAATAATGTAAATGTAATATAAGTTAATGATTATGAATTATGAAATGATTGAAATGAAGTAAATAAGTAAGCATATACGAGTAGATACCTAGACCAAAGCTTGTTTCCTTTAACTATCAACTAGCAACTGTACACCTGTTAACAGAGTTCATCAAAGCGCAGAAGGCAGCCATGGGCGTCCGCAGGGAGAGGCAAGGGGGGCGCCCCCCCTGGATATTAACTAGAGTGGTGACTACGACTCTCGAACATAGGACTTTTACATGTAAAACTATAATTTTGTAATTTCCTGCTTCCCTAAATATTTCAAGCAAAAAAGCTTGAAATAAAAGTTTTAGGGCATAAAATTCTGAATCTGAACCAATAAACAAAATTAATTTTTCATTCTAAATAAATGAAATAATAAATGAAGAATTTATTTTGACAGTTTTGACAAATTGAACGTCAAACATTTGTTTAATTTTGTTCCAATTTCATAGCTATCGATAGTTTTGAGACAATTTTAGTAATTTTCAGATCTAATTTGTGCCGATACAAAGCATGCAAAATTTATATATATATTAAATAAAAATTAAATTATAAGTTTAAAGATATAAATTCAAGCTGAAACTGAATTTCCAGCAGTATTCTTATGACCAGCTAACGACATGTTTCCTATCGTAACGATTGAGTAATCTAAGTTTATTAAGTATACGCTGACACAAAATATTAGGAAATAAAAACTGTAAAACTGCTAAATCGGAATTTATTGAAGAAATGGTGTCAATTTATGGAAGAGTTATTAGAAAATTGTCCTTTCTCTTCAATTCAACCCAGACGATGAAGACTAGTAATTTATTTCACAAATTTAAATATTTTTTATTTCTTTATTATGTGTGTCTATTGTTTATATTTATGTTATGTAAAAAAAAATATATTTTAGAAATTTATGTATATATGAAATTTTTTTAAGCAAATAGAAAAAAAACAGCTCGCTACAAGCTCCAGCTATATTTGTTCACATTTATCTAAACTACAGCAACAGCTAAGGTAAACGTAGCTAAGCTAGTAGCTAAGCTACAAAAGTAGCTATCTACTGCCCAGCTCTGACAAATGGTAATAATTTTACTGCATGCCACATTTTAATGGAATATTATTTCAATTATTCATTTATTCGTATATGAAAAAACCAGTCTTTAATGTAATAATAAAAAGGTACCTGTAAGAGACAAAATGATGTTTATTGCTTGTAGAAATCCTGGATTTAATCTTTCCAAAGCTGTTCTTAATGGCGGGAAAATTATAGAGGTAATGTTTGTGTAACGAATAATTTAATTGATATCAGGTTAGCAAACAACTAAAACGTATAAACAGTTCTATTGTTGATTTAAGCGAAATGTTTCTTTTAATTGTAAATATTTTGATAGTTTTACCTTTTGTTGTAACTCAAGTCAATTCCAAATTTATTACCATACTAATACATGAAAATATTTTCAAAACATAAAGTAGTTCATATTAATGTTCATTTAGTCGAATTTCTCGAATTTGTTAACAATGTATACAGCTTTGTTGTGTCTTATTACATGTGTCTTTTTAAGTCTTCCAGGTAAATATTTTATTAATACAATTACTTTAGATTTTTGGATATTTGCCCCTATTTTTTGTTGATTGTCTTTATATCCCCAAAATAAATTTTCCGGATTATTATATATCCCGATTTTCAAATGCTCATATTTACCAAAATATTGATAATTCACGATAAAAAGAAATAATTCTGGTTGGAAAAACAATCTTTTCTTGTTGATCCTTGTACTTTTAGAATATGTAAGTAGATAAATAAAAAGCTAAATCTTTATAATACAAATAAATTTTAGCTGAAATGGAGATCATGTCAGCAAAACTTTTAGTTATATTTGCTAGAAAATGCTTGGAACTCTTTTAATAAAAAGTCCTGTATATTTCAGACAATTTGTCTTTGTATTATTTTTTTATTGCTATTCAGCAGTTTGCGATTTTTGTCGGTAGATGGCACTGCATGGTTCTCTGTAGCTCTCATGTTATGATACCTTCATTAGTATTCTTAACATCTGTCAGTTCAGCCTACATAGAACCACAGTTCACTAGCCCCTAGTTGGTCTAACTGGATAGTTGGTCGCACCAAACTGATGAGCTCCTAAAGAGCGAAACGCGTCTATGATTAAAGCTGAACTGACCAGCCTTTGATGATGACCTAATAAGTTGATTCAAATGTGCTGTAATTTTGTGTAACTTTGACAAATGTTGGAAAATTTTTCCTATTATTTTCTTATTTTATAAATAACTTTATTTATTTGTTACTCTGCACAAGAGAACCTTTTTCCCAATTAAAGTACAGAGGGCCTACAGTTTATAATGGAATACGAACCACTCAGACATAATCGTATTTTTTTATTTACGAGTAGAAGCCCTCTTGCTGCTAATTAAGAAACGCAAGTTTTATCTCGCTTTTATTCACAGGGCTACGATTGCCTGATTATAGCAAGTTGTATACTATACTTATCTGCGACTAATATTTATTATTATTATTACATCCAAAACTTTTTTTACAATCAAAATTCAAAATAAATGAATTTACATTCATATTAACTCTACTCCATTTGCCACTTGGTTCACTTAAACCAGTTCAGATAAATTAGACAAATGAAAAAATAAACTGAATTTGGCAAACTGGCGCACTTATTACGGTAAATTACTTCAAAGTAAATTGAAATATGTAATTCCAGTACTGGAAATAAAGTTAGCAAAATAAATAAGTAACAAGTAAATATAAATTAGATGTTATTCAAGTGGCAAATGAATACGCCTATAGCAATGTTTTGTGATGTAACCATAGTGATGTTTATTTTTGTTTAATTGACTTTTCATAGTTACATAACTGTCTTTATGCTTCTTTTATTTGCACAGAGAAATTGAATCAGGCTTACTGTAGAAGAGGGGATAATAACTAATCTGTGGGATTTATGCATGTATTATGTAGCGAAACTCACACATTTAAAATACATTTAATACAATATCGATAGATAAAAATATACTGGATGGTCCATTTAACTAGACTTGTTCAAATATCTTGCAAATTAAGCCCTTAACAACAAACTTTCATGAACAAAAGTTTAACCATTTTGAGGAGGCCATCCGATCTTGTTAACATTTTTCGCCCCCACCCCCCATGGGGTCGGAGAGGGGGTAAACTTAGATATCTTAAATAGAAACCCTATTTTTTTATTACAGATTCGGAATCTCCATAGAAAAAATTAAGGTTTAATCTGTATTCGTTATAACAAGTTTTTACGTGAACTTAAAATAAGCGAGTGCTCATTGCTCGTGTTTTAAGTTTAAAATAATGGTTATTTTTCAAAATATCCGTATTTTGAATTGTTTATTATGCGCACAAATGGATCTTTTCATCGACAATGAAGACCGATGGCGATCAATGTCGAATAAGTATATTTGAACAAGTCAAGTTAAATGGACCGCCCGGAATATACTGCTTTTTTCTAACTTTCTTTGTTCAATTTATTGCTTTTTTCAAAATCTCAAGCTTTTTTAAAAGCACTTTTTTGCAAGAAAATGTGTTTATTTATCCGTTCTATATTTGTAACGTAAAAACATTATGTTTCATTTTATATCAACATTGGCATAGTCATATATTTGATACTATAAAATTTTAAAGTTTTATCAACATATTTTTAAAAATAAACTCAATTTAAAAATATTAGTATTATGTTTCAACCATGTGCCGCAGGAAAACATGTTTGTTTACTTCACTAAGTACGCCTTAAAGTATCTGCTTTTATTATTTTAAATTCTTATCTTTACTTTTTCACTTGAAAAACATGTGCTATGTGTACAGCTCCAAATGTTATATTCAAATATAATTAATATAAATAAGTCAAATAAAGTAATATGTATAATATTATTTATTAAAAGGTATATTATACGGACTTTTTTTTTGTACACAGGGTTATCAGAAGTAAGTGTTTTAGTTGACCATACAATTTTAAGGATCTTTTTATTCCACAGTTTGCTCAATGCCAGGTAAAGGCGGAAATACTATTTTACATGTCATTTTTAGAATAAAGATAATTAGGTTGTATCAGGGGTCTGACATCTAATTGACTATTAAATGATATAAAACCTTTAGATTATTGCTCTTTGAATGTTAAGAAATAAAAGGATGTGGGTAAAGGAAACAACGATTTTATTTAAGGTTTATAAATTGAACCCAAATTTAAAATTTCAAACATCCTAAAATAAAAATAAATATAAATATATCATCACGCCTTTTACCCATTACTGGGTGTGGCACTCTGCCGAAACAGATCTCAGTAAGTGACATATTTATGCGCGTGAAGTGCAGTTACCAACCGTCATAGCGCGACCCCCAAAGATGTGGTGGAGAAGCCATAGGGGTAATTTTAAATTAGTGTAAATGTTTGTCGGCTTTGGGGATCGAACCAGGGTTCTTAGGATACCACTCGATACCACTGAGCCATTACCCTATAAACATCCTGTCAACAGGAAATAAATATATGTATCAGTGTTACCACTTTCAACTAGTTTTTTTATTGCAAACTGAAACAGTTACTTCTGATCAAACTGTATATTTTTACATAGCTTTATTTTCAAGTGCATTGTAATTTATATAATTTTTCCGTCGTTCTTCATGTTTATTTTCTAATATGTTATTATCAATGCTGTAGCTGTAGGCCAGCGAAGAATTGTTGGCGGTTTTAAAGCATTGGACCCGATCAAATTTGCTCATCAAGTTAGCGTGTGGAAACGAAAACCTGAAGAGTACTTTTGCACTGGATCCATCATTAGCTCCAGATTAATCATTACTTGTGCCCATTGCTATGAGGAGTAAGTTATTGTTATTTTTTATTTACTCTTTTGCACAATAGGAACTTAATTCCCACTGCAGTACAAGGCGTTTTCAGATTATATTGGGGTTAGAAAACAATCTGCATAAAAAGTATAATTTTTTATACTCGCATCTTTCAAAATAAAGCTAACATTATCTTGAAAACTGAAGTAAAGTTTGATTTTGCGCACTAGTGCTTCAAAGTAATTGAAAAAAGGACCCATTTTTATGATTCTAAATTTTGACTATTAAAACGCTTATTGTACTAATATACACACATTTTAAGGAATTTATAAAAGAAATAGAGATATATCTTAAAACGCCATCAATCAGACATATTTTAACAAGCTTTATGAGAAAAAAATAAACAATTTGTTTTCAAATAACAAATGTCAATTGATGGCATACGAAACTGTTAATATAAATTCACGCTTAAAATTTAATAAATTATCTCATTGTCGATGATATAATTTTTGCTCGTCACAAAAAGCATTGTACAAACCTCGTGCACGAAAACGTCATTCGCACCATTCGCGTATATTAAAGCACTCGCTTCGCTTGTGCTTTTAAAAATGCGCTCATGTGAATAGTGTCTGCGTGCATTGGTTATGTAAATAGCTATTATACAGGCAAAAATATGACGATTTGAGAACTCGAGTACTAGTTAGAGAGCTAGAGTGTAAAATGATGTCTCATTTACTACAGTGACAGAAATGGATGGAAATGGATTATGTCATGATATATATGAAATAAAGAAAATTAGATTTGGGAACGAGTGGCAACAATAAATGGCGCCGATGTGAATGCGCCTATTTTTAGAGTAGCTGTTGACCAGAGCTGGGCAGTAGCTAGCTACTTTTGTAGCTTAGCTACTAGCTTAGCTACATTTACCTTAGCTGTAGCTGTAGCTTAGCTAACTGTGAAAAAATATAGCTGTAGCTTGTAGCTAGCTACTTTTTTTTCTATTAGCTTAAAAATAACAACTGAAGCTACTTTTAAAGCTACTCTTTGTAGCTGCAAGCTACTTTTTGTAGCTTCAAGCTACTTTTTGAGCAGAAGGTCAACAAAGTACGCATGCGTACAAGCTAAACCCACACAAAATAATTATTTGTTGCCGGTTCTAACTGGCTCTAATACGCAAAAATACCCAGTAGGTGCCAGATGGTATTTGCTATTTTTTATATTTATGTACATAATAGTAAATTAACAGTTATTATAACAAAAGACTGATCATATGACAATGGCAAATTTAATTATTTCACAATAATTTTAAAAAGTAGCTTTAAAATTTAACAGCTACTTTAACGAAAGCTTTTAGCTGTAGCTTAGCTATATTTTACAAAATATAGCTTATAACTGTAGCTTAGCTACTTTTTTAAAGAATAGCTGTAGCTGTAGCTTAGCTACTTTTTTTAAGTAGCTTGCCCAGCTCTGCTGTTGACATATTTTTTACAGGCTAATTTTCAGTTTAAATTATAGACTTTGGTATAATTAAGTAATAAAAATGATAGACATTAGTTTTGACCGATGATGCATGCGCGACAAAACCGGTCAAAGTAAGCAATTTTTATGGTGTCGTGTGACATATTACTACTTGTTCACGACGAATACATGACAAAAAAAATATTGACAGAAATTATTGCTGGTTGCTCATTGGTGACAGAAGCTCTGAAAGTGGACTGGTGTAGGGATCAACAACCATCCTTAAAATCTGCGCATTCACATTGACGCCATCTATAGTTACCACCCGTTCCCAAATCTAATTTCCTTTTTTCATGTTTATCAAGACATAATCTATTAAAAAATTCATTTCTGTCACTGGAATAAATGAGACATTATTTTGCACCCTAGCTCTCTAACTATACGATTTCCAAACCCGACAAAAGTTTGCAACACATTAAAAAAATTACCCCTGTGGTTTCCCCTCAACTAACTTCTTTGAGAGGCCGTTATTTGACGGCAGGTAATCGCACATCACGCGCATTTATATATATATATATATATATATATATATATATATATATATATATATATATATATATATATATATATATATATATATATATATATACATATATATACAGGGTGGTGAACGCAACTCTCAAACATAGGGATTTAACATGTAAAATCACAATTATGTAATCTCCTGCTTCCCAAATTATTTTAACCAAAAAAGCTTCAAATAAAAGTATTAGGGAATAAAATTCTGCATCTAATACAATAAACAAAATTAATTTTGCATGCTTCGCAACGGCATAAATTTGATCTAAAAATAACGAAAATAGCCTGAAAACTATTGATAGCCATGGAACTAAAACAAAATTAAACAAATGTTTGTCGTTTTGTCCGTCAAAATAAATGACATAATAAATAAAGAAATTATTTTGACAGGTTATACGTCAAACATTTGTTTAATTTTGTTTCAATTCCATGGCTATCGATAGTTTTGAGGCTATTTCTGTCCTTTTCAGATCTAATTTGTGCCGTTACGAAGCATGTAAAGTTAATTTTGTTTCTTGGTTTAGATGCAGGATTTTATATATATATATATATATATACCCAGCGCGTGATGATATTTATTATTATTTTTATTAATCAAAATAAGTTTCTATTTTGTTTTTTAATTAAAATTTAAATATGTAACTCTAGTTCGGAAGAATATCTAGGGCATTGAATTCCTTACATATCCTTATTTACATCACTACAACAATCCTAAAGAACTTAATATGCTAACTATTTGCTATCCCAAAAATAATTTAAACAACTACAAATCAAATTTCCTAAAAAAGATTTTCATTTCAGTTTACCTGGAAGAGCAAACGACATCTTCATTAAAGTAGGCGCCCTCAAATTAAACAGCAAAGACGCAGTGAAATACGACATAGAAAAAATTATGCAGCACGAATTTTTCTCCTCAGTCACTAAGAAATTCGACCTGGGATTGCTACTCATTAGTGGAAAATTTGAATTCAATGATTTTATCCAACCGATAGAACTAACAGACGAGCCAGCCCCAGACCTCGCTATCGTTGGTATTAGTGGTTGGGGGGTTGGTAGTGCTGCAGAAAAGGAACCCTCAGAGGACCTCATGGCGATTGGACGCATTAAAATCAACCTTGAAGACTGTCGAAAGAGCGCCAATATTCCAAAATTTCAACATATTACTAATAACTCTTTTTGCACCGCAACTACTGGACATAAGGGTACTTGTAGAGGCGATTCAGGGGGCCCTGTTACTTATAAGGGTAAGTTGGTAGGGGTGGTTACAGGAGGAGTCGATTGTGCGAAGGGGTTACCGGATATACATGCGAATATAGTTCATCATAAACCCTGGATTTTGGTTAAATGTTTGTATTGGACCTAATTGAAATTATTGTCTGTACTGGAAACATTATAAGGATGGACTGATGTCATCAAAAAATATAACTAGTTTAATGATATAGGGTTTCGGTACGTTTTCATGGTATATATGTAACCGGTTTCATATTGTTTTGCGCTTTGCGTCTTTGGAAATGACAAGCTTTTATTTTTCTTTGACTTTTATTTTAAAGACTTTTATCGCGTTCGGTTCTCTCTAATAAATTGTTAAATAATAATTAAAATTAATGTCATATTTACTAATTTATCTCTCGTATAGTACTTAAGGGTAAAAACAGTCCATTATTTGCATATTTTTGTACAAAATAATTTTTTTAATGAGGAATCAGCAATTGACAAATTTCTTTCCCTCTGCCTTGTTATATACATGCTGGGTTGCAAGAAAAAAATAAAGAGCTCTTTAGTTAAAGAATTGTTTATCTAGCAACAGTATCAATAGCGATTTTCTGAAATGTATTGAATCGTTAGTTGCTAATGAACCGATAAAACTTTCATGCAACCCAACAACAGTCTCTTAAACCTCTGTAGGTCAAAGTCAAAATCCTTAAACAGATATTGGTTAAAGTGCGGTATCACCGAACTCGTTTTAAAATTTACTTATTAGTGATCCTAAAACTTTTTCAGATATTTGAAGCTTATTGCAAAGAAGTATAAATGTCAAAATAGAAAATAATTATTAGAAATTAAAAATAATTATTTTTAAAACATAAATCGATAGAAAATATAGCTACTATTCAATATGCCTACATAAGATTTCCTTTTCAATACAATTTTTTTTAATTATCATTTAAATATTGTAACAGTTTACTAAGTTTTAACATGAAGGATCACGTCAATCCAACCTTATAACGTTTGCAGTATAACACAGAATGTTGAACTATTTTATTTTTCGCTGATAAATGATTCCGATTTATTTTAGAGTAAAATATTTGAAATTAAAGTTATAAAGAACTTAATTTTTTATTATATTTATTTCAAGTATTTTTCTTTCAAATAATTTAGAATTTTTTTAAGACAATAATGTATGAGGGAAGTTATAATTAATTATCTATTATATTGTCGCAACCATATGCCATATCTGTTCTACTTTTATTATCAAATTTGTATACTAAAACCAGCGTTATTTCAGCACCACGAGTGTGAAGAATTATAATCTATTCTGTGCTGTAATATGCTTTACCTAATTTCATAACATAATATCAATATTTCACATACTAAAAAGTGTGTCGTAATGAGTTCTGTCATGAAGAAGTGCTGTAATTAAATTTGACAGTAAAATGACAGTCTGAATCAACCTACTTACGTCTTAAATAAGAGCAAAAAAGAAAATTGTCAAATTAAAGAAAAGTTAATTTTGTAATAATTTTTGTCATATCATGAAATTAGGTAAAACATTGTAAAGTATTGTATAATACTCAATAGATTATTGCCCATCTTGTATTGTAATATGATACATTACAACAACATCGTAAATAACTATACGCCCACATGTGACATACAAAAGTTAATTAAGGACTATTCAATTATTAGAAATTAAATTTTTGGTTAAAACATCCGATTTGACATTTGGCCTAATACAGAATAAATTTATCACAATGTGTGATCAATATTTATAATAAATAAGTTATTTTTGGTATCGTTTCGTGTGTCAATAAATTTTAACTACATTTTTGTTCATCTTTTTTGTAAATAAAAATGCGTCAGGTTATGAGTTTATTACATAACTAGTGTGGTACTGGTAATGAACTACATTACCTAACTTAAATAACTGAAACTAAATAATGTAATAAGTATTTATCCATATAGTTGTACATAAATAAATAAATATATTCACAATTACATTATAAGCATATATGCTTCAATGTTAAGAAAACTGTGTATTTTTTTTGTTTTTTCGTTTTATTAATCCATTAAAAAATATTAGAAGGATTATTTTCATATGGGATGGCTAGCTCAGTGGTATGTATTCGGCCTGTGGATCCTGAGGTCCCTGGTTCGATTGCCACAGGTGACAAATTTTCATAATTTGAAAAAGCTACCCCTGTGGCTCCTCCACCACTAACATGTTTGGGGGCCGTGATTTGACGACTGGTAACCGCACTTCACGCGCATAATATATCACTTACCGAGATCTGCTTCAGCAGAGTGCCACACTCAGTAATGGGTAAGGCGTGATGATATATTTATATTTAAAGACAAAAAGTCAATTACGATGTGGAACTGTGTCTTAATAAATAAGAAAAATAGGAAAACAAAATTTCCGTCACTTGTCACAAATTCCAAAATTTTTACAGCACGTTTGAATCAACTTATCAGGTCATCATCAAACGGCTGGTCAGTTCAGCTCCTTAGCTCTCATGTCTTGTCTACCGGCGTAGTTACTTTAACATCAGTCAGTTCAGCTTGTAAAAATATCACAGTTCACTAGTCCCTAGTTGGTCTAGTTGGATAGTTGATCACACCATACTGATGAGTTCCTAAAGGATGAAACGCGTCTAGGGTTAAAGCTGAACTGACCAGCCGTTTGATGATGACCTGATAAGTTGATTCAAACGTGCTGTTAAAATTTTGGAATTTGTGACAAGTGACGGAAATTTTGTTTTCCTATTTTTCTTATTTATATTTATATTTATTTTATTTATTTTCAGCCACAAAATAATAAAAATAATTATGTGGCATCTCGCAGTATTATCCTTATCCTTTGGTCGATTTTACGTACTTTCTAAAACTACAACTGTTATGAATTAAATAAGGTTTAATTTTTACAGAAATCCATGTTCATTTTATAGAAATATTTCACTGATATATCTGGTAGTGAAAGTTAAGTATAAATTTATGTCAATCTTAAAAACATGACGTTTATGTATGTAACTTCAATAAAAACATGAAAGGCGAATAAAGTTGTAAAAACTAAAACTGATATTTGAAACATGCAACGAAACAAATATTTGACGGCTGCAATCAAGGCTACAATATCTGTTTCTTCCTTTTAGCTCTATTGAATGAAATTTAAGAAATCGTGTAACTTGAAACTTAGTATTGTGAAGTAAGCAGTAAGCAACCTTCAGTATGAATGCTACATGCTAACTATTTTTGTCATATTTGGAAAGACAAGGTCTTTAATAAGATTCAGTTTGAGGTATAAAATAAATGTCTTCATGATATTTACTTCTGCTAGAATAGTATTTTAAAATAAAAGTTACAGAAGACAATCTATTTTAGCACGATTGTCTTATATTATTTTCTGTTTCGATTTTTTTTTATATAATTTCTTCATGCCAATAGTTTCTGGACTAATGAAAGATTTTTTCGCCGATTTAAACGAAATTATTGATTCAAAATTAACAAAAACCTCTAATAAATAAGAAAAATAGGAAAACAAAATTTCCGTCACTTGTCACAAATTCCAAAATTTTTACAGCACGTTTGAATCAACTTATCAGGTCATCATCAAACGGCTGGTCAGTTCAGCTTTAACCATAGACGCGTTTCGTCCTTTAGGGACTCATCAGTATGGTGTGATCAACTATCCAACTAGCCCAACTAGGGACTAGTGAACTGTGATATTTTTACAAGCTGAACTGACTGATGTTAAAGTAACTACTCCGGTAGACAAGACATGAGAGCTAAGAAGCAACCCGTGGTGCCATCTACCGACAGAATCGCAAACTGCATGACAGCAATTTAAATAAAATAAAGACAAAAAGTCAATTACGATGTGGAACTGTGTCTTAATAAATAAGAAAAATAGGAAAACAAAATTTCCATCACTTGTCACAAATTCCAAAATTGATAAGTTGATTCAAACGTGCTGTAAAAATTTTGGAATTTGTGACAAGTGATGGAAATTTTGTTTTCCTATTTTTCTTATTTATTAAGACACAGTTCCACATCGTAATTGACTTTTTGTCTTTATTTTATAAAAATCTCTAACCTCTAAGCTCTCAACGCAAATTAACTCGACAAGCCACAATGGTATAGTGTCGTCCTGTGGATCCTGAGAACCCTGATTCGATTTCCACTGGCGTCAAACATTTTCACCACATTAATACTACTCCTGTGGCTCCCTCTCAACTCTGCCGAAACAGATCTCGGTAAGTGATATATTTTGCGCGTGAAATGAGGTTACTAGTCGTCAAATCACGGCCCCCAAAGATGTTAGTGGTGGAGGAGCCACAGGGGTAGCTTTTGAAATTAAAAAGATCACTATAATTATTTTTCCAACATTAAACAGTAACCACTCTGTTGCATTAGTATGCGCGCTAGAAAATGTTAATCTAATGCCGAAACAGAGAAATAATATTATAATGCTTTTTTCACTAATAATATAAAAAGACAGTGAGAATTATGTGAAAATAATAAAATAAATAAATAAATAAATAAATATATCATCACGCCTTCTACCCATTACTGGGTGTGGCACTCTGCTGTAGCAGATCTCGGTAAGTGATATATTTTGCACGTGAAGTGCGGTTACCAGTCGTCAAATCACGGCCCCCAAACATGTTAGTGGTGGAGGAGCCACAGGGATAGCTTTTTCAAATTATGAAAATCTGTCGCCTGTGGGAATCGAACCAGGGACCTCAGGATCCACAGGCCGACTTCATACCACTGTGCTAGCCATCCCATAGTGAAAATAATGAATTTTTAAAATGAGTGTCATATCATTGAAGAAGAAAAAATAGAACAAGGAAATATAACATACACGAGCTGAGAAATTGATTTAATTTAACCATATTTGGAACAATTAAGCTGTTATAATCCAATTATGGTCGCAAATATGATCTTCAATTAATTTTCAATACCATCTTGTACCAGACAAAACAAACCGTCATACCAAACCCCTAATTACGTACAATAACTGCGCACCAATAAAATGTTAAGGACGACTGTGGATCAGATAACTCGCAGAAGCAATAAAAACTCAAAACATGCAAAAAAATTCTCAAGATTCCAGTCTTCTTGTTGACCCATCATAATCAGTGAAAACTGTATCACCTTGAATGGCTTTCTTGGTGCAAGTTACGATATCGGGCACGCCTTTCCCCTTCACAACTTAATATCATACTGTGAATTGTAGTCGAGGACATGAGTCGGTGATTGGACTTTGAAGAGATTTCATCAATTGAAAGGTTCTCAAACTTTTATTAGGTTCGGGCTATGTTTGGCACATTTGTAAAAAAATAAACAGTCTGTGAAATAATTAAATTAGTATTGATCAGAGCTGGGCAAGCTACTTAAAAAAAGTAGCTAAGCTACAGCTAAAGTTATTCTTTAAAAAAGTAGCTAAGCTACAGCTATAAGCTATATTTTGTAAAATATAGCTAAGCTACAGCTAAAAGCTTTCGTTAAAGTAGCTGTTAAATTTTAAAGTTACTTTTTTTAATTATTGTGAAATAATTAAATTTGCCATTGTCATATGATCAGTCTTTTGTTATAATGATTGTTAATTTACTATTATATACATAAATATCAAAAATAGCAAATACCATCTGGCACCTACTGTGTATTTTTGCATATTAGAGCCAGTTAGAACCGGCAACAAATAATTATTTTGTGTGAGTTTAGCTTGTACGCATGCGTACTTTATAGACCTTCTGCTTAAAAAGTAGCTTTAAAAGTAGCTTCAATTGTTATTTTTAAGCTAATAGAAAAAAAATAGCTAGCTACGAGCTACAGCTATATTTTTTCACAGTTAGCTAAGCTACAGCTACAGCTAAGGTAAATGTAGCTAAGCTAGTAGCTAAGCTACAAAAGTAGCTAGCTACTGCCCAGCTCTGGTATTGATTATTAATTTTATTTATTTATGCTACTCTTTACAACAAGAATCACAATTATAAATGAGAATAAATATAATCACGCATTTTAGCCATTACTATTATCGACATGAAAGTATGCCAAGCTTAAAAATGTGAAATGATTGTAGGAGCTGTATACGAGGTGTGGCTATTAAATAACGAGACTGACGCTGCTACAGATGAAGTACGCATGCGCCAAACACTAGCGACCGTCAGATTTTTAGCGTGCAGCTTTCTCTTTCGAATGCAGTATTTCTCGCTTCTGTAAACAAATCCGTATAACTGTAGCATTCGTTGTAATTAGAGTTGTTTTTTCGTTTCGCCGAAAAAATGTTAAATGCAACATTAGAGCAACGAACTGTTATGAAATTTCACATGAAACTTGGCAAAACTGCTACTGAAACTTATAATTTATTGAAAAAAGTACCCGAATTGTGGAAGGACAAGTCATGGTTTCTCCATCAAAACAATGCGCTGGCTCATTTCGCAATGTCTGTCAAGAGATTGCTAGCCAAGTACAGCATCCCAGTGTTAGACTATCCGCCTTATTCGCCGTGCGACTTATATCTGTTTCCTAAGGTGAAATTTGCCTTAATAGCAACAAGATTTGAGCTTTGAAAGAGAAATCGGCTCGCGTTCTGAAGGAGCTGACAGAAGAAGACTTCCAGCACTGTTTCGAACAATGGAAGATACGCATGGAGCATTGTAGGGATAGAGGAGGGATGTTTATTAAAAGTGATAATAAGTAAATAGGTATGGAATCAAAATAAAATGTTAAAACAGCATCAGTCTCTCGTTATTTAATAGCCACACCTCGTAAAGTGACACTGCGATAAGAAATATTTTACTATTAGTGTTATATGCAATACATGAACAGCTCTGCCGACCAATACTAACTGTAATAGACCAGTGGAATAAATACAATTTCACAGTGACATGATTATGTGAATTACTCTTCCTTACCACTTTGGCATTCTCTCTTGGCAACGACAGTACTAGGTGTGCCTCTCTGCCGTAGCAGATCTCGGTAAGTGATATATTTACACAGTCCGACTCAATAACACTGAGCCATCTACCCCATAAAGATTGTGACAAATGATTATTAACTACGAGTATATTTTTTTCGGTGAAAGATTGGTGTGAAAGTTTTTTACGTTGATCATGATTAGCTGTCAAAATATTAAGATATAAACAAATTAACACAGCACGAAAACTATAAATATTGATATTAGTTTAAATATATAATTTATTCTTGTGGTTCATGTGGTTCTTCACTGCATATTTGTTTTACAAACTAGTTTTAAAAAAAATATATTCACATTAAATTAAACTGTTTCCTGAAACATGATATAAAATAGTTATCAATTGACTTTTCTATAAAAATATCCATCCTGCTGTTATTTTTTTATTGTAAAATTATTAGACCACACACATTTAAAAAAAGTAAAACCTGTTAATAAATATTATATTCGTACAGAGTGTCCCAGATTTAAACAACCTAACTTAAACTATAGACTACCTAAAAATAAGGTAACAGGTATTTTTTAGCAAATGTCCGTAAATGATTTATTCAAGAGATATTTCTATTTTGTTAATTGGAGCAGCGCTACTCTAATATATCTTAATAAGAGGTGACATTATTGATACAATTTCAGTAAAATAATTAGACTATTTGTAACAATTCAACGAAATACCTCGTCATTACACAAATTGAGAATATATGAACATTTTGAATTAAATAAATAAAAATAAATATGTCATCACGCCTTTTACCCATTACTAGGTGTGGCACTCTGTCGAAGCAAATTTCGGTAAATGATGTTAATGGTGCGGGAGCCACAGGGGTAATTATAAATAAATAAATAAATAAATATATCATCACGCCTTCTACCCATTACTGGGTGTGGCACTCTGCTGAAGCATATCTCGGTAAGTGATATATTTTGCGCGTGAAGTGCGGTTACCAGTCGTCAAATCACGGCCCCCAAATATGTTAGTGGTGGAGGAGCCACAGGGATAGCTTTTTCAAATTATGAAAATTTGTCGCCTGTGGGAATCGAACCAGGGACCTCAGGATCCACCGGCCGACTTCATACCACTGTGCTAGCCATAAATAGGTGAAAATGTTTTGTCGGCTGTGGGGAACGAACAAGGGTTCTTAGGATCCACAGGCCGACTCGGATACCACTGAGCCATTACCCCATTTTGAACTAATGTTATAAAATAGTTATTTATGTATCAAGGATGAAAACAGGTGTTTCTGGCCCGTGTTATGATTAATAGCCCGAGGTGCAAAGCGCCGAGAGCTTATAACATGCTCAGGGTCAGAAACACTAATTTCACCCTACGTATATACATACAATATTTTATGCACAACAAAAGAACATTTAATTTTATATTAAAAATATGTAAACGGGTACACTTTTATGTAAAAATTACATTTTGTAAAATCAAGTACCTATTCACAATAAACAAAAATTGTCATTTTGTTTATGTATCCATAGGACATTATTTTATTATGGCCCTAGGGCTAAAAAGAAGTGTTTAAGCCCACTTGTTATGGCTAAAACACACGAATTTCGGCTCGGTTGTGCATAAAATAGGTAATGAAGTTTTCTGATTTGTTTGAATTCATTACTTTTCGTTATTAGATTCGTTGTTAGGAGTAAACATGAATAATTTGAGATGTTTTATGCATATGTTATGTACGTTGAAGAAAGCGAATAGAAATGATGTGATTGAAGGTTTATTGTTTGATAATGATTTCGAGTGTAATAAATGAATGAGTTTATATGGAGTGATTTATTAATGTGGTTGAAGTGAGGGCGGTTTGTTTGGATGATAATGTTTGACGAGGGCTGATTGTTTGATGAGTGTGATGAGGGAAAGTTTTATGAGTGATTTTAGGGTTCGTGCTACCCCATTTGTTGGGATATAGCGTGAAGATATGTATGTATGTATGTACTTTTCAATTTTACTCAGACATTAGGGATTTAGAAAAATATAGAATTTACGGACATTTGCTCAATTAAATTTTATTTTTAAATGTTTAATTCATGATTCAAGTTAGGCCATTTAAATCTACAACATCCTATATATTCAATCAGTTCTGTATTAACTAACTTATTTGAAAATGAATTAAATAAAGGAATAAAACTTTTACATGAATGATTAATATTAGTTCATCTACATTGAAACCCCAATTAGTCTGATATATTTATTATTAGTTATCGAATATAGAATATGCTGACTCCCTCTTCTATTTAAATTAGTCACCAATAAAACAACTACTTGTATGATCGCATCGCTAAGTAAAACAAGTAAAACGCAGAATCCATTCCAGTTCTTCAGGAAATAATAACCTAAATCAAATCTAAAGTAACGCAAACTTAACAACGCTATAACTCACTAAAATGCTCCCCATTTGTTACTGCTTCATAAAAACCCCGTTGTACGTCACTGGCATTAGTTAGGAGACCGCACGCTGCGTCAGAATTATACCTACTGATCGGCAGCGCTAAAAGAAGACAAAACAACTAGTGGATGTCGGTTCCTCGTGTTGTCTTTGTCATGAGCATAGGAAGATGTGGATGGGTGGGTTCTGGAGAATTATTAATGGTTTTATTTGTTTTCAAGTGGTTCTTGGATGTTTTAATTAGTCGGTTCAGGTGGTTTAAATTTAATTAGGAGGTAAATTCAAAGTCATCTTACTTGCTAACCGGGTATCGTTTAAGGGCCGTTTTCAACAAGCACAGTTAAGTATTTCATTAACCCTTAAAATCACAGACAAAATTGATATAGATGTATAACTAAATATATTCAAATAGCAGCATTTGTATTAATGAAATTTGTAGTTCTTAACGCAACACGACTGTCGATTTAGTTCATAAAAGATCAATTATAGCTTATATATACATACATCCATATGTTTACGCTATATCCCATCAAATGGGGTAGCACGAACCCTAAAATCACTCATAAAATATTCACTATTTACATTCATCAAATAATCAGCCCTCGTCAAACATTCTCATCCAAACACACCACCCTCACTGTAACCACATGTTTTTATAAGTTTACAAATTCCCAGGTGATTATTTCAGGTATGTTTATTAATATCGACAAATCTAGTATGGAAAACTAATATTTTACCACACTTTTCTATTATTTTTAAAAATTCTGGTATTTGTTAGTTGAAAATTAGTTGTATTGCATCGCAAAATATATACAGATGTCTAACTAAATGTATTCAGAAGATAACGTTTGTTTTGAACGAAATTTGTAGTTCTGGACGAGTCTGTATTGCAGCGTTAGGGTAGTACTAGTGCGACAGAGGCGCCATCGGTTGTTGAGTGGCGAAACTGACGCTCAAAAAATATAAAAATTTAATAAGTGTTTTATACCTATTATGATTTGAATATCATGAATTGTTAACAGGTTGTTGGTCTAGTGAATTTTCAAATACCATACCACCGTGTGGTGTTGCCATTATACATTGGGATTCTTAATTTTTCGTTAAAAACAAGGCTTTGCATGGCTACATATCCATTACTCAACGGTAAGAAACTTTCTCCTTCTGATACAATATACATGGATAGTTCTAGAACATCATACTAGTTTTTCAAATGAAACTGCAAAATTTTAGAGGTACACAAACCAAATATGTGTGATGCTGAGTGATGATCGTCATAAGCCCCGTGTATAAGAACTCAATTTTACAAGCGAATATATTTGTTCACAGACGATGAATGTGTTTCATATTTTAACAGGATGCCTATGACTATATAATGTTTACGTGCACCAAATTTCATTCAGATCTGCACGCTGGTACTACCTTAATGTCGATTATTAGTCTATGAATGATAAATTAGGGCTGATGTATTTACAATTTATTTTGAATTGCGAATTAATTCCTTTCAAAATGAAATATGTTTTGTGAAATTATAATTCTTTAACTGTTACTCCCTTAATTCATTATCCATGAATTAAATCAACTTTAGCACTGCAATAAAGACTAGTCCAGAACTACGTATGTCATAAATAAAAGCACTACCATTTGAATACATTTAGTTAGACGTAGTATATATTTTGTCTACGGTTATGCGTTCTATATGTTGAAACCGTCTCAAATGACACTCCCTCTACCAACAACATTCTTCTCAATTTCACAATCATAACATTAATTTAAAAAAAAAATTAGTGTTACTCTTTAAAGATTAAACAGTGTCAATTAAGAAAATAAAAAAGTATAGGTAATACAAATATAAAAACAATGATAAAAGAGACTAAAACAATTCAGTTCCGTCATCCAATTATCAAAATATATCATCTTGCATCTCCAGAACAATGCAAAGTAAAAGAGTCCCATTCCCTTCACCATTATTTCGCATAAACTTTCTTCATTTAAATTCGCAATTCGATGGCCCGAAAATCAAGAAATCGTTTCCCAATTTAAAGACCTTCCAACCCGACATAAACAGAGTTAATTGGTAAAAGGTCGAATGTAATGAGAAACGAAAGTCGAAGAACAAAACTTTCCACTTCTGTCTTTTCATCGCGTTTATTTGGAGATTTCCCGTGATATACCTTCGACTGCTCTTGTTCTGATTAATGGAAAATGAAAGTAAATAAAAATAAAACGAAATATATGTAAAAGAGCAGCATAAAATTGAATGCGTAGTTTTACTTAATTCGCTAATTAACTCATAATAATGGCCGTAAATTAATTTGTGAAAGAGCTGAAAGAAGACTTATTAAAGGGATACAGATACTTATATTTAATTAATTGAGTAAAGTATTAAAAAAAATACGTAAACGCATTGAAGAAGAAATTTGTATTTATTTATTAAACTGCCCAACGAAAAAGGTATTCAAATTACTGTAAAGGAGACCTACATCTTATAGTGGAACCGGAACCATTGAGACATAGTTGAGTACTTCGAGATTTGAACCCGAGAACTCTCGCTTATACAGCAATACCACGGTGCTACAACTACTATAAATTAATAAATCCTTATGCTGTTATCTTAGATGTGAGCATTGTAGCTCTGCAATTGAAGATCTAAGAAGCTCAGGACCGCATTGCCAACACGAACAATTTAACTTTTTTTTTTTTGCTTGCAATAAAAATCAAAACTGTCTTGGTTTTATTCGTGCAGTACTATGCAATTGTTTTTTTTTTGTTAACCTATCGAGGTTATTTTTAATATTTAATACGTTTATTTTTGCTTGAAACTTAATTACTTTAATTTACATTATCAAAATTAGAAAAAAAGCTAGATATAAAAATTTCAATTTAGAATATTTTAAATTTAAATCAGCATTGGGGCTACAAGGGGTTAAGGGCCAATTTTTCAATCACTGGTTTACTCTCGATTAATGTTAATCATAATTAATATTAATCGATGATTAAGGGACTAGTATCTATAGAAGGCTAAAAAAGCAAACATTGAAAAAAAAATTTTGCAGCTTTTTTATTTGATATGACCATACACCTATTTCTATAATGTAAGTGAGTCCTTCGAGAGTACAAACAAATTTTTTTTGATTTTTTTTACTTTTTATCCAATTTATAGATGTCGCCAAAGTTGAGTTCTTTAAAAATTCTTGTAGCATGGCGGACAGTTAATCTCAGGATTGGCAAGTCAGAAACAAAATATTCAAACAGTATTTTAAAGAGGAAGGTGTCTCACACAATAATTCACCACCGTTAATAATTAAAGAGCTGGGGTGCAAAATAATGTCCCATTTTTTCCAGTGACAGAAATGGTGTTTTTAATAGATTATGTCATGATAAACATGAAAACAAGAAAATTGTATTTGGGAACGGGTGGTACTATAGATGGCGCCGATGTGAATGCACCGATTTTAAGGGTGGTTGTTGATTCTTTCACCAGTCCACTTTCAGAGCTTCTATCATCAATGAGCAACCAGCAATAATTTCTGTCAATAATTTTTTTGTCATATATTCATTGTAAACAAGTAGTAATATGTCACATGACAGCATAAAATTGCCTATTTTGACCGGTTTTGTCGCGCATGCCTCACTGGCCAAAACTTCTGTCTACCAGTTTCATTACTTAATTATACCAAAGTCTATAATTTAAACTGAAATTTAGCCTGTAAAAAATATATCAATAACCACTCTTAAAATCGGCGCATTCACATCGGCGCCATCTATAGTTTCCACCCGTTCCCAAATCTAATTTTCTTGTTTTCATGTTTATCATGACATAATCTATTAAAAAATCCATTTCTGTCACTGGAAAAAATTATTTGCACCCTAGCTCTCTAACTATAATGAAAAATCGGCAAAAAACAAAAAATGGCGGACTATTATAACAAAGTGTGAAAAATTTACTCTTTTTTCATCCTTTTTTCTTGCGCCAAAATTTTATTTTTTTATTTTTAAGCCAAATGTGGTGAATAGTTTAATAAATAAAACGCGCCAAGATTTATTAAAATCGGTTCAGTGGATCCGGAGATTAACTGTCTGCCGTTTCAAAAAATGTCATTTCTAGAAAATCGCGTTATTATTACACCAGCGAGCGCGCGAGCACTTAAAGTTCTTCTATACTAATAAACCTTTCGAATTTCTCAAAAATATTTTAGGAGGTGACTTTAGAAGGTGTAAGCCGTTGAAAAATGTAAAATATATATATATTTTTAAATTCTAATAAATACTAGTCCCTTGAAAAACTGGTCCTGTCAGCAAGAATTGAATTTTTCGAAGTCTCGCATAATAGGCGTTCGTTCCTAGCGTTATCATTAATATTTTAACATCAGCTACACTCTATAGTAATGAGCTACCAGATTCAAAATTAGTTAAAATACGTCAAATTTAGCAGGTGAAATTTCTACCAAAAGAAAACTCTTCATTTAACAAAGAAAGTAATATTTGTGAAATTTCTCCTTCAAGGTTCAAGGTGTGAATATGAGTAAATCAACTCTAATATGTGTTTGTAGAGCAAAGTGTAAAGTGGTTGAAATTCTTGAGCATATTGTTGTGAACTAGATCATCCACTAATGCCATAATTCTACCGCTGCTGTCAACAAGACAGGATTCTTGAAACTTTCTTGTACTTTAGTACGTGCAGGTGTATTGCATACGTGAATACATGTTTGTACACTCTGCCAAGAATGTTATATGTATCAAGATATTTTAATTTCTATAAATATCATTTTAGAGATTGTAATTATCGTCAAAAGTTATTGTACAAATCCTGGAAATTTAAACGCCATTTTGGGAATATTTGTAACAAATCTGTGGCTAGCTCAGTGGTATGAAGTCGGCCTGTGGATCCTGAGAACCCTGGTTCGATTCACACAGGCGACAAACAATTTTCATAATTTCAAAAGCTACCCCTGTGGCTCCTCCACCACTAACATCTTTGGGTGCCGTGATTTGACGACTGATAACCGCACTTCACGCGCAAAATATATCACTTACCGAGATCTGCTTCGGCAGAGTGCCACACCCAGTAATGGGTAGAAGGCGTGATGATATATTTATTTTATTTATTTATATTTAATCTGTAACTTCAAATAGTGCCAAAAAGATCTTTGTTTGTGTTCTCGTCATTCGAAAATGAATTTGAATTTACTGATTATTTAAAATGAGCAGTTATTAATTTGGTTTTCAGGACTGACATTAGAATTTCATAAATAGTTGTATGTACGAAGTAAAGAAAACTCAATTCAGACTAATACTTGATCAAAAACATTAGTAATTATAGAAATATTGAGTGATTATTTGAATAGACTAAATTAAATAAATATTGACAAATAGCAGACACACATAAAAAGTATCCTCCCCTAATTCTGTAACTCGATCATTATTAGTCATTGAACGGTATATTATTGATAGATTACTTTATATGTTATCAAAATTTTAATATTTTATGACCATACTAATACTTTGACATTTATATGTTCTTTTCATGCATTTTACTTATTTATATTTCTAGTTATTGTCATAAAAACGAATATAACGAAGTTCACTGACGGTTTTACAAACTTTTTTTTTTAAACTGATATTAGTATTTTGATTTTGTATACTAGCAATTTCGTATGAGAGCAAAATGCATAAAAGTAAAATTGAAATAACAGAATAAATTATTTTTCCTACAACTGTGCGATTTCTTTGTTATTACGTAACTATAATTGCCTTGGTTACGTATGGAAAGTAGATGAATGCAGACTAAGTGCGTTTCCGAAAGCAAAGAAACACTAGTGCGGAAAGTGCTTCATTACGTAACTGTCAAAGGAATATTGTTTTGACAGCGATTTAAATTTCGCGCCGAGCGCGGAATTCATATTTTGACCACAGACGCTTATGGAAGAAGAAGATGGTGAACCAGCGCTAGTAAATATGCAGTAGTATATTTTGACGTTTATAAACGTAACCTTAATTTGCAGTATATCTAATCTGTAGACAATTAATAAATAGAACCGAACAAAGTAAAATATATCGATAAATGGTTTTGTTTAAAGAGTAAGTGAAATACTTCATATTTATTGTTTGTATATATTATTAATACAGTTGTTACAGTTTCTTATATTGACATAATGTAAAGTGGAAACTTTTGTGTCTAAAGAAACATTGATTTCTTCCGTACCTGTTCATATTATTAACAGTAATATTATTGGTAACAATTTCGGAAGCTTCAGAAGTACCAGCAGCAGGTTGATTGTCATTGTCGAAAATAGATCCAACCTAGTATGATCCGGAGCTTCAATTATCTTTGGAGGTGTTAATGATAAAGAAGAATCACTCACTGTACTATTCCAATCAAGATGATTTTGAAGAAATTATTTTGACGTTAGTGAAATATTTTTAAATAACGTAGAACAATGTGCAAGCAATCAACAAACAAACCATAGCAACGCCGTAAAACATCGTTCTCATGTAATATCATTAAAATTTTATAAATTTTATAAATTTTAATAATATTTTTGTGATTTACTAAATCGCACAGTTGTAGAAAAAATGTTGTTTATAACACGTGCCGAAAACGGTTACATGCTCGTGCAGATTTCCGCACTCGGCAAGCCTCGTGCGTTAAATTCTGCACTTGCACTTAACAAGCCTTTTTCGGCACTTGTTATAAAAATAACTATTAGTCACAGAAGACCGAAATAATGACAATGCATAGTGTAATCAGGAAATATAAGAGTTGTCATTAATTTATCGTAACAGGCAATGATCAATTTACAGAGTAGATGATAGGTATAATCCGGCAGCAGAAATTAAACATTTAATTAGTATTTTTCAAATAAATACTAAACGTTTGAGGAAATCCAATTTTATTATCGATAGAAAGGCTGTCACACGAATTTTAGTAAATTTTTTAGTTAAATTGTTATTTGATGAAATATAAAGAGAAATTTACAGAATATTCATAACAAAAAAAATTATAAAAACGAAACATAATGGTTTGCCTGTGTTGAGCGTGAGTTCGGCGGGATTAGGTTTTTTCTTTTTTATTTTGTGATACGGCTTCAACTGCTTTGGTTACTAGCCGGGATGGTATGATGATGGAAGCATCTGCGCTGTAGTCAGCAACAGACGCTGGTTGATGCCAGCCCTGACCGGGAATCGAACCCGGGGCCTCTGGGTCAGTGCTTAGTAGTCTAACCCACTGAGCCACGGAGGATTAGGGTTTGTTTGACAAAAATGTGAGCGAAGCAAGCTAATCTAAATAAATGAAGTCCACTACAAAATATTATTTATGAATATTCCGAATTTTTTACTTATAACTTATCAGTACATCAAAATATATTTAATTACACCTGTTTTATAAAAAATCTCCTCAAAATTTGTGTGACAAGAATACTAATGGACCAGATAGAAAAATTGAAAATATTACCAGGATTTGAACCAGGGAACTTTGAACTCACGTGAAATTCTCTGTACCAACTGAACTTTGGCATCCATGTAATTTGTTTTTAATACATAACAAAAATGGAGAATAAAAATTATACCTCAGGTTCAAATCCTGACGGTCTCCCAATTTTTCGTTCCATAATCAAATAAGAAATTAATCATTTCTAATAGTATACAAACAACTATAAAATTCATGTGATTAAATAAATATTTATTTAGCTGATAAACAAAATTCATTGTATCTAAATCCAACTAAATTGCTTGTTTTTAAGTATAACATCATCTCCATCCGTAGTCTTGTTTAGTCGCGTGTACAAAAGAGAACACATATGTATTGTACTTACCAGTTGTCCTTCAGGCCGTGACATCTGCTCGCTGGATGACCTCTGACCCCAGGTCGGCACAATGATGACACTGTACACTGTTCGTACGCACGTGATGACTCTGAGGACTCTGTTCATGTACATACACTAACACTGAATTACACTGCACTTTACTTAGACACATCCGGTTGTTAGAGATTCACGGAGAATGCTACGAACGATATGATGACATGTGCGTGGAATTTTGAAAAAGATATTTTAGTTTGGATGGTATTTTGATAGATTTAAATGCAAAGCTACGTTTTTATTTATTTAGTACAGAGCAGAATATGCGATATTGGTCGTCGAGTAGCAAAACTGACGCTCAGGGAAAGAAAAAGATAGAATACAATAAGTGTTTTACACCTATTATGATTTGAATATCATGAATTGTTAACAGGTTGTTGGTCTAGTGATTTTCCAAATACCGTGCCACCGTGTGGTGTGCAGTGTTGCCATTATAAATTGAAATCCCTATTTTTTTGTTAAAAACAAGACTTTGCATTGCTACATATCCATTACTCAACGGTAAAAAAACTTTCTCCTTTTGATACAATATACGTGGATACTTCTAGAACATGATATTAGTATTTCAAATGAAACTGTAAATTTTTAGAGGTACACGAACAAAATATGTGCGATTCTGAGTGACGATCGCCATAAACCCCATGTATAAGAACTCAACTTTACAAGCGAATATAATTGTTGGCAGACAATGAATGTGTTTAATATTTTAACAGAATGCGTATGACTACCCCATGCTTACGTGCGCCGAGTTTCATTCGGATCTGTAAAAATATTTTTCACGCTAGAACTACCTTAAGAGAGCTCGGACAGAGTTTAATTTGAAGTCAGTAATGTTTGAACTAGCAAATTCACGACAGCACACTACTTTTTGTATATGTAAAAATTCCAGTAAGACAAAATCAATAAATAACAAGTAATTATAAATTTATACACAGTGATTTTGGTGCGATATATTTTCGCTTATCTGAAAAATGAGTTAGGTATCTTTTACTTTATTCTAGCATTGAAGCCCGTATATTAATCCCAGATATTTCAGTTGATTGTTCAGTAAATATTAATTAACAGCAATATAAGTTATATAAAAAACAAAATAAATAAATATATCATCACGCCTTTTACATATTACTGAGTATGGCACTATACCGTAGCAGCTCACAGTAAGCGATATATTAATGCGCGTGAAGTGTTTGCTCGAACAAAGATAATAATATCTTAAACCTATTATAATGAAAATGAAGGATTTAACCGATTAGCGATTCATCACTACCGATTATACACGCTGCATTACTTACATTATGAATGACAGAACCGTTCATATTTGGGTTATAAACTGCATAAAAATGCATTTTTTAAACGCGACTTATACATCTGTATACAATAAAAGCCACGGGAATACTAAATGTACTGGAATGAATTGGTTAGAAGAGATATGCTGTTTCTGCGAGTCTCATTCCCGATCTTAATTGACCTTCGGTAACTTGCAAATTTTTGTTTTATTCACAATATAAATATGTATAGTTAGATTTTTTTAAGCTGGGCTCTTGTAATTTAGATGGTATAGTACGACAATTTTAAAGGGAACATATTAAAAAGAGCGCAGTTGTATTTTTTTATATATGTTGAAGACGGGGAGGCTTGAACTCGCGACCGTCTACTTTTGAACAAAACGTGATACCATTGAAACACAACTGGCCTTAAATGATTTTTTTGCAGGTAGGTGTGATTTTATTATTATAAATATTTATTGGAGTATTTGACCGGAGATCAAAGGTTTCAGGTTCAAATCCTGATGGTATCTTAATACGAGTAATAAATTTCATCTGTTATTAAGAATTTATTTTAACAATAAAAATTTAATTTATGAGACTGAATTTGAAGTTTTTTCTTTTTAAAAATATATCATGACGCCTTCTACCCATTACTGGGTGTGGCACTCTGCCGTAGCATATCTGAGTAAATGATATATTTTGCGCCTGAAGTGTGGTTACAGCCCTCAAAGATGCTAATGAAAGGGGAACCACAGGGATAATTTTTACTGTTGTGAAATTTTTTTGTCGCCTTTGTGAATCGAACCGAGATTCTCAAATGCTCAAGCCAACCACTGAGCCATCTACCCCATAAAGTTTGTTAAATTAATATGATAAAAAAGTGACCTACCTGCTTCAGTTTCTCTGTTTTCTCAAATGAAGATCATCATAAGATTTGGAGGTGACGGTGTATCATGTGTAAACTTGTATACTTTATTTATTCAGTGTCAAATGTCAACTAATGTAGTGTATATATCTCACCTGTAAAAGTAGAAAACCTTATTGAAATATGTTAGTAAAAATATTAGTGAAATTAAACGATATTTTGTAAGTAATTTGCAAAATTCTTTAATATTTTAATCTATACGTGTATAAAATAAAAAATATACATAGTTAAATATACATACACCAAAAATACAGATTCATATATAACTTTACAATGGTGTTTTATTTGCATTATTTATATACAATATTATAAAACAAAAAACTCTAATTGTGACTACTTGCGCATAAACGCGTGCTTTAATTTTAACATATTGGTAACCATGAATGACTAATGAACACCAATGATCGATGTTTTTGAATATGGCTGCTTCCAAACTTCACGAAAACTTCATTCGTTATCTTCAGACAAAACATACCAAGAACGAAACATTTTTGTAACATCTCAACCACAATATTAACAATTAAAACAATTAATTCAGATAGTTTAACAGCCTTTATCGAGTTAATAATTGTTCTAATAATTATAAATTTAAGTACATAAGTTCTAATTTTTCACAACAATTTAAAACAAAAAAATTTTCATTTGAAAACTGTTTTATTAACGATGTTACAAGAACACTTTTTGTTGATTTGTTTGAACAAAGTCTAAAGACTACTAGAAGAAATCGTTTCGATCTTTCGTAAATACAATAAAAGTAAAATATACAAAGATGAACATGACTAATATTACGTGTAGGTAATATGATGAAAAGGCATTGTTTATATAGGAAAAACTTACAGAAATAATGTTACAATTTATGTCTATTTCTTGTGGAAATTATCTAGAAGTGAACTAGGTTCAAACTGTTATTAACCTGGTTATTAAATAAACCAGTTTTAGTCCAATCAAATTAGATTTGATAGTAGATAAAAATAATAATTAGACACACTCTTTAAAGGTAAGTAAAAAGAGAGAGAATTGATATTTATGCATTTTCCCAAATGCACTTAAACAAAAACAAAGCATAAGAGCAATGAAACAAAATTACAGCTTCAAATTTTGCCAACCTAATGCTGAGTTGCAAGAAAAAAATAAAGAGCTCTTTAGTTAAAGAATTGTTCATCTAGCAACCGTTAGTTGCTATTGAACCGATAAAACTTTTATGCAACACAGCATAAGCAACGTACTCTTCGACTATACAAAGTAGACAAACCATAGGGACATTTTTTGTGTAGCCAACACATCCTAAATGGCGGGCAGAGAAATGGCCCATATAATTTTGTTTACATTTTTTTTTTAATCAGAACTGCCATAATACGAGTTTGTTTTTATAATCAAGGACGTTTAAAGGAGGCGACTGGCATTACGATACTGTAGCATTGCTTGAAGTGAGGCTTGGACAAGGGAAAGAGACAACAAAAGTTTTTCTGTACCGTGCTTAGCCAAATCTCTTCTTCTTCCAAATATTTTGAATTGTTGTGTAAGAAAAGTGGCGTTTAGACGTTGTCAGGGGGCGTTGTTGTATGTGAATATAACCACGAGGTGTTCATTTGTGTTTCAATAGTTGCGCTGTGTGGAATTGGACATATTTTTTTGTAGATAGCATGATAACTAAGTGTTTAGTTTGTACACTTATGTTTGTTGAAGTAATTGTAGTTTTGATTTGTTTAAAAACATAAATTTGATATTTATTCTCAAACTTCCTCTTCATATTAACGGGTTTTATATTAATTATTAATAGTAAATATTGTTCAACCATTACAATTACAAATATTTATTTTAATCGATAGATCACATTAATAATATACGTTCATAATTTCAGTTTCATTGTAAAAATTTATAATCTTTTAGGGAGAATGATTCTGTTCCGTCCTGCGTAAATTTCAAATCTCTTTAGGACACATACGCAATAGCAGGGGTTAAGCACGGTACAGGAAATAATACTTCTGTCTCTGTCAATCTGCCGAGCCTCACAGTCTTGACTTTAATGCCGTATCCCCTCCTTTCAACGTCCTTGTTTATAATAATACGTGACTATTATAAATTAATAATAATAAATAAAAATTGCTGACGCTTCGCACATTTCATAATATAAGAATATGAATTAATATTTTGTAATATTTATCGTAATATATTCAAAAATATTTTGATATTACAAATAAATAGTGCGAGATTAAATAACTGTATTAATTATATTATGTTATAATACAACGGTTTGAAATAGGTAAACAAAAACATAAGTATGTGGGCCAATCTCCTTACTCCACTACTTCAGGTGTGGGCTTCAAAACATTGGTAATTACTCGTCTATTTTAGAGGGTCGAAGAACGTTCTGCACAGTGAGATGCTGAACATTTTTGTTTCAATAAACAGTCATTTGACAACCGAAGATGAGTAACTTTTTTCCTGTGTTAAACAATCTTAAATTAATATAGAGATAGTTGTTTTAAATAAAAGTGTCACAGAACTAAATATTCTGTCACTTATATTTGAATCATTTTTCTCCATATTTATTTAAGAATGTTTTAAATGTATTAAAAAATAAAGTCTGTATAATTTTTCTGATTTCACTAATTTGATTGGACTATTTAGGGAAATTTGCAGATTTAGTTATTAAAATACGTTGGTATTAGATACCACAATACAAAAACTATAAATAACCTAAAAATAAAGGTAACTTACGTCATAATTGCACTTAAAATTTAAGTTTTTTGGGCTAGGAACACAACGAAAACTTTGCCCATTTGACAGCTTGGCTGTTAGAAAATCGATAAAGAAGGAATCTATCACACGTACTATGTACGCGAAAGTAGAATACACACTTGAAGAAAATCACAATTGATGAGTAAGTGTGTACCCGACTTACTAATTCACAATTGGACGGAGTTTGTCAGGACCGTGTTAATAAAATCTAAATTAAATAATTTGTGAAGTACGGCCCTGACAAATGATTGTGAATTAGCTATTAATCAATTATTGGCAAGTAATAATACATAGAACACTATTTGGATACATTAACAGGAATTTTTTATATATTACTGTATTATATTAAAGTCTGTTAAGGCTAGGGTATTTATATAAAAAGTTTATAACACTTATGATATAAAAACAACGTTTTTCCTCCAAAATTCGATGTATAGTAGTGTTAAAAACGGAGGACCTTTGAGTCATGAATTTTAAGTTTTAAATTCGATCGGAAAGGTGGTAGTCGGTGGTTCTAAATTATTTATTTCTAAGATCCTGCAGGTACCAACAACAACAATCATCTTCGATTAAGAAAATTTAGGTGTTTTAGACGTTCACTCATTCAAAAATAATTATAGGTAGGTAGGTAGTATATTATTTTTCACAGTTTTACAAAGAAATGTAGCTAGAAAGCATTATTATTAGCTTTAACTAGATAAATTTTTCATTTATATCTTAATTTCACTGTATAATTCAGACCTCCTGATAAAAAATATTTCTATTTTCTGTTAATTAAAAATTAATAGTCAAATTTTATATTTATTCCTAAAGAGTACAGATAACTACGTATTATTTTTAATGTGGCGATATGCATGTCATTACATTTCGGATCAAAATATGATAAGCAAATATATCTCAATTTTTGCCATACACATGTTACGTTTGTATAACTTCTTTTGGATCTTCCTCCTCTCATACAACAATTTATATGAAGTGTACGAATATCAGGAATGTTGAAACCTTTCCACATTATAAATAAATTATATTCTTGTTTCTTTGTAACTTACGTCTCATTTAACACGTTCACGTATAGACCGAGAATTTATTTGTCCGCTGCGCCGTCTCGGTCTTATAGACCGAGTCAGTTTATATGGCTCATCGCGCCGTAGGTCTGTTCGCTTATGAGCGTTGTTGCTGCTACAGACCGAGACGACGTTGGCGAACACTTTGCCGTCTATGGTATGTGGCATAGACCGAGCTGCGCCCACGGACAATTCTTAAATTTGTACGTAAAAAGGTATATTCTATTTATTTTAAAGATATACGACTACGAGTACATTTAAAAATGCATATAAAAAGTATATAATATGTTTCCACCATGCAGTTATGTTACATACTAAATTTACTATACCGAACCAAAAACGACAGGCACATAACATGCACAGACCTGCTGTAGACCGAGACGGCGTGTGCGAATAAGATTAATTCGTGTACGCCGACTCGGTCTATGGGACCGAGATGAAAATAGTGAAAATTTGGATTTCAGAATCACTTTTTTGAAAAAGTGTGAGCAATTTCTCTACTTAGATTATATTGCCTTTGTCCTGGCATGAACGGCCTGGGAGGACAAATTACATATTTATATGGCCGGCCTAGGAGGAAATAAGTTAAAATTCCTCATGGCAGTGAACGTGTTAATAATTTTTCGCACTTTCTGGAGTAAATAACCCACTTTATTCTTGTTTTCGAGGACTGGAATATCACTTTTAATCCCGGAGGGATTAAATTGTCAAGTAAACGAGCATTACCGTAACAACAAATATATTATAAACCTAAAAATATTTCACTTAGTTTATGTTGGACAAGTTACCTAAAAATTTGTATAATGCTGTCATTGTGAATTATATGTCAAGTCAATATCAAAATGAATTATTTACTCAAAATTTATGTCTGGACGTGCGACAAATATATACTACAGGACTAAAATGCATTTAATCCTGCAGGTGGTTATTTCTCTCTTCTGCAGCTCGTGAAACAAACTTCACCCTCAGGATTAAATTATGCACTTTAGTTCCTTAGTACATAATATGAGGAGTAGAAATTAAAAACGTAGTTTTCACACAAAGTTACATTTTGAATAAAACGCAATAAACTGTTTCTCGTTAAGCAAACTGAGTACTTTTATGTGTAATTTGTATTATTATTAATCACATGATATACGCAAACTTGTCTAATTAAAATAAATATTGTTCATTCCATTTGGCCATTATACCCTAATAAATTTTTTAAAACTACATTTTGCACGTAAAGTAAAAGAAAACTTCGTTTTGAAAAACATAAATGAGATTAAAACTACATTTTGTTAATCAAGAATAAATTTTATTTAACAGCAAACTGTCATAAAATAACATCCTGTTTACCGTAAACAGGTAAAAGTTACGTTTTTATTTTCATATATGGTTGTAAATACTGCGTTTTGATATTCCATCCAACTTTGAACGTCTTATAACGCGACGAAAATTAAGTTTTGAAAGTAACACATTTCATTACTAGAAAGAAACGGATTTGAAGCATATATTGCCATCTATAACTTTTTTTCGAACTTTTGGTCAAAACTGCGTTTTAAATTTCTGCTCCTCATATACTGTTGTCAATTTGTTTCATTAAAATTTGAAGAAATCTGCGAAATTTGCTAAATAAGTGGGTCAAAATTTAGATTTGTCAATCGAACCAAAAATACTCTTTTGAGTATTGTAATATTGCCAGACCTTTATTACTCGACCCGAAAACTTATAGTTTTAGTCGTAATAAAACAAATAATTATTTTTTACGGTCGGTAAAATGATAGGTTTTGTGAATGTCATTTGAAGACAGAAAATGAACAATTGTAGATTCTTTGCAGCCACTGTTATTGACAATGGTACCTTTTGTAGATCGTTCTTATTGGAAACAGGGATCATTGCAGATCTTTGCCAATAGCATGCATCACCTGAAGACGAGTGTAGATCATAAACACTCGAACCGTTGTGAAAATTTTTGTACTTTTGTTCAAATAAATAAAGACAATGCAAGTTCAACACAGATATTTTATTCAGCATGCAATATTTTGAACACAATGTAATTTTTGTATATTTTTTGTTTGTTTGTATTATATTCCTAGTTACCTACATTCCAAATTTGTATCAGTTACAATTTAAAAAAAAACTTCTGGTTGAAAGTATCTTTGCAGATTTCAACTAGTTGCAGTCCTTGCTACTCTAGCCTCGGACCGCAAACAGCTAATTTTAACCCTTGCTATACAAATAACTATTACTAATTTATGAGGTTTCTATCACTGTTTTTAATAAAGAGACATCATTCTACTGAATTCCTAAGTGAAACAAGGTATAACAGTAAATGTTCTCGCACTCGAATCTTTTTTCTAACTTGTGAAAAACGTAACCTCAACAAAGAAACTTCACCGATCGTTTCTAAACAGTCTTTTATCCGGTCGATTTATTATAATAAACTGTAAACCGTTCAACTGATCGCACACACGTGGGTGTTGAAGAATTGTAATAGCTCTGTTTGACTGAGTACAATTTGCATACATTGAGCGCGTGTACAATGGTGCGTTGTTGTGTTATGTTAGCGTTAAGTTAAAGTAAGTTAACGCAGAGTTAAAGTTCACGCCTGGATTTATAATAGCATGAATCAAATATGCTGATTGATTTCGATGAATTACGGCCTACACCTGATTAATTGACAGCTGTGAAATTAGGTGATAGGTTAGAGAGGATAATAGGATAGACAGCGCGGTTAGGCGATGGCTTGAACCTACGAAGGTTCCGGGTTCGATTGACTTACGTGTTGTCACAGTGCAAAGATGAAGACTTTTTAAAAATAAATAAATATGTCATCACGGCTTTTACCCATTATTGGGTGTAGTATTCTGCCGTAGCAGATCTCGGTAAATGATATATTTTTTTCTCTTGAACTGCGGTTATCTGCCGTCAAATTACGGTCCCTAAAGATGCTCGTAGAGAAGTAATTTTAATGTGGTGAAAATTACCGGCTATAGAAATCGAAGTTCTTAAATCCACAGTCCAACTCGGTATCACTGAGAGTTTTGGAAATTTCAAATAGTAGATGTCAGAAAATAGTCCCGTAGCCAAGCGTTTTTGAATATAGAATCCGTCAAAAAGATTTAAAAAAAAAATTCATAAGAAAGATGTTTCATTTACATTTATTTTATGCCAGAATTTGTAAAGTTCTTTTTTACCAATGAAACTTAAATTATAAATTTGATATAAAAAAAAATATAGAGTAGAAATCACTAATTTCGACAAAATAAGAAATTAAGACGTAAGAGCTATGCTACAACAACAAACCGTATTAAAAAAAGATAGAAAATATACAGTTAAAATAGTTTAGGCACATTATGAGAATTGAGAAGGAAAGATTACCCAGAAAGATAACGGAACTAGAAAAAGTAAAGAATAAGAAAAGAAGAAGACCAAGAAAAGTATGGATGGAAATAATAAAAGAAATTGGTGAAGACAAAGGGAAACCAATAGAAGATTTAAAGAAACTAATGAAAAACAGTAAAGAATGAAAGAAGTAGATACAAGAAGATAACAAGAAATAATATCCAACGCTACCTTGGGAAAGAAATCGAGAAAGAATAAGAAGAAGGATATATAAACTGATAATATGGCATCAAATATTTGACAGTCATACGCCATTTTACTTCATATTGCTTTTATTTATTTAAGTCATACATCAAGTTTAAGTTTCTTTGGTGTAAGTAATTGATATTAAATGTAAGTATCCATCGGTCGTCACATGTTTTTATCACAAAATGATTGCAATGTATCATAACGACATACATTTAAATAAACTTGAAATAACGGCGAATGTATTGCATATTTAATGACTCTTCTATTTCATCTATGTATTATCTTTATTTTTTTATTAGATTCTTTAAAATCTCGTCGAAACGTAGAAATTCAAATCTAAATGAAATTTCAATTAGTTCTTTTTAATAACAAGACCAAATACAGAGTGTTATGTAAGTGTACCGCCAACGCTTAACTGTAAAGTAAAAGCAAAAGAAGCAGTAATTCATTATTGTTTCTTTTCTGCAGTCTTTCGTTTAAGTGCAGGAGGTCTTTTAATTCGTCCACTTAAATCGCTACTTTCCTTTAAGAAAAAAATCAGGAATCAAGTAACATGTTTATTGACAATTATATTACTTGCCAAATTTTAAGTTTAGAACAGTGACAAAAACAGATTTATTAAAAAAATTAACACGAATTACAACAGATATTCAAATCTATCATCGTTTTGAATAGTGATGCACACGAGGCGAGACGAGGCGAGAAACATAAAATATCGATCTCGTCTCGTTTACGGATCTGTAATCTCGATCTCGCTCTCGTTCTCGCATATTTTTTCGTGTTTCGTATCGTTCTCGCGCGAGAGTCTCGCGAGAGTCTCGCATAAAAAAATGCGCTTGCGCACTGCGTACATGCGTCACAGTAAACCTACAAGAGTCAACAAGTTCGCACCAGTCGTCCGTGTATTTACAGTGTAGGTATTAAAAATGATATTTCACAGACTCTCAGCTGTCAAATTTAACCAAAATGAAGAGATTAATAAATAATTATAGTGTTAAAAACAAAATACAAAAACCAAAACCAACCAATGCCAGCAGTGACACATTGCTAGTTGACATGGACACAGAATCTGAACGTGAAACTAATTTATTTTGTTTGAAGTTTTATTTTCTATCTGTCTAGTACATAAATGTGTTTATTCTTTATGTAATATGTATTTTTTTACCAAATTATAATTTATGAAACGTAACAAAAACAATCATACAAACTTTTAGTTTATCTTCGGTAAATTTTATTTATTTAAACCCAAAGTTTCGCCTTCTTTAGGGAAAGGCAGCATTGCATGTTGTCGAGAGGAGACGTCGGGTTTATATGAATAAAACTTTACAGCACAAATTAAAAGGTGAATTATTATTGTATTGAGTTCTGAAACATTTTTTATAATAAACATACTTATATAATTTGTAAGTATTCTTAGATTTGTTTCCTTTTTTATTAAGAAGACTGATTTTTTTGTTACTATGTATATGTAATGAGATCTATATGCTCATGAACCTAAGAGTAGGTGCCGATATATTTATTTAATTTGGACTTCTTTATTATTGTGTTATCTATCTATAATTCTGTATTTAATAAGTAAGATTGTTTTTTTTTTTCGCGTTTAAAGTACCTATCAATATATTTATTTTATTTGGAGTTACCTTATTATTATGTTATTTGCCTAGTCCGAAATACAAAACATTTATTTTTTATATAATATGTATCGTGTGTCCCAGAGCTTGGTTGGCATAGGAATTTTGTACATGGGAAAACAGTTTTTTGTTAATAAAACAATTATGTCATCATATTGCACAGGATAATACTACACCTATTCCTACATCTTATCTAATACAGTTTATTTCATTGTAATAGCGAAATTTGACAAAATTAGCAAAAATAGTTCCAAATTTTTTGCGTGTTGCTTTTATTTTTACGGAAATATGATGCCGAAAGTATTTTGCCGTGGTCGAGTGGGTTTAGTTTTGAACTGCAGAACCAAAGATTCTCAGTTTGAATTTAAGTTAATGTCAGATTATCATTGTTTAGAAACCAGTCAATGAGCCTAATTTAAATAATACAAATTAATTACCTGTGTTCGACTATTTTAGCTAGATTTACGCTTACTTTGTTAATAAAATTCAATTACTCTGTTTTTTGTGGGTAGACCTGAACTAGTTAATTTCTAAATATGATTTTTTTACTTGTTTTGATGATCTTTTACTCTTTCTTTTGATATTGGTTTCATTGCTAATGATTAGATTTTTTGGTTTTTTATTTATTATTAATTATTATTAATTAATGATATTTCAATTAGTTGATTTATTAAAAGATTTCTAAACAATAATTTTATACTAACATAAAAAACAAATAGAAAATAATAAAAAAAAGTTAAGGCTTAGTGGAGATTTAAACTGTGAACCTTTGATTCCGCATTTTACTTCCGTATAAATAAAAGTAACACGCAAAAAATTTGGAACTATTTTTATTAATTTTGTCAAATTACGGTATTACAATGAGGTAATCTGTTTTAGATGAGATATAGGAATAAATGTAGTACGACCTTGTGCAATATGGTGATATAATTGTTAGCCGGACATGTTTAATTTTCAAAAAACTATTTTTTCATATTAAACGCCTATGCCAACCAAGCTCTGGGACACACGGTATGAACCTATTAAAAATTATATTATTTTTCGTTTTTCTCTATTTATTGCGAGACTCTCGCGAGAATCTCGCGAGACTTCTCGCTTCTCGCAGATGTTGTATCGATCTCGTCTCGAATTTTAAACCGCAATCTCGCTCTCGTTCTCGTCTCGCATAATGCAGCGAGGCGAGACGAGATGCGAGAGTAATCTCGCCTCGCCGTGCATCACTAGTTTTGAAGCAGACAAGGTCTCGCACGACAATCTATTGATCTTTCTCTGTCCATTTTTCAAAATTATGACAAAGTTTGACACATTGGACACTACTGCTTAGAAAAGTCACAATTGACATTGACAGTTGATTCACTACTTGATTTAAACTATTTAATGAATATTAACAATGAGTTGCGATTGATCCATTTAATATCTCTTTTGCGGGTTATTGGAACCTCAGAGGAAGATACAAAAAATTGTTTGATACTCCTTCAATTCTTTTTAATTACCATGTAAGCATTAGTGGTACGTTTACATAACACCCTTCATGTTTATATAATAAACTGCTTTTAAATGTGATTTATTGGGGTAGGTATCGAGTCGGCCTGTGAATCCCGAAAACCCTGGTTCGATTCTCACAGCTGACAAACATTTTCACCACATTAAAATTATCCCTGTGGCTTCCCCACCACTAACATCTTTGAGGGCCGTGATTTGACGGCAGATAACCGCACTTCACGCGCATAAATATATCACTTACTGAGATCTGCTTCGGCAGAGTGCCACACCCAGTAATGGGTAAGAGACGTGATGATATATTTGTTATTTTTAATATTATTGTTTCTGAAATTGTGTAAATAATGAGATCAATCCTCCTTCAAAATTCCTAGCGTTGTTACTGCCAGATAATACGGTTACTATCCGTCAAATTTCTTCACCAATTTATGGAAGTCCAAGGTAAGCAACAGGAAGAGTTTTCTTACGGTAAATAAGAGATTGAAGCTCATTACCTCAATATTTACAACCTTTGTGTAAACCGCTCACAAACAATAAATAATTAAACATTTTCTCTAATTATATGACACGTATTTCTTACGATATGTAATTGTCACCTAGGTGTATTATATGAGTAAACAATGAGTCATATATACAATTTTCCCGGAAAAATGCAATTAAATGAAATGGGCTGAAATAATTTCTCACACCTAATAAACGACTAACTATATGCTATAAATAATAATTGATTTTATAAACTAATATGCTGCAATTTTAATAGGCATATTTAATAAGTATGTAAAGCTGTCTAGGCCAACAAATAACATTTATTGAACATAAAATAAATGAGTGAACAGGCATTTTCAGCTTCATATCTCATTGAATTAATAATTACAAGATAATTTTTAATCTGAAACTAATTACATGTATGAAGAAATTCTCAAGTTATTTATTAAACAAATGAATGATTGATACTTGAAAGAAAAATGACGAGACTGTAAGAAAATGAATTTGCAAGGATTATGCTGAAGGTAAATACGAGATCTGACAATTAATTTCGCGAATTATTCACGTACTAAATAAATTATTCAAATTATTTTGATACACTAAAAACCAAAAAAAGTAGTCCCATATATTATAAAATAAAATAGTTGTCTTTTATCCTGATTGTTCCTATATTTAATAAAACAAAGACTTCCGACAAATTTTGTATATTAAAAACCCTTTCGTTCGTCGTGGTTTCACTATGAAACCACCATTAAAAAAAATTATACATTCCACTGGTTAAATTTTGGCGCGTAGTGGTCATTTGCAAAAATCGCAATTTTTTTCAAAAGTTCTTCTGACCAAATGGCCTAGTGCATTTATTTTTGTTAATCTTATATTATTTTAAGTTCATAATAACATTTTATAAAAAAAGATTTTAATTAGTGCCTGAAAGAGTTAAAATGATTTACAGGATTTATTAAATATACATTATAGACGACTTTTAATTGATGAATTTTACTTAATAGCTATTTACATGACAAGTGCGCGAAGACATATACAGAGTGATCAAAAGGAATTGTTACAGTTGGCAATAAAAAAAACTACTTGAAATTGGTAAGCCTGATACATAAATTCATTACCTGTTTTTGACAGTGGCATTTAAAATTTAAATTTGAGTACATTTATTTCTAAAGTATTTCTATTACTTAAAAAGTCAAAATTCTATTAGCTGTCAGACACCTGACATAACCTATTTGTATTTATTAAAAATGTCAAATAGCATTTCCGCCTTTATCTGACGTTCTGCCAACTGTGGAATAAAAAGATCTCTGGAATTGTATTGCCAACTATAACAATTCCTTTTGATCACTCTGTAGTTTGTACATGAGCGTAATTTCAAAGAACTCGCTTCGCTCGTGCTTTGCACGAATGATGCAAATGAAGTCTTCGTGTACGAGTTTTGTATAATGCTTTTTGTAATAAGCAAAAATTATTTAACTGATAGTGAGAAAAGTTATTAAATTTGAAGCGTGAATTTATCTTGACAGCTTAATATGATATGAATTGACATTTGTTATTTGAAAATAAATTGTTTTTCTCGTAAAGTTTGTTAAAATACGACTAATTGATGGCGTTATACGTTAATGTCTCTATTTCATTTATAAATTCCTTAAAATGAGTGTTAAAATGTTATTTTGAATGTAGCGAGTACAAAAAATAATTTATAAACGTTTAGCAGTAGAAAATACCTGTATATTGAAAATACTTTAGCAACGGCGTCGTGGTGGTAATGAGTTCGCGAAATTAAATGTCAGCCCTATTAAAGCAATGCTGTAACAGCCTGTATATGAAGAAATAATACAGCACGTGCCAGAAGTAAATAACGAGATAATAATTGTAAGTCATGTCTCTAGTTTTCACACTTAAATTCGCATTTGAGTTGCATTGTCCTGATGACATTTTTGATGAATACATCTAGTATGCGTGGGCAAGTAATGAAACAAAAGACGGTTGCAGTGTTAAGTGTACGCTCAGGGCTGGATTTAACAGATTTAGAACAGAGGAATTATAGTCAGGTAAATTATAATGTTATTGTGTGGAACGAATTATGAAAGGTTGTTTTACAATGTAATAAGCAACAATTTACTTCAATTAAGAAGAAGAATAGAAAATTAGATGCAGAAGTGGAGATAGGAAAGAGAAATATGAGTCATTACATATATGATGCGCGTAAAAGGACAAGGAAGGAGTTGTAAAGAATTTAAAGAAAAGAACAGAAATGAATCCACAGACTTTTACAATTATTCTTACGTTTTACGTACTTAGCGTACCAACTTGATAAATATTTATCTGAGTAATTATCAGAAAAAATATTGAAACGAATGTTTAGAGTATTAAACCCTGCTTCTGAATCAGTCTGGATGTTACATTTTACTTATTTAATTACTGTTAAAAACAAGTTTAAAATATCTAAGCGACAGTTAAATGTTATTCTAACTATGTAGATAACATCAATTTTGGTCAACATTTAAAATGAATTATAGCAGTAATGGCATGAGTAAAATATAAATATAAATAAATAAATATATCATCACCCCTTCTACCCATTACTGGGTGTGGCACTCTGCTGAAGCAGATCGCGGTAAGTGATATATTTTTGCGCGTGAAGTGCGGTTACCAGTCGTCAAATCACGGCCCCGAAACATGTTAGTGGTGGAGGAGCCACAGGGATAGCTTTTTCAAATTATGAAAATTTGTCGCCTGTGGGAATCTCAGGATCCACAGGCCGACTTCATACCACTGTGCTAGCCATCCCATATGAGTAAAATAAATTGTGTTAATTGTTTTTGATTCAGAATTTAATTCTCTATAACTTTTATTTGAAATATTTTTCTGTAAAGTATTCAGAGAAGAAATGATAGTGGAAAATTTATTTCCCATGTTAATTGCTTGTGGCACAGTTTATGTGGGGAATTCATGCAATCAAATTTATGTAGACGTTGAAATTTGGCGGAGGTTGGAATTTGAATTCAGGACTTCATATATTAAGTAAAAGAAATTTACAATATCTGTACTGTAAATTACTCATTAATGACAAAATTTAAACACAGTAAGTGGAAATTTTATTGAACAGTTTGTTTCCATGATTTTGTTTCATTTTCAGTTACTGCATTGTGTGGACTTTTCTTTCATATACAAGTGCAGGCTATCGCTTTCATCTTTTCTAATTTTTGTAGATTCGTTGTTAGTTTCGTTATTAGATTCGTTGTTAGGAGTAAGCGTGAGCAATTCGAGATGTTTTATGCATATGTTATGTACGTTGAAGAAATAACATATTGATAAGTGAATAGGAATGATGTGATTGAAGGTTTGTTGTGTGATAAATGATTTCGAGTGTAATAAATGAATGAGTTTATATGGAGTGATCTATGAATGTGGTTGAAGTGAGGGTGGTGTGTTTGGATGATAATGTTTGAAGAGGACTGATTGTTTGATGAGTGTGATGAGTGAATGTTTTATGGGTGATTTTAGGGTTTGTGCTACCCCATTTGTTGGGATATAGCGTGAAGATATGTATGTATGTTTCCATGATTAATTCAGGACTATAATATTTATTTACCACCCACCGTAGACAGTAATTAAATATTATAGATCAAGGCCCTGTTTATTTTAATTATAATTTAACAGCTCTTAATTTTGAAACCTATTTTTTTTTCCTTTTATTTGTGGAAATATTGTAAAAAAATAACTTACTAACCTCAAACTCTAAGTGCTTTTTTAGATCGCAAATGTGTAGGTAATCTCGACTCTACGTGCTTTTATTTTCCAAACTACATTATTGATCTGAAAACTATCACTTACAGTTCATGGTACGTTATATACTATTACTGCTATCAAAAAGTTTCAGACCCAAATCTCTGCAGCGTTTGAATATTTCTGTCGATTATTTTTTGACGTTTCTCAAAACCAATGAAATGCTTCATTGTATGTCACATGTCTGCGTTTTAACCAATACTGTAATTATTATACTGAGATTAAAGCTCTTGTGATTATTCCCGGGAATTATCTCTGTAGATGCTTTTTTGTTTGTGACAAATGATAGGTAGTTGTCAAATAATTATTTAAAACTGTCGACGCGTTAAATAAAATGTGTGAAAAAAATCGATTTAGTTGTATTTTAGATACAGAAATACACCAACACATTTTGGAACCAACTTCCAAGAATACATTAACAAGGAATCAATCGATATGAACCCAGTCCAAAATCTTTTAAGTTGGATGGTATCGACCTCAACAGCTAAGTCAAAAAATAATCTAATTAAATATAACTCGAGAATTGGATAAATTAGAAAATAATTCTCCAGTATCTTTCTCAAAATTGTTGGCATTTGGCAATAGCCACTCAAGCCCTATGGGCTTTCGTGACTATTGCCTGGCAACAAGTTTTCGAAAGATCTGTCAAATTATTTTCAATTTATTCTTACTCTCTTGTTATATTATTACTGAAAATTATTCCATCATATAATTTTGTTCTAAATGATAACCCATAATAATTTTTATGTAATTTATTTGTATTTCTATGCTGTTGTAGCTCCATGGTAGCGCCATTGTTTCACAAGCAACAGCTCATGATTTCAAATCTTGTATTCAACATTACAGCTAAAAATACGACAGTATTTTTGTGGTTCATATTACAAATATACAAATAATGGCCAGTTGTAGCGCCATTCTTTAAATATCAAGTGTCACTTAAATATTAAAAAACATCCAATCTAATTGTAGACAGCAATATTTATTAATACGTTCGACATTATTTCTCAATCCAATGATTAATTGCATCATCAAAATAGACAGCACAATTCTCAAGAGTTTTAGCAAGAATTTAGCTAATCCTGATTTATGGATTTGTCAAATTAACCTAACTTATATTCCCAAAAAAGTTAACACAAACTTCTTCTTAACATTTAGTTTTCGAAAAGAGAATTGAATTAACTTTTTTAAATCGGACTAGCATAAAATTAGCTAATACAAAATTCAGGATTAGTTAAAACTTTTTGAGAATCTGACTGTTAAACTTTAAACTTGATTTAAATAAATAAAAGCAAATTGAAATGACATAACTAACATTGCTCTCAAACATTTATTTATTTAAACCAACTAACCATTACTTTTTGCAGGACAATGCTACAACTGACCATAAACATCTCTTCCACTTCGAGCGAGTCCACCTCTGTACTCACGCACACACACACACACACACATGATGGATGCCCCTGAAGACCTCATGGTAATCTTTCTCCGGTGACCACGCCACATCGCGGCATTCGTTTGCGTAATCGGCCGAGAGTGCGTCTGTATGAGTGTATGTACGTGTTTTAGAGCAACGCAGACTATGTAGATTCTAGACTGCACAGCAGATGACCGATCGGCAAAAACGAACAGAAAGATATGATTGAACGCTTCGGTACTTTGCTTATGTTAGGCGGAATTGAGAGTCTGGCTGGACTAATGCATGCAAATTGTACGGAGAGTAAATGGTGAGGGAAGATGTGAAGAATTTATTATTTTTTTAACGCAGGAATTGAAACCAGAAGTTGTAGGACAATATATCATCTTTTTAATTCGTTGAACTATTTTGGTTTTAACAGCGATAAAACGGAATCTAGTTGCTTCTATTTTCTCAAAAACAATCTGTAAACAATTGGAAAAGTGGCTACTTTTCCAACTCGAATTGGTAAGATTGGTTTGCAACATAGTATTTTTAGTTGAATCACCGTGTGACCATCATGCGTCAATTAATGTATAAAATTTTTGAGTTTTCTGCTTCATTCTTTGCGCAAATTTTCATTTTATGCATATTTTGTAAAAATATAACTTCAAAATACGAAAGATTTGGACAGGTTTCAAATGTCGATGTTCCAAAAAGTTTTTGTTAATCTTGAATTTTGGATTAGCAAATGTTATTCTAGGTCTATTTAAAAAAATGAATTTTTGTACCTGCAGCATTGAAAATAATGTTTACATTAGCTTGGAAACCGATGGAAAGTTTAATTTTGTGCACTAGTGAGCAAAGTAATTGAAAAAACACCCATTTTTTATGATTCTAAATTTTGACTATTAAAACGCTAATTGTTCTTACCTATATACATAAATTTTAAGGAATTTATAAAAGAAATAGAGACGTTATCTTGTAACGCCATCAAACAGACATATTTTAACAAGATTGACAAGAAAAATGAACAATTTGTTTTCAAATAATAAATGTCACTTCATGGCATACTTAATTGTCAATATAAATTCACGCTTCAAATTTAATAATTTCCCTCATTGTCGATTATATAATTTTTGCTCGTTACAAAAAGCATTGTACAAAACTCGTGCAAGAAGACGTCGTTTGTACCATTCGCGTAAATTAAAGCAGTCGCTTCGCTCGTGCTTTAAAATTGCGCTCATGTGCAAAGTATGTCATCGCGCACTTGTTATGTAAATAGCTATAAAAGTACACTCAAATGGTGCGGGTAAGAATATTATATTTAAAACTTATTTGACAATATGGTTAGCCTAATTTGATTAATCCAAAATTCAGAATTATGTATAACTTCTTTGAAACTTAGATTGTAAATATTTCAGTAAATAAATACCTACATATTGAATTTCGCAATATAGAATTGCGACCAGGAAAATTAGTTTCTTATTTAAATTATTACTATTGTCATAGTGAAAATAGTAGTTCAGTTGACAGTTGTCAATATAAAGTCCTGTTAGTGCAAATTACGTTTTTGTTTTGTTTTCAAAGCTGCAAATTTGTTTCTTTTGCTATTTTTTCAAACGAAACTACAGTTTTCAATAGACAACATATTTTTGCGCAGATTGTAAAAGACGAGATATTAGTGAAAAGTATAAAAAAAGGTTATTAGCAAATAAGAAGAAAGTTGTTTAAAAAATAAATTAGTCCAAAAAAGAGATACTAAACGAGAAGTTTACTAAGAATAACGGGAGAAGAAATAATAAAAACAACAATAATGATATTAAAATGGAGATTAGGACACATTAAGGATTAGTTCAGAAACCATAATGAAACAAGCCCTAAATTTCAAAATAGCTGGTGATAGACGTGCAGATAGACCAATTTCAATATGGAGAAGAACTGTAAACAAAAAATTAAAAAGAGTAAATATGACATGGAACCAAACTTTAAGTACAGTCAGGAATAGAGAAAAGTGGAAAGAATGAAAAGGAAACTCATAGGAAACAACCAACACAAGAATACCAAATAATAAGAGAAAAGGAAGTAGCACAGACTTAGCACAAATCTATCACCACAATCAACGCTAAGAAAAGACAGCAAGAATAAACAGAAGAAGAAAAGAAGAATACAGGGATGCGACAGATTTTCCTTATTCGTAATTTTATCTGTAATTACAAAACTCAACGAAATATTATTATTAGCTATCAAGATTATTCAAGTGTGTTTATATAGATTTCTGCCATTAGTTTGATTTTTTCATATAAAAGAAAAAATTACCGTTATTATGATAGTTGAATGGACATGAAGCAGTTGTTTATTAATTAGTATGCATTTCAATTCCTTTTATAATTGCTGACCAGTCAGTCTGTTGTCTTACACTGAGTATAAAATAATGCCAATGGCGATACGTGCAATAAATTTTCAATTAACTGTGTAAATACAAATAATCATCCAAGAGACTTCAATGCACGTATAGCCTACTAACTTTATTACAAATATTTTAATTTTATATATATATATATATATATATATATATATATATATATATATATATATATATATATATATATATATATATATATATATATATATATTCTGACTTACTGATAATTATTTATAAGTAGTAAAATAAAATGTTTAGTTCCATATTTAACTGTTTCTAATTTCAAATTTACCTTGAAACATTTACTCCATTATAATGAAATTAATATTTATATTTTATGCTTCGTTTATGAGCAACATTTATTTATATTTTATTTAAAGGCTTCCTTGCGGACCAACTACCAAGGTCATATGCCGCCATTACGCCCTGATCCTGCGTTTTAGGTCTTAGAGTCAACAGCAACGCGGGTTTCTCTGGACGGTCACCCATCCAAGTACTACCCGCGCGCAACGTTGCTTAACTCGCGTTATCGCATAGATCAGTTCAAACGAGTGCAGCCATGGCCGTTGACAAACATTTATTATTACCATTTATATTAGGAATTACGCTAATATCTAATCTTTATTATGTAGTGTCTTTGTTGAAAAATAATTTTATAAATTAACCTTATTTTATGATATTGTAAGTCAATTTAGCACTTCAAATTATAAGAACTATTTTTAAATATTTTTTATATGCTTTTAACTGCAAAATAATAAAATACAAGATTATACTTGACATATGAACAAATTTTTTAATCGACCGTACATAAAGTACATAATTTACCCACTTTTTAGAGTTCTTAAAAGCGTTGCTAGTGGCAACGTGCAAAAAAGTCTTATTGCACGTTGCGCTTTTCGTTTTTCACTCGCCAAGCGACAATAAAATATTGGCGCTCGACGAACAGTAAAGGAATAGTGTATCTATGGATACATGATAACTGTCAACATTTTCAAAACAGAAAAATTGACAAAAATAATTTTAATTTTTTTTCCAAGGGTTTCTAAATGGTCGTAAAAATATTGTGTGCACCATTAGCAGAAAGTGTCTTTGCCTTGATTGAATTTTTAATGTTCTCAGCTTGACAGTTACAGTATATCATCAGGTACTATCAACCGTCTAAAACAAAACATTACGTAAATAAACTATTTTAAAATTCTTTTGACGAAATTTTTAAGTATTGTATTAAGTATTAATTCTTATGGAGTAATGGCTCAGTGATATCGAGTCGGCCTGTGAATCCTGAGAACCCTGGTTCGATCCCCATAGTCAACAAACTTTTTCATCAAATTAAAAAAAAATACCTCTGTGGCTCCCCCATCACTAACATCTTTGGGGGCCGTGATTTGACGGATATTTACCACACTTCACGCGTATAAATGTATCACTTACCTAGATCTGCTTCGGCAGAGTGCCACATCCAGTAATGGATAAAAAGCGTTATGATATATTTATTCATTTATTTTATTAAGTATTAATTCTTCAATTATACGAGTAAGGGCCGGTTTCTGAAAAAATATTTAACGGGCATGGTAACTAACTGTCGCTTAAATTTATTGAAAGGTTAAAATTGCATCGGGTTTCTGGAAACAAACGTCAGTTAATTTATATGTTCGATAACTAACTCATGGTTCTATTCTGAACTAACATTATTCTTGAGTCTATAGTTCTCAAAATAATAGATTTTGGTAACAACCGTGTATTTAAACCTTTTTTCAATCACCAACAAAGCCAAACGAAACTAACACAGCGGCTTAACGAATTGATTTTTAAAACAAGGTTACAAGGTCACTGTCAGCCTTTTTCAATTTATGAAACAACTGCGCATGTGTCATATAATTTAACTGGACCAATTTGCCGCGTTAACTTAACGGGGCAGTTAAATACCAATATGACTTTTCAGAAACCCATTTGACAGTTTATCGAAGAGTTAAACTAACTGACCAGTTAAATTTGTTTTCAGAAACCGGCCCTAAGATGTGTACATAAACTCAAAAATAGTACAATCACATTAAACATATTTTTAATGATTCATATTTGTTGTTATGAAATCGTACATTTCAAAACGATCACTCTTTGTAACATTACATAAATAAATAAATAAATAAATATATAATCACGCCTTCTACCCATTACTGGGTGTGGCACTCTGCTGAAGCAGATCTCGGTAAGTGATATATTTTGCGCGTGAAGTGCGGTTACCAGTCGTCAAATCACGGCCCCCAAACATGTTAGTGGTGGAGGAGCCAATTACAAAATTTATTGTATTCGTCCTGTTACGGTCCTGTGCCGCCGACGCGTGTCCAGAACGGCTGCAAAACCGCCGCGGAATACGGAATAGAAAAGCGTGATCTAGAACCGTTAGCAGTATCTCCATACTTTGTGGTCTGCGTACGCTATACGCTTCTCTAACATTGCGAACTAAGATTGGATAAAAGAGTTCATAGCGGGTGTAATCGTCAGTCGGCCTTTCAGAACTGAATTCCACGCAGCACGTGAAATCTGTCACGCGTGAACTGATTTGGAATCAGAGTAAGACGTGCGTGGAAGAAATGTGATGTGTAGAGTGCAGATGTTGGAGGAATGAAATGTTAATGGTTTAGCGAATATATATGGAGATAGAAATATTTGTTCCGAAGTTGATTGAAATGATAAAAGACAAGTTATAAATGCAGAATAAAACGTACTAGTATTTGTTAAACAAGAACGCTGGATAAGGATAAAAAATGTTAATACACTATTTTAGAAGAAAGTGCTTCAAATAAAGCCTCATTTCCACCTCTTAACATAGTCTTCGTTTGAGTTTTTCGACATAACCTTGAGAGTTTGTCATATGTGAATACAGCTGAGCGTTTCCAGCTACTGTTTTAGTCTTAGTCTTCGACTTTGTCACTGCGCATAAATACAAAGTTTGCAAACTTCATACTTTCGACATAATCTTTCGTCGCTGTTCTGTAGAGAGAGATAGCTGCGGTATTGCTGTCTCATGCTGCAATAGACAGTCAATTCTATATTTTATTTCTCATTCTCATCTGTCATTTTTTGTGGAAAAGTATTAAAATAAATATGAACAGCAGAACAAAGAAAATATTTTATTTACGTAAAACATTTTTTCGAAATTTATATTACTGTATTTGATATATTCTGGCAGGTTCACTACGATAATGCCTCAATTTTTTTAAATTATCTTGGAATTGTATAAATTAATTAAACTAGTGCTTCATTTTCATAGTAATTACTGTTCCTCGTTAATAATTTTATATAATTTTTAAAGTATTTCAAATAGTTTTATACAATTATTTTCTCATTTAAGTGAACAAACCTTCACTGGAATATTGAATGAAGGTTATGTTTATGTTAGGAGCTGGAAATGGCTGGAATGTTTCCGACATAAACAGAAACAAAAAAACAAAAACAAAGACTAAAAGAGAGACTATGTTAAGAGGTTGAAACGTAGCTTAACAGTAGCTAAAACGTTTGTGCTTTGCATCTTTTATTTTAACAGTGAGTTAGAATAGAATATATACTGGTAGGGTTGATGTAAGATTTAAAATTATGCAACGAGACAATGTTTAGTTTTTCTGTTTGTAAAATCATTAATTTATGGTATATAAATATGTAAGTTGTAAATATATATATTTGAATATGATTTTTTTTTACAATCATCAAGAAGTAAATTTGTTTTCTCTTAATGGAAAGAAAAAAATGATACTTTTCATCGCTAGGAAAGAAAGTTAATTTTTCATCCCTAGAGAATAAAAGTGAAGCATATCCATGGCAACTAAAAAAAAACTGTATGATTGGATATTATTGATATCCATGTGATTTTTGTCAAGAGAATAACAAATCTTATCTATATTTATAATTTTTTTCTAAAAAATTACTTTCTGAGTGTAGTAAAGAAATTGTGTATCTCTTGAAGAATGTGTTATTCTTTTCTCGGCACTTTCAGAAAGAAATTTATCACTTTCTTCCTTTGATATGCAAACAACTATTTTCCTCGACATAAAATAAAAAGGCATAAAAATTTTATTTCTATGACAGAAAAATCATGATAGAAATAATTAATTTTAACCCGCTATGCAGTTATTTATCGTTGCGAATAATGACGGGAGTAGAGTATTTTAGTCCCGTTACTATGAGTTTTAGTCCCGGCGCTAAATAAAATGATTATTATCGTCTTGTCATTCTATTAAATTTTTTACAAAAAAAAGGAACAAACCAATGGCAACTACCGGATTACATTTTTAATAATTATATCTAATGTTTTTAAGAATAATCATTTTATATCTTGTGGTTGTGAAAAAAATAGTATAGACACCGCTTGAGAGAAAAGTACGGCCTAGTCGTATTGTAGCTCTCGCCTTTGACTCGTGCTGCAAATTTACTCCTCGGAAAAAAAATCCATACCATATACTATTTCTGTCAAATTGATATAAGAAAATTCCCATAATTTGAGTGAACACGATATTCTAACTAATTGTATTTGAAGTATTTTCTCGACTATAATAATTCAGAAAACTTTGATAAAACTAAAATTTGTATGTACGATGTGTCAAGATCTTCGAAAATAATATACAAATTACAAAATTGGTTGCAATAGATACTTATTATAAGAGAGATTGTACCATCAACATTTCTGACGATATGCAGTTCAAAATATACCGAAAAACTACAATAAACAATAAAACTAGTTCATTCAAATTCATTTTTCATTGTTGGTAGTGGTTTCCAACATTTCAGCATTAGTGTCAAACACCCGACCTTTCATTAAAACAACATAAATCATTTCTAAAACTGGCGTCAGCTTTATGTTAATTGAATCTATAAATATATTCAACGGCAACACCTGGCGTTACCATTTAAACAGGTATCAAATTCCTCAGCAGCAAATCCATGATTTACACATCAAGTCACCCGTGACAGGTCGTCTACTGTCTCGATATTCAAATGTTGCCCATCAATGTCATCTTCGTTATCATTTACTTGATGCAAGATACGAGTTGATGTAGTTTGGCCCGAGTTGCGTAAGAGAAGGAATTCTCTGCGATCTGTTTTCGAGTGATTAATGATATGGAATTCTGGTTGATGGTGAGATTTACTCACGTATTGTTCACGTTTCGACATCGAGACAACTTTGGGAGTTACTGTCAACTGTTGCATTAATATTACTGAAATGGTTTAGACGTTTTGAGCGAATACTGCTTCTTGCAACGTAGATGAGATTTTGCTAATTCAATTACAAAAAATATAAGTTTGGCAAATGAAATATCATTGATCTATTCTCATTATAATTGTGCTAAATGATTTAAATTAGTATTAGTATCTTGTAAGATCTAAGCTTTGTGGCACGATTGGTACTAGTTTTGTAATTGTACATGTACATATCAAAGTGTTTAGTTAAGGAGAGCGTTTAGAGGTATTTTCATGAAATATTGATGTCACTACTGCATTGTACTTAGGGTTACCACTTCAGAACTAAGTCTCGCCCGGAGACGATGACTATTTTTTTAAAGAAGATCCTGCAATTTTATTATTATTTCCATATTTGATAAAAAGAGGGTTACATTGTTTTGTTAAAGACAAGTGTTTTTGTTATCATGGTAAAATAATTACATATAAAATAAAGTAAAACAAGATTGGAAGTGATAAATCTACTGTAACAATAAAATTAGTGTGCTCAACGTTATATATACGATTAAACTGTAACAATATTGACAAAATTGTAGATAATCACATGCAACAGAAGACATCCCCTCACCTAAAATTATGTTTATTACTGAAAACTTGATACAATTCTAAAAAATTTGATTTGATACAAGATGATATATCACCTATTAGAACCGAAATTAATTGTATAAATTTTTCCTTAAAATCGTGAGGACAGAATCAAGAAATTGGAAGATTTAGTGACAGAAATTAAATTAGATAAAAGTAAGATGTACAAGAACGTCAAAGAAAAAAATTTAATAATTTAGCAGTGTAGAAGATTCCGAATGTGAGACAGATTTGTACTGGACAACTAACTACATATTCAATTTTACTTGCACAACCCGGAGAAATAATAATTAAACCCGGAGCCCGGAGATAACTCACTGAAACCCGGAGTCTCCGGGTCAAACCTGGAGAGGTGGCAAGTCTAATTGTACTGCTTAAACCTGGTTGAGGTTAGTGTATTTCGGAGATTGCGTAGTACGAATGCTACTGTGATATTTTGGCATTTGTTGCTCTGTTCAGGTTGTTACATTTGTAGTTTTAAATTTTGAAAATGTCTCTGTGTTGCAGGAGATAATGAAAATAAAAAAGGAATTTACATAAAACATTTTCTAAGGGAATCTGACCCAGTCGGACGGCGTATTTTTCGAGATTTAACCGCACGACTCTTGCTTGGTATGTACATGTTATATCCACTGAGCTACGGTTACACATAAAGCTTCCTGATATGAATTACGAAGGGTGTCATTAACCCCTTATTTAATAAAATAAAAGATGGTAGTAGGAGGTAGAAGTCGTACATGTTGCAGAAGCAGATTTTAATAAATAAATATAAGAAATAATTATCGAGTAATTACAGCTTACAAAAATTAATCTTCCAGCAATCTTGCATCAACTGAAGTGACCACACGAACCAGTATATTTTTGTGTGCTACATTGTCTAACAAATAGCGCACAGGTTGGTTATTGCTGGTAAGAACTAAGAGCACAACATTGGCCTACATTGCACAAGGAAGCATCTCTGCGATTCTTTATCAAGATAGCTGTGCGGTGTTGCGCATCGGCTGATCACAGGGGCTGGGTTAGCATTAGCGAGTGCCGAGCGGTCACTGTAGCGTGGCTAGGCGACCACTACACAGAACCGAACTCAGGAGGATTTTGATTTTGTAATTTTATATTGTTGCTTTGTTGTTTGCAAGGTTGACGAATTATTTATCTATTTATGCTACTCACCGAGACGCAGTGTGCTGGTTCATATATATATATTTAGCTCGAATGGATTATTTAATTTATTTTTGTGTTCCAAAGATCTGCAATTATAGCTCTTAACAGTTGACATATGGTTACTTTGTAACGAGTCTGTAGGCTTGGCATTTGACTGCATAGTTCGTAAATAAAATTTATGATTTTTCTTTTTATTTGGTATTCTACCACTAAAGTTGGTAATTATTTATCTTAATATGCATCTATAAATATAATAGAGGTAATAATATTTTTTTGCGATCATACTAGAAATTGTTACAGCCTGGGATTTAATCCAATATTTTACAATTCATCAGGAAAAAGAAAGAGAAAACAACCAATGAAGATATGATAAAAACACAACACCTGAAAGAAGATATCACATGAAAAGAAAGAAAAGTAGACGAAAAAGAAAAATATGTAAGGATATGAAGACAAAATGTAGACACAGACAAAATATATACAGACATCTAACAATTATACATAATAAATAAATATAAATAAATATATCATCACGCCTTCTACCCATTACTGGGTGTGGCACTCTGCTGAAGCAGATCTCGGTAAGTGATATATTTTGCGCGTGAAGTGCGGTTACCAGTCGTCAAATCACGGCCCCCAAACATGTTAGTGGTGGAGGAGCCACAGGGATAGCTTTTTCAAATTATGAAAATTTGTCGCCTGTGGGAATCGAACCAGGGACCTCAGGATCCACAGGCCGACTTCATACCACTGAGCTAGCCATCTAGTATTCAAATGGCAGCATTTTTATCAATGCAGTTTGTAGGTCTGTACAAATCTGAAATTAATTCATAATTCAAATAATTTGTAAATACATAAGTCCGAATTCATCTATTATGAACTAATAACCGATAGTTGCTAGCCTTACGCCTAATTAATTCCTTTTTATCTGTTTCATTATTCTTTTTCTTTTCCTTCAATTGATTCGTACGAGTCAGATGGATCAGAGGTATCGAATCTGATTTTGAATTTTAGAAATAAGTTCGATTCCCATAATCGACAATTTTCACCATATTAAAATTACCCCTATGGCTTCTCCTCCATTACCATCTTCGAGAGTCGTCATTTGACGGTACGTAACCATAATTCTCGCACAGAAATGTATCACTTACCAAGATCAGCTAACTATGTAAATGTATTCAAATGGCAACCAATGAAATTTGTAGTTTTGTACACAGCGCTAATGCCAATCATTAGTTTATGAAAGATTATTTATAATTCCTTTTAAAATAAATTGTGTATTGTGAAATTATAATTCCTAAATTATTAGTGGCCTTAATTCAAAGTCCATTTGTAAATCATTGAAAACGCTACCATATTTTGTCTGTGACCGGGCAAAGTAATCAAACTATAGATCTCGTCATCACTTTGATATTAATATTTATACATATTTTAACAATAGTCATATACAATTGTTCCATCTAAAGTAATTGTTTTATGAAATTAAATGAACTCTTCTAAACACAAGCTGCAGAAAACTCCTTCTCCTTGCAATACGAAGATTTGTTGATTTCTATTGTCTCTGGGCACTGAATATCAAACCGATCATTTTTTCCGCCTGTGGAAATGGCCGTTAATTCAAACGCTCGCATTTTAATTGCTGTGTAATGAACTGTAAGTATTGGACGCGCAATTAATAGAATATATCAGGCATCATGCTGGAATGATCGCTCGAGGGAACGCATTGTATAAAATATGACTGCTTGAACGAGACGTGATGTACATGCACATTGTACAGTTAGACGTACACCGGGGTATATTCAGATGGGAAATATCATAAAAGGAATTTAGAAAGAAGAAAAGAAGTTCAATGATGTGATAGAAGTTGATGGAAGGTAAAGAAAAAGAACCCCATATTTAAAAGAGAAGAAAAAGTGATTGAAAGCTACAGTTTCTAACTGTGGAGTAAATAGTAAAGGAAGTATTAAGGAAGAGTGGAACTATCTAATTCATTTTATGAATTGTAATTATTCCTGAAAGAATTAAGAATGAAAGAGAAGAAATTAAATGATAAAATAAAACACTTTATGTACTGGAAGAAAAGGCCATTGAATGGAATAGTTTGTAAATACTAAATTGTTTAATGAAAGCGTACTAAATTCTCTTTTTCAAAGGAAATTATTCTATAAAGAATTAAGAATTAAGAATATAAGATGATACTCGTAAATTAATAGTATAACAGAATACTTTTAATACAAGAAGAAACAGACAACTTTATCCTAATTACAGTACAGGAGGCCTGCAGCTTATAGTGGAATCTGAACCATTCGGAAACAATCGTCTTTTTGAATCTAATTTGAAATTAGTGAGATTTGAACGCACGACTTCTTCCTTGTTAATTAACAAACATTTTACCTCGCTTTTATACGCTGGACTACGATTGCCTGTAGATATAAGGAAGAAATAATATGTGAGTAATAGAAAGAGTGATACTTTTTAATGAATGGAAACTGCTTTAAAGGAGATAGAAATAAAAATAAGAATAGACATATAATAGTTCACGAAGTAGTAGAATTTAATGGAAGAATTAATAAATAAATATAAAATAAAAAGAGAAGTAGATAAATGAAAGAGAAGAATTATGATTAAAAACTCTATTAGAAAATATCATGTAACAGAATTTAGAAAATAAGGCAAGTATTTAAAGAAGTTAAAAATAAACACAATATAAAAAGAAGTAGGTTAATGCAAAAGAAGAATTATGGTCAAAATCTTTAAGTAGAAAATGTTATGGAAATGAAATTAGTAAAAAGGCAAGAATATAAAGAAATAAAAAATAAATATAAAATAAAAAGAGAAGTAGAAAATAAAAGAGAATAATTATAGTTAAAAACGTTTAAATAGAAAACATTATGCATAAGACTTCAGAATAAGGCAAGAATTTGGAGTATTAAAAAATGAATATAAAATAAAAAGAGAAGTATGTAAATGAAACAGAAGAATTATTGGTAAAACTCTTTAAGTAGAAAATATCATGCAATGTAATTTAGAAAAAAAGCAAAAATTTTAAGATATCAGAAATAAAAATAAAATGAAAAAGGTACAGATAGATATATAAGAGAAGAATTATATTAAAAATATGATGTATATTAATTAAAAAAGAACAAGAATGTTGAAGGCCGAAATAAATATAAAATAAAAAGCGAAGTAGGTAAATGAAAGAGAAAAATAATTACGAAAAATCTTAAGAAATAAATATAAAATGAAAAGATAGAGGTAAAGAAGGATTATGATTAAAATCTTAATGTTGACAATATGGTATAATAGAATTTATAAAAAATGAAAGAATGATAAAGAAGTTAGAAATAAATATAAATAAAAAGAGAAGTAAGGAGATAAAAGAAGAATTATTGTCAAAAATCCTTAAATAGAAAAAATGAAAACGAATTTAGAAAAAAAACAAGAATTTGGAGAAATCAAAAATAAATATAAAATAAAAAGAGAAGTACATAAATGAAGGAGAAGAATGATCAAATACCTTTAAGAAGAAAATATTATGTAAAAGAATTCAGAAAAAGGCACGAATTTAAATATAGTAATGAAAGAAAATGAAAAGAAGTTGTAATTCTAAAAAATATGTATGAATAAATATAAAGAACTGTGTTCCACTTCCAGTGATGCATGATCTTTAGCAACAAAATAATTAAAAACAAGATGAATAAAATATAGGTAAAAAAACAAAGTTAATTACTATATTAAATTTAAATGAACTATTTTATAAGTAGATTGATATAATGAATGATAAAAAGAATTATATACAATAAGCCTGCAACGAAAAAATGCAAGAATCAATGTAACTGAAGAGAAGAAGAGATTAAATTCTGTGTAAAAAAGAATAGAAAGAGAAAATTAATAGTGAAAATAAAAGATTAAAAGCATTACAAATAGTTTATAACTGCCAGAACGAATCAAAACAGATCCATTCTTTCATTTTAGCCTATAAAATTTCCCTCTTACAAATGGCCGCTTGATAGATCTCTCATTCTCCTTCCTCCATATCATGATAATTCCTCATAACAAATCCACAACTTGTAGCTAAATGTCAAATCTTTCAAGTTTACATAACTGCAGCACTCACTGGCGCAGCTGAGCAGAACAGAACAAGAGGCTTTGCAATAATTCACTGGTTGCCATTTGCCAGCACGGCTCATGAGCCACACCCACAGCACAACACATTACACATAGCACATAGCACACAGCGCAGACGCAAGGAAGTGCATAGACCAAGGATTAGTTAAGTGCTGAACCGTTACTCCTTCATGGGTGATGGTGTTCTCATTACTAAGAGAGGAGATTTTTAACATTTATTTAGGTTGGAAGTTTTTAACCCAGAATGATTGTATTCATTTGGTTACATTGGTTTTTGATACATTTATCGGGCCCCTTTATAAATCTCTCGTAGTTTTATGCTGATTTTGATTGCCTCGTAAAACTTAGAAATTGGCTTCGTATTTATAAAGTTATTTTGAAATATTAGAAATAATTTTTGAGAAAACAATGAGCATTCGAGTAAGATTTATCGTAGGTTATTGGTTGTAACGAATTGATGCAATCCATGTCACTTTACTATTACTAACAACTAAAATTGCACGAGAAAGCATAAGTACTTCGCCTAGCATGTGAAGGACTCTGGGTCCAATCCCAGTGAGTTTTCATAGTTTTTTCAAAAATATTTCTAATATGTACATTCAGACAGTTGTGTAAAAATGTAAATTAGCAATATAGTATCAAAATGAATTATCGAATGAGTATTTAAATATTACTGTCAAAATTGTAATTCAATAATTATTAATTAATTTAAGAATGAGAATATAGAATTATTTCGAAATTTATGTAACAAAGTCCAATGAAGGATGCAGAAACTTATCTGGTGTAAGTAATATAAGAAGAAATAAATATAGAAGAAAAGAAAAAGTAAATGAGAGATGAAATATTGTCAAAAACTTTTAAATGGTAAATATTTTTAAATTAATATTTGAAATAAATAATTGATAATTATTAAATCTATGACACATAACAAAATAGGAGAAAAAATAGAATCAAATCAGATTTAAGTCAGTTGGCAACCATAGTTCAGTTGGTTTAAATCATATAATCGGAGTTCATAGGTTTCAGTTTCAAACTCTGAAGATATCCCAATTTGTCTCTTTATATTTAAATTTGAAAATATCTTGCAAAGACTAGAAAATGTAAATATAAATAAATATATCATTATTCCTTTTACATATTAATGGTGGGCACTCTGCCGTAGCAGATTTCCATAAATGATATATTTGGCGCGTGAAATGCGATTACAAACCGTCAAATCACTGCTACCAAATATGATAATGAAATTCACAGTCCAACGAGTTTTACTAAATTATTTAAGACACAGTTGTATCTTTAGTTTTAATGTCAATGCGGTTTAAAACCGCGAACTCTCGTATGTAAAGCGAGAGCGTTAATCATGGTTGTACAACTGTCAATCAGTGAGATCTCTCTGAATACAGAGTTATTACTTGTAATGGAGGAAAATGCGCAATGATACATTTATTAACAAATTGATTGAATATATAAGTAATTTAGTGTAACCTCAAGAAATAGAAAATAGAAATGTAATAGAAGAAGGAAAGAAGAATATAAGAAAATTAAGCACGGATCTCAATAGACGATATTTGTACGCATACACAACTATTACCTACCAATCATCGGATTAAGTTAAGGCATCTATAAGTTTCATTTAACTCAAAAATGGTTATAAGAAAATATTGCGAATACAAAATTCACACCTTCTCTTAATTTTTAGAAGTTGCAATTCATTGTTAACACATTTTCATAATAGTTAGAGAGCTAGGGTGCAAAATGATGTCTCATTTATTCCAGTGACGGAAACGGAGTTTTTAATAGATTATGTCATGATAAACATGAAGAAAAGAAAATTAGATTTGGAAACGGGTGGAACTATAGATGGCGCCGATGTGAATGCGCAGATTTTAAGGGTGGTTGTTGATCCCTACACCAGTCCACTTTCAGAGCTTCTATCACAAATGAGCAACCAGCTATAATTTCTGTCAATAATTATTTTCTCATGTATTCGTCGTGAATAAGTAGTAATATGTCACACGACACCATAAAAATTGCTTTACATTGACCGGTTTTGTCATATAAGCTTCACCGGCCAAAACTTCTGTCTATCATTTTTATTACTTAATTATACCAAAACCTATAATTTAAACAAAAAATTAGCCTGTAAAAAATATGTCAACAACTATCTATAGTAACCACCCGTTCCCAAATCTAATTTTTCCATGTTTATCATGACATAATCTATTAAAAAATTCGTTTCTGTCACTGGAATAAATTAGACATCATTTTGCACTCTAGCTCTCTAACTATAACGTGTTTCTAAGTAAAGAAATACCAACTTATTTTTTTTTTCGTTGTATAAAATACAAGGAATCATTTGGAAGGAATTGAACAACTGTTAAATTTACAGAAAACTGTTATCAACAACCAAAAATTTTTTCTGCACGGTGAGATAAATGATAATTGAATGTTTATACTGTTTCTAAAAGAAAATTAGAATTCATTAAATATCTCCTAAATATTTCAAAAAATTATTTTTTTCACCCATTATTTCAATTTTTTTAATAGCAAAAGAATGCTATTTTAGGAATGTTTACTTTACCATGGATACATCATCGTTATTTACAACAGTTGTTGTGGTGATAAAAATAAATTTGTCAATTTCTTTCATTTCAATTTTCTAAATAAGTGGGTAAAAATAATATGCTTTAATCGAACTAAAAATACTATTTCGAATCTCGTAGTATTTCCAGATTCCGCTACGCGTTGTTCGGCCAGAAAACTTGTATTTTTATTCTCTGCACAACAGGAACTTCATCTCAATTACAGTACAGGGGGCCTACAGCTTATAGTGGAATCCGAGCAACTCAGTCATAGTCGTATATTTTGGATATAAGTTGAAGTCAACGAGATTTGGTAGATGCATGCTATATTCAATGGAATACGATCGGCTGTAAAATATCTTAGAATCTCCTGACTAAACTTGTAGGTTTTTAATGCTCAGTAATTTAAATCAGATTAAATATTCCATGAATGGAATCGGTGTAAGTTCTGAAGAATAGCGAATCGAAAAAAAATCAGTGTAATAAACAATAATTCAAGTGTAAATCGTGCTTCAGAGCAAGACAGTCATTTACAGTTTGATTTATTTTATGAGTCGCAATGTTTGAACCAACCCAAGCCCTGTCACAGATGTCAATTTAAACAAAAGTTACGGTTTATTTGTTTTACGACAATTTCAATAGGCTACCACCGCCAATAGTTTTACTGTCATTTGTTTTACACCCTGTTACTTGATCTTCAAACAAAAATACATTTATTTCTACTGCTTATATTCTTATATTCTTATATGAGGTAATGGCTTAGTGGTATCAAGTCGGCCTGTGGATTCTAAGAACTCTGGTTCGATCCCCACAGCCGACAAAACATTTTCACCAATTTAAAATTACCCCTGTGGCCCCTCCATCACTAATATCTTTGGGGGCCGTGATTTGATGGCTGGTAACCGTACTTAACGCTCATAAATATATCACTTACCGAGATATGTTTCGGCAGAGTGCCTCACTCAGTAATGAGTAAAAGGCGTGATGATATATTTATTTTATTGATATTCCATTGCATATTTATCGATATCAAAGGTTACTAAATTATTTTTTTAAAAAAACTTGTATTTGATAAAGTTTTCTCTGGAGTAACTACAAAGTGATCAAAAATGATTGTTTCAGTTGGGAATACAATTCCAGAGATCTCTTATTCCACAGTTGGTACAACGCCAGATTTTCGTCTTTTTCAATGGAGTTACAGCCCGAATCGGGCCTGGGCCTACCAGGCACACCGAGCCGCAGTTTTTACGCTACAGTACTGCCGGTTTCCGTAGTCGATGTTACTTTTTAAGGAATATGTATAAGTGACTAACTTATAGCGCCCACAACGCCAGATAAAGATGGAAATACTATTTGTCATGTCTAATAAATACAAATAGGTTATATCAGGAGATTGACAGCTAATAGGATTTTGACTTTTTGGGTAATAGAAATACTTTAGATTATTGCTATGTTAAGTAATAAAAGGAAGGGTGAGGGTAACAACAATTTGATTTATGGATATTTAAGAAAAATATAACTAAAAACTAATGAGAACTAAATGTACTCAAATTTAATTTTAAATTTTCAAATGTCACTGTCAACAACAGGAAATGAAATCATGTATCAGGCTCCCAAATTTCAAGTAGATTTTTTTATTGCCAACTGTAACAATTCCTTTTGAACATTCTGTATTTGACAGTAGTTAATAATGTAGTCGTCATAAAAGTAACTGTGTTGAAATAAATTATATGTTGTTAGTACTATTCGTTTTTCAAAATGATCATTATTATATTTTCTCCAAATTTAGCTAATTTAATTCCTAGTTAAGTATTAGGCGTGTTATAATTTAACCAATTTGTTTGCGGAAACATAAAAAGTTATTCGTGAACACTATTAAATTAAAAAGCGATTTTTTAGTGATTTCTAATTAAATGATTGTGAAAATGAGTTCGTTAGTGCTGTGAAACGTCAACGGAAATGCGTAAATGTAGAAGATTGATATAATAAGTAGTTTGAAAATGTCACGACAAGATTAGATAAAGAGATAGAAGAGGAGGAAGTAGTACAGAGCAAAAATGAATAAAAATGTTGCGGTGATAATCTAAGAAAGAAATTTTAATAAAATAAAAGGTTTATGCTGTCTTAACAGAATTAAGTGGATGAACTTAAGTTACCAGAATATAAGAAAAAGAATCAAGAATGTTATTAAGGTGAAAAATATGAAAAATAGAAAACAAATAACTAAAGAACAGATAAGTTTAAAGGAAGAAGAAAAACAAATAATAAGAAATGAAAATCTCAAAAAAAGAAGAAAACAAGAAGAACACAAACTGTCAATTGAAACGGTACGTACGTACCACAGATTTAGAACAGATAAAAAATAAAACAGAAGTGAAATAAAGATTAAGGGAAATGTATAAATATAATATTTTGAAATTAAAGAACATTGTTACTAGTGAAATGAACAATAAAGAAAGAAATTAAATTATAAAGAGATAAACTAAACAATGAGATATTAAAAGAATATAGCAGTAACATGGACCAGGTAGAATAAGAAACAGTAACACTTAAATAATTTGCAAATTAGAACAAAGTTAAAAGAGAAATGAACATTTGAAAAAGAATTCTATGTTTAAAAGAAATAGAAGAAGTAGAAATGAAATAAAAATTAAGGGAAAACTTAAAAAAAAATATTTTGAAAATAAAAGAACATTGTTAATAGTGAAATAAACATTGCAGAAAGAAAATAAAATATAAAATGATAAATTGAACAATAACAGATTAAAAGAAGAATAGATAGAATAAGGAAGAGAAAAAATTAAATCATTTGCAAATTAAAACAAAGTTAAAAGAGAAATAAACATCTGAAAAAGAAATTTGTGCTTCAAATAAATAAAAGAAGTAGAAATGAAAAAAATATGTAAAATACCAAACTATAGATATTGTGAAAAACTTGATAAGAAAAGAAAAAGAATAAGTGTAATAAGAAACGGAAGGGAAACAAACCGATAGATGTAAAACAGAGAAAAATAATATATTTTAAAGAAGAACATGATAAAAGTTAAATGATGAAATAAATTTGTTTAAAAAAAGTAAGAAATATGTAGACTAACAGAACAAGATAAGGAAAGTTGTTTAAATAAATAATGCAAATTAAAAATAGAGAAAATATTATGATTAAGAAAATATTGAAAACCTTGTACAAAAACTTTAAATTAAACATGTTTAAAAAGAGTAGAAAACGTTGAAAAACATTGAAAATAGATGCGAGATTCCAATGAAATAAGAATAAATAATAAAATAGTAAAAATATTTTCATTAAAGTGAAAGAAAATACCTGCAAACCAGTCTGTTATAAATGATTGATTACCAGATTGGACGTTTGTCAAGTTGCAATAACAAAAGCAAAGGAAATTAACCAATCAAGTGAGATAGATGAAAGTAACATGAACAATGACAAAAACTCTGTGATAGAAATAGAAGTCGCATGTCAAAAGAGAAAAAATAGTAGTGGAAAATAGAGCAAAGGAAATTGAATACTACTGCGTAAGGAAAAGAAATTGTTTAGATTATGCGGAGGTACTAGATGCGGTTGTACAACGTAGTAGCAAAGTTTATAGACGTAAATAATAATGGACATGACTGCTGCAGATACCAGAATAAAGATATAGAAAATATAGATTAAATTTAAATAGAATGTAAGAGATACAAGAAGGTAAAAATAGTATTTTACGTACCACGAACTGTAAGTGAGTGTTTTTAGGTCAAGAATGTAGTTTGGGAAATCGAAGCTCATAAGATCGAGATTTCCTAAACATCCGCGTCCTAAAAACCACTTACAGTTCAAGGTTAGTAAGCTATTTATTACAATACCTGTACAAATAGAAGGAAAAGTAATATAGGTTACAAAATTGACAGATGTCAAATCGTTGTCAAAATAAGTTGTATTCCATTTGCCACTTGGTTCACTTAAATCAGTCCAGATAAATTAGACAGCATGAAGAAATGAACTGAATTAATCAAACTAATGCACTTAACGGGATGAATTACTTCAAAGTAAATTAGCATAAGTAATTCTAGTACTGGAAATAAAGGCACTGAAATAAACCGGCGAAATAAATAAGTGATCTGGATCAGTAAATGTAAGTTAGATCTGATCCAAATGGCAAATGGAATACGGCTATAAACAGGACTTTGGTATGTAATATTTACTTACTGTCCACGGTGCATAGTAGCAAATATTAAAGTTCTGATGTAACCATGGAAACCACTATACAATAAAAGTTCCACTTACTGTGTTTAAATTTTGTCATTAATAGGTAAGTTACAGTACAAGTATTGTAAAAAATAGATATTTGTTTACTTATACCGTGAAATAAGTGTTTGCTGTTTTTATGAGTGAACTTATTAGCCAAGGCAGATGATATTTTCAGAGCACCATATTTATGGAAGAAATGTGCACGATATTTTTACAAATTTTAATTCAATTTACCTATAAATATGATTCTACTAATCAAGGAAATTGTAATTTTCTTTAATAGTCATAATAATTTCTTTATTTATTATATCATTTATTTTGACACATAAAACGTCAAACATTTTTTAATTTTGTTTTAATTTCATGGCTATCGACAATTTCGTTATTTTCAGATCTAATTTGTGCTATTACGAAGCATGTAAAATTAATGTTGTTTATTGGATTAGATGTAGAATTTTATATCCTAAAACTTTTATTTGAAGCTTTCTTGCTTAAAATAATTATGGAAGCAGGAAACTACAAAATTATGATTGTACATGTTAAATCCCTATGTTCGGGAGTCGTGGGTACCACCCTGTATATTTAAAGGGCCCGAAATAAACATTTAGCCTAGGGCCCGAAATATTTTAAATCCGCTTCTGATGGCAGCCGCTAATAGCAACATAAAATAAAGAAAATATTAACATTGTGGACAGAATTATGCGACCAAAAATAATGACAATATGTTGTAGCCAGCCCAGTTTTTTTAAAAATTGTTATTAGTTTAATCAGTGACGGTAGTTCAGGGATCACTTCAGCGGCTGTTCAACCATTACAGTCTATAGGTAAAGAATTTAAATCTCACCTAGGTTACATTTATGAAGTCTTTATATATCGAAATATTTCAGAAATATACAGAATAAAAGTATATTCTAAATCATCGCCACGCGTTGTAATTTCCCTGCACAGCTGTTAAACTTCGCAATTTCTTCTGCTCTTAACAGCTCTACACATTGCTCCAAAAAAGGTAACAACCAATTACCTACCAACGAGCTAGAGAGAGATACCAACAACACCACCTGACAAAGAGAGCGACAGTGTACAGGAAAAAATAAATAAAGAGCACTTTCTCCGTGATACAGTTTTAGTGTTAGCCGTTGCTGTTTTGATTCCGAAGTGACCGCTGCTACGCATCACTGAGGTTAGCGTACGTTAGCGACGATAGCGCTAAAGTAACGCAGAGTTTAATTAATTATCGGTGGGCTGGTTAATGTAGACGACGCGTGCAGAAGATGTTTTATAGTCGCTTAAGAGAAACCGGAGCGGCTGAGGTGTACAGTCAATAAGAAAAGTTGGAGGAGTTTGGAGAGGAAGTACGAAGTTGTTTATTTTCTTCCAAACAAGAATTCGCGCGTTCAAATCTCCTTGACTTAAACTTATATAAAAATTAGTAATAAGACCATGAGAGGTATCTATATCTTATGCCCGTTTGTAACAATGAAACTTATGTTTTAAGTTAGACATAAACTGACATTCCAATCTATTTTATAACAAAAATTGATAAGTGTAGCAAATGCTAAGATAATTTTTAATAGCAACCTTCCTAATAATAATTGTTGTTTGGGACAGTTTCGTCTTTTCCATAAGGGCACATGGGGCCCAGGGTTCCCGGCTTGAGGGCCTCAAAATGCTGAGGTCGTCGTTTACACGAAAAATAGAGGCGATATCGGTATCCAAGTAAATAATTAAAAAATTCTGTTATCAACAATCATTGTTTGTGCTAAATTTTCACACATAAATAAAAAATGTGCTCAAAAATCTCAGAAAATAGTGATTGGCGTACTAACTGAAAATTCTAATGAGAATATCACAGAATCTAATTTATCCTCAAATTTATCAAACACCATTTCAAGTTTCGGAAGAAATATACAAAACTAACAAAACTGCACTTTCAATTTTAACATCCCTCATCCTTATTAAGTTGGCACTGCTGCCCAGCTGCGTTCAGGTTCAACTTCAAATCATAGCGCAACAAACTTCATGTATAATATGTGTAAAAGTGTAAAAATGAATCTAACCTATATTTTAGATTTTGTAAGTATTGGTGCAATAAATTAAGATTTCAGCAACAATTTATATTTTTCTAAGCGAGCGGTAAAGTATTTTACCGCTTGTTGCTATAGGAGACGCGCGGTAAAGTACTTTATTGTTTGTTACTCAGTAACCATCAACTTTACGATGACAACTGAAAGCATAAATATCAACTTTTCATAACAGTCGTAAAAAAAATCTTATTGATACTGGGCAAGCGGCAAATATCAATTTTCTGCTTTAACTGACGGTTGGAAATGACGATTTTCTGCTCGGTCGTAGAAAAACATATTATCACACCATTCTACCTATTTTGCCGTAGCAGTTCTTGATAAGTGATATAATTTTGCATGTGAAACGCAGTTACCAGCCATCAAATCACATCACACATTTCAAGATTTTAATAGAAAGGAATCCATAATTTTGATGAGATACAAATTTATTTTTGTCCACGGATAAATTTACCATGTACTGAATTGGTGATTATTTTTAATTATGTAATAATTTATTCTAAAATATACCCTAAAACTTCATTGTGATTTCTATATGCGTATTTCATTTGACATTTGGATCAGATCTAACACACATTTACTGAACCAGATCATAAATTTATTTCGCTGACTTTATTTCCTGTACTACAATTACTGACTCTAATTTACTTTGAAGTAATTCACCCCAATAAGTGCATCAGTATGCTTAATTCAGTTCATTTAGTCATATAGTTCAATTTATTTGAACTAATTTAAATGAACCAAGTGGCAAATGGAATACAGCTATGGGGTGGCTAGCTCAGTGGTATGAAGTCGACCTGTGGATCCTAAGAACCCTGGTTCGATTCCCACAGACAACAAACAATTTTCATAATTTCAAAAGCTACCCCTGTGGCTCCTCCACCACTAACATCTGTGGGGGCCGTGATTTGACGACTGGTAACCGCACTTCACGCGTAAAATAAGTCACTTACCGAAATCTGCTCCGGCAGAGTGCTACACCCAGTAATGGGTAGACGGCGTGATGATATATTTATTTTTATTTATTTATGTGCAATAAAATCATCTGAAGAATTATATCTGTCCGTGTTGAACAAAATCTTACAACTGCCTCTAATAATATCGTCATAACTCTCTCTAACCAGTTCCTCCGTCATCCAAACATTTAAATCTCTTCTGCATTAATTCCAAGACCTCACACTAGGTGCGCGGCTGGCGACCGTCCTCGTCCTCGTCCTATCACACAACTTGTTCTTTTGTTTCAACGCACGGTTGATCGCTAACGCTAATATAGCTCGGAGAGCGAATGCTGAGCGCTCTGCTAGCGTTAGCAAGGCGTGTTACAGAGAACTTTCATAATTAAATCACTTATCTCTGAACGATAACAGAGTGCGCGCATTCCACGAGAGGAATTTCGCCCGTAACGATCAGGAAGCCTGCGGTCACACAGGGACGGACACAAGAGATTAGAATGAATCCGGATCATGTTTTGAAAAGGCAAAGTCTAAGGCCCGGTTGCATAAAACGTTGTTAACTACGCGAATGATTTGACTTTAAAAATATTTCATCACACGTTTTATCCATTACTGGGTGTAGCACTCTGCCTAGCAGATCTCGGTAAGTGATATATTTATGCACGATGTGCCCTTACTAGCCGTCAAATCACGCCCCCAAAGATGTTAGGGGTGGAGGAGCCACAGAAGTAATTTTAATGCGGTGAAAATGTTTGTCGGCTGTGGGAATCGGGTTCTTAGGTTCCACAGGCCGACTTGATACCACTGAACCTCTACCCCATAAAATTATTAACAGTTCAATATTTTAAAATGTTATAATATCTATAGTATGCATTACATTAATAACAGAAAATAAATAAATATATCATTAAACCTTCTACCCATTGTTTGGGGTATGGCACTCTGTCGTTAATTTTCCAAATAAAGTAAAAACAAAAAGCAATCTCCATTCGACCAAGGCGCCTGAGAATTTTTTTATGATAGTTTATCTGTAGCTGTTTAATAATAGTATATTATTATATTAGTTTTATAAACCGATGTAATGTCGCACGTCGTATAAAACGAGTTTGTTATACTATTTTTTACTTTGCGTCATTTATTTAATCTAAATTTTTCAGTTTTTAATTGCAAAAAATATCAAACTACAATAGGCGTATTTCATTTGCCATATCGATCAGATCTTACTTACATTTACTGAACCAAATCATTTATATATTTCGCTGGATTACTTTGCTTTCTTTATTTCCAGTACTAGAATTACTCATTTAAATTTACTTTCAAGTAATTCACCACAATAAATGCATCAGTTTACTAAATTTAGTTTATTTAGTGATGTTTTCTAATTTATCTGAACTGATTTAAGTGAACCAAGTGTCAAATGGAATATAGCTAATCTAGAAAGTTAAGTGACATGGGGTAACGTTATCGAATAAATTTAGATTTTTTCAACTGTAAATTAAAAAGACTATTTGTCCCATCATGTTTTAAATCAATCAAAATGCTTTATTTTTCATAGGAACCGAGTATAACAGCGATTCTTTTGATAACTATGCGGTACTACTACAGCAAATATACGCATACAACGCATTTATTCATAACTATGACAAATATGTTGCATCTGATTTGTTTATAAAAAAAATATATATATATATATACATATATATATATATATATATATATATATATATATATATATATATATATATATATATATATATATATATATATATCATCACGCCTTCTACCCATTACTGGGTGTGGCACTCTGCCGAAGCAGATCTCGGTAAGTGATATATTTTGCGCGTGAAGTGCGGTTACCAGTCGTCAAATCACGGCCTCCAAAGATGTTAGAGGTAGAGAAGCCACAGGGGTAGTTTTTGAAATTATGAAAATTGTTTGTCGCCTGTGGGAATCGAACCAGGGATCTCAGGATCCATAGGCCGACTTCATACCACTGAGCTACCCACCCCATAAAATTAATAATTAGTAATTAAATATCAAAATATCTAAAATAATTAGTTGTGGTGAATGCTATTCTTCAATTCGTGGAATAGTCTATATGTATACCACACGAGCATCGAAATTAATAGAAAATATTTTTTCCTTCTTTTTCCACGTATTGCCGCAAAATACCCTTCGACCAACGATCTCGGCAATGTTTCTAAGGCAATACGTCTCATCAGTCGACAGTATTATCGACTATTTTCGAAGTCTTGTAATATAATAACTGAATATACTCGAAATTTTTAAGGAACGAACAATTTTCACACATTTATTTTTATTTCACATGTGTATAGATAGTAATTTTCATGTAAATTATGTAGTTATAATATAAAATTTGAAAAGAAACTTGTTGATATTTTGATGAACTAAATTCTTAGGTTATAGCTTACCAAATTGTATTATCGTTTTAAAGTGGTCTTTTTATTGTCATTTATTACTAATAATGCCATGAAATATTCATCTGATATTAAAAATTCTTTTAAATTGCATTAAATGAACATTTTAAAATATTTGAGATAATTATGTTGAAATGACAATGACATTTAACACATGGCTGCGTAGAAGTACCAACCTTACACAATGAAAAATTACCAAAAACAGTTTCTATTATTTATCTGTTTTTACTTTAATAATGAGCCGATTGTAACTGTGAAGTATAAAACAATACTGCTCAAAATAGTAGGTTGCAAGTACAAATAAAAACAGAAAGAGAGCCAAAATAGGTATTGTGCAATAATTCTAAAGATTCTATAGCATTTAAATGACATAAATTCAAATTCTTTCCAGTGTGCTGATATAAGAACAATCTAACATATAACAGTTACAAAAGAGTGTGCGATTCAACAGAAAATAAAATTACATAAATTTATGTAACGTATAAACAAGGTCATAAATTCTGTAAGAAAGCATGCAAATAAATGCTAGAATATAAATTAATTATTATGGAAATCAACTAAGAAACTGATTCAAAAATCGCTAAAAGATGCCCATCTGGTCTGGAATTTATGAGTACAGACACTGGTTCACCTTTATATAAATCAAACCATTTTTATAAAGAAATATAAAACAAATACGACCGAACGAATGAGTAAGAAAATTGTATTGATTACTGCACGATAGAAATAAGAACAAGAAGGCTTAGAAAGTATGTAAGAAGATCTACTAGGAAATTTATGTTTTATGCATGATCTGTGATTTATATAATTGAAGTTGAAGGCTTGATCATTACGAGAAATTACGTGGAAAAGGAATGTTAGAAATAGAAAAAATGTGGAATGATAAATATAGGACAGAGCATAAAACTATAAATGTAGATATTAAAGTAGAATGTTGATTTAGAAATTTATAATTACTGATAAAAATGACTAAAATAAAATGAAAAAAGATAGAAATTAAAATGAAGACGAACGGAAGAATAGACAAAAGACAATAAAAGAGTATCAAATATATCCCTGCAGCTTGCAGATTTGATCCGCAAAACTACGATTATCAGTTTATATTTATTTATTTACGCTACTTTGTGCAAAAGGAACTTAATCCCAACTGCAGTATAGGATTCAAACTCGCCGAGTCGCAGTGTGGTAGTTTATATATTTTTACTTTCTGTGGTATTTTAACTTTTCTTTTCTCCGTATTCGAATACACAAACGCTAATCGCACCACTGTACTGCCGGAATATATTAGCTTAAAGCTGGATTTATAATGAAGTAACGTAAGAGGTAAAATAAAGTAAAGCAAAGTAAAAAGTAACGCACGCAAATTACTGATTTATATTGAGAAGTAGAACCTAATACTGTTAGTCAATTAGAGATATGTTGCAATTTTTCCGCCATCTACAAAAAATATTTTATTTTAATATTAATAGTGTATTTTATAATGTAATATTTATTATGTACACCGAAATACAACCAAAACTTCGATAATTAATTTGAAAACACGACTGCTCACTTGTCGTGCTTGAAATGTCAAAACGAATTGTAAACAAAAATGTGTAACTTTTAAAGTACCTAAAGTTACTAGAATGTTAGGGGAAAATATAAAAATTTCTAAATTCATACATGGTATAATATCCTAAGGAAGGATTACGCCAAAGTTGGACTATTGGTGATGACGATATCGAAGTTGTACAAGAGTTTACATACCTGGGAAGTAAAATAAACGAGACAAATGACATCACGCAGGAGATTAGAACTAGAGTGATGAAAGGAAATAGAACTCTTTATGCATTACATAATATCCTCAAGTCAAGTCTAGTCCAAAGACAAACGAAAATCCTAATTTATAAAATGCTAGTTAGACCTGTTGTTCTATACGGGTGTGAGACGTGGACTCTCACAAAGAAAACAGAAGAAATGCTGCCAATTTTTGAACGGAAGGTCCTCCGAAGAATATACGGTCCGGTCAGGGAGGAAGATGGATGGCGCATTAGATACAACTTCGAGCTAGACGATCTATATAAAGACCTGAATATTGTGGACTTTGTCAGAGCCCAACGACTCGGATGGGCAGGGCACGTTGAACGAATGAAGGAAGATAGAATTCCGAGAAGAATCCTGATTAACAAGATGCGTTATTACTCTAGACGCAGGGGACGACCAAGGACACGCTGGAGAGACAACGTCCAAAACGACGCGAATAAGCTCCTCGGTGTGAGAAATTGGCAAGTAGAAGCACGGGATCGGGACAAATGAAGGCGAAGGCTAAAGGAGGTCAAGGCCCACTAATGGGCTGTAGTACCACTGGAAGAAGAAGAAGAAGAATCATAACCTAAAATATATTGTCATAAAATCTAAGGCTTAAGTAAGCCGCAGTTAGATGTTACCCGTGCAAACAACTAAAAATTTTAACAATGGCGTATCTTAAACTCAGCTTAGTTAAATCGTGAAATTAAACGGTAGTGGTGCAAACGGCCATTAGAAATACGATACTTAGAAAAGTAAATAAGGAAAAGAAGAATAGAAAGAAAACAGTAAAAATTAAGAGTACACCGAGTAATTTGTAAAACAGAAATGTAATAATTTCATGGTGTAAAGCAGAAACATCTAATTGAAACATAGAAACGCCATTCCAGATTATTAATATTCTGAGTGTTTTGCATCTACGCAATGTCAACTTTCCTTTAGTATATTTTTACGTAGGTCTAATCTAGATTGATACACTGATCTATATTTGGTAACATCCTGTAAACATTGATAAGGAAGAAATATATGGTTATATTCAAAAGGTTATGATTATTAAATTAAATTAATTAGCGCTGCATACAGTTTCTTCCGTCTGAATATATAATTAATTTAGTCAGTAGGCTTCGATAATTCTGTGGGATTTTGTTATTTTGCAATTGAAATAACTGTAATATTTTATTCAACAACAAGAATTTATATGTTTGTAAGTGCTACAGATCAGGAAATTAATTTTTAATTAATTAAAAATAAATACATTGACACGCTATGTACTCGTATACCCATTTTTAAATATGGCATCGCTGCAAAAACAGATCTAGATGTTATTTAGCCGTAATTTGTTCCTACTCAGTAATTGCAGATTTCAATAGATAACATATTAATTACAATAAAGAACAGTTACTGCCGTCCAATAACGCCACTCAAAAATGTTAGTGTAGACGAAATAAATATAATTTCATTAGTGGTGGATTATAATCGAAGATAGAACCTCCCTCTAGAGCATAAGCCATTGATTGGTGACTCTTCTATTTAATTTACTAATCCTTAATAATAGCTCAGTGGTATGAAGTCGGCCTGTGGATCCTGAGAACCCTGGTGACAATTTTCATAATTTAAAAAGCTACCCCTGTGGCTCCTCCACCACTAAAATCTTTGGAGGCCGTGATTTAACTACTGGTAACCACACTTCACCCGCAAAATATATCACTTACCGAGATCTGCTTCGGCAGAGTGCCACATCCAGTAATGGGTAGAATGCGTGATGATATATTTATTTATTTTATTTATATTTATTTATTCTTATACTTCCCTTAAATTATGGGGGATTTCCGAGCATCGACACACCCTCAGAGTCGGTGCCCCGAAACAAAATATTAAAATGCTACTACTACTAATCAATAATAATTTCGAAATATGTTTCAAGCATAAATTGTTTTAAATCAAATTAGGGTCCTTTTTAGCTATTACAAATTTTGTGATAAACATTATCCATCAATAAATTCACCCGCAAAATATATCACTTCCCGAGATCTGTTTCTGCAGAGTGCCACGTCCAGTAATGGGTAGAAGGCATAATGATATATTTTATTTTATTTTGATTTAGTCTTTGTACCAAAGAGAAACAATTCGTAATTTGGTTTTGTTCATAATTATAATTTTTCGTTGTCAATTTTGAGAGATATAGATTAATTAGTTGTTACCGTAAGTATCTTTTTAAAGTTGATTTGACAGTGGTTTGTTTACCAAGTTAATTAATTTATATGTTTGTAATAATTTCAGTATTCCTTAGATCATTATTTATCAAATACATGACTTTTCTGAATTATCTAGATACGTTAGGGGATATGATGATATATCTAGGTAAATTATTAGCTTAGCGTTGGTCTACGATAGATTTAACTTTTGTATCTCATCCTTTGCAAGCATCTGGGTCTTTTAAATGTAAACTCGTGCAAGTGAACGGTTATCTTGAACTAACTTAATCCTCTTGTCCCTTGTCAGTACATCCCATAGAAAACAACAACAATTAGTTAGTGGTAGTTTAGCTTTGGTCGAGATATGTCGTCTCTTTAGTGTGCAAAATGAAGTTTTGCCATAACCAATTTTGTAATTTAGCAACTTAGTAACTTTAAATAATAGTTTGTTCATACGTTGTTGTTGTTTGCCATTGTTATTAATTTGTTTAACTTTAACATTCATTTGTAAAATTTACCATATAATTTTCATGTTTTAATATATTTTATTTTTAAACAAATTAGTTCGTCTCATTTCATCACTACTTATTTGATGTCACGCAGCTCTAAGTATCATTAGACCTGTTAACATTTGATCCTCAAAATATGATCTGGTTAAACTTTTAAAATCGGCTTAGAGTAATGTTAATTAATTCAAAATTGATGACTAACTAAATCGTTTTGGAGAATTGGGCTGCAAATTTCTAATATAATGCCACGATTTTACGACATTTGCTTTGAATTAGGTTGGTCTGCATTAGCCGATTTTGGTAAATGACTATTTGAAAACTGAAGTATATTAGAAAAGAAAATAGTAATACAAATTAATTGAAAAGGAAAAGAAACATAGAAAAAAATAAAGAAATAAAAAAAGCCGCGGAGAAGAAAGTAATTTATGAGAGAAAAGAAAGTGTAGTTCTGCACTTGCAGATCCCAGTAGCTGACTGTTATAAACGTGATAGTTAATAGAAAAAAGAAAACAGTGAGTCAAATAAGATGAGAAGAACATAAAAACTTAAAGGAGGAAATAAAGAAATAAAAAAATAAAATTATCTTATTAATTTACGACCGATAAAGCAGATTTGCAGTAAATAAAATAGTATTAACGCCACTTCAAAGAATTAAGTCTCCCACGAATAGGTGTGAACAACATCACCAACATACAACAGTTGTTTATTGTTGTTGAAAACGTCATGAAAAGGCATAATGATTCAGCAATATACAGATGAGAATAAACAATTTATTACTGTAATATAAGGTTAGCGTTAATACTTGCACCAACACTTATATGCGTGATTGTCCTGAGTTAATGTGTAATTAATAATGCTTTTATTAGCTGAGAATGCTAACTTGCTTTGCTAATACGCCTGAAGAGGACAGGACCGCATTAAAGGAGAAAATTAATCATCATGATACTGTAATCATTATTACTAAGTGTAACAGCTCGATTTTAGCAAATATTGGTAATATAATAATTTTTTCTTATGTCGCAAGGTTACTTAGTCCCTTCTCTAGATGTTAATGAAGAAAAAAGGAAACGTTTGTAAGATAATAGTTATTTGTATATCAAAGGCAGAATGTGAGATATTTCTCAACGAAGGTGCAGTTCAATTTCCCGACCTGAAGGCTTTTCGTCTTATAAGCACCTGAGGAAGGATTTTTTTTCGCGAAGTATACTAATATTTTTTTCACTTCCCTATCAGACGGTATTATAAATAAATAAATTAATTAATAATTTAGGCAATATTTATTATTCTCTTGATATATGTCACTTGGATTTCACTTGGATATCACTTGGATATCACTAATGTTAAATCATACCGTTCTTTGTCACTTGTCATGGAAATGGCATTAATTTTCTTCTCTAGGAAAGGAAAATTTACTTTATTTCCTAGAGATAATAGCTATGTGTGCAATAAGTAGAAAAGGATATTTTCTTGCGTGTTTCATACAAGATTTTTTTCTGCTATCGTTTAAAATTTATTCAAGAAGAATTTAACAATCATTTTTGATAATTTGTGTGTTTTGAAATTTGTTCACAACTGTTCAGCTTTCGAAGATACATGCATACAATAGGAGCTGTATTCCATTTGCCACTTGGTTCATTTAAATCAGTTCAGATAAATTCGAGAAATTACTGAATGAACTAAATTAAGCAAACTGATGCACTTATTGGGGTGAATTATATTAAAGCAAATTAGAATCTGTAATTTTAGTACCGAAAATACAGTCAGCGAAGTAAATCAACGAAATAAATCAGTAATCTGATTCAGTAAATGTAAGTTAGATCTGATCCAAATGGCAAATGGAATACAGCTTATGTTGTTGATTTTTTGAATATTCGATACTTCGAATGTTCGGATATATTGAACCTTCGAATTTAGATTCGAACTTTCGAATTTTGTAATATTCCGAATTTTCGAATTTTCGAAATATTCTAATTGTGAATCTGCATCCTAACGTAAATTATTTTCAGAATAAACTCATTTGCAGAGTTTTGTATTAATTCATAAGTAATTATTATTAATTATTATTATTTGCCAAATTAATTCAATTTAGACTTAAAATTTCGCTACACTGTCAAAAACGTTTTAATTAAGACATTTTTGTATCATTTTTGGTCTCATTTTAAAACGTTTTAATAAAAAGTCCGTAGCATTTAGATGGGCAGTAAGAGAATAGATGTCTTAATTAAGAAGTTTTTGCAGAATATTTCGCCGAGTTTATTATTTAATTCGAGGCCGACTTTATGCGTGAGCATGTTTGGAGATGACAGATGGCGTTAATTCAGAGACAAAAAATTCAAGAATTCGAAGCTTTGAAAAATTAGAAAATTCGTAAATTCCAAGCTTCAAAAAATTTGAAAATTCGAAGCTTCACAAAATTCGAAAATTCGAAGCTTTGAAGTTTTTCTGACGAAGTTCGAAACATTCGAATGTTCGAACGTTCAGAAATTCGAACTTCGGTGGAAATTAACGACCCTAGTATACAATGACATACCTTATAAGAAATATACTTGATTTACACTTCCAAACTAGTACAGAAAAGTACTACTTTTCCTACCTGCTATGAATATATAAATCACAGACTTTTTCAAATGGTGGTATTGCTCTCTTCTCTCGATTGAGCGAAAAAGAAATTCAATTTCTTAAGGTCATGAAAAAAGTAGTAATATTCAAGGGTTGAAAGAGTATCATTGGAAACCGGGTATTTCATTCACACAAGTTTTCCAATGACCTTTCAACACATGTAATTACATGTAATTTTGTCTATGACAATTTAGTATTTTATATTGCAAGAAACAAGAAATTATTTAATTTCGTTTTTTAATTTTCTCAAATAACATCAAAGACTGTTGCAGATTCATTATCTCACTATCATTTTTATGTTTATAGCAACCGAAAACAACAATACAATATGTTGACACTTGAGCACGTGAATGAGTGTGAGAAGTGAGTTCTTTCTGCACTGTCATTATTAATCTAATCGTATTTGTTTCAGTTCTGCTAATTTCAGCGCTGAAATATCCTTGAAATCAAATAGCAGATAATAAATGGAATCTTAATTAGATTAAGATCGAATCCTTGTTAGTTTTAGTTTGTCTTCATCGATATATTGGCATTATTGAAGTACGTAAAAAATGAAGAAATATTGCTATTACATGCAGATATTAGAAAGTTATCTGTACACTTCTTAGGCAAAATGTAAGATTTATTCATAAAAGAAATGTGTAATTATCAGTGTAATGATTTAATAAGTTAATTCAGGAAGTCTGTTTTCAGTGATACTGGAGAAATTCTTATTAAAATTGTTTATAAGTAAATGAAGAAACTAAATTTATAACTGTTATAACTTAATCATAGATAGAAATCTAGTCTAGAAGAAAAATAATATTGCCGCAATTTAATTTAAAAATATATAGAAAACACATTTTAGGTTATGTAATTTATCAGTAATAATAACTATGTCAAACGAAAAGTATATCAGCTCTTTATTCAAATCTTGACAATGAAAAATTACCTTTGACGTATATTTATCGCAGTCAATTGTTTCTAAATTAATTCAGAGAAAAATGCTTCAAATAAAAATTACAAAAAATTAAATTATCTATCACTTTTAATTGTAGAATTTCCCCATAAAATAATTTATAAAAGTTTGACACAAGAAAATATACGATGGTAAATTAGAATATATAAAATGAGTAACACACCACAAATGAATGCAGTGACGCAATTGTCTTCCTATATGTTGTGGTCTGTAGATCTTACGATGTTGGATAACATATAATTTTTATTGTGAAAATAATAAAATGAGTGAACGTGAAAAACACGCAATAGAAATTGAAAAAATATAAAATAATAAATAGTAGAAATGTAATTAATCCCTTCTAATTGGGAACCCAATCAAAAAACCGTCTTACGATATATCATTACAGAATCGATATCTCTAATTAGCAGTTACGAAACTGCTCCAGATTTAACTACTTCATCTCTCTCTTTTCGGCCTGAGACTGTGAGCCAACACTCTCTGTTTTCTATTTCCATATCACAGTCTAACTGCAGGTCATGTCACCTGCAGCCACACAGACGAAAGTGGATCCTTCTTTTCCCCAGGCGAAGGGTGTGGCCCGGATGCGTATTACGGAACTCTAACTACCTACAGATATATTTCTTCGACACTTTTACTTTGATTTTTTATCGATTAATCGTTGCCACATGCCTCCTACATTCTTTGTTTTATTGTAAGTAGTTAGAAAATTGATTAAACATTAAATTGTTCTGTATGTAATTAGGGTTTTTTAACAAGCATCCTGACTCACCTATTATTACAAAATATAGAACAATAGTATCATTAATTTCCCTTTGATTTCGATCTGAATTTTAAATACAATATCACGAATCTGCTTTTCCGTCTCGTTTGAGAAAAAAGTATTTTTTCTGAATCCGGCAAGAATGTGACAACTTTCCTGACTAATTTTAGTATGTAAAGTTGGTTTTTACAAAAACAGTCAAGTAAAGTACGGATCCAAGGCACAACGAAAATAACAGGCTGGTAAAGTACAAAACAGTCAGGTAAATATTTTACCTGACTGTTATTTTTGTTGTAAACTTGGATACGTAGTCTGCTGTCAGTACAATTCATATAAAAAAATTAAACATTATGAATTATTTATGAATAAAAATTGATTAAATTAAACGGTATCAGAAAAAATAGAATACTTAATACGTCAGGAAGTGTTTTTACTTGACGCACCGGATTAAAATACTTGGCCTGCGGCCTCGTATTTCAAACAACCACTTCTTCAAGTTAAATATCACTTTCCTGACTTATTATGTAATATATATATTTCAATAAAAATTGCATCTTAATCAATCAACAGATTTTATTTTGTTCATTTAGTAATAACAAAAATGTACTTCTTTTTTCATACTTAGAAGAAGAAAATGTATGCATAAATTCGTGAAAATCTCAGAGAAATTAATGAACAACTATTGTGACAAAATAAATAAAAGTAAATCACTCTTGTCGATGCGACAAAACCAAACAGGACTCAGAAACAAAACTCACGTATTGTTGTTATTGCAGCTATCCTTATTGTCGTCAGATTGTTCTTGGTTTTCTTCCATTTGGTCCTTTTTCTCAGGAGATGATCTACTTCCATTGACATCTTCTTGGTCTTTAGCTGTTGTTGAATACTCAGAAGTCGTCGAAGATCGTGAAGAGAAATTGTCTTTGTCACTAAAATAAGAAGAATCTCTTTTTGATTCTTCTGGTGTCGAGGGAGTCGGTATTTTGGAACTATCAAAGGCTCGGCTGGGTAGTTGGCCAATATGAAAGTTCTGAAGACTTCTTGGAGAAGGTAAATGTTGAAGTAATCGTCCATCTGTAACTTTACCCATGAAAGAACGGATTTCTTCGAAATATGATTCTTCGCTCATACTTCTATGATTCAGGTTTCTCCTTTGAAGCACTCGGTCATCAAGAATAGTTGGACCGTCAGCTTCATGCTTCTTCAGATGACGGTCTAAGTTGGTTTGTTGCCCGAAACATCTTTCACAAAGAGGACATTTGAAAGGCTTCTCCTTATTGTGAATATTTCGAACGTGTCTTTGTAAATTTGAAGAAATACTAAACGACCTTTCGCAGTATTTACATTTATAAGGTTGCTCGCCTGTATGTGTACGAAGATGACGAGTTAAATTCGCTGATCGAGGAAAAACTTTTCCACAAAATTTACACGCATATCTATCCTTCATTTTTCCTCCAACTCCTGAAGTATTATCCACAAAAGGTTTGTTATTCACTTGTGGTTGAGCAGTTTGTCCTCTCAGTACATCAAAAGGAACTCCTACAGGATTTACATTTACAGGAGGACTTAGTAAGTTAGGACTAAGAAACGGGTACCTTTGAGGATATCCTGGAGGACTGCTAGGATACGGAATAGGTAGTCTAGGAACTTTATCCGTACCTGCTCGATACATTGCTTGTAACATCATAGGATGAATCGGCTGCGGAGGAAACAAAACAGGATAACCTCCAATCTGGTGATGATTGAAGGATTTTAGGTTGTTGTTTTGAGGGAGAGGACTTCTGCTTTTATGATCATCTAGTTGGTCTTCCTTGTCATCGCTAGCAGCAGGACTAACTAAATTCCGGTTTTCATCTTCCACTCTTCTTCGAACAATAACAAGGGATATTTTTTTATGGTCGACGCGTAAATCGAGGGGTTGATCAGTAGCTTGAGAGTTTTCTTCTACGGGTGGTCGTCCTGCTGGAGACATATGGGGTCCAGGCGAGCGAGTGTGCTGCCTGGAAAGGTCGAAAGGCATTGCAGCGGCAGCATCGTCGTCGTCCGCGTCAGGCGGTAGTGATAAAGGATAGACGGCGGCCTGTTTCGGCGATGCGTGACCGCTGGTCGCCACGAGCATCTTGCGGGGCGAGGAGTCCTTCTCGCGCATGGCAGGCGGCGGGAGGGTCAGTGGCGCATGGGGCAGGTAGCGGAACCACGCGAGTGATGTGTCCACCACACTCATCACACAACCAGCAACCAGCAGCCCCAACTGCTACTCTGCAAAGAAACAAAACTAATATCAGAATTTATTCATCAATGTTTAATGAAAGATTAGACAGTACTATAAGCGAATTTTGTATTTGACTCTGTTAATTTTTAACGACAATTTGAAAATTTATATGGCAACTGTAATTTTCTTGTTTTACTATCGTGCGAAACATGCCAAATACATACATTTTCAGTGGGAAAATTGATTGTTTATCGTACATTCAATTAAATAGTTGCTACTAAACGAACTTAATTACGTAATCTATTTTTTGTTGTGACCGCTCAGAATGTTAACTCTTGATCAGTAAATAAAATCAGAGGGATCAGTAAAACTGCAAAATGAATGTTTTCCTTGTGATCAATTTATTCATTTTGAGCAAATTTTTTCACTCGTGTCAAATTGTCGTTGATGGTGTATATACACATACTAAACTTTTAATTTTCCAAAGTTCGCGCAGTAGAGTATCATTATAATGTTTTTTACTATTTTTATTTATTTATCTCCTTGGAGATCATTAATAATTTAACAACATACTATTGAAATTTTGACACCTGTCAAAATAATTTTTAATTTTTATTTACATAAGATCAATCTAATACCAATAGACCAAAAAAAAATATGTGTACACACGTAATGAGAGTATCTTTTTTCACTCATTTGATTGATGCACGACAACGAACTAAAAAATGAAAAATTAAATTAATTGACTATTGGCGTTAGAAATGTAATTACTGAAATTAGTATAATTAGTTAAAGCTTGAACGTAGAAAAACTATTGTATGCAACTCGTGTTAAAAGTGTCTTATATTACAATCATAAGCTGCAAAGCTTCTCATTCGTGCAAGAAAATGACAAATTTTTTACACATTATTTGCATAAGTTTTTCTCCAACTTAAATATGACACTATTATTTTAACTTTTTCAATAGTAAAAAAAAAACGCTATCTCAGGAATGTTTCTGTTACCATGGATACATCATCGTTTTTTAGTCTTAAGACCAGAATACCGTTTTTATTACAGTTGTCATAAAAAAGGTTTTGTCATATTGTTTCAATTTAATTTGAATAAATGCAACGAAATTAAAACTAAAAATACTATTTCAAGTCGAAAACTTGTTTTTTTAGTCCAATAACCAATAACTTTGATTAGATTTGATTATCAATATTGGCTCTAAAAGAGAATTTTTAGGAGTTACGTGTTAAACTGGTATACTAGGATAGGAATGTTTGCCACAGATATTTTTTATTTATTTTGTCACTCTGCACAACAGGAATTTAATCTCAATTACACAATCATATTTTCTTTATATAAGTTGAATTCAATGATATTTGAAAGCACAATCTCTAGCGTGCGAGTTTTACCTCGATTTTACTCACTGGGCTACGCATGCTTGCCAATTACTTATCTGTCTCAATTGTAGAGTAAATAATTACATTTTTATAATGTGCATTTCACCTATTGATATTTTTTTATTCTATAATGGCAAGCAACAAGTTGCAGCCTAAAGGATCAGCAAACATTATCAGAATGCAATTGAGCTATGCGTCTTCATCATAACAAGTAAGAATTCCTCCGCATTAAGAATAGCACCATACCGTTATTGTTCACGTAACGTAACCACGCCAAATTTATTTCATTTCCTTTCTAATCACAATCATATCTCCGATGGCCACGAGCCAAACGCAAGTTGTAAGGTCAGTTCTTGGTCTATGCTCGCTGGACTGGTCACTGTTATCTGTGATAATCTACTACAGCGCGTTGTAGCGGCGTAGGGCGTGCAAGGAACAGGCGGGGAGCACAGAGAAACCCGACAATTTGTCTGTGTTGTGCTGACTCCTGAGGCCGATCACGACTCGAGAGATTTGCTCGCTCTTGCTGTTCAGTCTTTCTCTTGGGTTTGAATATAAATAGAAGAGCATTTTTTAAACTAAGGATTAATAGGTGTTTAGATGTAATAAGTATGAGAGTACTGTTACACCTTTTATAAAGGGAATCTATTTTTTCTACAATTCAAACACTCTTTCATTTGTTTATTTGTTACACTCCACAACAGAAAATTAGTTCCAATTGTAGAGAAGTAGATTTACAGATTGTAGTGAAATCTATAATATTCGGACTGTTGCCGTTTGACACGATGCAATATTATTAAAGAAAGAAAAACAAATATTAAAAAAATAATAATTTATAAACAAAGTGAATAGTATATTAAAATTCAAGTTACAGAAGACAACCATGGGCATCCGCTGGCAGGGGCAGGGAGGGGCGCACCCCCCCCCCCCTGGTTATTAACTAAGATGTTGACCACGACTCTCGAACATAAGACTAAAATTATAAATTACAATATTGTAATTTCCTGCTTCCCTAAATATTTTAAGCAAAAAAGCTGGAGATAAAAGTTTTAGGGCATGACATTCTGCATCTGAACCAATAAATAAATTTTTGCTTACTTTGTAACGACACATATTAGCTTTGAAAATGCCGAATATTGCCTCAAAACTATCGATAGCCATGAAATTTAAACAAAATTAAACAAATGTTTGCCGTTTTCTCTGTCAAAATAAATCTTTTATTTATTATTTCATTTATTTTGACAGTTTTGACAGATTGAACGTCAAAAATTTGTTTAATTTTGTTTTAATTTCATAGTTATCGATAGGTTTGAAACAATTTTAGTCATTTTCAGATCTAATTTGTGTCGTTACAAAGCACGCAAAATTAATTTCTAATTTTATAAATAAATATAAATATATCATCACGCCTTCTACCCATTGCTGGGTGTGGCACTCTGCTAAAGCAGATCTCGGTAAGTGACATATTTTGCGCGTGAAGTGCGGTTACCAGTCGTCAAATCACGGCCCCCAAACATGTTAGTGGTGGAGGAGCCACAGGGATAGCTTTTTCAAATTATGAAAATTTGTCGCCTGTGGGAATCGAACCAGGGACCTCAGGATCCACAGGCCGACTTCATACCACTGTGCTAGCCATCCCATAATTTTATGCCCTAAAAACCAGAAATCATTTAAGAATGAAGCTCTTTCTAGCATCAATATGTGTGCGAGAATAGGTTATGCTAATGCCAAAACAGAAAAAGATATATTTTGAAACAAATATTTTATGTGTATCCAAAACATGCAATATTTTGTACAAAATTGAGTGTTTATTCATGCTCTCTTCATACTTCGATACTTCCAAACTATACACAGAGATGGCGAAACAAGTAACATACGAAAGAGAAAAGTATCACGCCTTTTATCTATTACTGGGTGTGGCACTCGGCCGAAGCAGATCTCGGTAAGTGATACATTTATGCGCGTGAAGTGCAGTTATCAGTCGTCAAATCACGGCCTCCAAAGATGTTAGTGGTGGGGGAGTCACAGGGGTAATTTAAATGTAGTGAAAATGTTTGTCAACTGTGGAAATCGAACCAGGGTTCTCAGGATCCACAGGCCGACTCGATAGCACTGGGCTACCTACTCCATAAAAACAATTTTGTGGTTAAATATTCCGAATTAAAAAGTCATACATGTTAAATATACAAAACAAAAACAAAACTTGCTATTGACAGCTGAATTGTTAAGCACGGTTATTTAGTAACGAATAAACTCAAATATTTGTCAACGGCCATGGCTGCGTTCGTTGGTACTGATCTAAGCGATAACGCGAGTTAAGTAACGTTGCGCGCGGGTTTTATTTGGATGGGTGACCGTCCAGAGAAAACTCGCGTTGCTGTTGACCATAACACCTAAAACGCAGATCAGGGCGTAATGGCGGCATATGACCTTGGTAGTTGGTCCGCCAAAGAAGCCACAAAAAAAAAAAACTCAAATACTGTTGCGACTACTAGTGAAGTTACAACAGTCCTGAGCATTTGTTGTGTCATTACAAAAACATTCACTTCATAAGCGAGAGTTCGCGATTTTACACCTCACTAATTAAAAATGAAATCAACTACATCCGACAGGTTGAAAATTCATTAAAACCTGTAGGGTATTCAGTTCAATATTGAGTATTAATATCCTGTTGTGCGGCATTATAAATAAATAAACACTAAAATTCAAACCGTTCGTCGTGTTTGGTCTAATCTTTGATTGCCAGTTTCTAATCTCGCTTCATTTGATTAGAAATTCGATACCCGAATGTAGACCAACCCAACGCATTTTTGCTCTCATTTGATCGGACATCGCCGGACACTTACCAACTCTCACCTATTGTAAATAATTATTATTTAGATGACTGGCGGTTTTTCTTCAGATAGCGGCAACGGCGTGCGTCTGCACTTCGCCTGAGGGCGCTGGTTAACGCTGTGCTCATCAGGATGGTTTACAACTGCGAATTTATGAGCCATAGACAAGAATAGTTAAGTTTTATTTCAATCGGCGGTCGGGTTATGAGTACTTCCCGATTTTATGGCACTGTTTGTTTTCTGTTACTAACACGACACAAAATGTAATTTGTTATTATTATTTATCTTTTGTTTTATTGTCGGTTACAGTATCCAGTTTAACAATGCATGTTTTCCAACACAAGACAAATTAAAATTGATTTTAAATTACAAGTAGAATGTAATAGTATATTATGTAGGTAACAAATTTTATAAATATCTCTTTAGTTAAGATCAGGGCCTGGACAGCTGTATTAGTTACCCGGTTACGCGATTTTTAATGTCATCTCTTGCTGCCCCAAATGAACTAAATCAATTTAAATTAATAATGGAAATCATAGTAGGTTGACATTGTTAAACAGATGACATATTTAAATGTTTGACAAACGGTGTTTTATATTTTGACAAGTAAAATTTGTAAATAATAAACATATCTGTCGTTATTATTGCAATCTATATTTAATGGTGAGTAGGTGTCTTTTATAATATTATATTTAATTTTATACTATTGTACAATTCTAGGAGTGTCTGGTATCACATTGTAATAGAAAAAAAATTGTGTTTCTTTTTTCGGAATAATGTAGAACGAAAAACATTGCTGGAAGACAATAATAATAGAAATAATTTAAATGATGTGCCTTATAGTACAATGTATGTAGTCTTCATTTTCAAAATTGACAGTATCGATACACATCATCAAAAAAATTAAACATTGGGGCTGTTCCACATATTGACCAATGTAAGTAATTAATGCAATATTGTGAAATTTCAAACTGTTATAATTATGAAAATTCTTTTATAGTAAATATAAATTCATTTTCAACAATTCGGGATGAAAATATCAAATATCTGTCAATGACAACAGTAACAACAACATATAAGAATACGGATACTGAATAAAGTAGCGAAATGATAAATAAGAGCGCATAAGAAGGCGAAAATATACAGTATTCATATTTATTTGTATTTCATCCTAGTATGTGTTTAATTAATATTTTTAATATAATTCAATAAAACTAGCTTTTTGCTAATTGTTTGTTTTTGTTGTTGAGAATATATTTTTATTTCAATTATTTTGAAATATTTTAGTCATTACGATCACGAGAATGATAAATATGTATCCTATATTATCGGTATTTTTAATAATAATTACTTGGGGCAACAAGAGATGTCACCAGTAACTGCGTAACAATCTTTTGTTATAGCTGTCCCTTCTTCTATGGTTAATTGTTCGGTGGTTAAGAGTGTATAAAAAACGAGACAACAACATAATGTAAAGTTTTATTAATTATTTAAAAAGTAAGGTTAAGTTACAATGACACATGCAGAAAACTACCTTCATTCCGTGGTTAATATGTCAATAGTTAACTTCACGCCGTGACTAAAACGTTCGAAGCTTAAGATGACATTTTAATAACGGGCGTAGAAAGATTTCAAATTATGGAATGAGGCAGATGGTTCAGTGGAATTGAGTCGGCCTGTGAATTCTGAGAACTCTGGTTCAATTCCTACAGCCAATAAACATTTTCACAACATTAAAATTACCCCTGTGGCTTCCCCTCCACTAACATATTTGAGGGCCGTGATGTGACGGCTGGTAACCGCACTTCACACGTATAAATTTAAATGCATTATAAAAATTACACATATAAAATTAAATATTTTTTTTAATGTAAATCTACGTTAAATAAAGGAAATTTTCGACACTTAGGGCCAGTTTTTCAATCGCGGGTTTACTCTCGATTAATGTTAATCATGATTAACTAATAATGGTAACCATAGTTTAGTGGGGTGGCTAGCTCAGTGGTATGAAGTCGACCTGTGGATCCTGAGAACCCTGGTTCAATTCCCACAAGCGACAAGCAATTTTCATAATTTCAAAAACTACCCCTGAGGCTCCTCTACCACTAACATCTTTGGGGGGCCGTGATTTTACGACTGGTAACCGCACTTCACACGTATAAATATATCACTTACCGAGATCTGCTTCGACAGAGTGCCACAGCCAGTAATGGGTAAAAGGCGTGATGATATATTTATTTTATTTATGGAATAGGTGAATTGCGGATTTGAAAACCCGAGTTTGATTCCCATAGTCGACAAATAATTTTCGCTTCATTAAAATTATCCCTGTGACTCCTCCTCTAACATCTTCGGGGGCTATGTTTTGATGGCTGGTTACCGTACTTCACGCGCATAAATATATCACTTATCGAGATATGCTACGGGAGTGGGCAACATTTGGTAAAAGGCGTGATGATATATTTGTTTTACTACCTACTAAATAAATAAATAGTAGATGCTGTACAATATCGTAGCAGACAACGATAATTGATATATTTTTGCACATGAATTGCACGTGAATTGCAGACAAATAACGACCCAAAAAATGTTAGTTGAATTTAAATTAAAGGATAGTAATTTTAATCTAGAGAAAGTTTTTACTCTGGTATTCATTTTCTTTTAATTGAACCGAATTTATTTGATATAACTGATTTTAACAAGTTTATTTGCCAATAATAATGAAAAATAATTTCAACATTTTTAATTAATTTTCAAAAACAGTTGGGAGGAAGGTAATAATAATATACAGGCTGTTAAAAAAGTTCCGGGACGGTGAAATATCTCGAGAAAAACACATCGAATCAAGAAACCAAAAAACACGTGTTTCATATTTTACAAAAACCTATCTAAGCACACCAAACACAAACCCCAACCCCCACCCCCAGGGAGTGGGGCGGGGGGCAACGTTGAAACCTTAAATGGGAACCCCCATTTTTTATTACAGATTCGTATTCTGCGAAAAAAAATAAGTTAATTTTATCTGAAACTTTTTTTCCAATTCGGAATAGATGGCGCTCTAAACGCAAAAATAAGTTTTGACATGATTCTGAAAGAAAAGTAAAAAACGGTCTAATATCACAAGAAATAAACATTGAATCAAATAAAAAAATCAACATAATCACAAGTAGCCACAAGCCTTTTTTTGCAAAATATGAAACACGTGTTTTTTGGTTTCTTGATTCGATGTGTTTTTCTCGAGATATTTCACCGTCCCGGAACTTTTTTAACAGCCTGTATAATTCATTATAACTCATAAATATATTGATCTAGATCTCAGAAAATCTTTATTTAATTTGAAATCTAATATTTTGTAAAACACTGCTTTCTTGATTTAATTTTTTTCTCAAAATTGTTGAATTTAATTGCAGTAAAATTAAAGTGAGTTAGGTCATTCCGAGTATATTTAGAATTTTTTTTTCCTGATCTAGTTTTATACAGTTTTTGAGAAATTATATCGAAATTATGACATGAAATTCTATTATTATTTGTGAATGATCTAAATGTTTTTAAATTTACGATAATACTTTCAATATTTAACTTTAAAAATATGTACAATATATAACATATTTCATTTATCATAACAATAATATCTTATTTCGAAAGCACTAGTAGTAATATGTGTTTCTATATTTTTTTATTATCATTATTACTGAGGACAATATAATATATTTCAAAATTCCCAACTAGATCTGATAAACATATTTGGCAAATAAAGAAACAATTGCAGAGAAAAACATTTCAAATTTGGCCAACTAGTCCAAAAAAGTCTAAACAAGCGTTGTTTTTCATCATCGGAGTCATCTATGTCATAACATAACATCATCCATCACAATTCCATCTAACCTCGCCAAATTTCAAAGCCAGTTTCACAAGCAGCAAATAATCGTTCTCATCACACGTTCCACTTTTGTTACAAAACAAGTGAAGCCGGCTCGTTCCAGCTCATCTTATCTCCCGCATTTACTGTCACTTGTGTCACGTCTTTATTCTTACATTCGTTGCGTTATGTCTTGCGTTGCGGTGTCTTACGTTACGTGCTCCGGCAACAGATAAGAGAAAGAGACGCCTAGAGTAGGAACATTCCTCAGAGATGCTTCTCTATGTCGTGATGGTGATAGTGCCAGCGAAAGAAGTTTGTAAACTGTAGGAAAAATGCTGTTCTAGATTAGAGGACCTTGTTTATTGTTATTAGAAGTGTTAAACGTGAGAAAATATGCGAATGAGAGTGAAATTGTTTCTTTCAATGCTACATTATTACACACTACTCAAGTACGGTTCACGAAATACCCAAATGTAGCCATAAAACGATTAAATGGCCCTTAATTATAGGGTACATAGCTCAGTTGTAACGTATCGGATTGTGAAATGAGAATACCAGTTCGATTCCCACAGCCGACAACTAATTTACATCATATTAAAATTACTATTTTGGGTCTGTCTTTACTGATATCTTTGGGGTCCGCAATTTGACGGCTGATAAATATAAATAAATAAATATATCATCACGCCTTCTACCCATTGCTGGGTGTGGCACTCTGCTAAAGCAGATCTCGGTAAGTGATATATTTTGCGCGTGAAGTGCGGTTACCAGTCGTCAAATCACGGCCCACAAACATGTTAGTGGTGGAGGAGGATAGCTTTTTCAAATTATGAAAATTTGTCGCCTGTGGGAATCGAACCAGGGACCTCAGGATCCACAGGCCGACTTCATACCACTGTGCTAGCCATCCCATAACTGATAACTACACTTTATTCAATTCGATACGGTAAGTTTTCAAAACCAAGTATAATGGCTTAGTTATGTGAAGCGTACGAGCTACGAGCTTAGGGTTCTTTTGTTTAAGCAGATGTTACATATTTGATGTTTCACCATTTACAACAAACACAAATATGTAACTTCATATAATATGATCAAATATTTTAAATACAACTGTTTCCAATTTTGTCAGACTTTCTGTTTCGACTTTTGTAGTTTGACAACTAGAGTGAGCCAAATTAAACAATTTTTTTTAATAGGGTAGATAGGTAGTTGAATCGCCTCTGCCTGTGTATTTGAACCCAGTTCGATCAATCAGCTGATAAACTTTACTCCACATTAAATTTACCCCTTCACTAATATATTTAAGGGCTGTAATTTGGCGGACGGTAGCCGTACTTCACGCGTAAAATATGTCATTTACTGAGATCTGCCACGGCAAAGTACCACACCCAGTAGTGGAATAAATGTATGATGATATATTTATTTATTTTATGCACAACCGGGTTGAAATTTTTGTGTTTTTACTATGAAAAGCGGGCTTGAACACTTGTTTTTTTGCCCTAGGGCCATAATAAACTAATTTCCTATGGATACATAAACGAAATGATAAATTTTGTTTTTTGTGAATACTTGATTCTGCAAAATGTCATTTTGACATACGAGTATGATATATAACCTATGTACATATTTTAATCTTTTGAACATATAATTAAATGTTGTTTTGTTATGTATAAAATATAGTATGTTATATAACCTAGAGTATATTATAGCCTAAATAATTAATAATTCCAAAAATAAAGTAAATATTAACTGACCAGTTTAAAACGCAACCGACGCAAAAATTACCAAAGGATAAATACTTGAGGGTCGTAATTATTTATTTATTTTATTATTAATTAACGAAATAAATTTTAATATCATTGCTACTTAAATAACATGCTAAAAAAGTGCTATTTTTATCTGTCAACAATTACAGACAATTTCTTTATCTTCTTTTTATATTCTATCTGATTACAAATTCAAATTAGCGATTCGCAATACATCATCCAGAAAAACTATAACAATCTTCAATTATTTTCATCCAATTCCGTCTACCATATAATCACACATAAATGTTTGATACCAAATAAGTCTTCGTGTTCGAGTCTTCGTACCTACTTTTTATTGTAAACGCAGCTTTACTTTCGCAGTGGTGTTGTGTCGTGTTGTGACGACACGCGTAGCAGTCAGTTGTTTTATTCTGAGAGCAGCGCTGCTACTTTTTCTATAAGTTATTGCACACTTTTTAATTTTAATGAATCTGTCCCGAGGGAATCTGTTTAAGGAATGATTTAAATCATTGGCTGAAAGCAGACACGTGATTATGTGGAGAAGACGGACAGTTTTTATGATAAATTGACTTTGAATTCTTTGGTTTTTATGCAGGGTGGGAAAATGATGAAGCAACAATTTAAATTGGTAATATTTTTAACTTTCAATTAGAGAAAACCCCTGAAAAAATCGTGGTTTGGTTTTTGACGCGGTTTAAAGAAATTAAATTATGGAACGGTTCAAAAACCGGTTCGATTCGTTGGTTCAGTTAAATTATTTTTCTTAGAGGTACCCTCCTGTAAATTTCAGTTATATTCTGTATTAGATACTAAAAACGACAAACGGTTCAAACTCGTGCAAGTGTTTGGTTTTGTTCAATTTACCGGTTCTTCGTGAATGGCTCAGTTCGGATTCAGGATTCAAGATAAAGGGCTGGTTCTGCTTTTAACCGACTTGATATTAAATTCTAACATTAAATAAGAGTTATTTATTATACAAGTGTTTTACATACCAATAAAACACAAATGTAATACAAAATTTTATCCACAACTCATAATTATAGGTATCGAAGAAGATTGGTCGTAACGTTTAACGTTGATTCAGTTATATATAAGCTGTATTCCATTTGCCATATGGTTCACTTAAATCAGTTCAGATAAATTAGACGACATGATCAAATGAATTGAATTAAGCAAACTGATGCACTTATTGGGGTTAATTACTTCAAAGTATATTAGAATAACTAATTTTAGTACTGTAAATAAAGTGAGTGAAGAAATTCAGCGAAATAAATAAGTGATTTGGATCAATAAATGTAAGTTAAATCAGATCCAAATGGCAAATGGAATACGCCTATAGTTTCTCAAAATACGGTAGATCATGACGTGGTTGTTGCTAAGTAACAAGTTGTTTACAGTGTTTTATGAAATATAAAACACTAATATTTTATGAGCCATATAATTCAACTGAAATCAGTGTAATAATGTCTTTATTATATATGAGTTGTGGATAAATAAATAAATATATCATCACGGTTTCTATACATTACTGGATGTGGCATTCTGCTGAAGAAGATATCGCTAAGCGTGTGAAGTATGGTTACCAACCGTTAAATCACGGCCCTCAAAGATGTTAGTGGAGGAGGAGTCACTTTTGATGTGAAAATTGTTTGTCGGCAAGTTCTCAAATCCAAATCCAGTAGATCCTGAGAACCGTGGTTTGATCCCCACAGCCGACAAACATTTTCACGAAATTAAAATTACCCCTATGGCTCCCCAACCACTAACATCTTTGAGGGCCGTGATTTGACGTCTGGTAACCGCACTTCACGCGCATAAATATATCACTAATCGAGATCTGCTTCGGCAGAGTGCCACACCCAGTAATGGGTAAAGGGCGTGATGATATATTTATTTATTTAATCATTAAGTTTGAACGCAACAGTAACAAAAGTTAACATTTACCTATGTGATTCTGTTTTTTGCACAACACTACTTTATTTTATATTGCTATTAGCAACGGCCGTTAAAACGTTTTTATCCTTATTCCAAGAATTTGGATGCAACATTTAATAGCTTAATATTTTTAGTTTTATTTGATCAGCAACAATAAAATATGAATACTTGATATTAAGAAGGTTTAATTTTAAATATGGGGTGGCTAGCTCAGTGGTATGAAATCGGCCTGTGGGTCCTGAGAACCCTGGTTCGATTCTCACAGGCGACAAACAACTTTCATAATTAAAAAAAAACTACCCCTGTGGCTCCTCCACCACGAACATCTTTGGGGGCCGTGATTTGACGCCTCTTAACCGCACTTCACGCGCAAAATATATCACTTACCGCGATCTGCTTCGTCAGAGTGCCACGCCCAGTAATGGGTAGAAGGCGTGAAGATATATTTATTTATTTATTTTTATTTAATTTTAAATTTTATTTAAATTTTTTTGATGCAAATATTATTTGACAGGATATCTGGTAAATTTTATTTTCAAATATGACCCAAAGGTTAAGAACCTCTGGATTATTACATAAATAAGTATCTGACTTTCCATTTAAAATGAAACTTAAACAATAATAAATTAATTCTAATTCAGTAGCAAATATCAATTAAACTATTTCTGATCCTGTTAAAAAAATTCATTTAAAATTACTTTACATAATAATTACAATTTAATTATCGTTTAGTATTAATGCTAATTGATATAAGACAGTAAATTTCTTATACTATTGTATAAAATACTTAACTGTGCCTGATTTATTACATGGAAAACTTGATTAAAAAACCGATGTTTTATAGAGTTCCAGTAATAATATACAAGAGTACATTAAAATCTTATGCAGGTGTTTAGAATATTGCTATATCAAATTGATCAGAATCTATTAAAATAGTTAATTACTTGCATAACATCATAGAAATAATTGATTTTCCATTTCGCTATATTTTTCATTAAAGCCCAGCATTTCAATTTACTGACAAAGTTCCTAATAAATTGATCTGTCAAGACAAAGAACATCACATCGAAATTATAGTTCAAATTATTAAATATAACTATAATTTTATGTGTTATTTTTTTGTTTACTACGCAGATAAATTTAGCAGGAAGTTTTTTAGAAGATTGAAATATTGGCCCTAAATATTATAAATTATAAATCCAATGGTGTTCTAATTTGCCGGATGTAAATTTCATTTTATAATCAAATTTGTTCTACTGATATCTACTACTACTTGGAGCATATTTTCCATATTTTGAATTCCATAAAAAGGTCAGAAAAACATTATGTATGAGTGTAAAATTGAGAAAAATGTTGTCGTTACTGCTTCCATTATTACATTTATTTATTTATTACGAACAACAAACTACAGGAGAACCTAATTACTGTTTGCGAGAATAAAAAACAATTATAAAATACATAATTAAGTAAATGAAGTAAGTACAATTTTTAACTTATCAAAATCAAGTAGTAGAGGTAAGTACATTTCTTAACATAGCAATGTTACAATTAAATAAATCAAGCTGAGAATACATACTGAGTCTATACAAATAAATAATTCGATATAAAGGTGATAACTTATAACAGAGATTACAATTAAATAGTATATTATTTTGATAACGTAGCCCTAACTTAGGAACACAGATATCAATGATTTCGAGTAAACCTGGTAAGTAAATAATACAGTTTAATAATTTAAACAGAAACAAGATATCCAAATAAAATCTACGTTGGTGAAGAGTACAGATTTTGAAGGTTACAATCAGTATGTCATAAGAAATATCATTCGGATACACGCCAAATTTCTTAAAGTACAAAAATTTTACAAATTTCTTTTGCAGTTTTTCAATCATACCAGAGTACAATTTAGTATTACTAGACCAGATTACAGAGCAATATTCGAGTTTAGATCTCACAAAAGTATTAAATAGTTTAATTAGAGTGCTGCATCGAGAGAAACAGCTCGAGTTACGCTTAATAAAGCCCATAACTTTGTAAGCACCTTTACAAGAATTAACTATGTGTAACTGAAATCTTAAATCGGATTTAAAAGTAACACCCAAGTCATTACAATTTAATACTCGTTTGATTTTACTGTCAGACATATAGTAGTCAAAATGTATTGGCAAAATCTTTCGTGTGTATGACATAACCATACATTTTGCGATATTGAAATATAATTTATTTGCCTTGCACCATTTTATCAAATTTAATATGATATAGATAATATGAAGGATGTTTCTGTATCTATGAACGAAACTTTAATGGATTATATAATTTGATACTCTCCTTAGCTTCAAAATATATATTCCCATCAATAATTTTTAATGAGCATTCCGTTTCCAGAAGATTTCCATTTCGACCCATGATTACTCATCAATAAATTAATAACAACATTAATTCCATTATTTCTGTTTTCCTTTTATGCTATTTATTTTCGTACAAAGCAGCTGATATTTTCTTAAGCTGCCTGTTAACTGTTATTATATTCTCTTTTTAATAAGTAAGTATAATAAATAAGCAAGATGTATGCAAGTAATTTTAAAATGTCAGAGTAAATTATTCAGCTCACAGAATATCAAAATTGTGATAATTTATAAAGTAATCATGAAATATAAAAGTCGTCATTAACATAATTATATACAAAAATGATTTAGTTACAGAATAGAGATTGCATATTTTCGATTATTGTACATTGTAGATTATGGGTTCTAATCCTAATCAAACTATGGAAGATTGTAGTGTCTTAAGGCCAGTTTTTCAGTCGCCGGTTTACTCTCGATTAGTGTTAATCATGATTAAATAATAATGGAAACCTTAGTTTCCATTATTATTTAATCATGACTAACATTAATCGGTGATTGAAAAATTGGCCCTAAATCAGTAAGGAAAACAAGAGTCCTTGATTAAACTTCTTCCTTTACAAATGGCCAATTAAATATAGAAAAAAATTGAAGAATAAATGTGGTATGTAAATTAAATAATATTGAGGGATAGAAACATATATGTATACGTTGATAAAATCATATTCATACTACTTAAAATAATAAAGTAGGCGTAAAATTAAGAAAAATGAAGGCGGCATTCGTTTGAAAGTAAAAGTAAAACCATTTGATAGATATTTAGATAACAGAAATAAATTTACATATCATAAACTGTATTAACAAATTCATGGTGATGTGATTCAATTTGTTCATGATCACTTTTATAGCGCTATAATAACTGCCGCATTTAAATGTTAAAATACGTAGCTAGATCGCTTATAAAAGAATTTAAAAACTAACAGAGATTACCTGGCGAGTTAAATAAATCGTTAACTGTGTATAAAATACGTAAAATTTATTGTAGGATTTTATAGAGCAGGATACTGTTAGCTGTAAGTAATTCAATAAAATTTCAAGTGCGCTAATTTTTAATTTTCCGTACTTTAATATTCAAAATAGCAGGATTTAAATTTACATATGAATATAAACACTTTTATGTAGTCTTATAATAAAAATGGTTCATAGTTTTAGCTATAAAGCTGATGTACTTTAAAAATAAATAACTACATCATCACGCCTTTTACCTATTACTAGGTGTGGCACTCTATCGTAGCAAATGATATACGAACCCGGTCCCACTTCAGTTGGTCCAATTTTATTTTTTCGTTTGATGTTATATGTTACAATTTTATATCTCGTGTAGTATGCAAAAAAATGAAATGAAATTTTAATGAGACATATACTAGTATGTTGTTAATACACAGGTAAAATTTTAAGTCAATCGATACATACATCTAGAAATGACAGCCATTGAAAGAGAAAGTAAACATTTCTGTTATCACTAAAAAAAAATTGTTTTATTAAAAAACTGTATAATAATAAAGTTTGTTTAAAATAATAATAAACTTCAATTTCATCCGCCAAACTGCCCACAAAATAATAATCATGATAGTTCATTTGTGTGTTGATTTAGTTTATGCGAAGAAAAAAAAATTTGAGTTATACTGCTACACATTTTGTGTTTAAGGTATATTTAATGTTAAATTTAGTTAAAAATGTTGAAAATTAATTGTAGAATTTAGTAAATGTAAAGTACCTGGGTTTTTAGTATTATTTAAATTTTTAAAGAAAAAAATTGCTTCGGGCCAACTGAAGTGGGAACGGGCTCGTCATTTCACACGTAAATTTCAATTACTACCCGGTAAATTACAACCCCAAGATGTTAGTGGAAAAGGAACCAGAAGGACAATTTTCCCCTAATTCTGTAATTCGATCATTAGCTGTTGCCGTTTAATAAATTCATTAAAAACCTTTATATTTTATTATAACTTTATAGCAGGGGTGTAGAGTCGGAGTCGAAGTCGTGGTGTCGGTCATTTATAGTGGAGCCGGAGTTGGAATCGGAAAAATTAATGTCGACTCCGACTCCGAATAAACCTTTTTACAAACTATATGGGATGGCTAGCACAGTGGTATGAAGTCGGCCTGCGGATCCTGAGGTCCCTGGTTCGATTCCCACAGGCGACAAATTTTCATAATTTGAAAAAGCTATCCCTGTGGCTCCTCCACCACTAACATGTTTGGGGGCCGTGATTTCACGACTGGTAACCGCACTTCACGCGCAAAATATATCACTTACCGAGATCTGCTTTAGCAGAGTGCCACACCCAGTAATGGGTAGAAGGCGTGATGATATATATATATATATATATATACAAACTATATTGTATATGTTTGGTGCTGGAGATCTATTCTAATTCGTTGGCGACTAGATTTATCGACTGTTTGACGTCATATTTGGCACTTTGATACTGGCGCCATCTGTTGGTATAGTTAAAAAGTACAGTCCTGACGTCATTGTTGGCTAGTGGTAATCTTGGTTTTTCCCTTGCTTCGTCTACTGATGATGAGAACTAAGTTCTCGAAACACGTATTTAGATTTATCTTTATATTTATTAAGGCTTAGGGGTTTAATTTTTTCTTAGTTATGTAACAAATCATGGTGGTCAAAAATGAGAATTTATCTTGACCACTGATTGCCGACGCGCTGAAGTTGAATAATAAGTAATGAATGCTGCAGGTGTGAGTGGTAAATATTTTGTTAAAACAACATAATAAAAACTAAGATAAAACAAAGACTATGAATTAATTAAACAACAAATAACAAATTAATAACATCATATTCTCGGGATAGACACCCTAGAATATTCTTCTACTCACGAATCATAACTATTGACTCCTTACGTACTATCTACTATCTACGAACTGTATGCTACATTGTATACTATCTCTACGAACTATCGTAAACTACGGCATTTATACTAAATAAATGCTAGATCACAATAATTTCGGTGAATGTGACAAATACCTCAGACGATCGCGCGTGTTCCAAAAGGTGAATAACATGACATGTGTCTTAAAGACGCAATCTAATCACTAATTTTGCAAACGGTTTTCTTACACATCCTGTCTGTTACAGTTATATCTTATCCTTAGATTTTTACTTTTTACTTTTGATTGAAATGAAATTTATATGACTTCCCGTTATAACCAAAATACAACTGTGTCCAACGAATTAGATTTTTTCTATAAATTAAAGGTTCTCTAAAGGACTACACTATAATAAGAATTATTTTCTTGTGCTGCAAAATACCAAATAATAATAAAATGAAACTGGAACAAAATATAAATAATTCGTCAATTTAAAATTAAATTTGCAACTAGCATAGTTAAGCCGTTATACTCGCTTTTTATTCAAATTTAGATCACATTTCCAACAATGATTATTTGTATAAAACACTGAAAGATAGTTTACCAAACAAATAAAGAGTAATTTTATATGGAGATTTCAATGCTCGATTAGAACAGAAAATTAATTATTTCCAAAATACAAATTATTTGACAGGTGATATTTGCGAAACCAAACTAACTAAATTAGCGTTCATCATTGAGCGTTAATTAACTTTCCTAATTATTAATTACCTCAAACAAAGGAAAGAAAAGTAAAACAAAACTTAAATAATATATAAATAAAAGCAGCAGGTAACTTATTAACTTTTTTCTCATCTTTGACGAATTAATTTAACTAAAATGATTTATTCTCCTCAATATGATTTCAGATGAAGCAGGTGAGATGATGAATCGACAGAACCGTGTTGAAAGCTGCCGCGACTTGGCGTAAGTTAACGCTAAGGTAACGTAAGCGTAGCGTGTGAAACCGTTAATGAGTGAGCAAGACTTATAATTAAAATTGTAATAATTCATTGCTTAATCATCACGTAGTTTGTTAACAAGGAAAATGGAAGATAAAAACTTATATTTATTGTTGAACTAAACTATTTTTGACCTTCATATGTATTATATTAACATTATTAAGACCAATTTACAATGGGAAATTTTGGTTTTGATTAAAATAGTCATATTTTTGAAGTTTACTTGAATTTAGAACCAGAATTGCATTTTAATTATTATTTAAACTAATTTGTTATTAACTAAGCTTCAAGTTGATTACAAATGCTATATTTCTTTAAATTTATTTATATATAAAATATAATAATACCTCTATCTATGTTTTTATCCAAATATGGCACACACTAATGTGAGTTTTGTGTTATGATATTTATATATTTCTACAATTGCAGATTTTACCATAATCTATATTTTTGTACCATGAAGAGATTAATTAACGAATTATGTTATCTAGAGAAGTGATGGATGAGAGACAGATATTAAAAAATAAATCATTACGCTTTTTACTCATTCAGATTTCGGTAAGTGAAATATTTATGCACGTGAAGTGCGATTACCAGCTGTTTAATAAAGGCCCCCAAAGATGAAAGGGGAAGGGGAACCACAGGAGTAATTTTGTAAACTGTGGAAATCAAACTCGGGTTCTCAAATCCACATGCCAACGCGATATCACTGAGCTCTCGACTGAGCTATCTAACCCGTAGATATTATTGTTGTAATAATAATAATAATAATATATCATAATGCCTTCTACCCATTACTGGGTGTGGCACTCTGCCGAAGCAGATCTCGGTAAGTGATATATTTTGCGCGTGAAGTACGGTTACCAGTCGTCAAATCACGGCCTCCAAAGATGTTAGTGGTGGAGGAGCCACAGGGGTAGCTTTTTTTTTGAAATTATGAAAATTGTTTGTCGTCTGTGGGAATCGAACCAGGGTTCTCAGGATCCACAGGCCGACTTCATACCACTGAGCTAGCCACCCCAAATATATTATTGTTGTAAATAAAATAAATAATTATTTCATTACTTCATTTAACAATTTTCAAGATATAGTATCTATACTATAGCAAACTGTACTAAGTGATACTTTTTGGTTTGTGAAGGGCAGTTAGCAGCCGACATATAATGCCCTCAAAGATGTTAGTTAAGAGGTGTCATAAAAACAAAATGTATGTAGTGAAAATAAAACACGATTTTTTTTATCATACATTAAAAACAACACCACTCAATATCTCATCATATAGAGTAACACAAACTCTTAAAACAATCACAGAAAATGTATTCATTAGATTTATAATGCAATAATTTTCGTCAAATATTCTTATTCTGACATAATGTTGATTTTGGCTTCATCCTCATTCATAATTCCTTTAAGATGAGCTCATTTATTCCTGAGATATGGAATCTATTGTTCACTTAATAAATCTTTAATCATATTCATCTATTTATTTCCATATCTTCCAAGCAATCTCTCACCCTCAGTCTACATTTATTTCATCAAACTTTCATTCGACGTCCGGTCCGTATTCCCAAATCATCTCATTTGACTTACACTCACTCTTCTAACAATATTCTTCTTAATTTACTCAGTCGTACATTCACCATACACCAGCGAATTTCAACCACGATTTCTTCAATTATTTTCATACATATCCCGCAACCGATAATACCTCATTTCCACAAAAGTTATTTCGTTGACTTCAAATTATATAAAAAACAAGTATGACTATTAGATTTATACTTTAACAAAAATTGCTAAGTATAGTCATTGCTAACATGATCTTTTGATAGCAACCGTCTTAGCAACCATTGTTCTTTAGGGTCTTAGCAATTGCTATACTTAGTTTTTGTTGTTCGATTTCCACAATAAGATTTAGACCTCCTTTATTGTAATGAGGATTAAGTTCCTTTGTAGTAAGTAGTTCTGTAATTGAAGAATTTTAATCATCAACTAACAATGCTCTAACAAAAACCCCGATATGAAATTCAATTAAAAACCACAGCCCTCTTAATTAACAACACAAAGTTTTGTCTGATCCCTGGCATGACAACATTTAATTGTTATTAATAATTGTTGGCATGGCAACTATCACCAATTACAACCATTACTTCAACAAGTTATTTCTTCTGGTTCTGGGTACCTGCCCAGTAGAGATTAGTGCACTAGTTATCGCGAAGGAAAGCGGTACTTTAATTAACAATATTAGAAAACTGCCGTTGTGGGTGTTGGCAGAATATCAACGTGGAGATAGCGACAGCGAGCTACTACAGCGGAGGTTGTAATTCAACTAAGGGGCGGGAACACACTAGTAGTGTGTGGTGATTTATATACCCTTTAATTTAATGTTTATAGTGAGTGTGTGTTCCGCATATGGAGGCTATAATTTCATTCGTATTTTGTAGAAAGAATAAATTAATATATTATGTAATACGTATTTATTATTACCAAGTAAATAATATATAATTTCGCATTTTACCACCGAAGTATGGGTGTGGCAAATTACAGTTGCAGATCTTATTAGACGACTTATTTATATTAGATTATGGCACATACATACGTTGGAGACGGGTGAGTTATAGATATAAAAATAAATAAATAAATATATCATCACGTCTTCTACCCATTACTGTGTGTGGCACTCTGTCGAAGCAAATCTCGGTAAGTGATATATTTTGCGCGTGAAGTGCGGTTACCAGCCGTCAAATTGCGGCCCAAAAGATGTTAGTGGTAGGGAAACCAAAGGGGTAGTTTTTTTTTAATGGTGTAAATTGTTTGTCGTCTGTGGGAATCGAACCAGGGTTCTCAGGCTCCACAGGTCGACTTGATACCACTGGAGACAGATTCTAATTCGTAGCAACTAAATATTTAGTTGAATGACGTATTTTTGATGACATCAGGCGATTTAGTTAAATTTCTAGGGAATTTATTTTGTACTGTTGGTAACAAAGATCAGACTATATATTTTGGTGCGGTATTTATGAAAAACTTGATGCCGCTATTTGTGATTGTTTATTATTAACAAGTCCACTTTGTTAGTTGAAATTATAATTATGTTTCTATATTTAGTATTATTTATTAAAATAAGCAAACTTTTCAAAACACTGTACTGCAAAACATACGAATAGGACGTAGCGACTGAGTTAGCGACTGGTTCAAAGCAATTGCTAGCAGTAAGTCGCTAAAAAGTGTCTAGTCGCCAATAATGACATCAAACCTAAGTTACACGTTATTCCGTAAGGTGGCTACACTATCGGTAGCGACAAAAAATGACATCAAGCCAGTGGCTACAGCTGGTTGCTACGAATTAGAATCGGTTATAGATATAATTTTAATTGTATGTTAGTACAAAAATTTGTATATATAATTTCGGTCCGGACCGGACGGCACAAATTTTGGGGCGGCATTTTTTATATTTAGTTTTAGTTGAAAAAAACAACTTGTTCCCTTCATAAGTTTACTATTCGATTTCTACGAATTATGAATTACTATATGATTTCGAATATTTTTCTTCATCGTCAAGTCAATGTAGGGTTGAAAATATTATCTCGAAAAATTCCTTTATTACTGCCTAATTTAAATATGCCATCCAATGGTAAAAAAGTTCCCCACCTACAGTTTGTCTCAATAACAATTATTTATTTATGTTTATTAATTTAATGGGATAATGGCTCAGTGGTTTAGAATTACCATTTAGATCCTGAGGACCCCGGTTCGATTCCCACAGCCGACAAACAATTTTCACCAAATTAAAATTATATATCACTTACCGAGATCTGCTTCGGCAGAGTGCCACCCCAGTAATGGGTAAAAGTCGGGATGATATATTTATTTTTTTAATTTATAAGAACCATCATTTGATTGACTTAGAAAGGGCGGCAAATTAGAGACCGCCCTGGGCGGCAAAAGTTCTAGGTACGCGTGTCAGTGATCACGCGCAGTTGTAGCACGGCATTATGTGTAATATTGTGACATCAAAAGAGAAGATTCAAACCAAAAATATAATTGCGTCCGAATAGTTCAAATTCTTCTATGTGGCCAGCAGTAAGTTCCGTGTACTGTGATAATTTTCATATTATGTAGCAAAGTAAATAAATTTAACTTTGTCTATAAATTTGAAGTTTATGACAGAAAAATTCGGGAGACGCCCGGATTCGAACCGAGGATCTTCAGCTTGCCGGGCTGATGCTTTAACCACTAAGCCACGGCTCCCCTGAACGAGATAGGCGTCAACCGAATTTATCTGTCATATTGTCTAACACAGCATCGATCCCAAGACTCCTATGACTCATAGGAATTGACAACGGGTTTCGTCTGTAGCGACAAAGCATCAGCCCGGCAAGCTGAAGGTCCTAGGTTCGAGTCCGGGCGTCTCCTGAATTTTTCTGTCATAAACTTCTAATTTATCAAACTTCAAAGTTATTCACATGACTGAAACTCTTGAAATTTAATTTGTCTATAAAATTAATTCTTTTCAAAACGTCAGAATAATCAAAACGTGTCTCCACCTTCACCAGTAGCTTCCCATAATCATCACAATAAATACAAATATAGATAATCCACATAGCACTACATTCTCGATTTTAGCTCCGATTCAGATAACCGAGCTAAGAGTACGAATGTAAACATCGTAAAATGGTCTTTTACATGACAAGCCCAGTGCATAAACCCTGGACAATATCGCTGTATTTACGATACGATCGCTGTTCTTAAACGGACTACTCGTGGGATATTGTAGGTCTTATCGCAACTGAAACGGTAGCTGGACGATATTATTGCCGTATTACTAGTCTTAAGGATGCTTGACTCTAGTAAGGATAACAATAAGCATGAGGATTCATTTTATTTATTATTATTTTTGTAATGGAAACAATTCAAAATGTATAAGGTACTTTAGAGGTGAATTTACCCAGTATATGTGAGAATAGAATCAAGAATATGTCTGAAAATGAGCCAATGAAATGAAAGCTATTATAATTTTCCACTAATAAAAATAATGAGTAGTAATTCTTCACTCTAATGGAATCTTCTTGGTTACCAACAACATAAGCTGTATTCCATTTGCCACTTGGTTCACTTAAATCAGTTCAGATAAATTAGACAACATAACTAAATTAAATGAATTAAGTAAACTGATGCTCTTATTGGGATGAATTACTTAAAAGTAAATTAGAATAAGTAATTCTGGTACTAAAAATAAAGTCAGCGATGTAATTCGACGAAATATATAAGTAACCTGGATTAATGTAAGTTAGATCTGATCCAAATGGCAAATGGAATGCGCCTAATAATGCAATTTTTCATAAATGTCAATTGAAAATAATCTATCAAAATGACAAATTATCAAAAGAAAAAGATTGTACTTCTCACGCAAATCATAGCTCGTAATATGATATTTGTCAGATAATATTTTGACCTGAAATAAATAAAATAAGAATCTAAGAATAATATGAAGTTAATGTAGTATATTTTGAACCAAAATAAAATTACATTTTTAAAACCTAAACGGCATTAAAACCTAATTTGTACACCATTTTTTCTTTTTCTGATGTGGGAAAAACTAAAATTGTCACATACTGTGTGAATTTATCATTTTATACAAACGAATCCAAAAAAAGTTTCCATTCCGGTCATTTACAGTAACACAACACTTATCCATATTCTCATTACGTGTATCCGTTGCTAACAAACACTTGACAATCGGCAAAAGATGCCTGCTGTGTTTTTTTTCAGTTATCGATACATTTCTACGGTGACGATATCGTAAACAAGTGAATAACTGACAAGAGACGTTGTGAGAACGAACCGCATTGAATGCTGGACGGAAAACAGCAAAAGGTAAATCAATATTCCAGTGTTGTACTCAGGAGGAGGTATTAGGCAGCTAAATATTACATAGAGTTTAATAAATAACTACTTTATCACGACCTTTATCCAATTCTGAACGGGAATGTTTATACTTTTTTTTTAACCGTAAGTTATTTCATTTTAGGAAAGTAATGGTATCGTATGACATGAATCTTTCTTCTAATGCTTAGCAAGTTTCATCCCTCAATAATAGACAACAGGATGCAACGATTTATCAAAATGGATGCTTCTTTGATGTATATGGCAACATTCATCGCTGTTAATTAAATTTTTCCGTTGAACCTTCATTAATGACCCCTATTAATGCATTATTTTCGTACAACACACATAATATAGCATATATTGGCTAGCGTTAAATTGTAGCAAAATGATAAACAGAATTAAGGCTGCGTTTAAGTATAGATGGTTGCATAGTAAGAATCGTGAATTTTTGTTCAACTTGTATTCAATTACAAGAAAACATATGATTGTGAAATAAACTGTAATGAAGAGATTATTTTTTGTTACATGGCGCTTGTATGTTTGTTATTAACAAATTTTCTTAGTTAATTATATATTTTTTCTAAATTTTAAATACTATGTTAAATTACAATTATATTATACTGAGGGCATAGATACCATATTATAATACATAAATTTCATGATTTCAACAAGTATATCTCAGTATAAAGTCATAACAAATAGAACGAAATTGTATATGCTGAGTACATTTTAGGTTGCTTGATGCAATGAAAAAAGTGTACGCTATTTTTAACAGATGTCAGCACTCCCGAATTTAAAACCATGTCGATAATGCAGTTGAATGTAGATTACGGGAGTATAGAAATTTGTGAACTTACGAAGGAGTGAGCTAGCGCAAAGTATACAGTATTGCAGAATCCATTATTAGCAGTGACAGAACAATACATTTACTATCAAGATAGTAAATATATGGACAGAACCTCGAAACATTTTGTAAATTTGATTTCCATGGAGTAAATATGTGTTTTTGTGTGTTTGTAAAGTCACGGCTCCCAAAGATGTTAGTGGTGGAGGAGCCACGGGGGTAATTTTAAATTTTTATGCCAGAATCAATTTATCTGTGCAAATAAAAAAGCATAAAGACTGATAGGTAACTATGAAAAGCCAAATAAACAAAAATAAATACGCAAAAATTTTGACGTTTCAAAATGACATTTCTCTATTACTACAGTTAAATCATAAAATTGTTAACGTAATTTAATTTAATTTGGGATTCATATGAAACGAAATTATAAAAAATCTTATTTGTAATATATTAGTCGTCGATCAAGTACAGTATACAACTCGGTATTATGGCTATTATTTCGTTAATTACAACCCCCGTTCGTGTTGTAAGCTTCATCGTTGGAAATAATAGTATCCATTATAGCGTCGTTGTATAATATACTATTATATGTTACAAATAGATGCACTTAGAAGAGAATTCTGGCTACAGCAGTTAAATAAGTTAAATATGAACAAAAAATTAAACAGATATATTACTGTTTTGATCATTTTGAAACTGAATAGAAAATTTTTAAAGAAAAGATGCAGTCCCGACAACAAAAACCTTGACTAAAGCGATATATTGTATTCTATCTTCGTCATTTTCAATTATTGAATGAAAATTATTATTTCAGTCGTAAACATTGAACCTACAGATTTAGTTTGTTATTTTGCACAAATTTTACTAAAGTGGGGGAAGGAAAATGGAATTACTCGTCTATTTTAGATGGTCGAAGCATATGGGTGTATTCTGGAACTGAATGTATTTTTTAATATACCTATTAATTTTTAAATCTCCGTTTACAGAAAATACATGTCGAAGAAACTAAAACAAATTTATATCTTCAAACTGATATCAAATTAGCTGTTTATTATTTTTTAAGTTGTCGTGCATTTCTAGCAGTTATTATGTAATCAGGATCAATACACTTCAACCTTTTTAATCTGTTGCCACAAACGATTTCAGGAAGTACACAATCCATATAAAATCGGATTAGTTTAGGTAACATTACATTTTCACAAAGGTTTATGTCTCTCTCAATTTCTTCAATATACGAGTATAAAGGTGTTTCGGTGTTTGTGAAAATGAAAAAATTACATTTTTCCATCTCACATATGTTTAGTTGACCCTGAATCTGTGTAATAAAAGAAACATATGAATATATTTACTGAAGATACTACAGAGCATAGTGTCAGACAGTAGCGCACATATGATTTGATTGGGGGAGGTGTCAAAAAAATTATAGATAACCATTTTTCATATTTCGGAATGGTAAACATTAGAGAATCATATTTTATAATTCGTATTTTATTCAACATATTCTTGTTGAAATAATTTAAGTATCTAGTGACTCGATTAGAATTTAACAAAAATTTAGTTTGTTAGATAATGTTGTACTATACGGACCACCAACTTTGCCTATACTATACATAACTACCGCTACTATTCGTAACCTGCTGTTCCAAAAGATTATCCCGGCAACTGATTATATATTATTACAATTAATCTACTGTGATTTAAGTCGTTTCGATTTTCATCAAATGTTGATGAAATTTTTAAAGGGGGATGTTCGGACTCCCAGGACACCCTCCCTGTGTGCGCCACTAGTGTCAGATGTCATTGTAAAGAAAAAAATACCTGATAATAATGAACACACAGTTGCTAGCTCAGTGGTATGAAGTCGGCCTGTGGATCCTAAGGTCCCTGGTTCGATTCCCACGGGCGACAAATTTTCATAATTTGAAAAAGCTATCCCTGTGGCTCCTCCACCACTAACATGTTTGGGGGCCGTGATTTGACGACTGGTAACCGCACTTCACGCGCAAAATATATCACTTACCGAGATCTGCTGTAGCAGAGTGCCACACCCAGTAATGGGTAGAAGGCGTGATGATATATTTATTTATAATAATAATTATGATTTTTCTTTAACTGCAGAATACCATTTGAATTTGTTTCGAGGCAAGTTTTATTTTTCATTTTTAAATCATTTCATACGTCCATTCCTATTTTTGCCAAATTATATAAGCACTTTACCTCAACCAAAGCATTTGTATGAGTAAGACCTAATAAAATAAATAAATTTGTATAAGTTATATATATATATATATATATATATATATATATATATATATATATATATATATATATATTTAATTGGTATAACTAAATACAATGCCTGGTTTATAGATTGTATAGACTAAAAATAAGAATGATTGGAACAGAAGTTTGACAAGTACATTTATAAATTGCACAGAATTGATATAGAATTACGTAAATTTTTACACTAACTCAGTTCATATCACAGTCGCGAAATAAATAAATAATTAATATTTGAATGCAGCACGTGCATCGCGCAACCTAAACACTAGCGGAAATACACGATTAGCGACGGACTAATTCGAATGGAACACAAATTAAAATTTTATAAATTCAGAATTGTATTTGTCTAAATGTGTAAATCCACCACTATTCTTATATAATAATACTGCAAAACATCCTTGCATACCTCTCACATTCCTCTTTCGAAATAAATGATATTGACTGTATCATTATTTTTACCCAAGTTTGTAGTTTCCGTCATTTCATTATTTAGGAGTGGTGATGGTGATGAACACACAGTTGCATTCAAATTCTTTTCATCGCTAACATTACAAATAATATATGAAATTATAATTACTAAAAGTTAATTATAAAAACTAGAATCTTACAAGCACACTTTAGTCATTTTTTTTGTAATTTTAAATCGTGACTGTTGGCTCATAGCCTTTTTATTTCGTTTGTGTATTTTAGTTGAACGACCTTTTTGTTTATTTCCCATGATCACAGCCTAAATATTCTTTCTTTTGATTAATGACACCACAGATACTTCGAATAACAAAAAGAATATTAAAGATGTAAAGGATCCTATATAACCTCAAAAAAAGAATATTAGGTTATTCGCTAATTATTGTGAAATTATTTTTAATTTTTATTTGTTCATCTGTAGCGAGACAAACACTAAATAGCTGCGATCCGCAATTCTGCATATATTGACGAAACTGTATTTCAAGAAACAGAATTCGTGATAATCGTTGCGCTCCAACAAAGTGTTACAAAGTAACTTTATCCAAAACACAAACCAATATTTCAAATTGGTAGCACCTCAACGACATCTATTAGATAAAAATAATTATAAGAGGTAATAGTTGAATATTCGTCCGAAGACACGCGGCGGCACTCCGATTCGAACACACCCTTAAACAAAATAATTTTGATACTTTTAGCTAAAGAATATTCACAAAGCATTCATTTAAAATTAATATAAAAATAAATACATTATTTTAAAATCGCAAAAATCGCTGATGCTAGCTAAGGTTGAGTGAGCTGAACGCATCCACTACTGTTAAGGTAGTACTAGTGTGACGGTGGCGCCATCGGTTGACTAGCAGAATTTAACGAAATGATTTTGACACTTTTAACTAAAGAATATTCAGGAAGCACTCCTTAGAACTGAAAATAAAAATAAATACATTATTCTAAAAACGAAAAATCCGCTGATTCTAGCTAATGATAAGTGAACTGAACGCATCCACTGTTATCAAAATATTTGTGACAGGTACATTCCTAAGCTAACATACTATAAACGTTAATAACCTAACAAATTTGTTATGAAATTAGGTTTTCTTCAAAGTAAAAAGATACGATCAACGGAAAAATATTGTAACTAACTCGTGTTAATCGATGAATAATAATTTTAACAATTAATGCGCTCGCTACGCTCTCGCGTTAAAATGTCTCAATTATTAATTGTTCATTAACAAACTAGTTAGTTAAATAACTATTAAGTTTTCCTTAAATGAACAATATTATATCGAGACAAATTGCATAAGCACTGCTATAAAAAAAATTATTCGATATTTTTTAGTTCCGCGATCCTTAAAATATAACATCCCAATTCTGAAAAGAGTTTTAGCTAGAATCAAGCTAACCTTGTATTTTTGATTTGTTAAATTAAACTAATCCATAATCCTCAAAAAGTTTAAATATACTTTAATTTATAATCTTCGTACCATTTTGTTTTCGGAAAGTGAATTGAATTAACTTTTTTAAACCGGACTAGCATAAGATTAGCTAATCCAAGATTCAGGATTAGGTAAAACTTTTTTTCCTACAACTGTGCGATTTCTTTGTTATTACATAACTATAATTGCCTTGGTTACGTATGGAAAGTAGATGAATGCAGACCAAGTGCGTTTCCGAAAGCAAAGAAACACTAGTGCGGAAAGTGCTTCATTACGCAACTGTAAAAAAAGTTTTTTTGGGAGCGATTTAAATTTTGCGCCAAGTGCGTAATTCATGTTTTGGCCACAGACGCTTATGGAAGAAGAAGATGCAGTGATCCAGCGCTAGTAAATATGCAATAGTATATTTTGACGTTTATAAACATAACCTTAAATTGCAGTATATCTAATCTGTACACAACTAATAAGAAGAACCGAACAAAGTAAAATATATCGATAAATGGTTTTAAGTAAGTGAAATACATAATATTTATTGTGTGTGTATATTATGAACATAGTTGTTACAGTTGCTTATATTGACATAATGTAAAGTGGAAACTTTTGTATTGTCTAAAGAAACATTGATTTCTTCCGTACCTGTTCATATTATTAACAGTAATATTATTGATAACAATTTCGGAGGCTTTAGAAGTACCAGCAGCAGGTTGATTGTCATTGTCGAAAATAGATGCAACATAGCATGATCTTTGGAGGTATTTATGTTAAACAAGAATCACTCACTGTACTATTCCAATCTAGACGATTTTGAAGAAATTATCTTGACGTTAGTAAAATATTTTTAAATAATGTAGAACAATGTGCAAGCAATCAACAAACAAACCATAGCAACGCCGTAACACATCGTTCTCGTGTAATATCATTAAAATGTTATAAAATTGGATAATATTTTAGTGATTTACTAAATCGCACAGTTGTAGGAAAAATTTTGTTTATAACCCGTGCCGAAAAAGGTTACGTGCTCTTGCAGATTCTGCACTTGCACGTAACGAACCTTTTTCGGCACTTGTTATAAAAATAACTATTAAGTATCGAGCTGTAAGTGAAAGAGCAGCAATTGGCGATCAAATAAGTTATCCGAAATCATGACAATTTGTTTTATGTTTAATGTCAGAAAGAAGATGTGCGAAATAAACTAAATTTCAAAAAAAAAAATTGCAGTAGTGGCCTTATTATGGTAGATACTTTATTTAAGTATGTATCATAATCTTTAAAGACATTGACAGCCCGATTCTCAAAATAGCTTTAGCTAATCCTGAAGATAGGATTAGCTAATCTTTAGACCCAATTAAAATAATAAATCCAAATAACATTCCAAAAATCTAATTATAATAAAATTATACTATAGTTTATTTAAAGTTTTTTGAGAATATGGTTTAACTTAAATCGACTAATCCAAAATTCAGGATAAGCTAAAACTCTTTTGAGAATCTGGTTGTAACTGATTATTCTTTCAAAATTCTAAATTCTCCCTCATTGTGAGTTGACATATTTCGCCAGAATTTTTACGATTTCCATTTACAGCAGAATGTTTCTGTCGTAGATTCCTCCTGAGTTAGTCTCTGTGTGATCCAGAGCACCGATGAGATGTATCGCGATCTCTGGGAGCCGATGGGTGAAGGAACCGGAATCTAGCATCACATGACGGACGAAGAGGCCCAGGTCAACTAACAACCAACACCGTTACCATGTCACATAGTTATGTACTTCCATACTGCTACAAATGATCTCAAAGATGTTGTTTTTTCTTTTTCTCGTTTCCAAGTTTGGAATTCTATGACACTATGATACTAATTATCTATAGATTTTTGGTTCTTTCACTTTTCATTATAATATTTCGACCTCACACATCAACTTCTTTGCCATTGTTAAGATAACTCGTTGCTCTTGAATGCCGATTGAGTCATCAGCTCTCATAACAATCACTTTCTTCTTCTTCTCCATGCGGCAATTATATTTCAGCCGACATCAACAGTATAATCGGTTTAATTGGCAGCTCCAGTGTGTAATTTTGATGTGGCCAATAGTCGTTCATAAAGAGAAACATCGCCGCGAAATTGCCTGTTAATTAAGATTCATTCGCAATTATCTGTCTTTCTTCGAGGATCCATTGTGTATTCATGAGGATATCGGAAATAGAGAAACGGAATTTCGAAAAGTGTTTGTGCAATGATTGCGAAGATACTAAATATTTGGTAACTGATATAATTCGTTTATCCTAATAACTCGTATTGTACTAACACTTTTCGGCAGGAGTATTTATTTACAGATTTACAACTAATTTTGATTATTTATTTAACTATCTATATTGACTGATCTTTCCCCTAACCCTATATTTGTTAATTATGTTAATCCAGTGGCGTACCTAGAACTTTTGCCGCTCAGGGCGATCTCCAATTTGCCGCCCTTTCCAAGTTAATCAAATGGTGGTTTTTATAAATTAAAAAAATAAATATAAAATAAATATATCATCACGACTTTTACCCATTACGGCCTCCAAAGATGTTAGTAGTGGGGGAGCCACAGGAGTAATTTTAATTTGGTGAAAATTGTTTGTCGGCTGTGGGAATCCAACCGGGGTCCTCAGGATCTACAGACCAATTCGAAACCACTGAGCCATTACCTCATTAATATATCATTACGACTTTAACCCATTACTGGGTATGGCACGGAAAGTGATATGTTTATGTACGAGAAGTGCGGTTACCAGCCTTCAAATTACGGCCCCCAAAGATGTTAGTGGTGGGGGAGCCACAGGAGTAATTTTAATTTGGTGAAAATTGTTTGTCGGCTGTGGGAATCCAACCGGGGTCCTCAGGATCCACAGGCCAACTCAAAACCACTGAGCCATTACCCCCTTAATATATCATTACGACTTTAACCCATTACTGGGTATGGCACGGAAAGTGATATGTTTATGTACGAGAAGTGCGGTTACCAGCCTTCCAATTACGGTCCCCAAAGATGTTAGTGGTGGGGGAGCCACAGGGGTCATTTTAATTTGGTGAAAATTGTTTGTCGGCTGTGGGAATTTAACCGGGGTCCTCAGGATCCACAGGCCAATTCGAAACCACTGAGTCATTACCCCATTAAATTAATAAACATAAATAAATAATTGTAATTGAGACAAACTATAGGTGGGGAACTTTTTTACCATTGGATGGCATATTTAAATTAGGCAGTAATAAAGGAATTTTTCGAGATAATATTTTCAACCCTACATTGACTTGACGATGAAGAAAAATATTCGAAATCATATAGTAATTCATAATTCGTAGAAATCGAATAGTAAACTTATGAAGTGAACAAGTTATTTTTTACAATTAATACTAAATATAAAAAATGCCGCCCCAAAATATGTGCCACCCGGTGCGGACCGCACCCACCGGCCCCCTCTAGGTACGCCACTGTGTTAATCTGTATAACAAGAACTTAATTCCAATTACAATACAGGATCCGGACTCCTCCCGCTGTAGTGTATAATATTCATATTTTTAGCTCGGGATCTTCGGGTTATAATTGAAATTTGATAAATTTTGTATGAGATAATTGTAGCCCAGTGATTAAAAACAAGGTAAAACTTGCGATTATTAATTAAAAAGCAAGACGGGCGTTCAAATCTCACTGATTTCTATTTATATTCAAATAGCTATTCGTTCCATTAGGACTAAAGATATAAGTTTTTGGGTCGAATAATAAATGTTTCCGGACAACGCGTAGCGAAGTCTGACAATATAGCGAGTCTCGAAACAGTATTTTTAGTTCGAATGAAAGATATATTTAGAAATTTTCGCAGATATAGTCAAATTAATTATGGGGTGGCTAGGTCAGTGGTTTGAAGTCGGCCTGTGGATCCTGAGAACCCTGGTTCGATTCCCACAGGCGATAAACAATTTTCACCATTTTAAAAACTATCCCTATGGCTGCCCCACCACTAACATCTTTGGGGGCCGTGATTTGACGGCTGGTAACCGCAATTCACGTGCAAAATATATCACTTACCGAGATCTGCTTCGGCAGAGTGCCACACCAAGTAATGAGTAGAAGGCGTGATGATATATTTATTACTGTATTTACATGGGGTGGCTAGGTCAGTGGTTTGAAGTCGGCCTGTGGATCCTGAGAACCCTGGTTCGATTCCCACAGGCGATAAACAATTTTCACCATTTTAAAAACTATCCCTATGGCTGCCCCACCACTAACATCTTTGGGGGCCGTGATTTGACGGCTGGTAACCGCAATTCACGTGCAAAATATATCACTTACCGAGATCTGCTTCGGCAGAGTGCCACACCCAGTAATGAGTAGAAGGCGTGATGATATATTTATTAATGTATTTACATGGGGTGGCTAGGTCAGTGGTTTGAAGTCGGCCTGTGGATCCTGAGAACCCTGGTTCGATTCCCACAGGCGATAAACAATTTTCACCATTTTAAAAACTATCCCTATGGCTGCCCCACCACTAACATCTTTGGGGGCCGTGATTTGACGGCTGGTAACCGCAATTCACGTGCAAAATATATCACTTACCGAGATCTGCTTCGGCAGAGTGCCACACCCAGTAATGAGTAGAAGGCGTGATGATATATTTATTAATGTATTTACATGGGGTGGCTAGGTCAGTGGTTTGAAGTCGGCCTGTGGATCCTGAGAACCCTGGTTCGATTCCCACAGGCGATAAACAATTTTCACCATTTTAAAAACTATCCCTATGGCTGCCCCACCACTAACATCTTTGGGGGCCGTGATTTGACGGCTGGTAACCGCAATTCACGTGCAAAATATATCACTTACCGAGATCTGCTTCGGCAGAGTGCCACACCCAGTAATGAGTAGAAGGCGTGATGATATATTTATTAATGTATTTACATGGGGTGGCTAGGTCAGTGGTTTGAAGTCGGCCTGTGGATCCTGAGAACCCTGGTTCGATTCCCACAGGCGATAAACAATTTTCACCATTTTAAAAACTATCCCTATGGCTGCCCCACCACTAACATCTTTGGGGGCCGTGATTTGACGGCTGGTAACCGCAATTCACGTGCAAAATATATCACTTACCGAGATCTGCTTCGGCAGAGTGCCACACCCAGTAATGAGTAGAAGGCGTGATGATATATTTATTAATGTATTTACATGGGGTGGCTAGGTCAGTGGTTTGAAGTCGGCCTGTGGATCCTGAGAACCCTGGTTCGATTCCCACAGGCGATAAACAATTTTCACCATTTTAAAAACTATCCCTATGGCTGCCCCACCACTAACATCTTTGGGGGCCGTGATTTGACGGCTGGTAACCGCAATTCACGTGCAAAATATATCACTTACCGAGATCTGCTTCGGCAGAGTGCCACACCCAGTAATGAGTAGAAGGCGTGATGATATATTTATTAATGTATTTACATGGGGTGGCTAGGTCAGTGGTTTGAAGTCGGCCTGTGGATCCTGAGAACCCTGGTTCGATTCCCACAGGCGATAAACAATTTTCACCATTTTAAAAACTATCCCTATGGCTGCCCCACCACTAACATCTTTGGGGGCCGTGATTTGACGGCTGGTAACCGCAATTCACGTGCAAAATATATCACTTACCGAGATCTGCTTCGGCAGAGTGCCACACCCAGTAATGAGTAGAAGGCGTGATGATATATTTATTAATGTATTTACATGGGGTGGCTAGGTCAGTGGTTTGAAGTCGGCCTGTGGATCCTGAGAACCCTGGTTCGATTCCCACAGGCGATAAACAATTTTCACCATTTTAAAAACTATCCCTATGGCTGCCCCACCACTAACATCTTTGGGGGCCGTGATTTGACGGCTGGTAACCGCAATTCACGTGCAAAATATATCACTTACCGAGATCTGCTTCGGCAGAGTGCCACACCCAGTAATGAGTAGAAGGCGTGATGATATATTTATTAATGTATTTACATGGGGTGGCTAGGTCAGTGGTTTGAAGTCGGCCTGTGGATCCTGAGAACCCTGGTTCGATTCCCACAGGCGATAAACAATTTTCACCATTTTAATAACTATCCCTGTGGCTCCCTCACCACTAACATCTTTGGGGGCCGTGATTTGACGGCTGGTAACCGCAATTCACGTGCAAAATATATCACTTACCGAGATCTGCTTCGGCAGAGTGCCACACCCAGTAATGAGTAGAAGGCGTGATGATATATTTATTAATGTATTTACATGGGGTGGCTAGGTCAGTGGTTTGAAGTCGGCCTGTGGATCCTGAGAACCCTGGTTCGATTCCCACAGGCGATAAACAATTTTCACCATTTTAAAAACTATCCCTATGGCTGCCCCACCACTAACATCTTTGGGGGCCGTGATTTGACGGCTGGTAACCGCAATTCACGTGCAAAATATATCACTTACCGAGATCTGCTTCGGCAGAGTGCCACACCCAGTAATGAGTAGAAGGCGTGATGATATATTTATTAATGTATTTACATGGGGTGGCTAGGTCAGTGGTTTGAAGTCGGCCTGTGGATCCTGAGAACCCTGGTTCGATTCCCACAGGCGATAAACAATTTTCACCATTTTAAAAACTATCCCTATGGCTGCCCCACCACTAACATCTTTGGGGGCCGTGATTTGACGGCTGGTAACCGCAATTCACGTGCAAAATATATCACTTACCGAGATCTGCTTCGGCAGAGTGCCACACCCAGTAATGAGTAGAAGGCGTGATGATATATTTATTAATGTATTTACATGGGGTGGCTAGGTCAGTGGTTTGAAGTCGGCCTGTGGATCCTGAGAACCCTGGTTCGATTCCCACAGGCGATAAACAATTTTCACCATTTTAATAACTATCCCTGTGGCTCCCTCACCACTAACATCTTTGGGGGCCGTGATTTGACGGCTGGTAACCGCAATTCACGTGCAAAATATATCACTTACCGAGATCTGCTTCGGCAGAGTGCCACACCCAGTAATGAGTAGAAGGCGTGATGATATATTTATTAATGTATTTACATGGGGTGGCTAGGTCAGTGGTTTGAAGTCGGCCTGTGGATCCTGAGAACCCTGGTTCGATTCCCACAGGCGATAAACAATTTTCACCATTTTAAAAACTATCCCTATGGCTGCCCCACCACTAACATCTTTGGGGGCCGTGATTTGACGGCTGGTAACCGCAATTCACGTGCAAAATATATCACTTACCGAGATCTGCTTCGGCAGAGTGCCACACCCAGTAATGAGTAGAAGGCGTGATGATATATTTATTAATGTATTTACATGGGGTGGCTAGGTCAGTGGTTTGAAGTCGGCCTGTGGATCCTGAGAACCCTGGTTCGATTCCCACAGGCGATAAACAATTTTCACCATTTTAATAACTATCCCTGTGGCTCCCTCACCACTAACATCTTTGGGGGCCGTGATTTGACGGCTGGTAACCGCAATTCACGTGCAAAATATATCACTTACCGAGATCTGCTTCGGCAGAGTGCCACACCCAGTAATGAGTAGAAGGCGTGATGATATATTTATTAATGTATTTACATGGGGTGGCTAGGTCAGTGGTTTGAAGTCGGCCTGTGGATCCTGAGAACCCTGGTTCGATTCCCACAGGCGATAAACAATTTTCACCATTTTAAAAACTATCCCTATGGCTGCCCCACCACTAACATCTTTGGGGGCCGTGATTTGACGGCTGGTAACCGCAATTCACGTGCAAAATATATCACTTACCGAGATCTGCTTCGGCAGAGTGCCACACCCAGTAATGAGTAGAAGGCGTGATGATATATTTATTAATGTATTTACATGGGGTGGCTAGGTCAGTGGTTTGAAGTCGGCCTGTGGATCCTGAGAACCCTGGTTCGATTCCCACAGGCGATAAACAATTTTCACCATTTTAAAAACTATCCCTATGGCTGCCCCACCACTAACATCTTTGGGGGCCGTGATTTGACGGCTGGTAACCGCAATTCACGTGCAAAATATATCACTTACCGAGATCTGCTTCGGCAGAGTGCCACACCCAGTAATGAGTAGAAGGCGTGATGATATATTTATTAATGTATTTACATGGGGTGGCTAGGTCAGTGGTTTGAAGTCGGCCTGTGGATCCTGAGAACCCTGGTTCGATTCTCACAGGCGACAAACAATTTTCACCATTTTAAAAACTATCCCTGTGGCTCCCTCACCACTAACATCTTTGGGGGCCGTGATTTGACGGCTGGTAACCGCAATTCACGTGCAAAATATATCACTTACCGAGATCTGCTTCGGCAGAGTGCCACACCCAGTAATGAGTAGAAGGCGTGATGATATATTTATTAATGTATTTACATGGGGTGGCTAGGTCAGTGGTTTGAAGTCGGCCTGTGGATCCTGAGAACCCTGGTTCGATTCCCACAGGCGATAAACAATTTTCACCATTTTAAAAACTATCCCTATGGCTTCCCCACCACTAACATCTTTGGGGGCCGTTATTTGACGGCTGGTAACCGCAATTCACGTGCAAAATATATCACTTACCGAGATCTGCTTCGGCAGAGTGCCACACTCAGTAATGGGTAGAAGGCGTGATGATATATTTATTTATGTATTTATATTCAAATTAAAATAAAACAAGATAGCTATATTCCATTTGCCACTTGGTTCACTTAAATCAGTTCAGATAAATTAAAAAACATTACTAAATGAACTGTCTTAAGCAAACTGATGCACTTATTGGGGTGAATTACTTCGAAGTACATGAGAATCAGAAATTCTAGTACAGGAAATATCGTGAGCGAAGTAATCCAGCAAAATAAATAAGTGAACTGGTTCAATAAATGTAAGTTAGATCTAATCTAAATGGCATATGGAATACGTCTATTGACGAAATTATTTTTATCACCATGACAACAATAGTAAAAATGCTATTTTGGTCATCAGACCAAAAAACTATGACTTATCCATGGTAACATGAACTTTCCTGAAATAACATTCATTTACTATTAAAAAAAGTTTAAATAATAATGTTATATTCAAGTAGGTGAAGGAAAAATTCCATTGTGTCTGTATGGTTCGGATTCCACTATAAGCTGTATCCCTCCCCTCCCCTTGTACTCTTATTGGGATTAAGTTCTTGTTGTACAGATTAACAAGTAAATAAATTACTTTCAAATTAATCTTAGTATATTTGACGAGAGCGGAATAAAACTCAAATTTTTCGTTTATCAATTCATTACTTAACTCAGTAAGACTATATTTCAACCTACTTAATCAAATAATATTGCATTTCAATTTGCAGATTTGTTAAGTAACATAATTGTACAAAGAAGCAAATAAATAAATAAAAAGCATTTATAAACCAATTAAAAATCATTTATCAAATTGAAATCATCATTTAACGCTGCCATATGGTACTCTTAGCTAATATAATTAAAATATAAATGTATCTAGGTCCACTATTGATAAAAACGTCAGTAACACCTTGTTACCAACATTCAGAATGTAAATAAATACAAGAGAGTTCTTAGAACAGCTCACACACAACGTCTGTTAATAATGCAACACACACACACGGTTCGTAATTAGCTCCCTTGAGAGAAAAACGCACATAATTAATAGTTTCAACAAGACACACTACCATTCAATGACTGGTATTAGCAGCACCAGCAAACGTTGCCTGCTTTTTTCACTGATTTTTTTTCGATAACTTTGCTCTGAAATAGACGATCGTTGATTTGTTTTAGAAACAGAATAAAGAAGAATTGATTGTTTTGATAAAACGTTCCTTTTTACTTTCTTATACGCAGTATAAGGAAGTATTGTAATCGTGAAAAAAATCGTTGACGAGATTTTCGCGGAAATACGTGTTTTGAGGTCCACTGAATCCGTTTTGATCATTTACTCAATGATGTCTGTATGTGTGTGTGTGTGGATGGATGGATGGCAGGATGGATGTGTGTCCGAGTGTGCAATATCTCATGAACGAGATAAGATTTGTTAACGAAACTTGGTAATTATAAGTTTCATGAAAATATGAAGAGCTGAGTTGATTTTGAATGAAACTGAAAAACCGGAAGAGGAAGTTTACTCGACACACAAAATAATAAATTCCATTTATTTCAAAAATGAAATCAGTTACGAAAAAAAGTTTCAAATAAAAGATGTTAGCAAAAATATATGGAACATAAAATGTTATTATCAATTTTCCTGCATATACGTATAATTTTGAGAAAAACTAATTTATATATTTAATAATATATTCCAACAATCATAGTAGCAGTAGAAACAAAAAACATAAACATCTTTAACATTTATATGTCAAATAATAATTGTCAAACGCAAGGAGTATGTCATAAGTGTTCAATTCAGCGTTTTTGATATTAAATATGCTGTGTATAAGAAAATCGTGTGGTGACCATACCAGATTTTTATTTATATTATTAAATTAATAATTATAATTATTGCACAAAATCCAGCTGCAGATGCCCATTACCGGCAATTAGGATAACAACATTGCTGTCCACACATTAATAATAATTTTTAATGTAACAATGTGTATTTAAGATTTTGTTAAAATTTATATTATTTATTTTTTAAATATTACTAATTGCTTGAAAATTACTAAAAATTACATCAATTTGCGATATGTCAAGTTTAAGCAACAACATACAAATATTTGAGTTTAACAAAGAAAAACAAATATCAACAAGTTGCTGTCAGAAATTATAAGTACCAATTCAAAATACTCCGTCGTTCCTATTAATACCAACGTAAGAAATTAAAATCCCCATGATATTCTGAGCTGGGCAAGTTACTTAAAAAAAATAGTTAAGCTACAGCTACAGCTATTCTTTAAAAAAAGTAGCTAAGCTACAGCTATAAGCTATATTTTGTAAAATATAGCTAAGCTACTGCTAAAAGCTTTCGTTAAAGTAGCTGTTAAATTTTAAAGCTACTTTTTAAATTATTGTGAAATAATTAAATTTGCCATTGTCATATGATCAGTTGTTATAATGACTGTTAATTTACTATTATATACATAAATATAAAAAATAGCAAATACTATCTGGCACCTACTGTGTATTTTTGCGTATTAGAGCCAGTTAGAACCGCCAACAAATAATTATTTTGGGTGGGTTCAGCTTGTACGCATTCGTACTTTGTTAACCTTCAGCTTAAAAAGTAGCTTTAAAATACAAAAAGTAGCTTGCATCTACAAAAAGTAGGTTTAAGCTACAAAAAGTGGCTTCAAGATACAAAAAGTAGCTTTAAAAGTAGCTTCAGTTGTTATTTTTAAGCTAATAGTAAAAAAAGTAGCTAGCTACAAGCTACAGCTATATTTTTTCATAGTTAGCTAAGCTACAGCTACAGCTAAGGGAAATGTAGCTAAGCTAGTAGCTAAGCTACAAAAGTAGCTAGCTACTGCCCAGCTCTGATGATATTGACTGTACTATGACGTCATTGACTTAGCGACTGAAATTAGTCGCCAAGCAGTCGCCAAGAATTAGAATAGGTCGCCAGGCTCGTCCAGAACAACAAATTTCATTGATAGCAAACTTTTCCATTCGAATATATTTAGTTAAACTTCCGTATATATTTTGTCTCTGGCAACGATTATAATATATTTATTTAATTTCCTATTGCCCAGCGTGGCAAATGAATAAATACTGGTAATTAAATCTACCATTAATCGATTAAACTTATAATGAAGAGAACATAAAAAATCAACAATTAATTCACCAACAAGAGCACAAATCTCGCCATCAAAACTTTATCAGTAACATCCCTCTACCATAGATAAATCACGGTATAATTGGCTGTTTTTTCATCAGTTTGCGTTAATCTAGTCATTAAAGTGCTAAGCGATCCTTTGGAATCCCAATTAGCCAAGCTACCCAGTTCCAATAGCACTTTATTGCTGTGTCGAGACACGATTGATAACAGACGCCCGCAGAATATTTAATTATAGCACTCACACACAGAACTTTGTTGTACGAGCTTGAAGCTTACCTTCTTAGCACGCATACATGTCCATACTCTTTCTTATTATAGTACGCGAAGTAATTCTTAATTCTTGATAGCACTCACACATTGGGAACTTGGTGGACGTAGCACTCACGCAGTTAAAGGTAAAAGAATGGCAGGAGATTGCTTATAAGTAAGGAGAGATGCAATAATTCTTGGAGGGAATGAATATGCAATAATCTATTGTGTGTTAAAGAGCGAAATTATAGGGTTGATGGTTATGGAGATGTTTAATTATAAAAAGTGGTTGCAAGAACTTAATTTGTGATCTAATTTGAGGTGATTGTGTGAGTGATTGTAATGGGCTGAATTGATTCAGTTGCATTTTACGAAGGTTTTGACCAGTTTTTCAATTATCGATCAATATTAATCATGATTAACATTAATCAAGAGTAAACCGGTGATTGAAAAACTGGGCCTTGGTCGTGTAAAATATAAAATAAATAAATAGCTATAATAATAACACTCCCTTCGTTTCTTACCTTTTTTGTTCGTTTTCTGATCTTACATTGAATGTTTAACTGCAATTGTGTGGAATTCACTTTCAAAAACAAGCGTAGAGCGACACTCCCTTCCTTTCTTATCTTTTAATTCGTTTTGAGTTACTACGTAAAGTTTTTAACTGCAATTGCGTGGAATTCACTAACAAAACAAGCGCAGGGTGACACTCCCTTCCTTTCTTATCTTTTTGTTTAATTTTCAGTTACTGCATTGTATGAACTTTTCTTTCATATACAAGTGCAGGTATCGCTTTCATCTTTTCTAATCTTTGTAGATTCGTTGTTAGATTCATTGTTAGGAGTAAGCGTGAGTAATTTGAGATGTTTTATACATATGTTAAGTATGTCGATGAATGATAAGTGAATAGGAGTGACTGAATAGATGTGATTGAAGGTTTGTTGTGTGATAAATGATTTCGGGTGTAATAAATTATTGAGTTTATGTGGAGTGATCTATGAATGTGCTTAAAGTGAGAGTGGTGTGTTTGGATGATAATGTTTAACGAAGGCTGATTATTTGATTAATGTAATGAGTGATTTTAAAGTTCGTGCTACCCCATTTGATGGAATTTATCGTGAAGATATGTATGTATGTATTATTTATATTTCTAGGTGGCAAAACGTCCGTTTAGTAAAACAATTACTCGAGGGCGTTAAACATATTTCTCGACTTATAATAACCCTAGTATTATAGTTATCTGAATTAAATAATGTCCATCATTAGTCACTCAGTGAGAGAATATATAAAAAATCAAAAATAATTGTTTTTTTAAACAACTGTTAATAAATATTAATAACATACAATGGTCATAGTAGCATAAGTAAAATAAAATTTACATAATAATAATATATATTTATTCGCTATTCTGTGTAATATCAAATTAATCATAAGTAATAATACAAGTCCTCCTGATTTTATCGGTTAATTTGTATTTTCGTATTGATACTGTTATTTCTGTATTGTGAATTAAGAAAAACTATAGAAATATATTTTCTATATCTCTTAAGTATCTTGTACATTCAAGTGAAGAATTTTAATGATAAACAATTATACAAGAATGTGGGCTTTACTAAACATTCATTGTTTTCTAGGCCGTAGTTAAAAATTTAAATTATATCCGCCGGCTAGAAAATACATTTTCATTTATGGATTGTTTATGCTTTATATCTAATAGCCATGGGATGTATTTCACTAATAACATAATTCACTTTTACAGTTATGAGTTAAACAATGTATAATGTAAATTTGTAACCATTATATTTCACCTTGCTATCTCGAAATAATCACATTTAATGTTCAAATTTACACCTCATAATTTAAATGCAGTCTCTTTGAATTATGATGATCAAGATGATAAGTGTCGACAAATCTTCGTAATAGATATATTTTTGATGAATTAATATTCGAAGCCGAAGGACAGACTAACATTATATTTTGTTTAACATTCTTTTTAATACTATCTACTACTAGTTAGCTATTTACCAAAAAGACTTCAACGCACAAGTAAGACACAAACCTGTAGCCAGATTTTAATTCGTTATTGTCTGCTAAGTATTATTTGTTCTATATTATTATTAATAAACAAATGTCTTCATCAATTTTGTTTTCATTATTTTAAAAAGAACAGCTTTGCAATTACTGATATTATGGACAATTGAAGCTTAGCAATACAACTTATTTTGTCACTGTCTTATTAGACAGAAAAATTTCATCCCTGAACAGAGAAGAAAGTAATAATTTTCATCATTAGGGAAGAAAGTAATTTTTCTTTTATGTTCGGTTTTATAAAGGATAGAATAAATTTACTTCCATAATAAGTATGGAAGTAAATATATTTATCGTAAATTAACAAATTCGAATAAATTATATTACTGTTGAAAATTTGGACCGATAGAATAAAGCCAGTTCAAATTTTGAACGTGATTTAAGCAATTCGTATCCATAGTTACGTTCATAATTTTTGTTAAGTCATTTGTTATAAAACTATATGAACTATGTTTTAGTATATTACATAATAAGCATCGAAAGTATAAGATAACGTGCGAGTGTACAAATTGAAAAACGAGGCGCGCAGCGCCGAGTGATTTAATTACACAGTTATCACACTTTCGAACGAGTTATGTACATTATAAGATCAATGTTGTTACACTTTGATAGCTGATACATTTTTGTAGGTAAGCGTTGACGTTTGACGTTTAAGGTTAGATATTGTGATACCAACTGTACTAACCGTAATGTCAAAATATTAAATAATGCAAAAATATTAGTAAATAAGTAATTATTATTAATTCAAAAAAATAAGATTTATCTGTGCAAATGTGTTGAAAAATCTGCCAAAACTTCAATTTAAATAATAATACAAATTCATTTTATCGTCACGCTATCTGTTGTCAATCAGTGGAACTTCACCTGATATGTTAGACGTGTGCGTTATACTAACATATCAGTGTATTTTATTTTCAACTTTCCGTAGTAGTTTATGATGTTGTTATAGTTACTTTCATACGTCTGAAAAAAAATTTAAACATGCTTTGTACTATCGATCCTTAAATGAATGAATTTTATTTACTTCGGAAGTCAATTAACTGTGATACCGATGATAACTGGAAAACAACGATATAATTTTATATTAATTTGTAATTTATTTATTTATGTTATTGGCTTCGAATTACAGAGATTTTCGAATAACAGAAATTCGAGTTAAATGGAATAAAAGTAAACTTCGACTTAAGGAAAATTTCGAAATGTGGAGGTTCGAGTTATAAAGATTCGACTGTATTTATTTATTTTATTATTTTTATTTATTCTACTTTATACAACAGGAGTTTATCGTGGAATTCTTTGGTAAAACTATAAGTTTATAGATACTTAAATCTATAAATATTGAACAAAATCGCGTCAATAATTGATGATAAGTAGAAAATATTTCATAAACTCATAAGTTTCAATTGGTTACGCGCATAATTGTATTATTTACCCAAGATCTGCTGCAGCAGAGTGCCACATATAGTAATGGGTCGAAATTCATGATGATGTTATTATTAAATATTCAATTACAGAATCAGAATGATGTATGTCTTGCTCTATTTGAAACCGCGAGCCGATGATAATATTTCCAGCGGTCACATCTGCGCCTTTTTACCGCTTTCTCATTTGTATGTTATCCTGGAATCCGAATCGCAGCCTCCTACGTTAGTTTCAAAGCAGTGACCCGAAACAAGTGTCAAGTGTACGGCTCTACGAGTCTACGACTCTCGAGCGAGCCAGAGAGCAGCGCAACACGTGGAACACATCATTGAAATTCTGTTCGGTTGTCTTGATACGAACATGATATAAGAGCAGCTGAGCCGGAGCACTTGTGAACAGTTACTCGCTAAAAGCGAGGGAGGTCACGTGATTTACGAGAGATATCATTGGATGTGGAATTTAAAAGCACAGCTGGTGAATTTTTAATGAATTGGGATAGATGGAAATATTATCGTGGAACTAGGATGATTTTGAAATCCTACAAATTTGACAACTGAAACAAGAGAGTAACTTTGTTGTTATTGCATCGCTGTCTTTTAAATTTGAGCATCACTTAATTTAACAAAGAATAATCAAATTTCTAACAAAACAGAGAAAAATAATCTAAATCTAAGGCGACCACAGCTTAGTTGCTTTAAGGAATTCATGGGTCTCAGGTGCAAATCCAGGCGGTAACTCAATTTTTCTCTTCATAATTCAATTTGGTTCATTTATTTTATTTATGTTACTCTGTACAACAGCAATTGAATCCCAATTTACAGTACAGGGTCCGAACTAACCGAGCCGTAGTGTAGTTGTTCTTATAAATTTCTAGCTTGAGAATGAAAACATTCCGGTCTAATATTCTTTACCAACTCAGCAATGGTCTCCATGTAATTCAAATCTTTTTCTATTTTTGTTACATATGAAAGACAGGCATGTGAATAAACATAAAACAAAGACAAAACAGTGACTATGTTTTGATTTGAATACATGGAGACCATAGTTCGGTTGGTTAGAGCATTTGACTAGAGTTCGAAGCTAATAGGTTCAAATCCTGGCAGTACCTACCATTTTTTTCTCTCTATAATAAAATTAAATTTTATCAACTATTCAGTACTTATTTAATATATATAAAATAAAATATATCATCACGCCTTTTACCCATTACTGGGTGTGACACTCTGCCAAAGCAGATCTCGGTAAGTGATATATTTATGCGCGTAAAGTGCGGTTACCAGCCGTCAGATCACGGCCCCCAAAGATGTTAGTGATGGGGGAGCCACAGGGGTAATTTTAAATTGGTGAAAATGTTTTGTGGGCTGTGGGGATCGAACCAGGGTTCTTTGGATCCACAGACCGACACGATAACCACTGTGCCATTACCCCATATATATATATATATATATATATATATATATATATATATATATATATATATATATATATATATAGGTGGCTCAGTGGTACAGAGTAGAAAACCCGGGTTCGATTCCCACAGCAGACAAATAATTTTCACCATATGAAAAACCCATGTGGCTTTCCCTCTGCTAACTAACTCATTCGTCTTTAATTTTGTCGTTCACACAATAAACCTTCAATCATTTCCATTCGACTATTTTTTATCGTAATCTTTTACTCTCATTTTCAATAACATCAAAAAATTAAAATTATTCAAAGTGATGCATCATTTCTCGAAGTTATTACATACTATTGGAAGATTAGCCATTAACGCTGTCACTTTATAAGCAAGATTTCGCGGGTTCAAAACCCTTTAACTTATAATCAAATATAGAGTGATTCCATTATATTCCATTATATATATAATTTATATTTTATATTATTACATTATATATAATTCCATTATAAACTGTAGGTCACATGTACTCTAATTGAGATTAATTGTCCAGGGTTTCTAACAAATAAATAAACTCAACAAAAATATCATTCTTAACTTAATCGAATTCCCCATGATGATATTTATTTATTTATCAAAGATTTAACGGTTGTTATAACTTTTTCTCATAATTTCTTCTTATAGCAACATCCTATTCATACTTCTATTCTTTCTATTTTACACATCATTTAACTGAATAAAAACTAAGAAACAACAATTCATTACAGCCTCAATGTTAAGATATACTTAACTAGCTCGTGATACGTGCGATTGAAAATTCATTCGCCTCTGTACAGTTCTCTGGTAAAAACCTTATTTATCTTTATAGTAATTCTGCAGTCGTATCTTCGTCTGCTTTATTCTCGGAAGCTACGAAAGCGACCGCCTGGGAAGAAAGAAGAACGAGACTTTCTTGCTTCGGCCTGTTGTGAGTTTATGTGTGAGCTTAGTAATGCTGCTGAATTACAAATCTCTTCATTAAGGTACAAGGATGCGAATTAACGAGTAATTATAGTGATTTATTAGACGTGGGTGGATGTAGTGCTACGAAAGTGCTAATGAGGGAGGCCAGAATTTATTAAGTACATACATTTTTGAACACAGCTATGTTGTTTAGATATATAGGCAATACCAATTTTATTACCCCCTGCATTAACATTAACATTTATGGGGTAATGGCTCAGTGGTATCAAGTTGGCCTGTGGATCCAAAAAACTCTGGTTTGATCCCCACAGCCGACAAAACATTTTCACCAATTTAAAATTACTCCTGTGGCTTCCCCGCCACTAACATCTTTGGGGGCCGTGATTTGACGACTGGTAACCGCACTTCACGTACATAAATATATCACTTACCGAGATCTGCTTCAGCAGACTGCCACGCCCAGTAATGGGTAAAAGGCGTGATGATATATTTATTTAATTTATTTATTTATTAACATCTTTCGGGGCTATCAATTGTATTACTCGTGTGGCTTACCCTGCACTAACATCTTTAGAGATCTTGATTTGACGGCTGATAATCGCGCAGAAATATATAACTTACCGAGATCTGTTGTTCCAAAATTTAAGAAGCGCCGAAATATTGCGGAAATATTATTTTCACTCTTCCGGGAGTAAATGACTTACTTTATTCTTCCTTTTCGAGGACTGAAGTGTCGCTTCTAATTCCAGAGTGTTTTAGTTTTTAATTTAATCCCTCGGGGATTACATTGACAGGGATACAAGCTTTATCCTAGCAACAAATATATTATAAACTTGAAATTATTTCATGTAAAAATTTGCATAATGTAAAATGTGAATTATGTGTCGTGTCATTATCAAAATTTATATTTAATATTGATTTAATGGATCACAGGCTTAACTAGGTGAAAAGAATTTTACAAAAAATTTAACACAATTTTTAGTTACATTCTTTTATTAAAAAGCGACGTTTTGGTCCAAAATTCTGGCCATTTTCAAGAGATGATCATCTCAACTTGAATTGTTTTCTAATTGGTTCTTTGAACCATGTTTTTTAAATTTAAAACTTTTTGTTAAAATGTAACTTCATTATTATATTTAGTAATTGCTTGAAAATGGCCAGAATTTTGGACCGAAACGTCGCTTTTTAATAAAAGAATGTAACTAAAAATTGTGTTAAATTTTTTGTAAAATTCTTTTCACCTAGTTAAACCTGTGATCCATTAAATCAATATTAAATATATTCTTTTCGGCTTATTTAAAAAAAAATTAAGATCCAAATTTATAATTAATTCTAAATATATGTCATATACTACAGGACTAAAGGACGTTTAATTCCTCAGGTGACTATTTCCCTCAAATACGGCTTGTGATATAAATTTATTTATTTTATTTTATTCTAAATTTATATTTCAAGCAAAAGAATAACTTGTAGAAATGAGAATTTCAATGGAATCGTGTCGATCTGTAGATTTGAAACCTGAGTTCGATGCCAACTGCCAACAAACTTTATTCCACATTAAAATTATATCTGTATCTTCCTCACCACTAATATCTTTGGAGACCGTAATTCCACGCCTGGTAATCGCATTTCACGTGAAAATTATATCACTTATCAGGAACTGTTACGACAAAGTGCCAGATATATTTATTTTTTTATTTTTCTGTTTAATTTCACATTAAAATTATCCTCATAACATCTTAACGAAGAAATAATTTGACGTCCAGTAACCACATTTCTCGCGTAAAAATACACTTATCGAGATCTAATACAACAGATACTCGTACATGATAAAATAACATTTCCATTTTGATTTTCATTCGTTTTAAAACACATAAAAAATGTATATCAGAATGTTTGGGCATAAAATGATGCCAGTCCGCTTCTGACACGAATCCATCAGTCAGCCATCAACGTGTCACTAGTATTAAACAGTAGGAAATCCAGTTCAAAAAGAAAATTCAGTTTCTTAGAAAAAACCTCGTACGTAATAAAGTAATTATAGTGTCGTTACAGATATCAGCAATCAGTTATTAATCTCCAACTCCTTGCGTTTGTTTTCGATACGAGAAGCGATCAAATGCCGAGGTCTTTCTCTTAATGAATGTACTAGGTAGGTGTGTTCGTGACTTGTTACCGTTCAGCTCGGATCAGTTGTTTCACGCACAAAAAAACGCTCCAACGCTGCTTAAGCACAGGAAAATGTGCATTTTTATTTTTATGATGTTATTATATGTACATGGTTAGTTTAATGCTTAATGAATTTCAAAACATGTACGACAGGTGTGATCTTGGTAATGAGATTTACTAAAGGTTAGTAAGTGATTAACAGGAAATTATTCTTTAATTTGTGTAGAAAATTATTTGAGGAATTAGTTTACTTTTAAATTAAATAAGAGTTATGTTACTTATTCTTGGTCTTGGGTGTGGCAAACAAACTGTAGCAGAGCACTGTTCTTATATAATTGATTTATTTATGTGAAAAAGAAAAGAAATGTTGCTACCAGCTGTCAAATAATATCCTTCAGGAATATTAGTGGAGGCAGAGCTACAAGGATAATTTTTGTGTGGAGAAAATATCAGTTATCGAATATAGTATTTTGAACTGAAGTTATTATTTGTAAAAGATTATTTGTACAATTTATAGATCTTAATTCCTAATGGGGTGCCTAGCTCAGTAGTATGAAGTCGGCCTGTGGATCCTGAGAACCCTGGTTCGATTCCCACAGGCGACAAACAATTTTCATAATTTCAAAAGCTACCCCTGTGGCTCCTCCCCCACTAACATCTTTGGAGGCCGTGATTTAACGACTGGTAACCGCACTTCACGCGCAAAATATATCACTTACCGAGATCTGCTTCGGTAGAGTGCCACATCCAGTAATGGGTAGAAGGCGTGATGATATATTTATTTATTTTATTTTATTTAAACCTAATTCCTAGAAGGAATGTTTGGTTTATCAAAGAAGGAACTTGTCGGTCTAAGAGATAATCGAAGCAGAAAGCCAATATATTTTACGGATGAAATGTAATATTTCTCTACCAAGATCAGTCTCCAGATCGCGCCATAAAGAATTCTATTTCGAGCAAAATAATGCTGTCATCTGTCAAGTAAAACTCATTATTTTTCCCTTAAAATACCATAAAATAATCATTTATTTTTGTATCAAATAGTGCACAAATTATGTAAACTGCATTTATATTGCAAAATTATTTAGAATATAGTACTAGTTTGGTGATTTAAAAATGAACGCCGGTGCGATTCTACTAGGGAAGTAAAAGTCGATTTCTTTGGAATAAAAATTATGACCGCTGTGATACTGTTAAGAGAAACGATACTAAAATAACTTCCAGATGCTAATAACAACAGATGAAAATATGTATTTTAGTCCCGTTTTTAAGAGAAGAGAAAAATAAAACGAATTTCAATCGTTCATTTATTTATTTCATATTTTATATATTATTAAAAAAAATTTATATACATTTAGTAACAGAAGTGTTCTTTTCCCTCTGTATATTCTAGGTCACTACTTCGTTTCTTGCATCAACTGTACACCTCGGAAAAAACTAGCCCTCTCTTCCTTGGTGTATAATATACAATTATGCAACCATTTTCTTCTTCTTCTTTTCCTTTCCCTTATACCCTAAGGTGTCGGGTCCTCGATCTACTTCCGGAATTCGTTCCTGTTTAGCGCCAGTCTCCTTGCTTCTGATATTGTCTTGCCTTTTCTCTCTACCACCTTTTCAATTGTATCCATCCAGGTCACTCTGGGCCTTCTCCTTTCCCTTTTTCCTTCTCTTCATGCTTCCATTATCTGCTTTGGAACCCTTTCTCTTTCCATCCGCACTACATGTCCATACCACTTCAGTTGCTTCTTCTGTACTGTCTCTATTAATGGCTCTATATCTAGCTCTTCTCTAGTTACTACATTTCTGATTCTATCTCGTCGTGTTCGTCCTACTATTCTCCTCAGGTACTTCATCTCTGTCGCTGTAATTCTGCTCTTGTACTTGTCTTGGGGGCGTAAGGGGTCCACGAACACTAACAGCACCCAAATGTCAACTCCACCTGCACGAGAGGCAGAATGCCCGGTACACCCAGTTATACCTGTATAACTAACGGAGCTCTGGCGACCTACATCAGGAGGGATAACCTGATACCTGTTGTCCCGATGTAACGGGGCCCCCATCATTGGGGTACGACGATCCAGAGAACAAGCACCAGCAACCATTTTATACCTATAAATATGGTTATGTAACCAACAAAAACCGTTTTAACGGCCGTCGCTATTATCATAACCTTCTTGATTTTAATTTACAGCCAAAAATACAATTATATCTGAATTGTATGACTTCCACTTCTACTATACTGTAATTAAAATAAATTGCCTGTTGCATAGAGTAGTAAATAAATGAAGAACTATATTCACAAAAATATATCATCTGCAAATCCCAAATTAAAAATAATATAATGATATAATTATTTACAGTTCATTTCTAGATTTTTTTCAATTACATATAAGTTTTTGTGTGTTTTTACTAACTGTAACATGTGTAATGAAAGTGCTTCATGTTCGATTATGATTTTTTGGTTTGAAAAACCAGTGATTTTATTTCCGTCCGGTTACCTGCTGCTCTAATCGCACGTTGATCTAATTTCAGTTTCATTACGATTACGATCAGAAAAACAAGTTAATCGAAAAGGTAGTGACACTCTGTCATTAACTCTGCACTCTCGTTTTACATTAGATTGCAGAAAATTCAAAATAGAGCAAAAGTTTTCAAAAGTCATCTTGCTGTAATTATTAGTTTCACTTCGTTCAAATAAATAAATAAATACATCGATATTATCAATGAATTTACAACGTTTCATGGTAGACACATAACACTTGCTTCTTAAGGTACGAGCACACTATAATCACGTCACGTGAACACACATGATTTCACTTGAACTATCAAATTATTGGGACTTATGATTCCCATGTTATTATGCAGTATCATGTGATTTTACGTGAATGCAGCAAATGACAATAATGTGTCTTCTAGCAATATAAATAAATGGGAATCATGGGTCTCAACAATTTAACAGTTCACGTGAAATCATGTGTGCTCACGTGACTTGATATTAGGGTGATTGTACTTTTACTCACTCCCGCCTATTGCAAACTATCCTCGGTAGAGTAAATCTTTCTTAATTACCTTGTAAAGTAATATACATATTAATTTTGCATCAATTGAGGGAATAGTTATTTTTATAACAAGTGCCGAAAAAGGTTTGTTACGTGCAAGTGCAGAATTTAACACACGAGGCTTGCCGAGTGCGGAAATCTGCACGAGCACGTAACCTTTTTCGGCACGTGTTATAAACAACATTTTTCCTACAATTGTACAATTTAGTAAATCACTAAAATATTATTAAAATTTATATAATTCTAATGATATTACACGAGAACGATGTTTTACAGCGTTGCTATGGTTTGTTTGTTGATTGCTTACACATTGTTCTACGTTATTAAAAAATATTTCACTTATTTCAAGATAATTTCTTCAAATTCGTCTAGATTGGAATAGTATAGTGAGTGATTCTTCTTTATCATAAACACCTCCAAAGATAATTGAAGCTCCGGATCATGCTATGTCGCATCTATTTTCGACAATGACAATCAGCCTGCTGCTGGTACTTCTAAAGCCTCCGAAATTGTTCTCAATAATATTACTGTTAATAATATGAACAGGTACGGAAGAAATACGTCCATGGATACGATGAGACACTTTTACACTGCCGCTCGGCAAGCGACAAATGTAAATTTTCTGCTTTCAACTGACAGTTGGAAAAGTCTATTTTGCTCGGTCGTAGAAAAAAAATTGTAAATCAAAAATAGCTTGGAATTTGCCGCCCTTACAAATTTGCTCTTCTATATAGCCTACCAATGCTGGGTTGCAAGAAAAAAATAAAGAGCTCTTTAGTTAAAGAACTGTTTATCTAGCAACAGTATCAATAGCGATTTTATGAAATTTATTGAACCGTTAGTTGCTAATGAACCGATAAAACTTTTATGCAACCCAGCATCAGCCTTGCTGAAAATCTTATCCTCCTTGTAGCACTCTGTTAACACGCTTGTTTCATAAGCAATCGTTTGCTACTCCACAAATCTTACTGACTCAAACTTAAGCAAAAACATAGCTGCAGAAAATTCCCCACAATTGTAACAATTTCCTGCTGTACAGCGTAACAAACAAACAATATTTTTTCGTTGAAATATCTTCAAAATAATGACGCAAATATGCATTCCTAACCAACAAAAAACTCCAGCGCACAGTTCACTTTTACTTGTCTATGTAACAAAAACCCGCGTATTAGAAACCTCCGTTACGGCGGCACTAGTCTAATTCTCCGCTTGCGCCGCGTTGTGTTGCCTGTGCGCGGTAATAACGCATTTACGAAAGCGAAACCGCAGCTCTCGCGAGCCCGGCACGTGTTGGAAATGTATCAAATGCCATGATTCGTGGTAGCAGAATTACAAACAGTTCTCGATCGTAGTTTAGCACGTAATTATTGCGGCGGCCAGCCAGATACAGAGAACTTTCTTAGCCAGAGGCGAGTCGAGATTGCCGTGGACCGGACAGTGATTCGCAAACTTTTATACTCGACATTTTTATACACATTAATTTCATTTTTATTATTAACTTTAATTACTTTATAAATACCGCAAGTCTAAGCAATCATTATTCAATAATTTAATAGATATTAACAAGGAATGTAAGTATGTGTGTAACAGGCCGAGGTGTACGTTGAAGGCGTAGTAACTTTCGAGGATGTTAAGATGTATGTATATTTAAGTTTAAATATTTATAAAATACGGCCTGATTGACATCTGTCATCAAAATTATTATTTTTTTAAGTTTTAGAATCTAAGCTACCTATGCTTGTTGCTGTTACTATACAAAACAGTAAAATAAAAACAAATAGTAGTGTTGACGTTTAGGTACTTTTGTCCATTATCTTCCTAGACGTGTAAGTAAAATTATTAAGTTCCGTCGTCAAGAAAAAATTGTAAACAAATGTTACATATGTTGCATATCTCGTAGCTCTGGATGAAATGCATAGTTACTTTTATTTATTTATTTATTTAATTGTTACTCTGCACAACAAGAACCTAATCCCAATTTCAGTACAGAGGACCTACAGCTTATAGTGGAAACGGAATCACTCATGCTGGATTGCAAAAAAAAGCTCTTTAGTTAAGAAATTGTTTATCTAGTAACACTATCAATAGTGATTTTCTGAAACTTCTTGAACCGTTAGTTGCTAATGAACCGATAAAACTTTCATGTAACCTAGCATCAAACACAATCATATATTTTGATATAGTTTAAAGTCAGTAAGATTTGAACGCATGACCTCTTGCTTGTTAATTAGGAAACGCAAGTTTTACCTCGCTTTTATCCACTGAGCTACGATTGCCGCAATACAAACAGCGCAAAGACATGTTTAAATAATGCTTCAAAGTTATACATTTTTCTCAGATAAGACCTATGTTCCACGAACTCTTGAAGCATTTACTGTCCATTTAAATATTGGATTCATTCTGCAATTAATTTTCATCACACATTCTTATACTGGCATGCCATCTATGTTAAAAATAATTCGTTCATGCAATCCACATTCAATTCTGAATCGTTCACGAAATCTTTCATCCTAAATTTCACCTGGTTTATCCGTCTTTCATTAGACATGAAATTATAAGCATTTTTTTACAAAAGTTCTCGTTGCTTGCATAAATCATAATATATACGAAAGAACCCGCCATTTTGATTTCAGTGGAACAAAAATATAGTGAGATATAGATCACTAAAAATCATCATCATCAATAGTTATCTGTTTGGCGCAGGTCCTAAATACCTTCTTCAACTTCTTTTGTTCACTGTCATTTTCTTCATTTCAACATAACTTTTTCCTTCCTTCATGTCGTCTACCATTTTCCTCCTCGTCCTACCTCTTTTATCTTTTCCTTCTACTATCCCTTCTATTACAAACATTTATTAGAGTATATAATGGGATGGCTAGCTCAGTGGTATGAAGTCGGCCTGTGGATCCTGAGAACCCTGGTTCGATTCCCACAGGCGACAAACAATTTTCATAATTTCAAAAAAAAGCTACCCCTGTGGCTCCTCCACCACATCTTTGGGGGCCGTGATTTGACGACTGGTAACCGCACTTCACGCGCAAAAATATATCACTTACCGAGATCTGCTTCTGCAGAGTGCCACACCCAGTAATGGGTAGAAGGCGTGATGATATATTTATTTATATTAGAATATATTTTCTCAACGCATAATCTAACCATATTATCTTCCTTTTCGAACATGCTGATTATTTTTATTACTATCCTCCAAATCGTTCTTGATAAAGTAAATAAAATTTTATTATAATACTTTCAATATTTAACTTGAAAAATTTGTGCAATTCATAATATGTTTCATTTACAGTAACAATAATATAAACGAAATAAATAGATATATCATCACGCCTTTTACTCATTACTGGGTGTGGCACTCTGTCGTAACAGATCCCAATAAGTGATATATTTATGAAGGTAAAGTGCGGTTTCTAGCCGTCAAATACCGGCCATCAAAGATTTTAGTGGTGAGCTCCCTCAGGGGTAATTTTAATGTAGTGAAAATTATTTGTCGCCTGTGGGACCTGGGTTTTCAAACCCACAGTTCGACTCAATACTACTGAGCCATCTATCACATAATATCGTGTTTCAAACTTAATTAGGCATATAATCGGCTGTATCATGTAACACATCGTTAATAATAAGCGACATCGATAACTTTTTTTAGCTTTGGCAACATCGGTTTCGGTTTGACGTTTGTCAAATTTTTATTCATATAAATACAAATTTGACAAACGTCAAGACAAAACCGGTGATGCCAAAGCTTGTAAAATTTATCGACGTCGCTTATTATTAAAGATATGTTACATGATACAGCCGAATTCATGTTATTTATATTAAATATTGGCATGTCTATTATCAGAATGAACTCATTTATGAAACCTTAAATTTATTATTTATTAGATCGAGTCAGCTTTAAAAATATTCTAAAACTTATAAGTTAACAAAAGATTTCCACAACTACAAAGATATCAGTCAAGATTACCCATGTTTTTTAATTCCTGAGTGAAAAGTGAAATTACAAAAAGAAGTACATAATATAGACGGATGCTACAAACGCGTGCCGCACCACAATCCAAAAAATTCCAACTTTTTCTTCATTTCATTTGCTTTTCCACAAAAACAATCACGCATCACAACAAAAACACTCAATGACAAGACGTCAGCATCAACAACAAAAATTACTTTCGTCGTCTCTTCTTCAAATTAAGATGTCTTCGTTGTTGTTAGAATAATGTGATTGTTACTTCTGTAAGCTATAGTAGGAGGACCATTGTGAAATCTCTTGATGATGTCTTCGGACTGTCCATTGTAATAATAAGTCACTACTTCCTTCTGTCATTTTGATTACAGGGTGTGTCTTAAAAGTCAGAAGTAGAAATGCCTTTATTGTTGTTGAATTTTATGCGTGTCCTGGAATTCTGTGCGTGCACGAAATATGCTTTGTTTGTTAATGTAGGATGAAAACGAAGAATTTATTTGTTGAGTCTAGTTAGTTTTTGTTTATTATGCATTGTTTTCGGAAAAGACATCCATAATACGTTGCTTAATAAATAAAAATTAATATTTATATATCATCACGCCTTTTATACTAATCTTAAAATGGCAATTTTACAAATCTCGGTAAATCATATGTTTTTATAGCCAAATGTATTTAAAAACCCTTGTTCGATTCCCACAGCCGAAAAACAGTTTTCACTACATTAAAATTACCCCTGTGGCTTCCTCTCCATTAACATCTTTGGAGGAAAAAGGCATGATGATATATTTATTTATTTTATATTTACGGAACCAACCAAGAATTTAAAAAAAACAAATTGTCATTATCTCGGATAACTTCTTTGATCGCTAATTGCAGTTCTTTCACTTAAGTTTTAAGGATTGCTGAACTAAAAAATATTAATAAATTTAACAGCAATGCCTAACTCATTTAGCAATTTATCTCGATATAATATTGTTGGCGAGCTCAGTGGTATGAAGTCGGTCTGTGGATCCTGTGAACCCGGGTTCGATTCCCACAGGCGACAAACAATTTTCATAATTTCAAAAGCTACCCCTGTGACTCCTCCACCACTAACATTTTTGGGGGCCGTTATTTGACGACTGTTAACCGCACTTCACGCGCAAAAATATATCACTTACCGAGATCTGCTTCGGCAGAGTGCCACACCCAGTAATGGGTAGAAGGCGTGATGATATATTTATTTATTTAATTTATAATATTGTTCATTTAAGGAAAACTTAATAGTTATTTAACTAACTAGTTTGTTAATGACGGTGATTAAAAATTGAGACTTTTAACTCAAAAGCGTAGCAATCGATTTAATTAGGCGTATTCCATTTGCCATTTGAATCAGATCTAACTTACATTTACTGAACCAGATCACTTATTTATTTCGCTGGATTTATTTCCAGTACTAGAATTACTGATTCTAATTTACTTTGAAGTAATTCACTTCAATAAATGCATCAGTTTGCTTAATTCAGTTCATTTGGTCATGTTGTCTAATTTATCTGAACTGATTTAAGTGAACCAAGTGGCAAATGGAATACAACTATTGTTGAGTTGAGAATATTAATCGCCGATTAACACATGAGTTAGTTACTATATTTTTTCGCTGATCATAACTTTAAAATTTGGCGATAATCTAAATTTATTCCATGACAAATTTGTTAAGTTTGAATGTTTGTAATATGTTGGGTTAAGAACGTATCTGTCACAAATATTTTGACAACAGTGGATGCATTTAGTTCACTTAATGTTAGCTAGCACCAGCGGTTTTTCCATTTTTAGAATAATTTTTTGATTTTTATATTCATTTTGAAGGAATGCTATATAAATATTATGTAGTTAAAAGTGTCAAATCATTTTGTTTAATTCTGTTTTTTAGTATTTGCTACAATTTAGCGCTAGCCAATATATGTTCTATTAAGTGTGTTGTACGAATTCAAAAAAAATCGTTCACTAATAAAATATCATGTATTAATAGGTGTCATTAATGTATGATTTTGTATGCATTATTGAAAGCCATTAATTACTGATCACTGGAAATAGTATATTAAAGAACAAGTTTCATAAGGCAATCTGCTAACGCACGAGTCCAAGTTTTACAAAGAACGAATGAGATTCTTTATACTATTTTTTCTATTCAGGTAATTTTATAATTCTGTTAGATTTAAAAAACTGCGACTTGTCAAAAATATAAGTTGGTATTTTTTTATCAGTTATATTGGTAACACTTCTCATAACAAAAATAATAATAAAGTATAAATTTTTTGACAGTTAATCAATGTTTTTTTCTGTATTGTGAATGTTCTGAATTTCGTATGATTATAGCATATTCTTTTTGTAATATTTCGACACCGACAATTTAAAATTTTGAGGTTATGTGTAATGCATCTGTCAGATTTAATAGCATTCATACCACTCCTACAAAATAAAAAGCGCCAAAAACAGTGCGCTTATAGATCTCCTTAGCAACGTGTTTACAGTGCGTTTATAGAGCTATAAGAACACCGAAATAGAAAAAAATATATTAATAAATGATTAAATATCTAGATTAAATATAGCCATTGAAAATGACGGGTTTATTTTATTTTGCCTGAAATTAAAAACAGTCCTGGTTCTAAACCGTTAGCGTTCCTATAGAGTGATCAAAAGGAATTGTTACAGTTGGCAATAAAAAAACTACTTGAAATTGGTAAGCCTGATACTTAAATTCATTTCCTATTGTTGACAGTGACATTAAAATTTAAATTTGAGTACATTTATTTCTAAAGTATTTCTATTACTTAAAAAATTAAAATTCTATTAGTTGTCAAAGTCCTGAAATAACCTATTTGTATTTATTAGAAATGTCAAATGGCATTTCCACCTTTATCTGACGTTGTGCCAACTGTAGAATAAAAAAATCTCTGGAATTGTATTGGCAACCATAACAATTGTTTTTGATTACCTTGTAGTATAAAACAATCGTTACAGAAAATTCGTTGTCACTGAGCTATTTAGTTTGAAGCCAGGTCTTCTAGGTTCTAAGTCTAGGATAACAAACCATCTCTTTAATCTATTATGGAATGTTGTAGATTTCTGATAGCACTGCTTCTTCACAAGCGAGAGTTTAAAAATTTGACTTCGATTTACAGGAAAATTGTAATTGCATCCAGTTATTCTACAGAGTGATCGAAAGGAATTGTTTCAGTTGGCAATAAAAATTGGTAAGCCTGATACATAAATTCCTGTTGTTGACAGTGACATTTGAAAATTTAAATTTAAATTTGAGTACATTTATTATTACATTTATTTCTAAAGTATTTCTATTACGTAAAAAGTCAAAATTCTATTAGCTGTCAGACTCCTGACATAACCTATTTGTATTCATTAGAAATGTCAAATAGCATTTCCGCCTTTATCTGACGTTGTGCCAACTGTGGAATAAAGAGATCTCTGGAATTGTATTGCCAACTATAACAATTCCTTTTGATCACCCTGTATAATTTAAATAGTAATGGAATGAAACAAGTTACGTAAAATATATATACAAGAAACTATTATAGTTGATAAGAAATCAATTATCTAGGAAAGTGAAAATGGCTGCAAGTGATTGAGTACTGATCGATAAACAATAATCGAATGTAAATAAATGCAAACGTTTAATTTTTACACCATCAACACTTCCTAGTGTTCAAGTTTCCAATTAAAGGCACTTAGCAAAATAACAACGTATGTCTTTATGCAAATCATACGTTTATTTATAATTAGAAATAAAGTGAAATAAAATCAATAATTAAAATTTCAATAAGTGTAGAGTTGTACGATTTCTCGTGCGAATAAGTATGTTATCAATATTTATATCGATGCAAATTAGTTTGATTGAATACTAAATTCGCTTGTGCAATGATGCAGAGAAATAGATTTCTCTGTTGAGCGATATTGATGCTGGATTTTTTACGTTCTTTTATTCTTTATAAGGTTTCACTTTAACATATTTCATATTAGGAATTTTAATTTATCAACTGACTATTAGAGCTGCTAATTATAATTAAGACATTTTGTAGACTCATAATTTATCTGTCAGATAGATGAACAAATATCATGTCAATGAATGTGCGATTAATTTAAATGAATAAATATATTTCAAGAAACAAACTTACCAATACATCAGTTCAATTCAGTATTATTTGAGAAATGGATAAAAGGACCTACCTGTAACAAAAGAAAAACAGAATTAAAAATGAGAAATAAGAATCAAACATTCAAATAAATATGAGGTAATGGCTCAGTGGTATCAAGTCGGCCTATGGATCCTAAGAATCCTGGTTCGATCCAACAGTCAACAACACATTTTCACCAATTTAAAATTACCCCTGTGGCTCCTATCACTAACATCTTTGGGGGCCATGATTTGACGCCTAATAATCGCACTTCACGCGCATAAATATATCACTTACCGAGATCTGCTTCGGCAGACTGACACACCCAGTAATGGATAAAAGGCGTGATGATATATTGATTTATATTTATTTATTTACTTTTATATATGGAGTGGTTAGCTCAGTGGTATGAAGTCGGCCTATGGATCCTAAGAATCCTGGTTCGATCCCCACAGTCAACAACACATTTTCACCAATTTAAAATTACCCCTGTGGCTCCCCTACCACTAACATCTTTGGAGGCAATGATTTGACGGCTGGTAACCGCACTTCACGCGCATAAATATATCACTTACCGAGATCTGCTTCGGCAGAGTGACACACTCAGTAATGGGTAAAAGACGTGATGATATATTTATTTATTTACTTTTATATAAATTATGATTTCTATTTCGAGTCGGCCTGTGGCTTTGAGAACCCTGGTTCGAAACCCACAGCCAACAAACAATTTTCATCACATTGAAACTACCCCTGTGGTTCCCCCAACATTGACATCCATGAGGGCCATGATTTGACGCATTTTACGAGCAAAATATATCACTTATCGAGATCTGCTACGGCACAGTGCTACAACCGGTACTGGGTAAAAGGCACGATGATATATTTATTTATTTGTTTTACGATTTCTTGAAAAGCCTGCACAGTAAACAGGTAATTATAACAATTAATTTTATTCATGTTACAAGTTTTAAAAGTGCCACTTTATTGCACGAGTGGGAAGCTAGGAAAATGAGTCGTAGGCTTACGAATGCAATACAAGACTTTATGACACGAATTGCATAAAATATTTTTTCTACGATGGAGCTTTAACTAATTATATTAATTTAATTAATTACTTTTATTTTATGGAATGGCTAGCTCAGTGGTATGAAGTCGGCCTGTGGATCCTGAGGTCCCTGGTTCGATTCCCACAGGCGACAAATTTTCATAATTTGAAAAAAGCTATCCCTGTGGCTCCTCCACCACTAACATGTTTGAGGGCCGTGATTTGACGACTGGTAACCGCACTTCACGCGCAAAATATATCACTTACCGAGATCTGCTTCAGCAGAGTGCCACACCCAGTAATGGGTAGAAGGCGTGATGATATATTTATTTTATTTATTTTACATTTAAAACGTCAAAAACATTTAATTTTATTCATCGTCTTACACTATGCAGTTCAGTTTGTTTTTTAACAACTATTTTAACACACGTTGCCATTAACAGTATATCATACAACATTTTGTCGTACGTTGTGCGATAAACAATCATTTCCGCACTGAAAATGAATACATAATGACTAACTTTTATTTGCTATATTATTTAAAATGTATTTTGAATTTATTTTACAATTAATTTAAACCATTGTTCAATACAAATATTCGCAAGCTGTATTAGTTTTGTTTAATTCTCTTTCGAGAGTTGGCAAAAATTCTTTCAAACAAAATTAGCCTCTATTAAATTAACTAAAACTGAGTACAAAAGATACAAATAATTACTTGCAATAAGGTTGTACATAACCGTAACTTGTAAACTACAACATCATTGAAGGTTAATAAAAGAAATTGCTTTATATTTAAAGCATAATTTAACTAGCAATTAAAATAACAATTATGCACATACTAAATCGAAACCTTGATTATAGTCTAGTAATTTCTTTTTTAATTTTATTGCCTAAACTAGAGCATAAATAATTGAAGCAGAAATAGTTATTACGTAATCGAATACTCTACTGTCACAAGGAGAAATGATTCGATAAAAAGAAAATTTTAAAATTGATTAAATAAAAGTTGTTTCTTGTGTAATTTATATTATTTATCTATGCTACTATATAGAACAGGAACTTAATCCCAATTACAGTACAAGATCCGGACTCACATAGTCGCAGTGTGGTAGTTGAGTGGGATTCGAACTTGGGATTTTCAGTTTCGAATGTCGTAACTTTAACCACACCACCGTACTGCCGAACTGACTTATGAGTTACTATAGTTGCTAATTAAATAAATAAATAAATATATCATCACGCTTTCTACCCATTACTGGGTGTGGCACTCTGCCGAAGCAGATCTCGGTAAGTGAATATTTTGCGCGTGAAGTGCGGTTACCAGTCGTCAAATCACGGCCCCCAAACATGTTAGTTGTGGGGGAACCACAGGGGTAGGTTTTGATATTATGTAATTGTTTGTCGTCTGTGGGAATCGAACCAGGGTTCTCAGAATTCACAGGCTGACTTCATACCACTGAGCTAGCCACCCACTAGTTGCTAATTGATTGCATTAAATGAATTGACATCAACTTTTTAATAAATATATAGTTGCTAAGTAATACAATTATTACCAATTTAGGAGAATTTAAAACATTTTAATTTGCAATGTTGAGTTCATTACTATTTCCATATACAGACAAGTTTTATATAAAAACTTCAACATCCGTCGTGGAAGATGATTGATTGTGCTTCATTTGAGATCATTTCCTGTCTCGGAGCATCCCGCTTTAATTACAACAGGAACGTACTAGCCACTTCACCCTTCTTAAACAATTTTATCGAATATTTCCCTATATTCTGTAACTGGATCATTATCTATTAACAACTTTTATAATTTTAGTATTCTGTGACCAGAATAATTTATCCTAGCATTTTTATGTTATTTTAATACATTTTTCTTACTTGTATGTGTAGCTATAATTATAAAAATGAATGTAGTGACAGCACAATGACAATTACGTAAAAAGTGTGGTTAAAAAGTTAGAAGATTTGTATTGGCAGTTTCATTCGAGATTCAAATTCATAAGGACAAAATATAAAGAACATAATAAATTATTTTAGCCGCAGAAAATAGAAGTGGTGTTAATCTGTAGAGCAATCATGAAAACTAGAGGTTATCATTAACTTATCGATCATTAGCTAATAAGGATAGAGTTACAGAATATGGGGGATTATCATACATACATATATATCATCACACTAAATCCCATCTTATGGTGTAGCACGAACTCTAAATTCATTCATAAAATATTCACTCATTACATTCGTCAAATAATCAGTCCTCGTCAAACATTCTCATCCAAACACACCACCCTCACTTTAACTACATTCATAGATCACTCCATATAAACTCATTCATTTATTTCACTCGAAAGCATTTATCACACAAAAAACCTTCAGTCACATCTATCCAATCACTCCTACTCTCTTATCATTTATCTTATTTCTTCGACATACATGACATATGCGTAAAACATCCCAAATTACTCACGCTTACTCCTAACAACGAATCTAACAACGAATCTTCTAGAAAGATTAGAAAAGATGAAAGCGATAGCCTGCACTAGTATATGAAAGAAAAGTCCACACAATGCACTCACTGAAAATGAAACAAAAAGATAAGAAAAGAAGGAAGTGTCCCTCTACGTTTGTTTTTGAAAGAGAATAGGGTATTATCATAAGTAATATACCGAGAACTAGGTTTATTATCGATATATTGAAGGGTTACACAAAAATGCATATGTCTGGAATTATTTTTATAAGATTAATTTGGGCATTATATTCTGATAATACCCGAGAGCTTTAACTCGAAGGACATTATCTTTGATTATAAATGTCCAAGTTTATTCGAATAAAAAATTGTCTCAGGCAACCGAAAACGATAGATAATGTCGTGTTCTGCTTTTTTATGTGAACTATTTTCCTATAAATGTATTTAAAAACGTTTGGCAGCGAGAAACATATAATGTTAAATGTTCAAGTCAGATTGAAATATTGATAAATATCATCATGGTAGTATCAATGAGGTACTTACATTACTACTTATGTAAGCCTTACATCTGTTTACAGTATCATTACAAAAATCCGTTGTAAGTTAGCAGAATGGCCATTGAGTGTACTAGTGCACAGTTAGTGTAAAGACTTGGAAGTTGGATGCAAGTAATGAGGAAATTATGAAATTGTTGAAATGCTATCCAAGCTACTTGTATGTATTTATTCTTGTTAACGTCGTATTAACTACACCTGCACCGTATGCATGATTAGAATCTTTACTTGCCTTCAGAGCTTCGAGGAATTTTCTATTATATTCATTCGATAATATATATTTATTCAGACATCCCCATGAAGGTAATCATCGCTTCCTATGAAGCTCTCCAATTTTTTACCTGGGGTGAATCAATCCCTATTTGAGGTTTTATTTGCTGGAAAGAGGGGATTTTTTTTTGTATTGTATTGTAATTATTTATTATCTGGTAAGTAAAAAGAACATTTTCATCACATTCATACTACTTCTGTAGATCTCCCTCCACTAACATCTTTAGAGGCTGTGATTTGACGACTGGTAGCCGCACTTCATGCGCAAAAATATATCACTACCGAGATCTGCTTCGGCAGAGTGCCACGCCCAGTAATTGGTAGAGGGCGTGATGATATATTTATTTAATTTAATTTAAAAGGAACATTTATCCAAAGTAAACAAATATGACAGATCCCATTGACTATTCAGTTAGTAATATTGTCTTATTTTCTGCGTGAAAAAAGTGACCAATGAGAACGCTTCTATACTTCTGATGTCACTGTAGTGTTAATCGCTTATATCTCTGAAGTAAAATATTTTTCAGACGACCACTTATGAAAGTAACCATAACAACATCATAAACTAATACGGAAAATTGAAAATTACATACATTAATATATTAGTATAACGCACACTTCTAATATATCAGGTGAAGTTTCACTGATTGACAACAGATGGCGTAACGATAAGAGAAAATAATAAAATAAATGAAAAGAATTTGTATTATTATTTAAATCGAAGTTTTGACAGATTTTTTAACACATTTGCACAGATTAATCTTATTTTTTTAAATTAATAATTACTTTTTTACTAATATTTTTGCATTATTTAATATTTTAACATTACGGTTAGTACAGTTAGCATCACAATACCTAACCTCAAACGTCAAACTTCAATGCTTACCTACAAAAACGTATCAGCTGTCAAAGTATAGCAACGTTTCTCTTATAAACCTTTTTAGAAATATTTTGTGGTCGTCTGAAAAATAGTGTACATAACTCGCGCGAAAGTGTGATAACTGTGCTACGCGCCTCGTTTTTAAATTTGTACACTCGCACATTACCTTACACATTCGATGCTTGTTATATAATATACTAATTTTGATGTAATATTTATGCCAATAGTCATACTTCAGTATATATTTTAAGTTTTTATCATCATTAATTCCTGTAATTTAGATTATGGTACAGGAGCCCATTCACGATTAACACATTACAAGATGACATCTGATGATAAAATATGATAATAACTTTTGATATCTTTCTATCAAATGTTAAAAATTTACAAAGTATTGACAGTGTGCTGTGAAATTGTGAGCTGCATTCTTGCATACTAAATAATCTGTCATCATTTAACGAAATTTTCAGTCTCTTGTATCGCATAAATCTAGTTTTTTTCAAATAAGAAATTGAAACTGATCATAATTTATTATTATATTATATAATTGCTTTATTTGACTTCATAGTTTATACCAATAATTTTAGTGGTAGCATATATATATATATATATTACGCTGTACAACTGAAAATAATTTCAATTAGAGTACAGGGAAATGTTCATTTTAAGTGAAAGCCTTGTGCTATTCCAGTTTTCGGTAAATGTCAATCAATGGGTTGTCGAATCACGAATCACAGTATTCACAAATGTTGTATAGAAGGTGAAACACATAGTGATGATTTTCTTGTTCCGACGCCTATGTTTAAGTGCTATATCGTACATTGTTGCAGCTGATTGCAGCTTACAGCTGAACGAGATTAGATCTCCGAGTATTAGCGAGACGAGCTCCATTATTTCGGAACGTGCGAGCATTTTCTTCAGAGAGTGTAGTTATTGAGACGTAGAAAATAGGTACTCTTTGCACTTTAAAACTGTTTGTTGATTATTCTATTTGAGTATTACTTGATACAACTGCCTATTGGCGTTGATGGATACGTAATAAATAATCTTAAGAAACAAACAAATATTTCAAAGATGCAATTCCAAACAATGCTTCGAGAAAGTATCATTATCAGTTTAGTGTCTTTCTATATTAACACTGTTTTATAGGAATTCATCTAAGAGGTCCTTTATGAATGTTAAAGTTATAGTTATAGATATTTTATCTGTTAGATTAATGTAAAAATATAGTGTCAATAAGTGACAGATCATAACTTTTGCAATTTATGTTGTGATTTTAACTCAATATGTCTGACAGATGAACTTAACCGCCTTTGCTTGTTAAGATGAATCATGCTCCTAATTGGTTCTGAAGATGACACCTTAACACTGATATTTTTGAACAGGATATTGCAGTACGTATTTCAAATTTTATATAATAAATAAATATAAATATATCATCACGCCTTTCTCACATTACTGGGTGTGGCACTCTGCCGAAGCAGATCTCGGTAAGTGATATATTTATGTACGTAAAGTGCGGTCACCAGCCGTCAAATCACGGCGCCCAAAGATTTTAGTGGTGGGAGAGCCACAGGAGTAATTTTAATTTTGGTGAAAATGTTTGTCGGCTATGGGGATCGAACCAGGTTTCTTAGGATCCACAGGCCGACTCGATACCACTGAGCCATTACCCCATCAATTTAATACCAGATATTATTATAATAAATTTGATAACAATAAATTTATCTGCAAATACATTTAGTATACAATTTTATTATAGGGACAAAAATCGGGTTACCATCAGGATTTGAACCTGGTTAAGTGGTACCGAGTCGAATTGTGGCACATTAAAATTATCTCTGTGATCCCCCCTCCATTAACATATTTGAAGGCCGTGATTTGACGGCTGGGAACCACACTTCACTCGGATAAATATATCACTTACCAAGATCTGCTACGGCAATGTATCACATCCAGTAATGGATAAATGGCGTGATGATAAATTTATTTATTTTATTTTGTATAAACAAACATGTTATAAATTATATAAATTATACCAATTGTGATAAAATTATCAATTATAATATAACTAGTGCATTGAATATTACTGATATTTTTTTTGAGCTCATGAGTGCTTTTGTTGTCTTTGACTCCTGCATATTTCCTAAGAGCAACAAAGCGCGAGTAATAAAATTTCTGGGAATATTCAATGCACGTAGGAAAACAAAATTTACAAAATTAATATTTTACTAGGTAGCTAAAAAAAGTAGGGTAAAACTGTTAGTTTTTTTATACAGAAAATTATCGCGATAATTACACTGTTGCAAATTACCGCTGTAATTGCACTAGTACAATTAGCACTTATTCATTTCCATCATAACGTTGTCAAATAATTAAACACTATTGGTTGTTTAAAGTCGTGGGGTCATTAAAGTAAATTTTACCTTACAAGTTATAAATATTTTCATCTGATTTCATCATATGATGTAGGCATTAATATAAAATTTAATTTACAGAATACTGGAGGAAATTGAAAAATGGTGGAAACTTGGATTTTTCTCTAAAACTGGAGAAATCCAGCAAAGCTGACTTCCTAGCAATACTCGCTGAAGCATTGGGATATCATCGGTTTAGATTGTTTCAAAAATTGTTTAAAATCTTGTTCAATATTAGAGTAATATAAATCAACCATAAGAAAATATCAGAGTTCAAGTTTATCAACTCCATCCTCAATTTCCCTCATTTTCTCCACTCTCAGTGGGTGTATCCTCCACACACCTGCACTCTTCCACTCTGCTCATAGTCCGGGCGGGGTCCGGAGAGTCCGGGGTCTGCGCGTGATTGTTCCGGGCTTGCCGCATTCCGCGTGGCCACTGGACCAACGCAGAACAGTGAGCCGGTGAGCGGCACCGCGCTGATCTATCTAGCTTAGCGCTAGAACTGCGCGCTTGGGTCGTGTGCTTGCGATGCTGTATGTTAGCGTTACGTTATGCCATGACACGGGGCATAGCACGACGTAAAGTAAGGTGGATGGAGAGGTTATCATTGGATTTGTATAAATGGGGAACTGCCAAACTGCCAAAGGGAGGAAAGCTTTTTGCAAAGATGGAACTATTATTTGCAAATAGCCTACCATAGAAGAGAGTATTTAACAAATGTCGTAATAGATGGAGGTTTGTTCTGCGACTGAAAGAATATTTATGGCAGGACTAAACGAGCTTATATGAAAGGAATTGTAAATTTAGGTGAAGTGAAAGTGGTATGTTAGGCTAGGAGTGTTATTGATATTATTGCAGAATACGAGTAAATCTGAGGAATAAATTTTTAATGTTTGTGCTTCCCCATCTGATGGGATATAGTTTGAAGTTGAATGTGCAGTTTGGGGTTTTGTCCTTAAAATGTGTTATACGTTGGGAAGAGGGGTTGAAGGATGCAAAAAGGGATCATCCTAATTTCGCGTATAACCCCTTAAAGTAGAGATACACCTATTTTTTTTAATCGTTTGATTTTGTCGAATAGTCGTTGAGTTACGAGCCAAAAACCCCTAAATGCACATTCAACTTCAAACACGCATAACTCTGTGCCAAATCATCGTAGGAACTTCGTCCTTTGCGTCCTATGCAGGGAATTCAATAAACTTTATTGTCCTGATGGTAAATCAAGTCCACAATTTTTATTAGCTCCGTACAGATTCTCAAAAATTGATATTTTCTTCCACTAAAAACATTTTTCCTTCCAGGGAGTTGAGGAAGGGCTGAAGGGGTTAATCCTAATATCACATGTATTTTCTTTTTTGCCCTTGAAAATTTATCCAAATTAGCTAAAAGTTCGCCAAGTTATGATGGTTTGACAATTGAGAAAATTTCACGAATGTCAAGTGTATCGTTTTTTTTTTGTCACCATATATTATGAAAAATTTATCTTACGCTGAAAAATTTTTGAAATTGTAATGAAATTACATTTATATATATTTGAAGTTATCAATCTTACAAAATAAAAAGTTAACAAAAATAGTTTAACAATAGCTTATATTATTAAACTGTTTTCAGTGAGAATATATTGAAAATAATTTGACAGATCTTTCGAAAACTTGTTGCCAGGCAATAGTTACGAAAGCCTGTAGGGCTTGAGTGGCTATTGCCAAATGGCAACAAATTTGAGAAAGATACTGGCGAATTATTTTCTAATTTATCCAACTCTCGAGTTATATTTAATTAGATTATTTTTTGACTTAGCTATTGAGGTCGATTCATCCAACTTAAAAAATTTTGAACTGGGTCTATATCAATTGATTACTTATTAATGTATTCTTGGAAGTTATATCCAAAATTTGTTGGTGTATTTCTGTATCTGTAATGGCACTAAATCGATATTTTGCACACATTTTACTTGACGCGTGGAAAGTTTCAAATAATTATTTGACAACTACCTATCATTTGTCAAAAAACAAAAAAGCACCTACGCCGGGAATAATCACAATAGCTTTATTCTCAGTATAATTATGACAGGAATGGTTAAAATGCAGACACGTGACGTACAATGAAGTATTTCATTGATTTTGAGAAACGTCAAAAAATAATCAGTATAATAATGAACTGATTGTGAATGCAATTTATACGAATAATTTTTTTCACGATCCTGTCAAAAATAAAATGTTCTTTTCTCAATTAAAGAGGAAAGTAAAACCTTTCATCCTAGGAAAAAACAGTAATGCCATATACATGGCAACTGTAAAACAACGGTATGATTAGACATTAGTGACGTTCAGGAGACCTATTCTAATTCGTTGGCGACTGGATTTAGCGACCGTTTGACGTCATATTTGGCGACTTTGATACTGGCGCCATCTGTTGGTAGAGTTAAAAAGTACAGCCTTGACGTCATTGTTGGCGACTGGTCGCTTAGGGAGTCGCGTGTACTGGCGACTAGTACAAGGCTGTTGCGAAGAGTCATGGCGTCAGTCGCTTAGCATTTTTTGGTTGGTTTGTTTTGAAGTTAGACAAATTTTATATGTTATATGCACTATATATTATTATAAAATGTTTATTATTTATACTATTAAATTAATAATTATAATTATTGCACAAAATCCAGCTGCAGATGTCCATTACCGACAATTAGGATAATAATATTGTTGACTACACATTAATAATAATTTTTAATGTAACAATGTTTATTTAAGATTTTTTAAAAATTTATATTATTTATTTTTAAAATAATACTGATTGCTTGCAAATTACTAAAAATTCCATCAATTTGTGATATGCCAAGTTTAAGCAACACCATACAAATATTTGAGTTTAACAAAGAAAACCAAATATCAACAAGTGACTGTCAGAAATTATAAGTACCAACACAAAATACTCCGTCGTTCCTATTAATACCAACGTAAGAAATTAAAATCCCCATGTACTCTACTGTGTACTGTACTGTGACGTCATTAACTTAGCGACTGAAACAAGTCGCCAAACAGTCGCCAAGAATTAGAATAGGTCTCCAGGTGATATCTGTCAAGGGAATAATACATCTTATCTAAATTTCATTTCTAAAAAAGTAGTGACAAACATTCTGTGTACATCTTATCAAGAAAGTGTTATTCTTTCCCCAGGTGGTTTGTATCATGAAATGATATTTTCAAGAATAAATGTCTCAGTTCTATTTCTTCTTGTAGAAATAACTAATGTTTGTTTTGTAAAGCAAAATATGTAGCATTTATTTACATAACTATCATATTTGCTTGGCAACAGATTTTCCAAATGCTTCGCCTATACTTAGCGGTTATTTATGGATACTACGATTTTGCATTATGTATATGAGTAACGGAATTGATAGTTATTAATATGAATGAAGAAACAAAGTTGATGAAACCTTCTTCAGTGTCTACGTCTCGACTATGTCGCAAAACCAACATAATTGCGGTATTTGCAATTCAGTGAGCAACTGAAGAAGTCAAGTTTACCGGCTAATTCTTCAACACGATCGCCATAATAACTCATGCGAGGTCTAGCTTGCACAGTGGGCTTGGCCGCCGTTAGAGCAGGCGAAGATCGCATCGCCAGGCATATCTCGGATAGCGAGAAGAGCGCAGATAGCACGAGATCGGAGCGATTTGCTGTAATTATTGTTATTACGCGTTCGTACGGGTAAAAGTCTGTGACCGTTGCGGTAGAGGCTGAACGGAGGCTGTGTTTGTGTGTGTAGCTGACGGTTGAAATGTTAACAGACGATGGATAATTGTAACTTCCACGTTGAGGTATTATACGCGTTCTGAACAGACAAGTACGCCTCGCAAGAGCTACAACAACGTTTTGTATTTTTAAAGGAAACAATGAAAAGAAATTGGCCGAATTCTGCCCTTTTGTTGTAATCATAACTTAGTGTTTCAATTGGCAATACAATGGGGGATTCAAGTGGTAGAGCTTTTTAATATATATTTATTAAAATAAATTCTTGACCGTACATCATATTTAATACAATATAAAATCATACCATAAATGATATCTTTATTGCTGAAATATGAAAGTTAAAGTTGAATAATTCAAATCGCTCATTTGTATTTCGCACTGCCATATTGCAATTACGTAGTTGCATTAAGCCAACCACAGAACTTTGTCTGAAACGTTTGTCGGTGCTCAATTTTACTGAGAGGAAGACGAAGAAGAAATAAGCATTCAGTATTCTACGATTCTACCAATGACGTATAATACTAGACGAATTATGCCGTATTCAAGTCAATGCAGAGTTGTGGAGCAGAAAGGGATGGTATAACTTTTGGGCCCGCTGGGTGCGCGGCAAGAAGCGAGTACACTTTGATGTTGCTCATTGCCGCGCATCAGCCTCACCAACCAGTTATTCTATCCCTTTCTGCTTTACAACAAACGCCGTTGTTATCCGTCTACCAATTACTGGATGTGGCACTCTGCCGAAGCAGATCTCGGTAAGTGATTGTGCGGTTACCAGTCGTCAAATCACGGCCCCCAAAGATGTTAGTGGTGGAGGAGCCACAGGGGTAGTTTTTTGAAATTATGAAAATTGTTTGTAATTCAGTTGTATTATAACGATTTTTGTTTAATATACTAAAGTTGCTACAAGTTGTCAACATTCGAAACTACATCTGTACGCTTGTAATTCAATAAAATTAATATTATTAAAACAGTACGTTGGAATGCAATAGAGCTTAACATTTAGTATCATGCTTAAATAGTAATCTGAAAAGCACGATTGGAGATCAAGAAAAAACATTGAACCCAAGGGTCAAGATAAATATTTTACATTTGCTTATTGTTGCATATTTAATCAGTCATAGATTGGAAAAGATAGATTTGTGAATTAGTGTAAAGGTTATTTTAATTTGAAGAAAAGGAGATTATTTTAACTTTTCACGCATGTTTCATTCTTCCTTTCATTTATTTATTATTACGATGTATACTGACTGGGGTAATGGCTCAGTGGTATCAAGCCGACCTGTGGATCCAAAGAACTCTGGTTCGATCTACACAGCCGACAAACATTTTCACCAATTTATAAATTACTCCTGTGGCTTTCCCACCACTATATATCTGTATATACTGTATATCTGCGAATTTTTTACGCTGAATTGAACACTTATGACTTGCTTCTTGCGTTTGACAATTATTATTAGACATATACAGGCAGATTCACAAAACAGATTAGCGCTAACACCGTTTTTAATATTATCTATAACTCTGTTTCAAATTAAAACAGATTAAAGAAATGAACTAAATTTGTTGCTAATTAACTCTCTTTTTAACTTAAGTTAAAATAAACTTGTTTCGTACATTGAAAAGAGAGTTAAAAATGAAATAAAAAATGGTGTTAGCGCTAATCCGCTTTATAAATGTTAAACATGTTTATGTTTTTTGTTTCTATTGCTACTATGATTATTGGAATATATTATTAAATATATAAATTAGTTTTATGGGATTATTATTATTGGAATATATTATTAAATATATAAATTAGTTTTATGGGGTGGCTAGCTCAGTAGTATGAAGTCGGCCTGTGGATCCTGAGAACTCTGGTTCAATTCCCACAGGCGACAAACAATTTTCATAATTTCTAAAAACTACTCCTGTGACTCCTCCACCACTAACATCTTTGGAGACCGTGATTTGACGACTGGTAACCGCACTTCACGCGCATAAATATATCACTTACCGAGATCTGTTTCGGCAGAGTGCCACACCCTGTAATGGGTAAAAGGCGTGATGATATATTTATTTATTTTAAATATTTTTCATGTCTATATTTGTGTATATTATTATTATTATTAATTTTCAAATATAACGCATACAGTATTTTTCTTTATTAAAATATTTATTTAATATTGTCAGAAAATTTGAATATATTTTTAAAATGATACATTTAAATATAGCTCTACTTTTGCCTGCCCTGGAAATGGCCGCTGTCAACTCTCAAAAATGCCAATATATGTTACAAGCAAGTTTGCAATCCATTGTTTATATAACATCCTTAGTATAAATATATCACTTACCGATGTCTGCTACGACAGAGTACCACACCCAGTATTGGGTAAAAAGCGTGATAATATATTTATTTTTATTTCATTTAATAGATAATTAACAAATTAATGATTAAATTTTTTTTCCTATTCATGTTATTACATAAAATTAATTTCAACCAGAGTACAAATGACCTACAAATTCTAGTAAACGCCAAACCATTCTGACGCAATTGTATTTCTTATTATAAATTGAATTAAGCAATTAAAGTGAAAAACAGGTGCAAGTATTGTATTCACCCTGAAGCTAATTTACAATCTACTAATTAAAAGAAAACATAGAAATCATTTAAGAAACAGAATTCCAGCCTGCTGCAAATTCTTTCGCTATCAAAAATAATTACTGCTTCCACAAAAATGTACCTAATAATTAAACTTTATATCTTTTCAAATTTCCTCCAATAGAAAATCTTAAAGCTAAAACCAACATCTCAAAACATAAAACCATATTATTAAGCTTCGCTCGTGATAAAACTTCTTCAAGACCTAATTAAATTAATAGCACATCTCGACTACCGCTACTATGATCTCATATACTCTCAAATAAAAAACTAAATTACCAATAAAACAAAACACGAGCATCCAACGAAGTAATCAACGAGAAAAAAGTGAATAACTTCACGGCGGATAGATTTTGGGATAGGCTGGACCTTCATTCACTTGTTAGAAATCTGTTGCATCATGTGTATGGTTATTTTAGTTACCTTCGGTTTATTTTTCTTGCGTGACCTTTCGTTTTTTAATCACTGAAATTATTGGACGTTTAGGTACTTATTGACGAGTGGCCAATTTTCGAATTTTCGCTTCGGTAATTGAATTGGGAAGTAATTGATTTCAGCTTGGAATTAATCGATTTTGGATGATTGAAAGGATTAATAACAAGCGTTTAAATAAAACACTCGATTCAAATTTGGGTAATTAGGAGAAAACTTGATCTAAAACACACAAAAAATTATTAGAAACGAACCTACTTTTCCAGTTCATAATGAAAGAAAAATATATATATATATTCGAAGTAGCAACTACCTTCATATAAACAGTATAAGGAAGTATTGGAATCGTGAAAAAAATCGTTGACGAGATTTTCGCGGAAATACGTGTTTTGAGGTCCACTGAATCCGTTTTGATCATTTTCTCATTGATGTCTGTGTGTGTGGATGGATGGATGGATGGATGGATGTGTGTCCAAGTGTGCAATATTTCATGAACGAGATAAGATTTGTTAACGAAACTTGGTAATTATAAGTTTCATGAAAATACGAAGAGCTGAGTTGATTTTGAATGAAATTGAAAAACCGGAAGAGGAAGTTTACTGGACACACAAAACAATAAATTCCATTTATTTCAAAAATTGAATCAGTTACGAAAAAAAGTTTCAAATAAAAGATGTTGGCAAAAATATTTGGAACATAAAATGTTGTTTTAAATTTTCCTGTATATGCGTCTAATTTTGAGAAAAATTAATTTATATATTTAATAATATATTCCAATAATCATAGTAGCAATAGAAACTAAAAACATAAACATGTTTACATTTATATGTCAAATAACAAATAATAATTGTCAAACCCAAGGAGCAAGTCATAGTGTTAAATTCAGCATTTTTGATGCTCTATCAATTTCATTGATCAAAATAGTAAATAATTTTATATTTCTATTAATTTATTTATATAAAATTTGGCCAAAATGCAGTATCACTGACCAATTTTTAAAATTTTCCCTACCACTATAATGACATTTACTTATCAGTGATCCTAAAACTTTTTCAGAGATTTGAAGCTCATCGCAAAGGAGTATAAATGTCATAAATGGCAAAGACTGAGATAAGGTTTGGTTAGGTTAGAAAGAATTATTTTGTATTTTCTGATAATAATAATAATAATACATCATACTTGAGGTTCGAAGCAAAAAAATATTTTTTTAAATAACAGTTTCGAAGCACTGGTTTATTTAGATAATTTTTAGGGAGTTTTGAAAATCACAAAATTTTACCAACTTAAAAATACATTCTTAAAAATTGGTTAGTGATACTGCATTTTTGCCAAATTTTGTTAGGAAGTTGATTATCTGTAATGAAAATTAAAAAGAAATCAGTAAAATCCCAAAATACATTAAAAAAAAACGATACAATAAAACTAAAAGGATGCAAAATGAAGAAGAAAAAATAATATTCGGAACGAAAATATAAAAAGAAGAAGAGAAAATTGATGACTACAAAGCACATGAAAAAAGTGAAAATAAAGTGAATATGAAGTTAGTTTTCCATACTCTGGATTATTTTAATATTACTACTAAACAGAGGCAGTCACAGTCAAGTAAATAAAATATTGGCTGTCCAATGGAGAGTACAATTAGTATCAATTCTCTGTTGTATCAAATAAATAAATAAAAATGCAAATCTTATGATATATCTCCTACCTGATTGTAGATCAAGTAAAAGATTCGTTGGATAAAGTTTCCTGACATATCTTCCGTAATTTATGAATGTTATTACAAGCATAGCATTAACACATGAACTCCTCCTAATACGGCATGATAAACATCCCAACCTGAGAGCAATTTGTAAATTTCTTTATCATAAAAGGGCATCTGACATATTCCACTTCAATCAACCAGCAATCAACCGCGCTAGAAAAATATTTGGCTACGGATGTCAAACGTGAAACACAATCGCATGACAAGCGAACGTCTTCTGGACATCACGGTATTTATTTATTATATTGAGCAACGTGTTTAATATTTTTAAATAAACAGTGCTACCAATAGAAATGTCGTTATGTATTTATGAAGCTATAAACCGTTATTGCGCTGGTCCATTAGAAGCGCTTGGCTGGTTCGCGACAACATGGTATGGTTAGCTTGGAATCCAGAGTAGATGAAATAAAAAGTTTGTTTATTCCGTACTAGTGAGAGATAGACTTTATTTATGAGTCCATGAGGACTTGAATTATAACTGCTATATTTTTGTAAGAAAGAATCTTCTCTATACTTCTGCATTCCTGATATTTTAAATAAATATATCATCAAATTTAGAACGCGAAAGTTCAACTAACAACATATTAAAATTTGTCCCTTTTATAAATTTTTTAAATTGAATATCTAGGCCGTATTTGTTTGGGAACTTTGGGTTCAACCCTGAACTGATCTACAACTAATTCGTGTTACTTCCAAATAAATTATGCAGTGTCAGTTGTAAAAATTAGCGATAAATTAAAAATCTTCTAAGTGACATTTGCTTAAATACAAATTGCGATGATCAATTCAAAACGGATAGCAGGGAACACAAGTTGATAGAAAGAGATAGAAAACGGGTTCAACCTGCCAACCCACCAAAATCGCTGGGGCAGTAAAATCAGTTCAGAAACTGTTACTTAAAACGGCCCAATTGGCACAATTAAACAAAAGTAACCTACCGGGTTACTTTCAAAATGCCAAATGCGTGCGAGAATGAGCTTCATTCTTAAACGATTTTTGGTAACATATTGTTATTATAGATTGGTATATCTGCATTAAGGTAGTATTGTGACGGTGGCGCCATCGGTTGTCGAGTGGCGAAACTGACGCTAAAAAAAATATAAAAATTGAATAAAATAAGTGTTTTATACCTATTATGATTTGAATATCATGAATTGTTAACAGGTTGTTGGTCTAGTGAATTTTCAAATACCATACCACCGTGTGGTGTTGCCATTATAAATTGAGATTCTTAATTTTTCGTTAAAACAAGGCTTTGCATGGCTATATATCCATTACTAAACGATAAAAAACTTTCTCCTTCTGAAACAATATACATGGATAGTTCTAGAATATCATACTAGTTTTTCAAATGAAACTGCAAAATTTTAGAGGTACACACCAAATGTGTTTGATTCTGAGTGATGATCGCCATAAGCCCCTTGTATAAGAACTCAACTTTACAAGCGAATATATTTGTTCACAGACGATGACTGTGTTTCATATATTAACAGGATGCGTAAGACTATCCAATGTTTACGTGCGCCAAATTGCATTCATAAAATATCTAGGTAACGGAAAACATAAAAAGCCGATTTACAAATAAGTCTAGGAAACCGATAAAATCAATCGCAAATCAGTCATCAACTTAACTATTCTACCAAAAAAATTCCCTTAATGGCAAATGTCAACTACTTTTATAAAGAAATGCAACGGAAAGGGGAAACAGATAAAATACAGAGTGATCAAAAGGAATTGTTACAGTTGGCAATAAAAAAAACTACTTGAAATTGGTAAGCCTGATACATAAATTCATTTCCTGTTGTTGACAGTGGCATTTAAAATTTAAATTTGAGTACATTTATTTCTAAAGTATTACTTAAAAAGTCAAAATTCTATTACCTGTCAGACTCCTGACATAACCTATTTGTATTTATTAGAAATGTCAAATAGCATTTCTGCCTTTATCTGACGTTGTGCCAACTGTGGAATAAAAAGATCTCTGGAATTGTATTGCCAACTATAACAATTGCTTTTGATTACCCTGTAGTATAAAACAATCGTTACAGAAAACAATTCTAACACTCGTTCGTTCGTTCGCCCCCCGCTGCTGCGCGGCTAGCGTCCGAATTTTGAACTCGTGCTAGAATAGTTCACCTTCTGTAACTTGTATTTTATATACTATTCTAATGTCTAAACAGAGATATAAACTTAAATCCCTCGTAGGTAATACTGACATATTATATTATAATATAAAACTTTTAGAGGATTCTTGTTCAAAGATTTTTCTTCTAATATAATTTATGTAGATTAGATTAAAATTGTAAAAATGTATTAACGTTCTAATATTAAACGGAGTGCTCGCGTCAAAACACTTACCTCACTTTTATTACAAAAGTTATGTGTATTATCTGATAAGTGAGAACATATTACATGATCATTGCAAAAACAGAAGACAGTCTAATCGAATTGGGTAGTTAGAAAGAAAATGTTCACTCAATACTAGAGATATTAACTTTACTGATGCTCGTTTGCATTAAGAAAACTTAAATTGTATATCTGACAAATAAATAAAAGCAAATTGAAGTAAAATGTCATATGGAGACATTTACATTGCTGTTAAACATTTAATGCAATAATGTCAGTTTATGCCAAACTTTATATTTAATTGATGCACACGGGTATTATAAATATATATACAGGATGGTGAACGCAACTCTCGAACATGGGGATTTAACATGTAAAATTACAATTTTGTAATTTCCTGCTTCCCTAATTATTTTAAGCAAAAAACCTTCGAATAAAATTTTAGGGCATAAAGTTCTGCATCTAAGCCAATAAACAAAATTAACTTTGCATACTTCGTAACGGCACAAATTAAATCTGAAAATGACAAAAATAGCCTCAAAACTATCGCTAGCCATGGAATTGAAACAAAATTAAACAAATGTTTGACGTCAAAATAATTTCTTTATTTATTATGTCATTTATTTTGACAGATAAAACGACAAACAATTGTTTAATTTTGTTTTAGTGCCATGGCTATCAATAGTTTTGAGGCTATTTTAGTTATTTTCAGATCAAATTTGTGCCGTTATGAAGAATGCAAAATTAATTATGTTTATTGGCTTAGATGCAGAATTTTATGCCCTAAAACTTTTATTCGAAATTTTTTTGCTTAAAATAATTAGGGAAGCAGGAAATTACAAAATTGTGATATTACATATTAAATCCCTATGTTCGAGAGTTGCGTTCACCATCCTGTATATATATATCATCTGCCTAAAGGACGAAACGCGTCTATGGTTAAAGCTGAACTGACAAGCATTTGATGATGACCTGATAAGTTGATTCAAATGTGCTGTGATTTTGTGGAACTTTGACAAGTGTTGGAAATTTTTTTCTATTATTTTCTTATCGCATATATCTCCTTTAAGTAGAGACTTTAAACTTTTTCGCCCTCGAAAATTCGTCTAAATTAGTTGAAAATTCGCCGAATTATGACGGTTTGAAAATTTGGAAAATTTCACGAATTTAAAGTGTTTCTTAATTTTTGTAACCAGTTTAATAATAATTAATAGATTCGACACAGGGTTCTTCTTAAAATTTCACTAAGTTCCTTGTACATAATATAAGAAACAACACTTCAAACAGAAAGAAAATGTGGAGACGATACATAAAATAATCTTGGATTACACAGACATAATATTTTTGTTTGTCCTCGTTTTGTTATAATTAACAAAGAGAACTATGAATCAGTACTAAATGTTTTCCGTATTAATTCTCTTTGTCAGCATAGTTTGAACTATCCTATACACTCCATGCTACAAATAACACCAGTCTGCTTACAGTAATAGAAAATAATTGCACTGCAATAAATTACCTTGTTAACGACCGAGTCACCGGGTGTGTCTCTAGATTTGTAATTCAAAATTAAAATTGAAATAACAAGGAATGTGTGACTTTTTAAGCGGTTAAGCGGTTTTTACATGAGCTGATTTAGTTTTTTGGTTAGAAGTGGTTAATGAAGAGAACGAATGAATTTAGTAGAGGATAATTGATTATATTTAAACCGCACATGGAGCTTAGGAGGCTGTTTATAAGCAATGTTAAATCGAAAGAAAATTATGCCACCTTTGAAAATTTCTTTTAGGGTCAGTTTTTTAATCACCGATTAATGTTAATCATGATTAAATAATAATGGAAACTATAGTTACCATTTTTTATTAATCATGACAGGCAATCGTAGCTCAGTGGATAAAAGCGAGGTAAAACTTGCATTTCTTAATTAGCAAGCAAGAGGTCGTGCGTTCAAATCTCACTGACTTCTACTTATATCAAAAAAATACGATTGTGTCTGAGTGGTTCGGATTCCACTATAAGCTGTAGGCCCCCCTGTACTGTTATTGGGATTTACTTCCTGTTGTGCAGAGTAACAAATAAATAAATGATTAACATTAAACGAGAGTAAACCGGTAATTGAAAAACTGGCCCTTAAATATTTAAGGTTACTGTGGAAATGAGAAGCAAAGTTCAATTTTAGCAGGCGACAACAGATTATTGTCAAAAGTAATAATACAAGAATTTTTATAAACAACACAATATTCTTTTCTTCACTACGGAAGTTTTATTATACTAAATGTACATGTCGGCTACCATGTAGTTATCGTCAGTAGTACACTGGCGATGATTGGATGGCAGTCGAAATGTATATTTAGTATACCCTAGTGAAGAAAAGAATATTGAGTTGTTTATAAACATTTATCTTCAAATAGCTCTAAACTATATATTAAGTAAATTTTTACTTTGCATAAACTATGGGATAGATGACTCAGTGGTATTGAGTCGGTTTGTGGATCCTGAAAACTCAGGTTCGATTCCCACAGCCGATAAACATTTACACCCCATTTAAACTACCCCTGTGGCTCTCCCTCCACTACCATTTTTGAGGGCAGTGATTTGACTTCCGGTAACCGTACTTCACGCGCAAAATATATCACTTACCGAGATCTACTACAACAGAGTGCCACACTCAGTAATGGGTAGAAGGCGTGATGATATATTTATATTTTACACTTCTTTCTTATATTTCAACTATAAATACCATAGAATTGAATCTACGATTATTGCGAGAACATGTTTACAAAAATATTTTTAAATAAATGTTATAGATGTTTAGTTCAATTTTATAATTTAGTTTTTTTACATTCAAGCAATATTTTGACAAATTCGATTATATCCGAATTATTTGAATTTCGATATAAGTTGTGGAATTTCATTAAGACTTATTTCTTGTTTTGCAGAATAGCAAATAAATAAATAATTTAAGTTTATTTTCATGAACAAGAGAGTGAGAATAAATTGGAAATAATTTGACAGATCTTTCGCAAACTTGTTGCCAGGTAATAGTCACGAAAGCTCGTAGGGCTTGAGTGGTTGTTGTCAAATGGCAACAAGTTTGAGAAAGATACTGGAGAATTATTTTCTAATTTATCCAACTCTCGACTTATATTTAATTAGATTATTTTTTAACTTAGCTGTTGAGGTCGATTCATCCAACTTAAAAGATTTTGAATTGGGTCCATATTGATTGATACTTATTAATGTATTCTTGGAAGTTGTTGGTGTATTTCTATATCCGAAGTGGAACTAAATCGATTTTTAATACATTTTACTTGACGCGTTGACAGTTTTAAATAATTATTTGACAACTACCTATCATTTGTCACAAACAAAAGCACCTACAGAGATTATTCCCGGGAATAATCACAGGAGCTTTATTCTCAGTATAATAATGACAGGATTGATTGAAACGTAGGCACGTGACATATAGTGAAGCATTTCATTGGTTTTGAGAAACGTCAAAAAATAATCAGCTGTAAATTTTGATTATTATTTCAGCCATTTTTGTATCAAATATTTGGATAACAAAACAATCACCAAAATAGTCATTTAACCTTATCGTCATAGTTACTTATTAAAGTTTTCGAGATGCTAATATAACGAGACACTAGAACCAGGAACAAATTACTTTAAAATTAAGGCCGTATTTAAATTATTTAAAATCAAGTCATAATTGCTTAAATAATTCATTAATTTATAAAGTAAAAGTGTACTAGATGATGTGGGATTGAATTTAGTTCCACAAGAAATTAATTAATGACATTTTTTGTACCAACAAATATGGTATGGTCCAGAAAAAAAATCATTATATAATTTTAATTACTAATCCTACTTGAAAAACTGTCAATCTAGTTTTTATTCATGATTATGACAACGTTTTCATAGACTACTCTGATTTTCCTTTCTCTGCTTTCACTTATTGAAGTTAATAGAGAAATGTAGTAACATCTTTAAATATATTTTCAATAAAATGGAATATACAGAAGCTATAAAAATTAAATATAGATATTTTATCTTTGAACGTCGATATAAAATAAGGTTTTACGAGCTGATTTCATTAAACGCATCGGTTTAGTTCGACTATATATTTATTATTTCATGTTATTGCTTTCCTATTACATAATTTTGTTATAAATTTATGGAAACATCTTTATTGAACACTCTCACATTGCTCTCATTTATTTTCTTCGTTAAGATATTAATAACTATATCAGAGCGCACTTCCTTGAATTGTAGGATTCTGTCAAGCCATTTCCCTAACTTATTTTTACAACTTGAATTATTGACATCCTATATTTGATGTTGCCAATAATTTAAAAATTATTTTAGAGAAAATGTTTTAAATAAAGTTGTTGATAATAAATGTGCTCTGCACCTTTTATTTCAACTAATTTAGAAATGTTTCACAGATAAAAAAATGTTCAAATTGTTTTGTAATTCTTGAATAAAATAAATGCATTCTCCAACTTCTTCTACTCATAGCTAATCTCTTAATTTCAACATAACTTTTTTCCTTTTTTCAGGTTGTCTACCATCTCATCTCCTTCTGCCTCTTTTACCTTCTTTTTCTATGAGGACAGGGTGAAAGTCCCTGAAAAATGAAACAAGAAATGATTTATTTGGTCAAAACGTATTTTATTTCTCAACATAATCTCCTTGTAGCTCGATACACTTCGTCCAACGATTTTGGCAATCCTTCAAAATAGGCGTTTGTCTTAGCGATGACCTCATCGTTGGAGCCAAATCTCTTTCCGCCGAGCCATTTCTTCAAATTTTAAAATAGATAAAAATCGCAGGGGGCCAAAAAGTCCTTCTTACTGCGCTTGAACATCACAAAACACTCATTTGAACTTGTTAAACGGTCGCGCTTGTTGTCAACAGAGAGCAAATGCGGCACCCATTTGGCAGATAGCTTTCTCATATCCAAAAATTTATGCAAAATGTTCCGTACCCGTTCGGTTGAGATGCTCATAGCCTCAACCAGCTCGTGCACTTTAACTCGCCGATCATCCAATATCATACCATGGATTTTATCGACGATTTCTGGCGTTGTAACCTCTATTGGACGACCAAAACGTTCGGCGTCCTTTATGGTCATACTACCACAACGAAAATCAGTAAACCACTTGTGAATCGTTCCAATCGATGGTGAGGAGTCCCCATAATGTTTAACAAGCGATGCTTTGGTTTGCGTAAAGTTTTTTCCACGCAAGAAATAATGTTTAATCAAGACGCGAAATTCACTTTTTTCCATGTTTTCAAAAATCTTCAAGGTTGCTTGCTTTCGATGGGTGTCAAAACAGAACCGAATGACATATCAGTCTGAAAATTTTAATGCGTTCTAGTTAAAGATAGTACATCAAAAATGTCACATGAGATTTGCGATTGTGGCGCCATCTGTTTTATTTTTCAGAGACTTTTCACCCTGCCCTCGTATTGTCCCTTCTATTACATCCTTCATTAGAATATCCCTTCTCAACGCAAAGCTCAACCACATTCTCTTCCTTTTCAAAATAGTCTTATACACTTGTTCGTTGTTAACTTTTTCATTGATAAACGGATCCAAAATAAATTAAAACAACAACAACAATTTATATTTCCTCCAAGTTATCAAAGTGTCAAAAATGTTACACTTTATATTGAGTGCGGCTATCTGCAGATCCTGTTGAACTCTTTTACGATCCAAGAGCGAAGAATTAAAAAACAAAATAAAAGAAGTGAATAGGCACCCATTAAGCTATTTAAGCCGCATATATGTATGAATCGTTGCCACACGCAATTCCATTTAAGATGAGAAAGTGTTCACTTCCGTTCAAAATCAAAGTAGTAATTAATCAGTAGATCAAAGACGGATCACTTTACACGGTACGCGTGTCAATCAAAATGAAACTAAATTGATCCTGATACGATGTTCATACAAGAAAAATGTGATTCGTTGTACAAATATGGATAAAACTGATGATAGAATATAACATATAATACGAGTAGTTTCAAATTAATTTGAACACTTGCCATCGTATATTTCCTACTGTTAAATATAGTTTATAAAGGAAATCGTACCTCTCGGACACTGTTACATTTTTTATTTCCTATAAGTTGAAGTCGACGAGATTAGAACTTGCAAAGATTCATGAAATTGAGGATAGTTAGAAATGCCCTCTAACCATAATTTTCTTTTACCAACCATCTAATTGTATTACCCCATAGGATTTAAAATAAGTAAAATAAATACATCATCACGCCTTCTACCCATTACTGGGTGTGGCAATCTACCGTAGCAAATCTCGATAAGTGATATATTTTGAGCGGTAAGTGCGGTTACAAACCGTCAAACCACGGCACCTAAGGATGTTAGTAGAGGGGAAGTCAAAGGGGTAGTTTTATTGTGGTGAAAATTATTTGTCGGCTGTGGGAATTGAACCCGTATTCTCAAATCCACGGGTCAATTCGATACCACTGAGCCACCTACCCCATAGGTTTTAATGAATGGTAATTTAAAGTTATGATTTTAAATACTTAAAAATAATTAAATCAAATTCCGGTAGCAATTTAAATTTATCTCCCATTCGTTTGGTAGTATTAATCCTTAAAATGCTAAAATCAATCATGTAAAATATTAATAAGTATGAAAGTTTGAAGCAAAACTCAGTGACGAAGTAAGAAATGAGCATTCCATGCAAATTGTACTCTATGCTCTATCTGTGACTAATATTCTTACCTTATTAATTTCTATTTTAGTCAAGTTTATCCCGATTTCACTACTTAAATATAAAAATAAAATAAAAATAAATTTTTCATCAGGTCCTTTTACTGGGTGTTTCAGTTGCGGTTTCAAGTGCGGTTACCAGCCGTAAAATTACGCTCTCCAAAGATCTTATTGGAGGGGGAGTGACAGAGGTAATTTTAATGTGATGAAAATTGTTTGAGAAGTAATTTAGAGTTTAATTAGGTCGTAAGTTTTGCGTTTCTATTTGAATACATTTAGTTAGACGTCTGTATATATTTTATAAAAATGTGTGTACAATGTACTTTATTTCCATAGCAACGACAAACATGCAATCAACAATTATCTTCGTGGCCGTAGAAAAAAATAATATTCGTATAAATAAAATTTGGAATGAAACTGCATTGTTAGAGAAAAGAGTCATCTCTTTAACACCCTTTGTTATTCAGTATCACGTTTGTTTGGTAAATGTTATAACTACGAAACTACGAGTACAACTACCCTCCATTACTGATAGAACCATAATTAGTTATTTCTGTGGTCATTGCGAAAATGTAAAAGGTCTCAATCTTATTATAGGCCTGATTATTAGTTTTATACAGCCAGGTTCTCAAAAAGTTTTAGAAAATGTGGAATTTTGTATTAGCTAATCTTATGCTAGTCTGAATTAAAAAGTTAATTCACTGCCGAAACGAAATGGGACGAAGATTAAATTTTACTTTATTTAAACCTTTTCGGGAATATGGTTTAAATTCAGGATTAGCTAGATTCTAGCTAAACATCTTTTGAGAATTAGGCTGTTATAGTACCTATTCATGATAGAACAATTCAATTAAAGTTTTCCACAAATGTACGAATTGAAATCTCTGTACACCCGATATATCGTAATGACTTCCTACTTTAATAGAGCAACGAGCAATCCATTTCAAATACTGATGTAAAATTGATGCCTTGTTTGGCAATATTGTCTGTTTTTATACACAGCAATTGATTAAAGATGCTTTCTAAATAACTTGAACGACATGTGTGGCTTGAAAAAGAAGGTTTTTCTGTTTAGCTTACCTACGCAACTACGATGCCACGGATGTCATTAAACTGGTATATCTAACGAAGTAGTAGAAATTGCTGAATGGAGTTACCTGCAACAAACAAACAAACAAATACTATAAATATCATTACACATAGAGAGTAGGCAGATGGCTCAGTGGTATCGAGTCGGCTTTTTGATTTGAGAACCCTGGTTCGATTCCCACAACAGACAAACTATATTATCACAAGTAATATAACAAGTGATATGATTATCATCGATGATATTTTCACGAATCCGAAGGATGAGTGAAATATACTGTTTCGATTTCACAAGCAATATTATATATTATAAATCATATCACGAGTTTATATTTAATGAAAGAATATAATTAATAATTATTTGTTGTAAAGGGAATTGAGAACTAGATGTATTGAAATGGACATTTATATACTATAATTTACAAAATTAGCTGTCAAATAAGAAAAATTATCCTAAACAACGAACCAAAAGAAGGTGATAATTTCATTTGTTTTTTATCATCGGAAGATTCTCATTGTTGATTGATGAGATATATCTAGGGTTACAACCTCAGAACTAAGTCTCGCCCGGTGACGAATTTTATTATTATTACCATATTTGATAAAAAAAGAAATACATTGTTTTGTTAACGACAAGTGTTTTTGTTATCATGGTAAAATAATTACATATAAAATAAAGTAAAACAAGATTGGAAGTGATAAATCTACTAAACAATAAAATTAGTGCACTCAACGTCATATATACGATTAAACTGTAACAATATTGACAAAATTGAAAATAATCACATGCAACCTAAAATTATGTCTATTTCTGAAAACTTGATACAATTCTAAAAAATTTGATCTGATACGTACAAGATGATATATCAACTATTAGAACCGAAATTAATTGTATAAATTCTTTCTTAAAATCATGAAGACAGAATCAAGAAATTGGAAGATTTTGTGACAGAAATTAAACTAGATAACAGTAAGATGTAGAAGATCATCAAAGAAAAAAATTTTATAATTTAGCGGCTTAGAATATTCCGAAAGTGAGACAGATTACACAACCCGGAGAAATAATAATTAAACCTGGAGCCCGGAGATAACTCACTGAAACCTGGAATCTCCGGGTCAAACCCGGAGAGGTGGCAAGTCTAGATATATGCCACGTAACATAAATTATATTCTCACCAAAATAAAATTATCCCTTATTTGACGGCTGGTAACTGAATTTCATGCGAATTAATATATCACATAGCAAGAACTCCTATTTTATTTATTAATTAGTTTTAATAATTTCTCACATTTTATATACATACATACATAAAATCACGATATATCTCGTCAAATGAGGTACCACGAACTCTAGAATAATACAAAAAATATACACTCATCAGACTCATCAAATAATCAATCTTCAAACATTTGCTGGGTAGTAAAATCCCTTAATAATTTTAAGTTAATAAATGATAATAAATCTTGGTAAGTCAAATAACGGTCCCCATTAGGGTCGTTGATTTCCACCGAAGTTCGAATTTCTGAACGTTCGAACATTCGAATGTTTTCAACTTCGTCAGAAAAACTTCGAAGCTTCGAATTTTCGAATTTTTTTATGCTTCGAATTTACGAATTTTCGATTTTTTTAAAGCTTCGAATTTACGAATTTTCGAATTTTTCAAAGCTTCGAATTCTCGAATATTTTGTCTCTGAATTAACGCCATCTGTCATCTCCAAACATGCTCACGCATAATTCGCGAAAAGTCGGCCACGAATTAAATAATAAACTCGGCGAAGTGTCCAGCCAAAAACTCTGCAAGTTTATGCGTCTTAATTACGACATCTATTCTCTTACCGCCTATCTAAATGCTACGGACTTTTAGTAAAACGTTTTAAAATGAGAATAAAAAGGATACAAAAATGTCTTAATTAAAACGTTTTTGACAGTGTAGCGAAAATTTTAGTCTAAATTGAATTAATTTGGCTAATAATAATAACAAAACTCTGCAAATGAATTTATTCTGAAAATAATTCATATCAACATGCCGTATTCACGATCCAGATTCACAATTCGAATAATTCGAAAATTCGGAAATTCGAAAATTCGGAATATTCAAAAATTCGAAAATTTAAAATTCGGAATATTGAAAAATTCGAAAGTTCGAATCTAAATTCGAAGGTTCAACAAATCCGAACATTCGAAGTCTCGAATATTTGAAAAATCAACAACCCTAGATGTTATTTGTGGGGGAGCCATAGGAATAATTTAAATGTGGTGAAAATGTTTTTTTTTATATAGTTTTGCTTAATTTAACTAATCCAAAATTCAGGATTAGCTAAAACTATTTTGTGAATTGGGTTGATCAAGTTCATTCTATAATGTTCTTCGAGAATATTCTCGATACTCGAGAATTTTCCATCACTACACATTACACGTATGGACTTTTAGTTTAAAATTAAGGTATCACAATAAGAAAGAATAGTACAAAACATCTTCTAAATATTCGAGGTATGCTATTCATATCAACATCACATCCTCCTCACAATGTGCAACAGAATCAGATCACTCACAAGTGTAACTCCATCCTCATCCTCATCCTCAATATCTACAAGATCTAAACAACTAACAGCTAACGGCTATCGGTCCGCTAAACACATATAGCATCACTTGCGGCTAACAGATAGATCGCGATGTCAAGTTTCTCTTTCGGTAGAAATGCGAGCAACGAGTCGAGATGCGGACAACGGACAGTAAAAATGCGAGCACGTTGATGCGTGCGACGCGACCGCGTGCGGCATCTGAAAGTAGAGCGGTGGACGAGCACTAAAGCTGGAGATACACGAGAGAGAAATAGTTGATGAGATGGTTATTAACTGTTTGTTTGTTTGTTTAGAGGAACTTAATACTAATTGTTGTACAGTGGAGGTACAGTGCATCGCTCGGACAAAGTTGTATTTCTAAGTTTGTGTTTACGTATGAAACTAATGTGTTTATTTATTTATTACGCTGGATAATAAATTGAGAAGATATAGTTTATACTGGGTATCCGAACCACTAGGATGTAGGCATTTATGCTTTTGATTATAAGTTGAAACCAGCGAGGTTTAAAACCCGTGAATTCTTATCGAACGAGACCGTTAATTATGGCGCTAAAAGTACCCGTTTGGATGTATATTAAGACATTATTGAAAATTAAGACGTTCTGAATTGATACTGCATTAAAGATAGCATAGCTTCTATATTCTGTAAATCAATTATTATTAATACTCAGTTTTTCAATCAACTGTTATGTTTCTGTTAGTTAATATTTATTTAACAATCGATTGAAAAATCTTGCATAAGTAAATTATAATAAGTAAATAAATAAATAAATATACCATCAGGCCTTCTACCTATTACTGGATGTGGTACTCTACCGTAGCAGATTTTGATAAATGATATATTAGTTAGTAGTTACCAATTAATTAATTAATAACAGCACTAATTTTTATGGGATGGCTAGCTCAGTGGTATGAAGTCGGCCTGTGGATCCTGAGGTCCCTGGTTCGATTCCCACAGGCGACAAATTTTCATAATTTGAAAAAGCTATCCCTCTGGCTCCTCCACCACTAACATGTTTGGGGGCCGTGATTTGACGACTGGTAACCGCACTTCACGCGCAAAATATATCACTTACCGAGATCTGCTTCAGCAGAATGCCACACCCAGTAAATGGGTAGAAAGCGTGATGATATATTTATTTATTTATTTAATTTTTCATGATTATCCTGGATATTACTACCACTTTGATATAGTGTGGTTAATAGTATATTTTTAAACGAGCGTATAATGATATATATTACATGAGGATGACGTTTACGACGTATGAACAGCATACAAGGGTTCAATTTATTGGAATAAGTAATGACTATTACAGGTGAGTTTAGTTCTGTATTTCTTTTACAGCTACATAACTGGAAATTACACTTTTAGGTTCAAATAATTTGACGAAATAATAATTATTAGGGGTTATACGATCAGAATATCAAGCTTTACTTGAAACTCGATGTATTTGTGAATGAATTATTACGCACGTAATGAAATGAATTATGTATCTATCAAGAAACGCACATATATCGCATACATTTCTTAATGGTCGTAGAAAAATAATAGTTATTTATTATACAAGTATTTTATACGCAAGAAAAGTTTAAACACGACACCGAAGATCTTTTTCTGGGGTGCACTACGTAAGAAAACCGTATTTAATTTATAAATATTTTAATAAATATAGTACCATTTATAATCACATAATAATAATAAAAAAATAAACATATAACTCGTGTAAGTAAATAACCTAAGTCAAGTAAAACCTTGTTAAATATCCTTAGATAATAGAAATTCAGTTTCATTAGTGGTATCATTTAAATCAGTCATCGCCTCATCCTCATACGTTAAATTATTAGCTATTTTATGTACAACTTCTTTCGATATATCAAAATTGATACAACATTTATCAAATCTATTCGACTCAGATCTAATTGCTAAAATTGCATTTAATACAGACAATTTCATTCGATTTCGTAGTTTATTTTTATTAATATTCACTGACGACTAAAGAGAACGAACAAGACTCACTAATTTTGATACGACGTACGAGCGTACCACTATCACCTACCACCAAGGCCTTGAGTAATCGAGCAATGACATTACAATGGTAGTTGAATGGTTCTTTATTATAAAATAAATTAAATTAAGAAATTCTTCTTCGATAATCCTTTAAAAAACCACCAGAAAATCCACTAACCACTAAAAGCCAAATTTCACCGCTAAACATCACTCACAAACCACTAGATTTAGTGGAAAATCCACTAACTTGGCAACACTGGTACCCGCGCGAAGTGTTACTTATTTTGGAAAAAGGTATAAAATTCATCACAGTATTTCTCCACATTCAAAGAGTCCGTTTCATCTCACGTGTATTGAAGACAAGTGCCACAAGCATCAAATCAATTTGAATGCATGCCCATCACCAGCACTGACTTATCTCAACAAAGAAAAAGAAAGCTCTAAGTGTATCACAACCTTAACATCTCGCTTCTTCACTGATTTCGAATGCATCAACGGAGCGGAAGCTATAAAAGCAAGGCGCGTCATCCATTTCTCGCCGAATTGAATGACAGTCGCTGTCAGAACTGGTTCGCAAGCATCTTCGCTTCCAGATGAGACGTTTCACTTTTTATTACCTGTACTTAATTAAACCAATGGCACCTCGCCACTAAACTAAGTGAATAACTCAACTAATAAGCGGAAAAATCAAACAACGTTGAATTTGGCAGCGTGTAATTTTAAATTTATCTCCGATTCTAATTTGACGGATGGAAGAAGAGGAATCAGTGTGTAAGATTAACAACATTCAATTTTTCTCGAATGCAGTAGGCTTGGACAATTAATCTTATTGAAATTTTATGGCCTATCAATCATGGATAAAAAATTAATATATTTTTGGGCGAGGTGAAACGAAACTTCTTATGGTTTTGATACCTAAGGGAATGGAAAATCAGCTATGAGTTATTGACACCAGTAAAATATTTATAGTCCACAAATGGATGTAACATAAAAATGATTAGCATAATTATTACTTCGCTTGTAAACTAGAAATTTATTTTCTTTTTGACTTTTTTTACTACTGTATTAGAAACTGTAATATTTGTAATCACAATCAAAGTTTAACATAATTAGTACTTTATTTATTAGGCTAACTATTTATTTATTTGTTACACTTAATAACAGGAAATTAATCTCAATTACAGTACAGATTCAGAGAGAAATACAGAGTGATCAAAAGGAATTGTTACAGTTGGCAATACAATTCCGGAGATCTTTTTATTCCACAGTTGACACAACCCCCGATAAAGGCAGAAATGCTATTTGACAATTCCTAATAAATACAAATAAGTTATGTCAGGAGTCTGACTAGGCTTGCCACCTCTCCGGGTTTCAGTGAGTTATCTCCGGGCTCCGGGTTTCTTCATTATTTCTCCGGGTTGTGTAAGTAAAATTAAATATGTAGTGCTATGTCGTTAGTTGTCCAGGACAAATCTGTCTCACTTTCGGAATCTTCTACGGCGCTAAATTATTAATTTTTTTTCTTTGATGATCTTCTACATCTTACTGTTATCTAGTTTAATTTCTGTCACTAAATCTTCCAATTTCTTGATTCTGTCCTCATGATTTTAAGGAAGAATTTATACAATTAATTTCGGTTCTAATAGTTGATATATCATCTTGTATCAGATCAAATTTTTAGAATTGTATCAAGTTTTCAGAAATAGACATAATTTTAGGCAAGGGGATGTCTTCTTTTGCATGTGATTATCTGTCAATATTGTTACAATTTAATCGTATATATGACGTTGAATACACTAATTTTTTGGTTACAGTAGATTTATCACTTCCAATCTTGTTTTACTTTATTTTACATGTCATTATTTTACCATGATAATAAAAACACTTGTCTTTAACAAAACAATGTAACCCTTTTTTCTTATCAAATATGGTAATAATAATAAAATTGCAGGATCTTCTTTAAACACATAATCATCATCTCCGGGCGAGACTTAGTTCTGAGATGGTAACCCTAAGTCTGACAGCTAATAGAATTTTGACTTTTTAAGTAATAGAAATACTTTAGAAATAAATGTAGTAATAAATGTACTGAAATTTAAATTTAAATTTCAAATGTCACTGTCAACAACAGGAATTGTATTTATGTCAGGCTTACCAATTTCAAGTAGTTTTTTTTTATTGCCAACTGAAACAATTCCTTTTGACCACTCTGTAGAATAACTGGATGCAATTACAATTTTCCTGTAAATTGAAGTCAAATTTTTAAACTCTCGCTTGTGAAGAAGCAGTGCTCTCAAAAATCTATAACTTTCCATAATAAATTAAAAAGATGGTTTGTTATCCTAGACTTAGAACCTAGAAGACCTGGCTTCAAACTAAATAGCTCAGTGGCAACGAACTATGGATTTGAGAATCTGAATTCGATATTCAAAACTGATATACTAATTTTCATCGAATTAAAATCATTCTACTACTATCTTTTAGAGATGTAGATTGATGGTTGGTAACCGCTCTTCATAGATAATATTTATTTATATATTAAAAATTGAAAGTAGCCTTTTGCTGACCGAGAAAAGCTTCAACCTGAAAAAAATCGTCTATACTCATTTTTACTTTAATAAGTTGATACAATTTCAAATTAAAACAATTAATGAATATCATCAACTAAATCAAAATTTCCTAAATTATTAAAGTATGATTTTTATTCAAATAGAGCATGAGAAGCGCAAAACAGAAACAATAGTATAAAGAAAACTCATTTCATTATTGTCGATTATTTTTTACTGTTTCTCAAAACCTATGAAATGCTCTGTTGTGTCACGTGTTTGCGTTTTAACCAATCCTGTCATTATTATACTGACACTAAAGCTTTTGCGATTATTCCCGGGAATAATATCTGTAGGTGCTTCTTTGTTTGTGACAAATAATAGGTAGTTGTCAAATAATAATATAAAACTGTCAACGCGTCAAGTAAAATATGTGAAAAAAAATCGATTATTTCAGATACAGAAATACACCAACAAATTTTGGAAACAACTTCCAAGAATACATTAATAAGTAATCAATCGATATGAACCCAGTTCAAAATCTTTTAAGTTGCATGAATCGACCTCAACAGCTAAGTCAAAAAATAATCTAATTAAATATAACTCAAGAGTTGGAGAAATTATAAAATAATTCCTCAGTATCTTTGTCAAACTTATTGCCATTTGGCAATAAGCCACTCAAGCCCAACGGGCTTTCATGACTATTACCTGGCAACAAGTTTTCGAAAGATCAATCAAATTATTTTCAATTTATTCTCACTCTCTTGTTATATTATTACTGATAATTTTGTTCGTGATCCAAACTTCCTTCTTATAAAATAAAATGAAAATTATGAAACTCGTTCTTTATTTATGCTACCGTTTAAAATCATTTATGTCATATTATAAAGATTTATACATTTGTAATAATTATAAATTCACTACTGGAGTTAAGTATGTGTAAAATATGCTGTAGTACTGCCCACATATATATTAGTATGAAATTATTAATTATCCGTAACATTATAATTACTGATATATGGTAATTAATGGAAAAATAGTATAAATAAAAATGAGTAAACATGATATGGTATACAGTAGAAAACAACAAAATTATATTTTCTTGTATAAAGTAAATATGAGTATTATTCTATCAAACTATGAAATATGCCAGTTCACCTTCAACTAACAATTGCGAGTGCTACAATTTGACAGTTGGTAACCATAGTTTTCGCTAAAAACTGAAGTAATTATAATTGCAGTTAAATGTTAGTCGGGGGAGAACTACATTAAAAAAAAATGCATCAACATGTGGATTACAAAAAAAAAACTATATAGGAAATGACACTCTGCTGTAACAGATCTCTTATGTGTCTAAAGTACGGCTACCGGTTGTCAAATCACGGCCCCCAAAGATGTTAGGGGTTGAGGGAGCCACATGGGAAATATTAATGTGGTGAAAATTGTTTATCTGCTATGGATTTGAGAATCCGAATTCGATTCCCGCAGGCGAAAAACTTCATTTCACATTAAAATTAGCCCTCTGGCTTCCCCATCACTAGCATTTTAGAGCCGTTATTTGACAGCTGGTAACCGCACTTCACGCCCAAAATATATCGCTGTTACATTAAAGTCTACATCCAATAATGAGTAACAGACGTGATTATCCGACAGTGTTACGGAATTCGAATCGGGAGATATCAAGTTCGAATCCCACTCAGGCTAAAAATATAAGAACTATTACACTACGGCTCGGTAAATTCGGACCCTGTACTGTAATTAGGATTCAGTTCCTGTTGTAGGGAGTAACATAAATCATCACGCCTTCTACCCATTACTGGGTGTTGTACTCTGTTGTAGCAGATCTCGATAAGTGATATATTTCCCGTGTGAAGTGCGATTACCTGCTGTCAAATCACAGTCCCCAAAGATGTTAGTGGAGGGGCAGGTACAGGGGTAGTTTTTAGGTGAAAGTTGTTTGTCGGCTGTAGGAATCGAACCCGGGTTTTTCAAATCCACAGGCCGATTTGATACCACTGAGCCACCTACCCCGTAAATAAATAAATACCTACGTATGAATTGATTTTGTATTATTTTATCTACAACTCATATATTATAAAGATATAATTATACTGATTTCAGTTGAATTATATGGCTCATAAAACTCTAGTGTTTTATATTTCATAACACACTGTAAACAACTTGTCGTAGCAACCACTTCATGATCTGCCGTATTTTGAGAAACTATATATAACTGAATCAACGTTGAACGTTACGACCAATCTTCTACGATACCTATAATTATGAGTTGTGGATAAAATTTTGTATTACACTTGTGTTTTATTGATATATAAACACTTGTATAATAAATAACTATTATCCACTTCAATTTACTATAACAGATTTTGTTATTGTTATAGTATTATGTGAACTGTAGTTACCAGTCGTCAAATTATGTCCTCCATTTGATGAATTGTTTTTGATATAATTTGGAATTGAATTCCATAAAAGACAGTATGCAAAATTTACTTTAAATTATTAGTCTAACTAATTACTCTATTAGTCTCTAAAAAAAATAAATAATGAAAAAAAATAATTTATGAATTAAAAAAAGGCGTGACAATATTAATTTGACTAAAATAAATTGATCCAATTAACAAAACCCGTCTTTAAGCCAAACGAATAAATTCCTGTTAAGGAAAAATCAAATAAATATTTAATGGCGGATACAAACATAGCCATAACCACTTAGATTTCATTTTGAAACAACCGCTTTGTAATGTCTCGACCGTAAAAATCTTCGGCAGTTTCGACACGAGGCAACTGCGATTCGAACGAATCGCATAATTAGATCTTTCCTAGAAAAACAGGAAGTTGCAATAATAAATTAAATGTTTATTGATCGAACAACCTGCTTTATTATTTTGCTTTTATGTAAATCGTGTGTTCCAGATACAATTTAATAAAGAAAGAGAAAATGTTGAGTTGATGGCGTGCGTCAATGTTAATGTTTTGACATCGGCGAAATTTGGACTTCGTCAAGTGTGGACATATATGTAAATCATGCGTAATTATACGACTTTGACAGTTTATTTTTGGAACATTATTACATACGTGTGTATAGAGTGACAAGATAATATGCATTATTTTGTCATAAAAAAAGAAAAGAAAAAATATTGTGTAGTTACGTAAATTAGTAGCAGTTTAATAGGTCGAACAATGAACTTGTCTGACGAGGTAGACAATATTCTGAGAACACCAAACACATATCAGGATGCGTTCTGACTCCTCTTAATGATTACACAAAATATATGTACGTTTTTGTGCTGTTAAAACTAAAATTATATTAGAGAGACAAATTTCAAATAAAAGTGATAGAAAATATACGTTCTTGTATATTTTATTTATTTATTTATTTATGTTACTCTGTACAACAGGAATTGAATCCCAATTATAGTACAGGGTCCGGACTCACCGAGCCGCAGAGTGGTCGTAATTATAATTTCTAGCTTGAGTGGGAATCGAACTCGGGATCTCCGGATTCGAATTCCGTAACGCTACCCACCCCACCGTACTGCCGGACTACTATTCTCTAACATAATTTTCTAAAGTTTGTCTTCATGTAAAATTCAAATTTAGTTATTTATTTATTTTCTTGGTACTCTGCACAACAGGAACTAATCCTACTTATAGTGGAATCCGGCAGTACTGTGTAAATCGTTACGGCATTCGTATCCGCAGATTACGAGTTTGAATCACAATAAAACTAAATATATATGAATTACCACACCACGGCTCTGTGAATCCGGATCCTATACTGTAATTGGGATTAAGTTCCTGTTGTACAGAGAATCAAATCCAAACTACTCAGATATAATCGTATTTTTTTATATAAGTTGATGTTAGTAAGATTCGAACGCACGATCTCTGGCTTGTTAATTAAGGAACGCAAATTTATCTCGCTTTTATCTACTGGGCTACGATTGCCTGTAATATGAGAATTCTATCCATAAGTAATATAATATCCACAAAAAAAATCTGGTGTGGTCACCACACGACTTTCTTATACAGAGCATATTTCATATTAAAAACGCTGAATTGAACACTTATGACTTGCTCCTTGCGTTTGACAATTATTATTTGACATATAAATGTTAAACATGTTTTTGTTTTTGTTTCTATTGCTACTATGATTATTGAAATATATTATTAAATATATAAATTAGTTTTTCTCAAAATTAGACGCATATACAGGAAAATTGCTAATAACATTTTACGTTCCAAATATTTTTGCTAACATCTTTTATTTGTAACTGATTCCATTTTTGAAATAAATGAAATTTATTGTTTTGTGTGTCCAGTAAACTTCCTCTTCCGGTTTTTCAATTTCATTCAAAATCAACTCAGCTCTTCGTATTTTCATGAAACTTATAATTACCAAGTTTCGTTAACAAATCTTATCTCGTTCATGAGATATTGCACGACCGGACACACATCCATCCATCCACACACACAGACATCATTGAGAAAATGATCAAAACAGATTCAGTGGACCTCAAAACATGTATTTCCGCGAAAATTTCGTCAACGATTTTTTTTCACGATTCCAATACTTCCTTATACTACGTATAAGAAAGTAAAAATTAAGTCCAGTGTTAATAAATGCAGATTGCAATTAGTATAGGCGTGTCCATTTACAGGAAGTGTTATCCATGCAGGAAGAGTACATAATATAATCCTTTCCATAATTAAAATAACGTGAGCCTAAAGTGTAAAATATGCATGTAAATGAATGCATGAATTACAACATTACACGCTTAGTTAGCTCAGTTAAGTCATTCGAAAAGTTAAAAACCCAAATGACGCTTCGAATCTGCATAATCCGTTCTAGATCCTCCCACATTAATCCGCGAATTCGCGTGATCAGGGCGCGAAGGCCAAAGTGTAATACCGCCCATGATTTACATTCGAGGGGAGAAAGGCATAGCCTGCTTGATGGGGGAGGACCTGATTTACATGTAACAAATTTCAATACAATTCTAACAACTGAATGTTAATGCGCAACTTATTATCATAGTGGCATGTGGGTGCCAGCGACATTGACTCTGCTGACTCGCGAAGACTCATGAGTACGAGAGATGTAAAGGCCCATTGATTCGCCTGTCAGCGAATGATTAATGGGAGCGCGAGCGTGCATATGAAATGTGAAATTGTGTTCAGAGGATGGTAATTGATAAAATTATGCTGATGATGCAGTGTTTTGAAATGTCTGAATAGAAAATTTGGAAAATATCGTTGTTTATTTACATCTTTACACAACAGAAGATTAATCTTAATTATTGTGCAGTAGATTTGCAGTTTACTACTCGGACGTATGTAATTATGATAATTTTTTTTCCGATTGGACGAATATGACATATTTTGATCCGCAGTAGATATTTACGATATGGTATTGTAAAATAAATAAAATAAATATATCATCACGCCTTCTACCCATTACTGGGTGTGGCACTCTGCTGAAGCAGATCTCGGTAAGTGATATATTTTGCGCGTGAAGTGCGGTTACCAGTCGTCAAATCACGGCTTCCAAACATGTTAGGGGTGGAGGAGCCACAGGGATAGCTTTTTCAAATTATGAAAATTTATCGCCTGTGGGAATCGAACCAGGGACCTCAGGATCCACAGGCCGACTTCATAGGAGATTGTCGAACTAGGACGTAAGCCGAGTTTGATCATTCATTGGGTATTATAAATGCATAGGTATGTATATTGTATAAGGTTTTACCTAATTTCATGATTGACATTTTTTTAATTTCACAATTTTATCTTTTGCTCTTATTTGAGGCGTGAGTAGGTTGATTAAATGTTCAAAACAATGTAGGTTTCATTGTTTACGAAGTGTGGCTATTAAATAACGAGACTGACGCTGCTACAGACGAAGTACGCATGCGTCAAACACCAGCGACCATCAGCTTTTTAGCGTGAAGCTTTCTCTTTCGAATGCAGTACCTCTCGCTTCTGTAAACAAATCCGTGTTCGTTTTAATTCGAGTTGTGTTTTTGTTTCGCCGAAAAAATGAAAGTGCAACATTAGAGCAACAAATTGTTGTGAAATTTCACATGTAACTTGGTAAAACTGCTACTGAAACTTATAATTGATTTAAGAAAGTACCCGAATTGTGGAAGGACAAGTCATGGTTTCTCCATCAAAACAATGCACTGGCTCATTCCGCAATGTCTATCAAGAGATTTCTAGCCAAGTACAGCATTCCAGTGTTGGACCATCCGTCTTATTCGCCAGATCTTGCACCGTGCGACTTCTATCTGCTTCCTAAGGTGAAATTTGCCTTAATAGCAACAAGATTTCAGCTTTGAAAGAGAAATCGGCACGCGTTCTAAAGGAGCTAACAGAAGCAGACTTCCACCACTGTTTCGAACAATGGACGATTCGCATGGAGCATTGTAGGGATAGAGGAGGGGTGTATATTGAAAGTGATAATAAGTAAATAGGTATGGCATCAAAATAAAATGTTAAAACAGCATCAGTCTTGTTATTTAATAGCCACACCTCATGTATCACACTGTCATCTTATTTTCAAAATTCATTACAGAAATTCTATCTCATTACGACATGCTTTCTAAATAAGTATAAATAAATATATCATCACGCCTTCTACCCATTACTAGGTGTTGCAATCTGCCATAGGAGATCTAGGTAAGTGATATATTATTGCGCGTGATATGCAGTTACCAGTCGTCAAATCACGGCCCCTAAATATGTTAGTAGAGGGGAAGCCATATAAGTTGTTTTAATGTGGTGAAAATTGTTTGTCGGCTGTGGGAATCGAAGTCGGATTCTCAAAATTACGGGCTGACTCGATACCACTGAGCCACCTACCCCATACATGCATTTAATATTGTAATATTGATATTTTGTTATGAAATTATTAATTTACTATAATTATATCGGATAAAAAATAATACGTGTTTGAAGTTGGAAAAGTGAACTTACTGATTTCTGTTGTTGCAAGATTCAGTTCTACAATTATCACTATCATCTGGAAACATATCACTTTTCTTACTAGTTACACATTACACTATTATCTTTCTCTTTAATGCTAAGGGCTGTTTTTCCACTTAAACCGGGAAAACCATCACAAATATCTTATGAAACAAACTTCAGCTTATATAAATACGACTGTATCCGCGGCACTCAAATTCAACTTTAAGCTGCAGGTCTGCTGTACTGTAATTGGAATTAAGTTCCTGGTGTACAGAGTAGCAAATAAATCACGTTGTCCAAATAGTATGAGTGAGAGGTGCCTGTACCGAATTGGATATTTGAATACCTAGGTCATGAAATGTGTATTTGGCATATCAAGGATTGAACTTGGCCGTAGCCTAGCCAAACGACATTCTAAGTATTGCAAAAATGTTGCACGAATGAGGTGTAAAATTTTCTTTTCTCCATTGAGAGAAAAAATAATACTTTTAAGCACTAGGTAGTTATTCGGTTTGTTTACTTGATACCATGTATGTTGATATTTCCATGTTTCGCAAATAGAGAACTTTGATGAATTGAAAAAATGTGAATAGAAATTTATGTTAAATTACTTTAACCCTTTGCACTACAATTTTTTTTTTATGTGGTATACCGGCAACTCTTTAGGTTATAATGCGAAATTATTAGGAAAAATTACTGAACTTTTTAAAAATTAGAAAACTATATTTTTTGGTAACGTATTAAATAAAAAAATGTAGTTATGCTAAGAAATATATATTTATTATGATATAATATTGGAAATCAAAGAAAAATAAGCATATTCTAATGTTTATAAATTTTTAATGTGGTATTTTAGAAAACAGTCTCCCAAATGCATATGTGGTTTGTTAGGACAATTGTCACAGTATTCACTAGTCCAAAACACGCGATTTTTTTCGTTTATGTCCTACAAAGCACTCTCACTACTCGAACTTATAATAAAATTGTCATATTCTATCGAAATTTCATCGGAAAAGTCACTTTGCACTTGAAAAACAAACTCGTCTTCACTACCACTAAATTCAACATTCTCCTCCATATTTATATTATTCGAATAGAATGAATGCGTATTTACTGTTATAAATGTAAAACATAGCAAAAAGCACAACGTATCACCAGTGTGTACTGTATACAACTGAATACAACTATTTGTAAACGTGTAAAAGGATCCTTTAATTTATTAAACAATAAATAATTAAATAATTGTTTATGTCGCCGCTGCGGCGCCATTGGATTTGTTAGAATGATTCCTATGTCGCCGTGACGGCGCCAACGGAGTGCAAAGGGTTAATTTCAATTTGTCCATTACTTACACAAAGAAATAGCATGTTCAACATGTAACGTAACGTGTAAAATTAATGCACTCGCTACGTTCGTTCATTAAAGTTTTACAATTATTAGAAAACTACCACTTCTCTTTACTTGTTAAACAATCTACTATTAATAAGGTATATCCTGAATTATTTGCCACATTTATTATCTCAACCAGTTATTAATATTAAAAATTGGGTGGATGGCTCACTGATATAGAGTCGGCCTGTAAATCGTGAGAAATCTGGTTCAATTCCCGCAGCCGACAAACATTTTCACCACTAAAATCTTTGGAGGCCATGATTTTACAGCTGGTAAATATATCACTTACCGAGATCTACTATGCAAAGTGCCACATTCAGTACTGGATAAAAGCCGACGTGATTATATATTTGTTTATTTATTTATACATACATACATATCTTCACGCTATATCCCAACAAATGGGGTAGGACGAACTCTAAAATCACTCATAAAATATTCACTCATTACATTCATCAAATAATCAGTCCTCGTCAAACATTCTTATCCAAACACACCATCCTCACTTTAACCACATTCATAGATCACTCCATATATACTCATTTATTTATTACACTCGAAATAATTTATTATATAACAAACCTTCAATCACATCATTCCTATTCACTTATCATCGTCTTTCTTCGGCGTACATAGCATATGCATAAAACATCTCAAATTACTCACGTTTACTCCTAACAACGAATCTAATAACGAATTTAACAACGAATCTAGAAAGATTAGAAAAGATGAAAGCGATAGTCTGCATTTGTATATGAAAAAAAAAGTCCACACAATACAGTAACTGAAAATGAAACAAAAAAATAAGAAAGGAAGGGAATGTCACCCTGCGCTTGTTTTTATTTATTTATAAAGATATTAATAAAGATGATTTTCAGTACTCAAATATTTTCTTGTAAATGCAGTCATAGCAGTATAGGGTTGATTAAGATTCTATTAACATCAACTGCACGAATAAATTAGATAGACCAACCTTCAAATATATTCCATTATCGCAACAATGGGATCATGAACAATGAAACTATCATTTCAAAAAATGCAAAACTATAAATTCACTATCGTATCACAATGGAGTACGGCGTACTTGTGCAGAATAAATATCAATTACATTACATATTCGAATAATTATACTCATCTTCACAATACGTGTTCATAATGAATGTCTACACATCGGAATCGTATGCAAATGTTGATAATTCCGCAGACCACACGCGCTTTCATTCAATGTGATGATGATGAGAACCCACGCGCAACGAATTTTCTATTCGCATTGTCTTCAAATAACATTTAGGAGATACAAACAAGGTTAAAAATAGCGATGACCTTCAGGTACATACATTTTTCTGGCCTTTTTGACAGTTCGAGAGCGAAGGTGTTCTGATTTCGATATTTGATATCAATGTTGGTTCTAGGACATCGTGTAAGATAAAACTGTGTTGATGCTGTACTATTAATTCAATCGTAAAGTTTAATATTGAATTGCTTATGCAGTTTTTGATTACATTCTACTAGTAAAAATAAAAGAAATAAATATATCATCACGCCTTCTAACCATTACTGAGTGTGGCACTCTGCCGTAGCAGATCTCGATAAGTGATATATTTTACGCGTGAAGTGCGGTTACCAGCCGTCAAATCATGGTTCTTAAAGATGTTAGTAGAGGAGGAGCCACACGGGTAGTTTTAAAATGGGGAAAATTGTTTGTCGTCAAGGGCGTCCGCAGGTGGGGCAAGCAGGGACGGTCGCTCCCCCCTGGGTTTTAACTAGGGTTGTGACTACGACTCTGGAACATAGGACTTTGATATGTAAAACTATAATTTTGTAATTTCCTGCTTCCCTATATATTTTAAGCAAAAAAGCTTGTAATAAAAGTTTTAGGGCATAAAATTCTGCATCTGAACCAATAAACAGAACTAATTTTACATACTTTTTAACGACACAAATTAGATCTGAAAATGACTAAAATTGTCTCAAAACTATCGATAGCCGTGAAATTAAAACAAAATTAGACAAATGTTTGGTGTTTAAATAAAATAAATAAATAAATATATCATCACGCCTTCTACCCATTACTGGGTGTGGCACTCTGCTGAAGCAGATCTCGGTAAGTGATATATTTTGCGCGTGAAGTGCGGTTACCAGTCGTCAAATCACGGCCCCCAAACATGTTAGTGGTGGAGGAGCCACAGGGATAGCTTTTTCAAATTATGAAAATTTGTCGCCTGTGGGAATCGAACCAGGGACCTCAGGATCCACAGGCCGACTTCATACCACTGAGCTAGCCAGGTGTTTTATCTGTCAAAATAAATGAAATAATAAATAGAGAATTTATTTTGACAGTTTTGGGGTTATATTATATCACTTACCGAGATCTGACACGGTAGACTGTTACACTCAGTATTGGGTAAATGGAATGATGATATATTTATTTATTTTAATTCTTATATTTTATTAGTCTTATACATACACATAATTATTATTATCAAGAAAACGTTTTTATAGTCAAAATGTATAAGAGAAAATTATGAAATATACTTAGAGATTTCAATGATCAATCAAGAACTATAATTATCCACTGGATTGCAAATCGTTGAAGTTGCAGTTATTAAACTATTACTAATTATAATTTACTGACATAAACATATTAATAATAAAATTTATTAAGAAACTATAATTTTCCTCCTGATATTCCACTCGCAAAAAGAGAAAAGCAATTACAAAATTCCACAAAAAATCAAATCGTTAAATCATTTCAATTTTACAAATGCAGCCACGCCTAGTAATTTAAAATAAACGATAGCAAATACCAACTAAGTGTAATACACTATTGAGTGTTACGCCACATTAACGAGCATTAATCAAAATGTACAAATTCACCGCTTACTGTTTCGTTGCGTTGTTGTTTCTCCGACGAGATAATCGCGAAGTCTCGCCGCGGGCCCGGATACGAGAAAGAGATCGAGAATGAGACGAGAACTGGACGAGATTGCGAATGGATGACGCCTCGGGACTAATGTGCAACTATTATAATGTTTAGTAGGAGCCTTGTTAGTTTTGTTACGCGGTCATATGAGTTAACAAGAATTTGAACATAATATAATAATATTGGAATACATTTGCAACACTCTAATTTATATAATAACTAGTTTATATGAAATATAAATAAATATATCATCATGGCATTACAGGACAAGATATACGTTATATATTTTTGCGCGTGAAGTGGAGTTACCACAGCCCTTAAATATATGGTAGAGGAGAGAAAGCCAAAGAATAGTATATTACATAACAAGCATCGAAAGTGCAAGATAACGTGCGAGTCTGAAAAACGAGGCGTGCAGCGTGATTTAAGTACACGAGCAGTTATCACACTTTCGAGCGAGTTATGTACCTACACTATTTTTCAGATGACCACATAATATTTCTAAAAAAAGTCTACAAGAGCAATGTTGTTACACTTTGACAGCTGATGCGTTTTTGTAGGTAAGCGTTGACGTTTGACGTTTGAGGTTAGGTATTGTAATACCAACTGTACTAACCGTAATGTCAAAATATTAAATAATGCAAAAATATTAGTAAATAAGTCAGGTAAAATTTTAATTTTATTATAAAAACAAACTCATATTATGGCAGTTCCAATCAGAAACTTATTTGTAATAAAAGATATATAGGCAAAATAGGGAGAAAAATTATACTAAAATCAGATTTGAATCCAGGGTGACCGTAGCCTAGTTAATTTAAAGTATATGACCGAAGTTCATAGGTCCCAGGTTCAAATCCTGGTAGTATCCTAATTATTATTTTTATAATTCAATTTGTTTTCATCAATCGTTAAATATTTACTTAAAATACTAATTAAATTTTAATATATGAATACATATTTTTAAACATCTAAGTAACATCCGGCAACCCTTCTCCAATTTTGCCATTCACACTTCAAACCCACTGCTCTAAAAAATAAATGAACTTTAAAGTCAGAATGACAAACATTTAAGAATGAAACGGAAAGAAATATATTATTCATACAGTAAATATATTAGCATTTAAAGACCGATTTGTAAACTATGAATGACCTAATTCATTAAACGAACTATTATTTTAAATAGACCATCATAATTTATTTAAATCAGTTTAAAAATTAATTTAAAGACACTCCCGTATTTCATCTGTAGGTTTAAAAACAATACCGTTGCAAAACTAAACAAAATTGATTTTTATTTTGACAAATATTAATCTGTTCCGGCTACACGGAGTCTAGTACTAGACTAATGAGACGCCTACAATAAATGCAGCGATTTTAAATCATTAGAAAACCAATTAAAGAAACTACAACAACTGGTTGACTGTTATAACTGCGGTATAATGTTAACAATAAAACAATAAATTATTGTTTTCGTTCCTACGAATAAAAGCAAGGTTAATAGATGTACTTAATACTCGAAACGAAATCTGATAACATGTAGGTATATCATATAGCCAGTGAAATTATTTATAGGTTAGAGGTGCGCATATTTCTATAAAATAAATAATTTTTATTGTGTTGTTTTTATTTAATGAAGTCATATATCAGTTCTATCGGCAAAGGTCACTTTTCCTTTTATATAATACACGCAGGTTTCGTTTGTTTCATTGAAGATTTTCAAATAAATTAATTTGAAGTATGCCACAAATACTGTTCATTGAATAAATAAATATTACCTCTGCTGCTCATCCTCCACTAGAATATACATAGAGAGCTAGGGTGTAAAATGATGTCTCATTTATTCCAGTGACAGAAAAGGATTTTTTAATAGATAAACATGAAAAAAAGAAAAATAGATTTGGGAACGGGTGGCAACTATAGATGGCGTCGATGTGAATGCGCCGATTTTAAGGGTGGTTGTTGATCCCTACATCAGTCCAGTTTCAGAGCTTCTGTCATCAATGAGCAACCAGCAATAATTACTGTCAATAATTTTTTTGTCATGTTTTTGTCGTGAACAAGTAGTAATATGTCACACGACATCATAAAAATTGCTTATTTTGGCCGGTTTTCTCGCGCATGCGTCACCAGCCAAAACTTCTGTCTACCATTTTTATTACTTAATTATGCCAAAGTATATAATTTAAACTGAAAATTAGCCTGTAAAAAATATGACAACAACTACTCTTAAAATCGGCGTATTCACATCGGCGCCATCTATAGTTACCACCCGTTCCCAAATCTAATTTTCTTTTTTTCATGTTTATCTATTAAAAAATCCATATCTGTCACTGGAATAAATGAGACATCATTTTGCACGCTAGCTCTCTAACTATATAGAGATGTCATAACAGACAATTGGGCATTTATTTATTTATTATTTATTTTATTTTGCGTATGGCTACAGAAACATATACGATTATAGTTACATCAATATTTATGATATAGTTATGATATAGTAAAGACACAAGCTGAGCATTTACATACATATACATACATACATATATACACATACACATGTACATATACATACACTGCATACATATGCATACACACATATACACATAAGTATAAATATAAGTATAAATTTAGATATTTAGATATTTCATAGTTCGATGTCCAGAGTGCTTAACCAATTGAGCGCTGTTGGGGTACCTTGTTCTATGTCTTTCCAAGTGCCTTGGAGTTTTCGTTTGGGGCATTCTGTAACAATGTGGGCTACTGTTTGTTGACTTGCTCCACAGTCGCATTGTGGACTGTCAGTAGCTCCCAACTTGTACAAGGTTGCTTTACATCGAGCGTGTCCTGTTCTTATACGGTTTAGTTGGGTCCATGTTTTTCTTGGGAGATGCATGCCTGAAGGCATTGATGTTGGATCAATTGGGGCATAGTGAACAAGAACAAGGTAAAATTTGCGTATCCTTATTTGTAAGCAAGAGGTCATGCGTTCAAATCTCGCAGACTTCAATTTCAAATAAAAGAAAATAAAATTAATACTGTAATTAGAATTAAAATTCTGTTGTGCAGCCTCACATATAAATCGTATTGGGGGTATTGAAGTAGGATGTGCATTTGGGTGTTTTTGGTCTAAAACGTGTTATTTGTTGGAAGAGAAAGGTTGTAGTGTTCAATACGAAATAATCCTAATTTCACGTAAGTAGAAACAAAATATTTTTTTTTCTGAAAGAATCGTCCAATTTCGTCGAGTTATGAGTCAAAAACTCCCAAATGCACATTCAACTTCAAACACGCATAACTCTGTGTCAGATCATTACAGGAACTTCGTTCGTAGCGTTTTATGCAGTGAATTGAATAAACTTTATTGCTCTGCTGGTGAATCGAATCCACAAATTTTCCTTAGCTCCGTACAGATCGTCAAATATAGACTGTTTTCCACGAAAAACATTGTTTTTCTTCTGGGGGTGAGGGGGGCTAAAGGACTTAACCCTAAGATTACATGAATTCCCTTAAAGTAGACACTTTAAGCTTTTTCAACCTCGAAAGTTCATTCAAATTAGCTAAAAATTCGCCAAGTTATGACGGTGTGAAAATTAGGAAAATTTAACCAATTTTAAGTGTTTCTTTTTTGTCACTGGTGTATACAAGCATATCTTTTTGTAGATATTTTTCAGGTAGTAAAGTGCAACAGTAATTTCAAATAATTTTATCGACTCCTATGACTAGAAATGTCAAAGTAGAGATACATGCACTGTATCGTCATCAATCCTCCCTTTTCTTTAACAATTAAACAATAATTATGATAATTATGATTTTTATTCTATGAATTGTTTTATTTTTTGAAATATTCTTCTAGATAATAGTTGTAAACTGAAAGTAAAAATAAATAAATAAAATAAATATATCATCACGCCTTTTACCCATCACTGGTTGTGGCACTCTGCCGAAGTAGATTTCGGTAAGTGATATATTTATGCGTGTAAAGTGCGGTTGCTAGCCGTCAAATCACGATCTAAAAAGATGTTAGTGGTGAGGGAGCCACAGGGGTAATTTTAATGTGGTGAAAATGTTCGTTGGCTGCAGGAATCGAACAAGGATTCTCAGGATCCACAAACCGACTCGATACCACTGAGTCACCTACCCCATAGTGCATAGATCTCTACTAGATATTTATCTATACTGTGACTGAACTATCTTCTCCATAATTACCATATTTGAAACGTTTGACCAACACTAGAATCTTTTTATCTCTTGAAACACTTTAAGACGTTAGATTTGAATGCAAATGCAGATCTAGCACACCCTTATCACTACCCATTTTCCAATTCTCCCCTAGTTATTTCCTTGATAACATAACTCCTCTTCTCCTCTTGCCTGTAGCCCTTGAATCTTCCTCTGGCGCTTCGTATAAAAACCCAGGTACAGTTTGAATGCGGCGTGGCTGCACGATACGATGGCACGAAGCGCGTAGCTAGAGGGGTAGAGCGGGGGCGGCAAGGGCGGATCAAGCGGTGTGTGGAACCAACAGGTAACTGACGCTACCTGTGGCTGCTGCAGCGAGCGCCCGTCAATTACACTTTTTCATGTAATAATGATAATCGTGCCGCCAGCGCGTGCGTTGTTGTGAGATAGAGGATACAGGGACGAACTTAGGGGTGGAGTATAGAATCATTTATATATATATATATATATATATATATATATATATATATATATATATGCTACGTCGCGCAAGATAATATGAAAATAAATATATCACCACCACTGTTCCTCTATAGTGTGTGGCACTCTGCCGTAGAAGATCTCGGTAAGTGATGTATTTTTGTGCGTGAAGTATGGTTACCAGCCGTCAGTATCTGTTTCAGTTGGCATTACATTTCAGAGGATCTTTTTATTCTACAGTTGGCACAACGCCAGGTACGGGCGGAAATACTATTATACATGTCATTTTTGTAATAAATACAATTAGGAAAAGTGACAGAAATACTTTAGATTATTGCTCGGTGAATAATGTTAACAAATAAAATTATATTTGTAAGGGTAATAATTCTTTTTATTAATTTAAAGTTTCGTATGTCACTGTCAACAACAGGAAATAAATGTATGTATTAGTCTTATAAATTTCAAGTATTTTTACTTTCTTATACAGAGTATAGGAAGTATTGTAATCATGACAAAAATCGTTGACGAGATTTTCGTGGAAATACGTGTTTTGAGGTCCACTGAATCCGTTTTGATCATTTTCTCAATGATGTCTGTGTGTGTGTGTGTGTGTGTGGATGTCTGTCCGAGTGTGCAATATCTCATGAACGAGATAAGATTTGTTAACGAAACTTGGTAATTATAAGTTTCATGAAAATACGAAGAGCTGAGTTGGTTTTGAATGAGATTGAAAAACCGGAAGAGGAAGTTTACTGGACACACAAAACAACAAATTCATCAGTAAAGTTAGAGTAGTCAACATTACTAAAAAATTATACGTAAACAAATTTGATATTTTATATGTTTCAACCAGATGAATGCTGAATTAGTGAAAAACTAAATTACATGTTTAATAATATTATATAATATACATATATTCTAAATACTAAATATGCTGTGTATAAGAAAGTCTTGTGGTGACCACACCAGATTTTTTTTTATTGTTAACTGAAACACTTACTTCTGATCACTCTGTATATGTGAAGATGTTATAAGAAAATTTTACCAAAATCGTTAAAAATGGTAAATCCATTTATATGAGAGAACCAAAAATGAAGTTCAGCGAAGAACTGTTCACACTAACATTAACTATGACAACTACAGTAAAAAAAGCTATTTTAGGTCCTAAAATTATAATATAAATAATTTTGTTAATTTGTTTTATTCTAATTTGAAATATGGATCTATTCTGTAACAAAAATTGTTAAATATAGCAATTACTAAGATTCCAAATAAGAATGGTTGTTAGTAAAGTTGCTATCAAAAGCTCATGTTATCAGTAGCTGTACTTAGCAATTTTTTAAAAAATATATGTCCATAAATTTGTAAACTTTTCAACCTACAAAATAATATCTTTCAATCAGATTCAAAACAATATATAGAGTCTCGCTATATTGCCAGACTCCGGCAACCTTTATTACTCGACCCGAAAACTTGTATTTTTATTTCTAAAGAAACAAATGACTGTTCTTCCCTAGGTATGCAAAACTGAGGGAAGTAAATTTAACTTTCTGACACGGTGGTGAAAAAAATATTTTATACATAATTTTTTTGGGCATTGAATTGTACAATTTCATCATCGAGAAAACTTATAATTGGAACAATTTCTCTTCTTCTCCAATATTAAACTTGCAAAATACATCCTATACGATCCTGTATGATATCAGCGAACAAAACACCATCGTGTTCTCAGTTTACACCGCCATCGTCCACTCTTCTCGCCATTTGACAGTTTAATTATGCAATAACATTAGTTATAAACTTTAAGCGGGTAACGCGCACTTCCAACACACAACTACACTACAATCAACACACACATGCACACACGCACACACTAGCGAACAAATGTCAGAACCGCGTGCAAAAATGACTATCGGATTGGATTACGTGCACTGGCAGTGCAGTTACCGCGGTTACCGGAGGATTGGGTACCGAGATAACGCGGCTACTCTATAGTAGTTATAGTAGAAGACTTCCTATAATGCTGGGATTTTTATCGGTGCTAAATGTTAATTGTATCACATGTAGTTGGATTGTAATGGGTTTAGTCATGTGAAGGACTACGGACAATGAAGAGACTTTACTTAGAATAGGATAGTTAGGTTATCCATGCAGCTAGAATGTTGGATATGGTATATGTTCTGCTGTTAAACATTCTTTGCGCAAAAAATACTTTAAAATAAAATTGTCGATGTTCTAGATATACAAATCATTCACTTGGATCATTTTTCTTTGAAAGAATTTAGAAACATTTTTAAGGAAAACCGTGATCCTTATGGATCTTCGAGAAAGTATAGATCAACAAATTTATATTTATGGTATTTTATTTATCGTCCATTATTTTTCTAATTAAAGTTATTATTAGGCATTGGCGTACCTAGAACTTTTGCCACCTAGAGCGGTCTCCAATTTTCCGCCCTTTATAAGTCAATCAAATGGTAGTTTTTATAAATTAAAAAAATAAATATATCATCACGACTTTTATCCATTACTTTCTAGTGGTTCTGAGTTATTCAAATTTCACAATAAGTTGTAAATCACCGGTGCTAGAATTAAAACAAAAATTTTAACGGATTAATTTCAACAAGAACAACTATGTATCTACATAATTTTTTGTTCATCTTAACGAAGATGCCTTAAGTAGTAAAATAAAAGAAGTTAACTAATTTTACTAATAATCACAGTCAAGTGAAAGAGTAGAAACAAAGCACAAATAAATAAACATATCCTCATCTAAACTTTTTACAATCCACATATTCCCTTAAGCAATACCATCAACTCTTCAAGTTCATTAATCTCGGTAGCTCTTCTACCAACAACTAACAACTCTACATCACTATGGCAACGTCCTACCGTGCTGCCCATGCGTGCTCGCTCACGGGAGGTTCATTTGTTTTTTGTTTAAAGACAGGTCGTTGTATCGGGATCGGGGTCACGTGGTCACGTGTGAAATGATTATCACCCGCCGCCGCCCGTCCCGGGTGATTGATTGGCGGAGATATTGATCTCGATGGCACGCACTTGGAGTGTGGTCTTTGGATGGCATAGGGGTAATAAATGATGCCGGGTAGTGGATAATTGTTAGTGATAAGAGAAGGAGGAAATGCACTGAGTGTTACTGTTTTAAAAGAGAGGTTACTTTGTTATCGACAGGGTAAGGATGCATAAATCGCGAATGGTTTGGCTGTAATAGGGAATATACGAGCATAGGCGTCCACAGACATTTTTTCAGGGGGGGGAGGAGCACAAAATAGCTCAGATATACATGAATTTCTAAAATATTATTTTTATTTACATAACTTAAATACAAATGCACCTAACAAATGGATAAAAAATATTGAAAGTTGTGAAATAAATTTTTATTCTTTGTCGTTAGAGGTTTGAATTGAAGAGGAAGGGCAATCTTCGCATATCTCTTCCATAAATTGACACCAGTACTTCAATAAATTCCGATTTGGCAGTTTTACCGTTCTTATTTTCTGATATTTTGTCTTTGTGAATACTTAATGGGTTTATTATCTTTAAACTTATAATTTAATTTTCTATTTTATGTATACAGGGTCTTTATTTTTATATTACACAATGTTAAATTTCTACATGTTAATTTGCCTTAAGAAAACTAATGATTAAAATGGCGAAGAAGGAAAGTGAATCAAAATAACTTAATTTTACGTCAATACGTCAGTTTGACATAAAAATTTATTCATTTTATCCTTTGCCACTTCGATCATATGGCAAATTAATATGAAAAAAATTTAGCATTGTTTCTCCTATGTATAATATAGAAATATTGTATTTGGTTAATTAAAAAGGGGGGCGAGCACCCCTCCTTGCCCCCTCCTCCACGCTGCGGACATCCATGTATACGAGTATGTTGAATTAAAGTTCGATGACACTGAAGAATTTAATCCCAATTACAGTACAGGGAATCTACAGATATAATCGTACTTTTTGGATTTCTTACCGGCAAAGTATAAAATTCAGGTAATTTATACATAGTCTAAACAATATGCAAATTTGTATTTATTAGTTATCAAGATCTTACGTTCAACAAACAAACTTTTTAAGCCAGTAGAACATATGTTCTACACACGTAAGCAGTTAATTCGATTTTATGTATCTCAAATTAGTCTGAATAGGGTAGGTGGCTCAGTGGTACAGATTATGAATGGGGAATTGAGAACCCGGGTTCGATTCCCACAGCCGACAAACAATTTTCACCACATTAAAAAAACTACCCCTGTAACTCTTCCTCCAATAACATCCTTGAGAGGTCATGATTTAACGGCTGATAACCGCACTTCACGCGCAAAATATATTTATAAATATATCACTCACCGAGATCTGCTACCACAGAATGCTACACCCAGTAATGGGTAGAAAGCGAGATGATGTATTTATTTTTTAAATTAGTTTGAATATCAAACGTTTCTTTAAATTTTGGACATATTCTTAATAAGGATCTCTTTACTTGCGTTTTAAGCAAACAATCTTTAACGCCGTATGAGGCAAGGTTTTATATTTATTTTTGGGAATATTTGCATGATTTAATACTACATTTCACACTTTTCCGCAAACAGATATAAGTTGAAATCTTGCTTAGCATTTTCAAAGAATGCCTCAAGAAATTATGGTACTTACATTTAATAGGAAACAGCGACAGAATTATGTGACAAATTCATTGATATATAAAAATCATATAAATATATAAAATAAAATAAAATATATAAATATATCATCACGCCTTCTACCCATTACTGGGTGTGGCACTCTGCTAAAGCAGATCTCGGTAAGTGATATATTTTGCGCGTGAAGTGCGGTTACCAGTCGTCAAATCACGGCCCCCAAACATGTTAGCGGTGGAGGAGCCACAGGGATAGCTTTTTCAAATTATAAAAATTTGTCGCCGGTGGGATTCGAACCAGGGACCTCAGGACCCACAGGCCGACTTCATACCACTGTGCTAGCCATCCCATAAAATAAATATATCATCACGCCTTTTACCCATTGGGTGTGGCACTCCGCCGTAGCAGATCTCGATAATTGATATATTTAAGCGCATGAAGTACGGTTAGCTAGAGATGGGAATTCTAGTTCATTTGAGTGAACTAGTTCATTCGTTCTCGTTCACCAAAAAGATTAGTTCACTGAACTAGTTCATTAGTTCACTTTCGTTCACGAAATTTTTAAGACTATGATAAACGGAAATCGTATGGTATTGTGATTCACGAGCGAGAACAAGTGAACTTTTAGGATCTGGTTCTAGTATAATTTGACAGCAGAGAGCAGAAGCAGAGCGGTGATCAAAGCAACGACTACGAACGAACGAAGTATGAAGTAAGCTTAGTAAGCTCCTCTAGTAATTAGTCTCGTTCACTCGATCACTTGTTCTCCGTTTTCAATTCGACCTCATCGGCCGTGCCGCCGTGGTGGGGAATCATATTCGAATAGTTCCCAGTGAACTAGTCTTTAATAAACTCACGAACTAGTTCGTGTCATTCAATATAAGGAATAGTTCATATGAACTAGTTCGTTCACGAACTACACACCTCCACGGTTAGCAGCAGTCAAATCACAGCCCCCAAAGATGTTAGTGGAGGGAAAGCTACAGGGGTAAATTTTGTGGGCTGTGGAAATCAAACCCATGTTTTATATATGATGTGTATAAAATTAAGAAGATTATTTTAAGAGAGGTCGTCTTTAACTTCAACTTATATCTAAAAATATGATTGTTCTGTGTTCGACTGCTACAATAAACTGTACTGGGATTAAATTTCTATTATAAATAAAATAAAATAAATATATCATCACGCCTTCTACCCATTACTGGGTGTGGCATTCTGCCGAAGGAGATCTCGGTAAGTGATATATTTCGCGCGAGAAGTGCGGTTACCAGTCGTCAAATCACGGCCTGCAAAGATGTTAGTGTTGGAGGAGCCACAGGGAAGCTTTTGAAATTATGAAAATTGTTTGTCGCCTGTGGGAATCGAACCAGGGTCCTCAGGATCCACAGGTCGACTTCATACCACTGAGCTAGACACCCCATTTGTATTATGCAGGGAAGAAATACATAAATATAATTTAAGGTTTAATACGTGAGCGAAACATGCGATGCACTGGTATGAAAGGAGTTACAAATACGGATGGACCTTAGTATGTCATGATAAGAATGTTCGGTAAATATGAAAAAAATAACTTATAATAAAACCACATAAAAGTCTGCATTTAAATTCCGCATTCGAATATAATCTTCCCAATTATATTTCTTAAACTCTAGAGCGAATATCTACTGTACATTAATCATGTCAAAATCCATCCGAATATTAGGTAAGCACTTCATGAACATCCAATTCAACCTCAGTAATTGAGATAATCATAGAAAATAATCTGCTAATCGAAAAAACATCAACTCGTTTTGAGTCACGTGCTACGTCTAGTATTTCATCAAGTGAGAGTTTTCGAACTGAAAGATAGAAACAATCAGTGATATATTGATCACGATCACTTAAATGAATGATCTATGGATGGATGGAATTTTATCTATTACAAGAAAGTTGCAAGTGTTTCTAGTATTTTGAGATGGAATGTACCTGTTACAGATTTCTACTGTTACAAAATCGAAAAGAGTTCAATATCAAGAATGAATTTTTTCTACGCCTGCTATGAAAAGTTGATATTTATGCTTTCAGTTGTCATCGTAAAGTTGATAGTTACTGAGTAACAAACAATAAAATACTTTACCGCGCGTCTCCTATAGCAACAAGCAGTAAAATACTTTACCGCTCGCTTAGAAAAATATAAATTGTTGCTGAAATCTTAATTTATTGAAACAATACTTACAAAATCTAAAATATAGGTTAGATTCATTTTTACACTTTTACACATATTATACTTGAAGTTTGTTGCACTATGATTTTAAGTTGAACCTGAACGCAGCTGGGCAGCAGTGCCAACTTAGTGAGGATGAGGGATGTTAAAATTGAAAGTGCAGTTTTGACAGTTTTGTATATTTATTCCGGAACTTGAAATGGTGTTTGATAAATTTGAGAATAAATTAGATTTTGCGATATTCTCATTAGAATTTTCAGTTAGTACGCCAATCACTATTTTCTGAGATTTTTGAGCATATTTTTATTTATGAGTGAAGATTTATCACAAACAATGATTGTTGATAACAGAATTTTTTAATTATTTACTTGTATACTAATATCGTCATGGTTACATACAATACAGAAATTGGTGGAACGTAAATTAAACTAGCCCCATATTATTGTTTAAATTTTTTTAGTAAGTAAAGTCGTAGAAAAAATTATGTGTGTGCCTCAAGCGTAAAGTTTCTTTATTGCTCTCGCTCTATTGTAGCGCTCGCTTCGCTCGCGCTTCAATTACTGAGCATGAGCAAAAAAGATTCACTTTACGCTCTTGATACACAAATAACTATTAGAAGTAACAGCAGTATAAATATCAACTAAGTTTTATGTACCAGGTGTGACTATTAAATAACGATTTTATTTTGATTCCATACCTATTTACTTATTATCACTTTCAATATACACCCCTCCTCTATCCCTACAATGCTCCATGCGAATCTTACATTGTTCGAAACAGTGCTGGAAGTCTTCTTCGGTCAGCTCCTTCAGAACGCGTGCCGATTTCTCTTTCAAAGCTCAAATCTTGTTGCTATTAAGGCAAATTTCACCTTAGGAAACAGATAGAAGTTGCACGGTGCAAGATTTGGGATGCAGTACTTGGCTAGAAATCTCTTGACAGACATTGCGGAATGAGCCAGCGCATTGTTTTGATGGAGAAACCATGACTTGTCCTTCCACAATTCGGGTACTTTTTTCAATAAATTATAAGTGACAGTTGCAGTTTTGCCAAGTTTCATAGGAAATTTCACAACAATTCGTTGCTCTAATGTTGCACTTAACATTTTTTCGGCGAAACAAAAAAAACAACTCTAATTAGAACGAATGATACGGCTATACGGATTTGTTTACAGAAGCGAGAGGTACTGCATTCGAAAGAGAAAGCTTCACGCTAAAAAGCTGACGGTCGTTTGTGTTTTGCGCAACTGCCTTGGCTAGATTCATATCCCCGGTTACGCCTCGGCTATAAAACTGCTACTTTTTTGCCTAGTTAAATAAATAAGTATTGTGTGAGTTGAAACTACTTTAAAAAGTAGTTTAGCAACAAAAAGTAACTTTAAACTACAAAATGTAGCTTGGAGCTACAAAATACAACCTTAAGCTATAGAAACTAGCTTTAACCTTTTCGCTGCTCTGGACGTATATATACGTTTATCGTTTTCCTGCTCTGGACGTACAATGTACAAAATTGCGCAGCGATGGGCTGTATAAAGTTAATGCGCAGTGAAAGGGTTAAGAAGTGTCTTCAGTTGTTATAGCATTATTTTTAAGCTAGAAGAGGAAAAATTAATCGCTATAACCCATAGCTACATATTTTCTCATTTAGCAAAGCTACAGTCATAGCTAAACTATTTATAGCTAAACTATAAAACTAGCTAGCTACTACACAGCTCTGTTTATCAGTAACATTATTTGCAGTATTAATTCAAACATAAAAATTCGTTGAAAGATTATCATTCATAATGAAGCTGTACTGGAGTCAATATTCTGAGAAAATTCTTATCTCCAATCGCCGTCAACTGTTAATTAACATGTTTAATCGTGACATAAATATAATGTGCCGTTTGCTCTTTAATAATAACGTTGTTTTTAAATTACACTGATCGTTATCAAATTATCTCTAGTCTTGAAGCAATGGACAACGAAATAGAACATTGTTCTTATCGTTATATTGGATAAATAAATGACACAGCAGAAGAAAAATAATAAGATTGGAGCATACAATTATGTCATTGCCAGTGGCGTAACATTGAGAGTGTATCATCAAGGCGTGATATATTTTAGGTGTGAAAGCTTCTCAATTGTAGGTCTCGATAAATAATGTTTTTATTATGATTTTAGGGATAATAAACGAACCAAGTCTTCTTGAACCAAAAGCCATCGTCGTACTGCTTAGTGGATATCTTTTTATTTACTAACTACATAACAGGAAATAAACCCCAATTACAGTATAAGGGACCTACAGCTAATTCTATTCTATATTCTAATACGAACAATCCTTTTTCTACGCCCGAGCTGGAATATGCATTTCCAACTGTCAGTTTCAAGCAGAAAGTTGACATTTGCCGCTTACCGAGCGGCAATTATATTTTGACATTCGCCGAGCGGTAAAGCAAGAGTGTATCATCGTATTCATAAATACATGAGAACTGTCGTCCAAATTTCCAAGGACGTTGAAAGGAGGGGATACGGCATTAAAGTCAAGACTGTGAGGCTCGGCAGATTGACAGAGACAGAAGTATTATTTCCTGTACCGTGTCATAAAGAGATTTGAAATTTAAACAGGACAGAACAGAATCATCATTCTCCCTAAAAGATTATACATTTTTACAAGGGAACTGAAATTATCAACCTTTATTATTAGTGTGATCTATCGATTAAAATAAATATTTGTAATTGTAATTGTTGAACAATATTTACTATTAATAATAAATATAAAACCTGTTAATATGAAGAGTAAGTTTGAGAATGAATATCAAATTTATGTTTATAAACAAATCAAAACTACAATTACTTCAACAAACATAAGTGTAAGGAGATAAAAAAAATCATACATACATAAAAAATAATTTATTCATTTCTAAAATAGTTAGTTTGTTTAATTTTAATTTTTGTTATTTTAAAATATGTCCAATTCCACACAACGCAACGATTGAAACACAAATGAACACCTCGTGGTTATATTCACATACAACAACGCCCCCTGACAACACCTAAACGCCACTTTTCTTACACAAAAATTCAAAATATTTGGAAAAAGAAGAGATTTGGCTAAGCACGGTGCAGAAAATCTATTGTTGTCTCTTTCCCTTGCCCAAGCCTCACTCAAGCAATGCTACAGTATCGTTAAGGCATATCCCCTCTTACAACGTCCTTGCAAATTTCCAAATACGAACTGACAAAAATGATTTTAAATTCTTTTTCAAGCGTTTCTAAATGGTCATTAAAAAAATATTGTGTATACCTCGAGCAGAAATCTCTAAGCAGGAGCGGCAATAAACTACTTTCTGCTTTTCATATTCTATCTGTTTTGGTGTTAGAAAATTATCTAGCTACATCTTCTTCTTCGGATAATTAATTTAATACGTCATTTTGAAAGGAAAATGAGGCGAATATTCATGAAACTTTAGTTATTTAAAATATAGGCATGTGAGTACTTTAGGAGAATTTAATTTAACCCAAAAAAACCGATTAAACCAAAATAACTTGATATTATGAAATGTTTTCGAAATATGAGCAAAAAATCTATAGAAAATTGGAGAAAAATGTTCTTTCTTTTATCTATTTCTTGATTTTCGTTTTATATTTTTCATTTCCCGTTATTTACCGAGCGAAGCTAAATCTTCCAGAAATAGTCTAGATATAAATTGAATTAATTGAAAATTGAACTTCCCCTGTGGCTCTTCGTACACTAAAATATTTAGAGATCGTGATTTAATGCCTGGTAACTACACTTCACGTGCAAAATATATCACAAATAGAGATCAGCTACGACAGAATGCCACACCCACTACTGCTACCAAAAATATGGTAAAGAAGAACGAAGTAGCAACATATTTATTAATTTATTTATGTTGTATTTTATATAGAAATAGTTTGTAAATAATTGAAGGATTTGAAATCAACATAATCATATTCTGTTATCCGTCAATCAGAGCCCATTCAATCCAGATCTTTATCTGATAATACAAATTCAGTTTCATTGCTTGCTAAGCATGTAATTCGAAATTGAAATTCGTGTGAGGCCTCGGGGATCACGAGATCTCATTGTTGCAAGACTTGGCCACGGAAATGTGGATAGAAATTTAATCTACTTATAGTCGCTTCAAATACGCTGGTTACACAAGAAGAACGGACCTCCTGCTAGAAGAGTAAGTCTTCAATTATAAATATAATAAGGAGAATCTTAGAATCCTTTAGAAAATTAACATGTCTTTTAAAGATGATTCAATGTTGTTGCTTTCAATACTAACGCACAATAAAGAACGACCTACAGCTTTTATAATTGTATTTTTATGATTATTATAATTAATATTTAAAGCAATTATGAAACATATTTTTCAAAACTTGGGTTCGGGTAGTTTTACTCGGTTGTAGCACCATGGCTGTTGATTCACAAGTAGCCCTGATAAAACTAATTTATTAACCATCATGATTAAAAAGCGTAATAAAGTAACATTGTACAAAAAAAAGATACATTTCATTGACAGAATCACATACATAAATCTTAAATCGACAATGAAATAAAAAAATCATTCCAACGCAGTCAGAAAGTAATATTTTCTTTTCTCAATTGAGAGAAGAAAGTGGTACTTTTCATACCTAGAGAAGGAAATTAATGTCATATTAATGAAAATTGGATAATCACGGTATAATTTAACATTAATGACATCCAGATGATAAGTGTCAAAAGTAATATATTTTATTTCTGATTGTTAGTGAAAAATATTATATGTATACCTCGAAAAGAAAATGTCATTCTTCCCTGAGGTTGGCTCGAGAAGAAATGCCCCACTTCCTTTCCTTGATATAAGAATAGTATATTACATAACAAGCATCGAAAGTGTAAGATAACGTGCGAGTGTACAAATTGAAAAAAGAGGCGCGCAGCGCCGAGTGATTTAAGTACACGAGCACAGTTATCACACATTCGAGCGAATTATGTACACTATTTTTCAGACGACCACAAAATATTATTTACAAGAGCAGTATTGTTAAACAATGTTGTTACGCTGATGCGATTTTGTAGGTAAGCGTTGACGTTTGCCGTTTGCGGTTAGGTATTGTGATACCAACTGTACTAACCGTAATGTGAAAACACTGAATAGTGTAAAAATATAAGTAAATAAATAATTATTTATTTAAAAGAAAAATCTGTTAAAACTTCAATTCAAATAATAATAATTTTTTTTTTCATTTATTTTATTATTTTCTTTCATCTTAACGCCATCTGTGGAACTTCACCTGATATGTTAGAAGTGTGCGTTATACTAACATATCAGTGTATGTTATGTTCAACTTTCCGTAGCAGTTTATGATGTTGTTATGGTTACTTTCATAAGTGGTCATCTAAAATAACTATTTTGTCAATATTACAAAGAAATATCTCCATTTTTGACTTGAACTATTTACTTATTTACTACACTGTATAATAACAAATTACCCAATTGTAATACACGTAAAATATAATTTATAATCGAGTAGAATAGAATCTAGTGCTTTCATATTAAACGTGACAGTTCGTGAGTTAAAAACACCCTCCGCTTGAAACAGGTCCTAAATGCCTTCTGCAACTTCTTGTCTTCATAGTTAGTCTCTTCATTTCAATATAACAATCTCCCTTCTCTGCCCGCCTCTTTTATCTTCTCCTTCTACTGTCCCTTCTATTATAACAATCTCCCTTCTCCGCTCGCCTCTTTTATCTTCTCCTTCTACTGTCCCTTCTATTATAACAATCTCCCTTCTCCGCCCGCCTCTTTTATCTTCTCCTTCTACTGTCCCTTCTATTACGTCTTTTATTAAAGTATCCATTCTCAATGCATAGCCCAACCACATTCTCTTCATTTTCAATATAGTCTCATACTGTGTCCTTTTTTCTCCTACTCTTTTCAATACTTGTTCGTTGCTAACTTTATGAGACCACTTAATATACCAAGAATTCTTCACCATATCCACATGTCCATAGCATCAATCCGTTTCCTATCTTTTTTTTTAACTGACCATGTCTTACACCTGTACAACTTAACACTTTATACAAAACATTTCGCTATTCTTTTCTGCATTTCTAGATCCAAATTTCCACTCAATATTCTACTTTTCTTCCGAAACTCTTCTTTAGCCATTATAGTACACAATTTCAATGGGTGCTGTAATTTAGTAACTGGAAATCTCACCAGAGGGCAAAATTGCATTGTTCATTTACTGAAATCTGTAATATCGGAGATGTATAAATAGATAAATGTATATTATTTATTATCAAGCAATCTGACCTTCTGGTCGTTTCTTTTACTTTTCATGGCAGTCCGTCCCTGAAAGGTACCACCCAAGTCTGTTACAATTTAGGCCATCTACGATCCTTTTACACAGCATTAATAAATAAATAATACAATGTCACTAATATAATCAAATGAAATTCATGTTAAACAATGGCTAGAGCCAGACATGAACCTACAGACCAGCCCGAAGTGAATAGATATGAAAAATGCAATTCGATCTTGCGTTACGTAAGGTAACGTATCGCGTAACGTAGGCAAGAACGGTTCCAGATATAGAGCGTTTCATTGGCTATAGAAAAATGCCGCCTAAGTATTGTCATGCAGTGTAGCACGACCTTACAGGGACGTATTCAGGATATTCTTATATAGTGCTTCACTTTTTCTTTTAACAATCACACATGAGATCGTCTCCCTACAATTCTCAGTCATGTAGCTTTTTGCAAGCAATCATAGACCAATGGATAAAGCCGAAATAAAACTTTCGTTTTCTAATAAACAAGTAAGATATTGTGCATTCAGATCTCGTTGACTTCAACTTTGGCCGTATTTATTTGGGATTTTTAAAGTAACCCGATAGGTTACTTTTGTTTAATTGGCACGCTTTAAGTAACCCAGAACTGATCTTGGACTGACCCTACTGCCCCAGCTATTTTCGCAGGTCGGCAGGTTGAACCCGTTTGCTATTCCTTTCTAATCATCTTCTGTTCCTCGTTATCCGTGGCGGCATCGCGATTTGTGATAGAATAAAGAGGTTAGAAGCTAATTTGATGAAATACATATTTAATTTTATAATAATTTTGTGAAAAAATCTACAAAACTATTATTTATGCAGGTGATGGAAGAGCACTATGCAGTATGTGTTTCTTGCGACTCCGAAATAAATTATTTTGATACTGCTGATGATAAAATTATAAAAACATGGACAGACTCTGAGTTAAGTGCAGTTACTAGCCGTCAAATCGGAGCCCCCAAAGATGAAAGTGAAAGCGGAGCCACAGGGGTACTTTTAAATGGAAATATATGATTCCAAATATTTTGTAACGGTAATTACTTTCTAAGATATGTTTAAAATTCGCTGAGTACGTGCCTGGACGAAAGGTCCAGCAGTAACAAGAATTAAATCAGTCGGTTTATAAATTAATTTAACGACAATGATCTCTACGCCATTGTATTCATAAAAAGAGGAAACGAAATGGTAATCACGTTTATTAAGCGCATTCCTCTGCTCTTGGCATGCAATGCAAACCGACCATCAGACGTTACCGTTTACGTTGTGCGACGTTATGTTCATTACCGCGGACCAGATGGCGACAGAAACTCCAAAAATGATGACTCGATGCTTTTTTGAAATTGCAATGTCTGAAGGTAATTTGTGAGAGAGATCAGAAGGTAAAAGTAAAACTTTATTCGTTTAACACATTTCAGAAAGTAAACAAATATAACATCTCCTTAGTTTAACCATTATTGAGTTTGTGAGAATATGAAATGTAAGTCGAACAAAAAATTATGAGATACTGGCCGTATTTATTTGGGCTTTTTAAAGTAACCTGGTAGGTTACTTTTGTTTAATTGGCACACTTTAAGTAACCTGGAACTGTTCCTGAACTGACCTTGCTGCCCCAGCTATTTTAGCGGGTTGGTTGATTCAACCCGTTTACTATCCCTTTCTAATCAACTTGTGTTCCTTGTTATTTATGGCGGTATCGCGATTTGTAATAGTATACAGAGGTTAGGAGTTATTTTTATGAAAAACGTAAGTAATTTTATAATAATATTTTGAAAAAATATACTAAACTATTATTTATGCAGATGATGGAAGAGCAATATGCATTATGTGTTTCTTGCAATATAAGTCACAGAGGATAATATTACGACTCCGAAATTCATTATTTTGATAGTGCTGATGACAAAATTATAAAAAATTGAACAGACTCTGACGTTATTTGCTTTTTGACAACATATAAAAAATATATAGATGACTTGAAACATCCAACTAAAAGCGTAATTTAACACACAAACAAAACTAAGCAGATGTCACTTCGAACATGCATTCAGATTTTAAATTTTCCGCCAGTGTTTACAACTGACACTAGATGCATCATTTATTTGGAAGTAACACGAGTTAGTTCTAGGTCAGTTCAGGGTTGAATCCAAATTTCCCAAACAAATACGGCCACTGAATACTAGTGGTTGAAAGTTTATTGTGATATGAATGATTCCGAGAGTGATAAGTTTGGTTGAAGCGAAGATGGTGCGTTGGGATGAGAATGTTTTGACGAAAATAGATTATTTGATTAATTTGATGAGCCACAGGGAGAATTTTAATTTGGTGAAAATGTTTGCCTACTCGATACCACTGAGCCATTACCCATCTTTTCTCTAATTTGCATTAAAATGAAGTAATCTAAATTAAACAAAGTGTGGGGTAAATCTAACATTGTCATAAGCAAGTTGATATAGCTCAGTGGTATGAAGTCGGCCTGTGGATCCTGAGAACCCTGGTTCGATTCCAACAGGCGACAAACAATTTTTATAATTTCAAAAGCTACCCCTGTAGCTCCTCCACCACTAACATCTTTGGGGGCCGTGATTTTACGACTGGTAACCGCACTTCACGAGCAAAATATATCACTTACCGAGATCTGTTTCGACAGAGTGCCACATCCAGTAATGGGTAGAAGGCGTGATGATATATTTATTTATTTTTATTTATAATTTTCCAGAATTCAAGAAATTAATTTGTCTCTCAATGTCTTAATTTATGAGGTAGATGGCTCAGTGGTATCGAGTCAGTCTGTGGATCCTGAGAACTCTGGTTCGATTCCCAAACATTTTCATCACATTAAAAATTACCACTGTGACTCCCGCACCACTAACATCTTTATGGGCCACGATTTATCGGCTGGTAACCGCACTTCACGAGCATAAATATATGTATATCATTTACAGAGATCTGCATCGGCAGACTACCACACCAGTAATGGATAAAAAGCGTGATGATATATTTTATTTATGTCTGAATTAATTTGAAACATTACAGTTTTAATCACAATAAATAATGAAACGTTGCATCTTCCAATAACAAACTCACACTCACTCCAAACAAAAACCTTCAAGAGCGATTTTTGAACCGTGATCTTTGCAACACCTGCACAATTTATAAATTACAGGTGTTAGCACCATCTCACACACATGTTTGTCTACCAGCATCTCGGACACAAATCTCACGAGTTACGTGTCGAGATGCGACGTCAACGCTTCACGTAAACGAGACAACGAGAGCAGTACGTGTGAGATTAATGACTTTGAGCGTGTTGTGCACAGCTGCTGTCAGATGAGAACTGGATTTTTATCATTTACAGAGAAATTTGTTTATGAGATGAATATAGGCTTTTTAGTTTTATAGCGATTGTAAACTTGGTAAATAGCTCCGTTGATTTGCATCGGACGATTATTTAATTATAATATAAATATATTCTTGGTATACTTTTAATTAAGTTTAAGAAAAAATTTTTAAAAAACGTTCAAAGCTAATAGCTACGTCTAATAGGACCCTTTTTAAATTATAGTATATTATATAATAATTCAGGAAAGTAAAAACTATTTCCTAAAATATTTTATTTCTGAAACAGTTTAATTTAATCAATAATTAACCATAAATAATTCAAAATGTTTAAATTTTTTGTTAAGAATCATATTGACAGCAGATTACGTATCGATGAAAAAAACAGTCAGCTAAAGAACAAAACACTCAGGTAAAGTCTTTACCAGACTGTTTTTTTTTTTTGTAACCTTGGATACCTACTTTACTTGACTGTTTTGGTAAATTATATATAGCGGATATAGCGGATTAAAATACTAGGCCTGCGGCCTTGTATTTCAAACAATCGCTTAGTTAAGTAAAATAACAACTCTCCTGACGTATTTTGTATACTATTCTTTCTGAAATCGTTTAATTTTATCAATATTTAATCATAAATAATACAAAATGTTTAATTTTTTTAATATGAATTGTATTGACAGCAGACTACGTATCCAAGGTTACAATAAAAATAACAATCAGGTAAAATCTTTACCAAACTGTTTTGTACTTTACCAGACTGTTATTTTTGTTGTAGCCTTGGATACGTACTTTACTTGACTGTTTTTGTAAAAACCTACTTTTCATACTAAAATTGATCAGGAAAGTAGGCACGTTCTTGCCGGTTTCAGAAAAAAATATTTTCTATACTAAAATTAGTCAAGAAAGTGGGCACTTTCTTGTCGGTTTCAGGAAAAATATATTTTCACGGCCCTATGAAAAAGTAAAATTTCTTGCCTCAACTGAGAAGAAAGTTATCCTTCTCATCTCTAAGAGGCGTATTCCATTTACCATTTGGATCAGATCTAACTTACATTTACAGATCTAGATCACTTATTTATTTCGCTGGGTTACTTCGCCGGCTTTATTTCCAGTATTAGAATTATAGATTCTAATTTACTTTGAAGTAATTCACCCCAATAATGGTATTAGTTTGCTTAATTCAGTTCATTTAGTCATATGTCGAATTTAACTGAACTGATTTATGTGAACCAAGTGGCAAATGGAATACAGCTAAGGAAGAAAAATAAGGTTATATCCATGGCAACTGTAAAACAATAGTATAAGAACAAACCACTCTGCGGCTCGGTGAGTTCGGACCCTGTACTGTAATTGGGATTCAATTCCTGTTGTACAGAGTAACATAAATAAATAAATAAATATCCAGGAGAAGAATAAATTTGACATTTTACTTTCCGATAGAATAATGAAAAAATTATAAGTTTATTTCGTAAAGAATGTGTCATTCTTGCCTTAGAAGCTTTTAATCCTTCATCTAATAATAACCCTATGATTCCCTTACACTAATATCTTTGGGGCCGTAATTAGACGGATGGTAACTGCACTTCACGCTCAAAAATATCATTTACCGATATCTGTTATTAGAAAAGTGGCACACAAAAAAAATAGATAAAATGACGTGACGTTATATTTATTTTTTTAGATGCTAAAATGTCTTGCCCATATTTGAATATAAGGTGACGACTAGTATCGTATTAAATTGATTTATAATTCCACAGCCCACTCTTCATTAAAAAATATCATCGACGTTTGTAAATTTAAATTTTATTACCACATTTACATAAATTAATAACAAGATGATTCGATGAATGAAATCAACATCTTCAACACCGACTTGCAAATATTTTTATAAATATTCATGTGTTACAAATACCTATTTATAATTCAGAACTCGTTAAGAGATGTATAATTTAGTCGGATTTTTAAACGATGTGTAAAAGTAATTTAAAACGGAGTCAGAAAAGAATTCGCGACATCATGTAAGTTACACGTGTTGTAAAACTACAACATTTTTCAGTTATTTGTGATGCTACAGTTGGCATAATTGTGTGTTTATTATGTTGATGATTCCAAGGACGAAACATGTATTTGTTTTACATATTTATGGACTTATTTTAAGGCGCGAAGATGTCACATTTACGTCACTGAATTTATTAATACTTATTGCACTTTTTTCTGAAATAATTTACATAAAATATAGAGCAGCTTCGATTATGGTCAGTTTTTTTTTACGAATATTTAAATGATTATTGCCTTTTAAAATAATTGTACAAAATTAAATTCTGGGTGTGGCTGCATCAAAATTACAGATGTTTTCTATTGTAGCGTGCAATTACTAGACGCAGGACCGAGTTTATATTTTTGCAGATCTTCAAATTTTTGCTGCTTTAATGCGAATGAAATTAATAGTATATTACATAATAAGTCAGAAAAATGATAATTTACTTGAGGAAGCAGTTGTTTGAAATATGAGATTATAATCGATGAGTCAAGTAAAAACACTTTCTTGACGTATTATGTATACTTTTTTCTGAAGCCGTTTAATTTAATCAATAATAAATCATAAATATTTTAAAATGTTTAAATTTTTTATATTAATTGTATTGACAGCAGGGTATTTTATTTTAAAACAATTGCTGTTAAGTACAAGATTGATTTGTCAAAGTTAAATTTATCCGTACAAAATAAAATGCTCGAATGTAATCAAATGCAATATTAAGCAGAAATAGTTATTTTTATAACAAGTGCCGAAAAAGGCTTGTTACGTGCAAGTACAGAAGCCGAGTGCGGAAATCTGCACGAGCACGCAACCTTTTTGTTATAAACAACATTTTTCCTACAACTGTGCGATTTAGAATATCACTAAAATATTATCAAAATTTATAAAATTTTAATGATATTACACAAGAACGATGTTTTACGGCGTTGCTATGGTTTGTTTGTTGATTGCTTGCACATTGTTCTACGTTATTTAAAAATATTTCACTAATTTCAAGACAACGCAGAACAATGTGCAAGCAATCAACAAATAAACCATAGCAGCGCCGTAAAACATCGTTCTCGTTTAATATAATTAAAATTTTATAAATCCGATAACATTTTATCACGCCTTCTACCCATTACTGGATGTGGCACTCTGCCGAAGCAGAACTCGGTAAGTGATATATGTTGCGCGTGAAGTGCGGTTACCAGTCGTCAAATCACGGCCCCCAAAGATGTTAGTGGTGGAGGAGCCACAGGGGTAACTTTTTTGAAATTATGAAAATTGTTTGTCGGCTTTGGGAATCGAACCAGGGTTCTCAGGATCCACAGGCCGACTTCATACCACTGAGCTAGCCACCCCATATTCTAAATCGCACAGTTGTAGGAAAAATGTTGTTTATAACACGTGCCGAAAAAGGTTATGTGCGCGTGCAGATTTCTGCACAGGCTCGCAACTTTTTTTGGCACTTGTTATAAAAATAATTATTTACGACCTTGTTAGAAGAGAAAAAAGTAGTGAAGTACTTGGCGGCTGTGGTAATTATATTAAATAAAATACTGACAGAAAATAATACTTCCTAATTAAAATATTACGACTGATAACTCCAGGGCTCCATGTTTAATTTCAACCTACAGTATTAACTTCTCTTCTTCCAAGCCGTTAAATTCCTGGAAACCTCCATTTACAACTAACGTCGGATGGTAAATGATGTAACTATCATCGAGGCTACAAATGTAAAGCTACTAGTTTTTCATCAACACCAAATCCTAATGCGAAGGAGTGTTCACAGTTCTACATCATCGTCTTGAAGCGACGATTAATCGCAACTCATTTCCGAATGAAAAATCACCTGCTTTATCACTGTACGGTTGCGGCTGAATTCCACAAGAACGTTTTTCTACCTGCTCATTTATTACTGATGCTTAATCGCGGCTGCAGACCAACTACTTATGTAACTATACTTAAACGGAAATGTTATTAATTCTAATTCATTTTTTGTTAAATATTTTGATGTTAATTTTGTTTTAATTCCAATTATTTAATAACCTTATTAATTACGAGTAAATACCAAATGGATATTTTGGCAATGAAACTATGTGTGTTTTATTATACAAAAGGTAATTAATCCCTATTACTTAAAGCTTATAGTGGACTTCAAATACTTCGGGCTATAAGTTAAAATCAACGCTTGTGACGCGAGTATACTATCGCACAATCACGATTGTACGGCGCTTGAGTTTCTTGCGCTTTTCTTCAATCATAGTACAATGCCCATTCCACCCCATATATTAGAGAAAATTTGGGGTTTTTTGGCCTTAAAATGTGTTATTTGTTGGGAAGGGAAGTTGAAGGGGGTAATCTTCATAGTAGAGACAAAACAGTTTTTTTTTCTAAAAGAATCATCCAATTTTGTTGAAAATTCGTCGAGTTATGAACCAAAAACCCCCAAATGCACATTCACCTTCAAACGCGCATAACACTATGTAACAAAATTTGACTTTTTCTGCCTAACTTTCTTAGTACTTCAGCTCGGTTTCTGATACAAAATAATTCAGGAAAATCATAGTCGCAAGCCGAAAAGTTTGCTTTTGCGCCCTGGGCGATTTTTTTTTTAAAACAAAGATGTTTTCACGAATATTCTGAATTAACTCTATAAATAAGAAAAATAGGAAAAAAAATTCCTTCACTTGTCTCATAATTCCACAGAGGTTTTACAACACGTTTGCATCAACTTCTCAGGTCATCAACAAACGGCTGGTCAGTTCAGCTTTAACCATAGACGCGTTTCGTCCTTCCGGACTCATCAGTATGGTGCGATCATTTATCCAACTAGATCAACTAGGAAATAGTGGATTGTGATACCGACTTAGCTGAACTGACTGATGTTAACCTATCTACAACGGTAACATGACATGAGAGCTATGAAGCCACTCGTGGTGCCATCTACCCACAAAATCGCAAACTGCTTGACAGCTATTGAAATAAAACAAAAGACAAAATGTCTATTGCGATGTGGAATTGAGTCTTAATAAATAAGAAAAATAGGAAAAAATTTTCCATCACTTGTCTCATAATTCCACAGAGGTTTTACAGCACGTTTGCATCAACTTCTCAGGTCATCAACAAACGGCTGGTCAGTTCAGCTTTAACCATAGACGCGCGTTTCGTCCTTCCGGACTCATCAGTATGGTGCGATCATTTATCCAACTAGATCAACTAGGAAATAGTGGATTGTGATACCGACTTAGCTGAACTGACTGATGTTAACCTATCTACAACGGTAACATGACATGAGAGCTATGAAGCCACTCGTGGTGCCATCTACCGATAAAATCGCAAACTGCTTGACAGCTATTGAAATAAAACAAAAGACAAAATGTCTATTGCGATGTGGAATTGAGTCTTAATAAATAAGAAAAATAGGAAAAAAATTTCCATCACTTGTCTCACAATTCCACAGAGGTTTTACATGTTACAGATCGTCAAAAATGGACTTTTTTTCACTAAAAACATTTTTTTCTTCAAGAAGGTTGAGGGAGGGCGGAAAGAGTTAACCCTGATATCGCATGTATCCCCCGTAAAGTGGACACTTTAAACTGTTTAGCTTTTGAAAATTCGTCCAAATTAGTTAAAAATTCGTCAAGTTATGACGGTTTGAAAATTAGGACAATTTCAGGAATTTAAAGTTTTTTTTTCACCAGTGTATTTATTTCTGCAACTATGTACAACAGGAACTTAGTTTCAATTACAGTAGAGGGTCAGGCCTCATCAAACCACAGTAAGGTAATTAATATATATTTTTAGCTTGAGTAGGATTACTCGTAGAACACGAGGTCTTCGAATTAGAATGCCGTAATGCTAACCACATCACCGTACTACCAGACTACCACATTAATAGCTAGGGATCTACAGTTCAACAGAACTATTAAGTTTCAGCGAGAATGAACCTTCAAACTCACACAATTTGAGACGAGAGTACAACCGAAAATCTACAACACTCAAAGTTAATCTAGCATTGTTTAAATAATACCAATAGGTATACACCGTTACAAATCCCACTACTACTATCATCAAATGATCTAATTTTCATGTCTTACTTTCCACGCCCAGCCTTCTCGATCTGTACCTACGCACGAGTTGGCTACGCTACGCATGAAGGACGACCCGCCCTCTCCTTGCTTCGGCTACGTGTTTACATCGCGGTGGCCTTGGACAGACGCGCGTTACGATTTTAGACAATTAATACGATCAATTAAATCATGGGCTTTGCTTTTGGTTCAGATCTAAAATGAGATATAGCTCAGCGTGATGTAAAAGAAATTCATATATGTGAATGTGTGCTGAATTGATCGGAGTGATATGTTTTTGTTTCTGTTACGTAAGCGATGAGCATAGGAATAAATTAGATGAGATTTATTATGGGAATGAATGGCTGGTATTATGGCCTTTGTATTCATTCTTGTTCTTAGAATAAAAGACTTGTAGATCAGTTAGCAATAATAAAAAAGTGGAATGTTTACTGTGTTTATATATCATGTGTTCAGATCTGCAATTGCAGAAATATTTGAACCATATTTAAAAATAACGACATATTTATTTATTAATGTAATTATTTATTTATTTATATTACTCCGTGGACTCTAAAAAACTTAAATTTTGTTGTAAGTTTGTTTCTTGATCTTGCATTGAAGTCTTTTTTGTATGTCATTAAATTTTATGTATTTTCCTGGTTTTTAAGTTAATTATATGATTGAATATTATAAATTAAGAAATATAATAAACAAATAATACCCCTTTCCCATTGTACAGCTAGATTATTATCTGATCAATTGATAAATAACGAAATTTTTTTATATTTCATGATTATTTTATAGACTACCACAAATTAAATATTTTGTGATCAGATTAATTTACTTTGACATTTTTATGATATTTTCATGTATTTTGCTGACTTATATATGTACAAGCGCAGGGCGACATTCCCTTCCTTTCTTATTATTTTTTTTTTTTTTCATTTTCAGTTACTGCATTGTCTGGACTTTTCTTTTATATACAAGTGCAGGCTATCGCTTTTATCTTTTCTAATCTTTGTAGATTCGTTGTTAGTTTCGTTATTAGATTCGTTGTTAGGAGTAAGCGCGGGTAATTTGAGATGTTTTATGCATATGTTATGTACGTCGAAGGAAGAAGATGAATGATAAGTGAATAGGAATGATGTGATTTAAGGTTTGATTGTGATAAATGATTTCGAGTATAATAAATGAATGAGTTTATATGGAGTGATCTATGAATGTGGTTAAAGTGTGTGTTCGGATGGTAATGTTTGACGAGGGCTGATTATTTGATGAATGTAATGATTGAATATTTTATGAGTGATTTTAGGGTTCGTGCTACCCCATTTGTTGGGATATAGCGTGAAGATATGTACGTATGTATGTATGTATGTAGAAGCCACATAAATCAATTTAATGTAGTGAAATAAGTGCTTTTTTAATACCACGGAAAACGCTACTTTTATCCAATAATTCTTTGATATCACTTCTATATGGTTGTAGCAATTTAATAATAAATATATCTTTTGTTTATTCGATAGGCTTCTAATAAATAATTAATCCCAATTAAAATGGAAATGATGTGCACATAACATATATTGGAATCCGAGCCACTTGTGAACGCAGTTGATTTTAGGTTATAAGACGAAAACAGCTCGTAAAGCAAAAGCGTTAACCACTTAGTCACAACTTAACTTATAGTCATATTAAGCTAAATGTAATACGATGTATGAATACCAAATATTAAAATAATTATGTTAATTAAAATACAGTTTGTGAAAGAGTCCAACAAAAAACTATTTAAAATTCCATACATGTAACAAATTAATTATTAAAATATTCAATTTTGTTTAAAATTATAAATGATTGGAACCACTTTCAATATTTTATTCTAATAAAGGCTCCCTGGTGCTTAATTTCCCTCTAATAACTAATTTACTTATTTAGATTCATTCGATAACGTTCAAATTATAATTAGAAAAAATTAATTAAGTGATTATAATTTTCAATATTTGAGCGATACTAATTTTGGTGTTCAAAAACTTTGACTTTTTTCTTACCAATCAAAAAACTAAATCATTATATATTATTAATTTGTTTATAATTAATCAATATCGAATCAAACAAACAAAAATTATGCATGGCCACTTTTTTGTGGACGAAATTAATTATGTTAAGCTATTGACCTTGTGAAAAAACAAGATACCTAGGACTCAATTATATAAATAATAATTAACAGATTTCACTATAATTTTGTTTTACCGTTACGCCTTAGAAAATAATTGACAAGAAAAGTTAATATCTTGAAAATGAGGATAGAGAGTTACGATTAACAATTTTTACTAAAAGCAAAAAATTATAATTATTATATCAATTATTTGCATCTTACTACATTCCATTAGATTTCTTCGGTTATTTAAAATGAGTTATTGGATCCAAATCTCGCTACCCACTAACTCATTTATTTTTAGTTTATGAGCAGAGCTGGGCAAGCTACTTACAAAAAGTAGCTAAGCTACAGCTACAGCTATTCTTTAAAAAAGTAGCTAAGCTACAGCTATAAGCTATATTTTATAAAATATAGCTAAGCTACAGCTAAAAGCTTTCGTTAAAGTAGCTGTTAAATTTTAAAGTTATTTTTTTAAATTACTGTGAAATAATTAAATTTGCCATTGTCATATGATCAGTCTTTTGTTATAATGACTGTTAATTTACTATTACGTACATAAATATCAAAAATAGCAAATACCATTTGGCACCTACTGTGTATTTTTGCGTATTAGAGCCAGTTAGAACCGGCAACAAATATTTATTTTGTGTGGGTTTAGCTAGTACGCATGCGTACTTTGTTGACCTTCTGCTTAAAAAGTAGCTTGAAGCTACAAAAAGTAGCTTTAAGCTACAAAAAGTAGCTTTAAAAGTAGCTTCAGTTGTTATTTTTAAGCTAATAGAAAAAAAAGTAGCTAGCTACAAGCTACAGGTATATTTTTTCACAGTTAGCTAACCTACAGCTACAGCTAAGGTAAATGTAGCTAAGCTAGTAGCTAAGCTACAAAAGTAGCTAGCTACTGCCCAGCTCTGTTTATGAGTATGAGTAAATTCAAATTTTGTCATACGAATGACTTTGACGTACAGTGACTATGATAAATTTAAAGTAAATTTTATGACAGAAAAACCAGGCCTAGTGGTTAAGGCTGAAGGTCCCCGGTTCGAGTCCGTGCGTCTCCCGAATTTTTCTCATAAAATTAACTTTAAAATTATGTGTATGAGTTTAAGAATCAATGGCCTGTATCTACAAAGGCTGTTTTAAACGATATAATGCAAAAAGTAAAAATGTACTGTGCTAAAGACAAAATATATGCAGACGTCTAACTAAATGTACCAATTGGCAGCGTTTTTATGAATGAAATTTGTAGTTCTGGTTGAGTCTGTATTGCAGCGCAAATGTTGATTTAGTTGATGGATATTGAATTAGGACATTAAGAATTAAGGAATTATAATTTCACAATACACTATTCATTTTAAAATGAACTAATACAAAATTCAAAATATATTATAAATACTTATTAAGCCCTAATTTATCGTTCATAAACTAATAGCGGTACGTTGTACAATGAGGAAAATCCGGGTTTTACTGTTCAAAAATCTCTAGAAACCTTAATATTCATCGGATCGGGATAATATATATATATATATATATATATATATATATATATTTTTAAATTAAAAAATTACATTCCCTGCTCATATGTGGAGGCTGATATTTTAAATTTGACAGTAATTAATAGTAATTTAAAAGTAATAATAAAAATTTAATAGTAATAGTTAAATGCAAACAAATTTTCTGACATTAGTGCTGAGTTGCATGAAAGTTTTATCGGTTCATTATATATATATATATATATATATATATATATATATATATATATTTTTAAATTAAAAAATTACATTCCCTGCTCATATGTGGAGGCTGATATTTTAAATTTGACAGTAATTAATAGTAATTTAATAGTAATAATAAAAATTTAATAGTAATAGTTAAATGCAAACAAATTTTCTGACATTAGTGCTGGGTTGCATGAAAGTTTTATCGGTTCATTAGCAACTAACGGTTCAATAAATTTCAGAAAATCGCTATTGGTGCAGTTTCTAGATAAACAATTCTTTAACTTAAGATCTCTTTATTCTTTCTTGCAACCCAGCATTAGAGTTGTAATTTTCAATAACATTAAAAACAATATAATTCATAGTTACTTTGGAACATAGATTTCAAAAATTTACAGTTCTTTTGACACTTTATTATGTCATTTATAATATTTGACAGTCATTTAAAAAGCTACTTCGACATAGCTGTAGAGAAGTAAATCTCGAGTTTGAACCCTAGTCAAGTTAACATTATATAAACTACCACACAACGGTTCGGTGAGTCAATTCTAACTTTCTATATGAGAACTATAAATAATATTTGTGACTGTGCCATAATTTGACGGCAGGCACAATATTTTCCTGCATCTGTTTATTATCAACTAAATCTGCAACTGCAGAACTCCCATCTGTTACGTTCATATATATGAGTAAAATATATCATGACATACATTATTATATTTATTCATTTTCGTTAAGTGATTCAATTTTGTTATTTTATTAAATGTTATTATGTTTTTATATAGTTTGTATGTACGTATGTATTTGTGAAAATAAGTATGTAAGTACGTACGTAAAGCAACAATGTCCTTTATATTTCGAAGATATAATGCAAAGTATTTTAAATATTACCATATTCATAACGGTACATGTTTTATATAATGAACATTTTTCTTGTACGTCATTTTTTTTCGCCTTGCTTTGTTTATCTATGCAAATCAGATTTTTTACATTTATAAATCAAAGTTATTTGACAGCAGATACGTAATTGTTTACAAGAGAAACGAATGGACAAATTATTTAAGTATCCGATGAAAATTGTGATACATAAATCAGCAATTTTCAACCCAAAACATTACCATTACTAAATTACCATTTACATGTTAATTTAACGATCATTTTGACAGACACACTTTACTAGGTCATACAGATATGAAGTCATTTTTATGGTAAGAAAAGTAACATGAACCAAATATATTCGCAATAAATATTGCATTAAAATTTGACAGGTTGAATATTAAATATTTCCTAAATTAGATCAACAAATATATCAAAATAATGCATTATGTCAAATAATAATAGTTCCCTCAAAAGTAATAAATTATACCATGTACCAACATGAAAGAAAAATTACCATTTTGTCCTTGTCATATACGAGACATCAATTTGTATATAAACTTACACGTCTCGCAAAAAAGTAACAACATTAAAGTCATTATCACACAAGGATCATTGCCTTAAGAGGTACACATAGTACACTCACTTACAAAATCAACTTTCGGTTACTCTTGTAACTCGCCAAAGTTAATGTTGTCACATTAAATATTTTTTATTGTAGCAAATTTACCCAGCCTACGCAGATACACGATTTTGAGCATTTGATAGTTTATATTTTCCGCTTTACATCGTTAATAAATTACGTTAGAGGAAAATTCTTTAAATAAAAGTTGAAGAAAATTAAATTGTCCGTATTTTTTATTTGAAGCATTTTCCTGTAAAATGATTCAACAACATATAACAGAGGAAAATGTACAATGTGAAATGTTCATTGTGAATGGTATAACCGTAGCAGGTTTCGTGACAGTATGAATTAACTGTTACATTTTAAGTAAATTAGCAAAAAATGTTATAAATATCCAGGAACTATTACAGAGAACGGTCTGTGCATAAAGTCATTATTAATATGTAGCAAAAACCAGGACAGGAATGCAGTCATCAACTTGGATAATCAGTCTCTGAAAAGATTGTTTAAGTTGCTAAGATACGGAAGACGTGTTTTAATTATAGTCATCTTCTTAATTGGGAAAAATAAACTATTTTTGTAAAAATAAATAAATAAGTTTATCATTACGCCTGCACTAAGTTTAGGTGTGGCAGCTCACACTTGCAGATCTCTGCATGTGATATAATCTATCTATTTTCACAGACATTTGTTTATTATGTTGTCTCGTGTTTGATTTAGACGAACACGAATATATTAATAGTAATTTTTATAACAAGTGCCGAAAAAGGCATCTTATGTGCATGTGCAGAATTTAACGCTCGAGGCTTGCCGGGTGCGAAAATCTGCACGAGCACGTAACCTTTTTCAGCATGTGTTATAAACAACATTTTTCCTACAACTGTGCGATTTAGAAAATCACTAAAATATTGTCCGAATTTATAAAATCTTAATGATATTCACGAGAACGATGTTTTACGGCATTGCTATGGTTTGTTTGTTGGATAATATATTTATTTATGTCAATTATAATCGATCGAATGTAATATTAAATTACAATAAAAATATATCTTTTAGAAAGAATATTTCATCAAAATAATTTCTTTATTTATTATGTCATTTATTCTGACAGATTAAACGTCAAACATTTGTTTAATTTTGTTTCAATTCCATGGCTATCGATAGTTTTGAGGCTATTTTTGTCATTTTCAGATTTAATTTTTGTCGTTACGAAGCATGCAAAGTTAAATTTATTTATTGGCTTAGATACAGAATTTTATTCCCTAAAACTTTTATTTGAAGCTTTTTTTGGTTAAAATAATTGGGGAATCAGGAAACTAGAAAATTGTGATTTTACATGTTAAATCCCTATGTCCGAGAGTTGCGTTCACCTCCTGTATATATATATATATATATATATATATATATATATATATATATATATATATATATATATATATATATATATATATATGTATATATATATATATATATTTCAGTTTTTTCTAGAAGAGAATGTGTTAGTATTTGGAAGTATCAATCTATAGATGGAAAATACGCACATTCATTTAAAATGATCGTTTTTTTAATATTTTATTTTAATCACTTAAATTTCGTGCAGAGCTCAATCCAAGAAAAAGTTTATATCACTTGTTAAATATAAATTAAATATTAATAATATGACGTACTTAGATAGTTTGCGTTATTTCAATTTAACATCTCTCGAACAAAGAAGATCTAATGCTGAAATATTATTTTTATATAAAGTATTTAATAATCTTATCGACGCGCAGAATTTTATCCATAAATTTAAAATACAAATTCCCACAGTAACAAGATCTAATAATTTATTTCATATCAATAACTTTAATACTAACAACTTCAAAAATTCACCAATTAATCGTATAATGCAGTCTTATAACAATAATTATCAGCATCTAGATTTATTTTTTCAAACATTTAACAACTTCAAGAATTCTTTACTTCACACATTTTAATAAATAATATATATATATATATGTGCTGTAACCATGTAACATATTGTCATTCTTAATTGTAATTTGTAATTGTAAATCGTGGAGACCTGTCATTGGGAAACTGTTGGTCTTCCTTATCAAACAAAAAATAAATAAAAATAAATAAAATAAATAATTTACTATTTTGCGTGCTATTTTTCTACTGCAACTTAATCAATTATGTACATATCTGATGCTAAATATTATTAAAAGATGTAAAAATATGTAATTGAATACAAGACATTAATGAATATTAATTGGTGTTTATATTTATTTGAAATTAATTACAAGTTTAAATTATATTTTTTTCGTTTGTCATTAATATTAACTGTCATTTAAGCATAATTAATATATCAACAGAAAATGATCATTTGCATACGGATGATATTAATGACTTTGAAATGATTTCAAATAGAAAATTAAACCAATTACTATGTTAGAGAGAAAAATATAGCCAACACCGGGATTTGAACTTGGGATACTTTGATTCCAGCAAAACGTCTTGCTAACTAGACTATTAAAAACGAAAATTATGTACTGTTGTCGACATGAAAGTATGCGATGTGCGATAATGAAGAACGAAATAAAGCATTAAAGTTAAATTTATCAGCGAAAACTCAAGCAATAGAATTAAAATACTTCAACCGAAAGTAACAAATTGCACAGATGCGACACCCATAGTTTATTAAGCGAATTACTCTCCTTTCCCCCTTTGGTATTCTCTCTTGGCAACGACAGTAGTTAAAAAGTCATATATGTAAAAATAATAGTATCCAATAATAAAAAAAAATTCTGTAATAATATAACAAGAAAGTGAGAATACATTGAAAATAATTCGACAGATCTTTCGAAAACTTGTTGCCAGGCAATAGTCACGAAATCCCATAGGGCTTGAGTGGCTATTGCCAAATAGCAACAAGTTTGAGAAAGATACTGGAGAATTATTTTCTAATTTATCCAACTCTCGAGTTATATTTAATTAGATTATTTTTTGACTTAACTGTTGAGGTCGATTCATCCTACTTAAAAGATTTTGAGTTGGGTTCATATCGATTGATTACTTATTATTGTATTTTTGGAAGTTGTTTTCAAAATTTGTTGGTGTATTTCTGTATCTGAAATGCAACTAAATCGATTTTTTTCACACATTTTACTTGATGCGTTGACAATTTTAAATAATTATTTGACAACCACCTATCATTTGTCACAAACAAAAAAGCATCTACAGAGATTATTCCCGGGAATAATCACAAGAGCTTTATTCTCAGTATAATAATGACAGTATTGGTTAAGACGCAGACACGTGACGTACGAGTACAAAGAAGCACTTCATTGGTTTTGAAAAACGTCAAAAATAACCATTTTTAATTTTGTAGCTTTTATTGAAGATAGTACAATCTAAAGCTAATCAAGTTATACATGAGAATTGTTGCTGAATTAGCCCGAATAACAATGAAAATTCAGATGTTAAAATTGGTTATTTAATTGTTGACATCACAATCTTTCTTTGTTGTAATCTTTCATTGTTATGTCTGTCATTACTGTAATTTTTACTTTCTTATATAGTATAAGGAAGTATTGTAATCGTGAAAAAAATCGTTGACGAGATTTTCGCGGAAATACGTGTTTTGAGGTCCACTGAATCCGTTTCGATCATTTTTACAATGATGTCTGTGTGTGGATGGATGGATGGATGTGTGTCCGAGTGTGCAATATCTCATAAACGAGATAAGATTTGTTAACAAAACTTGGTAATTATAAGTTTCATGAAAATACGAAGAGCTGAGTTGATTTTGAATGAAATTGAAAAACCGGAAGAGGAAGTTTACTGGACACACAAAACAATAAACTCCATTTATTTCAAAAATGGAATCAGTTACGAAAAAAAGTTTCAAATAAAAGATGTTAGCAAAAATATTTGGAACATAAAATATTATTTGCAATTTTCCTGTATATGCGTCTAATTTTGAGAAAAACTAATTTTTATATTTAATAATATACTTCAATAATCATAGTAGCAATAGAAACAAAAAACATAAATTTTAATTTTCGCTTTAAATTAAAATGGTCAACTAATTTGGCAACTTTGCCTCAATTTAATCGACTTCGTATCTCACGATTCTTGAGATAGCAAGGGTTAGGCTCGAAAAACGGACATCCTGTATATGCCTCATCAGTAAAGTTAGACATAAACAGATAAATGTTGAATTACTGAAAAACGAAATTACATGTTTAATAATATTATATAATATTCACATATTCTATATATTAAATATGCTGTGTATAAGAAAGTCGTGTGGTGCCCACACCAGATTTTTCATTATTGGAATGAACTGCTAAAATTTCAGATTAATTGATTGTTGTAATCACAATTTTCCTTTATTATAACCTTTAAATAGTTTCACTTTGCTATAAACAGTAAATGATAATAATAAAATATGATTATTAGGTACAGAGGTATTGACAATATCTTGTATAACAACAATATTATGACAAGAATTATAATAAAATCCCCATAAAATATAATAATTTTCCCATAACAGTGTAAAACACTTATCATAAACAGATATAACATGAATTATGTCTATGTATGCACATATAAATATATGTTATGATATTATTGTGTCAACATGTTTGTGTATACGTATATGTAACACGTAAATAGAAGATATAAAATGGTCTAATGATTTCCAAACAAACAACAAGAATGATTAATATAAATTATAGATTAGTTTTGTTGAGGAAGCTTTACAGTGTATATTGACGTAATGATTTTCTTATTTTTTGTTGATGTAATTAAGTTTTTACTTATAATTAAACTTGATGTTTATTTCGTAATGAATAATAGTTGCATCAGTTAGAACAAGATACAAATATTTATTTAAAATTAAACAATTATGATACTGGAATTTGAATCATTCGGACATAGACATCTAATTAATTGTATTTAAATGGTAGCGTTTTTATCAACAAAATCAGTCGGTATTGCAGGGCTAATTTCGATTTAGTTGGGGTTGGTAGCTCAGTGGTATCAAGTCGGCCTGTGGATCCTGAGAATCTCGGTTCGATTCCCACAGCTGACAAACAATTTTCACATCACTAAAATTACCCTTGTGGCTCGCTCTGCACTAGCATATTTGGGGCCGCGATTTGACGGCTGATAACCGTACTTCACGCGCATATATTTATCACTTACCGAAATCTGCTCCGGCAGAGTGCCACGCCCAGTAATGGGTGAAAGGCGTGATGATATATTTATTTATTTGTTTTATATTTATGTTCATGGGGTAGCTATCTCAGTGGTATCAAGTCGGCCTGTGGATCTTGAGAACCCTGGTTTGATTCCCAAAGGCGACAAACAATTTTCACCATTTTAACACTACCCCTATGGCTCACCACCACTAATATCTATGGGGGCCGTGATTTAACGCCTGGTTACAGCACTTTACGCGCTTAAATATATCACATACCGAGATCTGCTCCGGCACAGTACCACACTCAGTAATGGGTAAAAGGCGTGATGATATATTTATTTATTTGTTTTATATTTATGTTTATGGGGTAGCTAGCTCAGTTGTATCAAATCGACCTGTGGATCTTGAGAACCCTAGTTCGATTCCCACAGGCGACAATTTTCACCTTTTAAAACTACCCCTGTGGCTCCCCCACCACTAACATCAATGAGGGCCGTGATTTGACGCCTGGTAACAGCACTTCACACGCCTAAATATATCACTTACCGAGATCTGCTCCGCCAGAGTACCACACTCAGTAATGGGTAAAAGGCGTGATGATATATTTATTTATTGGTTTTATATTTATGTCGATTTAGTTTACGAATATTGAATTAGGACATTCATAGTTTAGGAATAATTTCACGACACACAATTAATTTTAAAAGTAATTAATTTACAACTCAAATTAAATTGTAAATACATAAACCCTAATTTACCGTTCATGAACTAATAACCGACATTAGCGCTGCAATACGGACTCGTTCCGAACTACAAATTTCATTAATAAAATATCGTTGCCATTTGAACCCTGTTACCCCTGTGGTTTGCCATGCACTAGTATATTTCAGGTCGTGACTTGACGGCTGATAACCGAACTTCAGGGGCATAAATATATCACTTACCGAGATCTGTTACGGCAGAGTAGTGTAAAAGGCGTGATGATATATATATTTTTTTTTTGTTTCTGTATTTATTTTGTCTGTGGTTGAAGTTAACAAAATTTGGGTTTATGATCGCTAGCTTTTATTTCAAGTGTTTTACCTTTGATACATAAATGTAATCGTTATTTGTATACAATGACCAAAAGTATTTTCAAACCGTTGCTATTGCCAATGGTGGTCTTTGTAGACACCGTTATGAATGGTTTGCAGACCACAATTATAATTTTTTTCTCATTTTTATTTTGTTTGTATTATTTTTCTAGCTACCTACATTCAAAATTTGTAACAAGTACAATTAAAAATCGATTAATCTTAATACCTGATCGTAAAAAAAATATTGTTAAAACTTATGTTTGAAAATAATTTTGCAAACCGCGACTAGTTGAAACCCTCGTTAAGCAAATAACTACTTTCGATCCTTGGTATATAAATAACTGTTATGCGACAACTGCATTACGTACATATTAAAAATTTTAATTTAAAAATTTGTATCAATAACTAAAAAAATAGTTATTATATGTGGCATTTATTTCCAATAAATACCAGGTATGTCTGCAGTTTTAGTGGACATTGAAAAGTATCGGACGGTAAAACTGATTTAACGACCCCAGGAAACAATGTGAGGAGTAAACGTTTATAATTGCACCAAACAAAGTTTTTAAAGGAGTCTATAAATTTTAGTCATATATGAAATAATAATAATATCTAATAATCCAAAATTTTTAATTTAAATTTTTATAGCTTTTATTGTAGTACAATATATAGCTGATCAGGCTATACATTATAGAGAGAATTGTTGCTGAATTTAGTCCGAACAACAATGAAAATTCAGATGTTAAAACGTGTGGTTATTTAATAGACCACAGAAGTGGGCGGTCCATATTAGGGCGGTAAATTTGAATGCGAGTCGAATGGTATATGCAGTTACCATTGTCTTACCGCGTTTTTATTTTATAAGTATCAAAATTGAAATATTTAAGGGAAACGACCAATGATGCAACAAATTACTGTTTTAATGTTACTAATATAAATGGTTATTGTTTTAAAATGTCATGTAATAGATTTTTTATGTCTATTTTAAATTTGAAAAGAAACGTATGTCGTAGTGAACTTCATATCTCTATAATCATAACCTCACAATTTTTAATTTTGAATTTTTTGCACTTGTATATTTCGTTGTGATTAGAGCCAGGTGCAAAACACCACCTCATTTTAATTGATTGCAAAAGCGCAAAACAAAACATGTAAACAAAAATGAGGTTAAAAATCAAATGTTTGTTTCATAAGAAGTGTGCTACGCCATACGTTGCCTTACAATATAAAGAGATAGAACGCTTAAGTCACGCCTCCTGGTGACGTTTACTTCTGTGGTCTATTGTTGAAATCACAATCATTCTTTGTTGCAATCTTTGATTGTTGTGATCGTCATTGTTGTAATTTTTTATTGTTGGAAAGAAATGCTAAAATTTCTGATTATTTGATTGTTATAATCACAACCTTACTTTGTTATAATCTTTCATGGTTGTGATCGTCATTGTTGTAATTTTTCATTAATGTGATGTTTCATTGTTTGAATGAAATGTTAAAATTTCTGACTATTTTATTGTTGAAATCATAATCTGTTTTTGTTGTAATCTTACATTATTATGATCATCATTGTTGTAATTTTTTATTGTTGTGACCTTTCGTTGTTGCGCAATTACATTGTTGTAATCAAATAGTTATATTTACATTTCAAATTGTTATTACTCTCCCCAAAATCTTACATTTTTTGTTCTAATTAAACAAGAAACTTTTTTGGTCAGTACATAAAAAAAGTATTCCCGTTTAAGATAGTTTGTGATCTCAAAAGTTTCTAGTTTGATTCCCAGTACTGTCATAATCAAAAGTAAGTATCTACATCCGGCAAAAGAAATAATCCCCGGTGTTTATTTAAAATTTGTTAAACATTTGTAACAATTACAAAATTTTACAGTTCTTTTCGGTATAAGTTCTATTTTTTGCTATCGATTTATAAAAAAATCTCGTGTTCAATATTAAATTAATAGATCTAACTGTCCACGTCAAATTTAAATTGGACACCTCTGAACAAATTGTTAACTGCTTTCAATATTTACAAAAAAATGATTTGTGAATTTTCAGTGGCAAATAAAAAAAATTCGTTTAAATACAACACGCTACTGCATCAGTTTTTTACAAAATAAATAAAGTTTGACTTCTCATAAATTAAATTGATTTAAAAATCATCTTCCGGTGAAAACTGCTCCAATTAAATATTTTTAATTAATTATTTATCATTAATTTTAGCTGACTGAGACGATTAAATTGGATCTAGAAATAATCTATATATGGAAAAATCATCAAAAACTATAAATATTTTGAGAAAACTTTCTTACATAGATTTGTTTTTACAGTTTTTAATTTGATCTTAAAGCCGTTGTGTAATTAATTGGTGTCATTAAAAAATCATTATTAATCTAATAATTTGTACTTTGCAACTCAGATTAGATAGTAAATGTTAAGTAAGTTTTTTGGCTTCTGTCATTAACTATTAATGACGAAAAAATTAAAAATTTTATTTAAAAACTAAATTAACATTTCATCATATTGGTGTTTTAATATGTTTGGAGCAGCTCTGCAATTGCAGCTCATGGGACGTACTGATAAATTGTGAGGTTCAGGATGAGATAGAGTAGCAGAATTGTTTTGGAATTAAAATAATTTGATAATGGGTTGGAATCGGACCTAACATTTTAGAGCTAAAAATCATCGCGTATCAACTTCGACTATCTATATTCGTATAAGTGGATTTTGAGCAGAAACTTTTATAATGTAAAATAATTTTGGTACCTATTTAATTCTGTACTTTCAACTATTACTGCTATAATTTGACAGCTGGTAACTGTAATTTTATGTTAAAAATAGTTATTGACATACCTATGCTATAATAATATATTATATACCACGGGACTAAAGTGCGTATTTAAAATTCTGAGGGTGAAGTTTATTTTATGAGCCGCAGGTGAGAGAAATTATCACCTGAGGGATTTAACCCACTTTAGTCCTGTATATATTCACTGTTTTTCGTAGATCCAGCCATACATTTTGTAAATATTTTAAAGTTAATAATATACTTGTTGGAGGAAGAATAAAGAAGGCCATTTACTCTCGGCAGTATGAAAAAAAAATGTATAACCGAAGTATACATTTTATTTTTTTATGAAATCGTAGAATTATATTAAACTTAATACATAATATTTGTGCGAGGTACTCTTGGATTAGTTATACTTGTGAAACTTTTCTGACATTCGGACAGATTTGGCAATATAAGTCAGCAATAGGTGGACCGGCAGTTCTGCGATTGGTCAAAAAAGATCATAGCAAAAGTAATACTTTATTTTACATCGCGTTTATAAAGTGAATTTTGTGCAACTGTTGTCAGAAATAGAGCTACAAAGATCAATTTTGTTCAACTGTTTTTGGAGATATTTTGTCAAGTTGGCTAGTTGTAAAAAATTCAAACTTATTCCAATTATAGTACAAGAGCGCTACAACTAATATTAGAATCCGAACTATTCGGATACAGTCGTACTATTTTGATATAAACTGAGACAATGCAAATTGTATCGCTTGTATTTTTCTCCAAAATAATTAAAAAACCCTCGATAGAAATTGTAAATATTCAAAATCTTGTGAATAACTTTGCATGGCTATTAACTAGTTTAAATATATTGACAAGGAAGAACAAAGCTACATTTTTTATCCAGTTTTTTCTCTTCTGATGACTTACAAAAATTATCTTGAATCTCGGGCAAATTCTGTCAACTCATCCTTTATATAACAAGGTAACAAAAACATGTCTGACGCCTCTACATGTCATTGAGAACATTTCAAATTGCACTAGAAACACATCAGCGACAATAAATTATGCTAAATACGGCTCCGCAGATGACATGTTCCGATAGAGAGTCGCCCGGGCGCTACATCGAACCATAAGCATACAATGGTGATCTGCGCGGCAGTTCGAAGAGCTGTAGGATGGAGATTCTAACGCACCTTGGAGAAGAATGTCTGAATGGACAGAATTAGACGACGAAGATGACAGGATGTTGGATTTTGGTAGATGTTGGTTTCGAAAGTAGGTGTGAAGCGGTTTCCTTATTTAATTAGTTTGTACTTTGTTTTAATATTGTTGTAGAAAAGCTGATCAGATCATATGCTGATAGATTCTTAATGATTTTAGTATGTGGGGTAGAAAATAAAAGGAAATAGACTTACCGATGCTTCGATTAAATGCAGATGGTATTAGAGAATAAATGGACCTACCTGTAACAAAAGAAAATATAAAATTAATAATTCAAAAACAAATATAATAGTTGTTTGTACACATACATCGTGAAATAATGGTTTGACATTTTGAAGAATGAACTTTTTGGTCGAGATGAAAACCGAGGTAAACGATATTTTAAGAACGCCAAACACTTTGCACGGAAGAAATATATAGTATTTTTTCCAAGACTATGAAATTATACGAGTACATTCATAACATGTACATCTCTAGATATATAATATGGTTCATTAATCAAAAGTATTGAATAATGATTCATTACTCAACACTTAGAAACTCTATTATTTAACACTTCTGAAGCCAATCAGATTGTGGCTACTATAGCAGTGCAGCGCACTGATCATTATTATTGCTATTGTCATGTTGCTTAGAAGCTACTGAAGTTGTACATTTATCCTACAACCCTTAAAATTTATTATTTTCCTCAAATTACAACCTAAAATTGCAACTTTCTGTTGAATGATCATGGAAAAATTATAGAATGCCACTCGCGCGTTATGGAAATTATTCATTAGGGTGCCGCAGATTTCATCTTCTTGAATAATTGCTAACATAACATGCTTGTAGAATAATATATTATTATTTTACAGTGGCGGTTTTTATTTTTCTAGTTTACATTTTTTTCTAATTTTATTGTAGATTATTATAACCCTCGGTTTCGATTTCTTCTTCAATTATAAATGTTAGGAAAAAAAATATTGAATTATCTCTATCACTTGGTATATAATATATTATTATGCAACTACATTTTTTTATATTAGAAAACTGTTATAGTATATTAAAGAACTAGTTTCATAAGGTAATCTGTTAACGCACGAGTCCAAATTTAGAAAACGAGCCGCTCCGCGGCGAGTTTTGTAAAGGATGAGTGCGTTAACAGGCCTTATGGAACGTGTTCTTTATACTATTTTTTCTATTGAGGTAATTTTATAATTCTGTTAGCTTCGGTTCAATAAATTTCAGAAAATCGCTATTGGTACTGTTGTTAGATAAACAATTCTTTAACTAAAGAGCTCTTTATTTTTTTCTTGCAACCCAGAATTAGACTTGTCAAAAATATAAGTTTGTGTTTTTTATTATTCGTGTTGGTAGCATTTCTCATAACAGAGACAATTGAAATATCATATTTTTTGACAATTAATCAATATTTTTTTCTGTATTGTGAATGTTTTGAATTTTGACTGATTCTAGCATATTCTGTTAATAATATTTAAACACCGATAATTTTGAGGTTATGTGTCGTTCATCTGTCAGATTTAAGAGCATTCATACCACTCCTACAAAATAAAAAGCGCCAAAAACAGTGAGCTTATAGATCTCCTTAGCAACGTGTTTACATTGCGTTTATGGAGCTATAAGAACACCGAAATAGAACAAATCTATTGAAGTTCTCTAGAATGCAGTTGATATTACAGGAAGTTTAGTATTTTCATGATTGTGAATAAACATCAATATTAAGACGCTAATATACGAAATTTGAAATTTTGTTTTTGTCTTTAGTTTATGCTGTCAAAATGAAAAAGTGTTGTATATGTTTTAAAAACAGAAGAGAGCATGTGGAATTTGGACGGGACTATAGAAAACGTTTTGGAAAAGGTTTTTATTGGAGCAGGAGAGTAAATTAATATTAAATTGTTCTCTGACATGTGATATTTTGTGATTTCAATTCATATGTCATATGACATTTAACTGTCAAAATTATTTAATTTTTGCTGGCAACTGTATTCTAATTGTAATCGAAGTATAATATATATATATATATATATATATATATATATATATATATATATATATATATATATATATATATATCATCACGCCTTCTACTCATTACTGGGTGGGCACTCTGCCGGAGCAGATCTCGGTAAGTGATATATTTTGCGCGTGAAGTGCGGTTACCAGTCGTCAAATCACGACCCCCAAATATGTTAGTGGTGGAGGAGCCACAGGGGTAGTTTTTAAAATTATGAAAATTGTTTGTCGCCTGTGGGAATCGAACCAAGGTTCTCAGGATCCACAGGCCGACTTCATACCACTGAGCTAGCCACACCATGTATACAAATCTGAATTAAAAAAAAATTGTTTTATATCTATTATTATGACTTCAAATAAATATTTCCTATTTTTGTATTTTTAAAGGATGTTACCAATAAAACCGTTACAGCCATCACTAATAGCAACGTAAAATAAAATAGTATTGCAAGATGAACTTCGTGGACAGAATCACGTAGATACTGATATGTTGCCTATCTTTGACAGTTGCACAAAAACATATTTAAAATTTTGGATAACTCACAAAATTCTAGTAACAAAAATTACCCTTTAACCTACGCACTGCAGTGTTAAAAACCTTTATAAATACTAAAACACTCACAGACTACGAGTAAAATATTATTTTAAAATATTCATCAGAAAGAGATATCTTGATCTCTAAATGAAACTACAGTCATAAATATTAATAATTTATTAAAATTATTAATTATTTCTTAACCAAACAGCGACAGCTATTTAATATAATTAATATTAAGATACAATATTTAAAAATGGTGCTCCTAATATAGCCAAGCAAACATTCCTTATCTTAATGGTTATAACTTATAACTATTTCCAATTCCCGCTACCTACATACAATTTTTCAACTTCTTTTACTCTCAAACGCTTCGAAAAGTGAAACGAGGTACCCGCCTTTTCCTTATTTGCACAACAAGATGAGTAAGATTTATTATTCCAAATATTCTACGTGAGTTAATTGCCGCTCATCTATTATAGTGGTCAGTGTTGTACAGTAACAACGATCAGTTTTTTATCTAGTAACATTCTATTTTGATAATGACACGAAATTTATTACAACGTGATGATTTTGTTATTTTAGCCTACTAAAAGTTCAAGACGTACTTGTTAACAGAATTAAAATTTATTATTTGTGTAAAGTGACAAAACATGTGGAGGAGACGTCTTTATTTATTGATGTTCGAATTGTTCAACAACTTCATTTGTTACTTTTTTGTTAAACAATAATGGATATCTACGAATTATGTTCTGTGTCCTTTAAAATTAAATTAGTATATAAGAACATTTTTTTTAATTGTACAGTAACTAAATGTATTTAAATGGCTGCGTTTTTATCAATGAAATTTGTAGTTCTGGACGAGTTTGTATTACAGCGCTAATTTAGATTTAGTTTATGTCCATATACAGTAAGATACTAAAAGTTAAGGAATGAATAACCGACATTAGCACTGTATACAAAATAATCAAGAACTATTGACTACACTGTTGACTGTTGAGATGTTCATCTCAATGAATATTGTTTTACTAAGTGGTTCTTGAACCATGTTTTAATTTAAATAATTTTATAATGTAACTTCAGTATTATACTCATGTTCTGCTTGATAATGGCCAGAATTTTGGCCGAAACATCGCATATGAATAAAAGAATGTTTTAAAAATTGTGTTTTCAATTTTTTCTACAACTTTTCAACAAGTTAAGCATGCAATCCTTTTAATCATTTTTAAAAATTATACCTTTTCGGCTTATTTAAAATAATTAAGAAGAACTATTATTGATAAAAAGCGTTGCCGTTTGCATACAATTAGTTAGTGATTAGAACTTACAAAATGTTCGTGAAGCTAAGGTGCTACCATCGATTCACAACGTGTTCAGTATTTACAAATATTATATAATGCCTTAAAAAGGACAAAATAAGTTAAAAAAGAGACCCATATGGATGAGTTTTTAAATTTTCGATTATTTTCACAATCTTAAATGTTGCAATTTTTTCTACGATCAGTATAAAAAAATGTAGACTTTAAGAAGGTCGTTTGTTAAAGTGAATAATTGCAGATCGAGGATCTTTATAGATCGTTGATATTGGCAACAGAACTCTTTGCAAACCGTTTCTATTGACGATGGGACTCCTTGCAGACCACAAATATCATTTTTCTGTTTTACGTTCTTAAGGTAGTACAAGCGTGAAAAAAAAAATTGCAGATCAAAATTAAATTTGGCGCACGTAAACATTGGATAGTCATATGCATCTTGTTAAAATATGAAACACAATGATCGTCTGTGAACAAATATATTCGCTTGTAAAGTTGAGTTCTTATACACGGGGCTTATGGCGATCATCACTCAGAATCGCACATATTTGATTTGTGTATCTCTAAAATTTTGCAGTTTCATTTGAAAAACTAGTATGATGTTCTAGAACTATCCATGTATATTGTATCAGAAGGAGAAAGTTTTTTACCGTTTAGTAATGGATATATAGCCATGCAAAGCCTTGTTTTTAACGAAAATTTAAGAATCCCAATTTATAATGGCAACACCACACGGTGGTATGGTATTTGAAAATTTACTAGACCAACAACCTGTTAACAATTCATGATATTCAAATCATAATAGGTATAAAACACTTATTTTATTCAACTTTTATATTTTTATGAGCGTAAGTCTCGCCACTCGACAACCGATGGCGCCACCGTCACACTAGTACTACCTTAAGAAAGTCATTATAAAACCCAGTTGCGTATGGAAAGCGCGTTTATTATGATACGCAACATTTTGTTTTAGATGGTTGGTAGTACCTGATGATATACTATAACTATCAAGATGAGAACATTAAAATTTCAATATAACCTCTAAATGTCTTTGAAAACTTGAACGCGTGCAAAAAAAAACATGTAATTTAAAACTTGTTCTTTATAAAAATACTGTTTTTGTTACTGAGCTTATACGAATAATGCATGAACTCTCGCTTGTGAAAAGACAGCATTACGACGCTTTTATAACTACCCTTTGATAAAACAATGTTCTAAATCTTCTGGTAGGAGCGCGTTCATGAAGCATATATTATTTAAGATCCTAGTTATGATATTTAAAATTCATAACTCTTACCAAAAACTTAAAACTTCTTCAACAGCTGTTAAGATCTTCCTTTTTAGTGTAATGCTCCAGTTATATCACATCACCAGTCATACCAACCTAATAAAATATGAATACATTATCATCCAAGCAGGGAAATTGCCATGTCGTGTCAGTGTGGGAGGCCTGTTATCCACAATAAGGCGACTTTGCATCTCGACAGAGATTCGAGCTAACGACAACGATTTAAAACAATTACTGCCCTGGATTGTTCATCACTGGCTCTTTATTTACGAATTTACCGAGATAAAGACATTTAGGATGATGATGGACCGTATTAGGAGGGTTTACTGGGTTTAAATTGTCGGAAGTTCATCTGATATAAAAAGAGGATGTTTCTTTCATGTAAACTGAACATTTAATAATTTTTTTTCTAAATTTATGTTAATTTTTGTACTCTTTATGACTTATTATAGGGCAGTAAAACAAGTTTCCTTTATATATACAAACATACATAACATGTTTCATCAAATGGGGTAGCACAAACCCTTGAAATATCCATTAAATATTTATTCATTATATTCATCCAGAAATTAATCTGCGTCAGACATTATTATCGGAACATTTCTTACAAGCTTCTTTATTTCTTCCATTCTTTCATTCACACAATAAACCTTCAATCATATTTATCCATTTATTCCTAGGTCGTTCACGCTATCTCTCATCTTCAATTTTACCAAACTACATGTTTAACCAATCTTTCATTCAACAAACGTTCCACATTTCCAAACTATCTCAACTGAGTTATACCCACTCTTCTAATAACATTCTTCTTAATTTCGTTCTCATTACAAAGCAAGGTTATTTCAATGATAAAGTTAACTGACAAATAATGCAATGATCAGACAAATGAAATAATATGGCACTAATATTGTAGCATAAAAATAAATAAATATATCTACGAACATAGAATTCCTTTTCAATTTTTCATTTAAATTAAAAAAATAATTAAATAAAATTCAAGTATACCAATCACCAAAGGAAATTTGTTTCATTTTCTTTCATATAAAATAAATACGAGCCCCACATCAGTAGGTTCGAATATTATTCTTTTGATCCATGTTTTATTTTGCAGTTTTATTTCTCGTGTAATATGTATGAGAATTAAATCAAATTTTAATGAGACATAAAGTAGCATGTTATGAACACACAGATAAAATTTGATGTCAATCACTGAAAGAGGAAGTAAACATTTCTGCAAAATAATAAAGTTAGTTTTAATGGAATATTATGTAACAAGCATCGAAACTGTAAGATAACGTGCGAGTGTACAAATTGAAAAATGAGGCGCGCGGCGCCGAGTAATTTAAGTACACGAGCAGAGTTATTTCACTTTCGAGCGAGTTATGTACAATATTTTTCAGATGACTACAAAATATTTCTAAAAAAGTTTACAAGACCAATGTTGTTGCACTTTGACAGCTGATGCGTTTTTGAAGGTTTTTGCGGTTAGGTGTGATGATTCCTACTGTCATAAAAAATATATCATCACGCCTTCTACCCATTATTGGGTGTGGCACTCTGCCGAAGCAGATCTTGGTAAGTGATATATTTTTTTTGCGCGTGAAGTGCGGTTATCAGCCGTCAAATCACGGCCCCCAAAGACGTTAGTGGTGGGGGAGCCACAGGAGTAGTATTAATGTGGTAAAAATGTTTGTCGCCAGTGGGAATTGAACCAGGGTACTCAAGATCCACAGGCCGACACGTTAACCACTGTGCCATCTACTCATAATATTAAATAATGCTAAAATATTGGTAAATAAGTAACAATTAATTTTAAAAATCTGTGTAAATGTATTGAAAAATCTGCCAAAACTTCGATTTAAATAATAATACAAATTCTTTTCATTTATTTTATTATTTTCTTTCACCGTAACGCCATCTGTTGTCAATCAGTGGAACTTCACCTGATATGTTAGAAGTGTGCGTTATACTAACATATCATATATATCAATGTATGTTATGTTCAACTTTCCGTAGTAATTTATGATGTTGTTATAGTTACTTTTATACGTAGTCGTCTGAAAATAATATTAAACTTTGATTTTATTTGTCAAACTGTCTTCAAGATAAGAATCATGATAGTCCATTTGAGTGTTAGATTAGTTTTTTGTAAAAAAAATTGCTAATAATACTGCTATACGTATTGTGTCTAAGGTACATTTAATGTTAAATTTAATTTTAAAATGTTGAAAATTAATTGTAAAATTTATTAAATATAAGATATTTGCGTTTTTATATTATTATTACCTATTATTTAGATTTTTAGCGAAAAAAGAAAGATGTGATTTTTGGCTCGTATTTATGCCCGTGAAGAGCGGTTACCAGGCGTCAACTCATGCCCTCCAAGGATGATTGTGGATGTGGAGCCAAAGGAGTAATTTTAATGTGGTGAAGACTGTTTATTGATACAATTTTTTTTTCACTTCTCGGATTCATGAGTTTTCTGTTATTTTATTTGATCTACTAATTCACCCTTTCCTATTCCTTTCGTGGTTGTACAAATTTTATGACTGTTAATAGAAATGAACTTTAAAATTTAAAATTTATTTGTTTAACCAAGCTCTGCAATTGCAGAAATGTTACGTCTCCAATTGAGCAAATGCGGTTTTCTATAAAAATGTGAAGAGAAAACCATTCTGCAAGTTTATTTTGTAGTAGTTACATATTATAGTAATAATTTCATCAGGTAGCAAACCTAGTTGTGCAACAAAGAAAATATAATTTTAATGATGCAAAACCTCTCTTGCAAAAATGTAAAGAAGTTAAAATGATAAGAATCTTAGTCATGTTGACATAAAATGCCATCAACCAGTTTTCGGTCACACACAACGCATCTTAACTGCTATTTACCTTCAGAATTTATTATTAAAATAAGAACACGAACAAAATATTGCGATTTTATCAAAAATATCAAGGGTATACTTTGCTATGTGTAACGCTATATATAATAATTGCCGCTATAATTTATATGCTCTAGTGAACTTATATGAACGGGACTTTCTTAGAGGTTATTATCATTTATAAATGTCATTTGGATGCAACTGTGATGCCACGAAACCAGTGCAACGCCGTGATAAATCTTACTCATTAATTATGTTTTATCTAAAGATGAACTGGATGTCACAGAGAAAATGAAAGTGAACAAACAACATACGTACTGCCATTTTTGTAGGAGAAATACAACTGTGATGATATAAAGTAGAATAAAATAAATGTGTACATAAAACAATAATTTATTAGAAAGAGTATACTAGAGTCGTTGATATTCACCGAAGTTTGTATTTCTGAACGTTCGAACATTCGAATATTTTGAACTTCGTCAGAAAAACTTCGAAGCCTCGAATTTGCAAATTTTTTGAACATTTCGAATTAATCGAATTTTTTGATGTAGTAATAGCAATAAAATATATCTATAGAACCAGTAAATTTATTCTTTAATTAAAAGAGAATTTAAAAAGGAATCAAGAATGATCCAGGATATTGGATAAAATGACTTTATTCATGATGTTAAAATATTTTAACAACAATAATATTTTAACATCATGAATAAAGCCATTTTATCCAATAGCCTGGATCATTTTTTATTCCTTTTTACATAATATTTTCGGCTTAATAACTCAAAATTTTAAAAGAGAATTTGTAGTCGGTACTTGTTGGAACATAATGAATATAAGAAAATCAAACACACACTATGGGATGGCTAGCTCAGTGGTATGAAGTCGGCCTGTGGATCCTGAGGTCCCTGGTTCGATTTCCACAGGCGACAAATTTTTATAATTTGAGAAAGCTATCCCTGTGGCTCCTCCACCACTAACATGTTTGTGGGCCGTGATTTGATGACTGGTAACCGCACTTCACGCGCAAAATATATCACTTACCGAGATCTGCTTCAGCAGAGTGCCACACCCAGTAATGGGTAGAAGTCGTGATGATATATTTATTTATTTTATTTTATACACACACTTGATTTGTTCACTAAAATATTTATTTAAAACTTGTTACGTACGTTTCGTCCTTTCGGACATCATCAGACACTTGAAAGTGTCAATTCTTCGGATGCCATATTAACTTTGAGTAGCTTATATTATTTTTTTATTGACAAACGTTTCTAAATAGTCTTGAGGGAAAATCACTTACAAGAAAAAAATAAAGAGCTCTTTAGTTAAAGAATTATTTATCTAGCAACAGTATAAATAGCGATTTTCTGAAATTTATTGAACCGTTAGTTGCTAATGAACCGATAAAATTTTCATGCAACCCAGCATCAGGTTTTCAAATATACTATTTTGCATCTGCTTTAATTTTAATAATTTAGGAAAGTTTACTATTAATCAGAGTTCATTTTAGATATTAAATTCAACAAATCAGACTCATCTTAGTACTTATTTTTTATATTTGTAGATTATATAAAGTGTAAAATTTCGTGGGAAAACTAAACAAAAATTCCATAATTTATTCAATCAATCTACATCCTACCAAAAATTCAATTAAACCAAGATGAAACCAAAATGCTTCAAATACTTCTTCGATAATGGAACTCTTCTGTGCATTCCATTAAAAACTTTAAATTTATATGAAAATTTAAAGCTAAAAATGAATTCCTACGCCATCGTCGATCATTTTAAGACACGCGGAACACTTTGAGCAGCGTTATCGTCGTCGCACGGTAGGTAAGGAATGTTTATTTCAGACGTAACAACTCACCGAATTTAATGACATCGTGTTAATTGGCTGCAGTGATTAAGCCGAATTCTCTGAATGATTTCCATGGCTCACTTCGATGTGTCGCGAATATAAAAACTTGGGATATTAATTGCTAGAGACAATAAGAAGACGTTGATATATTGGAGGAAGATAAGACGTCGGTTCAGAAGCATGATTCACACTCACGAAATTGGAAATTGGGATTTATTTTTTAATTTGTATTTATTACGTTGCAATTTGCATAACTGAAAATCAATTTTAATTACAGTTAGGGGACTTATAACTTATAGTTAATTTAAACCACTCAGACTCAAACATATTTTTATTGAAGTTAAAATCAATAAGATTTAGAAATAAATATGCACCTGATTGGGTATGAAGTTAGCACCTGAAAATTTATCTTTTTGAAATAAGATAGTATTATTATAAATAGAACATATTATGTTTTGAACATATTTTTTAAGTTAAAGTTAGAAAGCGTTGTAATAAATTTGATAATATTAAAATTACGGGGAAATATAATGGCATGTGATTTCTAAATTTGTATTAATTTTTCAAAAACTGTTAGCAGGATGAAAATAAATAAAATAAGACATGGGCGTCTGCAGGGGAGTAAAAAAAATATTTTAAAAATTTATGTACATCTGCGAGTTTTTTACGCTGAATTGAACGCTTATGACTTGCTCCTTGCGTTTGACAATTATTATTTGACATATAAATGTTAAACATGTTTTTTGTTTCTATTGCTACTACGTGGGCAGGGTGAAAAATCCCTAAAAATGAAACAAAAACTGATTTATTTGGTCAAAACATATTTTATTTCTCAATATAATCTCCTTGTAGCTCGATAAACTTCGTCCAAGGTTTTTCTAATTTTTCGATCCCTTCCAAATAATACAATTTTGGCAATCCTTCAAAATAGACGTTTGCCTCAGCGATCACCTCATCGTTGGAGCCAAATCTCTTTCCGCCGGGCCATTTCTTCAAGTTTGGAAATAGATAAAAATCGCAGGGGGCCAAATCTGGAGAATATGGTGGATGACGAACCAATTTATAGCGCAATTCATGCAATTTTGCCATTGCGACTGCGGTCGCGCTTGCTTTCAACAGAGAGCAAATGCGGCACCCATCTGGCAGATAACTTCCTCATATCCAAAAATTTATGCAAAATGTTCCGTAACCGTTCGGTTGATATGCTCATAGCCTCAGCAAGCTCGTGCACTTTAACTCGCCGATCGTCCAATATCATACCATGAATTTTATCGACGATTTCTGGGATTGTAACCTCTATTGGACGACCAGAACGTTCGGCGTCCTTTGTGGTTATACTACCACAACGAAAATCAGTAAACCACTTGTGAATCGTTCCAATCGATGGTGAGGAGTCCCCATAATGTTTAACAAGCGATGCTTTCGGTTGCGTAATATTTTTTCCACGCAAGAAATAATGTTTAATCAAGACGCGGAATTAACTTTTTTCCATGTTTTCAAAATCTTCAAGGTTGCTTGCTTTCGATGGGTGTCAAAACAGAACTGAATGACATATCAGTCTGAAAATTTTAATGCGTTTTAGTTAAAGATGGTACTTCACAAATGTAGCAAGAGATTTGCGATTGTGGCGCCATCTGTTTTATTTTTCAGGAACTTTTCACCCTGCCCTCGTATCTTTCTTGGAATATATTATTAAATATATAAATTAGTTTTTCTCAGAATTAGACGCATATATAGGAAAATTGCAACTAAAATTTTATATTCCAAATATTTTTGCTAACATCTTTTATTTGAATTTTTTTTTTGTAACTGATTCCATTTTTGAAATAAATGAAATTTATTGTTTTGTGTGTCAAGTAAACTTCCTCTTCCGGTTTTTCAATTTCATTCAAAATCAACTCATCTCTTCATATTTACATGAAACTTATAATTACCAAGTTTCCTTAACAAATCTGATTTCGTTCATGAGATATTGCACACTCGGACACACATCCATAAGAAAATAAAAATACGCGAAGTGTCAGAATTACTACATAGTTTCGCTACAAACCAATTAAGTTTCCAGTAACCTCTACCGCTCAACAGCACATTGTTCTGAATGCATGAGAGGAGGATATTTCGCAACATTCTCTTCATCAATACCACACACTTAACAATTACTCGGACAATATACAGATCGTGCACAGAACTAAAGCTTTATAGGCTAATGTTCAGTGTTAGCGCCTGATCCGCCCAGCTCTCGTCCTTGACGGCCTTTTCATTTCCGTTAGACGTGAGCCGAACGCGAACCACTCACACTACTACGCAAGCTATCACGATACATAACGAGAGAAAGAAAGAACGTTCAGCGTGACTAAACGAATTCGAGCAAAGGCGTTGCTTGGACAAACAAATAAAACTTATGGAATTTTTAGTTTTTAATTCTTAAACTTATTAACAATTGGTTTGAATAGGTATTTACTTCAGAGAAGTATTAGGCTAATTCTGTCAGAGTGAATTAAATTGAATAACTTATAAGCTTCAGGTTTCTCTTCTAATTGAAGCTTTTTACTGTCATTTTTGTCTGGAAGGTTTGTGGTATCGACACAAGACTGAAGAATTTTCGGAACCAAATAAAAACAATATACAACTGCATATAAGTTGTATTCTATCATAAGCTGTAGATATGGGGTTGATGGCTCCGTGGTATCAAGTCGGCCTGTGGATCCTGAGAACCTTTTATTTAAAGAGTAAGTAAAATGCATAATATTTATTGTTTGTGTATATTAATAACACAGTTGTTACATATATACATACATACATACATACATATCTTCACGCTATATCCCAACAAATGGGGTAGCACGAACCCTAAAATCACTCAGAAAACATTCACTCATCACACCCATCAAACAATCAGCCCTCGTCAAACACACCACCCTCACTTCAACCACATTCATAGATCACTTCATATAAACTCATTCATTTATTACACTCGAAATCATTATCACAAAACAAACCTTCAATCACATCATTCCTATTCACTTATCATTTATTTTAGTTCTTCAACGTACATAACATATGTATAAAATATCTCAAATTACTCACGTTTACTCCTAACAACGAATCTAATAACGAAACTAACAACGAATCTACAAGATTAGAAAAGATGAAAGCGATACGCTGCACTTGTATATGAAAGAAAAGTTCACACAATGCAGTAACTGAAAATGAAACAAAAAGAAAAGAAAGGGAGGGAGTGTCGCTCGACGCTTGTGTTCGAAAGTGAATTTAACACAATTGCAGGTAAATACTCTAATAAAATTACTAAACAACAAAACTAAAATCTAAAATCCTGCGCTTTTCTGAAATCATCAGATTCATTCCGCAATTAATCTTCGCCAAACGTTTCTATCCTGACACACCACTTTAGCTTCATCCACATTCATAATTCCTTTCATACTGTTGCTTATATTGACATAATGTGACGTGGAAACTTTTATACTGTCTAAAGAAATATTCATTTCTTCCGTACCTATTCATATTATCAACAGAACTATTTTGACCACAATTTCTGAGGTTTTAGAAGTACCAGCAGCAGGTAAATTGTCACTCCCAAGAATAAATCCAACATAGCATGATCTGGGGCTGCAATTATCTCTGGAAGTGTATATGATAAAGAAGAATCACTCAGTTTAGTATTATTTTGAAATTAGTGAAATATTTTTAAATAACGTAGAACAATGTGCAAACAATCAATAAACAAACCATAGCAACGTCGTAAAACATCGTTCTCGTGTAACATCGGACGTATTCCATTTGGCATTTGGATCAGATCTAACTTACATTTACTGAACCAGATCACTTATTTCTTTCGCTGGATTACTTTGTTGACTTTATTTCCAGTACTAGGATTACTCATTCTTATTTATTTTGAAGTAATTCACCCCAATATATAGATCAGTTTGCTTAATTCAGTTCATTTAGACATATTGTCTAATTTATATGAACTGATTTTAGTGAACCAAGTGCCAAATGCAATACAGCTATCATTAAAATTTTATAAATGCTGATAATATTTTAGTGATTTTCCAAATCGCACAGTTATAGGAAAAATATTGTTTATAACACGTAACGAGTTTTTTTCGTTACTTGTCATAAAAATAACGATTGTTCCTTTATTATAATGATATTCAGTTAAAAAAAAATGATGCATTAATTTCTGAAAGCTTATGAATAAAATTCTCAGAATAAAATGTGAATGTTTATTTAAACATTTATCCCATTAATCATTATCGACGTCCACCCCCACATTAACCAAAAATATCTTTCATAACCTAATAAAAATTTCAACACTCTTCTTCAATGCTCATAGCTCATACATTCCATATGTATTTAATTCATCCAGTGCGACAAATACAAACATTTTTCCATGAAGGTTACATCACAGCACATCTGATTAACATGTGAACAATAGGTCCGGATCGTCCCGAGATCGTGGCCAGCAAGCGATCACTCCATAACCAAATGTTAATGCAATCAATTTCGCTGCGATGCAATGACTTGCGTGTGTATGTGTGTGTACCGCGTGCCCGTGCTTCATTTCAAATGTATATAATATAGATTGCATTTGCATATAATATGTTATTATTCTTATTAAATAAGAGTGACACACACAATGTGTACCAGATAGGAGGTACGTTAGTATATGTGCCTAGGTGTGAATCAGATAGGGCCTACGCATCTACTGGCTCCGTGCTCCGCTCGCCGTAGATAGTGTTATGTTTGGTTCTAAGGTTACTTCATATGAATGTAATACAATGGAAACTAAATTTCGTATGCTCGTATAAGTTAGATTGAATTTCGTAAGTTAGGATGCTTTGTTTGTTTAACAACACGCAATGAAAATATCCTAAATATGCAAACATGAACATACTTTCATTATTTAAAGTTCTTAATATAAACTGACAAGACTTTGAAAATGTTTGAAGAAGACAGTGACATAACCATATGATTATTCACTTTTAGACTTTAAAATTAAAAAAAATCACTTATTTACATACGACTTCTGTATTCATAAAATTTATTTATTTATGGCATAGGTAGCTCAGTAGTATCAAGTCGGACTGTGGATCCTGAGAACCTCAGTTCGATTCCCACAGCCGACAAATAATTTTCACCACCCCTGTAGCTCCCCCTCCACTAACAGCTTTAGACCCCGTGATTTATCTCATCTCAACTAGCCTCGTAAGTACATGCTTGTGATATTTCTGAATGTTTAATGGTACTTATAATTTTTGAAGTAATATAGAATAGCAACTGTTGGTGGTTGAAACATTGCTTTTTGTATCATGGTTTTCTGGTGCAATAAATATTATTATTATTATTATTATTAAATGAAGTTACTCATTACTCATTTGTCGGTAGATGGCACTACGGGTTGTTCCGTAGCTCTCATGTCATGTTACCGGCTTATATACTTTTTAACTTAGGTCAGTTCAGCTTAAACAGTATCACAATTCACTAGCCCATTATTGGTCTAGTTGGATAGTTGATCACACCATACTGATGAGTCCGTAAGGACGAAACGCGTTTATGGTTAAAGCTGAACTGAGCAGCCGTTTGATGATGACCTGATAAATTGATTCAAATGTGCTCTATATTTTTTTGTGGAAATTTGACGATCGATGGAAATTTTTTTCCTATTTTTTCTTATTTATTGCTCTATCATTGGTCGTGTTTGAAATATTTTATTAAAATTCAGCTGATATTACTTCTTATAATTTAATAGTTATTTGTACATCAAATGATGAAAATTAATTTTTTTTCACTGCCCTTTTAGAAAGTTTTCAGATTTAAATTACAAATTTATAAATGAATTTGTATTTTCTTGACAGATGTCATTAATTTGTAGCTATAATGTCGAATAGCTGTTTGTAGTTAATACTGATTTCAAATCTGGCGCTTAAAATTGGAGGCAAAATGGGGGCAAATATCAAATCATAACATAGAATTCCACTTGCCATGTACACGGCTTTACTTTTCTATCCTAGGGATGAAAAGTATCACTTTCTTGTATCAATTGAGGAACGAAAATTTTACTTTGTAACAGATTTCTTTATTTCAGAAGATTACTGTATCAAATTATATAGTATTCTCAAATTATCTTGAACATATAATAAAATAGGTTTTTGCTATTCAACATTGTCAAATTATTTGAAAGAACTGGAAAATCATAGATAATTTAGTTCTTCATATGTTTGACTTTAATCATTATTGTACAAGATAATTTAGATATGAAATGGGTGGCACAGTGGTTATCGTGTCGGCCTGTGGATCCTGAGAACCATGGTTCGATTCCCACTGGCGACAAACATTTTCACCACATTAATACTACTTCTGTGGCTCACCCTCCACTAACATCTTTGGGATCCGTGATTTTACGGCTGGTAATCGCACTTAACGCGCAAAAATATATTACTTACCGAGATCTGCTTCGGCAGAGTGCCACACTCAGTAGTGGGTAGGAGGCGTGATGATATATTTATTTATTTATTTTTTATTTTATAATTTAGATATACAGTATGGTGAACGCAACTCTCGAACATAGGGATTTAACATGTAAAATCACAATTTTGTAATTTCCTGCTTCCCTAATTATTTTAAGCAAAAAAGTTGAAAATGACAAAAATAGCCTCAAAACTATCAATAGCCACGGAATTGAAACAAAATTAAACAAATGTTTGACGTACAATCTGTCAAAATAATTTCTTTATTTATTATGTCATTTATTTTGACAGATAAAACGACAAACATTTGTTTAATTTTGTTTTAGTTCCATGGCTAACAATAGTTTTCAGGCCATTTTTGTTATTTTCAGATCAAATTTGTGCCATTACAAAGCATGCAAAATTAATTTTGTTTATGGTCTTTAGATGCAGAATTTTATTCCCTAAAACTTTTATTTGAAGCTTTTTTGCTTAAAATAATTAGGGAAGCTGGAAATTACAAAATTGTGATTTTACATGTTAAATCCCAACGTTCGAGGATCGCGTCACCAGCCTGTATATGACAACAATAATCTGAAAATACTTATATACCATTCTTTAAACGAATAGAATATACAAGTTTATAAACATTTAATCAGATAAAGTAATAGAATAACATATATTACAATCAATTCTCGTTATCCTAAACTGTTAAAACATCTGCATACATATACGTCTCAGCCACTTTGCTCAACGTATTTGGTTCGACCATAACATATCCCCCTATAACCAATGATTACCCGGTTATATTACCGGTTATACGAGCACATTACCGCTAGAACATCCACATACAACCAATGCAAATGAACAGGCCGTGTTCAGCATCTTCCATCGACTCCAAACTGCGTCATATGAAGAGCATCGAACACGAAGCGTCAATGTACGAAGGATAATAACCCAGCGTATATAGGGAATTTAACGCGGAACTGATAAATAGATTGCAATCTTAATCGGAGATTTGAGAAGCTATAAGATGAGAATTTAGATGAGATGTTTAGTTGGGAGTGAGTCACGAACGAGTAATTGGTGATGTGACGGCATTTGAAATACCAGTGACGGAGATATAGAAATTATTTGTTTATTTGCTACTATGTACAATAAGAACTGAATCTTAAATGCAGTATAGATAGCTTATAGTAGAATCCGAACCCCTTAGACGCAGTTAAATTTTTAGGGATATAAGTTTTATGCTGGCTTGCATGAAAGTCCGAGTGTGCAATATCTCATGAACGAAATAAGATTTGTTAACGAAACTTGGTAATTATAAGTTTCATGAAAATACGAAGAGCTCAGTTGATTTTGAATGAAATTGAAAAACCGGAAGAGGAAGTTTACTGGACACACAAAACAATAAATTCCATTTATTTCACAAATGGAATCAGTTACAAAAAAACGGTTCGAATAAAAGATGTTAGCAAAAATATTTGGAACATATAATGTTATTTGCAATTTTTGTGTATATGCGTCTAATTTTGAGAAAAACTAATTTTTATATTTAATCATATATTCCAATAATCATAGTAGCAATAGAAACAAAAAACATAGATTTTAATTCTCGCTTTATCTAGTTATCTATGTCTTTTTTCGAAAAAACAAATACATCATTAAAATGGTCAACTAATTTTTGCCTCAATTTAATCGACTTCGTATCTCACGGTTCTTGAGATACCAAGGGTTAGGTTCGAAAAAAGGACATCCTGTATATGCCTCATCAGTAAAGTTAGACATAAAGTCAACATTACTAAAAAATTATACGTAAACAAATTTGATATTTTATATGTTTCAAACAGATAAATGCTGAATTACTGAAAAACTAAATTACATCTTTAATAATATTATATAACATTCATATATTCTAAATACTAAATATGCTGTGTATAAGAAAGTCGTGTGGTGGCCACACCAGATTTTTTTTTCTTGCAACCCAGCATAGGGCAGTGTGATTTGAAGACACGAACTTTTGCTTGATATATTCACTACGCTTTTACTGCGTTTATTATACAGGTTGTCATAAAACAAATTTAATCTTAAACCAACTGTGTAGAATCAAAATCTGCAGTAATTCGACGTTTAACTCTTTTCAAATAGTAGCAGCAGAAGTTTGAAATATGCCAATAAGGAATAATTTCAAATTCATTGAAAGCAAAATTGTCAGTACAAGAAAAAAATAAAAATTGACATATAAGACTATTGGCATCGCAACGAAAAGCTACATGTTTACCAACACTGATTCTTAGAAAAATGTACTTGTCTGTAAGTAATTAGACAAGTGATTACAATATAACTAAATGCGTCTCTGCATACTCTTGATTGATGAATATAACTGGCATTGTACACCAATGCATCAGTTTTGAAAACCAAGATTTTTGTTTTTCAGAGAATACATTGATTTTATTTTTTTTACAAAATTTTTAACTATAACCTAACTGGTCAATTTTACAAGTGTCCGTTTCTTATTATCGGTTAAACGTTGCACGCTTACTCAAAGAACACCCTATAATTAATAACAGTCTGGTAAAGTACAATAATTAAGACTAAAAATACAAATTTTTGTTTCGAGTAATCAAGGTTGCTGGATGACGCATATTTACTCAAATTAAAATGAAATAAACTGAGAAAATTATGTTAAGTTACTATGGAAACGTCATAGAACATTGTAATAATAGTGTCATATTGAAGTGGGAGAAAAAAATGTAATATTGCAACAATGAAAGATTACAACAGTGACGGTCACAACAATGAAAGACTGCAACAAAGAAAGATCGTGATTTTAACAATCAAATAGTCAGAAATTTTCACATTTCACTTCAACAATGAAAGATCTCAACAATGAAGGATTTCAATAATGAAAGATCACACCATTGAAAAATTACAGCAAAAAATATGTTAAGATTTCAACAATTAAATAATCAGATATTTTACTATTTGAATTTTCATTGTTGTGCAAACTGAATTCAGCAACACTTCTCTTTATCATATGGCGTAAGTTAAATCTCAGTAAATGATATATTTATGAGCGTAAAGTATGATTACCACCTATCAAATAACGACCCCAAGGATGTTAGTGGAGAGGGAACCATAGGGGTAGTTTTAATGTGGTGAAAACCTATCCCATTAATATGTTGTCAGTGTACAATTAAAATTCGAAGTAAATGGATGCATCTTCGAATTACGAACGCTCAAATCAGTGTCTTTTTTTTAGCCCCAACTTAATCGTGAACTTGGTAGTTCAACAATTATAAATTGCTGCAAACTTTTTTATCAAAGTGTGATTACCACCCGTCAACTAAAGCAATTAAAAACACGTAGTATCAACTTAATATAAACACAAATACTTGACAGTAAGTTCTTCTCAAACACTTAAAAACCACACCATTAGAAACAAAACCACTCATCCCACGACTCTGTCTACAGATCTCAAGTACCATTCATCCCCACTATCTACACCACTGACTTTACTTTACATACATAATTACCTCGGATGCGCTGTCACCGCCAACTAGACTAGTCAACATGTTATGAATATGACGATTACGTCTTACACTAGTGATGAGCCTGAATTAGTGATTCATACTCATCTTGAAGTGAACATGTGTTTATGCAGCATCGTAGAAGACATGATATTGCATGGATATGGTAATAGAAGTAATAAAAGAATTATTTGTTGATTGTGATGGTCAGAGTTGCAAGTCATGCTGGATTTATAAAGAGAATTAATTCATTTGTTGTTTAGCATTTGTTATGCAAATTTTCTGCGGATTTTTGTAGTGTACTTGATTATTTATAGTGGAGTTATTTAAATATTTTATACATACTCGTAAATTATTTGTAATTTGTTCTTGGATAATATAGTCAACATCATTAGGTGTTGGTTAGCATCATTTTAATGATGATCGTCTTATCTTCATAAATTTATATTTATTCTTAAGACGATCTTAAAATTTTTATTTCATTATTTAAGTATGATTTTTTACTCTGCACAACAGTAATTCAATACCAATTACAGGACAGGGTGCTTACAGCTTATAGTGGGATCCCAACGCGCAAATCATTTTTTTATGTAAGTTGAAGTCAGCGAAATTTGAAAGCATGACCTCTTGGATGAGATGCAAGTCTTATTTCCAGCATTTTTGTAGTTTCAGTGGGCGTTGCCAATAGCAGCGGCCTTTAAAATGTTTTAACGACTGTCGCTAAATGCAACTTAAAATAAAGCAATATTTTATAAAAAGATTAACAGTTGCATAAAATTATATTTATAAGTTTGTGTTTTAATCTTGCATTGAAGTCTCTTTCTTAAATTACGAATTTTCTTCTATTTTCTTCATTTCTAAATTAATTACAAATTTAAATTAAATAAATAAATAGATAAATTTATCATCACGCATTCTACCTATTACTGGGTGTGGCACTCTGCCGAAGCAGATCTCGATAAATGATATATTTTTGCTCGTAAAGTGGGGTTACCAGCCGTCAAATCACAGTCCCCAAAATGTTAATGGAGGGGGAGCCACAGGAATAGTATTAATGTGGGAAAAATGTTTGTTGGCAATGAAAACCGAACCAGGATTCTCAGGATCCACAGGTCGACACGATACCACTGTGCCACTTTCCATAAAATATTAAAAATAAATTAACAATTTAATTAAATAATTGTAATAATACCAATATACATTGATTAGATTGAAAATAAATGTTTTTTTTTTCACCCACTTAAATATGATACTATTATTTCAATAGTAAACGAAAGATTTTTTTTAGTAATGTTTACGTTGTCATAGATACGTCATAATTTTTTTTGTCTTAGGGCCAAGTACTGTTATGTTGATAAAAATATATTTTTTTTAAACCGGCAAGAAAGTGCCTCCTTTCCAATTTTATTATGGAAAGTAGGCTTTTACAAAAACAGTCAAGTAAAGTACGTATCCCAGGCTACAACAAAAATAACAGTCTGGTAAAGTACAAAACAGTCTGTTATTTTTGTTGTAACTTTGAATACGTATTCAGCTGTCATTACAATTCATATCAAAAAAATTAAACATTTTGAATTATTTATGATTAAATTAAACGGTTTCAGAAAAAATTTCATACATAATACATCAGGAAAGTATTTTACTTGACTCAGCGGGTTAAAATACTCGGTCTGCGGTCTCGTATTTCAAATAACCGCTTCGTCAAGTAAAATATAACTTTCCTGACTTATTATGTAATATACTATTATCAATTTGTTTCACTAGGATGAAAATATGATTTCGAGTTTCGCAATATTATTCGTCGTCTGATAACCATTATTATTCGATCCGAAAATTTGTATTTTTTGTCCTAATGAAACAAATAACTATATAAGTTTGTGTCTTGATCTTGCGTTGAAGTCTTTTTCATAAATTATGAATTTTATTGTATTTGCAAATTTGAAAATTTTGATTCCTCATTATCTCGTACATTAAGGATTCATATTCATAATTAATCCAGTGTCATGTAAATTAATCTAATCCTTCTGCTCATAACTATTGCTGGACATTATCTTATTAGCGATCTTTTTGTCCATTCTGCAATACAGAACAATCTATCGAATTCTTGACCAACATAAGCAGCATATATATCAAACAACAGACGGTTTACCTTGATCAGATTGTCTTCTGCTTAGCCAATGACGTCATCGTTAGTTAATATGATGAGAAAATTATATATGGTTAAAAATCGTGCGGAAACATAAATCGCGTTCGAGATAAGTTGTCCGTTACACACAAGTGTTCAATTCGCGATCACGTCCCAAGCCTCCTAGGATGACCATGCGGATATTAATCTAGTTTTGTTTCGCGACGTAGTTGATCGTTTTTTGTTTGCGGAGTGTAATTATATAATTTATATCAATTGTCAAAGGATTATTAGTTATGTTACACTTCTGCGTCGGATAATTGGTAATGGCATTTATTTTTTAATTATGTTGTTTCCTTTATTACTTTGAAAATGTTATTAAGTGTTGACATAGTGAAATTATTTATCCTTGCAACTGTTTATAATAAAAAAAATGCATTAACAATACAGGATGATCGATTTCGTAGTGCCATCATTGCTTTCTCGAGAACTATAGGCGTATTCCATTTGCCATTTGGATCAGAACTTACTTACATTTACTGAACCAGAGCACTTATTTATTTCGCTGGATTACTTCGCTGACTTTATTTCCAGTACTAGAATTACTTGTTCTAATGTATTTTGAAGTAATTCAACACAATAAGTTCATTAGTTTGCTTAGGTCAGTTATTTAGTCATGTTGTATAATTTATCTGAACTGATTTAAGTGCACCAAGTGGCAAATGGAATACAGCTTATAAAAGCTACAAGGTTGGTTAAATTAGCAAAAAAATACCAATACCATTTTATAAGTGTATTACAAAACTATTAACAAAAAGTTTTTAGACCAGTGGTTCTCAAAATACAGGGTGCAACTTTCTTAAATGGCAACCTATTTTTTTATTTGCTTGTTCGATTCAGTATTTTTTACTGAATTCAATCACAATAAAGTTCAGTACCTTCGCATTACAAAATTTTTGACAAAAATGCACATGAATTTAATACAAATTGCATAGGAAGAAACAAATGAGTAGTAAAATTTATTTATTTATTTTTTCACAAAAATAGTTTTATTGACAAATAATATTGAATCAAACAAACAAAAATATTATAAAATAAAAAAATAAATATATCATCACGCCTTCTACCCATTACTGGGTGTGGCACTCTGCCGAAGCAGATCTCGGTAAATGATATATTTTGCGCGTGAAGCGCGGTTACCAGTCGTCAAATCACGGCCCCCAAAGATGTTAGTGGTGGAGGAGCCACAGGGGTAGTTTTTGAAATTATGAAAATTGTTTGTCGCCTGTGGGAATCGAACCACGGTTCTCAGGATCCACAGGCCGACTTCATACCACTGAGCTAGCCACCCCATAAAATATTATGATTTGTTCATTTGTTTCTGTCTTAGCACGTTGATTCGTACGTGATTTTAATAAAATTAATGTGAATTTAGTATGAATTTTTGTCAAAAATTTTGTAATGTGAGGGTAATGACCTTTGTAGTCATTGAATTCGGAAAAAATACTGAATCGAATAAAATAATAAAAAATAGGTTCCTACTTAGAATAAGAAAGTTGTACCCAGTATTTTGAGAACAAATGGTCGAAAAAAAAATTGTTGATAGTTTTATAATACATTTAGAAAATGGTATTTCTTTGGTAATTTAGTAGTGGGAACCACAGGGGTAGTTTTAATGCGGTGAAAATTGTTTGGCGGCTGTGAGAATCGAACCCGGGTTCTCTAATCCACAGTTCGACTTTTTACTACTGTTGTACGGTACAATAAATAAAAAAAAATATAAAAAAAATATATCATCACGCCTTCTACCCATTACTGGGTGTGGCACTCTGCCGAAGCAGATCTCGGTAAGTGATATATTTTGTGCGTGAAGTGCGGTTACTAGTCGTCAAATCACGGCCCCTAAATATGTTAGTGGTGGGGGAGCCACAGGGGTAGTTATTTTTTTTTAATGGTGGAAATTGTTTGTCGCCTGTACGAATCGAACCAGGGTTCTCAGGATCCACAGGTCGACTTCATACCACTGAGCTAGGCTACCCCATAAATAAAAAATGAAGATACTTAAAAATTATAATTATAGAAAAAAAATATACGATAATTTATAAAAAAATGATGCAAGATAGAGATACAAACACATTTATTGAAATTCTATATGCAGTGTTGATAATAAATAAATAATTGAAGTATAGGAGGTAATATTATAATATCGAATTAAAATGTTGAATCATTAAAATTGATCTTTAAAGTAAATGATCAGATATAATCAATTTTCTAGTTAATTTAATTCTTAATTATGGGCTAAAGGTGTATTTATATCAACATATGTTGCTCTCATAAACATATTTACTTAAATGTGAGTGCCTCCGTCCCATTTAATTTTATCACCACCAATAAATCCAACATTAATGAATTTCCAAGCTACATCAGTGCTCTCGATCAGAGTAGGCGTTAGTAAAACACTCGAAAGCTGATTAAATTAATAGATTCATAAAACGAGACATCCTGTAGCATATCTGACACATCAAACCACAAATCGCATTCTATCAAGCCTAGCAGATCGACCTCGTATATCAAGCTACGTCACGCCGTGGCTTAGTTCGGCAAAAAACCGCAAGAGGCGCGGTAAAACAATCTCCTTCGCGGTTTTCACTTGTTGCTCCTCGCCCCGCCACCTGCGATGAAAACGTGTTTGGAGTGAGAAAAACTGGAGCAGGAAGCAACTGAAAGTTTTTCGATTATTGATCAAGTAGGCTTTGGAAGGTAATAGTTATATGCGGTGAATTCATGTCCTTTTCCGCTAAGTGCTTTTTTGACTGCTGGTTATTACGTATTCGACAGAAACACACCGTGTAATATTTCTTAATCACAACATTATATAATTGGAAAAAAATTATGTAACACTCCATAAAAGATTTTTTGTAAGTAATGTTTAATTTTTGTTGTTTCTTGCTAGGATAAAGGACCAATTAAATAAATGGAAAAATATCACATAAAAAATCACAGCGTAAATTGTAACAATTATTTTTTGACGTTTCTCAAAACCAATGAAATGCTTCATTGTATGTCACGTGTCTGCGTTTTAACCAATCCTGTCATTATTATACTGAGAATACAGGCTCTTGTGATTATTCCCGGGAATAATGTCTGTAGATGCTTTTTTGCTCGTCAAATAATTATTTAAAACTGTCAACGTGTCAAGTAAAATGTGTGACAAAAATCGATTTAGTTCCATTTCAGATACAGACATACACCAACAAATTTTGGAAACAACTTCCAAGAATACATTAATAAGTAATCAATCGATATGAACCCAGTTCAAAATCTTTCAAGTTGGATGAATCGACCTCAACAGCTAAGCCAAAAAATAATCTGATTAAATATAACCCGAGAGTTGGATAAATTAGAAAATAATTCTGCAGTATCTTTCTCAAACTTGTTGCCATTTGGCAATAACCACTTTAGTGACTATTGCCTGGCAACATGTTTTCGAAAGATCTGTCAAATTATTTTCAATTTATTCTCACTCTCTTGTTATATTATTACTGTGAAAAATTGGGATATCAACAGGATTTGAACTTGTGATCTATGAACTCTGGTCATATTCTTTAAACAAACTAAACTACGGTCGCCATGAATTCAAATATGATTATATTTAAATTTTTCTCTCTATGTCTCAGGACTTTTTCATATACTAAATGACTTGACACAAGAGAAAGGTTGGTAACTGCACTTTACGCGTATAAATATATCACTTAAAGAGATCTGCTACGGCAGAGTACTACACTCAATAATGGGTAAAAGACGTAATGATATTCTTTGTTGTCCTTTTTTCAAATTAAATACAGAGTGATCAAAAGGAATTGTTAAAGTTGGCAATAAAAGAAAATACTTGAAATTGGTAAGCTTGATACATAAATTCATTTCCTGTTGTTGACAGTGACATTTGATAATTTAAATTTAAATTTGAGCACATTTATTATTACATTTATTTAAAGTATTCCTGTTACTTAAAAAGTCAAAATTCTATTAGCTGTCAGACTCCTGACATAACCTATATGTATTTATTAGAAATGTCAAATAGCATTTCAGCCTTTACCTGGCGTTATGCCAACTGTGGAATAAAAAGATCTCCGGAATTGTATTGCCAACTGTAACAATTGCTTTTGATCACTCTGTAGTAGATTTCGAATCGGAATAATATTTAGCATAATTTCACGAACCGAAACACTGTTCCGGTTTACTACAGTATATTTCGAGCCCTACTTGTGAGGGATGAAACTTGTGTGTTAAAAGTAAGGTTTAAAATATCATTACTCTCCCTAAATATAGTTACATATGAATGAAAAACAAACTGCAGATATTTTGTTTACTGTTGTATGTTTCATTAAATAAGAATAATATCAATGAAACTAATAGAATTAAACAATAGAACTACTAGCAGTTTTTAAAGTGTTGTCAGAACTTTCTCCGCACCCTGCAAGTACGAGTTACGAGTTACTGAAACTTCGTAGGCAGTCATTTAATTTATTCTCACATAATTACAGGCTATCTCGCGTTAATTGTGTTCACGGTAAACACATTGTTCCAATACACCAAGCGTTAAATTATCCAAATCAACTTAAACATCAACCAACGCTAACGCTACGTTTACGCTAACTTGCGCTAAGTATAATACGAACAAAATGAGTGATTAATAGTGTTTAATTATCGCTATTACACTGCGAATTAGATACGGAATATAAATTTGTAAAATAAAAAATAGGAAGGTGCAAATTATTAATTTCATTTATGTTTACGATACTAATTAACTAGGTTTTCTAACATATGTTTATCTTTATTTTATTAGATTTCGTTTTGTGGTTTATTTGCGAAATAATATATAATCAATTAACAATTTATGATTTTTGCATCCGTTGTGTTAAACGATCTTTTCAATAAATGTCATGAGTAATCATCTGCAGAGCAATTAATTCGATGGTCTGTGGATTCCGGTCATAAAATCTTGACGCCCACTGACATTAATGAAGGGTGAATCATAAGTAAGATTATTACCGTTATTTTATAATTAGAAATCGAGAACGATTAATTAAGACTGAAGATGGTTAAAATAGTTCAGTATGACATATGACAAACACGTCCACATATTCACAGTGTTGAAATTAATTAACTTTAGAATTAGTTCATATAAATGCGTTCTATATATTTTGCATTCTATATAAAATATATGTTCTATTTACATATGCGTTCTATATACATATGCGTTCTATATACCTTTAATTAAAAAAAGTTTTTCGGCAATTTTAGAATTAGTTCATATAAATCTCTTTATAAAAATAACACATAAAAATAATATAACAAGTCCATAATTTCGATGCGATATATTTTGCATATTTGATATTAGTTATTTGTTTTAGTAGGATTAAAAATACATGTTTTCAGGTCGAATAATAAATATTGCCGGAATCGGACAATATTTCGAGATTCGAAATAGTTATTTTTATATTAAGTGCACGAAATGAGTGCTTTTGTTGGACGTGGTCAAGACGAAAAAGGCTAAAAAACAAGAATTTCGCCCGCTAAATACATATAATAATAAATTTCCACAGGCGACAAACTATTTTCATAATTTCAAAAACTACGCCTGTGGCTCTTCCACCACTATCATCTTTAGGGGCCGTGATTTGACGACTGGTAACCGCATTTCACGCGCAAAATATATCACTTACCGAGATCTGCTTCGGCAGAGTGCCACACCCAGATAAATTTATTTATTTTATTTTATAAAATTTTACAACTGTCAAAAAATGTATACAATAATTATTGATTTACGTAAATAAATTGTAAATTGAAGAAAAAAAATCAAAAATGTGCTGAAGTGCTGAAGCAAATTAACTTAAAATCAGTAACAATAGAACTCTTGAACTCTCGCTTATAATGCAAGCGTTTTAATCAATGAACCACAACTAGGCTTGCCATCTCTCCGAGTTTGATCCGGAGACTCGGGGTTTAACCCGGAGACTCCGGGTTTCAATGAGTTATTTCCGGGTTCCGGGTTTAGTTATTATTTCACCGGGTTGTGTAAATAAAATTGAATATGTACAAAATTCTTTTCTTTGATAATCTTGTACATCTTTCTGTTATCTAGTTTTATTTCTGTCACTAAGTCCTCCAATTTCTTGATTCTGTCCTCATGATTATTTAGGGAAGAATTTATACAATTAATTTCGGTTCTAATAGTTGATATATCACCTTGTATCAGATCGAGTTCCTAAAAACTAAATTACAATTATTACCTATGTATTATATAAAAATCGTAATAGGATATGGGTTGAGCTGGTAAAGGCAGAATTATGCATAAAACTTAATTTTGACATGAGCTATCGAGAATTTTATGAATTCATAAAAAGGCTGCGATGTCAAACAGGAAATATACATGGAAAAATCTACATATTATTATACTTATATTGCATATTGCACATTTTTCTTCTTATTTACCTGTTTTTATTTTATACGTAAATTGTTAAGTTTGTTACTTTCTTATACGCAGTATAAGGAAGTATTGGAATCGTGAAAAAAATCGTTGACGAGATTTTCGCGGAAATACGTGTTTTGAGGTCCACTGAATCCGTTTTGATCATTTTCTCAATTATGTCTGTGTGTGTGTGTATGGATGGATGGATGGATGGATGAATGGATGGATGGATGGATGGATGGATGTGTGTCCGAGTGTGCAATATCTCATGAACGAGATAAGATTTGTTAACGAAACTTGGTAATTATAAGTTTCATGAAAATACGAAGTTTACTGGACACATAAAACAATAAATTCCATTTATTTCAAAAATGGAATCAGTTACGAAAAAAAGTTTCAAATAAAAGATGTTAGAAAAAATATTTGGAACATAAAATGTTATTTGCAATTTTTCTGTATATGCGTCTAATTTTGAGAAAAACTAATTTTTATATTTAATAATATATTTCAACAATCATAGTAGCAATAGAAACAAAAAACATAAATTTTAGTTTTTTGCTTTATCTAGTTATCTATGTCTTCTTTCGGAAAGAAACTAAATTACATGTTTAATAACATATATTCTAAATATTATATATGCTGTGTATAAGAAAGTCGTGTGGTGACCACACCAGATTTTTTTTTATTAGTTATTACCCTGTGATCATTGGAATTGCATTTAATTTGTAGGAATGTGAGTTTTGAATTTGTTAATTTATATAAATAAAAAATTGCATATGTATGCATGTGATTGTTTTTTTTTTGACTTTTTTTTAATCATTGTCTCCGGGCGAGGCTTAGTTCTAAGGTGGCAACCCTAACCACAACTCCCCGTAGCGATACTACTTGAGCAAATTAAAAACAATATTTTCTCTTAATTATAAATAATTCTGCCATAATCGGGAAATAATAAATCGCTGTCAAACACTAAACAATTTAAATTCTATAAAGGTATGAAAACAAAAAAATAACGATCAAACTCTGACAAGGTCACAATATTTAGTGACCAGCTAACCTTACATCTCGTGTGAACCATACGAATCTTCCATTTTATTATTTTACATAACGTTAACTCGCTGTTCTAGTATATCTTGAAGATCAGAGCAGCTACCAGAAATTCCACATTTCTGAAAGTTTTATCACGTCTTTAACCTTTTTCTGTAAAAGCGGAGTGAAAAATATGGACCAGTCTGTCAATGAATGGTTATGGAAAGCCGTAAATATTTATCGATCGCCTCCGATCGACGATTTAATTAACTAGGTGTTAATTAAGTAAAAATGTGGGCTGCAGATATCGCATGTGTAATATGGTGCTGGTATTTGAATATTGATCACTTCGTTATTATTATTTTTGAAAGAATATTGATTGTGGCAGATAGGAAGGTAGTTGCATCATTGAACTTGTCTGTTCTACAAGATGTAATTATTATTATTTATTCATTTATTTATTTGTTATTCTGCACGAAAGGAATTTAATACCAATGACAGTCCAAGAGACCTACAGTTAATAGTGATATCCGAACCACTCAGACGAGATTTGAATATGCGAACTCTTGCATGACAGATAAGAAATATATCCATGGGGGGGTACAATTACCTGTTTGCAATAAAGTGCTGTTTTTATCATTAAGGCATTCGAATTCGACAATCTTTAATTCGAATTAAATTCAAGTTAAAAAAATAAAATGTAAATTATTACACTGCAGCATGGTGAGTTCGGACCGTATACTGCAATTGAATATCGGACTTTGCTTGGATAATAAGTTTGAAATGAAAAATAGGAAATCAAGATATAATTATGAAGCAATTTTTCTCGCTAATTTTCTTCCGAATTTTCAAAATATCTCAAAAACAGTTGATGATATCGAGTTTATTTTGATCTCTGTCAATTTCTTAGATCAAATTACATTGTCCTAAAGCATTCATATGTATATATTTTGAAGAACCCAATTTTCATTAATAATATAACAAGAGAGTGAGAATAAATTGAAAATAATTTGACAGATCTTTCGAAAACTTGTTGCCAGGCAATAGTCACGAAAACTCGTAGGGCATGAGTGGCTATTGCCAAATGGCAACAAGTTTGAGAAAGATACTGGAGAATTATTTTCTAATTTATCGAACTCTCGAGTTATATTTAATTAGATTATTTTTTTACGTAGCTGTTGAGGTCGATTTATCCGACTTAAAAGATTTTAAACTGGGTCCATTTCGATTGATTACTTATTAATGTATTCTTGGAAGTTGTTTCCAAAATTTGTTGGTGTATTTCTGTATCTAAAATACAACTAAATCGATTTTATTTCACACATTTTACTTGACGCATTGACAGTTTTAAATAATTATTTGACAACTACTTATCATTTGTCACAAACAAAAAAGCATCTACAGAGATAATTCCCGGGAATAATCACAAGATCTTTATTCTCAGTATAATAATGACAGGATTGGTTAACATAAAAAAATAATCTCTTCAATTTGATTTCAACATGTCGTAAAAATGAATTTTCCGGATAATGAGACCTATCTATATCGTTTTCTGAGGCAAAAAAAAAGTTAGAGTTGATTCAGAGATCGTTGACACACACAGATAGACAAGAATTGCTTCTATCGGGAGTATAGGATTTCAAGATAACAGTAACATATGTCGTTTGTTTTTTTATGTAATAATGACTTAATTGCCTTCCTATGTGAATTGTACTATATTATACAGATATTGATGAAAATTTTTTACTTACCGATAGAGAGTTTTCAAAGGAAGATATAATAATGAAAAATGCATACCTGTAACAAAAGAAAAACGGAATTAGAAGACAATAGACATACAAAAATAGCTTTTGAAATTATTAAAATTGTTTGTCGCCTGTGGAAATCGAACCAGAGTTCTCAGAATCCACAGGCCGTCTTCATACCACTGAGCTAGCCACCCGATACAATTTTAATTTAATTAAATAGAATATTTATTTTAGGAACTATACTTTGACAGCAATTGGCAATTTTATAATTACCCCTGTGGCTCCCCCACCAATAACATCTTTGGGAGCCGTGATTTGACGACTGGTAACCGCACTTCGCGCGCATAAATATATCACTTACCGAGATCTGCTTCGGCAAAATGCCACACCCAATAATGGGTAGAAAACGTGATGATATATTTATATTTTATTTATTTACCGAGATTTGCAACTTCAGAGTATTGTACCCACTACTGGGTTAAAGATGTGATGATATATTTATTTTATAAGCTGTAGCCCTCCTGCACAATAATGGGAATTGAATATCTGTTGTTCAGCGTAATAAATATATAAACTATAATAAACAAATTTATATAGCAATATTTCAATAATTAAAAAATGAAATTAATTATCTGAAACTATTATTTATTTTGTAAAGTGTAGTATAGACTAAACATTTCCCGGATAGAGTAACGTCCTCTATTTTCCAGAAAGGAAAACAAATGCCATTGAGAACCATCAAATCAACAATCAGTGACATGTAAAGAAGAAATAAACGAAGGTGTAACAATCACAAAGTCAACACAACATACAAGAGTTGTCTGTCGTGTGAAATCCGTAAATAAAAGTGGATATCATCCGCTGCTATCTTCTGTTTTCTGTTAGAAATGTTTGCATGCTACGGAGTAGGACTGCATAGCTTCCTTCGCCATATATGTAGACTATAGCTTCTGTACATAGTCGTAGGAGAGGATTACTTTTCATATTTTATAGGGATGATGTCAGTTGCCATTTCTTTTCAATCTTTTTACTTTGACTTTAGTTCCTATGCTGGAGGTAATATTTATCAGTTAAAAATTGCTATTCAAAACAGAAGTTGCTGAGACAACTACACATTGAAATCTAATCTTTGCTATAAATAATATTTATTTGTGTATTACATATATAATATCAGAGCTGGGTAAGCACACAAAAATGTAGTGAAGCTACAACTACCGTTACTATTTAAAAATGTAGCTATATTTTCTAAAAGCGAAGCTACACCCCAGAAATTAATGTTACAGTAGGTATTAAATTTTGAAGGACCAGCAACAAATAAATATATTTCGTAAGTTGAAACTGTTTAAAAAAATAACAAAAACTAGCTTCAAAAGCTACAAAATGTACTTTTGAGTTACATTTTTTTAAGCTAATTGCGGAAATCTGTGATAAATCTATAAATCCGTAAATCTATAAATAATGAACAAAATCACGTCAATTTTTGTTCATAAGTTTCGTTACAAAACTTTTCATTTTCATTTTATATTGTTTTCCGAGAGTCTTCCAAATATTGAATTATAATTCGTGTAGATTTTATAATATCTTCAACATTACAGACAACCGTAGCGCAGTGCATAAAACCGAGGTAAAACTTGCGTTTACTAATTCACAAGCAAGAGTTCGTGCGTTCAAACCTCGCTGACTTCTACTTATATAAAAACTACGTTTTTTGTCTAAATGGTTTGGATTCCAATTTAAGCTACTGTAATTGAGATTAAGTTCTTGTTGTGCAGACTAACAAATAAATAGAAAATAAAAATAAATTAATTTAGAGAAAAACATTTAGAATAAAAGTTATGAAAAACTAAATTTTCAAAATTTTTTATTATAAATTTTTGCTTTATAATAATTTGGCAGCAGGAAATATACGAAAGAAAATATTAAATATATTTTGAACTATGAAACATATTATAATAGCATTTTAAGGCATTGCAATATTTTAAATATTGAATATTAACCTAAAAAAAATCTTTGACTACGTCCATGGCGATGATATGCTCATGGAAATGTTTGCGTGATCGCAGAAACGCATCTTTTCCCAGTGATTCGCCGATAGAAAAAAGCCACTTCCTCTGCATAAATTACAAGCTGACACTTGGAACTCTCACTGCCACGATATTTTATTGAGTGGCAGATATTGTAGATTCTGTTCTGTTTCTGTTAGAACTGGAAGTTTCTACTGTACAGGAGATGATTTCTAACTGAAATATGATATGCTGATCAGGTGATCTGCTTCTGATGTTTTCCGTATTCGCCTGATCTATCACCATGTGACTATTATCTTTTCCCAAAACTAAAAATTGCCATGAATGATGATATTCCAGCCATTCAAGCAGCCGTGACACAGGTGTTAAAGAACGTTCCTTTAGATGGCATAAACAAATCTATGCATGCTCTAGTTGATCGTTAAGTTTCAAACATAATACAATGCCTGTTTTATTCTATATCTAAAGAATTTCGTTATATTTGGGACATACTGTGTATGTATGTTTGAAATTAAATGTTAATTTGCGGATTTTTGGCTCATAATTCTTCAACAAAATTGGACGACTTTTTCAGAAAAAAAACTGGTTTGTCTCTTCGTTAAGGATCTTAAAGTAGTATTTTAAAAATCTAGATGTTAAAGGAATGCTACTCGATACACCTAAGGGTTAATGTGGTAAAAATCAGTCGGCAGTGGAAAACGAATTCGTTTCTCAACTAACACATTACAACTAAACTATTTATCGATCTAATAATAAAATTGGATATATGCAGGCATTATTAATTAATTGGATAAAATTGAGCTGCCCAAAATTTTCTCATAACCTCACAAACTTGGCCACCTCGAATGAAATTATAACGGATGTTGGCAATCTTACGCGTAATATAAAAACACCGGACATGTTTCAAAATTAAGACTTTAGATTTGAACTTGGGCAGTTATGTGTTACTACTGCAATCATCTTCTAATGTGCATCTAACGCCAGTTCCCACGTGAGAGGAAAACATCATAATTAAGTGTGAAACAGCACATAATTCGTAATGAATTTCCTTCTATACGCTTGTCAATTTTCAGTAATTTCAGACCTGAATTTAGCAGCACAAATTAAGCTGCACTTTAGTTTCAAAATTGTAGCCTTATTATAACTGTGAACGTTAGTATTTTCATTTCTTCTTGTTATTTTTAATGTACAAATATTCTCTTCAAATTAGTAGCTGTTAAATTACTTAGCTATGTCAGTAAAAAACTACAAATAGACCAAAATTTAATTTAAATAATTTGCTGTCCAAACTAAGTTCCTTCTAGTTAAAAACAAGACGACTGCTGAACTAGCATCTCTGGCTTCATTAAAATTTTTGTCTTTTTTTCTGAGACCGTGTGAACAAATTGGCGAGTTCATTATGTTTTTTACTGTAGTTGGCGATGAAAAGGAAAGTACCAATTTTATTTAAATGTTTGTAACTAACGAAGAACAAATGTTAAAGATTTAAATATTTTTATTTCTTAATTAGGCTCTCAATGGTATTTGTTGACACTAATCAGCAATAAAGGAAAAATAGGAGTTCGTATTTGTGACACTAATTTGTAAGATATTTTGGTTCACTCGTGGCAATGGCTTCAGAGCCTTGAGTTAACGGGTTCTAATTTATTTTTATTTATTTATAAATTGTCCCAACACTTCTACTTTAATAGCTATTTATGCAACATGTACATAAACGGACTTTATTGGACGAGTCGTAGATTCTGGCCGTTTCTGGCGAGTGCAGTAAGCATGTTGTTTTCTTGAAATATGTTAATGTGATAAACTTAGCAGAACCTCAAAATATGCTTTATTATTGCTTTTGTTTAACAATGTTATTTATAATTATAAGACTGTCAAATATGTCAAAAAAAGGTGGAAATAATCATTTATCTCAAGTCTGAAACAAAGGATTTTTTCTACGACTGCTATGAAAAGTTGATATTTATGCTTTCAGTTGTCGTCGTAAAGTTGATGGTTACTGAGTAACAAGCAATAAAATACTTTACCGCGCGTCTCCTATAGCAACAAGCGGTAAAATACTTTAACGCTCGCTTAGAAAAATATAAATTGTTGCTGAGATCATAATTTATTGAAACAATACTTACAAAATCTAAAATATAGATTAGATTCACTTTTACATTTTTACACATATTATACATGAAGTTTGCTACGCTATGATTTGAAGTTGAATCTGAACGCAGCTGGGCAGCAGTGCCAACTTAATGATGATGAGGGATGTTAAAATTGAAAGTACAGTTTTGACAGTTTTGTATATTTATTCCGGAACTTGAAATTGTGTTTGATAAATTTTCAGTTAGTACGCTAATCACTATTTTCTGAGATTTTTGAGCACATATTTTAATTATGTATGAAAATTTATCACAAACAATGATTGTTGATAATAGAATTTTTTTATTATTTACTTGGATACTGATATCGTCATGGTTACATACAATACCGAAATTGATGGAACGCGAATTGATCTAGCCCCATATTATTATTTAAAATTTTTTAGTAAGTAAAGTCGTAGAAAAAATTATGTGTGTGCCTCAAGCGTATCCTTATTGCTCTCGCTCTAATGCCGAGCACGGGCAATAAAGATTCACTTTACGCTCTTGATACACAAATAACTATTATAGAAGGTCATACTATAATTTAACAATTATACACGAATTTCTTTGACATAAACTTCTTTTTATACCGCTAGAAACTCATTATAACCAGTGGACTATAATGAAATGTCATAATGCAAACAGTTTAGAGATTTTTCTTATTACAAATCGAAAATTGTACTCTTTAATCCTATTATGTACGTGTTGCATTATTATTTATGTTCGACTGCATTGCTAATTATTTTCATCATGTTAAAATCTTGTGGCTCCTCCTCCACTAACATCTATGGGGGTTGCGATTTGACGGTTAGTAGCCGCACTTCACGTGCATAAATATATCACTAACCGATATGTGCTACGGCAGAGTGCCTCATTCAGTAATGGGTAGAAAAGTGATGATATATTTATTTATTTTTTTTATATATATTTTTATGTTGTAAGTTGAAGTCAGTGTACTTTGAACTCGCTAACTATTGTTTGATAAAGTCAAATAATTAGAAAGATCTGCAATTTTAGAGCCACTTATTAAAAAATAGATAAGATAATATGGTACAGTTTAGTCAAACGCGCAAGATCTATAATTATATGTATTAACAACCGCAAAAAAACATAATTTTATTGATCACATTTGAATGAAACAAAAACAGTTATAAAATAAATATGGTAGCATTAAAGGTAATTATTGTCAAATAAAAACCATAAATATAAATCATAGAATAAATAAAAAATAATTGTTTATAGCAACTCAGACTGACAATGACAAATAAGAAGAATTCAATTAGATCATAACTATTTACGACTTTCTCAGAAATATTGTAGTTGTAAAATTGTACAGATGTCCTTCGCTGATCAACCAATCAAAATGCTTGTTAGATGTTTTAAACACTGACTAATTTGCATAACCACACATAGTTGGTTGGACTATTCGGCTACTGTTTCGAAAATGCTGTGAAAACTTCTGATAATTAAGCTTTTACTACTATATGATAGAAAAGAATTCAAGCAAAAAATAAAACATTTGAAAAAACAAAACTACTATAAGGAAATAACTGTTTATAATTAGCAGACAATGTTTTTTCAACTGTTTTTGTGGAGATAGTGAAACTATTTTGAAGTGGTATTGATTATCTCATTGTTGAAGAATTTTTGATAAATCTTTGTTTCTATCAATGGTTATAACTGTGCATAATTATATATTTTTTCATATAGGTGTCAGAAAAAACGGCAAAAGTTGATGCACTCCTTATCGTAATAAATCTTATTTGTTTAATTTGCATATTAAGGCAAAGTTAAGGTTGGTTTGATATAAACTTTACTACGACTATTAATGAGTAGTTGCATCGCCGATAGTTAAATTTTGAACTTAATTAAAATAAATAAAAGAACAACAAATTTATAAACCATATGATGACAAATACTTGATTTGCTTTTATTTATTTAAACCAAGTTTAAACTTTAATTTATGCCGCTGCAAATTGTCTTAAGTAATTCATTATATGTGAGTTTCTTGATAGATAATGAACTTAGTTATTCACAGCTGTAAGTAATAATTTATTATTCACGGGTTGTGTTCAATCATACCATGAGTAATAATTTATTATTGACAAACGAGATTGCTATAACAACGCAACATAAGTTTGATATTCACGTCATATAACTTCTAATAATTTTTCTATACCCGTTTTTAAAATATCAAAGAAACGTATTGGTTTCCATGATTTTAAATAACATCTTACAGTAAGTCCCAAAAATAACGAAACTCTTTAGATATAGAATAAAACACGCATTGTATTATGTTTGAAACTTAATATTTATTCAAAATAGGTTCCATTTGAATCAATACACTTTTTAGAACGATCAACTAGAGCATGCATAGATTTTTTGTATGCCATCTAAAGGAACGTTCTTTAACACCTGTGTCACGGCTGCTTGAATGGCTGGAATATCATCATAAAACGCTCCTTTCATGGCAATTTTCAGTTTTGGGAAAAGATAATAGTCACATGGTGATAGATCAGGCTAATCAAGAAAATTTGGATCGTTTTCAGCAGTTGAAACGATGTCTTTACAATGCTCTAGACGAGTGACTTTTTGGTCTTCATTTAATTCATGTGGAACAAAACCTGAACAAACCTTTCTTTTACCCAAATATTCATTTAGAATTCTCCAAATAGTACTTTTACTCGTATTTAATTCTTCACCCAACATTCTAACAGTAAAATTCGCATCGGCAGCAATGATTTCACGCACTTTTTCGACTAATTCAGCACGATTTCCGGTTTTTGGACGTCCAGATCTTTCATCATCATTTAAATCTGCACGACCATTTTTAAATTTTGCAAACCACTTATAAACTTGTGAACGAGATAAACAATCATCACCATAAACTTTTTTCATCAATTCGTCTCAGCAAATTTTTTCCAAGTTTAACACAAAGTTTAATATTTGCTCGTTGTTCCATTGTATTTTTACAACATAAACACAAAAACTACTGTCATTAAAATGCGCGTAAATTTTTAAACTGTCACCTGATTGCATGAAATTGTGTGCGTTCGAAAGAGGAAAGATGTATCTTTCTATTAAAGTGTATGTTCAATAGATTGCGCTACATGTTCTATGATTTACATTAAAAGTTTCGTTATTTTTGGGACATACTGTATTCACATATTAACAAATTGTGGCTTCCATCATGAAGTTAATAACTGACATATAAATCACAAACTTACTTTTAAAATAATTAATAATTTTTGTTGTAAAAAAGTATATTATGTGACTTGCTTTAAAAACTCTTTAAATATTAGTTTTTTATATACTAGTATCTAAAGAGACGTTTATATAAATTATTTTATTATTCTATTTCGTCAAACTTATTTTCTAGTCAACAAATAATTTTCACCACATTAAAATTACCCCTGTGGATTCTCCTCCAACATCTTTTGGGTGCCGTGATTTGATGGCTGTTAACCGCACTTCACGCGCAAAAATTTATCACTTATCGATCTGCTACGACAGAGTGCCACACCCAGCAATGGGTATAAGGCGTGATGATATATTCATTTTATTTTATCTAAATCTAATATGTAATATACGCCAATTTTCTATAGCTGGTCTTCACTAGTAATAACTGTCATTACTTGCTTGTAGATTGATATATTATTTTTAAATAATATAATTCAGAGATTGATCCCGGTATTTTTAAAGCTATAAACCATCGATTCAGTATCTATTTCATTAGACTAATTTATGAACTAAACATATACTCATATTTCAAAAATAAGTAATAATTGCCTAACACCATTATTTAAATATCCTTCGCTGTATTAGTATCTGAAGAAATACAGCATAGTTTCTAGTTCTCATGTCACTAGATTTGTAGGTTCGTAAATCTTTACCTACAAATTAAAATTGTCAAAAATGTGTGTCATACATTGTAACGGAAGCCGCTGTCATCATATTTCAATCCGAAAAGTGAAACACAGATTTTAGGAAACTGAAACTGGATTACGGTTTTCATTGTTCGTTTGCAAGAAGACAAGAAAGAGTTGTTAAGAACTGTGATATGTTGTTAGGAGGTTTCATCACATGTGTAATTTTTGTAAGAAGCTGATATTCACTGTCAAAACTAATATATAATTATGTAGAAAGTATATGTTTTTTGTTCAAATTTGACTGCTAAAAGATTTGGTTTTGAAACTTGCTTCGGGTATATCACGATTCTTTTCAAATTGTGGAGAAATTATAATTGAAACGTTATATCTGGTTTCTTCAGAAAACTAGTTTCTAGCGGACAAACAACTTCAACAAAAAGAGCAATTCATTTTGCCAAATATGCGGAATATATTAAATAAATACCACTCTTTCAAAATAAATAAATTATCACGCGCTTTACCCAGTGGATGTGGCTATCCTGTCGTAGCTGATCTCGATAAATTATATATTTATGAGCATGAAACCAGCCGTCAAATCAATGTTCCTAAAGATGTTAGTGAAGGAAAAACCACAAGATTAAATTGTTTATCAGCTGTAGGATTCGAACCTGGGTTCTCATAATCACAGTTCGGCTCGATACTACTGAGCCACCTACCCTGCGCTTTTTGTGCAATTATTTAATTGTTAAAACATTTAGCCCAATTTTAGATGTAACAATGGGGTAATGGCTCAATGGTATCAAGTCGGCCTACGGATTCTAAGAATCCTGGTTCGATCCCCAGAGTCGACAAACCTTTTCACCAATTTAAAAATTACCTCTGTGGCTCCCCCACCATTAACATCTTTGGGGGGCCATGATTTAACGGCTGGTAAACGCACTTCACGCGCATAAATATATCACTTACTGAGATCTGCTTCGGCAGAGTGCCACACCCAGTAATGGATAAAAGGCGTGATGATATATTTATTTATTTTTTAGACGTAACTTACACCTGGCAGTTGCAAATTTTGATATATTTAATTATTTATTTGTAAAGATTTGTTCACAGGTATCCATTTTGTAGTTAAAATTAGCAATTACAATTAATAATCTCTGCTTGTCAAATGTCAAATAATGCTGGTGTACACACCAACAAAATTAAGACATTATTTGTAAAAAACGATGATTTTAAATTTTTTGATAATGGCTATTTCAATGTCAAGTAGAATTTTATAAAACTAAAGTATTTATGAAATATAAATAAATGAGATAAATATAACTTCAAGCCTTTTATTCATTTCTGGATGTGGCACTCTGTCGTAACAGATTTGTGGGCGTAAATTGCGGTTACCAGCCGTGAAATTAAGTCCCTCAAAGATGTTAATAGAAAGGAAACCGTAGGGTAATATTAATGTGGTCAAATAGTAATCATTTGTCCCGCAGTATAGTGGTAAGGACAGCGATAATTCTCTTTTTAAATCCAGCCTTTTGGACACATTATGGTTTTAGCCAGTTTACAGCAAAAACTTAAAATACAATCCGGAAATATATAATTTTCCTTACATTTTTATTGTTGTCCATTAAATTTCTAATTGTATATTTTTCTTATGTTTATATAAGTTTATGTTAAAATGTTTTATTATTGAAGTATGTTTTTTTTATTTCCTTCATAATTTCAGTTATGAACTATTTTTACTTTCGTCATAATACATCCCCTCTCCCTTCACGGTCAATTTTATTACGCAAAATTAAAATCTGGTCAACTTATCTTAGGATCTAATATAACATGACGCCTTTTACCCATTACTGGGTGTGACACTCTGCCCAGCAGATCTCGTTAAATGTTATATTTATGCGCATGCATTCCGGATACCAGCCGTCAAATTGCGGTCCTCTATGATGATAGTGGTGGGGGAGCCATAGAGGTACTTTAATATGGTAAAAATGTTTGTCAGCTGTGGGAATCAAACCAAGGTTCTCAGGATCCACAGACTAACTCCACCACTAATTGATAATTGTAATTGATAACCGTACTTACTAATTGGATAGCTGTGAACGCAACTTTACTTTGTACAACAGGAACTTAATTCCAGTTACAGACACAACCGTATTTTTTATGTATAAGTTCAAGTCAACGTAATTTTAACGCACTACCTTTTAGCAGATGCAAGCTTCGGCTGATTTAATGTAGTTCTAGCGTGAAAAACATTTTTACAGATCTGAACGAAACTCGGCGCACGTAAACATGGGATAGTCATACGCAACCTGTTAAAATATGAAACACATTCATTGTCTGTGAACAAATATATTCGCTTGTAAAGTTGAGTTCTTATACACGGGGCTTATGGCGATCGTCATTCAGAATCGCACATATTTGGTTTGTGTACCTCTAAAAATTTGCAGTTTCATTTGAAAAACTAATATGATGTTCTAGAACTATCCATGTATATTGTATCAAAAGAAGAAAGTTTTTTATCGTTGAGTAATGGATATATAGCCATGCAAAGTCTTGTTTTTAACGAAAAATTCACAATCCCAATTGATAATGGCAACACCACACGGTGGTGCGGTATTTGAAAATTCATTAGACCAACAACCTGTTAACAATTCATGATATTCAAATCATAATAGGTACAAAACACTTATTTTATTAAATTTTTTTGAGCGTCAGTTTCGCCACTCGACGACTGATGTCGCCACCGTCATACTAGAACATGGCCAACTTCATTGAATTGCGCTACGCTTATTATGGACGTCTCATTCCATCGTTTTGCCCTATAAAAATTTGTCGTGAGTTTTTTACAGTTTTGGTACGTCAAGTAATGCCATCTAGAGCTTTTTATTTCAATTAAAGGAAAGTGACAACGCTGTCAAGTTACAAAAACAACCTTAAAATATTTGAAAACTGATATTTATGTGATCAAACAGTATACATTTAATGGAAATGGGTATTTTATTTATGCATATTATGACTGGTATTCTGAACTCTCCACTAAAGTCGTTATAAGCTAGTCTAGACTATATAAATTTCATTTGGCAACGTAGCATTATGTGTCCCTTCAGATAAATAATGTCGCCATATTGTCTACCTATTTAAAATTTTTGAAGTGTTTATAAGTCAAAAGAAGGAAGTATTATTGAATTATTGGTGCCAACGAGTAGTATTTTACTGTAAATTTCGTATAATAATAAATATACAATGACTAGGCTTGTTTTTAGGATTTTTTCATTCAATGCAAGCGGCAATATTTTCAAATTTAGTTACGACGAATCTCGTTAGAGGCGCTTGTTGACTTGCCCACTCTATAAATTTGAAACTAAAAATTTTAATGACTTATGAAACGGCAAACGACCATTATAAGCGTAGCGCAATTCAATGAAATTGGCCATGACTAGAACTACCTTAACAGAACGAATAAGAGAATTCAGTGGGGTGTCAACATGCGAACTCATTTTTCTATAGTATACACAACATTATAATTACTCGGAAGAACAAGTAATTTTCTTAATAACACGAACTCTTGCTTGTGCGGCGAGAGTTCTAACCAGAACGCTCATAAAACTGGTAAACATCATTCGTGCAGCTTCACTATGATTCTAACGAACATATCTAAGTTTCTGTGCTCGCTAGAAATTTAAATAAATGTAAATAAGATGCCTGCTTCTAGAAATCAATAAAAATATATTAAGTTCTACCACCTGTTGAGATCTCCTGGTTATTTTGATTGCTATGTTAATCTATTATAAATACATAATACAATTATTATCATATCAATATCCGCGTAGAATATAACCTAGCATTATTTGCATCTAATACGTATGTATGTAAAATCCGAAAGAAATCAATTGACTCTTCCCGTTAGCTTTTGACCAGGAACTAAACTCTATAATAGCTCTTGGCATGACGCTACAGTTTTTATTAAAAATCCCCATGGACGCTAGCGCAAGAGAGCGAGAGCAGGTTGAAGAATCGAAGAATGGAGAATAAATTTTTAATTTGTCTCAGTGCAACAAGACTGCTATTATAAATACGTTGCATAGTAAAACGTTGTTCGGACAAAATATCATGCTGGCTATTATAAATTCGATTCTGTTCAGATCTAGTGCGCTCTGTCGGCAAACAGTTGGCGGTCGCTGTTACGGCAGCTGACTGAGAGCATATTTTCAATAGCTAACTTTGCGCAGAACATTTGCATATGTCGGTTGAAAGATTAACGGAATGGATGATATATGTAGTTGAGATTGAAGGTGAGTGATTATGTGGACGAATAGGAATAAGTGGATGATTGTGATTGGTGGTTTATTATGGGAATGAAAGATGACACAAGCTTGTATGTAAGGAATTATAAATGTGGATGAGGAGTAAGTGTGAATTAAAGATATATGTATACTAGGTTAAATTAAGGGTGAACGATTGCGTAGACGTCCTAGGAATACATAATTGGCTGTGATTGATGATAGTAAAAACAGTAGTAGTCATATTTGAGAAAACTTATGAATAGATATTTATTAACTTAAGGTGGTACTATCATGGAAGCCTTTAACCCGGATTATAATGAAATGTAAATATGTTATTTTTCATGTGTTTCTACACTAGTATGCATTTTTTTTTAAGTTTACCGTTGTTGTGCTGAGTATTGTAAAGTTAAAGTTGACCAAAGTCGATCAAAAATGCATTGGCGTTATAGGAACTGTACCTCGCGAGGCAGTTTACTGCATAATAAATTCTTATATTGTAGTTATTTTTTAACAAAAAACTAAAACACAGTACAACATGTAAAGATAAAGGTATGAGAATTAAGAAATCCATGCCTTACCGGATTAGTTTCAAAGAAATTGGCGATGAAAGTTGGATATTCTATGCTAATCAATAGAACTGTCAGAAATGCTTGGCAACGTTGCACAGCACAGGTAGACACTAGACAGAGATGGCCGCACGAATAACAAAGCAAGAACTATGTATGTTATTATTTCGATCAGTAAAATATATTAATTTTAATACAAAAAAAATATTACAGCATTTTATATTTATTTATTTGTTGTTACAGTTGATAATAATTGCTTTGGTGCATTTTTCTCATTTTTCTTATGAACTGTCAACAGGATGTATCGATAATACAGTTACGTTTCGTCCCGACTGGCCGCTTGTGGTTCTAACCTTGTTGTCATAGCTTCTGCTGTATAAAATCTTACACTGCTATTGGTTGGCATGAAACGTTCACTTCCAAAAATTTTGATATGTTACTGAATTTCATAAACTAGTTAAATAGTTTTATTTAATATATTCAATGTTATTATTAATTATACGATATTTGCAGCGAAATATTAATTCTGTTAATAACCTATACCATACAAAAATGTAATAATTATTTTTGTAAACTTTTTAGGTCACGTATACTTTTGTATGAGACTGTCATGATAGAACCACCTTAATGGCGGAATATCTGGAAGACCGAGTTTCGCTGCGAAAATAACGGAAGATGGCAAGTTTAAAATTAAAAGTCAGAAATACAAAAATAGATAAAGAAACAACTTTTCTCCCCAATTTTCTTTTGAATTGTTGCTCATATCTCGAAAACAGTTTATTCTATCAAAATTGTTAGAACCAATTCCAACACCGTTAACAGATACAGATATTTAAGAATTGCTGGCATTACTTTTTGTTTTTCTCTATCATTTTCCCTATTATATACAGAGTGTCCCGGAAGAATGCAGCCATATAAGATTTTTTTTTTATTAGAGAAAAATTTCCAAGGAAAACAAACATGTGGCTTTAACTATGACTTTGTCAAAGTTTATGTAATGTAATAAAGGATATTTACAAAATCAGATTGAGTTGAATATCATAAAAGTAAAATATCATAAATAATAGAAATGGGAAGAAATTGTATGAGAAAAAGTAATTCAAATTAAATTTTAAACATATACACAAATAATTATCATTAAAAAAATTACATTTAATCATAACCAGTTCCTATATATTTTCATCATTTAAATCATCATAATCAATAGTTATGTGCTTAACGGAGGTCCTACATGCCTTCTCCAACTTCTCCCTTCATTTCTACTAGGGCTGTTAATTTTTAGAATATTCGAGATTTCGATTGTTCGGATTTATTGAACCTTCGAATTTAGATTCTAACTTTCGAATTTTTGAATATTCCGAATTTTCGAATTTACGAATTTTGGTACATTCCGAATTTACGAATTTTCGAATTATTCGAATTGTGAATCTGGATCCTAACTATAAATTATTTTCAGAATAAACTCATTTGCAGAGTTTTGTATGAATTCGTAAGTAATTATAATTAATTATTATTATTTGCCAAATTAATTCAATTTAGACTTAAAATTTCGCTACACTGTCAAAAACGTTTTACTTAAGACGTTTTTGTATCCTTTTTATTGTCATTTTAAAACGTTTTACTAAAAGTCCATAGCATTTAGATGGGCGGTAAGAGAATAGATGTCTTAATGCAGAGTTTTTGCAGGATACTTCGCCGAGTTTATTATTTAATTCGTGGCCGATTTTTCGCGAATTACACATAAGCGTGTTTAGAGATGACAGATGGCGTTAATTCAGTGGCAAAAAATTCAAGAATTCGAAGCTTCGAAAAATTCGAAAATTCCTAAATTCTAAGCTTCACAAAATTCGAAAATTCGAAGCTTCGGAGTTTTTCTAACGAAGTTAAAAACATTCGAATGTTCGAACGTTCAGAAATTCAAACTTCGGTGGAAATCAATGACTCTAATTTCTACATAACTTCTTGATTCTTTCAGGTCGTCTAATATCTTTCTTCTCCCCCTGTCTCTTTTACCTTCTCCTACTACTGTCCCTTCTATTAAGTACGCCCTTTTAAATAAAGCTAATAGTTTATATTCTCAGCCCTTTAGTAGCCTAATAAAATAGTTATTCCATTTTCTTAAATGAGTGAGAATGTATAGGAACAGTTAAGAAATATATATATATATAAGCCAAGAACTTGGAAGAACTATTTTACTGGATAATTACGATATCAAATAACCTCCTTAAACTACTGCCAAGAGAATATAATTATGTAAAATTATTAGTAAACGAAAAATTTCCACAATAACATCGATAACTGTTTATAAAAGGGCTTTAAAAGACATTTATTCAAATGAACACTACATCATCTACACAATCAGTTGCGCTTTTGTTACACAAACGAAGGATCACTGATTGTAACTTCGCTGATTTCGGTATTAGAGAAATTATTCTTTTACATTTTTTCGTGAGTTTTGTTGAAAGTGAGTGTTGCTGCTAGAATATCGAAGTGCAGCATCCGTGCTTAATTCCACCGGATCAGGTCTCGGGCGAAATCCGTTCCAAGTCCGTCTGTCCATCGGTTGTGATTACATAGTACCGTGTACCGAAACATAGAATCATAAAAATCACTCGTGCATCACAAACGTTCAGATTTCTAAATCGCGCGCATCGTGAGGCGCGCACGCGCGTGCAAGAGCTGATTGCGCACGACCAGTCAATCTTGACCGTGTTCACTTGTCAACCCGTAAAGCAGAGGTACTCAAACAACGGGGGAAATAGAGCGAAATAGGAGAAGAGAGTTAAATCCCCTAATTATAACACCGGAACTTTTGCAGAGCTCTGCAACGATTGCCTGTAAGTTCTATGACTTGACAGTAAGTAGCAACGCATAGTTAATAATTAATTAGTTTATTTCATTCTTATTTATTTGCTACTCCGTACAAAATATACTTAATCCCAATTACAGTACAGAAGTTTTACCGCTTATGGCGGAATCCGAACTATTTAGACACAGTCGTTTATTTATTATTTATATACTCGTAAGTTGAAGTCACCTGTATCTATTGAGATATGATTGTTTGTTATCTATTGTGATTTGCAATAGCAGTACAACAGCGTAAAGATTAAGTTATTTTATTAGTAGAATTTTTCAGCAAGTTGTTCACCTATCAATCTTATAAAATATCTTTGTAGAAATCCTCACTCAACAAGAAAAAACCACTCTTGTATTTCACAACACCCTCAAGCATTTCTTTCTCCGTTTCTCCCTAAGAGCTAATGAAACCGGGCTCGCCTTGTCACGTTACTGTTCCGTTCGGTTACGTTGCGCGCGATAGCATCTCCGCAACGTAAGGACGTAACGTTAGCGCGAACGCATCGCGAGAGCAGCGAGTCAGATGTGTAATTTACCTGTAATTATATCATAACCAGGCGACCGGGCGGTGCACAATGAACCAGCAACCTTGATCCATTAAATGCAAGCCCGGTGGCGTTGGATGAACCGATACTTGGCTACAGACAGAGATGAGTTTTAGATTGTTGCAAATATACTTTTCTAGTATAGAAGCTTCTACATAGAGATTCTTATCCTAATATCGTAGTCAAGCAAGAGATCGAGAGTTCATATCTCGCTGACTTCAATCTTTATTAAAAATACAACTATGGATGAGTGGTTCGAAATTCACTATAAGCTGTAGGTCTCCTGTACTGTAATTGAAATTGAATTCCCGTTGTGCAGAGAAACAAATAAATAAATTTCACGCCTTTTATCTATTACTGGATGTGGCACTCTACCGAGGCAAATCTCGTTAAGTGATATATTTATGCGCGTGAAGTGCGGTAACCAGTCGTCAAATCATGGTCCCCAAGGATGTTAGTTGTGAGGAAGTCACAGGGGTAATTTCAATGTGATGAAAATGTTTGTCGGCTTTGGGAATCGAATCAGGGTTCTCAGGATCTACAGGCCGATTCGATATCACTGAGCCACACACCCCGTACCAAATAAATAAATAATAGCAAAACAGGAAAAGTGTATGTAATGATAAATTAATAAAGACAGATGCATAGCATAGCATAACTGCTAGAAATAATCTTTAAGAGAGCTCCGAAACCGCATATCTTGATAGCTAACATATTGTTCTGTAATATGTAATTATCATCTATGAAATCTTGGCATTTGTAATTATTGTAGTACGATTTTCTTTTTGTTTATTTATTTATTTATTTATTTATTTATTTGTGCTACTCTGCAGAACAGGAGTTTAATCCCAATTTCAGTTTAGTATCCGAATTCACCCATCCGCAATGTGGTAGTTCATATATTTTTAACTAGAGTGGGATTCGAATTCGGGATCCCAGAATTCGAATTCTGTAACGCTACCCACATCATCCTACTGTTGCACAAATACCCACTGTGAGTTCCTCTTGACTAAAAGTTTTGAAGATCGTAATTTGATTGTTGGTAATCGAAAAAATATATCACTATGATAAGATATGTTACAGCCTAATCCCTTATGGGTTCAAGGAGTGATGATATATTTATTTAATTTATTTACCATGTGCGTTTCTCACGGTCGTGAGTAATATTTAATTACTCACGGACTGTGGTCAATCATATAAAAATTGCTATAAAAGTACACTTTCAGTTGGTCTTCAAAAGATTACCATTGATGTCACTTATATTTCTTTGTTTTTTCTTTTCTGTTGCGTTTGCTAGTAGTGGTTTTTAATTATTTTATACAGAATATAGTTCTATGTTGTCATTAGTTGTACAAATTTAACTAAATAATTTATGGATTATTTTTATAAAGTAGGTTTTTCTTAGTAGAAATAAGTTTTATTACCTTTTTTATTGTAAATATTATTATATTATTATTTATGGGGTGGCTAGCTCAGTGGTATGAAGTCGGCCTGTGGATCCTGAGAACCCTGGTTCGATTCCCACAGGCGACAAACTATTTTCATAATTTCAAAAGCTACCCCTGTGGCTCCTCCACCACTGACATCTTTGGAGGCCGTGATTTGACGACTGGTAACCGCACATCACGCGCAAAATATATCACTTACCGAGATCTGCTTCGGCAGAGTGCTACACCCAGTAATGGGTAGAAGGCGTGACGATATGTTTATATTATTTTAAAAAAAAAATTTTTGTAAATATTAATTATAGTATCATTAATTTTTTTTGTTAAATTCTTAGTTATTAGGTTAGTAGCAACCTATACCTTTGTTGTAGTTCCAATTTTCGACACTATGAGCGCATTCTTATTTAAGAATCTCAATCATCTCTAATTATTTTATTCCAACTCAAACTTATCTAGACCTAAAATATAATTTCCAATTAATTTGCTGTACAAAAAGTGTCGTATTGAATACGCGTGTAATAGCTATTACTCGTCCGGATAAATACGTCATTCGTTTATGGTTCATAGTACAAACTTCATTTCCATGAGTAGAAGCTATCATTACACACTAACTGAAGAATATACTATAATAACAAAATGAAGTTAGTAATGTTTAAAACTACAAACGTTCACTTTTGAAGCGAATTTTTTAACCATGAAGTCATAATTGGAATTTGGGACCCTTTCTTTTTACTAAAAAATAAAATAGATAAGATTTTGTGACTTGCTCGATCATTGAAGTCTCCAGCAACAAAATACCAAAATACACATAAAGAAATACTTCTTTTTATCTCATCAGCATCAAAGTATAAAATATTCCATTCTTTACAAATCTGATGTGATTTCAAGGTAGGGTTCGCAACAACACGTCCTCAACTTCTGCAACTTCAGCTTGCAAGTGTTGCGCGTCAGGTTAGCGTCATTGTTGCCAACTTAAGAACTACTTAAGGACGTTACGCAACGCTTGAACAAAGATTCCCAGGGAATCTCGTTTGATTGTGTTGGAATGAAAAAAATAATGCACGTTCCACAACTTACGTTGCTTTTATGATATGGCATAACAGCAACCAGTTGACCAGAGGAATACTCAACAAGAAGACGATCAAGTTACATGTGTAGAAGATGGAACTTAACGAATTGTATAAGGAACTCAATGGTTATTCTTTAATTGCTTAGAGTAGATATATCAGCGTGCTATTGAGTTAATTATATGTTATAAATTGAATTTTCACTTTTATGTTTAGCAAAATATAAAACGTTTCGTGTCGTGGATTCTTCTCAGATATCAATATGTATTATAATTATTATTTTTCTTTATTAATATTCAATTTATTGTAGTGCGTATGAAATCGTATATATTAAAATATATAAATATTAAATCTTATGGTATAATAATTTTCTTATTAGATTTCATATTCAAACTGTTTTATATTATAATTATTAAATTATAAAAGAAGTTATTAAAAAAATATCATCATGCCTATCCATTACTGGGTGTGGCTCTCTACTTTAGCAGATCTCGGTAAGTGATATATATTTGAGGCGTAAAGTGCGGTTAACAGCCGTCAAATCACAGTTTTCAAGGATGCTAGTAGAAAAAGAGCCACAGGAATAGTTTAAATGTCGTGAAAATTGTTTGTCGGCTGTGAAAATCGAACCCGGGTTCTCAAATCTACAGATCGACTCGATACTACTGAGCCACATGCCCCATCAAATTGTGTGTAGTAAAGGTACTATTTATAATAAAAATTAATAAATTGCGTTGAATTTCTGTCTGAGGAAGAGGATCGACAGTGTAAAAAGTTTACTAACCACTGCTTTAAATTGCAGGGTCAAAATATTTGTTGTTCCAGAATATATTATTACGCAGAAAAAGACACAGGAATAGTTTTAATATGATGAAAATTGTTTGTCTGTCGTGGGAATTGAACCCAAGTTCTCAAATCCACAGCCCGACTTGATACTACTGAGCCACCCACCCCATTAAATTTGTGTACTAAAAGTACTATTTATAAGTTTAATAAAACATAATCAATTGCATCGCATTTCTGTCTGAAGAAGGGAGGTTACCAGTATAAAAAGTTAGCTAACCCCTATTTTAAATAGCAGGGTCAATCAAAATAATTGTTGTCCCAGAATATATAATTACGCCTTCTATCCATTACTGGATGTGGCACTCTGCCATAGCAGATCTCGGTAAGTGATATATTTAGCACGTGAAGTGCAGTTACCAGCCGTCAAATCACAGTCTCCAAGGATATTAGTGGAGGGAGAGCCACAGGGCAAATTTTAATCTGGTGAAAATTATTTGTCAGCTTTGAGAATCGAATCCGGGTTCTCAAATGCACAGGCCGACTCGATGCTATTGAGCCATCTATCCCATTAAATTGTGTGTACTAATAGTACTACGAGTATTTATAGGAAGGGGGTCGCCAGTATAAAAAGTTTGCTAACCACTGCTTTAAATAGCAGGTTATAACAAAATTATTATTGTCCCAATATATATAGAGGCTGTCCCATTTAACTTGACAACTTGAAATTACTCAAAAAATACGCGATGTACGAAAAAAGTGAGCCGAGACCAAATCTTATCAGTTTTGAAGGGGGAATCATTCTGTGCTAAAATCAGGACCCCCCTGCCCCCAGTGGGTGGGGCGGTGGGCAACATTGAAATCTTAAATAGGAACCCCCATTTTTTATGAAAAAAAGTTTCACACAAAACTTATGTATTTTTGTCCGTAGAATCCTAATCCACCCACTGGGGGAAGGGAGGGTCCTGATTTTAGCATAGAATGATTCCCCCTTCAAAATTGTTAAGATTTGGTCTCGGCTCAATTTTTCGTACACCGCGTATTTTTTTAGTTATTTCAAGTTGTCAAGTTAAATGGGATACTCTGTATATATATATATATATATATATATATATATATATATATATATATATATATATATATATATATGTATGTATGTATCATCACGCCTTCTATCCCTTACTGGGTGTGGCACTCTGCCGTAGCAGATCTCGTTAAGTGGTATATTTTGAATGTGAAATGCGGTTAAATCAGTCCCCAAGGATATTAGTAGTGGAAGAGCCACAGGGATAGTTTTAATGTAGTGAAAATTGTTTGTCGACTGTGGGAATCGAACCCAGGTTCTTAAATTCACAGGCCGACTCGCTATCCCCATTAAATTTTGTGTACTAAAAGTACTATTTGCAAGTGTAATAAAAAATAATCAAATGCGTTGAATTTCTGTCTGACGAAGGGGGTTGCCAGTATAAAAAGTTTGCTAACCCCTGTTTTAAATAGCAGGGTCTATCAAAATAATTGTTGTCCAAAAAGTGTACCGTAACTACTTAAGTTATTATTCGATATAAGAGTTCAAATAAACTACTCAAATTACGTCTTAATATCCATGGAATAAAGGCAGCACGTTTCATCTTTTCACACATATTTTACCCACTTACACGTTACTCTAAATACATAAATCATTTAAGCGTTCAAACGAACCCACGTTTTTCCAAAATTACAGGTACATTTCCATCTATAATTAAACGTTATAATACGTCTCAATCAGCACACATTGGAACTAATAACACGAATAATTCTTTTAATCTTTGCTATAACTCATAACACATACTCATAAATTTCAAATTGATCTACCATACAACTTTTTCAAAGTACTATGCTTAAAACATTCAGTGCTATATCTTTATTATACTACAAAAATGTTACAGGAATTTATCTGTATTTTACGTGAGAAAACGAAGTATAAATTTTGTAATTTTATTTTTTATTTTAGTTAGATTAACCATATTGGCAATTTTAACTTTTTTACTTTGACATAAGTTTTAATTTCACTGTTTAAGCAGTTTCAATATTCAATAACTATTTGTATGTGTACGTATGTCGAATAAAAAATTTGTAAAACAGTTGTATTTCGGTGAAATTGAGGGTGAAAGATTGCACGTACGGTCTAGTAATAAATGCATGTATTTGATGAAGAATAATTGCAGGAACAAAAGATTCCAAATCATAAACAATCTTATATGAAAGAAATTATGAATGTGGTTGAGGCAGTAGTAGTAACCTAAGATAGGAATGACGAAAATTAAATGTAAAATGAATCGTTTGAATAAATATTTTATCAATTCGTGCTACTCAATTTGATAGAACAGCGTGAGTGTCTAAATATGTATGTTTATATGACCCAAATGGGAGACTACAAGTATATTACATCATATTTCTTTTCAAAAACTCATAATAAATTATGTTTATACCGCGTTTACAAAGTTAATTGTGTACAAGTGTTTTTGTCGAAAACAGTGTTACAAAGTTTAACTTTGTGCAACTGTAGGGATATTTTTGTTGAAGTTGTCAAGTTGTCTAGTTGTAAAAAGGTTATCTGTCATTGCTAGACTCATGTAAAATTATTACAATTATTTTTATTATAATAAAATAATAACATTAAACTGCAAAATGCTTCTTTATTAAAAATTGTAGGTATCTATTTGAACCTAACTAATAAATACGCGTGAAGTGCGGTTACCAGCCATCAAATCATGGTCTCCACAAATGTTGGTGGTGAAAGATCCACAGGGGTAGTTTAAATGTGGTGAAAATTGTTTGTCGGATATGAGAATCGAACTCGAGTTCTCAAATTCATGTGTCGACTCGATACCACTGAGCCACCTACCCCATACATTTTCTATATTTATTAAATATGTTAGTGTTACCTACTACCTTGAAATTTGTTTTTGTTTTTTAATTAAAAATTAAAAATAAAAGTAAATGAAAGCGATATATGACAAATACAGAGTAATTATTGTAAAATTTCACATGAAACTTGGCAAAACTGCTACTGAAACTTATAATTTATTAAAAAAAGTGCCCGAATTGTGGAAGGACAAGTCATGGTTTCTCCATCAAATGCGCTGGTTCATTCCGCAATGTCTGTCAAGAGATTTCTAGCCAAGTACAGCATCCCAGTGATGGACCATCCACCTTATTCGCCAGATCTTGCACCGTGCGACTTCTATCTGTTTCCTAAGGTAAAATTTGCCTTAATAGCAACAAGATTTGAGCTTTGAAAGAGAAATCGGAACGCGTTCTGAAGGAGCTGACAGATGAAGACTTCCAGCACTGTTTCGAACAATGGAAGATTCGCATGGAGCATTGTAGGGATAGAGGAGGGGTGTATATTGAAAGTGATAATAAGTAATTAAGTATGGAATCAAAATAAAATGTTAAAACAGTATCAGTCTCGTCATTTAATAGCCATACCTCGTACTATTACAGACAGTAATTCAAAGGTTTAATAAGTTTGTTTAACTAATGAAATCGGAAGGCAAACATTTTTAAGAGCCTTATTTTTATTTATTTCTATTGGTACTCTGCACAACAGGAAATTAATCCAAATTATATTTACAGTGGTATTTGAACCACTTACATATACCATTATATTTTTGTCATATAAGACAATCGTAGCTCAGTGAATAAAAGCAAGGTAAAATTTGCGTTTCTTAATTAGCAAGCAAGAGGTTGGCGATCAGATCTCACTGAATTCAACTTATATAAAAAAAAAAATACGATTGTGTCCGAGCAGTTCGAATTTCACAATAAGCTGTAGGTCCCCTGTACTGCAATTGGGATTACGTTCCTGTTGTACAGAGTAACAAATAAATAAATAAGTAGAAGTCAGTGCGATTTGAACCAATGAACAATCATTTGCAAGACGAAGTTGTATCCACATCTTCATAAACCTAACAAGACTCATTTCAAATGACAGAATAAAAATTCTTTTGAAACTTATTCTGGTCAACTCTTGTTTGAATGAAGAACAGATTAGCTAATAACATGAGAACTGGAGTGTTCGTCTGATGTATTGTTGTCGCAGCCTCAAAGCACCGAGCAACAAGCGGCAATGTCTTGTGATTGTGACTCGTCCTGAATGAAATGTAAATCTGTTGAAATCATTTCGCGTGCCTTGTACATGTACATGCCATGTGCAACGTCGTTCTGTTAGTGTCATGACACATGCGAGATCAGATGTCAAACAGCAGCTGAGGTAATTGTTCTCATAATTAGTAGGTTCATCTTCTTCAGAGATAATGAGGTGGTTTGTAAGAGACGGGATTATTAGTTAATAGGGGCTATTTGTAAAACACGCTATGATACATTAAAAATGAGAATAGTGGTATGAATATAAATGCCGTGATTTGATGAATGGCAACACTGTATTACTAGAAAAATATTTATTTGTATTTATGAAGGCCGTATTTGTTTGGGAAATTTGGATTCAATCCTGATCTGACCTAGAACTAATTCGTGTTACTTCCAAATAAATGATGCATCTAGTGCCAGTTGTAAACACTGGCGGTAAATTTAAAATCTGAATGCATGTTCGAAGCAACATCTGCTTAGTTTTGTTTGTGTGTTAACTTGCGCTTTTAATTGGATGTTTTAAGTCATCTTTATATTTTTATGTAGTCAAAAAGCAAATAACGTCTGTTCATTTTTTTATAATTTTGTCATCAGCAGTATCAAAATAATTAATTTCGGAGTCGCAATTATGTGTCGTAATATTATCCTCTGTGACTTATATTGCAAGAAGCACATAATGCATATTGCTCTTCCATCATCTGCATAAATAATAGTTTAGTATATATTTCCAAAATGTTATTATAAAATTTCTTACGTTTTTCATAAAAATAACTCCTAACCTCTCTATACTATTACAAATCGCGATACCGCCACGAATAACAAGGAACACAAGTTGATTAGAAAGGGATAGTAAACGGGTTGAATCTACCAACCCGCTAAAATAGCTGGCGCAGTAGGGTCAGTTCAGGAACAGTTCTAGGTTAAACAAAAGTAACCTACCTGGTTACTTTAAAAAGCCCAAATAAATAAGGACGAAGTAGGTGGCTCAGTTGTATCGAGACGACCTGTGTATCTTGAGAAACCTGGTTTGATTCCCACAGCTGACAAACTATTTTTACCACATTAAAATTACCCCTGTGGCTTCTCCACTACTAATATCTTTGGAGGACTTGAAGGCTAGTAACCTCACTTCACGAGCATAAATGTATCACTGACCGAGATCTGCCAGGCAGAGTACCACATCCTGTAATGGGTAAAAGGCGTGATGATATATTTATTTTTAATTAAATAATTTTTGACAGTTTAAAAAACGAACTGTCAGGCTGATGTTTTGATGCCATATATAATTTTTTATACGAGGGCAAGGTGAAAAGTTTCTGAAAAATAAAACAGATGGCGCCACAATCGCAAATCTCATGTGATATTTGTGATGTACCATCTTTAACTAGAACGCATTAGAATTTTCAGACTAATATGTCATTTAGTTCTGTTTTAACACCCATCGAAAGCAAGCAACCTTGAAGATTTTTGAACACATGGAAAAAAGTGAATTTCGCGTTTTGATTAAACATTATTTCTTGCGTGGAAAAAACATTACGCAAATCAAAGCATCGCTTGTTAAACATTATGTGGACTCCTCACCATCGATTGGAACGATTCACAAGTGGTTTACTGATTTTCGTTGTGTTAGTATGACCACAAAGGATGCCGAACGTTCTGGTCGTCCAATTGAGGTTACAACGCCAGAAATCGTCGATAAAATCCATGGTATGATATTGGCCGATCGGCGAGTTAAAGTGCACGAGCTGACTGAGGCTATGAGCATCTCAACCGAATGGGTACGGAACATTTTGCATACATTTTTGGATATGAGAAAGCTATCTACCAGATGAGTGTCGCATTTGGACACAGGTACGCAGTCGCAATGGCAAAATTACATGACTTGCGCTACGAATTGGTTCGTCATCCACCATATTCGCCAGATTTGGCCCCCTGCGATTATTATCTATTTCCATACTTGAATAAATGGATCGGCGGAAAGAGATTTGGCTCCAACGATGAGGTCATCGCTGAGACAAACGCCTATTTTGAAGGATTGCTAAAATCGTATTATTTGGAAGGGATCGAAAAATTAGAAAAAGTTGGACGAAGTGTGTCGAGCTACAAGGGGATTATGTTGAGAAATAAAATATGTTTTGACCAATTAAATCATTTCTTGTTTCATTTTTCAGGGACGTTTCACCCTGCCCTCGTAGCTTCCTCTAAATTCTCTTACTCCCTTCTTCTTTTAAGTATCTTTTTTATATAATATGTTCTACGCATTTTGCATTTTGTCACAGACAGCAAAGACAAAAGACAGATCAAAATAAAAAATTTGGTATTAATTTTCGCATTTAAACGTATTTTCGTTTTGATATTTATTCAGGCCAATCACAGTCAAGGAAATATGCTTCCCATGATATCAATACCGCATCAAATAATGTGGTTGTTTTCAAATTACTATTACTTGGCTACTTGGTTACTGATTCTGCAAGTGTAAATTTGAGTAGAATCAACATTTTTATTATGTTTTTTAGATAGCTACTTATATCTAACGGTTACCTCGATTGATAGGATTAAGTGTTATTTGAAATAATAGCAAATTCCGAAATAGATTAAGCCGGTAAACAGTCTTTCAAATCAAGTAGGCGACAAGCAAAAAATGAATACTAACAATTGTCAATCACTTTCTCGAATTGAAACAAGAAATACTGATCGTGAAAGTATTAGCGTTAAAATTGAAGAGAAGGGTTCACTGCATTACCAACTGTATAAAAACACAATAGACGAAGGTGTAAGAAAGAGAAGTTGCTTAAAAACTGTAACAATTGCAAAGGTGGCCGTGAAAGTACGGTTTCATCGTTCGCAAGATTAATTATTTTGTATATTATTTATAACAATCAATGTTCAGATCTCTCATCTAGAGAAATTAATTATAGCTAATAACAATAACTGGTTGAAATTTTACTTTCAGCTGGAGCCCTTTCTTAATTATGTAAACGATTATGTAACTGCAAAAGTAAACTATTAAAAAAAGTGCAGAACGCAAAGATTTTAAATCTAAAGTAAATCCCGTAATATACTGTAATTATTTCTACATAATAATTTTTAATCATGAAGAGACATACTTCATTTTAATAAACATTCATTATCTAGATTATAAAATGATTTGACAGATAATAATATTTTTTATCCACAACTCATATATAATAAAGACATTATTACACCGATTTCAGTTGAATTATATGGCTCATAAAACACTAGTGTTTTATATTCCATAAAACACTGTAAACAACTTGTTACTTAGCAACCACTTCATGATCCACCGTATTTTGAGAAACTATGTAACTGAATCAACGTTAAACGTTACGACCAATCTTCTTCGATACCTATAATAATGAGTTGTGGATAAAATTTTGTATTACACTTGTGTTTTATTGGTATATAAAACACTTAAGAATATTAAACACTCGACATTCGGTCTCGTGTTTAAACTTTTCTTGCGTGTTTTATATACCTAATAAAACACTTGTATAATAAATTACTATTATCCACAACTCATATATTATAAAGACATAATTATACTGATTTCAGATGTATTATATGGCTCATAAAACACTAGTGTTTTATATTCCATAAAACACTGTAAAGAACTTGTTACTCAGCAACCACGTCATGATCTACCGTATTTTTAGAAACTATATATAACTGAATCAACATTATACGTTACGACCAATCTTCTTCGATACCTATAATTATGAGTTCTGGATAAATTTTTTTATTATTCTTGTTTTATTGGTATATAAAACACTTTTATTATAAATAACTCTTAAACATTGGTATTTGTCATGAAAAACAAAAGTCATGGTTATTGCTACAATTTAACAGAAATTCTGGAATTGATTTTAAAAGTTGTGGCTAAATCAGACACGTAAAACAAATGTAAAAACTATCATTAATACAACTTTTAATTCTAAACATCTTTGCAGTCTACAGTTTTTTGTTTTTCTTTCTTCGTAAAATGAAGAGGCACAAAATTGCACAAAACTAATATTCCATATTAAATTAACTATTCATCTTGATTTAAAATCTATCAATTATTGCACAATTTCCGTTTTAGTAAAACATAGAACCATTATTGTACAAGTATAAAAATTGTCGTAACTCAATCTCATTCGTTTCTTGTTGACATTTCGTGGTGTAACAATATTACAATTAGAATTTTCTGGTTGCAAATATGTCCGTTCCTGTAATTATGTATAAAATAATAAAGAAAAGAAATGATTTCGTCACGCTGAATATAAGAAAATATGAAACTCCGTGACGGAAAAGGCACGTTTCACGCCAGCCAACTTATAATTTAACATTTCACACATAAATGCGATTTGAGAAGAATAATCGATTTACTGAAAAGGATGTGGCGAGTGGTGTTAATTAGATAGCGCTGATTAACCGAGAATTTTACCACCCACGTCATCATATATTTACTCCTAACTAACATTCAGAATTCTGAAGAGAGTAACTTACCAATTGTGTAAACCAAGAAGGAAATAAATGAATAAGAATATAATATACGAGCAATTAGAAAAAACTATTATTTAGTGGTTTTTTATTTGTATCTTTTACTTTTTTCTTAGAGTTGTCATTTTCAAATGGGAATAAACATTTATTGAGGTGTAAATTGCTACATTTACAAATTACTGATTTTTTCATTATCTTCTTCCGGTCCATATTTGTGTAACGATTTGACAAATCTTTTGGTTTACCACTTCGAAAACAGATTTTGCTTTTCAAGAATAAGTCTCTATTTCCTATTACAGATTTTAGAAATAAAAAGCAAAAGAAATATCAAATTTGTCAGATATGTCAGAAATAATAAACATAGTTATTTTTATAACAAGTGCCGAAAAAGATTTGTTACGTGCAAATTTAATGCTCGAGGCTTGCCGAGTGCGGAAATCTGCACGAGCACGTAACCTTTTTCGGCACGTGTTATAAACAACATTTTTCCTACAACTGTGCGATTTAGTAAATCACTAAAATATTATATATATTATATAATTCTAATGATATTACACGAGAACGATGTTTTACTGCGTTGCTATGGTTTGTTTGTTGATTGCTTGCACATTGTTCTACGTTATTTAAAAATATTTCACTAACTTCAAGATAATTTCTTCAAAATAGTCTAGATTGGAATAGTACAGTGAGTGATTGTTCTTTATCATAAACACATCCAAAGATAATTGAAGCTCCGGATCATGCTATGTTGCATCTATTTTCGACAATGACAATCAACCTGCTGCTGGTACTTCTAAAGCCTCCGAAATTGTTCTCAATAATATTACTGTTAATAATATGAATAGGTACGGAAGAAATCAATGTTTCTTTAGACAGTACAAAAGTTTCAAATTTACATTATGTCAATATAAGCAACTATAACAACTGTCTTAATAAGATACACAAACAATAAATAATATGTATTTCATTTACTCTTAAAATAAAACCATTTATCAATATATTTTACTTTGTTCGGTTCTTTTTATTAATTGTGTACAGATTAGATATACTGCAATTTAAGGTTATGTTTATAAACGTCAAAATATACTACTACATATTTACTAGCGCTGGTTCACCGTATCTTCTTCTTCCATAAGCGTCTGTGTCCAATATATGAATTCCACGCTCGGCGCGAAATTTAAATCGCTCTCAAAACAACTTTCTTTTGACAGTAACGTAACGAAGCATTTTCCGCACTAGTGTTTCTTTGCTTACAAAAACGCACTACTTTCCATACGTAACCAAGGCAATAACAGTTACGTAATAACAAAGATATCGCACAGTTGTAGGAAGAGTTACTTATTTAAGTGCGCGAAATGAGTGTTTTTTGCTGCACGTGAGAATGTCACTTTTGATCGAGACCGTTAGGTCAAGACAAAAAAGTCATTCGAACGCGCTAAAAAACACGAATTTTGCCCCGAAAATAAATACAATATTTTGTCTACAACTGTCAAAAAATAATAATACTATAATTATTGATTTATTATCCACAAAATAACACTTGTAAAGCAACATTACTACCACTGTGCTACAAAGGGCAATGAGCTTTGAGTGTGTCTGTTTCTAAGGCAATCGTAGCTCAGTGGATAAAAGCAAGGTAAAATTTGCGTTTCTTAATTAGCAAGCAAGAGGTCGTGCGTTCAAATCTCACTGATTTCTGCTTATATTCAAAAAATACGATTGTGTCTGAGTGGTTCGGATGCCACTATAAGCTGTAGGCCCCCTGTACTGTAATTGGGATTTACTTCCTGTTGTGCAGAGTAACAAATAATAATAATACGAATGAACGATCTTTTCTAAAAAGTATTTTATCTTCGTATAAAAAGATTAATTAAACTGTATCGATTCAAGCATTTCAAAACGATGTTCATAAAATCGAACATTACATAAACGGATAACATAAAACGTGTACAAAATACGTATTAATCATCGGATACGAATATAAAATTAATGATCATACATAATAAGCAAGATGCTAAACGTTTTTTGTCGCGCTGCTCAACTATTTTAATTCTTCTCTTGCTTAACTCGTCTTCCGTTACGATAACTCACTCGAAGTGACCTTTATTATTACGGCTTCCTCCTCGTTTTTATTCTTTGGCTGTGTTTTGAAAGACCGGATAAGCATCCGATGGACCTATTGAACGCTACGTTTCGCAAATGAAATTATAATTGATTGTTGCCGATAGGCCACGTTAGGTAACGGAGATTTTGATAAATGGTTCTGTGCATTTGAAGCGAATTGCGATGGTAACTGTATTATTGTTTGATTCTTTGATTCAGTTCACTGGAGGATGAACGATTGAATTTAGGTAGGATGAGCATGATGCTACAAGTTTCAATTAAACTCTTGCTCCATTTATTCTAAATCTTATTTCATTCAAACTTGTCTTTATTACACAGCGTTGAAAATAATTTATGCGTGTGGATCACTTTTGACTAAAAGTTTCGGAGAATATTATTTAATGGAACGTAACGGTATTTTAAACTGAAAAGTAGGTACTCAGATTTGCAATTGTAATGTAACCAAAACCATGTAATCATAATAATACAAGAGTGGTATACTTCTCCGAATGAATCATTATAAGCGAATTCAATACTATACTTTTTCTACGATTAGTCAAATGAAAATTATACTTTTAAGTTTAAATAAGTTTGACTAAAATTATAATTATTTGAGTATATATGACATTAATGTCAAACTAGTTGCGTTGTTATGACAACTTTGATGGATTTGTGACTAAGAAATTATAATTAAACTTTTAATTTACATTATAGAACACGTAGCGCAATCTCTTGAACATACACATTGTCTTTCAAACGCACACAACTTCATGCAATCAGGTGACAGTTTAAAAATTTACGCGCATTTGAATGACAGTAGTTTTTGTGTTTATGTTGTAAAAATACAATGGAACAACGAGCAAATATTAAATTTTGTGTTAAACTTGGAAAAAAATTTGCTGAGACATACGAATTGATGAAAAAAGTTTATGGTGGTGATTGTTTATCTCGTTCACAAGTTTATAAGTGGTTTGCAAAATTTAAAAATGGTCGTGAAGATATAATGATGATGAAAGATCTGGATGTCCAAAAGCTGGAAATTGTGTTGAAATAGTCGAAAAATGCGAGAAATCATTGCTGCCGATGCGTATTTTACTGTTAGAATGTTGGGTGAAGAATTAAATACAAGTAAATATACTATTTGGAGAATTCTAACTGAAGATTTGGGTAAAAGAAAGGTTTGTTCACGTTTTGTTCACATGAATTAAATGAAGACCATAAACTCGCTGGCTAAGTCAATGAATTTTTGATGAAAAAACATATGTGTGTCATTGAACACTCTCCCTATTAGCCTGATCTATCACCATGTGACTATTATCTTTTCCCAAAACTGAAAATTGCCATGAAAGGAGCGTTTTATGATGATATTCCAGCCATTCAAGCAGCCGTGACACAGGTGTTAAAGAACGTTCCTTTAGATGGCATAAAAAAATCTATGCATGCTCTAGTTGATCGTTCTAAAAAGTGTATTGATTCAAATGGAACCTATTTTGAATAAATATTAATTTTCAAACATAATACAATGCGTGTTTTATTCTATATCTAAAGAGTTTCGTTATTTTTGGGACATATTGTGTATTCTAAAATGTAGAGGAGAGTCAACTTCTGCACAGTTTTAAATCCTATATTCCGCATTTCTATGCACATCCTGTATAATTAATGTTTTATTTAATAAACGCAGAAAAAAATCATAATTCTTTATTAAAATATGTATATTATAATTTGTATCTCCCAAGCAAAACTTCGGAAGCTTAAACAAAATTTCAACTTATAAATAAAAAACACGATTGTGCCTGAATGATTCGGGTCCTACTAGAAGTTGTAGGCTCCCTGTACTGTAATTGGAATTTAGTTCCTGTTGTGCAGCAAATAAACAGAAAACAGATGAAGTAAAATATCACGATAAAGTTATCAGGAGCACAACAATTCAATTTCAATTGTGCCATTCTTTCTACTCAATTCAATTTATAAAACTGTGTCTTCTCAATCCAATCGGATTCGTTCAGCTACTTGCAACACTTTCTTTGTTCGTTGATGACACTTTGAAAATTCGACACATTTAACAGTCTGTGAGCAGAAGAAACCGATCCACCCACCGTCTACTGATCACAGATTTACAGATGAGCGCGCTTCACCTAATTCAACAACAGAATTACTGATCTATGAATACAGTAAGTCAGGAATTCGGTAATTCATTTGTCACAGAACTGATCTTAAATTAATTTCAGATTACTCACAGTAAAAGGAGATACTCTTCAGTTATTTTAGATGAATCATGCGGTGAAGTTGGCACTTATACAATTATCTTTTTGAAACAGAATATTATTGTTATTAAATACATATATTACACTATATTGTACATATATTTAAGTTAAAAGTATTGCAATATTTTTTTCTACGGTCGTATAAGAAAGTCAAATATCAAATTAAAAAATGAGTTTATGATGTTGTTTCTAAGACAATCATTGTGGAAATCTCTTTTCTATGAATTAATGTGAAATATAACAGTAAATGATACAAGTCAAATATCGATTTTAGAAAATAAAACTTCACGACCATAACAAAATCTGATTTGAAAATATGTCAAAAACGATTGGAAGGAAAAGTAGAAAGATTCAGTATATTTAGTGGCTTGTTTAGCAAATTTTTAAAAAATAAACGAAAAAACTCACCGCAAACAGTTTTTGCTATTTATTTCAAAATTGTAATTAAACGGAATAAAAATTTAATAAGGTATAATAACTATATTCATCGTTGTAATATATATTTTGTGACATGTACGTAAAGTAGGATTTTATTGGATGAGCAGTAGTGTATAAGGCCTGCGAGCACAGCGAGGTTGATAGATACTGCGAGTCCTATAAAGTCTGTTTATGTACTAGTTGCTTACAAAGGTTTATGTTAGATTACCTTAGATGCGATTCATTTTCTAAAAATATGTTAATTTGAAAACTTAGTTGTATCTTAAAGTATGCTTTGTTGTTGATTCTGTGCAACAATAGGCATATTCCATTTGCCATTTGGATCAGATCTAACTTACATTTACTGAACCAGATTATGTATTTATTTTGCTGGATTACTTCGCTGACTTCATTTTCAGTACTAGAATTACTTATTCTAATTTACTTTGAAGTAATTCATCCCAATAAGTGCATCAGTTTGTGTAAGTCAGTTCATTTAGTCATGTTGTCTAATTTAACTGAACTTACTTAAATGAACCAAGTGGCAAATGGAATTCGGCTAATGATATTTAAAATTATGAAACTGTCAAATTTATCAAAAAAAGTTGTAAAATATGTTCATAATATCTCAAGACTTAGAAACATCCCAAAAGAAATAAATTGCATTAAATGCAAAGGAATTAGTTAATTAATTAGGTACAATAATTATTTAGATTTTTTGACATTGACAGGAGACCAATTTTGCTATTTTATCGTACTAGTCCAATAACGTGCTATATTATAGACATTAAATCAAGTAGTTATTGTCCAGTCGAAGTATTTATTAATATACTGACTATTTTGATTATTATTCCTGCCAGCCGATTTTGTAATTTGAATTAATAATTTTGCAATCATTTTCCACTGTTGTAAACAAATTTAGGGCCGCTTACAAGACAGGTTTAAATTTAAATATAGTACCAATGACGTATAATACTAGACGAATTATGCCGTATTCAAGTCAATGTAGTGTTGTGAAGCAGAAAGGGATGGAATAACTTGATGGTCCGCCGGGTGCGCGGCAAGGAGCAAGTACACTTTGATGTTATGCAAGTTGCAAATATTTGTGTAGTTATTTTTATATTCAATTTCTTACTTTTCATACATCAAAGTAATGGTTAGTTTTTGACATATTAAGTGTTTTGTATACGCACTTTTGTATTTAAATAAATAAAATGCTCACGCCTAATAACTGTCATCAACATAAATGCAACCTTTATAACATCAACTTGTACTCGCTCGTTGCCGCGCACCCGTCTCACCGTCCAGTTTTTCTAACCCTCCCTGCTTCACAACAAACGCCGTTGTTATCCGTCTAGTTATGTTTTGTCTGAGTATAGTACAAATAGTTTTGTAACCAGTAACCTAACAAGATTATGAACGTAACTATGGATACGAACTTGTTAAAGCATGTTCAAAATTTAAACCGAAAAATAATATAACAAGTATTAGTATTTTGGTTCTATACTACTAGGAAAAGAAACCAAATTGCTACAATTGTGTAAAAGTTGTCAACAATTCCATGACATTATTCTCGTATGTAATAAAAGCATTATTCGCTAAATTCTTAATAAATACCTTGAAGACTAGTTAATAACACACTTCTTACAAATAGTAACAAACTTTCTTGTGATTACAGTCCAGTGCTCTTGTATTACAAGCGATCTTTGTACGGTTTCTAGAAATTAGAATAATTCTAACAATATACTAAGTTGACTGCCACGCGCCAATGCGACTCGCTTTCTCTCGCGATCTGCATTTGTTTATTTGTCACCGGATGCCCTAAAAAATAGTTGACGGACGATACTGCATTAGATCGCAAACACGTGTTGGATGCTCAACCCACACAAGACTCTGATGGAATGAGATTGTCTGATAATTTATTTCAAAGATAAGATTTCGGTTGTAAATTTGGATTGAGGATATAATTTAAGAGTTTATTTGACCTAATAATGAGAGACCAATGCGTTAATTAATCGAATCACTAATGACTGATTTGGTTTAATCTCTCTTGTGTCAAGTAATGATGCAAATTTCTAAATTTTAATAATTGATTAAACTTTAACAACCAATTTATCAGTTTCAGTTACAATCGGAGTTACCTTAATCTGGATTTATAATAAAGAAACGCATTAGAAATGGAATAAAATCAACCGAACAGATGATATAGAATTTCGGCATCTTTCGTTTAACTTCAATATCTCTTCTTTGAACTTCAGCACTAATCTGTCAATTGGATAAAATAAATAAATAAATATATCATCACGCCTTTTTACGCATTACTGGGTGTGGCACTCTGCTGAAGCAGATCTCGGTAAGTGATATATTTCTGCGCGTAAAGTCAAATCATGTCCCCAAAGATGTTAGTGGTGAGGGAACCATAGGGGTAATTTTAAATTGGATAATTAAAATCTTTCGACAATTTACTCGTATCATATAGAGATTTATTAATTTCTACTAATTGTATAACTTTGCGATTCATTTTTTTTTGAACAAGTATATATTTAGATCTGACAGATAACTGTTGATATTTATCACCGATTACTAGAATGATCATCTGTCAGGTTATGCAAAAATGGTGACTTCCGATTAGCTAGAGGCAGCGTATTTTAGGTAAAGCAAAGCATAAAGACAAAAGTTGGTCATGCTTTGCATCTTCTAGCTTGCTTTTTAATTTAGTTTATTGTAAATCATTACTAGCTCTAGCACATGCACACCTCTTACATTACTTTATTATAAATACAGCGAAATTGTCAAAATATTAACTGAAACATTAAGGATCCTCAGTTAGTCAAAAGAAAAAAATCTTATCAATAAATAATTCTTAAAACAATTATTGCAGTTTGTGTAATTTTAGCTTCTCTAATCTATATAATAGGGGAAGTATGGTAAATTAATTAATTTTCATAAAATTCGATATTTTGTTAAATTTTAGAATTTTGATAGTGGCTCAGTGGTATCGGCCTGTGGACCTAAGAACCTCGGTTTGATTACCACAGGCGACAAAGAATTTTCACCAATTTAAAATTATCCCTGTGGCTTCTCCACCACTAAAGTCTTTGATGGGTGTGATTTGCCGGCTGGTAACCGTACTTCACGCGCATAAATATATCACTTACCAAGATCTGCTTCGGCAGAGTGTCACACCCAGTAATGGGTAAAAGACGTGATGATATATTTATTTTATTTGGTATAGAATCTAAAAAATATAGTTTAAAAAAAATCGATCTCTCTGTTGTTCTGCCATATAAGTATTCCAATATTGGAATTAAAATTTGTATTTTAGCTGAAATAGTTATTAACGATGTAAGTATTGTAATGTATCATATTACATTACGAGATTGGCATCGAGTATTGTACGAGTACAATGCATTTACAATACGTATATCGTACAATGTTTTATCCAATTTCATAATATAAGAAAAGTTATTGTAAAACAGATATTTTTAAATTTGACAATTTTATTTTTTGTTTTTATTTGAGGCGTGAGTAGGTTGATTTAATTTTTATCAAAATCTACATTTTATTGTTTGTTCGTGTCAAGAAAACTATTCATAACAGCACTTGTATCATAATAGAACTTATTACGGCACACTTTTTGGGATTGTAATATTAATATTAACAGGCGCGGTGGCTGAGCATGTTAATGCACATCTCTTAACATACTGTGACGTCACCCGAACCAAGGTTCGTCAGTTCGAATCCGCCTATCGACAAAGTATGATTTGTCGTTAAATAAAAAATACAGTTACTTGTATTAATCATACTCGGGTACTATAAGCTAGTCACTTATACATATGCCTTAAAAAAGTAATATCGACTACGAAAACCGGCAGTACGGCAGCGTAGAAACTTCGGCTCGGTGTGCCTGGTAGGCCCAGGCCAGATTCGGGCTGTAGCGCTATTGAAGGAGAAGAAGAATATTAATATTAAAAAGCGTGTCGTAATAAGTTCTATTGCGATACATGTGCTAAAATGAATTTTAATAATAAAATAATAGTCTAATGCAAACAAGTAATAAAACCTAGAGTTAATTGAAAATTGATTCAACCTGGTCGTGCATTCAAATCTCGCTGACTTAAACTTATATCCAAAAATGCGATTATGTCTGACTAGTCCAGATTCCACTAAAACCTGTAGGCCTCCTGCACTGTAACTGAAATTAAATTCCCGTAATGAAAAGTACCAAATAAATAAATTAGCATAATCTAAATCTTGTTCAGACTCCTGCGTCAAGCCCTATTTACCACCAAGTACAGATAACTCATTTCCTCTACAATAAATCCCTCTTCCATGTCATCGACTGCAGCTCGCACCACCACCCCATAAATCCCGCGTTGCTCACAGTCTGCTATCAGCACACGTACACCAGCGTTTTATTAGCGGCAATATACTGTGATGGTATTGGCGGCGCAGTGCGATAACCAGCGTACGTGTCGGGTGCACGTGCGCGTGGCATGCCGCGTGTTCTCATTAGTCACGCGTCACGCGGTCACGTGACGACCTAAGACCTCGCGTGCCCGTGCTGCCGCCAAGCGGCCAACGCCTCAACGAAGCTAAGGAGTATGGAAGAATACTTCCCGGTTCGGGAGCGCAGATGTGCAAGATGTGGTTCTCAACATGTTCATGAGGATGAAAACGCCCTTTGCAAGAAGAATATATTCAAATTTACAACAGGAACTCTATCCTAAATAAATTTCAGGATATCTACAACTTATAGTGCAAAACTGAACCATTTGGATGCGGTTGTATTTTTGGTTACAAGTTAATACCTAATGTTATCTTTTTGGTTTATTTTTAATTACTTCATTATGTCGGCCTGTGGATTCTGAGAACCCTGGTTCGATTCCCACAGGCGACAAACAATTTTCATAATTTCAAAAATTACCCCTGTGGCTCCCTCTCCATTAACATCTTTGGATGCCGTGATTTGACGACTGGTAACCGCACTTCACGCGCAAAATATATCACTTACCGAGATCTGCTTCGGCAAAGTGTCACACCCAATAATGGGTAGAAGGCGTGAAGATATATTTGTTTTTTATTCATTATGTGGAATACAAGCGCAGTCTATCGCTTATATCTTTTCTGATCTTTATAGATTCATAATTAGATTCGTTGTTATGTACGTCGAAGGAAGATGAATCACAAAGAAATTTCTAACCTATCCAATAAATTATTATTAGAAAAATTTGATCAATATATTAAAAAAAAAAAAATACAGATATCGCACTTTTTACCTTATAGGATGTGGCACTCTTAGCAAATCTCGGTAAGTACGAGTAATATATTTATGCGTGTGCAGTGTGCTTACCAGAAATCAAATCACGGCCTCCACAAATGTTAGTGGCGAGAGAGCCACAGGGATAATATTAATGTGATATTAAATATGTCTGGAAATAAATATTTTGTTTTCAAATTTATTTAGATAGTTCAGTGGTATCGAGTCGGCTTTTGGATTTGAGATGCCAGATTCAATTCCGACAACTTACAGACAATTTTCACCACATTCAAATTACTCCTATGATTTCTCCATCACTAAAATCTTTAAGGGCCGTGATTTGATGGCTGGTAACCGTCCGCTACAGTTGAGTTTTATTTGTATATAAAACACTTGTATAATAAATAAGTATTAATAATCGAACATCGAACATCACGCATTTTATCCATTATTGAGTATGCCACTCTACCTTAGCAGATCTCGGTATGTTATATATTTAACCGCGTGAAGTGCGGTTACAGCCAACAAATTACGACTCCCATGTTAGTGAAGGGAGAGCTACAGAAGTAATTTTCATAAAATAAATAAATATATCATCACGCCTTCTACCCATTATTGAGTGTGGCACTCTGCTGAAGCAGATATCGGTAAGTGATATATTTTTGCGCGTGTAGTGCGGTTACCAATCGTCAAATCACGGCCCCCAAATATGTTAGTGGAGAGGGAGCCACAGGTATAGTATTAATGTTAATTTTAATATGAAGAAAATTATTTGTCGGCTGTGAGAATCAAAACAAGGTTCACCCTATCCAACAAAGTGCTAACCATCGAGCTACAACTGTACATATTTAAACTGTTAAACAACAAAAGACCAAAGAGAAGCAAAGAGAACTATCGTTCAATCGTTTCTTTTTCCATTCTAGGTAAATTCTGTTCCGATACACAAAGATGATTATGAAAATAATTTTTATGTTCACCTGACATAGATAAAATGGCTATTGGCCAAATGCATTCCACGCTCCAACGCGGCATCTGTCAGAAGTAAATATCCCAGTGTGTAAAATGATGATGCTTCATTGTTCTAAAAGTACATAAGAACTGTCTCACTCTTCACTAAAGTATTTGTGGATTTTGTAACTTTAAAACAATACTTTCGTCACGTTTCATGACAATATCAAGATAATTTTATATATTAGTTAATATCTACTGCATTCACCGGAAATACAAATTGAACGAACATATCTCCAAGTAAACAAAACTGTCGATACCGATATAGAATTACAAAATAGTGGGGTCTCGGTTTGTTTAGACGTAATCACGACTACCGACATTTTGTCGATACCGAATAATAGAATCTAGCTGCTGATATAACATCTGCCGAAATCTGATGTTGCAGAAGCCCGAAGTTGAGAATTGTTGAGTTCGTGTTTGGAGGCATGAACCTATGTAAAGTTTGTTGGTCACTGTGCGCGAGTGTTAAGGCCTGGGCACGGGAGTTCATTAGATATAGCGGTTGCACGATATTTAGCTGTATATGGAAGGTGCGCCGCACTCCGAGCTACAGAATCTGTGTTAGATTGTTTTGGAACGAGAACGTGTTGAAGTACTTAAACACCTCGCTTCCAGACCACAGAGATCTATCTCGCTGGATTTATAACACAGCGCATTACTAAACTAAACACGCTTGATAGAAAGACACGAGTACAAATGTAATTTAATATTGTCATTCTTGTAAAATAGTTACACGAGAAATTATAGAAAGATGAGGTAGATTGCTGAACGCTCCTCCCTAGGTTTTAACTTTAACATGTAAAATTATAATTTTGTAATTTCCTGCTTCCCTAAATATTTTAAGCAAAAAAGCTTGTAATAGAAGTTTTAGGGCATAAAATTCTGCATCTGATCCAATAAACAAAACTAATTCTACACACTTTGTAACGACACAAATTACCTTTGAAAATGATGAAAATTGCCTCAAAACTATCGATAGGCATGGAATTGACACAAAATTAAACAAATGTTTGACGTTTTTTTAAAATAAATTGAAATTATAAATAAAGAATTTATTTTGACAGTTTTGACAGATTTAACGTCAAACAATTGTTTAGTATTGTTTCAATTTCATAGCTATCGATAGTTTTGAGACAATTTTAGTCAGTTTCAGATCTAATTTGTGCCGCTACAAAGCATGTAAAATTAATTTCGTATTTTATGCCCTAAAACTTTTATTTGAAGCTTTTTTCTTTTAAATAATTACGAAACAGGAAATTAAAACAATATGATTTTACATGTTAAAGTCCTATGTTCAAGAGTCGCGGCCACCATCCTGTATATGTATATATAATATAATAAAAATTAAATTATAAGTTTAAAGATAATAAATTCAAGCTGAAACTGAATTGTCAGCAGTATCCTTATGTCCAGCTAGCGACATGTTCCCTATCGTAATCTAAGTTTATTAAGTATACACAGACACAAAATATTAGAAAATAAAAACTGTAAAACTGCTAAATCGGAATTTATTGAAGAAATGGTGTCAATTTTTGGAAGAGTTATTAGAAAATTGTCCTTCCTCTTCAATTCAAACCCAGACGACAAAGACTAGTAATTTATTTGACAAATTTAAATACTTTTTTATCTAGTTGTTATGTGTATTTGTATTTTGTTAAGTAAAAAACTATTTTATGTATATCTGAAAGTTTTTGCGATCTCTCCCTCCCCCCTCCCCCTGGAAAAATGTCCGTGAACGCCCATGGATACAGCATTTATTTACTAGAAAGATGTAATTACGCTCTTTGCTCAAACTTTACTGACTAACTTATATTAACAAAAATATAACTATATTCGAGTAGTTCAGATTTCACTTTCAGAAATAGGCCTCATGTACTGTAATTTTGATTAATTGTGGAATTCTATCATACATCTATAAGTTTATATATTCGAAAATCTAGAAATAATGAACAAAATAATATTTGTAGTCATAAGATTTAACTAAAAAATAAAATAAATGTAACCCCTAGAAGATTTGTTGCAATTTTGTTCATCTTTTACAGATTTACGGACGCAAAATAGTAAATAAATAATGTGTCATTTATTCATCTGTTACTTTGCACAACAGGAACTTAATCTTAATTACAATACAGGGAAACAAGAGCTTATAGTAGAACCTGAATCACTCAGACTTTTTTGGTATAAGTTTAAATCGGCGAGATTAGAACGTACGACCTTTTCCTTTTTAATTTCCAAACACAAGTTTAATCACTGGACTACGATTGCTTGTGATCTATCGAGTTGTTTAAAATAGATTACAATAATTAAAATTATCAGGATCAAAATAAAGATTTCACTAATTCCTCTCTACCACACAATCACTCGTTCCTCATCGATGCATATTTCCAAACTTCTAAAAACTTCGCGGACCACGCTTGACTTCTTCCTTCGTACTAAATCCAACGCGGTACAACTTCACTCTCTTCTACCGAGTATAAAGTCTGGTTAAAGCGAATTATCACGGGATAACGCTCGAATGATTGTACATTGTTCGTGTGGACGACATGTCGATGCGGATTAACCTGCTTTCAGCTCGGCTTTCAGTTATGTAAGGAAATCAGGCGCCGAGGGCCAAGACGGTTCAATGAGCGTAAGAAATTCTGTGCGAGAAATACAGCGAAATCTTTTGCTTATTTCTTGTTCGTTCGAAGTGAGCTGTAGGCAATGGAGAAGTTTTTGCGGGTTTTTGAAATCTGTTCATTTTAAGAGTTGGTTTAATCTTTGATACAATATATAAGAGATCGCGCGTTTAAATCTCACTGACTTTAACTTATTTAAAAAAATATTCTGCCATACATTTTGATTCGACTTTTGTAGTTCTGAGAGATCGAGTCAACAATAAACTCTAATTACCCTGCTTCAAGTTTTCAAGATAATTATAATAATTATTAAAATTTGTGATAATTTAAATATAATTTTACGTTTAGATTAAGTGTAACATAAACTAGGTTATGTTTATATTTGACAGCCTTCACTCTAGTGAAAATAATAATTGTCTAACACATCTCTCATCAATTATAAAATTGAATGATGTGACGTCATCATTTGACAAACAAGAATGAAGTAAACATTGATAATATGACACCGACATTTGTATTTTAATTTGATAGTTGTGAATTGAACTTTATTATAATATTATAAAGGCGTTATGATACATTTCTCTTTTCTTCCTACTTATAAAAATGCTATCGTTACCATTTTATTGCTAACCTTTGCCCCGCTAAGATATTTATTACACATACTAAAATCAACCACTTAACATTATATGTAACATTCTCAAGACATTCCTCAATCTTACAGCTAGCGATCTGAATTTCTGAATCACTCTGAAAGCAATATCAGAGAATTTTTACAAGTAAAAGTCTGTCTGGTTCGTGGCAATGTCAATCCGCAGCAAAACTAAAAAATAACGAAGAAATGATGAAGAGAACGCGTTGGTATTCTGTTGCACTTTGGCCGCTTGGTATTAATTGTGCACCGAACAGATGTTCGCTAGTTGATTGAAGATACGTTTCGGTATGGTAATGACTTTTATTCTTTGATCCAGAGATCAAGATATCTTTCTTGTTTTTCAGGACTTTTGAAAAAAGGTAATAAATATATCATCACGCCTTTTACCCATTACTGGGTATATATTTATGCGCGTGACGTGCGGTTATCAGCCGTCAAGTCACGGCCCCCAAAGATGTTAGTGGTGGCGAAGCTACAGGGGACGATTTTGATTTACACGTATGCAAAACTAGTGTTTCTGGACGGAGGTGCTAAAAACCAGTTTTTACTGATCTAGTGGGGTGGCTAGCACAGTGGTATGAAGTCGGCCTGTGGATCCTGAGAACCCTGGTTCGATTCCCACAGGCGACAAATTTTCATAATTTCAAAGGCTACCCCTGTGGCTCCTCCACCACTAACATCTTTGGGGGCCGTGATTTGACGACTGGTAACCGCACTTCACGCGCAAAAATATATCACTTACCGAGATCTGCTTCGACAGAGTGCCACACCCAGTAATGGGTAGAAGGCGTGATGATATATTTATTTATTTTATTTTAGTTAGAAAAATACGAACGAAAGTAAAATTTTACCGATTCCTAAATTTTAGCAATAAAAGATAAAAAAATGAATGTTTTTATTGTGATCAATTTATTTATTTTGCGCAAAAATGTTCTTCACTCAACTGTCAAACAAAGTTGACATTTATACGCACAATTATATTTTTTTGTAAACAACCCGACTAAAATTCTTAAATAACCTGTCAACTACTTTGGCGGGCTGTTTCTCAATCAATCAAAAATACAATTACAAAATGCCATCGTTAAACAAACAAATTGTTATTTTTTCTCAAAACGTCTCCTTGGGTACACATTCGTATTTCTATTAACCATCATTTCGAAATTAAGGGCCAAATTCATAGTCGTAACTCACCCTCAACTCATCCTCAACTCATACTCAAATTCTAAGTAACTAAGGCAACTAACTCAAATTATGCAAATTTTTGAGTTAGTTGCCTTGGTTACTTCGACTTTGAGTAAATTGTGAGGATGAGGTAAGGGTGAGTCACGACTGTGAATTTGACCCTAAATTTGCAATAAATTTTAAAATATTTTAATCGACATAATGCAGTTGCGCTTAGAAAATAGTTTCTTCGACTCACGCAATTATTTCGCAGCCTAGATACAGGAATAAGTATTTCACAACTTGCGTAGAAAATCCAAATTTCTTCTCGCAAAATAGCAATAATAAATAAATAAACTAATTACTAAAAAAATTTAGATATTCTTCACGTATTACTGACAGGCGTAAAATATACTTTCCATCATTTCTCAAGAATTTAAAAAATAGCAAAGCCTCTAATTCTAATTAATCATGACCCTGCACCACCATCAATTATATCGGAATTCCAAGAGATGCACTAACACTAACCACACTCCTAACAGTTACTATGACGCTTAATCACTTTTTAATTAGCGCTTAGGATCAGCAACGCTTACATACGTCTCTATTTGTTCACTGTGCTGAAATTACGCTGGAAAATTGATAAATAAATCTGCGATATATCAATTTTAAAGTTGGATTTTTTAACAACTGTGCCACCTTCAGTGTTAGGGCAAAGCGATTACCAGCACGAAAAGGAATTATAGCGAGTTAAAGGTAAGATTTAATTAATGTTAACATGTGTACGAAAGTTAATAAGGTCTAATCATTTGATAAATGAGTAGCTATGTTTCATACGTAAGAATTTGTTGCTTTGAAGATTATTTCAACACTTTCTGCTGCAGATTTTAATGATCAATCAAGGTGCAATTTTGTTTGATTCTTTTTTAACGTAAGATTTTTGTTATTTCATTTTCTTTTTCTAAATGTAATTCTAGTTACAGTTGCAGATTTTATTTTACTTATTTATTTATTTAGAGGCAATCGTAGCCCAGTGGGTAAAAACGAGGTAAAACTTGCGTTTCTTAATTTATTAGCAAGAGGTCGTGCGTTCAAATTCACTGACTTCTATTTATATAAAAAAATATGATTGTGTCTGAGTTGTTTGGGTTCCACTATAAGCTGTAGGCCCCCTGTACTCTAATTGAGATGAAGTTCCTGTTGTGCAGAGTAACAAATACAGAGTGATCAGAAGTAAGTGTTCCAGTTGGTATTAAAAAAACTACTTAAAATTGGTAGGACTGATACATAAATTTATTTTCTGTTGTTGACAGTGACATTTGAAAATGTAAATGAATTAAAACTGTTGTTTCCGTTACCTAAATCCTTTTATTTCTTAACATTATTCACAGACCAATAATCTAAAATATTCTATCACTCAACCTGTTGCATTTATTATAAAAATAATAATAATATGGGGTAGCGGCTCAGTGGTATTAAGTCAGCCTGTGGATCCTTCACCAAATTAAAATTACCCCTGTGGTTCCCTCACCTCTAACATCTTTGGGGGCCGTGATTTAACGACTGGTAACTGCACTTCACGCGCATAAATATATCACTTACCGAGATCTGCTTCGGTAGAATGCCACACCCAGTAATGGATAAAAGGCGTGATGATTTATTTATTTTATTTTTTTAATAAAAAGACATGCCAAATAATATTTTCGTCTTTATCTGGCGTTGAATAAAAAGATCCCCAGAATTGTATTGCCAACTGAAACACTTACTTCTGATCACTCTATAAATAAATAAATAAATAAATACAGGGTCCAGACTTATCGGAATCTTTGTATTCAAATGTAACGCTAATCTCACCGACGTACTGCCGAACAAATTTTGTTGAACTACTTTTTCATTGTAGTGAATTCGTTTAATTTTATCGTCCCCAGATATTAACTATCGTATCTGTTGCTTGTATAAATTAATAATGAAATTGAAGTATGTAATTGGAAATTAATTTCGAATCTAGTAGATGAATTGAATTTAAAATAAAATTACTAAAAATAAAATTTAAAAAGTTACAATTTATAATAATTGACATGTTGTAAGTACCTAACGGTAGGTTGTAGGTAGCATAAATAATGATAGTAATAGTTATTACACAAATAATTGTGATGTTATAATGAAGATATTAGTCGGAAATTCCAGAATAATGCAGAAATTTAACACATTTGCATTAATAAAGGAAATGCCATAATGGAAATTATAGAGTAAAGTACAAAACGAACAAATTTTCAGTTAACGGTGTAGATGCTATTATTTTAATGCAGCATACCCAAACAAAAACTGAAATTAAATACTTAACATTTACATACACTTCAAAATAAGTCAAGAAGTTACTCTCTTATCGCATCGTTGAAATCTCTAATATAATCCTTAGTTATACTTCTATCAAAAATATTAAAACATAGCATTTATACGCACAAATGTGTTGTTACAGTATGTTCAAAACACCTTATGCATTTGTTACTCTGCATAACAGGAATCGAATTCAAATTACGGTACAAGGGGCCTAAAGTTTATAGTGTAATTCGAGTCACTCAGATACAATCGTATTTTTTTTAAATAAGTTGAAATCTGCAAGTTATGAGTAGCATATTTTATTCAGGTTTTACTTATTGCCCTATGACTGCCGCATCTTGAACATTTAATAATAATAATAATAATAGTTTCAAAGGCGCGATGGCCGAACGTATTAATGCAGATCTCTTAACATGCTGTGACGTCATCCGAACCAAGGTTCGTCAGTTCGAATCCGCCTGTCGACAAAGTATGATTTGTCGTAAAAATAAAAAATACAGTTACTTGTATTAATCATACTCGGGCGCTATAAGCTAGTCACTTATACATATGCCTTAAAAGTAAGTAACATCGACTCAGAAAACCGGCAGTACGGCAGCGTAAAAACTGCGGCTCGGTGTGCCCGGTAGGCCCAGGCCCGACTCGGGCTGTAGCGCCAGTAAAGAAGAAGAAGAATAAGAATAGTTTCACCCATTGCTGGGTGTGGCACTCTGTCCTAGCAGATCTTAATATATAACATATTTATGCACGTGAAGGTTAGTTACCAGTTGTCAAATCACAACCCCCAGAGAGCCATAATGATGTTAATGTGACGAAAAGTTTTATGGCTACGGAAATCGAACTCGGGTTCTTAAATCCTTAGATTGATATGATACCACTGAGATATCTGCCTCATTTAGCATATTATAATTTTCACTGTTAAATATTTCTTATTTATTTTAAATAAAAATGGTCAAACAAAAACTAAGTACTAAATTATCTACTACATTAATTTTTCTCTAGGGTAATTTTGAAATATTTGACAAAGTACAAAAAATTAATAAATATATCATCTCGCCTTCTGCCCATTACTGGGTGTGGCACTCTGCCGAAGCAGATCTCGGTAAGTGATATATTTAGCGCATGAAATGCGGTTACCAGTCGGCAAATCACGGCCCCCAAAGATGTTATTGGTGGAGGAGCCACAGGGATAATTTTTAATTTGGTGAAAATGTTTGTCGGCTGTGGGGATCGAACCAGGGTTCTCAGGATCCATAGGCCGACTTGATACCCCTGAGTCATTACTTTAGAAATCATGAAAATTGTAAAAGTGACAAAGTAAAATAGATAATTCCATATGTTCGACATATTTTGAAAATATAAGCGATATTAATGTAATAAAAATGATACTTTAAAGTTCTAATTATATTAAAAAACAACAGGATAACAATAAAAACCGCTTTTCTAACGTAGATATTGTAACACTCTAAATAATTGTTATTATTTATTATATAATTTTAATTAAATTTGAAAATCAAAAATATTTTGGCATTTATATTTTTATTTCTATACTACTTGCTACTAAAGAATGTTAGAACAGATTTTGAAAGACCTATGCTGGGTTGCATGAAAGTTTTATCGGTTCATCAGTAACTAACGGTTGAATAAATTTCAGAAAATCGCTATTGATACTGTTTTTACATAAACAATTCTTTAACTAAAGAGCTCTTCATTTTTTTCTAGCAACCCAACATAAACATAATAATTTTTATATATTTTCAATTGTCAAACGTCAAATGAAGAAAAATGTTTAAAACTGTGAGAATAAAATGATAATAAAAAAATATTTGACAGAAAAGGCATGCTAAAAATGTCACGACATTTATAACATATTAAAAATTAATTTAAAAATAATATTTAAAATACTGAATAATTCAGTGAGTAAAAATAAGGAACTAAATACAATACTTGTATTTACAGAACAAAGCCACATCTACTTCCGCAAATTAGCAGTACAACATATGATTCACTCTTCCATAAAATATCATCTCTTTGTCACTTTTAACCTACAATTTAGTCAAAACAAACACATTCAAACAAACGAACCGTTTAGCTTCTCTCGGCGCCAACTTATTAATTACGCATAATTATCACTTGAAAGGAACGATGAAACGAACACCGTGAGAAGAACGTGTGAATCATACAATTATTGAATGTTTCGCAGTGTTTCATGTGCTTCAAATGTTTCACTGTTGCAGTGTTGTAATGCATCAGATCGCGGTGTGTTTGTTAAAGAGATTCTGTTGCGAAAAATGTTAATTTTTACAAGATTGCACGCAACGTGAATGGTGAGATTCGGCGACGGAAAATTGTTTTGATGCGGGGACTTCAACGGTGCGTCAGGCGAGAAATTATCTTACAATTATTAATATTGTTAATTTAAATATTTACATAGTACATTCTTTGCTGTACATTATTTCAAAGAAAAATAATTAATTAACGATACATATGAGATCTAAATTGTCTGTCTCTTTTATTTAAAACATTTTGTCGTGCGTTCAAGTCTCACTGACTTCTAATTATATCCAACAAAATATGATTGCGTCTGAATAGTTCGGATTCCAGTATAAGCTGTAGGCCTCCTGTACTCTAATTGGGATTAAGTTCCTGTTGTGCAGAGTAATAAATAAATAAATAATTAAATAAATAATTTAGGTAACGCGAGTTAAGTAACGTTACGCGCGGGTATTACTTGGATGGGTGACCGTCCAGAGAAACTCGCGTTGCTGTTGGCTATAATACCTAAAACGTAGATCAGGGCGTAATGGCGGCATATGACCTAAGTAGTTGGTTCGCCAAAGAAGCCACAAAAAAAAAAAATAATAATTTAGAAACTATGACGGCAGAAAATTTAAGATGTCAAATGATCAAGTTATTCTTAAAAACTTTAGGTACTGTTCCAAATTTGATTTGATTAAATTTTTATTCGTCTGATCATATATTTTAAATATTTAATAGCCCGATCCTCAAAAAAGTTTAGCTAATCCTTAATTCAAGATTAGCTTAACACGAATTTTAAAATTTCATTCAAATCACTTTAAAAAAACCAAATGATAACAAGATTATATTAAGCTGTCTTCAGAATATAGTTTAGCCTAATTTGACTAATCATATATTCAGAATTAGCTAAAATTTCTTTGATAATTGTGTTCATAAAAATTATGACTGCAATTTGTTTCTAATCAGAAGAACAGGATATTTATTCCAATTATGGCCGGTTGTATAAACGACAAATAAATTTAGTTCAAAAGTAAATAAAATTTATTCATTCAAATGACAGTCGTACTTTTGACAGTAATGTAATATATGCCATAAAATAAATAAAATTAATTTGAATTTGTGAATTTAAATATATTTACCATGGAAGTAAATTTATTCTGTCCTTAATAAAACCAGGCAATACATTTCAGGAAATTACAGTTTATAAAAGCATTGAAATCTCTTGGTCGCAATTGTATTTTTGGTTACAAGTATTAAATAAATAAAAAATATATGAAAATAAAATATACTATACCAGATATTTATTTTATTTTAGAATTACTTTAGGAACAGTTCTTAATTCAATTTAATTAAATTTATATGAATGTGGATAAAATAACGAGAAAAATTAAAACCTGTCAAATATTTGCAATATTTAAGATTTTATAACATCTGGACGAAAACTATTACCATAACATATTTATTTATTCCTCTGCCTAACAGGAAATTAATTCCTATTACAGTACAGGAAAGCTGTATCTATACAGGCATTTAAATCACTTGGACGCAGTTGAATTTTTAGTTATAAGACTAAAATAATTTCTTAACATTTGACAGCCAAACATATACTGTACAAGATTTTCAATTTGTTTTAGAATTATTTTAGGTAAGGTTCTTAATTGAATTTAATTAAATGTACAAATATTATTGTGGTAAAAAGAGCGAAAAATATCAAAACCTGTCAAATATTTGTAATATTTAAGATTTTATGATATTTCGATGTAAATGATCGCTGTTACATATTTATTTGTTATTCTGCACAACAGGAAATTAATTTCAATTACAGTACAGGGATCCTGCAGCTTCTATAGGCATTTAAATTACTCGCACGCAATTGTATTTCTTGTTATAAGTCTAAATAATTCAGAAACATTTGACAACGAAAAATATACTATACTATATATTCAAGTTGTTTTAAAAATACTTTAGGTATGGTTTTCAATTGATTTAAATTAAATACACAAATATTACTGTGGAAAAAAAACGAAAAATATGAAATTCTGTCAAACATTTACAATATTTGAGCTTTTATAATATCTGGACGTAAATTATCATTGTTACATATTTATTTATTTCTCTGCAAAACAGGAAATCCATTCCAATTACAATATAGGAAGACTGCTGCTTATACAGGCATTTGAATCACTCGAACGCAGTTAAATTTTTGGTTATATCGTAAGTCTAAAATAATTTAGAAATATTTAACAATTGAAAATATATTATAGCATATATTCTAGTTGATAGAAATGCTTTAGGCAAGATTTTCATTTGAATTTAATTAAATGCATAAATATTGTAGCAAAAAGAGCAAAAAATATCATAACCTGTCAAAATTTTGCAATATTTAAGACTTTATGACACCTGGATGAAAATGATTACTGTAATAACTTTATTTATTACTCTGCACAACAGGATATATATCCTAATACAACACAGGATATTTACAGCTTATACAGGCATTGAAATCACTCAGTCGCAGTTTCATTTTTCGATATAAGTTGAAGTTAGCGATGTTTGAACTCTCATTTGTCGTACATTTATTACTAATTATGAATAGTTTATTTATATAGTTACAAAGAATAGTCACGACATATGATACATACTCATTTCTTGTGTAATTAATCATCGTATATCAGAAATATAAAATTATACCGGAGCACAAGTGATCATAGCTAGTGAAATGCTAAAAAAAATAGTATAAAAAAATTTCGCACAGTCTTTAACAAAAAGGCGATATAAAAGTATTAGAAATTCAGTCATAATTCCTTTCAAAAATCGAAAACTAACAATGTTCATTTATTTTATGCACATCTGAATTGCATAAGTAAGATAATTTCGAAATAATAATAAAAAGAAGAATAAATTGACTGATTTCCAGTAAACATTTTTATTCTTCCAAAAAAGTTCCTCATTTTAAGAATCTTAACGCAAAAATTAAATTTCGTTGCGTACTGTCAGTATATTTTGCGCGCACAACAGACAAAACTAATAAATTAATTATGTTTCAAACCTAGTTAATTTCTTCAACCCTTATACAAAAATTCAAACCAACCTGTCAACTATCATAAACAAACAAATCCCCTTCAAAAATAAATAAAAAGAAACTCACCTTTTAAATGGACGCTTCACAAAAATAAACAAACTGTAACAGTCCACAACACACACTATAGTAAAAATCCTCACACACTTCCTCCAGTCCTTAGTCCTTAACAATCCTTCAAGTCACAACCACCAGCACGCGCGGTACAAACAGTCCATCTTCTCTTCGTTTCACTCCAGTTCGGCTGTCACACGCACGTGTTGCAAGCGGAGAGCGCTGTTGAGCTCTTGCGATGATCGCGCTCCGGCGACCAAGAAGCGAATGACGCGCGGCGCGAGAAGTGAGACCAGATCGGCGGAGCCGCGGATCTGATACAGATCCAGTTCTCGTGCGAAATGCGACAAGAAAGTATGAGAGTGGGCTCTGGTGAACGGGGTGGTGCACTGCTTCTGTAACAAGAGAAAGAGATTCTTGAGGTTCAACGGTTCAGCAGGGTGAATGCATATATTTAAGGGACAATATTTCAATCTCATAATATAGTCTCTAAGAAATTTATGCGCCACACACAAGTGAAAAATGACAGTTAATATAATTTCGATAATTTTAACTAAGATTTCTTTGACAGATTCATTTACTAGAAACTTTGTAATTGCTCGTTTGCATCAACGAAACTTAAATTTTAGGTCTGATTTAAATAAATAAAAGCAAATCGAAGTAAAATATTATATGAAGACATTTATATTACTGTCAAACATTGATGCGATATTGTCAGATTCGTTGGTGCAAACGCGCGTAAGAAATTGAAATATCATCCCTACTATCCGTTTGCCCCAATGAAATTTCAATATTTAGTTTGATATAAACTGACAATATCGCATCAAATGTTTGATAATAATGTAAACTTCTCCATATTGTATACGGTGATATAATGAAGGTTATGACGTTCGAATCCGAAGATCCGGAGTACGAATCCCACTCTAGCTAAAAATATATGATCTAGTAACTAATAAACTGCGACTCGGTGAGTCCGAACTCTGTACTTCAATTGTGATTAAATTCCTGTTGTAGAGAGTAACATAAATAAATAAAAAAAAAATATAACATTTTACTTTAATTTTCTTTCATTTATTTATGTCAGATATCTTTGGTGGTGAAAATGAGCATAAGTATAACTTGCGTAAAACAATATAGAATCGAGAAAAAATGTCAAATGATTTCATACATATTGCTGTCAACAATGCGATTTAATATTTTGTTAGTTAAGTGATACTTTATATTTAAGGGACGGCGGTGCAATCTCAATTACTATGTAATGATGATATAAATGCTTAAGAAAACAGCAATATTTCTTTGTTACTTTAATTTAATTTAATTAAATGGATGATATTTGTGATATGACGATTGCGGATTTAATTTATGTCTCCTAACCAAAAGTTAGCGAGTTCATATCTCGCTGCAGTCAACTTATATCTATAAAACACGAGTATATGAGTGGTTCGGATTCCACAACAAAATGTAATCTCTCTGTACTGTAATTGGGATTATATAGGTTCTTGAAATGGAAATACATTTTTTTATTAGGTTCCATTTATTTATTTATTTATTTCCTCTCTCAATAATTGCAATATGCAGTACCCTATAAGTTTATGTACTTATTTATTTGTTATTCAGCACAAGAGGAAACCAATCCTCAATTACAATACAGGGTAGCAACAACTAATAATGGAATCCGAATCACTTATCTCCAGTTGCGTCAAAAAAATTGAAATTTTAAACTTTTTAAAAGCAATTCGTAGTTACATATAACAAGGATTAATTTATATTTCTATCAAATATTCTATATTTATTTATTTAAACTAAGTTTAAAGTTAAATTTTGTCGGCGCAATTGGCTACCAGTTATATTTTGAATAGGTATAAGTTGAAGTTAATAAGGTCTAAACTTGCGCACTTTTGCTTCTTAAGCAGTTGTACTAACTATGTATAAAGCCGCGACTTTTCGTGGTAAATTTATAAGTTCCAAAACACTAACAAGCAGTTGTTTTTTTTGTTAGTGATAACTTTTAATTGACAGTAATGACATTTAAACTTGCGAATTCTCTTGACAGCTTATGATTGAAGCGTGCTATCATTCAGTTGCAAGAGTTGCACATTTATTACATTTTTATTTATTATAGGCTATGACACAAGTTAAATCAATATTTTGAGCCTACATTACATAATGATGCCTTTAATTTTTCAGCAGTCTTACAGAACAAGAATTTTTTAGAAAAATACGCTTTACATTTATACTTTCCTTTTATATTATTAAAATATAAACGTTTCAGTTTTTTGTTACAATACTTTCAAGATAACTCACTCGTTATGAAACTAGCGGAGTAACCATTTAGCTACAATTGCCTAGATTTTAAAGGACTACAAGACATAAAGATCGAAATAAATTGAATCAACCTTTCAAAGTTGCAATATTTTATAGTTTCCTAAATCTGAAGATCTAATTCTTTTTATGAAATTTAAGAATTACTTTACGAACGTTCAAAAATAAAGCAAGATATTGGATTATGCATATTTTGGCAAATGTTTCTCTAGTACATTTTTCACTATTTTAATTAAAATATTTATATTTTTTTCAAAAACTATTAAAACAAAAATATTACAACAAGTTTATAACTAAATGAGTAGATATTTAACTTAAAGTTATTTAGTAAATAAAGAATACAATATAAGTACTAAGTAGTATGCATATATCTACCAAATATAAATTTTGTTTTAATTAAAAGAGATAAAAAAAATTCTATAACATTTAATATTCCTGTCGAAATCTGTGACAGTAAATTATTTTTGAAATAATAAACTAATAAAACGAATTCGTTTCTTAATTAGTTTGACTTTTCCAATTTGAAAAATAATTGTCTCTTTCATTGATTTAAGATGTTACATTCAAATAAAAAATACTAGATCTTAATATACTTATTAGCATACATGACGTAGAGAAAATGCTATCTCCAATTGTAACCGAGAAAATTTATGATAGAATATTTAGATTTTATGATATTTAGTCTCTAAGCCGTAGAAAAATGTTAATTCTGAATATCTGATTGACTTATACAATTTATTGTTCTAGTTTGTTACGTAATTTTCGCAAACGAAATTATTGGAAAGAATTCTGGATCTATTAATATAAGATTTAATTTATTATTATGATTATTATCGCCGTCGAGAAGATCAACTTCTTACTTCATTCTTAAGTTTTCAACATTTTTGAGAAACTAGTTTACTAGACCGAAATATGTGTGTCTGATGATTATCTATTTTGGAATTTAATAAAGACATTTAACTACTAAAATTCTTGTTTAACTGCTGTCCACTCAAATGGGCATCTTATCCTATTTGATTACATTTTGTAATAAAACATCAAAATCTAAATTTAATCACAAAATAATTTTGAAAAGCTGAAATTCATTAAAATGGTATTAATGTCTGTAAGTATAACAGCTCTACAGTTGCAGATCTTTGCCTCTTATTGTGTAGTTATCAGTGGACTATCATAAGAATCACAGATGATAGTTCAAGATTAATTTTAGCGCGAAAATTTTTGATTATTTTCAACGCTTCAATATAGTTTACTATTTTATCCATTATTTATAAATATTCAATATCGCATCTCTAAATTTTTTATTTATCCTAAAGTTAAGTTATGATAAGTATAATATTAATTAAACTATTGACCTATATATACAGAACCAAAAATGAAATTATTTTGACAGAATCAGATTATCACAAATAAATTTTGATCTACAAGACGGATATGTGTATTATATTTATAAATGGAATTTAATAAAAGTAACAGTCAAAATTATTGTAATATTTCTGTTTATTTTTATATTATAATAAATTAATTTCACATAAAAAGATTGACCTACTGTACAGGAACACATAATTGTAACAAACTTTATATTTTAAATGAAATTTACCTTTAAATGAACAGAGCAAATTTAAATAATAGGTAATATGACGATACATTTATTTATTAATATAATAACAATAATAATAATAATAAAGAAAGGTAGTTTAATATTATTATTTTAAGTAAATATTAAATATTGATTAAATGTATTATTAATTTATTTTTCTAGAAACAAGGAGCTCTAGTTTCGTTTCTCTCTCTCTAAACTAATAGCAGACAGCAATAATTCAAATTTTATATCAAGTTTGTGTCTTGATCGTATATTGAAATCTTTTTCGTAAATTATGTTCTTTTCCCATACTTTCCTAATTCATCAATAACTGTTCTAAACAGCAAGAAATTAATCTCAAGTATAATACAGAAAACCAACAGCTTATACTAGAATTAGAACCACTTAGATACAGTTGTACTTCTGATGAAAGTTAACAATATGTAAATCTATAAACTTTAGCTTTAGCGGCGGTCGTACTAAATATAGAGTCACAATATTCATTACATATATCTAAAAATGTTTTTAGATATTTTCAGAAATTTATTCATTTCTGCCACGGAAGTGAGCCTGACCCGTGAAAGAAAATCGCAACCAAAATGCTATTTATTTGTAAAGAATAATAAACATACTGACCTATATAAATAATACGGAAGCAAGCAAAAACATTCTTTGGATAAAATCACACCAAAGATACAATTGTATTTTTGGTTGAAGGTAGCAATATTTAAATACACAAGCTCTCGCTTTAGGAGCGGTAGTACTAAGTATAGAGCCACAATATTCACTCATGTTCACAATAAATTACAAATATCTGAAAATGTTAGATATTTTCAGATATTTATTAATTTCTGTCAGGGAAATGTGTCTATACCCGTAAATTAAGAGTCCAACTAAGATATAATTTATACAGACTGTAAATGAAGTAAGAAATATTGATATTATTTACTGAAATAATCACTTAATCTAAATAATTACAAAAATGTTTCGAGAATTTAAGATTGCGGATATTTTGCCGAGATCAGATATTTTTTATCAATAGTAATTTTTTCACAGTGAAGGAGCATATTTTTTTAAATGACATGTTATAATATTTTTCATTCCATTCGAAAGAGTAATTTTTCTCTATACAAACAAATAATAATATTTTATTTGAAAAAAATTGAGAAATTAGTGTTGGGTAACTGTTTTTTACCGAAAATGGATTTTAGTTGATATAGATATATTTGTGATAAAATAAAAAATGCTTTAGAGACGCTTGTCATTCTCGAGGAAATAACTTAAAATTAAAGAGACGACTGTCATTCTCGAGAATAACAGCCGTTTCTTTGATTTTATCTTATAACTAATATATTTATGGGAACAAAAATCTATTTCCGGTAAAATCAGTAAAATTGCATTTATTCAGCACAATTTTTCTCAATTTGTTTCAATTAAAGTATGATTATTTTTTGATATGTTTGTACAGAGACAAAATTCCTCTTTCAAATGGGGTTTAAAAAAATAATACAAAAAAAATGCCGTCCCCTTCACTGTAATAAAAAATATTTGATCATGCCCAAATTTTCGCAATCATAAACCCTCGAAACGACTTTTTAATTATTTACATTAACAGGCAGATTCACAAAACGGATTAGCGCTAACACCGTTTTTAATATTATCTATAACTCTGGTTCAAATTAAAACAGATAAAAGAAATGAACTAAATTTGATGCTAATTAATTCTCTTTTTAACTCAAGTTAAAATAAACTTATTTCGTTCATTGGAAAGAGAGTTAAAAATGAAATAAAAAATGGTATTAGCGCTAATCAGCTTTATGAATCTGCCTGTGAATGATTATATCAGAAGATAAAATCAATATTCCTTACTTACGTAACAACCTATATATAAAAAATAATAAACATACTGACCTATATAACAGAGAATCAAACAGAACTATCCTCAGAATAAAATCACTCCACAACACTAGCAAACAAAATAGTCAGTCCAGCATTAAAATCTCCACTATCAACATAGGTACACATCAACCGAAACAAACAGTCTCTTCCGCAGGGATACAATGACACAACACCACTAAGAAGCAGCAACACTTAACAGAAACTCTTCAAGCAGCATCAGCCGCATCGAGTGCGGCAGAGCTAGTGCGGACCGCAGGAGCCAGGAGTCGGATCCGCGAAGGCTGCGGCAGCGAGGCGGTGTCGGGCGTGGCGGCCCCACTTTTACTCTCTGCGAGTCGCGAACGCAAGCGGAGGAGGCAATAACGGGAGTCTGTGTGATGGGTCAATAAACGTAGCAGATTTGGATGAGGAAGAATTGGATGGTTGTTTGAGTTGCATGGGACTGTTTGGTGATGGTGTGCAGGTAATGAGGATTGGGGTGGATGGTAAATGAGGAACTATCAAGATGGGTGCAGGGCAATTATTTGTAATAATCAAGTTTGCGGAAATAAAGCTTGTTGGTTTCCTAGTGGTTCAGATTATAGTTCCTAACTGATCATTGAAGTCTCTAACTCTCTATTGGGATATTTAACTACTAATAGATGGCGTTGATCAGGATATGTCAAACTTGAGATAAAGGTACATTGTCACTTGCATTTATTTGCTTGTTTAAAATTGTCTTTGCTAATAGTGACTTTTATTTATTAATATATAAAATAGTGTCTGTATTGCAATCAAAGGTTTGCAACAATCGCCCACGGCTCGTGCTGCAAGCTTTCCATTCGTGCAATAAAGTTACACTTTTAACACGAGTTGCATACACAGTTTTTTCTACCATCGAGTAATTATGCTAATCTAACTAATGACATTTCACGTCAAAAATATTTATTTAGTATATTATGTAGATGAGTTCGTTTCGTAGCAAATATTTAATTATAGTTTTTACACATAACTAATGGCAAAGTGCAAAAAATATGTTCTTTTGACACTAGAAATTATTTTAAAAGTTTTTGACGTTGGCAGTAACAAACATATTTTTTATAATTTCAACTATGATTTCAATGTTTGTTGACAAATAAATTTATTAGAAACTTGGTTATATTGAAATCTTGATCCTAAATGTTTTGCTGTATAGTCCAATGAATAATTAACTTGTATCAAATTGACTCCAACTCCTTTCTCACAAAATATTAGACAATTATGAAATGAGTCCTATTTTTTTTTATATTAATATACTAATGTCAATCCAATTATTGAAAGTAAAAAAAAGTATAGACGATTTTTCTTGTACTCCACCGGAAATTCGTGATATTACTAAAAAATACCGTTAAGAGTTTATTTCCTAGCAAGTCCCCTTTTTGACATTATATGTCAGCAGAATCACCAACCTTAAAAATATAAATTCTCCCGCACTACTGTACTCGAATGACCTATTAATAAATTCTTTTGGGTGCTGTAATAGTTCTGTTAAACAATTTATATATATATATATATATATATATATATATATATATATATATATATATATATATATATATATATATATATATATATATATATATATATATATATGTACCACATCACGCCTTTTACCCATTGCTGGGTGTGGCACTCTGCTGAAGATCTCGGTAAATGATATATTTATGTAAAGTGTATTTACCAGCCGTCAAATCACGGTCCTCAAAGATGTTAGTTGTGGGGAAGCCACAGGGGTATTTTAATTTTGGTGAAAATATTTGTCGGCTGTGGATATCGAACCAACAATCTCAGGATGCACAGGCCGAGTCGGTACCACTGAGCTACCTACCCCATGTATTTATAATAACATACTCGTATTACCCATTTCTGATTTCACTGTTTCACATAAAGGGTGATACCACATGTCAAAGAACTTTCATCCAAAAATATAAGTGGAGGGAAAATATGACGATTAATTTTAATATGATGAAAATTACTTCTTGACTGTTAGAATTAACTTTATCATTACTATAATAGGAATAATTTTATTTAATATGAAAAACTAAGTTAACTTACAGGAAAACAAATTCACACAAGTGGACATTTAAAATCCGCAAGTACAATTTTCAATTTCCCCATGTATCATCAATTAATTTACAATTAATTACAGCATCACTTCACAACATCCAATAAATTTGAATCATCAATCATGATCTCATTTAATTAAATCCACATTAAAATCAGACCAGGAACAGGATTTAGAAATTCAATTTTCCAGCCTTGCAATTTAACCATCTCTAATTACTTTCAAAATCAATCAATCTGAAATTTCCAATAACTTGAATCATCATTATGATCTAATTTTATCGAATCCGTATCAATTAAAAACTAAATCGGTGAAGAACAGTTCAATTTTCCAATGAGCTGTCAACAGTTAATAAATATTTATGGCGTGTACGAAAAACAGTATCGTGTGATTCACCAAGTAAAAACTTAATTGGGTGTTGAGTTTTTTGGTAATACGATACTTTGATATGAACATCCGGTATTTCGATGAGAAAAACCTGAGTTTTGGTCACTGAAGACGAGACGAATACTTATAAAGATGCTGGGAATATGATACAAAATACGTGAGATGAAAGAATCAGAATCTGTAGAAGTTAGGAGATGTGTGTGGTCCAGTGTCTTGACTTGACTGTTTTAATTTTTTATGGCGTTAATTTTAAGCTTGAATTATAAATTAATTATTGAATGTTTTTGATGACGAAGCATCTTGTTTTTAGTGATAATAATATAATAAAAATAAAAGGTTACTAATGGCATGAACAAGCTTTAAATAAATAATAAATAGATTTTAGATTTATCTTTCTATCTATGGAGTAATGGCTCAGTGGTATCGAGTCGGCCTGTAGCTCCAGAGAACCCTAGTTCGATTCCCACAGCCGACAAACATTTACACCAAATTAAAAATTACCCGGGTGGCTCCCACACAACTAATATCTTTGGAAACCGTAATTTGACAGTTGGTAACCGCACTTTACGTACATAAATATATTACTTACCGAGATCTACTTCGGCAGAGTGCCATACCCAGTAATGGGTTAAAGTTGTGATGATATATTTATTAATTTATTTATCATATCAATCTTTCATTTTAAAATGAATGCTCTGTTACATTGCTATTAAATTCATAACCAAAGATATTGCAAATCTTATGGTTCAAGTTAAAAAAAAACTCATGGTATGTACGTACCTTGATAGGTAATGCAGTTTATTTCTCACGATCGTAAATAAAAATTTATTACTCACGAGTTTATGGGGTAAGTTTTTTAGTGGTTTCAAGTCAGCATATGGATTTAAGAACCTCGGTTCGATTTCCACAGCCAATAAACAATTTTCACTACATTAAAATTACCGCTCTGGTTCCCCTCCACTAACATCTTTGGGGGCCGTGATTTAACGGCTGGTAACAGCACTTTACGCATATAAATGTATCACTTACTAAGATCTGCTATGGCAGAGTGCCATACTCAGCGACGGCTGTGAATAATAATTTATTATTGAGATTCAAATTACGGTCACTATAGTGATGCAACTAAAATCAGACAATCACGTAATATATACTAGAATAATTATAATTTTCGTCAAACTTATTTCGACACGAAAGTGTAATTATCAGTTGGATATTCGCATAAAATGTAAAGTATTGAATCCACATGTAATGGCTGTTATTCATTCGGATAAATTATGCTACCTAACGTTAGTGTCGCCCATTTTATCCTCATGAGTAATAGCTATCATTACATGCTAGTCGAATAATGTACTATTACTTATACGTATAATAATACTATCATATTACACTCAATATTTTCACCATTTAATACAACTTTTCTATGAGAAAGACAAAAATATAACGTCGTTTCATATTATTTGATTAAATGCTCTAAATATAAATGTATGGGGTGGCTAGCTCAGTGGTATGAAGTCGGCCTGTGGATCCTGAGAACCCTGGTTCCCACAGACGACAAACAATTTTCATAATTTCAAAAACTACCCCTGTGGCTCCCCCACCACTAACATCTTTGGGGGCCGTGATTTGACAACTGGTAACCGCACTTCACGCGCAAAATATATCACTTACCGAGATCTGCTTCGGCAGAGTGCCACACCCAGTAATGGGTAGAAGGTGTGATGATATATATATATATATATATATGTTTCTTTTTTGTCATAAATTTTTACTAGACTTTCGTAGTTTTGATAAATAGAGTGAAGAAAATTATACTGTGATGATCATTCTAGTTTCCAACATAATTATAATAATTATTAAAATTTAAATTAAATGGGGTAGATGGCTCAGTGGTATCGAGTCAGTCTGTAGATCCTGAGAACCCTGGTTCGATTCCCACAAATGACAAATATTTTCACCACATCAAAAATTACTTCTGTGGCTCTCCCACCACTAACATCTTTGGGGTGGCGTGATTTTATGGTTGGGTACCGCACTTCACGCGCATAAATATATCGGTTACCGAGATCGGTTTTGGCAGAGTGACACACTCAGTAATGGGTAAAATTGCTTGATGATATATTTATTTATTTCAATTAATATAAATTTAGGTTTAAGAACAATTTAAATATAACCATAAAAATCGAACCACTCAGACACAATCTTTTTAATATAAATTAAAGTCAGCGCGATTTGAATACACGAACTGTTTCTTGGTAGAATAATATAATAAGTGCAACTATTGTCTTTATTATTGTCGAATGATGACAAAGAAATAACATAACAGAAAAACGGATCCACTTATATTTTTTCTTAAGACATTAAATAACATAATATTTTTTACATTTTGCGTTTAACAGTAAAGGTCAAACATCCTCTATTTAATAACAAAGTATTGTCTAGAATTCTAGATGAGTCAAACAATTATGAATCATTACATTCATAACACGCTTTGTTAGCAAACAATTTCTTACAATTTCCTTGAAACGTTAAATTGTTTTTCAAGAATAATCGGTAAACAAATAAAAAAAGGGTACTATTTCACAACCTCGGAATAATTTTCGAAATAACATCTTCGAATTGCCATCAAAAGCAATTATAAAACCGCATACAAACAACTGCAATTCCAGATGATATATTTGCATCATTCATGCCATAACTTTCCAAATAAAGTTGTTGATATTCCGAGTTGGGACTCACGTCTCAAATTAAAAAGCGAGTTATTGAAATGCATCGTGGACGTGGTTCATGGACCCGCACGTGAAGAATCAACTTGACATTTATTCCAATTTAATGTTGATAACTTGTTGTACGGGTTTCGAATGAATTGAGTGCAGTCTTCAAGACTTCTTGAAGGAATTATTTGCGCAAATATAAACACTTTTTTTATAAATTAGTGAGGATTATTGATACAATAATTTTGTATGATATTCTTTCACTTATTTGACAGATGTTTTATCAGTCACTTTATTCTAGTATTCATAAGTGAACATCATTTTGTTTCGATAATTCCATTTCGTTTGATATTTAGATCAGATTTATCTTATACTTATTGCATCAGATCACTTATTTGTTATTTTATTAACCTCACTTATTTCGTTTACTTTATCTCTACATACCTACTGCATTTACTGATCCGAATTAGAAATAACTCAGTATACTCAGTTTATATAGTTACTATAGGTTTATTTAATTTGATCTGTCTTTTACTTACTGCAAACTAAATAATTAATTTGTCATTTTGTACCTAACATACTTTGCTTACTTTAGGTCTACAACTAGATTTATTTATTAAGGTTCAGTTTAAAGTAATCAACTTTAATAGAGTTGTATTCCAGTGGCATTAGGATCACTTAAATCAAAATTGAAATAGTTTTATTTGAACTGATATAAGTGAACCAAGTGACAAATAGAATAAAACTTTGGCCTGTTTAGTTTGAACTTATTTAAGTAATCCAAATAGCATATGAAATACATCATATGTTTCTCAGTAAATTATAATATATTTAATTATTATTTAAATAAAATAAATATATCATCACGCCTTCTACCCATTACTGGGTGTGGCACTCTGCCGAAGCAGATCTCCTTAAGTGATATATTTTGTGCGTGAAGTGCGGTTACCAGTCTTCAAATCACGGCCCCCAAAGATGTGAAATGATGAAAAAACAGGCCGACCTCATTCCACTGAGCTAGCCACCCCATAAGAACAATATAATACTCATAATGAAGTAGATTGCTTAATGGTATCAAGTCGAAGTGTGGGTTTGAGAACCCGGATTCGATTCCCCAGCCGTTAAATTTTTCTCCACATTAAAACTACCCTGTGACTTCCCTACCACTAACATCTTTGAAGGTTCTAATTTGTCGGCTGGTAACTGCACTTCATGAGTATAAATCACTTACCGAAATCTGCTACGGCAAAGTATCACACCTAGTAATTGGTATAAAATTGACAATATCTTTGAAATGGATCGAAACTGAAAGGTGTCGATGAATGAAATTTTTCATTTCAAAAGAATTCGTGACAGCAATTAAAGAATCCATTTTATATACAATTTCTTACTTTTAAATTATCTAAAATACACCACACCCAATTTTTAGGATCTAAAATAAGTTGTTTCTAACCTACATGTACTCCATTTTGTCAGATTGTTACTTCTCTATCTTCTACTGTTGAATGATGAAACATACTAAGTGTCGGAAGGTTTATATTATTACAAGTTATTATTACATTCCTTAAATGAACAAACACGTAGATGAAAAAAAGTTTAATTAAAACATGATCTGTTTATTGGTTATTGAAAAATTAATGTTCAATTTGCGATCGTGGTGATATATCAAGACGTAGAAGGTATTTAATTAGTTTTTTGGCAAGGTTTTGGTAGAAATAGTAAAAGTGTGCTAACCTTGTTTAAGTGTCCTATTGTCCCATATTGTTAAAGACGTAATTAAAGAACGAATCTGCAAGTCACCACGTAATAGGAATCTTACAAGGAGTTAATTTGACTCTAATATATAATTTTACGGTTATAACAAATGGTGTTTTGACTTATGTCCTTTCATATGATATAGAAATAACATTGAAGAGTTAATCAAATATAGGGGGCTTGGCAAAAGTATTTTTAATTAGTTTAAATGAATTATTTTAATCAAAAAATCATACTGCCTCACTCTATAAATCCATTCATTACCTTCGAAGAGCACAGTGCTTCACTCTTATTAACAAATTGAAAAAAAAAAGAATCGTTGATAGAAGCATCCATGAAGATAAGCAATAAATAGTATATTTTAATTTTATTGTTATATGTATATCTAACAAAAATCTTACGGCCTGAAATATCTAGTCAGCGTAGTCATAAACGAAAATATAAATTTCATCTGTTCGAAGAAATAAATTTTTATAATCAATAAATAAGGCGAAAATACTAGTAGATGTTATCGTCTTCAGTCTGTGGTTAACATTTTCTCTCTTTAATGCTTATTTCAAGTAAATAAACAATTAATTAAATCAAATTACATATAGTAAAATAGAGAAAACAATAATAACATCAGATTTAAATCACATGACCACCGTAGCTAGTTGATTTGATGTATACAACCGGAGTTAACAGGTTCTAGGTTTAAATCCTGGCGATATCCCAATTTTATCTTAATAATTCAATTCGATTTCATCAATTGTTAAGTATTTACTTAAAAATATTAATTACATTTAAAACTGTTAATATTCTCCTTAAATAACAGTGTCACTGCAGACAACATTTATGACAAGTCTTTCCTGGCAAATACTCGTATTTTTCTAACGATCGTTTAAATCAAAGAATTTAATTGATTAACCAGCTACAGAAATAGTTATTTACATAACAAGTGCGCGAAGACATACTTTGCACATGAGCACAATTTTAAAGCACGAGCGAAGCGAATGGTGCAAATGAAGTGCACGAGTTTTATACAATGCTTTTTGTAAAGAGAAAAAATTATATAATCAACAATAAAGAAAATGATAAAATTTGAAGCGTGAATTTATATTGATAGTTAAGTCTGCCATGAAGTGACATTTGTTATTTGAAAATAAATTGTTTATTTTTCTTGTCAATCTTGTTAAAATATGTCTGTTTGACGGAGCTAATGTCTCTATTTCTTTTATAAATTTCTTAAAATATATGTATGTACGTAAGTACAATTAGCGTATTGTTAATCATAATTTAGAATCATAAAAAATGGGTGTTTTTTCAATAACTTGGAACACTAGTGCACAAAATCAAACTTTCCATCGGTTTCCAAGGTAATGTAAACATTATTTTGAATGCTGCGACGACAAAAAAGACTTTTTCTGCCGCTCCCGAGCGTCTGAAAATTTATAAAACAAAATATATCATCACGCCTTCTACCCATTACTGAGTGTGGCACTCTGCCGAAACAGATCTCGGTAAGTGATATGTTTATGCGCGTGAAATGCGGTTACCAGCCGTGAAACCACGACCTCCAAAGATGTTAGTGGTGGAGGAGCCACAGGGATAGTTTTAAAATTGTGAAAATTGTTTGTCGCCTGTGGGAATTGAACCAGGATACTCAGGATCCACAGGCCGACTTGATTAAAATTGGATAAAACTAACATATTTTAATAAATAAGAAAAAATAGGAAAAAATTTTCCATCACTTGTCTCATAATTCCACATAGGTTTGTTGATGACCTGAGAAGTTGATGCAAACGTGCTGTAAAACCTATGTGGAATTATGAGCCAAGTAAACCTATGTGGAATTATGAGACAAGTAATGGGAAATTTTTTCCTATTTTTTCTTATTTATTAAGACTCAATTCCACTTCGCAATAGACATTTTGTCTTTTGTTTTATAACATATTTTTCCTACAACTGTGCGATTTCTTTGTTATTACGTAACTATAATTGCCTTGGTTACGTATGGAAAGTAGATGAATGCAGACCAAGTGCGTTTCAGAAAGCAAAGAAACACTAGTGCGGAAAGTGCTTCATTACGTAACTGTCAAAAGAATATTGCTTTGACAGCGATTTAAATTTCGCGCGGAATTCATATTTTGACCACAGACGCTTATGGAAGAAGAAGATACGGTGAACCACCGCTAGTAAATATGCAGTAGTATATTTTGACGTTTATAAACGTAACCTTAATTTGCAGTATATCTAATCTGTAGACAATTAATAAAAAGAACCGAACAAAGTAAAATATATCGATAAATGGTTTTATTTAAAGAGTAAGTGAAATACTTCATATTTATTGTTTGTGTATATTATTAATACAGTTGTTACAGTTGCTTATATTGACATAATGTAAAGTGGAAACTTTTGTGTCTAAAGAAACATTGATTTCTTCCGTACCTGTTCATATTATTACCAGTAATATTATTGGTAACAATTTCGGAAGCTTCAGAAGTACCAGCAGCAGGTTGATTGTCATTGTCGAAAATAGATCCAACATAGTATGATCCGGAGCTTCAATTATCTTTGGAGGTGTTAATGATAAAGAAGAATCACTCACTGTACTATTCCAATCAAGATGATTTTGAAGAAATTATTTTGACGTTAGTGAAAATTTTTTTAATAACGTAGAACAATGTGCAAGCAATCAACAAACAAACCATAGCAACGCCGTAAAACATCGTTCTCATGTAATATCATTAAAATTTTATAAATTTTATAAATTTGTAATAATATTTTAGTGATTTACTAAATCGCACAGTTGTAGGAAAAATGTTGTTTATAACACGTACCGAAAAAGGTTACATGCTCGTGCAGATTTCCGCACTCGGCAAGCCTCGTGCGTTAAATTCTGCACTTGCACGTAACGAGCCTTTTTCGGCACTTGTTATAAAAATAACTATTAAGTGAAGCGAAACAGAGGAAGTGACTTTTTGTGCCTCATCTCTAGTTGCCAACCTCGCTATCATCTTAGCTCCTTATAAAACAATATATTATTTCTTCCATCGTTATTTACGAAACTAAATTGACAGTTTGTCAATCCAAATCAGTCTTCTTGCTACAGAATTATTAAAAAAATAATTGTAAAATATAGAACTATTGTAACAAAAATTAGGTAATGATTTCGACGCGAATTCTTGGTCTATAAGATTGTAGAAGATGTAGATTTCCTGTACTGTAACAGAGATTCATTTCCTGGTATGCCGAGAAGCAAATAAATTGATTTCATGGTAAGATAAATTCAACACACTGCTTCAATAAATTTCGCCAACATTAAGTCATTGGCCCGGTTGCATAAAGCGATGTTAACCATGTCTTTAACATGTTAGCTAACAGTATGCTAAAAGTTAACCATGGCCAAAATGGCTGACACCATATTTGACATATTTTCTGATTTTATGTTATAACTAGAGATGGGCGAATATCACTTATGAATACTCGAATATCTGGAATACTGAAAGTATTCGATATTCGAGATATTCGAATGTTTACGCCAATGGCGAAAATTCGAATACCTCGAATATCGCGAAATACGTCTTGAAATTGAAACAGTTGAGAGTTATTCAATTGCCACTTGAGAGTTAAAGGAAATAAGCTTTGTTTTAGATACATGTTTACTAAATTTATTCTTTCATAATTACAATTTAATATTTATTATATAATTATATTTCATTTTCATTCACTTATTAATTAAATAATTTATTCATTTATTATTAGTTGGTAGAAGGGATGATGATATATATATATATATATATATATATATATATATATATATATATATATATATATATATATATATATATATATATTATGCACAATCGGGCCGAAATTAATGTATTTTAGCCCTAAAAAGCGGGCTTAAACACATATTTTTGACCCATGGTCCAAAGAGAACTAATTCCTATGGATACATAAATAAAATGACAATTGTTGTTTATTGTTGATTCTACAAAACGTCATTTTGACATATAACCTATGTACATATTTTAATATTTTGATCATATAATTAAATGTAAGGCAAAATATTTATTTCGGGCCCTTTAAATATATAATACTGGATGGTGACCATGACTCTCGAACATAGGGATTTAACATGTAAAATTATAATTTTGTAATTTCCTGCTTCTCTAATTATTTTAAGCAAGAGAGCTTCAAATAGAAGTTTTAGGATATAAAATTCTGCATCTAATCCAATAAACGAAATTAATTTTGCGTGCTTCGTAACGGCACAAATTAGATCTGAAAATAACGAAATTATCGATAGTCATGAAATTGAAACAAAATTTACAAATGTTTGACGTTTTATGTGTCAAAATAAATGACATAATAAATAGACCACGGGCGTGTGACGTCACGATTTTAGATGTGGTCCGTAACTGTCAAACGAGTGACTCTCACATCAGTATTAAATGAACGATTTAGACTGTATAGATAGAATATATTTTTAACAACTATATGTGCATATAATTCCAAAAGTGTCAAGTTTCTATTTTGTGCATCATTTTATGCATGACAAGGTGTGTGATTAATATTATCAAGTGAAACGTAATTTGAAGATTGTGTCCCGAATGCAAAGTTTTACAATTTTATAGTGTTTATATACTTAATATATAGAAAATAAATGTTTAAAAACAATTTTATATGTTTACTTCATAGTGTAAAGCCATGTAATTACTATAATATACAATAGTGTTACTTTTATTGAAGTTTGAACAGTTCATTTTAGGTTACATTTTCCAAATCAACTAATTTTGTTAGAATTTTTAACATTTTACTGTAGTTTTTAATTTTTTTCATTTATAATTGTTATTGTGTTTTTGATCGTAGTGGAAATTTCAAAAAATCGAAAAAACGAATGTCTATGATACTATCTGAATTGAATTAAAAGAGAAAAGGAAGGTAGGTCGAAGTTTTTGGCTCAAGATATGGTGAATATTACAATATAAAAAATAGAAACAGGAATTCAAAACATTTATATGTAGTTTTCTTTAGGTTTTGACGGTTACTGTCATAAATGCGAATCATGTTATATTAAAACACGTTGTTGTAATCAATGTTTTGTTGCATGAACACATTGTTGTAATCAAACAAATCGACGTTCTTTTCCTTCTTGCTCTAGGTCTTGTAATATTGTGATTATGACAATATTTTATATTACATTTTTATATTGTTATTGCTATTTCAGAGCCAAAGAGTCCTTTTCCCTTTTGATTCATTTCTGATTATAACTTAAACCTTCGTTTTGTCGATTCTTTCTAATTTCTACGACAATCGAAAACACAACAACAATTATTAATGAAAAAAATTAAATATTACAGTAAAATATTCAAAATTTTAACGAAATTAGTTGATTTTGAAAATGTAACCTAAAATGAAAAGTTCAAACTTCAATCAAAGTAACACTATTGTATATTATAGTAATTACATGGCTTTACACTATGAAGTAAACATATAAAATTGTCTTTAAACATTTATTTTCTATATATTAAACATATAAACAGTATAAAATTGTAAAAGTATGCACTCGCGACACAATCTTCAAATTACGTTTCACTTGATAAAATAAATCACACACTTTGTCATGCATAAAATGATGCACAAAATAAAAAACTTGACACTTTTGGAATTATATGCACATATACTTGTTAAAAATATATTCTATCTATACAGTCTAAATCGTACATTTAATACTGATGTGAGAGTCACTCGTTTGACAGTTACGGACCACATCTAAAATCGTGACGTCACACGCCCGTGGTCTATAAAGAAATTATTTTGACAGATTAAACGTCACACATTTGTTTAATTTTGTTTCAATCTAATTTGTGCCATTAAGAAGCATGCAAAATAAATTTTGTTTATTGGATTAGTTGCAGAATTTTATGTCCTAAAACTTCTATTTGAAGCTGTCTTGTTTAAAATAATTAGGGAAGCAGGAAATTATAAAATTATGATTTTACATGTTAAATACTCATGTTCGAGAGTTGCGGTCACCATCCTATATATTATTTAAACTAAAAGTTTGAATCCGGGCCCTAAAATGTTTGCGCCCTAGGCTATTGCCTCTTTAGCCTAGGCTAAAGTCCGCCTTTGTTTCGTAGATGTGTTATTTTAAAATTCTTTTTCAACTTTTTCGCATAGTTAACTAGGTGATTAACTGTCAACATTTTATGCAACCGGGCTCTTGTCCTAAATAATTACACTCATCATCTCTTGTTCTAATCATCCAACGCTCAGTTATCAATTGTATATCTAGTCTCTACAATCGTAGAATCCCATGACTTCTCTCATCAACCCTACCACAACTTTCCACAAAGTCCGCGCACCTAACTATCACATTACTCCGCCCGTCGGGCGAGTGTTTAGTGCACGAATCCCCCCAACGCTCGCCGACATCACCTCGCCGCCGCCCGGCACGGCCTACTTCACCCAGCCGCCAATCACATCATCAAACTCTAATCGCAAGCAGCCGCTAAGCGGCAGCAGGAAAGGAAAAGTGTTGTGAGGTGCAGTTACTGGAGTTTGTTGCGACATTTAGAACGTTATGTGGAGTTGGAGAAGGGTTAGTGTTACTATGTGGTGTAGGAAAGCATCAAGATGATTCGGAATTACTCTCTGAGGATTAAATCTTATTTAATGTAGGAATACAATAATTTGAAAAGTATTTTTCCTACAACTGTGCGATTTCTTTGTTATTACGTAACTTTAATTACCTTGGTTACGTATGGAAAGTAGATGAATGCAAACCAAGTGCGTTTCCGAAAGCAAAGAAACACTAGTGCGGAAAGTTCTTCATTACGCAACTGTAAAAAAAAGTTTTTTTGAGAACGATTTAAATTTCGCGCCAAGCGCGTAATTAATATTTTGGCCACAGACGCTTATGGAAGAAAAAGATGCAGTGAGCCAGCGCTAGTAAATATGCAGTAGTATATTTTGACGTTTATAAAAATAACCTTAAATTGCAGTATATCTAATCTGTACACAACTAATAAAAAGAACCGAACAAAGTAAAATATATCGATAAATGGTTTTAAGTAAGTGAAATACGTAATATTTATTGTGTGTGTATATTATTAACACAGTTGTTACAGTTGCTTATATTGACATAATGTAAAGTGGAAACTTTTGTATTGTCTAAAGAAACATTGATTTCTTCCGTACCTGTTTATATTATTAACAGTAATATTATTGACAACAATTTCGGAGGCTTTAGAAGTACCAGCAGCAGGTTGATTGTTATTGTCGAAAATAGATGCAACGTAGCATGATCCGGAGCTTCAATTATCTTTGGAGGTATTTATGATAAAGAAGAATCACTCACTGTACTATTCCAATCTAGACGATTTTGAAGAAATTATCTTGACGTTAGTAAAATATTTTTAAATAATGTAGAACAATGTGCAAGCAATCAACAAACAAACCATAGCAACGCCGTAAAACATCGTTCTCGTATAATATCATTAAAATTTTATAAATTTTGATAATATTTTAGTGATTTACTAAATCGCACAGTTGTAGGAAAAATGTTGTTTATAACACGTGCCGAAAAAGGTTACGTGCTCGTGCAGATTTAAATTCTGCACTTGCACGTAACAAGCCTTTTTCGGCACTTGTTATAAAAATAACTATATCGTCAATTTTAATTATTTTTAGCTACAGAATTCAAACCGGTGAAATATAAGATAAATAATAGTAATATAATGCCCGAAGGGCAAGTGACTACTTTTCTTGAGTGACTAGTATGCATTCCACTCGAGCCCAATATAAAGTTTTATCAGTGTTTAAACGTCTTAAATTGTTTTTATGAACAACCGGGTCGAAATTTATGTGTTTTAGCCGTGAAAAGCGGGCTTAAACACTTCTTTTTAGCCCTTGGACTATAATAAAATAATTTCCTATAGCTACATAAACAAAATGACATTTTTTGTTTATTGTGAATACCGAGCACGAGCAATAAAGATTTACGCTCTTGATACACAAATAACTATTTTGTACTCACTGCATTCAAAATAATGTTTACATAACCTTGGAAACCGATGGAAAGTTTGATTTTGTGCACTAATACGAAAAGTAATTGAAAAAAACACCCCCTTTTATGATTAAAAATTTTGACTATTAAAACGCTATTTGTACTTATTTATAATTTTAAGGAATTTATAAAAGAAGTAGAGACATTAGCTTATAACGACATCAAATAGGCAAACTTTACGAGAAAAAATGAACAATTTGTTTTCAAATAACAAATGTCAATTCATGGCATACTTAACTGTCAATATAAATTCACGCTTCAAATTTAATAAATTTCCTCATTGTCCATCATATAATTTTTGCTCATTACAAAAAGCATTGTACAAAACACGTGCGCGAAAACGCCATTTGCACCATTCGCGTAAATTAAAATTGCGCTCATGTGCAAAGTAGGTCTTAGCGCACTTGTTATGTAAATAGCTATTGCATATTTCTATTTTTCATTTATCACTGCACAGGTTTTAATTAATTTTCAAAAGTCTGCGGGCACCCATGCGACCTCAGGTCATTTCAAAATAGTAAAGAGTATATGTCAATGATTAAAATCTCTCTTACAACCAGATTTATACAAATATCTTACGATGACATTTGTTTATCTTTTAATCTACTCATTTGCTTCCAAAAAATGTCACCGAACAAAAAGCAATTTTAAGAATGCGAAATTATCAGTTCTAATTAGAGTACAAATAGATGTGTTTTCCTTACTGATTGACACTAAGAATTTTTAGAATTAGTAATATTGTAATTGGATACAAAATATCGTGTTACAAAATTTCATAATGAACTGATACTCTTTTTTGAATCTACTTAACCTACAATTCAGTCTTCTTTCATTTACCAAATTGACAAAATAAAATATCCTGCACCATTTGCATCTCATTAAAATGAAGAACTAGTTTTTATATGTTAATTCGACAAAATAGAGACATAATATGCAACCTGTTTGAGACTTTTGCTGCTGTACTTAATCAATACATTCAATAAATATTTAAATTACCCAGATTATTAATTTAACACTGGTTTATTAATTATGTGTAAACTAATTAATTTAGCACATTAAAACAATAGAGAACCGGAATTAATTGAAACACATTTACATAGAATTGATTTCAATTAGACTAACAGTATATCACGTCGAATATAATAAATTATTTAAATAATTTAACTTACAATTTTAAATGAATTTAGCCTTGTTAGGTGTTCGACAAAGCTCCCGGAATTGACGTCAGATTATAAACCAGAAAGAAGGGTGAAAAATGTACGTTTCAGTTAATATAAGCTGTATTCCATTTGCCACTTGGTTCACTTAAATCAGTTTAGATAAATTATACAACATGATTAAATGCACCGAATTAAGGAAACTGATGCACTTATTTTGATGAATTACTTCAAAGTAAATTAGAATCTGTAATTTTAGTACTGAAAACACAGGCAACGAAGTAATCCAGCGAAATAAATAAGTGATCTGGATCAGTAAATGCAAGTTAGATCTGATTCAAATGGCAAATGGAATACGCCTATAGCATCATGTCTTTTACCCATTACTGTGTGTGGGTCACTGCCATAGCAGATCTCGGTAAGTGATATATTTATATGTGTGAAGTGCGGTTACCGGTCATCAAATTACGATCCTCGAAGATATTTGTGGTGGGGAAGACAAAAGATTTATTTTAAATAAAATAAAAATATCATCACTCCTTTTACTTATCACTCGTTGTGGCATTATGCCGTAGCAGATCACGTTAAGTGATTTATGAGTGTGAAGTAATGGGGTGGCTAGCTTAGTGGTATGTAGTCGGCCTGTGGATCCTGAGAACCCTGGTTCGATTCCCACAGGCGACAAACAATTTTCATAATTTCAAAAAAGCTACCCCCTGTGGCTCCTCCACCACTAACTTCTTTGGGGGCCGTGATTTGACGACTGGTAACCGCACTTCACACGCAAAATATATCACTTACCGAGATCTGCTTCGGCAGAGTGCCACACCCAGAAATGGGTAGAAGGCGTGATGATATATTATTATTATTAAGTATGATTATCGGCCGTCAAATAACGGGCCTCAAAGATGTTAGTTGAGGGGGAACCACAGGGGTTATATTAATATGGTGACTATTTGTTGACGTTTCTCAGAACCAATGAAATGCTCCATTGTATATCACGTGTCTGCGTTTTAACCAAGCCTATCATTATTATACTGAGAATAAAGCTCTTGTGATTATTCCTGGGAATAATCTCTGTAGCTTTTGTTTTTGTTAGCAAATGATAGGTAGTTGTCAAATAATTATTTAAAACTGTCTTCGCGTCAAGTAAAATGTGTGAAAAAATCTATTAAGTTCCAGATACAGAAATACATCAACAAATTTTGGAAACAACTTCCAATAATACATTAATAAGTAATCAATCGATATGGATCCAGTTCAAGATCTTTTTAAGTTGGATGAATCGACCTCAACAGCTAAGTGAAAAAATAATCTAATTAAATATAACTCGAGAGTTGGATAAATTAGAAAATAATTCTCCAGTATCTTTCTCAAACTTGTTGTTATTTGGCAATAACTACTCAAGCCCTGCGGGCTTTCGTGACTATTGCCTGGCAACAAGTTTTCGAAAGATCTGTCAAATTATTTTCAATTTATTCTCACTCTCTTGGTATATTATAACTGATAATTTCAAATTTCCCAACGGGATTAAATTGATAGGGAAATAAACATTACTGTAGCAATAAGTATATTATAAAACTCAAAATACTTTGTTTATGTTGCCTATAATAAAAATATTTAGGATTCAAAAATATTATTATTAATAAAATAAGGCTTCAAAGATCCAATATAAATTATTTATTTTTTAAAATGGGACTTTTCGAGTTTAAACAAAACTCATCATCAACATTAACAATACAAAATAACAGAAATTAAAATTTCTGTTATTTTGTATTGTTAATGCTGATGATGAGTTTTGTTTAAACTCAAAACGTCAAATTTAAAAAAAATAAAAAAAATAAATAATTTATATTGGATCTCTGAACCCTTATTTTATTAATAATTTATGTTGCCTAAGTTACTTATAAATTTGTATAATGCTGTTATTGTGAATTATATGTCAAGTCAATATCAAAATTAATCATTAATTCAAAATGTATGGCTGGAAATGCATATACCACAAGACTAAAATGCATTTAATCCCTCAGGTGATTATTTCACTCGTCTGCGGTAATCTGAAATTAGATTTTATGTTTTTATTTGAATATAAATTTTGTTATAAGAAAAAAGCATTTTCTTGATCATGTTTTTTTGGTTCGTAAAATTTTCCATTTATAGCCATGTACTATAAATATGATTACGTTCTTGTTGCGCAGATAAATAAATAAATTATCCTATTTAAAAGAATAATACTTAAGTTAATCAGATGTTAAAAAATAATTAAGCAAATCAAGTAAAAATTGATATACAAGGCTACGAAAATAAAACTTTAATTTTCTTTTAATTAACACATCCAATACCATCTGTCTGTACGTCACAATTAATAATAAATTAACTACTACAAAAACCTGACTGATATTTGCCATACACGTCGTCGTAAGCCGTGATATTTACAAGAAAATCAAACTGCTGCTCTCAATGACAACATACAAGTACTACCAACAAGAAAAATACTCACCATATGACATTTTCACAACAAGTAAGATCATTTTTAAATGTCACTCATACCGTTATGATGACAGTTAAGTTTCTGATTTGTTTATTATCAAATTATTCGCTTATCTGTTGTATCTTTGCACGTATAGGCAAAGTATGGTGTTGAAAATTCCATAGAATGCTCATATCTGATTTCAACAATGCGAAAATTTTATGTTTCTAGTAAACAGGATCTAGTTATGTTTGCAAACATTTCACCTGTTCTAAATCGTAAAATTTAACAAGCAAAAAATATATGAGAAAAAGTGTATTTTGCATATATAAATTTGTGGTAATGGCTTGCCTCTTATGGAAAGAAGAACCATTAAAATTAGGTTAGCTACTCTTGCGCATAAGTTGGACTGGATATTATATTTCATTATAGATAATTGGTGTGATTTGATCATAGAAATGGCAGTACTGTTAAGATATTTACTTACTTTTGTTATTAGGAGAAGTTTCACTAAATGGACGTGCAACTGTTCACTGCAATGTTTTCAATCAAACTAAGCGAAATTGTAAAGCAAAACTGATTTTATTTAATGTAAATTTTGTATAGACTTGTTTGAGAAATAAATCTCGTAGCGTTCGAAATAATGAAAAAGAAACTGGCTAAAACCTGAAATGTACTATCACTGCTCTCTTATATTTAACGATAAAAATGAAATAAATTTAATGTCAGTGGTTCTCAAAAGGTGGATTCCAACATATAATAATTGTTTAAATTTTTTTTCACAATATGAGCAGTAAACTCAAATATCTTCTTGCAAATTAATTACTGTGTTATATGAATGTTCTTTAAAGAAAAATCATTATATAAAATAATAGAAAAAAAACCATCACGCCGTTTACCCATTACTGTCGTTGCCATGAGAGAAAGCCAAAGGGGTAAGGGAGAGTAATTCACTTAATCACGTCACTGTGAAATTATATTTATTCCACTGGTCTATTACAGTTAGTATTGGTCGGCAGATTGGTTCATGTATTACGTACGAGGGCAGGGTGAAAAGTCCCTGAAAAATAAAACAGATGGCGCTACAATCACAAATCTCATGTGACATTTGTGATGTCCCATCTTTAATTAGAACGCATTAAAATTTTCAGACTGATATGTCATTCAGTTCTGTTTTGCCACACATCGAAAGCAAGCAACCTTGAAGATTTTTGAAAACATGGAAAAAACTGAATTTCGCGTCTTGATTAAACATTATTTCTTGCGTGGAAAAAGCATTACGCAAGCCAAAGCATCGCTTGTTAAACATTATGGGGACTCCTCACCATCGATTGGAACGATTCACTAGTGGTTTACTGATTTTCGTTATGGTAGTATGACCACAAAGGACGCCGAACGTTCTGGTCGTCCAATTGAGGTTACAACGCCAGAAATAGTCGATAAAATCCATGGTATGATATTGGACGATCGGCGAGTTAAAGTGCACGAGCTGGCTGAGGCTATGAGCATTTCAACCGAATGGGTACGGAATATTTTGCATAAATTTTTGGATATGAGAAAGCTATCTGCCAGATGGGTGCCGCATTTGCTCTCTGTTGACAACAAATCGCAATGGCAAAATTGCATGAATTGCGCTACGAATTGGTTCGTGTCATCCACCATATTCTCCAGATTTGGCACCCTGCGATTTTTATCTATTTCCAAACTTGAAGAAATGGCTCGGCGGCAAGATATTTGGCTCCAACGATGAGGTCATCGCTGAGACAAACGCCTATTTTGAAGGATTGCAACAATCGTATTATTTGGAAGGGATCGAAAAATTAGAAAAACGTTGGACGAAGTGAATATGTTTTGACCAAATAAATCATTTCTTGTTTCATTTTTCAGGGACTTTTCAACCTGCCCTCGCTTATATTAGTACCTGAAAAAGCTCATTTTAGTCCCGCCGCTCTTAACAACAGCACAGCGGGCCAAAATTGAATTATATAATAGAATGCAGGCGTTAATTTTCACATCGCCAAATTAGTACTCCATAATAAATAATATATGAATTATCACATAACTGCTCGGGGAGTCCGGACCCTGTACTGTCATTAGAATTAAATTCACATTGTACAGAGTAGAATGTGATGCAATCGTTTGCCAGTTAAAGTTTTAATTTGATTTTAATAACTAATGCTGATGTCGCCCACTCATATTTCTTCTTCTTCTTCTTCTTCTTGGCAAGAACCTCAACATAAACAAGCAGAATTACCCTCCTCATAAAATCCTCAACTAGCCGTCAACTATATCACCGCTAAAATATTATTCAAATGAGACACAGTCAAGATACTTCAGTTACGCACTTTACCTTTCATAAACATCACTTACGTTAAGAGCTCTTTATTACCTACGTCTTGTGTCCATGCAGTGAAGTCTTCGTCTTCGTGGTGTCCAGCGCCGTCTAGCGCTGTCCTGCACGCAGTTACGCGCTATCGTAATATCTTTATGACGCTGAGGTGTTTTAATGTGCCAATATGACGCAGAGAATGTAATGAGTGGCAGTTATGACGACCGTGATTGATGAAGGAGGATTACTATCAAGGGAGGATTGCTTTAATGAGGATGAGGTTTGACTCAAAAAGAAAATGATTTAAGGAAGTTCTACAGTTATCTTAAACCATCGCAGGTTTTATGTGTTTATGTATTTATGTATAGGTTACAGCAGGAACGTAATCCTAACTACAGTTCACGGAACTTACAGCTTATAGTAGAATCTGAATGTTAGGCCTAAACATATTTTTGGATATATATGTTAAAGTAAATGTACAAATTTAAAGCTAAGAACTAACTAGAAATAAATTTAACCTCTAAACCTTAATCAATATAAAAATAAATTTATATGCGTACAAGCTATTACCCGCGACTTCGTTCGCGTAGTCTACAATTTAATGCGAGTACCCGACATGCGTTGCATTGCAACTCAAAGAAAGAAAGTGTTTGTGTTTAATTCTGTTTATTGAAGTGCTTTTGGATACACAATATTTTTTGTTTTTCTCTTTGGGACGTACATGAATAAATCAGATGGTTTTCCGACGCGTGAGCATGCCACATACAGCTTTCCATGTGAGAAGCATGTATTTTCCAAATTTAGTCCACACACTTGTAGCGATTGTCCCTATGCATTGCAAATGAGAATCGTACCGGAAAATGCAAACGTTTGAATTCGAATGGTATAGTACTAAAGCGTTATTATACCTATATGTTAATATTGGTTCTCGTCTATGCCTACGAGGTGTGGCTATTAAATAACGAGACTAATGCAGTTTTACCATTTTATTTTGATTCCATGCCTATTTACTTATTATCACTTTCAATATCTTCCATTTTTCGAAACAGTGCTGGAAGTCTTCTTCTGTCAGCTCCTTTAGAACGCGTGCCGATTTCTCTTTCAAAGCTCAAATCTTGTTGCTATTAAGGCAAATATCACCTTAGGAAACAGATAGAAGTCGCACGGTGCAAAATCTGGCGAACAAAGCGGATGGTCCAACACTGGTATGCTGTACTTGGCTAGAAATCTCTTGACAGACATTGCGGAATGAGCCAGCGCATTGTGTTGATGGAGAAACCACAATTCAGGTACTTTTTGTAATAAATTATAAGTTTCAGTAGCAGTTTTGCCAAATGTGTAATTTCACAATAATTCGTTGCTCTAATGTTGTACTTAACATTTTCTCAGCGAAACAAAAAAACAACTCTAATTAGAACGAATGCTACGGCTATACGGATTTGTTTACAAGACGCTCACTGTTCGAAATTTCAACTCTAAATTGAACGATACGATTACTACCAGTAACAGAAAAAAAAACAATTTTAATTTTTAAATATACAGTCAGGTAAAAGTACAAAATAGTTGGTCAAGTAATTTAACTGACTGTTTTGGTAAAAATCTACTTTCTATACTAAAATTGGTCGAGAACATGGGCCGGTTTTAGGAAAATAAATATGTCATCACGCCTTTTATCCATTACTGTAGCAGATCTCGATTTGAAAAGCGGTTACCAGCCATCAAACACGATCCCGAAAGATGTTAGTGGAGAAAAAGCCACAGGGATAATTTATGTCATTTAAATCAGTTAGTATGGGGTGGCTATCTCAGTGGTATGAAGTCGGCTTGTGGATCCTGAGAACCCTGGTTCAATTCCCACAGGCGATAAACAATTTTCATAATTTCAAAAGCTGCCTCTGTGGCTCCTTCACCACTAACATATTTGGGGGCGTTGATTTGACGACTGGTAACCGCACTTCACGCGTAAAATATATCACTTACCGAGATCTGCTTCGGCAGAGTGCCACACCCAGTAATGGGTAGAAAGCTTGATGATATATTTATTTTATTTTTATTTAAATCAGTTTGTCGGTTGTGAGAATCGAACTTGTGTTCTCAAATCCACAGATCGACATATTGCCGTTGAAGCTTCTACTTCATTATGAAATTAATTAAACTTAAAATAAAATCAGAATCGAAACTTCTGAGACGCAGTCATATTTATTATTGTAAACCTCTTGCTGGTGAAGTATCACCGCTACCCAACCAGCTACAACTGTTCATAAACGAGTAAAATTTGATGCAACACATGTAAAATAAACAACAATTCCATTTCCTATCGCGTATGTAACGCAGCATGCTACAATCCAATCAAATACAGTTCATCTACATCTAGTGTGCGTCTTCCTTGTAGCTGTTATAGTAGTTGTAGCGCCTGGTACTGAGTGCCCTGCCCTGCCCTGCTACGCTTGTAGTTCCAGTGCCGACAACATGCGCCCGTGCAGGTCAGGACCCCGGCAGCACACGGTGCACGCGCTTGCGCACGCGTAGCGCTGCCGGCCGCGAAGAATGAACGGTTGTTGCGAACCGCAACACGTCATGTGGTATAGATGCAGAGGGAGGTGACGTCAGTGAACAAACGGGAAGGAATGAAGAAAGAGAAGAATTATTAGGAAAAGCAGGAAATAAAGATATGGATTCGTATTATCTAAAAAAAAGCTATGCAGAAATACCACTAACATCTTTGGGGACCGTGATTTGATGCACTTCACGCGCATAAATATATCACTTACCGAGATATGCCTCGGCAGACTACCACACCCAGTAATGGGTAAAAGGCGTGATGATATATTTATATTTATTTATGTATTTTGTAACACTGCTCAAAAAAAAAAAACCGGTCACCTAAAGAATTCCAAAAAAACGTCACTTTTCAAACCCCTGTCAATTTGTCAGTTTTGAAACAAATTGGATGAAATTTTTTTTCCGAAGTCGCCCAAAGTCTAGTCTTTGAAAAGCTGTGAATTGATTTTGACTAACCTCCCTTTCCCTTCTCCCAGCCACCCCCAAACGAGAACCACTTTTTTTCTAAAAAAAAGGTGATTTTCCAAGCTATCTATGGGAATCATCAACCGTCAATTGACAAATATGTCATCAGATAATGAAAATATGGACATTTTTGATACTGGAACGTAAAACAGCATCAAAATCGGATGATTCCTTCGTAAAAAAACAAAAAAAAGATCACCAACACAGATCCACATAATTATTATATAATAAATTTAAGTATGAAATTTCTATTAAAGTCTCAAGAATTCGAAATGCATAAATGTATATCTCTTTTATTGAAATATAAGAACTAGAGATATTTAGTAATCTATAATGTTTATGTGAAAACAAATATCACGCTTACTGCAGAATCTTGCATCACAAAACAAATAGTGCATAACATACGGATCGATTGATAGCCGTCGAACTAATTCTAACAAGTTCTAAATGTTACGTACCTACTTTAAACTTTATATATCCACTAAAAGACTGTTAGATGATGTCCTTAAAACTAGATATTTTGTAAATAATTAATAAATATATTTTATGGCCATTTGCACCACTACCGTTTAACATTTAAACCAAGGTTTAAATTTTAAGCGGTTTGAACAGTACTGAAGTTAGGTATAAAATAGTTCGTCTGTAGTTTAACTTAAACCCTACTGCATCTTCGGCAACAGTACAATTTATGTAACAGTTGACAGGTACCTACTTGAAAGAACATATTTGAATGTGTTTTTATTTTAAATTACTTTGAAATAAATGGCATTTTTGATATTGACGATATGGATAATGATATAGAAGACATAAGAGCTATAGAAAATATTCATATAAGAAAAATAAATGAAAGAAGTAATCAATTTTATAGGTTCGATAATGAAAAAAATTCTAAACGATTTCGTTTATTAACGTTAGTAGAACATCAATAATTAATTTGAAAACACAATTGCTCACTTGTCGTGCTTGAAATGTCGAAACGAGTTGTAAACCAAAACGTGTAACTTCAAAAGTTACTAGACTAGGGGAATAGGGAAAATACAAAAATTCTTATATTTATAGAATGTATAATACCTCTAAAATATATTGTCATTAAATGTAAGGCTTAAACAAGCCACAGTTAGATGTTACCTGTCCAAACCATTAATAATTTAAACCCTGGCTTAGCTTAAACTCAGTTTAGTTAAACCGAGAAATTAAACGGTGGTGATGCAAACGGCCATTAATAATTTGTCAATAAGATATACGTTCAGGTGAAAATAAATTTGTTTCTTTTTTATCTTGGTGACAGTAAACAAAATTAAATATTAGAGTTAAGGCTTTGCGTTAATAATTATAATAACAAAAAGATGAAATGAGCTTGTCAGAAATATAGAAAATGCACTTGTGATTAAAAGTTCTGGATTATTTCATGATCCAGGGCCAATTAAAAAAGAAGCTAGATTAATTCGAGAAGTAATTAAAATTTAAAAATATTCTATTAATTTTAATCAAGGTGTAGGTACAGAATTAAATAAAGTATGGCCGCCGTCAACTTATAATTAGGTTTCACTTAATTACATGTTTCTTAGCTACATTTTTAATTCTTAACATAGTCACTGTTTTTTTCTTTACCTTTGTCGATTGCGATTGGACCATCTTCAACAATCGACACAAACATTGTTTTTGTTTTCTGTTTATTCACATTCCTGTATACAATAGTATATATAATATCATGTAAAATTATAATTAATTCCATACAACATAATTCTATAGAAACTACGATACTCTAGTGGCAACATCTACTAAGCACGTGTCTGTCCACATCCACGTGTGCCCCACGTGGGCAGCTGATGTATCTTCGAGGAAGATGATTTCCATTTGTACACAGTAGGCGGAAACATGGAACTCATGGAACACTGAAAGCTATAGAGACTGAAGCAATACAAGACTATAAGCTGGACACGAGGATGAAACAATGTCGTAAATTAGAAAATCGTCTCAATCTATCCTGTCTGATGGACGACAATAGGTGTAAATCATTCGACAAGACAGAGACAGAAAAGGACTCCTACTTCTGATGATTACTACACTAATCACATATGAAAGTTTGTTTTGTTCTTCTAACAAACTTAATTGTAAATACTTTAAGAACATGTGTCTCTAATTTACACGTGCATATTTATCATTAAAAGTAAATAAGTACCTACATATAATGTATCCAAAAAATAATGATAGGTCGGGCATACATATTTTCACTGTCAACATTTTGAAATTAATTTAGATTAAATAAATCAAATAAAAGATACAGATAAAATTGTATTTTAACCACTGAACATGTGTATTAATAGAAAAAAATTGTGTTAATTTCGCTGTATTAATTTTTGCTCAGTGGTATGAAGTCGGCCTGTGGATCCTGAGAATCCTGGTTCGATTCCCACAGGCGACAAACAAGTTTCATAATTTCAAAAAGGTACCCCTGTGGCTCCTCCACCACTAACATCTTTGGGGGCCGTGATTTGACTACTGGTAACCGCACTTCACGTGCATAAATATATCACTTACCGAGATTTGCTTCGGCCACACTCAGTAATGGGTAGAAGGCGTGATGATATATTTATTTTATTTTAATTTTAGGTTAAAACTGAAAATACGAAACTATTGAGTATTAAAAACAACATCATTTACGAAATGGCTGCAAAATAAATTGACAATTTTAAGTTACAAATTTATGATCAATTTGTAACAAAAATTGCCAAGTATAAGAATTACTAAAATAATCTTTTGATAGTAACATTCCTAGTAACCATTGTTGATTGAGTGTCCTAGCAATTGGTATACCTAGTAATTTATATTCCAAAATTGGCCTTATTTTCATGAAAAATAAATGAAATAATTTGAAATTTTGTCTTAATCAGTAAAATTATTTCCTTTCTTCATGACATCGGCAAAAAATGATATTTTCTTGCCTTATGTGATTGAAGTGATACTTTTCATCCTTAGGAACGAATAGGAATGTCATATCCATGGAAAATGATATTCAGGTGACGGTATGTTAAGAGAATAATTAACCTTATCTATAATTTTTATTTATTTCTACAACAAAAATACTTTCTGATAGATTAGTGCTCCCTCCCTTTCTTATCTTTTTATTTCATTTTCTGTGACTGCATTGTGTGGTCTTTTCTTTCATATACAAGTGTAGACTATCGCTTTAATCTTTTCTAATCTTGTAGATTCGTTGTTAGTTTCGTTATTAGATTCGTTGTTAGGAGTAAACGTGAGTAATTTGAAATTTTTTTATGCATATGTTATGTACGTTGAGGAAGGAAAATGAATGGTAAGAGAATAGGAATGATGTGATTGAAGGTTGGTTGTGTGATAATGATTTCGAGTGTAATAATTGAATGAGTTTATATGGAGTGATCTATAAATGTGGTTGAAGTGAGGGTGGTGTGTTTGGATGAAAATGTTTGGTGATGGCTGGTTGTTTGATGAGTGTGATGAGTGAATGTTTTATGAGTAATTTTAGGGTTCGTGCTACCCCATTTGTTGGGATATAGCGTGAAGATATGTATGTATGTATGTATGTATGTTTATTTTTTATTTATTAAATTTATATTTATACCTAGTGAAGAATGTGTTATTCTTCCTTTAGGTGCTTTTGTATCCTTCGCCTTAGGCTTAGAAATTGAAGCGGCACATTCTGAAGAAAATGTGTTACTTTCCTCTGTATTCAAATAAATATTATTTGGTATGACAATGTGTAAATAGCCATAAATTGTTAATTTAATTTTGTGTTTGTTTCGTGAATGAAACATAATTTGGTCAATAAAAGAAGCTCGACAATTTACCACGTATATATGGGAACCAGTAGAATCAAGAATTTGTTTGAAAATGAACCAATGAAATGAAAACTATTTTTATAATTTTCTACTGGTGAAATAAATAAATGAATTAGATTTATTTTTTTATCAATACTAAAGTGGTGTGTCAAGATAGGAACGTTTGGCGAAGATTAATTGCGGAATGAATCTGATGATTTAAGAGGTGCAGGAATTTAGATTTTAGTTTTGTTGTTTAGTAATTTCATTAAGAGTGTTTATCTGCAATTGTGTGAAATTCACTTTCAAAAACAAGCGCAGGGACGACACTCCCTTCATTTCTGATCTTTTTTATTCGTTTTCTGATCTTACATTGAGTGTTTAACTGCAATTGTGTGGAATACACACTCAAAACCAAGCGTAGAGCGACACTCCCTTTCTTTCTTATCTTTTAATTCGTTTTCAGTTCTTACGTAGAGTGTTTAATTGCAATTATGTGGAATTCACTTCCAAAATCAAGCACAGGGCGACATTCCCGTCCTTTCTTATCTTTTTGTTTCATTTTCAGTTACTGCATTGTGTGGACTTTTCTTTCATATACAATTGCAGGCAATCACTTTCAACTTTTCTAATCTTTGTAGATTCGTTGTTAGATTCGTTATTAGATTCGTTGTTAGGAAGAAAGAAGATGAATGATAAGTGAACAGGAGTGATTGGATGGATGTGATTGAGGGTTTTTTATGTAAGGAATGGTTTCGAGTGTGATAAATAAATGAGTTTATATGGAAGGATCTATGAATGTGGTTGAAGTGAGGGTGGTGTGTTCGGATGATAATGTTTGACGGGGGCTGATTGTTTGATGAATGTTATGAGTGAATGTTTTATGAGTGATTTTAGGGTTCGTGCTACCACATTTGATGGGACATAGCGTGAAGATATGTATTTATTTATTTATTTATTTATTTATTTATTTATTTATGTTACTCTGTACAACAGGAATTATATCCCAATTTCAGTACAGGGTCCGAACTCACCAAGCAGCAGAGTGGTTGTAATTATAATTTCTAGCTTGAGTGGGAATCGACCTCGGGATCTCCGGATTCGAATTCCATAACGCTACCCACCCCACCGTACTGCTGGATGTATGTATGTAAATGCTATTTTCTTAAACGTAAATTTTAAAAAAATCTATCGATGTGGCAAATCCTGTTAATTATTTTTGCTTCTTAAATATAATAATTATCACATCACTTGTTATATTAGTGATAATAATTTAAATTTTGACCTCTGAAGATTTTTATATTCACAATTTTATTCCAGAATTATTAGGACAGAAATTAATATTATAAAAGCATTTTATCATTTAATTTCCTATGTAACAAAAGTTTATTTATTATAATTGTTTTATTTATTAATATTTTCTAGTAAATTTCTATAAATAATAATAACGAATTTACCATGACACACCTAAAATAAGTCGTGATGATATATTTACATATAACATTTAACTTTTCCTATTATTTATATTATAGTTATTTAGATCAATCCACATATTTCGTAGACATGATTTTCCTTATTTACCTTCATCATACCATCCATCCCCCCAGCCAAACCACCTCGACACTTTCTTATACAAAATCCCGCACAATTCTTTTGGCCAACTGTTCATGGCAACCGATTAAAAATCCACCATAAATCAGAGCGAACCTTGAAGCATCTATTGTGCGATATGCTGACCATGCCAGTCGCTGCAAATAAATTTATAGATGGTTGTAATAATGTAAAAGACTTATCCGCTGTAGCTCGAGGTCTGTAACAGCACAGCGAGCGTTTAACTGGAGTGAAGTGAGCTCTGGATATGGTGCTATGGTTGATGTGGGGTCTGCGGCTCCACGAGACAATGATGGAAAGTGTTAGGTGCTGGTTGAGTGCTGGTACTTTAGGTATTTTAAGGTTGCGATTGTTGATTACTGGTAAGTTTGTTGTTGTTTTATGCAGGACTGGATTAGAAGGATTTTATTTAGAAGTAGATTGATTGAATGAGTAACACGTCTCGAAATCTTGAATTTGAATTTAATTTAATTTAATTTTAAAATACACTGTTCAACAGGTAAGAGAAATCAATAAGTGGACAAGAAATATACCAAATGTATCTAGGCTTACCACGTATCCGGGTTTTATCCGGAGACACCGGGTTTCAGTGAATTATCTCCGGGCTCCGGATTTAATTATTATTTCTCCGGGTTGTGTAAGTAAAATTGAATATGTGGTGCTATGTAGTTGTCCAGGACAAATCTGTCTCACTTTCGGAATCTTCTACGCCGCTAAATTATTAAAGTTTTTCTTTGATGATCTTCTACATCTTACTGTTATCTAGTTTAATTTCTGTCACTAAATCTTCCAATTTCTTGATTCTGTCCTCATGATTTTAAGGAAGAATTTATACAATTAATTTCGGTTCTAATAGTTAACATATCATCTTGTATCAAATCAATTTTTTTAGAATTGTATCATGTTTTAGAAATAGACATAATTTTATGTGAGGGAATGTCTTCTGTTGCGTGTGATTATCTTCAAATTTGTCAATATTATTACAGTTAAATCGTATATATGACGTTGACTACACAAATTTTATTGTTACAGTAGATTTACGAGTATCACTTCCAATCTTGTTTTACTTTATTTTATAAGTAATTATTTTACCATGATAAAAAAAACACTTGTCTTTAACAAAACAATGTAACCCTTTCTTTGATCAAATATGGTAATAATAAAATTGCGGGATTTTCTTTAAAAAATTAGTCATTGTCTCCGGGTGAGACTTAGTTCTGATGTTTAATATGGGACAATAGATTTTCCGTTCGCATTGCTTCTCAAATTATTTTAAATCAATAAACTAGAACCATTACCAATGTTTTGCAACGGCAGAAATTAAATATGAAAATTTAAAGAAATACAATTTAATTAGCATTAACCACGGATTTAAAACAAAATAACAAAAAATGCATTAAGCTTTTCTGTCAAACTTTCCTCTCAATACAGTCATTTAATTAATGTTACAAAAGATACAAAACAGAAATTTCAAATAACATTTTATAAAATATGTACTATTGACGCAAAATAATATTGCCACCTATAAATTAAGTCATTCATCTGTTCTTCAACAAGCAATATCACATTGCAAAAAAAATTATATGTTTGAAAGTGAATAATTATGTAAATATTTTGCACTATGTCATTCTACTTAAGGGGGCAAGTACGCTTTGACATTTTTAAAAATTAGACAATTTTTTTGCTTAAAATGTCCTTTGGGTTGTGTACTTTGATGTAGTAGTCATCCCAAGTCCGCCAGGAACTTTTTTCCCACATAACGAAGCGATTTTGTAAAAAAAAAAACAGAGCGGAGGGACGGCTCACGGATGCAGCAAAAGAAGCCCGCAGGACCATTTTGGCGGGAAGAAAATAACTACGTAGATGCCAAAACGCAGAAGGCAAATTGCATGGCGCCGGCATCGCGAATTGAAGAAATAGAAACTTTATCTTTAAGCCCGTTTTTCTCGAACTAGATTTTTCAAATTGGAGTGGAAAATAATTTCAACGAATTACATCTGATTTCAAAAATGTTCAGAATTAAATTCTGCATAAAAACATGTAGCCATTTTTGCGATAATTGCAAATATAGATTTCTTATCCACGATTTTGTGTCGATTTTTTTGGGTGAAGACCACAACTTTCTTAAATATCAATATTTCACAAAACTCCCAACATATTTATAAGCGAAATTTTATTAGAAACGAGGTTTTAATTTCATTTTTATTTTAAGATGACATGAGCGGACGAGATATTCCACGCCGCGCAGTCTTGGCCGTTCCGCGCGACGATCCTCGCACGATACGGTGCAGCGGCCACGGAGGTCGGTCGATCGAATTACAAAAATTCACAATTATAATTAAAAATACGGGCAATAAATGCATGAAAAACAAATTTGCCCTGCTTTTTGTTTTATTACCGAAGAAAATTCCCGAAATGATCTATTTTTTCAACGTTCAAAGTGTATTACTTCTTTAGGTACCTACAATACTCGTACCTATTATTTCATTGAAGTCGTTATGATATATATTTTTCAAATTGTTAGTTGGATTTCCATATTTGAATATCATTTGTAGTAAAAATATAATTTATAAGAACATGAAGTCCGAGAAAAAAAATGAGAATCAAGAATAGAAGCAAGATAAATAGATATAAAAAATAAAGAACATACCTAAGGATACAAATAAATGAAAAGAATAGTATAATACTTAGCCGGAATTAGAATACCGATATCCAAAATTTATTGCAATATAATAAATAATGTATCATCATCTACCCATAACTGGTGTGGCATTCTGCCGAAGCAGATCTCGGTAAGTGATATATTTTGCGCGTGAAGTGCGGTTACCAGTCGTAAAATCACGGCCCCCAAAGATGTTAGTGGTGGAGGAGCCACAGGGGTAGCTTTTTGAAATTATGAAAATTGTCTGTCGCCTTTGGGAATCGAACCAGGGTTCTAAGGATCCGCAGGCCGACTTCATACCACTGAGCTAGCCACCCCATAATAAATAATAATAATATTACCGACTAATATTAGCTAAGTTAGTTGAAAAAGATCTAACATATAAGAACAACATTATTTAATGCTAAATTATACAAACACTATTTTTTGTAATTTTGATTACAGAATTTTAATATAAAATATATTTCTGATGATCACTATTACATAGTCAAAACGTTAGAGTTATTGTATTTCTGCGTCGATATTTCGACTCACGAAATTAATTTTTCTATTGGAAGTTACTTGATCTTCAAATACAATTAATAATTAGATAACCCATAATTTTTTAATTAATGGAGAAGCACAAAATAAGATTTTAGCCTAAATAAGCTTATTGGAATAAAATTCTCAATCTACATTTATTTAAATAACAGTCACTTCATTTCAAGTCAAGTAAGTTTGAGTTTAATATCACAAAAATAATTCCACGTTATAAAATGCAATAAAATATAAAATAAAAAGATTGCATCAATTCCTAATAACGTCTTGTTGGCACTTACAACTAGCAATGTAAGGTGGGAATATTCACAATGGTAATATTTCTTTGGGAGGGAATTTATATGGGAATATTTCCTGTAAGAATATAAATTCCCGTTTCTTGGGAATTTATTTTTGTTGCAGATTTATTATCAAAACTGTACAGACATTCTGTGATATGCTTGCAGCATGTATTTCTGCGGCAATTTGGCTGGTTAAGTGGTATATAGTGGACGTCTTGTGCTGTGTTCCTGTGTTTAATTTTAAAAATGGGAAGAAAAAAAGCTGCAGTATGAAAATATTTTTAAAATGATGGAAAATCTGTTCTATGCAAGTACTGCAATACAGTATACAAGGTTGTGAATGCAACAAAAATGTTAAAGCATATTAAAAAATGTATTGAGTGCCCAGTTGAAGTGCGAAAATCAGATTAAAAAAAACTGTAACATTTAGCAACATCAACAGCTACAGCATCGCCCATAGCCTCAACATCTGATCAACACGAAATTGAAATATCAGCTTCTGATTCGACGTCATCAATTTTAGTACAAGATACACCTCATTGTTCACACTCTTCTTTATATTCTTTTATAAATTTAAATAATGTTTCTGTAAATTTATTTATTTATTTCGATGCTTCGGTACACTATACTATACCTTCGTCAGGAAAATAAAATTAATAATAATTAAACAAAACGTATCTATACCCAAGTAACTAAGAAATAATAAATATTTGGGTTGAATATTGCTTATCTTACAAAATAATTTCATGTTACAAAATCAAGATGAAAAAAAAATTCCCTGTGAATTTCCAATATAGTAATATTCCCGGGAATATTTTCAGGAAATATTTCCTAAAAATAAATTCCCGGGAATTTTACATTGCTACTTACAACATTTCGTTCAGTGTTCTGTGCAATGCCGTCCTAAAAACGTTTATTGAAACCCTCGTTTATCTATCAGAACATTATGCGTGATTGGATCAGATACCTACATGCAATCGTACTCTCAACCACAGCAAAACCTGCTTCATAAATTCTCGTTAAAGAAGAAAGCGTCATAAAAATCATTAATTAGATTTCACATAATTTAGTTTTTATTTCCCCATAAACGACTTTTCTACAAAAACAGAACAATTCTTCACAACTAAATACTTTCTACTACTTCTAAACAGCCTAAACAAAAAACCAATCAAATTTTGATCTTGTTTTTTTGTGCAGAAGATTTTGTTTGAATCGATTTCAATTAAATTTGAAGAATGAGATACGGTTGGAAGTATAACTGTTACTTTCACAGTTTTTTGATGCTATTGGTAACGATTTTCGTGCACGTAGAACAGTTAGATGTGTCAAATCATCCGAATAATTCACACAAAAGTAACGGTGATGGTCAACGCTGCAATCACATCTCGCCGTGGAGAAATACTGGTTGTTGCGTAGACCGATGATTTAGAAATCTTGACGGTGAACTGAACGCACTATTATACTATTTTTTCTTCCATTTAAATGGATATTTATAAAAAAGATTGTTTATACAGTTACTTCAATTTAAGATGTAACAGCGGGTATTTATTAATCTGAGTAAGACATCTATGTTGGATTTGCATTGTCCTTAATTATTTGAACAATTTTTTTTTGTACATTTTGTTCAAATCATTAAAGACAATGTAAGTTTAACATAGATGTTTTACTCAAAATACATCATTTTCTGCAAACTTCAAATATTTATTAATCTGTTAAACAAAAAACTAAACCCAATTATAGTATCAGGACCTATAGCTTATAGTGGATTCCGAACTACTCAGACTACAAGTCGAAGACTGCAAACTTAAGTGTTCATTTGAATTGAATGCATATGGAATGTAAATCAAACGAAAAATTGGAGAAACTGGTGTGTTATTGGTGAAATTGAAGATAAAATATATACAGACTTTTAACTAAATAAAATAAATATAAAATAAATATATCATCACGCCTTTTACCCATTACTGAGTGTGGCACACTGCCGCAGCAGATCTCGGTAAGTGATATATTTATGCGCGTGAAATGCCGTCAAATCACGCCCCTCAAAGATGTTAGTGGTGGAGGAGCCACTGGGGTAATTTTTAAATTTGTGAAAATGTTTGTCGGCTGTGGGGATCGAACCAAGTTTCTTAGGATCTGTAGGCCGACTTGATACCACTGAGCCATTACCCCCATATGCTATAATCAGACAAAATTCACAACATTCGTAATACAGAAAAAATATTGATTAATTGTCAAAAAAATTGAAATTGAATTTTTTTGTGTTATGATAAGCGTTACCAACACAATTGGTAAAAAAACCCCAACTTATATTTTTGACAAGTTGCAATTTTTTTCTATCAGAATCTAACAGAATTTTAAATTTACCTCAACAGCAAAAATTGTATAAAAAACACGTTTCATAAGGCCCGTTATCACACTCGTCCCTAAAACGATTCTCTCTTAAGTTGAATTAGTAGAATATTCACTAATTGAAATAGTAAGTATGAAAACTACTTAAAAATTAGTAGTTTAAGATTGAATCTACTAAAATTTTAGTAAGGTAATAGCTTCACTTTTTAATCGGTTGTTTTCTACTAAGTAAAATGGTGATAAGATCCAAAGCTACTATCGAATTAGTAGTCCTCAAGCGATTCAGTGGCGCCACCGTGTCAACAGTATAAGTTTTACGCGTGTGTGTACTTGGTTCCTGTATAGAACATTGAGAAGATCTACCGTTGTGCAAATCAATTTTTTTAAAGTAAGCAATAAAATGAAAATAAATAAAATGTTGTAATTTCCGTATTATTGTCACATTTCAACTATGTTACATGTCCACATTAATTCTGAATATAAATTAATTCCAATGTTGTTTTTTTTTCAATATCACTACTGACGTAAATTATTTAAGGTTAGAAATTTGAAAATATGTCAATTATTGTTGTTTTATATATTTATTTGTAAGGTTTTATATCACTATAATTATCAATGGATATTTATTATTTATAACAATCGAATTTTTACGTTTTCAATAAATTATTATTAAATATTCATTAAAAAGAGTTTTACTTTTTTGATTTGTAGAAAATTTACTTTTTCAATAGTAGAATTTTCACTATTTCATTAGTAAATAAATCACATTTTCATTTGGTGAATTTTACTTTTTTATTAGTAAAAAATTCACTAATTAAAAATGTGACAAGTTTCACTAATTGAAAAAGTGAACAACTACTATTTACTAGTGGTATACATTGGACATTTTCAAAAAGTGAATATTCACTATAAATTACTAGATTTTTACTAATTCAACTTAAGAGAGTTCGTTTTCCAAATTTGGATTCGTGCGCTAAGTGATTGGCCGAAGATACTAGTTCTTGAATGTATTATTAATGCACATTCTTTACAATCGTCACCAGTTTGAAGTTTTTATAAAAATTCTGTTATTTTAAAATTGTAACCATGGTTAAATTGTTAATTAAGAAAAGTAAGATTTACATCCATTTTATCCACCGACCTACGATTACCTGATGATTGTATGTATAAAATTTAAATAAATAAATAATATTTTCATAAGAAAATCTGACATTTAATGACAATTTACAATTATGTAAAGAAACGTTAATTTTTTATAGTAACTTCAGATTCACTGGTTTAATTAATTTCTTTTGCACATTAAGAAGTTTGTTCCTGTCTATTGAACATGATTTTTGTTCTGTTGCCAAAATAATTTATTGAGAAGAAATTTGCGTAGATACTTCCTTATCTAGAATCACTCAGTAAATTTCAAATAAAAAGTAATTAATAGAATTTCTATGAATAAGAATTTATTACAAAATATCTTCAAGCTCGTTAAAGTAACGGTTTATGGCACTAAAGGTCCTGGAATTTATCCTCTTCAAAATGCCAGACAAAAATTATCCGTATGGGTTATTTTCCACTTAAATTGCAGGAGAATTTATTTTATAGTTGTCGTCACCTTTTAAACCTTTTAAATATAAATAAAACTTGTAAAATTTATGTTTGGAGCATTCCTACACATTGTCTTAAATATGTAATGTCATCAAACTTAAAATATTCTTTATGTAATAGTTTTGTATAACTTTATTAAAAATGCGAAGGAGGACTTAAACAAAATAAATTACATTCTTTACTGTATTTAAGAACTATAAATTTTATTTACACAAAAGAAAAACTAAATGTTACAAAATTTCAATGTTCTTTCGACAAATTATAGCAAATTATTACAAACAGTGCAATCTTAGAAATACGCAATCCAAACTTATTAAGTTATCAAGGTAATTTATCAAAAAATATTTGTTTATATAAACAATACTTTTCGTGCGACAATACGGCGTATTATTACAGATTTCAGTATCTACTCCTCAGACAAAACATAACTAGAGGGATAACAACGGCGTTTGTTGTGAAGCAGAAGGGATAGACTAACTTGTGGGTGAGGCGGGTGCGCGGCAAGGAGCGAGTACAAGTTGATGTTATGCAGGTTGCATTTATGTTGATGACAGTTATCAGACGCGAGCATCTTATTTATTTAAATATAAAAGTACGTATACAAAACACTTAATTTGTCAAAAACTAACCTTTAAGCCCCGTTCACAACACGAAATTAGTGGTTAGTGTTAGTAGTTATGGTTAGCGTTAGAAGTTTGACATATGTATTCCTCTAGTAGCGTTCACAACAACGAACTTAGCCCAGCGCAGGTCTACGCTAATCGTGGTTAGCGTAGAAGTTTGTAAACTTCAAACTTTTAGTTAGTGGTTAACGGCACAGCCAATCAAAAACGAGGAGTAAAGTGACAGTTGGTTTTCTCAGTTTGAATTTTATGTAACGAAAATGAATCGAAGCACAATAAAAAAGTTGTTACTTGCAACTTTAATTTTGCAAATGAAAAGAAATAAAAAAACAAATACAAGATGGTGGGTTCGCCCAATCAACCAAAACCGAACAAATCAGGGAGACTGGGATAATTTGATTCAAGAAATGAGATCATATGATGAAGACATGTTCTTTAATTACACCAGAATGACCATAGCTCAATTTGATTTATTGTTAGAACTTGTAGGACCAATTTTTAAATAAAATAGTCGAAGAAGACCAGTTCTATCAAATCAGAACTACAGACAAAATATCAGAACTCAAACAAACAAAACTGTAACTATTTGTCAAAACTTTAAGTTGAAAACTGTGACATCTATTATAATTCCTTGTAATATCTATAATTTTCAAAAATGTGCACTACATTACCGGCAGAAACATAAATTCGAAATCATTAATTTGGGACATTGTGAACGATGTATTTTGATCTATAACTACTAACTATAACCACTAACCGTAACCACTAACACTAACTACTAATTTCGTGTTGTGAATGAGGCTTTACTTTGATGTGTGAAAAGTAAGTAATTGAATATAAAAATAGCTACACAAATGTTTGCAACTTGAATAACATCAAAGTGTACTCGCTCCTTGCCGCGCACCCGCCACACCCACAAGTTATTCCACCCCTTTCTGCTTCAAAACACTGCATTGACTTGAATACGACATAATTCGTCTAGTATTATACGTCATTGATCTACTCTAATGTTTTTATGTGCGCTGTAGCACGTGCGTACTAACTTTGAAATTAGATTTACATTTATTAGTGGAACAATAATTATATACGTGATTTATTTCGTTTATATAACTATAAAAAAAGCTTTATATTTATGTACGCGATTTTACGTTGCTATTAGCGTCAGCCGTTAAAATGTCTTTTATCTATCGATGCTATTAAGTATGTCTGCTAAAAATGTTAAAAAACCAAAGGTTTGTTTTTTCACTGTGAACCTACCAACATATTATTATTTACCTCTTTTTGAGTCATGAATTTGTTTTTTACTCCCGCTTACAGAGAAGCGGATAATAATGGATTATTATTCACCAAGGTTAGTAAGCAAAATGCAGCTTTTAATGACACTTGAGCCTCAATTTATTGTACTATGTATTTCACTGGATACAATGTTCCGTACTACACATTATGTGCTTCTTCTTTAATTTCTGTAGGGGTACAATTTTTTTGAATCAGTTTAACATGACTTTCTTAAAGCACTGTCACAAAAATCTCAATTAAAAAATCATATAATAAAAACGGTGTTAAACAGTACATTAAAGAACGAATTTTATAGTTGTCATTTTATTTTGTGAGAAGGAAGTTTCCCTTTGAACAAAATAAACGGCAGTTATGAAATTTATACTATTTTTATATTTTACGCATTTTATGCTCCTTTTAAAATAAAAACCGTAGTTAGAAAATTTAGAGCATTTTGTGTTAGTTGATTTAAGGCGGTTCTATCATGACAGTCTCATACAAAAGTATAAGTAACCTAAAAAGTTTATTATAAGAATTTGTTGATTGACAATTTGTCTGTTGGTAATTATTAGAAATAATTCTTGAAAAAGCAATGAGCGTTCGCCGGGATTTGAACCCAGAACCTTTCATTCGCATGATGACTGCTCTAACCAATTGGGCTACAAACACTCGGCGAATACTCATGCTTTTTCGTGCAATCTTTAGTTGAAGATTGTTTGTTTTAATTTCTTTTAAAAGTCAGAAATGTCAAATAAATTGCTTGAACTAAAACAGAACAGTCATAGGTAACGATATTTATGTTCGATAAAAATTAAATAAATACGTGAATTTTCAAAATTAATTTACGGGGTCAAATTACTACTAAACTGAAATGTATTTTACATCGTTGGATTCAGAAAGATGATATCTTTCGATTGATACTACAATTTTTGCTGTCGGGTAGAACACCGAGCAATAGCAAGCAAAAAACTGATTTCCCATGTACACTTTTAAGACAGACACCCGATATATGACTACCACACTGCGGCTCAGTGAGTTCAGATTTAATTCTCTACAACCTTGACTTATATTTTATCCCCGTAGAGTAATCGGGGAGATAATGATTTAAAAAAATGTATTTGCCCATGGCGTTGTTTTAGTGGAACAGTCTGTATGTATTTTATAGTGTCTAGTTGAATTTCAAGAAAGAAATCATATACGAAGGTCTGTACCACCCTCAAAAATGGCAAAGGCGTGGAAACAAATCCACATCGACAAATAGCAAGGACAAATACATGATATATAACATCCTGCAAAGTATGCCAAGTTCCGTTATCACATATTTCTTCACTAGAGTCACAATCCTAATAACAAGAAATGTAACAAATACAGCAGAACCTAATACCTCACACATATTCCGCCGCCATACACGGTAAATGTCATCAGGACTTGAAACCTTTATCAACGCGACTTCAGACAAGATTGGCATCAAGAGTGCCGTGTCCGCATTTGTGGAAACAAAATCGCATCGGTCGCTAAATAAGGATTGACGAATGTGATTTGCTCAGTGTAATGATGTGAGAAGAGTTTGATCATTTGTGAAAGATGCTAGATTAGATTTTGTCTTTTAGACTTTCTCATATCGATGGAGTGACTTACGATATGATTTTAATTTGTTTTTTGATATATGGAAGTGACTAAAAAGATTTTATTTACATTAAAAAGATCTGTAATAAACGGCAGTTGCGTTTATTACTATAAAAGTTGACTTTGTAATAGAATAGATTTAAAAGTAAGTTAAAAGATTTACGGTTAGTTTTTCAGTTGTCAGTGGAAAATTCCACAATTCTTAGAATTTTAGTTTTGTTCAGTTGGAAGCTTAATCAATAACTTTGTGCTAAACTTATAGTTTCTTATGCGAGAGTAGTGCCCAGTTAGCGTTATTTTGAGAACCACTGTCCCATCCCTTAGTAATAAAATGTTCGAACCATGGGCAGTGTAACCACTTGCATTTTGGCTTTCCGTGTGAAATGGCCTCTCTCGATCGCATTGTTATTTTGTGATGTTTATTGTTCACGTTCATGTAAGTAGATTTTAGTTATGTAATGAGAATTGTTGATTGCATATGTTTGTAGTAATCTGGAATATTGAATTGATTGTGTAATTAGTGAGTAAGGGATACCTTGGTTTATATAGCGTCAAGTATTCAGTTCGTAAATATCTTTGATTTATATAATTTATTTTGACTCGTTATTCGTTATTAAATATTATATAATTTTGTTATTGTTGAGTACGTGTTTGATTTTGCACGCGCGCATATTCCCGCCATTTTGATCATCGGTCCCATTTTAATTACTTTTCGGAATAGAGTTAAATATTCCGTGGTGGCAGCATTTACACTACTCTTGATTATTCATTTAATCAAGTAAATTCATTCGTATGTCAGTTACCTCTGAGTACCAAGTACAAGATGCCTGTTACAGATCATTGGTAACGTATGGAACCTTGATGATTGTAACTGACAATAACAAATAACTAGAGTCACTTGGGAGAATAATTCAACGGTTGCTTACTCAACACCATAAAAATAAATAGATTTGTATACCTAAGCAATACAATGAGGGAAAACCCTTCTCTCTCGAGATGTTTATATAGAATGTACAAAAAGTTTCGGAACGGTCAAATATTGCGAGAAATACACATCAAATCGAAAAAAAACACACGTGTTCTCGTAATACTATTTAGAAACCTGTCCAATGATACTAAACACGCGCCCCCACTCCTACCTCCTGGGATGGGGCGGGGGGTGACATTGAAATCTTAAGTAGGAACCCTCAATTTTTATTATAGATTCGGATTATACAGCTAAAATGAAGTGGAGCTTGTTTGAAACTTTTGCAACAAATAGCGCTGTAATCGAAAAAAGAAGTTTGGAATCAGAATAAAATGTATTTTTCCGAATAAAGCGCCATTTGTCGCAAATCGAAAAAAAAAATCAGACAAACCCTGCTTAATTTTAGCCATACAATCCCAGTCTACAATAAAAATTGTGGGTTTTCATTTAAGATTTCAAATGCAAATAAAATGTATCACATTTGCAGAATTGTAAAATGGACCAGTCAGGTTTAAAAAAATTTAAAAAATATCAAAATATTTGATATATTCAATGAATACAGCAGCAACTTTTTACTATTACCAATAATTTAATGTAAACAATTTCTGAACCAATTTTAAAAATATTAGCAACACATTCAGCAAAAACAAACCTACGAATGTTGTAACCATTCAATTTCCTTTTCATATATGATCTGATCTGGTCCAACTTTATTTACACATACATACAACCAACACACAGAAACACGTGCAGCGGGAGGAGAAGTTACGAAAGTCACATTCACTGATCGCCCGCGTACTTCGTCCGCCACCGATATCAGGTGACCATCAATCGAGATCAAGTCAGTGGTGTTTGCTACACATCGCTTGGCGTGTCGCCGATACAGTGCTTCTCAACAGGTTTTGTCTATGGAAATATAGCTTAGGTGATAAAGAGTAAATTGCTTTTCAGTAACGAATTGTAATTTATAAATGAGAACTTTAATCGTAGACAAAGTTTGCTTCGAAGTAGGACCATGAGCGATTTCAATATACTCATATGACCCTTAAAACTTAAATTTGACTAAAGATTGTAGATTTCCGGTACTGCAAATTTTCATTAATTTTCTGTTGTACAGTGCAGTAAATAAATAAAATATTACGTACCATGAACTGTAAGTTACAGTTTTTAGGTGAAGAATGTAGTAGAAAGGTCGAGATTTCCTAAATTCGCGACCTAAAAAAATCACTCACAGTTCGAGGTTAATAAACTATTTTTTACAATATTTGCAAAAATAGAAGGAAAAGAAAAATTAAAAAATATAAATATAACATCACGCCTTCTACCCATTACTGGGTGTAGCACTCTGCCGAAGCAGATCTCGGTAAGTGATATATTTTGCGCGTGAAGTGTGGTTACCAGTCGTCATATCAGGGCCCCCAAAGATGTTAGTGTTGGGGGAGCCACAGAGATAGTTTTAAAATGGTGAAAATTGTTTGTCGCCTGTGGGAATCGAATCAGGATTCTCAGGATCCGCAGGCCGACTTAATACCACTGAGCTAGCTACCCCATAGAGAAAAGAAAAATAGGTTTCAAAATTAACAACTGTCAATTGTCAAAATAAACAGGACCTTGATCTATAATATTTATTTACTGTCCATGGTGGATGGTAAGTTAATATTATAGCCGTGATGTAACCCGGGAAACCACTGTGTAATAAAAGTTCCACTTACTGTGTTTCAATTTTGTCATTAGTAGGTAACTTGGAGTGCAAGTATTGTAAAAAAGTTATTTGTCTACCTACGTCGTGTAATGGTGTTTGGTCTAACGAAAAATGAATTTGTTGTTGGAGACACAACATTCAGAGATCTTCATTTGTTGATACAACAATTGTAGACTAAGACTTTTTGCAGTCCTTTGCTATTGGAAACGGTCTGGTAAGTATATTGCAAACCACAAATTTCAATTTTTATTTACATTTTTGTTTTGTTTTTATTGTTTTCCTAGTTACCTACATTCAAAATTGTTAGTAATAAAAATAAAAATTAAATATATCATCACGCCTTTTACTCATTGCTGGATGTAGCACTCTACCGTAGCAGATCTCGGTAAGTGATATATTTATGCTCCTGAAGTGCGGTTACCAACAGTCATATCATGGCCCCAAAAGATGTTAGTGCGAAATTAGTTCAATTTCATACTTGATGTACAATATACGAGTAGTATTGTATATCAAAAAACTAAACTAAGACGTTTCTTTTCCAAGGTGCCGCTTCAATTCCCGACCTGAAGATGTGGGATATAAAAGGGTATGATACTTTCTTCACGACGGAACTATACATATCATTTTTCACTATCCAGAAATTTTCATATCAGAAATTATTATTTTCAGAAGTAAATTAGTTGTAACGAGCCGAACTCGAGTTCGACTCCCAAATCTGACAAACACGTGGCTCCCCTTCCACTAACATATTTGGTGGCCGTGATTTCGCGGCTGGTAATCGCACTTCACTCGCATAATGTATCACTTACCGAGATTTGCTACGGCAGAATGCTACATTCAGTAATTTATAAAAGGCGTGATGATATATTTATTTTTTTTCTTTAGGAGATTTATTCTTTTTCCTACAATAAAATCGCTGATTATCAATACCTAAATTCTTTCCATTTCATGATTAGTGCATCCAAATCTATCTATTTCATTCAAATCTCTCACCGATTGAGACCGGCTGACATAGAAAGTATCAGTCTGGTTCGGCGCGCGTCGCACCGCAGATAAATCAGCGGTTGTGTCGCTGGACGGTGGCGGCGGTCACCAGACCGCGCAACGGTTACCTGTCTCCCCCGCAAACAAATCTCCGCACCGCCGCACCACAGATCACGGAGAAAGAGATCAGCAGACACCGGTGCATTGCTACGGTCAATCACACATCGGGTATGTGGAGTGTGTGAATAGAAGTGTAGGGATTGCAATACAAGAGATATGGTATTGGTTGAATATAAGTTGGATTGGAATTGCTTCAGAGAAAAGGTGGTGCTGTCAATTTACTCATATGACATGGTCTTTCAACAAGTTTATTATTTACTATTTTTTCCTACGACAATTTAGCATTTTACAATACAAGAAATTATTTCGAAATTAGATTTTTTTTCATTTTCTCAAATAATACCAAAGGCAGTTGCAGATTTATTGTCTTACTGTAATTTTTATTTATGAAAACAGAAAACAATAATGTCATTTTGTTGACAATTTTTTTCACTAAATGACGTTTGAAAATTTACTTTATTACTGATCTTAGGAAAAATTATTTGCTGTGTTAATCAATAAAGATTAATTCTGCAATTACAGACAGGTATAACCCAGAAGTTTAACTTACAACTAGAGTTTATCTAACAAGAACTGTCATTCATATTTCGCTAACTTCCACTTATATTAAATTTTTTTTAAATAGTTTTAATTCCGGTTAAATCCGTAGTTTATTTTGTACAATGTAGCAAAATTAAAACTTAAATTGGTCTACGAGGGCAGAGTGAAAAGTTCCTGAAAAATGAAACAAGAAATGATTTATTTGGTCAAAACATATTTTATTTCTCAACATAATCTCCTTGTAGCTAGATACACTTCGTCCAACGTTTTTCTAATATTTCGATCCCTTCCAAATAATACTATTTTGGCAATCCTTCAAAATAGGCGTTTGTCTCAGCGATGACCTCATCGTTGGAGCCTAATCTCTTTCCGCCGAGCCATTTCTTCAAGTTTGGAAATAGATAAAAATCGCAGGGGGCCAAATTTGGAGAATATGGTGGATGACGAACCAATTCATGCAATTTTGCCATTGCGACTGTGGAGTAAACTTGTCAACAGAGAGCAACTGCGGCACTCATCTGGCAGACACCTTTCTCATATCCAAAAATATATGCAAAATGTTCCGTACCCGTTCGGTTGAGATGCTCATAGCCGCAGCAAGCTCGTGCACTTTAACTCGCCGATCGTCCAATATCATACCATGGATTTTGTCGACGATTTCTGGCGTTGTAAACTCAATTGGACGACCAAAACGTTCGGCGTCCTTTATGGTCATACTACCACAACGAAAATCAGTAAACCACTTGTGAATCGTTCCAATCGATGGTGAGGAGTCCCCATAATGTTTAAGAAGCGATGCTTTGGTTTGCGTAATGTTTTTACACGCAAGAAATAATGTTTAATCAAGACGCGAAATTCACTTTTTTCCATGTTTTTAATAATCTTCAAGGTTGCTTGCTTTCGATGGGTGTCAAAACAGAACTGAATGACATATCGGTCTGAAAGTTTTAATGCGTTCTAGTTAACGATGGTACATCACAAATATCCCATGAGATTTGCGGTTGTTGCGCCATCTGTTTTATTTTTCAGGGATTTTTCACCCTGCCCTCGTATAAATGATAAACCAGTTAACTCCTCCTAATTAATCCTCTATAAAAGTAGCCCACATAACCTCTTTCTCAGCTCACATATCTATCAATCCTCAACAATCGATCGCATTTCTACGGCGATGAAATATCCGTTGTCGCATATCCACCACGTCCGCAGTTATTACCTACATGCGTTATATGTTCTATGTGAAACAGTAACAGCAACAGCACCGGCCAACTTGACTAACGACCGCTGCTCAGTTGTTCAAGCAGTGAGCCATGGACCGCAGCCCGGAGTTGCGCAAGCACATATCTCAGCACGTGTTGCGGAAAAATCTGACTGTCGCGGGATTGAGAGGTTGGTGAACAGCGGATGTCAAACTTTATTATTGCTGTGAAAGGTATTTAAAGAGTGTTTGTTGATACATAAGAAAAAATCATGAGTTCGGAATATGTTGGTGTATGATGAATGTGAGGTTAAGAAGAATGATGAAAAAATTGTTAGAAGAATGGTTATAAATTAGTTTAAATAATATAAAATAGTTTTGGCGTGCGGAACGTATGAAACATTGGTAAAATTGGGGATGAAAGATTGCGTTGAAGATTTAGGAATATTTGGATGGATTTGACTGATTATTTTTGGCTAGCTCAGTGGCATGAAGTCGGCCTGTAGATCCTGAGAACCCTCGTTCGATTCTCACAAACGACAAACAATTTTCATAATTTCATAAACTACTCCTGTGGCTCCTCCAGCACTAACATCTTTGAGGGCCGTGATTTGATGACTGGTAACCGCACTTCACGCGCAAAATATATCACTTACCGAGATCTGCTTCGGCAGAGTGCCACACCCAGTAATGTGTAGAAGGCGTGATGATATATTTATTTATTTTTTGACATTTGTCAAAACCAATGAAATGCTTCATTGTATGACACGTGTCTGCGTTTTAACCAATCCTGTCATTATTATACTGAGAATAAAGCTCTTGTGATTATTCCCGGGAATAATCTCTGTAGGTGCTTTTGTTTGTAACAAATGATAGGTAGTTGTCAAATAATTATTTACAATTAGCAACGCGTAAAATATGTTAAATAAATCGATTTAGTTGCATTTCAGATACAGAAATACACGAAGATATTTTGGAAACAACTTCCAACAATACATTAATAAGTAATCAATCGGTATGAACCCAGTTCAAAATCTTTTAAGTTGGATGAATCGACCTCAACAGCTAAGTTAAAAAATAATCTAATTAAATATAACTCGAGATTTCGACAAATTAGAAAATAATTCTCCAGTATCTTTCTCAAACTTATTGCCATTTGGCAATAGCCACTCAAGCCCTATGAGCTTTCGTGACTATTGCCCGACAACAAGTTTTTGAAAGATCTGTCAAATTATTTTCAATTTATTCTCACTCTCTTATTATATTATTACTGAAAATTTTTAAATTCCATGATATCGTTAAATCTAAAAAGATGAAGAACTGCTGTCTAAAATGTCGAGCATACACAGTGACGAAATAAATAAACACGTTATAGACGAACAGTAATAAAGATTTATTTGTATTAAATCTGACAGAAAGAAATATACGATCTTGGTCCAAGCTTCAAGGAAGAAAATTTCCTGTTACATAAATTTCAAGAAAGATACAGATTCATAACAAATAAATCATTTGCTTTTTCATAATACTGTTAGTATTCTAAATATCTCACATCTATACTAGGAATTCTATACAAGTACAATGTCCTATAATGGCAATAATATTCCGAAGAACGCTGATGAAAATGAGTAGAAAACATTTCCTAATTAATCAGGATCAAGAAGCCTGCGAGGCCTTATACGGTGATCTAGGGAGGCGTAGCATGAAATGGCAAGCGGTTTAATTACAATTGCATAACTGAGCTGTTCCGCTTGCATTTATTTATATTAGGAATTATGATTGTGTATCTAGTTCATTTCTGATTGATCTTTATCGTGCAATTATACGAACTTTAATTTAGAATACAGAAAATGTTTTCATGACGAGTGAAATGTTATATTCAAATCATTATAGTACGATTCTCAAAAAAAGTTTTAACTAATACTAAATTAAAAAATCTGGTGTGGGCACCACACGACTTTCTTATACACAGCATATTTAATATTTAGAATATATGAATGTTATATAATATTATTAAACTTGTAATTTAGTTTTTCAGTAATTCAGCATTTATCTGTTTGAAACATATAAAATATCAAATTTGTTTACATATAATTTTTTAGTAATGTTGACTACTTTATGTCTAACTTTACTGATGAGGCATATACAGAATGACCGTTTTTCGAGCTTAATCCTTGGTATCTCAATAACCGTGAGATACGAAGTCGATTAAATTGAGGCAAAGTTGCCAAATTAGTTGACGTTTTTAATGATGTATTTGTTTTACCGAAAAAAGACATAGATAACTAGATAAAACGAAAATTAAAATTTATGTTTTTTGTTTCTATTGCTACTATGATTATTGAAATATATTATTAAATATAAAAATGAGTTTTTCTCAAAACTAGACACATATACAGGAAAATTGCAAATAACGTTTTATATTGAAACTAGCATCTTTCATTTGAAACTTTTTTTCGTAACTGATTCAATTTTTGAAATAAATGGAATTTATTGTTTTGTGTGTCCAGTAAACTTCCTCTTCCCATTCAATTTCATTCAAAATCAACTCAGCTCTTCGTCTTTTCATGAAACTTACAATTACCAAGTTTCGTTAACAAATCTTATCTCGTTCATGAGATATTACACACTCGGACACACATCCATTCACACACACACAGACATCATTGAGAAAATGATCAAAATGGATTCAGTGGATCGCAAAACACGTATTTCCGCGAAAATCTCTTCAACGATTTTTTTCACGATTCCAATATTTCCTTATACTGTGTATAAGAAAGTTAAAACACCTTTTACCCTATTGGGTGTGGCACTTTGTTGTAGCAAATCTTGATAAGTGAAGTTACGTGTTTTTTTTTTGTGGCTTCTTTGGCGCACCAACTACCAAGGTCATATGCCGCCATTACGCCCTGATCTGCGTGTTAGGTGTTATGGTCAACAGCAACGCGAGTTTTCTCTGGACGGTCACCCATCCAAATACTACCCGCGCGCAACGTTACTTAACTCGCGTTATCGCTTAGATCAGTACCAACGAGCGCAGCCCTGGCCGTTGACGTTATTTATCTCTGTCTTATTTGTCTCTTTTTAAGCTAAGATGCAACTACGTCATATTCGTTTGTTTCGAAAGTTTAAATATTTTTATCATGCTTAATACAAGTTTAAAAAAAAAATTTGGGTATAATTATTTTATTAGATTAATATATAAAAAATTCAAAAGAGACTTGAAAGGCACATTAGAGTTTATTTAAACTTTTTAAAGAATATGGTTTAGTTTAATTTGACTAATTGAAAATTCAGGATTAGCTAAAACTCTTTTGTCTAGTTGTCTGAATGTAGCAACTCTGCAACGGCATATCTCAACAGGAAAATAATTTCAATTATTGTAGAAAAAATCTTGATAACACTTATAATACAGTTTGATCCACCCAAACACAGTTGTATATTTTATATTATGACAAGACAATCGAATCCGTAAATTCTCTTTTAATAAGCGCGAGCTCTAACCATTGAGACACAATTAGCCAAGTGTATTTATTCAATGCCGTTATTAATCATTAAACAACGACACTGTTAGATATTAGTGGTTAATAAATTACAAAAGGAAATTTTTGCCAAGATAAAATAATATCAGTGTTTTACCGGTGATCTGGGTTCGAACTCAGATGTAGTCACAAATCAGTAGTTTAATATGTTCTGCTATCCTTCTTAAGCAATTTCTATTATATTTAATCCTTCAGTTTAATGTTAATTGTGTGTTGAGCGACGGAAAGTAATTTTGTAACAAGAGACTTCAATGATACGTCAAGATGCAAAATTATTTTTCACAACCAGATGTAAAAGTTATATTCATGACAGAAATAATAATTAAAAAAATTAAAAGGAGCATTAATTTTCTCACATTGCTAAGACCGACGGGAGAAAAAGTTTATTTTACTCCTGTAACTAAGAATATTTGATTTCCTTTGCTAAAAAGAAAAATCTGGTGTGCTCACCACACGACTTTCTTATACACAGCATATTTAATATTTAGAATATATAATATTATTAAACATGTAATTTAGATTTTCAGTAATTCTGAATTTATCTGTTTGAAACATATAAAATAACAAATTTGTTTACGTATAATTTTTTTAGTAATGTTGACTACTTTATGTCTAACTTTACTGATGAGGCATATACAAGATGTCCTTTTTTCGAGCCTAACCCTTGGTATCTCAAGAACCGTGAGATACGAAGTCGATTAAATTGAGCCAAAGTTGTCAAATTAGTTGACCATTTTAATGATCTATTTGTTTTTCCGAAAAAAGACATAGATAACTAGATAAAGCGAAAATTAAAATCTTTGTTTTTGTTTCTATTGCTACTATAATTATTGAATTATATTATTAAATATAAAACTTTGTTTTTCTCAAAATTAGACGCATATACAGAAAAATTGCAAATAACATTTTATGTTCCAAATAGTTTTGCTAACATCTTTTATTTGAAACTTTTTTTCGTAACTAATTCCATTTTTGAAATAAATGGAATTTATTGTTTTGTGTGCCTAGTAAACTCCCTCTTCCGGTTTTTAAATTTCATTCAAAATCAACTCAGCTCTCCGTATTTTCATGAAACTTATAATTACCAAGTTTCATTAAAATATCTTCTCTCGTTCATGATATATTGCACACTCGGACACACATCCATCCATCCATCCACACACACACAGACATCATTGAGAAAATGATCAAAACGAATTCAGTGGACCTCAGAACACGTATTTCCGCGAAAATCTCGTCAACGATTTTTTTCACGATTCCAATACTTCCTTATACCTACTGCGTATAAGAAAGTAAAAAAGTAAAACAAATTTCAATTGTTTATTTATTAATTTATAATTTACGTTTGATCAGCAGTACAGTGGTGTGGATAGCGGTACGGCTTTCGAATATGGAGATCCCGGATTCGAATCCCATCCAAACTAAATATATATGGACTACCTCACAACGGCACGGTAAGTCCGGACACAGTACTGTAATTGCGATTAAGTTCCTGTTGTACAGAGTAGCATAAATAAATAAGTCAGCGAAGCTTGAATTCAAGAACTTTTGTCTATGAAATAAGAGCATTAAACAGCTACAACTATCAGTTCACAGTAACCAAATTACTTTACATATATTTAAGTAACAGGGACATATTTCGGTTCAAGAAAATGTTGTAAAATTTATTCCGCATTTAGAGTTACCACCTCAGAACTAAGTCTCGCCCGGAGACGATGACTATTTTTTTAAAGAAGATCCTGCAATTTTATTATTATTACCATATTTGATAAAAAAAGGGTTACATTGTTTTGTTAAAGACAAGTGTTTTTGTTATCATGGTAAAATAATTACATATAAAATAAAGTAAAACAAGATTGGAAGTGATAAATCTACTGTAACAATAAAATTAGTGTGCTCAACGTTATATATACGATTAAACTGTAACAATATTGACAACATTGAAGATAATCACATGCAACAGAAGACATCCCCTCACCTAAAATTATGTCTATTTCTGAAAACTTGATATAATTCTAAAAAATTTGATCTGATACAAGATATCAACTATTAGAACCGAAATTAATTGTATAAATTCTTCCTTAAAATCATGAGGACAGAATCAAGAAATTGGAAGATTTAGTGACAGAAATTAAACTAGATAACAGTAAGATCGTATTATTATTATTATTACGATGTAGAAGATTATCAAAGAAAAAAAATTGATGATTTAGCGGCGTAGAAGATTAAGTGATACAGATTTGTCCTGGACAACTAACTACATAGCACTACATATTCAATTTTACTTACACAACCCGGCGAAATCATAATTAAACCCGGAGCCCGGAGATAACTCACTGAAAGCCGAAGTCCCCGGGTCAAACCCGGAGAGGTGGCAAGCCTATACGCACCCAATATTTACTTTATTAATCTCATGACAGTTAAATATTTGAACAGATTAAAAGGGCAAAGATGTTTCACATATTTACATCTACACATCAAAACAAAAAATTAACAAACAAATTTTTGCGCAAATAATATCACAAATATGAATAAATTAAAAGGGCAATGTAATCATACCAAAAATATTCAACACCTACGCACACGAACAAACAAACAAACAAACAAACATTCATTGACAAAATTAACGAACAATAACCACGAAAAGGTTATCTTTACTATTAACAACTATTCAATGAAATATTTCTTCTGTATCGCAACATTTTCGCGCAGATATCGCTTGTACCTAAATCACCGGCACATTTTTCAAAACATCGAGAAAGTAATAACCTCTCATTTATTTGCCAGCTCTTGAAACGCATTTCGCCACATTTTAATCCACACATTTGTCACGAGCCCACACGTTTCTGTTTCTCGGACGAGGCTGGAATTGGTTTCTGTTGCTCGATGGTTGTGGATGTGGCTGGGGCTCCTACGGACGGTTTGAAACATGGTTAAGCTCTTGTAACGGAGAATCATGTGTTATATTTTTTATGGTCATTAGTCTAAAACGGAAGTTTGGCCGAACCCATGTGGTATTTATTTTACTGGTTTCTAAATTGGATGATGTATTTCAAAAACACATCAGTCAAATAGAAATCGCTTGTATACTTATATTTGTTAGGAGTTTCTTCAAACTTTGACGATAATCTGCTGATTTCTAGTTCTTACAAATATATATATATATGGGATGGCTAGCTCAGTGGTATGAAGTCGGCCTGTGGATCCTGAGGTCCCTGGTTCAATTCCCACAGGCGACAAATTTTCATAATTTGAAAAAGCTATCCCTGTGGCTCCTCCACCACTAACATGTTTGGGGGCCGTGATTTGACGACTGGTAACCGCACTTCACGCGCAAAATATATCACTTACCGAGATCTGCTTCAGCAGAGTGCCACACCCATTAATGGGTAGAAGGCGTGATGATATATTTATTTATTTATATATATATATATATATATATATATATATATATATATATAAAAGAAAATCAAACATACACTTGGTTTGTCCACTAAAATATTTATATATAACGTGTTACGTAAGTTTCGTCCTTTTGAACACTAGGAAAGTTCACCGAAAACAATTCACCGAAGTAGCAATTCACTGAAATACAATTCACGAAAAGACAGTTCACCGAAATATGATTCACCGATATGCTAATTAATTTTCCTTTATACTTTATCCAGGCTTATGAATGGCAGCAAAATGCAGGCGTATTTAAAAATAGAAAATTGATTCCTTTGTCATGTCTCATTTCATTTTTATAAAACTATATGTTTTACATTAATAACATAAATTATTTGCTATACCTCGTAAATACTCATGTATGTTATTCTTGTTGTAATTTTGAACTAGATGCTCTGTCCTCATAGCACAGTCACTGTACTTTTTTATACAACGGTGCGCCGTCTTGGCCGCACACGTACTGTTCTATTTGAATAAATCCTAATAACATATTGGCAGCGATGCTATTATTAATAGTATATATGCGCGAGTGCAGTAACGTCATTAGAAACTGTCCCAGCTTAAACAAATTTTAGCCGATTCAATAATAATTACATCAACCCTGCAATAATGAACGATATTTAACGTAATGGATAATATTCAAAAGTTTCGAAATTTACGGTAAGTATCCTTTTCTAAATGCCTGCATTTTTCTACCAGTTCTAAGGAACATTAAAAATACTATAGTTTAATTATCATTTCGATGAATATGTTTTTCGATGAATTGTATTCTGCACCCGTTATATAGTACACAAATTTAATAGGGGAGAATTAGGTACATCTACCAGTTTATTAACGATACATTTTCCACAATTTACTGCTTTTCTAATTTCTAAATATTCTAAACAGTTCATCCTTAATCCCTTTTCGGCTACTTCGAAATTCTGCATATAGCCATATCTGTAATTTAATTTTAAATGTCTGATGATGTCCGAAAGGACGAACCGTACGTAACAAGTTATAAATAAATATTTTAGTGGACAAACCAAGTGTGTGTTTAATTTTCTTATGTTTATTATGTTCCATCAAGTACCGACCACAAATTCTCTTTTAATATAAAATAAATATAAATATATCATCACGCCTTCTACCCATTACTGGGTGTGGCACTCTGCCGTAGCAGATCTCGAAAAGTAATATATTTTGCGTCGTCAAATCACGGCTCTTAAAGATGTTAATAAAGGGGGAGCGACAGGGGTAGTATTAATGTGGTAAAAATTGTTTGTCGGCTTTGGGAATGTGGAAATGTGGTTAAAGTGAGGGTGGTGTTTTTGGATGAGAATGTTTGACGAGGACTGATTATTTGATGAATTTAATGAGTGAATGTGTTATGAATGATTGTAGAGTTCGTGCTATCCCATTTGATGGGATATATCGTGATGATATGTATATATTTATGTACGTATAAAATAAAATATAAATATATCATCACGCCTTCTACCCATTACTGGGTGTGGCACTCTGCCAAAGCAGATCTCGGTAAGTGATATATTTTGTGCGTGAAGTGCGGTTACCAGTCGTCAAATCACGGCCTCCAAAGATGTTAGTGGTGGAGGAGCCACAGGGGTAGCTTATGAATTTATGAAAATTGTTAGTCGTCTGTGGGAATCGAACCAGGGTTCTCAGGATCCACAGGCCGACTTCATACCACTGAGCTAGCCACCCCATAATTTATGTACGTATGCATGAATTAATATTGATAATTTAGGAGTTTGCTAATATTTCACGTATTACTTAAAATTAATGTCGGATATGAAGGCTAACATTATTTTGCACAAGACAAACAAGTGGAATTGGTAATTCCAATTTCTAATTAGATAAGTAGCTTTGAGCGCAGCATTAATATGAAGTAAATTTTAATTGTAATGGATATTTTTGTTACTTGTATAAATAATAATTGACTTGAGTATTAAGATTACTTGTTCAGTGTACTAGGTATTTCTTAAATCAAATTTCAATTTATTTTATGTGGTATGAACTCGTCCATTTTGTCTGTCAAATATTCCTTTGTTTCACACATGAAATGAACTAGTGCGCTATTGCATTACCTTTTACTGCTTTCATATTTCTCCATGCCAATTCAACCCACGTTACCCTTCCACAAATCTTCCGCACACAAATCCCGTCTCCATAACAACCCAACAAACAACAACCAACAACCAACAAGCAACAACCAACGACCGTTCTAACCTCTCAGTTCACTACGAGCTTATTACTATAGTGCAAAAAATTAACGTTACGGAAACTCGTAAATCGCAGTTGTTTTTCATTGTTTCATTATCGGGGATCCAATTACATGTGCCCCGCGGCAAACTCTCCTGATACGGTCCTGGCGAGGCTGCGCAATGCGATATTGATGTCGAAGGGTGCGCAGAACTGTCGGTATGTAGGCTTACTTTATTATCGACGAAGTATAAAGGTTTGGATATTGGCTAAACTGGTAACTGTGGGTCGATGAAATATTTTAGTACATGGTTTGAAGTTTAAATGTTATTGGATGATTATGGTTTTTGAAGTATGGTAACGATAATTTAATTGAGAAGCGTGTTAAGTGTCATGGTTTTGTAATTAGTTTTAGTGTTATTGCTACATGAGTAACGATTATAATTATTGCATTGTTGTATTGTTACTCACTTTCCAATAATATACCTATATAGCCTGTGGGTGTTATAATTTACCGAATTAAAAGCTGGATTCAGAGTTTACATAACAACATATCATATCATAGCATAGCATATGGGATGGCTAGCACAGTGGTATGAAGTCGGCCTGTGGATCCTGAGGTCCCTGGTTCGATTCCCACAGGCGACAAATTTTCATAATTTGAAAAAGCTATTCCTGTGGCTCCTCCACCACTAACATGTTTGGGGGCCGTGATTTGACAACTGGTAACCGCACTTCACGCGCAAAATATATCACTTACCGAGATCTGCTTCAGCAGAGTGCCACACCCAGCAATGGGTAGAAGGCGTGATGATATATTTATTATATCATAGCATAACATAATGAAAATATAAATATAAATATAACTTGTCATTCATACCAGTTGTTCAGGCGGCATCCATCCCTTCCTCCTACTCCCACTCCAATTTACTGCCCTTGTGGTAGGGGGTAGCAAGTTTCTGAGAGCCTTGGAGCTCATCTTGACATTCATATTCATGTACTAGCCTTGAGACTACCAGTTAAGGGCGTTCCATACTAAAAAAAACTTTACTCAGAAATGCGAAACTTTAATGAAAATATTCGTATATTGAAAGTTTTATTTTTGCAAAATCTTTCATTTAATATCTAATTTATATACCCAAGTACTTTCTAAACTGTTAAAATCGTGTATATGTCTTTACATATATATGCACTTAACTAACTTATTATTAAGTTTTACGAAATTATAAATAGATAAAACGTAATATTTTATTATTATCTTCATTCTAACAAAATTTGAATAAATTTATTTATCTAGAACTGGAAATAAAAGCATACAAATTTCAAGCGGTTTTACACTGAGTACGGAGCGACCTTAAGTAGTGTTACGAGTAAATCAGTATCAAAGTAAAACAAAACCATTTATTTATTTGATGAATCATTTATCTGGTGATTCATCTGGTCCTTCGAACTCCACAATCCTTCTCGAGTGAATCAGTGCATTCAACATCAGTAGTTATACGAGAACCATAGATAAAAAATTTACAGAAGTGTAAAATAAATGTACTCAAATGATAGAGCTTTTTATCAATGAAATTTGCAGTTATGTACGATTCTGTACAAGTATTTCAGCGCTAACGTCGGCCATTAGTTCACGAACAATAAATTAGGGTTTTTGTATTTACAACTTACTTTGAATTGTGAATTAATTCCTTTTAAAATGAATTGTGTATTGTAAAATGAAAATTTATTAAGTACTAGTACTCCAATTTAATGTCCATGAGTTAAATCGACATTAGCGCTGCAATACAGACACGTCTAGAACTACAAATTTCATTGATCAAACGCGCAGCCATTTGCATATGAGGGCAGGGTGAAAAATCTCTGAAAAATAAAACAGATGACGCCACAATCGCAAATCTCATGTGATATTTGTGATGTACCATCTTTACCTAAACCGCATTAAAATTTTCAGACTGATATGTCATTCAGTTCTGTTTTAACACCCATCGAAAGCAAGCAACCTTGAAGATTTTTGAAAACATGGAAAAAAGTGAATTTCGCGTCTTGATTAAACATTATTTCTTGTGTGGAAAAAACATTACGCAAATCAAAGCATCGCTTGTTAAACATTATGGGAACGATTCGCAAGTGATTTACTGATTTTCGTTGTGGTAGTATGACCACAAAGGACGCCGAACGTTCTGGTCGTCCAATTGAGGTTACAACGCCAGAAATTGTTGATAAAATCCATTGTATGATATTGGACGATCGGCGAGTTAAAGTGCACGAGCTTGCTGAGCCTATGAGCATCTCAACCGAACGGGTACGGAACATTTTGCATAATTTTTTGGATATGAGAAAGCTATCTGCCAGATGGGTGCCGCATTTACTCTCTGTTGACAAAAAGCGCGACCGCAGTCGCAATGGCAAAATTGCATAAATTGTGCTACGAATTGGTTCGTCATCCACCATATTGAAGAAATGGCTCGGCGGAAAGAGATTTGGATCCAACGATGAGTTCATCGCTGAGACAAACGCCTATTTTGAAGGATTTCCAAAATCGTATTATTTGGAAGGGATCGGAAAATTAGAAAAACGTTGGACGAAATGTATCGAGCTATAAGGAGATTATGTTGAGAAATAAAATATGTTTTGACCAAATAAATAATTTCTTGTTTAATTTTTCAGGGACTTTTCATCCTGCACTCGTACATTTAGTTAGACATTAGTTACATTATGTCTGTGGTTATATGTTCAAATCTGGCTGACTTAAACTTACAGATTATTCTTTCAAAATCTATCTTTATGTGATACTTTCTTCTGCCAAAAGCTATCTTCATTAGATTATTTCTTGTTTCAAAAACGTTCTTTAAAAACTTTCCTCTTTAAAATGTCTTCTTTTAAGAGCTCATACAAAATATACATGTCCCAGATCTCACTATAAACTACTGTAATTGGAATTAAGTTACTGTTATGCAAAGTAACAAATAAATAATTAAAAAGTAACTTACAAATGCTACATAATAAATTAAATCGTTGGTTTTACTCTCAAATATTCCAAACTTTATTCTAAATTGCATTTAACTCAAAATCTATATATGAGTACAAAAACAATTCCTGAGTGATTTGACAGTTATCGCTAACTGCATTTCAAAGTACCACTAATCAATACCTATCTTTAATTGCAGAACTAACACTTAAAAACATATTAATTATAAGTTATTACCACAGCAAAACATTAATCATAATTTTCTAATATATTAATATTCGTATCTTCCTTTTGTAATCTTGTAATTTATGAACAACAAAAATTTGACGTATTAAATTTATGTAAGTAACTTGATCCATTCTTATGTAAATATCTGATTCATATTCATATGTTAATAGGCGGAATGAAGCATAGAGTTCAACATCACGTTTCGTGAATTTATCGTCCGTTTGATACAACTTTTCATATTCTTTTCCTAGAGGACATCACGATTTGGTGAATTGAATTTTATCTGCAAAATTTATTACTGTGTTTTGCATAATTGGTGATTATACCCATACATCAAAATATTCCATATAATATTTTAACACTTCAATATAATAAGATATAATAATAGCAATTTGTGATGAAATCGAGCGAATGAAAATAAATTTGTTTTAAATTGTTTCCTTTCATTTTACCTCGATAAAATGAATCTGATTTATATCATACTTGTTAATACATTTTTCATTAAATAGACTGAAGCATTAAGACGCGGTCTGGGGTACTAGAGGTACCGGGTTCAAAACTAACTAATTTTAATAATTTTAAAACCCCAATTTCTAAATGAAACTGGTTTGAATTCAAAACGGGCACTATTTCGAAGATATTTTACTGCTTTTTGAATCATAAAGCAGGTGTTTTCACAATTTGAAAATATAATATTATTAAGTGATCCTGTAATAGAAATTACTTACGCGTTTAGTATTATATTTTTTAATGGGATACTGGATAATTTAATTAGAAACATTTTTTATTTTTTTATATATTGAGAATCGACTTTTGTAGTTTTGACAAATTAAGATAACAAAATAAATCTTTAGTCAACTTGGTTCAAGTTATCAATATGATTACAATAATTATTAGAATTTGAATTTATATAAATATAATTTAAGTTCATATTTATGTCCAGCATTATAAACAACAATTTACTTCCACAGTAAATAAAATGTATTCATTTATGACAATAGAACTTTTGATAGTAAAGTTATATATACCATAAAATAAATAAAAATGATTCGAATTCGTTGATTACATTAAATTATGTACTATAGAAGTAAATTTATTCTGTAAGTGTAAAATAATTTAGGCTAAGTTCATGTTTGACAAATTTCACTCTAGATAAAATAATGATCGTCTGGCACACCTAGTTTACATCATACATAAAACTGAATTATGTGACGTCATCAAATATAATTTAACAAACAACTATAAAGTAAAAAAATATACGACTGGTTACCGCACTTCACGTGCATAAATATATCACTGACCGAGATCTGCCCCTAGCAGAGAGCTACACCCCGTAATGGGGTAAAAGGCGTGATGATATATTTATTTTTTTATATATAAAAATACTAGGACAGGGTCCCTGAAAAATAAAACAGATGGCGCCACAATCTCAAATCTCATTTGACATTTGTGATGTACCATATTTAACTAGAACGCATTAAAATTTTCAGACTGATATGTAATTCAGTTCTGTTTTGACACCAATCGAAAGCAAGCAACCTTGAAGATTTTTGAAAACATGGAAAAAAGTGAATTTCGCGTCTTGATTAAACATTATTTCTTGCTTGGAAAAAACATTACGCAAACCAAAGCATCGCTTGTTAAACATTATGGGGACTCCTCACCATCGATTGGAACGATTCACAAGTGATTTACTGATTTTCGTTGTGATAGTATGACCACAAAGGACGCCGAACGTTCTGGTCGTCCAATTGAGGTTAAAACGCCAGAAATCGTCGATAAAATCCATGGTATGATATTGGACGAACGGCGAGTTGAAGTGCACGAAATTGCTGAAGCTATGAGCATCTCAACCGAACGGGTACAGAACATTTGGCATAAATTTTTGGATATGAGAAAGCTATCTGCCAGATGTGTGCCGCAATTGCTCTCTGTTGACAACAAGCGACAGATTTGGCCCCCTGCGATTTTGATCTAATTCCAAACTTGAAGAAATGGCTCGACGGAAAGAGATTTGGTTCCAACGATGAGGTCATCGCTGAGACAAACGCCTATTTTGAAGGGTAGCCAAAATCGTATTATTTGAAATGGATTGAAAAATTAGAAAAACGTTGGACGAAGTGTATCGAGCTACAAGGAGATTATGTTGAGAAATAAAATATGTTTTGACCAAATAAATCATTTCTTGTTTCATTTTTCAGGGACCTGTCACCCTGCCCTCGAATATCATCACGCCGTGTACCTACTAAGTGTGGCACTTTGCCGTAGCAGATCTCGGTAAGTGATATATTTTTGCGCGTGAAGTGTGGTTACCAGTTGTAAAATCACGGCTTCCAAAGATGTTAGTAGAGGAATAGCCACAGGGATAATGTTAATGTGGTAAAATTGTTTGTCAGCTGTAGGAATCGAACCCGGGTTGTCAAATCCACAGGCCGACTCAATACCACTGAGCCATAGGAAATATGTGGTTGTTTTATATAAATATTGTAATACTATTGCACTCGGAACTGGGTACAAAGGGTATCTAATTATATTTTCTTAATTTATAAATTAATCCCACAAAAAAAGTAATATATATTAGCTATCTAATCAGAGTAGACATTACTGTAGAATTAAAATTATGAAAACAACTTTTTTGATCATAAGTTGCACTTTATCATTAATTAAAACATGTATGATTACTTAGTTACTTTCAGAATTTGTTAATTAAAACATTAATTAAACCAACAACAAGTTCTGAATTACAACGATTAATAATTGTCAAAATTCGTGTAACAAACACACCCAAAACAATGCGATACCATTATTACAAATTTGTTTTCAAAAATGAAACTAACTGAAAAAAAAATCATTTCGTAAGTTGAACACCTGTCTCATATATCTAAAAATTTGAGTTGTCTAACTTAGCTGCTAGCAAGAGATCACATTACTTGGAGGAAGTCAAATAAAAAACAACAAAAAACCTAACTTGGACGAACCTACTGGTTGAAAATTAAAATCAGCCGCTGGCGGATTCAGAGTAACTTGATAAATGATTTCATATATTTTCTACTTCGTATGTCATAGGTTTTCTGTTTTATAAAGAAGTAGCTGTTTTTTGTGACGTTAAATCTTACTTTGAATATAAATCAATGTAATTTTAAATGAGGAAAAATGTTGACATTGCGAATTTGTGTTCTAGATTAGTCAATTTCGGTCAAGTTTATTTAATGGAGACATGACAATATTGCCAGGACATTTAGATAATTGGATTATGAGAATTAATTGCATATAATTTGTTTTACGTATCTAATAGCTTTAGATATAACGTTTATAAAATTAATGTCGTTACGGAATTATTTCGCCAAGCCTTAATACGAATGCAATATAATTGCAGATCTCAGTAGATGACATACTTTTAAGGCAGTTGACTACTATATGCCCAAAATGTAGAAAACATGGTTTCGTTTTTCTATTAAATTTAATTGCAAACTTAAAATTTTGGAAACAAAATTATTTTACCCAATATATTGAGTATGCCTAAAATTTCATCTAAATAAAAATATCAATCATGTTTTTTATTCATTCCTGAGTGCGGCACTCAGCCAAAACACACCTCGGTAAGAGATTAAACTTCATTCCCTGTATGAAAACGATTACGTCATTTGTGGACGAGGTTATCATAGATACGATGAAATATAGCTATCTTTTCTTATTACTGTTATGCGTACCTATGCGAATGTCATTAACGTATGTCTTAATAGGTAAAGACATACGTTTCATGTTTTTTTCATATTCTAACACATTTATTTTTTAATGACAACGTGTGACAGTTCTTACTAATATGAAAGTTTATATTTACTTTGTTCACATTTGTTTATAAAATAAAAATAGAGACCAATGGCCATGATTGTGTTATTTTCTCGCCTGTCATTTCTAAGTTTGTGACATTTTTGATACATAAATACAGACTGAGAAAAAAGAAATGGCTAGAAAATTTTAGGTAATCAAATGCAGAAATGCGTTTGTCATCTTCATGATTATTTTGCGCTGGAGTTAGAAAATCGAGGATCTTTAATTAATTTAACTGTAGTACAAGAGGCAATGTGCATTGTATTTTGTATTTTCATATATTATTTATTTCTATATAATAATAATACTTATAAAATTTTTATTTCATATATACAGAATTTGTTTTCATTTATAAAGTAATAAATATTTTAATCTGACATCTAAATTTTAGGTTATGTTTTAAAGATTTCAATCCAATACCAATGTAAACGTTTTAAGTACAAAATCTTGAATCACATCGATACCGAATGTGACGTAATAGTTTTCATACAGGGAATGAAGTTTACATGTTTATGTTCGTGAAATTCTGTTACCAGCCGTCAAATTAGGCTCCCAAAGATATTAGTGGAGGAGGAGGCACAGAGAAAATTTTGATGTGGTGAAAATTGTTTGTCAACTGTGCCGACTTAATAGCATTGTGCCATCTACCCTTTTATCTTTATCTAGCACCATTTTTTTGTAGTATTTCTTCCTTAAATTTTCCTCTTCTTCGATTATAATTTACGTAAAGCGCGTTCTACATTACACTAAATAATAAACAAGATTATGAACAATTTTTAGAACAATCTAAATTGCATTGTAGTGTACAACAAATTACTTGAAATACGATAACATGCACATGCTCCCACACAAATTGTCTCAAAAATATAGAACTTTTTTTTTCATACAATGTGATATTTTAAATAATTTACTGTATGATACTATACAATTTAGAATATTCTAAAAATTGTTAAAAATCTTGTTCAATATTTAATGTAATGTGAATTGAGTTGAGTAGGTGGCACAGTGGTATCATGTCGGCCTGTGGATCATGAGAGCCCTGGTTCGATTCCCACTGCCAACAAACATTTTCACCTCATTAATATTACTCCTGTGGCTCCTCCTCTATTAACATCTTTGGGGGCCGTGATTTGACGGCTGGTAACTTAACGCGCACAAATAAATCACTTACCGAGATCTGCTTCGGCGGAGTGCCACACTCAGTAATGGGTAGAAGGCGTGATTATATATTTATATTTATATTACTATAATATAATGCATTTATGTATGTTGTACAAGACTGGAAATACATATTTAAAAAAATATTTTTCAAGAATTAGGTTTGATCTAGCTATTTTGCCATCAACCTTAAATGTATAAATAGAAATAAAAACGCAAGCGATGATTTATTTGATCAAAGCCTGGACTCAACAATTTTAATTTTACGTAGTATTCATTACCTAATGTTAATTAAAATATTTAGCGAGAAAAATATAGTATTTTTTGTATATCAAACAATAATTAGGCGCCCACCTATTGTATAAAAAAATCGAAAATTACTCAATGTAATGTAGAGAATATTCATTAACAATTACAACTTTAATTAAAAATAGCTTAAAGCAATGCTAAAGTCAAACTAAACATCAAAGTAAACAAGAAAAAAAATTCTAGTATTAAAAACAAATTAATTATTTTTAATTCTCTAATTTCATACCTATTAACGAATTAAATCGAATAGCATACCTATAAAATACACTAATATATTTTTACTGCTCATACAGAGAGCGGCAACAGTTAGAAGCTTAATTAACTAGCAGCAGAATAATTATAATTAAATTTTAACAGAGGCACGCGAAAACCATCAACTCGCGAGTAGCTATCATAAAAACCTTTGGCATCCTGTCAAAAAATCGTGCCTGTTTAACTATTTTCAAATTATGTTTAGTTCTTACGAGCTTCCGTATTATATCCAACACGAATGCATTAACGGGTTTACGTTTTTTTTACTGTTCTATGTTTTATTTTATGTTGTTCAAGGTCGAAATTTTTAAACTTGTTTCGAAAATATTAACAAAAGAATTATATAATATTTATTTATGTACCTAGGGTATTATGAAGATGTTTATGCCCTTCGAGGGCAATGCTTACAAGGCCGAGAGTTTCTCGCCAGAGGAATATAAAAGTCTAGTAATGCCCGCGGTACAAATTATATGTTATGTCTTACTAGTATTTTTTCATAACCTAAATAATAAATCATATATTACCTGGCAACAATGAATAGAAGAAATATTAGTTTTTGACAGTATTACCACATTACCGTCACTTTTAATGCCCTCGGACCTATTAAAATCATATATTGCCCTAAGACATTATTAACTAAATAATGTTTCTTTTATCCATGGCTTTAATAAACAATAATGAACTAGGAACTAAGCAAATTTATTTTCAAACTTAAAATACTATTTTCACTTAAAGTCTCCTTTCACTAAGTAACTTCAGATAAAATGTGTTAAATTAAATATTACGTTATATTTTATTATTATTGTATTTTCTATGGGGTAGGTGGCTCAATGGTATCGAGTCGGCCTGTGGATTTAAGAACCTGGGTTCGATTCACACAACCGACAAACACTTTTCATCATATTAAAATTACCCATGTGGATCCCTTACCAATAACATCTTTTTTAGGTGAAGAATGTAGTTTGGGAAATCGAGGCCCGTAGGGTCTAGATTTTCTAAATATTCGCAACCTAAAAAATCACTTAGTTTGTTGTTAGTAAACTATTTTTTACAATACTTACACAAATAGAAAGAAAAGAAAAATAAGTTTCAAAATTAACAGTTGTCAAACAAGACCATGATCTGGATGGGAAGTAAATATTATAGTCCTGATGTAACCATGGAAACCAATTGTGCAATAAAAATTCCACTTACTGTGTTTAAATTTTGTCATTAATGGGAAACATACAGTACAAGTATTGTAAAAAAAATTTTTTTTTCTATAATTGTGAAAAAAAAAACATGACATTTTTATATCACTATGGATACACGAAATTTGTATTTTTTTTTTTTTTTCATTGAAATGTCAAATTTCATAATCTTTGACAATTTTAAAATAGTTATTTATTATACAAATGCAATACAAAATTTTATCCACAATTCATAATTATAGATATGGGGTGGCTAGCTCAGTGGTATGAAGTCGGCCTGTGGATCCTGAGAACCCTGGTTCGATTCCCACAGGCGACAAACAATTTTCATAATTTCAAAAGCTAGCCCTGTGGCTCCTCCACCACTAACATCTTTGGGGGCCATGGTTTGTCGACTGGTAATCGCACTTCACGCGCAATATATCACTTACCGAGATCTGCTTCGACAAAGTGCCGCACCCAGTAATGGATAGAAGGCGTGATGATATATTTATTTTATTTATTTATAATTATAGATATCGAAGAAGATTGGTCGTAACGTTTAACGTTGATTCAGTTATTTAGTTTCTCAAAATACAGTAGATCATGAAGTGGTTGCTAAGTAACATGTTATTTACAGTGCTTTATGGAATATAAAACACTAGTGTTTTATGAGGCATATAATTCAATTGAAATCAATGTAATAATGTCTTAAATATATATGAGTTGTGGATAAAATATATTTATCAAACATTTTCACGTTTCCTTGGTTACAACACATGATTTTTTCCTTTCAATTTACTTAAATAAGTCAATAATTATAGTATTATTCTTTTTTTACAGTGGTAGAAAAAATGTTGTTTGTATTTCGTGGGCGATATTCGTGTTTTCTGGCGCGTTAGAATGACTTCTTTGTCCCGACCTGACGGTCTCGACCAAAAGTGATATTCTCACGCGCAACAACAAAACACTCATTTCACTCACTTAATAAAAAAATAACTATTTTTATTTTCTTTAAAAAAATATATAATACAACGATTTCCAAAATAGCACGCACTTAACAAAATTAATTATTTCGCATCAGCTGCACGTTGCAACTCTCACAATTCGCAGATGCATCACCACATTACCTCCAGTAAAACACACCATCGCGCAGTGATCACACACGCGAAGCATTCGCATTTCGGCGCTTTGTTTTCAACACCGACGAAATTTGAGGTCACAAGGGCCATCATTAAGTATCTCTTTCACCTGGAAAGGTCACTTGACAGGACGAGAACATCTGAACATCTTCGCGTCTTTGCATCTTCGCATATCGACAACATATGGTGAAGACGCGCGCTTTAATGTCTTTTGTTCTTTACATGGCTTACTCTTGTTCTTATGGTGATGATTTCGATTCTTCTCAGTGATAAATGCCAAGAAGGATGATGTTTGGACAATAAAAATGGGTTAAGGACTTTGAAAAGAAAGTTATGGGTTTTTTAAATGGGAAATTTAATATAATTATTTAATGTCTCCTTTCTCTTGAGATTCATACTCGGCGATGAGTAAATACTATTTGGAAAGAAATTATCTGGTGTTGTAGGTAGCAATCGCCGTTTTAAAATGCATTAAGTGTAATTGGTTTCCTTTTTTACGCTTCTGAAATGGTTCTTTTTGCGTGGTAGGTAGAAACAGTAGCGCCGGAAATGATTAAATAAAATAAATAAATATATCATCACACCTTCTAACCATTACTGGATGTCAGAGCTGGGCAAGCTACTTAAAAAAAGTAGCTAAGCTACAGCTATAAGCTATATTTTGTAAAATATAGCTAAGCTACAACTAATAGCTTTCGTTAAAGTAGCTGTTAAATTTTAAAGCTACTTTTTTTAATTATTGTGAAATAATAAAATTTGCCATTTTCATATGATCAGTCTTTTGTTATAATGACTGTTAATTTACTATTATGTACATAAATATCAAAAATAGCAAATACAATCTGGCACCTACTGTATTAGAGCCAGTTAGAACCGGCAAGAAATAATTATTTTGTGTGGGTTTAGCTTGTACGCATGCGTACTTTGTTGACCTGCTTAAAAAGTAGTTTTAAGCTATAAAAAATAGCTTTAAGCTACAAAAAGGAGCTTCAGTAGTTATTTTTAAGCTAATAGAAAAAAAAGTAGCTAGCTACAAGCTACAGTTATATTTTTTCACAGTTAGCTAAGCTACAGCTAAGGTAAATGTAGCTAAGCTAGTAGCTAAGCTACAAAAGTAGCTAGCTACTGCCCAGCTCTGCTGGATGTGGCACTCTGCTGTAGCAGTGATATATTATTGCGTGTGAAATGCAGTTACCAGCCGTAAAATAATGGCCCGAAATTATGTTGTTGGTGGGGAAGACACAAGGGTAAAGTCGAAGTTGAATAAAAAAATAAATATACCATCACGCCTTTTACCCATTACAGGACGTGGCAGTCTGCCGTAGCAGATCTCAGTAAGTGATATATTTATGCGCATGAAGTGCGGTTACCAGCCGTCAAATCACAGTCCTCAATGATGTTAGTAGAGGTGGAGCCACAAGGGTCATCACGCCTTTTAAAAGATGTGATGATATATTTATTTTATTTAAATTAAAATAAGTGAGATTTGATTCCACAAACTTTAACTTGTGAAGCGTCAGCGCTACCATGATGCTACAACCGCCCTAGTTATAGTTATTTGCTTGTTTGCATGTTACAGGTGATGGTGGCAGTGTAAGTATTCAAGTAACGCGATGACAATGCGCTCTTTCATTTGTTTGCAAATCAAGTGTATGTTGAACGTCTCTTGTCAGCTTCGTCAACACTTCAGACTTCACTTGACACTTGAGACCAGAAGTAAAGTCGTTTAGCGGTCTAGTGGTAACGATAAGACGATGAAAATGTACTCTGAGGAGTAAAAGTGTGAGTGACAAACACGCCCATACCTTAATAATCCGAAAAAATTGTTTAATATAAATAAAAATAAAAGATGCAGTGAAATAATAATTTAATATCGGTACCTATTAATAAATAGCAAGTCATGGCACTTATAGACCACTGGCGTGTGACGTCATCAAATCTAGATGTACTCCGTAACTGTCAAACGAGTGACTCTCACATCAGTATTAAATGTACGATTTAGACTGTATAGATAGAATATATTTTTTACAAGTATATGTGCATATAATTCCAAAAGTGACGAGTTTCTATTTTGTGTATCATTTTATTCATGACAAAGTGTGTGATTTATTTTATCAAGTGAAACGTAATTTGAAGATTGTGTCGCGAGTGCATACTTTTACAATTTTATAGTGTTTATATATTTAATATATAGAAAATAAATGTTTAAAAACAATTTTATATGTTTACTTCATAGTGTAAAGCCAAGTAATTACTATAATATACAATAGTGTTACTTTTATTGAAGTTTGAACAGTTCATTTTAGGTTAACATTTTCCAAATCAACTAATTTCGTTAAAATTTTTAATATTTTACTGTAGTATTTAATTTTTTCATTAATAATTGTTGTTGTGTTTTCGAGTGTAGTGGAAATTAGAAAGAATCGACAAAACGAATGTTTAAGTTACTATCAGAAATGATTCAAAAGGGAAAAGGACTCTTTGGCTCTGAAATAGCAATAACAATATAAAAAAGGTAATATAAAATATTATCATAATCACAATATTACAAGACCTAGCGCAAGAACGGAAAGAACGTCGATTTGTTTGATTACAACAATGTGTCCATGCAACAAAACATTGGTTACAACAACGTGTTTTAATATAACATGATTCGCATTTATAACTGTAACCGTCAAAATCTAAAGAAAACTAAATATAAATGTTTTGAATTACTGTTTCTATTTTTTATATTGTAATATTCAACATATCTTGAGCCAAAAACTTCGACCTACCTTTCTTTTCTCTTTTAATTCAATTCAGATAGTATCATAAACATTCGTTTTATCGAGTCTTTAAAATTTCCACTACGATCGAAAACACAATAACAATTATAAATGAAAAAATTAAATACTACAGTAAAATATTAAAAATTTTAACGAAATTAGTTGATTTGAAAAATGTTAACCTAAAATGAACTGTTCAAACTTCAATAAAAGTAACACTATTGTATATTATAGTAATTACTTGGCTTTACACTATAAAGTAAACATATAAAATTGTTTTTAAACATTTATTTTCTATATATTAAATATATAAACACTATAGAATTGTAAAAGTATGCACTCGCGACACAATCTTCAAATTACGTTTCACTTGATAAAATAAATCATACACTTTGTCACGCATAAAATGATGCACAGAATAGAAACTTGTCACTTTTGGAATTATATGCACATATACTTGTTAAAAATATATTCTATCTATACAGTCTAAATTGTACATTTAATACTGATGTGAGAGTCACTCATTTGACAGTTACGGAGCACATCTAGATTTGATGACGTCACACGCCCGTGGTCTATTAAGATTCGCAAAAATGTACCTTGATTCAAAAACTTGTTCTAATTAAACAAAAGAATTAGAAAATATTTTAACTGTTGTAGATAGTCATTGAAGATAAATTGAAGGACAGACAAAGTAAAGACCTACCAATTAATTTGTAAGTTTGGTTCATCTCAAAAATGCATAAAATTTCAGACAACCCACATACATTTTTGGGTAATAATAATGATCAAGCAAGTAACAGCAATTTAAATTCTTCAATAAAAATGAAAACAATCATAGCCTACATAGATTTCCAATAATAATAGCAGTCCAGATTTTTATCAAATTTAAACAAAAGAGCCTTAAGTGGAATGACGAAACAAGAAACAATAAAAACTCAATACTCAATTACTTATTGGCACATAAAATGATGTGATAAATAAGAATATATTCTCCAGATGAGTAATTCTCGTGCCCTGCAGTAACAACATGTTCTAATTAGAAGTAAAACAATGCAACAACAAACAAACAACCTCTATAAAACAACAGCGAGTAAGCGAGCAATATTGCGTGACCATTGCTAGTAATAACTTCTTGTTCTTTGGAAACTTAACAATCAATTTAGATCATTCCGAAAGGTCAATTTATGCATAGGTGGAGAAGATATACGTTTGAGTGGAATAGATAAATAAGCAGCATTTGTTTAGGAAACGCCTACCTTGGTTTTTTGTTATTGTTGTATTCGACTTGTAATTATTAGTATAACTACAGGCAGATTATAGTTGGCTATTCGTAGATGAATTGTTATCAATCATTATAATACAAATATATTTAAATGATTGATTCCTATATTCCCAAATCATTTAAATGATTCTAAATAGCAATTTTTGATTATCGAAGCATAGATAAAATATTTCCATTAACAATAGGCGTATTCCATTTGCCATTTGGATCAGATCTAACTTACATTTACTGAACCAGATCACTTATTTATTTCACTGGATTCTTCGCTGACATCATTTTCAGTACTAGAATTACTAATTCTAATTTAGTTTGAAATAATTCAGTTTGCTTAATTCAATTCATTTAGTCATGTTGTCTAATTTATCTCAACTGTTTTAAGTGAACCAAGTGGCAAATGGAATACAGCTATTATTATAAATAAAATAAATAAATAAATATATCATCACGCCTTTTACCAATTACTGGGTGTAGCACTCTACCAAAGCAGATCTCGGTAAGTGATATATTTATACGCATGAAGTGCGGTTACCAGCCGTCAAATTACGGCCCCCAAAGATGTTAGTGGTGGGGGAGCCAAAGGGGTAATTTTTTTTAAATTGGAGAAAATGTTTTGTCGGCTGTGGGAATTGAACCAGGGTTCTTTGGATCCACAGACCGACACGATAACTACTGAGCCATTACCCCATTTTAACATTATTAATTTGAAATAATATTCATATCTAATAAATAAAATAAATATTTATGTACTAAGGGTGAAAACAGGCGTTTCTGGTCCGTGGCATGATTATTAGCACGAGGCGCAAAGCGCAGAGGGCTAATAACATGCTCAGGGTCAGAAACGCTAATTTCACCCGTGGCACATACAATATTTTATGCACAACAAAATAATACTTCATTATATGTTCAAAAGATTAAAATATTTACATAGGTTATATGTCAAAATGACATTTTGCGAAATTAAGTATTTACAATAAAAAAAATATGTCATTTTATTTATGTATCCATAGGAATTATTTTTTTGGTCCTTGGGCCAAAAAGAAGTGTTTAAGCCCGCTTTTTAGGGCTAAAACAAATGCTTCTCGGTCCGGTTGTGCATATTGATTTTTTTGATCTTAAATTATTGGTTCACGTTAATTTAAATTACCGTGTTCAATTTACATTTGTGTACAAGTTTTCCTTTTTATGGGATAGGGTGACTTAGTGGTATCGAGTCGGCCTGTGGATCCTGAGAACTCTGGTTCGATTCCCACAGCCATCAAACATTTTCACAACATTAAAAATACCGAACTTCACACGCATAAATATATCACTTACCGAGATCTGCTTCGGCAGAATGCCACACCCATTAATGGATAAAAGGCGTGATGATATATTTATTTTATTTATTTGTTAACTTTTCAATAAATTAGCTTTAGGTGTCAGAAATTTATCAATATCTAATTTTAGAAGCAGTATTACATTTTTCTTACTAAATAATTATGCATTTTAATATGTTCGATCTGACTTATATTATCTGAATAACTTTATTTGTACCTGTAGCTTATATATTTTATTAATTATTGTCAATAATATACTGTAAATAGTAATATTTAATTGTCGATACCTTCGTGGATATCTAACCAAATATGCAGAATAATTTAGTAAAAACCTTCAAATTGTATTAAATGCTTTGATCTTAATTATTATTTAATTATTTTCACTTCTTGTAGAATAGTAGCAATTTTAAATTTCAACTTAAAACAAAACTATCTGAGTTTGGTAACATAACCAAACTTACTTTTAAATAAGTTATCTATATCTGTTTGCTCTAATGAAATTTCAATTTTAAGTTTGTCATAAACTTACAATATCGCATAAAATGTTCCTCATATGATATTTTATTCGATTTGCTGTTATTAATTTAAGTCAAACATGAAATTTAAGTTTCGTTGGTGCAAACAATTACTAGTGATTAATAATTATAATTTGCACCAATTATAACACAATTAAATATATTTTAAATTTACCTTAATCATTCTGGATCTCTTTCTGATATAATTAACACTAACATTGCACTAATATTATTGATTAACAATTCGATCGAAGCACAAAATTATCACCTGTCACTTACTTATAGCTTTACTTGTTTTTATTATAAGTAGTTCTAATTTGTATCACCAGTTGACGCCACCTGAAACGTCAAATTGTTTCTATTGTTTATCAATTGTTTTATAAGTGTTTGTATTGTGTAGTGTTCTCTAGTGCCTTTTTGGAAGAAATTTAGCTGTATTGATGAGTACTTTGGTAAGTTTTTAATTATTTATTAACTATATTTCAATAGCTCAACAATGATATTTTGATTTATGTATTATTTGTTTTTACTGGTATCTGTAACTTCTACATTTAACCTATAAAATTGAACTACTTTTTATAAACTATCCAGCTGATTTGTAAATTGTTTGTCAGTCAATGGCACTCTTATTTTAATAGTTTTTATTAGTAATAAAATTGTTTTTTTGTTTAACAAGCCTAAACTATAAATAATGGTTCAAATTATGAGTATATGTGTCATATGTTGATGCAATATTTCTTCACTTGTTTCACTTATGAATACTAGCATTGGTAAAGATGCTCTAAATGAGCTTGTTAAATTAATCATAATAAATAATTTGTTGTTTTTTTTATGAGGGGTGATTTTAAGTGAGTACAAATTTGAGGCAATATTGATAATTAATTTAACTGATGTTACTTACATAAATGGAGTATTTTAAGCTCAACGGGTTACCTGTCCAAGGAAACTCTAAGGTTTAATAACTGATATACCGGGTGTTGGTACAACGAAAATTAAAAAAAAATGCTTAACAATATTATACTGGGTGTCTGTCTTAAAAGTGTACATAGGAGATTAACATGGGAAATCAGTTTTTTGCATGCTGTTGCTCGGTGTTACACTGGATAACAAAGATTGTAGTATCAGTCGCAAGATATCATTTTTCTGAATCTAACGGTGTAAAATACGTTTCAATTTAGTAATAATTTAACCCCGTTCATTAATTTGTAACTTTTGAAAATTCACCGATTTATTCAATTCTTATCGAAAATAAATATTGTTACCTTTGACTGTTTTGTTTTAATTCATACGATTTATTTAACGTCAAAACAAAACAGTTATAGGTAACGATATTTATTTTTGATAAAAATTGAATAAATTCATAAATAAATATAATTAAATAAATATATCATCACGCCTTTTACCCATTACTGGGTGTGGAACTCTGCCGAAGCAGATTTCGGTAAATGATATATTTATGCGCGTGAAGTGCGGTTACCAACCGTCAAATCGCGGCCTCCAAAGATGTTAGTTGTGGGGGAGCCACAGGGGTAAATTTTAAATTGATGAAAAGGTTTTCTCGGCTGTGGGGATCGAACCAGGTTTCTTTGGATCCACAGGCCGACTTGCTACCACTGTGCCATTACCCCAAGAATAATAATAAATACGTGAATTTTCAAAATTTAAAAATTTATTTACGGAGTCAAATTACTAGTAAATGGTAATGTATCTTATATCGTTGGATTCAGAAAAATTATATATTTCGATTGATGCTAAAATCTTTATTATCCGGCCAAGCACCTAGCAATAACAATGTCCTATGTACACTTTTAAGACAGACACCCGGTATATTCACTCTTTTAACAACATTTTTCTCAATTTCACATTTTTACGCCAAGGTATTCCGGTTACAATATCGTTTTATATATACATCATTATCTCGTCTTCACACTATAATAAAAAAATAAATGAAAGTACGATGACTGAAACAATTAAAAGAACATGTATGCACACTTGACATATTCATTTAAATGCCAGCAATCCGTAAAAGTATCACAACAAATAAAGATTCGCAAACCTGTCAGAATTGCTGACCAGATAATAAAAAAACCACAACGGTAACACGTGGTTCATCTTTCAGTGCCCCAAAATACAAAGTCCGTAATAACTGGTTTAAATATCATCACCAGGTTACAAAACCCGATAACCGCGTAAAAGTGTAATTACCTGCACTGTAACCAGTGGTTATAACTTATCGAACAATGCATCTACTCAGTCGGTAAGGTAATGGGAATGTTCGTAAAGGTGGGATTTCTACTTTATCGACGCGAAAAGTTCGTATGTGAAGATGTTAACCAGAAATTTTGAGTTGATTTTATGTAGGACACAATTTTATTTTTATTTTAATTGTTACAAGTAAGAGAATTTTTTGTAATTAAGATTAAACAGATTTTAAAATGGGTTTCGTTATTGTACAGGTTTATTTTTATAAAAATACAGATTTTTAAGTAAAATACATACTTACATATACATCAGAACGATGTTTCCTATTAAGTAGAGTAGCACGAACCTATTCCATCATCATCGTAAGTCAGTCAATCATTTGTACCAGATGTCTACTTTTTTTGTTATTATAGGGAATACAAAGCTAAAATTTTTATTTGGCTATATATTTTTCTCTATTTATTTTAGACAAAAAGTGTACTTAAAAAGAAATGTACAGAATTTTAAACTGTATAACAAAATAGACATAAATTAAAATTGCCATCTTTAAGCTGTTTACAGTGTCATGCAAACTAAAAGAAATAATTTGACAGATCTGTCAATATAAAAAAAACTGATTTTTTTTGTATAATTTCTTTATAAAAATAATTGACATTTGCCATTAAGAGAAATTTTTGGTAGAATAGTTAATTTGTTGACAGTGATTTGCGATAGATTTTGTCTGTTGCCTAGATATTTGTATAAATTTTATTTTTTATTTTGTTCGTTGTCCAGGTATTTTGTGTATTTAATTCAGTTATACCAATCTGTGATAATAATATGTCACAAAAAATCATTTAAGAATGACTCATTCTAGCATCAATATGCGTGCGAGAACAGTACGAGGTGTGGCTATTAAATAACGAGACTGACGCTGCTACAGACGAAGTACGCATGCGCCAAACACCAACGACCGTCAGTTTCTTAGCAGGAAGCTTTTTCTTTCGAATGCAGTACCTCTCGCTTCTGTAAACAAATCCGTATAACCGTAACATTCGTTCTAATTAGAGTTGCTTTTTTGTTTCGCTGAAAAAATGTTAAGCGCAACATTAGAGCAACGAATTGTTGTGAAATTTCACATGAAACTTGGCAAAACTGCTACTGAAACTTATAATTTATTGAAAAAAGTACCTGAATTGTGGCAGGACAAGTCATAGTTTCTCCATCAAAATTTCTGCCAAGAGATTTCTTGCCAAGTACTGCATCCCAGTGTTGAACCATCCGCTTTATTCGCCAGATCTTTCACCGTGCGACTTCTATCTGTTTCCTAAGGTGAAATTTGCCTTAATAACAATAAGATTTGAGCTTTGAAAGACAAATCGGCACGCGTTCTGAAGGAGCTGACAGAAGAAGACTTCCAGCACTGTTTCTAACAATGGAAGATTCACATGGAGCATTGTAGGGATAGAGGATAGGTGTATATTGAAAGTGATAATGAGTAAATAGGTATGAAATCAAAATAAAATGTTAAAACAACATCAGTTTCGTTATTTAATACAAGTTACAGAAGGCAACCTATACTAGCACGAGTGTTTTATATTATTTTCTCTATTTTGGTTTTCCTTCGCATAATTTCTTTATAAAAATATGAAGAACGGCCTTGGGGATCCTCAACGAATGGGTATCCCTCCAAGTTGTACTTCCGTTACTGCGTTTTCAGAACTGCTCCAACCTCCATGTAGAGATGTATTTATTTTTTCCTTTTTTCCATGTCTCTTGACATGTTTAAGTTGGCTTGTATAATTTAGACTTTTTTACCTTATTATATATAAAATATACGTTTAACATCAACATGTCATTATTGTTTTGGTGAGTTCATTTGATTTTATGAATGGTTTTCGAATTTTAATATGTTCACTGTTGTAAAATTGTATTATTTTCATCAGCTGATGATGAAACGTCCAAATTACATTGTTATGAAATAAATACGATATTTATTTATTTTCTACCCATTCATGGAGGATCCCCAAGGCCTTTCTTAAAATTTTCAGAAGATTTATGGATCCAACCTAACCTCTTTATAATAATAGTAGAAATTTGCAATTAAGGGAAATTTTTGATAGAATAGTTAAGTGGTGACTGTGATTTGCAATTGATTTTGTCAGTTGTGTAGATATTTTGTGTATTTAATTCAATCTTTGATAACAATAGGTACATTCTTTTTACATCAAATCTCACTTAATCTCAGCTCACTTTTGTTCAACTGAGTGTCTCAGCTAAATATGGCTGTTCTATTTATCTAACTGATATGAGTTTGAAGTGAGCATTCATACCTCCCCTCTTACCGATCTGAGCTTACTAAAAAGCAAGCTCAGTTCCAACTGAGTCACTCAGTTGATGTTGACAGCTAAAATACGATTAACATTAGTTAATTTTATTTGTTATTTGTAGTAATTTGATAACAAAATTTAATAAAATGAGTAAATCATTGGAAAACAGATCTTCCAAATATTGATTATCATCACCTGCTTCGAATAATGCATCCTAAAATAATTTGATATATTTATTTTAAGCGTATATACAATTTAATAACATTAAACACGAATACTTAATATGATTACAGACATAGTAAAATTTTAGGTTATATTGTCCAAACAAATGAAACTTTAGTAAAATAATAAAACAACTGTTCTATTTAACGAACACTTATCTCAGTTCGGCTTAGCTCAGCTCAGTTAATTTCAGCTCAGATCAGTTATAAGTGAGGTGAGAGAAGAAGTAAAAAGAATGTAGCTGTTATGTCACCAAATATCGTTTAAGAATGAAACTCATTCAATCATCAATCTGCTTGTGAGAATATGTTATTTTAATGCCGAAACAGAGAATATGTTATTCTAATGGGAAAACGGAGAAATATTTTTTAGAATTATATAAGTGATCAAAGTTTGAGTAGGTTTAAAGAATTTTATATCTCCAAATACGGTTAAAACTTGGTCAAAATAGTTCAACAATGATTATATTTGTGTGATAAATGAGCTAAATATTGTAATCTACACGATTATGCTAATTTAATTTAATGACCAGAAGAATATAATAACGGTTTAGTCAATATCAACAACAGACTGACATTGACAAATTACTCACTTGACAGTAATCTGCACAAAACGAACACAACAGAAAGAAAACTCCATTTAGCAAAAATGCTCATCATACATCATGATGTAAGTTTCTCTTTACTTCACACAAACACATTTTTCACCAGTAATGAGATTATACTTAAGTACAGTAAAGTATTTTAACAGATATATAATAATATATCATCATGACTTTTACCTAATTCTGCTCGATCTTTCTCTGCAATAAGATTGTTGAGAAATGATTTCGGATAATCTGACGACATTTGATCCTCGAGCTAGTTCGTCCCCGTATGATTTGTCCCCGAAAATTTGGTGCGCAATAACTATTAGTATGTAATTATTTATTTTGTAGCTTTAATTCTGTTATCGATTTTTAATTATTGATAATTATTTATTTTAAAATGTGTAATGAACTGGTAGCTACATAATAATTTTGTTATTATTATTATTTGAGAAAGTTTGAGCATGTGGCTTGTGTGTCAAATAAAAGATTGGTGAAAGAGGTGTATGTTTGTTTGGATATGATTGAAGGTTGGTTGCATGAACGAAAGATTCTAAGTGAGAGGAATAAAAAATCTTCTATACTCAACAGAGCTGGGCAAGCTACTTAAAAAAAGTAGCTAAGCTACAGCTACAGCTATAAGCTATATTTTGTAAAATATAGTTCAGCTACAGCTAAAAGCTTTCGTTAAAGTAGCTGTTAAATTTTAAAGCTACTTTTTTAAATTATTGTGAAATAATTCAATTTGCCATTGTCATATGATCAGTCTTTTGTTATAATGACTGTTAATTTACTATTACGTACATAAATATCAAAAATAGCAAATAACATCTGGCACCTACTGTGTATTTTTGCGTATTAGAGCCAGTTAGAACCGGCAACAAGTAATTATTTTGTGTGGGTTTAGCTTGTACACATGCGTACTTTGTTGACCGTCTGCTTAAAAAGTAGCTTTAAGCTACAAAAATAGCTTTAAGCTACAAAGAGTAGCTTTAAGCTACAAAAAGTAGCTTTAAAAGTAGCTTTAGTTGTTATTTTTAAGCTAATAGAAAAAAAAGTAGCTAGCTACAAGCTACAGCTATATTTTTTCACAGTTAGCTAAGCTACAGCTACAGCTAAGGTAAATGTAGCTAAGCTAGTAGCTAAGCTACAAAAGTAGCTAGTACTGCCGAGCTCTGATACTCAATTCCCTGTATGAAAACGATTACGTCTCATTCGGTATCCATGTGATTCAAGATTTTGTACTTAAACGTTTACATTGGTATTGGATTGACATTTTTAAAACATAACCTAAAATTTAAATGTCAGATTAAAATATTTATTACTGTATATAATTTAAATAGTTTATAAATAAAACCAAATACTGCATATGTTAAATAATAACCAAATATAAATTTATATTATCCCACAAAATATATTACCTACCTTATTGAAATATGTAATTTTGTTAAATAATACTCAAAGAAATATACATTTTTATATGTATTATTATTATAAATAAATACAGTGCACATTACCTCTTGTACTACAGTTAAATTAATTAAAGGTCCTCGATTATTTACCACCAACGCAAAATAATCGTTAAGATTACAAAAGCATTTCTGCATTTGATTACCCAAAATTTTATAAGTCATTTCTTATTTCTCAGTCTTTATTTATGTATCAAAAATGTCACAAACTTAGAAATGACAGGCGAGAAAATAACAAAATCTTGTCCATAGGTCTCTATTTTTATTTTATAAACAAATGTGAACAAAGTAAATATAAATTTTCGTATTAGTTCGAACTGTCATACGTTTTTATTAAAATAATTAATGTGATAGAATGTAATAAAACATGAAACGTGTGTCTTTACTTATTAAAACATACGGTAATGCCATTCGCATAGCTCCGAATAATATTATTAGAAAAAGATAGCTATATTTCATCGTATCTATGATAACCTCGTCCACATATGACGTCATCGTTTTCATAGAGGGAATGGAGTTTATATAAAGTGTTTTAATAGGAAGGACAAATATTCAATGGCATGTACTACCACAGTAGTATATTTACCATTTAATTTTATTCCTGAAGTATTAAAACCCGCTATATCAATCTTTGTCCCCATTACTGGGTGTGGCATACTACCGTAGTAGATCTTGGTAAGTGATACATTTATGCGCGTAAAATACAGTTACTAGTCGTTAAATTACAGTTCCCAAAATTTGACACCGTATATTTTTCGCTGGAAAATGTTTACAAAATAATATTTTAAAGAAAAATACAACTTATATTTGAAACAATATGTCCTATTATAAATGTATATTGCGTTCAGAATTGAATAAAAAACATTATTTTTTATTTGTCCACAAAGAAAGTAGCACATTTACGTTTTTTAAGGAGTATTTTAAAGTTGTACAAAATAATAATATAATTCATGTCTAAGTACTTTTCAATTAACATTAACTGAGTAAAATATACTTTAATAGTTTTCAATTTAATTTGTTCGGATGTCGTAAACAATAACACTTAAATACAATCATAAAATCACTAACAGGGATTTTTTGTTTCAAGTTGGCAATCATGACCAGCTCTACTAGCTTTTTTCTCTTGTTACAGCAACGTGAAATGCACGTTATATGAATAATTATGAATTAAATTTATCTGATCTCTTTGATTGGTCGTTTATTTCTGTTACGTTGGTAGTAGTCAGTATTAACTATGGCGTTTGTAATACCAACATAAAGTGGCGTATCTAAAGTAAAATCGCTTTTAATTTAATGACTTAGTATTGGTAGTAATGAAAGGATTGTTTAATTTATCTTTCCTTGTTAGTTAGGGTTTTTACAAAAGATGTAATAAACTTGCACCGGCATTTATTTCCTAATATGGTAGACTAGATACTGGTATTCTTTTATTAATCTCTGTTGTAGTTCTTCGTCCTTAAATGGATGTTTCTTCATAAATAAATAAATAAAAAGCTGTATCTACACCTGACCAATAATCAATTTATTCTGTTGGCTTACAATTTTTCATTTGTGTGACAATCTATTACTTTGCACACTGTATATGTATACAAATAGTCTTACCAATAGGTGGTTATTAAGGTAGTACTAGTGTGACGGTGGCGGCATCAGTTGTCGAGTGGCGAAACTGACGCTAGAATATAAAAATTGAAGAAAATAAGTGTTTTATACCTATTATGGTTTGAATATCATGAATTGTTAACAGGTTGTTGGTCTAGTGAATTTTCAAATACCATACCACCGTGTGGTGTTGCCATTATAAATTGGGATTCTTAATTTTTCGTTAAAAACAAGGCTTTGCATGACTATATATCCATTACTAAACGATAAAAAACTTTCTCCTTTTGATACAATATACATGGATAGTTGTAGAACATTATATTAGTTTTTCAAATGAAACTGTAAAATTTTAGAGGTACACAAACCAAATATGTGCGATTCTGAGTGATGATCGCCATAAGCCCCGTGTATAAGAACTCAAATTTACAAGCGAATATATTTGTTCACAGACGATGAATGTGTTTCATATTTTAACACGATGCGTATAACTATCCTTTGTTTACGTGCGCCAAATTTCATTCAGATCTGCAAATTTTTTTTCACGCTATTACTACATTAAATTAATGTATGGTTGATATTTATTTTCTGATAGAATAATACCTCTTTATTTGTATTAAAAAAAAAGAAAAATCCTTTTTGTTTTTATGGCAGAAAAAATAAACTTTTGGCTTGATAAAAGTAAGTAAAATTAGCAGTAGCTAAGTTACAAAATACCTCCTAACAAAGACTCAAACAAAAAATATCGCATCAAAATCATAGTTCATGTTATGAAAATTATCTTAACTGTCATTTATTTATCTGAAGTGTAAAATAGCATGATGGTATTTTTATTAATTTCTTAAATAATTTGAGACTTTGAAAGAAACCTCATCATAAGAGGGTTTTACTGCATGAATCTAAAGAGAGTGAAAGTGGTCGGTGGTCAGTGTCCACTACATTTCCCCTCTCCACTGATCTCCCATCTCTGTCTAGAGTCTGTAGAGTTCTTGTCGCAGGTCTCGGCCCACAGGCCACTAGATTGTCTGCGTATAACGCGTGCCTGCTACAGGTAACATAAGCCTGACCGAATGTCGCTTAATGATACACTCTCGCTTTCTGTTGAATAACGGAGAGTATTTTGGATGTTGTTTTGGAGGGAATGAAAATAGTTGTTGTTGTACAGAGGAATTTAGATGCTGTTAGGTAGTTCATTGAAACGTTTGAAATGAAATCTATCGATTTTTGTGAAACTTGGTAGGTATTCTAATATTTTTTGGCCTTAGAAAATGAGCTAGCTAGGACACATCCTTCGGAATATTAATTTAGTACGTTATTTTAAAAGAAAATTGGAAAGAAAATTCACGAAAATTTAGGTATTTAAAATATATGTATGTTCAGTACATTAGGGCAATGTAATTTGTTCAAAAAAATCAACTGGGACCAATATCAACATAACCTAGATACATGGGAGTCCGCAGGGGAGGCAAGCCGGGGCGCGCGCCCCCCTGGATATCAACTAGGGTGGTGACCACGACTCTCGAATATAGGAATTTAACATGTAAAATTATAATTTTGTAATTTCCTGCTTCCCTAAATATTTTAAGCAAAAAAGCTTGAAATACAAGTTTTAGGACTTAAAATTATGCATCTGAACCAATAAACAAAATTAATTTCACGTACTTTGTAACGACACAAATTAGATTTGAAAATCACAAAAATTGTCTCAAAACTATCGATGGGCATGTAATTGAAACAAAATTAAACAAATATTTGACGTTTTATCTATCAAAATAAATGAAATAATAAATAAAGAATTTATTTTGTCAGTTTTGACAGATTGAACGTCAAACATTTGTTTAATTTTGTTTTGAGACAATTTTAGTCATTTTCAGTTCTAATTTGTGGCGTTACAAAGCATGCAATATTAATTTCGTATTTTATTCCCTAAAACTTTTATTTGAAGTTTTTTTTATTTTGAATAATTATGAAGCTGGAAATTAAATCAATATGAATTTACATGTTAAAATCCTATGTTCGAGAGTCGCGGTCACCATCCTGTATATGTGTATATAAATTAAATAAAAATTAAATTATAAGTTTAAAAATAATAAATTCAAGCTGAAACTTTCCAGCAGTATTCTTATAGCCAGCTAGCGACATGTTCCCTATTGTAACGATTGAGCAATCTAAGTTTATTAAGTATACACGGACACAAAATTATTAGAAAATAAAAACAGCAAATCGGAATTTATTGAAGAAATGGTGTCAATTTATGGAAGAGTTATTCGAATATTGTCCATCTTCTTCAATTCAAACCCAGAAGACAAAGACTAGTAATTTATTTCACAAATTGAAATATTTTTTTGTCTATTTGTTTTTTGTATTTGTATTTAAATTATGTGAAAAAAATATATTTTAGAAATTTATGTCTATCTGAGAGTTTTTGCAATGAGTCAGGCTACTCCAGTTAACATATTCCAGCATTCCAGCAGTACGGTGGTGTGTTAGCTTTACGGCATTCGAATCCGAAGATCCCGAATTCGAATCCCACTCAATCTAAAAATATATGAACTACCTCTGTACTGAAATTAGATTTAAGTTCATGTTATACAGAGTAACATAAATAAATAAATAAATTCTTCTTGTCAATTTCTTGCGTCCCTCTTTTCGAATATTATAAAATATTCTCGCACGCCACTGTCTTCTCTCTCTCGCTGTCAGATCAGTTCAGCGAGCACATAACGCTGTCACAGAGAAACCGCCACGCAACGCAACAACGCGATCGCGTCTCAAAGAGCCACGCCTGTAATTATATAAACTAGTCCGATTTCGATTCAGATGTGCTTCATTTCATTATATATTCTCAATGACGACCGATACATTTCGCTTACTTGCAGTCCCATGTCATTCCCTTTGTTTATGTCAGTGGGCCATGAGGTGAGAAATGACAAAATTCAGAGCGGGAGTTGTGATTGGAATTGGTGATATGTTTGCGTTTATTTAAAAATTGAAAGTTGTTGTTGTTAATAACTTTATAAAAAAAATATCAAATTTGGAATATCTACTATATTTATGCCCGGTTTTATTAAGGAATCCGAATGTCTAATTCATTTTAGAAAATTTTATTCGCACACTAGGCTACACGAACCCTGATGAAAAGTTTTTTTTTTAGACTTATCAAAAAATCTAATCGAATAGTTACTGATATTGTAAATATTACTATTTACTTATTAGGAAACAATTGTCTATCAATCCGTGGTTGATTCATTTTTACTTTATCTCTCAAACATTTTTCATTAAAACTGGAAACAACAATGACTTTCAGGTAAAAACAATTGACAAACAGTCGGCTGTAATTTTTGCGTATTCTCTTGAACATGATGACAAAATGAAATTTCCAATAACTTTTAGGAAAAACTAGTGTTGGCATTTGGAAGATTTCCAAAAAAATCATTTACCAAAAAAGAAATTTGCCAGTAAAGTAATATTCATAATTTTGAAATTTTTCCACGAAATATTCCAGGTAATTTTCCGGAAACTTTCCTAGGAAATATTCAGTTTATTTTCATATTTCAGCGCTTGGTATTTGGTATGTTTTGGAGCCTTATAAGTAACCTAACCATTTTTATTTGGACTTGTTCAATTGTTTACAACTTTTCGATAATGATAGTACCGCGATCGAGTTTGATTTCTACCAATGTTCCAAGAAAATCGCCAGTTGTCTGAATTTCTTATTAACATGTGATATTTTTATATGTAACTTATTTATAACAAAAATGGAAAAATATTAAAAATGATATTTTTGTTTAAGACTGATTATTATTATTAAACGCTTTATAATTTATTTATATTTTATTTTTTATATATTCCTCAATATTATATATTATCAAGTCGGTCTGCGGATCCTAAGAACCCTGGTTCGATCCCCACAGCCGACAAAACATTTTCATCAATTTAAAATTACCTCTGTGGCTCCTCCTCCACTAAAATCTTTGGAGGGCCGTGATTTGACGACTGGTAATCGCACTTCACGCGCATAAATATATCACTTAGCGAGATCTGCTTCGGCAGAGTGCCACACCCAGTAATGGATGAAAGGCGTGATGATATATTTATTTATTTATTTTATTTTATATTCCTCAATATATTTCTTTTAAACACGTTTGTCACAATACCATGGTTTTTAATTCTACAAATTTATAAGTATTTTGTATCAAAATAAAGCTTAAAGCATAAATAATACAAAAATATAAAGGTTTTTTTGTTTGGGAAAACTTCCGGTATTTTCCGGTAATATTGGAATTTCAAAATTACCGGGAAGTTTCCAACTCTAGGAAAAACAATTGACAATCAGTCGATTATAAATTTTAATTATTCTGCTTGCAATATCTCTTCAAATCTTTTAATGTGATGCAAATACAATATGTTTCTAATGATTTTTAGGAAATCACTCTGTCACATTTTTAACCATTCTGCTCGAAATTTCTTTTTAAACTTTTTATTTGCTTCGAAATACATCAAATTTCGAATGACTTTTAGGAAAAACAATTGACAATCTGTTACTTATATTTACACCTTGTGAAGAAAGTGTCTATCTTCCCTCATCTGTTTTGTATTACTTGCCTTTGACTCAGGGAATTAAACGGTACTTTCGAAAACCTATTTTACATTTTCCTCCTTTGACATACAATTAACTATTGGTATTAATAATGAGTCCACCCGTGCAATATGAAATTTTGTTTAATTTCTGACATTTAAATAAAAACGCATTGAAATAACTGAAGTTTATCGAATGCCACTAGACCCATCAAAATTTACGATGGGAATAAATCACAAAAAAAAAATTAACAACAGTAGTAACAATTTAATATTCAGCTTCATAAAACAACCAGTAGTACCAAACCCACGCGCCTCCAACGCAGAACAAAACACTATCGATCCTCAATTTATTACAAACATACGCACATCGAACAACAAACCATAGCCTACCACCATTTCTAACAACATTCAAACACATCGAATCTGTATTCGTCATTCATAAGTTAGAAGCGTGATGAAATTGGTTCGAGAGAATAACTTATTTGGTCGTGGAGGGCTATGAGTTAATCACTGAATGATGCCCACGTGATCACGTGACTATGCTGTTACAGATTAATCCGGAACTGTTGATTGTTTGGGTTGTACTACCTACGCTTTTTTGTTTTGTTTAAGATAAGATTTTGTTAAGCTGGATTTACAACTGTATAAATAATATCATGAAAGAAGTTTAAAGCAGGATATATTAACACTTGTTTTACTCTCTGATATTTTATTTTATTATTTGTCTATGTTACTCTGTACAACAGGAACTTAATTCCAATAATACTACAGAGTCACCGAGTCGCAGTGTGGTAGTTCATATAATTAAAGCTTGAGTAGGATTCGAACTCGGAATCTTCCGATTCAAATGTCGTAACGTTAATCACACCGCCGTACTGCCGGAGTTTAGAAAATAATTGAAAGGATTCAGAGTTAAAAGAGTCCTATAAATTCAAATTTGAACAAAATATGACTAAACGTTAGTAGCCAGATTCTCAAAGATGTTTGAGGTAATCCTGAATTTTGGATTAGCTAATCTTATGCTAGTCCGATTTAAAAAAAGATAATTCAATTCACTTGCCGAAAACTAAATGGTAAGAAGATTATATTAAAATTTCATCAAACTCTTTTGGGAATATGGTTCAGTTTAATTTGTCAAATCCAAAATTTAAGATTAGCTAAATTCTAGTTAAAATTCTTTTGATTATTTTTTGACGTTTCTCAAAACCAATGAAATGCTTCAGCATTTTAATCATTCCTGTCATTATTATACTGAGAATAAGGCTCTTGTGATTATTCCCGGGAATCATCTCTGTAGGTGCTTTTGTTTGTGACAAATAATAGGTAGTTGTCAAGTAGTTATTTAAAACTGTCAACGCGTCAATTAAAATGTGAGGCAAAAATCGATTTAGTTGTATTTCAGATACAGAAATACACAAACCAATTTAGGAAACAACTTCCAAGAATACATTATAAGTAATCAATCGATCTTGACCTCGGTGAAAATCTTTTAAGTTGGATGAATCGATCTCAAAAGCTAAGTCAAAAAATAATCTAATTAAATATAACTCGAGCGTTGGATAAATTAGAAAATAATTCTCCAGTATCTTTCTCAAACTTGTTGCCATTTGGCAATAGCCACTCAAGCCCTACGGGCTTTCGTGACTATTGCCTGGCAACAAGTTTTCGAAAGATCTGTCAAATTATTTTCAATTTATTCTCACACACTTGTTATATTATCCTCAGGTGAATCTGCATTTTTGTGAAGAAATGTCTTACTTTCTTTTTATGATATGTGTCACTATCTACAAATAACTATTTTAGTTTTTTGCAACGCAACTTGAAACAAAATGCGAAGAAATGAAAAACGTTTTTTGCTGTCATATGAATTAGTATTTTAAATGCGCGTGGTGCGGTTACCAATTGTCAAATTACGGCCCTCAAATATGTTAGTGGAATAGGAGCCACGGAGATAATTTTAATGTTGTGAAAATTGTTTGTAAAAAATAAATATATCATCACGCCTTTTACCCATTACTGGATGTAGCACTCTGCCGGAGCAGATCTCGATAAGTAATATATTTATACGCATGAAGTGCGATTACCAGCCGTTAAATCACGATCCCCAAAGATGTTAGTAGTAGGGAAGCCACGGAAGAAAAACAAAAAAGTTCTCAAATCCACAATCCAACTTCTGAGCCATCTACCCCATAAATAAACTATAAATAAAAATCACCCTAATCCCGTCCCTGTCTTCTTCAACTTCATAGTCACTTGTTCAGAACATAGTGCAGTGTAGGTTTGACGACACAGGCTCATAAAAACGTTGATTATCCTCTCCGAGGGTAGTGCTACATGTCACAGGCCTGTACTCGCCCACGGGCCCACGGTCTCATTGTGCGGCCCAGTGTCCTCGACACAGGGCCGTGCCGTGACAAATCGCGTCCTTTCACAGATAACGAGGAGACTTTAGATACGGTTGTTATACATAGGATTAGTGGTACAACTGAATGGAAGACGGAGATTGCGGATTTTTACTAAGAGAGTTATTTTCCTAAAGTATACATTATATGTGGAAAGTAGAGTATTATGTATTACTGTAGGTGTAGATGACTACATTTTTTTTTAATATTGCCAACTTTATTTGTAGTTACCTGCATTCTTCCTTGATATATAACTGTAAAAATGACTAATATTTACATAGCAACGGACTAAAATAAGATGATAATTTCATTTGTTTTTTATCATCGCTCTGATAGACATGTAACATGTAACTAATGAAGATTCGCATTGTTGATTGGCGGAAAACATATCACGTGATATATTAATTATATTCTCGGAAAGATTTTTCACTTTCATCCTTTAATATATGGGGTAATGACTCAGTGATATCCGAGTCGGCCTGTGGATCCTAAGAACCCTGGTTCGATCCCCACAGCCGACAAAACATTTTCACCAATTTAAAATTACCCCTGTGGCTCCTCCACCACTAACAACTTTGGGAGCCGTGATTTGACGGCTTGTAACCGCACTTCACGCGCATAAATATACCACTTACCGAGATCTGCTTCGGCAGAGTGCCACACCCAGTAATGTGTAAAAGGCGCGATGATATATTATTATTATATTATTATCCTTTAATATAAAAATAACTGTTGGTATATGAGAATGAATCTAACAATAATGCATCTAGATCACTACATTTATTTTTATTTTTTTTAATATTGCCAACTTTTATTGAAAACAATATTTAGGCATGTATCAAGGAAAGATCTATTACTTCCCGAAGATGCCACTTTATTTTCCGAGCCAAAGATTAAGGAAAAATGATTCTTCACGAGATATAATTATTTTTCATCACCGTATCACAAAGTAACATTTCAAAAATAAATTAGAAATTTCAATAAGATTTATTATTCTCTTGATAGATGTCACCTGGATGTTTTTAATGTTTAATCATAGATATTCTTTCCAATTGCCATGGGAGAGGTTTTACTTTTCTTCCCAAGGGAAGAAAAGTATTATTTTTTACATACTCTGACAGAATAGTAAAAAGAAACAATTTTCATAATGGAAGGATAATAGTATATTACATAATAAGTCAGGAAAGTGATATTTTAGTTGACGAAGCGATTGTCAAGTAATAGTTATTTTTATAACAAGTACCGAAAAAGGCTTATAACGTGCAATTGCAGAATTTAACGTACGAGGCTTGCTGAGTGCGGAAATCTGCACGAACACGTAACCTTTTTCGGCACGTGTTATAAACATTTTTCCTACAACTGTGCGATTTAGAAAATCACTAAAATATCAAAATTTATAAAATCTTAATGATATCCGAGAACGATGTTTTACGGCGTTGCTATAGTTTGTTTGTTGATTGCTTGCACATTGTTCTGCGTTATTTAAAAATATTTCACTAATTTCAAGATATTTTCTTCAAAATCGTCTACATTGGAATACTACACTGAGTGATTCTTCTTTATCCTATACACCTCCAAAGATAATTGAAGCTCCAGATCAGTCAAATAGTTGATAAATAATAGTTGTCCAAAGGATGCTATCGCTTGAGGCAAATAATGATACTTTTTTTACGTGTTATATACGACATTTTATATACAAACGAAAAAAAATCTTAATATTTTAATGTTCAAACTATATCTACCTAAAAGACAGTAGTGTTGCTGAATTTAGTTCTCACAACAATGAAAATTCACATGATAAATTTTCTGATTATTGATTGTTGAAATCGCAATTTTGCATTGTTGTGATCGTCATTATTGTAATTTTGCTTTGTTGTGATCTTTCATTGTTGAAATTTTTCATTGTCAGAATTTGATGTTATCGATCTTTATTTGTTCGATTTTTTTCATTGTTGTACACAAATATTACCTTTTTATATTGTTGCTGTGGAATAGTTTTTCTCCTTAAATATATAAAATAATGGAATGAAATGCAGCTCTGCTAATGATGTTTACTTAAAACAATGGCACATTAAAAATGCTGTCACACTACCAAGCATCATCAACCAAGAATTCAGACGAATAAGCAGCCAACAACAACACGCTCAAAAAATATACACGGATGGATCAAAAACACAAGAAGGGACAGGAGGAGCAGTAGTAACAAATGACAAAATAACAAAAATTCATTTACCGGAAGAAACAACAATATATACTGCAGAAGCCTACAGCATCCTCACAGCACTGAAACAGATAAAAAATGACCGTACACATCAAGAAGAATATATCATATACACCGACTCACTGAGTGTTATACAAGGAACCATGAAAATGTATAGTGTCCAACCCATAATACAACAAATACAGGATATCATACACGAAATCACCCAAACTAACGGGGTAACAATAATGTGGATACCGTCACATACCGGCATAAAGGGAAATGAGAGAGCAGACCTAGCAGCCAAGGAAACCAAGGAAGAAAAAATAACACACATCCCCATCCCGATACAAGATTTCATAAAGATAACAAAAAGCAAACTAAAACAACACTGGAACGAAACATGGATTAACACCACAGCCAACAAATTAAGAAATATAAAAGAAGATATATGTAAATGGACGAATATAAACAACAGGAAGGACCAAGTGAAGATCACAAGAATGCGTATAGGACACACAAACATGACACACAAATACCTACTACAAAAAACAGAACCCGAAACATGTGATATTTGTAACACACAAATAACCGCAGAACACATATTAGCACAATGTCCCAAATACACAACACACAGAATACAGAACAACTTACCACCAACACTACAAGAAATGCTCGGTAACGACATAAACAACCTCACAAACACAATTCAATATTGTAAAGACATAAACATATACAAACAAATATAAAATACTTATATATTAACCATAATGTACCGGGTACTAATGACCTAGGTAGTTGATGTACTCTTATATTTTTTATAATAAAAAAAAAAAAAAAAAAAATGCTGTCAAAATTTAATCTGCAGTTAGCGATATATCCGCATTTAACATTAACAAATGAGTGATAAAAGCAAATTATAAACATTTATTAAACCCATCCAAATAGTTCATATGTCACTATAAGCTGTAGTCTTTCTATACTGTAAATGATATAATTTTCCAGCGAATAATGAAAAATATACGCTTCTATTCTTTTGACAATAGTTTCCTTTTCTATGTAGCTATTACATCAGATATGATTCAAACAAATTTGAAATGGGAAACAAGGTTAAAAATTGTGTGAAAGTTCTTTCGATTGAAGAAATAATCAGCGATAAATCGGCTTGTTGTCCACAGATATGAATGTCAGCTAATAAGAGAACTACAATGGAGTTATCTGCTTCCTGAATCATTGTTTAATTGATTGCACAGGTAATGCGATCCAGGATAAAAATAAGAATTACGTGATCTGGTTCGATTTCATTAAAAAATACTTACAAAAGATAGAAAATTTAAATGTCAGGAACTAAATTAATTAAAATGGCGGGAATGACGCTCTGTTTCTTTCTCCTAACTTTAGATTATTAAGAAGGATTAATTTGTAATTAGTAAACGAACTAGATGCTGATTAACTGCAACCCAGCATCGGTGTTAAATGAAATTGACGGATTGGAATTGAATTTAAGAATTTTATTTTGGTGATTATTTTGTAACGTTTTTCAAAACTAATGAAATGCTTCATTGTAGGTCACATTTCTGCGTTTTAACCAATCCTGTCATTATTATACTGACAATAAAGCTCTTGTGTTTATTCCCGGGAATAATCTCTGTAGATGCTTTTTCGTTTGTGATAAATGATAGGTATTTGTTTAATAATTGTTTAAAACAGTCAACGTATCAAGTAAAAATGGGTGAAAAAAATCGATTTAGTTCCGTTTCAGGTACAGAAATAGACCAACAAATTTTGGAAACAACTTGCAAGAATACATTAATAATAATCAGTCGATCTGGACCCAGTTCAAAATCTTGTAAGTTGGATGAATCGACCTCAACAGCTAAGTCAAAAAATAATCTAATTAAATATAACTCGAGAGTTCGATAAATTAGAAAATCATTCTCCAGTATCTTTCTCAAACTTGTTGCCATTTGGCAATAGACACTCAAGCCCTACGAACTTTCGTGATTATTGCCTGGCAACAAGTTTTCGAAAGATCTGTCAAATTATTTTCGATTTATTGTCACTCTCTTGTTATATTATTATTGAAAATATAATTCATATGTCACTTGATATAATAAGAATCTCTCCTTAGATACATGTCTATCACAGCAATAATAAAAAACGAATGAAATTATCACCTAGTTTTAGTCAATTGTTAATGAAAGTTTTTTTAACTAACAGTAAATTTTATTATTTAAAATATAAAAAATTCCATTTCACACATAAAATATTAAGTTAGTACAATTATTAATATTTAAATAAATACATTTTTTGCACAATATTCTTTGTTATGTACCTACGTATTAAGTTTGAGAACCTCTGTAATTATTTATTTCAATTATTCTTTCGTAGAGAGTTTTGCTTGCAGGACAGGTTAAAACAGCGAATCCGAAATTGAACGAACAGACTTGTCTATTAGCTTGTTAAGTTTATATTCATTTTAGTAGTGTTCGTGCGGTCGGAATGATACTTTGCGTGCAGTTTTTCGGGACTTTTTTAGCTAAAACATTATTTAGACGTTGAGAAAGATGAAAAAATAATATGTGCAACATTTATTTGGTTTCCAGTATAATGGTTTGTGTTTATGTTAGTGATTCTGAAGTATATTTTGTATGTAAATAGACATTTGTGAGTGTGTATCGTGTGTGGACAATTGGTGTTTTACGCAGAATCAATTTTGAGTTGTGGAGAAGCCAACAGAAGGTAGGAAATAATATTATTTTTACATTGAAAACATATTCATTATAGTAGTTGATTGAGAATATAATTTATATGTCACAGGACATGTTTTTCGCCAATCAACACTGAGAATTGTGTTTAGTTTTATGTCTAACAAAGCGATGATAATAAACAAATGAAATTGCCGTGTTTCAGTCTGTTGCTAAGAATAATTTTTCTTAATTAACAGCTTACTGTTATTGACATGAGAGTTTGCCAAGCTCAAAAATGTGAAATCATTACAGGATCTGTGTAAAGCGGCACCGCGATTAGAAATATTTTAAGCGAGTCGGCCAGTGGATTCTGAAAACCCTGGTTCGATTCCCACAGCCAACAAACATTTTTACTACTATAAAATTACCCCTGTGGCTTTCCCACCACTAACATCATTAGGGGCCGTGATTTGCCGGTTATTAACCGCACTTCATGCGCATAAATATATCACTTACCGAGATCTGCTTCGGCAGAGTGTCACACCCAGTAATGAATAAAAGGCTTTATGGTATATTTTTATTTATACATTTATAGTTATTTATTATACATGTGTTTTATTAGGTATATAAAACACGCAAGAAATGTTTAGACACGAGACCGAAATCGAGTGTTTAATTTTTCTTAAGTGTTTTACTCGTATCAATAAAACACAAGTGTAATACAAAATTTTATTTACAACTCATAATTATAGGTATCGAAGAAGATTGGTCGTAACGTTTAACGTTGATTCAATTATATAGTTTCTCAAAATACGGTAGATCATGAAGTGGTTGCTAAGTAACAAGTTGTTTACAGTGTTTTATGGAATATAAAACACTAGTGTTTTATGAGCCATATAATACATCTGAAATCAGTATAATTATATCTTTATAATATAGTATGAGTTGTGGATAAAATATTTTTTGTACCCGGTTAAGATCAATACTAAAACATATACAGCCGTATTCATAGTAAATCAGATAAACCAGTTTTAAATAAGGTTTTCATAGTTCAGGTTTAGATCTGTACTAAAACAACTTATTCATAGTACTATTCACACCGGGTTTAAACCTTGTCTGCGTAGTCCAAGTTTAAATTCATTGGAACGAGGTTGATCAAGTTGGCCATGGTCTTTTTTGCTGCGCGCATGCTCAGTGAATATTATTTTATGTAAACAGATGTGACAGTTGGATGTTTTGTTTTCTGTTTGATAAAAGTTTATACAAAGGAGTCGTCTAACAAGATTGATATACGGACATTACCTAGTAAATGAGATAAAACAATTAGAAACATATTACCAACTATTTATAAATTACGAGAAACGTATATATTAATATTTATAAATATCAATTCAAAGTACAGAATATCGAATGGAAATAAATACTATACAGTATATAAATTAAATTAGGAATGCTGATATAAAATAAATTGATATTCGGTGCAAAAGGGGCTCATTTTAATAATATACTGTATTACTATAACTGATTCGCTTTTCACTAAAAAACGAATCGTGCTTAAAACTTGTATTTCTATATTTACAGGTCGTAATTTTCTTCCACCATATTCTAATATTGGACGAACATTGTTAATGAGTGTTCTCATAGTCTGCGAATACAATTTATAATATTTAATTACATAAACTATAAAATACATGGTGTATTTTTTTTTTAATTCGGTGTTATTATATTGTTTGAAAGGATTTATGTGATCTAAATATATTTTTCGTCTTCTTCTTTAACGGATCTACAACGTCTTCGATGTCTTCAATGTCGGCAAACATATCTTGGAATTAATTGACATCTTCCATTCTAACCTGCAAGCCGATTCAAGTTGAAAATGCAAAATATTATTTCCGTATATTCACATTAATTTAATGATTAAAGAAGTTAGTAATAACTATACTTACACTGAGAAAAGTACATAATTTCGATATTAATCACCTATATGAAACTTTAAACCACTGTCAAACTAGGGTATTGGCGAGTCTAAAAATTAAGCCTGGTTTAAACCAGCGCTAGCCTAAACCACTTCTATGAATAAGTTGTTTTGGTAAACTAAACTAATATGAAGATAGTACTGGTTTAAACCATGTTATGTTCACTATGAATACGGCTGTTAGTAGATTCACAAGCTATCGCATTACTGCATACTCATTCTAGTATTGCCTCCATTTTAAGGTTTTATTATCTCGCTTATAAATTGCAAAATAACTGCGAGAGAATATTGCATTAAAATGCAATAGATGAGATTTGCAGATTCTGTTTGTTTATATCACAGCCCCCGTTGTTTCATATTCCACAGAATGGACAATCAAGTCTCATACAATACATATGTGATGTTATCTAGGCCATATCTATTTGTAATGTAAAATGTTTCGTTCGAATCGTTGCAAAGAATCTTATGAAATACATACATACGTGCACACAAATTTTGTTCATTTTGCATATATTTGCATTAATGATATTAAATTTGTGCAGAAGCAGCGCGTGTTTGAATTTTGCATTAAATATTAAATATGGCTACCTATTCATATACTTTTGCAAATAATAAATTAATCAAATAAATAAATACTCTGCCCTAACAGATTTCGGTTAGCAATATATTTATACACGTGAAGTGCGATTAGCAGCCGTCAAACTACAGCCCTCAAAGATGTTAGTGGAGGGGAAACCACAGGGATAATTTAAATCTGGTGTCAATTGAAATAATACGAGTAATATAAATTCTTTTCATTTATTTTATAATTTTCTTTCATCGTAACGCCATCTGTTGTCAATCGGAGGAACTTCATCTGATATGTTAGAAGTGTGCGTTATACCATTGGTTTTATATACTTCGTACGAAGTATATAAAATCAATGGTTATACTAACATATCAGTGTATGTTATTTTCAATTTTCCGTAGTAATTTATGATGTTATGGTTACTTTCATAAGTAGTCATCTAAAAATAACATTAAGATGCCAGGGTAAATTTTTCTGGCTCAGTGAATACCGAAATTATGATAATCCATTCTGTAATCATGAAAGTATAATAATTATCCAATTACAGAAATGGAGGAAATATCTTATTTTCTAGAAAATGCAGATATTAATAGTTATTTATTATACTAGTGTTTTATTAGGTATATTAAACACGCAAGAAAAGTTTAAGTGTTTTATATACCAATAAAACACGAGTGTAATACAAAATTTTATCCACAACTCATAATTACAGGTATCGAAGAAGATTGGTCGTAACGTTTAACGTTGATTCAGTTATACATAGTTTCTCAAAATACGGTAGGTTGAAGTAGTTGCTAAGTAACAAGTTGTTTACAATGTTTTATGGAATATAAAACCTTAGGGTTTTATGAACCATATAATTCAACTGAAATCAGTGTAATAATGTCTTTATTATATATGGGTTGTGGATAAATTTATTTATAGAATGCGAGCGATAAAAACTGTTCATTTTCGTCTAAATATAAATAGAATTTAATGACGGAAGCTTGAATAAGAATTTTCGCAAAATGATTAAATAAGTAACCGAGTATCGATAACAAATTACGGTGTGAAATTGCGAATAATTAATAAGCAAATAAAAAGAACCTCGCTTCCGTAAGTAGAGATATTGGCAGCCACAGAGCACTGTTTAACATTTAACATTAGTTGCTTACCTTACATTTACTCTGTGATTAGAGTAAAATTTTACGTGAAAAACTTGTAAGCAGCTTGCGTGATTATATTCTTGGTAATTCTAGGCCGATACGAAGTATTGCAACAAGTTGCGAATATTAATTATATATTTGAATGAAATAACGCTACTTAGAGGAAATAATTAATAAATAGGTATATCATCACACCTTTCCGACAATTATTATAACGGTATGCATTGTTGCACGGATTTTTATCGAACTGAAATATCGAGAACTCTTCGCTTGTTTGTTTTAAATCTGTAACCGTGGTTACTGAACAGATTAAGCTACATTCACAAATCGAAATTAGTTTTTGTTTTATGCTTTATGTTTTAGTGTGTTTTTAGGTGCCATTCTCAAATAGTTTTGCTTTTGTCGATTTTAGTTAGTAGTGACATCTATCATAAATTTTAGAAGATCGGCTATACCCAGAAGATTGGTAATACTGTCAATGCAACTGTCAGATTTGCTAAGTTGCACTAGCTGTCATATGTTGTTTGTTTACTTTCGTATTTTTTTAAGAGCAAGGTAAATATATTCATAATAAGAAAATAGGTATTAAAGTCTTGTTTTTATTTTCATTCATTTTGACACTCGAATAAAAACAATCTTAGGTTAGCGTCAATGCGAAAGATGATAGAAAGAGATAAGTATATGTCACTACATCATTCTACGCTTCGTCCTATTGGTCTATTCCTAAGTATAAAACGTAAAACTAAAACATAAGTTTGGAGTTTGCAAACTTTTGTGTTAAAACCAAAACTAAATACTGATTTGTGAATGGCTGCATAAGATAACATGTCTACAAGGTTATTAAAACAAAAACTAATTTCGATTTGTGAATGTAGCTTAAGTTGAGTAACTTGTGCCGGAAAACCGATCAGTTTTTGTCCTCCTAAAGTGCATGCATTTCTACAATTATTTGAGTGTTAAATTTGGAAAAAAAAACTATTATCATTTCCAGCATAATTGTCAGAAGAACCAGTAGTAGTTCTTCTGATGATGGCCTAACAGCCGAAATTGTACAATAAAGAATTTTTCTTTTATTTTGTGAAACAAACCGAGTGGTATTTTTGAATTTAATCTACAATGTTTCACCTAGTGCCAACAGCTTCTTCAGTAGAGTTTATATTTATTTATTTATTTATTTATTTTTGTCGGAATAAATTCTGTGAGTACGGCACTGACGTATAACCTCCTACGTTGACAGAGCGAAACTTGCCTGAGTGGAGGGGGTACGCTGTCGCCGATAGAGAGATCACTTATGGGATACTAGCCACTGCACTACACTTCGAAGATGAAGAGTTATAAGCACGAATTTTTCGCCTTTAATATAAAATCTAATTCTTGACGGCCTTTAGAATTGACCAGCAATTATTTTATCCGTTAACTAGATATTTATACCTGTATAAATTGTGTTCTTTATTTTGTCCGTTGCCCAGATATTTTTTGTATTTAATGAAGTTATACCAATCTATGATAACAATATGTCATCAAAAATCTTTTAAGAATGAAGCTCGTACTAGCATCAATATGCCTGCGAGAATATGTTATTCTAATGTCGAAACACAGAAAAAGACTTTAACGCCAGATCAAGTCACAAACATCTAACAATATTTTTATTTATCTTCGTTTGTCAAATTAAAACAACTCACAATAAAAAAATATACATGTATTGACATTCCATTTTTTCCGTTAGATTCGCAATCCATTCGAAGCCAATAACAATTCAATATCTATAAAATAAAACAACATTATTTAAACGAATAAAAACAATTCCGTTTCCATCCACGCTTAATCCTGATAAATGCTTGGATAATTTAACACTTAATTATTCCGACATTTACGTATGCTCCAGTCCAGTACAGAACTACACTCTCGTCTAATGAAGGCGATAGTAAATGACAGTCATCAGCTAAAAGAGTCTTCATGAATACACCCAGAACAAATGTACACTCCGCGCCAAACTCACAGCGATAAATTAAATGAGATATAAAAATTATTTATTCCTGACGCATCATAAACACTAATTTGACGTGATTTATTGCTATTTCCACACTAATTTCTATGAAGCGGACAGAATTTTAAATAGAGAGGTGGAGAATATTGTTGGCCGCATGGTGTGAATGGTGGGTTGAATTATTAATGTGGTTTAATTGCGTGGGTGGAAGTTAATGTTCTGTATGAGTAGCAAGCAATTTGGAATTAAATATAGATTAATTTTATCTTGGTTATTTGTAAAAGATTCAATGTGGGCTCAGATTGAATTTTGTTTTGTTTCTTGTTGGTTTGTGATGAACAATGTAATTTACATAGTGTTTATTGTTGTTTAATCATTTAGTATCGGCTTAATAATTTATTGAAATATAAGGGATGTACAGACAATTTTAGCAATTTTCTTATTCAAAGTTTATTCATTCTTCTCTTCCCCAAATTTCTACTATTTAACGCCATATGCACAGGTAAAGTTAAATTTTAAACTTAGTTTAAATAAATAAAAATTAAACGATGTTACATATTTTATGGAATAATTGGCATTCCTGTCAAACACTTGATTTTATTTATTTAAACTGAGATTAAAAATAAACTTTTGAATCTGCTTTAGACTATTAGTCAATAAAATATAAAATGAGCATTTACGTAATTAATTACTTTCTTCGCTTACAGAAACGCACTTGGTCTGCATTTGTCTCCTTTCCACCCGTAACCAAGGCAATAATAGTTACGTAATAACAAAGAAATCACACAGTTGTAAGAAAAAGTTATTTTTATAACAAGTGCCGAAAAAGGCTCGTTACGTGCAAATGCAGAATTTAACGTATGAGGCTTGCCTAGTGCGGAAATCTGCACGAACACGTAACCTTTTTTGGCACGTGTTATAAACAACATTTTTCCTACAACTGGGCGATTTAGTAAATCACTAAAATATTATCCAAATTTACAAAATTTTAATGATATTACACGAGAACGATGTTGCTATGGTTTGTTTGTTGATTGCTTGCACATTGTTCTACATTATTTAAAAATATTTTACTAACGTCAAGATAATTTCTTCAAAATCGTCTAGATTGGAATAGTACAGTGAGTGATTCTTCTTTATCATAAATACCTCCAAAGATAATTGAAGCTCCGGATCATGCTATGTTGAATCTATTTTCGACAATGACAAACAACCTGCTGCTGGTACTTCTAAAGCTTCCGGAATTGTTGTCAATAATATTACTGTTAATAATTTGAACAGGTACGGAAGAAATCAATGTTTCTTTAGACAATACAAAAGTTTCCACTTTACATTATGTCAATATAAGCAACTGTAACAACTATGTTAATAATATACACACACAATAAATATTATGTATTTCACTTACTTAAAACCATTTATCGATATATTTTACTTTGTTCGATTCTTTTTATTAGTTGTGTACAGATTAGATATACTACAATTTAAGGTTATGCTTATAAACGTCAAAATATACTACTGCATGTTTACTAGCGCTGGCTCACTGCATCATCTTCTTCCATAAGCGTCTGTGGCCAAAATATGACTTACACGCTTGGCGCGAAATTTAAATCGCTCTCAAAAAACTTTTTTTACAGTTGCGGAATGAAGCACTTTCCGCACTAGTGTTTCTTTGCTTTCAGAAACGCACTTGGTCTGCATTCATCTACTTTCCATACGTAACCAAGGCAATTATAGCTACGTAATAACAAAGAAATCACACAGTTGTAGGAAAAAATATTATTTAAGCTAGATAACCAAGAAAAAAGGGTATATAATCTGAAGAAAACTCTTATCAATCTCACACAACAAGGTATTTAAGTTAAGGAACCGGTAAATATAATTTACTTTATTTTACAATTTACACTCTACATTTAAAAGAAAAAAAAAACTGTCACACAAATTGGCATAAATGGTGTTGGAAACACTTAAACTTCTCTTTTCAATTACATGGATGTTTAAGAGAAAATTTATTACCAACAACTTCCAGACCGCTGACAATGAAAATTAACTTTAGTGAGACTTAAAACCAACATAAAATACGACGCAAACAATTTTATTACTACGAATTAGTCTCACTAGTCACTACAAAATACAACTTCACCGCAAATAAGATTAAGTTTACCTATCAGCTCATTTTACGCTACTGGTATAATTGTCTTATCCGCTCGCCGAACAAAGAAATCCCTAACAAAGAATAAATTGTTTTTACATAAATCACACGAGTGTAGTATTAACATGACTTATGGTTATAGTAAATCGTTAGTTAAACCAGCTGTTAGTAAATAATTAGTAATGATTATAAAGAAAAACAGTGAACAATTATGCTCCGAACGAGAACTAGGTGTACTCTACTGCACATACGGGCGATTGGTATCAATATTACTGATGTGACCTTTTCGCTTAGGAAGAATTTTCAATGAGCAGGCATTTATGTACCGTTAAATGTAATTATGTCAAATAATTTACCATTTATATATCCATGGTGGGTAGCTTATTATTGAGATAGTTGCGTGTGTGTGTTACAAGAAAATCACTGCATTTGCATTTTTAAATTCATTGATGAGTTTTTTGCTTTGAGTACGCTGTAGTAAGACATTTACAGGTTATTTACAATGATATGTTATGGTTGTAAATTACTGGGATATTGTTCTTTTTTACTAGACGTAATGTTGGTACTTAGGTAGTTTCTGAGGAAAGAGGGTGGTAATTAAAAAGCGAGTAATAATAGTTTTTCTTTGTTTTACAGTACTCATCTTGTTTTAGACAAGAATTCTCGACTATTAGTTGTGAAAAATTAACTTTAATTATGTGCAAAATTCTGGGATTATGTAATAATATATCATCACGCCTTCTACCCATTACTGGGTGTGGCACTCTGCCGAAGCAGATCTCGGTAAGTGATACATTTTGCGCGTGAAGTGAGGTTATCCACAACTTATATATATTTAAGACATTATTACATTGATTTCAATTGAATTATATGCCTCATAAAACACTAGTGTTTTATATTCCATAAAACACTGTAAACAACATGTTACTTAGCAACCACTTCATGATCTACTGTATTTTGAGAAACTAAATAACTGAATCAACGTTAACCGTTACGACCAATCTTCTTCGATATCTATAATTATAAATAAATAAAATAAATATATCATCACGCCTTCTATCCATTACTGGGTGTGGCACTCTGCCGAAGCAGATCTCGGTAAGTGATATATTTTGCGCGTGAAGTGCGGTTATCCACAACTCATATATATTTAAGACATTATTACATTGATTTCAATTGAATTATATGGCTCATAAAACACTAGTGTTTTATATTCCATAAAACACTGTAAACAACATGTTACTTACCAACCACTTTATGATCTACTGTATTTTGAGAAACTAAATAACTGAATCAACGTTAACCGTTACGACCAATCTTCTTCGATATCTATAATTATAAATAAATAAAATAAATATATCATCACGCCTTCTATCCATTACTGGGTGTGGCACTCTGCCGAAGCAGATCTCGGTAAGAGATATTTTGCGCGTGAAGTGCGGTTACCAGTCGTCAAATCATGGCCCCCAAAGATGTTAGTGGTGGAGGAGCCACAGAGGTAGCTTTTGAAATTATGAAAACTGTTTGTCGCCTGTGGGAATCGAACCAGGGTTCTCAGAATTAACAGGCCGACTTCATACCACTTAGCTAGCCACCCCATCCGGGATTATGTTATGTTCTTAATAATACATTGGTGGTATCGAGTCGAACTGTGTGGATTCGAGAATCTGAGTTAGATTCCTACAGCTGACAAACAATTCTCACAACATTAAAATTATCCCTATGTGCATAGCGTTATGGTATTCGAATCCGGAGATCCTGAGTTCGAATCTCATTCAAGCTAAAAATATATGAACTTCCACACTGTAGCTCAGTGAATGCGGACCCCATACTGTAATTGGGATTAAGTTCTTGTTGTGCAGAGTAACATAATAGTTATTTATGTAGTACCAAGGGTGAAAACAGGCGTTTCTGTCCTGTGGCATGTTCAGGATCAGGAGGTTGATTCTGTAACTTGCGTGACTACTTGCGGCACTCATACTAACACGATTTGTCACATGCATACTGTAAACCATCTGACGGATGTTTTACGAACTTATTGATATGACGTCACGAGTTGCGAGACACGCAAATATAGTTGCGTGACCAACGTAGGTCCTGTTTCTAATTTGCGACACTATCTGTCTCATTCTAACAGTATATCTGTCGTTCATTTTACAGTTTATTTGTGTTTTTCTAACCAAACTTCTGTGCTGTGCTTGAACAAATTATGACAAATTATTTACAAAAATAATTATATTATATTTATGTATTTATTAATTTAGCCCATAGAATAGTGTAACCTTGTAACTGTGTATTTTTGTTTTAAACTTTAATCTTTAGTTTTATTTATTGTCATCAGAGTTACATTAGCGTATATATTTTATTGTAACTTATCGAAATCAGTAATCGTTAAAATTGTTTTTTAATAATAATAATAGCTTTAGCGGGCATTTTTTTACCAACACTAAATTTGACGTGAAAACTTAAGGCACGGAATTCCCCATGAAAGTTACTAGAAAGAATACAGTGACGTCAGACATTTTACTCACGCAAATGTAGTCACGCAAATGCTAACGCAAGATACAGAATCAACCTCCAGAATCGCGAAGGGTGAAACCCTTGGTACATATAATTTTTTTTCTACGACTGCTATGAAAAGTTGATATTTATGCTTTCAGTTGTCATCGTAATGTTGATGGTTACTGAGTAACGAACAATCAAATACTTTACCGCGCGTCTCTTACAGCAACAAGCGGTAAAATACTTTACCGCTCACTTAGAAAAATATAAATTGTTGCTGAAATCTTAATTTATTGAAACAATACTTACAAAATCTAAAATATAGGTTAGATTCATTTTTACACTTTTACACATATTTTACATGAAGTTTGCTGCGCTATGATTTAAAGTTGAATCTGAAAGCTGTTGGGCAGCAGTTCGGAGGATGAGGGATGTTAAAATTGAAAGTGCAGTTCTGACAGTTTTATATATTTATTCCGGAACTTAAATGGAGTTTGACAAATTTGAGGATAAATTAGTTTCTGTGATATTCTCATTATAATTTTCAGTTAGTACGCCAATCACTATTTTCTGAGATTTTTGAGCACATTTTTATTTTATGTGTGAAAATTTATCACAAACAATGATTGTTGATAACAGATTTTTAAATTATTTACTTGGATACTGATATCGTCATGGTTACATACAATACAGAAATTGGTGGAACGTGAATTGACCTAGCACCATATGGTTTTTTAAAATTTTTTAGTAAGTAAAGTCGTAGAAAAACTTATGTGTGTGCCTCAAGCGTTAAGTATCTTTATTGCTGTCGCTTCAATTACCGAGCACGGACAATAAAGATTCACTTTACGCTCTTGATACACAAATAACTATTATGCACAACAAAATAACATTTAACTATGTTCAAAAGATTAAAATATGTACATAGGTTATGCGTCAAAATGACATATTGCAGAATCAAGTATTCACAATAAACAAAAATTATCATTTTATTTATGTATCCATACGAATTATTTCTTTTTAGCCCTAGGGTGTTAAGCCCACTTTTTAGGTCTAAAACACATCAATTTCGGTCCGGTTGTGCATAAAATAAATATAAAAAGTAGAATTTCTATCTTTCTCCAATTCATTTATTAATTGTTCTTTGTTGAGATGTTTCGCTTCGTTAATCTGTTTAGAAGTAATAAAATAGCACCCTGCAAATTTAAGTATATACATTTGATTTAAACAATTTAATTTGTTCCTCCCTTCGTTCTTCTAACTAAACAAACCCGATATAACCAGGACAAAGATTCCACAATGCAGAATATCAACAGCTCATTCCTACACAACATACAAAGAAACATTCAACTTAACTAAATCACGTCTAATTATTTACCATCACCAATACCATAAAACCTCCTCTAACCTTACTAAACATTAAACTAGAAACACATTACCATTCCTCTTAGCTGATTTAGCCGCGTGCCACAACTTTACCAGAAAGTCATGCGCTGGGCTTTGCATTACGTTGCGTTGCGTTGCGCATCAAAGCGACCGCTGAAGCACCGCCCCCGCGTTCGCATTTCGCGGCGGCGGCGTTTGACAGCTCTGTGTTCTGCTCTGCACATGCGTCGTCTAGTATTAAGAGGCGCCCGCCCACGTGGCATTACACGCATGGTTGAGGTGCTTAGTTACGGTACGGAAATGGGAGATGTGCGTAGATTTATGGTGGTTGGAGGTACTTCCTGTTTTGATATATTTGGTATTGGAATAGGAAGAAGAATATGCTGTTATTTTTATAATCTAGGATATCAAATCGAGAATCTATGTAACACGAGAGAAGCTGAACGTACGGTGAATAAGCTAAAATTAAATAATACAGATTTATTTGATGCGAATGTTATTTACTTGTTCTGTGAATCATTGGAGTGCTTTTATGAACTGGAAAATCCTTTGATAACTCAGCATAAAATATTGTAAAATTAATAAGAATAAAATACATGATGTTACAATTAAACTAATGTGATGAAAACAGATTTAAATATAAACTTGAGTTAATTAAATATACTTATGTGAAAGCCAAACCTGGGCCTCAAGAAAAAGAGATTTACATGCGCTAGAAGTTTGCTAAAGAAAAATGGAGAGAAAGATACTACAAATAAAACTTAAAGATAAAATAAAAACTACAAAATCAGAGAAACAACAAAAATAAGGCAGTCAGGAAACTTAAGTGGAAGTGGGCAGACCACCTGATGAAAGGCAAGGATGACAGATGGAGCAAGCGATCAAAAGAATGGTTACCACTAGATGGTACGAGACGAAGAGGCAGGCAGACAATACGATGAAGAGACGACCTATCCAAATTTGACCAAGCATGACCAACAAACTCCCAATACAAAGAAGAATGGAAGAGAAAAGAAGAAGCCTTTGCCCAGACATGGGACAGTTAGTCTTAATTATTATTATTATTATGTGAATTCGCGCCATCGCGTCTTGCGATGATGACGACACATCTTCACACTTAGAGTCGCTCTTCTTGACTGATTTGGCTATTCCCAAATATTTGACATCCTCTGGGTAAAAGTACCCACATCTGAAATCCATCTCCACTCTTGAAATGGACAAAGATGTCTCAAGTGTAATCTGACACAAAAGGCAATGCCGATGATTCGAACATGAAAACTTGTTAGAATGCTAAGAATATTAACTAATAACTGTCACTTTTATAAGTTAATGTCCTATATTCGAAAACCTAAAGATTTCACATTCACATGAAAGGACATGTGGCCACGAATGTCAAATTACTCGAAGCCAAGCATTTATCTAAAGCGTCATTTCAACAATAAAATAGCTCATATTGTTACATTTAATTAATATAATAACTAAACTTAATACTTGTGAATGTTCAACAAACTTGAAAGGGTCACGCCACTTTACAGGGTATATCATACCGTAGCGATAATATACTAAAAGAACAACAAAACCTAAAACAAAACTAAAGGCAAATACATTTTTTACGATCTTGTTAAAAAGTATAATTTCTTACCTTAACTGAAAGAAGAAAGTTGGGAAGAATAGTTATTTTCCTTTTAAGTGTGCAAAATAAGTGCTTTTTTTTGTCAAGTCAAACGAATGCGCAAAAAAAACAGTAATTTCGACCACGAAATAAAAACATTTTTTTTTATACAACTCTCAAAATATGTATACCTTGTGAAGAATGATCATTAATCCCTCAGGGACTTTATTCGAAACAGTATATGCGAAGAAATATCCCACTTTCTTTCCTTAATACACAAATAACTATTTTGATGCAATGAAAACCATCCTTTGCTACCAATCGTGGAAAAACATTATATTTTCAATTATATATATATATAAATGAACGTCTATAGAAGAACGACATTTGCTAATGTTCTTTCATAAACCAATTTAGCTAAGTAACGGGGTAGGTGACTCAGTGGTATCGAGTCGACTTGTGGTTTTGAGAACCTGGATTCGATTCCTACAGCTGACAACCAATTTTCACCACATTAAAATTACTCTTGTGGCCCCCCCTTCACTAACATCTTTGAAGGCCATGATTTGACGGTTGGTAACTGCACTTCACGCGTTTTAATATATCACTTTCCGAGATCTGCTCCGGCAGAATGCCTCACCCAGTAATGGATAAAAAGGCGTGATGATATATTTATATTATTTTTAAGTAATCATCTACATATAAATAAATGTAGAAGGGTCTGTTTTTACTGCTCGAATATCTGAAGTTCTAAAGTACAGATGGTTATAATCTGTAGCTCGATGGTACGTATTCCATGTTGGCTAGATAGCATCTTCATCAGCACATCTCATATCTGATGAGTTGAGCAGTTGAGGTGCAGGAGCAGAAGCATCGATTCCACGGTTGGTGCAAATTGCGCGCATTTTAACCTCTCGGTCACAGAGCCGGGTAAGTCACGGTTGGCGCTGGTAGCAAGCCGGTTGTTAGTCTTCACTGTTGTTGTTGTTACCATGAAATGTTGCAGCTGGTAATGTTGGATAGCTTCACAAAGAACTGATCAATACATCTTTTGTATTTTGATAAGACATTTTTATGGTTTTAACAGTTGAAACTATAGTATAAAGTATTAAGTATTTTACCGTAGTGTGTAGATACAAGAACGGTTAAGACAAAAATGAACTAATTCCAGTCAAGTTTGCATTCTGAAAAAAAGAATTTGCAATTATAATTTGTCTCTTTAAGGGCCGGTTTCTGAAAACAAATTTAACTGGTCAGTTAGTTTAACTCTTCGATAAACTGTCAAATGGGTTTCTGAAACATCATATTGGTATTTAACTGCCCCGTTAAGTTAACGCGGCAAATTGGTCCAGTTAAATTATATGACGCATGCGCAGTTGTTTCATAAATTGAAAACGGCTGACAGTGACAGTGCTCATCTTTCCTAACCTTGTTTTAAAAACCAATTCGTTAAGCCGCCGTGTTAGTTTCGTTTGGCTTTGTTGGTGATTGAAAAAAGGTTTAAATACACAGTTGTTACCAAAATCTATTATTTTGAGAACTATAGACTCAAGAATAATGTTAGTTCAGGATAGAACCATGAGTTAGTTATCGAACATATAAATTAACTGACGTTTGTTTTCAGAAACCCGATGCAATTTTAACCTTTCAATAAATTTAAGCGATAGTTAGTTAACATGCCCGTTAAATATTTTTCAGACACCGGGCCTTAATCGAGTATTTTAAATTTGTCGGAAGTGTCGTGCGCACTTTGTTAGCGAATGTAGCGAGCTTTGCAAAAGTTGTACCACACATTATTTTTTGACGTTTCTTAAACCAATGCAATGCTTCATTGTATGTCACGTGTCTGCGTTTTAACCAATCCTGTCATTATTATACTGACAATAAAGCTCTTGTGATTATTCCCGGGAATATTTTATGGTTTCCGTACCTATATGGCGAAGCGAGCCTTGTCAAGAATACGTTCAATATTTAAATAAATGTTTGAAATTCAAAATAATATGAGTTCAAATCGAATAAACGAATCTGACCAAGACTACATTGTTTTCGCCTTATTACGGCTCTGGCAGTTTCCATCCTTGTTTTTCGTTTTAGTTTATTTAAAGGGAATGTGCGTAAAGTGTAATAGGTATAGAAAGCGGTGTGCGAAGTGCAACTGACTTCAGAGTGAAGCAAGTAGCTGGTAATAAGAAAATCATGCACGTGATTGATTGTACGTACGTTATTAGCATTTATAAAAAGTGGTTGATATATAACCACAGCAGTTTTTCATATATTTGCGGTACTTTTAACTTATTAAACGTATATAGATCACTACTGGTTAGTGGTTACTTTCTGATTTGGAAAGTACTTAATGTAATAATAGTAATCATATTTCTTTAACATGCATAATAAAAATTTGTATAAAATAGTAATTTAACAAATTATCAGAATTAAAAAAATAAATGTCCCTTAAATGAAAAAGAAAGTAATACTATTCCTTTTTAGGGAAGAACCAAAATTTTTCTTTTCTAGAGGGTGTGGCCATATTCATCCCAAATGGAAAACAATATTTGGCATTATATTTCGATTACAATGAAAGCAACCAGATGTCTCTACAATCGTACGCCGCTTTAAGGCAAATATAAATATTTTCGCCAGGTTAAAAAATGAAAATATCAGAATGATGCTAAGAGAATTTCCTATGACAGGTAACCATTTTATACATTAAATTACTGAATTTATATGAAATGATATCTCTTCTATTAGTATATTTGCAAAAATTCAACCATATTAACTTTGTTAACGGATTCATTTTCTTCTTTCAAATTCTTTCACAATTTTTCAAACAATTCGTTCGAAAACTCCAGTGTCTTTCCCAATAGTAGAAACTGCCATCTGTTTTCTCACTTTTTTGTATTTTTTTTTGGAAATGCATGTATGATTTCTCTTCTGCCCATTGTAGAGAATTTGTCCATTTTTTTAAAATGCCTTTTTACCTGCACATGGAAATTGAGATTATATTTTTGAAACTGGCAGCATAGACAAAGGGTAGTTTAATTTCGTCTTCGTTTTGCAATTTATTCAGGCCAATTACAGTAAAAGAAATATACTTCCTGTAATTTCATTACTGTATTTTCAGACGACCACCTGTGAAAGTAACCATAACAACATCATACACTACTACGGAAAGTTGAAAATAACATACACTGATGTGTTATTATAAAGTAGACTTCTAACATATCAGGTGAAGTTCCACTGATTGACAACAGATGACGTTACGATGAAAGAAAGTAATAAATTTAATAAAAGTAAATCATACTACTTAAATCGAAGTTTTGACTGATTTTTCAATACAGTTGCACTGATAAATCTTATTTTGTAAATTAATAATTACTTATTTACTAACATTTTAGCATTATTTAATATAAATAATAAACATCTAACGTCAAACGTCAACGGTTACCTTCAAAAACGCATCAGCTGTCAAAATGTAACAACATTGCTCTTGTAAACTTTTAGAAATATTTTGTGGTCGTCTGAAAAATAGTGTACATAACTCGCTCGAAAGAGTGATAACTGTGCTCGTGTACTTAAATCATTCACACGTTATCTTACACTTTCGATGCTTGTTATGTAATATACTATACACGTGTGATGTACAACGTTTTATTTCATACTGTGTTACATTTAATTATAACACAATATTTTCATACCCTAATATTGATAGTGACATCTTAAAACAAATATAAGGCGTATTCTATTGGCCATTTGGATCAGATCTAACATACATTTGCTGAACCAGATCACTTATTTATTTCTCTGAATAACTTCATTGACTTTATTTCTTGTACTAAAATTACTAATTGTAATTTACTTTGAAGTAATTCACTCCAATAAGTACATTAGTTTGCTTAATACAGTTCATTTAGTCATGTTGTCTAATTTAACTAAACTAATTTAAGTGAACCAAGTGGCAAATGGAATACAGCTATAATTAAATGTCAAAAACTGTTTGTTTCCTAGCAAAATCATGATACTATAGCTGTATTCCATTCGCCACTTGGATCACTTAAATCAGTTCAGATAAATTAGACAACATGACTAAATGAACTAAATTAAGCAAACTGATGTACTTTTTGGGGTGAATTACTTCAAAGTAAATTAAAATCAGTAATTCTATTATTGAAAATAAAGTCTGCGAAGTAATCCAACGAAATAAATTAATGATTTGATTTAAATGGCAAATGAAATGCGCCTAATATCGTAATATTCCATGCAATAAAAGGTGTATTCCATTTGCCATTTGGATCAGATCTAACTTCCATTTACTGAACCAGATCACTTATTTATTTCGCTGGATTACTTTGCTGACTTTATTTCCAGTATTAGAATGTTTTATTTTAATTTACTTTGAAGTAATTCACCCCAATAAGGGCAACAGTTTGCTTAATTTACTTATTTAGTCATGTTCTCTAATTTATCTGAACTGATTTAAGTGAACCAAGTGCCAAACGGAATACAGCTACTGTCTTACTTACCGGATTGAAATCACTACTGCAATTTAAATTATTAATTTATTTTTTAACATTTTATCTTCTACAGTGTACTGAAAAAAATTATTTGTATACCTCGTGAAAGAAGTGTCATCCCTCATATCTATTCTATAAATTTTGAAACATAAGTGCTATTTGTTGTTTATTTTTACGGATTTAAGTTCAGCTCCTGTATTAAATAATAAACAGTTAATCACCTTTGTACAAATCCCAATTAAACAATAAAACAACTGCATTTTATGACACCTGTTTACAACTGCATTACATTTTTATGCCATGTTGAACACGTAACGCACCATAACATAACATAACAACTCGCCAGTGTCGTGGACAGAAACATCAAAAATAAAATCAAATTTGTTAAATCTAATTAGCGCTAGCGTAACATAATATGTAATTACACCTTTATGTTGATTAGCGTTTTTGCATACTAATGCCATGTAGAAAGTTGTAGCAATTACGCGCTAGGAACGTTGCCATATTTTTAATTTTTTTCGGAAAAATCCGCAGCAGAAAAACGCTCTAATTACTGGAGTGAATAATAGGCTTAGATTAGATAAAAATATGGGTAGGTAGCGTTTAATTAGTGGAACAAAGAGGTGTTGTGTTGCTGTTAGTGTCTTATCTTAACTGTAAGCTGTTAAGATTATCTAAACGGTTTTTTGTTAGAGAGAGAGAGAATTATTCACGATCTTTATCATATTATCATAAAAGTGTTGGTTACTATTAACGTTAGACAAAATGGTTGTTGTTTTTAATTAATAGGAAAAAATGTTTCTTTTTAAGACAGTCGTTTTACATGGAAAAATAAATTTTTCTAGAATGTTACTCGAGTGGTTTTGATTCTAAGTAGTAGGTCCAGCAACTGTCAAAAAGTTACTACGAGGGCAGGGCGAAAAGTCCCTGAAAAATAAAACAGATGGCGCCACAATCGCAAATCTCATGTGACATTTGTGATGTACCATCTTTAACTAGAACGCACTAAAATTTTCAGACTGATATATCATTCAGTTCTGTTTTGACACCCATCGAAAGCAAGCAACCTTGAAGATTTTTGAAAACATGGAAAAAAGTGAATTTCGCGTCTAGATTAAACATTATTTCTTACGTTGAAAAAACATTACGCAAACCAAAGCATCGCTTGTTAAACATTATGGGGACTCCTCACCATCGATTGGAACGATTCACAAGTGGTTTACTGATTTTCGTTGTGGTAGTATGACCAAAAAGGACGCCGAACGTTCTGGTCGTCCAATTGAGGTTACAACGCCAGAAATCGTCGATGAAATCCATGGTATGATATTGGACGATCGACGAGTTAAAGTGCACGAGGTTGCTGAGGCTATGAGCATCTCAACCGAACGGGTACGGAACTTTTTGCATAAATTTTTGGATATGAGAAAGCTATCTGCCAGATGAATGCCGCATTTGCTCTTTGATGACAACAAGCGCGACTGTGTGGCAAGTTAAAATTGCGCTACGAATTGGTTCGTCATCCACAATATTCTCCAGATTGGGCCCCCTGCGATTATTATCTATTTCCAAACTTGAAGAAATGGCTCGACGGAAAGAGATTTGGCCCCAACGATGAGGTCATCGCTGAGACAAACGCCTATTTTGAAGGATTGCCAAAATAGTATTATTTGGAAGGGATCGAAAAATTAGAAAAACGTTGGACGAAGTGTATCGGGCTACAAGAAGATTATGTTGAGAAATAAAGTATGTTTTGACCAAATAAATAATTTCTTGTTTCATTTTTCAGGGACTTTTCACCCTGCCCTTGTATTTACTTATTTACGTATGTGATTCTGTCCATAAAGTACATATTTTTTGTATACTACTACTTCATTTCATCTACAGTAACGTTACAGAATTATATTTCAAAAGTTTCAGTCATATGAATAACTTTGAAGTTTGATAAATTTTTCTGTCATAAATTTCAAATTTATCAAACTTCAAAGTTATTCATATGACTGAAACTCTTGAAATTTAATTCGTGGTATGATTTCCTTAAAATCAGACTGTGTCACTACAGACGAAACCCCTTGTCAATTCCTATGAGTCATAGGAGTCTTGGGATCGATGCTGTGTTAGACACTATGACAGATAAATTCGGTTGACGCCTTTCTCGTTCAGGGGAGCCGTGGCTTATTGGTTAAAGCATCAGCCCGGCAAGCTGAAGGTTCTCGGTTTGAGTCCGGGCGTCTCCCGATTTTTTCTGTCATAAACTTCAAATTTATCAAACTTCAAAGTTATTCATATGACTGAAACTCTTGAAATTTAATTCGTGGTATGATTTCCTTAAAATCAGACTGTGTCACTACAGACGAAACCCATTGTAAATTCCTATGAGTCATAGGAGTCTTGGGATCGATGCTGTGTTAGACACTATGACAGATAAATTCGGTTGACGCCTTTCTCGTTCAGGGGAGCCGTGGCTTATTGGTTAAAGCATCAGCCCGGCAAGCTGAAGGTTCTCGGTTTGAGTCCGGGCGTCTCCCGAATTTTTCTGTCATAAACTTCAAATTTATCAAACTTCAAAGTTATTCATATGACTGAAACTCTTGAAATTTAATTCGTGGTATGATTTCCTTAAAATCAGACTGTGTCACTACAGACGAAACCCCTTGTCAATTCCTATGAGTCATAGGAGTCTTGGGATCGATGCTGTGTTAGACACTATGACAGATAAATTCGGTTGACGCCTTTCTCGTTCAGGGGAGCCGTGGCTTAGTGGTTAAAGCATCAGCCCGGCAAACTGAAGGTCCTCGGTTCGAGTCTGGGCGTCTCCCGAATTTTTCTGTCATAAACTTCAAATTTACAGAATTATATTTGTATATTAATTCATGTCATCAGCTCCAGATGTCGATACATTATCATTGCAAGTCTTATTACGAAATTACTGTAAGACAGTTTCTTTGTGTGCTGCGGTAGTTAAATATATGATAATCTATTTATTAATTTCATTTGTGACGGAAAAGGAAATGTATAAAACCATGTTTTCACGCATTTGCGATCCAAGATAATTTCAGCACGCATCTTAGCTACAATCTGTAAAAAGCTCGTATATGGTTGAATGATTTAATGGGTATATTTACACAAATATGAAATAGAAGAAGCAAATAGTATCACCATAAACATAGCGTCTCATTCTGCCATCCTGACTCAATCTCAATTACGGAGTCTCCACTTTACCGTTCTATGCACATCCTGTAACCGCACCTGTGCTGATCTTTCATTAAAATCTCTGTTTTAACAGCTTCCTTTCTCGCTTTTTCATCTTTTAATTGCTCTGATGTGCGTCGCGCGGGAATTAATAAACATTTAATTTCGCTAAACAGGTGACGAAATTAAAATATTACTTAACGTAAGTTAATTTACTCCGTTTCTTTGTTTTAATTTATGGAAATGTTACTTTAAATGGATTTCTAATTAGAATCGTCTGTGAGGTAGTTTTTTGTTGTTTGTAATTATAATATGATTAATTGGTAGTTAAAAATTTATGGCTAATAAGATTATTTTGCATGATTTATTTTTACAGCGTTAAATGTGATGTGGTAGATATATGATTGTGCCTTTCTCGTATTTTTATTAAACGTGCGACAAAATATTCTAATTAACACATCATAAATTATTCATAATTGATCGGGCAATTTAAATTTTTTAATTGTGATTAAAGGTGTTTGAATAGCATTCTTATTATTTTCAATTTCAATTTGTTTACAGGATATTACTGTAATCAAATCTACTTCTGTTTAAATTCATTCTTTAAATTCTTGATCCATTTGTAACAATATTAATATTTTTTTTTAAGAGAAGGGACACAATAAATTATTAAGAGGAAAATTGAATTCCTCTAGGATTTGAACCTGGGATCTTATAAATTCCGGTCATTTTTATTTATTTAGTTATTTGTTACTCTGCACAACAGGAACTTAATCCCAATTACAATAGCGTATAGTGAAATTCGAACCACTCAGACACAATCGTATTTTTTTGATATAAATAGAAGTCAGTGAGATTTGAACGCACGACCTCTTGCTACGATTGTCTATTTACGCCACGGTCGCCCTGGATTCAAATCTGATTGTACTCCAATTTTTACTTTCTTATACACAGTATAAGGAAGTATTGGAATCGTGAAAAAAATCGTTGACGAGATTTTCGCGGAAATAAGTGTTTTGAGGTCCACTGAATCCGTTTCGATCATTTTTACAATGATGTCTGTGTGTGGATGGATGGATGGATGGATGGATGTGTGTCCGAGTGTGCAATATCTCATTAACGAGATAAGATTTGTTAACAAAACTTGGTAATTATAAGTTTCATGAAAATACGAAGAGCTGAGTTGATTTTGAATGAAATTGAAGAACCGGAAGAGGAAGTTTACTGGACACACAAAGCAATAAATTCCATTTATTTCAAAAATTTACTCAGTTACGAAAAAAAGTTTCAAATGTTATTTGCAATTTTTCTGTATATGCGTCTAATTTTGAGAAAAACTAATTTATATATTTAATAATATATTTTAATAATCCTAGTAGCAATAGAAACTAAAAACATAAATTTTAATTTTCGCTTTATCTAATTATCTATGTCTTCTTTCGGAAAAACAAATACATCATTAAAATGGTCAACTAATTTGGCAACTTTACCTCAATTTATTCGACTTTGTATCTCACGGTTCTTGAGATATCAATGGTTAGGTTCGAAAAAAGGACATTCTGTGTATGCCTCATCCGTAAAGTTAGACATAAAGTAATCAACATTACTAAAAAATTATACGAAAACAAATTTGATATTTTATATGTTTCAAACAGATAAATGGTGAATTACTGAAAAACTAAATTACATGTTTAATAATATTATATAACATTCATATATTCTAAATATTAAATATGCTGTGTATAAGTAAGTCGTGTCGTGACCACACCAGATTTTTCTATTTTTGTTATGTGTCATAGGCAGCCTCCATCCCATAAATCTTTCATATACTGAAATAAAGGGTACACTTACAAATAATCTAAAAAGTACAAATTTATTTTGAACAGAATCGACCCATAAATTTTATTCCAACAAATATTTGATATTGTTTTTGCAGATATTGCTAATGACAGGAGGCAGTAAAACTATTTTAACGACCGTTGTTAATAGCAATAGAAAATAAAGTAGTGTTCCACAAATTTTGTGGACAAAAACGTGTACGTAATGTTTCATTTTGACAGTTACATAAAACAATTTTTTCCTTTTCTTCTCATTTATTAATTAATTTATGCTACTCTGTACAAAAGGGATTAAATCCCAATCACAATACAAGGTCCGGACTCTCCAAGCCATAGTGTGATAATTCTCATATTTTTAGCTGGATTCAAACCAGAGCTGGGCAAGCTATTTAAAAAAAGTAGTTGAGCTACAGCTACAGCTATTCTTTTAAAAAAGTAGCTGAGCTACAGCTATAAGCTACATTTTGTAAAATATAGCTAAGTTACAGCTAAAAGCTTTCGTTAAAGTAGCTGTTAAATTTTAAAGCTACTTTTTTCAATTATTGTGAATTATTAAATTTGCCATTGGCATATGATCAGTTGATCAGTCTTTTGTTACAATGACTGTTAATAAATATAAAAAATCGCTAATGGACAAATGTTCTGTTAATTTGTTATGCTATAATTCTTATTTATATCGGAATAAATTAACAGTCACATTAACAGAAGACTTCTCAGCAGTCAATGTTTAGTTCATTTAATATTTAATACAAAAGTAAGATAGGTTAGGAACAAGTGAAAAATAAAATATGTTACTAGATTTTACACTATATAATAACTTGTTATCCTACAGTTATAGAAAACAATAAAGAAGATACAATTCAAATACAGAAGAAAAATTAATAGGTATTCTTAATGAACAGTGGTAGCTTTAAGCTACAAAAAGTAGCTTTAAAAGTAGCTTCAGTTGTTATAACAATATTTTTAAGCTAATAGAAAAAAAAAACATAGCTCGCTACAAGCTACAGCTATATTTTTTCACATTTAGCTAAGCTACAGCCACAGCTAATGTAAACGTAGCTAAGCTAGTAGCTAAGCTACAAAAGTAGCTAGCTACTGCCCAGCTCTGATTCAAACTCGGGATCTTCAGATTCGAATTCCGTAACGTTAACTCAGCTTTCCAGCATGTGCGAAGACTTCACGCGGCGGCGGACGGCGGTATCGCTTGTCCGAGCCGCCCGCTAAACTCTACCGCCGCCGTCACCACCGCCACCAGCTCATAACGGGATTCCGTAACTCATAACACGAGAAGGTTAAATCACTCGGCCCCCTCGCCTGCTCCCCTTGTACGCCACTGCGCAGGACTTGTGTGCTGTGATCTCGGGAAGAAAGGTCACGTCTCGTAAACTATTTATTTATTAATTGGTTCGAATTTTATGGAGAATAATGGAGAGGAAATTTAATTAGCGCTAATGAAAAATAGAAAACAGGCAGTGTGTTCAACTTGTGTATATCGAGAAAGAGTTTGTGGGATTTAATCTCGCTGACTTCAACTTAAGGTAGTACTAGCGTGAAAATTTTTTTTGCAGATCTGAATGAAATTTGGCGTACCCAAACATTGAATAGTCATACGCATCCTAATATGAAACACATTAATCGTCTGTGAACAAATATATTCGCTTGTAAAGTTGAGTTCTAATACACAGGGCTTATGGCGATCATCACTCAGAATCGCACATATTTGGATTGTGTACCTCTAAAATTTTGCAGTTTCATTTGAAAAACTAGTATAATGTTCTAGAACTATCCTTGTATATTGTATCAGAAGGAGAAAGTTTTTTTATAGTAATGGAGATATAGCCATGCAAAGTCTTGTTTTTAACGAAAAATTAAGAATCCCAATTTATAATGGCAACACCACACGGTGGTATGGTATTTGAAAATCACTAGACCAACAACCTGTTAACAATTCATGATATTCAAACCATAATAGTTATAAAACACTTATTTTATTCAATTTTTATATTTTTTTGAGCGCCAGTTTCACCACTCGACAACCGATGGCGCCACCGTCACACTAGTACTACCTTAAATTACACTATACACTATAAGATATGTATGTCTCCCTATATTGTAATTGGGATTTGGGAATCCGGGTTCGATTCCCACAGTTGACAAACAATTTTAACAATATTCAAACTACCCCTGCGGCTGTCCTTCCACTAACATCTTTGGGGGCCGTGATTTTAAGTGACTTGCAAAATATGTATCACTTATCGATATCTGCTACGACAGAGTGCCACAACAAGTAATGGGTAGAAGACGTGATGATATATTTATACTCTTATTTATTTATATTAATTCATTTGGAAATTTGGTTTAAAATTTAAATTTTAACCTATCTGTCAATTGATTAATTTTCATATTTAATTTTTGTAATTCACATTACAGGAATAATAAATATTTAATGGAAACAACAAAACGAAAACTAAACATGGGTAATAAATCAATTTAAAATTTGAAAGCAATTACCCTTCAACATGACGACCAGTATTAAATGCCAAATTTTTATGCATGATAGTGTATTAATAAAAATTCAATTTATTAGTTTAATCTCCTATCATAGTTCCTAATATATTTGTTCATTTATCAAATAAATAATAGTTAATATAATTTTAATAATTTAAGCCATGATGATGTGTTGTTTATTTGTCAGATAAATTTATTAGGAACATACATACATACACACATAACATCTCGCTACATCCCATCAAATGAGGTAGCACGAACCCTAAAATTATTCATAAAATATTCACTCATTAAATTAATCAAATAAACAGTCCTCATCAAACATTCTCATCCTAACACACCATTTTCTTCACACTTATCACATTCGAAATCATTCATCACACAATTAATCTTCAATCATATCTATCCAGTCACTCTTATTCACTTTTCATTCATCTTCTTCCTTCGACGTACATAACATATGCACAATACATCTCAAATTACTCACGCTTACTCCATACAACGAATCTAACAACGAATCTCAAAGAATAGAAAAGATGAAAGCGATAACTTGAACTTGTATTTGTAAGATAAAAAACAATAAAATTTCACAGAATGCAGTAACTGAAAATGAAACAAAAAGAGAAGAAGATAGGAACATTTGCTGAAAAATTTAAATATGGATCCGTAGATTATACCTTCCTCCTACATTTATTATATTTTATTATAAATAGTATGCAGCTAAACATTACTATTGCTTAAAATGATGGAAAATTGTTATTTATTAAAATAAGTATGACATTTCAAATTAGGAAAATGTCAAATTATAAATATTAACTTAAACAATATGTATTGAATAAAATTTTATGATCTAATCGTTGCATAAATCTAACATTAACTTTTCCCGTACTGAAATTTGATCTAAATAGGCTCACACTATAATTGCTCCACCCTAAATTAACGGAAGAATTAATTATACATAAGTGTATTGGAAAATAGAACTGAAAGTGAAGTACCTATTTATATTCCTTATTACTTTCCTTATGCTAAAACGTTTAGCTTTTGCTTGAACCGATCCTATTTGCGGGTGAAAAATCCTTTAGTAAAAACTGCTCAGCAAGTAATAGAAGGTAATTTTTCTTCGTAGACGTAGGTATAGGTTATGTATCTCATAAAGCGAACACACCTTTTAGAAAACCCATTTCAACAGGCAGTCAATCTTCATTACGCAGCTTCTGAAGAAACAAATGGCCGTCATTTCCTCGCTGCCTCTGATTGTTTTGATTACTTGAGAGCGTTTAAAATGTAACGGAACAAACGACGCGACTACCTACCTAGTTGCTTTCCATCAAAAATATAACGAACTCACATTTTTCTGAAGGATTACTTCCTAATCGTGCAGTTTCACGCTTTTACTCAATTCTACTTTCATCGCTAGTCAAAAATTTATTGCCTTTTAGCTATTAAAATGATTTCCTCACCATTCATTATTGTTTTTATTGTGGCTATGTTTCAGACTGTGGAAATGAAAACCGTAGTAAAAAATTTGGTGTGGTCACCACACGACTTTTTTATACACAGCATATTTAATATTTAGAATATATGAATGTTATATATTGTTGGGATGGCTAGCTGAGTGGTATGAAGTCGGCCTGTGGATCCTGAGGTCCCTGGTTCGATTCCCACAGGCGACAAATTTTCATAATTTGAAAAAGCTATCCCTGTGGCTCCTCCACCACTAACATGTTTGGGGGCCGTGATTTGACGACTGGTAACCGCACTTCACGCGCAAAATATATCACTTACCGAGATCTGCTTCAGCAGAGTGCTACACCCAGTAATGAGTAGAAGGCGTGATGATATATTTATTTATTTTTATATAATATTATTAAACATGTAATTTAGTTTTTCAGTAATTCTGCATTTGTCTGTTTGAAACATATCAAATGTCAAATTTGTTTACGTATAATTTTTTACTAATGTTGACTACTTTATGTCTAACTTTACTGATGAGGCATATACAGGTTGTCCTTTTTCGAGCATAACCCTTGATATCTCAAGAACCGTGAGATACGAAGTCGATTAAATTGAGGCAAAGTTGCCAAATTAGTTTACCATGTTAATGATGTAACTGTTTTTGCGAAAAAAGACATAGATAACTAGATAAAGCGAAAATTAAAATTTATGTTCTTTGTTGTTATTGCTACTATGATTATTGAAATATATTATTAAATATAAAAATTAGTTTTTTTTTTCAAATTAGACGCATATACAGGAAAATTGCAATTAACATTTTATATTCCAAATATTTTTGCTAACATCTTTTATTTGAAACTTTTTTTCGTAACAGATTCCATTTTTGAAATAAATGGAATTTATTGTTTTATGTGTCCAGTAAACTTCCTCTTCCGGTTTTTCAATTTCATTCAAAATCAATGTTTCGTTAAAAAATTCTTATCTCGTTCATGAGATATTGCACACTCGGATACACATCCATCCATCCATCTATACACACACACACACATTGAGAAAATGATCAAAACGGATTCAGTGGACCTCAAAACACGTATTTCCGCGAAAATCTCGTCAACTATCTTTTTACGATTACAATTCTTCCTTATACTGTGTATAAGAAAGTAAAAATTGAATATCATACATATATTTAAATATGGACGCACGCTTCATTCACGCAAGCCCTTATATTAAATTTTGGCAAAATTTGCTTGACTTAATACTGTATTTTACACATTGCCTGAATTTAATACTTTGCCAACGACAAATATATTTTATTTAAATGACAATTTTGACGTGATGAAATATTTTTTTTCCTACAACTGTGCGATTTCTTTGTTATTACGTAACTATAATTGCCTTGGTTACGTATGGAAAGTAGATGAATGCAGACCATGTGCGTTTCCGAAAGCAAAGAAACACTAGTGCGGAAAGTGTTTCATGACGTAACTGTCAAAAGAATATTGTTTTGACAGCGATTTAAATTTCGCGCCGAGCGCGGAATTCATATTTTGACCACAGACGCTTATGGAAGAAGATACGGTGAACCAGCGCTAGTAAATATGCAGTAGTATATTTTGACGTTTATAAACGTAACCTTAATTTGCAGTATATCTAATCTGTAGACAATTAATAAAAAGAACCGAACAAAGTAAAATATATCGATAAATGGTTTTATTTAAAGAGTAAGTGAAATACTTCATATTTATTGTTTGTGTATATTATTAATACAGTTGTTACAGTTGCTTATATTGACATAATGTAAAGTGGAAACTTTTGTGTCTAAAGAAACATTGATTTCTTCCGTCCCTGTTCATATTATTACCAGTAATATTATTGGTAACAATTTCGGAAGCTTCAGAAGTACCAGCAGCAGGTTGATTGTCATTGTCGAAAATAGATCCAACATAGTATGATCCGGAGCTTCAATTATCTTTGGAGGTGTTAATGATAAAGAAGAATCACTCACTGTACTATTCCAATCAAGATGATTTTGAAGAAATTATTTTGACGTTAGTGAAATATTTTTAAATAACGTAGAACAATGTGCAAGCAATCAACAAACAAACCATAGCAACGCCGTAAAACATCGTTGTCATGTAATATCATTAAAATTTTATAAATTTTATAAATTTTAATAATATTTTAGTGATTTACTAAATCGCACAGTTGTAGGAAAAATGTTGTTTATAACACGTGCCGAAAAAGGCTCTTTACGTGCAAGTGCAGAATTTAATCTGCACGAGCATGTAACCTTTTTCGGCACGTGTTATAAAAATAACTATTTTTATTAAATTAAAAGAAAAAATCACGTGCGAAATAGCAACACGAATAGGTAGATATCAGTACAAAATTTCGCTAGCCACCAATTTCCAATTAAACCAAATCTCCCACAATCGTGTGTCCAAATCATTGATCACTGACACACTTTCGTGAATGCCAAACAACAACGGAAGCCAAACTAATTTAATTACTCGTAACAGTATTGTCGACAACTTCAATTTGAATTTTTCAATGCCAAATTCCAAACACTGATCAGTAGCCCTCCTTCGCGCATGCAACCGCGTCGTTCGTGATATCTGAGGACACATTGCTCCAGTTCTAGTTCTCGTAGTTGGCTATGGGCGATCGCTGGCCGAATTTTTTATTGGTACTAATTTTGTACTTTTATGTTTCCAGCCAGAAGCGGTGAAAAAATAATTGTTTTTAATAGCGAAACAAAGTTTCACTAATCAGTACTAACTCCTAACTCAACAGAATGTGAAATGAAAAAGTGAAACAGAGTTTTATAACTTTGATTAGTGTTATCTGGTTCTAGTCATCTTTATGTTTGATTGCTAATGATGACAAATTTTTTCGATTTCTTCTCCTTGCCTTAAGCTACTAATTTTTATTTTTAAATAGAATTAATTGTTATCAATGTAGTGATACATTCTTTCAAACGGTTTCTTTACTGATCAAATATTAAAATCTACTAATAATGTAGTTTCTAGCAGTATACTATTATTTAAAGACGTACAGTTAACATAAAATTAAAGAGATAAAGTAAAATATTGGTATTAAGGTATTTCTTTACATGATGCGCTGTGTGTTAGTTTTTTGTTCAAATCTAATTACAATATATGAATTTATTACGCAGTAAGCTGCCTCGCGAGATAAATCAGTAATGGGTAAAAGGCGTGATGAAATATTTATTTATTTATTTTATGGTAAACAAAGAATTTAGAATCATGGTTTTTTTTAATTTGATTCAAATACATTTTTTCATATGTTATATATTTGCCCTGAAACATCAACTTCAACTTTAACTTGTTTTAATTGTTGTTTAACTTCTTACTTTTGATCTGAAGATGGTCATAAACTTGACCGAAACGTTTTGAACTAATCTTCATTAAATTATTACAACTTAAGCCTAAGTCCATTATTGAATTCCTACATTAGTTTCGGTTTATTAAAACACTCTACTAACAATAGTTATTATTTAAATCAAGTTTAATATATGTATGCCAACTAACTATGTAAATAATAAAAGTTTTTTCCACGATACCAATTTTGTATGAACGGAATTATGAATACGGATGAATCTTAGATGTGAGTTAAGTATTTAGATAAAATTGAGGGTGAATGATTGCGTGGATCTCCTGCAATAGGGAAATGAAAATAATTGTTTACTACATGCTTAAAATATCTTATTATAATGAATAGATGTATATGCATGCAAGGAATTATGACTGTAGATGAGGCGAAAGTGGCATGACAATATATAAATGCTAAGGGAAAGTTGATTGTACGATGATGTATTACTAGAATAGATCAATTTGTGCTACCTCATCTAGTGGTATACAGTGTTATTTATTTATTTATAAATTTAGGTAACTGAAATTTAATCCCAATTCAAGTACAGCAGGGCCTATAGCTTATAGTAGAATCCTGTATAATGTTAGTTTACTAATCCACACTGTGCGTGCATCTATAGGTATGTTTACATTAGTATTAAAAATAATAGAAAATAAAACTCGTAAATAAAGTAATTGAAAGAAAGTTGATCCTACTATAATTAAAGAAATAAAGAAAATCGTGTATGGAATGTAAAGTGCACTTAATATAACGCACTTGGAATTCAACTCCGACCATTAGAATGGATTTATAGTAACGCCGATAACGCATATTTCACTTAAAGAAAGGGCGTTGATTTTGTAATTCACATGATAAATCATTTGTTGTTTGTGTAATTGCTTGTATTTCTAGGACTTCGACATTTGTTTTATGGCGAAAATATGCCTGCGAAATCAATATCCAGGGTCGCAATTAAGATGATTTCATTTAATAAAATAATGTTTATTAAATTACCTTGAAAGCGGATACTTATAAGTGTAAGTTTGTTTAACTATTTGCAAATGATAATGATTACACTATCATTTAAGTCGGTAGTATATTACAGTATATTGACAAATAAGTTTTATAATTGATCATTGTATCGAGTGTTTTTCGTATTATTTTTACTTTCTTATACACAGTATAAGGAAGTATTGGAATCGTGAAAAAAATAGTTGACGAGATTTTCGTGGAAATACGTGTTTTGAGGTCCGCTGAATCCATTTTGATCATTTTCTTAATGATGTCTGTGTGTATGTGTGTGTGTGTGTGTGTGTGAGGGTGTGTGTGTGTGTATGTGAATGGATGGATGGATGGATGGATGTGTGTCCGAGTGTGCAATATCTCATGAACGAGATAAGATTTATTAACGAAACTTGGTAATTATAAGTTTCATGAAAATACGAAGAGTTGAGTTGATTTTGAATGAAATTGAAAAACCGGAAGAGGAAGTTTACTGGACACGCAAAATAATAAATTCCATTTATTGCAAAAATGAAATTAGTTACGAAAAAAAGTTTCAAATAAAACATGTTAGCAAGAATGTTATTTGCAATTTTCCTGTATATGCGTCTAATTTTGAGAAAAACTAATTTATATATTTAGTAATATATTCCAATAATCATAGTAGCAATAGAAACAAAAAACAAACATGTTTAACATTTATATGTCAAATAATAATTGTCAAACGCAAGGAGCAAGTCATACGTGTTCAATTCAGCGTTTTTGATGATCTATCAATTTCATTGATCAAATAGTAAGTAACTAACGTTCAGAAATTCAAACTCTAGAAGTCAGTGAGATTTGGACGCACGACCTTTTGCTTACTAATTAAGAAACGCAAATTTAACTTCGCTTCTAACCACTGGACTACGATTGTCTACCCTACGATTTTTAATGATCGATTAGTAGTTGCGCTGACCACTGGCTATTGAATTTTGTTAGATATAAATTTGATCCTTTGTCGATTTTTGTAGCAGGATATGCATACCAATAAAGATAATAGTCCTGTATTGTAAGAAATAATTAAAACCCAGTCATTACTATGAATGTTTAGCACATATCCGTTCCTGACATCCACACATGATATTTCAACTTCAACTATAACTTGTTGGCAGCTCATTACCGTATTGTCCGGAGCAAGAACAATATTATAATTGTAGTTGTTATCAAGATGTAACTACATTAGTGAATGTATTTTCAATTGAATTGTCGCAATAATTCAATTACACCTCAATTAATTTGCATTATTATTTCTTGACCAGAATCTCGGAATGAATGTAGATATGGTAATTTTATGAAAATATCTTGCATTATTATATTGTGGTTTTTTTTATTCGAAGAATTGCTCTTGAAAAGATTTATTGTGGTTGTAAAAGTTTACCGTTTCAACTGACAGGAAGATTTATTTTTCTTTTATTTATTGATACACTTTATAATACGATTTCTTAGAATTCTGTTCTACAGCAGTTTTCTTTAAAGAACATACGGGGTAGATACACAAGTACGGTAGCTTGGAACTCTATTAGCAGAAAATATTCTCAAGTTTTTTTATTATTATTGACTACGAAAAATACAATATTATCATTTCTATTTGGTGGAATCATTTTATCTATCAGTTTTAGAGCAAATAATATCAGTACAAAAAAATATTCAGAATATAAAATTATGTTCAACAAATTTGTAGATATTGATCAAAATTTTTTTTTTTTTACGTTTTATATAATCAAAATTATTTCACTCCTTCTGTGATATCTGTGGGTGATGTAACTTAAGTTTACAAGAGCAATGTTAATTTAAAGAATTTAAGTCATATGAATGACTTTGAAGTTTGATAAATTTAAAGTTTATGACAGAAAAATTCGGGAGACGCCCGGACTCGAACCGAGGACCTTCAGCTTGCCGGGCTGATGCTTTAACCACTAAGCCACGACTCCCCTGAACGAATAGGCGTCAACCGAATTTATCTGTCATAGTGTCTAACACAGCATCGATCCCAAGACTCCTATGTCTCACAGGAATTGACAACGGGTTTCGTCTGTAGCGACACAATCTGATTTTTTTAAGGAAATCATACCACAAAGTAAATTTAAAGAATTTAAGTCATATGAATGAGTTTGAAGTTTGATAAATTTAAAGTTTATGACAGAAAAATTCGGGAGACGCCCGGACTCGAACCGAGGACCTTCAGCTTGCCGGGTTGATGCTTTAACCACTAAGCCACGGCTCCCCTGAACGAATAGGCGTCAACCGAATAAGAGCAATGTTGTTACACTTTGACAGCTGATGTGTTTTTGTAGATGAGCGTTGACGTTTGATGTTTGAGGTTGTGCAACTGTACTAACCATATTGTCAAAATATTAAATAATGCTAAAATATTAGTAAATTATTAATTTAAAAAAATAAGATTTATCTGTGCAAATGTGTTGAAAAATCTGCCAAAACTTCAATCCAAATAATAATACAAATTCTTTTAATTTATTTTATTATTTTCTTTCATCGTAACGCCATCTGTTGTCAATCAATGGAACTTCACCTGATATGTTAGAAGTGTACGTTATGCTAACTTATCAGTGTATGCTATGTTCAACTTTCCATAGTACTTATGGTTACTTTCATAAGTGGTCGTCTGAAAATAACTATCACATTATCACCTTAAAATTATAAAACCATGGTCCCAAATAGGTACAACAATAGGTAAACATGGTTTTGTAGTTCTATCTAATTTTTTTTCTGAAACAGTTAATAATCAAATATTCCTTTATTTATCAAAATTAGCAAATTCTGGTCTTTTGCATAAACTAATATTCTTGCTGATGTAACCTTCTGTTCAAAGTTACAAATCTTTGATCTACTTTGACACTAACAAGAAGACGAACTAATGCCAACAAAACACAGACTCTTTACACTCCATCCCACATTCCTTCATGCACGTGCGGTGTACAATATCGGTCAATCGCAAGTGCTTGTCACTTGCAAATACACTTTGATAGACAGACGAACCGACAGACTGACAGTCGAACAGATGGACAGACGCGAGTCCAGCTGAAGTCGCTGCTTCTGATACGGATGTCTGCTTGGATTGTTATCTTAGACGGAATCGTTTGACTTACCGGAATGTGGATGGGTTTTTATTTTTTTGTAGTTGGCTGCTAATTAGTGAATGTTGAAAGAGGTGTCTATAGTAATTTATAGTATTTATGTCTGAATGTATTTGTTAATAGTTGATTGAATTGTCGTCATTTATGGCGGTAGTGGAAATCAATTAAAAAATAAGTAATTTTATTTGGGTTTGATTCTTGCAGCAGAAAAATATTTTTTTCATACAACTGTGCGATTTCTTTGTTAGTAACTATTATTGCCTTGGTTACGTATGGAAAATAAACAAATGCAGTTCAAGTGCGTTTCTGTAACAAAAGAAACACTAGCGCCGAAAGTAATTTGTACTTTACGTAATTGTCAAAAGAAAATATAAGTGAGAACGATTTAAATTTCGCGCCAAGCACGGAATTTCATATTTTAGACACATACGATTATAGAAGAAGAAGAAATATGCAGCGATATATTTTGACGTTTATAAACATAACCTTAAACTGCAGTATATCTAATCTGTACACATCACATTGAGCAGACAAGAACTCAACTATATCATTATTAAATATGATTATTAATAAAAAATAACCGAACAAAGTAAAATATATCGATAAATGGTTTTATTTAAAGAGTAAATGAAATACATAATATTGATTGTTTGTGTATATTAATAACACATTGTTACTGTTGCTTATATAGACATAATTTGAAGTGGAAACTGTTGTACTATGTAAAGAAACATTGATTTCTTCCGTACCTGTTCATATTATTAACAATAATATGATTGAATTTCGGAGGTTTTAGAAGTACTAGCAGTAGGTTGCTTGTCATTGTCAATAATAGTTCCAAAATTACCTTTGAGGATGTATATGATAAAGAAGAATCACTCAGTGTAGTATTCCAATATAGACGATTTTGAAGAAATTATCTTAAAATTAGTGAAATATTTTTAAATAACGTAGAACAATATGCAAGCAATCAACAATCAAACCATAGCAACGTCGTAAAACATCGTTCTCGTGTAATATCATTAACAGGCAGATTTATAAAGCAGATTAGCGCTAACACCATTTTTTATTTCGTTTGTAACTCTCTTCCCAATGTGAGAAACAAGTTTATTTTAACTTGAGTTAAAAAGACTAATAATTAGCATCAAATTTAATCAAATTCTTGAATCTGTTCTAATTTGACACATAGTTATAAATAATATTAAAAATGGTGTTAGCGTTAATCCGTTTTATGAATGTGCCTGTAAAATTTTATAAATTCTGATAATATTTTAGTGATTTTCTAAATCGTACAGTTGTAGGAAAAATGTTGTTTATAACACGAGCCGAAAAAGGTTAAGTGCTCGTGCAGATTTAATTCTGCACTTGCACATAACAAACCTTTTTCGGCACTTGTTATAAAAATAACTATTAAATGGAGAAATTAATTTTGACAGAATATAAACAGGAATTATTAAACTTTGGACCTTTTAATACCACGGGCCATCAAATTAACGTTTTAAGCAATTACATAACTTATTTAAAACTGCACACATTTCTTTTAATGTATTCAGTAGTAATTACAGCAATTTTATTTTCCATTAAGCAACTTTGTTGCGGAAACCAAAATCATTCGCTACAAGTTAATGAGCTGAAAGTCCAAGACACATTTCCATATCATCTAGATTACAATCTAGTCCAAATATATCTTCAAAATCGCCGCGTCAGCCCCGGCGAAAATCAGATAACCACCTTTCTGAATTTGAATAAACAATTCCGAACAGAATTAAGGACACGCCATAAAACTAAATAAAAAACTTGTAGGTGGAGCATTCTCCGCAGAATCGACATTAATTAAATATGAATTTGAATGCAATCTAATTAATATGCGAGTCATAAATGATAATTTTCGGTGACCCTCCTTGTCAAATTAAAGAGCACGTGCTATGCTGTATCACGTTGATGTTGTCTGTAGTGGCACCACTGTTTTTTAGGATAATTACCAAGCATTTTAATTATATGGTTGAGAACTTTTTCCAATGAAATGTTTCAACTTCATTATGCATAAAATTACATGCATGCTCGGGTTTAAATTGTAATGCACTGTGAAGTTATTAAAATAAATAATACACTGCGATATTTCCACGTCAATTGGAGAGGTACTTATTTTTGGAAGAAAGACATAAGACTGTTCAAATTTTACTGCGCTGTTACCAGCTGTCAAATCGTACTTATAATAGATGATCAAATCTAAAAGGCTGATGCTGGTTTGCAAGAAAAAAAATGAAGAGCTCTTTAATTAAAGAATTGTTTATCTAGCAACAATAGCTGTATTCCATTTGCCACTTGGTTCACTTAAAGCAATTCAGATAAATTTGACACATGACTAAATAAACTGAATTAAGCAAACTGATGCATATATTGGAGTGAATTACTTCAAAGTAAATTAGAATTAGTAATTCTAGTACTGAAAATAAAATAAGCGAAGTAATTCAGCGAAATAAATAAATGATCTGGATCAGTAAATGTAAATTAGATCTGATCCAAATGGCAAATGAAATACGCCTATTATTAATAGCGATTTTCTAAAATTTATTGAACCTTTACTTGCTAATGAATCGATAAAACCTTCATGCAAGCCAGCATGAGCTTAGTTCAAGAAAAAACAGGAGATGGAAAGTTTTAAATGAATCATTAAAAATCAAGGATCATCTTTTATCTCAAAATTTCTCTCAAATTTTCGGTTCATATTTCGAAAATAATTGATGATATCGAGTTCATTTTGGCTCCAATTAATTTCTTAGGTAAATTGCATTGTCTATATTTTGAATAACTAAATTATCATGATTTTTCTTTCCATTTTTCTTTCAAAATGACGTACTAAATAAATTTTCCGGAGGCTGGAGCCCAATTAGACTGTTTTCTGAGGCAAAAAAAAAACGTTATAAAACCAAGTTTCTTTTCATCCCTAGGGAAGAATATGTTTTTATGCAAATAGTCTTAAAATGTCACTTTTTTCGTGTAAAAAGTTTTACTTTTAACAGTGTTTTTTGTCTATAAATCGAGTTTTAATAAATTTTTCTTATTTTAGTAAAAGTAAAAGGCACGTGGTATAAGTTTCACAAATTATTTATTTAAAATATCTTTGGTAGATTTTAGTTCAAATAAACAAACTGGCAGATTCATAAAGCGGATTAGCGCTAATACCATTTTTTATTTCGTTTTTAACTCTCTTTTCAATGTACGAAACAAGTTTATTTTAACTTGAGTTAAAAAGAGAATTAGCATCATATTTAGTTCATTTATTTAATATGTTTTAATTTGGAACAGAGTTATAGAAAATATTAAAAACAGTGTTAGTGCTAATCCGTTTTATGAATCTGCCTGAAAATGACCAAGTAGATTTGTTCCACACTGAGTATCTGACCATTTTCATTTCCTCTGTAATGTTTCAAAGTCTTCTCTTTATATACAAATAATTATAATTTACTTCACTCACACACCAACACATTTTCCATAGAAGAGGTCCCGATATCTGTAATACATGTAACACACAGATGACAGTCAAGCATATAATAACAGAATGCCAAAACTACGAGTAATAAACTCGGCGAAGTATCCTGCAAAAACTCTGCAAGGTTAGATATCTTAAATAAGACTCTCTTAATTATAATTTATATTATTTATAAATAAATAATAATTCATAAATGTATGTGCAACAAATGCATTGAAGTTGTTTTACTAATGTGTCATGTTTTTTTAATCCCATAATATGGTTAGGGAATTGAACTCCCTAAAAAAGAATATCTAACACGTCCCTAGTAAAAATTGTGATGAGGATAAGATATGGAAATAGAATGACTAAGACGAGAATTGAACCCTCGATGTTCAGTTTGCAGTCTGACTTGTCCTCGAGCTGTTAAAACATTTCAAATAATTCGAAAATTAGAATAATCGAATTCGTACATACATGAACGTCAAAAATATAATATATCAAGAGACGTCCAATCTGCCTTAAATAATGACAATGATAATATACACAAACTTCTAAATTACCTAAGAGACACTAATCTAATATATAAAATATAATGTTTTTAAATTAATGTAAATCAACAATAGATGCTAATGACTTCTGGTTGAAGCATCTTTAAATAAAATAATAAATAATCATTTACTTCTATTTATTGTATCTACTTTTCAATTGATTTTCAAGTACATTCAGTTTACTTGAAACTTAATTTTTATTTGTATAGTTAAAATACAAATAAATATATATTAGATCATCACGCCTTTTACCCATTACTGAGTGTGGTACTCTGCCGAAGCAGATCTCGGTAAGTGATATATTTATGCGCGTGAAGTGCGGTTACTGGCCGTCAAATCACGCCCCACGAAGATGTTAGTGGTAGGAGAGCCACAGCGGTAATTTTAATTTGGTTAAAATATTTGTCGGCTGTGGAGATCGAACCAGGGTTCTTAGGATCCACAGGCTGACTCGATTCGTATAGTTATATAATTAAATACTGTATTTTACTGTCTTAATTAGTCATAGTAGTTCAGTGGTAAGCGCACCGATTGCGTGAACATCGTAGCTCTCATGTTCGAATCCCGTCTAGAGGGTGGATGTTTGTGTTTTTGTAAGAAATGATGGAACAACAGCCCTCGACTGAACCTCGTTCTTAACCCTAAGTGGTCAATACATTCAAATAATATAAAATGACAATTTAAGAATAATAAAATCATAAGTGGTTTAAGTGGCTTAGTCGGCATGTGGATTTGAAAACTCGGGTTAAATTCCCACAGCCGATAAACAATTTCAAACTCATTAAAACTACCCCTGTGGCTCCCCCCTACTAATATCTTTGTGGACCGTGATTTAACGACAGGTAACCGCACTTCACACGCAAAAATACATCACTTATCGAGATCTGCTACGGCAGAGGTGCCATGCCCAGTAATGGGTAGAAGGCGTGATGATATATTTATTTTATTTTTGAATCTTACAAATTTTCATTCCATTTTATTCTACTTTCCAAGATTGGCAGTATAGTTTAAGTTGCAAAGCGTTTCCAAATTACTTGCCAAAAACATATTTTATATAAATAAATAAATAAATATATCATCACGCCTTCTACCCATTACTGGGTGTGGCACTCTGCCGAAGTAGATCTGCGGTTACCAGTCGTCTAATCACGGCCCCCAAAGATGTTAGTGGTGGAGGAGCCACAGGAGTAGCTTTTGAAATTATGAAAATTGTTTGTCGCCTGTGGGAATCGAACCAGGGTTCTCAAGATTCACAGGCCGACTGTATACCATATTCTATTATTTTTTATGGGGTAATGGCTCAGTGGTATCAAGTCGGCCTGTGGATCCAAAGAACCCTGGTTCGATTCCCAAAGTCGACAAAACATTTTCACCAATTTAAAATTACCCCTGTGGCTCCCTCACCATTAACATCTTTGGGGGTCGTGATTTGAGGGCTGGTAACTGCATTTCACACGCATAAATATATCACTTACCGAGATTTGCTTCGGCAGAGTGCCACATCCAGTAATGGGTAGAAGGCGTGATGATATATTAATTTTCTATTATTTTTATTTGAATTCCTATGAAGCAATTCGAGAGCATTTGACTGCGGAGAATACAATATCTTTAAAAGCAAGTAAGCAGAAACAAGTTACTATTATTTACTTAATTATAAATTGTCAGCCAAGTATACAATTAGTGTAAAACTTAATTTCATATCACGGTGTTTAATGCCACATATCATTACTACACAACAATTAAAAATCAATATACTGTCCTCATTGCGTAAGTCGTTTGAACGTATTTCTTTCCTTGCGTGCGCGATCTTCACAAATATAAAACAGCTCGGAGTGAAATAAAATCAATTAAAAATACCCGCAGTACGCTACCGCGAGTATGATTAATTAAATGTCAATTTGGAAAGGAAAACTAATTAAGCATTGCAACATATGTGACGTTCGCGTAAAATGTCAATTTCGCATATTAAATATGCGTAATTGATTACTTGCGGAAATAACTGCGTAGTGCCAACCTGCAGAAGTGAAATGGAACTAGAGCAAAGCTTATTAATTTTGATAGAACTCATATATTTATTTAATTAAGACATCGTTTGGTAGGTAATACTTTAGTATCTTTTAAGAACAATTTTATGCACATACTAATTGTGGGAAATGTTACTTATAGGCACAAGTTATTTAAATTACTGGAAGGTATTTAAATGTTTATGTTTAATCTCGCATTTAATATTATTACTACTGTTAAATGTGTTGCTATCGATCTCTTAAGTGCGTCTAATTAGTTGTAAAATGTTTTATAAATAAATACTAAGTTGTACAAAGAAATGTAGATCAACAAGTTTAGAAATACTTCTGGAATGGTTTAGTCAACGTATATTACTAGTGATACAAAACACCCTAGAGCTGTAACCCTTTTAACCCTTATAGTTAAAATCACAATATCATCTTCCCGAGACGTCAATGAAGAGAAAGTAATTTGTTTCCTCAATTGAGAGTAGTGGTTTGAACCATTTGAAAATCGAAAAATTTTAAAATATGGATTTATATCAATTAGGCTACGCAAAATTGAATGCCGTTGAGTGCATCTTTATATCTTTTTAGTTTTGGAGTGACAGCGATTTTTGACTTTTTTAAAATCTCTACTTTGAAGGCCCATATCTCTTTTATAACTAAAAGAGATATTGAAATACGGTTTGAACGAGTGTATTTCTCGTGCTCCAATTAACTTATACCGAAATTTACAATTTTTTTCATAATTTTCATTTCTCAATATTTCAAAAAATTGAAAAGATATTCAAAATCCGTGAAGACAAATGAATTCCTCTCGTAAAAAAGTATATAGGTATGTAAAATTTCAGAATTTTTGCTCCACGATTAAAATTTTTAAAGCAAAAAAACTGAAAATGACCAAGAATCTTAAAAATCTTAATAATTAAAAAACAGTGATTTTTCGTTTTTTTGCAATAAAAACTTTATCTGTGCGAATTTTTACCTGAAATTTTGCATACCTATGTATTTTTACGAGAAGAAATCATTAGTGTTCACGGATTTTCAATATATTTTCAATTTCTAGAAATATTGAGATTTTTAAAATTTCGGTATAAGTTAACTGAAGCACGAGAAATACACTCATCCAAACCGCATTTCAATATCTCTTATATTTTTCGAGATATGGAGCTTCAAAGTTGAAATTTAAAAAAAGTTTAAAATCACTGTAACTCTAAAACTAAAAAAGATATGAAGATGCGCTCAACGACATTCGATTTCTCGTAGTCTGAATTATGTATACAGAAACATATTTTAAAATTTTTCGGTTATTAAACGGGATCAACCAAAAATTGGCATTTTCATTAACAGACATTTTTACGATCACTACTTAAATATATATATATATATATATATATATATATATATATATATATATATATATATATATATATATATATATATATATATATATATATATATATCGAGGATTAGAATATGTGTAATTATGTAAAAATATACTCGTATGAGGAATTCAATGGTTAAATCCCCCAATTTCATATTTTGTTTCATTTTTTTTAAAATTAGCCGTAAACGGAAACAATCGTGAATGTTTCATTTCATTAATTCTCAAAATTTAAATAAAAGTTTGCAACGGGATGAATCTTTGGAAACATGTATTTTAAAATTTATAAATAGCATGCGATGACCCCATTCCAATATATACTCCCAAGAAGGTCGCGATCCACGCATTGAAAACCACTGCGATATTTTATATAGAAACGGAAAAAATCGTTATTTAATAAAAGAGACTGTAAAACTAGTAAAAATGGAGCACATTTCTATAAACAAAAAACTATTTATTTTGTAATAGTATTAACAAATATTACAAATATTTTCAGGTAAATAATTTCACAGAAAAGGTCTATTGATTACTAAGAAATTTTTTTTTTCTAGGTGGCACTGCTTACGACCCTAAATCATTTTGTTTCCCTAAGGAGTACTTTTTATTTACAAACAATTTTCACCACATTAAAATTATCTCTGTGGTTTCCCCTCCATTAACATCTTTGGGACCCTCATTAACCTAGATCTGCTACGGCAGAGTGATGATATAATATAATATAATATAATTTTTTTTTTTTATTCTTGATTAAATAATAATGGAAACTATGGTTACTCATTATTGATTAGCTGAATCTAGAACAAACATGCTTTTGAAAAACTGGCCCTAAATGAATGTGCAAATATAGATTTTATAGAGATATTTATCATGCTTCACATTAACTGAGCTGTACTATAGATATACCTATTTAATTAATCATCATACAATAATGATAAGTTGAAGCGGCAATTATGCCTGAACATTTATACATTCACAATGAATATAAACACATAATAACTAGCAATAACTAAAGATGTACTTGCAGATAATCACCGACCATTCAGGCGCTTCATTCACTCTTTTGTTAATAGTTAAATTACATCATAGTGAGCTGGGTGGAGCAGCCAACCTTTAATGCAGCGTTGCTAGAAAAAGAAAAGAATCTCGGCAAATCTGGCATTAGTTACATTACGATAGATAGAGAATGAGAAACGTCAGCGAAATTGGTGTTCAATAATTTGTAGGTTTGCGGCGCGTTGCAATAGATAGAATTGCAGAGTTGCAGTGCAGCTGAAGTCAGCCGAGTTGGTAATCATTGCTTTTCTAGATCGAGGCTAAAACTTTGGTAATAACGCGAGCAACTACAGTTATTCGCTAAACGTCTCACTGTCCCGTTGTGATTATATTACTTCCATGTGCTTTTATCGTCAGGACCGTAGCAACTATTTTTCTCTTTGTTAATGTGAGATTGAGATGTATTATGTTAAAAGAGTGAAAGTGATTTAGTTGAGATGAATCGGATGTGTGGAGCGCTTGTTGAATGAATGGATGTTGAAATTGAGAGCAGAAAACTGCATGAAAATGACTCTTAAAAAGTAATAGACTAATTTTTAATAATGATTGTCCTTTAGTGATTTTTTAATTTAAATTCTATTAATTTTTTTTTTGTTTCAGAAATCTAAATCCTCGCCATTTCTGATATAAGGTAAAGTTATATCTATCTATATATATAAAAATTAATGTTTGTTTGTTTGTCCCTTATGCGTTCCTATATCATTCATTCGATTGCGATGAAACTTTGCTAAATTGTTGTACGCACACCCGTGAAGGTTTATAACTTATCAAAAGTCCAATCCGCCATCTTGAAACAAAATGGCCGCTAGCTATCTCGAAAAGTACTGCACTGATTTGATTCAAATTTGGTATAAACATAGACGGGAACTAATCTTAACATTTAGGTATAATAAAGCTTCAGTCCGCCATCTTGAAACAAAATGGCTGCTACCTATCTTGTAAAGTACTGCACTTATTCGATTCAAATTTGGTACAAGAATAGACGAGAACCAATATTAACATATAGATGTAATAAAGCTTCAATTTGCCGTTTCGAAACAAAATGGCCGCTAGCTATCCTGAAAAGTACTGCACTGATTCAAGTCAAATTTGGTATAGGTACAGACGAAAACCAATCTTAACATATAGGTATAATAAAGGTACAGTCCGCCGTCTTGAAACAAAATGGCCGCTAGCTATCCTTAAAAGTACTGCACTGATTCGATTAAAATTTGGTATAGGTACAGACGAGAACCAATCTTAACATATAGGTATCATAAAGTTTCAGTCCTATGCCATTCGAATTCAGACGTTTGCAGTTTCCGGTACGACTCGCATTTGCAATAACCATCAACAAAGCACAGGGAGAATCGCTACAATTGTGTGGACTAAATTTGGAAAATCCATGCTTCCCACATGGATAGCTGTACACAAACACTTTCTTTGAGTTGCAATGCAACGCATGCCGGGTACTTGCATTAAATTGTAGGCCACGCGAACGAAGTCGCGGGTAATGGCTAGTCTATATATATATATATATATATATATATATATATATATATATATATATATATATATATATATATATATATAGAAGGCGTGATGATATATTTATTTATTTTATTTATAATTCAATTAATGGGGTAAGTGGTTCAGTGGTATCGAGTCAGCCTGTGGATCTTGAGAACACTGGTTCGATTCCCACAGCCGACAAACATTTTCACCACAATGATAATTACCCATGTGGTTTCTCCACCATTAATATCTTTGGGAGCCGTGATTTAACGGTTGGTAACCGCACATCACTCGCATAAATATATCCCTTCCTGAGATTTGCTTCGGCATAGTACCACACCCAGTAATGTGTAAAATGCTTAATGATATATTTATTTATTTTGCAATTAAGTTATCTTGATAATTCACAATTGTCCTCAGTCCGTCCCTGCACTCATATGCGTGCACGTTCGACTTCCACTTTGCATTTTAGATGATGTAATTCATACCTGCAATGGTGCATACGTACTACTTTGTTTCTTCTGCAGCTTTCTGGCGCAGTTTGTGATTAGACGGTTACCCTGCCTTCCTGCACGACATGTGCTGCAAACCAACGCAGTCATATGTGTATGTGACGTACTTAGTATGGTTTAGCGTTTAGCATTTAGCCTCAGCGGTTATGAAAAGGTTGGAATGTTTGGACTAATTAGAGTGTGGTTTAGCTGGAGCGTAATATGAGTTGTTAAAATAATTGGACTTCTAGAAGGCTTTAGACTAGAGTTAGAGTAATGATTTCTAATCATAAGCTATATATGCTTTACATATGATATTTGTCTTTTCAATATTTTCAAATTTGTGGAAGGCAAAGGATCTTGTTTGAGCGCGTATCAATTCAGTGTATATTTATCAATTGGCTTTAAATTTGAACTCCTTATTAAAAGGCAATCGTAGACTAGTGAACAAAATCGACATATAATTTACATTTGTTTATTAACAAAAAGAGATCGTGCGTTCAAATCCCGTTAATTTCAACTTACATACGTCTATCAAAAAAATACGATTGCGTCTGAGTGGTATACTCTATTCCTTGTATGAAAACGATTACGTCAGATTAGGTATCCATGTGATTCAAGATTTTGTGCTTAAAACGTTTACATTGGTATTGGATTGACATTTTTAAAACATAACCTAAAAATTATATGTGAGATTAAAATATTTATTACTTTATAAACTTTAATTAGTTTATAAAAGAAACCAAATAAAATTTATCTTAACTTACGACAAATATTACCTACCTTATTGAAATATGTAATTTTGTAAAATAAAACTCAAAAGAATATACATTTTTATATGCATTATTATTATATATAAATAAATAATACATGAAAATACAAAATACAATGCACATCACCTCTTGTACTACAGTTAAATTAATTAAAGATGCTCGATGCTCTCTAACTCCAGCGCAAAATAATCATGAAGATGACAAACGCATTTATGCATTTGATTACCCAAAATTTTTCAAGCCATTTCTTATTTCTCAGTCTGTATTTATGTATCAAAAATGTCACAAACTTAGAAATGACAGGCGAGAAAATAACAAAATCATGGCCATAGGTCTCTATTTTTATTTTATAAACAAATGTGAACAAAGTAAATATAAATTTTCGTATTTGTAAGAACTGTCATACGTTTTCATTCAAATAATAAATTTGATAGAACGTGAAAAAACATGAAACGTGTGTCTTTACTTATTAAGACATACGTTATGTCATTCGCATAGGTACGAATAATATTATTAAAAAAAGATAGCTATATTTCATCGTATCTATGATAACCTCGTCCACATATGACGTCATCGTTTTGATACAGGGAATGGAGTATACGGAGTCTACTATAAGCTATCCCTGTACGGTAATTGAGTTTAAGTCCTGTTACGCAGAACAACAAATAAATAATTAAGTAAATAAATATTAAAATTTATGTCTTAAAATTATTATTTTTAATTTAGTCATATACTTAGTCAAATAAATATCGATGTGTTAACAAATGATCCTTGTTTGAACAATCAATTTACTTTAATTGTAGAGCAAGTTATTATTATTTATTTAATTTTTATTCCATACCCAACAAATCTTCCAAAAACCTTATTTATTTTCATAATAAAAATAAATATATATCAGCACGCTTTTTACCCATTATTGGGTGTGGCACAGCCTCCAAAGATATTATTGGTGGAAGAGTCACAGCCCATAATTGTTGGGTTTAAATGAAATAAAAACTTATTGACCATATATACCGGTTTTTTATTATTATCTTTCTCCCAATCGTTCTTGAGAAATTAAATCGAATTTTGAATCCATTTTCCTTTATTATTTTCATTTGTTTATAAATTAATTACAATACATTAAATATTTAACTTTAAAAATATTTTTAATATATAATATGTTTCATTTTTTATGGCGTAGATGGCTTACTAATATCTGATTGACGGTTTGTAATTCCCACAGCCGACAAACAATTTTCACCACATTAAAATTACTCCTGTGGCTCCCCCTTTACTAACATCTTTGAGAGCCGTGATTTTACGGCTGGTAACCGCACTACACGCACATAAATATATCATTTACCGATATCTGCTGCTACAGAGTGCCATATCTAGTAATGGGTAAAAGCCGTGATGATATATTTATTTATTTTAATAATAATAATATTTTATCTCAAATAGATCAGTGTACAGGTGAAACTTTAGATCTAATTTGCCGCAAGATGCACCTTAAAACAATGTGTCAACCATTATTTAAACATCTTCTATGTCTGTAACATAATTATTAATGAAAAATTAATATTTATATAAATATAATTTTTAAGCATTCTTTGTTAAGTACCTACCTACAGAGTTTGAGAACCTCAGTAATTATTTATTTCAATTATTCTTTGGTAGAGAGTTTTGCTTGCAGGACATGTTAAAACAGTGAATCCGCAATTGAACGAACAGACTTGTCTATTAGCTTGTTCAATTTAGATTCATTTTAGTAGTGTTTGTGCGGTTGGAATGATACTTTCTGTGCAGTTTTTCGAGAAAAACTTTATTTAGAAGCTGTGAAAGATGGAAAAAATATGTACATTTATTTAGTTTACAGTATATTTGTTCTGTTTAAAGTATATTTTGTGTGTAAATAGACATTTGTGAGTGCATATGTTGTTTAGACAATTGCTCTTTTACGAAGAATCTATTTTGAGTTGTGAAGAGGTCGACAGAAGGTAGGAAGTAATGTTTTCATACTAAATACATATTCATTATAGTAGTTGATTGAGTATACAATTTATATGTCACATGATGTGTTCTCAGCCTATCAACATTGAGAATCTTCTTCAGTTTATTACTGGGTTGCAAGAAAAAATAAAGAGCTCTTTAGTTAAAGAATTGTCTATCTAGTAACAATATTAATAGCGCTTTTTTGAAACCGATAAATCTTTCATGTAACTTAGCATATCTATCAAAGCGATAATAAAAAGCAAATGAAATTATCATCTTGTTCCGGTCCGTTGCTGAGAATTATGTAAAAGAAAATCGAAACAGAGAAAATAGTATAAAACACTTGTTACAAAAGGCACTTCTAGCACTCATATGTTCATCCCCTGTATTTTAATTTAAGGTGGTACTATCATGGAAGCATTTAACTCGGATTTTAATGAAATGTAAATATGTTATTTTTCATGTGTTTCTACACTAGTAAGCAATTTTTTTTTAAAGTTTACCATTGTTGAGCTGAGTAATGTAAAGTTAAAGTCGACCAAAAATGCATTGGCGTTATAAGAACGGTATCTCGTGAGGCAGCTTACTGCGTAATAAATTCATATATTGTAGTTATTTTTTAACAAAAAACTAACACACAGTACATCATGTAAAGATAAAGGTATGAGAATTAAAAAATCCATGCCTTACCGGATTAGTTTCAAAGAAATTGGCGATGAAAGTTGGATATTCTATGATTTTCAATGAAACTATCAGAAATGCTTGACAACGTTGCACGGGTAGACAGAGATGGCCGCACGCGTAAACAGAGATGGTCGCAGGTGTAGACAGAGATGGTCGCCGGAATGACAAAGCAAGAACTATTAAAGTTATGATTTCGATCAGTAAAATATATTAGTTTTAATACAAAAAAAATATTACAGCATTTTATATTTATTTATTTGTTGTTACAGTAATCAGGTTATATTAAAGTTTATTTAAACTTTTTTGTAAATATGGTTTAGCATAATTGATAAATCCAAAATTCAGGATTAACTAAATTCTAACTAAAACTTTTGAGAATTGGGCTGATAGTTCTGAAATGTATTAAAATTCTTTCATACAATTTAAAACAATAAAAGTACCATCGTTCTCATTTAAACTAACGTATGTATGTATGTAAGTTAAGTACCTATTACAAATTTTTGTGTAACCTGCAGTCACGCACCTGTTGAACTCTGCAACCAAGTAACCAATTCATTAACCAGCTTCTCGCTCGAATATTACCTGGTAATTGATTTTTAATATTCATGTACGGCGCTGAGCACGATTGACAGCGCCAATAATTTATCATTATTAAGCCAGTAAATGGTGTCGAGTATTGTTAATAAGCTTTATTTGTATTCAGATACCAGTAACCAGTGTCCGTGTTGGTCAAGACAATTATTACATTTTTCAATTATTTTTCTTGGATAAATGAGACTGTAATTTAATAAGAGAATGATTCTGTAATTGATATAATTTTACTTTATTATTATTATTTGTTTTTACTATAAATAGTTTATAATATATCTAGCTACATGTATTCAGGGATAAAAGTGAATGGAGTGAAATACTATCAATGAAAATGCTGGGGGTGTTACGAAAGAGTTTGAAATAATATTTAGATTATTGAATAAACACTTTTCCGTTCTGTTAAAATACAAAGCAAACAATACACTTATTTCTGGGTTATTTAGATTCTATTAAGATGAAACATGCTTCTAGTTGCGTCAGAAGTTATCACATGTATATTGATCTTGTTAGAGAAAGATATTAATGTTATTATAGATGAAAATATATTATATCATGTACATGTTTTTGAAGTTAATGATTGAAAGTATTGCAATAACATTTAAAAATGATATTTTTTCTTCTCAAATATGATTAAAAGGAAAGTAATTTAAAAAAATTATTTTATTTATAAATATAATGTTGTATGCTTTAGTAAATTTTAATTCTGTTTGATATCAACAATTTCGATAAGTTTATTACATATTTGTTTGGTAGGTTCAAAAGAGAAAACAAATGTATTGATGTACATATCATTATTTTTATAAATGAAATGAATTCTTTATTACTGTCCTCCAAACCAGTGGCGTACCTAGGGGGAAGAGGCGGTGAGTGCGGTCCGCACCGGGCGGCACATATTTTGGTGTGGCATTCTTTATATTTAGTTTTAGTTGTAAAAAACAACTTGTTCACTTCATAAGTTTACTATTCGATTTCTACGAATTATGAATTATTATATGATTTCGAATATTTTTCTTCATCGTCAAGTCAATGTAGGGTTGAAAATATTATCTCGAAAAATTTCTTTATTAGGGTGCAAAATGATGTCCCGTTTATTCCAGTGACAGAAATGGATTTTTTAATAGATTATGTCATGATAAACATGAAAAAAAGAAAAATTAGATTTGGGAACAGGTGGAAACTATAGATAGCGCCGATGTGAATGCGCCGATTTTAATGGTGGTTGTTGACATATTTTTTCAGTTTAAATTATAGACTTTGGTATAATTAAGTAATAAAAATGATACACAACAGTTTTAGCTGATGACGCATGCGCGACAAAACCGGTAAAAGTAAGCAATTTTTATGGTGTCGTGTGATATATTACTACTTGTTCACGACGAATACGTGACAAAAAAATTATTGACAGAAATTATTGCTGGTTGCTCATTGGTGACAGAAGCTCTGAAAGTGGACTGGTGTAGGAATCAACACCCTTAAAATCGGTGCATTCACATCGGCGCCATCTACAGTTTCCACCCGTTCCCAAATCTAATTTTCTTGTTTTCATGTATATCATGACATAATCTATTAAAAATCTATTTCTGTCACTGGAATAAATGAGACATCATTTTGCACCCAACATCTCCTTTTATTGTAGTAATTCATCTTACAGTTTCCTACATTCCACATAGTCCCCATTACAGAATTCCTCACAACTGCTCCCGTACTATACCACATCCACGTCCTCCATACACCGTACAACGTTCAGCCACTTTTATCCCGCAATAATTAGCATCTATAATTACGTTGTTTCTGCCGCATACCCACGTACGCGATCACTGCACTGTAAACGCTTCCGGCGTGCCCCACCCGCAACGAGTCGCCACTGGGCTGTCAATTACGCTGCCGTTGCAGGAGTATGGTGCACCGATTAATTATATGCATCGAAGCATCGGAGGTGAGGTTGGAAATGTGGATGGCAGATGGTGAGGAGTGAAAATTAAATGGCTGGTTGGGAGAAGTGGATGATGGTGTTTTGTTTATGCTTTCGTGGAATGATTTCTTACTTCTTTTTACAAAGTCATCCTAAAAACTAAGATTGTAGGACCATTCTAAATTTTGAAAAACATCTGTTTGTTTTTGTGGATTTTGTTTTATCGTGGTAAAATGAATATCACCTAAATGCAAGCAAATTTCGAAGTTGCCGAGCAAGAGGCTGTATATTTAAATAACGCTGATTTCTACTTATATCAAAAAAATAAGAATGTATCTGGATGTTTTGGATTTCGCCTTAAGTTGAAGATCCACTGTACTGTAATGGGGCTTGAGTTCCTGTTGTGCAACAAATAAATAAATAATATTAATGCTGTCAACGGCCATGGCTGCACTCGTTGGAACTGATTTATGTGATAACGCGAATTAAGTAACTTTGTGCGCGGGTAGTAGTTGGATTGATGACCGTCCAGAGAAATCCGCGTTGCTGTTGACTAAAGACACAGGATCAGGGCGTAATGGCGGCATATGACCATAGCGGTTGGTCCACCAGGAAGCCAGAAAAAAAATAATTATCTTTATAACGAAATATTAAGGTGTAGTCGGTAATGAGCGATATCTGCTCATTAATTACTGTTTAAACAAAGTAATAATAACAATAATAACTTTTCCGGAGATTTTCTGTTTATCTTATTAATATTTTCACTTTGCTATATATCGAATTTTTCCTCTAGTATGTACTATAATTTGCTTAATAAGAATAAAAAGTGATACATTTCCAAAGGTACTGTTTTATTGCCCAAACCAAAGAGGAGGGCTATAAAGTATCTGGAAAAAATGACACTTTCTTCATGAGGTATGCATATAATTTTTTTACTGCCCTATCAAAAAGTACAATTTTCAGAAATTTAGATAATATTTATTATTCTCTAGACAGTTGTTTCTTAGATGTCACTAATGTCAAATCGTGTCATTGTTTTCCTGTTGTCAAGAGAATGGCTTTAATTTTCATCCCTAGGATAGAAAAATTAACATAGGTACTTCCCTAGGGAAGAAAAGTAAAACTATATCCATGTCAACTGAAAAATATTGATATAATTTAACATTATTAATATCTGTTAAGAGAATAATAAATTTTATCTAAATTTGTTTCTGAAAATGTTTCTCAAAAAAGTTTTAGCTAATCCTAAATTTTGGATTAGCTAATCCTAAATTTTGGATTAGCTAATCATATGTTACTCCAAATTAAAAATGTGAATTCAGTTCACTTTGCGAAAACTAATAATAAGGAGATTATATTAAAGTTCATTTAAACTTTTTTGAAAATATGGCTTAGCTTAATTTGACAAATCCAACATTTAAGATTAGCTAGATTCTAGCTAAAACTCTTTTGACAATTGGGCAGTAAATGTACATCACGTAAAGAAAATGCAATTCTTCCCTGAAATGAGTATCTCATTCAGCTAGAGGAACGAAATGTTTCACTTTCTTTCCTTGATATACAAATAACTATTCTTCTTTCCTAGCTATAAAAAGTATCACTTTCGTCTTTAAATTTAATTTAAAAAAATAAAATAATTTGACTTACAAATCTTTTTGCATTTTTCTCAAACATTTTCTACTGGACCCTGACCTTCTACTGGCAGATATTTGATACTTCTTAGGTTCTCATTAATTATTTAAGAGCGACAAAATTACAAACTAGTCAGGTCTTTTAAAATGGTCCTAGTTTAGTATCAAGCTTAAATAATAGCATTATAAGGTACAGTACGTTTCGCATTCTTTCTCAAATTTTTCCCGCAGCCTCCCATTTCCCCGGTAGCAGCGTTTGTACGCTATTATTAACCTTAGTATTTTTCCTTCCTCTCCTTCAGTGGTAAGTCATAGCTATAGCTGGTAGTACCGTACAAACGCGAGGGCGTAGCCTGTACCTTGTACCGCGCACCGGCACGCGGTAGCCTATTATATATTGTCCAGGATGTGAAATCGACGCTGCCGGCCAGATTTGAGATGCGAGCGCGTCTAGCAAGCAAGCTATGGATGAAGTGTAGTGTATTGACTGGTGATGTCAGGAGTGCGTGTTTTCGATGACTACCTCAACGCAGAATAGAAGTTTTAGGGTAGGATTAATATTGAAAGTTTGGGGTGGATTGTATGGACCAGAGTTAATTCAAAGCTAAGCAATTTAAAGTTAACTAGTAGACAATATCGAGTAAAACTAGTTTTTTGACATTAAAATTTATTATTATATCGACAATTGACAGTTTGTAAAAGCGTTGCTATGAAAAACAACAATTTTAGCATTTTAAATTTAAATTTAAACAAATACTGCTTCATTAACCTATCACTTCCCATTATACAATATTGTAAATTTAATTAATATATATTTATTGATATCATGATAGAATATGGGATGGCTAGCTCAGTGGTATGAAATCGACCTGTGGATCCTGAGAACCCTGCTTCGATTCCCACAGGCTACAAACAATTTTCATAATTTCCAAAAAAACTACCACTGTGGCTCCTCCACCACTAACATCTTTGGGGGCCGTGATTTGACGACTGGTAACCGCACTTCACGCGCAAAATATATCACTTACCGAGATCTGCTTCGGAAGAGTGCCACACCCAGTAATGGGTAGAAGATGATATAATTATTTATTTTATTTAATCTGATGTTTTTAGTTAAACAAATAACAAGTAGAGGTGGATTAATAATACAGCCAAGCCGCTAATAGAATTTTTAATTTCCATTTTAAATAGGTTTCCGACAATAATGGCATCAAGTGTCAAAGAGAAAAAGAATAACCTGTTTTAACATTTGAAGCACTATTGATAACTTCAAATTTATGAACAGTGTAATTCTGTTTGTTGACCAGCTCTAATACTAATAATTTTAATGCAGAATAAAAATGGAGTCAGTTAATTTCAAATTAAACCTATTTATGAATTTCCCTGTTACGTTTAACATTCAAATAAGAGTGTTAAATACATTTTATACGATAAATGACTTTAAATAGCTTTATGAATCCGGACATAAGTATAAATGTCATCCTACCTACACATAACACGAACATTACCTTCTAATACTAACCTGAATATATCAAGAATCCCAGATTATTGTTAAAATATCTTAATATTTTTTCTTGAAAAGTATCACTTTCTTCTTTTAATTGATGCAAGAAAACATGACTGCCTGAAAGGGTCATGAAATAATTATATTTTGTGCTATCGACTAATTTTTCTTATATTTACCAGCCTTGTTTTTGACAAATTCATTCCCGTATGCACCAATACTCGATAACGCTTAAGGATTCAATCATTTAAGTTGTTGAACAAAATGTGATTCACCAACATTACTTAGCACTATTAATTATTAATTCAATATGTATGTAAATAAGTTACAGAATCAAGTTATTTATTGAATCGTTAAATTATATTAATTCATTATTTATTATTATTTATGGAGTGGCTAGCTCAGTGGTATGAAGTCGGCCTGTGGATCCTGAGAACCCTGGTTCGTTTCCCACAGGCGACAAACAATTTTCATAATTTAAAAAGCTACCCTTGTGGCTCCTCCACCACTAACATCTTTGGGGGCCGTGATTTGAAGACTGGTAACCGCACTTCACGCGCAAAATATATCACTTACCGAGATCTGCTTCGACAGAGTGCCACACGCAGTAATGGGTAGAAGGCGTGATGATATATTTATTTATTTACATTATTTACTGAATGATTTATAGAATTTTGGTGCATACGGGCATCAGTTAGATTTCCCAAAATGACAGTAGTTGTCATAGAAACAATACAAAACAAGCCCATTATGAATCATAGTCAATTTAACATTTTATCATCATTTCCTTTTTTATATTATTTATATTATTTTTATATTTTTATGGAGTAGATAGCTCAATAGAATCACGTCATACTGTGAATTTGAGAACTCGGGTTTGATTCTAACAACTGACAAATAATTTTCACCACATTAAAATTACCCATGCGGCTTCCATTAACATCTTTGGGGGTCGTGATTTGAAGAGTGGTGACCGCAACCAAAATGAGCAAAAGGCGTGACGATATATTTATTTTATTTTGATTGGCAACAAATTTGAGAAAGATACTGGAGAATTATTTTCTAATTTATCGAACTCTCGAGTTATATTTAATTAGATTATTTTTTAACTTAGCTGTTGAGGTCAATTCATCCAACTTAAAACATTTTGAACTGGGTTCATATCGATAGATTACTTATTAATGTATTCTTGCAATTTGTTTCCAAAATTTGTTGGCGTATTTCTGTATCTCAAATCGAACTTATGCCCGTACTTATAGTCAAAACTACACTTAATCTCAAATTTGAGTAGTACTCAAGTATAGAATCAGCTATTATAGTCCCTACTCGGTTATGAAGTTAGACTTCGCGCAGACTTGACAACGATTTTACTCGAGACAGCATCAGAGCAACCTTGAGATGTGCTTTAGTATTTAATTCTGTCAATTTTTGACAGTTTGAATTTTTAAAGAAATAATGGATCCCGACAGGGAAGATAATTTAGAGTTTTTCGAATTTATGGACATTGTGGAAGGTGTTAATCAAGAAAGAAGACCAAAACGCTACATTCGTGATATGGAAAATCCATTAGAATTTTATGGCGAAAATGAATTTCGCAATAGATATAGATTTACAAAGAACACAATTTTACAGACTATTTTACCCTTAATAATACATAATTTAATAAAAATTAATAACCGTGGTTTGCCTTTTACACCTATAATGCAGTTGCAGTTCCCTGTTTAAGCCGGGGTCTAACAATAAAATTAGAAACATCAATAGCAATTATTTGTGCTACTGCCATTCTTTACAATATAAGTATTAGCCAAAGAGAATTTATGGAAGGGGATAAATTTCCCGAAGAGAGTATTCCTTTAATAAATGTAGATAAATTGACTTGGTTTAATGTTCCGAACACAGTTCATAAATCAACAGTTTTAAATAAACTAAATATGCAAGTTTTTTTTTTTATTATTTATTGAAATTAAAGAGAAGCATAAACATAATATGGAACTATTTTATTTTCCATCCCGCAATGATTAGTAAATAATGAAAAACCATATTAGATACATAATAATTGTTTTATGAGTGATTTTAGGGTTCGTGTTATCCCATTTGATGGGATATAGCGTGAAGATATGTATGTATGTATAAATTATACAAATATACTTACTTAAATTTCAAATTGTTGTGCACCTTCAATATTACTTGACACTTATAGAAAGTACCGCAATAAATCTGTCATTTGTTCTGTCAAAAAAACGGGACGACAATAGTAAAATCTAAAATTCCCTTAAATCATCTCTGTATTCTCGACCGTCGCCGAGAATTCGCGAAGTTTCAACTATAGAACACATTACCAACGAAGTATCCATAGCGACTTCATTTCGTCTCAGTCGTGTAATTCTCAAGTACAAGGTTGAGATTCGACTATAAGTACGGGCAGAAATCGACTTTTTTCACACATTTTACTTGACGTTTTGACAGTTTTAAATAATTATTTGAGAACTACCTATTATTTGTCACAAATAAAAAAGCATCTACAGAGATTATTCCCGGGAATAATCACAAGAGCTTTATTCTCAGTATAATAATGACCGGATTTGTTAAAACGTAGACACGTGACTTACAATGAAGTATTTAATTGGTTTTGAGAAACATAAAAAAATAATCCTCTAAATTAATTTGCAACCAACTAGTAGCAATCGTCTTTATTTCTATCGCAAACGTATTCAAACCACGCACCCTGCATCCTCACCTCTTACAATATACCAAACCCGTTGCGTTCCTCGGAGGCGTCACGCACAGGCGTCGGTCACTTCACCCCCCAAGGCTGCTCGGTGCACAGTACCGCTCCATGTCCGAGCACTGCCCATTATCTGCCGGGATCTACGTGTGCTGTGTGTACAACAAGTACGCCGCGCGGGACGGTAGAGAATGTGTTATTGTTCGACAGGTTACCGTAATGGTTCTCGGCGATGCGGATGACTCCTAGCTACTTGGACTTGGACTTTGAGTTTCTGTTATGATGTAGTTAGTATAGTTAGCTTTGTTATTAGCGTGCTTACAATTATATTTCACCGCTGTGTTTTTAGGTAAAGGTATTTATTTATTTATTTGCTACTCTACCCAATAGGAACATAACCTCAATTTACATACTGTCGTTATTATTTGGATACAAGTTGAAATGTGATTTGAACGTGCGATTTCTTGGTTAATAGATGTCAAGAAAGGGCATACTTTCCTGACAAATTTTAGTACTGAAAGTAGATTTTTGCCAAAACAGTCAAGTAAAGTACGTATCCAAGTTTACAGCAAAATAATAATCTGGTAAAGCACAAAACAGACTGGTAAATACATTATCTGACTGTTTTGTATTTTACCTGACTGTTTATTTATTGTAACCTTGGATACGCAAGCCTGCTGTCAATACAATTCATATAAAAATTTAAACATTTTGAATTAAACGGTTTCAGAAAAAATAGTATACATACGATATGTAGTGTTTTTACTTTCCCGACTTATTATGTAATATATTATTAATAGTTATTTATTATACAAGTGTTTTATTAGGTATATAAAACACGCAAAAAAGATTAAAGACGAGACCGAAGGTCGAGTATTTAATATTCTTATGTGTTTTATATACCAATAAAACACAAGTGTAATACAAAATTTTATACACAACTCATAATTATAGGTATCAAAGAAGATTGGTCGTTGATTCAGTTATATATAGTTTCTCAAAATACGGTAAATCATGAAGTGGTTGCTAAGTAATAAGTTATTTACAGTATTTTATGGAATATAAAACACTAGTATTTTATGAGCCATATAATTAAACTGAAATCAGTGTAATGTCTTTATTATATAATGAATTATGGATAAAAATATTTATTACTGAACGAAAATCACAGAACACAACTTTTTCAACAGTTACACTGTCATACAATTGTTTGTAATTTTGTTTCAATTCCATGGCTTCCACTTTCTATACTTGTTATGTAATATACTATTATAGTATATTTCGAAAAGATCCGCAAAGCTGTCGCGGTTTAACCACGGTTATAGTTTTACCGTTACTATGGTACAGAAACAAAACATACCGATGTCGTTATATCTGTGCGGCTTCCGTGGTAAGAAAAAAGTAGCACAAATTTCAGGAATCGCGTACCTACATATTACCGTGATAACTGTGGTCCTTTTTCGGAATACACTATTAGTTATATTAAAACAAAAGACAAAATGTCTATTGCGAAGTGGAATTGAGTCTTAATAAATAAGAAAAATAGGAAAAAGAATTCCATCACTTGTCTCATAATTCCACAGAGGTTTTACAGCAAGTTTGCATCAACTTCTCAGGTCATTAACAAACGGCTGGTCAGTTCAGCTTTAACCATAGACGCGTTTCGTCCTTCCGGACTAATCAGTATGGTGCGATCATTTATCCAACTAGATCAACTAGGAAATAGTTGGATAAATGATCGCAGCATACTGATGAGTCCGGAAGGACGAAACGCGTCTATGGTTAAAGCTGAACTGACCAGCCGTTTGTTGATGACCTGAGAAGTTGATGCAAACGTGGTGTAAAACCTCTGTGGAATTATGAAACAAGTGATGGAATTTTTTTTTCCTATTTTTCTTATTTATTAGTTATATTAGTTGTTTGATAGTGTCCAATAGAATAAAGCTATCGTTACCATACACATATGTTTAATTTAATTATAATAAATTGTGGAAAACCCTTAATTTTTCCATATTAAATATGTTATGTTTCTTTCAATTATCAAAACTATTGTTTTACCGTTTCTTGTTCTCACCAATAACAGCTCTGCTTTGTTGTTTAATCAGTGTCAGTTTAAAAGAAAAAAGAAATATAAAACACATCCGAAGGTGGCTAACAATCCCGTTAACTCATCTCATTAAGCGCATTTATATGTTCAACACTCAAGAACAATATAAAATTTAACACGTAGCAAAAACTACTTGTCATGAAAGTTAAAGGTCCCGCTTACTTCGCGTACAGCCAAGCAGCTCGTAGCTCTGTTTACGGGACCGCTTTTATTTAAATGTTTTGTAATTTTTGCGAGAAAGTCGAGTCGTACTTTAATTAGCGCTGCAGTTTAAATGCGTCCGTGTGATGACGACAAGACGAGAACTCGACCGACAATAAAAGCGAGAATCATGTAGACTTTTTATTACATGGAATTTTATGTTGATGGTTTTATATGCGATGTAAATTTTATAAATGTTTTGGAGAAGGAACTGTCAACCTTGTTTTGGACAGAAGCGACGCGAAACTTTATTTTCTGTGGTATTTTATCAAGTATACTTACTTTAACTAGATCACATATATGCAAATTTATTTTTTACGCGATCTGATTTCAAAAAAATATTTACTGATAAGATATTCAAGGTAGAAAGTCATGTTTATAAATTATTCTTCCGTGGTTACATAGCAACTATGAAATAGTATGTTATGAACTAAGGAACTAAAGTGGATCATTTAATTCTGAGGGTAAAGTGTGAAGGATTCTATGTAAAGAGTATTTAATAAGTCTTGTCGTCCTAGGTGGCTACATGTAATAGTTATTTTTATAACAAGTGCCGAAAAAGGCTCGTTACGTGCAAGTGCAGAATTTAACGCACGAGGCTTGCCGAGTGCGGAAATCTGCACGACCATGTAATCTTTTTCGGCACGTGTTTTAAACAACATTTTTCCTACAACTGTGCGATTTAGTAAATCACTAAAATATTATTAAAATTTATAAAATTTATAAAATTTTAATGATATTACATGACAACGATGTTTTACGGCGTTGCTATGGTTTGTTTGTTGATTGCTTGCACATTGTTCTACGTTATTTAAAAATATTTCACTAACGTCAAAATAATTTCTTCAAAATCATCTTGATTGGAATAGTACAGTGAGTGATTCTTCTTTATCATTAACACCTCCAAAGATAATTGAAGCTCCGGATCATACTATATTGGATCTATTTTCGACAATGACAAACAACCTGCTGCTGGTACTTCTGAAGCTTCCGAAATTGTTACCAATAATATTACTGGTAATAATATGAACAGGTACGGAAGAAATCAATGTTTCTTTAGACACAAAAGTTTCCACTTTACATTATGTCAATATAAGCAACTGTAACAACTGTATTAATAATATACACAAACAATAAATATGCAGTATTTCACTTACTCTTTAAATAAAACCATTTATCGATATATTTTACTTTGTTGGGTTCTTTTTATTAATTGTCTACAGATTAGATATACTGCAAATTAAGGTTACGTTTATAAACGTCAAAATATACTACTGCATATTTACTAGCGCTGGTTCACCGTATCTTCTTCTTCCATAAGCGTCTGTGGTCAAAATATGAATTCCGCGCTCGGCGCGAAATTTAAATCGCTGTCAAAACAATATTCTTTTGACAGTTACGTAATGAAGCACTTTCCGCACTAGTGTTTCTTTGCTTTCGGAAACGCACTTGGTCTGCATTCATCTACTTTCCATACGTAACCAAGGCAATTATAGTTACGTAATAACAAAGAAATCGCACAGTTGTAGGAAAAATATATTCATTCAATTTTACCTTAAATAAAACGTCAAACGTTATTCAAAATGAGGAAAGTGCAATTCCGTTTCATTTCGTTGTCTGGTGTGGAAATAAGATTTCACTATAAATAGTTTTTGTTCCTGAGTAAACATTTTACAATAAGACATTCAAAAATAAAAAATTGTTTTACTTTAATTTATGTCAAATAATCAGGGTTAAATTGTATGAATATAGTGAAGACATGCGTTTCGCAGCCCATAGCGACCCAGAACGACAAAACTTATTGAACACCCGTTAGCAGTGGCGTACCTAGGGAGGCGCGGTGGGTGCGGTTCGCACCGGGCGGCACATATTTTTGGGCGACATTTTTTATATTTAGTTTTAGTTGTAAAAAACAACTTGTTCACTTCATAAATTTACTATTCGATTTCTACAAATTATGAATTACTATATGATTTTTTTTTTTTTTTTTTTTTTTTTTTTTTTTTTTTTTTTTTTCTTTTTTTTTTTTTTTTTTTTTTTTTTTTTTTTTTTTTTCTCTGGCTTCTTTGGCGGACCAACTACTCAGGTCATATGCCGCCATTACGCCCTGATCTGCGTTTTAGTTGTTATTGTCAACAGCAACGCGAGTTTTCTCTGGACGGTCACCCATCCAAATACTACCCGCGCGCAACGTTGCTTAACTCGTGTTATCGCTTAGATCAGTACCAACGAGCGCAGCCATGGCCGTTGACACTATATGATTTCAAAAATATTTAATGGTATTTTCTTTTATGTAAATTAGGTATATGTTTTGTGTCATAGGAGGGGAAACCTGTGACCTCTGTAAGTTTCTTGTGGCCTTTAAAAAAGTATCTTGTATTTTTATAAAAGTCGCATTTATAGGTATATCAACTTATGCGGCCTCCTTTATTACTGCCTAATTTAAATATGGCATCCAATGGTAAAAAAGTTTCCCACCTATAGTTTGTCTCAATTACAATTATTTATTTATGTTTATTAATTTATAAAAACCACCATTTGATTGACTTACAAAGGGCGGCAAATTGGAGACCGCCCTTGCCGGAAAAAATTCTAGGTACGCCACTGCCCGCTAGTTTAGTTCTATGATACGCTATATTTTTCACTTTCCTACCGTACAAAGCAATTATTTGTTGTAATTTTTGACAATACAAACTGCATAATAGTGTTGTCTATTATGGATTTTACCAAATTATCAAATGACAAGACTCCTCGCCATATAGACTTCCGCACACACAATTCATTCTCCACATCGTTTATTTATGGGATAGGCGGGTTTGATTCTCATCACCGGCAAACAATTTTCATCACATTAAAATTATCTCTGTGGCTCCCCCTCCACTAACATCTTTGAGGGTCGACGACTAGTAACCGCATTTCACGAACATAAATACGAATATTACTTACCGAGATCTTTTATGGCAGAGTCTCACACCCAGTGTTGGGTAAAAGGCAAGATGATATATTTATTTATTAATATAAATCATAGATAGGTTAAGTTGTTAGTTCAATAAAATAATGAATTTTTCAGTATTGAAGGATAACGTTTATATCAATAATGTTGATATTTTTTCTAATGTTTTTGGTAGTAAATCTTTAGTAACTCACGGATCTTAAAACACTCGCTTCGTTCACGTTTTAACTTTAACCCGATCGTGACTCTAAGACTAACTTTATCATAAATAACTAGTTACTGAAAAGAGTGACCAAAGTAGCAGTTTAATCTCAAAAGTGCAAAAAACATATTTTAATACTGACAACTCAACTCAACTCAATGTTCAACATAATAGAAATATTTATATAACTGTTCTTTTTTAAAGATTCTAAGTTTGATTTTAGTATACTCCTCAAAATATCGAGAATGATGACTTGAGTAGCTAACCTAAAAACATTGATCTTCTTCTTACCGAACGTTTGATATAATAATAAATCTTTATTACCCAACAGGATAAACCCAATTACAGAGTAATACATAAAAGAGAACAAAAACACAAGAAAGCAAACATACATCAAAGTAATAAATTTTGTAACTTATTAGTATATAAAGTTAAATTATCACTAAAATCTAATTCGATACACATTGAGTTATAAGCACGACACATTGAATTAATTGGCGAATTATAATGATAACTCGTACGCGAAAAATTACATAAAAAAGTATTATTATTTCTAGTGTTACAAGCATTATATTTATTAGGCAAAAATTTTTCAAATACCGTATGTAGGTAACTATGTATTATTTAACCGTGCAAGATTAAAAAAGATATCGAGTTTTTCTATACTTCTATAGAACTGTTTTACTGAGCATTTCATATGTTTTTTGTGCAAATGCAAACATCAAACAATTGATTACTATCGTTTATGACTGAAGTTGTTATCGCCTACTATTTTGTAGATTACTTTAAAAAAAATTAAAACATGACAGTTGATTTCTGATTCAAGTATCACCTTCAACATATCCTAATACTTCTTTATCTTCTTCTTCATTGTCAACATATATACAGTGTTGGTAGAAAGGGCAAAACAAAGTTAATTATATATGTTTATTACAAAACGCGGTAACAATAACGGATACATGTGTAACATGCATTGTCATGACTCCTACTTGTATTGTATTCCTTTAAACGTGCGCCAAGCTTGGCGTGTGCTCGTGTGTAGGTAAACAACATAAACATCATTAAAACAAATCACAGATCATTGTCTTTGGTGAATTATTTACATAATAAGATTAATTAGAATGATATGATTCTTTTATTTACTTAATCCCTTCCTACCTACGATATAACATGAAGACAATATTATGTCTTGATTACAGGAAATCATATATAATTAAATTCAGATGAGTGAATAAATGATCAGCTTGAATGTATCTCGTATGTTCAAAATAAACAGAAACATATTAGGTGTTTAAAAGTAATTCTTTACAAATTAAACTAATCCGGCAACCAAATTGAGCACACCAAAACTAGAGTTATCCATTTATTCTGTTTAATAAACATTATGGGATGGCTAGCTCAGTGGTATGAAGTCGGCCTGTGGATCTTGAGGTCCCTGGTTAGATTCCCACAGGCGACAAATTTTCATAATTTGAAAAAGCTATCCCTGTGGCTCCTCCACCACTAACATGTTTGGGGGCCGTGATTTTACAACTGGTAACCGCACTTCACGCGCAAAATATATCACTTACCGAGATCTGCTTCAGCAGAGTGCCACACCCAGTAATGGGTAGAAGGCGTGATGATATATTTATTTATTTATTTTAATAAATATTACCTCAATTTGATGTCACAGATTACAAAATAGTTATAAACAACAGTTTTCCTACAAACTATAATTTTTTAAATCACTGAAATATTATCAGGATTTATAAAATTTCAATGATATTACACGAGGACGATACTCAATGCCGTTGCTTCATTGTTCTAAGGTTATTTAGAAATATTTCACTAATTTCAAGATAATTTCCTCAAAATCGTCTAGATTTGAACACCATAATGAGTGATTCTACTTTATATCATGTACATCTTCAGAGATAATTGAAGCCTCAGGTCAAGCTACGTTAGATTTATTCTTGGCAGTGACAATAAACTTGCTGCTGGTACTTCTAACACCTTCGAAATTGTTGTCAACCCTATTTTAAAACAAATACTTCATAGAAATAATATTTCTCACTGTAACTTATTACTTTTGTTATAGATATTAGTACATACATACATACATATCTTCACGCTATATCCCAACAAATGGGGTAGCACGAACCCTAAAATCACTCATAAAACATTCACTCATCACACTCATCAAACAATCAGTCATCGTCCAACATTTTCATCCAAACATACCACCCTCACTTCAACCACATTCATAGATCACTCCATATAAACTCATTCATTTATTACACTCGAAATTATTATCACACAACAATCACATCATTCCTTTTCACTTACCATTCATTTTCTTTCTTCATCGTACATAACGTATGCATAAAAAATCTCAAATTACTCACGTTTACTCCTAACAATGAATCTAATAACGAAACTAACAACGAATCTATAAGATTAGAAAAGATGAAAGCGATAGTCTGCACTTATATATGAAAGAAAAGACCACACAATGCAGTAACTGAAAATGAAACAAAAAGATAAGAAAGGGAGGGAGCGTCGCCCTGCGCTTGTTTTTGAAAAGTGTAGTGTTAAAATGAGATAATCTGCAATATATCTATATTTAGTAATATGTGTGGACAGATAGTATTACCATATACAATTTTTATTTGTAGAATACTTTTGATTTAGGAAAAACAAGATATATGTATTGAATTTTCAGAAGACATTCAAAATGACGACATCAAAACGACTTAAAGAAAATTTGAATTATATCGTAAAAATTGCAATAATAAAACATTCTGCCAATGAAATCGATCATGTTTACATTAATCCAAATTTGAGTACTCGTTTCCTGTTTTCTTCCTATTCTCTGCTTGTGCGTGTTGAGATATTCAGAGGCAGTAACAAATATTTCAGTATTGTTTTTTTTTCTGGTGCAGTTGCTATGGATACGACAGGTCGTCAGCTTGATAAACATAGTTAGAAATTTCGGTCGACAGAAGGCCTGAGGCCGGCTGCCCACCACGCCAAGGTCATTAATTATTACCCAAAGAATATCACTTTTGTCAGAATGGTCATCAATATATGAACACGGGATTTCAGCTGCCGTATAACTGATACAGTGACGTACCAGAAAAATATTTGCTTGAATAGACATTATAGAGATCAAAATTAATTCATTCATTTTATAGGGTAGCTAGCGCAGTGGTATCGAGTCGGCCTGTGGATCCTGAGAACCTCGGTTTAATTCCCATAGCCGACAAACAATTTTCACCACATTAAAATTATGGGATGGCTAGCACAGTGGTATGAAGTCGGCCTGTGGATCCTGAGGTCCCTGGTTAGATTCCCACAGGCGACAAATTTTCATAATTTGAAAAAAGCTATCCCTGTGGTTCCTCCACCACTAACATGTTTGGGGGCCGTGATTTGACGACTGGTAACCGCACTTCACGCGCAAAATATATCACTTACCGAGATCTGCTTTAGCAGAGTGCCACACTCAGTAATGGGTAGAAGGCGTGATGATATATTTATTTATTTTATTTTATTTAAAATTACCCCTACGGATCCTCCTCTACTAACATCTTTAGGGCCGTGATTTGACGGCTGGTAACCGCATAAATATATCACTTACCAAAATCTGTCCCGGCAGAATGCCACACCCAGTAAAAGGCGTGATGATATATTTATTTATTTATTTAATTTATTTATAACAGTTTTCGTGGAATGTCCTGCGTATCATTTTGTATGTAGGTTAAATTGAGAGTGAGATAAATAAAATAATGTATTTAAATAATTAAAATACGAAAGTACAATAAATATAATAATTTACGATAAAGACTTCAATGCTAGATCAGCACACAAACTTTTACCAATATTTATTTCGCTACTGTCCGCTAAAGCCAAACTACCTTCATTATTTATGTGCATTTATTAAAAATTAAATAAATAAAATAAATATATCAATAGGCCTTTTACTCATTACTGCCATAGCATTTAGTGAAGGAAGGGCCACAGGTAGGGTTGCCACCTCTCCGGGTTTGACCCGGAGACTCCGGGTTTCAGTGAGTTATCTCCGGGCTCCGGGTTTAACTATTACTTCCCTGGGTTGTGTAAATAAAATTGGATATGTACAAAATTATATGTAGATTTTCGCGTGTATCTCGTGTACCGTGTACAGAATAGCTAGTGCGATGGTCGGTGGCCTATTTGTAACAAGTCAAACTCAGTACATTCCTAGTGAATACAATTAAGTAAATTAGATTAATGAGGTCAGTTATTCAAATTAATATTGTTTTAACTATTTTTTAGTAGACATTCATTAAGTCAACATCAGACAATCATTATGCCAGGTATTAACAGCGTGAGCGTGTTGCTAAGACTCTATCGATATCTAGAAGTAATGTATACTTGGAACGAATTTTTTCGATTATGAGAAATACTTGAACAGACAACCGTAACAGGATGCGCGTTGAGCTGGTACAAGCAGAATTATGCATAAAACTTCATTTTGAGATGAGCTGCCGAGAATTTTATGAATTCATAAAAAAAAATGCCGATCTTACAGGAAATTTACATAAAAAAATCTACACAAATTATTTATTATACTAAGGGCCAGTTTTTTAATCGCCGGTTTACTGTCGAGTAACGTTAACCATGATTAAATAATAATGGTAACCATAGTTCCCATTATTATTTAATCATGATTAATATTAATCGGTGATTGAAAAACTGGCCCTTACACTATTTTGTATATTGCATATTTTTCTTCTAATTTACCTGTTTTTATTTTATACGTAGTGTTAAGTTTGTTTTTTATTAGTTATATGCATAATAACTACTCTGTAATCATTATATATAAGGTTGCTTAACACCTTAAGTGAGGTTGCGCCGCTCCTTTCGGAGCTATCTAGATCTATTTATTGGAATAGATCAGTCTCCATTTCTTCTTCATTTCTGCTATATTATTTTTATTAAATCTCTCCACATCTTCCGGTCTCTTGTTTTATTCTTCCAATTATAGATTCCTGCCTTTTTTAAATCTTCTTCTACTTCCCGTAACCATGTCGATCTGGGTCTGCCTCTGCCCCGTCTTCCTCCTGGTTTCCATTCGACTATTGCTTTTATTGCGTCCTTTTCTTCCGCTCTCCATACATGTCCAAGCCATCTGGCTCTCTGTTGCTTTACCTTCTTCACTATATCTTCTCCTCCCAATGCTTCCTCTATTTCATAGTTCATACGTTGTCTATATTTGTTTTCTGCTATCTTTATAGGACCTAGAATAGTTCTCATTATCTTCCTTTCCATTACTTTTAGAGTTTCTTCATCTTTCTTTGTCATTGTCATTATTTCTGCAGCGTACAGTGTTATTGGTCTTATAATCGTTCGACAACCGTAACAGGATGCGCGTTGAGCTGGTACAAGCAGAATTATGCATAAAGCTTAATTTTGAGATGAGCTGCCGAGAATTTTATGAATTCATAAAAAAAAAAACAGAAAATGCCGAACTTACAGGAAATTTACATAAAAAAATAAATTATTTATTATACTTACACTATTTTGTATATTGCATATTTTTCTTCTAATTTACCTGTTTTTATTTTATACGTAAATTGTTAAGTTTGTTTTTTATTAATTATATGCATAATAACTACTCTGTAATCATTAGAATTGTATTTAATTTGTAGGTATTTGTTAATAATATGTATGTGAGTTTATTTTTTTTGGATTTTTTTAGTCATCGTCTCCGGGCGAGACTTATTTTTGAGGTGGCAACCCTAGCCACAGGTGTAATTTTTATGTGGTGAAAATTGTTTGTCAGTTGTGGGAAACGAACGTGACTTTTATAATCCACAGTCCGAATCGATACCACTGAGCTACATCAAGAAATAAAAATAACAATAATAAAAAAATTTCCTGTACGCCACTGATAGTAGATTAGAAATTATGGCTGCCGTGTGAGAACAACCAGATGATATTTTAACCAGTCAATTAGTCAAAAACTGCGTACGTCTGCAGTTGTACGCCTAGAAAATTAAAACAAAACTCCATGTTAGACCATTCATTTTTTTAATGTTAGTTTTTTTATATTCTTTTCTGTTGTTAAGCTCTTGAAGCGTATGTTTCTCAATGGCGGCAAAACAAACAAATGAATAATTTACATGATATTGATCTGGCCTAAATATTATTTATATTTGATCAGTTAAAGATGTAGTAAGTGCTGATACTCTTTCCTTTTCTTCTGTTTGAATATGTCAACAGTTATTTATGTATTTGTAGTTTTAAATTAATTTTTTACTGAATAATAAACAGTATATTTGAATGAAATAATCATTTCTTTAGTTACAAAGAAAAACAAAATTGGATTTGCAAATGACTGAAAACCAGTTTATTGAATATAAATTGAAATTTTTATTACATGATACAATATTTACAAAATTATAGGCTATAAATCAGCTTGTTTGAAAATCAATAACATTTCAGGTTAACTGATTTTCAATCATTAATTTATTTATTAATAATAAAAACAGCTACTCTTAAAGTTGAACAACATTACAAAAATCCATAAACAATTAATTTCAAAATGGACGCTAATCTATAATAAACACGCTGATCTGTGGGTTATCACTTATTTTCGATAATTAATTTAATCTTATAAATATTTTACAGCTATTATAGCGTTAATGTTGTTCATATTTTATCGATGCTTTCTTATAGTGGTAATAAAATTATAGGTTAACACGCGATATTGATAAAAGCATACAGAATAGAAGATGATTTTAAAATAGTGCTCTTGGAAGTTACTACTAGGCTACTTTATTAACTATCCAACTAAAACAAATCATCCTTTCTAATTAAAATAGGTTCTTTATTAGTATTATTTTAAGTAAATGCTTATCAGCTTGTGAAATCAAATATAATTTTAGAAAGAAACTTTAGGCGGCTATATTATTATCTTGAAGTTTAAATTTGACGCATGATGGCGAAGCTAGTGTGTATCAGTCAAAAGTGTGGTACACTTTTTTTGCATATTTGAAATACATTGATTTTTCGGAGATATAAATTATAAATTATTTTAGTATATTTCGAGAAAATAGAAAGTAGGTCTCAGGATCAAAAATTGCACAGAAATAAATCTAGTACAAGAGTATATTAGGACGTTTCGTCCAGCGAACTGGACATCATCACCAATAACAAAAAAGTGAAATTTTCACAAATTAATTATATAATAACTGTAAACAAATTTTACAAAAGTCAAAACCATAATGACTAAATAAATAATTATCGTCACAAATAAAAAATTACAATACATGTCAAAGACACAAGTAATTTTTTTTGACTTGTGTCAATAGAAAAATCTTTGCCATTTTAATTAGTTTTCATTTAATTAACAGATATGTCAGCTGAATCATTTTATCCACTAATGACAAATATTCAAATGACTCGTTGAGTTTCCAATTAGAGAAAGGCCTTATATAAACGCAGAAAAATTTACCCACCCATGGTTACCAACCACACGTCACCACTTTGAGTAAAAAATCATTTCACATCAACAAATCATATCAACTAGCGACAGTGGTCTATTAATAGACAGAAAACAAAACCATAGACTTGAAACTTGTTATCTATCGGCAAGCGAACTTCTAGTAAGCAAGAGTCATAATTACCGGTTAGCAGACGGTTTGTTCGTTAGTAGAGAATCGTTTACGTGTTATTAATCCTAGGCTAACTGTATCACCAGCTGAGGAACTTTATAACTGATCACGCACTCTCACATAAGCGATGTATGCTTGTACTTGCAGTCCGATACTTTCAAGATGTTTTAAGAAATTTCATTTTTAAATGTTTCTAACATTATTATGAATAAAAGTGCCTTAAGGTAGTACTAGCATGAAAATTTTTTTTGCAGATCTGAATGAAATTTGGATAGTCATACGCATCCTGTGAAAATATGAAACACATTCATCGTCTGTGAACAAATATATTCGCTTGTAAAGTTGAGTTCTTATACACGGGGCTTATGGCGATCATCACTCAGAATCGCACATATTTGATTTGTGTACTTCCAAAATTTTGCAGTTTCATTTGAAAAACTAATATGATGTTCTAGAACTATCCATGTATATTTTATCAAAAGGAGAAAGTTTTTTATCGTTTAGTAATGGATATATAGCCATGAAAACCTTGTTTTTAACGAAAAATTAAAAACCCCAATTTATAATGGCAACACCACACGGTGGTATGGTATTTGAAAATTCACTAGACCAACAACCTGTTAACAATTCATGATATTCAAATCATAATAAGTATAAAACGCTTATTTTATTCAATTTTTATATTTTTTTGAGCGTCAATTTCGCTACTCGACAACCGATGGCGCCATACTAGTACTACCTTAAATGAATGTTTTTAGTTGATTCATGTATAAGTAGGTATTTACGAAAAGTGGTAAATGATGTTTTAATACAAATGATTTTCATTTGAACAAGAGGTGCAGTTGCAGGTCAAAAAAAAAAAAAATTGAGATCTTAAACTTATGTGTCATTTTTCAAACCTTTTATTCATTTTGAAAATTGATCTTTACTAACTACTAACTTGTAACATTGATACCAGCTGTCAATTTTACAAATAAGTAAACAATGCTCGTTGCCACAGTAATGCTTGTGAGATATCAATTAAAACAATGTTTGCCACAATCGAATGGTTTTAATTATAATGTTTAATTTTGTCTCTAAATGAGTAAAATAAAATCTTTTCTTCTTTATAAAATATATAAATATATTATCACTCTTTCTACCCATTACTGGGTGTAGCATTCTGCCGTAGTAGATCATAGTAAGTGATATATTTTGCACATGAAGTGCAGTTACCAGCCGTCAAATCACGGCCTCCAAGGATGTTAGCGGAGGGAGAGCCCCAGGGGTAGTTTTGTTGTAATGAAAATTGTTTATTGGTTGTGGGAATCGAACCCAAGTTCTCTAATCCACAGGCTGACTCGATATCACTGAGTCATCTTCTCCTTTCAGCAGTAAAAATTGTTTTACCATACTAGTAAGAGAACGCTCTTGATAAACAATTTTTTCTACAAAAAGCGAAAAATAATTTGAAATGTTTTAAATATTTTCAAATATATATTGTCAAGTGGGATGATTAATTAACAATAATGTCAAAATTGTATTATATGCGACGATTATACAGAGTGATCAAAAGGAATTGTTACAGTTGGCAATAAAAAAAACTACTTGACATTGGTAAGCCTGATACATAATTCATTTCCTGTTGTTGACAGTGACATTTAAAATTTAAATTTGAGTACATTATTACATTTATTTCTAAAGTATTTATATTACTTAAAAAGTCAAAATTCTATTAGCTGTCAGACTGCTAACATAACCTATTTGCATTTATTACAAATGTCAAATAGCATTTCCGCCTTTATCTGACGTTGTGCCAACTGTGGAATAAAAAGATCTCTGGAATTGTATTGCCAACTATAACAATTCCTTTTGATCATCCTGTAGTATTGTTACCATAATAATAATGTCCTTTTTTGTTCTTTTCCACCTATATTCGATAATAGTAATTTACGATACAAGTAATATAATAATAGTTGGTAGTACTATATGTATAAATTCTTTTTTTTTTGTACATTACTTAATCTTCTGATGATGGTGTAAAAGCCGAAATCGCGATGAAGACAAAACTTGATCGTGTGATATTTAGCCAAGAGTTAATTATTTTACCTTATTCACCTGGAACTAACGATGGATTCAATTAATCATTTTAGAAAATTGTTATTGTTAAATATGCTAGCACAGTGGTATGAAGTCGGCCTGTGGATCCTGGGGTCCCTGGTTCGATTCCCACAGGCGACAAATTTTCATAATTTGAAAAAGCTATCCCTGTTGCTCCTCTACCACTAACATGTTTGGGGGCCGTGATTTGACGACTGGTAAACGCACTTCACGCGCAAAATATATCACTTACCGAGATCTGCTTTAGCAGAGTGCCACATCCAGTAATGGGTAGAAGGCGTGATGATATATTTATTTATTTATTTGAATCAAAAATTCAGCTTGAGATTACTATGTACTACAGTGCAGTATTCACAAAGTAATCATGCATTGCATAAAACTGTCATCGTAATATGAATTGCAGTCGTGCATTTCCCAGTCTACTATACCACATTTTTCGTTTTCGTTCTCGTTTGAACGAGCAGCTGATATAGAAATTTACGCGGATTAATGAACATAATTACAGTATAAATTCACATTTGATATTCTCGATGTGTTATTTATTGATTGTTACTTGTCGTGCTGTAAACCTGCGGATATATTAATTATCCCAAGAAAAATTCTTCAATTTATGGAGAATTTTATGGATTTCATTTTATGGATACTTTAGTCCTTGTAGAGAAATTGTTTTATTTACAGTAAACGGATATTGAAGAAGGCAGATATACATTTTGATAATAAAATTGCAAATAGTCATGCAGGGAATTATATTAGACGTAGTATAATTTTATAAAAACTTTAAATTAAATTATAATTGAATAAATAAACAGGCTTGTTATTAAGTATTAAATATTAAATATTAAGACGATGTATATTGGCGCTAGTTAACCCGGGTTTAATTATAACCTTTCAACCACTTCCCGTCGTGTTTTGAGTTATTAAAGTTATCGTTTTTAATTCGTCATACTGATGTACCTATACGAAACACCCTGTAAAGTATCTTTATTTTTTCGAAAGGTATATTAATTAATTTCATGTGGTAGGTGGCTTAGTGGTACCGAGTCGGTTTATGGGTTTAAGAACTCGGGTTCACGACATTAAAACTACCTCTGTACCTTCCTCACCACTAACATCTGATTTGACGGCTGGTAATCGTGAAAAATTTATCACTTACCGAGATCTACCAAGGCAGAATGCCACACCTAGTAATGGGTAGAAAGCGTGATGATACAAGTATATTTATTTTTTAATTAATTTTTTAAATATTTAAGGTAGATCCAAACAATTATTAAAAGGCTACAGGAATTTAATATTGATTTTTTTTTAAATATTTATTTTGAACGGACGTTTTGAACTCAATAAATGTAAAATATAACATAAATAAAATATCATAAATAATATATTTTATTTTATTTATGTTGTATTTTACATTTATTGATTTCAAAAAATCCGTTCAAAATAAATATTTAAAAAAATCAATATTGGACTCCTGAAGCCTTTAATTTATTTTATTTTATTTATTTTTATAATCTATTTCTTTCTGCGTACACTTAATATAGTGTCCATATTGAAAGGCTAGAAATATTATATTTTTTTCTGCATTTATAAGAAAAATTCTTGTAAAATATAGGGGTGGTATATAGCTAATTGTAGTTTCAATATGAATATTAATATTTTATGAAAAAGACATCAATGCTTGATCACAACACAAACTTTTAACATTGAGTTGATATTCTATTATTTTTAAATTTAAATAAAATATATTAATTACAAAAATCATTACGCCTTTTACCCATGACTGGGTGTGGCACTCTGCCGGAGCAGATCTCGGTAAATGATATATTTATGCGCGTGGAGTGCGGTTACCTGCCATCAAATCACGGCCCCCAAAGATGGTAATGTAGGGGGAGCCACAGGGGTAATTTTAATATGGTGAAAATTGTTTATCAGCTGTGGGAATCGAACCAAGGTTCTCAAGATTCACAGGCCGACTTGGTATTAATTAATATGGTAGTAAATAATAGATGTCAGTTACTATGAACAATTACCATTTAATATTCAGTTAACAAGAGAGTGAGAATAAATTGAAAATAATTTGACGAATCTTTAGAAAACTTGTTGCCAGGCAATAGTAGGGCTTGAGTGATTATTGCCAAATGGCAACAAGTTTGAGAAAGATCCTGGAGAATTATTTTCTTATTTATTGAACTCTCGAGTTATATTTAATTAGATTATTTTTTGACTTAGCTGTTGAGATCGATTCATCCAACTTAAAAAATGTTGAACTAGATCAATATCGATTGATTACTTATTAATGTATTCTTGGAAGTTGTTTCCAAAATTTGTTGGTGTATTTCTGTATCTAAAATACAACTAAAACGATTTTTTTCACACATTTTACTTGAAGCGTTGACAGTTTTAAATAATTATTTGACAACTATCTATCATTTGTCACAAACAAAAAAGCATCTACAGAGATTATTCCCGGGAATAATCACAAGAGCTTTATTCTCAGTATAATAATGACAGGATTGATTAAGACGCAGACACGTGACATACAATGAAGCATTTTATTGGTTTTGAGAAACGTCAAAAATAATCTGTGAAAAATTAACTAATGTAAGATGTAAAATTGCATAGAAAAAAATGCGCTTTAGTGATTTACATTAGTAAGATATCAATTATAAAAAAAATAAATAATGGTTATCAGGAAAACAGTTGTAGTTGTAGAATTTTTTTGCGATTTTAATGATATTTAGCGTATTAAGTTATAATTATATGCTATTAGCTGACATTAAAACAAATTTATGATCAATTTTTACGATTTATTCTATCGTAAAAATTATATGGAAATGATAAAGACCTGTTGTTCTCGTAGATCAAGATTATTAATGTTGTTTTTTGCAGGGTACCCACTCCATTGTGATGTAAAAATAAAATTTAACGACGGATTAAGGAAACACACGTGTGGCATTTAATTAAATGGAAACATAAATTGATCATTAATTCATGTTGTAGAAATAAACAGACTGATGATTATTTATCGTACTTGCTGAATCAATTAACTGAAGACTAGAAAATTATTTAGCGAATAATTATAGGTCATGAGAGTAATAATATGTATTATATATTAATTAAACACCTACTAGCATCTCGTTAGTAGACGATAAAGGATGATTCACAGGGATGAACTTTAATATAAATATAAATATATCATCACGCCTTCTATCCATTATTGAGTGTGGCACTCTGCCGAAGCAGATTTTGGCAAGTGATATATTTTTGCGCGTGAAGTGCGGTTACCAGTCGTCAAATCACGGTCCCAAAGATGCTAGAGGAAGGGAGCCATAGGAGTAGTATTAATGTGGTCATAATGTTTGTCGGCAGTGGGAATCGAACCAGAGTTCTCAGGATCCACAGACTGACACGATATAACTGTGCTACCTACCTCATGAAATAATATCAGTACCTAGTACGATGATTCATAAAAAATATCGTATTGGAAATATAGCACAAATGGTATATTTTTCTTCATCGTCAAGTCAATGTAGTGTTGAAAATATTATCTCGAAAAATTCCTTTATTACTGCCTAATTTAAATATGCCATCCAATGGTAAAAAAAATCCCCACCTATAGTTTGTCTCAATTACAATTATTTATTTATGTTTATTAATTTAATGGAGTCATGGCTCAGTGGTTTCGAGTTGGCCTGTGGATCCTGAGGACCTCGGTTCGATTCCCACAGCCGACAAACAATTTTCACCAAATTAAAATTACCCCTCTGGCTCTCCCACTCGTTACATTTTTGGGGGCTGTGATTTGACGGCTGGTAACCGCGCTTCACGTACATAAATATATCACTTACCGAGATCTGCTTCGGCAGAGTGCCACACCCAGTTATAGGTAAAAGTCGTGATGATATATTTATTTGATATTTATTTTTTTAATTTATAAAAACCACCATTTTATTGACTTAGAAAGGGCGGCAAATTGGAGACCGCCCTGGGCGGCAAAAGTTGTAGGTACGCCACTGCTTCTAATCAACTTGTGTTCCTTGTTATTCGTTTTGTATTGGTGGCATCGCAATTTGTATTTAACCGCATGCCACTTAGAACTTGCATTCAGATTTTACATTTATCGCACATTTTTACAACTGCCACTAGATGCATCATTTATTTGTAAATAACACGAGCTAGTTCTAGATCAATTCAGGGTTGAACCTAAAGTTCACAAACAAATACGGCCCTTATAATAAAAAATACAACTTTGTACAAGTTGTTCAGATTCCTGCATAAGCAGTAGGTTCCTTATACTATAACTGATATGAACTTCTTCTTCTTCGTTTTGTACTGCATAATAAATAAATAAACTTTTAATTATTATTATGGGGTAGTGGCTCAGTGGTATCAAGTCGGCCTGTGGATTCAAAGAACCCTGGTTCGATCCCCACAGCCGACAAAACATTTTAACCAATTTAAAAATTTTCCCCTGTGACTCCCCCACCACTAACATCTTTGGGGGCCGTGATTTAACGGCTGGTAACCGCACTTCACGCGCATAAATATATCACTTACCGAGATCTGCTTTGGCAGAGTGCCACACCCAGTAATGGGTAAAAGGCGTGATTGTCAACCGCCATAGCTGCGCTCGTTGGTACTGATCTAAGCGATAACGCGAGTTAAGTAACGTTGCGCGCGGGTAGTATTTGGATGGGTGACCGTCCAGAGAAAACTCGCGTTGCTGTTGACCATAACACCTAAAACGCAGATCAGGGCGTAATGGCGGCATATGACCTTGGTAGTTGGTCCGCCAAAGAAGCCACAAAAAGAAAAAAAAAGGCCTGATGATATATTTATTTATTTATTTTATTTTTTAATTAATGGGGTGGCTAGCTCAGTGGTATGAAGTCGGCCTGTGGATCCTGAGAACCCTGGTTTGATTCGCACAGGCGACAAACAATTTTCATAATTTCAAAAGCTACCCCTGTGGCTTCTCCACCACTAACATCTTTGGAGGCCGTGATTTGACGGCTGGTAATCGCACTTCACGCGCATAAATATATCACTTATCGAGATCTGCTTCGGCAGAGTGCCACACCCAGTAATGAGTAAAAGGCGTGATGATATATTTATTTCATTTTTTAATTATTCACTAGGATGTTTTATACAATCTCTAATAAGATATTATAAATATTCCTACTGAGATAATTAAATACAAATTACATCACACCGATAAATTTCCCATGATCGACACCACGATAAGTGAAAAATATATTTTCCAACTATTAAAAATTTTCTACGACCTCCACATATACTTTATCCTCGCCAATATCAATAACTCTCCATTGACAATTCCAACGTAATAACCGTGTGAAAATGACATCTTGATCTGGATGATTCACTCGCTCAGAGCGATCAACAAGCGGTGTAATTCAGGATACGCCTAGTCGGACGTGTGCAGCTGGTTATATATGACTGAGGCCAGGCGACGTAGGTCAGCGTATCCTTCGTGATATGAGTAATGTGATTGACCAATATTGTACAGTAACAGTACAGTACATCCTTGTTGAGATGTGAGGAGTTATGGGATGACGCAAATGTGATTGTAGTGGTAGTCGAATGTGATATATGATGTTCGTAACTTTAATAATAATTAGAAAATTGTTGTGACAAGGTATGGTGATGTGTGGTATGAATAGTTGTGATGTTGTGGTTTGAACGATCGAACAAGCGCGGGAAGTTGTTGGGTAAGGAGGGCGCCACCGGAGCGTCAAATATTTAATAAAATTTCAGTATTAATTCTTCTTATTGTAAATATAGAATTTAATTTTCTTTTTCTTTATGGTTATAACGCACACTTCTAACATATGAGGTGAAGTTTCACTAATTGACAACAGATGGCGTTACAATGAAAGAATATAATAAAATAAATGAAAAGAATTTGTATTTTTATTTAAATCGAGGTTTTGGCAGATTTTTCATCACATTTGCATAGATAAATCTTATTGTTTTAAAATTAATAATTACTTATTTACTAATATTTCAGCATTATTTTATATTTTTACATTATGGCTAGTACAATTGATTTCACAATACCTAACCTCAAACGTCAAACGTAAACACTTACAAAAACGCATCATTGTTCTTGTACACTTTTTTAGAAATATTTTGTGGTCGTCTGAAAAATAACTGTGCTCGTGTACTTATATCACTTGGCGCAGTGCGCTTCGTTTTTCAATTTGTACACTCGCACGTTATCTTACACTTTCGATGCTTGTTATGTAATATACTATTGATATTGAATAGTTAGGTTAGAGTTCAAATTCATAATTGTCTCGGTTATGTTATATAACAAAATACCTTTAATTTTTGATAAAGAATTGTTTTGCAGATTAACGTAATTATTTTATTACAAAAAAAATTGCAAAAATTTTATTTGTGCTAACAAATTATGGCTAAAGTGATAGATTTATATTTGACATTTTTTCAACTAGACAACTTAACAACTTCACAACAAATATACCCAAAAACATTTATACATAACTGAGTTTTGTCAACTGTTTTTGATAAAAACAATTGCACAAAATTCACTTTGTCAACTCGATGTAGGAAATTTTTTTCCTTTTTTTCTTATTTTATTAATACTTAGTTCCACATTGCAATTGACAATTTGTCTTTGTATTACTGATTCATTGACAATTTGTCTTTGTATTATTTATTCATTGCTATTCAGCAGTTTGCGATTTTTGTCGGTAGATGGCACCACGGGTTGCTCCCTAGCTCTCATGTTATATTACCGGCTTACATAGTTTAACATCCGTCAGTTTAGCTTAAAAAAATATCACAATTCACTAGCCTCTAGTTGGTCTAGTTGGATAGTTGATCGCACCATACTGATAAGTCCCTAAAGAATGAAACACGTCTATGGTTAAAGCTGAGCTGACCAGCCTTTGATGATGACCTAATAAGTTGATTCAAATGTGCTGTAATTTTGTGGAACTTTGACAAGTGTTGGAATTTTTTTCCTTTTTGTCTCATTTTATATTTTCCTTATTTGGAAACAATTTTTATTGTTAATTGCCAATCTTTTAATGACAAAAATTCGTTGACTGACATGCCGAGCATGTTTGCGGCTCTGGAATTAATTTTGGTATTTTACAGAATAACATAAATAATTATATGATGGGGAATTGTACCAGAATTTCAAAATTTAATAAAAGTAAAAGGAATATTTACTGGAAAATATAAGCAGTGAAGTTAAGACAAAATCTTCTTAAGAATATCAATATTTACTTGTAACTAATTTCCAGTAATAATAACAGAGCACGAGAATTACGAAAACTATTTCAAAACCTTAGAGTATGATTATGACACATCAATTTAATACACTTAATTTGAAGCCAAGTACCAACTTAATTACAACAATTGCAATCATCGGAAACCATTCACTTTAGATCTGATCTATTGAGATCTCGAATTGAATCTTAATTAATTCCACTAGAACCATAGTTTGTGTCTTCAGTCTCAATCTCAACAAACGTAAAAACTTCCAGAGTTGCGAAACTCATTAAAAATTACTAATTAACCCAAAACTAGTTATTTTCACAGGGCAATTTATCTAATGACGAAGCTAATGCAATAGAAGCTCTAGATAACAAATTGGAAAAATAGTAGCCACGTCACAACGAAATTATAACTGTGTAGATTGCTTTAATAAATTGACCACGGGAATCTACTTTATCGACGATATTCTATATTATTTGGAATCGGAAACATATTTCTGATAAAGAGTATACAGGATGTTTCCATTGAGATCTCGAGAACTGTAAATGCTATGACTTCGGTTAAATGAAAGTTGATATTTTAGTAGGCCAATTTAAAAATGTTTTTGTTTTTGCACAAAGTCACTAGATATCAGAAAAAATGTAACAAAACGGATAATTCAAAATTTGGTATTGTTTATAAATTATGATATTTCACTATCAACTCAGCTTTGAAAGATACAGAATAATTAAGCGTTATCTGAAGTATCTTTCTAAAGTTGACTTAACAGAGTATATTTTGTTTATCAAATTTATTAGTGCATATGTCTAACTTCAGTATTCCGTAGATCATTATTTATCAAGTTTATAGCTTTTCTGAATTGTCGCGTCTGGTTATACGGGATGTGATGACATATCTGGGTAAATTATAGCTAAGCGTGGGGTCGGATAGATTTAACCCTGTCTGGGTTTTTTATGTAAACGCATATGTGGCAACAGCTATCTCGACCAACGCTACGATACCACTCTCTTACCCTTTGTCCGAACATCCCATGGAATACAACAACGATTAGTTAGTGGTAGTTTAGCATCGGTCGAGACAAGTTTGGCTCTCGCCGTTTGTGCAAGATGTAGGTCTTGCCATGTATTTTGTAACTTAAGTAACTAAGATTAGTTTAATCATACGTTGTCGTTATTGTTGTTGTTTACAGTGCCGGAAATTTGTTTAATTTCAATATTAATCACATTAATAACTTTTGTCTTTTTATAGTTTATAACTTCTGTAAATTTTACAATGTATACTTTCTTTTATGTGTTAAATATATATTTTTACAAGAAGAATTTAATCATGTATTAAAGCGCATTATATTTCGTCTTGATATTAATTTTGAAAACTAATTGATTCACAGTTTCAATTAGTTTTACAAAAATATGACATTACAGATGTTTTTAAATATTTTTGTAATCCGTTAATAAGAAATAAATATTTAATTTCATATAATTACAAAAATATTTGGAGGAATGAGCTTAAAAAATATGAAACCAAGAAATAAATAAGAAAATACAACTCTTCTTCCCAATTTTCGGCCGAATTTTTACTCATATCTCAAAAACAGTTTTAAAGTACCCACATGCGTATATTTTAAATAATTTCATAAATTTTTTCTCCAATTCTAATTCAAAATGACATACTAAATGAATTTTCCGGAGGATGCAACCTAGTTAGATCGTTTTCTGAAGACAGAAAACTTTATAATACCAAGTTTCACCAAAATCTTTAGAGCCTATTCCGAAATCGTTGACACACAAAGATAGATAAGAACTGCTCGTATTATAATAAAGGATTTATATTAATGACAAGAAAAAAAAGCAGAGTGTTTCCTGTGCAAAGACCACCATTGGGATCTTGATGATTAAGAGCTACGATTTCGGATATTACGAATAAAGAAATGCCGTTTTAGTAGGCCATTTTAACTACGTTTTTGTTGTTGCAAAACAATTTATATTTAGGTTACTAGATACGAGCCAAAATATATATTTTTTAAAAATAATTTTAATACTAAAGTTTCTTTACACTAAATAATTAATATACTTGTTCTTGCCAACTATTTTTGAGATATACCTTACATTTTTTTTTATAATACCAAGCTTGCATTACCTTTTCAGATTGTTTAAAATTTATTACTAAATAGAATGTTTAATGGGGTAGGTAGCTCAATGGTATCGACTTCGACCTGTGGATTTGAAAACCCGGGTTCAATTTCCAAAGCCGACAAACAATTTTCACTACATTAAAATTACTCCTGTGGCTCTCTCTCCACTTACATCTTTGGGAGCCGTGATTTGACGGCTGCTAAACTCACTTTACGCGCAAAAATATACCACTTACCGAGATCTGCTATGGAAATATGCTACACACAGTAATGGGTAAATTAGAGCCATAAATATTATGATGATTAATTGATCGTAACAATAACAAAACTGTAGGTAAATACTTTTTGACATTATTTGTTTTGTTTTCAAATAACAAACGTATGTTCATAGCTTGCTGTTTTATTTTTAATGCATTTTTATTCATAAAGGTTTTAAAATGGGGTAAAGGCTTAGTGGTATCAAGTCGGCCTGTGGATCCTAAGAACCCTGGTTCGATCCCCACAGCCGACAAAATATTTTCACCAATTTAAAATTACCCCTATGGCTCCCTCACCACTAACATGTCTGGGGGCCGTGATTTGACGACTGGTAACCGCACTTCACGTGCATAAATATATCACTTACCTAGATCTGCTTCGGCAGAGTGCCACGCCGAGTAACGGGTAAACGGCGTGATGTTATATTTATATTTTTTTTGTATACACTATATATCTCTCTTTTGTTTAGTTGTGCTAGTAGAAGTGCGTCTACGCCGTTATTTTTATTATCTTATACGTAAAAACCGACCCATCCTCTCATCACGAACTCGTAAATAGTAGATTGCGCTGTTGATAATTGCACCAAGCAATCAATTATGAGCCCGTATTTATATAAATAACCCAGCGCTATCTTAATTATTTATTTTATTTCCTGTGCGTTTAGAAGTTATCGGAATGTTATCGTTCTAGAATGGCCGTTAGTACTAACTGCAGAATTTATCGGTTTCAGAATGTGTACGATGTTAAAATGGACAATATCGTCAAATGCGTAACATACTTTTATTAGATCATAAATATTTTAAACATGTATAAATATGGACAGATTTGCCAACTTTTGGAATAATTATTTTTATCTGACAAAAATACTTAAAACAAGTGTAGTAGACCAGAGTTTTTTTTTTTAATTTTTGCCTCATGTTTCACATAAAGTAATTACTACAATTGTATGGTATACCAAAAATATATTATCATTTTTCGACCGTCTCATAATAAAATATACATTTTGAAATGAATTACAAAAATAAAATAGTTGTTTATACAACCATGGCATGTACTGAAAACCCGGAAGTGCAATAAGGACACTTTTTTCTACAATCGAATTTTACTTATTACATTTTAAACATCAAAAACATTTCATAGGTTACTTATTTAAGTACCCATAGTGGTATCGTGTCGGCCTGTGGATCTTAAGAACCTTGGTTCGATCCCCACAGCTGACAAACATTTTCACCAATTTAAAAAATTACCCCTGTGGCTCCCCCACCACTAACATCTTTAGGGGCCGTGATTTGACGATTGGTACCCGCACTTCACGCACATAAATATATCATTTACCGAGATCTGCTTCGGCAGAGTGCCACACCCAGTAATGCGTAAAAGGCTTGATGATATATTTATTTATTTCCATTTTATTATTTAAGTATACAATATGGATATTACAAAATTCTTTCATTTTTAGTGTCCTAATTCATTGCCCATGAACTAAATCGACATTAACGCTGTAATCCAGATTCATGCAAAACTTCAAATGTCATTGATAAAAATACTGCCATTTTAATACAATTACTCGCAGCTAGATGTCTGTATATATTTTGTCTGTGCCTAGGTATTTTCGTTTTTTTATTTTTTTAAAAACATAAACATATCAATATTTTTTTACCCAATAATGGGTGGCTAGGTGTGCTAACTCAGTTTGCTATTTTACTAATAAAATAAAATAAAACAAATATATCATTACGTAGCAGCTATTAAGAGACTTCAACGGTGAGTCAAGCTACAAAACTTAAAATAGTTTAATTATTATACATCAGGTTTCGGTATATAATATATTTTTGTGCATGGAATGCAGGTACCAGCCGTCAAATTACGGCCTCCAAAGATATAGCCACAGCCAAAGAGGTCACCTTTAACCTAAAAATTTCTATGTTGGCTGTGGAATTTGAATTGAAATTCAGTTCAGCTTTAACCATGGACGCGTTTCGTCCTTTAGGGACTCATCAGTTTATGGTTAAAGCTGATCTGGCCAACCGTTTGTTGATGACCTGATAAGTTGTTTCAAACGTGCTGTAAATTTTTGTGGAATTTGTGATAAAAAATTAGTTTTTTCCAATTTTTCTTATTTATTTTGAAGTTAAATGTTAGTGAAACGTGGTATATATATTTTTGAAAATAAATCTTTACAAATTACTAGAACAATGGTTAATACAAAAGCTATTACAGCTATTTGTATAATAAATAATAAATAATAAGTTATATTAAATAAATTTCCGTAATACTATAATAACATACTCAGCAGGTAGACAATGTCGTGGTCTCGTTATATATTTTACATGATTTTCAACAAATCAAAAACCAAACTATTATATAGACATACTGCAGCTAATAACAACTAATAATTACATATAAATTGCTTCCTTAACTGAAAGTAGTCACCATTAACTTTGATTTATTCACTAGGCTACGTACAGCCCGCACGAAAATAATATTAGTCTAATTAAATCAATTTAATATGCGTGCATGATTAATCACTTACGTAAACTTGGCAGGTTCATTTATTTCACTGATCCGATCACTTAAAAACAGACCACGTTGAGCTCGTGTGACAGTTACGAAAACTCTTAAAATATTCCAAAGTCTGAGAAATTATAACGACCTTCTCCGCACCAAAAAAATATTTTTAATTCGTTTATAATTACATGTATGAATTCAGTAAGAGAATTAATTAGTAATATGTAAATGAATAAATAATTAGTGTTTTCATCTTGTGTAAGGTCGATTTAAATGCAAGCTTTCAAGTGATATTACAATTACAGCATCTTGAGACGATAAAAATGATTTATCTCCGCAGGAAAAATTACTCGTTTCCTTTTCAAGATGCTCTCGTTATTTCGTTTCAAGGTTTTTGTGCTTGTAAATCGTATAATTTATACTTTTCTCATGATAAATCGGATGACACAAGAATTTATACAATGTTCCTTATATGAACTTTAAATTGCACAAATGGTTTCTCAGTAAATTGTAAAAAAGTATTCGAGAACAAACTTATGCGATTAATATTATTTCCTTACACATGTCAACCTTCATGTGAAGGAAAATCATAATAAAATAAAGAAATAATTATTTTATTTATCAGATGAGACTGCTCTACAATGGGCCTTTCAAGACTTTTTTGAATTTTTTATATATATTAATCTACGTAATAAAATTATTATACCCAAATTTTTTTATTTTTTTTTTAAACTTGTATTAAGCATGATAAAAATATTTAAACTTTCGAAACAAACCAATATGACGTAGATGCATCTTAGCTTAAAGAGAGACAGATAAGACAGAGATAAATAACACGTAACTTCATGTAACGTGTGTCGTTGTCAGTAGAATCCTCCGACAAAACATAACTAGACGGATAACAACTGCTTTTGTTGTGAAGCAGAAAGGGATAGAATAACTGGTGGGTGACGCGGGTGCGCGGTAAGGAGCAACTTGCATAACATCAAAGTGTACTCGCTCCTTGTTGTGCACTCGGCGGACCCAAAAGTTATTCCATCCCTTTCTGCTCCACAACACTGCATTGACTTGAATACGGCATAATTCGTCTAGTATTATACGTCATTGGTAGAATCGTAGAATGCTGAATGCTTATTTCTTCTTCGTCTTCCTCTCAGTAAAATTGAGCACCGACAAACGTTTCAGACAAAGTTCTGTGATTGGCTTAATGCAACTACGTAATTGCAATATGGCAGTGCGAAATACAAATGAGCGATTTGAATTATTCAACTTTAACTTTCATATTTTAGCAATAAAGATATAATTTATGGTATGATTTTATATTGTATTAAATATGATGTACGGTCAAGAATTTATTTTAATAAATATATATTAAAAAGCTCTACCACTTGCATATTGTAGTGGCTGACATATTTTTACTATAGCAAATTTAATGGCTTTGTAGAAATGCTAGACTTTATAATACACATTTACGTAAACTAAAATAACAATAGTTAAAAGTGTTATTATTCCTAACAATGAAGTTTACAGTACGAGCGAGCAAAGCGATTGCAATATTTTGAGATGTAGCTATGGTGATAGAACTGAAGTATTACTTTTAATTCCAGAGGGATTAAATTTCAAATTAGATTAAATTTAATCTAATTAGATTTTTCGAATATCTGAGACTTCGATTGTTCGGATTTATTGAACCTTCGAATTTAGACTCGAACTTTCGAATTTTTGAATATTCGGAATTTTCGTATTTTCGAATTTTGGAATATACCGAATTTACGAATTTCGAATTATTCGAATTGTGAATCTGAATCCTAACGTGAACACGGCATGTTGATATGAATTATTTTCAGAATAAACTCATTTGCAGAGTTTTGTATTAATTCGTAAGTAATTATTATTAATTATTGTTATTTACCAAATTTATTCAATTTAGACTTAATTTCACTACACTATCAAAAACGTTTTAATTAAGACGTTTTTGTATCCTTTTTATTGTCATTTTAAAACGTTTTACTAAAAGTCCATAGCATTTAGATGGACGGTAAGAGAATAGATGGCTTAATTAAGACGTCTAACCTTGCAGAGCTTTTGCAGGATACTTCGCCGAGTTGATTATTTAATTCGTGGCCGACTTTTCGCGAATTATGCGTGAGCGTGTTTGGAGATGACAGATGGCGTTAATTTAGTGGCAAAAAATTCTAGAATTCGAAGCTTCGAGAAATTCGAAAATTGGTAAATTCGAAGCTTCAAAAAATTCAAAAATTCGTAAATTCGAAGCTACAATAAATTCGAAAATTCGAAGCTTCGAAGTTTTTCTGACGAAGTTCAAAATATTCGAATGTTCGAACGTTCAGAAATTCAAACTTCGGTGGAAATCAACGACCATAGTTTGATACCATAATTGATAACCGAGCACTTTTGATTTGTAAGAAACTGATTTCCCATATTATTATTTATCTTTGTCAACATTTTCTTAGTACACAATGTATGAAACCTTCCTTGCAGAAGATGCTAAACATTTTTTAGAAATCTGAGATCTTATTTCAATTAAATTAACAGGAAAGAATAAAGGAAATAAACTCGTAACACCGCGCCATCAATAAAACAAAATCATCGTTTCCAGATTAAACAAACTACCATCCGGTCTTCTTAACATACCTCCATACATCGGTACATTCCGCGCAATAAATATCATCCCACACACGCAATATTCGCTCTTCGTTTGTCTGGCGAGCCTATGCCCTTTACAGGACGCGACACCGACAAACCCAGCACAGCACACTTGATTCACCTCGGCGTCAAACGAGTATCGTTCGGTTTCAATTTCTCCGCTGCGCTATATTAGGAGTCGGGTGTTATTTAGAATGAAATATGGACGATGTTGACAACGAATCACAAATAGGTTTTTCTGTTATTTATGGAGGATTCTGTAACGACGTTGTGATTGTTTTTATGATGGAGTTTTTTAGGATGATTGGTATTGGTAAGTGATCTTGAAGGGATTCTTGGTAAATGGATCAACAGGAGTGCATTTGTATTATGAATATTTATTGGACCTAGGAATGGATGGATGTGATTGAAGGTTAAGTAAAAAAGTAGCCCTTTACGAACTGATGCAATAGAAGTGTATAAACATACTTTAAAGCAGAATTATAATTTTAATTGTAATTACAGTTGTTAATGGCAATGGTCCACAATAGTATATTACATAATCAGTTAAGAAAGTGATATTTTACTTGACGAAGCGGCGACCTCGTATTTTAATCCGCTGAGTCAAGTAACAACAATTTCCTGATGTATTATGTATATATCTTTTCGGAAACCGTTTAATTTAATCAATAATTAATCATAAATAATTCAAAATGTTTAAATTCTTTGATATGAATTGTATTGACACCAGACTACGTATCCAAAGTTACAACAAAAAGAAAACAGTAAGGTAATTGTTATTTTTATAAGTGCAGAATTTAACGGAAATCTGCACGAGCACGTACCCTTTTTCGGCACTTGTTATAAACAACATTTTTCCTACAACTGTGCGATTTAGTAAATCACTAAAATATTATCAAAATGTATAAAATTTTAATGATATTACACGAGAACGATGTTTTACGGCGTTGCTATGGTTTGTTTGTTGATTGTTTGTTGATTGTTTGCACATTGTTCTACGTTATTTAAAAATATTTCACTAACTTCAGATAATTTCTTCAAAATCGTCTAGATTGGAATACTACAGTGAGTGGTTCTTCTTTCTCATAAACACCTTCAAAGATAATTGAAGCTCCGGATCATGCTATCTTGCATCTATTTTCGACAATGACAATCAATCTGCTGCTGGTACTTCTAAAACCTCCGAAATTATTGTCAATGCTATTACTGTTAATAATATGAACAGGTACGGAAGAAATCAATGTTTCTTTAGACAGTACAAAAGTTTCCACTTTACATTATGTCAATATAAGCAACTGTAACAACTGTGTTAATAATATACACAAACAAAAATATTATGTATTTCACTTACTCTTAAAATAAAACCATTTATCAATATATTTTACTTTGTTCGATTCTTTTTATTAGTTCTGTACAGATTAGATATACTGCAATTTAAGGTTATGTTTATAAACGTCAAAATATACTACTGCATATTTACTAGCGCTGGCTCACCGTATCTTCTTCTTCGATAAGCGTCGGTGGCCAAAATAGGTATTACGCGCTCGGCGCGAAATTTAAATCACTCTCAATGCAACATTCTTTTGACAGTTCCGTAACAAAGCACTTTTCGCACTAGTGTTTCTTTGCTTACAGAAACGCACTTGGTCAGAATTTATCTACTTTCCATATGTAACCAAGGCAATAATAGTTACGTAATAACAAAGAGATCGCACAGTTGTAGGAAAAATATAAAACAATCAGGTTTCTTGTAATTTACCAAATTGTTATTTTTGTTGTAACCTTGGATACGAACTTTACTTGACTGTTTTGGTAAAAATCTACTTTCCATACTAAATTGGTCAGGAAAGTAGGCTCTTTCTTGCCAGTTTTAGAAAAATATTTTGCAAACCGTGTCCATTAGCAACAATCTGTAAAGAACATTGGTCTGTAATTGTTCACCTTCTGTCACCAAACACTGTTCTAAAAATCTACTACTTTTAACTTTTTTGGACAACATATGGAGTACATAGATGAATATTTTTGACGGTTAATTACATCAACAAAAGATGAAACGTGCTTTTATCAAAGAAATTATGAATGTAAATAATAATATTTAACTTATTTGTTAATTTTGATACATGGATAATTCATTGGTCTGATTGATTCTACCATATTGTATCTTATTTGCATCAATGAATTTAATTACATAAACTAGCGTAGCAACGAATAGTAAATTTTCAGAATACCGAATACCGAATATGAGGAAGCACCGTGTGACGAATTATCGTATATTCAGTGAATATTCTACAGATTTTTTTCTGATAATACTGATATTAATAAAATAATAATAACAATAATAATAACAATAAAACTGAACTTCAATTAAACATACTCGTATATCGCGATGAGGCAACCTTTAATGTGGTGGGCAATCGCAAAATATAAATCTATTCTCAAATTATTTGGCAATACTTGCCAGAAATGATCTTTCTTCTTCAGGGAGCAGTGTTTAATCTTGATTCTTCTCAGAAGTAGGTAAAGTGTCCGAGGATAGCAAGAATGGACTACTTCCATCGAATGCGGAAAATCTTATCATAATATGTCGCTTTTAAATTTTAATTACAATTATTAGTTAGTCATTCATTATTAAAATTATTAATTTACATTTAGCTTTTTTAAATTTAAAAACCTATTTGTAGTTCGTTTATTATTGAGTAAGTAATTAAATTAAATACCCAAGTATATAATTAATAATACGTGTTTTCTTTTTTTAAATACTAATTAAATAACTACATTACGTACTGAAATTAGAGTGTTAGCTGTTACGTCAAACTATTCGGTGTTCTGCCAAATAGTGGAATAATTGCCGCATAGACAGAATATCGAATAGGTACCTACCTAATATTTATTGCAACATAATTGTGACTTTAAAATTAAAATTTGATTGATAGGTACCATACGCCTTAGCGCGATGACATGATTTTAATACCCGTTTGTACCAATTAAACTTAAATTTTAAGCATGACAAACTAACAATATCGCATCAAATGTTTGACAGAATTATAAACTTCTTCATTTGACATTTTGCTTCGATTTGCTTTGATTTGCTTCAATTTATTTAAATAAGGCAGTTTCGTTGGTATAAATAAAAGATGTGAATAAAATTCTATGCTCCCATCAACGCACGAAAATCCCCTATCGTCTTATTTCCACTGAGATAGTGCCATAATTCGATAGCTAATAATTACACTCAACTAAATGTAACAATTTTCGTAGCTATTTAATAATAAAGTCCAAAAAATATAAATAACAATGTCATAAGTAGTTGTAAGATTTTCAAGATTAAATTTGATCTGAATCCGCTTCTGTACAAATCAATAACATATTATAAAGTGCACCAACTGTTTGTAAACTGTAATTGCCCAGATTCACATTTACGGTCATGTAACAAAAACCTGAAGTAGAAGAAGAAGCCTCTCGGAGATTCCTTCAGACAAATATGCTTCTTCTTATTCAGATAAACGTTACATTTCTTATAAGATCTGCTAACAATTCCCCAGAGAAAAACTATCAACTTTTTAATATGGAAACGGTACTTGTTATTTGATATAAGTTGGCTGTGAAATAAACAACAGACTGTGTTTTATTTACTATTGATTTTCAATTTATATGTCATCGTATATCCGAGCTTACTAGGTCTATATTTTAATAGTACATGGAGTTGTTATCCAGACCTTGTAATTTCAATTTTAAATTTATTTGTTTTTCTTTTTCTTGGATTATTCTTCGCATTTTTCACTCAGTTTCTACTCGTAGAATAATTTAGATAATTCAACTCATGAATAAAAATACCGTAAAGAAACATAACTTATGTCATTTGATATCGGATAAACAAGGAAGAGAACTATTTGCAAGTGAATAATAATTTATTTATCCTTATTACCTTGGAAACCGTGCAAAAAAATGCCATAGTTTCTGTCGAATTACCACGATATATACCACTAGCGGGTTTAGGCTAAATAATTATCTTCTTCACTTAAAATTGGTTGCTTTGAGGATACATGTTTCGAACAGTTTAACAGTTACTGTCGTTACCACATTCTCGTAAATACAAATATATCGTATTATCCTCGTTTCAATATTGAATTTCAGGAAGTACTTATCAAGATATTGTAGAATATAAATATTATGATAAAATTGTTCCACATTTAAAGTAATTATTTTTTTACAATAATTGTAAATATAAAATTATAAATGAAAATATCAAATCAAAATGGTGTAAGGCCAATAAGTTAAATAAGAATTAGGGTCGCTGATTTCCACCGAAGTTTGAATTTCTGAACGTTCGAACATTCGAATGTTTTGAACTTCGTCAGAAAAACTTCGAAGCTTCGAACTTTCGAATTTTTTAAAGCTTCGAATTTACGAATTTTCGAATTTTTGAATTCTAGAATTTTTTACCACTGAATTAACGCCATCTGTCATCTCCAAACACGCTCACGCATAATTCGCGAAAAGTCGGCCACGAATTAAATAATAAACTCGGCGAAGTATCCTGCAAAAATTCTGCAAGATTAGGCGTCTAAATTCTATGGACTTTTAGTAAAACGTTTTAAAATGACTAAAAAGGCTACAAAAACGTTTGAATTAAAACGCTTTTGACAGTTTAACGAAATTTTACGTCTAAATTTAATTAATTTGGCAAATAATAATAATTAATAAGAATTACTTACGAATTAATACAAAACTCTGCAAATGAGATTATTCTGAAAATAATTCATATCAACATGCGTGTTCACGTTAGGATCCAGATTCACAATTCGAATAATTCTATAATTCGTAAATTCGAAATATTCGAAAATTAGAAACTTCAAAATATTCAAAAATTCTAAAGTTCGAATCAAAATTCGAAGGTTCAATAAATCCGAACAATCGAAGTCTCAAATATTCGTAAAATCAACAACCCTAATAAGAATGTACAAAAACAAGTCCAAATTTACTAATATAACCCCCTATTCTGTAATTCGATTATTTCCCTCCTATTCTGTAACTCGATCATTATCTGTTAACGATCGATGAGTTAATGACAAACCTGATATTTTATAATAAATCTGCATATTACCACCATTTTGGCATTTTGTGACCAAAATCATTTTTTCTGTTACTTCTATTTTACTTTTACGCATTCTGCTCTCTTACAAAACTGCCAATATAAAAAGTATTATTTTTAACCACACCTTTTACGGAAGTGTCAGTGAGCTGCCATTAGCTGTATTCCATTTGCCACTTGATTCACTTAAATTAGTTCAGATATATTAGACAACATGATTAAATGAACTAAATTAAACAAACTGATGCACTTATTGCGGTGAATTACTTCAAAGTAAATGAGAATCAGTAATTGTACAGGATGATCAAAAGGAATTGTTATAGTTGGCAATACAATTCCAGAGATCTTTTTATTCCACAGTTGGCACAATAAAGGCGGAAATGCTATTTGACATTTGTAATAAATACAAATAGGTTATATCAGGAGTCTGACAGCTAACAGAATTTTGACTTTTTAAATAATAGAAATACTTTAGAAATAAATGTAATAATAAATGTACTCAAATTTAAATGTCACTGTCAACAACAGGAAATGAATTTATGTATCAGGCTTACCAATTTCATGTAGTTTTTTTTATTGCCAACTGTAACAATTCCTCTTGATCACTCTATAGTACTGGAAATAAAGTCAGCGAAGTAATCCAACGAAATAAATAAGTGACCTGGTTCAGTAAATGTAAGTTAGATCTGATCCAAATGGCAAATGGAATACGCCTATTATATTATTTTTTATAATAACAGCTACGTATATAAGTAAACAAAATTCACGAATATAACATAAAAATGCTAGAGTAAATTATTTTGCTCTCAGAATACCGAAATTGTGATCAACTGTAAAATAACGATGAAAAATAAATTATCATCAATTTATCGATAATTAACAGATAATTATTCAGTTACAGAATAGAGGGGATTGAATCAGTTACTTTATTTGCATGAAGGAACTGCTATATACTGACTGCTACAATTTGATGTAAAAACTTATCTAATATTCTAATAATATTGGCAAGCAAATGCAAAGTTTCGAAGTCTCGATGTCTAGAAAATAGAAGTTGCGGTCAGATGTTTATGTAATTATTTACAAAATTGAAAACAATTTCACAACGTTGCTGCATTACATTGTACAATAACATAAGTACATTACGTTACTACCGGATTCAAATAACATTATTGTTCTTGTTAGTAATTTAAATAGCTCTGGATTTACATGTCGAACAAGAGTGCCGTTGAAATATGCGATTTCAATTGCTAAATGGTTTACACGGAGCGATTCAGCGCCATTCTTGGCATATGTGAGAAAAACTCGTCGTTCGCATGCGCTACTGCGCTATATACTGCGCTATATACTGCGCAGAACGGTAAAGTGAGATTGGTGCGATATTAGACTGGATAGGTGTGAAATACTCGCCGAATAAAGATGCATATCGCTTGATGGAAAAACACGCGAACGCCTCAACGAAAAGTGCAGAATGGAATTGTGGAGGGATTATATTATGGAAGATAAAAAACGTATTGGAAAATTACGGTATCAAAAAAAAAAAGTTTATTCAACAGGCAGTAAGTATTTTTTTAAGACTCTGTCAGAAAGTCAAACTTTCGTCCTTAAATTGAGAAAAGCAAGTGATACTTTTGTTCAAATTTTCATCTCTAGAGAAAGAAATTTCATATATATGATAATTGGAGAATAATGGTATAATTTGTTAAAATCAATAGATTACTAAAGTATTGCGATTTTCCGCCATTTGCAATAATGATCTAATTACAAAATACGCAGGACATATATTAAAATGGATTTACTGGAATATTAAGTTATTCAGTGATATTCTTACAATTTAATTTTATCGTAACTTTTAAGCGAGAAAACAAAAATATTCGTTTCTAGTTCCAGAAAAATAAAAACATCGTTACTCGTCAGGAAAAAATGCTGGAATCAAATTTATTAGAAAAATATAATAAATAAATAAAGTTATTCAGGGATATTCTTATAATTTAATTTTATCGTGATTTTTAAGCGAGAAAACTAAAATATTCGTTTCTAGCTCCAGAAAAATAAAAACATCGTTACTCGTCAGGAAAAAATGCTAGAATCAAATTTATTAGAAAAATATAATAAATAAATAAAGTTATTCAGGGATATTCTTACAATTTCATTTTATTGTGATTTTTAAGCGAGAAAACAAAAAATTCGCTTTTAGCTCCAGAAAAATAAAAACATCGTTATTCGTCAGTAAAAAATGCTAGAATCAAATTTATTAGAAAAAAAATATAAATAAATAAAGTTATTCAGGGATATTCTTACAAATTAATTCGATCGTAACATTTAAGCGAGAAAACAAAAATATTCGTTTCTAGCTCCAGAAAAATAAAAACATCGTTACTCGTCAGGAAAAAATGCTAGAATCAAATTTATTAGCAAAATACAATAAATAAATGAAGTTATTCAGGGATTTTCTATATTTTATATACAAAATGTTTAGAAAATAGATGATAAGCATCAAGTAGAACAATTCTTTCATAATTCGAAAATCTTAATTAAAAAAATTTGTACGGCTTCTCGTAAAACCAAACAAAGCTATCAAACTTGTAAATGTGCGACTAGAACTTTGCGAAATTTTAAAATTATTTTATAGAATATCATTGCTGTTTACATTCATGAAAAATTGTGTAAAATTACATTTACATTTAATACCAACACTTTAAATTTTTAACTTTTTTCTGCAATATTTTTTAAATGTACATACGGCAACCTTGTACAAAACGCTTTTTGATTGAAATAAAAATTGAAAGTTGTAAAATTTTGACGTTTGTCAGATTAATATGCATAGTTATACCAGATATGTGCTATAATAGTTGTTTGATGCGATGTTGCCAAATTTACATTTCTTTTAAGTAGCTTGTGTAGTTTTGCAAAGGGTTGTACAATTTGTCTACATTAGGATTCTGAATTAATTAAAAAATTCTTCTACCTGAAGCTTTTCACTCATTTTTTAAACATTCTGTATACATAATTTTTATTTTACCTTCTTCCTAACCGTGTTTAACAAATTAATTCAATTTTTTTTTGTACTTTAATTGAATGTTTTAAATTTATGTATCATCAGTAGTTATCTATTTCATTCGGGTCTTAAATGTCTTCTCAAACTTCTTCATTAAACATAAATACTTCCTTCTTTCAGGTCCTCTACATCTTCTTTCTCCTCCTGTCTCTTTTATCGTCTTCCTTCTGTTAGGACCTTCATTAGAATTTATTACAAAACAATAAATTTTAAATTTTAAAAATATGTACTATGTACACAGTATGTCCCAAAAATAACGAAACTTTTAATTTAAATCAAAGAACACGTAGCGCAATCTATTGAACATATACATTGTTAGAAAGATACATCTTTCCTCTTTCGAACGCACACAAATTCACGCAATCAGGTGACAGTTTAAAAATTTACGCGCATTTTAATGACAGTAGTTTTTGTGTTTATGTTGTAAAAATATAATGGAACAACGAGCAAATATGAAATTTTGAGTTAAACTTGGAAAAAAATTTACTGAGACATACGAATTGATGAAAAAAGTTTATGGTGATGATTGTTTATCTCGTTCACAAGTTTATAAGTGTTTTGCAAAATTTAAAAATGGCCGTGAAGATTTAAATGATGATGAAAGATCTGGACGTCCAAAAGCCGGAAATCGTGCTGAATTAGTCGAATAAGTGCGTGAAATCATTACTGTCGATGCAAATTTTACTGTTAGAATGTTGGGTGAAGAATTAAATACGAGTAAAAATACTATTTGGAGAATTCTAACTGAAGATTTGGGTAAAAGAAAGGTTTGTTCACATGTTGTTCCACATGAATTAAATGAAGACCAAAAAGTCGCTAAAAAATTCAACGAATTTTTGATGAAAAAACATATTTGTGTCATCGACCACCCTCCGTATTCGCCTGATCTATCACCATGTGATTATTATCTTTTCCCAAAACTGAAAATTGCCATGAAAGGAGCGTTTTATGATGATATTCCAGCCATTCAAGCAGCCGTGACACAGGTGTTAAAGAGCGTTCCTTTAGATGGCATAAAAATATCTAGTTGATCGTTTTAAAAAGTGTATTGATTCAAATGGAACCTATTTTGAATCAATATTAAGTTTCATACATAATACAATGCGTGTTTTATTCTATATCTAAAGAGTTTCGTTATTTTTGGGACATACTGTGTATAATATATTTCACACAATACTTTATTGTCTGAAAAAGAACATCTTAATAACAATATGCGCTGTTTCTGTCAATTCTTGTTGCCATCAGAATCCTCTCCAATAATACACGCGAAGCCTTCCATCAGCCCAGTCCGAATGGCACGGTATTTTTATTTCGCTCTTCTGTCGAGTATCGAACATACTTACATTAGTCCGGCGATAAGACCCGATCGCATGTTTAACAATAATTTACACGGGTAACATGGATCTTTATTACTTGCACTGTCCAGACACCATCGTTATAGGTATTCTACGCTGTGACAACGTCGTGCTCTTTGAGATAAATTTCTATTTTTATGCATTTGGATTAAATCGTTCAAGGATCGACCGAGTATTAGTGTCGAGATAATTTATGGATGTAGGCCAACGGGAGTTTATAAGAGAAGGAAATGTTTAATTAAGAAGAAAAGTTGTTCGGATTAAGTAATTAACTGTTATTTTCGTTTCTTGCACGCAAGACGTTTCTTGTTGCAATTTTAGTTTTGTAAAAATAAACGGTTCAATTATTTTATTTCTATATGATACATATTTACAGCCAGTTACAGCCAAATGATTAGCATTGATATTTCTCAAGCAAGAATTTATTGTTTCCAAGTACTTACGAGGGCAGGGTGAAAAGTCCCTGAAAAATAAAACAGATAGCGCCACAATCGCAAATCTCATGTGACATTTGTAGTGTACCATCTTTAACTAGAACGCATTAAAATTTTCAGACTGATATGTCATTCAGTTCTGTTTTGACACCCATCGAAAACAAGCAACCTTGAAGATTTTGAAAACATGGAAAAAAGTGAATTTCGCGTCTTGATTAAACGTTATTTCTTGCGTGGAAAAAACATTATGCAAACTAAAGCATCGCTTGTTAAACATTACGGGGATTCCTCACCATCGACTGGAACGATTCACAAGTAGTTTACTGATTTTCGTTGTGGTAGTATGACTACAAAGGACGCCGAACGTTCTGGTCGTCCACTTGAGGTTACAACGTCAGAAATCGTCGGTAAAATCCAATGTATGATATTGGACGATCGGCGAGTTAAAGTGAACGAGATAGCTAAGGCTATGAGCATCTCAACAGAACGGGTAACATTTTGCATAAATTTTTGGATATAATAAAGCTATCTGCCAGATGGGTGCCGCATTGTGGACAACGCACCGGCGCAAAAGTCTGCAGTCACAATGGCAAAATTGCATGTATTACGCTACGAATTGGTTCGTCATCCACCATATTCTCAAGATTTGCCCCCCTGCGATTTTATCTATTTCCAAACTTGAAGAAATGGCTCGGCGGAAAGAGATTTGGCTCTAACGATGAGGTCATCGCTGAGACAAACGCCAATTTTGAAGGATTGCCAAAATCGTATTATTTGGAAGGGATTAAAAAATTAAAAAAACAAGGAGGTTATGTTGAGAAATAAAATATGTTTTGACCAAATAAATCATTTCTTGTTTCATTTTTCAGGGACATTTCAACCTGCCCTCGTATTTAAAAAAAACATAAACAATAGTACGATTGCATGGATAGCGTAACGCCATTCGATTTCGGAGATAGCGAGTTCATATCCCAATCAAGCTGAATATATTTACAAGGTGGTGACCGCGACTCTCGAACATAGGATTTTAACATGTAAAATCATAATTTCGTAATTTCCTGCTTTCCTAATTATTTTAAGCTTAAAAGCTTGAAATAAAAGTTTTAGGGCATAAAATTCTTCATCTAAATTATTACACAACATTTATTTTGCATGCTGTGTAACGACACAAATTGGATTTGAAAATGACGAAAATTGCCTTAAAACTATTGATAGCCATAGAATTGAAACAAAATTAAACAATTTGACATTTTGTCTGCCAAAATAAATGAAATAATGAATAAAGAAATTATTTTAACAGTTTTGACATATGAAAAATACTAGATAAGTTTCAAGCAATAAAGTTTGAAACTTACCTAGCATTATTCATTTAACAACATAAACTAGTTCAAATATAACTTGAGATCCGGAAGTCTTCATTCTTGAATTAGTCAATCATCTACCCAATTTTTTTAGTAATTTCAAATTTAAGTCTTAAAAAAGTAAATGAAACAATTGCAACCAATTCAAAATGAATTCTCTTTGTGTGGTACAGAATTAGAGCAATCTCTTTACGCTACACCACACCTTACAAACACAACACCGCTTATGCAGAACTGCATTCGTATTCGTATCTCTATCGGAACGTTGTATATGGTTATGGTTATCGTGCATTTATTGATAGTTTAACTCCGCTGTACATTTTCCTAACTAATGTCACAAGATATCGAATTGCTGCGCTTTGGCTTGCAGCCTATCTCAAATATCTTATCGAGTTTGAAGTTCCGAGTACTCAATGGCTTTGTTTATTCTTGATTGTTTCCAATGGCATAATTAGCAGTAAATCATGGGTAAATTGCACTGTGGTTTGAATCTTACAAGACACAAAAGCTGTAAATTTAAAGCAGAATTTCTTAGACGATCGTTGTGCTCAATTTATATTGCTCTGCTGAGAACATAACCTAATTTTATAGTTTTTGCTCATCAAAATATACTTCATCTATAAATTAGCACTGAATATTATACAGCTTATTTTTAATGTGATTATTTAATGGGGTAGATGGTGGTATCGAGTTGGCATGTGGATTCTGAGGACCTTGGTTCGATTTCCAAAGGCGACGAAACATTTTCATTACATTAAAATTACCCCTGTGGCTCCCTTACTAGTAACATCGTTGGGGCCGTGATTTTACGGCTGGTAACTCCACTTTACGCGCATAAATATATCACTTACCGAGATCTGCTTGGGCAGAATGCCACGCTCAGTAATGGGTAAGAGGCGTGATGATATATTTATTCTTTATTTTATTTATATTCTGAATCAAGATATGACAAGAGAATCTTCTTCTTTGTTATAACAGGGTGTTTAATTTAAGTGTGCCACCTTTGTTATCTTGAGAACTATTAGAGCCAGTGGCGTACCTAGAACTTTTGCCGCCCAGGGCGGTCTCCAATTTGCCGCCCTTTCTAAGTCAATCAAATAGTGGTTTTTATAAATTAAAAAAATAAATATAAAACAAATATATCACGACTTTTATCCATTACTGGGTGTGGCACTCTGCCGAAGCAGATCTCGGTAAGTGATATATTTATGTACGTGAAGTGCGGTTACCAGCCGTCAAATCACGGTCCCCAAAGATGTTAGTGGTGGGGGAGCCACAGGGGTAATTTTAATTTGGTGAAAATTGTTTGTCAGCTGTGGGAATCGAACCGGGATCTCCAGACTCCATAGGCCAACTCGAAACCACTGAGTCATTATCCCATTAAATTAATAAACATAAATAAAAAATTGTAATTGAGACAAACTATAGGTGGGGAACTTTTTTACCATTGGATGGTATATTTAAATTAGGCAGTAATAAAGGAATTTATCGAGCTAATAATTTCAACCCTACATTGTCTTGACGATGAAGAAAAATATTCGAAATAATATAGTAATTCATAATTCGTAGAAATCGAATAGTATACTTGTGAAGTGAACAAGTTGTTTTTTACAACTAAAATCAAATATAAAAATGCCGCCCGATGCGGAACGCGCCCACCGTCCCCCTGTAGGTACGCCAATGATTAGAGCTAAAAGATTGGTTAAATTAATAGTTATCTAAAAATGAGACACATCATTTTACTTTAAAATGAGAACATATAATTTTACCAGCCGGCTCCCAAAGATGTTAGTGGATGGGGAGCCACAGGGATAATTTTAATGTGGTGATGAGATATATCGTGATGTATCGAATAGTAGGGAAGGCAAAAATGTATATTGTTTTTGAACATTGCTCAAGTGATTCAAGATATTGAGAGAAATATAGAGAAAATTTTATATTATTAAGTACTATAATATTTAGGGAGTAAGGATATTTTTTTACAGGTGCGGTGGCTGAATGTGTTAATGTACATATCTTAACATACTGTGACGTCACCCGAACCAAGATTCGTCAGTTCGAATCCGCCTGCCGACAAAGTATGATTTGTCGTTAAATAAAAAAATACAGTTACTTGTACTAATCATACTTGGGCGCTATAAGCTTAAAAAGTAACATCGACTACGGAGACCGGCAGTACGGCAGCGTAAAAACTGCGGCTCGGTGTGCACGGTAGGCCCAGGTCCGATTAGGGCTGTAGCGCCATTGAAGAAGAAGGATATTTTTAGTGATGAATTTTCGCAATCCTAACTGCTCCAGAACGTTTCGAAATCCACCATAACCTGCAACTCCTCTGTACTGTAATTGAGATGAATTTCCTGCAGTACATAAATAAATAATGCTATCTTCTTGCATCGTGCTAATAAATAAGTAAAGTCCGCCCCTGCAGAAATCATAGCTCACGCGTCACCCAGCGGTCAAACCGATCGAACTCTACCAATACAGCACCGTCAGCCATCATCTGCCCACACCTCGTCCACAGGGAATTTACCACTCTTCTATACCTACACCACTCCATCGAACATTACGCTTCTAGCTCTATCTAGTTCCAGCTATGCGCTTACATCGATTGCACAACGTGCGTAAATCTATCAAAATGCGCTCGTTACTTGTTCGCTTGCGTTATGGTACGTGCCAATGCGTTAACTTGACATTTGCAGCGGAAAAATTAGCGCTGAATTGAGAATTGCGGATATTTGACACCCACGCAGGTTTCGGACAGATCTTATTACGGTATTATTTATTACTGTGTTAGTTACGTTTAAGAATATATAAATAGATGAAGAGTTCTTAGAAATGATCGTAAATGTAGGGAATAACGTAATCTTCCGTGGAAACAACAAAAAAGTTGAACAATGTTTATTTTATTATAAATAATATTTATTTATTTCGTTCTTATAAGTTCAGTATAAACAATAAATGTCTAGTATTGTTTTTGTTTGTTTTCTAAGAATTCTTCATTTATTTATGTGTTTATCCTTTTAAAAGGAAATAAAGTTATATGCTCGGTATAAATAATAAATGCACAATATAATTTTTCTCTGTTCTGATATTATATATATATATATATATATATATATATATATATATATATATATATATATATATATATATTACTGGGTGTGGCACTCTGCCGAAGCAGATCTCGTTAAGTGATATATTTTGCGCGTTAAGTGCGGTTACCAGTCGTTAAATCACGGCAATGGATACAAGGTATGATGATATATTAATTTCTTTCTGATTTAATTTATGATACATTATTTATTTCTGTTCAATGGGGATGATGGCCCAATGGTATCGACTGAGCCTGTGGATTCTGAGAACCCTGGTTCGATTCCCACAGCCGACAAACATTTTCACGACATTAAATTCACCTCTGTGGCTTCTCCTCCACTAACATCTTTGGGGGCATGATTTGATGCCTGGTAACCGCACTTCACTTGCATAGATATATAAATAAATAAATAAATATATCATCACGCCTTCTACCCATTACTGGATGTGGCACTCTGCCGAAGCAGATCTCGGTATGTGATATATTATGCGCGTGAAGTGCGGTTACCAGTCGTCAAATCACGGCCCCCAAATTTGTTAGTGGTGGAGGAGCCACAGGGGTAGTTTTTTGAAATTATGAAAATTGTTTGTCGCCTGTGGGAATCGAACCAGGGTTCTCAGGATCCACAGGCCGACTTCATACCATTGAGCTAGCCACCTCATATTAGAGTAACATATTCTCGCACAGTGGTATTGTGTCGACCTGTGGATCCTGAGAACCCTGGTTTGGTTCCCACTGGCGATAAACATTTTCACCACATTAATACTACTCCTGTGGCTTCCCCTCTACTAACATCTTTGGGCGCCGTGATTTGACGGCTTGTAACCGCACTTCACGAGCAGAAATATATCACTTACCGAGATTTGCTTCGGCAGAGTGCCACACCCAGTAATGGATAGAAGGCGTGATGATATATTTATATTTAATTATTTTATATTCTTGCACGATGGGGTGGCTAGCTCAGTGATATGAAGTCGACCTATGGATCCTGAGAACCCTGGTTCGATTCCCACAAGGCGACAAACTATTTTCATAATTTCAAAAGCTATCCCTGTGGCTCCTCCACCACTAACATCTTTGGGGGCCGTGATTTGACGACTGGTAACCGCACTTAACACGCAAAATATATCACTTACCGAGATCTGTTTCGGCAGAGTGCCACACCCAGTAATGGATAGAAGGCGTGAAGATATATTTAATTATTTTATATTCTTGCACGCGTATTAATGTAGATTGAGCTTCATTCTTAAACGATTTTCGGTGACTTATTAGATTGGTAGAACTACGCTAAGTACACAAAATATCTAGGTAACTGACAAAATAAAAACCACAATTTATACAAATATCTAGACAACGGACAAAATCAATTGCAAATCACTGTCACCAACTTAACTATTCTACCAAAAATTCTCCTTTATGGCAAATGTCAACTATTCATCTATTTCTTGGTTTCTAATTAATCATTTTAAACTTTCCATCTCCAGTTTTTTCTTGAGTGAATTTCGAACTCGTGCTAAAAAAGGTTGCCTTCTGTAACTTGTATTTTAATATACTATTTTATGACCAATAACAGGCAGATTCACAAAGCGGATGAGCCCTCCAACAATTTTTATTTCGTTTTAAACTCCCTTTTCAATGTATGAAACAAGTTTACTTTAACTTGAGTTAAAAAGAGAGTTAGTTTATTTCTTTCATCTGTTTTAATTTGAAACAGAGTTATAGATAATATTAAAAACGGTGTTAGGGCTAATCCGTTTTGTGAATCTGCCTGTAAGATATTTTTGCTCATTTTATACTTGTCGTTGCTACGGGTACACACATTTTTATATCTAACGGTTACCATAGGCAACGTGAGATATGAATGATATATTTCAATGTTTGTTATATTCAAGGACGTTGAAAGGAGGGGATATGGCATACGATACTGTAGCATTGTTTGAAGTGAGGCTTGGGCAAGGGAAAGAGACAACAATAGGTTTTCTGTACCGTTCTTAGCCAAATATCTTCTTCTTCCAAATATTTTGAATTTTTGTATAAGAAAAGTGGCGTTTAGACGTTGTCAGGGAGCGTTGTTTTATGTAAACATAACCACGAAGTGTCATTTGTGTTTCAATTTTTGTGTTGTATGGAATTGGACATATTTTTTTGTGGATAAGATGGTAACAATGTGTTTAGTTTGTAAAAGACGTGCAATTACGGGCAGTGGAATCAGTTTTCACCAGTAAGTAAATGTAGGTCATGTTATAAAAGAAAAGGAAAATAATTTTTTGTTTGTTTTACAGATTACCTAAAGTTAAAGAGTTTCGAAAAGCATGGGTAGAAGCGTGTTGTTTGAATGAGTTGTATGTTAGTCAGACGAATACTGGCTATAAAATTAGCTCGAATCACTTCAAGGAAAGTGATTTTCGCGAAACCAGAATGACACATGCGCAATAGCAGGCTAAGCACGGTACAGAAAATAATACTTCTGTCTCTGTCAATCTGCTGAGCCTCACAGTCTTGACTTGAATGCCATATCCCCTCCTTTCAACGTCCTTGGTTATATTGCTAGGATACTAATTTATAATTGGCATATTGTTATAGTGAAATCGGGCAAACTTATTATTAAAATATAAGTTAAAAGAGCAATAATGCAACAAACAGGATTTATAACAAAAAATCGTATTCAAAATTATTGATTAAATAGCGTCTTTAAGACATGTATGGGGTAGGGGCTCAGTGATTTCGAGAGGGCCTAAGAAATTGAGGATCCTGGCTCGATTCTCACAGTCGACAAACAATTTTCAATATATTAAAACTACCCCTGTGCGTTCCCTTCCATTAAAATCCTTAGAGGCCATGAATTGATGATCACTTACCGAGATCTGCTACGGGAGAGTGTTTAATGCTGTACTATAATTGGGATTAAGTTCCTGTTGTACAGAATAGAATAAATAAATAAATATTAGTGAATTTATTAGCTTCGCGATTAGATTGTAACATCCCCATATAAGTCGCAGGAACGAAGGCGTAGCTATGAAAATATCAAGTGCCATAACCTCCGCGTTGTAACTTCTTAATAATAACTATAAATTTTAGTTATTAGCTACTGCAATCGATTTTATATCAATATAACCGGCATAAACTTCATAGTTATTCCTACTAAATATCTACCATGCTACCATAAACATTTTAATTTATCTTTGGACCATGGAGTCACTTTCATGTTTATAACTTTTATACTAAACTTACATTTGTACTATTTGATTAAATGTTAGTGGACGTTTAAATGCAAGTAGGTGGTGTAAATTACATACCGTGTATCTCCTTTTTTGTTATTTCCAATTGGCTATATATTTTCCCTATTTAAATTTAGAAAAAAGTATACATTCAAAAGGTTGCATCCAATGTGTCTAAATTTATTAATATAGTATACGTTCAGACTGTAAGCATACCTTAACTATGTCAAGTTTTTCAGCATATTAAGGAGTCATAGCATCAGCAATTGTTTTGTGAAAGTAATTGAGAATCTATTGTGTTTGGTATCAAATGATTTTTTGAATGGTTCGCGTACAAAATTTAATACATTTCAATCGTCAATTGTTTTAGTGAAAGTACTTCAAAACCCATCGTGTTTGGTATCAAATAAAATGTGTTTTGAAGAGCTTGTATGCAGAATTTGATTTTTTTCGATTTGCAATTGTTTGGCTCCTCCACCACTAACATGTTTGGGGGCCGTGATTTGACGACTGGTAACCGCACTTCACGCGCAAAAATATATCACTTACCGAGATCTGCTTTAGCAGAGTGCCACACCCAACAATGGGTAGAAGGCGTGATGATATATTTATATTTATTTAGCAATTGTTTGAATAAAAATGCTTCAAAATCTATCGTGTTCAGTATCAATTAAAAGGTCTTTAGAAGGACATATGTACGGAATTGAAAAGTTTTAGATCGGCAATAATTCAATTCATATTGTGTCATTTATCTTACAGCCTAGCGAGAAGGCCTGGCAAAGCCAAGCCGACCGCTAATAAAGATACTACTTACTTACATGCATATGTTTGTATTCACCTTTGTTTCTGTTTACGGTTAATTTAGAATAATATGACACTAGATATGAAAATGGGGATTTCACCATTTAATTCCTCATATATTTCTACATAATTATGCATTTTTTGATCTTCAATATATATTTCTTTAATCACCGGAATCGGGATCGCAAAAATTTCTGTTAATGAAAATGCCAATTTTTTGATTGAACTAGTTTAAAAATTTAAAAAAATTAAATATGGTTCTATGTACTTCAAACTACGAGAAAATGAATGCCGTTGAGCGTGTCTTCAAATATTTTTTAGTACTTAAGTAAGAGCGATTTTTGACTTTTTAAAAATCTCAAATTTCAAGATCCATTTCTGAAAAACTAAAAGAGGTATTAAAATGCGGGTTGAACGTGTATATTTCTCGTGATCTAATTAACTTATAAAAAAAATTTTTTAAAATTTTCATTTTACGAAAATAAAAAAATATTTATTTCATCACGCCTTTTACTCATTATTGGATGTGGCACTCTATCGAAGCAGATCTCGGTAAGTGATATATTTATGCGCGTGAAGTGCGGTTACCAGCCGTCAAATCACGGCCCGCAAAGATGTTAGTTTTGGGGGAGCCACAGGGGTAATTTTAAATTGGTGAAAATGATTGTCGGCTGTGGGGATCGAGCCAGAGTTCTTAGGATCCACAGGCCGACTTGATACCACTGTGCTAGTACTCCATTTGATAATATTTTAAAAAATTTAAAAGATAATGAAAATCTGTGAACACCAGTGAATTCCTCTCATAAAAGTACATGGTATGCTAAATTTAAGGCAGAAAGTCGTAAGGTTACATTTTTTATTACAAAAACACAAAAATCGTTTTTTGAAGAGTTTTGAAGAGGTTTACCTTAAGATTTTAGAGCTCTTAACTCTACAAGAAATACATTGCATTTTAAACATCGCTATTAAAAGTCAAACTTTAGGTACTGCGGTCAATGTGTGAAGCTTACTTCACGCATGGAAGTATAAAAAAGTTTAATTATTAAACACCCATAGTCAGTTAGATCACGTTCACTCTGCCTCATTCGTAATAGTGTTCAAATGTCTGCCCTGCAAGAAGGAAGACTCCTATCCTGCCACATCTATATCAGCATCTTTCTTTTGTCTCCTGGTGCGAATACCCACACACCTACGGGCTCCGCAAAACAGTTGATTGTTATTTACAGCAGCGCATATCACGAGCAGACACGCGCAACCGCTGCGCGCGCAGAACATGACACGACGCGTCACCTTCCCGATTGTATGTTGTTTTGTTGGCTGCTATTGTTGTTGTAGCTTGATGTTCGTTTGTTTAGTTCCTGACAATGAACAGAGTGCAGTGGTGAACGTGAAGGCGTTTTTATGAGCCTGACAGCAAGGGAAATATTGTGAATGAGGAGTACTCGATTACTGTTTGTGAAGAGAGAATGATCATTGATGATGATGGACTGACAATGTACTCCTACAGTTCCTTTTTAAATTTGTACTTGACGGAATATATGTTAGGGATATTTATTCTGCTATTTAAATCAGATTTAAAGCTGCATTTAAATCTATCCAATTGGAAATTAAAATAGAAATTACAATTATTGGAGTGTTTTAAAAACTTGCGATCCGTATTACAATTTATAGGTGGCTCAGTGGTGTTCAATCGGACTGTTAATTTGAGAACCCTGCATCGATTCTCTCAATAAAAACAAATCGAATGCTTGATAACAAGATCATTTATGTCATGTGATATACAACTTTGCTTTGCTTTTAACAAATTGAGAAAAAATAGGTTACTGCCATGCTGGAATCTACCGAAGTCCTATCTATGCTCTAACCAATTGAGCATAATTGATCCCAAGTTCAAATTCTGGCGGTATTCCAATGTTTCTCTTTATAATTCAATTTATGGGACAGGTGGTGTAGTGGTATCGAGTCGGCCTGAGGATTTGAGAACCCTAGTTCGATTTCCGCAGCCAAAAAACAATTTTCATCATATTAAAATTAGCCCTGTGGCCCCTCTCTCCTCTAATATATTTGGGGAACATAATTTTTCAGCTGGTGACCGATTTGCTACTACCATACCTAGTAATGAGTTAAAAGTGTTATTATATATTTGTTTATTTTTATTTTTTATAAATAAATTAGCGAAAAATGACATTTGTCGAGAACTTGATGATTAAACAAAACCAAGGTGTAAATTAACATAAGTATTTGAAGTATTTTAGTTATTGTTATTTTTAAATTTTCTAAATCTGTAGTCTTATGGTCAATGGTATCGAATCGGTCTGTGGATTTAAGAACACGGGTTCGATTCCCATAGCCGCCAAACAATTTTCACCACATTAAAATGACATCTGTGTCTTCCCTTCACTAACATCTATTTGACGCTGCTAATCGCACTTCACGCGACTAAATGTATCACTTACCGAGATCTTCTGTGGCAGAGTGCCACATCCAGTAATGTATAAAAGGCGTGAGATATATTTATTGACATTAAAATTATTTCTATCAATAAAATAAATCTCTTGGTAACAATAAAAGCTAGAGGTAATCCTCTCTTTTCTATAACTCGATTATTACCTTTTACTAATCGATAAGGTAATGGCAATCCTATTTTTTATGATTATTTTATAAATCACCATTATTTTGTAATTCTTTGTCCAAAATCATTTATTCTATTAATATTATTTTACTTTTGCGCAATTTGTTCTTGTTTGAAGTTGCAAGTATAAAAATATCTGAAAAAACGAGCTTCGATTGGAAAATAACAGATGATGAGAACGTTAAATAAGAAACCAAGAAATGGATAAAAGAAACATTTTGCTCATCAATTTTTTTTGGAATTGTCGCTCATATTTCGAAAATATTTGGTGGCATTGAGTTTATTACATTGCTCTAAAGTATTCACATAATTATATTTGGAAGAACTAAATTTACATAAATCTTCTCCCTAATTTTCTTTCAAAGTTACGTACCCAATGAATATTCTGGTGGATAAGACATAACTAGATCGTTTGCCAAGGTTAATAAACATTGAAATACTGTTTCTTCAAAACCTTTAGAGGCGATTCCGAGATCTTTGATTGATGATCTGTGAATGGGGTTCGTGCTACCCCATTTGATGTAATATAACGTGATGTATTACTTGACATATAACAGTGGCTATTAATTGTAATTTCTAATTTTAATTACTAATTGGAAAACTTTAAACGCATCTTTACTTACATTCTGTTTGACTAGCTTAAGGGGCGACACCCATTGAAAATTTTCAAAAAATCTAAATTTTTTTTTGCATTTTCGGCATCTTTATACCGTCTAGAATCTTTTGTGAAAATAGCAATTCGATATACAAAGTCGTTATGAAGATGCAGCGAGAAATAGGGAACCGAGCAGATATAAAAAATCGACGAAAATCGCATCGCCAAGGCTGAGGTGAAGCGTTAAGCGAGCAGCAAAGAGGCACAACTGTTCGCTGCTTCGAAAAAGGATGACGAGCGGTATCTGCAGTCCGAAGGATAAGTTTATGGTGCCGGAATAACTGAATGAATTAAGTCGTTGTTAATCTTTAAAGGCGTTTTTCTCAAAACCACATTTTTGTATCTTGCGGGACAGAGATTTCTGAAATTATTCGATCAATATTGTTGATTCTTTCGGTTTTCTATGTAGAAATGAATTATCTGAAAGGTAGCATAGGACTTTTCGGATATTCCAAATTTTCGATTTTCTATGCGCATTTTAGTAGCGATTTTCTCATCGAAAAATTTAACTTTTTTTATTGACCGCCGCCATTTTGGTAATTTTGCGAATTTCGATAAAATCCTATGCTACCTTTTAGATAATTTAATTAAGAACCTGAAACATGAATACATTTTTTTCTCCGATGTTTCAGTACTGAAAGAGCTGTCCTGCAAGTGACCAATGCACCGCCTGCAGCTGTTTATTCACAGGGCTGCCAATGGCAGGGAAACAAATTGTTTCTGCTAAAAATTTCCGAAAATAAAGCTGAAATATTACTTTATAACATGCTAAAAACCCAAAGCGATTGCATTTACTGTAATGTCCTTAAAAAATTATCAAAAAATACCTTCTTTTTAGCAGGCTCAACGGGTGTCCCCCCTTAATTTGCATCCTTTACCGCTTATACAAGATTTACTAGACAGATAAATATTTCTTTGTTTCTCTCTATAAATATTTTGTTTAAACACAACAATCTGCTCGATTCTGACATCACACTTCACTTCGCTAACCGGTACTTCAACAATTAGGACGGATAGCCTGAAGACCAAGGCGTTGTAAGTGCCTATTGAATCCATGTCATTGTCAGACGATTCACGAGCAAAAATCCGCCTCGCTTCGTTCAACAAGCGCAGAAGTCGATGATTGGTTTAAGGTCAAAGCGAACATGAAATGATGATGTTCTGCAAGAATGTGACGTATTTTGGTTGGTTTGGTAATGGCACGTGCGTGAAGTTAATGATGCGAAGATTTCAACGAGAATATAAGAACTTGGCAAATATTTCACGTGCTACGAGGGTATCGATAAGTTTCTATCTATTTTTGTCAGAGATTATTAATTATGGAGGTTAATAATGTAGGAATGCGAAAATTAGATGAGTTTGCAATATTTCTTTTTTGCATTTTGACCATGAAAGTTTTGTTTTTCAACGAAAAATCGTGTAAAAAGTGACGCATAATAACTTTTTGTTTATTCTAAATACTAGATTTTGTATAATATCATTTTGACACAAAAATATTTTAATCTTTGGACCATAAAACTGTTGCGCATAAAATATTGTATATACATACATATTTTCACGCTATACCCCATCAAATCACCATTACCGGGTGTGGCACTCTACTGGAGCAGATCTCGGTAATTGTGTGAAGTGCGGTTACGAGCCGTAAAATCACGGTGCCTAAGTATATTGGTGAGAGGAAAGAGCTATAGGGATAATTTTAATATTTTGTAATTGTTTGTTGGACATTATTTAAAAACAGTAAACGATTGCAATAATTATTATGTACATACATACATACATACATATCTTCACGCTACATCTCAACAAATAAGGTAGCTCGAACCCTAAAGTCACTCATAAAATATTTACTTATTACATTCATCAAATAATCAGCCCTCATCAAACATTATCATCCAAACACACAATCCTCACTTTAACCACATTCATAGATTACTCCATATAAACTCATTTATTTATTACACTCGAAATCATTTATCACACAACAAACCTTCAATCACATCTATCCAATCACTCCTATTCACTTATCATTCATCTTCTTTCTTCGACGTACATAACATATGCATAAAACATCTCAAATTATACCACGGGTGAAATTAGCGTTTCTGACCCTGAGCATGTAATTAGTACTCGGCGCTTCGCGTCTTGTGCTAATAATCATGGGGCCAGAAACGCCTAGTTTCACCCTTGATACATATATAATTTTTATCTGCTTTGGCAGAGTGCCACACCCAGTAATGGGTAGAAGGCGTGATGATATATTTATTTATTTTATTTATCTATTTACAATCAATATAATATCAATATGCAAAATAAAAAATAATGAAAGCTTTTTTTTTTACTCATTTGATCGACATCGTGCATAAAACTTTAAATTTTGAAAAAAGTACTTATTGCTTTTTTTTGTTGTCTTCTCATAAAAATTAAATATTGGGAGATGCTTACGCTCATGTTTTATAATTTATAATTGAGCCCAACAAAACTTTCAATTAGGTAATTTTGTATACGAAAAAAAATTATAAATAAATAAATTTGTAAATGCTTCAATTAAATTTTTTAATTTGTAATTTTTGTAGCAAACTACGCATGGTAGAATTGAGTTCAAACAATAATGAAAATTTACATGTTAAAATTACTTGTTTTTGTTATTATTGTTGAAGTCGCAATCTTTCATTTTTGTAATAATTCATTGTTGTGATTGTTCATTGTTGTAATTTTTCATTATTGTAATTAAATAGAACCACTAGCGCACCATGGTATTTTCAATGTGTTTTGGAATGATTCAACTAAAGTTGGCCATTGAACATCGTCTGATAAAATCGTTTTAATGAACTTTATGGACGGAATCGTATATCCACTTGAATATGACTACATTGTTTCAACTTTTTCGATAGTAAAGACACGTATTTTCAGGAAAAATAAATATACGATTATACAGTATCTCTACACTCCCTAGCTTCCAAAGCTCGCCTACGACTCGCTCTGAAATATACTTGCTCACCCAATAAAGTATTAGTTTCAGACATATACTTACTATCTATCTTATTATCTACTGCTGACTGTATTTTCCACGCCCGTTATGAAGGGAGACAGATACAATATTTGAATAAGTACTTGTATCTAATTATTTTATGCCCCTTTCGACATATTTCTTTGAGACACTCATAGACTCACGTCTGCGCATTACGAGGGTGAAATTTTATTAGAGAGATGGATGTATACATCTATCTCCCTTCATAGCGGATGCTACTTTCAATTGTAAATTACGAGTATCATCATTATATAGATAGTAAGTACATGGTTTTAGGTCTTGTTACGAAAATAACTATTATATGAATGAACTAATAGCTACATTCCCTTTTAGTAGTAGCTAAAGTAAATTATTTTTCAACAAATTCTTGTCTCCCAAAATGGCTTTCGTTATAACGGCTGTTAAATAATATTTTACATTTACTTATCGTAGAACATGAAGACATTAAATGCATCAAAATATTTGTTTTAAGGTCAAACAAATAACGAAACGACGCTGTACAACTATGCGAAATATTTACTCGATTTCATAATCTCCACATGCGTTATATCTCCGTGTGCCGGCGTTTGAACTTTCAACTTTCCAACGAGCGCGGTTCGCAGTAAATCATGAAATATTATATCGATGAGTAGGGAACGCGCTTTTTGAAATATGAGGTGGACGCTAACGTGAACAATTCCTTTGCGATGTGGGCTTTTAATGTGCCTGTAATTTATGAAATTTTAAACCAACAAAGGTGTGCTAAAGATGGGCTGTTAATCTTGGGGAAAGATCAATAATATGAATGGAATTACGACACTCGGCTTTTGTTTTATTGAGAGGAATAATAATAATAATAAAATGATGGTTTTGCGAACTTATTGTTTGCAATAAAATCATGAATGGAAATTTTGACATGACAATGCTGATCTTAGTGACATACTTTATTCCTTATTTATGACTTTCTGGGGAATTAATTTCCTGTTGTGCAGCGTGATATACCGTATGTTCTAAATAAATAGAGACAGAAAATATTTAAATATGAAATTAGTTTATTGCAAATCAAAAGTGCTAGGCAAACAATTATGCTGTCAAATTGTATATTATTCAAAATAGATTACTTGATTTTAATGACATAAATTAGAGAAATTAATTAAAATAGTTTGAGGAAATCGCCTTTTATGTCATAGAAACAGTAACTATCAATTTATTATAAATGTGAGAAATTAGTAGCTATTTTAATCGATTGAATTTTTTCAATTTGTTGTAGAAAGATAAAGTTGCATTAGGATTGTGAATATGATTATAATTTCCTTTTCATCCCTGGAGAAAAAAGTAAATTTTTCTTCCCTAGGGATTCTCTTAATTAAAAGAAGAATGTTTTAATTTCTGACAGAATCTTGTAAAAAATAGATAATTAGCTGATAATTTATGAGAAATATTTTAATTAATTAAAATTGCACGAATTATTTGAAGTATTCTTGATAAAATTAAGTTAATAAATAATTATATTAAGTACTACAAAATGCTTCATGATTTTATTTTCTGTGATTTATTTATTTATGGGGTTGCTAGCTCAGTGGTATGAAGTCGGCCTGTGGATCCTGAGACCCTTGGTTCGATTCCCACAGGCGACAAACAATTTTCATAATTTCAAAAAGCTACCCCTGTGACTAACATCTTTGGGGGCCGTGATTTGATGACTGGTAATCGCACTTCACGCGCAAAATATATCACTTACCGAGATCTGCTTCGTCAGAGTGCCACACCCAGTAATGGGTAGAAGGCTTGATGATATATATATATATATATATATATATATATATATATATATATATACATATTTTATTTATAAAATATAATTCTAATTTTTTTTTCAGGAGGATCTCAAAGCGTCAAAGCTACAAAGAAAGGCTTTAATGGTAAGTTTATTACCTATTTTTTTATTTATACTTTTATTTAATGTCATGAAACTGCAAATATAGGTATAATAAATACATTATTACACTGATATCAGTTGAATTATATGGCTCATAAAACACTGTAAACAAATTGTTACTTAGCAACCACTTCATAATCTACCGTATTTTGAGAAACTATACATAACTGAATCAACGTTAAACGTTACGACTATGGAATATAATACCGGGATCCCGGGATCCCGGGCAAAATTTGTCCGATATTAAAACCGGTATTTATCATAAAAATACCGGTTTTTCGGTATTTTTTTAATTGAAGTATAAGATACAATTTAACGGTGTGTAATTATTTATTATTTTAACGTTTAACTCCTTTTTAAAATTATGTTATTAAAAAGTTGGCAAGCGTGTTGCGGGGAATCCCAAATAATGAAACAATAGAGTGTTGTGTATTTGTCAAGTATTAGCTATTATTAGATAAATTACAATATCCCATAAGTAAAAAGTTGTCAACTGTTCTCAATATTCCTAAAGGTTAAAAGTAAGGAGTTGAGCAATTAATCAGGAAGGAAATGATATTTTATGAAGAGGAAGGTAATAAGGGTGTGAATTTACTATTAACATACGATTATTTACAAACAGTGGCACCAACAAGTGTGGAATCGGAAAGGGCATTTTCAGCCGCATCTCTAATATGCACAAGAATAAGTGCCAGATTAAATGATGACACAATCGATCATATTTGTTTACTATATAAAAGCTTATTATATTTCCATTGAAGCAAAAAATTAAAACTTCATATTGTTTATTTTACATATATAGAGTTACCTATCTTTATTTTTTTATGTTTTATTTATATTTTATAATTATTAAAATAAAATTATTAAATTTGACATTCATTTAATCTATATACCACACGCCCACACCACATCCTACTGTAAATAAATGTTAAATTGGTTCAATTTTTAAAAATTTATCAATACCGGTATTAATACCGGTATCCCGGTTCTCAAAACGAAAATACCGAGATACCGGTATTGAAATTTTTGACCGGTATTGTATTCCCTAGTTACCACCAATCTTCTTCGATACATATAATTATGAGTTGTGGATAAAATTTTGTATTACACTTGTGTTTTATTGGTATATAAAACACTTAAGAATAATATGGGATGGCTAGCACAGTGGTATGAAGTCGGCATGTGGATCCTGAGGTCCCTGGTTCGATTCCCACAGGCGACAAATTTTCATAATTTGAAAAAGCTATCCCTGTGGCTCCTCCACCACTAACATGTTTGGGGGCCGTGATTTGACGACTGGTAACCGCACTTCACGCGCAAAATATATCACTTACCGAGATCTGCTTCAGCAGAGTGCCACACCCAGTAATGGGTAGAAGGCGTGATGATATATATATTTTTTTAAGAATATTAAACACTCGACCTTCGGTCTCGTGTTTAAACTTTTCTTGCGTGTTTTATATACCTAATAAATCACTTGTATAATAAATAACTATTATATACATGTAACTTCGATTTGCTTTTATTAATTTAAACTAAGTTTAACATTAAAGTTTTATTGGTGGAACTGACTATTTATGAGCCTGAAAATGATTATAAAGATTCAATCAAACCCAAGTATTTTTCTTCTTTCCTTGATAACCATCCTCAATAATCAATAATCTCTAGCAATATCAACTTAATGATAGTTATGCAAATACACCGTAAATAGATTTCCTGATAATATACAGTGCAAACATCTTGTATACTTAAGCGCATGTGCAGACCAGAATGAGATTAGTGCAATCTGCAATCAGTCTAAATTGCACTCCGCTGCATCTTCGTTACATTTGCATCTTACATTACGAATTTTTACCAATACACCTGCTGGTTAGATGAGCCTCATCTCGCCAAAGTACTATTAAAGAAATAGTTATTACTTCCTGTTATTAGCGGCAAAATACTAGGAGGAGTATGTTATTTGAACGTGTCTTCGACAACACCCTGAATTAGGTACTAGATGTTGTGTGTATGTGCAGTCAACTGTACGACACATAGGAAAAATTAAGAACAGGGGAAGTTAATTGAGTAGGTATTATCTTCGATGAAACAAACAACATTATAATATACTATATACTTTTGTACTGTAATTTTGCTTAACAGTGCGGTTAATTGGGTCTGAAATTGGCACCTGGACACTGGTCGATTGAACAAAATATTATTATTATTATAAATGAAACTTTTGATATATATATTGTCGGCAGAATAGCGCAAGTTACTTTAAAATAGTAGCAAAACTACAGTAACCCCTAATTACGCTTGAGGTTAAAAAAATTACAAAATATATATTTTTTGAGCTGAACTCAACAATAGTTACACTGTATGTCCCAAAAATAACGAAACTCTTTAGATACAGAATAAAACACGCATGGTATTATGTTTGAAACTTAATATTTATTCAAAATAGGTTCCATTTGAATCAATACACTTTTTAGAATGATCAACTAGAGCATGCATAGATTTTTTATGCCATCTAAAGGAACGTTCTATAACATCTGTGTCATGGCTGCTTCAATGACTGGAATATCATCATAAAACGCTCCTTTCATGGCAATTTTCAGTTTTGGGAGAAGATAATAGTCACATGGTGATAGATCAGGCGAATATGGAGGGTGGTCGATGACACAAATATGTTTTTTCATCAAAAATTCGTTGACTTTCTTAGCGACTTTTTGGTCTTCATTTAATTAATGTGGAATAAAACGTGAAAAATCCTTTCTTTTACCCAAATCTTCAGTTAGAATTCTCCAAATAGTATTTTTATACGTAACTTCTTCACCCAACATTCCAACAGTAAAATTCTCATCGACAGCAATGATTTCACGCACTTTTTCGACTAATTCAGCACAATTTCCGGATTTTGGACGTCCAGATCTTTCATCATCATTTAAATCTTCACGACCATTTTTAAATTTTGCAAACCACTTATGAACTTATGAACGAGATAAACAATCATCACCATAAACTTTTTTCATCAATTCGTATGTCTCAGCAAATTTTTTCCAAGTTTAACACAAAATTTAATATTTGCTTGTTGTTCCATTGTCTTTTTACAACATAAGCACAAAAACTACTGTCATTAAAATGCGCGTAAATTTTTAAACTGTCACCTGATTGCATGAAGTTGTGTGCGTTCGAAAGAGGAAAGATGTATCTTTCTAACAATGTATATGTTCAATAGATTGCGCTACGTGTTCTATGATTTGAATTAAAAGTTTCGTTATGTTTGGGACATACTGTGTATATATGTGTCAAGGGTTTCTAGCCCAAGGCATGATTAGTAGAACAAGTCGCAAAGCGCCGGGGGCTAATAACATGCTCATTTTGTGCACAACATAAGAATATTTTATTTTTTATTCAAAAGATGAAAACAGGTACAATATGTTAAAATGATATTTTGCAAAATCATATATTCACAAGAAACAGCTGAAACATTCTTGATAGCGTTGATATTTGGTAAAATGATACCAACTGTACTAACCGTAATGTCAAAATATTAAATAATACAAAAATGTTAGTCTGTACAAATGTACTGCAAAATAAAAATACAAACTCCTTTTAATTTATTTTATAATTTTTTCATCGTAATGCCATCTGTTGTCAATCAGTGAACTGTAACTGTTATGTTAGAAGTGTGCGTTATAGTAACATATCAGTGAGTATTATATTCAACTTTCCGTAGTAATTTAGGACGTTGTAATGGTTGCTTTCATAAGTGGTTCTCTGAAAATATAATTACAACCGCATGTCGCTTCTTTAATCTTTGACGGGGTTAACATTCCTTCGTCACTTCCCATTATATATTGTAAATTTAGTCCGTATATAGTGATTAAAACATTAAAAAAATACAGAATGACTTTTATGAAATTATAAACATAAAATATTAAAATTACCACTGTGACTCCCCCTCCACTAAACATCTTTGGGGGCCGTGACTTGCCGACTGATAACCGCTCTTCACGTGCATAAATATATCACTTACCAAGGTCTGCTTTGGCAGAGTGCCACATTTGTTTATTTTATTTATAAATATGCTCTTACATAGCTACCGCAATGATGACTACGATGATGACAATAACATTAAAAATATAGAAAATAGTCACAAAATTAATATTAATTTTAAACAGCTTTTTTTTCCTAGTTAAACAAATAACTGTTTTGTTCTATGATCAGTACCGATGTCATATAATCACACAATTGATAAGTATATCAGTTGCTAACATGATCTGTTAATAGCAACCATTGTTTGGAGTTTTAGCAGTTGTACTTAATAATTTGTGATACAGAATAGGAATAATACAAAGACAAAAAGTCAATTGCGATGTGAAACTTTTTGTCTTTGTATTATTTCAATTGCTGTCAAGCAGTTTGCGATTTCTGTCGGTAGATGGCACCACTGGTTGCTCCATAGCTCTCATGTCATGTATACCGGCTTACATACTTTTTAACATCAGTCAGTTCAGCTTGAAAAAGTATCACAGTTCACTAGTCCCTAGTTGATCTAGTTGGATAGTTGATCATACCATACTGATGAGTCCCTAAAGGACGAAACGCGTCTATGGTTAAGTTGAACTGACCAGCCGTTTGATGATGACCTGATAAGTTGATTCAAACGTGCTGTAAATTTTGTGGAATTTGTGACAAGTTATGGATTTTTTTTTTCCTATTTTTCTTATTCATTACCGAATATGGGTGAATATATGCACTTCAATTTTTTGCCCTAATATACAATACCGTGTTACTATTTTTTAAATTCAAATACGTTATTATTTTCTTAACAAATATTGAAAATGTACCAAGCTGAACAAGATAAAATTATCAAAGTATATACAAACAAATTAACTGATGTGATATATGGCACCACGAGTGGCTCCATAGCTCTCATGTCATGTTACCGTTGTAGATAGGTTAACATCAGTCAGTTCAGCTAAGTCGGTATCACAATCCACTATTTCTTAGTTGATCTAGTTGGATAAATGATCGCACCATACTGATGAGTCCGGAAGGACGAAACGCGTCTATGGTTAAAGCTGAACTGACCAGCCGTTTGTTGATGACCTGAGAAGTTGATGCAAACGTGCTGTAAAACCTCTGTGGAATTACGAGACAAGTGATGGAAAATTTTTTCCTATTTTTTCTTATTTATTTTTTATGATGTGATATAGTTAACTAATTTTTGTACGTATATACTTCATTTTTAAAAGTAACGACAATATCTTTCTGTGATTATGATTCTATCTTAAAATCTAGTTCTATTTTCATAGCTACGAACAACTAAAAAAAACCTTGCTAAGTGGATAGGTGTTAAATAATAAAAAATTGTCAAAACAACTTCGTTAAATCTGAAGAAATCTTGTCCGACTACATCTTCCCATTAAACTAATATAAAATAAAAAAATTAATATATAAAAATAGGATATTTGCGTCGTCAAACAAATACCCTGTCTAAATATGTCGTTATGCTACTCATGTAACAAATAAATCATAGAAGAACGATAGTCTACACGATGACATTCGACTATCACCCCACGCGGCCGACAAAATGCTGACAAATCGTTCTTCTATCTGTTACGTCTCGCTCCAAGTCCGAACTCAGGACGTGGGTTGAACGAAAATGTTCTCTTGCATCATAAGTGGAAAAGGAGAATAAAGAGATTGGTAGCTGGAAGAATGTGCGATTCAAGGAAGTGGAAGTAATGCAGAATTAATTAGGATTCAGTTTTTATTTGATGTATGTGTAGTTCGCAGGTTTGAATATTTAGTCAACAACTTCTTTGGTGAGCTGATAATTATATGTGACTAATGCAGTATTTATTGTATTATTGTTAATAGCTTTATTTCGTGAAAGTTAAACGGCTTACTATATCAGAATTTGAATATTTGCATTTTGTGATCATTTAATTTTGGATAGATTTAAAAAGTTGTTGCATAAAATTAATAGCAGAACTAATCAACATGTCTCCTTATTAAATTTAAAGTAATTCTTATTAACATAAAGTAAGAAAGTATTGTTCAAAATAGAGAGAGTTTGTTAAAGATATATTAACGTTTGGACAAAAAAATCTTTTTAATACAATGTTATGTTATGGAGGGTCAAAGTTACACCTACATAATTGAAATATATATAAATAAATAAATATATCATCACGCCTTCTACCCATTACTGGGTGTGTCACTCTGCCGAAGCAGATCTCGGTAAGTGGAGGAGCCACAGGGGTAGCTTTTGAAATTATGAAAATTGTTTGTCACCTGTGGGACTCGAACCAAGGTTCTCAGGATCCACAGGCAGACTTCATACCACTGAGCTAGCCACCCCATAAAATATAATTGAAATATTAACTGAAATATTTCTTAGTTTCTATTTAGTTCATAATGCCTTAGGGTATTATATGATTTTAATAGACTCTAGGGCAAAAACTGACATTTCTTCTATTTAGTGTCGCCAGATAATCCATAATTTATTATTTAAGTTATTAAAAAATAATATAAAAAACAACGGGCATTATTTGATGTTCATATACCCCCGACATATCCTGATAATACTCTAGGTATTACTCCAAAACGACTGGAGTATTATCTGCAAACATTATTATTTATAACGCCCGCTTAATTTCATAACCAGTTCTATATATTCTAGTGAAACATAAAAATTGTATGCACCATGGACGTTACTAGATGATAATGGACAGAGAGCGACGGTATCCAGTCCGAGGGCCTTTGGCGCTCTGTGCATTATCATCTACCTAATGCCCTTGATCCATAATCTACAATTATCTATATATGACATAACATGTTATTAAAAACATAGAGTAGGTGGCTCAGTGCTATCGAGATAGATACTTACCGAGATCTGTTACAGTAGAGTGCCACACCCAGCAATGGGTAATAGGCGTGATGATATATTATTATTTTTTATGATTCATTATTTATGTATTTCTGTTCAATGGGGAAGTTGGCCCAATGGTATCGACTCGGCCTGTGGATTCTGAGAACCCTGGTTCGATTTCCACATTTTTACCACATTAAAATCACCCCTATGGCTACTCCTCCACTAACATCTTTGGGGGCGTGATTTGAAGCCTGGCAACCGCACTTCACATGCATAAATATATCAATTCAGCTATGTGTAATTGGCATGATGATATATTTATTTGTATTTATTATTAAAAATAATCAACAGTAATACAATATTTACCAACGACACCACTGCACTGTTTACAGAGAGCTACATCAAATACACCTTTGTTTATTTTTTGTTTGAATACTATCAGCATCATCTCCAAGTTAAAAACCTCTATAGATCTATCACGTCGTCCCAATCAAACTCATTTAATTCTCGCGCATCTTTCAAACGGTTCTCAAGCCCAAGCACTCCAATACAATTTAATAATCTTCCTCTCGTAGCTGTAGATCTGCAGCTAATAACGGAGCTCGGCGGCTACAAATAGAAACTAATTTCCTTTTGTGTCTGGTTAAAACGGCCGTTTCGCAATCAGACCAAACGCTAAACAATTATTTCGTGTGACCTCGCGGATCGTAGTGTGCCGTGGTGGCTTATCACTGCTGTCGTATCAGTGCTAGTTGCTATAGTTGTACTATTGTACTGGCACAGGGAAGTATTGAAATAATAATGCAATGGAACGGGAGAAATTACTGGATTTCAGTCATTGAAAACAATTATTTGATGACCACTAAAATATTAGCTCATTATATGCTTCTTATTGCTACAAAAATACACTGGTGAGAGAAAAAAAACGAAACACTTGAAATTCGCTAAATTTTTCCAATATTGAAATCGTCATAGCTTGGCGAATTTTTAGCTAATTTGGACGAATTTTAGAGCACGAAAAAGTTTAAAGTATATACTTTAAGGGGATATAAGCGATCTTATGGGTTAACCCTTTCTACCCCATTCAACCACCTAGAGGAAGAAAATAGTTATTTTTATATTAAGTGCCGAAAAAAGGCTTGTCTGCACGAGCACGTAACCTCTTTCGGCACGTGTTATAAACAACATTTTTCCTACAACTGTGTGATTTAAAAAATCACGAAAATATTGTAAAAATTTATAAAATCTTAATGATATTCACGAGAACGATGTTTTACGGCATTGCTATGGTTTGTTTGTTGATTACTTACACATTGTTCTACGTTATTTAAAAATATTTCACTAACTTCAAGACAATTTTTTCAAAATCGTCTAGATTGGAATACTACAATGAGTGATTCTTCTTTAACATACACACCTCCAAAGATAATTGAAACCCCAGATCATGCTATGTTGGATCTATTTTCGACAATGACAATCAACCTGCTGCTGGTATATCTAAAGAATCCGAAATTGTTGTCAATAATATTACTGTTAATAATATGAACAGGTACGGAAGAAATCAATGTTTCTTTAGACAGTACGAAAGTTTGCACTTCACATTATGTCAATATAAGCAACTGTAACAACTGTGTTAATAATATACACAATAAATATTATGTATTTCACTTACTCTTAAAATAAAACCATTTATCGATATATTTTACTTTGTTCGGTTCTTTTTATTAATTGTGTACAGATTAGATATACTGCAATTTAAGGTTATGTTTATAAACATCAAAATATACTACTGCATATTTACTAACGCTGGCTTACTGCATCATATTCTTCCATAAGCGTCTGTGGCCAAAATATGAATTCCGCGCCTAGCGCGAAATTTAAATCTCTCTCAATACAACTTTTTTTTACAGTTGCGTAATAAATTACTTTCCGCACTAGTGTTTCTTTGCTTTCAGAAACGCACTTAGTTTGCATTTGTCTACTTTTCTTAACCAAGGCAATAATAGTTACGTAATAACAAAGAAATCGCACAGTTTTAGGAAAAATGTTTTTAGTGGAAAATACGTCCGTTTTTGACGATCTGTACGGAGATAAGAAAAATTTGTGGACTCGATTCACTATCTGGGAAATAAGGTTTATTCAAGGATGCAAAAAACTAAGTACCTACGATGATTTGGCACAGAATTATATGTGTTTGACATTGATTGTGTATTTGGGGGTTTTTGTTTCATAACCGGCGACATTTTAACAAAATTGGATGATTCATTGAAAAAAAAATAACAGTTTTGTCTCTACTTTAAGGGGCTGTAGGCGAAATTAGGATCATTCCCTTTTGCACCCCATAAATAATACACTTTTAAGCCAAAACGCTCAAAAATTCGTCAAAACTATGTTATGACGGTTTAAAAATTAGGATAATTTCTCAAATTTCAAGTGTTTCATTTTTGTTACCAGTGTATAAGCTGTATTCCAGTTACCTCTTTGGTTAAGATAAATTACTTATGCGAGATTCTCGCTATTTCATCTCGAAGTTTTTATTCCAATATCGTTATCATCTCTAATTTTTGTTTCATAGCGTATTCTCGCTTCGTCGTACTTCACTAGTTAAGAGTATTTATTTATTTTATTTCTGTGCTGGATACCAGATAATGCTTATAGTGAAATCCAAACTATTCTGACGCAGAACATATTTTTAGTTATAAGTTAAAATTAGCTTCAATGCAACTCACGACCTTTTGAGATCTGTATTGTGAAACAAAAACGCAACAACCAATCTTGCTAATAACTCCTGTCAAATTCAATCTGAATTTCCTCCTCAGTCCCATCCTGCAGAAGGAGATACAGCATCCAGCTATTACGATATCCTCTTGTCAGCTATCTTGGCACTAGCAGCTCTCTAGTGCGGTACTTGGGTCGTGTCCGGGCGTGGCAGCACTGTAGCGGCTCTCGGCGTCTCGGCAGCCGTTCTTGTAACGTCTGTCCATTGTTGGTCGCCTTGACATCGTACAATGTGCAGTATGAGTTAAGATAGAGAGTGCCGCCTGGCGCTTCAAATAAGCGCGATTAGAAGAGAATGTTAACTGTAGCATTTGATTGTTACTCTACACAACAGGAAATTAATACCAGTTTACAATCAGATTACAATAAATAATAAATTATAAAAGGAAACTAAATAAAGAAATTTTTATTTCATTAAAAATTACATGAAAAATTAAACATTAGATATCAAAGGGTGGTCCATCGAACCATTTCACTCTCCCCCCTGCGAGCACCCATGATTGAATATATTGTTAATGGTAAAATTGAGTTTAAAAAAAATATTAATTGCATTATTGACAACCCTTTGACGATGTCCATAAACAAATTTTTATGAACTTTATCACAGATCAAAAAAGCTACCCCTGTGGCTTCTCCACCACTAACATCTTGGGGGGCGTGATTTGACGACTGGTAACCGCACTTCACGCGCAAAATATATCACTTACTGAGAACTACTTCGGCAGAGTGTCACACCCAGTAATGGGTAGAAGGCGTGATGATATATGTATTTATTTATCACAGACAAAACTAAATGTATTCAAATAGCAGCACTTTTATCAATGACATTTGTAGTTCTGGAAGAGTCCGTATTGCAGCGGTAATGTTGATTTAGTTCACTGATAATTAATTAAGGCACTAAAATGTACAGGCAGATTCGTAAAGCGGATTAGGCCTCTAAAGATGTTAGTGGTAGGGGAGCCACAGGGATAATTTTAAATTGGTGAAAATGTTTTGTCGGCTGTGAGGATCGAACCAGAGTTCTTTGGCTCCACAGGCCGACTTGATACCACTGAGCCATTACCCCATTATAGATTAAATTATAGATTTATTTGTCAAATATTAAATATAAAGGATTTTTTATGTTGACAATATCAGGACATTTGTAAATAAGAATACAAGAGATAGATAAATATAAACAATTCATTTGTTTTCTTACAAACAATTGTGATATTGATAATTTGATATTTTATAATGTCTACTCCAGTTATTGCTAGAAAAATTCGCCATTTGGTACTGGAAGGAACATAAACTTAAAGTGGTGTAATAAAAATTCTGCACACACTTATAATGAATACCTTTTACTTTCATACTTTCAAATGAAATTTAAAAAAATTTAAATGTAACAAGAATTTCTGTTAGATTTGTTTATTATCTATTACACTACAAATACTATTATATATTCAAGATAGTTCAATTATCTGTATAAATATTTTTTATTGGTTGTACATAGCAACTACAAATTCAACTATAACTACTTACATTTTCGTCTACAATGAACAATTTACCTCCAAAATTTGGTAAAAATCTCTAACCCTCAAGCACTCAACACATAAAACTGACACTGATAGCCAGTTGATGCCAATACTCACCTTACCAAAATCCCTAGTTTTTGCCGACCTAGGCGGTTTCTGGACGATATTGAGATCTGGAAGGAGTCGCAAAAAATATGTACATATGTACCTTTTTAAATTTAAAAATCATTGAAAGTCTACCAACGTAACAATATACGAAATACGAGTACGTTGTACTTTTCTAAATATAAATCAATATATAAATATTAGAATGCTATACCAAGAAATTCAATGCCACAAATGTAGTCCCATCTGGCATGGTCTATATATCAATATTTGTACCATGAACCATTTTTCACGTCTTCTTTAGTTAGGAAATAATTTATGAACTTCGATGTCAGTTTTTTGTGTAAAGAATTTAAGTAGATCACGTCACCTGTGTTAATGATATGCAAAATCACAGGAAAAAATTCATTAACGTCGTGTTTCTTTCTGTATGCATAATTTATTAGTCAAATTTAATGTTGCACAAACGAATGCCATGGTTTCCGAAAAGTACAATTTTAATTGGCATCGTATCTTGTTTAATTTACTCAGTTAAATGCACTTGTTCCATGGATTTAGTCACAGATAAGATATTCAGTAAAAACTTGATATAACAAATGCGTAAGTGTCATATGCTCCTACGAAACTACCGTTATGTTGCATATAGTTTTTTATGAAATTGTTTATTTTTGCGTCATGTTAGTTGTTGACTATATAATTTATCACCATTAAGTAGAGTAATAGAATAATTTTGCGCTTTTTTTCAAAAGTTTTTTATTTGTAATACTAGGAATTCCTGAATCTATGTTTGTTTATTGAATTGCTATGAGTTGTTTTGTTTTTAAACAATTTTCATTCCTTGTTAATCATTGATTGCTACATTTTAATAACAGCATTAAAATTAAATTGTAGCAATATTGCTTCTTTCACTTTGATTTCTAGAGTTTATTCATTTGCTACTTCGCAAAATAAGAAATTAATCCTAATTATAGTACAACTTATAAATGGAATTTGAACTATTTGGACGTAGTTGGATTTTTGGTTGTAAGCTGAAGTCGGCGAGATTTGAACCACAAACTATTACTAGTACTTTTTTCTTTCTGAGTTGCAGTGCTCTGATCTATTTATATTTTGTAACGCATTTCTTCTGTTCTGTCTAAATTTGTGTTGAAAACTAGGCATCAAATATTGTTTTCCATATTTAATGAAAAGAGAAAGTAAAAGAAGAAAGAGGAAGAGGAGGAAGATGGTAGCCGACCTAAAAGAAGGAAGAAGTTTTGTTGAAATGAAGAGACTGGCTATTAGTAAAAGAAATTGAAGAAGGCATTTAGGACCTGCGACAAACAGATGATGATGATGTCCGGTATATGGTCGTTGGCTCAGTAGTATCGATCGGACTGTGGATTTGAGAACCCTGGTTCGATTCCCATAGACGATAAACAATGTTCACCACACTAAAATTACCCCTGTGACTTCCCCACCTCTAACATCGTTGAGGAGCGTGATTTGATGGCTGGTAACAGCACTTCACGTACATAAATATATCACTTACTGAGATCAGCTACGGCAGAGTGCCACACCCAGTAATGGATAGAAAGCGCTACTCTTGATTATTCATTTCATCAAGTAAATTCTTTTGTATGTCAGTTACCTTGTAGTATAGAATAACAAGTGTCAGTTCTACTTGCCAGCCAGATACAAGTATCCGTAAATATACAATAATATTTCATAAAAATGCTCTGATTTGAATTTCTCGTGTTCCTGCTTGCCGAGAGTTTTCGTGCTAAGATTGCTTGATTTCTGTTATTAATAGTTTCAGTTGGATGTGTTTGTGTTTGCATCTCCTGCTGGGTTTTAGAGCGGCTTCCAAATTTTATTAATAGCTTTCGCAGTCTTTAGAAAATACAGAGGTTCCAAAAGCAAAACTACGATTTTATATCCTAATTCTCAAAATAGTTTATTGAACTTTATTCTCGTATATACAAAATCTAACAATAATAATAGAAATAATTTCAAAATTCGAAAATAATTGCGAACTTTTAAAGTGAGCTAATTCGTTTTTATTCCGGATAGAAATAATTAGTACTGTAACACTGGGTGGGGGTGTTTAAAGGAAGGAAAAGGTTCGATTCGAAATAAGCAAACGCCAAATAAACTGATATGAATGAAATAACAAAAGAAAATACACAATGAAACAAATATATCAACCGGTCAGGGTGCGCGGTTGACTATCATCCCTTCTCGGTCCAGAGAAGGTTCTGGTCAGTTGCATACTCCCCACGTCTCCGATGGTGGGAAATCTGAGATAGGCGCGAAAATTCGATTTCGCTACAGTACTAAAACTATCTATAACTAAACAGAATAAGATTGTTCATAAATTTGGAGTGACAACTGATGCTTCATATTAGGATATATTTTTGCCGTCCTGACAATTGGTGCTCTAATTCATATTTTTGGGAATTAGAAATGTAAATCAATCAATGTTCTAGATCCGTAAATCTGTAAATAATAAACAAAATTACATAAATATTTGATAAGTAGATTATTTTTTGACGTTTCTCAAAACCAATGAAATGATTCATTGTAAGTCACGTGTTTGCGTTTTAACCAATCCTGTCATTATTATACTGAGGATAATGATTTTGTGATTATTTCCGGGAATAATCTCTGTAGGAGCTTTTGTTTGTGACAAATGATAGATAGTTGGTAAATAATTATTGAAAACTGTCAACGCGTCAAGTAAAATATATATATATATATATAAAATGTGTGAAAAAATCGATTTAGTTGCATTTCAGATGCAGAAATAGACAAAGAAATTTTGGAAACAACTTCCAAGCATACATTAATAAGTAATCAATCGATATGGACTCAGTTCAAAATCTTTTAAGTTGGATGTATCGACCTCAACAGCTACGTCAAAAAATAATCTAATTAAATATGACTCTAGAGTTGGATAAATTAGAAAATAATTCTCCAGTATCTGTCTCAAACTTGTTGCCATTTGGCAATAGTCACGAAAGCTCGTAATTTTCGAAAGATCTGTCAAATTATTTTCAATTTATTCTCACTCTCTTGTTATATTATTACTGAAAATATTTCAAAATTCGACCAAAAATCGGAAAAATGATATTAATGGCAAATTTGTTTTTTATTAATTAGTAAATAAAATTCTAGAAAAGTTCGTTTTTCAGCCTTAAAAATACGGTTAAAATGGAATTTTTCCAATACAGTGTGAAATTCGAATTGAAAATCGTTGTCTTTATTTAGTGCCAACTAAACAGAGAGCACGGTAAATAAATTGCTACAAATCTATAAATTGAGAACGACAGTCGAATAATACCATTCAAGTGTTGAGTAATTCCCATGAAATATTTCACAAAAACAGAAATAAATCTGTAATTGACACACAATCATATGCAAATGAGATACTTAAGGTGTGAGATTGGCAGATTTAGATTTATGTAGACGCATGAAAATATAAATTAAGATTAAGATATCTTTTCATAAAAAAATGTCATTGAATATCACAAGATAAACACTTAATCCGCTCTCGTATTTATTTATTAGCTACTGAGGAATGTTGAATTTGCACTCAATTGAATTCTATACTACAAATTACATACGTACTATTTAATTTTCTGACACAAGTACCTACAAACAAATCAGTTGTTATCACCATCCAATCACAATTTCTCATTGAAAAATGATATTGTGTTTCTTATTTAAGGAAACCGTTTATAAAAACATATTTTTTACAATACCTGTACTGTAAGTTACCTATTAATGACAAAATTAAAACACAGTAAGTGGAACTTTTATTGCATAGTGGTTTTAATAGTTATTGTCCACCCTAAACAGTAAGTAAATACTACATATCAAGGTCCTGTTTTTCTTGACAACAATTTGACAGATGTCAATTTTGAAACCTATTTTTCTTTTCCTAGCTTACTAACCTCGAACTATAAATGATCTTCTTAGGTCGCGAATGTCCCTTTGGGTCTCGATTTCCTCGATTTCCTAAACAACATTCTTAACCTAAAAACTGTCATTTACAGTTCATGGTACGTAATATACTATTTCCATTTATTGAATAACTTGGCTTTATTAATGATTCAAATATTAAATTATTTAATTCACTTGACCATGTTACGCGCTGAGCCCATTTTCAGGTCAATAAGACAAAAAAATTCAATGACAACACAGTAAAATAATATATAAAGTTTTAAACAAAACAATAAGTCAATTATGTATCAGAGGATGTGATCTTCCCGGAGTCAGACTTGTGATATTATGTTTCATTTAACAATAATCTTTTCTATTCTGTAACTGAATCATTATCTGTTACTGATCGATAAATTAATGACAATTAAATTACCGACACTTCTGTACTCTGAGTCCAAAATCATTTATTTTCTTATTTATATTTCATTTTGAAGCATTTTACTTTCGTACGTAGATGATAATATAAGAACTTTACTTTTTAATCACACTTTTTACGAAGCTGTCAGTGAGCTATCGGTCTATATTTTTATAATAATAGCTTCGATATAAGTTAAACAAAATTAATTAATTATTAAAAATAAAATGGGGTAGATGGCACAGTGGTATCGAGTTGGTCTGTGGATTTGAGAACCTCGGTTTGATTCTAAAACCAATTTTCACCACATTAAAACTACCCCTGTGGTTCCTCCTCAACTAATATCTTTGGGGGGCTTGATTTAACGACTGGTAACCGCACTTCACGTGCAAAATATATACACTTAGTGAGATCTGCTACAGCAGAGTGGCACACCGAATAATGGGTAGAAAGCGTGATAATATATTTATTTATTTATTTATTTTTACATTCATATATTTCGAGAATGAATTATAATTCTTCAAGGTCTTCACATAATAAAAATCATCCCTTTGATTTCCCCTCCATTACTTTCTATTAATTTTACAATATGACAGTTGGTACCTGTAGTTCAGGCACAAAGGTAATATCTGATTTAAGGGAAATTTAATGTTTTATAAAATTTTAGTTTTTGTAGCTTAACTGATCGTTGAAGTCTCTTAGTTTTAATCTTATTTTTGGTTGCATAACTGCATATATTAGCTGTATTTGTTTGGGAATTTTGGGTTCAACCCTGAACTGACTTTCAATTTTTTTTTGGTTGCATAACTGCATATATTAGCTGTATTTGATTGGAAATTTTGGGTTCAACCCTGAACTGAGTTAAGATTAACTCGTGTTACTTCCAAATAATAATGGATCTATCAGGTTACTTCAAAAATGCCAAATAAATACGGCCTAATGAGAATTTATCGTGACCACTGATTGTTGACGTGCTAAAGTATGATAATAAGTATTGAAAACTGCGAGTGCGAGTGGTAAATATTTTATTATAACAAAATGATAAAAACTAAGATAAAATAAATATAATGAATTAATTAAATAACAAATAACAAATTAATGACATCATATTCTCGGGATTCGAATATTCTTTACTCAAGACTGTGTTACTACTACTCTTGAACTTTGTACTAACTATCCTTAAACTGTGGCATTTAAAGTAAATAAATGCTAGAGCGCAATAATTTTGCTGAATGTGACAAATGCTTCAAACGCTCGCGCGTGTTCCAAAAGGTGAATAACATGACATGTATCTTAAAAACGCAATCTAATCAACAATTTTGCAATATATACTACAGTAGATATGTAATACCAATAAATTGACAAAATAGCGTAATATCGTAATATATTTATTTTATATATTGTGATTTAAATTACCTTTTCAATTTCATCAATGAATTAAGATCAGTCTGTCTAAAGTAAATGTGACTGACAATCCGAGGTAAGATTTTGAGAACTCCTTCTTTTCATGGCCTGCTCTAGCCGAATTGATAAATCTCCCATATATAACAAGACCCCTGCCGCTAAATAATGCCAGAGAATTCGTTCGCTTCGTGCGAGAATGTAACATGATCGCCGATATCATTATTCATCTGTTAATGATCCATTTATTTCTTAATTATCCCGCATAAACGTTCCTTATCATTTTATCGTTTTGATTACATTAATTTTCGTTTAATTTAAATGCTACTTTGGATATAACCTTAAATTAGAAATTGTGTTTACAAGATTTTTAATTACTCGATCACACCTAGTTCTGTTGGGAGTCAGTTAATATTATATATTATTTATATTTTATTTTAAAACGGTGTTTTCATTTCGATAGTTGATAACATGAAGGTGTGTTACTGACTTTAATTTATTTTCTTTGCTTTATCATATAACTATTATATGGTTAATTATTTCTTTACACAGCAGTCTAGATCTTTAGATAGAAGTACCTAATTGCAGTTGTTTGTTAAAAACAAATAAATTTTCGTCCGTAGAATATATATTTTAATTAGTTAAATTTTAAATTAATTTGTCCTATTAAAATTAATTTACTTTATTCTACCTAACATAAAATACATACAAGTAAAATCTAATGGCCATTTATACCACAAAAAGTGAAATTTTAAACTTGGTTTAAATAAATAAAAGCAAAGCAAAATTAAACTAGTATATTTTAAAGTAAATACTTAATTAATGATATAATAAAAATAAATTTATCATCATTCCTTTTATCCATTTCTGGGTGTGGCACTCTACCGTAACAGATCTCAGTAAGTATATTTATATGAATGAAATGCGATTACCAGCTGTTAAATCATGGCCACCAAAGATGTTAGTACAGGGGAGCCACAGGGGTAATTTTAATTTGGTGTAAATTGTTTGTTTTCTGTGGTATTCGAACCCGGGTTCTATAACTCATAGTCCGACTCGATAGCACTAATCAAATTTATGTGCATGAAGTGCAGTTACAAGCCGTCAAATCGTGGCTTCCAAAAGAATTAGTGGTGGGAGAGGAACAAGAGTAATTTTAAAGTAGTGAAAATTGTTTATCGGTTGTGGAAATTGAATCCAGTTTATCAAATCCACAATTCAACTAGGTACCACTGAGCAATCTATCCCATTAATTGAATTATAAAAATTGGGATACCGCCAGGATTTGAATCACGGATTTATAAACTCCAATCCAAACATGATTTATTCCAACAATTCTCAGATGGTTAGAGCATAATTAGAATTTGTAGATCTCAGGTTCAAATCTAGGCGGTATCCCAATTTTTATCTTAAGAATTTTAGAACCTAGGTTCGATTAAAAGCGTTAAAATTACGCCTGTGTCCAGTTCCGTCTTTTCTATAAGGGCATATGGTGGCACGAGCCCAGGGCCCTCGGCTTGATAGGGGCCTCAAAATGTCGAGACCGTCGTTTTTCACGGGAAATAGAGGAACTCAGTTTTTAATGCAATTTTCCAAAGAATTGCAGTTAATATTTTTAAATACAAATGTAAATCGAAAACCAGATGAGATTTCTAAATATTTTTTAAACAGTAAACAAAATCTTACTAAATCTAAAAAAGATTTAAAAAAATACATATCGTAAAATGTCCTAATTAATCCTATAAAATGTATACAAATATTAAAATAACTTTAAAATATTTAAAAGAACTTAGAGGATATAATAGAAAATTTTGCACAACAGAAATCTTAGAAAACATTATCATCATTGACGTAAATCCAATTCTCAAAATACAAGTAGTAATCACCTCACTTATATTTGATTTGTATAATGCTAACCATAGTAACCAATAAAGTCACTATATACAAGTACGTTCTGATGTTTTTAGTCACATTTTTTTTTAGTTTCTAAAAGGGCCTCAAACTTTGTATGCCATAGTCTACCCCACTTCATGCTCATAAATATATCACTCACCGAGATCTGCTATGACGGAGTTGCCAAACTCAATAATGGGTAAAAGGTGTGATGATATATTTATATTATTTTATTAATTTATAATTCAGTTTTATAAAAGCAAAGCGATGTTACATATTATATAGAATAAATGATCTTGTTTTTACTTATTTAAACCAATTTAAAATTTAACTTTTGGCGCAGCAAGTGAGCATAAAATATTTCAAAATGAAATATATTTCATAGTGTCACAAATATTTCTTTTATCAATTATTTATCGTATTTTAAAACAACTGATTACAAATAAGTACGACATGCAACAGATGTTAGTGCAAATTTTTCAATTACTCAACATGATACAAAGTCACTAATAATAAATGTGTTAAATTCGAAAATATCAATGATCACAAAACTCTAATTAAAATCCATATCTACTTCACGGACACATTACACTCTTGAATTAATTACCTAAAACAAATGAGAATTAATTAAGACACTTAAAATTCGAGATCAAAAACAGATCTCTTAAAATGCGCACCTTTTATGGTTTTACCGTTTGATAAAGATCAGCACAGCTTCTGATCTATTTGGCTTATTTGGCAAAAGAGAAACGGTAGCAAACAAATGACGAATTGTATCTGACAGTCAAATCATTTGTCACCTGTCGCATAGCAACGTATTTACCAAAGAAAAAAATGAGCTTGTCTACTATCAGCTGTTAAAGAATATTGTAAGTTTGGCCATGGTTTGCTACGATCATTATTTTTATTTGAAATGGTGTTGCAGGCTTAAAAGTGAATTTGAACTACTGGCGTAACTGTTTTTATAGATATTAAAATCTGATAAAACTGGTCAATAAAAAATTTAATTTTTGATATCAGCTATAAATTCTAAAAGATGTTGACATCTAATTTTCTAAACATGTGCTGCTCTTTATTTATTTGTAATTTAAAATGCGAATATCAATTTTTGCTAAATTCACCTGGCCAATTAATACATTAATAAAACTAACATCAAATTTGATAGACATTATGAATATTTTAATTAAAATTAGACTACTTCATTTTCAGCTATTTAAATTCATAGTAATATCATTAAAAGAATATTAATTTGCTAACACATAATGCAGAAATGTTGCCGTTTGCAAAAAACTAATAAAATAAATCATTTTACAGCTGCAGAATTACTATTTTATACAAAACACTAACTAAATTACTATTTTTTTAATGAATTTTATGAATAAGTTTATGCAAAGATATAAAATATTTATAATTTAACATTTTTATTACTACGCATATCAGTAAATTATTCACAATTATATTATCAGTGTTTTTGAACCTGTTAGACATCGATGAAATAACAAATATATCATCACGCCTTCTACCCATTACTGAGTGTGGCACTCTGCCGAAACAAATCTTGGTAAGTGATGTGACATGAAGTGCGGTTACCAGCCGTCAAATTACTGCCCCCAAAGATGTTAGTGGAGGAGGAGCCACAGGGATAGTATAATTAATATGGTGAAAATGTTTGTCGGCTGTGGGAATCGAACCAGGTTTTTTAGGATCCACAGGCCGACTCGACACCACTGTGCCACCATTCCCGCTTTTAATAATTATTTATCTACGATTGTGTGCAAAATGATTCTTTTTTGCATATTAATCGTGAAAGCTGTCTTTTTTTATTAAAAAGTTATATATTTTTCAATTATTTTACAAATCGTAAAAAAGTAAAGATAATGAAAAAATAATTTACTCCTTTTTCTTTAATTTTATGTTTGCTAGTAGTGATTTTTAAAATTTATATAGCATTTAGTTCTGTGTTGTCGTTAGTTGTAATTTTTTAGTAGCTTCATTTAGTGTTTATCTTTTAAGTTTTAATAGCGTAGGTTTTTTTTCTTAGTAAAAATTAGTTCTTTTAATATATTTGTTAATTATAGTTCTTTATTTTAAATATTAGTTCTATTATCATTCATTTTAAATTATTTTGTTGTTAGGCTAGTATTTTCGTCCCTATAAGAGCATTCTCATTTTAAAATTCCAATATTGTTCTTTAATATTACATTATAATATTATATTATAATATGGTGGCTCAGTGGTATCGAGTTTTCCTGTGGATCCTGAGTACCCTAGTCCGATTCCCACAGCCGTCAAACATTTTCACCACATTAATACTATCCCTGTGACTCCCCCTCCATTAACTTCTTTGGGGGCCGTGCTTTGACCCGCAAAAATATATCACTTACCGAGATCTGCTTCAGCAGAGTGCCACACCCAGTATTGGGTAGAGGATGTGATGATATATGTTAATATTACACATTTTTAGATATTGTCTTATATTATTTGTTTTACAAATACAATACAAGTACGGATAGAAAGCAATCTTTATTGGCCGAAAGCACTCGAGGATTTGTTTTCCATCCGTTTAACTGTATGTTTTTATTTTTTATTTTGTATGCTTCAGGTCTGGATATTAATTCTAATTCCAATGATTATATAATAAATTCACCAGGATTTAAACCGGTGAACTCTTGTAGAGTGAGAGCTCTAACGGTTGTCAAGTATTAAATTAATTTATTCATTTAAATAGTTTCTTTTAAAATATTCAAGTTGAAATAGTAACAATTGAAAAGGCAATAAAATAATGCTAACAAAAGACAGTGCACGTGCTGGATCCATTTCCTGCTGACAATAGCTAATGAAATGAATCATCAGCTATCAGAAAGGATCTAACAGCAGGATTTTTACAGCAGGAATAGCATTTCTCCTGAGTGGAAGGATGGAAGTGTTTTGTCAGCTTCTTTCACCTGATGTGATTCGAAGTTGTTTCAATTACTGCGGTACAAGCAATCAGGATTTTTGTGTTAGTGGCAGATGGAACACAATTGATTGTCGATTGTCGATCGGCAGTTCACGCTTAGTTTTCTTTTGTTTGCTGCCAATTGTAAATGAATTCAGGGCGCAGTCGCAACAGGGCCGGATTAGAACATTTCCAATTATTGTTGCAGAGTCTTTTACAAATTTATAAAAATATATCATCACGTCTTTTACAATAATATATTTACTGTTAAATTACAATTCTGAATATGGCACTTTACTAATCACTAATGAAGCATGGACAGGGACAATATTTTGATGTGAAAACCTGGCGAAGTATTGATAGTCTTGACTCTCTTAAATTATTTGTTCAACGCGACAAAAAAGCAGATTTTCTACCTTAACTAGATTCGTAGCCGCGATAGTAAATCTGATACTTTTTTGCCTAGTCAAACAAATAACTATTTCTACGATCATTAAATAATATATTCATTATACATATATGCGATTCTTGGTAAGTAGTCACGGCCGTGAGTAATAATTTATTACTCACTCGTGATCAATCACATAGAGGTTTTATCGATAGCCCTGAGTAATAATTAATTATTCACAAACATATCAAGGTTACTAAAATAAATAAATAAAAAATATAATCACGCCTTCTAGTCATTACTGGGTGTGGCACTATGCCGAAGTAGATCTCGGTAAGTGATATATTTTTACGCGAGAAGTGCGGTTACCAATCGCCAAATCACAGCTTCCAAAGATATTAGTGGAGGGGGAGCCATAGAAGTAGTATTAATGTGGTGAAAATGTTCATCGCCAGTGGGAATCGAACCAAAGTTCTCAGGATCCACAGGCCGACACGATAACCACTGTGCCACCCACTTCACAATACTTAAGGTAGTACTAGCGTGAAAATTTTTTTTGCACATCTGAATAAAATTTGGCGCACGTAAACATTGGATAGTCAGGATACGCATCCTGTTGAAATATGAAACACATTCATCGTCTATGAATAAATATATTCGCTTGTAAAGCTGAGTTCTTATACATGGGGCTTATGGCGATCATCACTCAGAATCGCATATATTTGGTTTGTGTACCTCTAAAATTTTGCAGTTTCATTTGAAAAACTAGTATGATGTTCTAGAACTATCCATGTATATTGTATCAGAAGGAGAAAGTTTTTTATAATGGCAACACCACACGGTGGTATTGTATTTGAAAATTCAATAGACCAACAACCTATTAACAGTTCATGATATTCAAATCATAATAGGTATAAAGCACATATTTTATTCAATTTTTATATTTTTTTGAGCGTCAGTTTCGCCACTCGACAACCGATGGCGCCTCTGTAACACTAGTACTACCTTAAGAATAAATGGATGGATATGACTGAAGGTTTATTGTACAAATGAAAGATGAGACGAACTTGTACTCGTATGTAAAGAATTATGAATGTGGCTAAAGTGAAAGTTATATGGCACGATAGGAATGTTTGACGATAATTAATTTCAGGATGATCATAATAAATAAAATTCATATAAATTAATTAGTCTTAGTCTTATCCCTGTGGCTTCCTCACAACTAACATCTTTGGGGGCCGTTATTTTACGATTGATACCCGCACTTCACGCGCATAAATATATCACTTACCGAGATCTGCTTCGGCAGAATGCCACATCCAGTAATGTGTAAAAAAGCGTGATGATATATTTATATATTAATTTATATTTATTCTCAGTCTGAGTCAGTCCACCCCTGTTTCCTAACCCACGTCATCACCTGTACACCAGTGCCCCCAAAACAACAAAATCAATTAACTCTCACCATCCCACCAACACCTATCGGATGCGGAAGTCGCTTGCCAACTCTTCATCAGCCCATTCCCTCTTGCGCCGCCCCTGTACGAGGCTCCCTGCAACACTCCACCGACATTAGACTGTGCAGCAGTGTGCGCGCAGCGGGTGGGCGACCGCACCGTCTGATGCTTGACCACGGGGTGCCACTGGGCGGTGTGATTGAAGTCTGTGAGTGTGTGAGTGTGGGATAGATGTTGAGATGTTTGCTTGGAGATGGTTTGTCGATTGTTTTGGGAGCGGTCAATTGTGAAGTCTTGTTTAATAGGTTAACATGTTAGGTTGATTTACTGGTGAGCGAATTTGAGGAGATAAAAAATTGTTATAGGTTTTTAGAACGATTACAGTTAAATTTGTTGTACTACTTTGATCTGTTGGAAAATTTTAATGTAAATAATTTTTAGCGCTAGTTCTCACAATTCTTGATATTTGTGGGTATTGGAATATTCAACTACTAAGAGATTTTAGTATAAAAATAAAATAAACATATCATCACGCCTTCTACCCATTACTGAGTGTAGCACTCTGCCGAAGCAGATCTCGGTAAGTGATATATTTTGCGCGTGAAGTGCGGTTACCAGTCGTCAAATCACGGCCCCCAAAGATGTTAGTGGTGGAGGAGCCACAGGGTAGCTTTTCAAATTATGAAAATTGATTGTCGCCTGTGGGAATCGAACCAGGGTTCTCAGGATCCACAGGCCGACTTCATACCACTGAGCTAGCCACCCCATTTTTATATGCCATGAATATATCACTTATCGAGTCGACCTGTGGATTTAAGAACCCTTGTTCGATTCCCATAGCCGACAAACATTTTCACAACATTAAAATTATCCCTGTAGCTCCCCCATCACTTACATCATTGGGGGGTCGTAATTTGATGGCTGGTAACCGCACTTCACGCGCAATATATATCGCTTACCGACATCTGCTTCGACAGAGTGCCACACTCAGTAATGTGTAAAAGTCGTGATGATATATTTATTCATTTAAGAGATTTGAGTCGTTTTCTAACTCAAGTATTACTTCTTTTTTATGACTATCTTTATAATCCTTTAAACCTTGATTTAAAAAAAAATATTATTATGTTTTTTCAGTAAATAAAACGACAATATTTGCCAAAAAATATTTTCTAGTTAGTTTTTATTTATTAAGGATTTAAATAGTCGTGCTATCTACTTAGACATTTTATTTATTCTTATAAACTTACACTGACATAAGTAGTACTATATGTTAGAGAAAATCTGGTCATAATAAAATTTGTAAAAAGCATTTTATGCAATTTAATTAAATTTAAATAGATAATAAAGGCTAATAAGGTTTGAAAGTACTCTTCGATATAATATTTGCGACGTTAATAATCCAAAGTATTATCATTATTTTATTAATCAACCTGGACTTTTATCTCTAGTTGTATCTTCAACCAATATATATATATATATATATATATATATATATATATATATATATATATATATATATATATATATATATATATATATATATATATATATATATATTAGCAACATTGCTTTAGTTTAAAATTTAATTTGTAATTTATAATAATTTATATTGTATGATGAATGTCACATCCAGTAAAAAAATGTACGAGTAATATATATTTATTTATTAATTAATTAATTAATTAATTATTTATTTATTTATTTATTTATTTATTTATTTATTTATTTATTTATATAAATTATTATTTATTTATTAATTTACTTATTTACTTATTTACATATTTATCTGTTTATTTATATATTTAATTTAAAATAGTTTCCGAAAATATAAATAAATATATATTATTCTATTTCAAAAATCGACAATGACATCACTTTTGGCGAAATCGGACCATTTCACATAAAAAAGTGACATTCAACTTCATATACAACTTTGTAATTTAAACTGTAGGTCTAAAATTGATAGTAAAAATTAGCTATTTGTTTCTATTTTCTCAACCATCCTGTATCTATAGCTATTTGTGTAAAATGTACTTTAGCTTTTGTTTTGATTGGATTTTAATAGATATCTATGAATTTATTTCAATTTACAACAAATTTTAATTCTAATTGCTACACTTTCTACAATTTTAACTTATTGCGTTTATTAATTTTAAATATTAATTAGCGAAAATTAATCGATCTAAACCAAATATGTCGATGCTTATCTCATTAATTATGAGAGAAATTAAATTTTCTATTGCACACAGGAAACGAAAAATAATTTTCTAAACCATTTTAAATCTGTTGCATCATTAACAATATTTCAAAATACAATTAAATTACTGATCAAAATATATAAATATCTGGAGCACAATCAATACACTATTATTCAATTACGGTTATAGAGGCAATCAACTAATCATGCGAGAGGACAGATTAGAGTCGACCATGTATAATTAACTAGTTATGATGTTACGTGAAGTAATAGTTGAGTAGTTGAGATCTTGAACGGATGTGCACACCTTAAAATATAAATATTCATTACGCAGAGTGCCTCAAAACACGATTCGGACGCACTTTTTATTAAACATATGTTTTTTAACGACATTTCTTCATGATCGTATTGCACACTAGTTTACTATAGTATGCCGTCCAAAGCTGCGTTTACAGATATACAATTAACACTATCATGAACAATTAGTGAAAGTGTTTTAGAACTTACAATCAAAATTAAAATGAATAGTATCATAATTGAATTCATAAAAAAATTACTTTTGTAGAGAACTTTGAGTAAACATCAATAAACAAAAGAGAACTGCATCTTCTTCGTTCATATATGGTAGCTATTATTACCCTTGTAGTTTTATAAAATTTTAATTAACAATCAGTAAAAGAAGGAGATAATAGGTAATGATAGAAGATAAAGACAAAATAATATCTCTGTCTCATTAATTGTAATTAAAAAGTGTGAAGTTTGCAAACATTTCACTTTAAACTTAGTACTACAGAGTGCCACATCCAGAAATGAGTAAAAAGCGTGATGATATATATATATATATAATTTATCGTTAAAATAAATTGAGAGTGGTTGGCAATAAGAAAGAAACTACATTTTTGATATTATTGTAAAATTGATCTAAATATTCTACATAAGTTTAGTCTAAAAAAAAACACAGCTAATATGTAGACTAAATATCCCTTGACAGATGTTTAGAAAGAAAAAACATTACTAGCATTTTATTAGTAGTCGACTGCTATTCAAAATTACAAAAGTAGCGACAAAATTCTGAACATGCCTTTACAATAACCAAACTACAATAAATCAAATAAGTTCCCGCCTACATCAGGCACTGAAAGCACCGCCAAAGAACAACGTCACCACAAGAAGCATTTGCATTTTGTTTAATTGAATCACAACCCAAAAACACGTTTACCATAATCAATAAGGAACTTTCTACTTGACTAATTAATGAACAATAAAATTCGTCCACAACATGCTGCTGCGTCGTAATAGTCAAATTTAATGTTCGGCAGAAGAGAATATATTTCAACGGTATGTTTGTTTTCCCGCCAAATTTGGGTCGTAAACAACCTGATTGACTGGTTTTCGGTTGTTTTTATACGATTCGAACCGAAAAGTGTCTACGGAAACCATTAGCACTTTAAAATAGGCCGAAGTTTGGATCTGACATTATGTAAAATAAAGTAATTAAAACTATATCACACCCTGCGAATTTATAGTTGTTAATTATTATTTAATGTAGTAGGAAATGTTTTCCCGTGTAATACAGAGAACATAAATAAATATATCATCACGCCTTCTACCCATTACTGGGTGTGGCACTCTGCCGAAGCAGATCTCGGTAAGTGATATATTTTGCGCGTGAAGTGCGGTTACCAGTCGTCAAATCACGGCCCCCAAAGATGTTAGTGGTGGAGGGAGCCACATGGGTAGTTTTTGAAATTATGAAAATTGTTTGTCGCCTGTGGTAATCGGACCAGGGTTCTCAGGATCTCAGGATTTCATACCACTGAGCTAGCCACCCCCTAAAATATATTTCTACATAATTCAGACTATGAGAAATCGAGCGCATCTTTTTTAGTTTTTGAAAAACAGCGATTTTTGTCTTTTTAAAAATCTCAACTTTGAAGATCCATATCTTGAAAACTAAAAGAGATACTGAAATTCGGTTTAAACGAGTGTATTTCTCTTGCTCTAGTTAACTTATACTGAAATTATTATTTTGCCCATATTTCATAAACTTGACGAGATAATGAAAATCTGTGAAAACCAGTGGATTTCTGACATAAAAATATAAAGGTGTGTAAAATTTCAGAAGTTTTGCTCTACGGATACAATTTTTAGAGCAAAAAACTAAAAATGGCCAAAATTCGTAAAATTCTTAAGAAAGAATGATTTTTCGTTTATTTGTAATAAAAACTTAATCTATCCTAATTTTTGGCTGAAAATTTGCATACCTATGTTTATTTACGAGAGAAATTCACTGATGCTCACAGATTTTTATTATTTCTTAAATTTGTTGAAATAGGCAAAAAAAAAAATTATTTTAAATAGAACAATTTTTAAAATTTCAGTATAAGTAAATTAGTGCGTGCACTCGTTCAAACCAAATTTCAATATCTCTTTTAGTTTTCGAGATATGGACCTCCAAAGTTAAGGTTTTTAAAAAGTCAAAAATCACTGTAACTCAAAAACTAAAAAAGATATGAAGATACGCTCTACGACATTCGATTTCTCGTACTCTGATTTATATAGAACTATATTTTTAAAATTTTCAGTTTTTAAACTGAATGAACAAAAAAATTGGCATTTTCTGTAAATGCTGCTTACCGGCTGAGGATGATTTTGGAGATATAAACGAAGTCGTTTTATTTCTAATAGAATTCACGGTCGTTTTAGAGCATAAAATAAAGTTAATCATCCTTAATCGATTGTACATAATAGCAGTCATTACATTCAGATTCATCCTCATACGTTCTAAATTCCACAATACTTTTAATTATTCTATCATATTATTCACTAAAGTAAAATATGCGTAACATTTAGACCCGAGCCCACCTGTGTTCGTCAACATTACTTTAATTATTCTACGTTTGATTGACACTCGGCAGTAATGATTTCCTAACCGCTAATAAATAATCTGTTTTATGGAACCTGCTCGAATCAAGCTGGCTATCAAATGCGGTGTTTGACCATCATGTCGTCTTGTTAATGGAAAGTATCTAATTAATATTAATAGTGCCAGGTTTTGGGTACTGCCACACAGAGATTTATAGGTTCGGCAGAGCTGTCTTGATTTTATGAATGAAAATATTGCAAACAGATTTTGTAAAAATTATTTATTCTGTTACCTTTCATTGTGATATTTATCTGTTAGTATATAAAATATTACTTTCTAACAACACTTTTTACGAAGTTGTTAGTGTATTCCATTTTTTTTTTATAATAATAGTAAAAATGCGCTGGTTAATTATTCTAGTTAAATAATACCAAAATTAAAACAAAAGACAAAATGTCTATTGCGATGTGGAATTGAGTCTTAATAAATAAGAAAAAATAGGAAAAAATTTTCCATCACGTAATTCCACAGAGGTTTTACAGCACGTTTGCATCAACTTCTCAGGTCATCAACAAACGGCTGGTCAGTTCAGCTTTAACCATAGACGCGTTTCGACCTTCCGGACTCATCAGTATGGTGCGATCATTTATAAAACTATTGTGATACCGACTTAGCTGAACAGACTGATGTTAACCTATCTACAACGGTAACATGACATGAGAGCTATGGAGCCACTCGTGGTGCCATCTACCGACAAAATCGCAAACTGCTTGACAGCTATTGAAATAAAACAAAAGACAACCTCTGTGGAATTACGAGACAAGTGATGGAAAATTTTTTCCTATTTTTTCTTATTTATTAATACCAAAATTGTCACCATTATAAAGTAATCATAAAATCAATAATATTATATTGAGCGATTGAAGATAATGAATAGATAGTGGAAATCGTAAGACAATCTTGAAATGAAGTTGAACTGAATATGTTAGTTTAGAGAAAAATGCTAAAAATAAAAATAATATAAAAGCTAGTTTTCCGTTGGTACATTTCAAATGTTATGGGATGGCTAGCTCAGTGGTATGAAGTCGGCCTGTGGATCCTGAGGTCCCTGGTTCGATTCCCACAGGCGACAAATTTTCATAATTTGAAAAAGCTATCTCTGTGGCTCCTCCACCACTAACATGTTTGGGGGCCGTGATTTGACGACTGGTAACCGCACTTCACGCGCAAAATATATCACTTACCGAGATCTGCTTCAGCAGAGTGCCACACCCAGTAATGGGTAGAAGGCGTGATGATATATTTATATTTATTTTATTTATATTTCAAATGTTTTTCTCAAAATTGTTTGAAAACATTTGATGCCAAAAGTATTAAAATCTGTATGATTCTATGTTATACCATACGAAAGAATAAAATTGCCCCTATATCCTTGGGAAAAAACATATGAGAACAATCTCTACTAATTTCACAATGATGCATTTAAAATTTGAATCACTATTATGCCAATATCTTAATGTATCAAATAACAATTCAAGATTTTCATCGAATTCAATATTCCCTTCAAGGCAACATAAAATCACAATATCGCAATCAGATGTTCATTCCATAAAATGAAAGAAATATAAATTGAGCTACCTTGAAATCTACACCTCGGATAAGAATATCATAATTTGAAATGTATTATTGAAAATATTCGCGTATATTGTCAATTTTAATTAAATATTAAGGCCCGGTTGCATAAAGCAATGTTAACTATATTATTAGCAAACAGCATGTTCAAGGATAACAATGATAAAAAGGACTGACACTACATTTTACATATTTTCGGATTTTTATGTTATAATTAATTAATATCAGCATTAGAATACTTATTGTTAGTTAAATATCAATGATAAATGATATTTGTAGCAAATAATTATTAGTTTAATTCATAGTATTGCGATTATAAAAAATTTAAATAAAAATATATCATCACGCCTTCTACCCATCACTAAGTGTGGCGCTCTGCCGAAGCAGATTTCGATAACAGTTATATTTTTGCACGTGAAGTGCTGTTACCAGACGACAAATCACGGGCCGCAAATATGTTAGTGGTGGAGGAGCCACAGGGGTAGTATTAATGTGGAGAAAATATTTATCGGCAGTGGGAATTGAACCAGGGTTCTCAGGATCCACAGGCCGACACGATACCACTGTGCTACCTACTCCATTATAATTGAAATTATAACGTTTTAGGGCCAGTTTTTCAATCGCTGGTTTATTCTTGATTAATGTTAATCATGATTAAAATAATAACGGAAACCATAATGTTCTTTATTATTTAATCATCATTAACATTAATTGGTGATTGAAAAACTGACCATTAATAGTTAAAGGTTACGTGCACGTGCACATAACAATCCTTTTTCGGCACGTGTTATAAACAACATTTTTCCTACAACTGTGCGATTTAGAAAATCACTAAAATATTGTCAACATTTATAAAATCTTAATGATATTCACGAGACCAATGTTTTACAGCGTTGCTATGGTTTGTTTGTTGATTGCTTGCACATTGTTCTACGTTATTTAAAAATATTTCACTAATTTCAAGACAATTTCTTCAAAATCGTCTAGATTGGAATACTACAGTGAGTTATTCTTTCTTTATCATAAACACCTCCAAAGATAATTGAAGCCTCAGATCATGCTATGTTGGATCTATTTTCGATAATGACAATCAACCTGCTGCTGGTACTTCTACAGCCTCCAAAATTGTTGTCAATAATATTACTGTTAATAATATGAACGGGTACGGAAGAAATCAATGTTTCTTTAGACAGTACAAAAGTTTCCACTTCACATTATGTTAATATAAGCGACTGTAATAACTGTGTTAATAATATACACAAAGAATAAATATTATATATTTCACTTACTCTTTAAATAAAACCATTTATCGATATATTTTACTTTGTTCGGTTCTTTTTACTAATTATGTACAGATTAGATATACTGCAATTTAAGGTTATGTTTATAAACGTCAAAATATACTACTGCATATTTACTAGCGCTGCCTCACTGCATCTTCTTCTTCCATGTGTCCAAAATATGCTCGGCGCGAAATTTAAATCGCTCTCAATACAACTTTTATTGTACAATTGCGTAATGAATTACTTTCCGCACTAGTGTTTCTTTGCTTTCAGAAACGCACTTGGTCTGCATTTGTCTCCTTTCCACCCGTAACCAAGGCAATAATAGTTACGTAATAATAAAGAAATCACACAGTTGTAGGAAAAATATTGAATTGTAAAAAATGTTGACATTTCTTAGAAGCGTTTATTATTCTAATTCAACTTTTTCGCTTAATTAACAATGTAATTAGTTGACATCGTTGTATGCAATCAGGTCTGAATCTTTCAAATGTTGACAAGTGCATATAAAACTATTTTATAAATTAGGATATGGTTTCTATCATAGTGATTAGTGAAGGAGCATATTTATTACGTTCAAAGGTGTGACAAGATATACACGTATAGTTAAAAAATGTTGCGTCGCTTGATTTATTACGTATCAAGAAAATAATTAAATACACGGTATGCTAATTTTAGGATTTTCGAAACTGATATAAAACAGATAATTCCAATCAAACAGCGGTTAATGTAATAGTAGCGACAATTTAGCATCTTGTACGTCTTAAATTAAATAGAAAGTAGGAAAAGAAAAATTGACGTTGAGCTGTTTAGGCTAAAATATGCCACATGTGAGATGTTCGTTCTTGATAACGTATTTGGTGCGACGTTAATATATTCATCCATCGATAGCGAAGACGCTAATACCAATTTAAGTATTTGGTTTACGTCATTATTGATTGTATAAAAACAAACTTTATTTAGACTAATGTCTTATTTAATCTCCTAAATTTAAGCTTCAATTTTCATTTATAAACTTGTTTCTGATCTATTTCTAAAAATATTAAATTTAATTTTTTCGAAAATCAAATTATTATTCAAAGTTATTCTGTAACTTTATAACGTTTTACGGCGATATCATGTTGTCAACAAATTAAATTATAAAGAGAAAACTTTGGGATACCATCAGGATTTGAACATGGAACCTACGAACTATGGTCATCATGTAATTCAATTTTGATTTTATTCCAATTTTTCTCTCTGGAGTAATGGCTCAGCGGTATCAAGTCGGCCTGTGTATCCTAAGAACTCTGGTTCGATTCCCACAGCCGACAAAACATTTTCACCAATTTAAAATTACCCCTGTGGCTCTCCCACCACTAACATCTTTGAGGGCTGGTAACCGCACTTCACGCGCATAAATATATCACTTACCGAGATCTGCTTCGGTAGAGTGCCACACCCAGTGATGGGTAAAAGGCGTGATGATATATTTATATTTATTTTCATGGAGTAGCTAGCTCAGTGGTATTGAGTTGTCCTGTGGATTTATGAACACGGGTTCGGTTCCCTCGGCCGACAAACACACCACATTAAAATTACCTATGTAGCTCTCCTTCCACTAATATCTTTGTGGACCAAGATTTGACGGCTGTTTCACACGCATAAATATATCACTAACTGAAATCTGCTTCGGCAGAGTGCCACACCCAGTAATGGGTAAAAGGCGTGTTGATATATATATTTTTTATTATTTCTCTCTATTTTGTCATTACGCCGCAACAATTAATAAGAAATTAAAGACATTTTATCTTTTTTCTACAAATTATGAAAATGTAAAAACAGAAACAAAATGAGTACCGAATATTTTGTACTACAAATAAATTCGTTATCCTGCTTATCTTGATCAATTAAAATAATCTGTAAATAAGATACTTCCTTTCAACAAAACTATAATATTTTCCACAAGATGCACTTTCCGTGTTCTTCTTATTTCTTTCTATCTCTTCCCGTCTTGTATTCTGTAATGTAGTTACCTCCACTCACCATGATATTTCAACCTCAACCAATAAGAAATAAACCTCCTCAACGGCTTCTAATCACGTTACTTCTAACTACAATTAATAACATCCCAGTGCGTGCCATAATCTGACCATCTCTCATTAACCAATTATACGTGGTCGTTTGCAGCTGGTTGAGATACGTTAAACGTTCACGTGAACGTTTGGAGTTTTATTACGTTACGTTGCATTGCGTTACGCTTGCGTTACGGCCACGTATTTACCACTGAGGAATGAGTTATGCCGCCCGACAGATTGCTATCGGAAATTGTTCATCTGGATGGATGGCTGACGCAGGTATTTTACATTTCTTTGGCTGCAGTTTACAAGAAGAGGATCTCATGTCATACTTGAACAATTATTTGAATTTTAATGTTTATAAAATCATGTGTACAGGTAGGGGAAATGGGAAAAGAAACTGTTGAGTTAATATTTGGTTTTATAGTTCGGTATTGTTTAGTATCATTTTCACATATGTATTGAAGAATGATGATGAAATATTTGAACAATGTTTATGGTGCAAGTATTATAGAATTTTCAAAACATCTTGAATACTTGTAATCATATTGCATATCAAATTTTTCTAAATTATTTTAAAGAAAATCACTTTAGATAATAGAATCCCATGTTTTAAAAATATATATAGGGTGTCCCATTTTAATCTGCCAGTAACGATAATTCTGAAACATTGCATTGAATCAAAAAGTGTTCCAAATGAAAAGTTAATGGTTCTGAGGGGGACATCTGATGCCGTAGACTTTGCCCCCCCAGCCCCCCAAGGGGGGCGGGAACAGGGGGCAACTTTAAAATCTTAAATGGAAACCCCTATTTTTTATTGCAGATTCTGATAGAGGGTTAAAAAGTATGTAAGTTTTATCCGAAACATTTTTTTTATTGGTCGAGAGATGGCGCTGCAAATGTAAAAGTTTTTTAATTAAATTGCGAAAATCGTAACGTAATTAACTGTTATTATTACTTAAGACTTACTCACAACCTTACAAGGTTGTTTTTTTCTCAGCCTGCCCAAATACTACCCCCGCACCCCCCCCCCCCTACAAAGACGTAAAGTACTCAAAAATAGCGATTGAGTACTTCTTTTTCAAATTAAATAATGGTAAAATAATTCAAAAAAGAATGTCATTTTTTTTCAAACAGTGTTTGACCGGGCCCCCCACATAGCCCCACCCAACTTTAAAAAATACCCCGACTAAAATTGACCTACATTTTAAAACTCTATCCGAGACTGAGGTACAAAATAAGGGTTTCCATTTAGGATTCTAAAGTTGCCACCAGCCCCAGTGGGGGGTGGGGCTATGTAAGGGGGCCGGTCAAACACTGTTTGAAAAAAAATGACATTCTTTTTTGAATTATTTTACCATTATTTAATTTGAAAAAGAAGTACTCAATCGCAATTTTTGAGTACTTTACGTCTTTGTAGGGGGGGGGGGGTAGTATTTGGGCAGGCTGAGAAAAAAACAACCTTGTAAGGTTGTGAGTTAGTCTTAAGTAATAATAACAGTTAATTACGTTACGATTTTCGCAATTTAATTTAAAAACTTTTACATTTACAGCGCCATCTCTCGACCAATAAAAAAAATGTTTCGGATAAAACTTACATACTTTTTAACCCTCTATCAGAATCTGCAATAAAAAATAGGGGTTTCCATTTAAGATTTTAAAGTTGCCCCCTGTTCCCGCCCCCCTTGGGGGGCTGGGGGGGCAAAGTCTACGGCATCAGATGTCCCCCTCAGAACCATTAACTTTTCATTTGGAACACTTTTTGATTCAATGCAATGTTTCAGAATTATCGTTACTGGCAGATTAAAATGGGACACCCTGTATATATATATATATAAATATATCATCACGCGTTCTACCCATTACTGGGTGTGGCACTCTGCTGAAGCAGATCTCGGTAAGTGATATATTTTGCGCGTGAAGTGCGGTTACCAGTCGTCAAATCACGGCCCCCAAACATGTTAGTGGTGGAGGAGCCACAGGGATAGCTTTTTCAAATTATGAAAATTTGTCGCCTGTGGGAATCGAACCAGGGACCTCAGAATCCACAGGCCGACTTCATACCACTGAGCTAGCCATCCCATTAAAAAAAAAAGCTATATATCATGTCTCCATTTATAAATACAGAAATTGGAGACACGTGAACGTTAAAAACGTTTTTCTGAAACCAGCAAAGAAGTGCCTACTTTCCTGATCAATATTAGAATGGAAAATACATTTTTAGCAAAACAATCAAGTAAAGTACGTATTCAAAGCTACATCAAAAATAACAATTGGTAAATTACAAGAAACCTGACTGTTTTATATTTTACCTGACTGTTTTTTGCTTTTGTATCCTTGGATACGTAGTCTGCTGTCAATACAATTCATATATATATATTGGGATTAATTGTGTACAAGTCAAATATATACAGCAATTATACAACAAGGTGTTGTCTTCCCAATCTCAACCTCCATTCCTCTCTATCATACACCATATTTTCTTCTAGGTCTCGGTCTCTCATTGCCTGTCGTATTCCCTCTTTCCATGATTTACAATTCATATTAAAAAATTTAAACATTTAGATTAATTATTGATTAAACTAAACGGTTTCAAAAAAATAGTATACATATTACGTCAGGAAAGTGAGTACTTTTTTTGTCATTAATTGAAAGAAGAAATTGATACTTTTAATCCCGAGGGTAAAACGTACTTTTTTTTCCTAATGAAGAAAATAAAATTATATCCATGGCAACTGGAAAACAATAGTATGATTTGATATTAGTTACATCTAAGTGGCAGTTGTCAAAGGAATATTAAATCATATCTGAAGTTCTAATTTATTTCGGACGGCCATTTAAAAGCTCTCACCCATTTTCGTACCATCCCATCGCTCATAATATTTTCGCCATATACTTCTCTGATCTGACGATGAATTTTAGGCGCTTTCACGCCTTTAGCACTAAGAAAACGAATCACAGTGTGTATTTTACAGTCGGCGGGATTCTCAATCGGAAGAGGCATTTCAAATACTCACAAAAGATTCGTAAACACGCCTAATGACTCTGTAGTGACATCTGTGGCTTGCAGAGTGCAGTACATAGTGTGCTATTTAAATGGATTACTTTGGTACGTTGGTTGCATTACTAGATTTAGTAACTATGACACAGGTGTAACTTTCGTAGGCCAATTAGTTTCGAAGTTGATTTAATTAGGTGGTTTTATTTAAACTAGTATAAGTGATCATAATAATAACGTGTAAATGGGAAGATGGCTCAGTGGTATCTAGACAGACTATGGTTTTGAGAACCCTGGTTTGATCTCCATAACGGACAAACAATTATCCCTGTGTCTCTTCCACTACTAGCACCTTTGTGGCCTGTGATTTGACGGCTGGTAACAGTACTTCATGCGCAAAAATATATTACTTACCGAAATCTGCTATGGTAGAGTGCCACGTCTAGTAATTTGGTAAAAGACATTGTGATGTATTTATTTTTTATTTTTAACTAAATTCTTATTCACTACAAATATGTGTCTGCCACCGATAAACTTTGAAATCAGAGAAAATGTGAAAAGTAGTATTATTAAATGAAGCAAATTTTGCCAAAAGCAAATACAAAAGGCTTGCATATATAGAGTGTGCGCAGAGCTGGACATGATTTAAATCAAAAGGAATTATAAATTGATTTAAATTATATTTCTTGATTTAAATCAAGTGAATTAAGCCTTTTTTAAAAATTCGCAAATCAGGCTTGTGACTTAAGACCTTTAAAGAAATTGATTTGGGCTTGTGAATTGTTTTAGAGCTAAAAAAAGGCTTAAATCATTTCTCTGGGCTTAATTCAAATAGAAGGGCTTAATTCAGTTGAAAGGGCTTAATTCAAATGAAAGGGCTTAATTCAAATTTGCCTTAATAGTAACAAGATTTGAGCTTTGAAAGAGAGATCGGCACGCGTTCTGAAGGAGCTGACAGAAGAAGATTTTCAGCACTGTTTCGAACAATGGAAAATTCGCATGGAGCGTTGTAAGGATATGAGGGGTGTATAATGAAGGTGATAATGAGTAAATAGGTATGAAATTAAAATAAAATGTTAAAACAACGTCAGTCTCATTATTTAATAGCCACATCTCGTATCTACTTACATCTGTTTTCATTCGGTTGTGCACATATGTTTGGAATATAATAATGCACCTAATATTTAAAAAAAAAAAATTAAATAAATTGATAATATTTAGTACTTGTAAATGTGATTTAAGCCCCAAGCCCCAAGCCTCAAGCTCCAATTCATAAAAAAGCTTGTGATTTATAATTCACATAAATAAAGCACAAATCACTTAGATTTGTGAAATAATTCACTTTGAAAATGAAGTGGAATTGTGAATTGTCACAAAAAAATAATTGTTTGATTTGTGAATTGTGATTTAATTCCTTTTGTTCGTGATTTTGCCCAGCTCTGAGTGTGCGTTTTACGACCTTAGGATGTGCATGTGCTAAGTGCCGACCGCGGCGCTGCAGCAGCGGAATTTCAAAACGGTACTTACTTTAAAAACACGCCTCTTATAACGACTAAATATTCAGTGAATATGCCAAGGGTTCGTGATATCTAGAAGAAAACTACAATATTTTTTAGCTCCATTTGATAGAACAGTGTGATGTTCTATAGCAACATCTACAATAGCTGCGCACCTTCCTAAACAATTGAATAAAACCATGATGATATAGATAGATAGCTAACATTACACACGCAAATAATTCCTCTTCTCCAATCAATTTATTTACCATTACTCAATATAGGCGCCTCTGACATGCAAAGTACTACTTCTAAGCCACCGCCTACTACTCCTATCTCTTGTTTATACACATGAAATACAGAAGGAGGGGATATGGAATCAGAGAGGGGAAATCATTTGACAGGCAGGTCGGAAGAGACATGCGTGAAACAAGCTCTTAATTTAGATAAGCCGCCTTCGATAAAAATCGAAAGTCTTTGTAGGTCACGCTTGATATTACGCTATGTAACGCTAGCGTTCTAATGTTTTAAGATGTAGGAACGATATAGTTTCGTCATGGTTTTGTTGTAGGTCTGTTGTTGTTGTACATGGTGGTAGTTAGAACGAAAATAAAGAATTGTTGTTCTGCGACGAGTTATAAGTACAAGTATTGTTGACGAACTGATGCCAATCAAAATAAATATTGCTGTTTTAAAACTATCTGTTAAAGTCCAAAATAGAAGTAGATCTCGATATATTTTTAAACTGGATTTGGACCAGGGTTTTTTATGTTACTAGCCATTGAGTTTGGCTGCCTACTGTAAATGATTCTAATTAATCTTTATTATCAAATGAGCTTACTTAAGTACTGAACTAATAAATTCTAAATAGGGCGACAAACATTTTTCTGAATTCACTGATTTTTTTTATACCTTTCTTTAACCGTTTTGGAGAAATTAAATCAAAATTTTGAAATCATTGTCCATTAATATTTCTAGATAAATTTAATGTTTTCATATTTATTACAATACTTTCAATCTTTAATTAAAAAATTGTGTTAAAGACATAATTTATTTCGTTTACAATAACAATAATATTTCATGCAATAAGATCAATGTTTAGGTGCTAAGTTCAGACAATATTAAGCGAATGATTCACATTAATAATAACAATAATAATAATAATAAAGATTTTTATTCGGCAAAGTTCAGCTAAAGCTGTTCTTACACTTAACTATTTTACAAAAATAAATACAAAATACAAATAAATGAAATATAGAAAAATATAAAAAAATAGAATTATCATAAAAATATACACGATTGCGAAACAATTGCAATAATCAACATACAAAAGACAAAAACCATAAATAAATAAATAAATAAATATATCATCACGCCTTCTACCCATTACTGGGTGTGGCACTCTGTTGAAGCAGATCTCGGTAAGTGATATATTTTGCGCGTGAAGTGCGGTTACCAGTCGTCAAATCACGGCCCCCAAACATGTTAGTGGTGGAGGAGCCACAGGGATAGCTTTTTCAAATTATGAAAATTTGTCGCCTGTGGGAATCGAACCAGGGACCTCAGGATCCACAGGCCGACTTCTTACCACTGAGCTAGCCATCCCATAATATGTTTATATTAAATTTAGCATGATTAAAAATAATAATAATAAAAAAAGATGGTATAAAGATGAAATTTATTGGTTATTACAGAATAAATGTCTTTTATACAAAATGACATTAAGGGTAATCGATTGAATGATTAATCTAGGAGTAAGTTAGTTAAATAATTGATTATGATTAATTGATTATTAAGTAAATGACGATTCAAACTAGGGGTAATTAATGTTCTTAAGATGAATTTTAACTGTTGATAAGAATTAGAAGAAAACTGTGAGTCAAAATAGGAATGTTTGGTGAATTATTTATGTAATTATTTATTTATGCTACTCTGTACAACAGGAAAAATCTCAGTTACAGTACAGGGACGGATTCACCGAGTCACAGTGGGGTAATTCATATATTTTTAGCTTGTGTTGGATTCGAACACTGGATCTTCAAATTCGAATGCCGTAACGTTAACCACACTACCGTACTACCGAATAAACTAACTAGAATAAAATGTGAAAATAAATAAAATAAATAAATATATATTTTCTCATACCTTTTACCCATACTGGGGTAATGGCTTAGTGGTATCAAGTTGACCTGTGGATCCTGAGAATCCTAGTTCGATCCCCACAGCCAAAAAAATATTTTCAGCAAACTAAAATTACCCCTGTGGCTTCCCCGCCATTAACATCTTTGGGGGCCGTGATTTGACGGCTGTTCATCACGCGCATAAATATATCACTTACCGATATCTGCTTCGGCAGAGTGCTACACCCAATAGTGGGTAAAAGACTTGATGATTATTTATTTATTTTTACTTTTTACCCATTACTGAGCGTGATAAGTGATATATTATTATGTATGTTATTTATTTTATTGTAAACAACGATATTCAGTTAAAAACAAACAAAAGTTAAAGATTGAATCAATAATTTTTTTGTTTCATACAAGTTTTTGTAAAGCTTTTATGTTCCTTCCAACACGTTCAATTTCTTGCATTAATATCTATCTTGCTTTCTTTCAATTACTAATGTAAATATGAACTGTCAATAAGTACATTTTGTCATTATCAATTTCACGCTTGTAAATCAGACACAATTTGTCGTTTTATAAATAGTAACGTAACACGAGCCAACAAAAAAACTAAACAAGTTCTACGAATAATTATACACCCGAAAAGCAATATGAGTGCGCAAATTTACACTCCAGACTTGAACCGTTAGAAAAACGACTCCTACGAAGTTATATAATTGCTGACAGAATAATTACAGTCCATCAAAATATTAATTAACTTGGCGAGCTTTTAGAAAGTAAAATTGTCCGTGCGGTAGCAGATTTGGCTACTTAAAAGTTATACGCTTTGACGATTTTATTTTCGACAGTTGAAATTACTGTGGCCACAAATTGATAAATATTAGATGTATTTATTTGTTGGCTAATTCTACCGGAGATAAGAATTTAATTAGGTAGCGGACAGAAACTAAATAAGCGGCTTATTAGCGGTGAAAAATGTGACGGACAAATGAATTCATAGATCTCAGACAGAAGAAGTAATTGTATAAATTAACTTGGTCCTGTTTAAAATACTACTACTTATTATCTATCAAATTATGGGAAAAATATTGCGTTGGAACCATGAATGAAGAAACATGTTTGTGAATATAAAAGAGGACATCTGAAAAACTGATCCCTGACAATTAGTTTCCAAGAATTCGTCTCCAATATTTGGTCCTTGAACATGTTTTCTCCATATAATTGGTTCAAGGAGAATTGATCCCCATTTCTTAATAGGAGTTTATGTAATAGTAATAGTATATCAAGTAAAGAAACAGTGCTGGGCAGTAGCTAGCTAGTTTTGTAGCTTAGGTACTAGCTTTGCTACATTTACCGTAGCTGTAGTTGTAGCTTAGCTAAATGTGAAAAATATAGCTGTAGCTTGTAGCGAACTATTTTTTATCTATTAGCTTAAAAATATTGTTTTAACAACTGAAGCTACTTTTAAAGCTACTTTTTGTAACTTAAAGCTACCACTGTTTATTAAGAAATACCTATTTGTTTTTATTTTGTATTTGAATTGTGCCTTCTTTATTGTTTTCTATAACTGTAGCATAACAAGTTATTATATAGTTTAAAATCTATTAACATATTTTATTTTTCACTTGTTCTTAAGCTATCCTACTTTTGTATTAAATATTAGATGAACTAAACATTGACTGTTTAGGAGTCTCCTGTTAATGTGACTGTTAATTTATTCTGATGTACATAAAAATTATAGCATCAAAAATTAACAGTATATTTGTCCATTTGAGATTTTTTATATTTATGAACATAATAGTAAATTAACAGTCATTATAACAGAAGACTGATCAACTGATCATATGACAATGGCAAATTTAATTAATCCACGATAACTGAAAAAAGAAGCTTTAAAATTTAACAGCTACTTTAACAAATTTTGCTTAGCTATATTTTACAAAATGTAGCTTATAGCTGTAGCTGAGCTACTTTTTTAAAGAATAGCTGTAGCTGTAGCTTAGCTACTTTTTTTAAAGTAGTTTGCCCAGCTCTCTGAAGAAAGTCCTAAAGCATCTGAGGAAATAACAAGACTTTCTTCACGAGGTATAGATTTTTTCATTGACCTTACCAGAATGTAAAATTTGAAGAAATAAGTTAGAAGTTTAGACAAGATTTATTATTTATTTGGCAGAAGTCATCTAGATGTCTTTAATGTCAACTCTTACTCTCGTTTGTCAGTCGCATAGGTATGGTTATACTTTTTTGCCTTGGGAAGAAATATTTCCTTTTTTCCCAAGAATGAAAAGTATCAGTTTCTTCTCTCAATTGACGGAAGAACATTTTTCTTTCTTATTGTAAAAAAATAGATCATATTTATAAGATAGTAATTAATATTGCGTATAATTATTTAGATAATATAATTTTCTAACAAATTATATACTACCTATAAGATAAGTAAGTATCAGTACTTATTACGAATTTCTAACAAAGTTAAATGTGATAATGAACACGTAGATGTCTTATATAATTCTTAAAATATATTTTTTTACGACCGAGTACTAAATAAAATTTTCCAACTGTCAGTTGAAAGCAGCAAGTTGATATTTGCCGCTTGTCGGGCATTAGGATTGTTGACTCAAAGAATCGTTCTACCTTAAACTTGCCACCCATTTTCCGAGCATCTTGTATTAGAAACTAATTGTTGAGATCTAGTTTGTTGGGGATACATTTTTTGGGAGCAAACGTAATCGAGGACTAAATATCGGGAATTAATTACTGAGGACTAATTATCAAGAATTAATTTTCTGTAAACCAAACATGATGGAAGATTGAGAACAATGTTCTGAGTAGTATCATTTGAGATAGTTTGGTTATGTGAAGGAATAAGTATTGTAACATTTTTCGTCTTTCTGGAAGTGTGTAGAATGTTTAAGGCACAGAAATGACTCACAACTATTTATGTTAAACGAAAATAAAAGTATTTATTTAATGAATTAAAACAAATAATAAATAAAACTATTACAAACTAACTAACCATAAACTTAAAATAAATAAATATATCATCACGCCTTCTATCCATTACTGGGTGTGGCACTCTGCTGAAGCAGATCTCGGTAAGTGATATATTTTGCGCGTGAAGTGCGGTTACCAGTCGTCAAATCACGGCCCCCAAACATGTTAGTGGTGCAGGAGCCACACTACTAATAAACATTCAAACACTATTATTATTTATATAACGGTCACTAAAACTACTATTTATATTACGTACACTAGAGCTGTTATTTATTTCACCACATTTATATTACGCGTTCGAAGTCTACTGTCAACTGCCCTCAGCCACTCGACCTCGGCTTATATACTCCCGTCCGTAGAACAGTTCTCGAAGTTTCCAGAACGTCCCAGAATATCCCGTCAAACCACACGCTCAGACATGCAAGCGAGCTCTATGCACTTGTGAGGTCACGCTGCTACACACTTGTTCTCGAGAAGGTTTCTGGAATGCTCTCGACTGCCTGGCTTTAAATTCGTTACAGTATGTTCAATGAAAGATTGCAAGAAGAATATCTTTTGAGAAGAATAAATGAACTTAAATGAAAGGAAATATTAATATCGATGAAGCAAAAGTGATGCGTAAGTGTGAATATGTGATTAATTGTGAAATGAATCTAATTAATAAATGTATGAAAGATTGCATGAAAGATAGAGAAATAAATAAATGGATATGACTTAAGGTGGAAGAAATGAACGAGCTTACTCGTAGATGATATAAATTATAAATATGGATGAAGTGATATGATTGTGCCGAGATAGGTATATTTGGCGGAGATTAATAATTGCAAGATTAATGTAATGAATTCTGTTAATGTCTCAAGGATCCATTCTGTCCCGGTTGACGGAGTGTTCGCAGTTATAAATATGATGAAATAATTAGTAATTCACTAAATTGAAATGTTAAAAGAACGCAGTAATTATAGAAATATTTGGTAATTCTCCTGTCATTGACTGATACTGATAATATATGTATGTAGGTACCCAAAATAATCATTTAAAATTTAGAAATTAAATACAAATTACTCGATATTAATAAATCATAAGTAAGGTTATTTTTAAATATCCCCAGTAGCTAGATTGTTTACTAATAATTAATGAAAGTGCTTTATAATTATTTAATTATTACTACAAAATTATTTTCGAATATTAATCAGCAGTTTTTGTGGACCACGATACAGTTTTTCATGCGATAATTCAAACTTAAATTTATGTGTTTTCGAGAACTAAAAACAAATAATTATTTTAAAAATATTCAATAATAATTTTACGACATAATGACTGTACGAGGGCAGGGTGAAAAGTCCCTGAAAAATGAAACAAGAAATGATTTATTTGATCAAAACATATTTTATTTCTCAACGTAATCTCCTTGTAGCTCGATACACTTCGTCCAACGTTTTTCTAATTTTTCGGTCTCTTCCAAATAATACGATTTTGGCAATCCTTCAAAATAGGCGTTTGTCTCAGCGATGACCTCATCGTTGGAGCCAAATCTCTTTCCGCCGAGCCATTTCTTCAAGTTTGGAAATAGATCAAAATCGCAGGGCGCCAAATCTGGAGAATATAGTGAATGACGACCAATTCGTAGCGCAATTCATACAATTTTGCCATTGTGACTGCGGACCTGTGCGCTGGTGCGTTGTCCACAATGCGGCACCCATCTGGCAGATAGCTTTCTCATATCCAAAAATTTATGCAAAATGTTCCGTACCCGTTCGGTTGAGATGCTCATAGCCTCAGCAGTCTCATGCACTTTAACTCGCCGATCGTCCAATATCATAACCATGGATTTTATCGACGATTTCTGGAATTGTAACCTCAATTGGACGATCAGAACGTTCGGCGTCCTTTGTGGTCATACTACCACAACGAAAATCAGTAAACCACTTGTGCATTGTTTCAATCGATAGTGAGGAGTCCGCATAATGTTTAACAAGCGATGCTTTGGTTTGCGTAATGTTTTCTCAACGCAAGAAATAATGTTTAATCAAGACGCGAAATTCACTTTTTTCCATGTTTTCAAGAATCTTTATGTTTGCTTGCTTTCGATGGGTGTCAAAACAGAACTGAATGACATATCAGTCTGAAAATTTTAATGCGTTCTAATTAAAGATGATACATCATAAATCTTACATGAGATTTGCGATTGTGGCGCCATCTGTTTTATTTTTCAGGGACTTTTCACTCTGCCTTCGTAAATAAAGGCTATATAACCTACAATAACAAAATAATAGGCGTGTGAATATTTATTCAATGTAATACTCTTTTACTTGAAACTAAATAACATAACTTCAAACCACAAATTACAAGTACAGGATGATCAAAAGGAATTGTTATAGTTGGCAATACAATTCCAGAGATCTCTTTATTCCACAGTTGGCACAACGTCAGATAAAGGCAGAAATGCTATTTGACATTTCTAATAAATACAAATAGGTTATGTCCGGAGTGTGATAGCTAATAGAATTTTGACTTTTTAAGTAATAGAAATACTTTAGAAATAAATGTAATAATAAATGTACTCAAATTTAAATTTTAAATGTCACTGTCAACAACAGAAAATGAATTTATGTATCAGGCTTACCAATTTCAAGTAGTTTTTTTTATTGTCAACTGTAACAATTCCTTTTGATCACTCTGTAATTATGACAGTCAGACTCACCGATCGCACTAAAGATGTTCGGTTATTACTATTATGCGCTGTATAAACCGCTGTCACGTGACTACTCCACTACACTTATTTTCCGAACGCACTTAATAAACCGTAGATCTTCTATACAGTAATTGGAATTAATTACCTGTTATTTATAGACTAACAAATAAATAAATAATTAACTCATTATTTTCTATAAAAATCCTTGCTTAAAAATATGTATCAGATTTTGAAATCCTCTTCCAACTCTTCTGCAAGAACTCAATTAAAATCTCAACAATTTCTTCACGAAAAAACAGGTTTCTTGATGCGAAAACAATCCCTAAACTTAAATAACTTTACAAACCAATAATTAAAAATCCTGATATAATTAATACAGCCTAATAAAATACGTAAATTTTTCTTCGATCTCGCTTCAACATCAGATAAGAACGAATGTTTTCATTTTGATATCGCGAGCGTGCAACAGTGAAAGGCCGATCTGTTCCTGAAATCGCGATCGAATTATTTAGGCTTTTTGTTCTTTCACAAACAGGAAGTGCGTTGAATAATTAGTGTAATTAATAATGGCAAAAAGTCTGCGAGATAAGATCTACTAACTAAACGCCGGTTAGCAGCGGCGATAAAGTATGCGCTACGTAATTATATTTTTAGCCTCATCGGCAAAAAATTGCACTAATTTCTACTTTGTTAACATATTCTGAAAAGTTTAATTAAGCATAAATGAAATTGAATGGAGCGCCGCGGTCTGCAGTGTAATTTTATTCTATGACCAAGCTAGAAATAGCGTTACGCATTCTTGTTATTTGTTAAGTGCACTATTCTAAATAGATAATTAAATTTATATGTACAGGATATATTTCTTTGAATCCCCGTTGCGAGAACTTGTAGAGATATCTGCAATGCTGCAAATTAAATCACTAAATTTTAAATTGATTCAATTAGTGTTGGTTCATTGTGATTTTATATACAATTTTGGTGCCTAGTTCTGGATTCAAATACCAGTTGAATCTTATGATTAAAAAATGTTAATTACATCATTAGAGTTGTAAATAGAATAAACTTTTGGTTTTGTTTTGTTTATTTGTAACTATGAGTTCTGAAAGATTTCTTATTATATCATTAAAGTTGTTTCTCTATTTCGCCATGAAACAGAAGCGGATTTAAAATATTTCGGGGCCTAGGCAAAATATTTATTTCGGGCCCTTTAGGACATAAAATTTTGCATCTAATCCAATTAACAAACATAATTTTACATGCTTCGTAACCAAGGATGTTGAAAGGAGGGGATATGGCATTACGATCCTGTAGCATTGTTTAAAGTGAGGCTTGGGCAAGGGAAAGAGACAACAATAGTTTTTCTGCACCGTGCTTAGCCAAATCTCTTCTTCTTCCAAATATTTTGAATTTTTGTGTAAGAAAAGTGGCGTTTAGACGTTGTCCGGGAGCGTTGTTTTATGTAAACATAACCACGAAGTGTCATTTGTTTGAATTTTTGTGTTGTATGGAATTGGACATATTTTTTTGTGGATAAGATGGTAACAAAGTGTTTAGTTTGTAAAAGACGTGCAATTACGGGCAGTGGAATCAGTTTTCACCAGTAAGTAAATGTAGGTCATGTTATAAAAGAAAAGGAAAATAATTCTTTGTTTGTTTTACAGATTACCTAAAGATAGAGAGTTTCGAAAAGCAAGGGGAGAAGCGAGTTGTTTGAATGAGTTGTATATTAGTCAGACGAACACTGGCTACAAAATTTATTTAATTTAAATACATTTACAATTAAAGTAATCTAATTATGTTCTTCACAAAACCGGGCATTAAAGTAATAAAAAAAATGCGTTGATTATAAGCTCTAGCAAAAATATATCCACGTCCAAATGATTTGGATTGCATTGCTAACTTTGAGCCTCATATGCGGAAATAATAATTAATTATGTATTAAATAAATAAAATAATTATTTAAATTATAGTACTAGTAAATACAAATTTTTCTGATCTTTTACCTATTCTACTAATTACAAGATTTTCCTTCTACTTTTATTATAGTTTTAAATTAGAGAGAAAAGTGTCAGGCGTGGTGCAATTAAACAGTTTTCAATTTCACTTTCAAATTGAAGTAGCAAATCTTCGCGAGGATATCCGCAAAATCTTGTATGATTGCATGAGGAAGAACTACTGCAGAATGTTTTTGCACGTATCAACTTTTTGCCGCATTGCTGAGTTATGAGGATAATGCGATATTAATAGCAAGGCTTAGGTGTGAAATGCTTACACTTTCCACATATCATAGTTTTTTAGTGTAAACTGCAATTAAATGTACACTAGTAAGATTAGTAACAAATTTTTTGTAAGTGTTTTATTTAGATAAATATTTATTGGTATGAAGTCGGCCTGTGGATCCTGAGGTCCCTGATTCGATTCTCACAGGCGACAAATTTTCATAATTTGAAAAAGCTATCCCTGTGGCTCCTCCACCACTAACATGTTTAAGGGCCGTGATTTGACGACTGGTAACCGCACTTCACGCGCAAAATATATCACTTACCGAGATCTGCTTCAGCAGAGTGCCACACCCAGTAATGGGTAGAAGGCGTGATGATATATTTATTTATTTATTTATTTTTATTTATTGCAATGAAAGAGAAAAATAATCTGTATACATTTATATCTTACTAGTTAAAAAAATAACTGATTCTGCTGACATCTTACTTTTGTAACAGAACGGATAATTCAGAATTTGTTTTTGTTTATAAATTATGATATTTCACTATCAACTCAGCTTCGAAAGATACAGACTAATTAAGCGTTATCTTAAGTATCTTTCTAAAGTTGACTTGACAGAGTTTATTTTGTTTATCAAATTTATTAGAGCATATGTTATAACTTCAGTATTCCGTAGATCATTATTTATCAAGTTTATAGCTTTTCTGAATAGTCGCGTCTGGTTATACGGGATGTGATGACATATCTGGGTAAATTATAGCTCAGCATGGTGTCGGATAGATTTAACCCCGTCTGGGTTTTTTTTATGTAAACACATATGTGGGAACAACTATCTCGACCAACGCGACGATACCACCCTCTTACCCTTTGTCAGAACATCCCATAGAATACAACAACGATTAGTGAGTGGTAGATCAGCTTCAGTCGAGACAATTTCGTCTGTGCAAAATGTAGTTTTGCCGTGTAATTTTGTAACTTAAGTAACTAAGATTAGTTTAATCATACGTTGTCGTTGTTGTTGTTGTTTCCATTGCCGGATAATTTGTTTAATTACATTATTAACTTTTATCTTTTTATAGTTTATAACTTCTGTAAATTTTAACCATTTATATTTTTATATATTTCATTTTTATGTTTTATTAAATACTAGCTATTACCCGCGACTTCGTTCGCGTGGTCTACAATTTAATGCGTGTACCCGGCATGCGTTGCATTTCAACTCAAAGAAAGTGTTTGTGTACAGCTGTCAATGTGAGAAGTATGGATTTTCCTAATTTAGTCCACACACTTGTAGCGAATGTCCGTGTGCTTTGTTGATGGTCATTGCAAATGCGAGTCGCACCGGAAACTGCAAACGTCTGAATTCGAATGGCATATGACTGAAGCTTTATTATACCTATATGATAAGATTGGTTCTCGTCTGTACCTATACCAAATTTGAATCGAATCAGTGCAGTACTTTTCAAGATAGCTAGCGGCCATTTTGTTTAAAGATGGCGGACTGAAGCTTTATTATACCTATATGTTAAGATTAGTTCCCGTCTATGTATATAGCAAATTTGAATCGAATCAGTGCAGTACTTTTCAAGATAGCTAACGGCCATTTTGTTCCAAGATGGCGGACTGGACTTTTGCTAAGTTGGAAATCTTTGCGGGCGTGCGCACAACAACTTAGCAAAGTTTCATCGCAATCGGATGAATGATATAGGAACGCATAAGGGACAAACAAACAAACAAACAAACATTAATTTTTATATATATAGATATATTCTTACAAGAAGTTCGTCTTATTTCCCGTTTTATTTAATCGTTTATTAAATCGCGTTATATTTCGTTTTATTTGATTTTATTTTGAATTAGATCGCCACTCGATCTTTTACATTTTGAATAATTTACTGAACATTTATTAATAAGATTCATTTAATTTTTTCTTCTCTAAGTAAAATTTTTTTAACATCCGGACTAAATAGTTGCATTCCAAGGGAAGAATGACACTTTCTTCACGAGTTATACATATAATTTTTTTACTACCGTTGCAGTTTCATAAATTTCAGGCGGAGTTTTAACAAACTTATAAATCGCTTTCATTATTGCTCATTTTCTTATTTAACAAATGAATTAATGTAGTTATTATGTATATGTTATGTACGTCAAAGAAAGAAAATGAATGATAAGTGAACAGGAATGATGTAACTGAAGGTTTCTTGTGTGATAAATCATTTCGAGTGTAATAAATGAATGAGTTTATATGGAGTGATCTATGAATGTGGTTAAAGTGAGGGTTGTATATATACATACATACATACATACATATCTTCACGCTATATCCCAACAAATGGGGTAGCACGAACCCTAAAATCACTCATAAAACATTCACTCATCACACCCATCAAACAACCAGTCATCGTCAAACATTTTCATCCAAACATACCACCCTCACTTCAACCACTTTCAAAGATCACTCCATATAAACTCATTCATTTATTACACTCGAAATTATTATCACACATCAAACCTTCAATCACATCATTCCTTTTCACTTACCATTCATTTGTATATATGGATGATAATATTTGACGAGAGCTAATTATTTGATGAATGGAATGGGTGAATATTTTATGAGTGATTTTAGGGTTTGTGCTACCCCATATGTTGGGATATAGCGTGAAGATATGCATGTATGTATGTATTTTGTTTTCACTTTTACTTTTTTTAATATTTTGCTTCGTTAATAATTATTACTCTGGTGACACACGACATGTGATATTTATTTTTAAATAACATTTTATAACTTTTTGTTATTAGCTCCTTTGGGGCAGACGGATTCGAGAAAGAAGATGACGTGATTAGCCGCCTAAAAACTGTTGTGTGAACTTTCTTTGCATTGTTCTTTTTTACCCTAATAAGCTTCCGCCGTCAGATTCGGCCAAAAAGAACTCTTTTACAGCCTTTATTCAAAAATACCTATTTTATACATCTGTTCACATCACGAGATATACATAAAAAAAATTCACTACCCTATTAGTACGTTTAATTTTCATACATAAATCAGATGTCATTAATTAATTTATTTATTTATATTACTCTTAACTACAGACATTTAATACCAATTACAGTATAGGAACCTAGAGAGAAATTATTACTCCTTCGAATGGGATCAAAAAAGTTGTAACATGCTTTTTTTAAAAACAAACATGTTTTACTGTGAAAAATGACTATCGATAAAAATGTCTAATCTTGCCATATCCGCAATCATAAACCCTTAAAACGTTTTTACTTTCTTATACACAGTATAAGGAAGTATTAGAATTGTGAAAAAAATCGTTGACGAGATTTTCGCGGAAATACGAGTTTTGAGGTGCACTGAATCCGTTTTGATCATTTTCTCAATGATGTCTGTGTCTGTGTGTGTGTGTGTGTGGATGGATGGATGGATGGATGGATGAATGTGTGTCCGAGAGTGCAATATCTCATAAACGAGATAAGATTTGTTAACGAAACTTGGTAATAAAATGGGGACCGAACCAGGGTTCTTAGGATCCACAGGCCGACACGATATCACTGTGCTATTACCCCATAATATCAACATTCTTTACTTATTTTCCATCCTGCATAAGTTAAAGTTAACGAAATTGCAATTATTTTTATCCACTGACTTATGATTGTCTGTATGTTATAACTACATATGTACTGTACTCGTACAAGGATTTAACTTTTGTTCCTTTCTTTTTATTGTACTAATAACTAATAAAACTTCTGAAATACTTTTTGCGTCATTTGTAGAAACAATGCCGCATTTCACCAGATATATACGCGGTCGCATAAAAAACGTCATTACCACGAGCTATATATATTAAAAATCGTTAGCATGCAGTAATGGCATGCGCTAACTGAACACTATATTGAAGTAATCATTTTTTGATTCACTATATGATATGTTATACAATAATGACGGTGAATTTACACTTTTTCTTATTATGCTATCGTAATAACTTCATTTCTACATTTGGCGCGTGTCTTTGATATGTGCTGTACGTTCTTATGTAACTATTTTTTGGAATTTGTATGTTCTAATTTTTAATTAATTGTCTTTGTTTGGCAATTATAATTATTACTTAGCACAGAGATAATTCTAACTAATTTAAGAGAAAAGGAAAAGTTTACGTATCATAAATATAAATTATGGTTATTGAATTGAAAACTGGGTTTTAACTCTAAAATGTAGGCTTAAACACTTAAAAATTCCTATGCATACATAAATAAAATGACATTTTTTGTTTATTGTGAATATTCGAGTCTACAAAATGTCATTTTGACATATAACCTATTTACATATTTTAATCTTTTGAACATATAATTAAATGTTATTTTATTGTGCATAAAATGTTGTATGTACCACGAGTGAAATTAGCATTTCTGACCCTGAGCATGTTATTAGCACGAGGCACAAAGCCACGGGCCAGAAACGCCTGTTTTCACCCTTGGTACATAAATAACTATTTTCTTCCTCTTCAATATGACACTATTATTTCAACATCTTCAACAGTAAAAGAACGTTATTGCAGGAATATTATTTATCACCGTGGCAACTGTAGTATAAGTTTATGTTATTTTTCATCCTAAGATTAAAAAAAAGATGACATATTCATGGTAACGTAAATAATTTTGTTAATTTGTTCTAAATAAGTAGGTAAAAAAATAATATGTTCCAATCGGACTAAAAATACTATTTCGAGTCTCGCAACTTTTACTATTTGATCTTAAACTCGTATCTTTAGTCCTAATGAAACAAATAATCATTAAAATCTTTACTCCAATATGAGCAAGTCTTGTACGTTTGTACGCTCTAACTTAAAATTTAAGTGCACGCTTATATTTATTTATTTATTTATTTTATTCTACGCTGAACGACAGAAACTTGATCCCAATTATAGTACAAGGTTCGGGCGCACCGAGCTGTATTGTGATATTTATATATATATTTAGCTTGAGAGGGGAAGATCTCAGGATCTTCGGATTCGAATGCCAAAACGCTATACAATTGTAAATAAAATAAAAATAAATATATCATCACGCCTTCTACCCATTACTGGGTGTGGCAAGCAGATCTCGGTAAGTGATATATATTGCGCGTGAAGTGCGGTTACCAGTCGTCAAATCACGGCCCCCAAAGATGATAGTGGTGGAGGAGCTACAGGGGTAGCTTTTAAAATGGTGAAAATTGTTTGTCGCCTGTGGGAATCGAGCCAGGGTTCTCAGGATCCACAGGCCGACTTCATACCACTGAGCTAGCCATCCCATAATTGTAGTAATTGTTAATTGTAATTACTAATTGGTTTACTGTGATTGCAGCTTAATTATTGTTTGTAAACTTAGGCTGTGAGCTGTGAAATGAAAAACATTTAACGGAGGAGGTATTCACAGAATTTTTTTTATAACTCAGGAAACACGAATTTTAATAATAAGCTTGCTTATAAAAATAATTTTTGTTCATTTATCCACAGATTGCAGATGTACAAATTCTGCTTTTAGCTATTTCAGAATTATTATATTAAGTGTTATCAACAAAATAATATATATTTAAAATAATTTCATCTCAAATTTTTTATAGTCAACGTCGTTTCTCAAATATAATTTGTATGTTTTGTCTTTTAATATCCATAATAACACCAATTTCAAATACGGCTTCAATTGCAGAATGACACGTTAAAATATCGTAACAAAAGTAAAACAAACAAATAAAGTAATTATTCAGTAACAAGACAATTACGAATCGACCGTTTCAACATACACACGCACAGATTCGAACCTACAATTAATTCAAATCAATCAATTATTGATAATTAGAAACTGTAGTCTGTAGTTTATAATCTTGAGTCGCTAACTTCAAAGCCTCACGACAGAGCGATTGCGTTTCACTAATTTTATATTCTGCTCGTTTAGTTTCGCTTTCGGCCGTTGGCGGCGCCACTGACTGTTTTCACGCGAAACAATTGCCGATCATGACGGCCTGCGGTAGCTAGATTCAACTATCTGTTGTAGGTGTTTGCCTGTGTATATATTAAGTGTGTGTGTATGTGTTGATGGAGAGAATACGATGTTTGAATGTTGTGTGTGTTTATAATGTGCGTGAGTGTGCGTGCACGCGTGATGAAGTTGGTGAAAGGAAGGGCAATTGCAGTAGGTGGCATTTGGACAGTGGCGGCACCTTCATTTTTAGGCAACTTCAACATAAAAGTTATTAATTTTCACCACTTTAAAATCAGTTGTTTTACGTATCCTTTAACAACCATAAAGAATTTTGTTTACAACTGAAAAAGGCTACTTTACAGACAATTTTACTTCACAGCCACTATAGCTATTCATTTGTTTAAATAGTAAAATCATTATTTCTTTGCGGATAATGTTGGCCAACTTGCACTTTTTTATATTTCAGGGAGAGTTTGACAAAGTCGTCCAACTTAAAATATTTTGAACTGGGTCCATATCGATTGATTACTTATTAATGTATTCTTGGAAGTTGTTTCTAAAATTTGTTGGTGTATTTCTGTATCTGAAATACAACTAAATCGATTTTTTGCACACATTTTAATTGATGAGTTGACAGTTTTAAATAATTATTTGACAACTACCTATCATTTGTCACAAACAAAAAAGCATCTACAGAGACTATTTCCGGGAATAATCACAAGAGCTTTATTCTCAGTATAATAATGACAGGATTGCTTAAAACGCAGACACGTGACACACAAGGAAGCATTTCATTGGTTTTGAGAATCGTAAAAAAATAATCATGTACATTTTACAATTTTATAGAGCACAGGTCCTTCTCTGGCACATGAACAATGAAAAGGTCTATAGTATACTAAGAAAATAAATTATTTTCTAGGTGGCCTTGATTCACTTTATCTCCCTAGTGATTACTTGTCATTTTTATTTCCGTCGGCAAATCATGAAGCACATTAAGTAATGATTTTGATAAGAATAAAGTTAACATTATTTACCAGTTATATATAATAGTTATTTGTGTATCAAGAGCGTAAAGTGTATCTTTATTGCTCGTGCTCGGTAATTGAGCGAGAGCAATAAAGACACTTTACGCTTGAGGCACACATATAATTTTTTCTACGACTTTACTTACTAAAAATTTAAAAAAATAATATGGGGCTAGTTCAATTCACGTTCCACCAATTTCTGTATTGTATGTAACCATGACGATATCAGTATCCAAGTAAATAATTAAAAAATTCTGTTATCAACAATCATTGTTTGTGATAAAGTTTTACACATAAATAAAAAATGTGATCAACAATCTCAGAAAATAGTGATGAAAATGCTACCTTGAGTTTATTACGAGCAAAATCAAGAGCATTATACGAAAAAAAATTATAACCTCTTTATCGCATGGTGTAAGGTAAAAAAAATCAAGAAATATAGCGAAAATGTTATACTTGCTTACTTTTTAGAAAAATCTAAAGTAATGAAATCGTCTTCTCTTTGCTCCATTTATTCAATGATAATATCAACACTAGCAGTTAAGAATGATATTGATATTAGTAAAGTTCAGGTTCAACTTCAAATCATAGCGCAGCAAACTTCATGTATAATATTCTAATAAATCAAATTATTGACGTACTAACTGAAAATTCTAATGACAATACCATAGAATCTAATTTATCCTCAAATTTATCAAACATCATTTCAAGTTCCGGAATAAATATACAAAACTGTGAAAACTGCACTTTCAATTTTAACATACCTCATCCTTGTTAAGTTGGCACTGCTGCCCAGCTCCGTTCAGGTTCAACTTCAAATCATAGCGCAGCAAACTTCATGTATAATATGTGTAAAAGTGTAAAAATGAATCTAACCTATACTTTAGATTTTGTAAGTATTGTTTCAATAAATTAAGATTTTAGCAACAATTTATATTTTTCTAAGCGAGCAGTAAAGTATTTTACCGCTTGTTGCTATAGGAGACTCACAGTAAAGTATTTTATTGTTCGTTACTCAGTAACCATCAACTTTACGATGACAACTGAAAGCATAAATATCAACTTTTCATAGCAGTCGCAGAAAAAATAATTATATGCACTTCATACTTGAAGGCAAAGACGATTAAATTTGGAACTCCAATTTCATTCCGGATTAAAATGATTGGTATTAGAGCTACAGAGTGATCAAAAGGAATTGTTACAGTTGGCATTAAAAAAACTACTTGAAATTGGTGAGCCTGATAAATAAATTCATTTCCTGTTGTTGACAGTGACATTTAAAATTTAAATTTGAGTACATTTATTATTACATTTATTTCTAAAGTATTTCTATTACTTAAAAAGTCAAAATTCTATTAGCTGTCAGACTCCTGATACAACCTATTTGTATTTATTAGAAATGTCAAATAGCATTTCCGCCTTTATCTGACGTTGTGCCAACTGTGGAATAAAAAGATCTCTGGAATTGTATTGCCAACTATAACAATTCCTTTTGATCATCCTGTATTAACAAAACAGATTGAAGTAGTTCATATGTTTGAAGTAAAAGTTAGTGCTTCATATCACATACTAACTTATATTTCATCCGCTCTAGTAGTTAAGGATTTAATTATCAGTTATTTTTATGAACTAGAAACGGAATTAAAATTTTAATTAACTTATTGTATTAGTGACTAATCTGTTTTATATCCCTGCCTGTTAATGATTAAATTAGTAACTTGTAGATGCGTTCTCGAGGTAAAATATAATAAATATATGTATTGGCGTATTAATATTGTTTTTAATTATAATAATTTATGAAGTAATATTTCATTAAACACTAGTTCTTTTTTATGTCTAGTAATCAATACACTTCAATCATTTGCCGACTTGTGAGAAATACTTTTACATTATAAATATGTAATGAACTATATTTATTATTTATTTTCTCATACATACTCATATATGGAAAATATACAAAACAATTACATATTGTCTGTCATAAAATGTTATAAGTAACTCACATTTTATTCTGCTTATATGGAAACTGATTCATATTTATAATGCATAATTACATCTTTTTAAAACACTTATTAATTTGTCAAATGTCAGATTCATAGCCTTCTTTATACTGAACCGATTTATTTTACTGAGCTAATTTTGAATTACTAATATTGCCGTGACATTATTCTATAATCACAAAAATTAGGATTCATGTTTCTGCCTTCTCTTCCTAAACAGAAAAATTAGGATTTGAATACCTACTTTTTATTTTCATTCGGAATATTTTCAAATTATCTTGAACATCGTATTTTAGCTAACAAACGTTTTTAAATGATTTTTTAGAAGAATACTTAGGTTGAACAAAGATTGAGAATTTTTCTTTAAAATTTAATTTAAAAATACTATCTGGCAGCTGGAAATATATTATACTACTTGTAAATGTTCAAGGGTAAATTGAAATACGTATTCTGTTGTGCAGTAGCATAATGGTTGCCATAAGCACAATTTGGCTGGTTCCGATTTCAACTAAAAGATTCGTTTGCATAAGAGTAATTTCAAATTCACTAAAGTTTAAAAATGGTATTTGGTTTATTATCATACTTTGAAGTTTTGGATATATTATTGTGTGTAATACATTATAAGAACAATATTTTATTTCAAAGAAACCAAGTCAGATCGCCGTTTTGATACTATCTTCAGCCCAGATGATTAACCAAAATAGCAAGTCAACTTTTGACGTTTCAATATCACCACCAGCTGAAATGAAAAGATTCAGCGCCATCTAGAGGTGACGGCAAACACTACGTAAGTCACTGATTAGTGTTGTATTTGCAGTGATTTCAGATTGAAATATCCAAAATATGTAGTTAGGAGCAATGCAATGTATGTAGATTTTACAGGGAATATCCTATACCTATCTAGAAGTAAATTCTAGTAAAAACCCAATTTTGGAAAAATAGTGACTTACGATGTTTTTGAAATGACCCATTAAATTAAATCTCAGTTCTTCATTGCAGTTTGGATTAATTAGACATATTTCATTTGAAATTTGGATTAGATCTAACACACTAATGGCCAGATACAATTAATTCAAACTTTAAACTTCAAGTTACCCACCTCTCTGGCAATCAGTTTGTTTATTTCATTTAGGGCCAGTTTTTCAATCACCGATTAATGTTAATCATGATTGTTTGATGAGTGTGATGAGTGAATGTTTTATGAGTGATTTTAGGGTTCGTGCTACCCCATTTGTTGGGATATAGCGTGAAGATATGTATGTATGTATGTATGTAAGTAATAATGGAAACTATGGTTTCCATTATTATTTAATCATGATTAACACTAACCGAGAGTAAACCAGCGATTGAAAAACTGGCCCTTAGTCACGTAGTTGAAGCAATCCAAATGGAAAATGGAATACAACTAATGTGCCGTTCTTAGTTAAAACGTCCTATCTAATAAAATGCTACTTTTTGTAATGCATTCTTCATGTATCTACTACATTAGGCCGTCCTAATTTAATTCTATTAATGAATAAATCATATCAACTAAATCAAATAAATTTTGGGGTGTGTCACAAAAAATATAACAAAAGGTTGAATTTCTCTCTACAGTTAGGATATTTCAACTGAAAACAGCAATATTGTCAGTATATTCCCCATTACAGCGCAAGGTCCAGATTCATCGAAGCGCAGTGGGATAGTTCATATATTTACAGCTTGAGAGAGATTCAAATTCAGGATCTCCGAATCCTTCATTCCGTAACGCTACCTTCACCATTATTCTACCGAATCTTACAACAACTTTGATCAATTCCTACTTCTTCTAACTACATCGACAATCAACCTTCCTCTCATTCCTTTTCCATTATCTTACCATCTCTTCTAAATTTTCATTCTTCGTTCTCCACCAGTACGCCACTGAGTCCTCTAGCTCCGACTGGCGTTCACCGCCGCTGAGCAGAGCAAGGCAGGAATCTCCGCGTGTAAAAGTGCGCCACGCCTGTGCCGCGGGCCACGCGCTCTGCAAGAGCACAGAGTGCTGTTAGACGGTAGTGTGAGTGTGAGTAGCAAGGAGACGTTACCACGCAACGCGGTTGTTTGGTGGAAACACGCGATGCTGAAGAAAAAATGCTGTTACTAGTAATGCTAATGCTTCTGAAATTTTATGAGGATGTAGATTTTGGGTGTATCCCCTGCTTTCTGTAATTCGATTATTATTTGATATGTTGTAACCAAGGAAACGTGAAAATGTTGGACAAACAATTTTTTGAAAGTGTCAAAAAAATATGAAATTTGACAATTCAATGAAAAAATAGTTATATATACTAATAAAACACAAGTGTAATACAAAATTTTATCCACAACTAATAATTATAGGTATCGAAGAAGATTGGTCGTAACGTTTAATGTTGATTCAGTTATATAGTTTTTCAAAATACGGTAGATCATGAAGTGGTTGCTAAGTAACAAGTTGTTTATAGTGTTTTATGGAATATAGGCTGTATTTATTTGGGCTTTTTAAAGTAACCCGGTAGGTTACTTTTGTTTAATTGGCACACTTTAAGTAACCTGGAACTGTTCCTGAACTGACCCTGCTGCCACAGCTATTTTAGCGGGTTGGTTGATTCAACCCGTTTACTATCCCTTTCTAATCAACTTGTGTTCCTTGTTATTCATGGCGGCATCGCGATTTGTAATAGTATAGAGAGGTTAGGAGTTATTTTTATGAAAAACGTAAGTAATTTTATAATAATATTTTGAGAAAATATACTAACTATTATTTAAGCAGATGATGGAAGAGCAATATGCATTATGTGTTTCTTGTAATATAAGTCACAGAGGATAATATTACGATACATAATTGCGACTCCGAAATTCATTATTTTGATACTGCTGATCACAAAATTATAAAAAAAGAACAGACTCTGATGTTATTTGCTTTTTGACTACATATAAAAAATATAAAGATGACTTAAAACATCTAGTTAAAAGCGCAATTTAACACACAAACAAAACTATGCAGATGTCGCTTCGAACATGCATTCAGATTTTAAATTTACCGCCAGTGTTTACAACTGACACTAGATGCATCATTTATTTGGAAGTAACACGAGTTAGTTCTAGGTCAGTTCAGGGTTGAATCCAAAGTTCCCAAACAAATACGGCCATAAACACTAGTGTTTTATGAGCCATATAGCTCAGTGGTATGAAGTCGGCCTGTGGATCCTGAGGTCCCTGGTTCGATTCCCACAGGCGACAAATTTTCATAATTTGAAAAAGCTATCCCTGTGGCTCCTCCACCACTAACATGTTTGGGGGCCGTGATTTGACTACTGGTAACCGCACTTCACGCGCAAAATATATCACTTACCGAGATCTGCTTCAGCAGAGTGCCACACCCAGTAATGGGTAGAAGGCGTGATGATATATATATATATATATATATATATATATATATATATATATATATATATATATATATATATATATATATATAATTCAACTGAAATCAGTGTAATTATATCGATAGGTTATCTACAACAAAAATTCAATAAATCATTATCCTTTATTATACCCAGCAAACATTTATAAAACATCAAATCTATAACTGTAAAAGAAATCTTAACACTCTCACGTATGCGTAAAAGACTTTTGTTCATTATCTTCGCCATCAGTTTAATTTCATTTCATCACAAGTAGCTTTCTACGCACGTGTCCAAACACTCGAATCCGTAGCAAAAAATCAACCAAATAGAAAATTAAAACTCGAGAAAAAGTATGTTGTAAACGACCGTTCATCTCTGCGTTCAAACATTATACCAACCATCAGCAGTGTAAACCTACAGACAGATGAAACAGCTCACGCACTAACTAAATATCACGTTAATCTTCGTTGTTCGCTGCTTTCGAATCAAAGGCATTTGTTTCTAGATGGGTAATTATTCTCATGTCTAAATGTTTCACAAAGCGGTGTTTAAATTAAACAGAAGCGAATTGTGAGTATGCAGTAAGTTTTGTGTTCGAAAAAGGGAATGAGTTTGAAGTTGATAAGGTGAATGGAAATACAATAATTTTAAATATGTGTGAGAGATTTCGAGATAATAATTTGTACTTTTCTTTTTAAATATATTTCGTATAGAGACTTCACTTCAGTGGCGTACCTAGAACTTTTGCTGCCCAGGGCGGTCTCCAATTTGCCGCCCTTTCTAAGTCAATCAAATTATGGTTTTTATAAATTAAAAAATTAAATATAAAATAAATATATCATCACGACTTTTACCCATTACTGGGTGTGGCACTCTGCCGAAGCAGATCTCGGTAAGTGATATATTTATGTACATGAAGTGCGGTTACCAGCCGTCAAATCACGGCCCCCAAAAATGTTAGTGGTTGGGAAGCCACAGGGGTAATTTTAATTTGGTGAAAATTGTTTGTCGGCTGTGGGAATCGAACCGGGGTCCTCAGGATCCATAGGCAAACTCGGAACCACTAAGCCATTACCCTATTAAATTAATAAACATAAATAAATAATTGTAATTGAGACAACCTATAGGTGGGGAACTTTATTACTATTGAATGGCATATTTAAATTAGGTAGTAATAAAGGAATTTTCCGAGATAATATTTTCAACCCTACATTGACTTAACGATGAAGAAAAATATTCGAAATCATATAGTAATTGATAATTCGTAGAAATCGAATAGTAAACTTATGAAATGAACAAGTTGTTTTTTACAACTAAAACTAAATATAAAAAATGCCGCCCCAAAATATATGCCGCCCGGTGCGGATGATAGTTTGCAACTTAAGTGATATTATATTATTAAAATACAAGATTGGCAATGATCGTCTGCATAAAAGGAACTTAAATTTTATTTAAGTCCAGAATTATCATTTTCTTTAAATATATTTTTTTCAGTTGTTTCGTTATTGGATGGAACTAATAAAACGACACTATTTGCGAAAAAAAATCTTTATGCACAACCGGAACGAAATTCATGGGCCAAGAAAGCGGGCTTAAACACTAGTTTTTGACCCTAGGGCCATAGTCAAATAATTTCCTATATATAAATAAACAAAATGATAATTTTTGTTTATTATGAATACTTGAATTTGCAATATGTCATTGTGACATATAATGACTTAAAAATTTAAATGAAATAGATCCTAATGATGGAATAAGATTGTGGAAAGTGGAAAAATGCCTAGATGTAAATCTAGCAAGTGTATTTATTCGGACGTTTCGTCCAGCGATCTGGACATCATCAGCTAAAAAACGCAAAACTCATAAAATTACAAACAGTTGAACAAATGCAATACATGAACCTGCTTCAATCTTTGGAATTCAAAATTAAATCTTTTTTTGTTGTGCATAAAATATTGTTTGTACCACGGGTGAAATTAGCGTTTCTGATGCTGACCATGTTATTAACCCTCGGCGCTTTGCCACGAGTCAAAAACGTCTGTTTTCACCCTTGATACATAAATACCATTATTTTTTAAATGATGGTCCACACAAAAATATGACACGAAAGATAATGTACATAATTATAATCATTCAAAATGAAATAGACACTTACATACATACTTTAGAACTAAATTATAATAACAAATATCGATTATTATGACTGTGTTACAAAATAAATAATACAATAATAAAAGAGCACTGTACCTTTGCTAATCTACACTCACATATAACAAAAATGCGCACAAAACTAATCTTATAAAAGTGGGGTTTTTCAGAGCATAGCCAGCCACTACAAGTATTAGCAGGAATGGTACTTCCAACTCTCGCGTACTAGTACGTTAGAAAAAAAAATCATTACTATGTAGATCCAATTCGGAACCACTAGGACCTAAAGAGTTAAAGCAAATCGAAGCAAAATGTCATATGAAGACATTTACATTGCTGTCAAAGATATGATGCGATATTTTCAGTTTATATAAAGTAAGTGGCTCAGTGGTATCGAGTCGGCCTGTGTATTTGAGAACCCGGGTTCGATTCCCACAGTCGACAAACAATTTTCACCACATTAAAACTACCCCTGTAGAGTGTCACACCCAGTAATGGGTAGAAGGCTTGATGATATATTTATTTTATTGTCAGTTATATCAAACTAAAAAATTAAGGACGACAAGACAAGAAAAAGTTACAAATACAATAAATAGAAGAGCGAGTTTTTTAAATTTTCAAGGTATATTGTAAAGCAATTAACGGTCGACTTTATTGAATATTGAAATAGTTATTTGTACAACTAGTAATGAAAGCATTACTTTTTTCATGAATTTTAAGTTTAATGCATGACGGCGAAGTAAAAAGGTGATTTCATTATATGTTGTACACATTTTTTTATATTAGATTGGTTTTTTGATGAGAATTTCCCTTGACCTATTTCAATCAATCATAATCCAAAACATTTAAAAATTCCACCAATAAGCTCAGTTGAAAACTGAGAATTTATCAAGTATATGTGAGAACCAATAGAATCAAAACTTTTTTTGAAAACGAACGAATGAAATGAAAGATATTTTGATACTTTTCAAATAGTGAGATTAATAAATTATCATTCTTCACGGTAATTAAATCTCCTTGGTTATCAATACAAAAAATGCTATTTTCATAAACTTAAATTTAAAATAATCTATCGGAATGTCAAATTCTCGATGGTAAACTGCTTCAAGAGAAGAAATTTTTAGCAAAATTGAAAAGAGCGTTCCAAAAAAAATCCAAAGATTAAAAGAATAGGCTTCTTAAATTCTCATGCAAAATATAACTCTTCATATGATTATTGTTAGATATTTTGACATGAATATAAATTCGTTGTTACGAAAATAGGAAATACAGCTTATGCTGTGCACTCGTTATATTTCCATTTCCATAACAACTCATAATTAATGTCAAAATTATTATCGGCAATTATCATATCACTTATTATGTATGTTAGTCAGTAAACGTGCTGTTAATTTGACACAATATTATTTTATTTTTGTATTACGCTGTCAGTTTGATACAATATTATTTTATTTTTATTTATCTCAGGAAATTACCTTACCAAGCAGCACGCGACCTTATTATTTATTTTCAAGCACTAATTTTTTTTTGATAACAATATTATTGAAGCACACTGATGTCAGATAAAATTTACTCTGCAGTTTGTTTGCGTGCTTGTTGCGAAAACAAAATTTCGTGCGAAATATTTTTTCTTCCATAAAATCAAGAAGTATTATATGTGATAAAAATTCAAAATTATTTTGATAGATGTCAAAATATTGATAGTATGTTGATAAATTTGAAGTGATCATCATGGAAATAAATCAAAATACTGAAAGGAATAAAATTAAACCAACTAAAATATATTGTTTAATTTCATCAATATTTTCACTTTTTTCATGGTTTTTAAAATAGTTAAAAAATGTGTCACTTTATATACGACTTTTCCTTAAAAATTTGGCAGCGAAACGAAAATAATGATGAAAAGTCAAAATTACCATAGTGCAGCTCTGTGAATCTGGACCCTGTACTATAAAATAAATAAATATATCATCACGCCTTCCACCCATTCCTGGGTGTGGCACTTTGCCGAAGCAGATCTTGGTAAGTGATATATTTTGCGCGTGAAGTGCGGTTACCAGCCGTTAAATCACGACCCCCAAAAATGTTAGTGGAGGGGGAGCCACAGGGATAGTTTTAAAATGGTGAAAATTGTTTGTCGCCTGTGGAAATCGAACCAGGGTTCTCAGGATCTACAGGCCGACTTGATACCACTATACCCTGATCTATAATTGGATTTAAGTTTCTGTTCTACAGAGTAGCAAAATAAATCAATAAATATTGGATTTGTAAACATTGTTTTCTTGGCAACTACATCATAACGTCCTTGTTTCGGATTGTTTTCAAGACAAGCACCCTCTGCTCAATAAAGGCATCGTATTATAATTTATTTCTTTTCTGCGCTGAACAACAGGAATATAAACTCAATTACAATACAGAAGAATTATTACTTACAGTAGAATCTGGAATATTTATATATTCGTTTATAACTTCAATTCGAAATACTTTGTGAGGCGAACGCTCTAACCACGAAGCCACAACTGTTCGTTATTAATCTATAAAAATACGTTCCTAAGTTTAGTTTCATTCAAATATTACTTAGATGCGATTCATGCTATTCTAATAGTTATAAACGTTAATATTGCTTGGAGACTTCAACTCTGCGTCAGACAGAAAACCCAAAATAAAAATTCCAAATCAATCACATTCTAATTGTTCATCATTGGTATGCACAACTCGATCACATTATATTGAAATTTCATCGTCTCTTACGCTTTCGAAACATTTTTTCTGGTTCTCGTGAAACCGTAATTACCTTGTCAAAACCGCAACGTATAAATCAGCGCATACTACGATCGGCAGCGAGTGCGGAAGCTCACTTTGGTTGTAACGTAACACACACTCACACACACTTACACGTAGTGGTAGTATCACAGCAGGTAGCTCAATGAACTAGGTAGAAGAATGCCTGGGTTTTATTTACTACCGTATTTTAGTGGTCGCACGTGCGAATTAGTAATACAAAGTAGATGACAAATTATTAGTGACAGATGAAGAAAAATAAATACAATGGGCGTTTAGTCTTTAGGAATGCGTCCTCGACAAATACCAATAGTTGTATGGGATGGCTAGCTCAGTGGTATGAAGTCGGCCTGTGGATCCTGAGGTCCCTGGTTCGATTCCCACAGGCGACAAATTTTCATAATTTGAAAAAGCTATTCCTGTGGCTCCTCCATCACTAACATGTTTGGGGGCCGTGATTTGACGACTGGTAACCGCACTTCACGCGCAAAATATATCACTTACCGAGATCTGCTTCAGTAGAGTGCCACACCCAGCAATGGGTAGAAGGCGTGATGATATATTTTTTTTATTTTTTTTTTAGTATAAAGTTTGTCAGTCAAATAACTGAATATTATCGCATTGAATTCATAAATAAAATAAATAAATAAATATATCATCAGGCCTTTTACCTATTACTGGGTGTGGCAGTCTGTCGAAGCAGATCTCGGTATGTGATATATATAGCCCGTGAAGTGCGGTTACCAGTCGTAAAATCACGGCTCCCAAAGATATTATATTATATAAATTGTATTGGCTAGCTCAGTGGTATGAAGTCGGCCTGTGGATCCTGAGGTCCCTGGTTCGATTCCCACAGGCGACAAATTTTCATAATTTGAAAAAGCTATCCCTGTGGCTTCTTCACCACTAACATGTTTGGGGGCCGTGATTTGACGAATGGTAACCGCACTTCACGCGCAAAATATATCACTTACCGAGATCTGCTTCAGCAGAGTGCCACACCCAGTAATGGGTAGAAGGCGTGATGATATATTTATTTATTTTATTTTATATAAATTGTATTATATTAGAAATACGTATTAAAAAACCCAAGGTTCTACTGGCCGATCTGCATACGTTGTTTGTATGTTCCGAAAGGCTGAAATTCGAATTAAATAGGATTCCTAGGTCCTTGATGGAAGATTTTGGTATAAGTGATGTACCCGAAATTGGGTACATATGCTCAAATCGATTGATTCGACGTGTGTAGGAAACGAAGTAACATTTGTCAACATTTAGAAAATGCTATCGCCAAATGGCAACAAGTTTGAGAAAGATACTGAAGAATTATTTTCTAATTTATCCAACTCTCGAGTTATATTTAATAAGATTATTTTTTGACTTAGCTGTTGAGGTCGATTCATCCAACTTACAAAATTTTGAACTGAGTTCATGTCGATTAATTACTTATTAATATATTCTTGGAAGTTGATTCCAAAATTTGTTGGTGTATTTCTGTATCTGAAATACAACTAAATCGATTTTTTTTACACATTTTACTTGACACGTTGACAGTTTTAAATAATTATTGGACAACTGCCTATCATTTGTCACAAACAAAAAAGCATCTACAGAGATTATTCCCGGAAAAACCGCACATACATGACATACAATGAAGCATTTCATTGATTTTGAGAAACGTTAAAAAATAATCAATAAAATTTTAATTATGCTAATCTTTGCTTTCCTTAACTCACATTTGATTGTTTTGAGAAATCGTAGACTAAAACAAATGACATTAGACAAAACCGCTCTACCTGAGGTGTCGCGATTTTTTTATGTCATTTGCGTTCGTTCACTACCAAGATATAAACTGTTCGTTGTAAATAAAAGTTTGAACGCGAAAATAAGAAGCTATTACCTTTGATTTAGTGAATGACACAAAAAAAACCTATTTGAAAGCGATGTTTTATTTTGATTTGCTAGTTGGAAGTTAATATTTCATTTCTATGACAAAGAATAGTTCATTTATGGTTAGTTAAAAATTTCTGCATTATTTTAGTTCCAGTTGCAAATAAATTACTTCTTTCCCTTCACTATTTTAATTTTCTGCTATCATATGAAGTAATTAATTTTAATTTGCTTTCAATTATGTATACTGTCACATAATACAATTTACAATCTATGTTTGTAAATCAACACTGTTTATTCTTATAATATAGAAGAAATTTAAAATTATTATCCAGTTACCATGAAACATTTTAAACCGAAAGTGAAATGAGAAATATGTTAAATATTTCTAGAAGAAATTATTATTCTCTTCGCCAGAAAAAACAATGTGCGGCGCTGTCATTATCTGAAATTTATTACCGTATTACAAGTAAATAATATTCCATATATAGATGTTATTATTAATAAGTATGCAATTATTATGACTTCATTATAAATAAGACTATAAAATGTCATTTGTTTTCCTGGTGAATAATATTGTACTCTTGAAATAAGTAGAATTATGGTTTTAATTAATAATGGCTTAATGGTACCCGAGTCGGCCTGTGGAACTTAAGAACCCTGGTTTGATCCCTACAGCTGACTTAATTTACAATATAATAAAATTTAACAGTTATGGGGTAAGTGGCTCAGTGGTAACGAGTCGACCTGTGAATCCTGAGCACCCTCATTCGATTCCTACATCCAACAAATATTTTCAACACATTAAAATTACCCCTGTGGCTCCTCCATCATTAACATCTTTGAGGGCCGTGAATTGACGGCTAGTAATCGCACTTCACGAGCATAAATATATCACTTACCGAGATCTGCTTCGGCAGAGTGTCACACCCAGTAATGCGTAAAAGGCATGATTATACAGGTGACCCATTTTAAATAATCCCCTAGAATATCTCGTAAAATATGCATCGGACAAAAAAATATTTCAAACAAAAGCGTACTTATTTGTTTTGAGAGGGCTACCCGATGCTGTAATAATTTCCCCTCCCTACAGCCCCACGGAGTCGGGGAGGATTGTAACTTTGAAATTTTGAATACGGACCTCCTTTTTTTATTCCAGATTTGGATTCTACGCAAAAAAATAAGTAAGTTTTGTCTGAAAATATTTTTCGATTTGCGATATATGGCGCTGCAAATAGTGAAATTCGATTTTTTCTCGATAAGTTAATTTTTTCTGGTATTTTATGCATGAGCATTGAAACCAATGATTTTTTACTATTGACGTAAAGGAACATCGTTTTACCGCCGGCATTAGCGTTGCCCGATGTACATCACGAGGAGGTTGCACGGTCGCCCCGTTTTCCTGTTAATACAGATGAATTCGGCGTTTGAAGTTGTTCACAACGTTAAAATTAACATTGAAAACCTATGTTAGTTACAACGTTGTTCGAACCGACCCTCCAATTGATGTCTGTTAAAATCCAACTATTAAATTTTAAACTTTTTAAAATTTTAAAGTGTAGATTGTACAAATAAACGGTAAACTCTAAATTAGTCTTCTCGTGATATCAGAATTAAAACCCAATTTAATTTTCTGAAAACCATCCGAAATGCCAGATTATTCTGCGAGTGAAATGGAAAAAATCATTAGTTTCAATCCTCCTCCATAAAATACCAGAAAAAAACAACCTATCGCGAAAAAATCGAATTTCACTATTTACAACGCCATCTATTGCAAATCGAAAAAAAATGTTCTAACAAAACTTACTTATTTTTTTGCGTAAAATCGAAATCTGGAATAAAAAGTGGTGGTCTGTATTCAAAATTTCAAAGTTACACACCCCCCTGACCACGTGGGGATAGGAGGAGGGTAAATTATTAAAGCATCGGGTGGCCCCTCAAAACCAATACACTTTTGTTTGAAATATTTTTTTGTCTGATGCATATTTTTTGAGATATTCCAGTGGATTATTTAAAATGGGTCTATCTGTATATTCATTTATTTATTTTCTATTTATACCGCTTCTCAAACATAAAAGTACAAAGATATTAACATTAATTACTGCAACATATTTGTTTACACAACTTAATTGCAATAGAACTTATACAGAGTGATCAAAAGGAATTGTTACAGTTGGCAATAAAAAAAACTACTTGAAATTGGTAAGCATGATACATAAATTCATTTCCTGTTGTTGACAGTGACATTTAAAATTTAAATTTGAGTACATTTATTATTACATTTATTTCTAAAGTATTTCTATTACTTAAAAAGTCAAAATTCTATTAGCTGTCAGACTCCTGACATAACCTATTTTTATTTATTAGAAATGTCAAATAGCATTTCCGCCTTTATCTGATGTTGTGCCAACTGTGGAATAAAAAGATCTTTGGAATTGTATTGCCAACTATAACAATTCCTTTTGATCACCCTGTAGTAGAGAGTACACAGATAAAGTCGCATTTTTTCATATAAGACAACGAGATTTGAACGCGCGATTTCTAGCTTGCTATATCCACTGAACTGTAACTACCTGCTTAGTCTTCTAAGATAAACATATTGTCATTATCAAGTTATAAAATACAATTTATATAACAGTAAACTTAATTATTAATTAAAATAATTAGTACAACAATATCACCTGCAAGTAATACCATGTAGTAGTGTTTATCACAACATAATAACTGTTCAACATCATCGAGCATCTCTCCTCTATAATTTTTCACATATCTACAACCGAGAATCCGTGTACATCGCTTCATAAAATCCTAATGACAATCATAACGACGGGCAAGTATTCCGACTTCATTTGCCGAGCAAACGTAGATGTTCTCACGTAACTAACGGTCGACAAATTTCTTCTTTACTCACATCTTTCGTTCGTAATGACCCGTGTATTAATAACGATTACCCGCGGAAGCTGAGTAACAAATTTATGGATTAATCTTCCAATTAGGTAGAGAGCTGAGAAGAAAAATTGGGTAAGGTTTCCCACGATTTGTTGCAAGACAGGTGTAAGTTATAGGAGACCAAGACTGCTCTTTCAACGACGGTATTTTAGTATGAAATATGTAGCAAATGTTTTTATGGGTAACTGTTGCTATGGAAATAATTATGAAGGCTTGTTTGCAGATATTTATATTGTTGTCAAGTATTTGAAGCGATATTGGTAGTTTAGATCAAATTTAAAATTTAAGTTTTGTTAGTGCATACGAGCATAAATAATGCACACTAAGCGTTTATTTGCTAATAATTGTTTCATAGTATATTAAATAAATACCGAAAGGTCCAGTATACAGGTTGTTCATTTCAAGTGTGCCACCATTGCTATCTCGAAAGCAACAAAGGAAGGTTAACCCCACCCGAGATTAAAGAGGCAGCATGCAATTTTAATTATATAAAGGGCAGATATATCCTCCTCCTAAGGGCAGAGATATCCTCCTCTTAAAATGAGGGCAGGGTAAAAAGTCCCTGAAAAATAATACGATTTTGGCAATCTTTTAAAATAGGCATTTGTCTCAGCAATGACCCTATCGTTGAAGCCAAATCTCTTTCCGCCGAGCCATTTCTTCAAGTTTGGAAATAGATAAAAATCGCAGGAGGCGAAATCTGGAGAATATGGCTGATAACGAACCAATTCGTAACGCAATTCATGCAATTTTTCCATTGCGACTGCGATCGCACTTGTTGTCAACAGAGAGCAAATGCGGCACCTATCTGGCAGATAGCTTTCTCATATTCAAAAATTTATGCAAAATGTTCCGTACCCGTTTGGTTGAGATGCTCATAGTCTCAGTATCTCATGCACTTCAACTCGCTGATCGTCCAATATCATACCATGGATTTTATCGACGATTTCTGGCGTTGTAACCTCAATTGTACGATCAGAACGTTCGGCGTCCTTTGTGATCATACTACCACAACGAAAATCACTAAACCACATGTGAATCGTTCCAATCGATGGTGAGGATTTCCCATAATGTTACAAGCGATGCTTTGGTTTGCGTAATGTTTTTTCCACGCAAGAAATAATGTTTAAACAAGACGCGAAATTAACTTTTTGCCATGTTTTTAAAAATCTTCAAGGTTGCTTGCTGTCGATGGGTGTTAAAACAGAATTGAATGATATATCAGTCTGAAAATTTAAATGCGTTCTAGTTAAAGATGTCACATGAGATTTGCGATTATGGCGTCATCTGTTTTATTTTTCAGGGACTTTTCACCCTACCCTCGTATGAACGTCGATGGAAGAAGAATGAAAAGTGAATAGGAGTAATTGGATAGATGTGATTGAAGGTTTGTTGTGTGATTAATAATTCCAGATGTGATAAGTAAAGAAGTTTATATGGAGGGATCTATGAAAGTGGTTGAAGTGAGGGTGGTGTGTTAGGATGAGAATGTTTGACGAGGACTGATTATTTGATTAATTTAATGAGTAAATGTTTTATGATAGATTTTAGTGTTCGTGCTACCCCATTTGATGGGATATAGCGTGATGTTATGTATGTATGTATGAAAAAATAATATAGTTTTCACATGGGAAATAAGAGATTTATTTTGCCTCGTTGCTCTCAGATTGCAAACTATGCTCGGTAAAGTAAATCTGAATTATTTCTTATAAAATAATATACTATTCATTCTAAATCTAATAGTTTTGCTTCTAATAATCTCACTGCACTTCTTATATCAATTTGAAGATAACCATCTTGCACTCTACTCTAATTAGCTCAATATCCTCTTCAGAAGAACCGAAGCCCGCACTTAAAAGGCGATGACTCACCACACATTAAATTAATATAAATTATTTAGTCCCGGTCTCATAAAACACAGTCGGTACCGTCCTTTGCTCATACCTGGTTATTAATACACGAACGAGCAGATAAATTAAGTAGAACCTGAATTCCCGGTTACTTTAGTTTTTTTCTCTTAGATTTTGTAGTAATTACTGCGATGTTACTGCAACTGCGAGGGTCTTTTAAGGGAGCAGACAAGAGCAAATGTTGTGTTTTAGATGTGGTATTCATGTTAGTAAAGAATATATTATTAATATTTATGCTAGTACATATACAGGCAAGTAATCAAAACAAGAAGAAACTTAAGTTATGTCCTCTGTATTTACACATTTGTGCACTACTTATTAAGCTAGTTAAACAAGGAATAATCACTGGAATTTTAAAATAAAAATTCTTATCTAATGCAAAGATTTGATACCACAATTAAGGGTACATTTTATATTTTTTTATTTTGGCGCTTAACTATCCATTTCAATAAAAAGAGTATAATACAGAATCATCAGAAGTAAATATTTCAATTGGCAATACAGTTCTGGGGATCTTTTTATTCCACAGTTGGCACAACACCAGGTAATCAGGGCCGGTTTTGCCATAAGGCGGGTGAGGCGACCGCCTCAGGCCTCCGATTTTAACCGGCCTCATACAAATTCGGCCTCATACAAATTAGAATTTTTATAACATTTCCAAATATAATGACTCTTCTACAAATATATTTAACGCATCCTTTATCAAATGCATCCGCTGAACGATCTTTTTCATGCTTCAAAAGAGTAAAAAATTATCTAGGCTCGACCATGGCCCAAGAGCGATTGCAATCACTAGCCATTTAAATATAGAGGCAAAGATTTTGAAATCCATTGATTGCAATGATGTAATTTCAAAGTTCGGTGAAGAAAAATCCAGAAAAAGAAATTACAATAATGTAAATTTGGCATTTTATAATTAATTTATAATTTTATGTTAGTTTAGTATGAGACTGCGATTTTAGCTTCATGTAGGTATAGACTGAATAAGCATAATTTTATAATCCTGTGTAGGTGCATTTTTTTTAATTATTCGTTACATGACTGTGCATTTTATATAAAAAAAAATTTAAAAAAAATATAATCACACCGACTTCATATCACTGAGCTAGCCACCCTATCATGATTTTTTTAAATATAAATATACATATGGGGTGGCTAGCTCAGTGGTATGAAGTCGGCCTGTGTATCCTGAGAACCCTGGTTCGATTCCCACAGGCGACAAACAATTTTCATAATTTCAAAAACTACCCCTGTGGCTCCTCCACCACTAACATCTTTGCGGACCGTGATTTGATGACTGGTAACCGCACTTCACGTGCAAAATATATCACTTACCGAGATCTGCTTCGGCAGAGTGCCACACCCAGTAATGGGTAGAAGGCGTGATGATATATTTATTTATTTTATTTTTTATAAATATACATTATATTTACTATTTTTGTACTATTTTTTTTCTTCTGGAGGCCTTAGGCCTTAGGCCTCCAAATTTGTAAAACCGGCACTGCAGGTAATGGCGGAAATAATATTTAACATGTCATTTTTATAATAAATACGAATAGGTTGAGTGATAGAAATACTTTAAATTATTGCTCTGTGAGTAAAGTTAAGAAATAAAAGAATATGGGAAAGGAAAACCATTTTTATTATTTAAAATTTTCAAATGTCAGCAGCAAATAAATTATATTTATATGGGGTAATCTTGGCGGATTAATTTTGGATTTATAGATAAGTGTAAAACCGCAATAAAAGTAAATCTCCTGCCTAGTGCATCAAGTAGTCATAAAAGATATTACTTTTACATATATATTCTGATTTCATACTATGAAGCATCTTGAAAAGCCTGTAAAATTTCATCAACTCTTTCTCTGTTATCTTTATTTTAATTTCATGATTACACAACAACGAGCAACAACAAATTTGTTTTAGTGCTAAAACCTGAACAACATACAAATCATTTGAGAACACTGATAGTTAATTAGAAATACGTATGCAAAGCTGTAGCTGTCAGATGTTCTTATTGACAACTCGATTTCAATTTCTTATCGCGAGAAATTAAGTTTTTCCATTAGGGAATCAATGCTAATAGACAGATATGTTAATCTATGATCTGACAAATTTAAACTATGCTATTTTATGGTTTCATTCAGGAGAGAAAGAATAATTTACATAAAAAGATCGTATATTACATTAGCTTGCCAAATTTTGATGAGCAGGCAAGTAATCCCAATTACAGTCTATGATAACACCACAGCACCACATCGATCACTTAAGATCGTCTCTTAAACTCGATGAACTAAAAAAATACAACTACACGATATGTCCCAAAAATAACGAAACTTTTAATTTAAATCATATAGCTAAGTTTGTTTCATAGTAACTATTTGAGTAAATCTTTACAGCAAAAGCTTGGCAACTGAAAATGAATACATTCGGCTGTATCATGTAACACATCGCTAATAATAAGTGACGTCGATAATTTTTTTTAGCTTTGACAACACCGGTTTTATTTCGACGTTCGTCAAATTTTTATTCATATAAATACAAATTTGACAAGCGTCTAGACAAAACCGGTGTTGCCAAAGCTAGTAAAATTTATCGATGTCGCTTATTATTAAAGATGTGTTACATGATACAGCCGATAATAAGTCACTTTTTGCACGATCGTAGAAAAATAACTATTATAGTATTTTCTTTTATTTGACTTATGCTCGGTTTCATGAAAGCAAGTTAAATCGCTGATTAATAAATAGATAAATTAGTTTTAATCAATGATTAAATAAATTTTCATTTCATGAATTTAATCTGTATGTTAACTTTGATTAATTTAGTAATCGGGTCGTTAAATTAAGATTTGGGGACTTTCTTTGTTATTGTTGATACCTGATACCATAACCAACTTCATGTGTGTATGTTTTACAGCTACATCTTATTAAAAGATTTAAATAAAAACCAATGTCTAAAAGGGAAAGAGGACCAAATTTTTCAGAGCAAGATAAGCAAGAGCTATTAAATATTATAAATAAATATAAACATGTAATTGAAAATAAGAAGACCGATGCAATTACCTCAAAATACAAGTAAGAAACATGGAAAAAAATTACGAAGGAATATAATGCGGTTATTCTTTCTAAAAGAAAATCAGACAATTTAAAAATATGTTACGAAAACATAAAAAGAAAAGCGAGAAAAGATTTGGCGCAAGAGAGAGTAAAATTATATTTTGAAATCGTCATTATCATAAATATTGAAAAAATTATAACGATCTCCAAATATTCTTCTCCTTAGTAAATTATTTACCATAATATCAATAAAATCGTCATCGCTGTCAGTACTATCCCCTGATGTTGACATATTGAATAAAATAAATATATCATCACGCCTTTTACCCATTACTGGGTGTGGCACTCTGCCGAAGCAGATCTCGGTAAGTGATATATTTTGCGCATGAAGTGCGGTTACCAGCCGTCAAATCATGGCCTCCATAGATGTTAGTGGTGAGGGAGCCACAGGGGTAGTTTTAAAATGGTGAAAATTGTTTGTCGCCTGTGAGAATCAAACCAGGGTTCTCAGGATCCACAGGCCGACTTGATACCACTGAGCTAGCTACTCCATGTTGACATATTGGCTATAAAAATATATTTTATTCATAATTATGCATTAAATCATTTTATTATAATTATATCACATTCATGCTAGTTCAAAATATTACATTTTTATTATTTATGTCATGCCTAGCAAAAAAATATTTATTTCAGTATGAAAACTAATTGACGTGTCAAAATTTAACCAGTCAAATTTCTCTGATTACATTAATCGAAACTTTAACACCCCCGATTAAGCTAATTAACTGTCATGAAACAAAATATCCAGTTTAATCAGGTAATTAAAATTTAATCATTGATTAAGGAATTAACCGACTTTCATGAAACCGGGCATTATAGTTTTAAACGGATAGAAAAGTTTCTTTCTTTTGTTGCAAGTAGCAGATAACAATCAAACCTAAGAATTTAATATCTACATACCATCGACTACCAAAACCAATATTTAAAATTCTTCTAATAGAATGTATACACTTTCTACGGATGAACTATACAACAATACCAGTTCTATTTGAAGAAATTCACTGATCCTCAACTCTAAACCTCTTGCAGCAATAATTCGGCATCAGCAAAGAAGTAGCAGTTACGTAACTCGAATAAAGAATCCATTACAAACGCTTAGTATGCACTAACACTCTCTTTATCTAACAATCTGTGATCTGTTACGTACTCGGAGTAACTCCATGCAGCTCCGGACAGCTGGGTGTAGATCGGAGTAACTCTGGAGCGCTGTAAGCCAAACGTAAACGCACGACCGCCCAACAATGCGATGTGATAACGTCGCTTTGTGCAGATATTTAGCAAGCGTTATGTTCTTGTGTTAGCGGGGTGAGGGGCGGATAGTGCTGTGCTGGGTAATGTAAGGGAGCGGTGACTTAAAGGCATTGGGATGAATGGAAAAATGTTAGGTGGTTTTGATTTAATGCAATGATTAAATTAATATTATGTTTAGTGTGATATGATATTATTGAGGACTAGTAAAGCGTTGACTGATCTACGATGTATGTTGTTGAATGCATTAGAGGGATGAGAGTTAAGCATATAATTGAGTCAGAAATTAGCACATTAAGGGCCAAATTCACAGTCGTCACTCACTCTCATCGCATCCTCACCTCACTCTCAAAGTCGAAGTAACTAAGGCAACTAACTCAAGAATTTGCATAAATTGAGTTAGTTGCCTTAGTTACTTCGATTTTAAGTGTGAGTTGAGAATGAGGTGAGGGTGAGTCACGACTATGAATTTAACCCTAAGACTGAATTGTTTAAAACAATATATTTTTTAAATTTTAAGTGCACCTGGAGACAATTCTTGAAAAATGAGATGCTAATGAGATTTGACAGAAGTGAGAAAAAACATTACGTGACATATCTCACGTAGTAAGAATTTTTGGCTAAACTCCAATATACCCTCTTGTCGACTGACAGTATTTTGACGCATGCACTAGATTAAACATTTTACATGATACGATCAGTTCTAAAACAGTGAATAGTCCTAGTCCTATATGTGACAGGTGAATTGTTGTTGTTATTACAGTGGAGAATAAATCGAATGGTTAGGTTAGGTTCAGTTAGGGGTTAACGCGATCGAAGCGAGCTAATCTAAAATCGGTACAATAAAGCGCCCGAAAGGTAATGGTTTAGAGTCACTGGAAACATTAACTCTCCTATACAGTGTTATCTTTTGGCATAATATCAAAGTAAGGCAAGAGGGTATACTGGAGTTTTACCGAATTTTTCTTTAATTCTTTCTATAACGAAAATTTTAATAATGAATTTCCAATAAATAATAATAATAATAATAATAATTTGAGATGTTTTATGCATGTGTTATGTACGTTGAAGAAAGAAGATAAATGATATGTGAATAGGAGTGATTGGATGGATGTGATTGAGGGTTTTTTATGTAAGGAATGATTTCGAGTGTGATAAATAAATGAGTTTATATGGAGGGATCTATGAAAGTGGTTGAAGTGAGGGTGGTGGGTTTGAATGATAATGTTTGACGGGGATTGATTATTTGATTATGTTATGAGTGAATGTTTTATGAATGATTTTAGGGTTTGTGCTACCCCATTTGATGGGATATAGCGTGAAGATATGTATGTATGTATGTATGAATTTCCAATGTTCGAACAAAAAGTAGACACCCGGAATATATAATAAAATTTATAACACAAGAATTCCTGACTTCATCAAAAAAAGAATGACAAAAAAATTGTTGCTTACTGTCCGGTAGTACGGTAGTGTGGATAGCTTTATAGTATTCGAATCTGGAGACCCGAGTTCGAATGCCACTCAAGCTAAATATAGTACCCTGTACTGTAATTGCGATTAAGTTTCTGTTGTACAGAATAGCATAAACAAATAAATAAATCTCGAAATCTTAGGACGAAAGGTTTTATCAAATGTCAATTTACATGAATGTTTTTGATACAAGCAAAAAAAAAGTGCTTGAAAACAAAAATGTATTTAGAGAAAATCAAAGATGCTGAGTGCTATTTGGTAAAACGATTTCCAGAGACAAAGAAAACAAAGTAATGTTGTATTAAAATAATAGTATAAAATGATTATTGAAATTAGCACAGTAAACAAATTGGATTTTCTAACGTCATTTGGTGACAGAATAATTGCAGATCAAGACTCTTTGCAGACTGTTGCTATTGGCAACGAGGCTATTTGTAGACCACAAATGTCATTTTATATATTTTTATTTGGTTTATATTGACTTCCTAATTAACTGCATTCAAAATTTTATTAGTTACAATTAAAAATCGATTAATCTGAATTTTCGGTAGTAGAAAATATGTTGTGTACACCTGTTGTTGAAAGTGTCTTTGCAGACTTCGACTAGTTACAGCACGAGCGCAGTCTGAATTACCAAACAGCTCCATTCAATCTTTGATATACAAATATCTAATGTATCAAATTGACAGCATATAAATACTTTCACTTGATGACTGGATTTGATCCTTATAGGAGACTTTTACCCTAATAACGGGATTTTATCAGTGCAAAACTGTGTTTATTTAATAAATAAGAAAAATAGGAAAAACAATTTCCATCACTTGTCTCGTAATTCCACAGAGGTTTTACAGGACGTTTGCATCAACTTCTCAGGTCATCAACAAACGGCTGGTCAGTTCAGCTTTAACCATAGACGCGTTTCGTCCTTCCGGACTCTTCAGTATGGTGCGATCATTTTTCTTATTTATTAAGACTCAATTCCACATCGCAATAGACATTTTGTCTTTTGTTGTGTTTATTTGTTGAATTTTCAAATGTTTTGTATTATAATTGGTTGTAAGAAGGTCAACGTAAATTATCAAACTAAAACTTGAAAATGTAATAAATATTAAGACATTATATTTATGTGCAAATAATAATAGAAAATTTTCATTAATCTTAAAATATGTTTGTAAGAACATACTCGTAATAACAAAAATCAATGTAATTTATAAATGCAGTAAATTTTAATTTCCTTTGAATTAAAAAGAAAAATACAAAAGATGTTAACTTTCCTAATTATAATTGTACAGAAATACATGAAAAATACAAATTCTAATTTATTTCCTTTTTTTCAGGAATTTTTGGCTGTGTGGAAAATTGAACTATTACTATTGCTGAAAATGGTGAGTTATATTCTAAGTAACTATAAATTTCTCTTTTACTGCTTTAAGGAACGTTCATAATTACCCATTTAGTAATTACAATTTAAAATTACAATTACAGTATAAGTTTTAAATCAAAGCATGCTAGCATTCACCCTGACAAAAATTAGAAACTAATTGCTGAACTGGAATACGAGTAAACTTGTAAAAGCAGATCTCGGTAAGTGGCATATTTTGCGCGTGAAAAGCGGTTACCAGTCGTCAAATCATAGCCCTCAAAACTGTTGGTGAGGGAGCCACAGGAGTAATTTTAAAATGATGAAAATTGTTTGTCGTCTGTGGGAATCGAACTAGGGTTCTCAGGATCCACAGACCGACTATGTATATATATTAATAGTAATTTACGTAAATGAGTGGCAAATGACATTTACAGAAAATGTACATAAACAAAAATAATTATAAAAAAAATAATCTACATTTACTTTTTTATGTATCTTCTATAATTAAGTAGGATTTTAGTCGTAGTAACAATTTTGATGTGAAGTTTTATATTATAAAATTGCAGTAATCAAATAAAACAATTTAAAAAAGTAAATGCAAATTATTTTTTTATAATTATTTTTATTTATGCACATTTTCTGTAAATGTCATTTGCCACTCATTTACGTAAATTACTATTAATAGTAATTTGGACCGCAAATTTTATGACTCTTTACTAATTTATAGTTGTAATTATTACTAATCGTAATTGCTAATTGAATAGTTGTGTACTTAACATTTTATTTGAAAATTAAATAAATAAATAAATAAAAATAAATATATCATCACGCGTTCTACCCATTACTGGGTGTGGCACTCTGCTGAAGCAGATCTCGGTAAGTGATATATTTTGCGCGTGAAGTGCGCTTACCAGTCGTCAAATCACGGCCCCCAAACATGTTAGTGGTGGAGGAGCCACAGGGATAGCTTTTTCAAATTATGAAAATTTGTCGCCTGTGGGAATCGAACCAGGGACCTCAGGATCCACAGGCCGACTTCATACCACTGAGCTAGCCATCCCATTAAAATAAGTATTTATCTTCATGAGTAGTTATTTCAGGTCTATGCATTATAACATGATGATTTATATATTTTTAGCATCTTGTTCGTACATTTTAATCGTTTGACTAAAACCACAATCCCACGTCGCAAAACATTTGACAAACGGCTAAACATAACAAACACGTGCTCTTTTTATAATTAGGTCTTTAAAAACGAAATTAACCATAAAACTATCATAATCTAATTCATTCCTGTACCCTTCACTTTTACACAAAACTAATTCTGTTACATTTATTTTTGTTCAATCATTACCATAGAATTTTGGACACTGATGCCGGTAAGATAGGATTCTGCTGAATTTGTTTATTCATCCAACTGACGCATATAAGTTTTTAACTTTGAAATACAATATGAATGTTTAAAATAGTTTATTGATATTAACATATTATAATTAATAAAATGAGTATTTTAATTTACATAAATTTTGTTAGTGTCACTATAGATCATAAATCAAATTTGTTTTGAGTTAATGAAAAATTAACGCCTAGTAATGGTTTTTTTTTTATTTACAGAATAATTTTTTGTCAAATTACTGCTAATAACCGCTGTAAATGATTAGTCAAATATTTATTTAGAAATTCAATAAATTGTACATACAACTAATTTATCAATTTAATGACGTATTTTTAATTAAAATAATTAAGAAGAATATTTTTTCGATTTTAATGTCTTTGAATTAAAATAAGTGGGCGTGCCGATTTTCTCTTATAAATTTTATGGCATTTTATTTGAAAATTAATTATACCTATCAAAATTTTTATGATTTGGTTTATCTATTTAGTATGTAATAATGCTGTTTTAAACTATTCAAACTATAATAAAATCGGAATAACGTTTTAATGATTCTTTCTTGGTAGTTAATTTTTATAGTTTTAACTTTTATTTTCATAAAAATTTCACTTTATTATTGCAATAACATTTTATTTGGCGTTTAATAAACTTATTGGGAATAAAATACATAAAAATTCTGATGCGTAATAAAATATTGAATATTTAGTTTCACACAAAGAATGAGGTGAATATAGTTGTGTTCTTTATGGTAATAGTTTTTAGCTCTGAGATTCTGGGTTTGAATCACAAAATAATAACCTAATTGTGACTAAGTACAGATATATTGACAGCAAGATTTTTTTTTATTTTTAATTTTTTTTTTCATGTTACATCGTGGTCATTGATTCTTTTTGTACTCGTATTATTCAAAATAAGGTTTACATTACCCTGGAATCTGAAGTAAAGTAAAAAATACCCATTTTTATGGTTCTAAATTTTTACTATTACAACACTAATTGTACTTATATACACACATTTTAAGAAATTTATAAAAGAAATAGAGACATTAGCTTATAATGCCACCAATCAGACATATTTTAATAATATTTACGAGAAAAAGTAAACAATTTGTTATCAAATAACAAATGTCAATTCATGGCATACTTAGCTGTCAATATAAATTATCAGTAATAATATAACAAGAGAGTGAGAATAAATTGAAAATAATTTGACAGATCTTTCGAAAACTTGTTGCCAGGCAATAGTCACAAAAGCCCGTAGAGCTTGAGTGGTTATTGCCAAATGGAAACAAGTTTGAGAAAGATACTGGAGAATTATTTTCTAATTTATCGAACTCTCCAGTTATATTTAATTAGATTATTTTTTGAATTAGCTGTTGAGGTTGATTCATCCAACTTACAAAATTTTGAACTGGGTTCATGTCGATTGATTACTTATTAATATATTCTTGGAAGTTGTTTCCAAAATTTGTTGGTGTATATCTGTATCTAAAATACAACTACAGCGATTTTTTTCACACATTTAACTTGATGCGTTGACAGTTTTAAATAAACAAAAAAGCATCTACAGAGATAATTCTGGGGAATAATCACAAGAGCTATATTCTCAGTATAATAATGACAGGATTGGTTAAAACCAAGGACGTTGAAAGGAGGGGATATGGCATGACAATACTGTAGCATTGTTTGAAGTGAGGCTTGGGCAAGGGAAAGAGACAACAATAGTTTTTCTGCACCGTGCTTAGCCAAATCTCTTCTTCTTTCAAATATTTTGAATTTTTATGTAAGAAAAGTGACGTTTAGACGTTGTCAGGGAGCGTTGTTTTATGTAAACATAACCACGAAGTGTCATTTGTGTTTCAATTTTTGTGTTGTATGGAATTGGACATATTTTTTTGTGGATAAAATGGTAACAAAGTGTTTATAATTTCAGTTTCCTTGTAAAATTTATAATCTTTTAGAGAGAATGATTCTGTTCTGTCTATTTAAATTTCAAATCTCTGTATGACACATGTTAATCAATAGCAGGCTAAGCACGGTACAGAAAATAATACTTCTGTCTCTGTCAATCTGCCGAGCCTCACAGTCTTGACTTGAATGCCATATCCCCTCCTTTCAACGTCCTTGGTTAAAACGCAGACACGTAACATACAATGAAGCATTTCATTGGTTTTGAGAAACGTCAAAAAATAATCGCTTCAAATTCAATACATTTTCTCATTGTTGCTCGTTACAAAAAGCATTGTACAAACCTCGTCTTCGCGCACTTTTTTGTAATTTCCTCCGAATACCTTCCTCTAATGTCTTCGCGATTTCCCAGAGGAAGGTATAAATGTATAAGTATTTAATGGGACATTTATTTGTATATGTAGGTACCCTCATATTTTCTACTGGTTGTACAGTTTGAGTACCTCTCCTCACCGTTATTAATTATCCTGATTTCCTAACTATAACTGAAGGACGCTCTCAGCTCCAATTTTTAAAGGAATCATAGCAAGCTTCGAGATAATTAGAGTGACAAGAAAAAAACAGTTGGTGACCTTTCCGCTGTCTCTCGCTTGTTTCTCTAGCCCACACATTTCCATCAGTGTTTGTGTAATATTGACTGATTAGATATGCTGTTTTACTAGCAATTAGTTGCCAATCATGTGTTGAAAAGTTGACGTACTCGAATGCGAAATTAACTCGCCATGAACAATGCAGTTTTGATGCATGTTTGTCCTGGTTTTTTATCGAATTTTTTGTGTAGAGTGTGCGCTAAATAAGATATTTTTAGATTATTTTAATTGAATTTTGTTTTTTTTAAATATTAATTATCTGATAAATGCATAGGTTAACTGCAACTGTAGTGTTAATTTGATTTTGCTACTTGATAATTTCAACTCATTTGGAACAAAAAAGATATTTGTTGATTATATATTTTATCTAAACTTAATTAATCATTATTGTTATGTTCCTGTTTTTTGTTATTTTATTTAATGAATGATTCATCGTTTTAGTTCACTCTGTTAATGTTTTTGTAATATAATAATATTAAAAAATATAGTAATATAGTAATGGCACAGTGGTAGCAAGTCGGCCTGTAGATCCTAAGAACCCTGGTTCGATCCCCACTGCCGACAAAACATGTTCACCAATTTAAAATTACTCCTGTGGCTCTCCCACCACTAACATCCTTTGGGTCGTGATTTGACGGCCGGTAACCGCACTTCACGCGCTTATATCACTTACTGAAATCTGCTTCGGCAGAGTGCCACATTCAGTAATGGGTAAAAGGCGTGATGATATATTTATTTTTATTTATTTTAAAAATATGGTTGTCTAATCTTATGTATGACCGACAGTTTTAAAACAGATTTTAGTATTGGAAGAGCCAAATGGAACATTTTTCTGCACATATGATCCAAGCCTTCTGTACTGTAATTAGTAATAATTTATTTTTGTACTCGCATTATTCAAAATAAGGTATACATTACTAAATACTATTACAAAGTAATTAAAAAAATACCCATTTTTTTGGTTCTAAATTTTGACTATTGAAACGCTAATTTTACTTATATACACACATTTTAAGAAATTTGTAAAAGAAATGGAGACATTAGCTTATAACGCCATCAATCAGACATATTTTAACAAGCTTTATAAGAAAAAATATTCAATTTGTTTTCATATAACAAATGTTAATTCATGGAAAACTAAACTGTCAACATAAATTCACCCTTCAAATTTAATAAATGTTCTCATTGTTGAATATGTAATTTCAGCGAAACAAAAAACCAACTTTAATTAGAACGACTGCTACGGCTATACGGATGTGTTTACAGAAGCGAGAGGTACTGCATTCGAAAGGGAAAGCTTCACGCTAAAACGCTGACGGTCGCTGGTGTTTGGCGCATGCGTACTTCGTCTGTAGCAGCGTCAGTCTCGGTATTTAATAGCCACACCTCGTATGCATAGGTAATGTATTCATTGCCTAGATTCTCTACCTGTAATACGAGTATATCTAAATATACAATTGCATCTGAGTTTTGAATTAGACTATAGTTTATAATGAATTTCCTGCTGCATTGCCTAATAAACAAATAAATAATTAAATCACTTCATTATATTCAAAAATAGACGTTTCCTAATATAGAAATACTTTAATTATTATTGTCCTTCTATGAAAGAATGCACGATATTTCGATAGTCTAATCAACTATTTTAATTCGTGTTTTAATCCAAATCTGTTATTGGAAATAATGGAACCATTTTGCAAATTAACTAAAAGATAAATGTTGCTCCACAAAGGTTAAGTCAAAATATGCCAAAAATTATCACAATCTCTTATACTTATGCAACAATCGTCCGTTCAGGCCTCGCTAAAACTATTTTAATTAGATTCATTCTCATATTTCATAAACAGCTTCTGCTCATTAACTCAATATTTTTTGAACTGACGAACGAACTGTGAAATATCAATGTTGTTGTGTTGTCGGTCTGTTGTCTTCGGTGTCTACTCGTAGTTGGCTGCCGAAACTGAATTAAAACACGATCACATCGATTAGAAATTCAAATAAATCATTTCAGTGCCGTCCTTGTTTATTCAAGCAAATTAAAAAGTTGTCAATATAAAAAGCAGTGATACGTTTACGAAACGGAGATTAGACACGAGTTTGGGTGTGTGAGTGAATGCAGGGACGCATTCAGATATATTTTAGCAGAAAATATGTTTTCCGTTGATCGTAACATTAATATGTTTCGTTAATTTATACAAAATCATACATTAATGACCCTTTTAATCCATGTTTTTTCTATGCGTACAACACTGGTAATATAGCATATATTGTGTAACAAAACGGACAATTCAGAATTTGATTTTGTTTATAAATTATGATATTTCACTATCATCTCAGCTTCGAAAGATACAGACTAATTAAGCGTTATCTTAAGTATCTTTCTAAAGTAGACTTGACAGAGTTTATTTTGTTTATCAAATTTATTAGAGCATATGTTATAACTTCAGTATTCCGTAGATCATTATTTATCAAGTTTATAGCTTTTCTGAATAGTCGCGTCTGGTTATACGGGATGTGATGATATATCTGGGTAAATTATAGCTAAGCTTGGGGTCGGATAGATTTAACCCCGTATGGGTTTTTTATGTAAACACATATGTGGGAACAGCTATCTCGACCAACGCGACGATACCACCTTCTTACCCTTTGTCAGAACATCCCATGGAATACAATAACGATTAGTGAGTGGTAGATCAGCTTCAGTCGAGACAACTTGTTCTCGATTTCACGTGCAAAATGTAGTTTTGCCATGTAATTTTGTACCTTAAGTAACTAACATTAGTTTAATCATACGTTATCGTTGTTATTGTTTCCATTGCCGGATAATTTGACTAATTTAAATATTAGTTTATAACTTTTGTATTTTTATAATTTATATTTTCTTTTATGTTTTAAATTTACATTTTTACAAGAAGTTCGTCTTATTTCGTTTTATTTAATCGTGTATTAAATCGCGTTATATTTCGTCGTTGTGTTTTAAATTTAGTTCGTCAATTTTACAATTGTTTTATACGCGTAACAGGCGGCTCACTCAGCCCTGTTAGAATTGCTTAGCTCTCAATTGTAGCAAAATACTAAACAGAATTAAAGAAATTGATTTTGATACTTCTAGCTAAATAGTATTCACGTGGCATTCATTTAAAATGAATATAATAATCAAAATATTATTTTAAAAACAAATAAAAACTGCTGGTGCTAGCTAACGTTAAGTCCACTGTTATCAAAATATTTGTGACAGGTACGTTCCTAACATAACGTATTACAAACGATACTAACCTAACAAATTTATCATGGAATAAAAATAGATTTTCTCCAAATTAACAAGGTACGATCAACGGAAAAGTATTATTACTAACTCATGTGTTTATCTGTGATTTATAATCTGAACAATTAACACGCTCGCGTTAAAATGTCTCGATTATTAATCGCCCTCATTAACGTATTAATTAGATAAATTACTATTAATGTTCAATTTAATTATGTCACAACATTTTTATTTGACAGTAGAATTAAAAACTGTTAAGGGGTTATACCATTGTAAATTTTTCAAAAAAATCAATTAATTTTTTTTGCCTAAAAGATACTTTAAACCTTCTAGAATATGGGAAATAAGTTTTACGAGTGAAACTTTTTTTTATTGACATTTCGCGCTCTTCCGCAAGCGTGTCGGACGTCTCTGATATGACTACCTGCGTTAAGTAAATACCTGCTCGGAAGGTACAGCATAATGTCTCACATGTAAAAAAGGCGCGCTCTAGCATTAAATTGTCGCTGAAAGAAATCAAGGAGGAGTATTTGCACTTGGAAGGGCAGCTTTATGGTCCTGGGATTGCAGATTAGTGGTAAAAAATTTAAACAGCAATTATTTCCCATTTTTCATGTCTATAACGAATATCAAAATTTTAAACGCGTTTTTCTCGAAACACGATTTTTCAAAACGGCATGCAGCATAACTCCAACGGTTGTCAATATTCTCATTTTATTATAAAGTTATTTCTCATATTTATAAAATTTCGGAATTAATGATATACAGCAATTTATTAACTCAAAAAGCAAATAATGAAATAAAATTAATCTCCGATAAAAATCTTTGGCCTCCTCAGTTCAGGCCTGGTGTTTCTGTACCACACATACATATGAAATTACCAAAGGCGCATGTTCCACGTCCTGCAAGGCTGCACATTAGCCTGCGCATCGCCTCGAAGCATAATTAGTGTTCGGATGAGATTGGTCCATGCATATTTATAACAGAGGCGGGGTTATTAGTACTTATTGGCACTTTATGTAATAGCCCGGCGACGATTTTTCAAATATAGATTTATTAGTATTGGAACCAGCCAGTTGGTTAATAAGCAAGCCGCAAGATTGTAAGCTATTTGAGAAGTTATTGACATTGGGATGTCTTCAAAGAACTCTTCCTTAATTAGTGAAGAGCGTCTTTAGAAACAAAAAATAAAGCAAAACAGCTTCTATCATAAATTAATAAGGAAAAAGATTGCAATATGTTTACATGTCATGGTTGCTAAAAATATTATTATTTAAGTGAAACATTTGCGTGAAATGAACAATGAGAAGCATTTTTATTATAATACAGACTGTAAATTTGAGAATCCGGGTTCGATGTCCACAGCCGATAAATAATTTTCACCACATTAAAACATCTTTTACCCATTAGCATTCTGCTATGGTAGATCTCGGTAAGTGATATATTTATGCGCATAATGTGCGGTTAACAGCCGTCAAATTACGGCTATAAGGAAGGTAGTGAAGGAAGAGTCACAGGAGTAGTTTTAATGTGGTGAAAAATTGTTTGTCGGCTGTGGGAATCGAACCGAGATTCTCAAATCCGCAGGCCGACTCGATACCATTCCTTCCTACCCCATTTATTCATTTATTTTAATAAATCAGCTTTACCAATCTTTCATTCTGCCAAAATTTTCTAAATTATTTTAGAGATCAACTGTTTATCTGCTAACGTATTTCTATAACCTTTATACTACAAACATATTGGTTTGTGAATTTTAGAACCCCAATTCGATCCCTGCAACTGGCAAACCACATTAAAGTACTTCTTTTGGGCCGTAGTTTGACGAATGGTAATCGCACTTCACGCGTAAAATATATCACTTACCAAGATCTGCTACGTAATGAGTAAAATAATGATTTTTTTTTCTCGACAAATATTCCTAAATGGAGTAGTTGGCTCAGTAATGCGTAAAAAGCATGTTGATATATTTATTTTTAAATATTAATAATTTATTTTTGAGAGAAATGTTTCGGTACTACTCGCATTTGCAATGACCATCAACAAAGCACAAGGACAATCGCTACAAGTGTGTGGACTAAATTTGGAAAATCCATGCTTCTCACATGGGCAGCTGTATGTGGCATGCTCACGCGTCGGAAAACCTTCTGATTTATTCGTGTACGTCCCAAGAGAAAAACAATAAGGCCCCATAAATCGTTTAAGAATAAAGCTCATGCTAACATCAATATAAGTGCGAGATTATGTTATCCTAGGACCAAACCAAAGAAATATTATTCTTCTCTACATCGTCAACAAATCTGTTTTATCACCAAGAAATTAATTTGAAATAAAGCTCCTCTAGAAGATTACGCACAACATCTATGCATACATTTCTCGTGTAATAAAACAAATTTACAATCAAATCCGGAATAAATCTTGCCGATGCACAATCAAACACTTAATATTCCGTATTTGCAATTCAATTTCAAATCATAAACAACATTTTTCCGTGGCTACCATCGCCATCAGGAAGCAGACAACTATATAAGCTAAGCAACATCAGCATCAGATCAGCATCTCATCTAGTCTGCCCACAACGCTCTTGGATCCGTATTTAAATTAATTCAACGACCTCTGTGTTGTGACGTCACTAGTTGCATCTTGGCGCTTGTGTCAACGGATTACCAATTTGCTTGTTGAATTATGTATGAGTGTAAACGGAGCTGTATGATTGTAACTTTAATATTCGTTCATAAAGACGTGTAATTGAATCCTGTTTAGATCTAACGAGATATATTTCAAACTGGCAGTAGCACTTACTATTTTATTCACTTTAATTTTTAAATCAAGTAAATGTTTTATCACTATGTTTTCTTACTAGATTCTAACAGGAAGATTCATAAAAGAGATTAATAGATAATATCATTTTAAAATGCATGTAAGAATCTAAGGCTAAGAATTAACTTTTTATATTGATTAAGGCTGAGGGGTTAAATTATTTTTAGTTAATATCATTTTAGTTTCAATTTTATCTCTGTTTCTAATTCACAAAAATAACTGATATTGGGTTTTTCCAACAATACTACGTTTAATGAAATATTTAACGAATATCAATTTTAGTTGTAAATGTGTTAGAATAAAATTTAAAAATGGTTAAAAATAACGTAAAAGTATTTGAAATATTTAATTAAAAGTAAATTATTCAAAACCATCGCCATTGATGTACTTGTGACGTAACTTCACATTATGAGGCAATGCGCATGTGGAAAATACTATTTTTCTACGACCGAGCAGAAAATAGATTTTTCCAACTGTTAGTTGAAAGCAGAAAGGTGATATATGTTGTTTGCCGAACGGTACTAGCTGTATTCCATTTGTCTAATGGTTCATTTATATCAGTTCAGATAAATTTGACACATGACTAAATGAACTGAATTTAGCAAATTGATGCACTTATTGGGGTGAATTACTTCAAAGTAAATTAGAATCAGTAATTCTAGTACTAGAAATAAAGTCAGTGAAGTAATACAGCGAAATAAATAACTGATTTGAAAGTACCTTGTTAGAAAGTTGTGTTGAGAGCGATTTAAATTTCGCGCTGAGCGCGGAATTCATATTTTGGCCACAGACGCTAATGGAAGAAGAAGATACGGTGAGCCAGCGCTAGTAAATATGCAGTAGTATATTTTGACGTTTATAAACATAACCTTAAATTGCAGTATATCTAATCTGTACACAATTAATAAAAGGAACCGAACAAAGTAAGATATATCTTAAGAGTAAGAGAAATACATCATATTTATTGTTTGTGTATATTATTAATACAGTTGTTACAGTTGCTTATATTGACATAATATGCAGTGGAAACTTTTGTACTGTCTAAAGAAGCATTGATTACTTCCGTACCTGTACATATTATTAACAGTAATATTATTGAGAACAATTTCGGAGGCTTTAGAAGTACCAGCAGCAGGTTGATTGTCATTGTTGAAAATAGATGCAACATAGCATGATCCGGAGCTTCAATTATCTTTGTAGGTGTTTATGATAAAGAAGAATCACTCACTGTCCTATTCCAATCTAGACGATTTTAATGAAATTGTCTTGAAGATAGTGAAATATTTTTAAATAACGTAGAACAATGTACAAGCAATCAACAAACAAATCATAGCAACGCCGTAAAACATCGTTCTCGTATAATATCATTAAAATTTTATAAATTTTGACAATATTTTAGTGATTTTCTAAATTACACAGTTGTTGGAAAAATGTTGTTTATAACACGTGCCGAAAAAGATTACGTGCGCGTGCAGATTCTGCAATTGCACTTAACAAGCCTTTTTCGGAACTTGTTATAAAAATAACTATTACATTATTTTTCAAGCGTTTCTAAATAGTAGTAAAAAAATTATTGTGTGCATCTCGAACAGAAAGTGTCATTGCCGCTCTTGTATGGTTGTTGATCTCGGCGACATAAATGACAACTTTTCATAGCAATCATGTGCGTAAAGTGTCTTTGTTCCTAATACACTATTGCAGCTCTTGCCTCAGGGTGGCACTACAATTACCGTGCTCGAGTAACGAACGATAGAAGCGCTCTACTAGATTATTAAATTCAAAATTAACTCATCAATAAAATGCCACGTATTTCAATATGACTCGTCAGTATAGTAACATAATCAAAGTCAAGCATACAGTTGAATAATCCAAGACAGAATCCCTAGATGACGAATCCAATCTGGGTTTAGTATATGTATGTATGTATGTATGTATGTCGTGTACTCGGTCACTCGGTCGTTCTGTCATTTGCTTTTTTTCTCTCTAAATTCTGCTATCCATCTATACACAACTGCCTGCATTTGTCTCCAATAAGAATAATAAGTTATAAATGTAACCATTATAGATGTGATTTCTTAATGTTACAGTTGATATAATTGTTATAATTGGAAAGTAAACTACTGAGTTGTTTTTAAGCGAAGTACTTGTGTCATATTTCTTATCAAGAAATCTTTGAATGAATAAATTAATCATTTTTATCTATCAGTCAATCAGTTTACACGTGTAGCTTTTCAAACGTGTCTAAAATTTATGTCACTTTTTTATGATAACTTAATAATAAAATTATAGTACGTACCTATTTTTCATACTACAAATATTTTTAAAATATTTTTAAGTTGAAGAAAACTGGTCTGATGTAAATTAATTATTTCTTGTTATCCAAGAATTTAAAAGACATATTAACTTAAGGTAGTTCTATAAAATATATTCACCGTCTGAAAACATATATATTCGCTTGTAAAGTTGAGTTCTCGTACACAGGGGTTTATGGTGATCGTCATTCAGAATACGAGGACAGGGTAAAAAGTCCATGAAAAATTAAACAAGAAATGATTTATTTGGTCAAAACATATTTTATTTCTCAACATAATCTTCTTGTAGCTCGATACACTTCGTCCAACGTTTTTATAATTTTTCGATCCCTTCCAAATAATACGATTTTGGCAATCCTTCAAAATAGGCGTTTATATCAGCAATAACCTCATCGTTGGAGCCAAATCTCTTTCCGCCGAGCCATTTCATCAAGTTTGGAAATAGTTAAAATTGCAGAGGGGCAAAAAGTCCTTCTTATTGCGCATGAACATCGCCAAACACTCCTTTGAACTTGTCACACGGTCGCGCTTGTTGTCAGCAAAGAGAAAAGGCGGCATCCATCTGGCAGATAGCTTTCTCATATCCAAAAATGTATGCAAAATGTACCGTACCCGTTCGGTTGAGATGCTCATAGCCTCAGCAGCTCGTGCACTTTAACTACCTCAACAAAAATCAGTAAACCACTTGTGAATCGTTCCAATCGATGGTGAGGAGTCCCCATAATGTTTAACAAGCGATGCTTTGGTTTGAGTAATGTTTTTTCCACGGAAGAAATCATGTTTAATCAAGACGCGAAATTCACTTTTTTCCATGTTTTCAAAAATCTTCAAGGTTGCTTGCTTTCGATGGGTGTCAAAACAGAACTGAATGACATATCAGTTTGAAAATTTTAATGCGTTCTAGTTAAAGATGGTACATCACAAATATCACACGAGATTTGCGATTGTAGCGCCATCTGTTTTATTTTTCAGGGACTTTTCACCCTGCCCTCGGATGTCACTAATAAATATGATAACCTTGTGTTCTACCGAGAATTGTACTAAAAATTCTAAATTTTCTTCTTTTACAATTACACGCCAATTACTCAAATTCAAAATTAATATTAATATTACTTCTTATACCAATAATAAGGAAAGTATCACACCTATCAATATTTATTACAGAACTAGAACACTGGTAAATTTACTCATATTTTCCGCATAAAAGTCAGCAGTAAATAATAATTTAATTCCATTATCATAGCTATATTCCATTTGTCACTTGGTTCACTTAAATCAGTTCAGATAAATTAGACAACATGACTAATAAACTGAACTAAGCAAACTAAAGCATTTATTGGGGTGACTTATTTCAAAGTAAATTAAAACCAGTAATTCTAGTACTAGAAATAAAGTCTGGCAAGTAATCCAGCAAAATAAATAAATGATCTGGTTCAGTAAATGTAAGTTAGATCTGATCCAAATGGCAAATGGAATACGCCTCATGTTGACGATCAAGCGACATTCAAATTGTCACTTGAAATGTTGAAATTATGTGTTGCACCTGCATAATGACTGTATAAACCTCCCATTTGCACAATTGGCGCTCTCTGGTCGTCAAGGGCAACAGGAAGAAATCACACCGACAATTTTGTGCTGTGTAATCAGCCCACCGCCCGTCACTTCGTGTTTCAAATACTCATGCATTTGTTTGCCATTTAATGACGCTGTGTTACGGTTTATCTAGTGTGTTATGGATTGGTTTTTATTATGTTACAAGCAAATTTATTAAAATGCAATTATGTTTTTTTATTTTATGAGAAATAACTGTTATTAATTTATTAGTAGTTAATCGAATAATAGAGCGATTAATTTTTTATCCTGCTATGGAAATATATGAAATTGCTGCAGGACTTTTTCTTTGATGTCTGTTAATTGAAAAACGGGAAAGGAGTCGGGTAATCGTGCCCAGTGGATAAAATCAAGATAAAACATTTGTGTTAAAAAATGGTCATGCGTTTAAATCAACTTATATAAAAAAAGACAGTGGTTTGAATTCTACTACGAGTATAAGCTATAGACCTTCTGTAAATGAGATTATGTTCTTGTTGTGCAAAATAATAAGTAATGATAAATTCCAGGTTTGATTTTGATTTGATAAATAAATAAATATAAATATATCATGACGCCTTCTACCCATTACTGGGTGTGGCACTCTGCTGAAGCAGATCTCGGTAAGTGATATATTTTGCGCGTGAAGTGCGGTTACCAGTCGTCAAATCACGGCCCCCAAACATGTTAGTGGTGGAGGAGCCACAGGGATAGCTTTTTCAAATTATGAAAATTTGTCGCCTGTGGGAATCGAACCAGGGACCTCAGAATTGATTACCTATTAAATTATGCTTTTGGGCATCAATATAAGAATAGATAAAACAAAAGACAAAATGTCTATTGCGATGTGGAATTGAGTCTTAATAAATAAGAAAAAATAGGAAAAAACTAATTTTCCATCACTTGTCTCATAATTCCATAAAGGTTTTTACAGCACGTTTGCATCAACTATCAGGTCATCAACAAACGGCTGGTCAGTTCAGCTTTAACCATAGACGCGTTTCGTCCTTACAGACTCATCAGTATGGTGCGATCATTTATCCAATAAGAATAGATATTTATGCAGCTAGTGTTATAAGTGGCACTTTATTGCATAAGCGGAAAATATGTAACACGGATTTGCAACACTCTCCTACAGCTCATGCTACAAATGCAAAAAAAGTTACATTTTTAACACTAGTTGTGTAAATATATTATTATTTTTTTACGATCGAGTTTTAACTAATTATACTAATTTTAGTTAGATATTATATAATGCAAGACTTTATTGGACGAGCCTTATTTTATGGCCGAGAGAGTGCAGTGAGCGAAGCTGATAAATATGGCTAGACCAATAAAGTCCGATTATGTTCAATTACCTTGAATGCGATATATTTTCTTAATATATGTTAATGTAAAAATATTAGTTTTATCTCAAAGTGTGTTGTTACTTTTAAATAATAATGATTTTTTTATGTTCATCATAATAATAATAATAGTTATTTATTATACAAGTGTTTTATTAGGTATATAAAACACGCAAGAAAAGATTAAACACGAGACCGAAGGTCGAGTGTTTAATATTCTTAAGAGTTATTATAATTATTAATTTAAAAAAATAAGATTTATCTGTGCAAATGTGTTGAAAAATCTGCCAAAACTTCAATCTAAATAATAATACAAATTCTTTTCATTTATTTTATTATTTTCTTTCATCGCAACGCCATCTCTTGTCAATTAGTAGAACTTCACCTGATATGTTAGAAGTGTACGTTATGCTAACATATCAGTGTATGCTATGTTCAACTTTCAATAGTAGTTTATGATGTTGTTATGGTTTCTTTCATAAGTCGTTGTCTGAAAAATATATTTTCTTACAGACAGATTCACAAAACGGATTAGCGCTAACACTGTTTTTAATATTATCTATAACTATAACTCTGTTTCAAATTATAACAGATTAAAGAAATGAACTAAATTTGATGCTAATTAACTCTCTTTTTAACACAAATTAAAATAAACTTGTTTCTTACATTGAAAAGAGAGTTAAAAATGAATCTGCTTGTTAATTTTTATAAAAGAAGAATGTGTAGAATCTTTAGCTGCAGTTCCTCGTCCATTTTCCAAACAAGACAACTAACCTAAAACCTGAGTTTTCTTCATTCTTCCTTTTAAAGACTTGTTTGAGCATTTCTTCAAACTTATAAGCAGTATTATTACATTTAAAACAGAAACAAATGCAAAAGGGAATTGATCAACAAAATGACAAAAACTGGTTCATTTTTATTGATTCAGAGTTAATCAAGGTTTATTTTTAATTATTTAAATATTTTAGCGATAAATTCCATTTCGAGATCAAAGTGGAAAGACTCCATTTGAATATGTTACTGAACATGAGTGCCGTCAAGCTATTAAGGATTTGGGTTATGATTTAGAATTTAGATGATTCTCATAAAAATGAAGGGAATCCGACAGCACCTGATGGTTCGGTAGATGATTGTTCAAATAGCTCTGGTGATGATAGTCAGATAGAGTCTGTTAAATTGAGTGATTGTAACACAGAAGAAGATTCAAACTGTAGTTCAAGTGATAATCTTTGTAATGATGATAAAAATGACAATGAAAAAGATGATAAAGAAACTGTAACAAATTTAATACTTGAAGAAATAGAAGGTGTTCTTAGTGATCGTGTGAAACCACGGGATGGAACCAAAGAGTATATATCGAATCTGTAGTTAAGTTTTAAAATTAATAATTCTGCATTGATTATTTCGGACGTTTATAGTACGTATAAGTCATATAGTATCGTTTATGGAAGAAGCTATAACAAAGCGTCAAATAGCCAACAGTAACCTTCTTAAATGTCATCAATAAATTAGTAAATCATAACCATAAACAATCTGAATCTAATTTCAAGTCGGATGGTCGCTCCGCAATCTATTACCATCCCACCTACTTAATTTACATATCACTTTTCTACCGACTCCATTACGGACTTAATAAATTCATAATTTGCACGGTACACTGTAAATTATACAGTAAACAAATACAATATTCATTTAATCTCTTCCAAGGATTGGGTTGTTATGACAGGGTATCGCATTTCCCTCATTTATTAACTCCAAGAACGGACTTAGATAGACGCATGGTGCTAGCTGTCAAAATAAAAGAAAGTCATATTATACTACATGAATCCAGAAGTCAGGAACACATGCACCAACTAAGGTATTGCAAAATTTATTTGTTAAATACAATATTTCAACTAACTATGAATTGCAATAATATACTGATTATAACAATTTATATTGTCTTTAATAATATACTGTAACGCGACAATCATCTAGTATGAGTTAAAATGTTTAATTACGGACCTACGTTGTGTTTACCTACGTTGTGTTTTAAATATCGAAGAATGTAACCCTCAAAATGGTCGTAATACGAAGTAGCTGTTCAATGGTGGAGGAATATAGGAAGGGTTCAATTAAATGAAAGAATTAAATTCCTTCCAAAAGACATGACTGTGACGTCATACCTTGTGCATTTATTGAAACTAAAATCATTTATAAAATATGATTTATTATATGAATTTTGAACGAACAGAGTGATTTGAACACAAAGTTCTGTCGTGAAATAAATATTAAAATAGCTCTCTGGCATTCAGCTTACGTAAGAGGAAAACACGACAAAAACCCCAAACAGAGAGACAAGACCATCATTCAAAATATTATCAAAATAAATCAGAATATTTCTTGTACAAACAAAGATACATATTTTATATAATTCATTCGAAATATTGCAGAAGTAATACTTCAAGAGTCATCACAATAATTTGTCAGTGAATCAATATCTTTATTTATTTGTTAGTCTGCACAACAGGAAGTAAATCCCAATTACAGTACAGTGGGCCTACAGCTTATAGTGGAATCCGAACCACTCAGACACAATCATATTTTTTGGATATAAGTAGAATTCAATGAGATTTGAACGCACGACCTCTTGCTTGCTAATTAAGAAATGCAAGTTTTACCTCGCTTTTATCCACTGAGCTACAATTGCCTGTTTAATCATTGTTAAATCGGTGGATCAGTATTGTTGAAATTGTTGTAATTATAGGTTAGCCCTGAGGCAACGACGAATGAAGGGTTTTCTTTTATAGATAACCAATGTTCATTCATGGGGAGTTTCCTTATAGGTAACCAATGCCCAAATGTTGTGTCGTTTTTATAAACAATTAACAAGTAATACTTGATCAGTGAAATTGCATTAATAATTCATATTTATATCATTGTGACTGTCTTTCAGCATGAAATAATATTTAAATGCATTATTCAATATAGTAGCAGCTTCTATAGCAAATTATCCCTTTGTCGTAGTTCCAATTTTCGCCACGATGATCGCATTATTATTTAAAAATTCTAATATGGGCGGCATATTCAAATATAGTGCAGCTTACACCTCAAGTTTCCTCCTAGATGCGGCCCTGTAGCTCTATGAATAACGGTTCAACTAATTAGAAAAAGTCGGTGATTTGATTCATGCCAGTGCAGTACCACGCAAGCACCACTGAAATGGTAACGTTGTTATTATGCAGCAAACGCCACTTTTCACCTACGAAAGTGCAATAATATGTTTGCAACTTTGTTGATTTATCTATACTGAGAATTTATATGATTGGGTGGTTTTGAAATATCGATTCTTGCATTTATAACGGAAACAATCAAGATAATGTTTTATTCAGTACTGATGACTGATGATGCAGTTTTTGTGCGAATGTTGCTTTTATATATTTTGTTATACATTTAAAATTAATCCTGCATGTTGTTTCCCCTCCACTAACATTTTAAGTAGTGGATAAAAGGCGTGATGATTTAACTATTTATTTTATTTATATTTAAATATTATCCATTATCCGTATTTTTTTTAATAAATAAATAAAATATATATTTCTTCTTCTTCTTTAATGGCGCTACAGCCCGAGTCGGGCCTGGGCCTACCGGACACACCGAGCCGCAGTTTTTACGCTGCCGTACTGCCGGTTTTCTGAGTCAATGTTACTTACATTTAAGGCATATGTATAAGTGACTAGCTTATAGCGCCCGAGTATGATTAATACAAGTAACTGTATTTTTTATTTTAACGACAAATCATACTTCGTCGACAGGCGGATTCGAACTGACGAACCTTGGTTCGGATGACGTCACAGCATGTTAAGAGATGTGCATTAACACGCTCGGCCATCGCGCCTATAAAAATATATATATATATATATATATATATATATATATATATATATATATATATATATATATATATATATATATATATATATATATATATATATATATATATATATATACAGGTTGGTCCATTTAAAGTGTTATCAGGAAATATCTCGGAAACTATAAATTCTACGCAAAAATGAACTAGACGAAAAACAATCGTACAAAAGGGGGCCATAATAACGAAATATTGGTTTTGTCCTAGATGGCGCTGTTGTCGCTAAATCATGGTCAACTCAATTTTTTTAAATGAAAACCCCTATTTTTTATTAAAGAATCAGATTCCTCGTTAAAAAAAAGAAGAAAATTAAATTTGCTATGAAGTCAGCCTGTGGATCCTGAGGTCCCTGGTTCGATTCCCACAGGCGACAAATTTTCATAATTTGAAAAAGCTATCCCTGTGGCTCCTCCACCTCTAACATGTTTGGGGGCCGTGATTTGACGACTGGTAACCGCACTTCACGCGCAAAATATATCACTTACCGAGATCTGCTTCAGCAGAGTGCCACACCCACTAATGGGTAGAAGGCGTGATGATATATTTATTTATTATTTATTTATTAAGGTAAACAAATTTTACCTTTTAATAGGGCCGTCACAGTCAATTTTAAAAAAAGTTAAAAATATGAAGAAATGTCATATATTCAATTACTTTCGTAGTAACCTATTTTTCTACGAAATACATACGGAAATTCGAATTTTACAAAAATATAAAATTAGTTTCGGAGTACATTAGACAATTTATGGCTGTTGGCAACTACCTCTTATCCACCATGAATTAATTACGAAACAGAGTCCAGCAGCAGCGGCAGCAGCAGCAGCGCAGCTAACTAGATCACGGATCACGAACCTCCGTCGGTAGATCATAGACCCACAGATCGCAGAGCGCAACCATGACTGCATGCAGCCAGCGCCTACTGCCTCGCTCGATCCAGATAAAAATGGTTATTGATCGTATTTTGATCTGACACGTAATACTTCTTGTCGTAAATCGCTCTGATATTTGCATTGAATTATCGACTCACGTGGGTATGAAATTGCGTTCACATTTCAAATTTCATGAGCGCGGAGAGATAAATTGCTGTCTTCCCTGAACATGTGCGGTTTTACTTTTCCTTCTTGTTGTACTGTACCTGCATCATGCCAGGATGTTCTTGACGTATAACTAACGTTTATAATTTTACTTATCACAATATTTGGTTATATGCAACCAATTCGATGACTTGTAGTACATCGGGTTAGCTTAAATCGATATAATCCAGCAAAATAAATAAATGATCTGGTTCAGTATGTGTAAGTTAGATTTGATTCAAATGGCAAATGAAATATGCCTAATAGCTGACAATAACTATGTGTATAAAATAAAACTATAAAAAAGAAATAACAAAATCTAATGTACTCAAAAAAAAGAAAAAGAAAAACAAACAACATTTGCGTTAATTTTGTGTCATTATAGATCGTGTTGTGATAATAGTATATTATACAACGACGCTATAATTGATACTATTATTCCCAATGATGAAAGCCGAGCGAAGTGAACGAGGGTTGTAATCATCGGAGGGAATAACAGCCATTATAACGAGTTGTATACTATACTTTATCTACGACTAATGTATTACATATGAGATACAATAGTATATTACATAACAAGCATCGAAAGTGTAAGATAATGTGCGAGTGTACAAATTGAAAAACGAGGCTCGCGGCGCCTAGTGATTTAAGTACACGAGCACAGTTATCACACTTTCGAGCGAATTATGTACACTATTTTTCAAACGACCACAAAATATTACTAAAAAAGGTTTACGAGAGCAATGTTATTACACTTTGACAGCTGATACGTTTTTGTAAATGAGCGTTGATGTTTGACGTTTAAGGTTAGGTATTGTGATACCAACTGTACTAACCGTAATGTCAAAATATTAAACAATGCTAAAATATTAGTAAATAAGTAATTATTAATTTTTAAAAACAAGATTTACATGTGCAAATGTGTTGAAAATCTACCAAAACTTCAATTCAAATAATAATATAAATTCTTTTCATTTATTTTATTATTTTCTTTCATCGTAACGCCATCTGTTGTCAATCAGTGGAACTTCACCTGATATGTTAGAAGTGTGCGTTATGCTAACATATCAGTGTATGTTATTTTCAACTTTTCGTAGTAGTTTATGATGTTGTTATGGTTACTTTCATAAGTGGTCGTCTGGAAATTACATTAACATTGCTATATTTTGTGTTGTATCCATGTAGCCACGACTGTCCGGAAATTAAACATTTGAAGAACATTCAGAATGAACAATATTAGTTTTATAATACTATTTTAAATTTCTTCACATCTAAGAGAAGTTACAATATCGACCTTTAGGCATTGCTGATCCTGTATTTGTAAAAATGTTCAAACGTGGGTCATTCGGGTATTGTCGCTGCTGTTCGACTGCCCTCGACATCAGGGGACAAGCCCATTGCAGGACACGTCGACCCTGGACATGAAGGATTAGGTCAGGTTATAGGTGGATCGTAGGTTTTCATTCATAACATAGTGCTCGTAATATTCGTCCAATGATTTCAAGGAAGAAAGGAATTAATCTTTTTAATGTTTCATATTTTAAATCGAGGTTGTAGAGAATTAATTTCTGCATCTAAAGCAATTAACATAAATCAAATTTCTTATTTCATTACTACTAAATTTAATTTTAAATATGTTATTCTCTGTTTCGACATTAGAATAACATATTCTTGCATACATATTGATTCTAGAATGAGCACCATTCTTAAACGATTTTTGGTGACATATTATTGTCATAGATTGGTATAACTGTATTAAATACGCAAAAATATCTAGGCAACTGACAAAATAAAGAAACATAAATTATACAAATATCTAGAGAACGGACAAAATCAATTGCAAATTACTGTCACCAACTTAGCTTTTCTACTAAAAGTTGCACTTAATGGCAAATGTCAACTATTTCTATAACGAAATTATGCAAAGGAAAGCCGAAACAGTGAAAATAGTATAAAACACTCGTTCGGACACTAGCCGCGCAGAATAGGTGGCCTTCTGTAACTTGTATTTCCTACTATTCTAACGCTGGAACAGAGAATAAACATTTTGTACCCGCTGCATTCAAAATAATCTTTTCCTACAACTGTGCGATTTCTTTGTTATTACGTAACTATAATTGCCTTGGTTACGTATGGAAAGTAGATGAATGCAGACCAAGTGCGTTTCCGAAAGCAAAGAAACACTAGTGCGGAAAGTGCTTCATTACGTAACTCTCAAAAGAATATTGTTTTGACAGCGATTTAAATTTCGCGCCGAGCGCGGAATTCATATTTTGACCACAGACGCTTATGGAAGAAGAAGATACGGTGAACCAGCGCTAGTAAATATGCAGTAGTATATTTTGACGTTTATAAACGTAACCTTAATTTGCAGTATATCTAATCTGTAGACAATTAATAAAAAGAACCGAACAAAGTAAAATATATCGATAAATGGTTTTATTTAAAGAGTAAGTGAAATACTTCATATTTATTGTTTGTGTATATTATTAATACAGTTGTTACAGTTGCTTATATTGACATAATGTAAAGTGGAAACTTTTGTGTCTAAAGAAACATTGATTTCTTCCGTACCTGTTCATATTATTACCAGTAATATTATTGGTAACAATTTCGGAAGCTTCAGAAGTACCAGCAGCAGGTTGATTGTCATTGTCGAAAATAGATCCAACATAGTATGATCCGGAGCTTCAATTATCTTTGGAGGTGTTAATGATAAAGAAGAATCACTCACTGTACTATTCCAATCAAGATGATTTTGAAGAAATTATTTTGACGGTAGTGAAATATTTTTAAATAACGTAGAACAATGTGCAAGCAATCAACAAACAAACCATAGCAACGCCGTAAAACATCGTTCTCATGTAATATGATTAAAATTTTATAAATTTTATAAATTTTAATAATATTTTAGTGATTTACTAAATCGCACAGTTGTAGGAAAAATGTTGTTTATAACACGTGCCGAAAAAGGTTACATGCTCGTGCAGATTTCCGCACTCGGCAAGCCTCGTGCGTTAAATTCTGCACTTGCACGTAACGAGCCTTTTTCGGCACTTGTAATAAAAATAACTATTACATAACCTTGGAAACCGATGGAAAGTGCGCAAAGTAATTGAAAAAAAAACCATTATGATTCTAAATTTTGGCTATTAAAACGCTAATGGGCCTTTCAAGACTATTTTGAATTTTTTATATATTAATCTACGTAATAAAATTATTATAACCAAAATTTTTATTTTTTGTTTAAACTTGTATTAAGCATGATAAAAATATTTAAACTTTCGAAACAAACGAATGTGACGTAGTTGCATCTTAGCTTAAGAGTCGTATTTACACTTTGTGCTAGTGGTGCTCTCCGGGGTCGGCATGAGAGGGGTTTAGCCATGTGCGCTATCGGGGCGGGGCTTCGTACATGGGCTAAGTAAAGTTTGCAGTGACCGTCAACGAAGAATTCTCGGGAATCGGCTGGGATCGGATGTAGGTATAAATATGTATTGGGAAATTTACTCGAACTATTTAAATCAACTAAACGAAACATACAAAGGATGTATTATTCTAAGTAAAATATTTGTATATAAACAACAAAGTAAAGTTGTACATTTTTAATACAAGTAATAGCCCTGATTAAAACAAATCAAATGAAATAATATTGTGTCAAATTGACAGCATAAAACAAACATAAATAAATAAATAAATTTGGAAACGATCAAACGGCCTATATAGATAAATAGTAATCTCTAAAATATTTTTCTTGCACATTTCAAAATCTTTGCAGATTTTCGTTTTTCTATTGCAGCCTTTATATATTCAGGTTCTCTAATTGGTAAGTTCCTTGAATGGCGAGAGTCTACAAGCTCTAGAAGTACACAATTAAAATTTTAAAAATCCAATTTAGACAGCATCGTATTAAAAAAATCGTTATCTCTTTGTATATGTTCTATTTTTATTGGATTATTTTCAAAGCCAGTCCATACACCGAATATACATTTATTTCTATTACTCATTTCAAACTGCCGTTGTACTTGATAAAACCAATTGTGTTTCTTATTAATTTCATATGAATCTGTTGTTGAATTATATTTCCAAAATGTGATTTTCTTCGATTTTATTGCTTCCTCGGGATCCATTTTATATGCCGATATAGGACATTTAACTTCAATAATTATTTCTTTGTCTACATCAGGCGTAGCTCCTAACAGGCAGATTCATAAAGCGGATTAGCGCTAATACCATTTTTTATTTCGTTTTTAAACCTCTTTTCAATGTATGAAACAAGTTTATTTTAACTTGAGTTAAAGAGAGTAAGAATTAGCATCAAATTTAATTCATTTCTTGAACCTGTTTTAATTTGAAACAGAGTTCTAGATAATATTAAAAACGGTGTTAGCTCTAATCCGTTTTATTAATCTGCCTAACTTATATTTTCATGAATAAATAATCTACATGGGTTTATTCTCAAATTTTCCTTTGATTGTACGCAGTCCAAAGCAATCATTTAATTATTTTTACCATGACAGAGAGATGGTATATCTGCCAAATCTGATTTATATAGCAGTCTTTCTACAAGTTTCTGGCAACTTGTGTCTTCTCTTCTTTTACATATAGTTCCAAAATTGGAAGGAGTTAAAATCTTCCTGCGTTCTTTATCCTGCTTGTAATAAAGTACTTCGTTCTATAGATTTTATTTCATCTTTATTTTTTAAAGTTTTTTCAAAAATATTTCCATTTCCTGTTTTAATTCTTTGTCCGGTATATCTGATTTTTGACAATTTTCTCCATAATTTGAATCTTGTACATATCGCCTTTTCTCATGTTTATCATATTTGTAACTTGAATATTTTCTTGTGTTAGTAGAAACATATTTTTCGCGTCTAGCTTATCGACGAACTTCTAATAATTTGGAATATTTTCCCGGACTTTTATTATTACACATTGTTTTATGTAGTTTATAATGTGGAATTAGTTATGTCTTGTTTTAAATTTCTTATTTCATTTTCGGTATTTCCAAAAAGATCTTATAAGTTTTAGAGTTTTTCCAATAATTTTATTTTTAATAATCATATCGACTCTAATATCTTGTTCAATTTGATAAATAAAAATATAAAAAAGGTGAAATATGCAAAATATGAAAAAATGTGCATTTTTCCTAAAATCAGAGCCTCAGTTATATACCCTTTCCCCACTTTATGATGTGTCACTATGTTTTGTCTACATTGTGTGGTCGAAGCTTTGTATATTTTCGACTGCAAACTATAGATGACACAGTAGATATGCAGTAGTGACAGCATTCACCGCTATGAGAGCGCTAGTGAACGATACATGTTTCTTCTTGAAATACTCATTTGCAGAGGTTTAGCTCTTGCTATAGATTTTTTCGTAAATAACTTATTATCATACTTTGAAAAATGTTTCCAGATACTTCAAGATGTCATCTAGGATTGTATTGTGTAGAAATTATTATTTTCAATTTGTATTATATTAAAAATGACCATTAAAAAAATGCATTTTTTTGCGGATAATAACTATTGTTTTTCTTAAAACTAGGGCAAAGAACAAAAATCTAACACAGTACGATCTTAGATCTATTCTTGAACTTGACCATAGTTTTTGAATGAAGTCAATATGTTTTGTAAATTCTGAGAAAAAGCGTAAGTGCTGAAACACTTTTTGAAGTCAAATTCCGCCTGTAAATACGACTCTTAAAGAGAAACAGATAAGACAGAGATAAATAACACGTAACGTGTGTCGTTTTCAGAAGAATCCTCAGACAAAACATAACTAGACGGATAACAACGGCATTTGCATTGACTTGCATACGGCATAATTCGTCTAGTATTATACGTCATTGGTAGAGTCGTAGAATGCTGAATGCTTATTTCTTCTTCGTCTTCCCCTCTGAAAAATTGAGCACCAACAAACGTTTCAGACAAAGCTCTGTGATTGGCTTAATGCAACTACGTAATTGCAATGAGCGTTTTAAATTATTCAACTTTAACTTTCATATTTCAGCAATAAAAATATCATTTATGATATGATTTTATATTGTATTAAATATGATGTACGGTCAAGAACTTATTTTAATAAATATATATTAAAAACCTCTACCACTTGAATCCCCCATTGCACTTATGGTATATACACACATTTTAAGGAATTTATAAAAGAAGTAGAGACATTAGCTCATAACGACATCAAACAGACATATTTTAACAAACTTTACGAGAAAAAAATGAATATTTTGTTTTCAAATAACAAATGTTAATTCATGGCATACTTAACTGTCAATATAAATTCACGCTTCAAATTTAATAAATTTCTTCATTGTCCATCATATAATTTTTGCTCGTTACAAAAAGCATTGTACAAAACTCGTGCGCGAAGACGCCATTTGCACTATTCGTGCAGTACGGTAGAGTGGATAGCGTTACGGCATTCTAATCCGAAGATTCCTAGTTCGAATCCTACTTGAAGCTAAATATATACGAACTACCACACTACGGCTCGGTGAGGACGGACCCTGTACTGTAATTGGGAATAAATTCCTTTTTTACAGAGTAGCGTAAATAAATAAGTAAATAAATAAATAAATAAATTAAAGCACCTGCTTCGCTCGTGCTTTAAAATTGCGCTCATGTACAAAGTATATCTTTGCGCACTAGTTATGTAAATAGCTATTCTTAAATACTGAGGGTTAGAAAATTCAGTAGTATAACTTCAAATTATATTTATAAAAAAGATACAGTGTACAAGTGGTTCAAATAATATACTATAATAGAAACTAAGGTCCTATTGAAAAGAGTAAAAAGAAAAATATAAATTTCTTGTATTTTAGTTGTCTGTAGCTGTCTCGTATGCAAATTTCTAGAATTTGTAGAATTTGTCTCGTTTTTATGGCATTTCACGCTGAATAAGTTCTCGATCGAAAAGAATGTCCATTACGGAAGCATTTTTAAGGCAGGATATAAAACGCTCGTAGACTCGTTACATAAAGAATCAAAATGTAGAGCATGTCGAGCAATGTTGTGATCAGACACGTTGATAATTAGTTACACATAAAATGCGTGCGGTCGAAGGAGTGTAAATATTTCTGTTACGTATGAATAACTATATTTGCTACATGTTGTGCTTCATACTTCGTCTCGGAATATTGTTAATAACATGCAAATTCTGTCCACTAACAAGCAATTATTAGACGCTGGTAATTAGGTTCGTTTTCATTGCGCTCCCAATATGTCAGTTGACGTACTATAATTAGATACTATGTGGTGCATTTTTCAAAAATGTGGAATTATGTTAGAGTGACATTTAGTAAACATGTAGAAACCTTCTTCATAATATCTTACAAATAGATGAATTTAGAGCAAGTTAAGACGAAGGCTTGTGACTGTAGATATCTAGGTTCGATTCCCGTTTGCGTTATTATTATTTATCCTAATTACAATGCAATAGCCGGCAGTACGGTTGTGTGGATAGAATTAAGACATTAAAAATATATCAACTTTTACACTGCAGCTCAGTGAGTCCAGATCCTGTATTACCTATAATTAGGATTAAGTTCCTGTTGTATAGAGTAGCATAAATGAATAAGTAAGAACCTACTATTTATAGTGGAATCAGATGGAGTTGTATTTTTACTTTCTTATACGCAGTATAAGGAAGTATTGGAATCGTGAAAAAAATCGTTGACGAGATTTTCGCGGAAATACGTGTTTTGAGGTCCACTGAATCCGTTTTGATCATTTTCTCAATGATGTCCGAGTGTGCAATATCACATGAACGAGATAAGATTTGTTACGAAACTTGGTAATTATAAGTTTCATGAAAATACGAAGAGCTGAGTTGATTTTGAATGAAATTGAAAAACCGGAAGAGGAAGTTTACTCGACACACAAAACAATAAATTCCATTTATTTCAAAAATGGAATCAGTTACGAAAAAAAAGTTTCAAATAAAAGATGTTAGCAAAAACATTTAGAACATAAAATGCTTTTTGCAATTTTCCTGTATATGCGTCTAATTTTGAGAAAAACTAATTTTTATATTTAATAATATATTTCAATAATCATAGTAGCAATAGAATCAAAAAACATAAATTTTAATTTTCGTTTTATCTGGTTATCTATGTCTTTTTTTCGGTAAAACAAATACATCATTAAAATGGTCAATTAACTTGGCAACTTTGCCTCAATTTAATCGACTTTGTATCTCACGGTTCTTGAGATACCAAGGGTTAGGCTCGAAAAACGAACATCCTGTATGTTTTAAACAGATAAATGTTGAATTACTGAAAAACTAAATTACATGTTTAATAATATTATATAACATTCATATATTCTAAATTATAAATATGCTGTGTATAAGAAAGTCATGTAGTGCCCACACCAGATTTGACAGCTGATAGTCATACGTTACTAGCAAAATATATCACTTATCGAGATCTATAACGGCCGAGTGGCAGTGGATTATGTATTTGTATATTTATTTTATTTTAATTCTTTATTCATCTTCCGAATCCACTGTTTAGCTACCACTGTTCATAATGAATAATTGCCAGAAAATAATTCAAACTAACGTGTTGACTGTAGGTGTAAATTATTACTTAGCTTTTCTAAAAGTATAATTTAGTACGTGCAGATAAGAAATCATTTCTTCTCTTTCTAAACTTATCGTAATTTAATTGTATAATATTCAACCACATTTCGGTTCAATCAAGCATGCCATACAAAATCTCGCGGGCATTTTGATCGGATGATTACCTAGCGCTAAATGCACTGTTGCCTAATAGCGGATATTTGCAACGTTGCAATTTTGTGGAGGTAGATTGTTTTCTGATGGGACAATTGAAATAATTTTGTGTTACGAGTTGAACTTGTTTCGAAATGTGAACTATTTGATAAACTTCTATCGATAGAGATGGAGATATTTTCTGCGATTATTTGCAATATTTACATTTTTATTTTGCGCTGTAAGTTTCCTGCGAAAATATTTCTGCAGATATCGTTTGTTTTTATTATTTTGTGATATACGAGGGCAGGGTGAAAAGTAATGATTTATTTGGTCAAAACATATTTTATTTCTCAACATAATTCCTTGTAGCTCGATACACTTTGTCCAACGTTTTTCTATTTTATCGATCCCTTCCAAATAATACGATTTTGGCAATCCTTCAAAATAGGCGTTTGTCTCAGCGATGACCAGGACAAGTCCACTGTTTCAACTGTTCTTTGGTCTCTGGACCCCTATTCTATAACTTATATCTCCGGTGATACGCGTCACTGGGTGATATATTTCTGACTGTCATCTAGCGGATAATCTGCCGAACATGGCCATATGACGGCATACTTGGTGAAGACATATCACCTCCTAGAAAGGTGGTGTTATATTTACATCACCGGTGATATTCTGACGTTTGAGTTTAGAGTAGCTGCTAACAAATTGTATTTATGATAGTTGGACAATTTATTTTGTGTGAAATGATTTACTGTGAATTGTATTGTGTTATTGAGCTGTTCATATAATTTTCATTTGTAAAATACATTATTTTAAAATATATCTGCTTAAAAAATATTAGATATTTGAAATGTAATGATGCTAATTATGCATTAACCTAAAAATATTTTAAGTGTTGAACAACATCAATTAACAAGTTAACTTTGAGTTATCATTTTAATCTATTTATTTGTATTTTATTAGACATGGCTCTCTTGTACGGTCAGTTGAGAATAGTAGAAACCTTAGACGACAAAGAGGCTGATCTGCCACTAGTAATTCTTCCCTCTGGCCCCAACAATTTTACCCTGGCGAAATCCATGTGGTCGCTCATAAAATCTATTAACACATTTTTCAGCTTGACAGTAACTTTCTCCGCTCGGTTAACCTCCATTTTCACAAATTCACATGTGTCAAAGTCGCTCTTTGTGTTTGTAAATAAAATTTAAATGCAATACCAACATAAATATACTTACCGGAAAACATAACCAAGGAAAGTACTAAAAATGTGACCTTCATCTATCACTAGTGAAAGGTGATATGACGTCATCAAAATATCACCGAAAATCGGTGTAAAGTTATAGAATAGGGGTCCTGGTGTGTTGTGATGGATCCATATTTCGTCCACGGTTACGAAACGGCGCAAAAAGTCCTTCTTATTGCGCTTGAACATCGCCAAATACCCTTTTGAACTTATCACACGGTCGCGCTTGTTGTCATTATAAGAGCAGTTCAAATTTTGAACGTGGTTTAAGCGGTTTGTACCTGTAGTTACATTAATAATCTTATTATGTCATTGGTTACAAAACTATTTAAACTACGTTTAAATTTAAACCAACTTTATACTTTTGGCTTTTATGGTAAGTTGCAGTAGTAAACCTTAAGTTTTAAACTTGCTTTAAATTAATAAAAATAAATCGAAGTGATATTGATGTCAAACATTCGATATTCTTTTATTTATTTTTAAGTTTAAAATTTAAGTTTGTTGGTGAAACTGGCCATAAGAATATAAGGAACCATCTTTTTATCTTTATTGAAAGTTTCAATGACCTATCTTTCAGATAAATCAAAAATAATAATACCTTTCACTCAGAGCTGGGCAAGCTACTTAAAAAAAGTAGCTAAGCTACATTTTGTAAAATATAGCTAAGCTACTGTTAAAAGCTTTCATTAAAGTAGCTATTAAATTTTAAAGCTACTTTTTCAATTATTGTGAATTATAAAATTTGCCATTGTCATATGATCAGTTGATCAGTCTTTTGTTATAATGACTGTTAATAAATGTAAAAAATCGCAAATGGACAAATGTACTGTTAATTTGTTATGCTATAATTTTTATTTATATCGGAATAAATTAACAGTCACATTAACAGAAGACTCCTAAATAGTCATTGTTTAGTTCATGTAATATTTAATGCAAAATTAGGATAGGTTAACAACAACTGGAAAATAAAATATGTTAATAGATTTTACACTACCTATATAATAACTTGTTATCTTACAGTTATCGAAAACAATAAAGAAGAAACAATTCAAATACAAAACAAAAATTAATAGGTATTTCTTAATGAACAGTGGTAGCTTTAAGCTACAAAAAGTAGCTTTGGGCTACAAAAAGTAGCTTTAAGCTACAAAAAATAGCTTTAAAAGTAGCTTCAGTTGTTATAACAATATTTTTAAGCTAAAAAAAACATTGCTCAAGCTACAGCTATATTTTTCACATTTAGCTAAGCTACAGCTACAGCTAAGGTAAACGTAGCTAAGCTAGTAGCTGAGCTACAAAAGTAGCTAGCTACTGCCCAGCTCTGCTTTCACTGTTAGAAGAAAATGATATTTCTTTATTTATTTGATAGATACATGAGATAACAGGAAATTTAAACCCAGTATTGATAAATTGAATTAAAGAAATAACATAAAAATTTAATTTAAATAATTATTAATAAAGGGTTATGAAAAGTGTTAATTAAATTCCTGCGAATCCGGATCTGTATTAAACAGCCAATTTGCATAATAACCGTGTGAATCCTTTTACTGCATTATTGATATATTACTTTCAGATCAGATCAGAATGATAATTATCAATCCATTACTTTTAATATTGTAACGCATTAGTGAATAATTATTTACATTTAAATAGACTTTTTTCTCTTATAACAATTAAATTATAGAATTGCATACACATAAAATAAGTAATGATTTATGTATCTATTAATATATCGTAAGCAGTTTTTTTGTCACTTACAATCAACTTGATAAAATGATTTGAAATCTAATTTTGTTCTAGATCAGTGCATTCTGCAATAAATTAATTACAGATTACTGCTTTGTTTGATTTATTTTTATGTATCCACATCGAAATTATAGTATCAGAAGTTAATTAATAATCGCGGGAATTTTTACAGCCTTCAGTATTAATTCCATAGCAGGAATTATAATTACAGTTATAACAAATCAGTTGTTGCAGGAAAATCAAGAAGTTTTGCACAATTGTAATTACGACAACATTGTTCATTGATAATTGGTGACAAAGTAGCGATAGATCTTTATCTTTTGTCATTACTACCATTCATTAATTTGCTAGCAGGAATAAAAATTCATGATATACTGAAACCAATAGAATCTTGTTCCCAAATGATATTTCTATCGGGATAAATCCACATTCATTTTATGTTGGTTCCGGTATTTAATTCATTACGAAAATTTATTCATATATTTATGCGCATGAAGTAGAGTTACTAGCTGTCAAATCATGGCTCCCAAAGATCACAAATACTTCTTCTTCCTGTGGTACTACAATCCATTGAGGATCTAGGCCTACCAGGCACACCGGGTCGCAATTTTTACTCTGCCGTACTGCCGGTTTTCGTAGTCGATGTTACATTATTTAAGGCGTATAAGTGACCAGCTTCTCGACCATTTTTAAATTTTACAAACCACTTATAAACTTGTGAACGAGATAAACAATCATCACCATAAACTTTTTTCATCAATTCGTATATCTCACCCGTTGAGCCTGCTAAAAAGAAAGTATTTTTTGATAATTTTTTTAGGACATTAGAATAAATGCAATCGCTTTGGGTTTCTAGCATGTTATAAAGTAATATTTCAGCTTTATTTTTGGAAATTTTTAGCAGAAACAATTTGTTTCCCTGCCATTGGCAGCCCTGCGAATAGACAGCTGCAGGCGGTGCATTGGTCGCTTGCGGGACAGTGATTTCGGTACTGAAACATCGGAGAAAAAAATGTATTCGTGTTTGGGGTTTTAAATTAAATTATCTAAAAGGTAGCATAGGATTTTTTCTAAATTCGCAAAATTACCAAAATGGCGGCGCTCAAAAAAAAAAGTTCAATTTTTCGTTGAAAAAATCGCTACTAAAATGCGCATAAAAAATAGAAAAGTTGGTATATCCGAAAAATCCTATGTTACCTTTCAGATAATTCATTTCTACATAGAAAGCCGAAAGAATCAGCAAAATTGATCGAACAGTTTCCGAAATCTCTGTCTCGCAATGTAAAAAAATGTTGTTTTGAGAAAAACGCCTTTAAAGATTTGAGTTTTATTTAAGTTCGTTTAACGCAAGATTAACAGCGACTTAATTCATTCTGCTATTCCGGCACCATAAACTTCTTCGGACTGCAGATATCGCTCGTTGTCATCCTTTTTCGAAGCAGCAAGCAGTTGTCGTGCCTCTTTGCTGCTCGCGTAACGCCATGGCGATGCGATTTTCGTCGATTTTTTATACCTGCTCGGTTCCCTATTTCTCGCTGCATCTTCGTAACGATTTTGTATATCGAAGTGCTATTTTCACACATTTTAGACGGTATAAAGATGACGAAAATGAAAAAAAAATACGATTTTTTAAAAATTTTCAACGGGTTTAATATTTGCTCGTTGTTCCATTGTATTTTTACAACATAAACACAAAAACTACTGTCATTAAAATGCGCGTAAATTTTTAAACTGTCACCTGATTGCATGAAGTTGTGTGCGTTCGAAAGAGGAAAGATGTATCTTTCTAACAATGTGTATGTTCAATAGATTGCGCTACGTGTTCTATGATTTAAATTAAAAGTTTCGTTATTTTTGGGACATACTGTGTACTCCTGTGTCTCCATCTCCATTAACATCTTTTGGTACCGGTTGGTAACCGCACTTTACGCGCATAATATATCACTTACACATTCAGTAATAGGTTAAAGGCATGATGATATATTTATTTAAGAAGTAGAAATATTTTTTGCACGAAAAATTTCCTAGTAAGCTTGAGTTCATAGTTGCCAACCTTATACACCAAAGATTAATTATTTCCGATAATACAGCATAATCACTAACAGCCATTCATTACCATAGTATCCTAACATCAGTCCAACTCTAGATGAACTAATTGACCAAAAGCGGCTATCCTATTCCCAGCTTGGTGTAAATCTTCGCATCTAGTGTGCGTGGGCTGCAACAAGGTGTGCAGGCGCCATAAACCAAGGCGTCGGGTCCCATAACTGTCCTATAAGTCGCAATTATCTCACCGCGCTCGCGAATGCGACTTGGAACAGCCCGCTAGATCGTCGCAAACGAACAAATATTCCGACGGAGTGCGTAAAGTACTAGCCGAAGAATTATTGTTATGATTCGTTTGTTGAAATTTTTATTTGGATCATCTGTTAGTACGATGATGTTGGGATGAATGGGGATGTTGGTTTTGAAGTGTCAACGGGATCGTAAAGAAGGAAATGTTGAGTTTATACGTTTGAATTTAAATCTGTACTGATTTATTCAAAGTTACATACCGGGTAACAATAAATGATTGACATTGTTTTTTTAATGATTCCTATATATTTTACTTTCCTGACCAATTTACCTGACTGTTTTCTTTTGTTTTAACCTGGGATCTGTAGTCTGTTGTCAATATAATTCAAATAAAAAAATGTGAAGTATTGATTGATTTATGATTAATTATTGATTAAATTAAACGGTTTCAGAAGAAAATAGTTTACATAATACGTCAGGAAAGTGTTTTTACTTGACTCAGCAGATTAAAATACTCGACCTGCGGCAACGTATTTTAAACAACCGTTTCTTCAAGTAAAATATCACTTTCCTGACTTATTATGTAATATATGGGCGTCCACAGACATTTTTCCAGGAGGGGGGGGGGGGCTGGTCGCAAGAAACAATCAGATAGACATTAATTTCTAAAATATTTGAAAATCAATTACTAATCTTTGTCGTCTGAGTTTGAATTGAAGAAGAAGGACAATCTTCGAATAACTCTTCCATAAATTGACACCATTTCTTCAAAAAATTATGATTTACAGTTTTTATTTTCTATTATTTTGTGTCCGGGTATACTTTGATTACTCAATCGTTACGATAGGGAACATGTCGCTAGCTGGCCATAAGAATACTGCTGGAAAGTTTCAGCTTGAATTTATTATCTTTAAACTTATAATTTAATTTTTATTTAATTTATATATACATATACAGGATGGTGACCGCAACTCTCGAACATAGGATTTTAACATGAAAAATCATATTGATTTAATTTCCAGCTTCATAATTATTTAAAACAAAAAAGCTTCAAATAAAAGTTTTAGGGAATAAAATACGAAATTAATTTTGCATGCTTTGTAACGGCACAAATTAGAATTGAAAATGACTAAAATTGTCTCAAAACTATCGATAGTTATGAAATAAAAACAAAATTAAACAAATGTTTGATGTTCAATCTGTCAAAACTGACAAAATAAATTCTTTATTTATTATTTCATTTATTTTGACAAACATTTGTTTAATTTTGTTTCAATTACATGCCTATTGATAGTTTTGAGGCAATTTTCGTCATTTTCAAATCTAATTTGTGTCGTTACAAAATATGTGAAATTAATTTTGTTTATTGGCTCAGATGCAGAATTTTAAGCTCTAAAACTTTTATTTCAAGCTTTTTTGCCTATGTTCGAGAGTCGTAGTCACCACCCTAGGTAATATCTCGGCTTGCCCCTCCCCTCCCCTCTGCGGACGCCCATGATGTAATATACTATTAAGTTTTATGCTGGTGTTGTCAAATGCAACTATTTCAAATAAAATATAATTGTAATTTGATTACCTGTCATTGTCAAACTTTATTTCACCCTCCTTTATAAAAATGGTTGACAGTGACGAAGCTTACCAACTAAACTCGATAGCCAATTCAACATTTTTTATCAATCTTTTATTATGTTTTTAGTATGTGAAACGTACATTGAATGACAGATTAATGAAAAAGTTGTATAGGAGAGAATGGATGGATAAGATTGAAGTTTTGTTGCGTAATCCGAGTATGAGGAATAAAGGAAAGTAAAGCTATATCCATGGTAACTGGCAAACAGTGGTATGATTTCTTATTAGTGACATCCAAATGACATCTGCCAAGAGAATAATAAATCTTATCTAAATTTCTAATTTATTTCTTATAATCTTATTGCCGGATAGGGTAGTTAAAAAATTATATTTACCTCGTGAAGAAAGTGTTATTTTTCCCTTAAATGAAACGTTACCTTCTTAAATAAATGTATCACCCTCTTCCCTTGACGTACAAATAACTATTATTTCACCTACTATTATCTTTCTAAAATACCTAGAAATTCAAAGAAAAGGCGTGAAGCAGTGAATATAATCATTTATTTTACATAAAGCAAGAAACAGAAGCAACTTCCACGAAGAAACCTCAATGAATGACATTAAATCTCCCTCTTATAATTTCTTATTCATGAATGCGAGTATTTCTTAGGAGTCGCCTCTCATTCCCAACTGGAATATTATATATTATCCATCCGATATCTGCCTTTTTCATGTACTTATTTACAAAGAATACAGATTAGCAACAAAAGAACATTTTTCATTTATAGGGCAAGGCCGAATACTTATGAAGCATGTTTGCCGCATTATTCATGAAGTATATTATAATTTAAATTACCTATGGACAATTTAAGCAATGTCATCTAATAGATAATGAAAATATTAATTTATCTCTCAAGTAAAAGTTTTGTATTGTGTTTGACAGTTCTAACCTCAATTAATCTTTATTATTTATGTTTTGCTGATATTCACTTAAATATTGAATTGGTTCTTGGAGTATCGAAGCAATAATTTATTGCTTTTGTTATAACAATCGAGATTCTGATATGCGTTTCCGTTATTTAACATTTTTAAGTACTACAAGTATAATTGAATTCTTATTTATTGCTATATAATTACAAAATTAATAGTTGGTGATGAATAAACAATGAATCATGATGATATACAGAAATATAATTTATTTCAGAATATATTTCTAGTTATATTAGCTGTTTTATTAAGAGCTGCAATAAGATAATTGCGAAAATATAAGAATTTGATTTGGAGACTTCAATACTACAGTAAGAAACGAACTTGGTTATAGGGGTTTCAACTCGGTTCTACTCGGAACCGAGTACTTGGGTAATAGAAGAATATGTGTACTATTAGATAACCGTGTTTATAGTGAGACTTCCACCTAAGGAATGGCGCTAATAGTCTTTATGTGAAGACATTGATTTAAGGTAACTACAATATCAACAATCATTGGTTATTAGATTGTTCCTGTAGTTGTCATTTGTATGTATTTCAAATTTTTTAATTTGTCAAAATGTCCAATTAACTTTTATTTATGAAATTATTTCATATAATTAATATCACTTGAGAAAACAGTACCTACTGCTACTGGCAAGTAAGTGATCATATAATAAATAATATTTAGATGAGAAAGTCATAATATATTTTCAAGTTCACAAAAATTGTATAAAACTGCGACTGAAACAGTTCAAATTATAAATAAATTATATACACGAGGATATTTTAATAAATATGAATATTTATTTTATTGGGTTTAAAAAAATATAAAATAATAATAAAAATTACGAACTGTGGTTAAGATGTAGACTGATTTCCGATTGATTTTTGTCAGTTGCCTAGATATTTGTATAAATTGTGTTTTTTATTTTGTCTACTGCCTAGATATTTTGTGTCTTTTAAATACATTTATACCAATCTATGATAATAGTATGTCACCAGAAATCGTTTAAGAATGAAACTCATTCTAGAATCAATATGCGTTCGAGCATATGTTATTCTAATGCCGAAACAGAGAAAATAGTTTTCATAATTTGAATCGTGATTTAGATACAATATTTTTTTGTTTTTTTGACAGATAAATTTATTATGAGCTTTGTTAAAACATGCAAATATCGTCTCTAAATTTAACTGTTTAAAACTTAACATTTTCAACACCTTCCTTCATATCTAAAACAAGGACACTAAAAAAAACACCAACTGAACACAATAAAATTTCAACATCGCGCTACAAAAAAACGCAGCAGTTGTTATCCTTATATCGCGATTAGCTATTTAGTAGCACCATGGTATCTATCCACACTCCACAGGCGTGGCTATAATTAACCTGAGGTCTGCTCGTATAGCACCGGCCATTGTGAAATATATACGCTCTCCATCGGCTAATTAGTTACTGTTAGAAGTCATTTAAAACTAATAATTTAGAATGAAGAACAAAGCTAGAACTGTTATTACCATACGTGAAATATGTACAGCGATCTGTTTCGAGGTGACTACCATTTAATTAGAATATATTGTTGTAAATGGCTTCTGAAGAAATTCTACTAGACACGCAATTCGAAAACGGTGCAGATAATTGTGATAATAAATGGATACTGCTTATTTTTAATATAGTTGCACAAAAACTGCACCATAAGCATTACCACATGAAACGAGTTTTCCTCTAACGTTGCTTCCTGAATTAGTTTACGGAAAAACTGTCAAATATAAATTGTAGAGAATTAAATTCTTCATCTAAATCAGTTTAGATATTTTATTTTACTTATTTATTTATTGTTAAAATCAATTTTAAAATATGTATGTGACAATTAAACGTTGTACATTTATTTGCATTTGTTCCAGTTCCATGACTAACTATATAAATAATATCAGTTTTTGATACCTTTTAATAGTTATTTAAGTAATAAGGAATGTAAGTATGTCTTATCATATTAGAACACTATCAATGATTAAGATAAGACAGTATCACAATTCACTAGTCCCTAGTTGGTCTAGTTGGATAGTTGATCGTACCATACTGATGAGTCCCTAAAGGACGAAACGCGTCTTTGGTTAAAGCTGAACTGACCAACCCGTTTGTTGATGACCTGATAAGTTGATTCAAACGTGCTGTAAATTTTTGTGGAACTTGTGACAAGTGATGGAAAATTAGTTTTTGCCTATTTTTCTTATTTATATAGAATTTAGTTACTCATTTACACTCGTCGAAACATTACCTACTATGTGTACATTACTACGCAACTATCTATCTCATTTCACATAATTTAATTTGAATATTATTCTACTTGTTTACTATTTCTATGCAAAATATTATAATATTTGTTATAAATTAACACTAATCGTACAAATTTTACTTATTGTGTTGCTGTAATGCATATTGTGGAAAAAATAAAGTAATATTTGCAATTAACAATTAATAAGCAAGAGATCATGCGCATAATCACACTGATTTCAACTTGTATGGGATGGCTAGCACAGTGGTATGAAGTCGGCCTGTGGATCCTGAGGTCCCTGGTTCGATTCCCACAGGCGACAAATTTTCATAATTTGAAAAAGCTATCCCTGTGGCTCCTCCACCACTAACATGTTTGGGGGCCGTGATTTGACGACTGGTAACCGCACTTCACGCGCAAAATATATCACTTACCGAGATCTGCTTTAGCAGAGTGCCACACCCAGTAATGGGTAGAAGGCGTGATGATATATTTATTTATTTATTTATTTATTTCAACTTGTTTTCAAAAATATGATTATATTTGAAAAGTTTGAATTCCATTATAAGCTACTGTAATTTAAATTAAGTTACTTTTGTGCAAAGTAACAACAAATTTAGTAATTTCTTGTACCTCTCCTACTAACATTTATAGATTTCAGTGATAATTAGATGCCTCAGTGGTATCGAATCGATTTGTGGATTTGAGAACTTCGATTCAATTCCCACAGCCGATAAACAATTTTTATATTAAAATTATCCCTGTGGCTCCCCCTCCACTAACATCTTTGAGGGCCGCTGGTAACCGCATTTCACGAGCATAAATATATCACTTACCAAGATCTGCTACGACAGAGTGCCACAACCAGTAATGGGTAAAAGGTGTGATGATATATTTATTTATTTATTTTTAAATCTACCGAGATCTGCATTCTGTAATAACAAAGTTACCGCTGAAAATTTGTTTATTATCATAATGATATATTATTTATTTCTGCAAATAGTAACTTTCCAAATGGACATAACCATTTCAGTTGAATGATATGTCATTTAAATACTTTATGAAACTATAAAAACTGTAGAAATTGAAGAAACAGAGTAATTTCTATGTAGATGTTTGTTTGTTTGTTTAGTTGTTGATGGCAGCGATATACATATGTTGTGCGTTGTTGCGTTGTTCTACAGTTATGTATTGTGAACTGTAGCGCATAAAAACGTGTATCTATGGGAAAGTAAACAGGTATTGTTTAGATGAATTTTTTGTTGTATTTAAACGTCCTTGTCGGACACGTGGGGAGAAAGAGATCTACTAGGTTCAGGTTTGCGAAACATAGGCGGCGACAAGAGAATAACCACATTTTTCCTATTTACTATTTTAATATTTCAAATGTGGTTAGAATCCAACTCGAAATTTCGTATATCCACAAATATTTCTTGAGGGTTATTAAAGATTGTTGTATCCACTATTAAATGAAAACCAATGTAAATGTATATCTGTTTCTTTAATTACTACTTCATCTAAAAGCAAGAATTCTAATCGGAGACTTCAATGCGTCAGCAAGCAAAATACTTTAAGAATTAATTCCTCTATGTATTCAAAAGAATTAGCACAAGGATGCTTTTCTAAGTTGATATAAATTGGTATTTAGCTGGTGACCAGACATGGAAACTTAAATTTGTTAGTTACGAGTAAGCTTTAAGATTACACTATGTAACAAAATTTGACTTATTGTTCTGCTATTTTCACCACATTAATACTACTCCTGTGACTCCCCCTCCACTAACATCTTTGGCGACTGGTTACCGCACTTCACGCGCATAAATATATCACTTACCGAGATCTGTTTCGGCAGAGTGCCACACCCAGTAATAGGTAAAAGGCGTGATGATATATTTATTTATTTTATTTAAATAATGCAATTATCTTCCCATCTGATATAGCCTAAAATCTCTTAATAATTTAACTAATCATAATTTTTATCTAAAAACAAGTAATTCTGTCCAAAGACTTTAACGTGCAATTAAGAAAGAAACTTCCTATTTATTTATTTATGTATCTTTATACAACTGGAACTTAATCCCAATTACAGTACAGAATCCTGACTCATCGAACCGTAGTGTATTAACTCATACACACTTTATTTTTATTTTTTATTTTATGTTACTCTGTACAACAGGAATTGAATCCCAATTACAGTACAGGGTCCGGACTCACCGATCCGCCGAATGGTTGTTCATATAATTTCTACCTTGAGTGGGAATCGAACTCGGGATCTCCGGATTCGAATTATTATTTATCTTGAATATGATTCAAATTCGGGATCTTCGGATACAAATTCCGTAACACTACCCACACCACTGACCTACCGATACCCCTCAATATTTTGCTGCATCTTTTTATTCCTCTAGACGAACGCCGCTGCTTCTAAAGCTACATCTAGCACAGCTTGCTAGCAAAACCACCAGTGCCGTATGACTGGACTTCATAAATTAAAATTTCTGTCGTGATCTTTGTGTAAAAACGCGTGGAACTTGTTTATTGCACGGCACTCGCTGATCTTGCTTGCATGTGCTCTGCATGTCTCTACTCTCGCACATGTGACTGCGTGCGTGTGTGTTTGTGTAGAAAGACCACGCCGTGCATTGCGCCGACTAATCATTAAACTTACGTAAAAGATTAGTTGAAAGTTATTACTTCCTACAATGTATGAAATTAATTGATACGAGTCATTCGTTTATTCAGTTTTTTAGCGTTGTGTTGTAAGGCTGGGAGAGTGAACTACCGTATGACTAAATCGTATTTATCTTTTGAAATTGTTTGTTTGGGATTTATTTTGTATCTTGTATTTCAAATTAATTTTCTTCATTCGAAATTCACATCTTCAGAAAACCACCACTGTTACTAACAGCATATATCGTATAGTTGGCAATACTTACTCTCCCTTCCTTTCTTAAGGGTCGTTCAATAAGTCCTTAGAAAAACTAAGAGATTTTTTCCAGTAAGCAGCACTCCTAACTAGTCAACTGTTAGAGTTTTAGCTTTAGCCGTCACGTAGTTTCATTGTTGTTGTCAGTTGCGATGGCCAAAATTACGGAATTAAAGTTCCAATTATTGCAACATCCACCGTATTCACCAGATTTGGCCCCCAGTGACTTTTTCTTATTTCCAAACTTAAAGAAATGGCTTGGCGGACGAAGGTTTACGACCAATGAGGAGGTCATCGCCCAAACGGAGGCATATTTTGAGGAGCATCCGAAATCCTACTTTTTGGACGGCTTAAAAAATTTGGGAAAACGATTAGAGAAGTGTATAGAGCTAAAAGGAGATTATGTAGAAAAATAAAAAAAAATCTACCCAAAAAAAGTGTTTTTTCTACTTTTTTCTAAGGACTTATTGAACGACCCTCGTATCTTTGAATTCGTTTTCAGTTCTTATGTAGAGTGTTTAACTGCAATTGTGTGGAATTCACTTTCAAAAACAAGCGCAGAGCGGCTCTCCCTTCCAATCTAATCTTTTTGTTTCATTTTCAGTTACTGCATTGTGTGGACTTTTCTGTCATATATAAGTGCAAGGCTATTGCTTTCATCTTTTATAATCTTTGTAGATTCGTTGTTAGATTCCTTATTAGATTCGTTGTTAGGAGTAAGTGTGAGTAATTTGAGATTTTTTATGCATATGTTATGTATGTCGAAGAAAGAAGATGAATGATAAGAGAATAAGAGTGATTGGATATATGTAATTGAAGGTTTAATGTAATAAATAAATAAGTTTTTATGGAGTGATCTATGAATGTGGTTAAAGTAATGGTGGTGTGTTTGGATGAGAATGTTTGACGAGGATTGATTATTTGATGAATGTAATGAGTGAATATTTTGTAAATGATTTTAGGGTTCGTGCTACCCCATTTGATGGGATATAGCGTGACGATATGTATGTACTTACAAACAATTGAAATATTTAGTTCATCTACACATAGAACTTTACGCGTAAAAAAATTTGGTTGAAATCCGTCGAACCTATAGAATTGCAAAATTATTATTTTTTCATCTAAGTTCGCAATACTTAAAGACAAATGTAATATCTCGATCATCTACAGGAAGAACTTGATTTATAAAAAGATATGGTTCAAATCGGTGGAAAACTGCAAGAAAAGTTTGAAGAACAAGGAAAATGAGCGATCGACGACCGAGTGTACGACATAAATACATACATCCACTTAATTCAAAGTTTCATCATCTAGATAATTTTTATTTTTTGCGGATAATATTGACATTGTCTCTTTGAGAGTCGAAGAACTAAGAATGCTTCATGTTAAAGTTACAAAAACCAAATCTTCTTTTATTTCAAGCACGTTTCGCTAAATAATTCAAAACTGTTTGACAACAGCAATACATACATACATACATATCTTCACGCTATATACCAACAAATGGGTAGCACGAACCCTAAAATCACTCATAAAACACTCACTCTTCACACTCAAGAAACAATCAGCCCTCGTCATAGATAACTCCATATAAACTCATTCATTTATTACACTCGAAATCATTTATCACACAACAAACCTTCAATCACATCATTCCTTTTCACTTATCATTCATCTTCTTTCTTCAACGTACCTACATAACATATGCATAAAACATCTCTAATTACTCACGTTTACTCCTAACAACGAATCTAATAATGAAACTAACAACGGATCTACAAAGATTAAAAAAGATGAAAGCGATAGCCTGCACTTGTATATGAAAGAAAAGTCCACACAATGCAGTAACTGAAAATGAAACTAAAAGATAAGAATGGGAGGGAGTGTCGCCCTGCGCTTGTTTTTGAAAGTGAATTCCACACAATTGCAGTTAAACACTCTACGTAAGAACTGCAATAATCCGCATAATTGATTAAAATATCATTTTAGGTACAATTTTAGTAATTGGAGTAGCAACGCTTCTGACTGTAGATATTGCAACTCAAATTTCCACATAAATATATCACTTACCGAGATCTTCGGCGGTAGAGTATCCAGAAATGGGTAAAAGGCGTGATAAGAATTTATTTTATATTTTTAATAAATTTTGTGCTCAAAATATCGCGAAATTCAACGGAGATAAATATTAAATTGCAGGTATATCAAAAATCGATATTAACAAATCGATTATTAGTATTTAAATAAAATTGCACGACAATAGCAATAAAAGAATAGGCAAAAAATTAGGAAATATTTTTATTAATATCATTAAATTTCGCTATCAAAATTAAATAATCTGTATTAATCAAGATATAGGGATACTGGCACTATTGTGATATAAAATTTGGTTCCATAATTTTTCGCCGAACACTTTTTATTTACAAAAAACTGATTTTACATGGTAACTGCCTATGCCAACATTTACTTGGGACACACGGTATAAAAGACATGATGATATTTTTATTTTCTTTAATTAATTATGGCGCATTTTTTTGTTTTCTTGTAGTTTAACCACTATTAATTCATTTTGTGATTTGGTAAAAGATTGTAATTGAAAAGTAAACACCCGTACACATATTTAATTTTGTTTATGTAGTATTTCTTGCATTCCACAAAACAATTATATTTGATTGAATTGAACTGGAACTCCCACCGACAGATGAGGAACGATCGAATCAGTTAGAAGTGATCGTGGATCAGTGACAATGTAAATTGCATTTTGATTATAGTAATTATTATAAAATATACTTGGCAAAGTTACTCACTCATGTTAAATATCTATAATTACTAGTAATATCATTTGCATATATGTGGTCGAAGAAATTTCTAACCACGGACTAAACTTGAACTAATTATTTTTTTATAAACAATAATGATTTTATAATAATTGACTTTCAGTTATTTTTTATCATAACTGTTATATTTTATTACTTCTACAAGATTATAAACCATTACAAAATCAATTTCAATTCAATAAAAAAATTACATCATGATTTATATTATATAATAATTTGTATTCGTTCATAAAAACAAAAATGTATAAACAGCAATGGATAGAATTCGATATCGATTTTGATTGATTAATTTAGTGTAATATAGCATATGACAACAAGATGTATAATATGTCGCACGAAAATATTGATAAAATAAAGGTGTTTTTAAAATTGTGAATGAGAGAGACATTATTTAGACGACATAAAAATCAACGAATGCATACGACAGAAAGCTTGTTGTGTGAATTTACAGTACGATGGTGTTGATAGCGTTACGGCATTCGAATCCGGAGACCCCGAGTTCGAATCTCACTCAAGCTAAATATATATGAACTACCACATTACAGCTCGTTGCGTCCGGATCATGTACTGTAAGTGGAATAAAGTTCCCGTTGTACAGTGTAGAATAAATAAATAAATAACTAAATACAATTAATTATGACTTTAGATGAAGTGAAAGAGGGGTGCCAGCACATAAATACGAGGGCAGGGTGAAAAGTCCCTGAAACATGAAACAAGAAATGATTTATTTGGTCAAAACATATTTTATTTTTCAACATAATCTCCTTCTAGCTCGATACACTTCGTCCAACGTTTTTCTAATTTTTCGATCCCTTCCAAATAATACTATTTTGGCAATCCTTCAAAATAGGCGTTTGTTTCAGCGATGACCTCATCGTTGGAACCAAATCTCTTTCCGCCGAGCCATTTCTTCAAGTTTTTTAACATAATCTCCTTCTAGCTCGATACACTTCGTCCAACGTTTTTCTAATTTTTCGATCCCTTCCAAATAATACGATTTTGGCAATCCTTCAAAATAGGCGTTTGTCTCAGCGATGACCTCTTCGTTGGAACCAAATCTCTTTCCGCCGAGCCATTTCTTCAAGTTTGGAAATAGATAAAAATCGCAGGGGGCCAAATCTGGAGAATATGGTGGATGACGAACCAATTCGTAGCGCAATTCATGCAATTTTGCCATTGCGACTGCGGACTTGTACGCCGGTGCAGAGAGCAAATGCGGCACCCATCTGGCAGATAGCTTTCTCATATCCAAAAATGTATGCAAAATGTTCCGTACCCGGTCGGTTGAGATGCTCATAGTCTTACCAATCTCGTGCACTTTAACTCGCCGATCGTCCAATATCATACCATGGATTTTATCGACGATTTCTGGCGTTGTAACTTCAATTGGACGACCAGAACGTTCGGCGTCCTTACCACAACGAAAATTAGTAAACCACTTGTGAATCGTTCCAATCGATGGTGAGGACTCCCCATAATGTTTAACAAGCGATGCTTTGGTTTGCGTAATGTTTTTTCCACGCAAGAATTAATGTATAATCAAGACGCGAAATTCACTTTTTTCCATGTTTTCAAAAATCTTCAAGGTTGCTTGCTTTCGATGGGTGTCAAAACAGAACTGAATAACATATCAATCTGAAAATTTTAATGCGTTCTAGTTAAAGATAGTACATCACAAATATCATATGAGATTTGCAATTGTGGCGCCATCTGTTTTATTTTTCAGGGACTTTTCACCCTGCCCTCGTATAGTAGCAAATCTAAATAAATCTACAACGTTTAACTATCACATGCAGAAATGAATGAAAATAATAACAATAAAAATTTAAATGAAGCGTAATAAAGTTGTTTAAAAATTCTTGATAATTGAATCTCGCTAAAAATGTATTGATTCTATATTAATATAAACAGCAAAGTAGTAATTACACTACACATCATTTGTTAATTATAATGAACTTTTCATCTGAGCTATTATTATTAATGAGTAATTATTCTTTAATTACATGTCAATCTACATAAATAAATAATTTTCTAATCTGCATATAATAACATTTACACATTTCTTATATTCCAAAAATTGTAGCCTCGCTCTAAACAACGCACACGCAAACAAATGCACAGAGCTTGATATAATTTATTATCGAGAGTTTCTTTTGTTCTCGGAATCTGGTAAACAAATCACAAAACAAGTGAAGGGAACTGGATGGAAAAGTCACCACCTCCTTTGCGGTGTAATGCCTCTTTCTTGTAATTATCATTGTTATAAACTAAGAAATGTTGAAATTGCATCAGTGCGATTTATTTTTAATGATCTTGCAGTTTTCAAATAAAAAAGAAGAGATTAATTAATACCTTTACCATCACTTCGTTACTCTTTTTCAGGGTATAGATATTTTTCTTAAACTATAGTGCAGGGTATACTATAAGAGTTTTAAAAGAACTTGACGTAAATAGCATCGTATATTTCCCTGTGTATTTTTTTTAAATTGCTTGAAATAAATGTTGTAGGTTTTAATGTATAATGCCAATGGCACACTGGTCGAGGAGCATGAATGAGCGTCGAGAAACTCATCGATGAAACAACAGAACGCACCCGTCATCGATGAAAAATAGATGCGCCTCTATTTCCATCGAGGAGTTCCTCGATGAAACGATTGTGTCTCATTTCACACGTATTATTGTGTCTTTTCATGTTAGCGTGGGCTGTCATTTTGGTTTTGCTTCGTGCTAATCTTTCGTGTCTGTTTATTTTATCAGTCAGGGTGCGTTCTGTTGTTTCATCGATGAGTTCCTCGACGCTTATTCATGCTCCTCGACCAGTGTACCATTGGCATTATGCAGTTGAATTTTAGTTATTTTTGTGCGATTTAGTAAATCACTAAAATATTATCCAAATTTATAAAATTTTAATGATATTACACAAGAACGATGTTTTATGGCGTTGCTATGGTTTGTTTGTTGATTGCTTGCACATTGTTCTACATTATTTAAAAATATTTTACTAACGTCAAGATAATTTCTTCAAAATCGTCTAGATTGGAATAGTACAGTGAGTGATTCTTCTTTATCATAAATACCTCCAAAGATAATTGACGCTCCGGATCATGCTATGTTGCATCTATTTTCGACAATGACAATCAACCTGATGCTGCTACTTCTAAAGCCTCCGAAATTGTTGTCAATAATATTACTATTAATAATATGAACAGGTACGGAAGAAATCAATGTTTCTTTAGACAATACAAAAGTTTCCACTTTACATTATGTCAATATAAGCAACTGTAATAACTATGTTAATAATATACACACACAACAAATATTATGTATTTCACTTACTTAAAACCATTTATCGATATATTTTACTTTGTTCGGTTCTTTTTATTAGTTGTGTACAGATTAGATATACTACAATTTAAGGTTATGTTTATAAACGTCAAAATATACTACTGCATATTTACTAGCGCTGGCTCACTGTATCTTCTTCTTCTATAAGCGTCTGTGGCCAAAATATGAATTACGCGCTTGGCGCGAAATTTAAATCGCTCTCAAAAAAACTTTTTTTTATAGTTGCGTAATGAAGCACTTTCCGCACTAGTGTTTCTTTGCTTTTAGAAGCGCACTTGGTCTGCATTCATCTACTTTCCATACGTAACCAAGGCAATAATAGTTACGTAATAACAAAGAAATCGCACAGTTGTAGGAAAAATTAATTTCTGACAGGATCAAGAAACCAAAATTAGTTATATGTCATTCGTCAAATGTGTTATGCATTCTCAGAATATTGTCTGCCTCGGTTATCATCCCGACTCTTTCTTTAATACATCTCATCTTTGTCATCGCGTAGGTATACGAGTACAAATAACTGTTATTGTTGTGAAGAACATTTTAATTATTTGATGCAAACGAGTAAATCAAAACAACAGTTTACGCAGTGGTACATAATTTCCGTATTCTATATACGATAATACCCATTTCATTAAAATACCATCAGCGTAATTAAACAGAACGTTTTATTCCACTGCGTTCAGACACTAATTGACTTCGTATTGAGTGACATATTGTTCATTCGTTGGCGATTCATCCGCTACTGTATGCAGATTTCACAGCCGTTATCGTAAATTTCTTTACTTTAATGATATCTTGAATATTTTATACAGCCATTAACTGTTGGACTGTTTATAGTCAACTGTTAGAAACGAATTAATTCCTGACTTTTATGGAATTATTTACTAGTACATTCGGTGAGAATGATCGTGAAATATTTCTAAATTTAATTCTTTGATTCATCCTGAACATTATCAATATTTTGCAACACAAGTGATGTAAATTTAAGTAAACTTTAAAACTACAGAATGTTTAATTGAAGTATAAAGAAAAAAATTGGGATACCGTCGGGATTTTAACCTGAGACCTAAGAGCTTCGGTCGTATGTTTTAAACCAGCTAAGCTACGTTCGCCATTTTTTCCTTATAATTCATTTTTATTTCATCAATTGTTAGGTATTTACTTAAAAATACTAATGATTAACTATGACGTTCAGTGAAAACGCTGGTTGAATATTTTTATAATACAAAAGATATAATACAAAGACAATTTTTATTTATTTTTTTTTTTTCTGGCTTCTTTGGCGGACCAACTACTCAGGTCATATGCCGCCATTACGCCTTGATCTGCGTTTTAGATGTTATTGTCAACAGCAACGCGAGTTTTCTCTGGACGGTCACCCATCCAAATACTACCCGCGCGCAACGTTGCTTAACTCGTGTTATCGCTTAGATCAGTACCAACGAGCGCAGCCATGGCCGTTGACAAAGACAAATTGTCAATTGCGATGTGGAACTGAGTCTTAATAAAATAAGAAAAAAATTTTACAACACAAAACTTCAAAAAATCATATCTTTTGCAAAATAAGAAAATAATAGGAAAAAAATTTCCAACACTTGTCAAAGTTCCACAAAATTACAGTACATTTGAATCAACTTATTAGGTCATCATCAAAGACTGGTCAGTTCATCTTTAACCATAGACGCGTTTCGCTCTTTAGGAGCTCATCAGTATGGTGCGACCAACTATCCAGCTAGACCAACTAGAGGCTAGAGAACTGTGGTGCTATGTAAGCTGAACTGACAGCTGTTAAGAATACTAATGAAGGTATTATGACATGAGAGCTACGGAGATACATGCAGTGCCATCTACCGACAAAAATCGCAAACTGCTGAATAGCAATAAATAAATAATACAAAGACAAATTGTCAATTGTCAATTGACTGACCATGGTTAAAGCTGAACTGACCAGCCTTTGATGATGACCTAATAAGTTGATTCAAATGTGCTGTAATTTTGTGGAACTTTGACAATTGTTGGAAATTTTTTTCCTATTATTTTCTTATTTTACAAAAGATATGATTTTTTGAAGTTTTGTGTTGGGGTTGTAACATCCCAAGTTCGTTTCAGTGGTACTTAAATGGTTTCGTTCAAAGAGTGCAAATAATATATGATTGAATTCTTGAAAAATAATCTTACTATGTTGAAAATCATATTTAATAGAGGTTGCAAACCCAAGAAAACGAAATTAAATTACGATAATAAATATACAACATATTTAACATGTATATACCAGCAAATGACGAACAGTTTGAAAAACCAGTGCTGAGATGTCATAGTTACGTTCTATTCCGCATATGTCTTTTATTTACCGTGCGAAAATACTTGTGGCCAATGGGAACCTTCCGAACATGTGATGTCACTATATTTTTAATCAAATATATCTCTGGTGTAAAACTTTATTTTTAACAATTTTTCACTAATAGCTATTATTCAATAAATATTTTATGTGTTTATCCTTCATTCTTGTTATTTCGATTAGGATTCAGGAGACCATTACATCTGAGTAGTCCGGATTTCATTATGCAAAGTACTATTTCATTTCATGTATGCATTTATAAAACTATTTAACTAATAGTATAAATAATTGTTAATTAATTTATGACAATTCAAAATTTAATAATTGTAATGTATATTTGGAATCTATGCTGCATTAAAACTCCTGAATTTTATAAGAATGAATCATAGGCCGTATTTATTTGAGATTTTTAAAGTCCATAACTCATAATTATTTGTATCGAAGAAGATTGGTCGTAACGTTTAACGTTGATTCAGTTATATAAGGCGTATTCCATTTGCCATTTGGATCAGATCTAACTTACATTTACTGAACCAAATCATTTATTTATTTCGCTGCATTACTTCGCTGACTTTATTTCTAGTACTAGAATTACAGATTCTAATTTACTTTGAAGTAACTCACCCCAATAAGTGCATCAGTTTGCTTAATTCAATTCGTTTAGTCATGTGTCAAATTTATCTGAACTGATTTAAGTGAACCAAGTGGCAAATGGAATACAGCTATAGTTTTTCAAAATACGGTAGATCATGAAGTGGTTGCTAAGTAACAAGTTGTTTATAGTGTTTTATGGTATATAGGTTGTATTTATTTGGGCTTTTTAAAGTAACCTGGTAGGTTATTTTTGTTTAATTGGCACACTTTAAGTAACCTGGAACTAACCTTAAACTGACCCTACTGCCCCAGCTATTTTAGCGGATTGGTAGATTCAACCCGTTTACTATCTCTTTCTAATCAACTTGTGTTCCTTGTTATTCGTGGCGGCATCGCGATTTGTAATAGTATAGAGAGGTTAGGAGTTATTTTTATGAAAAACGTAAGTAATTTATAATAATATTTTGAAAAAATATACTAAACTATTATTTATGCGGATGATGGAAGAGCAATATGCATTATGTGCTTTTTGCAATATAAGTCACAGAGGATAATATTACGACACATTATTACGACTCCGAAATTCATTATTTTGATAGTGCTGATGACAAAATTATAAAAAAAAAACAGACCCTGACGTTATTTGCTTTTTGACTACATATAAAAAATATAACGATGACTCAAAACATCCAATTAAAAGCGCAATTTAACATACAAGCAAAACTAAGCAGATGTCGCTCCGAACATGCATTCAGATTTTAAATTTACCGCCAGTGTTTCCAACTGACACTAGATACATCATTTATTTGGAAGTAACACGAGTTAGTTCTAGGTCAGTTCAGGGTTGAATCAAAATTTCCCAAACAAATGCGTCCTAAGACAAAGAAAAAATTTATCTTGTCAATCAAGTCCTCTATATCTCCGTCAATTTCCCAATCAATTTCTCAACGAAATTAATTACATTATAATCAATACCTACCGAGTCTATTCAACATTGAACCAGAATTTATTGTCTTGTCTCCGTGTACGCATTAAACAAATAATTAAGTCACAGATCACGAACTCCGGCTACTAGAACTGCAACTATTTCAGTAATCCGAATTTATCCTCACCTTTGACCCGGATGGTCCTTGAGGATAATTAACCTTTACGCTAACCTACTTCATTGCGAGCTGAGGGACCTGCTGACAATGCTGTCCTAGTGATGATATAATTGCTATCATTAAAGGTGTTTGTTAAGAGAACAACGGCTTCATTATGTACAATGGGATTGAGACGTTGTGATGAAAAGTATAATTATACGGAATTCTAAAAATGCTGGATTTGAATATGCTTTGTTGTGGAAGAGTTTTACCAGGTTGCCAAAATAAGTGTGGTAATATAACAGTCCTTTTTTGGAGTTTTGTTACTTTCTTTAATATCTAAGACGTCCGTAATTTGACAATATAGGTTACTCATAATATTTTACAGACCTGATATTTCAACCACCCAACAAACTTCTGTTTAAGAAATAAAAAATTAGAGTTAATATAATTATTTCTTAATTTGAACAATGATTTCGATGCGATAATTTTTATTTGTTGACAGATATATTTATAAGGAACTTTGCTAGAAGATTGAAATATGAGGCCTAAATATATTATGTCGTTTAACGAATATTATAATGGAATGACAAAGAAACATATGGGCCGTTTATTTTGAACGAGCAGTAGGTGGCGCTACTATTACAAAAAACAATGACATATGTATCCCCCAACTGGAAACATTTTTTTGGTTACATAACATAAAAAAAACCTTGATTTTCTCCCCTCCAGAAGATAAGGAAAGGAAAAATAAAATGAGAATTTTCTTACGGGGGGGTTCGATTGATACGTCATTAGATAGTGTACATTAAATTAGTAAGATCCCGTATAGTATTTTTGAAAAATATTCATCAGCGGAATTTTAAAAGGGGTGAACGGGTGCTCTGGGACACCCAGTATGTATACCTCGTGGAGAAAGTATAATTCTTCCCTTAGGTAATATACGAGTATATCCCTCATCCTCGACGTAATGCTGGTCTGCGACTTCTTCCAAATATTTTAGTTATTACTATCTCCATTATTTTCTGGAAACTGTAGTTTTATAAAATTATAATGGTTATTTAAATTATCACTGTGAAAATAAAACATAATCGAAAATCCTAAATAATGATAGAAGGTAACATAAACATAAAAGCTGTGTATTAAGAGCGAGCGTTTTTTTTAATGTTTTGTCGCGCATAACCGACAATGTGCCATTTTGCGTTGACAAATGCAAACGCAAATGCCTTCTTTGTATATCGACTGTAGAAAGAATTATACAGGGTCTTTATTTTTATATTACACATAGGAGAAACAATGTTAAATTTGTACACGTTAATTTGCCATAAGAAGACTTATGATCGAAGTGGTGAAGAGAAAAAAGTGAATCAAAATAATTTAATTTTACGTCAATACGTCAGTTTGATATAAAAATTTATTCACATTTTTCCTTCTCTACTTCGATCATAAATCCTCTTATGGCAAATTAACATTGTTTCTCCTATGTGTAATATAGAAAAAAAGATCCTGTATATATTGCATTAATTGTTGGAAACATTTCACTGCCAGTAATATAAATATCTTCATGTGATACTTTACTTCGCTTTGCTTTTTTTTATTTAAGTCGGACACAAAATTTAAATTTCGTCGATGCATAATAAGTTTAATTTGTTAGTGAAATATGTTTCATTCACAAATAGATTTGACATACTTTCTTATAAAAGAATTAAATTACCTTTTAAATTTTGAATTATTCATTTATTTGATGAATATTTTATACTACAAATTCTTCGTTGCAAGCTCAACATCTTTTAGATACTACTTATAATTAACCTAACTAAATCAATTAACCTATTTTTCAGGTCTACTGGATTCCAATTGTCCACCAAATCAGAATTCTACAAACACGGTAAGTGATCTTCACCTATCAATAAACCTTCATCTTCTGCATCAAGTACCGTACTAATCCTTTAACTATATCCGACTTATAAAATACCATTAATATCTGCTCCAATTGACCGCTTGATTTCCATACCACAAATAAAAACACAGTTCCCACGGTACTGAGTCGATATACGGTAGCTCGCCACATTCGCTGCGGTAGCCACACTGCCGACTGTCCTCTGTCGTTGGACAACGTCGCAACGCATTATCATTTATAATTGTGTGATTAATATCTGTTTGACAAGTTCTATTAAGCTTGGGTTACTACAGTCATTTGTCTATGTTGACGATCGAGGAGATACTGAGGTAGATTCTTTAAGAGTGGATTGTTGTGGAAGAAGACTACTCTTCACAAATCATGCTTTGTTGTTCTGTTTTCAGGTGGTTATGTCAAATGTTTTAAATGTTGTTTAGTTTTTTATTTGTCACTAACAACCTAATTCTCAAAAGAGTTTTAGCTAATTCGGAATTTATGATAGGTTAAATTAAGCTAAACCGTATTCTCAAAAAAGTGTAAATAAACTCTTATAATATCATGTTGCTATTTAGTTTTCGGGAAATGATTTGAATTTACTTTTTTAGATCGTACTAAAGAAAGACTAGCTAATAGTAAATGAAATAAATGAAATTACTATCAACACTGTTATGTGCATTTTTATGTAAACAAAGTAATATTGTAACTTTTGACGGTGCAACTAACTTTAAAACAACTACAGGTAAATTTTACTTCAAATTCTTAGTCCGTTTCTAATTCATATAAATAACTGGTAATTATGGAGCAAAAAAAAATGAAACCTGAAATGATTGAAGTACTAATCATAAAAATGCGTTTACAGCTATCTATTTCGAAATTATAATTAAAAATTACTATTAATAGACATTGTTCATAATATGTCAAATAAAGCAGTTTACTCTAATAAAATAACCGCATTAATTGTAAATACTAAGTGAAATATTTGCAAATTTCTAACCTTTCAAATATAATTAATGTAACAGATATTTTATTTTGTCTTTATTACGGATTTTTTTGACAGTAGCAATTTAATTGTCTACTAAATTTTTATATGACTATAGTATTTAGGAAAATGTAGATGATTATTTTTTGACGTTTTTCAAAACCAATGAAATGCTTCATTGTATGTCACGTGTCTGCGTTTTAACCAACCCTGTGATTATTATACTGAGAATAAAACTCTTGTGATTATTCCAGGGAATTATCTCTGTAGATGCTTTTGTTTGTAACAAATGATAGGTAGTTGGCTAATAATTTTTTAAAACTGTCAACGCGTCAAGTAAAATGTGTGAAAAAAATCGATTTTGTTGTATTTCAGACAGAGCTGGGGAGTAGCTAGCTACTTTTGTAGCTTAGCTACTAGCTTAGCTACATTTACCTTAGCTGTAGCTGCAGCTTAGCTAACTGTGAAAAGATATAGCTGTAGCTTGTAGCTAGCTACTTTTTTTTTCTATTAGCTTAAAAATTACAACTGAAGCTACTTTTAAAGCTACTTTTTGTAGCTTAAAGCTATTTTTATAGCTTCAAGCTACATTTTAAGCAGAAGGTCAACAAGGTACGCATGCGTACAAGCTAAACCCACACAAAATAATTATTTGTTGCCGGTTCTAACTGGCTCTAATACGCAAAAATACACAGTAGGTGCCAGATGTTATTTGCTATTTTTGATATTTATGTACATAATAGTAAATTAACAGTCATTATAACAAAAAACTGATCATATGACAATGGCAAATTTAATTATTTCACAATAATTAAAAAAAGTAGCTTTAAAATTTAACAGCTACTTTAACGAAAGCTTTTAGCTGTAGCTTAGCTATATTTTCTAAAAAGTAGCTTATAGCTGTAGCTGAGCTACGTTTTTAAAGAATAGCTGTAGCTGTAGCTTAGCTACTTTTTTTAAGTAGCTTGTCCAGCTCTGATTTCAGATACAGAAATACACCAACAAATTTTGGAAACAACTTCCAAGAATACATTAATAAGTAATCAATCGATATGAACCCAGTTGGATGAATCGACCTCAACAGCTAAGTCAAAAAATAATCTAATAAAATATAACTCGAGAGTTGGATAAATTAGAAAATAATTCTCCAGTATCTTTCTCAAACTTGTTGCCATTTGGCAATAGTCACGAAAGCCCGTAGGCAACAAGTTTTCGGAAGATCTGTCAAATTATTTTCAATTTATTCTTCCTCTTTTGTTATATTATTACTGATAATATTTAAAATAATTCAAAGAAAACGCAGATCTCTAATACTCTAATTCAATTTTTTTTGTCTAATATATATATATATATATATATATATATATATATATATATATATATATATGTTACTTTATAACATTTTCTACAAATGTAATTTCTTAATATTCATTTATGGTGTCATTAATTGTACTTAATTAGAATCGCAAATTATAAGACCTTTTCGCCAACTCATAATTATAATTACAAGATCAGAAATAACTATTTCAGTTCTTAATATAATTCTGGGGATTTTTAATTCCACAGTTGGCATGTAATTTTTATAACAAATACAAACAGGTTATGCTATTTTATTATATAAATATCACTATCAACAACAGGCAACAAATATATGTATCTTGCTGGGTAGCATGAAAGTTTTATCGGTTCATTAGTAACTAACGGTTCAATAAGTTTCAAAAAATCGCTATTGATACTGTAGCTAGATAAACAATTCTTCAATTAAAAAGCTTTTTAAATTTTTCTTGCAACTCAATATGAGTCTTACCAAATTCAAGTATATTTTTTTATTGCCAACTGAAATAGTTACTTCTGATCACACAAAATTTATAAATAACCTTATTTTGTTTCGTAAATAACAATAATAATAATGATAATCATGGGGTGGCTAGCTCAGTGGTATGAAGTCGGCCTGTGGATCCTGAGAAACCTGGCTCGATTCCCACAGGCGACAAACAATTTTCATCCTTTCAAAAACTACCCCTGTGGCTCCGCCACCACTAACATCTTTGGAGGCTGTGATTTGATAACTGGTAACCGCACTCCACGCGCAAAATATATCACTTACCGAGATCTGTTTCGGCAGAGTGCCAAACCCAGTAATGGGTAGAAGGCGTGATGATATATTTATTATATTTATTTTATTTGTAAATAATAATCTTCAAAAGAGGTCATCGATTGCTTTGCAAAATATTTACCATTTCCTGAAAAATAAAACCTCTGCAATGAGATATTCGCAACATCATCTATTTGTGGGAGACATAACACAGAAGCTAGCCGCAAGTGACAGGAATAAATCGTTACGATATTCGCGTTTGACACTAAGACAGAACGATGGTTAGCCTTGCAGTATATGTACGTCTAGCGATATCACATACTTGGTCATTGCTACACACGATTAAAGGTTAGAGCCTTAGACAAATGTCATGTGACTATCCGAGTACATACTCACGGATATGTATTGAAGATTTTTCATACGCATGTTCTTGAAAATGGATTAAATATATAGCTACAGGATTAGCAAATTATTGAAGCATTTACTATTTTTACTATGAATTGTATTTTATTTATTTATGGGCTGTGCAACAGGAAGTTAATCTAGACTCATCGAACCGCAATGTGGTAGTTCAACGATTTTTAGCTTGAGTGGGATTTGAACTCGGCATTTCCAGATTCGAATTTACATGCATATGCATTTTGACCAGCAGAATTCAATAGTCAAATCTTCAAGTTTTGGAGATAATAAAAACCGTTTTTATAAAAAGTTTGTAGACATTTTTTTTTAATTTAAAAAATTGCTAAACAATATATGAAGATGCGGTTAACGGCATTCATTCAACATCCCATGTCCAAATTATCCTGTAAGGATATTTTTTAGCAATTTAATTTTTTTGGGTTGGGTTTTTTTGATTTATGGTAAATTTCAGGCTGTTTGCTCTACAAGTCTTTCTCGTACGAATATTGTAATGAAAATTTACGTACATATTGGGAACATTTTAGTGAATATTGCCCATAACAACTAATAGCGTTTCATTAGTTGATAACGTTGTTATGGAAATGAGTGAATTAATAAGTGATAATTGCACTTGTGCAATTACAGTGGTAATTTGCACTACTGCAATTATCGTGATAATTTTCTATATAAAAAATTGATAGTTTTACTATACTTTTTTTTTAATTACCTACCAACGAAGTTATCTGACATATGTTAAAATATTAATTTTGTAAAATTTTTGGTTTGTTTCGTGGGGAAATATTCTTACCGAATATAACACGTATATTGGATATTCCCAAAAAATTTTTACTCACTGTTTACTCGGGCTTTTATTGCTCTTAGAAGATCTGCACTCGTCTTCGGCTCGTGCCTATTTCCATAGCAACAAAACACTCGAGAGCTTAAAAAAATTATCAGTAATAATATAACAAGAGAGTGAGAATAAATTAAAATAATTTGACAGATCTTGAGTGGCTATTGCCAAATGGCAACAAGTTTGAGAAAGATACTGGAGAATTATTTGCTAATTTATCCAACTCTCGAGTTATATTTAATTAGATTATTTTTTGACTTAGCTGTTGAGATCGATTCATCCAACTTAAAAGATTTTGAACTGGATTCATATCGATTGATTACTTATTAATGTATTCTTGGAAGTTGTTTCCAAAATTTGTTGGTGTATTTCTGTATGTAAAATACAACTAAATCGATTTTTTTCACACATTTTACTTGAAGCGTTGACTGTTTTAAATAATTATTTGACAACTATCTATCATTTGTCACAAACAAAAAAGCATCTACAGAGATAATTCCCGGGAATAATCACAAGAGCTTTATTCTCAGTATAATAATGACAGGATTGGTTAAAACAAACGCAGACACGTGATATACAATGAAGCATTTCATTGGTTTTGAGAAACGTTAAAAAATAATCGGTAATATTCAATGTACTAGTTATAAGTGAAAATTTATTGAAATATTAAAACAACTGAAAATAACTTGATGAGTTAATTGAAGTTCAAGAAATTCAATGCTGTTAAGGGCATCTTCACATTTCGTTTAGTTTTTGAAATATAGCTTAGGAACACTGCAAAATCTAGTGAGGTAAAATTTGGGGTTAACGAAACTAAATAATTATAGTATTTTGAATAGGCATATAAAAATGCGAGACCCTCATGCGGCAATCTCGCACTTGCAGTTTTTATATCATCTCGAATTTTCTATTCTAATATCGTTCTTGATCTCATCTAGCATTTTTGTTGTGTCGTTCAAATAGCTTATAAAAGAATTTAAATTTCTCAAGCAAATATCAAAGTACGATATTATAATATATTCATTCCATTAGCTTCGTGTACCAATCCTCAAAAGTGAAACAAAACTATAAAAATCCTTTCAAACCACACGTTTGGTACATAAACCATCAAACCACTAATTTCCAATTTACTTGTCACTAGCTCCAAAACAATCAATCTCTTGGCATCCAACCATTGCAAAAGCATAGTTGGTGTCTTTTAGCTCTTACAAGGAAAAAATCGTAATCAATTAAGGCGGTTGCGGCCGTGCGGCAGTTGTTTTTACACACGCCGATACGGTGCAGTGCGGCTTCTAGTAAAAACAGCACACTGTCGCCGGCAAGGCAGATATGACGCAGCGAGGAAAATGTCATTTGTGAATGCTACGCTCGGTAACTGCAGCTATTAGCTCAATTGTGGGTTTTGTACCGAGAGATTGAGATCGTTTAATGCTTCATTGTCGTGGTTGCAAGGTATTTCAAATGCGTAATAAGCCTACTGATAAAAAGAAGGAGTATTTTTGCTTTGTGAAATAATGATCTAGATATCTGGAATTATATTTTATAAAATACATAATACTGGTTACGCTGCATAATAGAAAATTAATCTAAATTACAATACTAATGATCTACAGTTTATAGTGAAATGCGCAGATATATGTTAGGTTATTTGTAAATTTAATTTGAGAATTAATGAATGAGGGATTTTTACAATCAGGCAAAAACAATCTTCTTAATAATTAAGAATACTTTTATCATATTGTTTATTTAAATTTTATATTATATAGGCAATCGTAGCCTAGTGGATAAAAGCGAAATTAAACTTGCGTTTGTTAATTAAGAAGCAAGAGGTCGTGCGTTCAAATGTCTATGATTTTAACTTATATTCAAAATTATGATTGTGTCTGAATGTAGATCTTTGTACTGCAATTGGGGTTAAATATTGTTTATACAAAGTAACAAATAAATAAATAATTAACGAATTAATTATGGGGTGGCTAGCTCAGTGGTATGAAGTCGGCCTGTGGATCCTGAGAACCCTGGTTCAATTCCCAAAGGCGACAAACTATTTTCATAATTTCAAAAGCTACCCCTGTGGCTCCTCCACCACTAACATCTTTGGGGGCCGTGATTTTACGACTGATAACCACACTTCACGCGTAAAATATATCACTTACCGAGATCTGCTTCGGCAGAGTGCCACACCCAGTGATGGGTAGAAGGCGTGATGATCTATTTATTTAATTTATTTATTTTAATTAATTAATCAAATAAAATAAGATGATAACCTAATAAGTTGATTCAAATGTGTTGCAATTTTGTGGAACTTTGTCAAGTGTTGGAAATTTTCATCCTTTTTTTCTTATTTTTTTAAGACTCAGTTCCACATCGCAATTCACAATTTGTCTGTGTTTTAATTTATTCATTGACAATTTGTCTTTGTATTCATTAATTAATCTCTGCCAAACATCCCAATAATTGGTACACTTAATCCATATTCAAACTTCATATCAAATAATCTCGATTATTTCTTCCACTCTGAGTTTAGCGTTTATCTAACAAAGTTTCAATTATATCTATCCATTTATTCCTCAGCCTTCCACGCAACCTTTCATCCTCTATTTCATCAATCTTCATTTGACATACCATGCATAACTTAACTATCTCAATTAATTTATTTCCACACTTTTAGCAACATTATTTTCATCAACATCCATAACTCCTTTTATGAACGATCGTTTATTCCTTCCATTTGGAATCGTCAAATATTCAATCATATTAATCCATTTATATCTAGATCGTCCAAATAATCTTTGATCCTGAATTTCACCACACAAATGTTTCATCAATCTTTCATTCTATATGTAGGTACCTCAACAAGCTATCTTAGTTGATTCTTCCTCACCAGTAACGTATGTATTTATGGTTAGTGAGGCCCTATGCCTCATATTTTTTGGAGCCCCATTTCATTAGGTAATTAATAAACCGTGAATTTCAGATGCAATATTTACTAATATGTCATTAATGTATAACCATGGATACCAGTTATATCACCGGAGGTGTATTCACTTTGCCATTTGGATGAGACCTAACTTACATTTACTAAACCAAATCACTTATTTATTTCGCTGAATTACTTCACTGACTTTATTTTCAGTACTAGAATTACTGATTCTAATTTACTTTGAAGTAATACATCCCAATAACTACATCAATTTACTTAATTCATTTCATATAGTTATGTTGTTTAATTTATCTGAACTGATTTAAGTGAACCAAGTGGCAAATGAAATACAGCTCGTATCGTTCCAGATGAAATGCAACAGAGGTTGTCAACTATGATATCCATGGTTACACATTAATGACAGATTAGTAAATATTACTTCTTATTTGAAACTCGCGGTCACAGATTTACTTATTATTATCGCGGTATGCAACAGCTATATTCCATTTGACATATATTTATTTATTTATTTATTACAATTGGTTCACTTAAATCAGTTCAGATAAATTAGACACGTGATTAAATGAACGGAATTAAACAAACTGATGCACTCATTATGGTGAATTACTTGAAAGTAAATTAGAATAAGTAATTCTAGTACTGCAAATAAAGTCAGCGAAGTACTCCAGCGAAATATATAAGTGATCTGGTTCAGTAAATTTAAGTTAGATGTGATCCAAATGGCAAATGGAATACGCCTGATGTAGCAATACTAAACTCACACAAGTAACGCATTATTATTTGCTACAATGTTAAATGTTTATGGGATGGCTAGCTCAGTGGTATGATGTCGGCCTGTGGATCCTGAGGTCCCTTGTTCGATTCCCACAGGCGACAAATTTTCATAATTTGAAAAAGCTATCCCTGTGGCTCCTCCACCACTAACATGTTTGGGGGCCGTGATTTGACGACTGGTAACCGCACTTCACGCGCAAAATATATCACTTACCGAGATCTGCTTCAGCAGAGTGCCACACCCAGTAATGGGTAGAAGGAGTGATGATATATTTATTTATTTATTTATTTACAATGTTAAACATTTTATACGATAAAACGAAAATAAAAATTGTAAAATTCATCTTTATAAAATAAAACTATACATTTTTAGGCTGACCGAGGCCCTTTAATAATCCGGGGGCCTTGTTCCTACGCACACTGCACACACTTATTAATACACGTCTGTTCCTCACATTTCTAAAAACATGCTTCTCAATTTTACTTCTACTAAATTATTTTATTTCTGGATTCATTTTCTACTATTACTTTGCAGTCTATTAATCAAATCATTTTATAAAATATCTTTTGTCAAACTATTTTATAATCTGAATCTGTATTCGTCTTGTAATCTATGAATCATATTTTGTTATTATTTTCAATTCAAATTTAATAAATAATTAATTTGAATTAATTTTCAATTAAATATCTGCCCTTCATGAAACATCTGCGCACTAGACTTCGCCCAGTGTAATTTTGTGGCCAATCCGCCTCTTTTTCAATGTTACAAAATCTATGAAAATGATGACTGAACTCTTAAGCAAGATGTTGCTGCTCTTGTTTGTAATTAGTTAATTAAAAATAGAAATTTTGGTTGATAAAATTCCAGCAAAATCAAATAGACTTGTTCCTATTTTATGAGCAATCATATATCATATTGACAGATTTTATAGTTAAACCCACTATTTTTAATCCCCAGAACGAATGTATTATGCATAGTAATAAAATTGTTATTTTTATTAGTTGTTTAAACAGGAAGAGTTAAAATTTCGAGCACATCTTTATTTACAACTACCTACTAATTGCTTTTTTATCGTCTTTTGAACTGGCAGAGAGAATAAAACAGTTCCTCGGCTTCATAAAATCGTTATAAACTGGGATTAAATTATTAGCGTGGGAGACTTATGTTGATCGCTGTGAAATATAAATAAAAAGATTATTTACGATGTTGTAAAAATGGTGACGGATACCAAATGGAGCAGATTTTATATTCTGATTTTCACGCAATATAATATTTATTAACGGATGATTAAAAGTCAGACCAGATTTTGAAAATACATAATATATCCCATTATGGTGGTAGTATCATGTAAGCATTTAACCCGGATTTTAATGAAATGTAAATATGTTATTTTTCATGTGTTTCTACATTAGTATGCAATTTTTTTTTTAAGTTTACTGTTCTTGAGCTGTGTAATGTAAAGTTAAAGTCAATCAAAAATTGACGTTACAGAAACTGTCCCTCGCGAGGCAGCTTACTGCGTCAAATTCATATATTGTAGTTATTTTTTAACAAAAAACTAACACACAGTACATCATGTAAAAAAAGGTATGAGAATTAAAAAATCCATGCCTTACCGGATTAGTTTCAAAGAAATTGGCGATGAAAGTTGGATATTCTATGTTTTCAATTAAACTGTCAGAAATGTTTGGCAACGTTGCACGGATAGACAGAGATAGTCGCACGCGTAAACAGAGATGGTTGCAGGCGTAGACAGAGATGGTCGCACGAATGACAAAGCAAGAATTATGAAAGTTATTATTTCGATCAGTAAAATATATTAATTTTAATACAAAAAAAATATATTAGCATTTTTATTTACTTATTTGTTGTTACAGATGCGTTAGTGCATTTATCTTTTTTTTCTTATGAACTGTCAACAGGATGTATCGATAATACAGTCACGTATCGTACCGACTGGTAATATCATGCTGCTTGTAGTTCTCGCCTTGTTGTCATAGCTTCTGCTGTGTAAAATCTTACACTGCTATTGGTTGGCATGAAACATTCACTTCCAAAAATTTTGTTATGTTACTGAATTTCATAAACTAGTTAAATAGTTTTATTTAATATATTCAATGTTATTGTTAATTATACGATATTTGCAGCGAAATGTTAATTCTGTTAATTACATATACCATACAAAAATGTAATAATTATTTTTATAAACTTTTTAGGTTAGCTATACGTTTGTATGAGACTGTCATGATAGAACCACCTTAACTCTATTAATATGTTGGTCAAATACAGAATATATTTTACTTATTATAAATAGAAACAATATTTCACCTTATTCTGTAACTTGATCATTATCTGTTACGATAAATTAATTACAACCTTTAACTTCCATGATTTCTTTATAAATTATCATCACTTCGGTATTCTGTGATTAAAATTATTTATTCTATTATTTCTATTTTAATTTTATGCATTTTGCTTGCATACGGAGTAAGTCAGTATAAAAATATTACTTTTAACCACACTTTATACGGGATGGCTAGCTCAGTGGTATGAAGTCGGCCTGTGGATACTGAGAACCCTGGTTCGATTCCCACAAGCGACAAACAATTTTCATAATTTCAAAAGCTATCCCTGTGGCTCCTCCACCACTAACATCTTTGGGGGCCGTGATTTGACGACTGGTAATCGCACTTCACGCGCAAAATATATCACTTACCGAGATCTGCTGCGGCATAGCGCCACACCCAGTAATGGGTAGAAGGCGTGATGATATATTTATTTATTTATTTTTATTTTATACGGAACTGTCAGTGAACTATCATTTATACTTTTTATGGACAACCGAGCCGAAAAGCATGTGTTTTAGCCCTAAAAAGCGGGTTTAAACATTTCCTTTTGGCCCTTGGTCCAAAAAGATATAATTTCTATGGATACATAAATAAAATGACAAGTTTTGTTTATTTTGATTACTTGGTTCTGCAAAATGTCATTTTGATATATAACCTATTTACATATTTTAATCTTTTGAACATATAATTAAACGTTATTTTATTGTGTATAAAGTATTGTATGTACCACGGGTGAAATTAGCGTTTCTGGCCCTGAGTATGTTATTAGCACGAGGTGCAAACGCAAAGCGCTTTCCACTGGCCAGAAACACCTGTTTTCATATCATTACTTTGACAACAATTTGACTGCTGTCCATTTTGATACCTATTTTTCTTTTGCATCTATTTGTACTAGTATTGTAAAAATAGCTTACTAATCTCGATCTGTAAGTGATTCTTTTAAGTAGTTTAGAAAATCTCCACCCTTCGGGCCTCGATTTCCCAAACTACATTCTTGACCTAAAAACTGTCACTTCATGGTACGTAATATTCTATTACTCCCAATAACAGAAAACTGAAAATATAAAATAAATATATCATCACGCCTTCTACCCATTACTGGGTGTGGCATTCTGCTGAAGCAGATCTCGGTAAGTGATATATTTTGCGCGTGAAGTGCGGTTACCTGTCGTCAAATCACGGCCCCCAAAGATGTTAGTAGTGGAGGAGCCACAGGGGTAGCTTTTGAAATTATGTAAATTGTTTGTCGCCTGTGGGAATCGAACCAGGGTTCTCAGGATCCACAGGCCGACTTCATACCACTAAACTAGCCACCCCAGTAAAATAGTCATAATTATTTACAAATTTTAACTGGAATCACCTTACCTCACACGAATACACTCCAATAAGTCTCCCCTTCCTCATTACATTACCATCAATAATTACCATCAACAACCAAGTCACCTCGAACGCTGAATCATTGACCCTCTTGCATCGATTAACAACAAAATCAACCACATTACAAGTACCATTGCATGATCGTGTGTGTTCCGCCATATGAACTCTTCTACATCGCATCGCTTAGATCGGATGTGTCCGTTGATATTACATGGTTTTATTTGAGCGAGATACAAGAGTATCATGCGAGGTTAAACGAAGATGATGTGCTGTTGCTATATTGCAAGTCGTAGCGTCTTGTTCGTCTTGTTAAGAGTCAATCGAGGAAAAATTCTAACTGGAGAGGATGTTATATGGTGGATGGTTTGTTAATTATGGGTATCGGATGAAGGAATTGTTTATGGTGGTTGTGGATGGGAATCTAATAGGTGGAGTGTTAATGATAATTGTAGCGAGAGATTGAGGGGAGAAAAATACAATTACAGATAGTTAGTTATGATTTTACTGTAAACTGTATTTGTATTTTACACATTGCAATGTGATATCTAACAATAGAGGCGTACTTATAGTGTATTCCGAAAATGAACCGGTTAGTTTTTTCAGTAACCGGTTTCATTACGGAACACGGTTTTTGAAAATTGTGGTTAGTTTTTAATAACCAAACTAACCGTGCTCGAGCGGCGGTTAGTTTGGTTACTTCACAGCTGTAGTTGACAAGTTTTTTTTTTTTTTTTTATTGATCTATATTTTAGGAGTACTTCGACTGCTATGGCCACTAGTGCTCCGGTACAGTTATATACATAGTGTTTATGTTAAATTATATTATGTTACATTACACCATATTATGCTATATTGTATTATATCATATTATGTTATATTACGCCATATTATATTATATTTCGTTTTTTATGTCTATGTCGTCGAGGAAGTTTAGTAGGTTTTTTGTCATTTCGGGATCGTTATCTGTTAGTGCTGCTTTTAATGTGTCTGGTATTTTATGTATTAGTCTTTGTCTTCGGTATTTGTTACAGTCTGTTAGTATGTGTTTGATTGTTTGTTGGGTGTTGCAAGAGTTGCATATTATGGGGTCTGTTCTGTCTAATAAGTATTTGTGTGTGTATGCTGTGTGTCCTATTCGCAGTCTTGTTAGGATTATTTGTGTTCTTCGGTCGTCTTGTGCAGCCCATGGTCTAGTTGTCTCTTTGATTTGTCGGAGTTTATTATTCGTCGTCTGGTTCCAGTCGGAGTTCCATTTTTCTCTAGCTCTTGTTTTAACGTGGCTTTTGAAGTCTGCTGGGGTGGTTGCCATTGGAGTTGGTGCTTGTTCTGTAGCATCTTTGGCTGCTGTGTCTGCTGTTTCATTCCCCAGGATTCCGACGTGCGACGGGATCCAGACGAAGTCGATTGTCTTGTTGTGGTCGACGGTAGCTCTATGTATTGCCTCTTGGAGGTTTTGGGTGCATGGATTTCTTGGGAATGTTTCTTGGAGTGATTGGAGAACGCTGAGGGAGTCGGTACAGATAGCGAAGGAGTTTGTTTGGAGCATGGATATGTATTCTACTGCTTTTTGTATGCTATACGATTCTGCAGTGAAGATGCTAGCTATTTCTGGGAGGCGGTATTTGTTTGTATTGTCCTCTATTATGAATGCGGCTCCGGTTTTGTCTTCTGTTTTCGATCCATCAGTGTATATGAATTTGTGCTGTGTGTAGTTGTTTTGTATTTCTTTAAAGGTTTTCCTGTATAGTTCCTTGGGTGTTTCATTTTTTTGGTATTTGGTGAGTTGTAGGTTGGTGTTTGGTTTTTTCATTTGCCAGGGTGGCGTTTTGGTATAGGTTTTTTTGTAAATGGAGGGAAGTGTGATGTTTAGGGTTTGGATTGTTTTGATTAAGTTTTGTTGGAGTGGTGTGCTACTTTTTATTATAGTTTCGTTGTCTAGAGTGAGGAGTAAATTGTTGTGGGCTGGTATGTCGGGTCGATGTGCGAGATTAGCTAGGTATGATAAGGCAAGTTGCATTCTGCGGTAAGATAGTGGTAATTCGCCGGCTTCACACAGTAAGCTGTCTATGGGGCTAGTTCGGAAGGCACCTGTTGCAATTCTTATTGCAGTGTTTTGTATTGTTGTTAGAATTTTTAGGTTGCTTCGTTTTGCGGTGGTGTAGACTATACATCCATAGTCTAGCTTAGAGCGTATTAGTGTTCTATATAGTGTTAAAAGTGTGTCGCGATGTGCTCCCCATTTGTGATGTGCTAGTGTTTTTAATAGGTTGATGCGATTGTTGCATTCTTGTTTTAAGTTCTCTAAATGTGCTCGCCATGTTAGTTTTTTATCGAGTGTAATTCCTAGGAATTTTACATTATGGACATAATTTATATTGTTGTTGTTTAGTCGGATTATTGGGTCATGGTGTTGTTTTCGTAAGTTACAGAAGTGTATTGCTTTGGTTTTCTCTGTTGAGAACTTGAATCCTGTGTTATTACTCCATTCCTTAAGTTTGTCGATGGTTATCTGGAGGTTCCTCTGTATAGTGGTGAGGTTTTTCCCTTTGGTGTATATCACTAAATCGTCTGCAAATAGAGCTATTTTTGTGTGTTTCGGGATGTTTTTTGTTATGTTGTTCATTGCTAGGAGGAACAGAGTTACACTAAGTATTTCCCCTTGAGGCAGGCCGTTTATTTGGGTTCTCTCCTCTGAGAGACAGCCATTTGCTTTAACTTGGAATTTGCGGTTGTCGAGAAAGTTTTTAATAAAGTGGAGAATGTGACCGTCTAGTCCGCATTCTTTTGCTTCCTGTAAAATATGGTACTTCCATGTCGTGTCGTATGCCTTTTCGATGTCGAAGAGCACGGCGATTGTATGTTGTTTGTTTATTACTGCGTATTGTATTTCAGTAACTATATTAATTAGTTGGTCTTGTGTTGATCTACCATGTCGAAATCCACTTTGTATACTATTGAGGTGATTTTTTGATTCCAAGTGCCATAGTAGTCTTTTGTTCACCATTTTCTGTAGTATTTTACTCAGACAGTTAGATAATGATATAGGCCTGTAGTGTTGCGGATCCGTCTTGTTTTTGTTTGGTTTGTGGATTGGGATGATGAGGGATGATTTCCATTGGTTAGGGAAGGTATTATTTAGCCACATATGGTTATAGATTTTTAGGAGTAGATCTATTGTCTCTGATGGGAGGTGTTTTATTAGCATGTAGGTTATTCCATCTGGTCCGGGGCTACTGTTATTTTTGAGGGATTTTATAGTTTGGATTAACTCAGGTAGTGTGAATGGGGTGTTTATGGGGTCACTATTATTGTCGTCTATTGTGATTTTTTGTTTTTCTGTTTCTGTTTTGTGGGTGCTGAATTGTTGACTGTAGTGTTTGTCACTAGAGTTTGATTGAAATGTGTCTGCAAATATTTCTGTTATTTCTTGTGGATTTGTGATGGTTTGTGTACCTTTAATGAGTGAGGAAGTTTCGTAACTTATTTTTGTGCCTTTTAATTTTTTTATTTTATTCCATATATTTTTTGTCGGGGTGTTGGGGTTAATGGTGGATACGTAGTTTTGCCAAGAGTGTTGTTTGCTTTTTTGTATAATGCGGCGTGCGATGGCCCTGGTTCTTTTTAGATTAATTAGGTTTTCCATTGTCATATTTCTTCTGTATGTATATAGTGCTTTCTTGTTTTCTTTTGTTGCTTTGTAGCATTCTTGGTTCCACCATGGTGTCACTCTTCTGTTATTTCTATTTGTTTTTCGTCCGAATGTTTGCTCTGCTGCGTTTGTGATGGAATCCGTAATTTGTTTGACAGTTTCGTCAATGTTATGGAAGTCTAATGCGGTGTTGGTTTTAGTAAGCGTTGCAAATTTTTCCCAGTCTGGCTTGTCGAGGTTCCATTTGAAGTAGACGGTATGTGAGTCTTGAGGATGTGTTGAGTCGGGGAATGAGATTTTGATGGGGAAGTGGTCGCTTCCGTGTAGGTATGGTATTACTTCCCATGTTAGATCGGGTGCTAGTGTGGCATCACAGAGTGTTAGGTCTATGTTGGAGAATTTGCCTGTTCTGGCACAGAAGTGGGTGGACTCGCTGTCGTTTAGTAGTGTTGTGTCGTCGTCTATTATGTCTTCGATTAGTTTTCCTCGTCTGTCTGTATGTGTACTGCCCCATAATGAATTGTGGCAGTTGTAGTCGCCTGTTAGAATAAATGGTTGAGGTAATTGGGTTATGAGTTCGGAAATATCTTGTTTATTTATGATTTCGTTTGGTGGTAAGTATATGGAGCACAGGGTGAATTTTTTTGGTACTAAACAGCTGACTGCGATGGCTTCTAGATTTGTTTGAAGGTTGATTTCTTGTACATGATGTTTGTTCTTTGCTAGTATTGATACTCCTCCGCTGGCGATCCGATCGTCTGTTCGGTCTTTCCTGAATATAGAATATCCTGTGAGGTTTGCTTTTTGGTTGGGTTTTAGTCGGGTTTCTTGGAGGCACAGGTAATCTGGAGATATTTGATTTACGATATTTTGTAGTTCTCCCAGGTGTGAGTAGAAGCTATTACAATTCCAATTTAAAATAGTCATTTTTCTAGTTGTCTTGAGATGCGATAGATTCTTGGCTTGAGTAAATTTTATTTGGGCCGTGTTTAAGTTGACTGGTTATTCGATTTTTGATTCGGGTCAGTCTTGCTTTTATGAATCTTTGTTGCAGCAGGGGGTGAATGTCAGTTATCATTTTTAGAAGTTTTTCAGTGTCGTCTGTATAGTCTTTTGAGATTTGTAGTTGATCATGACTTCCGAACACATTTTCCAGGAATTCTTTGAATTGTTGGAAAGAGAGGATATATTTTTCTGGATCTGATTCAATTGCTTCTTTTGCTGGTTTGAGTTGTTCTTCTATCGGTATATCTGGTAATGATGTTTCAGTTTTATGTTTCTTATTGCTTTGTCTTGTGTTGTTTAAGTTGCTTGGAGTATTGTTTGTATATGTTTGTATATCTTCTGTATTGTCTGGGGTGTTTTGACTGTTGGCTGTGTCTGAGCTTGTTGATGCTGGTCTTTTTGGTCTCGGGGTTTGTTCAGGTTTGGTCGGAGCCGGGGGTGTAGGGGGTATACTTGGAGGTCCCATGTTGTTTTCACATTGGTTAGAAGTATGGCCGGCTTTTTTACAGACGAAGCAAGTGATTATGTCTTCCGACAGGAAAATTCTGTAATTTGTTTCGTCATATTCTATAGCTAGTGATTCAGGTAGTGGTGTATTTACATCTGGAGTTATATATATTTGGCGTCGGAAGCTTAGAATGTGAGAATATTCCTCTTCTTGTATTCCTGCTCTCAAGAAGCTTAGTGGTGACACTATTTTAAGTCCTTTGTTTTTTAGTTCGTTTTCTATTATTGGATGCGGGATTGTTGGGCAGACGTTTGATAGGATAATACGTTTTGCCGGTGTGATTAAGCGTCGAATGCTTAATTGCTGGTCGTTTATTTTAACTTTGTTGTTTTGCATGACAGTTTCAACCAACTCTTTTCTCGATAAGTATATTCCTATACGGTTATTTGACATACGGGAAACAAATAGTATATTGCTAGGTTGGATTATAGTACCTATAGCGAATGCATATTCTTTCAATTTTATACCATCGATTGCATTTATTATTATTGCCTGATCTTTTGCTGGGAATGTGTCCTGTATTGCTTTTCGGCTTTGTTTTGTTGCGTTTGAGTATGTTGGTTGCGTGGGATACATACTTGTTGTTTGGGTTGCGTTTATTTCTATTTGTTGTTTAGAAACTGTTTGGTTTTGTGTTGGAGGCATGTTGAGAGTTGCCGAGTACCCCTGTAGTCAGAAGTTCTCTGCAATTCCTTGCAGGTTCCGGATTGTTTGATTTTTGCTAGTGTCCATTAGATGGAGCTAGCGTGGGTGTTTGATGTGGAGTTTGTGATTTTTGTTTGATTGTGATAGTTGGGTTAAGGGTTATATGAGGGGTTGTGGCTTGCGCCAGGGGGTGAAATAGTGATATCACGAAAAATTTACCTTTTGATTTCTCTGATTTGAGTACTATGGGTATATTACTCGTGGTTGGCACTAACACTGTTTCAATAATTGACAGCTGACGCTACACGTTGCAATATCGTCACAGAGGTTATATAGTTTTTTTTTTTCGTAGTTGACAAGTTTGAAACGTGTTTGGCGGCTTTTGCAGTGTTTGTGGATTTTTGTCTTATAAAACTATATTTTTATGATGACTGATAAATAAACATGTGATACAAAATGTATTTTTATTATTTAACAGTATATATTCATATTAGATGAATTTATTATTTGTTCTGAAGCTCGTATTTACTTTTTTCTTTGTGTTATTTTTTTATCCCTATATTTAAGTTAAAACAGGTGTAATGCAGAATACAATATTTTTATAATATAAACATTTTTACATATTAAATAAATTTCACATTTCAAAACTCATCTGTCAAGTGACAACTGTCATCGTGAAAGTGTTCCGTTATGACGTCATTCTAACCGTAACCGTGGTAAAATTGAACCGCACCGTGGTTCATTTTCGGAATATACTATTAGTGAGTGCATCCCTTAAAAAAATAAATAGTCAGAGTAAAAAGAGTAGTAATGGGATAGATGGCTCAGTGGTATCGAGTCGGCCTGTGGATTTGAGAACTCAGGTTCGATTTTCACAGTCGACAAACAATTTTCACCACATTAAAATTATCCCTATTGCTGTCCCTTCATTAAAATCTTTGAGAGCCGTGATTTGACTGTTGATCACCGCACTTCACGCGTATAATATATCACTTACCAAGATCTCCTAAGACAGAGTACCACACCTTACAAATACTCAAAAAAAAATTTGACAAAAAAATAATGTAACATTGATAATCAAATTGGGATCATAATAATAATATTCCTTTTCCTATTTCCATTAATTTAAAAGTCTTTTAATTTGTTACATGTTTTAATAATAGTCTTCAATTCATTTCGTTTCCAAGGCTATCTAGATAAACAATAGTTTCCCTGACGTCTACACGAAATCAACGTTTGTTAATCTTTATGTAGCAGTCATAAAATAAAAGATATACGACCAAAACATATTGAAAATGTAACATTTGCCAATATTATCATAATGCTTTAATGAGTTTTTTATGCTTCTATTCCACTATTTTCTCTGTATTATTCATTTATCCGCTCTAAGTTAGAATATTGTTCTATTATATGGAATCCATTCTATGAAATATATCAGAATCGCATCGAATATATTCAAACAAGGTTTCTAAAATTTGTATTTTTCAAAATTAATCATATTTATCCTGATAATTCGATTTCTTATAATATCTTATTAGAAATGTTCAGCATTCGCAGTCTTTTAGAACGACGTGAACTGAATTTAGCTCACCATCTCTGTAAATTGATTCATGGCGAAATAGACGATCCCTATTGCTTGAATCTTCTTTGCTTTCATACTCCTCTTGTCCTTACACGTAATTCATGCACTTTTTATCTTCCTACTCCCCGGACTAATGTTTTCTCCTCGTCTCCTATACATCGTATGTGTCTAACTTATCAGTCTAAATTTGGTAATGTTGATGTTTTTCAACATAATCCAAGACGTTTTTATTCTATTATATCGAAATAATTAAATAACTGTTCATATTTAGTCAACTATTTGATTATAAATTTTGAATTATTTTGTTTTCTATGCCACTTTTGTATTTTCCTGCCCTCTAATTGGGTTTACCTGTCGGGCAGTGTATGTTTAAATAAATAAATAAATAAATAAATAAATTTAGTATTTTTGTACATAATTACCATGGGCGTAGGAACAAAATATTTCTTCTGATAATCCCAAAGACTTATAGTTATTACTCTGCCGCACCCAGAATGGGCAAAAGGCGTGATGATATATTCAACATTTTCTATTTCACGCACTATTAATTTAAGAAATACTATCGTATATTTTCTCTGATAAATTATTTTAGAACATATGCACATTTTATTGTATAAAGTACTTTCTTTTGATTGATTACAACAATACAAGATTACAACAATGAAATATTACATTAATGGATGATCACAACAATGAAAGATTGTGATTTCAAAAATCAAATAATCAGTAATTTTAACATGTGACTTTTCATTGTTGTGCGATCTAACAACACTATTTTGTATAGTTTGAACAGTAATATTGCAAATATAAATAAATATATCATCCCAACTTGTGTGAACTTTTCTTTCATATACAAGTGCAGGCTATCGCTTTCATCTTTTTTAATCTTGTAGATTTCTTGTTAGTTTCGTTATTAGATTCGTTGTTAGGAGTAAACGTGAGTAATTTGAGATGTTTTATGCATATGTTATGTACGTTGAAGAAAGAAAATGAATGATAAGTGAATAGGAATGATGTGATTGAAGGTTTGTTGTCTGATGCATGATTTCGAGTGTAATAAAGAATGAGTTTATATGGAGTGATCGATGAATGTGGTTGGAGTGAGGGTGGTGTGTTTGGATGAAAATGTTTGACGATGACTGGTTGTTTGATGAGTGTGATGAGTGAATGTTTTATGAGTGATTTTAGGGTTCGTGCTACCCCATTTGTGGGATATAGCGTGAATATATGTATGTATATACGTATCACACCTTCTACTCATTACTGGGTGTGGCACTCTTCCGAAGCAGATCTCGGTAAGTGATATATTTACACGCCTGAGGTGCGGATACCAGCCGTCAAATCACGGTCCTCAAAGATGTTAGTCAAGGGAGAACCACAAGGATAATTTTAATGTGGTGATAATTATTTGTCGGCTGTGGGAATCGAAATCGGGTTTTCAAATCGAAAGGCAACAAAAAAAATCAGTTTCAGATTTAACCTTTATTTTCTCCCAAAAAAAGGTAACTGTAGATAGAACGGGACTTAATCCTCTTTATTGCCCGGGGCGTTTACAGCTTATAATGGAATACTTATTTTTTTTTTAATTTAAGTTGAAGTTAGTAGAGGCTAGAACTCATGAACTTTTGCTTATAAATTTATTAAAGTAGTTTAATTTATTTATTGCACGCCACTGGTGGGAGAACGAAGAACTATCAACATCCAAATTATGTGAAAACAATTAGTAATTGTCAAAATGATAAAATATAACATCGGTAGTTCTCGTTCAATTTGAAAAATGTCAAACGCATTTCTGTATCAACCTGGCCCCACCCGTCATTTTATGAGTTTTACTATCCGATGTGCTAACAGACTTGCAGATCTAGTGGCCTATGGAAAGGTCAAGGGCGTCGAGATGAATTGGGCGAGATCCACAACTAGTTTAATAATTGACGATCAATTAAATAGCGCCATCAATTACTGACAACTTTATCGATAAATAAGTAATAAAAAACACTTTCTATTAACATTTTGAATCTGTTGACTTATTTGGAATTGTGTTCGCGAAATCTAATTAGCGAGATTTATGTGTTCTTTTGTTTTTAACATTTCTACAACATGAAAGACAAAAAGTTAATAAGTATGTTGGCAAATCCTTGCCATTTACCCCGTTTTGAGTGTGAAAGATCTGCAATCACAGATCTTGATAACAGATATCTGAACACATTAAAGTGTTGACTTATAATACTCATCGTAATTACTCGTAAGTACTCGTAAACAAAAATTATCTCTAACAATACCGTAACATATGGTTCTGTTGATTACAACAAACAAGTTAACAACAATGAACTATTACAATAATGGAAGATAACAACAATGAAAGATTGTAATTTCAACAATCAAATAATCAGTAATTTTAAGATGTGTTTTCATTATTGTCCGATCTAAATTTAGCAAAACTATCTTGTATAGTTCGAACAGTAATATTGCAAAAATAAATGTGATATATTTTGTGCGTGTAGTGCGGTTACCAACCGTCAAATCACGGTCCCCAAAGATGTTAGTGGAGGTAGACCCACAGAGGTCAATTTTAATGTGGTGCAAATTATTTGCCAGCTGTAGGAATTGAACCCGGGTTCTCAAATCCACAGACCGACTCGATACCAATGAACCACCTACAAAATTGTATTACAATGAAAGTACAAATTGATTATTTGATGAATCTGATGAAATTTTAAGGGTTCGTGTTCATGCTACCCCATTTAATGGGATATAGCGTAATGTTATGTATGTAAAACATGAAAATGTAATCACAACCTAGCGGATTTAAGTTGCATATTTCAAATAAAAATTGGCGTGTTCAAATCTCGCTTACTTCATCATTTGTATCCAAAGAATACGACCGTGTCTGAGTGGTTCGGATTCCACTATAATAGTTATTTGTGTATCAAGAGCGTAAAGTGAATCTTTATTGCGCGAGCGAAGCGAGCGCTGTAATAGATCGAGAGCAATAAAGATACTTTACGCTAGAAGCACACACATAATTTTTTCTACGACTTTACTTACTAAAAAATATGGGGCTAGTTCAATTCACGTTCCACCAATTTCTGTATTGTATGTAACCATGACGATATCAGTATCCAAGTAAATAATTTAAAAAATCTGTTATCAACAATCATTGTTTGTGATAAATTTTCACACATAAATAAAAAATGTGCTCAAAAATCTTAGAAAATTGTGATTGGCGTACTAACTGAAAATTCCACTGACAATATCATAGAATCTAATTTATCCTCAAATTTATCAAACACCATTTCAAGTTAGGGAATATATATACAAAACTGTCAATTTTAACATCCCTTATCTTCATTAAGTTGGCACTGCTGCCCAGCTGCGTTTAGGTTCAACTTCAAATCATAGCGCAGCAAACTTCATGTATAATATATGTAAAAGTATAAAAATGAATCTAACCTATATTTTAGATTTTGTAAGTATTGTTTCAATAAATTAAGATTTCAGCAATAATTTATATTTAAGCGAGCGAGCGGTAAAGTATTTTACCTCTTGTTGTTATTGAAGACGCGCGGTAAAGTATTTTATTATTCGTTACTCAGTAACCATCAACTTTACGATGACAACTGAAAGCATAAATGTCAACTTTTCATAGCAGTCATAGAAAAACTGTATTTATTTATTTATTTATTCTACTATGTAGGACAGGAACTTAATCCCAATTAAATACAGGGTCCGGACGCATCAAGTCCTAGTGTGGCAGTTCATATATATTTAGCTTGAGTGGGATTCGAACTCAGAATCTCCGAATTCGAATTTCGTAACACTATCCGTACCACCGCTCTGCTGTATGTCCTCCATACTAATTAGAATGAAATTAGTGTTGTTTAAATTAACAAAATAAAAAAAATATAAAACGCATACCTAATCAAATATTTGATAATAACGAAACATTAAATGTGATTCAAACCCGGAAATTTAAATATTTATTACTAAACAATGACCACGAAAACCTATAATTTAAGTTACTTCAGTAAAGAGAAAATTATAACTGTAAATTAAATATTAATTATGTTTAACAGTAAATAACTTTTTATTCATTGTTAATAATATAGAACAAAAAGGTTTACGTTCATATGTCATTAATAAAACAAATAACAATTAACAATTTATTCTTATTTACATTACGAACATGATTTTACAAAAAATCTATAAACGTTTGTTAAATGCTAAACATGTATAAATAACATTTCTGCTTAACTGTCCGCTTACAATACCTACAAATCCGAACAAAATTTAGTTTTTTACAGTTCCTGTTCTTTACTTCACAAAAAGTAATTATTTTATTACATTTTTTGTACTAAAGGAATGACAACAAAAAATCGACATTCTTATATTAAACAGTGGTATTGAGTCGGCCTGTGGATCCTGAGAAACCTGGTTCGATCTTAAAATAACCCCTGTGGCTCTCCAATCACTTACATCTTTAGGGACGCACTTCACGTATATGAATATATCACTTACCGAGATCTGTTTTGGCAGAGTGCCACACCCAGTAAGGAGTAAAAGGCGTGATGATATATTTATTTATTATTTTTTAAATTTATATTGAACATCAGTCGCTTGAATGTTCAGTAGCACCCTTTCTCCCATTTTTATGGGGTATGTTCCTCAATGGTATCGAGTCAGATTGTGGATTTAAGAACCCCGGTTCAATTCCCACAGCCGATAAATAATTTTCACCATATTAAAATTACCTCTGTGGCGCCTCCTCTATTAACAACTTTAAGGGTCGTGATTTAACAGTTGGTAATCGTACTTCACGCACATAAATATATCACTTACCGAAATCTGCTACAGCAGCCAGTAGCGAGTAAAAGGCGTGTAGATATTTAGTTTATTTAGTTATCAGTATATAACAAGAGAGTGAGAATAAATTGAAAATTATTTAACAGATCTTTCGAAAACTTGTTGTCAACAATGCCAACAAGTTTGAGAAAGATACTGGAACATTATTTTCTAATTTATCCAACTCTCGAGTTATATTTCATTAGATTATTTTTTGACTTAGCTGTTGAGATCGATTCATCCAACTTAAAAGATTTTGAACTGGGCCCATATCGATTGATTACTTATTAATGTATTCTTGGAAGTTGATTCCAAAATTTGTTGTTGTATTTCTGTATCTAAAATACAACTAAATCGATTTTTTTCACACATTTTACTTGACGCGTTGACAGTTTTAAATAACTATTTGACAACTACCTTTCATTTGTCACAAATAAAAAAGCATCTACAGAGATTATTCCCGGGAATAATCACAAGAGTATAATAATGACAGGATTGGTTAAAACGCAGACACGTGACGTATAATGAAGCATTTCATTGGTTTTGAGAAACGTTAAATAATAATCTGCTAAAATTATTTTAATATTTTGATTAGCTCTATTTCGCTCATTTTTATGGGGCAGGTTCCTCAGTGGTATCATTTCAGACTGCGGATTTAAGAACCCTGGTTCGATTTCCATAGCTGACAAATAATTTTCACCATTTTAAAATTACCCCTGTGGTGCCCCATCTACTAAAATCTTTGAGGGTCGTGATTTGACGATAGATAACAGCACATCACGCGCATAAATACATCACTTACCGAAATTTACTACGGCAGAGTGCCACACCTAGTAAGGGGTAAAAGGCGTGATAATATACTTATTTTATTTAGTTATTATCTATCCAAATTAAAATAATTAAACAGTTTAAAGTATAATAAAGAATTTTCATTATATTAAAATTACCCCTGTGGCTCCTCCACCACTAACATCTTTGAGGGCCGTGATTTGAAGATTGGTAACCGCACTTCACGTAAATAAATATATCACTTACCGAGATCTGCTTCGGCAGAGTGCCACACCCAGTAACGGGTAAAAGGCGTGATGATATATTTATTTCATTTAGTTATATCTACCAAAATGCTTTTAATATTAATTGGGTCATATGTCGACACTAATAATTGCAAAAATAATTAAACAATTTAAAATAACTTGTCAATAAAAATAAAAATAATTACTTATCAACATCCACTGACAGTAGTGTCAAGAACTGTCAGAAATGAAACGTTTCTACTACCAACAAAAAACATATAAATCACTAGTGCAGTGACATAATTATTCCAAATTACAAGACACTATAATATCTCTCATATCTGGCCACAAAAAGTGAAATGTCGTTTAATTTGCATTATTAATAGTTGTAAAAATAACCGTATTAGCCAGACAAGATCTGAACTACAATCATGAACATATTTTAATAAAATTTACGACATAGATGTCAAAGATAAGTTATAAACAAGAGTATGAAACACATAAAGAAAGATTTGCCGAGAACTTATCGCACAATGATCGTCATTTTACTAAGGGACTTCTAGTTTGACAATAAATAAATTTACGAGGTTTTGGAAAAGTTTTCTGTCGTATATATCGGGATTAGTTTTGTTTCTATTCCGTTAGAAGCTGTCCTGATTAAGTAAATTATTTTGAAAAGAATTTGCAGTAAAAATTAAGACGACTAATCGCAAAATGGTCGTTATTTTACTAAGGGACTTCTAGTTTGACAATAAATAAATTTATGAGGTTTTGGAAAAGTTTTCTGTCGTATATATTGGGATTAGTTTTGTTTCTATTTCGGTAGAAGCAGTCTTGATTATGTAAATTATTTTGAAAAGAATTTGCAGTAAAAATTAAGACGACTAAGCGCAAAATGATCGTCCTTTTACTAAGGGACTTCTAGTTTGACAATAAATAAATTTATGAGGTTTTGGAAAAGTTTTCTGTTTGTTCGCGAAATCTGATTAGCGAGATTTATGTTCTTTTGTTTTTAACATTTCTACAAAATTAAAGATAAAAATTAAATAACTATGTTAGCAAATCATTGCCATTTATCCAATTTTAAGTGTGTAAGATCTGCAACCGCAGATCTTGATGGCTGATATTCGGAATACATTGCCCTGTGATACTCATTGTAATTTTGTAAAAAAAAGAACTCTGACAATACCGTAACATATGGTTCTATTGATTACAACACTGCAAGTTTACAACAATGGAAGATTACAACAATGAAGGATTACAACAAAGAAAATTGTGATTTAAACAATAAAATAATCAGTAATTTTAACATGTGACTTTTCCTTGTTGTGTGATCTGAATTCTGCAACACTATCTTGAATAGTTTGAACAGCAAGATTATAAAAATAAATATATCATCACGTCTTCTATCCATTACTGGGTGTGGCACTCTGCCGTAGCAGATCTCGGTAAATTATACATTTATACGCGTGAAGTGCGGTTAACGACAGTCAAATCACGGCCTCCAAAGATGTTAGTGGATGAAGAACTACAGGGGTAGATTAAATGTGATGAAAATTATTTGTCGGCTGTGGGAATCGAACCCGGATTCTCAAATCCATAAGCCGACTCGATATCACTAAGCCACCTACAAGATTGTACTACAATGAAAGTAAAAATAAAAAATCTGGTGTGGTCACCACACGCCTTTCTTATACACAGCATATTTTATATTTGATATAGCATCAAAAACGCTGAATTGAACACTTATGACTTGCTCCTTGCGTTTGTCAATTATTATTTGACATATAAAAATATTACACATGGTTATGTTTTTTGTTTATATTATTGGAATATATTATTAAATAAATATATAAATTAGTTTTTTTTTTTAAATTAGACGCATATACAGGAAAATTGCAAATAACATTTTATTCATAACTGATTCCATTTTCGAAATAAATGGAATTTATTGTTTTGTGTGTCCAGTAAACTTCCTTTTCCGGTTTTTCAATTTCATTCAAAGTCAACTCAGCTCTTCATATTTTCATGAAACTTATAATTACCAAGTTTCGTTAACAAATCTTATCTCGTTCATGAGATATTGCACACTCGGACACACATCCATCCATCCATCCATCCACATACACACACACGCAGACATCATTGAGAAAATGATCAAAACGGATTCAGTAGACCTCAAAACACGTATTTCCGCGAAAATCTCGTCAACGATTTTTTTCACGGTTCCAATACTTCCTTATACTGCGTATAAGAAAGTAAAAATTAGTACAAATCGTTCCTATTTACCCAATTTTGAGTGGTGGTATGTTAGGGTAAGAATGTTAGTAAAAATAACTACATCATGAACATATTTTAATATAATTTACGACGCAGATGTCAAAGATACGTTATAAACAAGAGTACGAAACACATAAAGAAAGATTTGCCGAGAACTAATCGCACAATGACCGCCATTTTGTTAAGGGAGCTGTAGTTTGACAATAATTAAATTTACGACATATTGGAAAAGTTTTCTGTCGTATATATCGGGATTAGTTTTGTTTCTATTCCGTTAGACGCTGTCTTGACTTTGCAAATTATTTTGAAAAGAATTTGCAGTAAAAACGAAGTGTCATAATATATTTGGATTAGTTCTATGTTCAAATGTTTTCATTTGTTATATTTATAGGAAACAAAATATGGAGTTTATTGATCAGAGCAGGTGTTAACATTGAACAAATATATTTGTATAAAATGAGATTGGATCTGAAAGTAAATATCTCTAATTTTTTTTATTATAATTTAAACCTTTCTATTGATACTCAGGTTTGTTTGTTGATTGCTTCCACATTGTTCTACCTTATTTAAAAATATTTCAAGATAATTTCTTCAAAATCGTCTAGATTGGAACACTACACTGAGTGATTCTTCTTTATCATATACATGTTGGATCTATTCTTGACAATGACAATCAACCTGCTGCTGGTACTTCTAAAGCCTCCGAAATTGTTGTCAATAATGCGCGATGGCCGAGCGTGTTAATGCACATCTCTTAGCATACTGTGACGTCATCCGAACCAAGGTTCGTCAGTTCGAATCCGCCTGTCGACAAAGTATGATTTGTCGTTAAAATAAAAAATACAGTTACTTGTATGAATCATACTCGGGCGCTATAAGCTAGTCACTTATACATATGCCTTAAAAGTAAGTAACATTGACTCAGAAAACCGGCAGTACGGCAGCGTAAAAACTGCGGCTCGGTGTGCCCGGTAGGCCCAGGCCCGACTCGGGCTGTAGCGCCAGTAAAGAAGAAGAAGAAGAATATTACTGTTAATAATATGAATAGGTACGGAAGAAATCAATGTTTCTTTAGACAGTACAAAAGTTAATGACAACTTTTATTTTTCATGATTACTTTATATTTTATTATAATTTTAATATTCTGTGAGTAGAATAATTTATTCTGTCATTCTTATATTATTTTCATACATTTTTATTGCTTGTATACGAGGGCAGGGTGAAAAATCCTTGAAAAATAAAACAGATGGCACCACAATCGCAAATCTCATGTGACATTTGTGGTGTACCATCTTTAATTAGAACGCATTAAAATTTTCAGACTGATATGTCATTCAGTTCTGTTTTGACACCCATCTAAAGCAAGCAACCTTGAAGATTTTTAAAAACATGGAAAAAAGTGAATTTCTTGCGTGGAAAAAACATTACGCAAACCAAAACATCGCTTGTTAAACATTATGGGGACTCCTCACCATCGATTGTAACGATTCGCAAGTGGTTTATTGATTTTAGTTGTAGTAGTATGACCACAAAGGATGCCGAACGTTCTGGTCGTCCAATTGAGGTTACAACGCCAGAAGTCGTCGATAAAATCCATGGTATGACATTGGACGATCGGCGAGTTAAAGTGCACAAGATGCTGATGCTATGAGCATATCAACCGAATGGGTACGGAACATTTTGCATAAATTTTTGGATATGAGAAAGCTATCTGCCAGATGGGTGCCACATTTGCTCTCTGTTGACAACAAGCGCGACCGTGTGACAAGTTCAAAGGAGTGCAAAATTGCATGAATTGCGCTACGAATTGGTTCTTCATCCACCATATTCTCCAGATTTGGCCCCCTGCGATTTTTATCTATTTCCAAACTTGAAGAAATGGCTCGGCGGAAAAAGATTTGGCTCCATCGATGTGGTCATCGCTGAGACAAACGCCTATTTTGAAGGATTTCCAAAATCGTATTAATTGGAAGGGATCGAAAAATTAGAAAAACGTTGGACGAAGTGTATCGAGCTACAAGGATATTATGTTGAGAAATAAAATATGTTTTGACCAAATAAATCATTTCTTGTTTCATTTTTCAGGGACTTTTCACACTGCCCTCGTATGTAGCTGTTATTATAAAAATGAATGTAATGGCCGCTCAATGACAGTATCGTAATAAATGTTATTAAAAATATTTTTTTTTATAATAGCAATTTCATATGAGGATCAAAATTCATAAAAATTGTAAAATAGAAAGAACAGAATAAATTATTTTAGCCACAGAAAGTCGAAGTGGTGTTAATCTATAGAGTAATCATGAAAAATAGGGGTTGTCATTTAATTATCGATCAGTAACAGATAATGATTCAGTTACAGAATTGGAGGTATATCTTGTTTCCAAAATATCAGTGTTCAGATGACAAATACAAACTTTATTAAACCCATGATTAATATTAATAACATTGACAGAAGATAAATTAATATTTTATATGATAAAGTAAAACCTAGTACGACTTTTCTAATTTATAAGATTTACAACACAAATTATTGTCAACATCTAGTCGTCAGTGGTATCCTAATAATAATAAAGTTAATCACTTTCTCAGCACATATTAATGATAATTACCGGTGCTAATTGTTGTCGACATGATCATAGACGTTGCTTCATTAATACGACCAGTAATGGAGGAAAACAAGTAAATAAAATACTATTTTAGTAGCAGCGTCTTTCAGTTCTGTCGTTTGGCTGTTGGTGACTTTTATTGTTGACACTTACACATAGTTTGCGGTTTTTCTGAGTTGTTTTGCATTTTATGATGAAATTTACATGTAAAATCATGTGTTAGGGTAATAGTTGTTAATTTAAGTTAATTGTTGTGACTGTGATTAAATAATTAGGGTATAAAGATCAGTGGAAATGATATTGACCGCAATTAATTACCTTTTTTATGGTTATGAAACTGACTGTCAATTTCATGCTTGAAAATTTTTTGTAATTTTAAATTAATAATTTCATTTAAATTGTATGGGGTGGCTAGCTCATTGGTATAAAGTCGGCCTGTGGATCCTGAGAACCCTGGTTCAATTCCCACAAGCGACAAACAATTTTCATAATTTCAAAAAAAAAACTACTCCTGTGGCTCCTCCACCACTAACATCTTTGGGGACCGTGATTTGACGACTGGTAACCGCACTTCACGAGCAAAATATATCACTCACCGAGATCTGCTTCGGCAGAGTGCCACACCCAGTAATGGGTACAAGGCGTGATGATATATTATTATTATATTTAAATTGGCGCGAAAAATCTTGTGTATCATACGTCTGGAAACTAGGGTTGTTGATTTATTGAATATTCGAGACTTCGATTGTTCGGATTTATTGAACCTTCGAATTTGGATTCAAACTTTAGAATTTTTGAATATTTCGAATTTTTGAATTATTCTAATTGTGAATCTGGATCCTAACGTGAACACGGCTTGTTGATATGAATAATTATCAGAATAAACTCATTTGCACAGTTTTGTATTAATTCGTAAGTAATTATTATTAATTATTATTATTTGCCAAATTAATTCAATTTAGACTTAAAATTTCGCTACACTGTCAAAAACGTTTTAATTAAGACGTTTTTGTATCCTTTTTATGCTCATTTTAAAACGTTTTACTAAAAGTCCATAGCATTTAGATGGACGGTAAGAGAATAGATGTCTTAATTAAGACGCCTAAACTTGCAGAGTTTTTGCAGGATACTTCGCCGAGTTTATTATTTAATTCGTGGCCGATTTTTCGCGAATATGCGTGAGCGTGTTTGGAGATGACAGATGGCGTTAATTCAGTGGCAAAAAATTCGAGAATTCGAAGCTTCGAAAAATTCGAAAGTTCGAAGCTTCGAAGTTTTTCTGACGAAGTTCAAAACATTCGAATGTTCGAACGTTCAGAAATTGTGATGTTATGAAATTGATTGTCAATTTCATGCTTTGAGGTTATAGATTTTTAGCAATTTTAAATCAATTATTTCATTTAAATCGGCATGAAAAATCTTATGTATCGCATGTTCAGAAGCTGTTTTGCGAATACTCACAATTTGCAAGCCTTCCCTTCTGTTGAGCCTGTTAAAATATGCGCGCACTCGCAAAAGTACATTTTCTATTCTATGGATACAAATAACTATTATTCTTTATCTGTTTTCTCCGTCGCCATGTTTCTCCCTCATACTAAATTCTATTCAGCACCATACAGCATCCAAGTAAGTGAATTCCTCAGAGTCATAACAACATATTTACCAGTAACATTACAACTCCTACAATCCACCAGGACATTCTTCATTCCTCACGCTTCAAATTCCTTCATACTAAAAGTACTTCAGAGTGCGATACAACTGTGAATTCGCAGCACACAGAACTTCTTGAAGGCTTCCCGTGAACAGCAACGTGTAATTTACATGGTACAAAGATCGCACATGTGCAGTGTAGAGAGATAAACCGATGTTAATAAATAATGGTTATGGTGGTACTCTGTAGGATGCACCATGGAATATTGAAGTGAGAATTGTGAATAATGAAAGGTTTATCGTGTTTTATTAATACTATTGATGAAGAGTATAGTAGCTGTGGAAAATATGTCTATATACTATTTTGTTCTTTCTGTGATGAAAGAATCAAAATACAGGAAAATAGAATAGATGTAGAATGATGGAAATATTGTTTCCTACAACTGTGCGATTTCTTTGTTATTACGTAACTATTATTGCCTTGGTTACGGGTGGAAAGGAGACAAATGCAGACCAAGTGCGTTTCTGTAAGCAAAGAATCACTAATGCAGAAAATCATTTGTGTTTTACGCAACTGTCAAAAGAAAGTTGTATTGAGAGCGATTTAAATATCGCGCCGAGCGCGGAATTCATAATTTGGCCACAGACGCTTATGGAAGAAGAAGATGCGGTGAGCCAGCGCTAGTAAATATGCAGTATATTTTGACGTTTATAAACATGACCTTAAATTGCAGTATATCTAATCTGTACACAATTAATAAAAAGAACGGAACAAAGTAAAGTTTATCGATAAATGGTTTTATTTTAAGAGTAAGTTTAATATATAATATTTGTTGTTTGTGTATATTATTAACACAGTTATTACAGTTCCTTATATTGACATAATGTGAAGTGGAAACTTTTGTACTGTCTAAATAAACATTGATTTCTTCCGGACCTGTTCATATTATTACCAGTAATATTATTGACAACAATTTAGGAGACTTTAGAAGTACCAGCAGCAGGTTGATTGTCATTGTCGAAAATAGATCCAACATAATATGAAGAGGTATTTATGATAAAGAAGAATCTCTTACTGTAGTATTCCAATCTAGACGATTTTGAAGAAATTATTTTGAAATTAGTAAAATATTTTTAAATAACATAGAACAAAGTGCAAGCAAACAACAAACAAACCATAGCAACGTCGTAAAACATCGTTCTCGTGTAATATCATTAAAATTTTATAATTTTGATAATATTTTAGTGATTTTCTAAATCGCACAGTTGTAGGAAAAATGCTGTTTATAACACGTGCCGAAAAAGGTTACGTATTCGTGCAGATTTCTGCACTTGCACGTAACAAGCCCTTTTCGGCACTTGTTATAAAAATAACTATTAATTCACTTTCAATCATGGTTACTGGATACTGGACAGAGAAGTCCAGTAACTTATATAAATAAAATAAATAAATATATCATCACGCCTTCTACCCATTACTGGGTGTGGCACTCTGCTAAAGCAGATCTCGGTAAGTGATATATTTTGCGCGTGAAGTGCGGTTACCAGTCGTCAAATCACGGCCCCCAAACATGTTAGTGGTGGAGGAGCCACAGGGATAGCTTTTTCAAATTATGAAAATTTGACGCCTGTGGGAATCGAACCAGGGACCTCATAATCCACAGGCCGGTGAATAAGTAACTTATATAACTTATAGATATACCTATTATATTCTACCGGTCAGGATTACTTTCTGTAAAAATTAATTCTAGATGTCAATAGTACATCATTCATCTCGAATTATTACACTTAATTTAAATATGAAAAATAGTATACTATAATGTATTTACTTGTTTATTAATTTGTTACTTTGCATAACAGGAACTTAATCCCAATTACAGTACAGGGAACCTACAGCTTATAGTAGCATTCAAACCACTCAGATACATATTTTTGGCTATAAATTGAGAACAGTGAAATTTGAACGCACGAGCTCTTGCTTGTAAATGAAGAAACGCAAAATACGCCCCGTGCCAGGCACGAGTACCGCGTGCCTAACCGCACGTTCAGCACACGAACACGACTTTACACCCGTAACGCCGCATAATATCTAACGGCATCACCAAGAGCAAGAACTAACCGCGAACCATGCCACTTTAATATCGTAACACCGCGGATCTGCAATGCTAATTTTCATGTAAGAATCATGTGCGTTCAGTGGTTTAACATTCACTTTCAAAATTGTAGCGCACGTGTGCTCTGTACTCTTTATTCTTAGTAGGAAAGATATTTAGTTGGGGAAAACTGTGGAAGGTGTGGATGATTTGGTGGAGTGACGTCAGAGGTGATGAGGTTTGGGATATCCCTGAACAATGAGAATTTTCTATTATTATTGGAAAACTATTAAAAAGTAACGTAGTACTATTCTGAATTCATTTATTCAGAAAATGAAAAGTTATGAAATATGAATACTATATTTTTCCGGCCTATCCGAAAGTAAAATTTTCTTCTCTCAAATGTTAGAAGAAAGTAATACTTTTCACCACCAAAAACTAAATATTACAAATTTAATCTGTCAACTGTCACCAACAGATTATTAAATGTTAACGTTTAGTCATTGTATAAAATTGATTTTTACAAAGGCTCTTCGCCGGATAAGGGAGTTTTCCGATCCCCGACTCCGATTTGCCTGAGATTTGGCCCACGTATTCGTATTGGAAAAAGAAAAGTTTCCACCAAATATGAGCTCGAAATACCAACCTCACAAATAGTTATTGTGAAAAACCCGTTTTTGTCATGTTTAAATTCTAAATTCGCATAAAATAATTGCTTTCCGGAATTCACCGTGTCTGGTATGAACTAAATTATGATGAATGCATTAAATACATTCAAAATTTTATTTCTACGTGGTTTCCGGTGAATAAGTGGAGCCACTGACTTCAGTAAAATCGATATTTTGTTTAAAAATTGGGTACGAAATATGTGTTTATCCTTCAATAATCACCTAATTTTTAGACGTCTAGACGGAATATCGAAAAGGGTTACTCTCCAAATGTGGAGAATTTCATAAGCTTTCTAGTCCTGGTAACCGCAACCTTCTATGACTTGATTTACGACCTGGCGAGCCTATTATGTAATTACTTTTTATCACATTTTTCCTATTTTCCTTATTGCTCCTTGGATATTAACTAGGGTGGTGACCAAGACTCTCGAAAATAGGACTTTAACATGTAAAACTATAATTTTTTAATTTCCTGCTTCCTTAAATATTTGAAGCAAAAAAGCTTGAAATAAAAGTTTTAGGGCATAACATTCTGCATCTGAACCAATAAACAAAATTAATTTTGCATACTTTGTAACGACACAAATTAGATTTGAAAATGACGAAAATTGCCTCAAAACTATCGATAGGCATGAAATTTAAACAAAATTAAACATATGTTTCACGTTTTATTTGTCAAAATAAATGAAATAATATAAGGAATTTATTCTGACAGTTTTGACAGATTGCACGACAAACATTTGTTTAATTTTGTATCAATTTCAAAGCTATCGATAGTTTTGAGAAAATTTTAGTAATTTTCAGATCTAATTTGTGCCGATACAAAGCATGCAAAATTAATTTCATATTTTATGCCCTAAAAATATTAGAAAATAAAAACTGTAAAACTGCTAAATCGGAATTTATTGAAGAAATGGTGTCAATTTATGGGATAGTTGTTCGAAAATTGTCCTACCTCTTCAATTCAAACCCAGCCGACAAAGACTAGTAATTTATTTCACAAATTTAAATATTTTTTTATCCATTTGTTATGTGTATTTGTATTTATGTTATGTAAAAAAAAAATATTTTAGAAATTTGTGTATATCTGAGAGTTTTTTCTGACTCGCCGCCCCCCCTCCTGGAAAAATGTCTGTGGACGCCCATGGACAGAGCATCTAGTTCCAAATTACAACAAGAATAACATACATGAGTATTCACGAGGCACAGCAAATAATTTATGTTATTAATGTAAAACATATAGTTTTATAAAAATGAAATGAGGCATGACAAAGGAATCAATTTTCTATTTTTAAATACGATTGAATTTTGCTGTCATTCATAAGCCTGGATAAAGTATAAATTAAAATTAATTAGCATTTCGGTGAATCATATTTTGGTGAACTGTCTTTCGGTGAATTGCTATGTCGGTGAATTGTTTTTCGCTGAATTGTATTCTGTGAATTGCATTCGGTGAATTGTTTTCGGCGAACTTTCCTAGACCCCATCATTCCTTCTTTTCAATCATTAACATCTCTAGGAAAGAATTTTTTTTCCACAACCGGGAGTAAGAGTCTGTTTCTATGGTATCAAACTCATGACAAATAATACATTTTAGCTCGTTTTGCTTTTGCTAAGAGCGACGGGACTAAAATGAGCTTTAACAACAGGGGAAAGTAGTTATTTGTGCAACTCGTGTTAAAAGTGTATTTATTTCACTCGTGCAATAAAGACACTTTTATCATCAAATAAAAAAAAATAAAATAAATATATCATCACGCCTTTTACCTATTACTAGGTGTGGCACTTTGCTGAAGCAGATCTCGGTAAGTGATATATTTTGCGCGTGAAGTGCGGTTACCAGTCGTCAAATCACATGTTAGTGGTGGAGGAGCCACAGGGATAGCTTTTTCAAATTTTGAAAATTTGTCGCCTGTGGGAATCGAACCAGGGACCTCAGGATCCACAGGCCAACTTCATACCACTGAGCTAGCCACCCCATAAAGAAATAATGTAATAATCATAATATAGTTGATACAATATTCATTTGTACAAATAATTTTTAAATCTCTCTAAAATCACTAATTGTTACTATTGTGAACATAATCTATGGGATGGCTAGCACAGTGGTATGAAGTCGGCCTGTGGATCCTGAGGTCCCTGGTTCGATTCCCACAGGCGACAAAGTTTCATAATTTGAAAAAGCTATCCCTGTGGCTCCTCCACCACTAACATGTTTGGGGGCCGTGATTTGACGACTGGTAACCGCACTTCACGCGCAAAATATATCACTTACCGAGAGTGCCACACCCAGCAATGGGTAGAAGGCGTGATGATATATTTATTTATTTATTTGTGAACATAATCTCTTCACAGGTTACAAAACATATCTGAAAAAGTTGAAAATTTATTTAAATAAATAAACAATTTATGAAGAGCTCTTGATACTGTCATTGGCCAGTAAAATGGTTGTTTCATATCTAACAATATTTTGTTGATCAGTTGCCTGTTGCTTAGTGAGAATTCACTTTTATTAGTCAAACAAATTATGAATTTTCAAGAATGAACATTCACACATATCTTCTTAGTTCTCGATCCATTTTACCATAGAAAGCCCTATTCCACACCTATTCGCTGTTACATTTCTTTTGACCACTGAATCAGACGATCCATCACCCTGTACGCACAAACATACTCATTTGCAGCGAGCGGGAAAGCTATTCACAAGTCGTGAGTGCGTTTTTCTCAACCAGAGGCGGCTGCGACGGTTTGTTTATGCATCACGTAACATGCGGAACATAACGTAAGTTTAACAGAACGTAAGTGTAACGTGGAGTTGAGGTTTGAGATGATTTAGTGCAGGAATACTGCAGGAAGAATTGTTTCAAGGAGAAAATGGTGGTTTAGTTTAGCTCATATATATAATACTAAATAAATAAATAAATATATCATCACGCCTTCTACCCATTACTGGGTGTGGCACTCTGCTGAAGCAGATCTCGGTAAGTGATATATTTTTGCGCGTGAAGTGCGGTTACCAATCGTCAAATCACGGCCCCCAAACATGTTAGTGGTGGAGGAGCCACAGGGATAGCTTTTTCAAATTATGAATACAGGGTGATCAAAAGGAATTGTTATAGTTGGCAATACAATTCCAGAGATCTTTTTATTCCACAGTTGGCACAACGTCAGATAAAGGCGGAAATGCTATTTGACATTTCTAATAAATACAAATAGGTTATGTCAGGAGTCTGACAGCTAATAGGATGCGGGCACTCACGTGATTCCGTTTTCAAATCTCGCCCCAACAAAATAGTACATTTTGTAGGTGGCGCAGTGATCTTTCCCGAAACAGCTGTTCTTACGTCACAGAATCACGTGAGTGCCCGCATCCTATAGAATTTTAACTTTTTAAGTAATAGAAATACTTTAGAAATAAATGTAATAATAAATGTACTCAAATTTAAATTTTAAATGTCACTGTCAACAACAGGAAATGAATTTATGTATCAGGCTTACCAATTTCAAGAAGTTTTTTTTATTGCCAACTGTAACAATCCCTTTTGATCACTCTGTAGATACATCTGCTTCGGGACTGCTGCTTGTGACGTCAAAATTATAAGTACCTATTGTATGTAAACCAGTGTTTCCCAAAGTGTGGTACGCATACCCCCTGTGGTACGCGAAGAGTTTGAAGGGGTACATGTGGCTCCGGGCTTTTGCTGCGCCTGGTGCAACAAGCAACTTATTATTATTATAATTTTTTCGATTACAAACATAAAAAAATAATAAAACTTCGGTAATTGTTAGTATTGTGTATGTGTGGTTTTGTATGCATGTGTAGTCAAAGTGTCGTCCTCCGTTTCTGGCGCCACTGATTATAATGAATGTTATTTATAATATATATTTTATTTATATTCTATTATGATTTAATTTTATTTTTTGTTTATTATTATTTTGTTTTTGTACTAAAATATGAGAAAATAAATATATTTTGATTGTTATTAAAGTATATGCATTTTTTTTTTTGACAAGGGGTACACAGTGTTACGAAAATTATAGAAGGGGTACACATATGTCGAAAGTTTGGGAAACACTGATGTAAACCAAATATTAATATAATCATATCTAAATCGTATTATATTAAGAATATTTTAAAATACTGACAGATATTTTTACTAATTAATTAATAATTAATTATAATTATGAGTGTCTTGTTAAACAGGAGCTTTTGTACATATGTAAATGTAAATAAAAATGACAAATTATTGAGTCCTGCAGCGATACTATGGCATGTAATTAAAATGACAAACAAAAGTTTCACTTGAATACTTCATATCTACTAATTAATTTATCGCTAATTAATATTGTAAATAAACATTGCAACATGGAAATCAAGTTTTAAGTATCTCACTGCGATAACATAGTTTTAATTTTCATTTGTGTCTAATTAGGTTTATTTATCATCATCGTATCAAATAAAAATATAACTTTCGCTTCATCAAAGAATAATATTTCTTCAAAAACAGTTACAGTTATACTACGAACTGTGCCTTCTTATTATAGTGATAAACTTTCTCCAGCCTACCTAATTAAGCATACATTATTATTTTCAAAATAATCACTGCAAGCTTGGATATAAATTTGCATATTGACAATTTTTACAATCTTGGAATAATAAATTAAAACGTATATATTTAAATTATCCTTTCCGCAATTCTGCAATTTAATAAACCTTGATATTTCTTGATCTATTGAGGATTTATACCTAGTATTCAGGTATTTCAGGACATCACGGAATAGAATCGCTTCATGTTTGTTAGATTCGATTAAAATAACAGACAAATTTTCATCTTATTAAAATTACCACTGAGTCTAACTAACGTATTTGGGGACCGTGATCTAACGGCTGGTAACAACACGCACATAAATATATCAAAAAACGAGATCTGCTACGATAGTATGCAGTATCCAGTGATGGGTAAAAAGCGTGTTGATTTTTTTCCTATTTTTGTTCATTTCATGTAAAAATAAAATAAATATATCATCACGCCTTCTACCCATTACTGGGTGTGGCACTCTGCCGAAACAGATCTCGGTAACTGATATATTTTGCGCGTGTAGTGCGATTACCAGTCGTCAAATCACGGCCCGAAAGATGTTAGTGGTGGAGGAGCCACAGGGGTAGCTTTTTCAAATTATGAAAATTGTTTGTCGCCTGTGGGAATCGAACCAGGGTTTTCAGGATCCACAGGCCGACTTCTTACCACTGAGCTAGCCACCCCATATTCATTTCATGTAATATTTTATTTAGGTGAAATGATAACATAAAAATTGATTTTATTTTTCATGTTTTTTTTTCAAATTATTCATTTCAAATGAAAAAACTATTTATTTTATGTTACTTTAAACTTTGAATCTAGCATTATTTAGGGGATGATATGGACTAGGTAGAGATTACTATATTTATAAACATAGGTACTGAATTTTAATATTGCGTTTCTACTAACATTTTTTAATATACTACATCAAAATGTTTGAAACAATTTGCCATTACAGGGTGCGTACAGGAAGGTGCCCCCATTCTCCCCCCACCGTTGGCTTATTACTAGTAATAGAAAAAATTGGGTCCTTTAAAAGTCTTATTATTTTAAATGGTATACTATTTGATGACAGATATAGATATTTTTTATAAAGTCAGGTTTACAACATACGACTATGAATTTTTATTTTTTAAGTAGCAAACTATAATTATTTAAAAAAATAAAATAAATATATCATCACGCCTTTTACTTATTACTGTGATATATTTATGCGCATGAAATGCGGTTACCAGCCGTCAAATCACGGCTCCCAAAGATGTTAGTGGTGGGGGAGCCACAGGGGTAATTTTAAATAGGTGAAAATATTTTGTCGCCTGTGGGGATCAAACCAGAGTTCTTAGGATCTACAGGCCGACTTGATACCACTGAGCTATTACCCAATAATATAATTGTTTACTATAATATGAACCGCAATTTTTTTGTCTCTTCGACAATGTTTTACTTTTTATTAATATATTTGAAAATATTCGAGAAAAATAAGATAATTGAAATATGATAAATTATACTTAAAATAAATAAATAAATATATCATCACGCCTTCTACCCTCGGTAAGTGATATATTTTGCGCGTGAAGTGCGGTTACCAGTCGTCAAATCACGGCCCCCAAACATGTTAGAGGTGGAGGAGCCACAGGGATAGCTTTTTCAAATTATGAAAATTTGTCGCCTGTGGGAATCGAACCTGGGACCTCAGGATCCACAGGCCGACTTCATACCACTGTGCTAGCCATCCCATATATAAAAATTATATTTAATTATATTTATTCAATTTATGGGGTAATGGCGCAGTGGTATCCCGTTGGCCTACGGATCCTAAGAACTCTGGTTCGATCCCCACAGCCGACAAACATTTTCTCCAATTTAAAAATTACCCCTGAGGCCGTGATTTGACGGCTGATAACCGTACTTCACGCGCATAAATATATCACGTACCGTGATCTTTATGACATTTATGGGGTAGATAACTCAATAGTACCGAGTCCGGATTGTGGATTAGAGAACCTAGATTCGATTCCCACAGCCGACAAACAATATTCACCATATTAAAATTACCCCTGAGGCCTACTTCTAATATTTTTGGGGTCGTGATTTGACGGCTGGTAACCACACTTCACGCGCATAAATATTGTACTTACCGGGTAAAAGGCGTGATGATATATTTATTTATTTATTTATTCAAATACTCTGGGTGGCTATGTGAAAATAAACTAAATGTAAAAATTTTAAACAATTGAATTAATATCAAGACAGTGGATATAGTTTAAATTATTTTAGCTTGTTAAGTTAATCTAGCTAAATGATGAAATAAAAATTCAAATTATCACAAATCATTACTTTCCATAAATAATATCAGACGTATAAAAAAAAATCTAAAACGGATGCTTTGACATACTAAATAATCATTTAGTAACACTAGCAAATATCTACAAGCTCATGTTTGTTTAATATTTAGCGGTTTAGTAACCAAGTAATCAAGAGTGGTTTTTTGTTGATCTACATAAAGGACGTTTTTCTTTTCGATTAATCGAAAACTAATTATAGTTATATAATGAAAACCTATCACTTTCTTTTATTAGATGACAAAAACTTGTATTCCATTCGACATCATACCTTCACTTACTTATGAAGAAAAACTGGACTGCTTAAAATAGACATAACATTTCATATACCAGACTTACATAAACCAGTTATTGACTTATATTTACTTTGATTATTTTTAACTCCAACTAGAGTAAGTTATATGGCAAATATGATAAATGGATTTTGTTTAACTGTTCATTTAGTAGTTAAGCTTTACGAATCTATAAATGCCACAAATCTACAATTAGAACTATTTTTAAAAATAAAGAAAATTACAATAAACAAATTTGTTTTCTGCTTTTAATTAGAATAAATATATCTTTACACCTTTTACCCACTACTCGGTATGGCACTCTACTGTAGCAGATCTCGATTAGAGGTGGGTAGTTCGTGAACGAACTAGTTAATATGTACTATTCCTCATAGTGAACGACACTGACTGTTCGAGAGTTTATTAAAGACTAGTTCACTGCGAACTATTCGGATATGATTCACCACCACGGCGGCACGGCCGATGAAATCGAATCGAAAGCGAAGAGCGGAGAACAAGTGAACGAATGAACGAGATTATTAGAGGAGATTACTAAGCTTACTTCATACTTCGTTCGTTCGTGTCACAATATTATTTTTAAATAGTAATTTTTATTTTCTTTCATTTGCTCTTATTTTAGATATCTTCGTATCTCGTATTTATATTGTCTTCAGTGTTGTTTTTTTATTTTTATAATTTTATTTTGTGTATTTTTTATTTATTTAAAAATACAACTTTAAAAACCAGTTTTGCCTCTTTGTTTTCTTTCATATTTGCTGTCAAATTATACTAGAACCAGATCCTAAAAGTTCACTTGTTCTCGATCGTGAATCACAATACAATACGATTTCCGTTCATCATAGTCTTAAAAATTTCGTGAACGAAAGTGAACTAATGAACTAGTTCAGTGAACTAATCTTTTTGGTGAACGAGAATGAATGAACTAGTTCACTCAAATGAACTAGAATTCCCATCTCTAATCTCGATAAATGATATATTTATGCGCGTGAAGTACGTCAAATCAACGTCCCCAAAAGTGTTAGCGGAGGGGGAAACTATAGGGATAATTTTAATATAGTGAAAATAAATTTGTGGTCTTTTTTTCCTTTCACGTCTTCATTTGTTTACATTCGGATTACATAATGTAAATGTAGTTGAATTTATTAGATATTTTTCAAGTTATGTAATTAGGACGTTGGTCTCTTCTTATTCTGCAGATATTCGTACTTATATTTTGGATGATTTACCTTGTATCCATTAGCTTCTTTGAGTTTTATTTTAAGTTTAGAATAAATGTATTAAAAATTAGATTATAGCATATTACGCAATGAGCGTGTATTGATAGCTATTACTTATGAAATTTACAACTCGTGTTATAGGTGAATAGCGTAATTTATTCGATTTAGTAATAGAAATTAAACGTTAATTCAATGCTAATACTATTTAACAAGAAATTACACTTTTAGATTTAAATAAATAAATGTTTCTGAATAATAAATTATTACTCACGGTCGTCGCTGTTTTATCAAAGCAAAACTTGCTGAGATTGGCCACAATCTGTGAGTAATAATTCATTACGTCCGTGAGTAATGAGCCACATTGAGTAGCCGTAGGAAAATAATATTTTATACACTGTCTAACAAAAAATAGTTACTTCTTCTTCTTCAATGGCGTTACGGCCCGAATCGGACCTGGGCATACCGGGTACACCGAGCCGCAGTTTTTACGCTGCCGTACTGCCGGTTTTCGTAGTCGATGTTACTTTTTTTTAAGGCATATGTATAAGTGACTAGCTTATAGCGCCCGAGTATGATTAATACAAGTAACTGTATTTTTTTTATTTAACGACAAATCATACTTTGTCGACAGGCGGATTCGAACTGACGAACCTTGGTTCGGGTGACGTCACAGTATGTTAAGAGATGTGCATTAACACGCTCAGCCACCGCGCCTGTCTAACAAATAATAGTTACAAGAAATGTATTTATTTATTTATACAACTCTTCACAATAAGAACTTAATCCCAATTGCATTACAGAGTCCGAACTCACTGAACCACAGTATTGTAGTTCAAATATTTATAATGGAGTAGATGGCATAGTGGTTATCATATCGGCCTGTGGATCCTGAGAACCCTGGTTGGATCCCCAATTTATTTTGTGGTCGTAGATAAAATCTTGTGTAATTACACACGTATCTTAATTATGCTCTTATCCCACATATATGGTAAATAATTATTATTTTATTAAAAGAAATAAAAAAATGCACTGGAGACTTCAACGCTTGATTAAGCTACAAACAAAAAATCTCTAAGCCAGCTCTGCGTAATACATTCTCAACAGTCTTTTTTTCATCGGAACGACCTTGCTGGATGGGCCACCGGGCCACTGGGCCACCGCCACCGTTCAGAAGGGCACACGTCCACCAACTCTCCGTTACTTGTTACTTCACTGTAAGCGGCAGCTCTAACTCTTGACTCGCCTAAATCAAAGTCAACTTGATTTATTTGAAAGTAGGCCTAAGCCGACGGACTTGACAAACGCTATGCTTGACATGTTCATTTTTTAATTACTTGTTCACGTTTTGTTCTTTTTGTTTCCATTTTAGAGTTTTACTTTCATCTCTTTGACTTTGTGGTTAGTTAACGAATTTTGCTTGATCATTCGATAAATTAATTCCAGTGATTTCTTGATAGATCATTCATCAAACATTTCAGAATTTATACAAAAAAAATATAAATGTTAAACGTAAATATCTTTCGTTGACATTATAATTATCTAGTCTGGATAATTTAATTCATGGGTAAAAACAAAGAGGACTCTTTGCAAGTTGATATAATTTTATTTACCTTAATTCCTTTCGAACCCATGAATATAAATCAAATAAATAAATATATCATCACGCCTTTTACGTATTATTGGATGTGACACTCTGCTGTAGCAGATCTCGGTAAGGAATATATTTATACTCGTGAAGTGCGGTTACCAGCCGTCAAATCATGGCCCCAAAAATGTTAGTAGAGGTAGGCCTCAGGGGTAATTTTAATATGGTGAAAATTGTTTGTTGGCTGTGGGAATCGAATTCAAGTTCTCAAATACACAATCCGACTTGATACCACTGAGCTACCTACTCCATAAATGTCATAATTTAATACATTTATTTACTCGAGAAATTATCTCAATAAATACTACTCGAGGTTTAGTTTTTCTCAGGACAAACTTGCTTCTAGTTAAAATGACAATTCGACGTTAGATAAAAATTCTCCAACTTTAGCTGCATTCCATTTGCCACTTGGTTCACTTAAATCAGTTCATATAAATTAGACAACATGACTAAATGAACTGAATTAAACAAACTGATGCACTTATTGGGGTGAATTACTTCAAAGTACATTAAAATCAGTAATTCTAGTACTGGAAGTAAAGTCAATGAAGTAATCCAGCGAAATAAAAAAGTGATCTGGTTCAGTAAATTTAAGTTAGATCTGATCCAACTGGCAAATGGAATACGCCTATTGATATCAAGATTTTTTCATATCAATTACTTTCATAAGTTGTTACCAAGCAACCACGTTCTTGTTAACAAAAATTTGTCCGATAATTTCTCTTGATTTGTTTTGCACCAATTATATTTAATATTTCGGTAATACGGTGTTGTGGATAGAGTTACGGTATTGGCCACTTCACGATTCGGTGCGTTTGGACTCTATTCTGTAATTGGGTTTAAGTTCCTGTTGTACACAATAACATAAATAAATTAATAAATAATGCAAAATATTTTAAAATTTAAATAATAATCATAGGTTTATACTAAGAAAAATTGTCGCCGAGATCGTGTGCGGCCGAGACAGAGCAATTCTGAGGGCGCTAAAGAATTTCGCGGACAAAGTGTATACAATATTTTTTGTGCAACCGTAAAAATTTGTAATTACACTTTTATTATATTTAAACAGTTTAATTAATTGTAAACAGAAAGGCGGCTTTTATGTCATTTTATAAACAAAACAATTGTTGTGTAGAAAATCGAAAAAACATCTGATATCACTGTCATTGTCATATCATTAATTGGGGTCTAGGAAAGTTCACCGAAAACAATTCACCGAATACAATTGACCGAAAAACAATTCATCGAAGTAGCTATTCACCGAAATACAATTCACCGAAATATGATTCACCGAAATGCTAATTAATTTTCCTTTACACTTTATCCAGGCTTATGAATAGCAGCAAAATGCAGGCGTATTTAAAAATAGAAAATTGTTTCCTTTGTCATGCCTCATTTCATTTTTATAAAACTATATGTTTTACATTAATAACATACATTATTTGCTATGGCGTAAATACTCATGTATATTATTCTAGTTATAATTTGGAATTAGATGCTCTGTCCTCATAGCACAGTCTCTGTACTTTTTTTGCATCAGTGCGCCGTCTTGGCCGCACACGTACTGCTCTATTTGAATAAATCCTAATAACATATTGGCAGCGATGTTATTATAAGTGCTATACATGCGCGAGTGCAGTAATGTCATTAGAAACTATCCCAGCTTAAACAAATTTTAGTCGATTCAATAATAATTACATGAACCCTGCAATAATTAACGATATTTAACGTAATGGATAATATTCAAAAGATTCGGAATTTACGGTAAGTATCCTTTTCTAAATGCCTGCATTTTTCTACCAATTCTAAGGAACATTGAAAATACTACAATTTAATTATCATTTCGATGAATATGTTTTTCGATTAATTGTATTTCGGTGAATTGTTTGTTCGGTGAATTGTTACTTCGGTGAATTGTTTTTCGGTCAATTGTATTCGGTGAATTGCATTCGGTGAATTGTTTTCGGTGAACTTTCCGGCACCCTATTAATTGTCATGGCAACTCTTGAGTGTCAAAGTAACTTTAGTTTAACGGCCGTTAAAACAGATAGAAACGGCCGCGAAATTGGATTTCGTGTCCTCTGTTGAGTCTGCGAATTTTTTAGGCTGCGCCCGATTGCACAAAAAAATTAATATACAAGTTGGAAGAAATATAAGATATTTTATTTAATAATAACTTTTTTGTCTTCTACGTACAAGTAAATTAAGAGTTATGCTGAAAAATAGGTTTGTGTGTAGTTAGTGCTACTATAATCTATCATTCACGATTAATTAATATCAATGAGCAATTACAATGAATAAAAGCAATCCTAATCAATCAACAAACGATATTTCTCATATTAATTCCTCATTAAATATCAGTAGCCCACAATTCCCGCACGTTCTAACACTGACAGAAATAAAAATCCACTATCTCGAATTAGAAATCCAAGTCGGCTGAGATTTCTTACAGCGAACAGCGCTGTGCATAAGATAAGAATCGCAGGTAGCCATGCGTAAAATACACTTGGCTAACACCTCGGGATGTGCCTTTTTGCCGCACTATCGCGCTGGTTCAAACTAAAAAATCTTAAGAGATTATTACTTTAATATTACATGGTAGCAAGCTGCTTGAAAAAGCTAAGTAGAAAATGGAAAAATGTTATCGGGATCTTAAGATTGGTGATAAGGTTGATGGTTATTATGCAATAATGTTGCACTATTACGTTGGTACTTGATACGTTTTAGAACGATTTCAGGAAAAGATTTTTCTTGAGATAACTTCTCAATTATTATAAAGTATCAGATTGCTAGTGTGAAAAGAAATCATTACAACAATAACAAAAATCACCTTTGTTTATTGCTTGACTTTGTTTTTATATTTATTTGTTGCAAATATTTCATTCAACAAACAAAATACCCAATTACAAAGTAATAAAATAAAAACACTTTAATGATAATTAATTAAATATATTATAGAAAATTTGCCGATTTTATAAACGACACTCGAACTTAATTCAAATTTATTGAATAAATTAAATTTACTATCGAAGTATTATTCTGTTATTTTTCAGATTGAATGAAAAAAGATATATATCATACCCTGCGTTGTAATTCGGGTTAAGTTCTTGTTGTACAGAGTAGCATTTGAATAAAAAATGTAGAATAATAACATAAAAACTAAATATATCATCACCCTTTTACTCATTATTGGATGTGGCACTCTGCCGTAACATATCTCGGTAAGTGATATATTTTGCACGGGAAGTGCGGTTACTAGCTGTCAAATCAGGATGTTAATAAAGAGAAAGTTGGTAGATTTAAAGTGGTGAAAATTGTTTGTCGGCTGTGGGAATCGAAAATTCTCAAGCCGACTCGATACCACTGCGCCACTTACCTCATATATATATATATAATAGAAGGAAGAAGTTATGTTAAAATAAAGAGGCAGAGAAGCATAAATAAATAAATACAAATCTAGAAACAATTAGACGCAAAAAAATGCATAATGCTGAATATTCAATATTCAATGTCATTAATTTTGTTTGCAAATAAGAATGTATACAGAGAAAACTTGAGAGATGAGTGCTTCTGGTAAAATAAATTACCGAAGACGAAGATTGATTCTTTTATGAATCCGATTAGGGGATATTAGTTCTGTGCATGTTTCAGCGGTTTGTGCTACGCCATTTGATAGGATATAGCGTGATGTTATTTATATATATATATATATATATATATATATATATATATATATATATATATATATATATATATATATATAACCAAAAAGCATCTACAGGGATTATTCCCAGGAATAATCACAAGAGCTTTATTCTCAGTATAATAATGACAGGATTGGTTAAAACGCAGGCACGTGACATACAATGAAGCATTTCATTGGTTTTGAGAAACATCAAAAATAGTCGCCTGAATTCTACAATAGAATTTTATAAGGCATACTTCCACCCCTGAGCCACCTGCTCTAGAAGCTCTTAAATAATTTATAAAGGATAAACAATGTAAAATGAAATTAGTTACACTCATAGGAATATATTGTGACTGACTCTGTTAATTATTAACGCCTATTAATTTTTTTATTCTCTAAATAACAAAAGAAAATAGCAATTCCTATGTATTATTTCAAAAATAAAACTGACGTTAAAAATTTCCAGTCAGTTATAGAATACGCTTATTAATCGGTTGTTACTAGTGCTTACCAACCTATACCACATTGTTAGCAGTTTGTTATTAAGAAAATAACTGATTTGCGATAGCCGAGAAAATACTCCTATTATTAATTTTTCCGTGTTTGCTAGACTTGTGAAAAGTTCAAAGTCGAGTAGCTGATATTTATAAAGTGCTTATTAAAGAGTAACATCAACTGCATGCCACACTGCCGCGGCAAATAAGATAGGACACTCCTCAGGAATGTTAATATTACACGCCATATATCTGATCTGATCGCTTTCAAATCACTAACTCGCCTAGCAAATAAATTTCGCTTCGAGAAAAATTTATGGCCCAGTAGGCAGAAGTATTTGATTAACTATTTTTGCAAATTAGTTTTACTATTCTGTATGTTATTTACGATGATTTCGTGACATGTTACTAATATTATTTTATTAATTGTAGATAATTACAATTATTAGAAATGTTTGCACATAACATAAATAGGTATATATGTCATCACGCCTTTTACCCATTACTGGATGTGACAGTCTGCAATATATTGATGTGCGTGAAGTTTGGTTACCTGCCGACAAATCGCAGCCCTCAAAGATGTTAGTGGAGGGATGTCGTAGGGGTAATTTTAATATGGTGAAAATCAATCTGACGGCCACAGATCACTGAGCGGTCTATTAAGTAGTTGAATAGCATTTTTCAAAATGGGGTAATGGCTTAGTGGTATCAAGTCGGCCTGTGGATCCTAAGAACCTAGGTTCGATCCCCACAGCAGACAAAAAATTTTCACCAATTTAAAATTACTCCTGTAGCTCCCCCATCACTAACATCTTTGGGGGCCGTGATTTGTCGGCTGGTAACCGCACTTCCCGCGCATAAATATATCACTTACCAAGATCTGCTTCGGCAGAGTGCCACATCCAGTAATGGGTAAAAAGGCGTGATGATATATTTATTTTATATTTATTTATTTATTTCAAACTGTTGAGAAATCAAATTTTTCTCAACGGAGCACAAAAAAAAACTGCAAAACATTGTCCATTTAACCGATCCGTAGCTATAGCTTCCGAGATCCCAATGGTGGTCTGATGAATTTGGGACTGTAATATATATATATATACAATAAAAAAGAGAATTTCTCTTTCTCCACTAATGTTTTTGGATACTGTGATTTGACAACTGGTAACCTCACGTCATAGTTATATCGTAATAGTTGTTTGAAAAGAGAGATAAAAGATCAATTAATTATAATAATTATGTACCATGCATTATTTCAAAATGTTAAAAAGGCATTTCAATAAGTAACAGTGCGGTGACTCTGCAAAACAGTTGCTAGTGAAATCCTTGATATGCCTGCTTGATAAGTGCGCTGTGTTGATTTTTATAAATTTAACACGGTGACTAACTAGTTTCTTAACTAATTCATATCGAAATTTTTGTTCTGCTTGATTAATTATTAAATAAATTGGAATTTTAGATATTTAAAATATGTTGTTCAATAACAGTAGTAGCTACCAATAAATGTATGTACCAGATGCGATCTAAAACATGAAGCAATACATTATTTAAATGAATAATATGTATTTCACTATGATTTTCATAGAATCATGTAGGTAGTGCCAAGGAAAGAAATATCAATACAGATTTATTTGTTATTGATACATAAATATATCATCACACCCTTTATAGGCGAGAGAGACATATTTTTAAGCATATATACATAACATTACTCTATGTCCCATCAAATAAGGTAAGCACAGTTTTAAAGCACGAGCGAAGCGAGTGATTCAATTTGCGCGAATGGTGCAAATGGCGTCTTCGTGCACGAGTTTTGTACGATGCTTTTTGTAACGAGCTAAAATTATATAACCAATAGTGAGAAAAGTTATTAAATTTGAAACGTTAATTTAAATTGATAGTTTAGTATGCCATGGATTGACATTTGTTATTTGAAAACAAATTCTTTATTTTTTCTCGTAAAGCTCGTTTAAATATTTCTGATTGATGGCGTTATAAGCTAATGTCTCTACTTCTTTTATAAATTCCCTAAAATGTATGTATATAAGTACAATTAGCGTTTTAATAGTCCAAATTTAGAACCCTAAAAATGCTGAAGCACTTGTGCGCAAAATCAAACTTCACTTCAGTTTCCAGGGTAACGTAAACCTTATTTTGAATGATACGAGTGCAAAAATTTATTAACATATCTTAACTTTAAAAGTGACATTTTAAAATAATTATAATTAAATGTCAGAAACTGGAACCTCACGATACAATACCTTAATGTTTCATTACGGTATCTGGTACCGTAATAACTCTTTTACCGGACTGAAATCATTCCTGTAAACATTAGAATGCGATACAGAATGATATAAATAACCTTTTGTATAAAAGGAATCAGGAAAACAAATGCAAAACGCAACATAACTCAATTTTGCTTCAAAATGGACTTGTCCATTTATCTTAAATTTTTACTGGACTGAAATCACTCCTGTAAACATGAGAATGCGATACATAATGATATAAATAACATTTTGTATAAAAGAAACCAGGAAAACAAATGCAAAACGCAACATAACTCAATTTTGCTTCAAAATGGACTTGTCCCATTTATTTTAAATCTTCCTCATTTATTCATCAGATTCACTCAGAAATCAATCTTCGCCAAACATTCCTAATCTGGCACATCACTTTCGCTTCACTCTCATTCATAATTTCTTTCATATAAGCTTGTTTATTCCTTATACTACGAATGTTTCGTCCATACAACAAACCTTGAATCATATTTAACCATTTATTCCTAGGTTAGTCACGTAATCTCTCAACCTCAATTTCACCATTATTTAAATATCGTACATCCACTTTTCTAAAAACATTCTTCTCAATCTCACACTAATCATACATAAATTCGAAATATGATCTCTTCTTGTATATCCACACTCCGAAAATATCTCATTTCCACATCAGTTATACACCGTTCATATTTCTTCACCCACACCTACCATTCATTCACACAAATGAAATTAGGTCCTAAAACTCCATTATAAAGAGTTAATCCATTTTGTATACATAATAGTTATTTATATATCAAGGGAAGAAAGTAATATATTCTTCCTGAAAGCGCCGTTTCATTTCTTGAGATGAGAAAGATACTTTATGCTTGTGATACATACATCTTTTTTTCTAAGATGGCATCTTCAATTTTTAAAAGAGGTAAAATAAAAGCACTAAATTCGTTCTGTCAATATGAGAAGTTTTGTTTGTTTTCCTGGTAACTATTGAAGCAAACGTGCGACAAAGTTATATTTTACGATTGCTTTACGTTGACAAATAAGAGCGTAATTGTCAACTTTTCTTAGCAGTCGTAGAAAAATTACTTTTCTACTTAGTTCGGTCTCCGCCACTGGAACAACCACTCTTCTTCTGCTATCAGCAACGCCTTAACATTGAACAATGATGGATCAGGCTGCTACTAGGTAGTACATTCAAAGTAAAAAAATCTACCTTCTGTGTGGCTTCACATATCACAAAACATTACGTAACGTATATTTTAGATTCAACCTATAAAGTCAACGTAGAAATAGCGTAGCCGTAGATGCTAAACTAAAGAATGCAAAGTTGTTTTATTACAAAATAATTTTACATAACTTCAGGATTCTTATCTATGTGGAATAGTAGTTTACAAAGGTCAGTATAATAGCAGAAGGTGTATCTCACTGAAATATTTAAATCTACTTATTTTACACTTCATACAAACTTTTAAATTTGATATATGTATATTTTTAATTTTATTTTATAAAAATAAAAAATAAATAACATGAATTTATCATCACGTCTTCTATCCTTTACTAGGGATTAAATATATTTTTAGTTAGTTCCTTAGCTTTAGAATTTTAGATTTATTTTACATATGAAATAAGATGGTTACATTTTCGTTTCGCGATAGTTTCTTCCTTATTACATTTAAAACAAAAGTATAAATACAAAACGTGTTTACAATTAAAAAATTCATTAATTGAGCCCAATTGATTGATATAGTACGTTTCTATTATAGACGTAAATTAAAATTACCATCTTGAAGCTGTTTACAGAGTGTTATTAGAAATAAAAGAAATTATTTTATTTTACGTATTTCCAAATCAGTGAAATTTACATTCCATGGTGTAAGTTATAATATTAATATCTGTTACATTATTTTAATTTAAGGAATGCATAATATGAATGTATTAGGATTTGTTAGATGTAGTTTTTAATTCTGAACATGTTTTGTATTAAACTAAAGCGGTCGCGTTTAATGTGATTGCAAAAGTAAAGTGTAAACACTTCTTTACAAATAAATACAGATATACATTTAATCAATTAATAATAACACTTTAGCTTTTTTAAATTTTGGTAAAAGTTAAAACATAATTAATTCGAGTTCGAAATTCGGACATGAGCCGGGCAGCGGCGAGGAGACGAACGAAGAATAGGTTGCCTTCTGTAGTTAAAAATAAATAAATAAATAGATCATCACGCCTTCTACCCATTGCTGGGTGTGGCACTCTACCGAAGCAGATCTCGGTAAGTGATATATTTTACGCGTGAAGTGCGGTTACCAGTAGTCAAAACACGGCCCCCAAAGATGTTAGTGGTGGGGGAGCCACAGGGGTAGTTTTTGAAATTATGAAAATTACTTGTCGCCTGTTGGAACCGAACTAGGGTTCTCAGGATCCACAGGCCGACTTCATACCACAGAGCTAGCCACTATTTTCGTAAGTGTTTTCATATTTCAATTATGTCATGATCAAAACTTCGTTATTCAACACCTAAGTAAGATCAAGACGAAACTTACCATAACAAGAAAAATTATCCTTTATAGTTAGGAACGGTTATTTGATGGCTGATATCCGGCAAAAATATTTCACCAACCGAGATTTGCTACTACCAGAGAGCTAAACTTAGAAATTGGCAAAACGCGTGATGATATATTTCTGTTATTATTGGTAAAGGCAAACCATTGATGCTTCTCTCCTATTATGATCGACATTGAATGATCCGTTACACAAAACAATGTTTTCTAATGACGCAATTCTAAGTAGGCCACGAACCTGCAATACCCAAATTCTATCAATAGTCAATACGTAACTCACGGCTAAAATCGATCAGTTTGATCTGACAACAAAATAGATCACACAGTCCTTTAGTGTAGTACGTCACGGTGTAAGACTTAGTGCAGTAGGTGCCGAAATAACAAATGATCGTGGACAGCGACGGAAACAAATGAGTTATTGTTGCGAGATCATTTGAATTGCAAATGGCGGATTTGGACTTGTAGGTAGCATATTGGATACGCTTTTCTACAAAATGTAATACCTATTATTAATGAATTAAATCTGTAGTAGCCACTGTTATTATTATAGGTTTTTTGTTGCAGAAAAGTGTGCTATGGTTTTGTGTGGGCTGATGATTTGTTAATAACTGTTATTATAAGATAATTTTGTATTTTACGGATATTATAACTATGCGGAATATTTCAGAATTACTTTTATAATTAAATTTTATAGTTTAGCATTCTTTGATTAGTTCTGATGATATGATAATATGAAGGATAAATGGTACACTGTGTTTTTCTAAAACTTCAAACAAACTAGTAAACTACTAAATTTAGAATAGTTGCATTACGTTATTTTATGCACAATATGAAATTAATTCCAATTATAATGCAAGATGGGGTAGGTGGCTCAGTGGTCTCAAGTCGGCCTGTGGATTTAAAAAACCCGGGTTCGATTCCCACAGGCGACAAACAACTTTCATCAAATTAACACTTTCCCTGTGGAGGTCGTTATTTGATGACTGGTAACCGCACTTCACACGCAAAATATATCACTTACTGAGATCTGCTTCGGCAGAGTGCCACACCCAGTAATGGGTGGAAGACGTGGTGATATATTGATTGATTTATTTATTTACATACATACATACCTTCACACTATATCCCAGCAAATGGGGTAGCCCGATCCCTAAAATCACTCATAAAATATGTACTCATTACATTCATCACATAATCAGCCTTCGTCAAACATTTTCATCCAAACAAACCTCCCCCACTTCAACCACAATAAAGTATCTGTCATAATAATTATATTCTAACGATTTAGAGATTTGCAAATATTTCACTTCTTCTTCTTTACTGGCGCTACAGCCCGAGTCGGGCCTGGGCCTACCGGGCACACCGAGCCGCAGTTTTTACGCTGCCGTACTGCCGATTTTCTGAGTCGATGTTACTTACTTTTAAGGCATATGTATAAGTGACTAGCTTATAGCGCCCGAGTATGATTAATACAAGTAACTGTTTTTTTTTTATTTTAACGACAAATCATACTTTGTCGACAGGCGGATTCGAACTGACGAACCTTGGTTCGGATGACGTCACAGTATGCTAAGAGATGTGCATTAACACGCTCGGCCATCACGCCTGTAATATTTCACTTAGTATTTACAATTAATGCGCTAATTTTGCTAGTTTGCACACTATCATTATTTGACATATGACATACAATGTCTATTAATTGTAATTTTTAATTATAATAACGAAATAGATAGCTGTAAACGCATTTTTATGATTAGTACTTCAAATATCATTTTAGGTTGTATTTTTCTTGTGCCATAATTACCAGTTATTTTTGTGAATTAGAAATGGAGTTGTTAAAACTTGAAGTAAAATTTATCTGTAGTTGTTTTAAAGTCAGTTCTACTATCAAAAGTTACAGTTGTTTAACTAAAAATGCACATAAAAGTGTTGATAGTAATTTCGTTTATTTCATTTACTATATATACTTTAGTACAATCTAAAAAAGTAAATTCAAATCATTTTCCGAAAACTAAATGGCAACATGATAATATTAGAGTTTATTTATATTTTTTTGAGAATACGGTTTAGCTTAATTTAACGTATCAGCCCTCGTCAAACATTATTATCCAAACACACCACCCTCACTTAAACCACATTCATAGTTCACTCCATAACATTTTTTATTTAAAGTGCAAGAAATCTATATAGCTCAGTACCTGAAATGGCGAATTATTATATTTATAAACAATTTTCATAATTTCAAAAAGCAACTCCTGTGAATCCTCCACCACTAACATCTTTGGGGGCCGTGATTTTACGACTGGTAACCGCACTTCACGCGCAAAATATATCACTTACCGAGATCTGCTTCGGCAGAGTACCACACCCAGTAATGGGTAGAAGGCGTGATGATATATTTATTTATTTTATTTTATTTTATAAATCAAATAAGACAGTTCATCATATTTAATTCTGAAGAATCAATCTTTTAAATATTCTTATATTAACTTCATTTAATTCCTGTGGATCCTAAGAACCCTGGTTCGATCCCCACAGTCGACAAAACATTTTCACCAATTTAAAATTACCCCTGTGGCTTCCCCACCACTAACATCTTTGGGAAGCCGTAATTTAACTGCTAGTAACCGCACTTCACGCGCATAAATATATCACTTATCGAGATCTGCTTCGGAGAGTGTCACACCCAGTAATGGATAAAAGGCGTGATGATATATTTATTTATTTAATTTATTTAATGCATTTAATTATAATTTATGTACTATACGCTCTAAAACTAAACTAAGAACCAACCATCAAATAATAATAAAAGTCATTCACAACAAAATCGAAAGTCTAAAATAATTCTGCTATTCAGCATCTCATAGAATCTCCTTTCGCGTAGGCGCTCGATCTAGTTCTCGCATAGTCTAGAGTCAGGCGTGCAGAACTCGGAGGCAGCCTTCGCCACCGCCACAGCCGCCGCCACAGCCGCCGCACTGCCGCACCCACGGAATAAAGAAGCGAGGACCACGCCCTGCTCTTTATAGAAACCGTTGTCCGCTCGTAGCTCGAGATATGCGATGTTGCGTTACGCTTACGCGCTAGCGTTGCGTTACGTTGCGGAGAATTGCGTTAGAAGTTAACGTTAGAGAGGAGAGGGAGAGTTGAGGTTGATCAGAGTACTGTTAATATAGAGAGGAAAAGTGTTTAATATATACATATTGTTGAGAAATCGGAATGGATTTGTTTGGAGATTTCAATGATGCGTCAAGAAAGTAATGACAAATATTTTATTTTTTTGGTTTAGAAATAAAAATATAAATATATCATCATGCCTTTTTATCCATTACTGGATGTGACATCAAATCACAGCACCAAAAGTTGTAAATGGAGGAGGAGTCATTTTATTGTGGTGAATTATTTATCGGCTGTGAGAATCGAACTATCATTCTCAAATCCACTATCCGACTAAGAACGAAAATGTGATTATGTACTGATGTATTGAAACATGTTTTGTTACTTCCTTTATTTACTAGTAGTTGTAGCACTCATAGTAACTCTCGCTCTACAAGCTAGAGTTTAAGTGTTTGAACCTTGAAAACTTCAACTTCTATCCAAAAATACAACTAATTCGCAGTAATTTTGGTCTCAATAATAAACTGTAGGTCCCCTGTACTATAATTGGAATTAATTTCCTGTTGAGCAGAGTAGCAAATAAATAAATACGAAATAAACTAATTGAGAGAAGTCAAGAAGCAATAATTTAAATAAAAGTCAGTTTATAAATTAATTTTAAATTGGCTTATCTACTAATGTTTTCTTTATTGCTTTATTAAAATACAAACGTATTAAATTAAAATATAAACTTTAACACGATATCAAGAAAAAATTCTAACCTTTTTTAATTGAGTAATGGGAGAAAGAGAGAAAACCGCCATTTTCTACTAAATGTGGAAAATAAAATATAGGTTTATAATCTAATTACTATTATAAAGAGATTATAAACATTATAAACATTTTGTATGGGTTAGCTAGCTCAGTGGTATTAAGTCGACCTGTGGATCCTGAGAACCTTGGTTCGATTCCCACTGGCGACAAACAATTTTCATAATTTCAAAAACTACCCCTGTGGCTCCTCCACCACTAACATCTTTAGGGGCCGTGATTTGACGACTGGTAACCGCACTTCACGCGCAAAATATATCACTTACCGAGATCTGCTTCGGTAGAGTGTCACACCCAGTAATGGGTAGAAGGCGTGATGATATATTTATTTTATTTTATTTTATAAACATTTTGTATGAGTAGCTAGCTCAGTCGTATCAAGTCGACCTGTGGATCCTGATAACCCTGGTTCGATTCCCACAAGCGACAAACTATTTTCACCATTTTAAAACTATTCCTGTGGCTCCCCCACCACTAACATCTTTGGGGGTTGTGATTTGACGACTGGTAACCGTACTTCACACGCAAAATATATCACTTACCGAGATCTGCTTCGGCAGAGTGCCACATCCAGTAATGGGTAGAAGGCGTGATGATATATTTATTTTATTTTATAAACATTTTGTATGGGTTAGCTAGCTCAGTGGTATCAAGTCGACCTGTGGATCCTGAGAACCCTGGTTCGATTCCCACAAGCGACAAACTATTTTCACCATTTTAAAACTATTCCTGTGGCTCCTCCACCACTAACATCTTTGGGGGTCGTGATTTGACGACTGGTAACCGCACTTCACACGCAAAATATATCACTTACCGAGATCTGCTACGGCAGAGTGCCATACCCAGTAATGGGTAGAAGGCGTGATGATATATTTATTTATTTAAAACAAGACACGCCACTACTTACTAAGACCTGCTACGGTAGAGTGTCACATCAAATTGTGGATATATTTATTTATTCTTTTTATATTAAAGATATTTGTTAATTTAGCAATGGAAGATGAATTATTTTTATTTTTATTTATAAACATTTTGTTTTTGTTAAAATTCTGACAGCTGCGATGAGTAATATTCAAAATATCAATTTATAATGGGGTCTTCTACTAATTTTTTTTTCTAGAAATGTTAAGTTAAGGTATGAATTCCAACGTTTATTAAATTTCTTAAAAGTACAATCTTTTTTAAATATGATTTTTTTCAAATTTACGCGTACAAAGAATATTTTTGGCATAAAAATGTGTTACTTGTTGGAAGAGGGTTGAAGGGTGCAAAAGGGGATAATCCTAACTTCGCGTACAGCCCCTTAAAGTAGAGACAAAACAGTTTTTTATGTCTGAAGGAATCGTTCAATTTTGTCGAAAATTGTTATGAGCCAAAAACCCTGAAATACACATTCAACTTCAAACACGCATAACTGTACCAAATCATCGTAGGAACTTCGTTCTTTTCGTTCTTTGCAGGGAATTGAATAAACTTTATATCTCTGATAATGAATCGAGTTTCCAAATTTTTCTTAGCGCCGTACAGGTCGTCAAAAATTGACCTTTTTCCCACTAAAACCATTTTTATTCTCCTAGAGGGTTAAAGGGGGTGGAAGGGTTTAACTCTAATATTGCATATATCCCCCTAAAGTAGACACTTTAAACTTTTTCGCCCTGGAAAATTCGTCCAAATTAGCTGAAAATTCGCCAAGTTCTGACGGTTTGAAAATTGGTAAATTTCAAGTGTTTCTTTTGTGCCACCAGTTTAATATTAATCTATAGTTCTTGTTCATCGTGACAGTTTGAGAACTTGTATGACGTCACAAAATTTCCCGCACCTTGTAAACTTTAACCCAGACAAATATATTTCATGACGTGCCAGTCATCACAGTGCCGACAAATTTCAAATATAAACTACCAGTATAAATAATTAATCAATATAAATATATCATCACGCCTTCTACCCAGTACTGGGTGTGGCACTCTGCCGAAGAAGATCTCGGTAAGTGATATATTTTACGCGTGAAGTGCGGTTACTAGTCGTCAAATCACGGTCTCCAAAGATGTTAGTGGTGGAGGAGCCACAGGGGTAACTTTTTTTGAAATTATGAAAATTGTTTGTCGTCTATGGGAATCGAACCAGGGTTCTCAGGATCCACAGGCCGACTTCATACCACTGAGCTAACCATCCCATAAATAATTAATATTGCAATAACCACAAACAAACCAATTAGAAGAAAACTGACTAAACACGATCGCACAATTTGATCTCTGTAACTAATTTATGTTTCTATTGTTATAATTTTTATTTTATGTAGCCCCCACTGAAAAACCATCCCACCGCCGCTGGTGAGCGCTGCCACGACTACGTAAGTGTGATTTATCGATAGTTGGGTTCGAATCCCGTTGCTGTGATCTGTGATATGTGATTGTTACTAATTTATTGCGTAACACACCAGTGTGTTATTTGCTATGCCATTTATATTTGCATTGCACAATTTTTATCGGTTCTAAATCATTTTTAATTATCTATCTGGATTACCTGCAATTTCTTGATCCTGCTTTACTTACACATGTGAAAACTTTTACGTGTGCGTGTGTGTGTGTGTATTGGTAAGGACTTCTTAGATGTCTTGCCAAGGGCAATTTGATATTTGACCTGAATATTTGGACCAAGTTTTTGCTCCCAATTGTTTTATTTTAGATTGTCTTTTATTTGTAGCGGCTTTTATGATGCAATTAGTTATATTTATAGACGTTCTTCAAATATTTGATTTCTTATAAATTTGATAAAACTAAAGATTTTGATAATTTGAGTATAATTAACATTCTTGAAGCTTACCTAACTGTTGTTTAGATTCACATAATCAATTTAAATTAATTCTTTGCCAAAATTACGTAATCTAGAATACAGATAAGTATAGGTTTTGATAGTAGCCAAAATTTATAACATCCACTTAATTATATGTTTTGAAGGATTTAATTGATATATAAACATCAGCTAAACTTATTTATCAAAAACAATTTCATCGATAAAAAAAATCTATAAAATGAAACGTAATATAAAATGGAAATAAAAAAAAATTGTTGGATATCAGTGGTAGCAGTTGTTTGAATGTGCGACGTTTCGGCTTTTAGTTTAAGACATTTTTGAGCAACAAAATTAATTATAATATTAAATAATAATTAAAGAAAATATATCATCACGCCTTTTACCCATTACTGGGTGTAGCACTCTGCCGAAGCAGATATCAGTAAGTGATATATTTATGCGCGTGAAGTGCGGTTACCAGCCGTCAAATCATGGCCTCCAAAGATGTTAGTAGTGGTGGACCAACAGGGGTAATTTTAAATTTGTGAAAATGTTTTGTCGGCTTTGGGGATCGAACCAGGGTTCTTAGGATTCATAGGCCGACTCGGATACCACTGAGCCATTGCCCCATTAAATACTTGATTTCGTGAAAAATGTCAAAACCTTCGACCATCTAGAATAGACGAGTAATGTTCTATTTTCAGCTACACAATTTTGTGAATCCAAAACTGGAAGTAATGGGTTAAGAGGATAGGCTCACATAGTTATGTTTTTGTTTATATTTTTCAAAAAATTATGTTGTGACATATTATTATTAATACAGTTTTTAATCCCGTACTATTTATTTATAATATGACAATATTTTTGAATATTTTTTCAATAAATATTACAAAATGCGAATTCATATTTTTTATATTATTAAATATGCAAAACGTTTGAAATTTTCATTTATTATTATTAATTTATGAGGTAGCAAGCTCAGTGGTATGAAGTCGGCCTGTGGATCTTGAGAACCCTGTGGGAATCGGGCGACAAACAATTTTCATAATTTCAAAAACTACCCCTGTGGCTCCTCCATCATTAACATCTATGGGGGCCGTGATTTGACGATTGGTAACGGCACAATATATCACTTACTGAGATCTGCTTCGGCAGAATGCCACACCCAGTAATGTGTAGAAGGCGTGATGATATATTTATTTATTTATTTATTATTAATTTATAAGCGTCACGAAAAATTAAAATATTATTATAAAACAAACTCATATTATGGTAGTTCTGACTAGAAACTTATTTGTAAACAAAGTTATATGAGCTATTTCCCTTTCTCCATTTTAGGATGTGTTACCTACACAGAAAATGTTCCTATAGCTTGTCTATTTTATATGGTCGAGGCTGTCAAATATACATTTGTTGTGAAAAATATCTATTTTGTACAGTCGAGTGTCAAAAACACTTGTTTGTTAAATATAGCTTAGTTTTTAACAAAACAAAAGTATACACATCATATTTTCATAAAAATTTGAATATGTATTTACCGCTATTGTGTCTTTTATTTGAAGTATTTTTTAATAGAATAATGTATACAAATTTAAGAACGGAAAATAAACGATGGCAAATAATTTTAGAAATATTAAAATAAATTATTTGTTGTTAGTGTCTTGATGGAGCGTTGAAATTTCCCAATTTATATTTTTATTTTCTATGCAACAAAACAGCAAATGAATTCCAATTATTGTATATTAGTAGAGAAAATCTGCAGTTTATAGTGAATTTTGATCCACGCACAAAAGTTGTAAATTTAGCAGGAACCGAGATAAAACTTTAATCTCAAGCAAGAGATCATGACTTTAACTTATATTAAAAGAATACTTTAGTGTCTGAGTGGCTTGGATTTCAATAAAAGTTGTAGGCTCCCTGTAATGTAATTGGGATTAAGTAAAAAAGAAAAAAATTACACCTGTGGCACTAACAGGCGCATTACATTGGACATTTGATCTAACTTACACGTATAGTAACAGATCATTTATTTGTTATTTTATTTTACTACCTTTGCATACTTTCTTCCACTATCATATTTATTAATTCAGATTTAACTTCAAGTAATTTACCTACCTCCTTAATGGCCAGTTGCACGTCCTTTAAATATTAAGTGTCACCTAAAAATATCGAATTGAATTGATGACAGCAATGCTTATATTGTTTTATTTCAATAGCTGTCAAGCAGTTTGCGATTTTGTCGGTAGATGGCACCACGAGTGGCTCCATAGCTCTCATGTCATGTTACCGTTGTAGATAGGTTAACATCAGTCAGTTCAGCTAAGTCGGTATCACAATCCACTATTTCCTAGTTGATCTAATTGGATAAATGATCGCACCATACTGATGAGTCCGGAAGGACGAAACGCGTCTATGGTTAAAGCTGAACTGACCAGCCGTTTGTTGATGACCTGAGAAGTTGATGCAAACGTGCTGTAAAACCTCTGTGGAATTACGAGACAAGTGATGGAAATTTTTTTTCCTATTTTTTCTTATTTATTAATGCTTATATTGTTTTATTTGAGGAACAGCGATGTATCTTGGCCTATGTGAATCAAATTTTTCAGGTGTATATACTATGTACTATTTTTTCACGACCTTAGTATTTGAAATAAATATTTTTATGATTATTATAACCATTTTTAAAAATATTTCAATTTTAAATTACAATAGTTTTTATTTTGTTTTAATTCAAATGCCAAATTAATATTTAAAATGGTTTTAAAGCTTATTCATTGTGGACCCAGTATCCTAAGATAAAAGTGACCTTAATTGTAAATAAAAATATTGACATAAGTAAGTAATTAGTATAAAAATTAAGTGACTGGAAAAATGTGATGTAATTTTAATTACTCAGGACTTCAGTCAGTAATTTCTCTTTATTTAAAAAACCAACAATAGCGACGTTTCGTCGCCAATTGCGACTTACTCAGGAATAGTCTGAATTTCTTCAAATAGAATTAACATTGATTTAATATCATTAAAATACATAAAACAATTGAGGTTTACATCAATTCTGACTATTCCTGAGGAAGTCGCAATTGGCGACGAAACATCACTGTTATCGGTTTTATAAAATAAAGATAAATTACTGATTGAAGTCCTGTGTATTTAAAACTACATCATAAGTAAGTAAATTGATTACATTCATGAAACTAAATTCCGCAATTTTCTACATTCTATTCCCATGAGATAAAATGTAACAGTTCTTACATGATTTTGGTGTCACAGAAACCTAATTTCTCTCCCGGTCATGAAAAAAATCCTTTTAACTTGGAGCAGTCGGCTGCAGTAATATTATGATTATAAATATAAGCCATTTAGATTATTTACTACAAGTACTCAACAATTTTAAAGAGTAGAAAAATGTATGCCAATGCGCCCAACACACAAATACAGAGATAATCCAATCAAATATGGAACCAATAAATAACAAAGCCACGTACAGCAATTACGTGATCTTTAATGAATAGTAAAGCTTATAGTCGGTAGTCGAACAGTCCAACAAAACAAAGAACGACCCAAACACAATTCTTAGCCGTAGAGGGAGAGCTCACAGCAGTCGTAAGCAACTCAACGTCCAGCATAGTCCACGGAGCAGGCAGAGAGCGTAATTATTAGTTATTAAAAGAGATCAATCATGATTCATGGTCCGCAGAGATCGTCTATAACGGTACAGGCGACAGCCAAGGCCACCAGTGGCGGCGGCGAGGGGAAAGGGCGGGGGCACCACGCCGAGGCCTCAGGCACAACTTTTCCTAGTCAAGCTGATTGTTGCTCGAGAGTTGTCTAGAGAAAAACAAAAGTTTTCGTTGCTGATCGGTTGCTAGAAGCAAGGTCGTTGGACATTCTCATCTGTGACTGGGGCAGTGGCGTGCTTGTGACCAGAGAATTACAATTTTATATGTGATAGACATACATATATCAGCACACCCTTATTGGCTCGACATTTGCAGATTTCTGTAGATGACAGATTATTTTTTAATTTATTTATTAATTTGTTACTATGCTCAGCAAGAACTTAATCCCACAGGACCTACTGCGTACAGTGGAATCGGAACCACTTATACAGTCGTATATTTTATGTATGTTGAAATCAGGATACAACTGTTTATTATTATATAAGCTAGATTGCTTTTTGTTCGTATTATGTTTGAACAAATGAGTAAATCTCAAAAAACTTTCAAAATATAGCGTTATAACCAGATTTAAAAGCAAAAGAAGACATGTATTCATAATAAAATAAATATATCATCACACCTTTTAATCATTACTGGGTGTGGCCAGAAGAGGATTTAAAATATTTCGGGCAGTAGGCAAAATATTTATTTCGGACCCTTTAGGACATAAAATTCTGCATCTAATCCAATAAACAAAAATAATTTTACATGCTTCGTAACAGCACAAATTAGATCTGAAAATAACTAAATTATCGATAGCCTTGAAATGAAACAAATTTAACAAATGTTTAACGTTTTATGTGTCAAAATTAATGACATAATAAATAAATACATTATTTTGATAGATTAAACGTCAAACATTTGTTTAATTTTGTTTCAATTCCATGACTATCGATAGTTTTGAGGCTATTTTCGTTATTTTCAGATCTAATTTGTGCCGTTACGAAGCATGAAAAATTTATTTTGTTTATTGGATTAGATGCAGAATTTTATCTCCTAAAACTTTTATTTGAAACTGTCTTGCTTGAAATAATTAGGGAAGCAGGAAATTATAAAATTATGATTTTACATGTTAAATATCCATGTTCGAGAGTCGCGGTCACCACTCTGTATATATATTTCTATTATTTAAACTAAAAGCTTGAATCCGGGCCCTAAAATTTTTGGGCCCTAGGCTATTGCCTCTTTAGCCTAGGCCAAAGTCCGCCTGTGGGTGTGGCACTCTGTCGTAGCAGATCTTGGAGCGGTTACCAGTCGTCAAAAAGATTTTATTGAAAGGAGAGCTACATGGGTAATTTAATTGTGGAGAAAAATTTGTCGCTGTGGGAATTGAACTCGGATTAACAAATCCAAAGATCATCTATTAAAACAACAATTACAAGAAAAAGTGTCAACATTTTGTTGTTTCTAATGGTAGCTAAATTATTATTATTATTATTTTGTAATGACAAAATTGAAGAAAACCTCTAAAAATATATAATACGTATAACAAATTTATTTTGTATTATGGGGTAATGGCTTAGTGGTATCAAGTCGGCCTGTGGATCCTAAGAACTCTGGTGCGATCTCCCAGACGACAAAACATTTTCACCAATTTAAAATTACCCCTGTGGCCAATGTTTACGTGCGCCAAATTTCATCGAGATCTGCAAAAAAAATTTCACGCTAGCACTACCTTAAATGGATAAATTATATTCCGAAGCATGCGCAGATAAACTGATTTCTGATTGCTTGTTTGAACAAAGCTAATAATCAGATATCAAGAAATAGAAGTATATGTAAATGATAATAAAGTTATGCTTTGTGTAAGATTTATCGAGATATGAACTGAATAGTTAAAAGTTTCAAGACAAATAGTTAAATGTAAAAGTACGGGGAAAAATCTGAAACATGTAAGAAGAGAATCATAATTCATTTCTCGGAGCGATTTACTAGTAGTTACAAGAAATTCTGTTTAAAAGTAATAAATCTTAGTAATTAATAAACCCGAGCGTCATTAACGTACTAAAACGTTTCAAAATTCTTACTGAATTACGCTAAATTGCCTCTTATTTCTTAACTTTACCACTGACGCTAATAAAACTTTAATTGCATGGTGAGTAACACGTGCTTCCGAAGAATAATTAAATGAGCCGTTAAAATTCCTACTAGAAGTTATGTTATAAATTTCTGTAATAAGCGAAATTGCATTTCACTTCTATGTTGTGATGATTTTATTGGGACTGTATTTTTACAGTCACTTTAACTGTTCGTCGAGTATCTAACTATGGTGTTATTTGTTTTCTTACAATTCCATTGACTCCCATAATTGGCTCTGAAATTCCGATGAAATTGACAATTTGTGATTAATGTAGTGTAGCAATGAATTAACTATTTCTATTTTATATTAGAAGTTATAGGAACAATGCTGCACACGACGTAAATTTTTTTAGAAATTTTTTAGAAAGAAGAAGAAGTGAAAAAATTGAAAATCTGTTAGTTCATCTTTGATATGAAATGAGTAATCTACTGTGCGCGATGGCCGACATGTTGACGTCATCCGACCATTGGGTCGTCAGTTCGAATCCGCCTGTCGACAATGTGTGATTTGTCGTTAAATATAAAAATATAGTTACATGTATTATCACGCTCGGGCGCTATGGGATAGTCACTCATACACCTGAATTAATGTAACATCGACTATGAAAAAACCAGCAGTACGGCACTGTAAAACTGCGGCTCGGTGTGCCTGGTCTCCTATATGGAGCATACCAAAATTCACAAAGGATTGTAGTGCAATAGGAAGAAGACTGTGCCATAAGCATGAAGTTAGTTAATTTCCACGAAATATTTCTCGCGATAGAGGTGCCGCTGTAATTTTAAGAAATTTTCTTGACTTCTTTCTAAAAAGTTTCTCAGAAAACTTACCCCATGAGAACAGAGTATTGGAAAGATTCCGAATTGTAGGAAAATTGTGGATACAGCGAAAATTAAATACCAGGATAGGAATATTTAGTCTTGAAGATCAATTGCAGGATGAATCTGATGAATATATGTTTAGTGAATATTGTAAGAGAAAGTGCTATCCTATTTAATGGGAAATAGTGTGATAACCTGGAATGGCTAAAGAAGCGTTTCAAAAGAAAAATAGAATATTGATTGAAAATTTGTATCTGAACTACGGGAATAGGGAAATATTTTGTTTGGAGTGTTGTACGGGTGAGGCATAGACAGATAAGAAAAGATAGGAAAAAGATTGATGCCATGGAAATGTGGATATAGAGGAGAATGCTTGGTGGTGATCTAATAGAGTTAACAACGAACAAATGTTAGAAAGAGTAGAAGAAAAGGGACACTGTATGAAATTATTTTGAAAAGGAAGAGAATGTGGTTGGGCCATGCGATCAGAAGGGATATTATAATGAAGAACATGATAGAAGGGATAGTAGAAGGAGACGGTAAAAGAGTCAGGAGGAGGAGGAACATGGTAGACGACCTAAAAGAAGGAAGAAATTATGCTGAAATGAAGAAATTGGAGAAGGCATTTAGGACATGAGCCAAGCAGATAACTATTGATGATTATGAGTGTGATGTTATGTATGTATATAGATATACTTATATATGAGACACATGAAATTTAGAGAATTGGCAGTACAGGGGTATTATTAGTGTTACGACATTCGAATCCGAATATCTTGAGTTCGAATTCCATTTATATTAAAAATATTTGAACTAGCGCTCTTCGGCTCGATGTGTCCAGACCCAGAACTGTAATTGGGATTATGTACCTGTTATATGAAATACCCATAAATAAAAAAAAAATATAAATATATCATCACTCCTTCTACGCATTACTGGGTGTGGCACTCTGCCGAAGCAGATCTCGGTAAGTGATATATTTATGCATATGACGGCCCTCAAAGATGCTAGTGAAGGGGGAGGCACATGAGTAGTACTAATGTGGTGAAACTGTTTGTTGCCAGTGAGAATCGAACCAGGGTACTCCATAAATAAATACAGAAAATACCTTCTAAAAAAAAGGATGAACTTTAACAGATATTAAAATTTCGATAGCATATTCTTAAATTATAAATAATCGCGAACGAGATAAGTAAATAAAAATATTGAGAAACTGTAAAATCAATTGAAAAATATATCAGTTTCTACACGATTTTTCGTTAAAAAGACAATATTTTCTATCAACATACAATAAAAATATACTCGTACATACAATAAATAATATGTAGGTATATTTCATTCATAATAACAATAATATCTTATTTAAAAACACGGCGTTCATTTGCTAACTTCATGCCCAATTAAACTCATATTTCACCTAAATCTCTGAAATGCGCAATGCAATGATATAAAATTCCTTCGTCTTTGTTCTAGCATACAAGGTATTACTATTACAAGTTAAGGATAAGTTTCGAATGCACTATTATTTATAAACGGACTAATTTAGCAACATAAATGTCAATTGGCAACTACCGGAGCGTACCGCTTTTACGGTGGCACTTTACTTACTTTCATTTACTGGTGTAGGCTGCATATTGCACTCCTACTGTTCCATAAGTTAGGAGATAAGCTCTAAATACTATGTATCACATCTGCCATTTAATACCTATTACACGTTACATAAACGGACATCAGAGCTGTAAATTATGTTTTTTTAAAAGTTGTAAGTGTTGTCAATTCTATTTGGTAACAATGTTTCATTTTATAGTGCTTCAATTATGTATAAATTTCAGTTTTACTACTGATTTTGCGTATTTTATTGCACACGATTCTCTCAATGAACATTTCAAAATTATTATTTTATTTCATTTTAGATGTCTCGTTAAATGTCATGTTAAATTGGTTAAGATTTTATTGATGTATGATGAGTGTGAAATTAAGAATTGTTTGAAATTGCATCGTACTTATTGTCTTCTTAATAGCGGAAAATAATTATTTATAATTATTATATTATACTTAATTTTCCGGCCTGTTTTTTTTTATTAATATGTAAATAAGAAAAATAGGAAAAACTTTTCCATCACTTGTCACAAGTTCCAAAAATTAACAGCACGTTTGAATCAACTTATCAGGTCATCACCAAACGGCTGGTCAGTTCAGCTTTAACCATAGACGCGTTTCGTCCTTCCGGACTCATCAGTATGGTGTGATCATTTATCCAACTAGACCGACTAGGGAATAGTGGATTGTGATACCGACTTAGCTGAACTGACCAGTGTTGTTCCAAGGACAAAAAAAATTGTAGTAACTTCTGGGGGAAATTTGTACTAAAAATAAACGCAATTGTACTAAATTCAGAAAATAACATAACCTCAATTCTCATACCATAAATCTAAATGTCTGTCAAATCAATGTGAACATTGCCAATCATTATAAATAGTTTCAGAAAAAAAATATTTTTTTGTTTTCAAATATTTTTTCTTGTATAAATATAAATAACAAAATAGGATGCGGGCACTCACGTGACACTGTGACGTAAAAACAGCTGTTCGGGCAAAGATCACTGCGCCACCTACAAAATGAACTTTTTTTTGGGACGAGATTTGAAAAGAACCGGTTCTTTTCAAAGTTGGTAAAAAAATGATATATTTTTATTAGACTAAAATTCTATTTACTTTATACAACAATAACTTAAACACAATTACATTAGCTTATAGTGGAATCCGAACCACTCAAATACAATCGTAAACACATACATATATTACACTTGATTTGAACATTAAATAAATAAATAAAATGTAATAGCCAGAATAATTTAGAAACAGATTTCAATACTCTAAACATTCAATCGAATATTTTTCCTGTAAAGTGACGGGCAGTGTAACGAATTTAATGCCAGTCAGTCGAGAACGTTCCAGAAACCTCTGGAACAACGAAGTATCCCGCGACACCGAATCCCACTGCGCCTAAAATTCGCGCGCCCTAATATTCACGCTACCGAAAAGTCACCAGACTGAAAGGTCCTTATTCCACTTTGTCCATAACACCGAAACTAGTGCTGCAGAGAAGCAATGGCACAGTTTTAATTGAACACTCTATATAATGAGTGATTGGCTCGTAATATACAGGCATATATAATTAAATGATTCATTAAAAAATGTAATTATTCTGCATATTTAAATAATAACTCGTTTATCTATTAATATAACATAATCAGTGCTATGATAATTTTATATTTGATATTTCCCTGTACTTATTGAAATAATTATAAAAATATATACGTGATTACATAAAAGTAAACACACGTAATACGTGGCAATTTATCTACATTTACATATTGGTAAATATTTAAATTTCAAATCATCTCCAAATAAAAACCGATCAAACTACCGGTTAATTAATTCAAATCTTGCAATTTGCGCTAGAAGGAAAGTAAAAGGTTAGTAATTTATAATTTATAAACATGTTCACAGTTTTCTACATTTAAATTTCGCGCTGTTTTAACACCAAAGAGAGAACCGACAACGACAAACAAATGCAAATCGCACGCACCCGCTATATTATTATCAATCAGTTGCGATACCATCGACAATTATCATAATCGTTGCAATTATCTGACGTTATGTAAATTTTTAATTACTTCTGTTATGTTAAACTTAGCGCCAGTGTGATTATTATTGCAACTGTACTTCTAGTTGGTATTATGTATTATTTATTATTATGTAATTTTTTAGCTTAATTAATAAAAAGAAGTATATTATTACAATTTTTCCAATTACAGAATTTAATAATAAATTTTTCTTCCAAGTAATATATTCATTATATATACGTTTCTAGATAGATAAGGTGGATCATTATTCTACACATTTGAAGTCAAACAAATTATTGTCCCTACATTGTAACGTCATTATTCAACTGTTTTTAAGTCAATCAAATTGCGGTTACTATAGTAACACAGTGCACTGATTATTATTATTTTGGTTACTTTTCACATTGCTATGAAATTACGAGGGCATTCATCACATAATCAGTCCTCGTCAAACATTCTCATCCAAACACACCACTCTCACTTTAACCACATTCATAGTTCACTCTATATAATTTTTTATTTACAGTGCAAGAAATCTATATAGTTTAGTACATGAAATAGGGAATTATTATGTTTATATTTTTATAAATGTGCATTTTTGAGATAATAAAAACAAAACTTCTTATTTATAACTGTGTTTGATGTACGAGGGCAGGTTGGAAAGTCCCTGTAAAATGAAACAAGAAATGATTTATTTGTTCAAAACATATTTTATTTCCCAACATAATCTCCTTGTAGCTCGATACACTTCGTCGAACGTTTTTCTAATTTTTCGATCCCTTCCAAATAATACGATTTTGGCAATCTTTCAACATAGGCGTTTGTCTCAGCGATGTCCTCATCGTTGGAGCCAAATCTCTTTCCGCCGATCCATTTCTTCAAGTTTGGAAATAGATAAAAATCGCAGGGGGCCAAATCTGGAGAATATGGTGGATGACCAACCAATTCATAGCGCAATTCATGCAATGTCACACGGTCGCGCTTGTTGTCAACAGAGAGCAAATGCGGCACCCATCTAGCAGATAGCTTTCTCATATCAAAAAATGTATGCAAAATGTTCCGTTCAGTTGAGATGCTCATAGCCTCAGCCAACTCGTGCACTTTAACTCGCCGATCGTCCAATATCATACCATGGATTTTATCGACGATTTCTGGCGTTGTAACCTCAATTGGACGACCAGAACGTTCGGCGTCCTTTGTGGTCATACTACCACAACGAAAATCTGTAAACCACTTGTGAATCGTTCCAATCGATGGTGAGAAGTCCCCATAATGTTTAACAAGCGATGCTTTGGTTTGCGTATTGTTTTTTCCACGCAAGAAATAATGTTTAATCAAGACGCGAAATTCACTTTTTTCCATGTTTTTAAAAATCTTCAAGGTTGCTTGCTATCGATGGGTGTCAGAACAGAACTGAATGACATATCAGTTTGAAAATTTAATGCGTTCTAGTTAAAGATGGTACATCACAAATGTTACATGAGATTTGTGATTGTGGCGCCATCTGTTTTATTTTTCAGGGACTTTTCACCCTGCTCTCGTAAGTTGTCGAAGTTATTTAAACGATGGCTTTGATGCGATATTTTTTGTTTACTTTGACAGACAAATTTATTAGTAACTTTGCTAAGACAATGAAATATTCTCCCCTATTCAATGCTTTATAAAGACATAACTTCAATTTTTAAATTTTAAATCTCGCCATCCGTTTTTATAACTTGTCCATCTTTGTATTGTTTATAATTAACTCGCTTTATGGCAAACTAATAATGAATATAAATCAATTAAACGTAAAAATGATTAACAAACGTGCACGCAATTGTTAATGAACATAGCAATGTCGATTGTTTCGCTAAAAATCTTGTCGCGTCACGAAAAAATCCCTCACCTTGTGCGAGAATTACATCGTTGGCTCGATAAAGTCGCGCTTAATTGAATATCAAATAAATAATTCATCTTACTGAGATAAAGGTGGGTTTAGGTTTCTTTTAATTGTATAAAATATGAGGACATATTTTTCATTCTGCGCTCGTAAAGTATAAGTTGACATTAACAAGAAATGTCATTATTTCAAATGAACTTTGTATTAAATCTGTGCTATTAATTATTGTTCTTCCAGTAATTAAATTATTTATGAGTGTGTGAGAGTTGTGTGGTAAAATACTAAATGTCATTTTGCTGCCGTTAAATTGATATATTAGAGAATACGGCCTACGCTATAGAATAGGTAACATATTTTTGCACGAGAACAGGATGGGTATTTTCATTTTCGCTTATCATGCACAACACGCCTTTTTATTATTATACAAAACTTAGCAATCTATTTATCTAATGGCTAGTTACACTGTTAAAACTTAATTTTTTTAAAAAATAAAATCAGTCAAACCTTCCGTTAGCTTTTATTTATTTAAACCAAGTTTACAAAATTAACTTTTGTAAGGTAGTAATGGACAAAAGTTGTATATTAATTTATTGAAGAATTACAACGACGTTTCGGCCAAGGTTATGGCCATCTTCAGGTCAACAACGTTAAATAAACAACAAACAAAGGTTGAGTTACAAGTGCTTATTTAGGGCGGACATATAACAAAAATGAAAAAAATTAGTACGAAGCTACATTGTCAAAAAACATGAATTTAAATTTATATGTTCGTCCTAAAGAGTCCGATAGTCGACTGACTGAGTCGACTATCGGACTATCGGTGTAATAATTTACTCTTTTTGTTTGCTATTTAATAAATTAAATTAAATTAATAGACAGTACATCGGATTAATTTTCATCAAAATTATCCGTATGTCCCTTCTCTCCAATATTATCTTTGGGAATCGTAATATGACGACTAGTAACCACACTTCTCTCGCAAAATATGATGCTGTAATTCATAGAAGGCATGGTGAAATATTTATTTCATTTTAAATTTAATGTCTTTAATTATCATTCCCTACTTTTCGTTGTTAATGAGTAATTACAAATGAAACACTAGGTACTTGTTAATTATTTTTTTTAATAATTCGTAAGAATTCCAGTTTGTGAAATTTTGATATTCTAAACTAATATTACAAGAAAGCATTCTTGAAATATGAAATGAATAAAATACCTGCAAGTATAAAAATGTGGAATGAAAGTTATGTTTGTAATCTTTATTACAAATATTTTAATTGCTTAATTGGTTATTATATAAGTCGAGCGAAACAATTTTTAATTAATCATGAAATGTCACATTGAACTAAAAATGAGGTAAACGTTAATCATTTATTTAGCAAAAAACCTGAATGAGACAAGAAAGAAACAACTGGCGATCAGAATTGCACGAGCGCTCTGTTTTTGCAGAACGCGGTTTTTGTCTTTGGAAATCTAACATCGGTGATGCTTGAATGAGAATACATTTTCAAATGTTTTGCATAAACTGGACGACAGGGTCGTACTACGTTGTTTTTCCGCACGGTTTACTATTTCTATGTTATTAAAGAATTGGCTTTCTGATTTTATTTAACTGAATTTATCGACTGTCAAATTAATTAACAAAATTTAACTCATTTTGGAATATTCTTATATTATAAGGAATATTCTCGTACTTGTATAGGTATCTTAATTTAATGATTTAATGGAATATCAAATTAGGTTCCTGATAGATATCGTAGATATAATTTTTCGTTTATATAAATTCCTATCGATTACTATGCTGCAAAATAAGAAATTGTAATTTCCAAAATTGTATTTTTATAAAATAAAGACAAAAAGTCAATTACGATGTGGAACTGTGTCTTAAAAAATAAGAAAAATAGGAAAACAAAATTTCCATCACTTGTCACAAATTCCAAAATTTTTACAGCCTGTTTGAATCAACTTATCAGGTCATCATCAAACGGCTGGTCAGTTCAGCTTTAACCATAGACGCGTTTCGTCCTTTAGGGACTCATCAGTATGGTGTGATCAACTATCCAGCTAGACCAACTAGGGACTAGTGAACTGTGATATTTTTACAAGCTGAACTGACTGATGTTAAAGTAACTACGTCGATAGATAAGACATGAGAGCTAAGGAGCAACCTGTGGTGCCATCTACCGACAGAATCGCAACCTGCATGACAGCAATTTAAATAAAATAAAGACAAAAAGTCAATTACGATGTGGAACTGTGTCTTAAAAAATAAGAAAAATAGGAAAACAAAATTTCCATCACTTGTCACAAATTCAGTCAGTTCAGTCAGTTCAGCTTGTAAAAATATCACAGTTCACTAGTCCCTAGTTGGTCTAGTTGGATAGTTGATCACACCATACTGATGAGTCCCTAAAGGACGAAACGCGTCTATGGTTAAAGCTGAACTGACCAGCCGTTTGATGATGACCTGATAAGTTGATTCAAACATGCTGTAAAAATTTTGGAAAAAATTTTGGAATTTGTGACAAGTGATGGAAATTTTGTTTTCCTATTTTTCTTATTGTATTTTTAGTTATAAGCTATTGTCAGTGAAGGTTGAGTCGCTTGTGAAGGGATAATACTTGCACGATACTATAAATTCAGTATTTATTTGTTACTCTGCACAGTGGAAACTTAATACTAATTACAGTACAAGGAGCCTACAGCTTATACTGCAATCTTAATAGGATTGCCAACTTAAACTCACGCGAAAGTTTGTGAATAAAATCAAGTTTGTAGTCCCTAAATTTCTTATTTTTCTCTCTTTATCGTCAACACTCTTTTGAAATATCAAAAAAAGTACCATTTTACTTTCCTATAATTAAAATTAGGGCATATTATATCACTTTGCTCGTGTTTTAAGATAGTACTAGTGTGACGGTGGCGCCAGCGGTTGTCGAGTGGCAAAACTAACGCTCAAAAGAATATAAAAATTGAATAAAATAAGTCTTTTATACCTATTATGATTTGAATATCATGAATTATTAACAGGTTGCTGGTCTAGTGAATTTTTAAATACCATACCACCGTGTGGTGCTACCATTATCAATTGGGATTCTTAATTTTTCGTTAAAAACAAGACTTTGTATGGCTATATATCAAATAAAAATAAATATATCATCACGCCTTCTACCCATTACTGGGTGTGGCACTCTGCTAAAGCAGATCTTGGTAAGTGATATATTTTGCGCGTGAAGTGCGGTTACCAGTCGTCAAATCACGGCCCCCAAACATGTTAGTGGTGGTTGAGCCACAGGGATAGCTTTTTCAAATTATGAAAATTTGTCGCCTGTGGGAATCGAACCAGGGACCTCAGGATCCACAGGCCGACTTCATACGACTGTGCTAACCATCCTATCTATATATCCATTACTAAATTATAAAAAACTTTTTCCTTTTGATACAATTTACATGGATAGTTCTAGAACATCATATTAGTTTTTAGAGGTACACAAATCAAATATGTACGATTCTGAGTGATGATCGCCATAAGCCCCGTGTATAAGAACTCAACTTTACAAGCGAATATATTTGTTCACAAACGATGAATGTGTTTCATATTTTAACAGGATGCGTATGACTGTCCAATGTTTATGTGTGCCAAATTTCATTCAATACAATTTCATTGTACATTCGCGGAAATTAAAGAACTCGTTTCGCTCGTGCTTTAAAATTGCGCTTATGTGCAAAGTATTTCTTCGCGCACTAGTTATGTAAATAGCTATTTTTTTATACTGGCAGTTTTGTACGAGAGCAAAATGAATAAAAGTAAAATAGAAGTAACAGAATAAATGATTTTGGTCACAAAATATCGAAATGGTGGTAATCTGCAGATTAATCATAAAAAATTAGGATTGTCCTTAACTTATCGATCGTTAACAGAAAATGAGTTACAGAATAGGGGAATAGTCGTATTTTTACTTTTAACTTATAAACCTTTGCTGGCCGTATGACTTGACTCCCTCATAATACGACAAGTCCATCTCTGCATCCGATCCTCAAGAAAATCTAAACCCACGAAGGTCAATCCAGGAAGCCCATCAGCTCACCAACTCACCATAAAAATCTGCAAGTCAGTTCGGTTTCTCCGGAACCACAGAACGACATTGACGCTAGTCTGATCTGCCGCTCGGCAAATTACTCCACATTTTCTGAAATCTCCGACCACAAGGCGAGTGTTGCGTCTCTCTCTCTCTCCGCGAGCGCAGCACACTCTGATCAAAGTGATTGGAATAGGAGTGGTGCAATTTGTGGTCTGTAATGACGAAGTGTGTTATCCATCAGTGATTCTTCACTTGAGCTAATCATTGTTTACATAAAGGAATTTGTAGATGCTGCAATATTTGTTGATGCTGATGCTTTGTTTGTTTTACTGTTGCAAGTTGAGGATATTTGATTTGATTTATGATAGTACAGGAAATCAGTGGTTGTTGTTTATCTGCACATTTTGTTATTAAAGGAAATAAATGAATTAAAGTCATGGTAAATTTATTCGAGATTAATTTCTCGAATGCAATTTTCCGAATGTTTTTTCTCCGGAATAACCGTTTTTCTGAATTATGATTTTCTCGCATGATTATTTCTTGAATGCCTTTTTCCAGAATTTCCATTTTTACAAATAATGATTTTCCCGAATGCCTTTTACCCGTATGCCAACTTCCTGTATTTTCCGATTGACATTTTTCCCAAATTACAATTTTGTATCTAAATAATTTTGTGGCTAGCTCAGTGGTATGAAGTCGGCCTGTGGATCCTGAGAACCTTGGTTCGATTCCCACAGGCGACAAACAATTTTCATAATTTCAAAAACTACCCCTGTGGCGCCTCCACTAACATCTTTGGAGGCCGTGATTTGACGACTGGTAACACGCAAAATATATCACTTACCGAGATCTGCTTCGGCAGAGTGCCACACCCAGTAATGGGTAGAATGACAATTTTCCCAAATATTTGTTTTCCCGAACGTTGATTTTCCGAATACATTACTACACATTTTTTTGTTTAATTTTTTTTTCGAATGACAATTTCACATCATTCCAATTTACCGAATATTATTTTTTCATACACAAATTTTATATATGCATTTTTATTTGGTAAAATAGGAGTTAATTTCCTTTCAACCATTTTCTAGAAATTTAATAAAAACTATGCAAAAAGATCGCGTGTTTGGAGTTTTATGTCAAACAAATGCACGAATGGTACAAATGACGTCTTCGTGCACGAGGTTTGTACAATGCTTTTTGTAACGAGCAAAAATTATATAATCAACAATGAAAAAATTTATTAACTATTATTTATGATCACAGTTTAGTTTGTCATGAATTGACATTTTTACTTTCTTATACACAGTATAAGGAAGTATTAGAATCGTGAAAAAATCGTTGAAGAGATTTTCGCGGAAATACGTGTTTTGAGTTCCACTGAATCCGTTTCGATCATTTTCTCAATGATGTCTGTGTGTGTGTGTGTGTGGATGGATGTGTATCCAAGTGTGCAATATCTCATGAACGAGATAAGATTTGTTAATGAAACTTGGTAATTATAAGTTTAATGAAAATACGAAGAGCTGAGTTGAGTTTGACTGAAATTGAAAAACCGGAAGAGGAAATTTACTGGACATACAAAACAATAAATTCCATTTATTTCAAAAATGGAATCAGTTACAAAAAAATGTTTCAATTAAAAGATGTTAGTAAAAATATTTGGAACATAATATGTTATTTGAAATTTTCCTGTATATGCGTCTAATTTTGAGAAAAACTATTTTTTATATTTAATAATATATTTCAATAATCATAGTAGCAATAGAAACAAAAAACATCAATTTTAATTTTCGCTTTATCTAGTTATCCATGTCTTTTTTTGGAAAAACAAATACATCGTTAAAATGGTCAACTAATTTAGCAACTTTGCCTCTATTTAATCAACTTCGTATCTCACGGTTCTTGAGATACCAAGGGTTAGGCTCGAAAAACGGACTTCCGTTAGACATAAAGTAGTCATCATTACTAAAAAATTATACTTAAACAAATTTGGTATTTTATATGTTTCAAACAGATAAATGCTGAATTACTGAAAAACTAAATTACATGTTTAATAATATTATATAACATTCATATATTTTAAATATTAAATATGCTGTGTATAAGAAAGTCGTATGGTGCCACTCCAGATTTTTTTTATTTGAAAACAAATTGTTTATTTTTCCTCTTAAAGCTTGTTAAAATATAATTGACGGCGTTATGAGCTAACGTCTCTATTTCTTTTATAAATTCTTTAAAATATGTGTACATATGTACCAGGCAGCGGAAAGTTATATAGGTAACCATGGGACTGTGTTTATAGTTCCACCTAGGGAATGGCGCTAATAGTCTTTATGTGAAGACAACCATTTTAGTTAACTACAATATCGGCAATCATTGGTTACTAGATTGTTCCTGTAGTTGTCATTTCAAATTTTTTAATCTGTCAAATATCCAATTAATTTTTATTTGTGAAATAATTTCATATAAATAATGTCATCAACTAATATGAATTGTTGTGTAAAAAACTGTATTGCTACTGGCAAGTAAGTGATCATATAATAAATAATATTTGGATGTGGAAGTCATAATATATTTTAAAGTTCACAAGAATTGGATAAAACTGCGATTGAAACAGTTAAAATTATAAATAAATTGTATACACGAGGATATTTTAATAAATATTTATATTATAATAATGAATTTTTATTTTATGTAGTTTAAATAAATATAAAATAATAATAAAAATTAAAAGCTGCCTAAATATGCATATCGGGTTGCCTATATACATGACTTTAGTTAGACTTCCACTACTCAGATGGCGCAAAATACAGTCTCAGTGCGTACATGGCAGTTTCTTATCTACAATAGTATATTATGATCTGTGATAAGTACAATTAGCGTTTTAATAGTCAATATTTAGAACCATAAAAATGGGTGTAATTTTTTCAATTTCTTTGAAGCAATTATTTTGAGTAATGCGAGTACAACAAATAATTTTTTTCCCTACAACGAGTACCCAGGTGCAGGGTAATAAGTTTCTAGATACCTGAGAAATCGAGTAGTAAAATTATCTAGGCAATTGAATCTCTTAATTGGTATTAATTTTAAAAATAAATTATACAGATTTTAAATCCTAGATTCAAACAATTAATAAAAACAATCTCGATTGCAAGACCCATATTTCATTGTACTCTTTTTATAAGTCCTGTAAATAACCATCATAGAATCAATTACATCAAGCACAAATTTCTAATCAGTAAGTTACGCAAAATTGTGCCAAGGTGGCATCAAAACAGAACGAATCGACAATAGATTTATCCGTCTTCGTGTTATGCGACCCTCGGCCGGTGGTTTCAAGGCACTCTGCGATTTAGGACATCAGAAAAACGTCGCCGCGTAATAACTAAAGTAATTTGTCGAATGGAAAGCGTTTATAATGTGTTTGAAGTCTAGTCAACCATGAGGGATGTTAGGCAATGGTTGCTTGATAGATTCACAAAAAATTAAATTATTAGAAACTGATAAAATTAAATGTATTTTATATTGAAATTGAAGGTTTTAGATATTTTTGATAACAAATTGTTGGATTTACGTAATTACTAATGTTTTTAGTGGAAGAAACGTCCATCTTTGATGATCTGTACGGAGCTAAGAAAAATTTTTGGACTCTATTTACCATCAGTGCAATAAAGTTTATTCAATTTTTTGCAAAGGAACGAAATTTCCACAGAGTTATGCGTGTTTGAAGTTGAATGTGCATTTAGAGGTTTTTGGACTAAAAAAGTGTAATTTGTTGAGAAGGAGTTGTTGAAGGGTGCAAAATAGGATAATCTTTAAAGTGGAGACAAAACAGTGTTGAAGTTTTTGGCTTATAACTCGGCGACTTTTCAACAAAATTGAACGATTCTTTCAGAAAAAGAAACTGTTAGTAAGTAATTTTTTTTAGGTCAAGAATGTTTAGGAAATTTCTATTTTTCAAACTACATTCTTGACCTTTAAACTGTCACTTACAGTTCATGGTACGTAATATACTATTTCGCGCCACCAGTAACGTAAGTATAACAAATTTCAAGAGTTTAAGTCATATGAATGACTTTGAAGTTTGATAAATTTAAAGTTTATGACAAAAAAATTCGGGTGACGCCCGAACTCGTTTAGGGAAGCCGTGGCTTAGTGGCTAAAGCATCAGCCCGGCAAGCTGAAGGTCCTCGGTTCGAGTCCGGGCGTCTCCCAAATTTTTTTGTCATAAACTTTAAATTTATCAAACTTCAAAGTCGTTCAATGACTTAAACTCTTGAAATTTAATTCGTGGTATGATTTCCTTAAAATCAGACTGTGTTGCTACAGACGAAACCCGTTGTCAATTCCTATGAGTCATAGGAGTCTTGGGATCGATGCTGTGTTAGACACTATTACAGATAAATTCGGTTGACGCCTATGTCGTTAAGGGGAGCCGTGGCTTAGTGGTTAAAGCATCAGCCCGGCAAGCTGAAGGTTCTCGGTTCGAGTCCGGGTATCACTATTCTGGTACGGTAACATGAACTTCAGTTCATACCTCCTCAAATGTTATAATATAGATACATTCCTTGTATAATTTTCATAATTTCAAAAACTACCCCTGTGGCTCCTCCACCACTAACATCTTTGGGGGCCGTTCAACTGTAATTGTGTAAAATTCACATTTCAAAAACAGGCGTAGAGCGACATTCCCTTCCTTTCTTATCTTTTAATTCGTTTTCAGTTCTTACGTAGTGTGATTAACTGTAATTGTGTAAAATTCACTTTCAAAAACAGGCACAGGGACGACACTCCCGTCATTTCTTTTTTTTTTTTAGTTTTCTGATCTTACATTGCGTATTCATTATTATTATTAACAATTTTCATAATTTCAAAAGCTACCCCTGTGGCTCCTCCACCACTACCATATTTGGGGGCCATGAGTAGACGACTGATAACCGCACTTCACGCGCAAAACATATTACTTACCGAGATCTGCTTCGGCAGAGTGCCACACCCAGTAATGGGTAGAAGGCGTGATGATATATTCCTTGTAGCTTAAATAACTATTATTTGACTTGAAACCAGTCCCCGAAACTTCGTCATTAATAAATTAAAGTTTTTATTAATTAAATTTTGAACTTATGTTAAACCCAGTCCAAGCATTAAGGGAATTTGTATTTTCCTTACCTTAAAAAAATACATCTCTTACTCTTACATCCAGTTGTGGGTAAAAGGCGTAGTGATGTACTTATTTATTTTTTTTATTAAAGATATTAGTTGTAACGGAAGATGAACGATTTAGATCAGTTTGGGATATCAATGTTTCGCCTTGTTACTGTCAAATCTTTAACACATTTGTTTTCAGCACTTTTTATATTTAAGAGTCAATTTCGTATCTCAAAAGAGGGAGTGGGAGATCTATGATATATTTATTAAAATGTATCCAATTAGTTCAATATAAATACTTGCAACAAGGAAATAGTTTGTCAGCAATTTATAAATACGCTTAGGTTCTTTGCATCTCGTGACTTGTGACTACTTCTGTCATTACTCTAATTTGCATGTTCACTTGATAAAATTAACTTATAATTATTGTGCAGTTAGTTGCGTGAAACAAACAAACAAACAAACAAATGCACATAGTCTACTAACAAACAGTAGAGTCATTTCCATAGCAACGTCAACTTTCTATGTTTTAATTATCTCTATCTCGTTGGGTTCTCATAAAATCCACTCTTGCCTTTCAGGTACTCTATTGTTTTCTTGCATTAATTTATTGTTGATATTGTCACTTGTTTTAAACTTTATTACATCCTGTTTTACTCGTTGCAGAGCATATTTCATTTGTTCGAGCGGGTAATTTAAATTATGTTTTATTTCCGTAAATATTGTGAAGTTGTGATAAATGTAATTTGTTATTTATTTAAATGTGGTTAAGGTCTAATTGGTTCGTTGGGTCTGATTTATTGAAATTATGGGTTTAATTAGATTAGCCACTTTCGTTTTATGGAATATATTAATATTTGCATAGAAAACGAGAAATTGAGGTAATGCAATAAGCATGAAAAATTAAAATTTATTTCATATTATAAGCATACTTCATTGAAAACTGTACAATTTAAATATTGAACTGTCACATTTTAATATTTTTAAGTATTAATAATGTTCAATTTTTACACAATTTACAATGAAATATAAGAAAGAGATTGAAAATATGTTTTAATACTAATAATTATTTTTTCCATTTTATGTTCAAAAGGAAGTCATTATCGAAACAGCGTTTATTATGATACGCAACATTTTGTTTTAGACGGTTGGCAGTACCTGATGACATACGGTAACTGTCAAGCTGAGAGAGAACATCAGAATTTTAATATAACGTCGAAATCTGTTTTTCGTTTATTCAGTTTATTTTATCGAACTTTCAATTACTTTACGTAGCTCAGGCGGAGTGTAATTGATTTCATCTTTCATGATATATATATATATAAATAAAAATATAGGCTCCCATAAAAAAAATATTATCTATTGTCAAAAATGTTGACGTTAACTTAATACAAATGCTGGAATAATTTTTTTGTAACTTTCACCGCTATTAGGTCCATTTTATTATCTCCAGCTTTTTTTCGTGTGAAAAATCGTTCATATTTTAGATGGTTTTCCTTGTTAGTCGTGATTTAATATTAACGGCAATATTTTGACATTAGACAATTGTTTTATTTTTTCATGGACGTCTATATTTTTCGAATAATACAAATATTTAATCAATTTTTGCGCTCTGATAAAATAAACAATTTAAATGTGTTTTATATCAAAAAATCCGTAATTTTATTCTCTATTTGAAGTATTTTAGTGTAAAATTCATTGGGAAGCAATGCGCACCAATTTTTTTTGTAATTTTACTTTATAAAAAATGCAGAATGGAAAAATATAAATAATTCATTTTATAAGACTTTTCATCACACGCGTCCAATTTTAGGGAACAGGCCGCGGCTCCAGCTCCACTAATGTCTTAGGGGAGGGGGTGATTTTACGGCTGGTAACTGCATTTCATGCTCAAATTATATCACTTACCGATATCTGCTCCGGCAGAGTGCCACATCCAGTAATGAGTAAAAGGCGTTATAATGTATTTAGTTTTTAATTTTAATTTTAGAATAAGTTTAGTCAAGCTAAAATTTATGGTTATCAAAAGTATAAGGCAGTTGTAGCCAAATGGATATAATTTGCTTTCACCAACCAAAAAATCGCACGTTCAAAGCTCACTAACTTTTATTTATATCTAAAACATACGATTTTGCCAGAGTGGTTCGGCTTCCACTATAAGCTGTAGATCAACTCTACTGTAATTCAGAATAAGTTCCTGTTGTACTGAGTAGTAAATAAATAAATAAATCCTTTTGAGAATTCGACTAATAACAATTGAATTAAATTTTCTCCTTATTAAAAATAAAACAGATAACCTACTTTATACATTCCAAGCAATTTACAAAAACGAGTCCAAAGTGTGAAATGTAAAATTTATATAAACGACTTCTGTACTTCTTATTATTGTTATTTAGTCGCAGTTCTTGTCATCGCAATTAACGTTAATATGTGTGAAACTGGTCCTTAATTGCTGCGGGAAAAATGAGCCGAATGCTGAATTATTTGGCACATCGGGCCATTGCCGCTTTGTTGTTCTTAATTGAATCCTTTAATTGACCGCTAAAGTAGCGTAATTTATTAGTACATGATATAAAATATAGCATTTTAATTGGTGCCACTTCTCGAGAGCAGTTTCCAAACTGTTTCAGAATCATATCTTTTTTATTTGAATCCTCACATTATTATGATTTTCATCACATTAACATCTTTGGCGACTGTAATTTAACGGTTGGTAATCACGCTACATAAGCATTAATAGAAAAAATTTGTAATTTTTCGTTAAGTGAACAGTTAACCGTTTTCAATAAAGATATGACAACAATTATTGTTTTTTATTTTTGTTTGTACTTTGTGTTCAGTTTGTTTTGTACGTTTTACTGGTTTTGGATATCAATTTGTAATCATTATTTCAGCTGATAATGACGATGTAGTTATTTTCAATATGACAACAATAACTTTTATATATAACCGGTAAATAATATTAACTTCATTCTTAGAAATAAAAATGACGAGTACTCCTTAGGAAAATAAAGTGTTCTTATTTTCGTAGTATTCAATAGACCTTCATTGCTCTGGTGCGCAGGTAAGAGAGAGAGAGACCGACGAACTTCTCTGTGAAATTATTTACATGAAAATATTTGTAATATTTGTTAATAACATTAAAAATAAATAGCTTTTCGTTCATAGGAATGTACTACATTCTTACTAATTTTACATGCTGTTAGTAGTCACTTTTGTAGAACAACAAATTATTTCCGTTTATATATAAAATATCGTTTATAACACATGAGTAAAGTATCATTATTTATCTAAAGCGATTGCATCCCTCTTATACCGTCCTCTGAATTCAATCTTCGTTCTCGACAAATAATAACGAAGTTTACTCCTTTGTTATATAATAGTTATTTGTATCATTAGGCTGGAAATTGGACTCGCAATTTGCAAGCCTAGTTTCTGGATGTATGATAGATTTAAAATTGGTAAATATCTCTAACCTCCAAGCACGAAATTGACAGTCAGTCTCAAAACATCGTAACATCCCTAATTTCACACGTTTGACTCGCACAGCTTAATTTTCCCTACGGCCTATTACACTATAAATATTATTTATTAAAGATAGTTCAATTATCTGTACACATATTTTTTATTGGCACATAGCAACTGCAAAATGAATTATAATTACTTATATTTGAGTTTACAATGCACAAATGAACTTTCAAGTAAAATTTCTAACCTCCTAGCACTCACTGACAATGATAATATCACAAAATTCCTATTGTTTACCGAACGGCGTTCGGTAAAGACATGGTTTCCAAATGATTTTGATATATGTAAAACTGTCAATCTCGGACGGAGGCGCGAAAACTACTATTATTGTCACTTAAATAAATCACAAATCTATTCAAAACTAAACTTTGCTGCCAGATAAAACGTTATACGCGGTGTGGCTATTAAATAACGAGACTGACACTGCTACAGACGAAGTACGCATGCGCCAAACACCAGCGACCATCAGATTTTTAGCGTGAAGCTTTCTCTTTCGAATGCAGTATCTCTCGCTTCTGAAAAACAAATCCGTATAGTCGTAGCATTCGTTCTAATTAGAGTTGTTTTTTTGTTTCGCCGAAAAAATGTAAAGTGCAACATTAGAGCAACGAATTTTTGTGAAATTTCACATGAAACTTGGCAAAACTGCTACTGAAACTTATAATTTAAGTAAAGTACCCGAATTGTGGAAGGACAAGTCATGGTTTCTCCATGAAAACAATGCGCTGGCTCATTCCGCAATGTCTGTCAAGAGATGTCTAGCCATGTACAGCATTCCAGTGTTAGACCATCCGTCTTATTCGCCAGATCTTGCACCGTACGACTTGTATCTGTTTCCTAAGGCGAAATTTGCCTTAATAGCAACAAGATTTGAACTTTGAAAGAGAAATCTGCACGCGTTCTGAAGGAGCTGACAGAAGAAGACTTCCAGCACTGTTTCGAACAATGGAAGATTCGCATGGAGCATTATAGGGATAGAGGATGGGTGTATATTGAAAGTGATAATAAGTACATAGGTATCTAATAAAAATAAAATTTTAAAACAGCATCAGTCTCGTTATTTAATAACCACACCTCGTACATTTGTTTGTTATTATATTGCAATCTCTATAAAAAAGAAATTCTTAAATAAATTTAAATCGGATTATTTCGGCTATGAAACGTGCAAAATAAAATATGATTACTGTCTTAGATGGACAATTTAATTGTCTACAGCTTGTAGTCAAAGTATTTTGCCTAAAATTGACTGGCCACTTTTGCGCAAAGAATAACTCTTTTTCTATGTTAAATACCTATTGGTCAGATATTCATATTACACCCGGTAGATGTGTATGCTGTACAGAGACCTGCTTTTAATTTTTATGTGATCGTGTACGTATTATGAATCCTAAAGGAGCGATTAGATAATTCCAACGCAGTATCACCCGCACTATTCTTACAATCACACAGCACATCTCATATGCAAGACACCGCCGTTGTTGGTTCAACTCAGGAGAGTTGCATATAAGCTATGCGTGCACGTGTGTGCAGCAGCTGTCCACGTGCGGCGCGGGCGCATGTGCACGAGTGCAATAACCGTATCAGCTCCTACGCTCGTTCAGCATCCGACCGGCCAACCGGCCGCCCATAGATGCGATAGAAACACGCTGGACCAGCCAGAGAGCGAGTTTACGATAGCTATATTCGGTTAGAAAGGTTTATACAACAGAAAGATGATTTTTTAGACTTCATCGTTTAAATGAGCTCGAGGCTCGCTTCGCAAACACATCCTGAGCTTGTAGATACTACGAACAAAACACACATACATACATACATACAACACATCGCGCTGTATCACGTCATATGGGGTAGAACGTACCCTTGGAACATTCATGGAATGTCCACTCATCAGATTTATCAATAATCAGTCTTAGTTAAACATTCTCATCCTAATACAGCACCCTTGCTTCAATTACATTCACCTTCTTTTGTCCCTCCAAAAAAAACTCATTTATTCCTCACACTCGGAATATTTTATGACGCAACAAACCTTCAGTCATATTCATCCATTCGGTTCTATACACTTGTTTTATTAATCACATGTTCATGCTTTTGTTTTTGAGAAAATATGTATGATTTTAAAAACTGCAATTAAAATTTTGCTAAGTACTTTACAAGAATACTAAAAAAATTAAAAATTTGATCCTGTCGATCTCGTCCTTATAACTGTTTTTCATTATGTTATGACGCAATTACTGATCTTGTATTGTAATATCGTTTTTCAAATCTGTGTATTTCGTGTTTTTTTTAAATTATCTTGTTATTTATTTATTTGTTACTCTGCACAACAGGAACTTAATCCCAATTACAGTCTATAGCTTATAATGGAATCCGAACCACTCAGACACAATCGTATTTTTGGATATAAGTTAAGTCAGTGAGACTTGAACGCACGACCTCTTACTTGTTCATTAAGAAACGCAAGTTTTACCTCGCTTTTATCCATTATGCTACGATTGCCTGTAATGACGTACTAACCGATCTTGTATCGTGTAAGATATTATTATATTACTAATCGTTTCTTAAATCTATAGACAATGTCTGTAGTCAAGTAACTATTGGTAATACGCATCATGTTACTCGGCAAGGGGTAAAATTGTAGTGCCATCGAACTCACATACGCGGCATGTCTTCCTTAACACTCTTCCTGCTTCTAACTAAACGTAATTAGCTACAGACTTTATACTTATCCTTTACTTTTAGAAAAGAATAAACACTATTATAAAGATACATACTTAAGTAGAAAAGTAACTTATCTTATATTTGGAAATTGTTATTTATCTTTAGATCAAAAGATATAAAATGTAGGTAGAATATAATAAATACTTACTTGCCTACTTGAAAACTAAATGAATGCATAACTTGAATTTTCGAATAAGAGAAATTTGTTTATTTGACAGACACAATCTTGATTATTATTATTTAGCAGGTAAAAAAACTTTTTAATAGTTTATTATATAATGACGCTATAATAGCCACTATGGCGAGTTGTGTGCTATACTGTATATACGACTAATATACTACATACAAGATTTTTCATAATTTCGTTTCATAAGAATCTCAAACTGTATAATAGTATATTAAGGTAGTACTAGTGTGACGGTGGCGCCAATGGTTGTCGAGTAGCGAAACTGACGTTCAAAAAAATATAAAACTTGAATAAAATAAGTGTTTTATACCTATTATGAGTTGAATATCATGAATTGTTAACAGGTTGTTGGTCTAGTGAATTTTCAAATACCGTACCACCGTGTGGTGTTGCCATTATAAATTGGGATTCTTAATTTTTCGTTAAAAACAAGGCTTTGCATGACTATATATCCATTATTAAACGATATAAAACTTTTTCCTTCTGATACAATATACATGGATAGTTTTAGAACATCATACTAGTTTTTCAAATGAAACTGCAAAATTTTAGAGGTACACAAAGCAAATATGTGCGATTCTGAGTGATGATCGCCATAAGCCCCGTGTATAAGAACTCAACTTTACAAGCGAATATATTTGTTCACAGACGATGAATATGTTTCATATTTTAACAAGATGCGTATGACTATCCAATGTTTACGTGCCCCAAATTTCATTCAAATCTGCAAATTTTTTTCACGCTCGTACTATCTTAAAATACAGGTTATAGAAAGACAACCTATATAAATATATAAAAATATTTGGAACATAAAATATTATTTGCAATTTTCCTATACTCGTATATGCGTCTAATTTTGAAAAAAACTAATTTTTATATTTAATAATATATTTCAATAATCATAGTAGCATTAGAAACAAAAATCATAAATTTTAATTTTCGCTTTATCTAGTTATTTTTTCGGAAAAACGAATACATCATTAAAATGGTCAACTAATTTTGCAACTTTGCCTCAATTTAATCGACTTCGTATCTCACGGTTCTTGAGATACCAATGGTTAGGATCGAAAAACGAACAACCTGTATATGCCTCATCAGTAAAGTTAGACATAAAGTAGTCAACATTACTAAAAAATTATACGTAAACAGATTTGATATTTTATATGTTTCAAACAGATAAATGCTGAATTACTGAAAAACTAAATTACATGTTTAATACTATTATATAACATTCATATATTCTAAATATTATATATGCTGTGTATAAGAAAGTCGTGTGGTGACAACACCAGATTTTTTTAATTTGCACAGAGAAATTGATTCAGGCATAATAATTTTCTGATTGGTGCAGAAGAGAGAAAGAATAGTAATGATTATTATTTCGTCGTTATTATTCACTGCGGGATTTATATTAGGCGTTAAATAACAAAAATCACACATTTAATATACCTATAATACATTAGTCGTAGATAAAATAAATTATTATACGAGTATTTTGAAGTTCTTAATTGATATATCAAAATCGTCTAATATTTTATATTACTTAATTCGAAATTATTTTCTAGCATAAATACCTAATAAAGCTTTAGATATTAGTTTCATTTTACTACAAATACTAATGTTGAATGCCTCTACAAAAACCATACATTACTTCTAAAAATTATAAGTGGACAATTTGCAAAATTAAGAAAATAAACCAAGAAAAGATGAATACATATCTCGTCTTCAATGCTGTTTGAAACAAAGTTATAACTTCACGGATATCTGTTGAATTTAATCAAATTATCTCGAGTATTATTCATATTCGAACTGACACAGAAATGCAGTAGTCGACGTACCATACCACGGATATAATACTGATGTAAATGGTTAATAAATTATAATTACTGTCTGAAAGGAGTCAGTCACGTAAGATACTAATAATTATTAATGTGCGTATAAATTGACGTTATAATTGATTTTCACCAATTTGTTGCCGATAATCTTTTTATTGGGTATAAAATATGGCTTCATAAGTGCATGAAAAAAACCTCTTTATATTATCGTATATGTACAGGTTAATTATTTGCTGTGAAATATAATTTTCAGAAATTATTTTCTATTAGTTGGCAGGAATCTCATTATAGGCGTGTTTTATCTTTTTTCTGATCGTTAAAAGCCTGAAGAAGATGCTGAACAGCTTAAGTTTATTTCTAATGTATGTAGTTTCCTTTAGTGTAGGTATATAAATATGTGTACAAGTTTACTTAAAATAGGAATTTCTAGTTTTATTAGCTGTTTATTTTAAATTGATTATATTACGCCATTACGTACATCCATTTCTGGATGTTTCTTTATTTATTTATGCTACTTTGTGCAACAGGAACTTAATCCTAATTACAGTACAGGATCTGAACTCATCGAATCGTAATATTAGTTCGTAAATATTTAGCTTGAGTGGGATTCGAACTCGGGATTCGAATGCCGTAACGCTATTCACACCACCGTATTACTGGCTATTACAGTTCTATATTAACAAATTTTGGTTACCAGTCGTTTAATCACGACCTCCAAAGATTTTAATAGAGCAGAAGTTACTGGGATATTTATCTACTAAGAGATGGCGTTGATCACGATATGTGAAACTTGAGACAAAGGTACACTTTCAGTTGGTCTCCATAAGTTTACCATTGCTGTCACTAGTATTTCTTTGTTTTTTCTTTAATTGTGTTTACTAGTAGATAAATAAGAAAAATAGGAAAAAAAATTCCATCACTTGTCTCATAATTTCACAGAGGTTTTACAGCACGTTTGCATCAACTTCTCAGGTCATCAACAAACGGCTGGTCAGTTCAGCTTTAACCATAGACGCGTTTCGTCCTTCCGGACTCATTAGTATGGTGCGATCCAGTGTTGCCAGATAAATTTTAGAAAAATCTGTTTTACCGACCAAAAAAATCTGTAGAAAACTGTAGAAAATCTGTAGATCTAAAATAGGTAATTATCTATATGAAAAACAGGTAAATAAATAAATTTGTTATTGTTATATATATCATCACGCCTTCCACCCATTACTGGGTGTGGCACTCTGCCGAAGCAGATCTCGGTAAGTGATATATTTTGCGCGTGATGTGCGGTTACCAGTCGTCAAATCACATCCCCCAAAGATGTTAGTGGTGGAGGAGCCACAGGGGTAGCTTTTGTAATTATGAAAATTGTTTGTAACCTGTAGGAATCGAACCAGGGTTCTCAGGATCCACATGCCGACTTCATACCATATATGTATATAGATATTTAAAATTATCTGTAGAAATTTCAATTAAGTCTGTAGATCTGTAGACAGGTGTGATTATCTGTAGATCTAAGGATAAATCTGTGGATCTGGCAACACTGGTGCGATCATTTATCCAACTAGATCAACTAGGAAATAGTGGATTGTGATACCGACTTAGCTGAACTGACTGATGTTAACCTATCTGCAACGGTAACATGACATGAGAGCTATGAAGCCACTCGTGGTGCCATCTACCGACAAAATCGCAAACTGCTTGACAGCTATTGAAATAAAACAAAAGACAAAATGTCTATTGTTTTATTTACTAGTAGAGTTTTTTTATTAATTTATATACATAGAATATAATTCTGCATTGACGTTACTTGTAATTGTGGTATTAATTTCATTTATTGTTTAACTTTTAGATACAAATTTAAATATATAGTTCACTTTCGATTTCTTTCAAATTGATCATTTTTACTTTCTTAAATAGCACCAAATGAGAGGAATAAAGACACTTCATGCTCGTGATATATGTATACATTATTTTTTCTATGACTCCGAAATTAACAAAATAGGTTTATCTACATTCAACCATTTCATGTTTTATTTGTAACCATGACATTATATACAATTGAAGTAAATAAACAAAAAAATATGTTTTATAATTTCTTCACAAATCATCATATTTTAAGCAAGCGATAAAATATTTTTTCTTTGACCGAGCAGAAAATAGACATTTCCAGCTGTCAGTTGAAAACAGAAAGTTGACATATGTCGTTCGCCGAACAGGAATGTAATTGTGTATTATCGTATCCTTATATACATGAATGTCGCCCGAATTTAGAAACAGAAAAACTAATCTAAAATTATTTTAAATTAAGTTTTTCTAAATGATCGTAAAAAAAAATATTGTATGCATCTTGAGCAGAAAGTGTTCTTGCCGCTCTTCCAGGGTTGTTGATCGAGGCGTAGTACGAGCGACAATAGACTACTTTCTGCTCTATGTACACAAATAACTATTACCGTCCGTTGCCATGAAAGACGTGCGATAAATGTTTATTTGCTGATTCCGTTTACGTTGAGAACTGAAAGCATAAATGTAAACTTTTCATAGTAGTAATTGAAAAATAAAATTTTGTATGCACCACGGACATTACTAGATGATAATGCACAGAGGGCGTTAGTAATTCAAGTAATAATATATACCTTCTTTTTTCTAATTTCTAAGTATGAAAGCTCTATAATTTCAAGTCTTATTCTTCATTTAAATCGCACGAACAACAAACAGCATCGCTTCATTTAGATATTACAATCAGGAAGACAATAAAATCAACACAATATCCACATTCCGATCTCATTCCAGTCAAATAAATTCGCATCTCATGGTTCTAGTTCATTACCTGCACACTGCAGCAGCACTAGCAGCAGATATCCACCAAGCAAGCTGTGCATTCGATGTAAATTAACAAACAATGGTGTATTCAACGAGCTGCGGTGACACTTACATTCCCTACATGTGCTGGGTGATTCAAACTGATCACAAGTGTGAATTTGTGTCTGAGTGTACTAGTAGCTTTAAAGAGGCTTTAGAGGATCATGTCTTAGTGGCTATTCAAATTTAAATTCTAGTTGAATGGATACTTATAGTGTGTACACTTTTATATTTTGCTTTTGGGGTGGCTAGCTCAATGGTATGAAGTCGGCTTGTGGATCCTGAGAACCCTGGTTCAATTCCCACAGGCGACAAACAATTTTCATAATTTCAAAAGCTACCCCTGTGGTTCCTCCACCACTAACATCTTTGGAGACCGTGATTTGACGACTGGTAACCGCACTTCACGCGCAAAATATATCACTTATCGAGATCTGCTTCGGCAGAGTGCCACACCCAGTAATGGGTAGAAGGCGTGATGATATATTTATTTATTTAATTTTATACTTTGTTTATTTCTGTATGTAATAATCATATCCATCCTTTCTTTTTTGAGAGCATGGGTTTGATTTCCACAGCCGACAAACAATTTTTACTACATTAAAATTGCCTGTCTACTAATTTATCATGTCATTTATTTGAATTATTTTCTGGCATTTTGTAGGAGGTAACTTAGTGGTATCGAGTCGGACTGTAGATTTGAGAACCCGGGTTCGATTCCCACAGCCGATAATTTTCACTATATTGAAATTATCCCTGTGGCTCCTCCTCCACTAGCATCTATAAGGGTCGGAATTTGACGGCTTGTAACTGCACTTCACCCACATAAATATATCTTTTACTGAGATCAGCTACCACAGAGTGACGTACCCACTAATGGGTAAACGGTTCTTTTCTGACTGTTGCATTAGAGTCTATTAATCAAATTGTTTTATTTTCACAATTTTCTTAATACAGCTTTAATAAATAATTAATTTTAATTAAAATTCAATTGAACAATTTTAGATCTAGTTTCTTTCTATTGCGTTGAAATATTCGAATCTAAATCTTATATTTTCAAAATTTTCTTACTAGAGCGCTAATAAAACCGCGAAATTTATATTTAAATTGTAATAATTTTTATGTATGCATAAAATATTTGACGTTCTGAGTTCGTTTCTTACTGTTGCATTGAAATCTCTAAATCAAATTATTTTATTTTTATAATTCTCGTATTATGGCATTACAATTAACAAATTTTAATTCAAATTTAATTAAACTGACCCAGAAAAATGTTTCACATTCCTGGCTTCTTTCTTAATTTGAATTAAATTCTCCGAATCAAATTCTAGTATATATATATTTTTAATTATCTTATTACAGATCTAACAAAACAGCTTAATTTTAATTAAAACTATTCCAGTGTTTTAATCCTACAAAAAATATTTCTCATTTTGGGTTCGTTTCTTACTGTTGTATTAAAATCTCCGAATCAAATTGTTTTACTTTTACAATTTTCTTCTTACAGCAATAATAAACAACTAATTAAATTGACCCTAGGAAAATATTATACATACCTATCTGATTTCTTCCTTCTTCGAATTAATTTCTTACATTTTTGAATTGTTTTGAATAAAAGTAAATAAAATAAATATATCATCACGCCTTCTACCCATTACTGGGTGTGGCACTCTGCCGAAGCAGATCTTGGTAAGTGATATATTTGGCACGTGAAGTGCGGTTACCAGTCGTGAAATCACGGCCCTCAAAGATGTTAGTGGTGGAGAAGCCACAGAGGTAGTTTTTGAAATTATGAAAATTGTTTGTCGCCTGTGGGAATCGAACCAGGGTTCTCAGGATCCACAGGCCGACTTCATATCACTGAGCTAGCCACTACGGCGTTAATGAATTTTAATTAAAATTGAAATAATTTGTTATCCCTGTCAAAAATATTTGACATTCTGGGTTCGTTTCTTATTATTGCATTGAACTCTTCAAATCAAATTCTTTTATTTTCATAATCTTTTTATTACAGATTTAATCAATAATTAGTTGTAATTATTATTCAACTAAATTATTTAAAAAATGGTTCGATTCCCACAGGCGACAAATTTTCATAATTTGAAAAAAGCTATCCCTGTGGCTCCTCCACCACTAACATGTTTGGGGGCCGTGATTTAACGACTGGTAACCGCACTTCACGCGCAAAAATATATCACTTACCGAGATCTGCTTTAGCAGAGTGCCACACTCAGTAATGGGTAGAAGGCGTGATGATATATTATTATTATTATTATTATTATGTTTTACATTTTTTATTCCTTTCCTGCTATTGTATTAAAATCTCCAAATTAAATTCTTATGTTATCTCAATTTTGGTAATACAGCGTTATTAAAACATCTTCATTTTAATTAACATTTCTTTATATTTTGTAAAAATATTTTTCTTTCTGGGTTCGTTTCTTACTGTTGTATTGAAGTCTCCGTGTCAAATTATTTAATTTTTGCAATTCTCCTATCAAAGCTTTAATAAATAACTATATGCAAAATTAACATTCAGGTAATTTGTCTCAGGAAAAATTCATTACATTCTTATCAATGTCTTACCTTTTTAATTTTTCTTACTAAATATCTAATAAAATCGCTAATTTTAGTTAAAATTTAACCTTTTATGTATTCTTTGGGTTTGTCTCTTTTCGTTGCATTGAAGTCTCCGCTGAATATTCTTTTATTTTCATGGTTTTCGGAACACAGCTCTCATAATATAGCAAATTTTAAGTTAAAATTCAACAACAAAAATTCATAAAAGTATATATCAGAAGCCCCTGTACATATTATGAAAATTGCTAATGCTAATCAAATTCAAATGAAACCAAACAAAAACAATGGAATTCCTGCCATAGCGCAGCACCATCTGCGCAGGTTTCCCAACACGAAACAATTATATTCACTTCGTGATCCAGCGTGCAAAAATCCCCAGTTTATTACAAGCAGAGCGAAATGTAGAACAATATTATCTGGACGTAATCGTAACATAAATAAACATCGTTACGGGAGATTGCGACACTGAGGCCACACCCAGCGCCTGCTGACACCCAGCAGAGATCAGACCAGATCGGGTGGCCTCGGCATAATTCGCAGGAGATCGGAGGACACAGATGTCGCGCAGGGAAAGTTGTGTGGAGTCAGGAAGCGATACAGTTACTCTAGTTTTAATGTGACACATTCGATGCCAATACGCAATGGGCTGGTACTTGCAGAGACGGATTACAGATAATTACTTGTAGTTTAGACAATGGCTAATGGGTCTAACGATCTTGGGTTTGATTCTAGTCTACACGTTCTTACAGTGAATATAATTGTGTGTCAATAAGCACAGAAGAACTAATACCTATGTGTAGAATAGAAAAAGATATAATATTTAGGAGTTTAGTCAATTTCCTGCTGATTATCTGCAGGAGTATGTTAAAGATCATACATATATACATACATATATACTATCACGTTATATCCCATCAAATAATCAGTCCTCGTTAAACATTCTCATCCTAACACATTTTCTTCGCTTCAACCACATTCATAGTACCCTCCATTAGGGATGGCAGCTCAGTCAATTGACCGGTCAAAAGTTGTTAATTGACGGTCAATTTGACCGATGTTGGAATATTTGACCTAATCAATTTAACCAATTAATATATATATATATATATATATATATATATATCATCACGCCTTTTATCCATTAATGGGTGTGGCACTCTGCCGAAGCAGATCTCGATAAGTGATATATTTATGCGCGTGAAGTGCGGTTACCAGCCGTCAAAACACGACCCGCAAAGATGTTAGTGGTGGGGGAGCCACAGAAGTACTGTAATGTAGTTAGAGATTCAGTTCCTCTTTTGCAAGGTGGTGTGTAAGTAATAGTTATTTATGTATCAAGGGTGAAAACAGGCATTTCTGGCCCGTGGCATGATTATTATATTCAAAAGAGCAAAATATGTACATAGGTTATATGTCAAAATGACTTTTGTAAAATCAAGTATTCACAATAAACAAAAATTGCCATTCTATTCATGTATTCATAGGAATGATTTTTTATGGCCCAAAGGCCAAAAAGAAGTGTTTAAGCTCACTTTTTAGGACTAAAACATATGAATTTCTGTCCGGTTGTGCGTAATAATAATTTTTGTTTATTACGGGATGGCTAGCTCAGTGGTATGAAGTCGGCCTGTGGATTCTGAGGTCGCTGGTTCAATTCCCACAGGCGACAAATTTTCATAATTTGATAAAGCTATCCCTGTGGCTCCTTCACCACTAACATCTTTGGGGGCCGTGATTTGACGACAGGTAACCGCACTTCACGCGCAAAATATATCACTTACCGAGATCTGCTTTAGCAGAGTGCCATACCCAGTAATGGGTAGAAGGCGTGATGATATATTTATTTATTTTTATTTTATGAATACTTAATTTTGCAAAATTGACATAAATGTACTTGTTTTAATCTTTTGAATATAAAATTAAAAGTTCTTTTGTTGTACATAAAATATTGTATCTATAGCGGGTGAAATTAGCGTTACATTTATATTTTAAAAACAACATTTTGAAAAATCAAGTATTCACAATAAACAAAAATTGTTACTTTGTTTATGTATCCATAGGTAATTATTTTATAATGGCCCTAGGGCCAAAAAGAAGTGTTTAAGCCCGCTTTTCATGGCTAAAACACATAAATTTCTTCCCGGTAGTGCATAAATATCTTCATAAAATAAAATAAATAAATATATCATCACGCCTTCTACCCATTGCTGGGTGTGGCACTCTGCTAAAGCAGATCTCGGTAAGTGATATATTTTGCGCGTGAAGTGCGGTTACCAGTCGTCAAATCACGGCCCCCAAACATGTTAGTGGTGGAGGAGCCACAGGGATAGCTTTTTCAAATTATGAAAATTTGTCACCTGTGGGAATCGAACCAGGGACCTCAGGATCCACAGGCCGACTTCATACCACTATGCTAGCCATCCCATAAATATCTTCAGGTGCCATAAAATGATGATTGATCAGTGAATGTATTTAATGATATAAAAGTATGGAATTTATCTGAATGCGGTCCTGCAGGCCGCGTGCCGCGAAGGTAAAAGTGACGCGCGTCCATCGTTTTGCCATTTTGGCGCATCCGCACGCGCGTTGTGGGCGCATTCACCTGCGCACACGCGCCACGCTGGGTAATTGTTTATAGAGTCCGCTGCTCTTGCTATACACTCCAGACTTCAGAAAGAGATTTCTCTTATAACTTACCATCTACCATCGAGCAATGTGATTAGCTCGAATGACACTCGCTTTTTTATTAAAGATTCTTTTATGGCCAAAGCATATCTTGCATCTATCTGCTTTGTAAGTATATGAAATAAGAACATTCATTATTAATATTGTTATATGACTTATCTAATGAAATTGTTCAGCGGGCCCCGGAAAAGAATTTAGAGAAAATATGCTCGTACAGTATGAAATAAAATAAATATAAATATATCATCTCGCCTTTTACCCATTACTAAGTGTGGCACTCTGCCGACGCAGATCTCGGGAAGTGATATATTTTTGCGCGTTAAGTGCCAGCTGTCAAATCACGGCCCCTAAAGATGTTAGTGGAGGGGGAGCCACAGGAGTAGTATTAATGTGGTGAAAATATTTATCGGCTGTGGGAATCGAACCAGGGTTCTTAGGCTCCACAGGCCGGCGCGATACCACTGTGTCACTACTCCAAAAAATATACAGTATGAAATAAAGTAAATAAATATAAATATATCATCACGCCTTTTACCCATTACTAAGTGTGGCACTCCGCCGTAGCAGATCTGGGGAAGTGATATATTTTTGAGCGTGAAGTGCCAGCTGTCAAATCACGGCCCCTAAAGATGTTAGTGGAGGGGGAGCCACAGGAGTAGTATGAATGTGGTGAAAATGTTTATCGGCTGTGGGAATCGAACCAGGATTCTCAGGATCCACAGGACGACGCGATACCACTGTGCCACCTATTCCAGAAAATATACAGTATGAAATACAGTAAATAAATATAAATATATCATCACGCCTTTTACCCATTACTAAGTGCTGCTGAACCAGACCTCGGTAAGTGATATATGTATGTACGTGAAGTGAGGTTACCAGCCGTCAAATAACTGCTCCTAAAGATGTTAGTGGTGGGGGAGCAACAGAGGTAATTTTAATTTGGTGAAAATTGTTTATCGTCTGTGGGAATCGAACCGGGGTCCTCAGGATCCACAGGCCAACTCCAAACTACTGAGCCATTATCCCATTAAATTAATAAACATAAATAAATAATTGTAATTGAGACAAACTATAGGTGGGGAACTTTTTTTATCATTGGATGGTATATTTAAATTAGACAGTAATAAAGGAATTTTACGAGATAATATTTTCAACACTACATTGACTTGACGATGAAGAAAAATATTCGAAATCATATTGTAATTCATAATTCGTAGAAATCGAATAGTAAACTTATGAAGTGAACATATATAAAAAATGCCGTCCCAAAATATGTGGGTAAGCCCCTCCCCCACCCCCCGCTATGTGCACTACTGACTGCCATTATATTATTTTTTATAATAAATTAAATAAATTACACTGGGTGTGGCACTAACTAACAGCTATATATACTGAAATTGTGTTCATCTGTAAAATAACGACGAAAAATAAAAATTATCATTAACTTATCGATCACTGACATATAATGATACAGTTACAAAATATATAGATAAGTTAAAAAATTATATTTTTGTTGGTGAAACCGCACATTTTGAAGTAGAAGTAAATGTATATGTCATAAATAAAAGCAATGAAATGAAATTTGCTTTTCTCGTAGTAAAAACAACACAACTCTAAGTGAGTAGCAAAATAATTGAATAGCGTACAAACCACGCAAAAACCAAGTAATCCAACTAAACCACTCATTACCGGGAAGAGAATCAACTAAAAGAAAGTCCAAGTTATGAATGGGTCTCTCTCCGCAAAAAAAACCATTTCAGGAATTCATTTCCTCCGCTTAAACGAGTCAGAATGCAAGTTGATGGTAATTCCACTTTAATTACACATTTATAGATTGTATCTGGATGCGTTATCTAGATGCAACACATCTGGAAATTCTAGTCCGATGTGATACGCGACTAACGTTAGATATATGCTAATTAAATTGATTGCTTCATGGCGTACGTGTAGTTATATTAATGTTTTTGAGCAAGATTGCCGTTTGATAATCTAATAAGATTAGATTAATTGAAAATTGTGGGATGGTATTAAGGTCTCATTTAATTCTGTCAATGTGGAATAAAAAGATGGTGATTTGTAACCTGATTGAAGCTTGATTGATTTCAAGCAAATTTGCAGTTTGTTAGTTATTATGAAATAACTTGTCGGTTTTAATAAAACTGGATTCATGCTGCCATTTAATTTAATTTTCATTTAATTGGCAGAGAATAGTTGCTTCATGTGTACCTACTGTTTCTCATTCACAAATCAAAATTTGTGTGTTTTATGTTTTACGTTTCATACCATTTTGGAGCAGAAATTCACAAGTCATGTTTTGGTTGGTGTTTTAGTTAGTAGTGACACCTATTGACAAATGTAAGGACATCGGTGACACAGAAGCCGTCAGAAATCGTGATCACATTTTTACTTTCTTATACGAAGTATAAGGTAGTATTGGAATCGTGAAAAAAATCGTTGACGAGATTTTCGCGGAAATAAGTGTTTTGAGGTCCACTGAATCCGTTTTGATCATTTTCTCAATGATGTCTGTGTGTGTGTGTGTGTATGTGTGTGGATGGATGGATGGATGGATGTGTGTCCGAGTGTGCAATATCTCATGAACGAGATAAGATTTGTTAACGAAACTTGGTCATGAAAATACGAAGAGCTGAGTTGATTTTGAATGAAATTGAAAAACCGAAAGAGGAAGTTTACTGGACACACAAAACAATAAATTCCATTTATTTCAAAAATGGAATCAGTTACGAAAAAAGTTTCAAATAAAAGATGTTGGCAAAATTATTTGGAACATAAAATTTTTTTGTATATGTGTCTAATTTTGAGAAAAAGTAATTTTTATATTTAATAATATTGATTATTTGATGAATGTAATTAGTGAATATTTTATGAGTGATTTTAGGGTTCGTGTTACTCCATGCGTTGGGATATAGCGTGAAGATATGTATGTATGTATGTAATAATATATTTCAATAATCATTGTAGGTAGCAATAAAAACAAAAAAACATAGATTTTAATTTTCGTTTTATCTAGTTATCTATGTCTTTTTTCGGAAAAACAAATACATCAAAATCGGCGCATTCACATCGGCGCCATCTATAGTCTCCACCCTTTCCCAAATCTAATTTTCTTTTTTTCATGTTTATCATGACATAATCTATTAAAAAATCCATTTCTGCCACTGGAATAAATGAGACATCATTTTGCACTCTAGTAGGGTCGATGATTTCCATCGAAGTTTGAATTTCTGAACGTTCGAACATTCGAATGTTTTGAACTTCACCAGAAAAACTTCGAAGTTTCGAATTTTCGAATTTTTTGAAGCTTCGAATTTACGAATTTTCGAATTTTTCGAAGTTTCGAATTGTCAAATTTTTTGCCACTGAATTAACGCCATCTGTCATCTCCAAACAGGCTCACGCATAATTTGCGAAAAGTCGACCACGAATTAAAACAGGCTCACGCATAAATCGCGAAAAGTCGGCCACGAATTAAATAATAAACTCGGCGAAGTATCCTGCAAAAACTCTGCAAGGTTAGGGGTCTTAATTAAGACATCTATTCTCTTACCGCCCATCTAAATGCTATGAACTTTTAATAAAACGTTTTAAAATGACAATAAAAAGGATACAAAAACGTCTTAGTTAAAACGTTTTTGGCAGTGTAGCGAAATTTTAAGTCAAAATTGAATTAATTTGGCAAATAATAATAATTAATAATAATTACTTACGAATTAATACAACACTCTGCAAATGAGTTTATTCTGAAAATAATTCATATCAACATGCCGTGCTCACATTAGGATCTAGATTCACAATTCGAATAATTCGAAAATTCGAAAATTCGGAATATTCAAAAATTCGAAAGTTCGAATCTAAATTCGAAGGTTCAATAAATCCGAACAATCGAAGTCTCGAATATTCGAAAAATCAACCACCCTACACCCTAGCTCTCTAACTATAACTATACAAATAATTCCAAACAAAAAACACATTTGACAATTGTAAATAAGGATTTCATCTACCTAAATGAATTATTTTAATTGAACTTTATTTTGAAACCTTTTCCCGTAAAGTTAGCAATGATGATGGAAACTTAATTTCCGATGTTAATTATATATCACTTTCTATTTCATACTGAATTGAGATTACACAGGGATGACTTTTTACAGAACTAATCGTTTGCGGTTGGGTTCGTTTCTTACCATACCATTGTAGTCTCCAAATTGCTCGTTTTCGAATGTAAATAAGATAAGCAACAATCTTAAATCACTTCTTATAATAAGATCTTTCTTTTCATCTGCAATGAGTATTTAAATCGGTCGAGTGAGTAAGAATAACGAAGTTTTTATGTAACTTTTGATCCAGTATTCTGTATCGCTACAATACCTACTCCGAGGCAATGTTTAAGACATGTAGCTGTGAAAGTTTCAATCTGTGATTGCATTAAACTGCCGTAAAGATAATTCAGGTGCTCGCGGTATGGTTCAAGCGGACTCTGGGCATGGACAGTGGCCAAGCATTCACGGTACTTCCCATTGTGGTAGCTTAGTTAGCTCACTAGTGCAGTGGTTCTCAAAAAGTAGACAAATCAAACCATATGCTTATTAAGTTTTAATAATAATACTATATCGTCATATCTTTTACTCATTACTGAGTGTGGTATTCTGCCGTAGCAGATCTCTGTAAGTTATAAATTTATGTGCGTGAAGTGCGGTTATCAACCGTTAAATCACGGCCTCCAAAGTTTTTAGTGGATCATTTTAATCTGGTGAGGATTATTTGTCGACTGTGCGAATTGAAAACATAAGAAACAAAGAAATTGTTAAAAGAAACGACTGTCAAATTTCATTATTTTAATTTTAAATACTTACATTTACTTACATGGGATGGCTAGCACAGTGGTATGAAGTCGGCCTGTGAATCCTGAGGTCCCTGGTTCGATTCCCACAGCCGACAAATTTTCATAATTTGAAAAAGCTATCCCTGTGGCTCCTCCACCACTAACATGTTTGCGGGCCGTGATTTGACGACTGGTAACCGCACTTCACGCACAAAATATATCACTTACCGAGATCTGCTTTAGCAGAGTGCCACACCCAGTAATGGGTAGAAAGGCGTGATGATATATTTATTTATTTTATTTTACATTTTCATCAATTTTCTCTTCAATTTTCTTTTAAAATGACGTAGTATATGAATTTTCCGCAGGATGGGACCAAGCTAAACTATTTTTTGAAATAAAAAATAATCAAGTTAGATAAAAACCTTCGAGTCGGTTTCGAGATTGTTGACACACACAGTATAAGATTATTTTTCACGACGCTGTCAGGAAGTAAATTTTCTTACCTCAATTGGGAAAGAAAATAATGCTTTTCATCCCTGGAAAAATGTACTTTGTTCCGTAGGGAAGCTATTAGTGACATCAAGGTTACATCTATTAAGAAATAATAAATCTTATCTAAACATATAATTTAGTTATGAAAATTTTAGTTTATGATAGAGTAGTGAAAAAGTAATATGTATACGTCGTGAAGAAAGTGCCATTTTTCCCTCAGGTGTTTTATGTTCTTCACCTTCAGCTCGAGAAATGTAACGGTAGATTCAAGAACATTATTCGTCAATTTGTTTAGTCAAAATCACGTTCTATTTTACTGTTCATCTACTCTTTCTTTATGGGTATTACGGTGACCATTCGTCCTTTATTATAGAGGACAGTCATTTATTTTCAAACGTGGTCCTTTAGATTAACTTATTTCTTAAAAACAAACTCTCCTCCTTTATTATTTAATTTACCATTTAATGTACTACAGAATTTCTGTCATTATCAGTTTCAATAATAATAATAATGGGGTAGCTAGCTCAGTGGTATCAAGTCGGCCTGTGAATCTTGAGAATCCTGGTTCGATTCCCACAGGCAACAAACAATTTTCACCATTTTAAAACTACTTCTGTGGCTTCCCTATCACTAATATCTATGGGGGGCAAGATTTAACGGCTGGTAACCTCACTTCACGCCAAAATATATCACTTACCGAGATCCGGTTTGGCAGAGTGCTACACCCAGTAATGGGTAGAAGGCGTGATGATGTATTTGTATTTTATTTATCAGTTCCAATAAGTTGAAATTAAATATAGTTAATCGATAATATGAACATTACATTTTTAAAAACACTAAATTATTACAGAACTCAAACCAAAAAAATATTTAACTATTGTACCATGATTGCTGAAAGCTTTTTCCAAATGTTATTTTTGTTATTTTATTAAGAAATTCATTTTGATAAAATAAAACAATATATAGAAAATGTTTTTCTATATTTAAGAATCTGTTTCAAATTTCTTCTTAGTTCTTTCTAAAACAATGTGGTTACCGTACTTATATTTAAAAAAGCAAATGTAGATTCTTGTATTCTAATTATAAAGTACGAGCAAAAAGCAATCTCCATTCCAATAAATCACCCGAGGATTTACTTCCTCTTAATTCATCTTTATGGGGTGGCTAGCTCAGTGGTATGAAGTCGGCCTGTGAATCCTGAGAACCCTGGTTTGATTCACACAGGCGAGAAACAATTTTCATAATTTCAAAAAACTAACCTCTGTGGCTCCTCCACCACTAACATCTTTGGAAGCCGTGATTTGACGACTGGTAACCGCACTTCACGAGCAAAATGTATCACTTACGGAGATCTGCTTCGGCAGAGTGCCACACCCAGTAATGGGTAGAAGGCGTGATGACATATTTATATTTATTTATTTTACTTTCAATATACACGCCTCCTCTATCCCTACAATGCTCCATGCGAATCTTCCATTGTTCGAAACAGTCCTGGAAGTCTTCTTCTGTCAGCTCCTGCAGAACGCGTCCCGATTTCTCATGAATGCTGAAAGCTCTTTCCAAATGTTATTTTTATTATTTTATTAAGAAATTCATTTTACTAAAATAAAACAATAAATAGAATTTTTTTTTCTATATTTAAGAATCTATTTCAAATTTCTCCTTAGTTCTTTCTGAAACAATGTGGTTACCGTACTTATATCTAAAAAAGCAGCTGTATATTCTTGTATTCCAATTATAAAGTACGAACAAAAAGCAATCTCCATTCCAATAAATCACCCGAGGATTTGCTTCCTCTTAATTCATCTTCCTTTAATATTTGTACAAATTATTTACACATACTCAGAAAAGATTTACTGAATTTTATAAAATCTCTTAGTTAGTTTGAGGATCACCGAGATAGGAATTATTATTAGTTGCACCTACACTAGCGAAGTGTTCGCGTGTCTGGCTCGCGTGCGGCAGTGCCCGCGGCCCCAGGCGCGACCTACATTGTGACCTTTCACTTCGCCGACCGTGCTGCCACTCTGCAGTCGTGTGCCCGCTGTTCCTTCCAGTTGGAGCTAGTGTCGGCACTAGCGACAGCTACGGATATGTCTTCACTATGTTGAGTCAAGCGGTTGCAAGAACTTTCGGTTATTTGAGCTGTCTACTGATGGCCAGTTGCACAGTATGTCCCAAAAATAACGATACTTTTAATTTAAATCATAGAACACGTAGCGCAATCTATTATTATTATTATTATTTATTTCTGGAGATCAAAATACATGATATAGAAACAGTCAAAAAATACATTAAATTACATTAAATTACAGAAAGTACATCCTATTCTCTAAGAATTCATTAACAGTATAGTAACTTTTTGCATACAGATATTTAAACAATTTATTCTTGAAGACGTTAATTGATACAGACATTTTAATTTCTTCTGGCAAGTTGTTGAAGATTAATGCACCAGCATAATGTACACTGTTTTCATACAAAGCTGATCTATGCATGGGCAACTGAAAATTATTCTTTCCACGTGTTACATAACTATGATTATCATTGTGTTTTACAAAATAATTCTTGTTTTTATAAACATATATACAAATATGGTAAACATATAGACATGGAAGTGGTAAAATTTTAAATTTTTTAAAATATGATTTACAGGAAGTAGTGTTGTTTACGTTAGCCATACATCTTATGATACGTTTTTGAATTTTAAATACTCTTTCAGCATTATAAGAGTTACCCCAAAGAATTATTCCGTATGTTAATATAGAATTAATTCTAGCATAATAAAAAGTGCGTAGAGTATTCCAGTCTACTAAAAATTGGAGCCTTTTAACAATAAAGCAGCAGCTAGATATTTTATTAAACATACAGATTGTTAGAAAGATACATCTTTCATCTTTCGAACGCACACAACTTCATGCAATCAGGTGACAGTTTAAAAATTTACGCGCATTTTAATGACAGTAGTTTTTGTGTTTATGTTGTAAACATACAATGGAACAACGAGCAAATATTCAATTTTGTGTTAAACTTGGAAACAAATTTGCTGAGACATACGAATTAATGAAAAAAGTTTATGGTGATGATTGTTTATCTCGTTCACAAGTTTATAAGTGGTTTGCAAAATTTAAAAATGGTCGTGAAGATTCAAATGATGATGAAAGATCTAGACGTCTAAAAGCCGGAAATCGTGCTGAATTAGTCGAAAAAGTGCGTGAAATCATTGCTGTCGATGCGAATTTTACTGTTAGAATGTTGGGTGAAGAATTAAATACGAGTAAAAATACTATTTGGAGAATTCTAACTGAAGATTTGGGTAAAAGAAAGGTTTGTTCACGGTTTGTTCCACATGAATTAAATGAGGACCAACAAGTCGCTCGTGTAAGTCAACGAATTTTTGATGAAAAATCATATTTATGTAATCGACCATCCTCTGTATTCGCCTGATATATCACCATGTGACTATTATCTTTTCCCAAAACGGAAAATTGCCATGAAAGGAGCGTTTTATGATGATATTCCAGCCATTCAAGCAGCCGCGACACAGGTGTTAAAGAACGTTCCTTTAGATGGCATAAAAAAATCTATGCATGCTCTAGTTGATCGTTCTAAAAGTGTATTGATTCAAATGGAACCTATTTTGAATAAATATTAAGTTTCAAACATAATACAATGCGTGTTTTATTCTATATCTAAAGAGTTTCGTTATTTTTGGGACATACGTGTTAGTGTTAAGTTAAGTAAAATAATGTTGAGTCGAGAAATTATGACAAATGAATTAACATTGCTGTTAATAATTCGATTCGATATTATTTTACTTAAGTGACACATGATATGTTAAGGATGGCGGTGCAACTGATTATAATTTGTTTGTATTATACTTAGAATTTTGAATCTTGAGTAATAGGAAATGAATCCTATACCTTATAAGACGCTGTTATATTGTTATTATTTATGTATTTCTTACTCTGCGCAAAATGAATATAATCCAAATTACGATACAAGAATAAAATTGCCACCGATGGATAAAAATTCTTCCGAGGATTTCTTAACAAAATAATTCCTACTGCCTAAATTATATTTAATATCAGAAATATTTTTCTCAATATCTGCAACTTCTTGAGCAATGTCGAAAATTTTAATTCATTGTACCGCCTCATTTTTTATGTAGTAACTATTGTGTTGATCATCGATCAGTTATATTAATTTAAAAATAATTCTTGGTATAAAATAAATATTCTGAGTCCTAATAAATTTCTCATGAAAAAAATGCATAAAGTTTAAATCAAAATTCTTGGGATATAAGGGCCCCCTCGAAAAATAAAAATATTTCGCGGCTTCTCGAAATCTCCGGGATAGATTATACTGGAATCCGTACCAAATTGAATGCAAAACTGCCAATAAGATAAAACAAAATTTAAAGCGTATCATTTAAATGTTTGCAGACTTCAATTCTCCATTAAACAACAAACTTTACACAACAAAATAGAGAAAAAAGTTGAAATAAAATGAAATTTTAATCCAGGACGACGAGATTTTCGCGGAAATACGTGTTTTGTGGTCCACCGAATTCGTTTTAATCATTTTCTCAATGATGTCTCTCTCTGTGTGTGTGTGTTTGTATGGAGGGATGTGTGTCCGAGTGTGCAATATGCAATAAATACGAAGAGCTGAGTTGATTATGAATGAAATTGAAAAACCGGAAGAGTAAGTTTACTCGACACAAAACAATAAATTCCATTTATTTAAAAAATGGAATCTGTTACGAAAAAAGTTTCAAATAAAAGATGTTGGCAAAAATATTTGGAACATAAAATGTTATTTGCAATTTTCCTGTATATGCGTCTAATTTTGACAAAAACTAATTTATATATTTAATAATATATTCCAATAATAATAATAATAATTATTATTATTTATTTGCTTTAAGAAAAATATCCTATACAAATAGATTGGTATAATAATTACAAAAAATTATAGTAATGACGTAATTACATATTTAGTACAAATGCACGAATTTTTATTGCACAGACTATAAAATTATATATATGAAACATTTTGTCTGGTGTCAGTTCGGCTAGAAGGACCATGTTGGAAGGCTCCTCGCTGATTGGTGTCAGGTACTTGGATAGAAATTCTTGCCTTGGTGCGTTGTACAGCGGACATTGGTAAAGAAGGTGCGTTAGGTCATCTTGTTCATACCGGTTACAGAGGGAGCACAGATCTTCCTGACAGAATCTATGCAGAGTCCCATTTAGGTAAAGGTAGAAGTTTTTTTCGCTTGCTGTTCGGAGTTGTCCTAAAACTTTTAAGATTTTATAAGGGATATTGTAGGATGCAAAATTGTAGTGATATAAATATGTTTTGAAATGAGAGTTATAGGAGGAATTTAGGGTTCTTTGGACATCGGTGTTATGCAGAATACTTTGATATGATAACAGAATATTTGGAAGTTCTTTCTTGGCTGTTAGGAAGTTTTGTTGCTCCCAAATCCAGTATGAGTTTGATTTTTTTAACAAATTCTCTATACTTCTGACCCAGTTAAATTTTTCTTGTTTTGTGTTACAAATTTTTTCGTTTAGGTTTATTTCAAAAAGTTTGTTATAGCATATTCTTATGTACGTTAAGTCCGATGCTATGAGTAGTTTGTACCACCATGAAAGTGCTCTTTTTAAAATAGTTAATTCTAGCTTGTCTCTGCCTGTTTCCATTCTGATAGTGTAATTAGGGGTAGTTTTCTGCCATCCTAGCAGAGATTTGTAGTAATTGCTTCCAATAATCATAGTAGCAAAAAAAACAAAAAACATAAACATGTTTCACATTTATATGTCAAATAATAATTGTCAAACGCAAGGAGCAAGTCATAAGTGTTCAATTCAGCGTTTTTGATGCTATATCAATTTCATTGATCTATATTCTAAATATTAAATATGCTGTGTATAAGAAAGTCGTGTGGTGCCCAGTTCATTGTAGTTCCGAATATCTAAAATGACGATTACCACAATTTTGTGCAATGTATACTTTGATTTCCATGCGATAATTTTTCACTGATCTAGCAGTTCTCTTACTTTAATCTAGCATTAACAAACGAACTTGAAATCATTAAAATTTGTCCTGCGGATATTGAAATAAAAATGTTTAAGTTCATGACATATTAACTATTTCTTTGAAAAGGTAAATGTCAGTCGAAATGATCAAGCTATATACATTTTACGATAACGCTTTAATTATTTCCACATTACATCTTCTTTCAAATATTTACGTTAAATTCAAAGTTAGTATTTATTTAACGATCATATTTCAAAGATAACGCAGCACCTATCTGAAGTGATATTCACTTGGTTGGATAGCTGTGTATAGATTATAATTTATATATACAATAAATAACGTATTATTATGTTAATGTACAACTTTAAATCGTTTTGTGCTAGGATTTTATCTGAGTATGTTAAAGTGCAACTATTGTTCAAGTAAATTAATTTTCTAAATATAGCGTTCTGTTGCAGTGTGCGTAAAGGCTACATGTAAGAGTTGCGGTGCGTTTGATTTCTAACATCCAACAGCGATGTTTACATATTAACATTCATATCAATTATAATTAGTATTTTACTATTATTCTCAGTTTATACTTTGATTATTCATGCGGTTTCTACAATAGAAGAATTATTTTGAAATACAGATAAATATTCATATTGTATTAGTTAATTAGAATTAATCATTAATGTTGAACTGATTATTTAGCTATACATTTATTATGACAAAATAATAGTAATTTGAATTCTGTTCTTAATTAAATATGAAAGTTGAACTTGAACTCAGGTCTTTTTGGATCAATATCTTATTGTTATTATAAATGAAACATATATTGGCCGTATTTGTTTGATAACTTTAATTACATTTAATTATTAAAAGACGTGTATAATAAGAAATTGTAAAAAAATATTTAGAAATTTTGAGGACTCGTTGATAGATCTTTGGAGACCCACTCGGGGGTCTAATTTTTCGATCCGTTCCAAATAATACGATTTTGGCAATCCTTCAAAATAGGCGTTTGTCTCAGTGATGACCTCATCGTTGGAGCCAAATCTCTTTTCGCCGAGCTATTTCTTCAAGTTTGGAAATAGATAAAAATTTGGAGAATATGGCGGATGACCAACCAATTCATAGCGCAATTCATGCAATTTTGAACTTGTCACAAGATCGCGCTTGTTGTCAACAGAGAGCAAATGCGGCACCCATCTATCAGATAGCTTTCTCATATCCAAAAATGTATGCAAAATGTTCCGTACCCGTTCGGTTGAGATGCTCATAGCCTCAGCATCTCGTGCACTTTAACTCGCCGATCGTCCAATATCATACCATGGGTTTTATCAGTAAACCACTTGTGAATCGTTCCAATCGATGGTGAGGAGTCCCCATAATGTTTAACAAGCGATGCTTTGGTTTGCGTAATGTTTTTTCCACGCAAGAAATAATGTTTAATTAAGACGCGAAATTCACTTTTTTCCATGTTTTCAAAAATCTTCAAGGTTGCTTGCTTTCGATGGGTGTCAAAACAGAACTGAATGATATATCAATCTGAAAATTTTAATGCGTTCTAGTTAAAGATGGTACATCACAAATGTCAAATGAGATTTGTGATTGTGGTGCCTTCTGTTTTATTTTTCAGGGACTTTTCACCCTGCCCTCGTATCTATCAAATTCCAATGATTTATTAAAATTATAATGAAACAAATTTACTTGATATTATCGATCAATAACAGATAATGATAGAGTTACAAAATAGGGAGCTGTTAAAAAAAAATCAGTGTTTTGCTGACAACTGTAATTGGGATTATGTTCCTGTTGTATAGAGAAATATAAATATATGTTAATAAACAAAGTTCAGATCCAATTAAACATGAACGACTGTCAATCTCGTGCACCTTCATGGTTGTTACCCTTACCAGTTAAACATCGTGACTTATAATCTCAATAATTCCAACTTATAAACAAAAATACAAGTACCAACGTATCCATGTGCTTCCACTTCCATTATAAGCCGTAGCGCCCCTGTCCTATAATTGGTATAAACAAATAAATAAAAAGCAATCATCGTTAGCCACATCATTTATGAATGTATCTCTCGCACGAGTTTCGCGTGTGCTGTAGCGTTGCGATCTCCTCTGTCTCTCGAGGATCGCTAGGAATGCGTGCACTTTCACTACGCGGACCACGCCGCAAGTTCGCCTCTCGGCGACCGCAGCGGCTGCCGGCTGCTGGCAGCGCGGGTGCTCTCCAACACGAACAAGAACTCTGCTATGCGGAGTGTGGGTGGTGGTAACACTGACGTGAAAGAAGAATGCTTAGAAATGGGCAATTTTGGTACGAGTGAATTGGGATTTTCAAGGGTGATACACAAGGTTTAGTTTTTGGTTGTGAGAATGTGTTTAGTAACTGACGCTAACAATGTACTCCTGAACGATACGAAATAATACAAATTAATAATAAAAATAATAAATAAATATATCATCACGCCTTCTACCCATTACTGGGTGTAGCACTCTGCTAAAGCAGATCTCGGTAAGTGATATATTTTGCGCGTGAAGTGCGATTACCAGTCGTCAAATCACGGCCCCCAAACATGTTAGTGGTGGGGGAGCCACAGGGATAGCTTTTTCAAATTATGAAAATTTGTCGCATGTGGGAATCGAACCAGGGACCTCAGGATCCACAGGCCGACTTCATACCACTGAGCTAGCCATCCCATAAAATATAAATTGAATTCTAACTATTATCGATACAATTCTTCTTCTTCAATGGCGCTACAGCCCGATTCGGGCCTGGGCCTACCGGGTACACCGAGCCGCAGTGTTTACGCTGCCGTACTGCCGGTTTCCGTAATCGATGTTACTTTTTAAGGCATATGTATAAGTGACAAGCTTATAACGCCCGAGTATGATTGATACAAATAACTGTATTTTTTTATTTAACGACAAATCATACTTTGTCGACAGACGGATTCGAACTGACGAACCTTGGTTCGGGTGACGTCACAGTATGCTAAGAGATGTGCATTAACACGCTCAGCCACCGCGCCTGTGTGAAAAAAATAATAATAATAATAATATATCATCATGCCTTCTACCCATTACTGGGTGTGGCACTCTGCTACAGCAGATCTCGGTAAGTGATATATTTTGCGCGTGAAGTGCGGTTACCAGTCGTCAAATCACGGCCCCCAAACATGTTAGTGGTGGAGGAGCCACAGGGATAGCTTTTTCAAATTATGAAAATTTGTCGCCTGTGGGAATCGAACCAGGGACCTCAGGATCCACAGGCCGACTTCATACCACTGAGCTAGCCATCCCAAATAGTTTCAAATAATGTTTTATTTCAGAGATATAAGAGATTAAAAATATAGTGACATTACAAATATTTAAGCGATCTTATTGGTCACTTTTTACGCGGAAAATAAAAGACACGTGCAGAGTAGAATGTAACTAACTTCATTGAACTGTCAGTGGAATCCGTCATATTTTTTACTTCGGTTAGATATTCTTTTTACTTGCTAGAAAACAAATAATCACATTACAGCAAAAAAAAACCTTCTGTACTTCAAATATAATCCCAAATATCATAAAAAAGAGAAGAGAACTGTAGAAAGTTATGTAAAGTTTGGTTGACGACCGCAAATCCGGAATTTAACAATGAAGTGAGTGAAAAACATTGTTGTATACGTTATTTTCTCTGTTTCGACATTAGAATAACACATTCTCGCAAGCATATTGATGCTAGAATGCTTAATTCTTAAACGATTTTTGGTTACTTATTGTTATCATAGATTGGTAAAACTGCATTAAATACACAACATATCTAGGTAATCGACAAAATAAAAAACATGATTTACACAAATATCTAGGCAACAAACCAATTGCAAATCAATCACCAACTAAACTGTTCTACCAAAAATTTCCCTTTATGGCAAATGTTAGCTATGTTTATAAAGAAATTATGTAAAGAAAAGCCGAAACAGAGAAAATAGTATAAAACACTCGTTACAGAAGGTAATTCTAGCACTTGTTCGTTCGTCCCTACGCCGCTGCGCTGCTCGTGTCCGAATTTCAAACTAGTGTTAGAATAGGTTGCCTTCTTTGCCTTGTAGTTTAATATACTATTTTTGAATATTAATATTATATTGTATATACGAGGTGTGGCTATTAAATAACGAGACAGACGCTGCTACAGACGAAGTACGCATGCGCCAAACACCAGCGACAGTCAGCTTTTTAGCGTGAAGGTTTCTCTTTCGAATGCAGTACCTCTCGCTTCTGTAAACAAATCCGGATAGCCGTAGCATTCGTTCTAATTAGAGTTGTTTTTTTTTTGTTTCGCCGAGAAAATGTTAAGTGCAACATTAGAGCAACGAATTGTTGTGAAATTTCACATGAAACTTGACAAAACTGCTACTGAAACTTATAAAATACATCATCATCACGCCTTATACCCTTTACTGGGTGTGGCACTCTGCCGAAGCAGATCTCGATAAGTGATATATTTTGCGCGTTAAGTGCAATTACCAGCCGTCAAATCACGGCCCCCAAAGCTGTTAGTGGTGGGAGAGCCACAGGGGTAATTTTAAATTGGTGAAAATGTTTTGTCGGCTGTGGGGATCGAACCAGGATTCTTTGGATCCACAGGCCGACTTGCTACCACTGTACCATTACTGAAACTTATAATTTATTAAAAAAAAGTACCCGAATTGTGGAAGGACAAATCATGGTTTCTCCATCAAAACAATGCGCTGGCTCATTCCACAATGTCTGTCAAGAGATATCTAGCCAAGTACAGCGTCCCAGTGTTGGACCATCCACCTTATTCACCAGATCTTGCACCGTGCGACTTCTATCTATTTCCTAAGGTGAATTTTCTTTAACAGCAACAAGATTTGAGCTTTGAAAGAGAAATCGGCACGCGTTCTGAAGGAGCTGACAGAAGAAGACTTCCAGCACTGTTTCGAACAATGGAAGATTCGCATGGAGCTTAAAGGGATAGAGGAGGAGTGTATATTGAAAGTAAAATAAATAAATATAAATATATCATCACGCCTTCTACCCATTACTGGGTGTGGCACTTTGCCGAAGCAGATCTTGGTAAGTGATATATTTTGCGCGTGAAGTGCGGTTACCAGTCGTCAAATCACGGCCCCCAAAGATGTTAGTGGTGGAGGAGCCATAGGGGTAGCTTTTGAAATTATGAAAATTGTTTGTCGCCTGTGGGAATCGAATCTGGGTTCTCAGGATCCACAGGCCGACTTTATATCACTGAGCTAGCCACCCCATAAAAATTGAAAGTAATAATAAGCAAATAATAATAATAATATAACTTTATTGACAATCTGTCAATGGCGAGGTTCAGCTAAAAGCTGTTCTTCCACCTAACCATACAAAATAAGAAAAACAATACAGAGTGTGTAATAAACACGCCAACAAATTTAAACAAAATCAACTTATACATTTATCACCAAGAAATAATATGTTAAAATATAAAATCCTAAATACTAGTCAAATTATCCTTAACTACATAGTCAGTAATGTTAGTGCAATAGCGGAACATAGTTTACAATATATTCTAATCTTAAAATACATTTTCGATATGAGTTTAAAAAGAATTTAATGATAAAGATTTCAAAAATTTTGGAACGCCAAATAGGTATGGAATCAAAATAAAATGTTAAAGCAACATCAGTCTCGTTATTTAATAGTCTCACCTCGTACGTCGATAAAAATTGGTTTTGATAGATGCTAAAATTTCAATAATATATTGTTCACATTACCTATTTCTGAGAGTGGTAGATCCTGTATCAGAAAATCTAGTTAAGATATATTTTTATGCGCTTGAAGTGCAGTTATGTCAGATCCCAGCCCCTAAAGATATGAGAGATGAAAGAAACACAAGGATAATCTTTATGTAGATTTTCATTTTCACCGTCTTTTGCCTTCTTTTCTTTGCTAGCAAGTTTATCAATTATTTATAAATAGAAGAAACACAACTATGAATCTTATTTTATTATAAAATGATTAATATTACCATCATAATAATTACTTTCTACTAGCATCATTTACATGAAATAAAGAATAAAATATATTTCATCGAGTATGTAGTCAACATGTGAACACGACCATTAACAAGGCAGCAAATATTTCAAATACAAAATGAAAATAATTATCATGTTCTGCGAAGGTTCTTAATACTAATTAACAAGGCTTTAGTCAGTTGTTAAGCTTTCATTAATTGCGTTGCGATGATATGGCAACGGCGAGATCGAAAGATGTAGTTCACCTAGACATAGCAGTGATATTTCCATGTGCCCTGACCTTTTCTAATCATACAGACATACTTTATTATTTACACTATGTGCATATTTTATCCCAGAAGAAAAATTATTTACAAGAAATTGTTTTTATGCAGCAGGTGAATAATAAAATGCACGTCTAGCTAACCGCGTAATTATGAGTTGTTTAATAACAGCTGAATTAATGAATTGATGCTAATTAAAACTGGAGAACTTCATACTTGTTTTTCTTGCATGATTTGCAGTAATTACATTTTATTACAATATTTTTGAAATTATTAGAAATAACGGAAGAGGAAAAGGATAGAAACACAGAACGAAACAAGGCCTAGATTTCAATGTGAACAGTTGATAAACGTGGAGAAGAACTATAACTGTAAATAAACACGATATGGAACAAAGCTACGAGGGCAGGGTGAAAAGTCCCAAAAAAATAAAACAAATGGCAGCACAATCGCAAATCTCATGTGACATTTGTGATGTACCATCATTAACTAGAACGCATTAAAATTTTCAGACTGATATGTCATTCAGTTCTGTTTTGACACCCATCGAAAGCAAGCAACCTTGAAGATTTTTGAAAACATGGAAAAAAGTGAATTTCGCGTCTTGATTAAACATTATTTCTTGCGTGGAAAAAACATTACGCAAACCAAAGCATCGCTTGTTAAACATTATGGGGACTCCTCACCATCGATTGGAACGATTCACAAGTGGTTTACTGATTTTCGTTGTGGTAGTATGACCACAAAGGATGCCGAACATTCTGGTCGTCCAATTGAGGTTACAACGCCAGAAATCGTCTATAAAATCCATGGTATGATATTGGATGATCGGCAAGTTAAATTGCACGAGAGTGCTGAGGCTATAAACATCTCAACCGAACGGGTACGAAACATTTTGCATAAATTTTTGGATATGAGAAACCTATCTGCCATATGGGTGCCGCATTTGCTCTCTGTTGACAACAAGCGCGACCGTGTGACAATTTCAAAGGAGTGTTTGGCGATGTTCAAGCGCAATAAGAAGAACTTTTTTCTCCAGATTTGGCCCCCTGCGATTTTTATCTATTTCCAAACTTGAAGAAATGGTTCGGAGGAAAGAGATTTGGCTCCAACGATGAGGTCATCGCTGAGACAAACGCCTATTTTGAAGGATTGCCAAAATCGTATTATTTGGAAGGGATCTAAAAATTAGAAAAACGTTGGATGAAGTGTATTGAGCTACAAGGAGATTATGTTGAGAAATAAAATATATTTTGATTTCAAATTAGTAAATCTGATAGGCCTTAGGAATTTTGTCTATGCCATTATGTCAGAACAGATGAATAACCCCATATAATATTTTTTTTGTTACAAGTCTGTGTCTTGATCTTGCATTGAAGTCTTTTTATTTTTTTAATTAATTACGTTAATTTATTCAATAAGAACAATCTCGATTACAATAAAGAGTTCGGATTCACCGAGCCGCAATGTAGTAGTCCAAATATTTTTAACTTGAATATGATTCAAACTCAGGATCTCCGAATTCGAATTCCGGAACGCTACCCACACCTCCGTCCTGCCGAGTTTTTCTCAAATTATTAAACATTTCATATTTTCTTTATTTAAAAGTTGACATTAAAAATAAATTATTATAAAAAACTAAATTATTTGATGCATATTAAAAAAAAATTAATATTTAAGTAGATTAAATTATCTTACTGTCATTAGTAGTATTTTACTTACTAGTAAGGTTAAAGATAGTGTAATTCTTGTACAAGTTTTTGTTCAAATACCAGTCAATTGTTTTTGTGTACGGGCAAAGCTGGTTGTTCATCAATTAGCTGTAATTATAATTATGTTTGTGTCACGTATTTACGATAAATAATTAAAAATATTTTCACGCAAGCCTTCTGTAAATAACCAATGGAAACAGCGCCAGTTCCAAGCAACAGCTAAATTATAATTATCTCGGAGTTTTTACGTTTGCGTTAATCACTAGTTGCGTGTCTAGTAACATTTGCCTACTTCAAAATAGCAGTAATTAAAAAATAACTGTCAGATTTAATATAATGAATAAAAATTAAAACTGGGTTTTATTAACTATTTATTGTACTTAGAAATATGAATGTCAAAAACCTGTAGATATAAAAAATGTATTAATAGTAGTTATGTAGCTATGTTTTTTATAATTTAAGGATGTCAGGTCTATTCGAAATCTGAAAATAGTTCACTGAATTCTTCTAGTTTACTTTTATGCAATTTGTCCTCGTACAAAACTGCCAGTATAAAAAAATATTATTTCTAACCACACTTTTTACGGAACTGTCAGTGAGCTGTCATTATACAGAGCTGGGCAGTAGCTAGCTACTTTTGTAGCTTAGCTACTAGCTTAGCTACTTTTACCTTAGCTATAGCTGTAGCTTAGCTAAATGTGAAAAAATATAGCTGTAGCATGTAGCGAGCTATGTTTTCTTTTTCTATTAGCTTAAAATTATTGTTATAACAACTGAAGCTACTTTTAAAGCTACTTTTTGTAGCTTAAAGCTATTTTTTGTAGCTTAAAGCTACCACTGTTCATTAAGAAATACCTATTTATTTTTGTTTTGGATTTGAATTGCACCTTCTTTATTGTTTTCTATAACTGTAGGATAACAAGTTATTATATGGTGTAAAATCTATTAACATATTTTATTTTTCACTTGTTCTTAACCTATCCTAGTTTTGTATTAATTATTAGATGAACTAAACATTGACTGTTTAGGAGTCATCTGTTAATGTGACTGTTAATTTATTCCGATATAAATAAGAATTATAGCATAACAAATTAACAGTACATTTGTCCATTTGCGATTTTTTATATTTATTAACAGTCATTGTATCAAAAGACTGATCAACTAATCATATGACTATGGCAAATTTAATCATTCACAATAATTGAAAAAAGTAGCTTTAAAATTTAACAGCTACTTTAATGAAAGATTTTAGCTGTAGCTTAGCTATATTTTACAAAATGTAGCTTATAGCTGTAGCTCAGCTACTTTTTTAAAGAATAGCTGTAGCTGTAGCTTAGTTATTTTTTTTAAGTAGCTTACCCAGCTCTGTTATTATATTACTTTTTATAATAACAGCTATGAATATTAGTAAACAAAATGCATGAGTATAACATAAAAATGTCAGGATAAATTATTTTATTCTGAGAATACCGAAATTGTGATATAAAATAAATGATAAAAATAAATCTTATCAATTACTTATCGATCATTTACAGATACTGGGGAATTATTTATTTAAATGATGTATATTTTTATTGAACTTACTTAGAGCTATAGAACGTACCCGAAATAATTATACAGCATTAGCTTTCATAAAATAAGGCTTCGCTAACATAACGCAAACATAGCGTAAACGTAACAACGCACAACATTCGCCAAATGGCCCGCGGGAAGACCTTGTTGCTGCCCAATTGGTGAATGGCTAGAATTCATTTCTTCTTTTTATCATCAGATAAAATTAAAATTCTAATTAATGAATATATGACATACCAGAGTGTATCAGTCACCAGTAAAAAGTTTGATTGGTGCTTCAGATAATAATTAAGAATAATTGCAACATTAGGAATTCATTATTTTATCGTTGATACTTCAAGCGCTTAGATCGGGCCAGTAGAAATTAATCGGGTGTCTTTTTAGAAATGTAATCAAACCTAAGAAAATAGATATTAATAGCTAAACAATACGAGGGCAAGGTGAAAAGTCCCTGAAAAATGAAACAAGAAATCTCCTTGTAGCTCGATACACTTCGACCAACGTTTGTCTAATTTTTCGATTCCTTCCAAATAATACGATTTTGGCAATCCTTCAAAATAGGCGTTTGTCTCAGCGATGACCTCATCGTTGGAGCCAAATCTCTTTCCGCCGAGCCATTTCTTCAAGTTTGGAAATAGATAAAAATCGCAGGGGGCCAAATCTGGAGAATATGGTGGACGACAAACCAATTCGTAGCGCCATTCATACAATTTTGCCATTGCGATTTGTTGTCAACAGAGAGCAAATACGGCACCCATCTGGCAGATAGCTTTCTCATATCCAAAAATTTATGCAAAATGTTCCGTACCCGTTCGGTTGGGATGCTCATAACCTCAGCTTGCTCGTGCACTTTAACTCGCCGATCGTCCAATACCATACCATGGATTTTATCAACGATTTCTGGCGTTGTAACCTCAATTGGACGACCAGAACGTTCGGCGTCCTTTGTGGTCGTACTACCACAACGAAAATCAGTGAACCACTTGTGAATCGTTCCAATCGATGGTGAGGACTCCTCATAATGTTTAACAAGCGATGCTTTGGTTTGCGTTATTTGACGGCTGGTAACCGAACTTCACGCGCATAAATATTTCACTTACCGAGATCTGCTCCAGCAGAGTTCCACACCCAGTCATGGGTAAAAGGCGTGATGATATATTTATTATTTATATTATGTACGTTTACTTATACAACACCTCGTATATTTCATTTGAACCCAGTAATGTCCATGAAGCAAGATTACACACTTTAAATTCGGATATTACCGCTTAAAATAGTTAATTAACATATAATTAAAAATTTATCTTGCTCTAATTAAATTAAAATTAGCATGTAGTCCTTATTAAAACTATTTTAAATTTCAGAATATTTAAAAAATGCGTGACAGATTCATTGACACGTCAATAATTCAAATTTGTTGACGTAGGTGGACATTCGAACATAGAACCTTGCTGTCAATATGTTGACGAGCCAAGCGTTGCATATTGAATATTGAAATTCATGTATTAAGGTTAACTATTAATTATAAAACATTTTTCATTCCGGTTACATGTTAGGATCTTTGACTTAATGATGGATGTTGGAAAATATTGAATTTATAATTAACTGTAGTAGATCATTATCTATGGTAAGCATTGACATATTTTTCACTTTTCTTTTTACTGATTCATGATGAAATGTTATGTAAATTGCAAATCTTTAAATAGAAACCAACATTTTAATAAGTTTTTTCCTATCATTGCTTTCCTGATTACTTTACCGGAAAAAAAATAGAATAAAAGTTATAAAGGATTAAATTCTGCATCTAAATCACTCTACATATTTTATTTTAGTTATTTAGTTAGTGCTAAAAGTAAGTTTAAAATATGTGTTTGATAGTTAAATGTTATACCATTTGTTTGTATTTCTTCCACTTTCATGACTACCTATGTAAGTACACTGCTGACAAAAAAAACAAAAACGAAACACTTGAAATTTGTGAAATTTTACCAATTTTTAAATCGTCATAACTTGGCGTATTTTTAACAAATTTGGCCGAGTTTTCAAGAACGGAGAAGTTTCAAGTGTCTATTTTAAGGGTATACATGCGATCTTAGGGTTAACGTCTTCCGCTCCCCCTCAACCCCCTAATAGGAAAATAGTTATTTTATGACAAGTGCCGAAAAAGGCTTGTTACGTGCAAGTGCAGAATTTAACGCTCGAGGCTAGTCAAGTGCGGAAATCTGCAAGAGCACTTATTCTGTTATAAACAACATTTTTCCTACAACTGTGCGATTTATAAAATCACTAAAATATTATCAGAATTTATATAATTTTAATGAAATTATACGAGAACGATGTTTTACGGTGTTGCTATGGTTTGTTTGTTGATTTCAAGATAATTTCTTCAAAATCGTCTAGATTGGAATACTACACTGAGTGATTCTTCTTTATCATATACATGTTCTTGACAATGACAATCAACCTGCAGCTGGTACTTCTAAAACCTCCGAAATTGATGTTAATAATATTACTGTTAACAATATGAACAGGTACGGAAGAAATAATTGTTTGTTTAGATAGTAGACAGTTTCCACTTTAAATTATGTCCATATTAATTAACAAAGTGTTCTTAATATACACAAACAATCAATATTATGTATTTCACTTACTCTTTAAATAAAACCATTTATCGATATATTTTACTTTGTTCGATTATTTTTATTAATTATCATATTTAATAATGCTATACTAGAGTTCTTGACTGCTCAATATGATGTGTACAGATTAGATATAGTGCAGTTTAAGGTTATGTTTATAAACGTCAAAATATATAACTGCATATTTCTTCTTCTTCCATAAGCGTATGTGCCTAAAATAAGAAATTCCGTGCTTGACGCGAAATTTAAATCGCTCTCACTTACATTTCCTTTTGACAATTGCGTAAAGTACAAATTATTTTCGGCACTTGTGTTTATTTGCTTACAGAAATGCACTTGATCTGAATTTGTCTACTTTCCAAACGCAACCAAGGCAATAATAGTTACGTAATAACAAATAAATCGCACAGTTGTAGGAAAAAATGTTTTTAGTGGAAGAAACGTCCATCTTTGACGATCTGTAAGAAGCTAAGAAAAATTTGTGGACTCGATTTACCATCAAAGGAATAAATTTTATTTAATACCCTGCAAGGAAAATAAAGAAGAAGTTCCTACGATGATTTGACACAGAGTTCTGCGTGTTTGAAGTTGAATGTGAATTTGGGGGTTTCTGGTTCGTAACTCAGCGACTTTTCAATAAAATTAGACGGTTTTTTCAGAAAAATAAACTGGTTTTGTTTCTATTTTAAAGGGCTATACACGAAATTAGGATTATCCCCTTGACATCAACTGTCAATTGTATGTGTTGAATGCTTGAAGGTTAGTATTTAATATATGACAAATAAATCAATAATGTCATTTAAATTGGCTCGAAATATCTTTTGTACTGTTTTGCCCGTATTCTCAATTTATAAGAATCAGTTTGTCAAAATATGCTTACTCTCGCAAAAGGACAGTTTCTGGCCTAGTAAAATAGATAAAGTATTTATTATGAATTTCAATACTTTATTGTTCCACTTCGCTCTAATTCCATCCGAAATGATATACAGTCTTCGCCATGGCTAATACGATCTAAAATACCTCCACTCATCAATCGTCGTAACATCAGATAACAACTAACATTTTTGCAATAGTAGCGCACGTTCCAATTTCAGTAGTTACAAAATTAATTCGATTGTTTTGAAACATCTAACGGTTGGGCGCACGGTTGCTCAGCACACGGGCCTGCGCACGCACGCCACAAATGTCATTAGTCATTTCAGCTGATCTGATCGCATCTAGTCGCCCGTGCTGCAGTAGAACAATCCCAGAATCGACAATCGCCATCGCTACCTCGATTGGAACACTTTCGATTTCTTTGTCGTAATTAAGAGGATTGAAGTTGGCGCTACGATTGTTTAATAAAGAACAACTGGGTTCCAATTATGTCAGTACTGTTACTTGTTACTGTTACTCTCTCAAAACGTCCTCGTGCTATCGTTATACAATCTTACCTAGATTTCTTCGATATATCTTCTTCATTGATCTATTGCGATATTGTTACTTTTGTTTCGGCTATCGACTACTGCGATATATACTAATAAATATTTTGATTACAAGGTCATTTTAAATATTTAATTATTGTGGCAGATTTGTTCATATTTCGTGTAATACACCTGCACTATCTCATGGTGCTAACCTTAAATCATGGTATTATAAATTGTAACTACGAATAATAATCAAGAATTCGGAGTGAAGAAATGAAAACTCAAGTTCAATTTTTGTAGCCGACAAACGAAATTTTAACTACAAATAAATTATCCGTAGATAGCTTAGTGACTACACATCGTGCTGTGGATTTGAGAACCTGAGTTCAATTCCCACAGTCGACAAGATTTACTCCACCCTTGTGGCTTCCACTCTACTACCATCTTTGGAGGCCGAAATTTGACGGAGGATAACCTCATTTCACGCGCAAAAATACCACTTACTGAAAACTATTATTTTTGTAAAACTAGTAAGAATAAAGCACACTATAATAGTTATTTTTATAACAAGTGCCGAAAAAGGTTTGTTACGTGCAAGTGCAGAATTTAACGCACGAGTGCGAAAATATGCACGAGCACGTAACCTTTTTCGGCAGGTGTTATAAACAACATTTTTCCTACAACTGTGCGATTTAGTAAATCACTGAAATATTATCAAAATTTATATAATTCTAATGATATTACTCGAAAACGATGTTTTACGGCGTTGCTATGGTTTGTTTGTTGATGCTTGCACATTGTTATACGTTATTTAAAAATATTTCACTAAGATAATTTCTTTAAAATCGTCTAGATTGGAATAGTACATCATAAACACCTCCAAAGATAATTGAAGCTCCGGATCATGCTATGTTGCATCTATTTTCGACAATGACAATCAACCTGCTGCTGGTACTTCTAAAGCCTACGAAATTGTTGTCAATAATATTACTGTTAATAATATGAACAGGTACGGAAGAAATCAATGTTTCATTTGACAGTACAAAAGTTTCCACTTTCCATTATGTCAATATAAGCAACAGTAGCAACTGTGTTAATAATATACACAAACAATAAATATGATGTATTTCACTTACTCTTAAAATAAAACCATTTATCGATATATTTTACTTTGTTCGGTTCTTTTTATTAGTTGTCTACTGATTAGATATACTGCAATTTAAGGTTATGTTTATAAACGTCAAAATATACTATTGCATATTTACTAGCGCTGGTTCACCGTATCTTCTTCTTCCATAAGCGTCTGTGGCCAAAATATGAATTCAGCGCTCGGCGCGAAATTTAAATCGCCCTCAAAACAACTTTCTTTTGACAGTTACATAACGACTCATTTTCCGCACTAGTGTTTCTTCGGATTCGAAGATATTTATTTATTTATGCTACTCTGAATAACAGCAACTTAATTACAGTATAGTGTTCAGACTCACCGGACCATAGTGTGGTAGTTCATACACATATATATTTAGTTTGTGTAGGATTCGAACCCGGAATTTCCGGATTCGAATGCCGTAACGGTTTTCACACCACCGTACTACCGAATATGAGTCATTATTGGCCAATATTTTTAATATAGAACAATGAATTAAACGGATCATTTAGGTAACAATACGTTACACTATAACAGTTGTGTATTTGTTTATTAAAGTAAACGAATTATTGTGAATAGTATATTAAAAATACAATAGCTTGACTAGGCAACTATCCATCTAAAAAAAATCTAATAGTAATTAAACAGTAATAAAAGTAATGAATCTCTAGTAGAATCATCTTCATGGTTACACCATCTCGGCAAGGAATTTGAAAACGTGCTCTATCACCAACATCTTAATTGGAATCCGTAATCCGACAAACCAAGCTTCTTCTACAGAACAAAACTCAATTACGTGAATCCGTGAAGGTCACCGCAGCCTGGGACCTAGAACTTTATTAATTCGTTGCGTAATTAAACAGAAGAATTAATTGCCGTATTGCCGAGTTTCATTTCAGCGATCACTGGATTAAATATCAGTTTTGTTTTTAATTTATGATTATTGTCGATTCATGCTCTACGGAGGTTTTTATGGTGCAGTGAATGGGATTTTTATTTTATGTGCTATTTTGCAAATTGAGTTGTTGTAATGTTTTTTACTGGTTAATTGCTTTATAGGTGAGCAACTTCTTGGTTGAGCGGAAATATGGAAATTAGTGATGAAATGACTAACTCTTATTATTTATTTTATTTCAATTAGTGTTATAACCTTTCTTGATCATTTGATTATAGTTGCCTTTTGTTTTAATAGCGGAAAATAATTATTTATAAATGAAGACAATCTTTCATTTCAAATTACACGCAATTTATTGTCCTCGTCCACTCTCAAAGGAACGAGCTTAGTGATCAATACGGTTTAAAAGGAAATTGTATTTAGATGACGTAGGGAACAGCAAAATTTTTAGAGATTTTTTTGTTTCTATGCATGTTATTTAAATTGTGAAAATATATCATGACTCTGTCAGAAAATAAAATTGTCGTCGTTTTCTACGAACGCGAAACTCGATATATATATATATATATATATATATATATACAGGATGGTGAACGCAACTCTCGAACATAGAGATTTAAAATGTAAAATCACAATTTTGTAATTTTCTGCTTCCCTAAGCAAAAAAAGGTTCGAATGAAAGTTTTAGCCAATAAACAAAATTAACTTTGCATACTTCATAACGGCACAAATTAGTTCTGAAAATGACAAAAATAGCTTCAAAACTATCGATAGCCATGGAATTGAAACAAAATTAAACAAATGTTTGACGTATAATCTGTCAAAATAATTTCTTTATTTATTATGTCATTTATTTTGACAGATAAAACGACAAGCATTTGTTTAATTTTGTTTTAGTTCCATGGCTATCGATAGTTTTGAGGTTATTTTCGTTATTTTCAAATCAAATTTGTGCCGTTACGAAGCATGCAAAATTAATTTTGTTTATTACATTAGCTGCAGAATTTTATTCCCTAAAACTTTTATTTGTAGCGTTTTTGTTTAAAATTATTAGGAAAGCAGGAAATTACAAAATTGTTATTTTACATGTTAAATCCCTATGTTCGAGAGTTGCGTTCACCAACCTATATATACGAACTCAGCCCCGCATCAGTTGACCCGAATATATGTTTTTCATTAAAAATTTGAATAATATTAAAAACCCAGTTAACTTACATTTGCTAAATTATACAATTAATTTTCAACAGTTTTAACTAAATTTAACATTAAATATACCTCAAACACAAAATGTATAGCAGTATAACTCTCATTTTTTTGTCTTAACAATAAACTAACTCAACACACAAATGAACTATCATGATTAATATCTCGTGGGCAGTTCGACGGATGAAATTGAAGTTAATTATTATTTTAAACAAAATTTATTATTATACAGTGTTTTAATAACATAATTTTTTTAGTTAAAACAGAAATGTTTACTTCCTCTTTCAATGGCTGTCACTTCTAGATGTATGTATCGATTGACTTAAAATTTTATCTGTGTATTAACAACATACTAGCATATGTCTCATTAAAATTTCATTTAATTTTCTTGCATACTATACGAGAAATAAAACAGTAAAATAAACATCAAACAAAAAATCTAAATTGGGCTAACAAACGTGGGACCGGGCTCGTATAAGCTGTAACTTCACTATATTGTAATTGGGATTAATATACTATTGTGCAAAATAGAATAAAAAATGAAGATATACATATTCTTGAACCTTTTGGATCGCATCTCTTTCTTGTTTAAATATCTAAGAAAGTGAAACTAAAACAGGACAGCTACCGCCATCTATCAACACCTCCCTGAACTACATTCTCATTCATACAAAAATATGAATCACAACCAAACAAAAACACAATCTAACCAATATTTAAATCATTAATACACATCAATCAAATCAATCTTAAAAAAACTAGAGTACCTTACTCATTGGTATAATTTCTCCCTGTCAACATAAATTTCAAATAAACACCACATGTTACAAGATATACTTCAGTTCTTACGCGTGTCAAGCCTGCCTTTCTCTTTCGTTGAAATTTTAAAAGTTATGGATGACTGCACGCATTAATATAAACATGTTAATATTCACGTCTGTTATATGTTTATCTCAAGTTAAACCAATTCATAAATTATCTACATGCTTTGGAACGTGTTTCAGTGCCAGAAGATGTCACCAACGTCGAAAAATTAATAAATTGTAGTGATATTATTAATAGTTTACATATGTTTTAAGTTTGTATTTGTCAATTATAGCTATTTATATTTTATTTGAAATATTGCGGTAGTTAAAGCGAAATTTAAACACTTTTACGTGACATTTTTTTAAAGTTGATTTTAATGATAAATTTATACGCGTTAGATGAAATTTTTCATTTATTTAATTGACACTACTTTAGCAAGCCATAATTAAACAAACAAATAAAAATAAAAATATAAAACAAAAGACAAAATGTCTATTGCGATATGGAATTGAGTTTTAATAAATAAGAAAAAATAGGTTTTACAGCACGTTTGCATCAACTATCAGGTCATCAACAAACGGCTGGTCAGTTCAGCTACAAAACCTTGTGGAATTATGAGACAAGTGATGAAAAATTAGTTTTTTCCTATTTTTTCTTATTTATTAAAATAAAAATAAATAAATATATCATCACGCCTTCTACCCATTACTGGGTGTGGCACTCTGCCGAAGCAGATCTCGGTAATTGATATATTTTGCGCGTGAAGTGCGGATACCAGTCGTCAAATCACGGCCTCCAAACATGTTAGTGATGGGAGAGCTACAAGAGTAGTTTTAAAATGGTGAAAATTGTTTGTCGTGTGTGGGAATCGAACCAGGGTTCTCAGGATCCACAGGCCGACTTGATACCACTGAGCTAGCTACTACTTTAATGATAATTAATTAAATATATTATAGCAAATATTTAAAATATTTAATGTGGTAATGGCTCAGTGGTATAAAGTCTGCCTGTGGATCCTGAGAACCCCGGTTCGATTTCCACTGCCGACAAACTATTTTCACTAAATTAAAATTACCCCTGTGGCTCCTCCACCACTAACACCTTTGGGGGCCGTGATTTAACAGCTGGTAACTGCACTTTACGCGCATAAATATATTACTTACCAAGATCTCCTGCGGCAGAGTGCCACACCTAGTAATGAGTAAAAGGCGTGATGATATATTTATTTATTTTTATAGAAAATTTGCTGCTTTTATAACCGACACTCGAACTTAATGCAAATTTGTTTGAAATTGTTTGTCGTCTGTGGGAATCGAACCAGGGTTCTCAGGATCCACAGGCCGACTTCATACCACTGAGCTAGCCACCCCATCAGATGTATAACGTTTATCTGTTACATACATATTTTAAACTTGATTTTAAAAGTAACCAAATAAGTTGAATTTAACATCAAATATAAAATAAAATAAATATATCATCACGTCTTTTTACCCATTACTGAGTGTGGCACTCTGCCGAAGCAGATCTCGGTAAGTGATATATTTATGCACGTGAAGTGCGGTTTCTAGTCATCAAATCACGGCCCCCAAAGATCTAAACTGAATTAGAATATAAATTTAATACTTTAAGGCCGGATGGCAAAAGGAGATGTTAACGATGTTGTTAGCTGACAGTATATTAAAAGTTAACAATAGTCAACATGGCTAACAACCATATTTTACATATTTTCTGGTTTTTTTGTTATAATTAATTAATATCAGCATAAAAATACTTATTGTTAGTTATTTTACAATGGTAAAACAATATTTGTAAGAAAAATAAATAATTTAATACATATCATAGAAATTTTAATGTTTTAAAATATTGTACAGTCAAAATTTTTTCCTAGATGCATTTTTTTCTTGTAATTCAACTTCATCTAATGTTGGTTTGTCAATTCTTAGATTTATTGACTTATAACTCATCTGTGAAGGAAATAAAAAATATTGTACGAAATTGCAATATAAACTACACAAATTAAGGAATTCATAAAGTAGAAGCTATTAAATAAATACATTATTATTCTTCTTCTTCTTAATCTAGACTCTTTTACCTTACGGTGTCGAGTATTAAAAAGAATTATTATTATTATATTATAAGGTATAAACGAGTTGTAGAAATAAATATATCACTTACAGAGATCTGCAATTGCAGAGTGCCACATCCAGTAATGGGTAAAAGGCATGATGATATATTTATTTTATTTGTATTAATAAAATGGAGTAGCTAGCTTAGTGGTATCAAGTCGGCCTGTGGATCCTGAGAACCCTGGTTCGATTCCCACAGGCGACAAACAATTTTCACCATTTTAAAAACTACCCCTGTGGCTCCCCTACCACTAACATCTATGAGGGCCGTGATTTGGCGCCTGGTACCCGCACTTCACGCGCGAAATATATCACTTACCGAAATCTGCTTCGGCAGTGCCACACCCAGTAATGGGTAAAAGGCGTGATGATATATTTATTTTATTTGTATTAATTAAATGGAGTAGCTAGCTTAGTGGTATCAAGTCGGCCTGTAGATCCTGAGAACCCTGGTTCGATTCCCACAGGCGACAAACAATTTTCACCATTTTAAAAACTACCCCTGTGGCTCCCCTACCACTAACATCTATGAGGGCCGTGATTTGGCGCCTGGTACCCGCACTTCACGCGCAAAATATATCACTTACCGAAATCTGCTTCGGCAGTGCCATACCCAGTAATGGGTAAAAGGCGTGATGATATATTTATTTATTTTATTTATAATGAAATTAGGATGAAGTGAAAGTGGTGTGACATGACAAAAATTAACTAATTAATTAATCCAATGAATAAATGTCCAGAGAATGCTTCAAAGGTGCGTACTGCTTCATTTGATGAAATATGTCGTCATGTTATGTATACCGTTTGTCTACAATGATTTGGAGATATTTTCTGCTCTATTAGTTTTAAAATAGACAATTTAAACATACAAATTTATTATTATTTATTTTATCTAATATAAAGTAAATTAAGTGACCTCATCTTTACAAGATAATACGCAATTGAAGTAAATAACTTTTCTATATTCTATATACCCTTCTATTGCAAAATAGTTTAGAACTTTTTTTTTTTTTTTTTTCTGGCATATATTTACAATCTATCCTATAAGGACAATAAGTAAATGTTATGACAATATATTTATCTTGCGGAAATGATGTCCAGCGACAACATTCCTTTACATCATCTTAATAATTAGTTATTTTTGAATTTAATTAGAATCTGTGAATTAAATCTAAAGTTTAGAACTTAATACTAATTTGGTGATTTCAAAATTATTACCTGCATTCTATTTTCAAATTCCACACGGCGCGGTTCCACTAACGACTATAGTTGTATAGTAAATATGATTGAAATTTCTCTCATTAAACGAATTAAAGTCTTGATTTGATTAGGAAGAGAGTCAGAATTTAAAAACTGAATACCTTCTATTTAAAATAATATTTTCTAAATCTTTAATAACTTAGATTAATTAGAAAATGATTTATATGGCAATAAAATTTAAAATATAATTGACAGATAACGGAAGATAATAAATTTTCACTGCTCTATATAATTTTCCTTTGATTGATTTAACGGTTACGAAATTACATAAACTGATCTAATTAAATAAAATATCACTTTTTACTTAAAATGTAAACAGATTTAATTTCAGTATTTGAAAACACTTAGTTGTAAAAATTACAAAAAAGAAATTCTTCAATATAATCAGGGGTGAAAGTAGATTTATTTTCTTAAATAATTAAAACATATTTTTGAAACAATATTTACTCTACAAATATTTTATTTTAAACAGTAAATATTTTTTAGGGCCCAGGATTCATATTTATTACATTTTTTAACTTGAAGTGTAATTTAAATTTTCACAGAATTTATTTAATGTTGTAAATAACATATTTTTACTTAAAAATTAAAACAAAAGACAAAATGTCTATTGCGATATGGAATTGAGTCTTAATAAATAAGAAAAATAGGAAAAAAAATTCCATCACTTGTCTCATAATTCCACAGAGGTTTTACAGCACGTTTGCATCAACTTCTCACATCGCAATAGACATTTTGTCTTTTGTTTTATTTCAATAGCTGTCAAGCAGTTTGCGATTTTGTCGGTAGATGGCACCACGAGTGGCTCCATAGCTCTCATGTCATGTTACCGTTGTAGAAAGGTTAACATCAGTCAGTTCAGCTAAGTCGGTATCACAATCCACTATTTCCTAGTTGATCTAGTTGGATATATGATCGCACCATACTGATGAGTCCGGAAGGACGAAACGCGTCTATGGTTAAAGCTGAACTGACCAGCCGTTTGTTGATGACCTGAGAATTTGATGCAAACGTGCTGTAAAACCTCTATGGAATTATGAGACAAGTGATGGACATTTTTTTTTCCTATTTTTTCTTAATTATTAAAAATTAAGGTACCAATCATCAAAACATGCCATCCTCTAATGTGCTAGTGGAGAGTATGTATATTAATATAATTGCTATATGATATTTAAACCTTTTAAATTGTTTTCAATGTAAACAACAATATTTAAAATGAGAATAAAAACAGATACGAAGGATTCATTGCGCAAGTTCCAAAGTATAGATTTTTTGAGACATTATCATGCAAATATAAAATTACCCACCGTTTAATAGTTAATATTATTAAACGACCGTCGGATGGTTCCAAAAAATCAGAATTTGGTCCTAGGTCTCATAATAATATTATTTCACCACTGAGACTAATTTATGACTCACCCTGTGTTAATATTTGTGATAAATTTCAACGATCAGTAGGCACACTTAAAAATAATAATGTTGTCTATTGAGATCTGCAACTGCAGAGTAACTACATATAGGTTAAAAAGTAAAAGTTATATACATATAAGATTTTCAAAAGATCTTGTATTGTTGAATACATATTGCTGCCAATAGTTCCTAATTGTTAGAGAGCTAGGGTGCAAAATGATGTCTCATTTATTCCAGAGACAAAAATGGTTTTTTTAATAGATGTCATGATAAACATGAAAAAAGAAAATTAGATTTGGGAACGGTTGGAAACTATAGATGGCGCTGATGTGAAGGCGCCGATTTTAAGGGTGGTCGTTGATCCCTACATCAATCCACTTTCATAGCTTGTGTCACCAATGGGCAACCAGTAATAATTTTTACTTTCTTATACACAGTATAAGGAAGTATTGGAATCGTGGAAAAAATCTTTGACGAGATTTTCACGGAAATACGTGTTTTGAGGTCCACTGAATCCGTTTTGATCATTTTCTCAATGATGTCTGTGTGTGTGTGGATGGATGTGTGTCCGAGTGTGCAATATCTCATGAACGAGATAAGATTTGTTAAAGAAACTTGGTAATTATAAGTTTCATGAAAATACGAAGAGCTGAGTTGAGCTGAAATTGAGAAACCGGAAGAGGAAGTTTACTGGACACACAAAACAATAAATTCCATTTATTTCACAAATGGAATCAGTTACGAAAAAAGTTTCAAATAAAAGATATTAGCAAAAATATTTGGAACATAAAATGTTATTTGCAATTTTCTTGTATATGCGTCTGATTTTGCGAAAAACTAATTTTTATATTTAATAATATATTTCAATAATCATAGTAGCAATAGAAACAAAAAACATATGTTTTCATTTTCGCTTTATCTAGTTATCTATGTCTTTTTTCGGAAAAACAAATACATCATTAAAATGGTCGACTAATTTGGCAACTTTGCCTCAATTTAATCGACTTCGTATCTCACAGTTCTTGACATACCAAGGGTTAGGCTCGAAAAACGGACAATCGTTAGACATAAAGTTACTAAAAAATTATACGTAAACAAATTTGGTATTTTATATGTTTCAAAGAGATAAATTACTGAAAAACTAAATTACATGTTTAATAATATTATATAACATTCAATGGGATGGCTAGCTCAGTGGTATGAAGTCGGCCTGTGGATCCTGAGGTCCCTGGTTCGATTCCCACAGGCGACAAATTTTCATAATTTGAAAAAGCTATCCCTGTGGCTCCTCCACCACTAACATGTTTGGGGGCCGTGATTTGACGACTGGTAACCGCACTTCACGCGCAAAATATATCACTTACCGAGATCTGCTTCAGCAGAGTGCCACACCCAGTAATGGGTAGATGATATATTTATTTATTTTATTTATATATAACATTCAAATATTCTGTATATTAAATATGCTGTGTATAAGAAAGTCGTGTGGTGCCCACACCAGATTTGTTTGTCTTGTATTCATCGTGAACAAGTAGTAATATGTCACACGACACCACAAAAATTGCCTACTTTGACCGGTTTTATCGCACATGTGTTACCGGCCAAAACTTCTGTCTACCATATTTATTACTTAATCATATTAAAGTCTATAATTTAAACTGAAAATTAGCCTGTAAAAAATATGTCAACATCCACCCTCAAAATCGGCACATTAACATGAGCGCCGTCTATAGTTGCCACCCGTTCCCAAATCTAATTTTCTTTTTTCATGTTTATCATGACATAATCTATAAGAAAACCATTTCTGTCAGTGGAATAAATGAGACATCATTTTGCACCCTAGCTCTCTAACTATAAATGATTTTAGAAAAAATTCTTAATACAAATAAAATAAATAAATATATCATCACGCCTTCTACCCATTACTGAGTGTGGCACTCTGCCGAAGCAGATCTCGGTAAGTGATATATTTTGTGCGTGAAGTGCGGTTATCAGTCGTCAAATCATGGCCTACAGAGATGTTAGTGGTGTGGGTGCCACAAGGGTAACTTTAATGTGGTGAAAATGTTTGTCGCCTGTGGGAATCGAACCAGGGTTCTCAGGATCCACAGGCCGACTCAGTACCACTGAGCCACCTACCCCATATTTATTTAGTGATTAATTTAGAATGTTTTATTTTCTCTGTTAGTGGTGGAGGAGCCACAGGGATAGCTTTTGAAAGAACTTGATTTTTAAAATGGTGCTTTTTGTGGTTCTTGGCAAAAGCCAGTCCTGCATATGTGAATAAAATTTATTTACAAATACAATAACAATTTTAAAATTGATACCGATTAAATAATTATACCAGCATATTACAACAATATTTTATGAAATGCCAATAGATATGATATGCAAATATAATAATTTGCAATAAATGTAAAGATTTACGGTACAATAAATTCTTTATTAAATACATTTCCAAGATATAGTGGTGTACGTAAGTACATAAGTATCGGTGCCCTAGTTGCAAATACAATATATAGATAAGTTCAAAGTTTATAATATATTAGTGATAATATCATTGCAGTAAGACATTCATGTACACTGCAGGAAAGTGGAACCATCTGGCTTGTGAATGTGTTTTCCTCGAGTGTACACTTGACAGCTTTTACAGTATTTTACTTATTATATAAACAATCTTGAATAGTTTGTACAATCAGAATTATTCACATTGCTACTTCTATCCTTCAAATGGCAGCTTGAACATTTGTTGTAGGAACTGCCATTTTGTAAACCAATTCTGCCATTTTGAATTTGAGCTAAGTTTATTAATAAATGTGTAGAATTGAGAAATATTAGAACACTTTTGGAATTTGTAGGTATAACTAAAAGCAAGATGTTGTACATGGCATAAAAATATAAAAATTATCGTTATTACCTATTTGTGCTAATTTTGCGGTTTTTACATTATTTATATTATATTTATTGTGCAGATCTTGAATATTGCACCTTTATACATGATTCTCTTTATCTCTTTACACATCTCTTTTTATACAATACAATCTTAGTCTAATTGTAAATTCTGCATCATCTAATTTTATTCCACACTGGGTATGAATATATCACGAATATATACAAAATTAAAATAAACTTAAGTTAAAATTATAGTACAAAAAAACTTAACTACGAGATCTAAGCTAATCATTAGATAATGCAGTATTTTAAGGAAACATTCCTTTTATAAAATTCTAGTAACATTTTAAACTACTTTAATATTCGTACTTTCAGTGCACAAAAACGTTTTTACTTTCGAACAAAAGTCATGATTTTTTAGGTGTAGGAACTTGAAATTGGTTAAATTTTATGTGTACACTAAGTTGTTATTTGTATGCTTTGATCTGACGTAACATTATTGTTAAACATTTCGTCCTTTTCCTTTTTTATATTATTCTCGAAAGTGTTATCAAGTGAGAGAGTCCTCGATCTTGATAGATCTTCTGTTGGCGAAGGATCTTCAGAGTAACTCTCAGAATCATCATCATCTTTACCAACAACATCAATCACATTATTCAGATGTGGAGGTGTATATAAATGTGTTTGATTATAAGGATCAGTACCGGAGTAGGTTACTTTCCCCATGAAGGATCTTATTTCATCGAAATAAGCATCTTCTCGTTCGTTCTCGTTGCTGCTACCAGGAGAATCAGCTACTGCTACTACTCCACTACCATCATCAGCTTCATGCTTCTTCAGATGACGGTCCAAGTTTGTTTGTTGTCCGAAACATCTTTCACAAAGAGGACACTTAAAAGGTTTCTCCTTATTGTGAATATTCCGCACGTGTCTTTGTAAATTTGAAGAAATACTAAACGACCTTTCGCAATATTTACATTTATAAGGCTGTTCACCAGTATGTGTCCGAAGATGACGAGTTAAATTTGCAGATCTTGGGAAAACCTTTCCACAAAACTTACACGCGTATCTATCCTTCATTTTGTTGTTAGGTTGATGTCCTCCCATCACATCCTGAAAGGGTTTTACGTTTCCGAAACCTGGTAGACCAGGACGAAGCATTTCTAAGGGCTGACGTTGTTGGGCAAAAGGTCCTAAAAAGGGAAATCCTCTTGGATGGCCAAATGGAGAAGGAGGAGGCAAAAGACGATCGCTTCCAGATGGAGGACCAGGAAAACCGTGGAAACCTGGAGGACGACACATTGCTTCGAATAACATCTGAGGGTGAATTGGTCTAGGATATGCCATTGGAGGAGTAACACTTAATTTGTCGTACATTGATTGAGGAGGAGTTTCTTGTCTTTTAATTGATTCCTCAACTTCCATTTGCTCGGATTTATTATCATGTTTGCTTACAGAAGGAGTATGAATCTGGGTTGTTTCTACTTTCATATCTTCTTCTTTAACACTAATAACATCATCATCTTGTTTGTGTCTGTTCATTGTTAAATCTAATGGTTGTTCATTGGATTCATTGTCTGTATTAACATCAGATTTGACATCAGATTCGCTTTCCATTTTAACTGGAGAAGCTCTTCTGGATAGATCTTTCGGTGTATCATCTTCTTCATCTCGTTTGTTGTTCAATTGTTCCCTTGGATTATTGAAGATATTCGAGTTAGCGCTTAAAGGTGGTCGAGCTGGTGAAGGGGTAAGATGTGAAGAAGCTTCCTCTCCAGTTGGAGGTGATACTTTAGCTACAACAGGATTAGCTGATAGCGGAGGTGTAAATCTTTCTTTAGGAGGCGACCTTCTTTCTTGGCTCAACGAACTCAATCTTCTCAGCGAAGATAACACCTTTTGGTTATCTTCCGGTAGTTTAGGAAACTGGTTGATAAACAAAGGGTTGCTGAAGAATCCCGGTGGTGGTTCAGAGGGATGCAACGATGGATGTAGTATTGGATTGTAGGGATTGAACGCCGTGTTGAAGAATGGTATTCCTGCTGGTGGTCGGTACATCAAGAAGGGGTTCTGCTGGTTGTTCGGCATAGGGAGGCTGCTCATGGGGTGCGGGGGTGGCACCGACAAGCCTGGGGTTGATGACGTAGAGTCGCAGAAACGCTTGTGCTTGGAGAGGCTTGTCACAGTGCTGAAGCTTTGGTTGCATTTCACGCATTTGATCTGCATTCGACAGTCGGCGTGCATTCGTTTGTGCCGACACAGGTTGGAGAACTGGGTATACGCCTGAAACAATGTTCAGGTCACATTAATTTAAACACTTTGTCGGACATGCTTTTATTGTTATTTCATTTAAATATAAAGCAAAATTCTAATTGTTACTGTTTCGGAAAATGAACTTAAGACATTGAAATGACAATAATTTTAAAAAATGAAATAAAACAAATAAACTTGTAGTATAAGAGTGATTAACTTTACATTGAAATGCTCCTAAAATAATGCAAAGTTAAAATTCTTTAATAATAAAAAAATAATTAATGACCATAAATTCAAAAGGGTGTAACAGCCAAAATTTATTTAAAATGTTGATATCATTAAAACAAATACATAGCGATTCCATATTTCTATCAAAGATACTACAATTAAATGTGAATGTACTATCAGTAGTATTCTTGGCTTTCGGAGCAAAATTTAATTTTGTTTCAATTAATGACAGATCCTTTTGCATAATCTCAAGTATTTTCTTTAAAATAATGTTAAACAGTTTGACAATAATACAAAATTAAGTTAGTAAACTATGTATTAGTTAATCAACTTTAGTTTAAGTACATATTAAAATACTACAAACTAAATATGTATATAAATATTTTGGTAACAACTTTTTGTTAATTAAATATATTTCAAATTTAAATCATTTTTAAATTAAATTAGTTGTTAATGTCTTTAATATTTGTTGCAAATTTGATCTGAAAATAATTTTATCAAAAATTGTTATTATCTACGAAATAAGTCATGAAATTCGAACAAATGTAAACAGTCACATACTTATAACAGTAACTAAATAAATAAAATGTAATAAAGGTGTTTAGAAAATGGGTGAGTAGTTTTAGATAGAACGAATCTTTGATTAATTCTGAACTGATAATCCTTATGCAAAAGATTTACATGGTCTTTCGTAAAGCCACACGAAGCCAGCAAACTTGTAAATGTACGACTAGATCTAAGTAACATTTTAAAAATCTTTTAAAAAATATTATTCCTGATTACATTCAAGAAGAATTGTGCAAAATTACGTTGATGTAACTAATCATTTAGTACCAATACTTTCGTTTTGTTTGAAATAAAAATAAAAAATAATTTATCAAATTTTCACTCTTGTTAGATTGATTTGCACAATTGCCAAATTTACATTTCTTTCACGTAGCTAGTGTAGCTTGAGAAACAGTCTGTATTTACACTATTTAGATACAGAATTTAATTCTCTAAATATTCATTAGAATATTTTTACTCTTAAGTAATCACGAAAGCAGTGATAAAAAAAAAATTCCCACGTTATTCGCCTATGGCATATTTTTTTGGGACACCTATATAAACACAAAAATAAATCAGAAATTACTTAAAGATTGATATCTTAATAATGCAAGAACTATAATAACTAAAACGTAAGCAAATTAAAACAATGACATATTTAACCAAGAACGATTTTACGTATTTTTGAAGAGTTGTTATTTCAATTGTTTTTTAATTAAATATTTTAAGTAAGTAAATACAACAGCATTAATTAATAAATATACAAGAAGATAAGCAACTTATTTAACAGATATTAAAATTAATAAATACAATTATCAATCTTCCGCCATATTTATCAATCAACGCCAAAACTTCCATCATGAACTAAAACCAACAAAAACTCTCGTAAATTCGAACCGTGATTTGTTTACCTTAAAGCAAACTTCACATTGAAACGGCTTGACACTCGAGTGTATATGCGTGTGCTGCTTGAGCCCCGAAGAAGTAGCGAAAGTCTTGCCGCACTCTGGACACGCGTGACTCCTGGCGCCGACGTGGTGCGTGCGGATGTGTCTCTGGAGGTTGCTGGGGTCCGTAAACTCCTTGGTGCAGTTCTCACACGGGTACTTGCGGAGGTCGCCGTGGGCGACGGCCCGGTGACGTAGTAGGCAAGGACGGTGGCTGTACGCTCGAGGACAAAGCTCGCAGCGGAATTGCTCGGGAGGGTACCGGTGGGCGGTGATGAGGTGGTCGTCGAGTCTGCAAGAAGAAGAGAAATTAATAAAAGTTGTGAAATAATTAATAAACAACAGAATATTCTTTTTTTCACAAGGGAAGTTAAATGTAAATTTAGTAAAAATAAATAAATATAATTGTTGTTACGTACGTTTCATCCTTTCGGACATCATCAGACACTTCGACATAGCGAAACGTATGTAACAAGTTTTAAATAAATATTTTAGTGGACAAACCAAGTGTGTGTTTGATTTTCTTATATTCATTATGTTCCACCAAGTACCGACTACAAATTCTCTTTTAATTATTCCATTATTTACTCATGATTAACATTAAACGGTGGTTGAAAAACTGGCCCTTAAAGCATTAAATCCTGACGGTATCCCAATTTTTCTCTTTATAATTCAATTTAAAAAATATTAAATTTTTGCAATCTTGCAGTTTTCAACCGGTTGGAACCAATGTTTTTCCAAGATCAACTTCATCCAGTATATGATGGACACATTTAAATTTAAAAAAAATATTTTTAACTTTAGGCGAATAAAAATAATTTCTACTATATTTAAAATCAGTTAAATGGCGACCTTAAGATATGGATACTCTCAATATTTTTGAAGGATTTGCGCGCAAAATTGCGAATAAGTTGATTTTCAATTATCTTAGGAAAGTCAATTATATGTCAGGATTCGTGAAATCCAGTTTAAAAGTCAACGTAGCCGACTTGATCACCGTTTTTTAAGAAAAGAAAATTAACCGTTTAACCATCGCATTTACTCTGCTGTACTGATAAATATATTTAATCAAAAAGTTGAACAAAACTAAAAATGTACAGACATATAATAATATAGAAACTTGAATGAAAATTTCAATTTTATATATCAAAATAATTATTATATGCATGACATTAAAAAATAAAATGCAATATATTCCTACATAAACTACAGTATGCACTATACACGTATGTCGTGATAACAACAAATCCAGTATTAATAAATATCATAAATAAATAATTTTATAATATGGACTTTTTTACAACATACCTCAATTATTCAAAATAAAACTACCTGGCCTCGAACACACGATATAAATAATTAATAAATTTTCAATGAATACACCTACACATGAAACAATTATTTATTATAAATTCATTCCAAATAACACATTGTACAACCCGTACGTACGGGTAAAATCGAACATAGTAGGTAATCAACAAAAAGAAGAAATACAATAAATTTATTATTGATAGGAAGTAATCAAATTTCACCCCAAACAAAAATTTACACCAACCCCATCAATAAATTCATTTCCCGATAAATATTTAAAGAAAACGAATATCTATTTCACTATAATCAGAAACAAAGACACACAAGGCCAATTAATAAAATATTCATGTTATTGTCACCTCAAGCACGGAGGGCAGTCATCATCAAAATTATTTTCCGATAGATTATCCGACCACCTGAATGCGTTCTCATGCCATCAAAAAACTAATAGGCTAATAATAATATAACACGGAATACGCTATTTCTAGGGCATCTAGCTAGCGATAGAATAGGTGGCGCTGGCGCTACTGCTGCTGTAAACACGATCGCGAAAGAGAACGAACTCGCGTGTAATGCGATTATAGGGTTCTTGGTAGTTATTAATTATAAATAAAATATATAAATATATCATCACGCCTTTTACGCATTACTGGATGTGGCATTCTGCCGAAGCAGATTTCGGTAAGTGATATATTTTGCGCGTGAAGTGCAGTTACCAGCCACCAAATCACTCCCCCAAGGATGTTAAGGGAGGGGGAGCTAGAGGGATAGTTTTAATATGGTGAGAATTGTTTTGGGGTAATTGCTCAGTAGTAGGGTTGTTGATTTTTCGAATATTCGAGATTTCGAATGTTCGGATTTATTGAACCTTCGAATTTAGATTCGAACTTTCGAATTGTTGAATATTCCGAATTTTCGAATTTTTCGAATTGTGAATCTGGATCCTAACGTGAACACGGCATGTTGATATGAATTATTTTCAGAATAAACTCATGGGCAGAGTTTTGTATTAATTCATAAGTAATTATTATTAATTATTATTATTTGCCAAATTAATTCAATTTAGACTCGCTACACTGTCAAAAACGTTTTAATTAAGACGTTTTTGTATCATTTTTATTCTCATTTTAAAACGTTTTACTAAAAGTCTAGATGGGCGTTAAGAGAATAGATGTCTTAATTAAGACGCATAAACTTGCAGAGTTTTTGCAGGATACTTCGCCGAGTTTATTATTTAATTCGTGGCCGACTTTTCGCGAATTATGCTTGAGCATGTTTGGAGATGACAGATGGCGTTAATTCAGAGACAAAAAATTCGAGAATTTGAAGCTTCGAAAAATTCGAAAATTCTTAAATTCAAAGCTTCAAAAAATTAGAAAATTCGAAGCTTCGAAGTTTTTCTGACAGCTGGTAATCGCACTTCACGCGCATAAATATATCATTTACCGAGATCTGCTTCGGCAGAGTGCACATCCAGTAATGCGTAAAAGGCGTGATGATATGCTTTTTTGTCGACTGTGGGAATCGATCCCGGGTTCTCAAACACACAGGCCGACAAGATACCATTGAGTCATCTACCCAATAAATTAATTAGGCAGGAATATTTATGTTTAATTGTTTTCTCGATATTAATGATTTTTATTGATTAATAGGGTGGCTAGCTCAGTGGTATGAAGTCGGCCTGTGGATCCTAAGAACCCTGGTTCGATTCCCACAGGCGACAAACAAATAAATAAATATTCGATTCCTATATCCGACAAACAATTTTCACCACATTAAAATTACCCTTCTGGCTCTACCTCCACTAACATCTTTGGAGGCCGTGTTTTGACGACAGGTAACCGCATTTCACGCATGTAAATATATCATTTACCTAAATCTGATATAACAGAATGCCATTCTTAGTAACGAGTACAAGGTGTGATGATATATTTACTTATTTTATTTAAATGAAAGGAAAGTTAAACTTTTCATCTCTAGGGAAGGAAAGTACTGTCATATCCAGGGTGACTTGAAACAACAGAATGATTTAACACTAGTAACATCCAGGTGACGTCTGTCAAGAGAATAATAAAATATTATCTAAGTTTTCATTTAAATCTGAAAATATTACTTTCTAACAGGATTGTGAAAAAAATTTGGGGGTTTTTGGCCAAAAAATATGTTATTTGTTGGAGGATAATTCTAATTTCGCGTACAGCCTCTTAAAGTAGAAACAAAATATTTTTTTTTCTGAAAGAATAGTCCAATTTTGTTGAAAAATCGCCCCCAAATAAACATTCAACTTCAAACACGCATAACTCTGTGCCAAATCATCGTAGGAACTTCGCTCTTCACGTGTTTTGCAGGGAATTGAATACACTTTATTGCTCTGATGGTGAATTGAGTCCACAAATTTTTCTTAGCTCCGTACAGATCTTAAAAAATGGACGTTTTTTCCGCTAAAAACATGTTTTTTTCTTCTAAGGGGTTGAGAAGGACGGAAAGAGTTAACCCTAAGATCGCATATATTCCCTTAAAATAGACACTTTAAACTTCTTCGCTCTCAAAAATTCATCCAAATTAACAAAAAAATTCGCCAAGTTATAACGGTTTGAAAATTCGTTTCTTTTTTGTCACCAGTTTAGTAAATAAATAAATAAATATATCATCACGCCTTCTACCCATTACTGGGTGTGGCACTCTGCTGAAGCAGATCTCGGTAAGTGATATATTTTGCGCATGAAGTGCGGTTACCAGTCGTCAAATCACGGCCCCCAATCATGTTAGTGGTGGAGGAGCCACAGGGATAGCTTTTTCAAATTATGAAAATTTGTCGCCTGTGGGAATCGAACCAGGGACCTCAGGATCCACAGGCCGACTTCATACCACTGAGCTAGCCATCACATATCAGTTTAGATATAAGCTAAACTTGAGATTTGAACACACGACCAGATACAATCCAAAGTCTAAATTTGCAATATTTGCCAAAATACCACAAAACCAATTCCCATCTCCAAACCTAGCAGGAACTAGTAATTTCCCTCCCTCATATATTCCGCGGTGGATCGCGTGTTTGTGGGTCGTTCAGCGCGACAATCAAGGCGGCTGGGCGCGTGTGACATCGCAGCCACTCGTCCGCAAGCGATAACGTGTGCGTGGCTCCCCGAACACCCCTACATCGTGTACTGTGCCCGTTATTAGCTGTAGAGAACGCTGGCGGACTTTGGAAAATTCGTACGGGAGAGTTATTGCTAATGTTTCAGTTAGGCTGTTAGACGTAAACAATAAATGACACGAGAGAATTATAACCACCCTCAAATGGTTCTTGACTGGTTTTATTTTTATTATTGTTATTAATTATCCACCCCGAAAATGCTTTTTGTGATGGTAAATATGATTAGACGGTACTTCATTTTATTATTCTTATTGCTTTTCATTTGTTACTTGGTTCATTTCAGAGCTGGGCAGTAGCTAGCTACTTTTGCAGCTTAGCTACTAGCTTAGCTACATTTACATTAGCTGTAGCTGTAGCTTAGCTAAATGTGAACAAATATAGCTGTAGCTTGTAGCTAGCTATGTTTTTTTTCTATTAGCTTAAAAATATTGTTATAACAACTGAAGCTACTTTTAAAGTTACTTTTTGTAGCTTAAAGCTACTTTTTGTAGCCCAAAGCTACTTTTTGTAGCTTAAAGCTACCACTGTTCATTATGAAATACCTATTAATTTTTGTTTTGTATTTGAATTGTACCTTCTTTCTTGTTTTCTACAACTGTAGGATAACAAGTTATTATATAGTGTAAAATCTATTAACATATTTTATTTTTCACTTGTTCTTAACCTATCCTACTTTTGTATTAAATATTAGATGAACTAAACATTGACTGTTTAGGAGCCTTCTGAATTATAGCATAACAAATTAATAGTACATTTGTCCATTTGCGATTTTTTATATTTATTAACAGTCATTATAACAAAAGACTGATCAACTGATCATATGACAATGGCAAATTTAATAATTCCCAATAATTGAAAAAAGTAGTTTTAAAATTTAACAGCTACTTTAATGAAAGCTTTTAGCTGTAGCTTAGCTACATTTTACAAAATGTAGATTATAGCTGTAGCTCAGCTACTTTTTAAAAGAATAGCTGCAGCTGTAGCTTAGCCACTTTTTTTTTAAGTAGCTTGCCCAGCTCTGGATCATTTATATCAGTTCAGAAAAACAACGTTTTTTATGGGGTAAATGGCTCAGTAGTATCGAATCAGCATGTGGATTTGAGAACCCTAGTTCGATTGCCACAACCGACAAACATTTTCACCACATTAAAATTACCCCTGTGGCTTCCCCAGCACTAATATCTTTGGAGGCCGTCATTTGACTGCTGATAACCGTACTTTATTTATCAATAATGGGATAAAAAATTAAATAATTATTACGCCTTTTACCCAGTACAGAGTGTGGCACTCTGGCGGAGTAGATCTCGGTAACTGATATATTTATGTACATGAAGTATAGTTGCCAGCCGTCAAATTACGACCCCCAATGATGTTAGTGGAGGAGGAGTCACAGGTTTAGTTTTAATATGGTGAAAATTGTATGTTGCCTGTGGGAATCAAACCCGGATTTTCACATTCACAGGCCGAGCCGATACCACTGGGCCACCTACCCCGTAATAAATATTTAATTTTTATTTTATAAAATAAATATATAAATATATCATCACGCCTTCTACCCATTACTGAGTGTGGCACTCTGCTGAAGCAGATCTCGGTAAATGATATATGTTGCGCGTGAAGTGCGGTTACCAGCCGTCAAATCACGGCCGCCAAAGATGTTAGTGGTGGGAGAGCCACAGAGGTAGTTTTAAAATGGTGACAATTGTTTGTCGCCTGTGGGAATCGAACCAAGGTTTTCAGGATCCACAGGCCGACTTCATACAACTGAGCTAGCCACCCCATAAAAATATAAAATAAATAAATAAATAAATATATCATCACGCCTTCTACCCATTACTAGGTGTGGCACTCTGCTGAAGCAGATCTCGGTAAATGATATATGTTGCGCGTGAAGTGCGGTTACTAGTCGTCAAATCACGGCCGCCAAAGATGTTAGTGGTGGGAGAGCCACAGGGGTAGTATTAAAATGGTGAAAATTGTTTGTCGACTATGGGAATCGAACCAGGGTTCTCAGGATCCATAGGCCAACTTGATACCACTAAGCTAGCTACCCCATTTTTATTTTATAAATATTAATAATAATTACTTTAAATTTGCACGTAAAACCCGTTTAAAATTTCTTTCTAAAAATAATATTCCCAGTGCGGTCCTGGTGTAGTGGTTCTCGTGAAATATGAATCTTTGTATGCACATAAATAATTAATTCGACAGACACAGAATATAAAATGCAGATAAATAAATACACGAATGTCATCACGCATCGTTTTAGGGCGATCGTTTGACGCGATACCGCCAACGAATAATTAAACTATCGAAGCAGAGTGGACAGACAACATCTAACTAGTCATCCGACTTGTACATCGTGTTATTAAAGTTTTATTTTTATTGTTATTACTTGCTTAGAAATAAAAATAAAAATACGACAATATATGTTTTTAATAACAATTTTTTCTACAAATATCTACAATAAAAGAATTGTATTTGCTGTTTGTATTATTTTATACTAAATCAAAATTTATTTATTTATTTTTTATGCTTATTCTGATATTTAAATATAATTCTTTGGTAAAGCAAGCATTGTAACATAAGAGTTATTCATGTATTAAGGGCATTATCTAAATATTATAGTACTGAGGGTATATTTAAATGTCCCGAGTGCAAAGGGCTCGTATACTTGAACTCATGCGAAATAATTTGCAAACGAATTATTATTGAAACCATAGTTATTATATTATATTTTGCCATAAAATTAAAAACTTTAATAATAGCTGTATTCCATTTATCACTTGGTTCATTTAAATCAGTTCAGATAAATTAGACAACATGACTAAATGAACTGAATTAAGCAAATTGATGCAGTTACTGGGGTGAATTACTTCAAAGTAAATTAGAATCAGTAATTCTAAAATAAAATAAATAAATAAATATATCATCACGCCTTTTACCCATTATTGGATGTAGCACTCTGCCGAAGCAGATCTCGGTAAGTGCGCGTGAAGTGTTAATTCTCCTTTAAATAAGGGAGGCTTACATTATCAGTCGTCAAATCACGGCCCCCCAGGATTCTCAAATCTACATACCGATTCGATACTACTGAGCCATTTACCCCATAAAAAACGTGGTTTATCTGAACTGATATAAATGAACCAAGTAACAAAAGGAAAATAAAAATAATAATAAAATGAAGTACCTACATAATCATATTTACCATCACAAAAAGCATTTTTGGGGTGGATAATTAATAACAATAATAAAAACACAGTAATTCTAGTACTGGAAATAAAGTCAAAAAAGCAATCCAGCGAAATAAATAAGTGATCTGGTTTAGTAAATGTAAGTTAGATCTGATTTAATTGGCAAATGGAATACGCCTAATTAAATACAAAATTGACAAATGTCAAGACAAAACCGGTGTTGCCAAAGCTAGTAAAATTTATCGACGTCACTTATTATTAAAAATGTGTTACATGATACAGTCGGTAAACTGCACTTCTGTACTTTAAAAAGCTAAACAAATAATAAAGGACAAAAATTGATTTTAAGAAATAAATAAATCAGAAGGATAACGTTCTAAAATAAAGGACTGTCCTCTATAATAAAGAACGTATTATCATCGTAGCTATAATAGCCAATAATTAAGTAATAATATAAATAAAATAAATAAATATATCATCACGGCTTCTACCCATTACTCTGCCGAAGCAGATCATGGTAATTAATATATTTTGCACGTGAAGTGCGGTTACCAGTCGTCAAATCACGGCCTCCAAAGATGTTAGTGGTGGAGGAGCCACAGAGGTAGCTTTTTTTGAAATTATGAAAATTGTTTGTCGTCTGTGGGAATTGAACCAGGGTTCTCAGGATCCACAGGCCGACTTCATACCACTGAGCTAGCCACCCCATAATAATACTTGTAATAATAATAAATAATAACAAGTACTTAATCCCAATTACAGTAGCTTATTGAAACATCCGAACCACTTAGACGCAATCGAATGTTTTGGATGTAAATTTAAGTCAGCGAGATTTGAACGCACAACCTCTTGTCTGTTAATTAGTAAACGTAAGTTTTACCTCAGTTTTATGCACTGAGCTACATATATTTTTTTGGCAAAAATAAAGGACAAATTAGAAGAAGATTTATACAAATAAAAAAACCAGACTATATTTTTTGTTTTATTTTCTAAAGGAAGGCTCAAGAATAAAATTAAGATAAGTTATTTTAAAATATAATAATAATAATAATAATTTTCACTTAATCATCTTTGATTTCAATTCATTTAAACTGATATAAACTGCACTTTTACACTTTAAAAGGCAAAACAAATAATAAAGGACAAAAATTTATTTTTAAGAAATATATAAATCAGTGGTTATGAAGTCGGCCTGTGGATCCTGAGGTCCCTGGTTCGATTCTCACAGGCGAAAAATTTTCATAATTTGAAAAAGCTATCCCTGTGGCTCCTCCACCACTAACATGTTTGGAGGCCGTGATTTGACGACTGGTAACCGCACTTCACGCGCAAAATATATCACTTACCGAGATCTGCTTCAGCAGAGTGCCACACCCAGTAATGGGTAGAAGGCGTGATGATATATTTATTTATTTATTTATAGAAGGATAACGTTCTAAAATAAAGGACTGTCCTCTATAATAAAGAACGTATAATCACCGTAGTTATAATCTTTAATAATTATGTAATAATAATATGTATAAAAGAGACTTACTGGTCTACATCAGTGAAAGGTTTCTCGCAGACGAAGCACCTGGTCTCAGAGTCTTCATCGTCAGCCTCCTCGCGTTCCTCGTCAACTGTACCACTGTGCTGTGAGGCTGCAATAAACACAATCAATGCAATTCTCACCTCAACAAAATAAATAAACACCTTTTCAGCCAAGTGTAAACTGTTTAATCGCTTAGCCAAATTATAAAGATTAGAAAATAACCTTAATTAAATCGTTTTGAAAGATGTTTACAATAATATAAAAGTAATAAAATATTTAAAACCTCAATTACTGAATAAAAAAAGGAATTGTTGATGTTCGAGAAACATAAAACTTAAATTCCGAAAAAATTGCTATAGAAAAATAAACCAAATCAAAATATGTTTTCTTTTTGTACGATAAGGATATTCTTTAATGATTTTTAAGTACCTATTCTAAAATATCCGGCACTAATTGATTTAGGCAGCAAACTGAGAATTGCAATTAATTCCAAAAATGCAGAATTCCCGTGAATTTTTAATGGATGTGTTTACTAACTATTTTATTGGGATAATATTTTCAACAATAATTCTTATTTTGTTACGCTATACCTTTTAAAAAGTAATCGATGGCTTTAATTTGTAACATGATTATTCGCACGGCTAAATGGTTTAGATAAAAACTGTTCTTTTGTTATGTACAAAGGGCTATAATTTTAATTTGAAGCAAATAAGTGTTAGAAATTCATAGATTAATACCATGGTAAATAAAAAGACAATTACGACTAATATTTATTACATACATACAAGGCTTCACGCTATATCCCAACAAATGGGGTAGCATGAACCCTAAAATCACTCATAAAACATTCACTCATCACACTCATCACACTCATCACTCAATCAGCCCTCGTCAAACATTCTCATCCAAACAAACCACCCTCACTTCAACCACATTCATAGATCACTCCATATAAACTCATTCATTTATTACACTCGAAATCATTATCACACAACAAACCTTGAATCACATCATTCCTATTCACTTATCATTCATTTTCTTTCTTCAACGTACATAACATATGCATAAAACATCTCAAATTACTCACGTTTACTCCTAACAACGAATCTAATAACGAAACTAACAACGAATCTACAAGATTAGAAAAGATGAAAGCGATAGCCTGCACTTGTATATGAAAGAAAAGTCCACACAATGCAGTAACTGAAAATGAAACAAAAAGATAAGAAAGGGAGGAAGCGTCGCCCTGCGCTTGTTTTTGAAAGTGAATTTCACACAATTGCAGTTAAACACTCTACGTAAGAACTGAAAACGAATTAAAAGATAATTTCATAACGTAATAATATTAGATTCATATAACGGAGATAAATAGTACATTATTTTATAAGGAGCTAAAGTGATCTACAGATATTGACAACTACAGATGAGGCACCAAAAAGTCTCTTTCGCGCCACATAAAATTTGCTGTTTATTAAATAAGAAAAAATAGGAAAACAAAAATTTCCATCACTTGTCAAATTTTGTCTTTGTATTATTTTAATTGCTGTCAAGCAGTTTGCGATTTTTGTCGATAGATGGCACCACGGGTTGCTCCGTAGCTCTCATGTCATGTTACCGGCTTACATAGTTTTTAATAACCGTCAGTTCAGCTTAAATAGTATCATAGCATAGTTCACTAGCCCCTAGTTGGTCTAGTTGGATAGTTGATCGCACCATACTGATGAGTCCCTAAAGGACGAAACGCGTCTATGGTTAAAGCTGAACTGACCAGCTGTTTGATGATGACCTGATAAGTTAATTCAAACGTGCTGTAAATATTTGTGGAACTTTGACAACTGATGGAAAATTTATTTTTTCTTATTTTTTCTTATTTATTAAGACTCAGTTCCACATCGCAATTGACATTTTATCTTTGTATTATGCTGTTTATTCTTCAAACATCGGAATATTAACTCAATGAAACCTTTTTTTGGTAGATAATTTTCCTAATCCTGACGAGCGGCACAATAGTATATTAAAATACAAGTTAAAGAAGACAACCTATTTTAGCACAAGTTATAAATTCGGACAAGAGGCTCGCAGCGGCGAGGGGACAAACGAACGAGTGCTAGAATTGCATTCTATAACGAGTCTTTTATACTATTTTTTTCTATTTCGGTGATAAACGCACTGCAGACACGTTGCTAAGGAGATCTATAAGCGCACTGTTTTTGGCGATTTTTATTTTGTAGGAGTGGTATGAATGCTCTTAAATCTGACAGAGGAACGACATATAACCTCAACAATTGTAAATTGTCGGTGTTAAAATATTACTAACAGAATATGCTAAAATTAGATAAAATTGAAAATATTCAAAATACAGAAAAAATATTGATTAATTGTCAAAAAAATATGATATTTCAATTGTCTGTGTTATAAGAAGCACTACCAACACGAATGATAAAAAAACACCAGTTTATATTTTTGACAAGTCGCAGTTTTTACAAATCTAACAGAATTATAAAATTACCTCAATAGAAAAAATAGTATAAAGAACACGCTTCATAAGATATTTGTATAGTGTTTTTTTATTTTGTCCGTTGCCCAAATATTTTGTGTATTTAATCGTTTAAGAATAAACCTCATTCTAGCATCAATATGCATGCGAGAATATAATATTCTAATCCCGAAACAGAGAAAAAAACTTTCTGCTACTTTTGAACCAATAAAACTCCTTTATTTTAACGAGCGTCAAAAAAAGTATTTGTCAGAAAAGTCAAACTTTAACTGTTTTCATAAAGTTCTGAAATGTCATCCTTTTCTGATATTTGAAGAAAAAATAAATTATTGTGATAGACGTCAATACATCAGTATTGTCCTGGAAAATTTTAAATGCTCCCCAAAGAGATAAATAAATAAAAATTGTGTCAAAATGTAAAATTGAAGTAATTAATTTTTTTTTTTTTCGTTGTTGGGAGTGAACGTGAGTAATTTGAGATTTTTTATGCATGCGTTGTGTGCGTTGAAGAAGGAAAGTGAGTGGTAGGTGAGGGGGAGTGATGTGATTGAAGGTTTGTTGTGTGATAGTAGTTTCGAGTGTATAAATGAATGAGTTTATATGGAGTGATCTTTGAGGGTGGTTGAAGTGAGGGTGGTGTGTTTGGATCAGAGTGTTTGACGATGATTGGTTGTTTGATGGGTGTGATGAGTGAATGTTTTATGAGTGATTTTAGGGTTCGTGCTACCCCATTTGTTGGGATATGGCGTGAAGATATGTATGTATGTATGTAATTTTTTTCACCATTAAAAAATACCCGATTTTTTAAATACTTGCCAAATGTATAACTTTTTAAACGAGTTTCCGAAAAAAAAGACAGCTTTCATAAAAATGAAAAAAAAAAATTTCTGTCTACTAGGATTATGAGGAAAAAATATTGTGTACAGCTCGTCCATAAAATGTGTTTTACGTTCCCAGAATGTTGTCTGTCTCGGCCGATAAGTTCATTCTTCTACTACCAAACTGTCATTCCACAGCCTAAATAAGAGTATAAAATAAAATAACTCCTGTGATTGATTACTAATATCTTGGGGGCCGCAACTTATCACATCCTGCAATATATCATTTACAGAGATCTGCAACAGCAGAGCTTCTACAACCAGAAATGAATAGAATCAGTAATGGTACTACCAATTATCAAATTTGCCATATAATTATATTTAATTTTAAACTAAAACTACCCTTCCAATAACAACAAACAATTTGAAACCTCAAACACGATCCATGTCTCGACCAAATAAATAAAATACCAAATCGTTCATTCGTCGGCAACCAATATTTGCCATCATTCAATTAATAAACACTTGGGGTTGAATATTCATACGATATGATAGCAATCAGTAAGTAAGGGTAAACTAGTACTATTAGCTAGGGGTGAGAATATTTCCTTAACGGTGGGAGCGTGACGTCAGCGGCACTGGCGGACAATTCAACAACTATTTTGTTTGTGCTTTCCGTGGAAAGGATAAGTATGATGATATGGTTGTTGATGAAGGATAATTTTGTAACACGTATTGTCATTTGGTTTATTATTTTTTGATGTCCTGACGACTCGAATTGTTTTTGTTTAGATTAGTTTTATTAGTTAATTAAATTTATATTTCTTGCATTTCAATATAACTGTCTTATGAGTATATTTACTTTAGCAAAATTGACTATAAAGCTGTGATATTTAATTTTATTGTTTGGTTCGTTTCGTAACCGTCATCAGTTTCAATTTGACTATAGAAGAATGAAAAGAATGAAACAACGGCAGTTGGTAGTAATAGTAACACTTGTTTTTTATTTATTTTGTACTCGATACAACAAAAAATTAATCGTAGACGGAACATACAGTGTGTAGTAAGATTTGAGCGACTCATGGCCAGTTGTACCGCCAAAGTTATATTTTACACTTGGTCAGTGGCGTACCTAGAACTTTTGCCTCCCAGGGCGGTCTCCAATTTGCCGCCCTTTCTATGTCATTCAAATGATGGTTTTTATAAATTAAAAAAATAAATATAATATAAATATATCATCACGACTTTTACCCATGACTGGGTGTGGCACTCTGCCGAAGCAGATCTCGGTAAGTGATATATTTTTGCGCGTAAAGTGCGGTTACCAGCCCTCAAATCACGGTCCCCAAAGATGTTAGTGGTGGGGAAAGCACAGGGGTAATTATTATTGTGGTGAAAATGTTTGTCGGCTGTGGGAATCGAACCAGTGTTCTCAAGATCCACAAGCTGACTCGATACCACTGAACCACTTACCCCATTAATTGAATTATAAATAAAATAAATAAATATATCATCACGCCTTCTACCCATTACTGGGTGTGGCACTCTGCCGAAGCAGATCTCAGTAAGTGATACATTTATGCGAGTGAAATGCAGTTAGCAACCGTTAAATCACGGCCCCCAAAGGGGTAATTTTAATTTAGTGAAAATTGTTTGTCGACTGTGGGAATCGAACCGAGGTTCTCAGAATCCACATACCGACTTGATACCACTAAGCCACCAACCTCATGTAAAAAAATATAAAATGAATTTGTATTAGTGGAATTTATACGTTCAAAAGTTAAATACTGGTAAAGATCACATCGCATAGAACATCTTTTCACCAAATACAAAAATTCTTGGTTTATACATCAATGGAATAACAAAGTAGTATATATTACGGGCAAGGCTCGCTTCACTTTAAAATTTTAACTTCGTTTTACTAGAAATTATAACAATCAGACGTAGAGAATTTATATCCGACAAACTCACACTGTTAAACCCGGATTTAGAGGCAATCGTAGCCCAGTGGTTAAACCGAGATAAAACTTTTTAGTTAATAATCAAGAAAGAGATCGTTCGTTTAAACTTTAACTTAAACTGTAATTGGGATTAAGTTCCTAACAAACAAATATATAAAAAAGTGTTAAAATAAATGTATACTCACAGCAATCTAATTTATTTACATAAATAAAATAAATAAATAAATATATCATCACGCCTTCTACCCATTACTGGGTGTGGTATAATAACTGAATAATTTATAAGTAGACAATTTATCATATTTTACCCGTAAAATTTATTTTTAATTTCCTAGCTAAAAATTTTACAGTTAAATAAATATAAATAAATATAAATATATCATCACGCCTTTTACCTATTACTGGGTGTGGCATTCTACCGAAGCAGATCTCGGTAAATGATATATTTATGCGCGTGAAGTGCGGTTACCAGTCGTTTACTCACGACCCTCAAAGATGTAAAATTTATATTTAATTTCCTAGCTAAAATTTTTACAGTTTATATATCAAATTTAAATTAAACATTTTAAAATGCATAAAAGTAAGGAATACCTATTTTAAATATAAAACTGATAACCATTTTAATATAAAAATATTTCAAATAAAAATTATTTTTTTATATTTTTATAGCCATAATAAATAAATAAATTTCCTTAATAATAAAAACAATTTCTGTGCCAGCATGTGCAATCTACAATCTCAACCGGTGCAAAATAAAAACCAAACTATAAGTCACTTACATTTCGTAACTTTTGCAAACAATCCCACTATCAAGTCGCCTATGACCTGTCGCACTCCACAGGTATGTCAATACTAATAAAACTTCACACGCGGGTGTAGCATAGCCAGTAGTTCACCAACACACACGTATATAGCATATGTGAATATATCTAAGCAAGGGGTGAACATACACACACACATATACACACCCTTGTTTATAAATGTGTTCATATACGCGGTTCCGGCAAGATATCTCGCATCCTATTGGTTCCGGACATAGGTGGCTTCCAATCATTGTCAAGCGGTATTGCTTTGTTTAGGGAGGGGGTGGTAATAAGCTTAACTGCAGGGGTTAAGTAAGGTGGAATAGTTACAGGTGGATCTTAAAAGTTTCATTAGATTTTACTCGAAAATCTCGAAAACTTCTACAAGATAAATTTATTAATTTATTTTGCTACTCTGCCCAACAGGTACTTAAAATAAAATAAATAAATATATCATCACGCCTTCTACCCATTACTGGGTGTGGCACTCTGCTGAAGCAGATCTCGGTAAGTGATATATTTTGCGCGTGAAGTGCGGTTACCAGTCGTCAAATCACGGCCCCCAAACATGTTAGTGGTGGAGGAGCCACAGGGATAGCTTTTTCAAATTATGAAAATTTGTCGCCTGTGGGAATCGAACCAGGGACCTTAGGATCCACAGGCCGACTTCATACACGGTGGTATGGTATTTGAAAATTCACTAGACCAACAACCTGTTAACAATTCATGATATTCAAATCATAATAGGTATAAAACACTTATTTTATTCAATTTTTAATTTTTTTGTGTGTCAGTATAGCCACTCGACAACCGATAGCGCCACCGTCACACTAGTCCTACCTAATAAGAAAACAATAATATGTTATCTAGTTACAACTGAAACGTTGTCACACGAAAACTAAAAATGAATGTCAATGATATTATAATTCTTTCATCATGTTCTAAAACTATTCCCACGTATAATTAATTCATGTGCCAAATTCGGATAGAAAATCCAAAAAGATTACAACTAATCAACATAATTATAATATCAAAATAATTCTCAAGTCTTCTTAAGATTCAAATCGGAATCTAATAAAATACAACAAAAAAATCAAGCCAAGTTTAGAAACTTGTTCTAAATAATCTGCATCCAAACAAAAGATATAAACTGCTTGACATTAATAACTGACAATCGCGTGAAACAAATATGACATGGAGAAGATTTTGAAGAGATGATCTGATATAAACTTAGCATATATTCAATTAATTTACACTAGTGAAATAGTATTAATCAGATTTTGCTAATGCGTTTTTTGTGCGAGATATTAATGAGCTTGGAAATGTCAAACGGTTGAAGAGAAAGAGTAGTTGGTATAGATAATTAACCATGCGGAAATTGAACATTTGCATTTAAATCATTTGTACACTTCGAAACGTCGATTGATTGCTGCGCTGCTGCAGCTTATTAGATCTACGATTTTATGACTAATAAAGTTAACAATAATTGCTTTAAAGTAAATTACTGTAGATTTTTGGTTTAGGTCTTGTTTTAAATGAAATTGGAGTGATTTAAGACAATGGTTTCAGGGGTTTTAAATTCAGGATTTGGTTTCAACCTGCTGGTAATAGAAAAAACTTTATGGTTAAAAATAATATAAATATATCATCACCCCTTTTACTCATTACTGAGTGTGGTAATTTCCGTAAATGATATATTTATGAACATGATGAGCGGTTACCCGCCGTCAAATTAAGGTCCCCAAAGATCTTAGTGGAGAGAGGGAGAAGCACAGGAATAATTTTAATCTAGTGAAAATTGTTTGTCGCCTGTGGGAATCAAACCGAGGTTTTCAAATCATCCGCAGACCGACTCAATATCACTGAGCCATCTGCCTCATTATCATCTTCACTCACACCACTATGTGCTATATTTTCACAGTTGTTCAAAATATTTAACCATCAACAAAGTTATACCCAGAATTGACTAAACTACACTTCATGTTATTGGCTTGGCAATTAGGAACCTCATTTTTACTTTCTTATACACAGTATAAGGAAGTATTGGAATCGTGAATAAAATCGTTGGCGAGATTTTGATCATTTTCTCAATGATGTCTGTATGTGTGTGTGTGGATGCATGGATGGATGAATGGATGGATGGATGTGTGTCGAGTGTGCAATATCTCATGAACGAGATAAGATTTGTTAACGAATTTTGGTAATTATAAGTTTCATGAATATACGAAGAGCTGAGTTGATTTTCAATGAAATTAAAAACCGGAAGAGGAAGTTTACTCGACATACAAAACAATAAATTTCATTTATTTCAAAAATGGAATCAGTTACGACAAAAAGTTTCAAATAAAAGGTGTTAGCAAAAATATTTGGAATATAAAATGTAATTTACAATTTTCTTGTATATGCGTCTACTTTTCAGAAAAACTAATTTATATATTTAATAATATATTCCAATAATCATAGTAGCAATAGAAACAAAAAACATAAACATGTTTAACATTTATATATCAAATAATAATTGGCAAACGCAAGAAGCAAGTCATAAGTGTTCAATTCAGCGTTTTTGATGTTATATCAATTTCATTGATCAAATAGTAAGTAATTTTATATTTCTATTTCTATTAATATAAGTTTATTCATATGAAATTTTATTAGGAAGTTGATTATCTATAATGAAAATTAAAAAGAAAAAATATTAAATAGCCTGTGTATAAGAAAGCCGTGTAGTGACCACACCAGATTTTTTTAACAATGACAAAGCAACAAGAAACGATCATGTTGTATACTTGACAAATATTGAAATTTTTAAAAAGGAACAAAATTATCTACTTATGTCTTGTACTATAAATAAATGTACCGGAGTAAACCGGTACGATGTTCCGCTACGATATAATGGAGTAAATATTATTCCGGTTCGTAAAATTATTAAATTATTGTTCAGGTTTTTATTATGATATACTTCTAATTTTATTTTTTTTTGGTTTTATACAATTAGAATCTTCTTTCGTTTCTTTCGAAATTTAGAATTGAATTTGTTTCTTTATTGTTTTTGTTTAGTTCATAAGAATTAAAAAAATATTTTTTTGTTTATATTGTTTTTTTCTTAATCGCACAATAATTTTGAAATGGCGTTCCAGTTCGTAAAGATTCCCATTTTGAGCCTTGTGTCAAATCATTTTGAATAGCGTATAGATGTGCACAAAAGCATACATAGTCTGTTCCGCAAGAGATTATAGCTTAGGTTTTATAGGACATATTTATTCTTGATTATGATTGACTTATTAAAGGACAAAATAAAACCAACTTTACATTGCATGAACTAACCAACTTCATTTATAATTTGTTTTTAAAATACCTTATATATTTCTTTATTACTGTTACAAATAAAAATGTATTTATTTTAACGTTTTATCAGGCACGCTATAAACTCTGACCGACGGAACTATAGTGTTCCTTATACATATCAAATGTACTATCCTTTCATGTCCTGTTGATAACTTGGTCAAAACTACAGCAGCCCAAAGCTGCTCGCTGCATGGTTACTAGTTAGTTCACTCCTCCGTTAAAAATCACACACGATTATGTTTTCATATTTATTTTTAATTTAACTTTGAAATTGTACCAGCTATTATAGTGTAATCATCAAATTTGTTTCATAAATTTCAGAAATATTAACTAAACAATGTTATAACGATGATACAACAACCATTTTATATTCATAATGTCGAATGAATTGAAATGAAATTGATGTTATTTAAGAACAATTTAGGTCGAACCAATAAAATTCAATTTAGTAACAACAAAATGTGTAAATTTTATGGAAAATTGAAATATTTTACAACATTTTTCTGAAACAATTGCTCTTTAATCCAGTGAAACTGTACACATATTCTTATAGATATTAGCTATTGTTCGTATTTATTCCGATTCAATTAACTCAGATAACCAAAACAAATATATCCATTACTTCATTGTTTTCCTGCAAACTATTTACAACATTTTATATAGACTGTAATAAATACATAAACCTCTGATTCCCATGACTATATTTTCAGCTGGAGAGTAAACACGTTCATTGATTGATAATATATTTAATTACCGTTTTACGAATATTTCACACGTTTTGGACACAACACTTTTGTAGCGAATTACCCCCGAACTAAGCAAATAACAGAACAAAATACCAGAACTGATGGGAACATATTCCCACACTAGTAATTTGATTATAAAGTTTGTCACTTGTATGTGATGGCTCTACCAGCGGCGTGCGTGTTTCATTTTTAGTGAAGACATAAAGAGAAAACTATTCACAGCATTTTCAAAGCACACTAAATATTTGAACAACACTATATTTATTCATAAATATAACAGGGCATTAAGTTTATTTTGGAGACTGTAATTTGAAGACTGGTGTACAAGGTTGTAATTAAAAATGATTTTATAAATTATTAGTAGGTGGCACAGTGGTTATCGTGTCGGCCTGTGGCTCCTGGAAACCCTGGTTTGATTCCCACGGACGACAAACATTTTCACCACATTAACATCTTTTTTAAATGTATAAAAAAATATGTTTTTTAATGTGTAATCACGCCTTTTACCTACTACTGGGTGTGGCACTCCGCCGAAGCAGGTCTCGGTAGGTGATATATTTATGCACGTGAAGTGCGATTCCCAGCCGTCAAATCACGGTCCCCAAAGCTGTTAGGGAAGGGAGAGCCACAGAGGTAATATTAATTTGGTGAAAATGTTTGTCGGCTGTGGGGATCGAACTAGGATTCTCAGGATCCACAAGCCGACTTGATACCATTGAGCCATTGCCCAATATTTAACTACCTATTATAGATAAATAAGTTCTGCGTAACTGACAAATAAGAAAAATAAATACGATATTCAAGATAATTTGAAAATATTATACACAAAAGACAATTGGGCGGAGACAATTTTGACAATAAAACATGGTGGAACATTAATACTCAAAGCTGCTGTAAGTTATGTTTATTTTATTAATAACTAATATTTTTACTGTAAATAAATAAAATAAATATATCATCACGCCTTCTACCCATTACTGGGTGTGGCACTCTGCTGAAGCAGATCTCGGTAAGTGATATATTTTGCGCGTGAAGTGCGGTTACCAGTCGTCAAATCACGGCTCCCAAACATGTTAGTGGTGGAGGAGCCACAGGGATAGCTTTTTCAAATTATGAAAATTTGTCGCCTGTGGGAATCGAACCAGGGACCTCAGGATCCACAGGCCGACTTCATACCACTGAGCTAGTCATCCCATATAAAACATAAAAATACCAACGAAAAAAATTAATGAAATGCACAATTTCCTAACTCAGAAAACAATCTATTTTGTACATTTGAGAGCAGAAAAATACCACAAAATTTTATCATCAGATGTTATATTGTGATGCATCAAACGCGAATAGAACACATTAAAAAACATATTTTTTATATATACTTAAAAAAAATTTGGCAAAAAATATTAGAGGAGACTGTTATTTGACAACTGGTAATTGTATTCCACGCGCAAAATTAAAACATCTTATACTGCTGGACTATAACAAAGGCTGGCTATATTATCTTGATGATATATTTATAAATATTTATTTTTAAAATTTTAAAGAAAACTAAATATATTTTCGGCGCTTATGGATGTGCCTTATGGGTCCCGTCAAAGTATTTAAATATCCGTGTTTTACTGTCCTACGTATAGTCCAACAGACACTTACAATGCAACTACGAAGTCATCGAAGCATTAGAGCACCTGCACCAGACCTGCGAAGCGAAACCGTCAAACAGACGTCGAAACAAAAACTACTATTTCAGCGTACTTTAATGTTTATTCATTTGTCTTTTTAGAGTACTTAATCTGTCTAATACCACGTAATTAGAGTTATCAATTAGTGATCTTTTCTTATTGATCTTACGCACTTATAACATTTTAGTGACGTTAGATTTAATTCGCACATGTTATTATTGATAATTATATTTACACGCTGCATTAACTGCTAATTATTAGTTAATTTCTTTTAAACATTGTTCATTTTAGTGTTTATTAAATGTGTTTTGCTGTCATTAACGGTAGAAAGGCGAGGAAATAATGTAATATTAGTAAATTACTTCGATTAAGGAGCATTAAAATGAAACTAATTTTGTGAAAATTGATAATCTGGTCACACAAATAAATATTTCAAAATTAGATTACTTTTAAATGATTATTTTTAGTCTAAAGATAGCTTGAAGATGATGAATCTTCTAAACGGACAAATGCAACTTCATTCGAGTGATTCAGATATCATTAAAAACTAGACCGTGAAATGAGCGTTCGGCGTATCGAAGAATTAATTTATTGACCGAAGCGAAAACCAAGGCAGACAATATTCTGGGAATGCGAAACATATTGCACGGAAGATAGAAGTACAATATTTATATTTACGACTAATGTATTATATGTATATGGGGTGGCTACCTCAGTGGTATGAAGTCGGCCTGTGAATCCTAAGAACCCTGGTTCGATTCCCACAGGCGACAAACAATTTTCATAATTTTAAAAACTACCCATGTGGCTCCTCCACCACTAACATCTTTGGGGGCCGTGATTTGATGACTGGTATCGCACTTCACACGCAAAATATATCACTTAACGAGATCTGCTTCGGCAGAGTTCCACACTTAGTAATGGGTAGAAGGCGTGATGATATATCTATTTTATTTATTTATTAGAAATTACAAAGTAGCCAAGGTATGGTTGTTATGGTAATGTGACTTCTCTATTATTTATTTATTTATTTGTATTATATGTATATTATTATGGGATGGCTAGCTCAGTGGTATGAAGTCGGCCTGTGGATCCTGAGGTCCCTGGTTCGATTCCCACAGGCGACAAATTTTCATAATTTGAAAAAGCTATCCCTGTGGCTCCTCCACCACTAACATGTTTGGGGGCCGTGATTTGACGACTGGTAACCGCACTTCACGCGCAAAATATATCACTTACTGAGATCTGCTATGGTAGAGTGCCATACCCAGTAATGGGTGAAAGGCGTAATGATATATTTATTTTTTTATTTAAACAAATAATTATTGCAGACTACAAATATATATTTTTTATATTTTTGTTTTTTTGTATTGTTTTCCCAGTTATCTACATTCAAAACTTTGATTAATTACAATTAAAAATCAATTAATCTTAATTTCCGATCGTAGAAGAAAATGTTTGTATACCTCTGGTTGAATATAACATTACAGACCTCGACTAGCCTCCGTCTACAAACAGCTATTTTTAACCCTTTGGTATTCAAATAACTAATAGAATAAACTCTATTTCAGCTTAGAAAATAGTATTGAAGAAAGGTGGATGACATCCGTGCATCTGATTGGTTGAGAAGCCAGGAGCATTTATAATAGCAAAAACTATTGTAGATATTGGTGTCAGCTCTTCGAAGCGTGCAGCTATAATTTATTTTTAAAAAAGTACAAGCAAGTGCATTCGATATGATTTGTCAATTTATACTTGACATTTTTTTTAATATTAAATTATAATTCAAATTTTTAACTATAATAGAATTGGTGGGTATAAAACAGGCTGCTCTTTCCTAAAGTGAAATGGAATATACCTTCTACATTAATATCTTTCGGTGTATAATAATATAAGTCGATAAAGAAAATATCAGAAATTCGAAAGAAAAAACAGTAAACCTCCCTAAAGTCAAGTCCACTCTCCCCTTTCGCCAATCCTGTTCTACATCGTTCACCACGGAACCATATGGTTCAGATCGCGATATCGTGTCCCTACCATCTCTCGCTCCGATCCAGGCCTAACGTCAATTCCCATGCCGCTGTTTAGGCCCCCACCCCTTGCTAGCATCGCCCGGAAACAGATGAACCCGGCTTTTTATGGCGCGCAATTATAATTTCCGTAAAATTGGACAATAATTTAGTGGGTCAGATGTTCTGAAGAGCTTTGAAAACTTGGGTGATAAAGCCTGAGATGGATGGAGACATGAATGGGAGGATTTTCCCGGAAAAGGGTTTCTTATTTAGGAAAGGAAAATTATTTTGGTAGTTTATTAATTTCATTAGATTATTTATTTAATATGGTATTAAGTTTGGTAATGTTATTCGCTTGAGAGATTAAGAAAATATAAGATTTATTTGATATACTTAATGACATATGACCAGTTGCACCAACATAACATAATTTTGAAACTTAGTTTAAATAAATAAAAGCAAATCTATTATTCCATATGTAACTTTATGGGGTAGGTGGTTCAATGGTTGGCTATGAATCCTGAAAACCCTGGTTCGATTCCCACAGCCAACACACATTTTTCTTCTTCTTCAATGGCGCTACAGCCCGATTCGGGCCTGGGCCTACCGGGCACACCGAGCCGCAGTTTTTACGCTGCCGTACTACCGAGTTTCCGTAGTCGATGTTACTTACTTTAAGGCATATGTATAAGTGACTAGCTTATAGCGCCCGAGTATGATTAATACAAGTAATTGTATTTTTTATTTAACGACAAATTAAACTTTGTCGACAGGCGGATTCGAACTGACGAATCTTGGTTCGGGTGACGTCACAACATGTTAAGAGATATGCATTAACACGCTCAGCCACAACGCCTATTTACGACAAACATTTTAACCACACTAAAATTAACCCTGTGGTTCCCCACCACTTATATCTTTGGGAGCCGTGATTTGAGGGCTGGTAACCGTACTTCACGCGCATAAATATATCACTTACCGAGATCTGCTTCGGCATAGTGCCACGCCCAGTAATGGGTTAAAGGCGTGATGATATATTTATATTATTTTTTATCGGGTTAATTAAATTTTTACATTGAATTTTATCCATTACTAGGTGTAGCAGATATCGGCAAATGATATATTTTGAAGTGCGGTTGCCAGTCGTCAAATACCGACCCCCACAGATGATAACGGTAAGGGGAACATAGGGGTAAATTAAGTTTTTGTCAAATACAGTAGTTTGGGAATATTTTTATATGAATTTGTCAAGTTGTCTAGTTGTAATAAAATTATTACGATTATTTTTTTTTATAATAAAATAAATTCATTTATGGTGTAGGCGGCTCAGTGGTATCCAGTCGGACTGTGGATTTGAGAACTCGGGTTCGATTGTCACAGCTGACAAACAATTTTTACCACATTAAAATTACCCTTGTAGCTCTCCCCCTAGTAATATCTTTGGGGGCCGCAATTTGACGACTGGTAACTGCATTTCACGCGCATAATGCCACACCTAATGATGGGTAAGATACGTGAAGTTTATTTATATTTTTTATTAAATTTCAAAACAATTTTTTATTAAAATTTATGCTACATAGTTTTATAACATAACCTAGATGATGGGATTATGAATTTGAACTTTAACCTAACCAATAAATGTCGAAATAAATTAATTGCAAATGTTTACTGACCTGTAAGTGTTACCACCTTAAAATTAATTATTATTTATAATATATAAAACAATAGTATGAAAAATATGTTACAATAACCAATTGTAATACTTATTTTTCAATATACTACAGTGTAAATTTTAACAAAATATTGTTTCTTATCAAAATATGGAGTGGCCAGCTCAGTGGTATGAAGTCGGCCTGTGGATCCTGGAACCCTGGTTCGATTCCCACAGGCGACAAACAATTTTCATAATTTCAAAAACTATCCCTGTGGTTCCTCCACCACTAACATCTTTGGGAGCCGTGATTTGACGACTGGTAACCGCACTTCACGCGCAAAAATATATCACTTACCGAGATCTGCTTCGGCAGACTGCCACACCCAGTAATGGATAGAAGGCGTGATGATATATTTATTTATTTATTTTATCAAAATATGCGTAAAACAAAGTAACCAATTATGCTTCTCATTTGCATATATAAATCCCATTAGTCATACTATATGCTTTCGTTAATTCTTCGTAAAAAATAATTATTAAATTATCACTTTCCATCAAAAAACTTCTGCCCTAACGTCCATGTCTACCACAACCTTACAACATTCAAACAAAGTCCCTACACTGATTAAATCTGACCGTTAGCAATCATCGTATCACCAGGTCGAAAGTCGGGTAAGTCACCGTCACCCCGTCAGGTGCGCGGGTGCGATTTAAACGGGGTTGAACAGTCGAACATCTGTCTGTTACACACGTAATACATATTTATAAATTACCACATGCGTTGTTGGTTGTTTAGTGACTTTCCCGCCAACAAAAGGATGCCGAGGCTTTTGTTGGTGTTCAAATGTGGAAAATTTGATAAACGATGCGCTTTGTTTTGTTTTTCTATTATTTCTAGGTCTATTGTTTGATAACTTAGGGAGGTTAGAAGGTAATGGATAAATTTGATGTTTCAATTAGTGGTGTACATATTTTTTAACACCTATAGAAAAGGGAGCAACTTTGACAATTTGAGATTTTCTTTCCATTTACTAAGCTATTTTAATAAGATCTTGATGTTTTACTTAATATATTTTTATATACGTACATATATAATATCACGCCATATCCCATAAAATGGGGTAGCATGAACCCTAGAATCATTTAAATAGTATATTACCATGAACTGTAATTGACAATTTTTAGATCAATGTAGTTTGGAAAATAAAAGTATTCGCTACCTAAAAAATCACTTACAGTGCTAGGATAGTAAGCTATTTTTATAATACTCGCACATATAGAAGGAAACGAAAAATAAATCGGTTTCAAAATTAACAGCTGTCAAAAAAAATAAGAAAAAATAGGAAAAAACTAATTTTCCATCACTTGTCTCAAAATTCCACAAAAGTTTTTACAGCGCGTTTACATCAACTTATCAGGTCATCAACAAACGGCTGGTCAGTTCAGCTTTAACCATAGATGCGTTTCGTCCTTTGGGGACTCATCAGTATGGTGCGATCAACTATCCAACAAGTGATGGAAAATTACTTTTTTCCTATTTTTTCTTATTTTTAAGACTCAATTCCACATCGCAAAAGACGTGAGTAATTTGAGATGTTTTATGCATATGTAATGTACGTTGAAGAAAGAAGATGAATGAAAAGTGAATAGAAATGATGTGATTGAAGGTTTGTTGTGTGATAAATGATTTCAAGTGTAATAAATGAATGAGTTTATATGGAGTGATCTATGAATGTGGTTGAAGTGAGGGTGGTGTGTTTAGATGATAATGTTTGACGAGGGCTGATTTTGTTTGATGAGTGTGATTATGAGTGATTTTAGGATTCGTGCTACCCCATTTTTTGGGATATAGCGTGAAGATATGTATGTATGTATGTTTATATATATATATGAATTATAAAACTACAGAATATTAAAATAACTACATTGCTTTACATAATTTAAATTAAAGACAGTAAATCACCACTGTCAATATATTTTAAAATCCCGCTAAAAAAACTTTTCCCTTCTTAAAATCCAAGCAAGCTGCTTCATTTCTCCCCCCAACAAAAATCATAAACGACGACAGTTCCATCTTTATGTTGCATTTTAATTAAAAGTCATTAACGTCGTAATTAACACGCGCGTTGCTACGAGTTGTGAATTCGCGATGAAGCTCTTGTCATTCTCTCAGCAAGACGCTGCGAACAGCGAGGAGGAAGGAAGAAAAAGGAAGAAGAGGACGCAAGACCGGGAAGAAAATTAATTGTTTCATTATGACGTTCACAGAAGCGGAGATTAGAGTCTGATGTGAATAATAGTTACATTGTTATTTTCGTGTTGTGTTTAGAAACCAAATTGAATTTTTTGTTGAGATTTGTTTGACAAAATAACTAAATATATCATCTTTTCTTCCCTAATTTGGAAGTAAGTAATGGGTTAAGTGAATTGGTGGATAATCTAAAGAGATCCTGGGTTGACCTCAATAAATCAATGCCAATGACCTTGGGTTTAAACTTTACTAAGAATTTATTTTCATCACGACCCTATCAGAAAGTAAAATTTCCTCCCGTCAATTAAGAAAAGAAAATGGTACTTTTCATGCTTAAGGAAAAAGTTTTGAGGTCCACTGAATCCGTTTTGATCATTTTTTCAATGATGTCTGTGTCTGTGTGTGTGTGTATGGATGTGTGTCCGATTGTGCAATATCTCATGAACGAGATAATATTTGTTAACGAAACGTGGTAATTATAAGTTCATGAAAATGCGAAGAGCTGAGTTGATTATGAATGAAATTGAAAAACCAGGAAAGGAAGTTTACTGGACACACAAAACAATAAATTTCATTTATTTCAAAAATGGATTCAGTTGCGAAAAAAGTTTCAAATAAGTGATGTTAGAAAAAATATTTGGAACTTAAAATGTTATTTGCAATTATCCTGTATATGCGTCTAGTTTTGAGAAGAACTAATTTATATATTTAATAATATATTCCAATAATCATAGTAGCAATAGAAACAAAAAACAAACATGTTTAACATTTATATGTCAAATAATAATTGTCAAACGCAAGGAGCAAGTCATAAGTGTTCAATTCAACGTTTTTGATATTAAATATGCTGTGTATAAGACACCAGATTTTTTTTATTTGTATTACCGTTACTAATGGAAAATATGCGCAAACTATTTTTCCGGCAGTGGTATGGTTAGCGTTATGGCATTCGAATCCGGAGAACCCGAGTTCGAATCTTACTCAAGCTAAATATATATAAACTACCACATTACGGCTCGGTGCGTCCGAACCTTATACTGTAATGAGGATTAAGTTCCTGTTGTACAGAGTAGAATACATAATAAATAAATAATAAATTGTTGCCATTAGTTTTAATTTTTAAATGATCGTAGAAAAACAATTTTGTTGCCTGTCTGAATTATTTAAAAAACTAACAGGTAAAAATTAAATACCCTGTTGGAAAGAAAAATTATCTTTTCTCAAATGGGGCAAGAAATTTAGTACTTTTCATCTCTAGGAAAAAAAGTTGTTACCTACAATAGGAAAACAAAGCAATATTTATGGCAACCGAAAAACAATCATATGATTTGACATTAGTGACATCTATCAAAGAATAATAAACCTTATCTAAATTTCCAATTTATTTCTGAAAATTTTACTTTCTGATAAAAGTGAAAAACTTATATGTATACCTCGAGAATAAAGTGTCACTCTTCCTTCAGGTGCTTTACATCCACCGCTTTCGGCTAGGATAACAAAACAACATCTTTGGGCAAAAATGTCTCACTTTCTTCCCTTAATTTACAAGTAGCTATTCCATTTCGTAAAACCGAAAACTAATGTCAATTATAGTACAAAGTCTTAGGGTGGAATTAGAACCACTTGACTTCAGTGGTAAAGTCAAACTAAGAAGATTTGAACCCACGCTATGAACGCTCAAACCATGATTGGAAAATGAATCAATTGTAGTCGCATATTTTCCTGTCAAAGATATATCATTAAGATATATCTATATAATTAAATTTAGCATTTTACAGAGCACAAGCCTTCATCATAATGCACTAAATTTAAAATAAGTTGTAACAAATATATTCTAGTTTTGAATAAAGTCATTAAACCCTTGCACCTGTTAGTTACTACTGCTCCAATTTCCAATTCAAAAACCGTTTAAAACATTAAACAACTGTTCTCTAAACAAAACTAAAAACAAACAATAAAACAAAACATTGTTGAATCCTGGTGACAGATGTGTGGTTATAAAACAACTGCACAACGCATCTAATCGTTGAAACAGTTGAACAGAGTACGTAACGTAAGAGTGACGAGTGATCATTCAATCATGGCCAGCTGACGCAAACACAACGCTAACATAATGTAAAACGTAACGTATTATCGGATATCTGCGTATCATTTTCACGATCGAGGCTTTAAATCGCTTGGAATAATGATCTGTTATCGGGAGCGCAGAATTAGCTTATTGTAGGATGCTTCAGTGACTACCCCACAGAGGGACGACTTTATTGCATTTGGAACGCGATTGATGTTGAGATAATAGAAATATTAATTTATAAAAAGCGTCTAGATATATTTATGCATTTTACTGAAATTTTGCTATCATTTTGGATTGTCTATATTTTTGTACATAGATAGGTAGTACAATCGCCTCATAAGTGAGAGTTCGTAAATTTTAACTTCACTAATTTATATAAAGAAATCGGATTATACTCAAGTGGTTGAAGTTCTAATACAATTTGTAGACACTCTATATTGTAACTGAGATTAATTTTTTGATGTTCTACTTTATAAAAACTTATGTATGATTTATAGAAAAATTTGAAATTAATTAACAGTTGTAGCCTATTTATCTGAATGATCTGCAAAAATTAGCACTTTGAAATGTATTTGATATATGACAAATATTCTTACGAATTCTGTAAATCTATTATCTGTTACTGACCGATAAGGTAATAACAACCCTTATTTTTCATGATTGCTCTATAGATTACCACAAATTCGGCATTTTGAGATCAATAATTATTTGTCAAAGCGATAATTTCCTACTCGAAAATGGAAAAAACGCAATCTCTCTCGTATTAGACACACAAACGTCATATTTTATTTATTTGAATTGTAGAATAATTTATAGATTAATTAAGAATTGTCAACAAAAAAGTATTTTCTTTTTTGTAAAATAACATAAATATAACACTGCTATTCTTCTTCTCTCTAAAGAGAGAAATAGTATATTATTTGATAAGGAGCTAAAACGATACTTTTTGCGGTGAATCTATAAGTATTGACAACTATAAATGAGGTACAAGAACTCATTTTCGCTCCACATAAAATATGATATTTTTTCTTCAAACGCCGGAATATTTACTCAAATAGACAATTTTAAATTATATAACATATATACATAAAAAAAAAATTCCTACCGCTTATGAACCAATAAAACTGCTTGATTTAATATAATAAATAAATAAATCTATCATCACGCCTTCTACCCATTACTGGGTGTGGCACTCTGCCGAAGCAGATCTCGGTAAGTGATATATTTTGCGCGTGAAGTGCGGTTACCAGTCATCAAATCACGGCCCCACAAGATGTTAGTGGTGGAGGAGACACAGGGGTAGTTTTTGAAATTATGAAAATTGTTTGTCGCCTGTGGGAATTGAACCAGGGTTCACAGGATCCACAGGCCGGCTTCATACCACTGAGATAACCACCCCATCTTGATTTTAATGAGCGTCATAAAAAGTATTTATCAGAAACACGAATTTTTTCCACTATTTCGCGAGAAGAAATTTGTGCATGTCGTGAAAAAAGTCATTATTCTATTATTTCTATTTTATTTTGTAAACTTTTACTTTTTAACCATGATCACAGAATACCAAAATTGTAATAATTTGTAAAATACGGTTAAAAATAAAACTTGTCATTAACGTATCGATTATTAACAGATAATGATTTACGATATATAGACGATAATTTTTTTTTTCTAAATAGTGACTATGAAAACAGAGTCTGGAATAAATATTCTAATGACAAAAATTAGTTGAAAACCCTGAATTCCAGTTCTGATAACAATACAGAAGATTTACAGCTAAAAGTCATAATTTTTTATATAAAGTCATCGGCAGTACTGTGGTGCGCTTAGCGTTACGGCATTCGAAACCAAAGATCCGAGTTCGAATCAAACTCTAGCTAAAAATATATGAACTACCAATATGGCTCGATAAGTCCATATCTTTTACTGTCATTGGGATTAATATCCTATTGTACAGAGTAGCTTAAATAAATAAATAAATAAAATAAATAAATATATCATCACGCCTTCTACCCATTACTGGGTGTGGCACTCTGCTGAAGCAGATCTCGGTAAGTGATATATTTTGCGCGTGAAGTGCGGTTACCAGTCGTCAAATCACGGCCCCCAAACATGTTAGTGGTGGAGGAGCCACAGGGATAGCTTTTTCAAATTATGAAAATTTGTCACCTGTGGGAATCGAACCAGGGACCTCAGGATCCACAGGCCGACTTCATACCACTGAGCTAGCCATCCCATAAATAAATAAATAAATATATAATTAACTTTTATTTTTATTGCCTATAAGAATTGCAGATTTCATTCAATCTGTTTATTTTTTTTTGTCTCTTTGTTAATTTGCTGGCTGTACATTCTTGTATATAGTTATTGTACCTGTCCTGTAATTGGATTTTTTTGTTGAGCAGTTAAATAAATAAATCTTCGTATGATACCAAATAACATTCAATTGTATATCATACTGAAACGATATTAACTTTATTCACACATTGTCATCGTCATCAATAGCGTCATATTCATATCTCCTACTTAACAGTTGAAACCACCCTCTAAAGTATGGCAATATGAGCAACTTTTTGCGCGTACAGCTGTAAAGTTAATCAGATTTATCGCATGATCCAGTGTCGGGGTTGGGGGTAGGTAATGATGTCGCCCGCCCAAACTCACCCCTTTTAATTCCCGGTGCACACGCTACACACACATACATACAGACATCAAGCGTCGTATATTGCGACCCGTGAAATGTTTACTTTTGTGTTGCTAATGGTTCTTCGGTGCTCTTGGTAAACGACACGTGTTTTTGGTTTTGGTGGGGCTTGCTGTGACTTTGGTTAAGCTTTGCAATGGATTATTTTGGGTGAACTATTTTTAAATTGCAGTTGGAGAATCGCATTAGGACATACAAATACTCAAAGTACGAAATTAAGTTGATTATATCATCCACAAAGTACAACGGGCCCGAATAGATAGATACTTATATATCTGAAAAAGAACTTAGTGATCAGATTATTTTTTATTTATATCTTTAAAGAATTGTAGTGTCTAATTGCAGTAAACTTTAATAAGACAAAAATTGAATAGAATTAATTAATGGACAAGGGCTTAAGTTGTAAAATATTCATTTATTGAAGAATGGATAACGTTTCAGCCAAGGTTATGTCCATCTTTAGATCTACATAAAATTATAAAAATATAAAATTGTAAACAATCACAAAATTGGTAAATTTTATACACAAAGTATATACTTTATATAAATTGACGGTATTATTCGATGCAGACATGATTAAAATTTTAAAAAATATTTGAATTGAATTTGAAAGAAAAGTTAAATAGTAATGTCTAATTATTTTGTCATATTTATGTTTGAAGCATTGACTTCATCATATATTTCAAACCAGTGATCAAGACCTGGGCTTCGCAGATACTGATATAGGATTTGTATGATTAATAATCGATTAGTCAACGGCCATGGCTGCGCTCGTTGGTACTGATCTAAGCGATAACGCGAGTTAAGCAACGTTGCGCGCGGGTAGTATTTGGATGGGTGACCGTCCAGAGAAAACTCGCGTTGCTGTTGACAATAACAACTAAAACGCAGATCAGGGCGTAATGGCGGCATATGACCTGAGTAGTTGGTCCGCCAAAGAAGCCAGAAAAAAAAAATAATAATCGATTAGCTAGCTCAGTGGTATCAAGTCGGCCTGTGAATCCTGAGAACTCTGGTTCGATTCCCACAGGCGACAAAAAATTTTCACCATTTCTAAACTATCCTTGTAGCTCCTCCACCACTAACATTTACCGAAATCTGCTTCAGCAGAGTGCCACACCCAGTAATGGGTAGAAGGCGTGATAACATATTTTTAATTTATTTTAATAATCGATTGTTTTCAATTTTTCGCGAGTTCTTTAAAAGTGATGGAAATATCCAAAAATAACGTGCGACCAATTAACCAAGTACCTAGGAATGAAATTTTCCCCTAAAATGAAAAAAAAGAAATGTTTCGACTATATATAAAATGAACTTGACCTGTAAATAAAATTTGGTTCAGATCTATTGAAAAATGCAGGATTGCAAAATTTTTTTTTCTGAAATCAGCAAGTAGATTTTTGCAAAGTACGTATCCAAGGTTACAACAAAAATAACAGTCAGGTAAAGTACTAAACAGTCTTGTAAAGACTTTCTCTGACTGTTTTGTATTTTACTTGACTTTTTTTGTTGTAACCTTAGATACTTAGTCTGCTGTCAATATGATACTTATAAAAAAATAAACATTTTGAATTATTTATGATTAATTATTGACTAAATAAAACGGTGAAAGTTCATTTACTCATCATATTCGGAATCAATTATCGCACAAGAAACCTTCAAATACATTCATCCATTCAATCCTATACACCTTTCATTCCTCTTTCATTGGATGTACGTTTCATATGCTCAAAACAACTTAAAAAAATAAAATAACAATATTCCATAATATCAATTTGTTGCTAAATTATGATCCCTCTATGCGGTCATGTCGAATGTAGACATCACCCATCAACGTCATCCTTCACCCTTACTTACATCGCACATCGCACCCTTTCATCCCTCGGGATCGTTTCACAATGACGCAAGCTGACATTGGGATTATTTATGGTCATAATTGCATTTGTAGAAATATGTTTTGGGTGTTTACAATCGCTGCAACGCACCCTCTGTCGTTCGCTGCAGTTGCTTTGTCGCGTGCGATGCGATCTGCGTTCTGCGTTCTATGTTGTGTGATACGCGAGGCAGGCCGGGAGTCAGGGATGATGTGAGAATGGATTTGTTATTGTGTTCAGGGGGAGTGAATTAATGAATATTATGATCGGAGTTATAGTGTATTGTGTTATGTGATATCTGTATATATTTAATGCTGGATATTATACTGTCATTTTAGTTTTATTATTATACCGTTGAAATAGTTTTTGTTTTTTTAGTTCTGTTCAAATTGGAAAGATGGCTCAATGGTATCGCGCCGAGCTGTAGATTCGTCTCCCACAGCCGATAAACTATTTTCACCATATTAAAATTACCTCTCCTTCCAGTAACATCTTTGAGGATCGTAATTTGACGGCTGGTAACTACACTTCACGCACAAAATATATCACTTATCGGGATCTGCTACGGCAGACTACCATACTCAGTACCTAATGGGTAGAAGGAGTGATTATATATTTATTTTTATATTTTTAATTTTTTTATTGCATATTTAATTAACTGTATGGAAAAGGCGCGGTAGCTGAGCGTGTTAATGCACATCTCTTAACATACTGTGATGTCACCCGAACCAAGGTTCGTCAGTTCGAATCCGCATGTCGACAAAATATGATTTGTCATTAAATAAAAATACAGTTACTTCTATTAATCATACTCGGGCGCTATAAGCTAGTCACTTATACATATGCCTTAAAGGAACATCGACTACGGAAACCGGCTGTACGGCAGCGTAAAAACTGCGGCTCGGTGTGCCCGGTAGGCCCAGGCCCGATTAGAGCTGTAGCGCCATTGAAGAAGAAGAAGAAGAAGATGGAAAAGTTTTTAGGTCTAGAATGTAGTGTGGGAAATCGAAACCTGTAGGGTGGAGATTACCTAAATATGCGCGAACTAAAAAAATCACTTACAGTTCGAGGTTAGTAAGTTATTTTTTACAATACCTGCACAAATAGAAGAAAAAGATAAATAGGTTTCAAAATTAATAGCTTTCAAATTGTTGTCAAAATAAACAGAACATTGATCTATAATATTTACTTACTGTCCACGATGGGTGGTAAATAAATATTATAGTTCTGATGTAACCATGGAAACTGTGTAATAAAAGTTCCACTTACTGTGTTTAAATTTTGTCATTAATGGGTAACTTACAGTGCAGTTAAGTGGAACTTTTTTTGAAAAGTTGGTTACCATGATTATATCAAAACTATAATATTTTCTTACCATCCACAGTGGGCAATAAGTAAATATTATAGATCAAGGTCCTGTTTATTTTGAACTATTTGACAACTGTTAATTTATTTTTCTTTTCCTTGTATTTCTGCAGGTATTGTAAAAAATAGTGTACTAACTTCGAACTGTAAGTTATTTTTTAGATCGCGAATGTTTAGGATTATAGAAAAAAGCGTATTACTACTAAGCTACAACTGTCGGTAAGTGAATTTACTTTATTTTATATACTATAACAGTAATAATAATAAAAAAAAAATTCGAAATGTGTCCGCACAAAATAAATACTAAACTCGGTCCATTGTTATTGTTTGCGATTAAACACAGATCCTCAAGGGTCTCAGCCATCGCTTAATCTCTTTGCATGCTCTTAAAATAATACATGAACTTTCGGTTATAATTACCATATATAACCACCAAATTATAGCTTCATTATTCTGTTAAACAAACATTTTAGAAGTCTAAACCAACATCAAATATTCCTCAAACGCTCCAAAACCCTGCTCTACTTCACATCACCATCAGCGCCACGCAAAGCCCTGGGGAGCGATCACGAACTATCGTCGGGTCGACAAACAGCAACGCCGCATTAAAATAAAATATGCAAGACAAATGAGCAACGACAGCAAGTAACGCACGCGCACCGGGACAAATAGTCCGCGGATGGGGACTGTGAAATGCCGGCAAGTGACAAAGGACTTGCCCAGGAACGAAACGCGTGCCTTCCGTGGTAATTGATTACAGCGTAGTTGGGATGTGATGGCTTTATTTTGCGCGCGAATGGGGGAAGATGAATTGGAGCATTTTTTAAATTAGACTGACATCTGTGATACTATTTTACTAATGTACTTTAGAACTTTAGAATTTGTCAACGGTTGTGAAGACAAGGAAATTTGAGAATAGTACTTTTAGAACTACATAATTTAAATATAAGTAACTTAATTTACTGACAATTGTACCTTATTGGTAACATGCTTGTTTTATAAACAAATGTTCGGAATTTGAAACAAAACTATTTGGGTATGAAGTTAACACTTGAATATTGTTCTATTTTATTTATTTACAGGTATTTTGCAAAAAACTTTCAGATTGATATATAATATAAATACAAATACACATAACAAATAGACAAAAAAATATTTAAATTTGTGAAATAAATTACTAGTCTTTGTCGTCTGGATTTGAATTGAAGAAGAAGGACAATCTTCATATAACTCTTCCATAAATTGACACCATTTCTTCAATAAATTCCGATTTACAGTTTTTATTTTCTAATATTTTGTGTCCGTGTATACTTAATAAACTTATATTACTCAATCGTTACGATAGGGAACATGTCGCTAGCTGGCCATAAGAATACTGCTGGAAAGTTTCAGCTTGAATTTATTATCTTTAAACTTATAATTTAATTTTTATTTAATTTATATATACATATACAGGATGGTGACCGCGACTTTCGAACATAGGATTTTAACATGTAAAATCATATTGATTTAATTTTGCAGTTTCATAATTATTTAAAACAAAAAAGCTTCAAATAAAAGTTTTCGGGAATAAAATACGAAATTAATTTTGCATGTTTTGTAACGCCACAAATTAGAACTGAAAATGACTAAAATTGTCTCAAAACGATCGATAGCTATTAAACAAGATTAAACAAATGTTTGCGGACGCCCATGAGTGTAACATAAATAAATTTGTAATTTCAGAACTGTTATTTCCAATATTTGGTTTGAATATAAATTATAATAGAATAATGATAAAAATATATTTATTTTATTTACAATATCTGTTTTTCACGAAAAACATAAAAATTCTTTGTAAATACTTCGATACAAGAATAGATTCAGTTGTGTATCATGCAAGGTTGATATAAAAAGGGTTCGACATCTATGATCAAAACTCTTTTTGCTGTTCTTGTGCTTAGAATAGCACGTGGCGTGTCCAGAGCAGACTTTGACGGCCGCCAACGATGATGGATGAGATTTTTTACTCTCCCTTCTCATTGCTTCTGAAGCAATATCAATCAGGATTATTTTGATAACGACTCTGGTAAACAGCACATTATGTGACTAGTGTCTGAAAAAATTTAGAGGTTACAGAGATATCTCAAACGTTTATGCAGTTATTATTATTTGACCTATTTTTGGCATTTTTGTAATAATTTCAAATATTGGTGATATTTATTTACCTTTGCCCTCTACTGTGATAATAATTTTCGGACAAAATATCTATAAATTTGTTTATTCTAATAACAAATGAAGATAACACTTCGTCTAATTGGCTTTGAAGTTGGCTTTTGAACAGTAATCTTTTGAAATAATAAATAAATAAATATATCATCACGTGTTCTACCCATTACTAGGTGTGGCACTCTGCCGTATCAGTACTCGGTAAGGGATATATTTTGCACGTGAAGTGCGGTTACCAGTCGTGAAATCATGGCTCTCAAAGATGTTAGTGGAAAGCGACCCACAAGAGTATTTTTAATGTTGTGAAAATTGTTTGTCGGCTGTGAGAATCGAACCCGGGTTCTCAGATCCACAGACCGAAACACGAGATAAATGAAAAATTATTTCTAAACTTTTATTTAATAGTTTTAAAAAATGGTTGGGCATCTGAAAATGCGTATCTCATTATGAAGTCGACAAATTTGAGAAAAACAAATTTGGCCAGTTTTTGTTAGGTTTTTTTAGGGGGCTCAGTAGCATCGAGTCGGTCTGTGGATCCTGAGAATCCTGGTTCGATTCTCAGAGCCGACAAAAATTTTCACCATATTAAAATTACCACTGTGGCTTCTCCTCCACTAATATCTTTGGGGGCTGTGATTCAACAGTTGATAACCGCACTTCACGCGTATAAATATACCACTTACCGAGATCTGTTCCGGCAGAGTGCCACACCCAGTAATGTGTAAAAGGCGTGATGATATATTTATTTAATTTTTTGTTAGATCATACACCAGACATTTAAAAATCGCCAGTTCGGTTACGTCCTTGTCTAATTTCTTGTTAGGTAAACAAAAAAAGAGTGTTGCTCCATTATTCAACAAAGCAAATGAAATTAAAGAGATAATTGAGCAATAAATGCGCATATGATAAAAATGTTATAGAACGGAGAGAAAAAAGGGATAATTTTCTTAGCTGACAAATTTTGACAAGTAGTTTAGAATGTAACTTAAAACTTCTGTTGCAGTGCCTACATTGTTACAATAGATACAAATTAGGTAAGCCTATTATTGATTCAATAAAAATTGTCAGTTATAAATGAAATTAGTTGAGGACCACTGGTCAAGTTAACAATTCCAAAAAACCCTGCTCAAGAAGTGTGCAATTCTTCCGGTAGATAGGTGCATGTCAGCGTAAATCACATCAAGCCACACATGAACTCAACGAGCAACAAAACAATATAGAAACGTTAGAGTTAGAGGAAAAGGAAGAAGAATGAAGTGATCCGCAACGAATATGCGTTCAATCATGGCAGGCCGTGACGGAAGCGTGCTTGGCGCACGCATAACGGTTGGTCAGGCACACAACACGGATGTCTGTCATACTTCGGTTTGCGGTCTTCGGGTTCTGCCATCGGCAATGAGGAAGATGTATCATATACTATCACTTCTTTCCAACATCTAACCATTTCATTATGGCTATCAATACCGAAACTAAACTTTGCTTATTCTTTTAGGTTCAAGAACAAGAAAAATTTATATAAAGCTAAAGGACTGTTGCATCGCCATAATTAAATTTTAAACTTGGTTTAAATAAATAAAAGCTAAACTAAGTTACTTGCCATATGTATAATTGACATCACTAGCAAACCGTCAATTTTTTTTCATATATTTAAATGGCTTAGTGGTATCAAGTCGGCCTGCGGATCCAAAGAATCCTGGTTCGACCACACAGCCGACAAAAAGAGCTGTATTCCATTTGCCACTTGGTTCACTTAAATCAGTTCAGATAAATTTGGCACATGACTAAATGAACTGAATTAAACAATTTGATGTACTTCTTGGAGTGAATTACTTCAAAGTAAATTAGAATCTGTAATTCTAGTACTATAAATAAAGTCAGCGAAGTAATCCAACGAAATTAATAAGTGATCTGGTTCAGTAAATGTTAGTTAGATCTGATCCAAATGGCAAATGGAATACGCCTAAGATTGTGTCACGATGGTTGTCTTGGAAACGACAACATAAACTATTTCTTGGAAGGAAGGTAATGCCAACATTCAATATAATTATAAATATAGTGATCTATAACTTAGAAAATTTATATTCCATTTGAACTCAATGATTTTGAGAAAAAAAATGTAATTTAGAATTGTATGTTTGTATGAATTGGCGATCCCACTATATTTTAATAAATTTATCTCCAACACATTTCAGTACAATTCAAAAGGAAGTATATATCCTAACAGGAAGCAATTGACAAATCCTCAAAACCCAATCCTTTGGTCACGCTCCTATTTACTAAGTCAACCCTCTCGCAACGTCCCAACCTACTTAGATACGCAACTAGTAACAACTACACAAGTAACCAGTCTCGTGTCAGTTTCGCGCCATTGGAGCTGCTGCAGGCATTAGACGGTGTTGTTCGCTGCTGCCGGAAGTCAGCGCAGGGCATGCTTTCCGGCCTTCAGACCGCGCGGTCAAATTGACATAATTGCAACAAGAACGGCGAAATGCGTTAGAGATGATTGATTTTTCATTTGGTCTTGTAACGGAATTCTTATTCGGAAGAGAATTAATAACTAGTTAAATTATGTATATTTATATGTATGGTGCTTTCTGAGGAGCGCTTGATTGTATGTATACAACGTTGTCAGCTAATCACGTTGTTAACTAAGCGAAAAAATTAAATTAGAATAAAAAAACGCATCTAAGAAAGTCAAAGTTTGTGACAGTTCAATAAGAACGTTATAATGACTCAGTAGTATCGAGTCGGCCTGTGAATTTGACAAACAATTTTCATCAAATTAAAACTACCCCTGTGGCTCTCCCTTCCCCTAATATTATTTAGAGCCGGTATTTGACAGCTGGTTACCGCACTTCACGCGCAAAATATATAAATTACCTACAGCAGAGTGCCACATCCAGTAATAAGGAGAAGGTGTAAATCAATAACTAATTAAATAAATAAATAAGTGTATCATTACGCGTTCTACCCAATACTGGGTGTGGCACTCTGCCGGAATGTGATATATTTTACGGATGAAAAGTGCGATTACCAGTCGTAAACTCCTAAGAATGATAATGAAGGGAAAACCACAGGGGTAGTTTTAATGGCTGTGGGAATTAAACTCGGGTTTTTAATTCACAGGCCGATTCGATACCACTAAGCCACCTACCCCATAACTAATCATTATTTGTTACAAGTAATGATGATATTAATTAATTATAACATAAAAATCAGAACAATGTAAAATGAGGTGTCAGGCATCTTGGCCATTCTTAACTTTCAACATTATTTGATGAAAAAAAAAAACAAAAGACAAAATGTCTATTGCGAAGTGGAATTGAGTCTTAATAAATAAGAAAAATAGGAAATAATTTTTTTCCATCACACATCTCATAATTCCACGGAGGTTTTACAGCACGTTTTCATCAACTTCTCAGGTCATCAACAAACGGCTGGTCAGTTCAGCTTTAACCATAGACGCGTTTCGTCCTTCCGGACTCATCAGTATGGTGCGATCATATATCCAACTATATCAACTAGGAAATAGTGAATTGTGATACCGACTTAGCTGAACTGACTGATGTTAACCTATCTACAACGGTAACATGACATGAGAGCTATGGAGCCACTCGTGGTGCCATCTACCGACAAAATCGCAAACTGCTTGACAGCTATTGAAATAAAACAAAAGACAAAATGTCTATTGCGAAGTGGAATTGAGTCTTAATAAATAAGAAAAATAGGAAAAAAAATTTTTCCCCACGAGTGGCTTCATAGCTCTCATGTCATGTTACCGTTGTAGATAGGTTAACATCAGTCAGTTCAGCTAAGTCGGTATCACAATCCACTATTTCCTAGTTGATATAGTTGGATATATGATCGCACCATACTGATGAGTCCGGAAGGACGAAACGCGTCTATGGTTAAAGCTGAACTGACCAGCCGTTTGTTGATGACCTGAGAAGTTGATGCAAACGTGCTGTAAAACCTCTGTGGAATTATGAGACATGTGATGGAAAAAAAAAATTGTTTTTTTCCTATTTTTCTTATTTATTATTTGATGAATCTGATGAGTGAATGTCTCTAGAATTTGATGGGATATAATGTAATGTTACGTATGTATGTAATTTTAATGCATTTTTGTATAAGTAGCACTTATTTTTTGTTATGGATTATTTTGTATTTATCATAATTGATCAACAATCGTCACAATAGTTATTGAATCGAAAAGTAGAGAGGTAGAAATAACTATTATTTCTGTAGATTCATTTAAATCAGTTCAGATAAATTAAACAACATGATAAACTAAAATGAACTAAACGACCAGATGCACTCATTGGGGTAGATTACTTCAAACTGAATCCGAATAAGTAAATCTAGTACTGGGACTAAAGTGAGTGAAGTAAAAATCTAAAAAAATCGTTTCCAGTTTGAGATTAGTAAGCTATTTTTTATAATACCTGCACAAATAGAAGGAAAAGAATTAATGAGTATTGTAAAAAATAATTTTGTCAATTTGTTTCATTTTAATTTCAATAAATCTGCGAAATTTTCTAAATAAATTGGTAAAAAAAAATATGCTTCATCGGACTAAAAAATATCATATTTACTTATTATCACTTTCAATATTCCTACAATTCTCCATGCGAACCTTCCATTGTTCGAAACAGTGCTGGAAATCTTCTTCTGTCAGATCCTTCAGAACGCGAGCCGATTTCTCTTTCAAAGCTCAAATCTTGTTGCTATTAAGGCATATTTTACCTTAGGAAACAGATAGTAGTGCAAGATCTGGCGAATAAGGCGGATGGTCCAACACTGGGATGCTGTACTTGGCTAGAAATCTCTTGACACACATTGCCGAATGAGCCAGCGCATTGTTTTGATGGAGAAACCATGACTTGTCCTTCTACAATTCGGGTACTTTTTTCAATAAGTTTCAGTAGCAGTTTTGCCAAGTTTCATGTGAAATTTCACAACAATTCGTTGCTCTAATGTTGCACTTAACATTTTTTCGGCGAAACAAAAAAACAACTCTAATTAAAACGAATGCTACGATTATACGAATTTGTTTACAGAAGCGAGAGATACTACGAAAAAAAAGCTTCACGCTAAAAAGGTGACGATCGCTAGTCGCTTCGTCTCTAGCAGCGTCAGTCTCGTTATTTAATAGCCACACCTCGTATTATGCGATCCGAATCGAGGCACAGGTCCAGAACAAAATGAAGAAAAATGTTTTTCGTATTCCTTGTATCTTTATCACGATTTAAATAAAATCCTAAAATTATAAGACTAAATTTAACCTACACATTTATTTATTTATTTATTTAACTTTCCCTCAAACCCTAATTCCTCCACTACTATCCCACCCTCCCCCACCCCCTTCAAGCACTCGGTATCGTCAATCGCTCGTGACGACCCAGCAGACCTCAATCATTCAATCCCTCACGAAGCACACACGTGCAGTGCACCTGGCGACCTGGCCGCTGATTTCCTATCACGCCAACCGACCTGACGTTCAAATTACCCCGCGACGGCGACGGTACAGAAGCCACCATCGAGTATGATTTATTTACGTGACATGTTAAAAACGACTTGGCCTCCGCGACCGGATTTTAAGTGTCACCCTGTCGCGGGTTTATGAAAGGCTGACGTGCGAACTGCCCCTCACTGAGGTTTTTAGTGAGGGTGGAATTGTTTTGGTGAGTGGGAGGGTGGATGAAAAGGAAGTCTCTAATGCGTTGATTGTTTTGTTAGGTGATTACTGATTATTTGGGATTGGGGTGATTTTAACGGTGATTCTGACATTTGTTTTTAAGTTTGTGTGAGTCAATCATATGTAATTGTTTTTAAAGTTTTATTTATTTATTTATTTGTTACTCTGCACAACAGGAATTTAATTCCAATTACAGTACATGGGATCTACAGATTATAGTGGAATCCGAACCACTCAAACACAATCGTATTTTTTGATATAGTTTGAAGTCAGTGAAATTTGAACGCACGACCTCTTGCTTCTTAATTAAGAAACGCAAGTTTTACCTCGCTTTTATCCACTGAGCTACGATTGCCTGTAAACTTGTTTCAAGTAATCTTAATTATAGTAAAAGGAGGACTACAAATTATAATGGAACATAACATAGTGATTTTTATTTGGTATTGGGATAATCATCTACTAAGAGATGGCGTTGATCACGATACGTCAAACTTAATACACAGGTAGGTACCCTTTTAGGTAGTCTCCATAAGTTTACCATTATTGTTACTCATATTTCTCTTTACTTTCTTATACACAGTATAAGGAAGTATTGGAATCGTGAAAAAAATCGTTGACGAGATTTTCGCTGAAATACGTGTTTTGAGGTCCACTGAATCCGTTTTGATCATTTTTACAATGATGTCTGTGTGTGTGTGGATGGATGGGTGTGTGAAATATCTCATGAACGAGATAAGATTTGTTAACGAGATTTGGTAATTATAAGTTTCATGAAAATACGAAGAGCTGAATTGATTTTGAATGAAATTGAAAAACCGGAAGAGGAAGTTTACAGGATACACAAAACAATAAATTCCATTTATTTCAAAAATGGAATCAGTTACGAAAAAAAGTTTCAAATAAAAGATGTTAGCAAAAATATTTGGAACATAAAATGTTATTCGCAATTTTCCTCTATATGCGTCTAATTTTGAGAAAAACTAATTTATATATTTAATAATATATTCCAATAATCACAGTATCAATAGAAACAAAGAACATAAACATGTTTAACATTTATATGTCAAATAATAATTGTCAAACGCAAGGTGCAAGTCATAAGTGTTCAATTCAGTGTTTTTGATATTAAATATGCTGTGTATAAGAAAGTCGTGTGGTGCCCAAACGAAATTTTTATTTCGTTTTAACTCTCGTTTCAATGCATAAAACAAGTTTATTTTAACTTGAGTTAAAAAGAGTGTTAATTAGCATCAAATTAAATTCATTTCTTGAATCTGTCTTAATTGAAACAGAGTTATAGATAATATTAAAAATGAATCAAATATGTTTTTTCATAAAAAATTCATTGATTTTTTTTGCGACTTTTTGGTCTTTATTTAATTCTTGTGGAAAATTTTGCAAACCACTTATAAACTTGTAAACGAGATAAACAATCATCACCATAAACTTTTTTCATCAATTCGTATGTCCCAGCAAATTTTTTTCCAAGTTTAACACAAAATTTAATATTTGCTCGTTGATCCATTGTATTTTTACAACATAAACACAAAAACTACTGTCATTAAAATGCGCGTAAATTTTTAAACTGTCACCTGATTGCATGAAGTTGTGTACGTTCGATAGAGGAAAGATGTATCTTTCTAACAATGTGTATGTTCAATAGATTGCGCTACGTGTTCTATGATTTAAATTAAAAGTTTCGTTATTTTTGGGACATTCTATGTATATGAAAAAAATACGATTATTTTTAAGTGGTTCAGATTTCACTATAAACTGCAGGTCTCTTAAACTATAATAAAATTCCTATTTTACTGCATTCGAATAACTGAGATTCAAATATTTATCGCATACTGTAATTAATAATTGATATTTAATTCCTGTTCTACAGAGTAGCAAAATAAAAATATTCATAGATACCTTTGAAGAACTGTTATTTGATTAGTAAAAGCACAAATTTCTTACGCAAACAAAGAAAGTCCTTAATTAATAATAATTAAATAGTTATTAACCTGCAGTTAACACTTACTTACTAAACTTAACACTTCATTTAAAATCAGATTAGATTATAATTCATGCGTATTAGAAAAATTCAAATATAAGAAAGTACATAATTAATTACAATTATGTTACTTTACACCTAGTAACAATATTTTTAACACATTATTAATATGAAAATAAATTAGGAAAAGGCAAACCTTAATGTTCAAAAAATATATTACGCGTGAAGCAAATAATTTCTTGCAGAACTTTCTTCGTAACCCGAGGGCCAATATTCACGAGAAGTAATCATGTAATAAACATGCGTACCTTCCAGCTAATATATTCATAAGTGAACTAAGTCAAACGAAAATTAAAACATTGAAAATCAATTAATCTACACGCAGCAACTGATTAGTGACAAGTGAAAATCATATAAGTTGGTTATTTTACTTCCAATTAATACGTAACGCAGTCTTATTTCACTTTACACATTTACTGAATAATTTTTTGTACGAAAAAGTTATAAATGGTTCATTACTGTAATTTATTTCATAGAAAATAAAGTACAAGATTGATTAGTAAAATAATCTGTATTAATTTAATTAAATAAGATATTTTCCCACACAGGCGTAACTGTTTTCTCTAGAATTAGAAGTTAGTGATGTTGACAATATTTTTAACACTCAAGATATAAAAGAAGGCAGTAAAATATGAAATTATAAATTAACACCTGCTGAAGTCGTTAATGCGTTTTCTTAGCAAGAAAATTTAATTATTGTTTTACGTGTTTGAGAATTAAATCCTGATAAGATAAAACTCCAACGCGTAACGCTTCCAGTGGCGTACACATTTTTCTCACTCTCCATTTTTAACCATAATAGGTTATTCTACAAAAATTAGATTATTTTATGTGATAATCAACGTACCAAAAAGAATTTTTCCCTGTTTTATTTTGTTGTAAAGTTCTTACTAAGGGAGAAAATTAAAAGATTTATTAATTAATCGTAACGTAGCTAGCTGGTGACAAAGATAACATTAATATTAAGGTAGTACTAGTGTGACGGTGGCGCCATCTCAAAAAAATATAAAAATTGAATAAAATAGGTGTTTTATACCTATTATAATGTGGAAATCATGAATTGTTAACAGGTTGTTGGTCTAGTGAATTTTCAAATACCATACCACCGTGTGGTGTTGCCATTATAAATTGGGATTCTTAATTTTTCGTTAAAAACAAGGCTTTGCATGGCTATATATCCATTACTAAACGATAAAAAACTTTCTCCTTCTGATACAATATACATGGATAATTCTAGAACATCATACTAGTTTTTCAAATGAAACTGCAAAATTTTAGAGGTACACAAACAAAAATATGTGCGATTCTGAGTGATGATCGCCATAAGCCCCGTGTATAAGAACTCAACTTTACAAGCGAATATATTTGTTCATAGACGATGAATGTGTTTCATATTTTAACAGGAGGCGTATGACTATCCAATGTTTACGAGCGCCAAATTTCATTCAGATCTGCAAAAAAAATTTCACGCTAGTACTACCTTAACAGAGAAAGCATAATAATGAGAAAGAAGGCTTTCTTTTTTGAGAGAGATGAGTATACTTTGACAAGAGCGCGAAACATCTCATAGAACTATTCTTAACCATATAGCCTATTTCACAAAAATTAGACTATTTTATATGTTAATCTACATACAAAAACAATATTTCCTGTTTTCTTTTTAATTTTAATGTAAAGTTCCTACTAAGGGAGAAAAAATAAAGATTTAACAATTAATTGTGACGTAGTAGCTCTTGGTTATAAAGATAACTTGAATAATAAGAGAGAAAGCATAATACGGAGAAAGAAAGCTTTCTTTTTTGAGAGAGATGGGAATACTTTGACAAAAGCGCGAAACATCTCACGGAACTAAGTTCACGCTTGTCAAAACTTGTTTTTGCCAATTTTTACTTATATTATACGAAATTTGTGAGGAACTATATTATATTAATTACGCTCCAACTGTATATATTCAAGTAATAGTACGTCATGTCATGATACCTTCATTATCATTCATTTTTGTCGGTAGATGGCACTGCATGGTTTTCAGTACCTCTCATGTCATGATACCTTCATTAATATTCTCAACATCTGTCAGTTCAGCTTAAATAGTACCACAGTTCACGAGCCCCTAGTTGGTCTACCTGGATAGTTGGTAGCATCATACTGATGACCTCCTAAAGGGCGAAACGCGTCTATGGTTAAAGCTGAACTGACCAACCTTTGATGATGACCTAATAAGTTGATTCAAATGTACTGTTATTTTTGTGGTACTTTGACAAGTGTTGGAATTAGTTTTCCTTTTTTCTTATTTTATTAAGAGTCAGTTCCAAATCGCAATTGACATTTTGGCTTTGTTTTATTTATTCATTGACAATTTGTCTTTGTATAGTACCAATTTTTATTATTCTACAAATTTAAGAAGTATGTACTATTTTAGGTTCAATAAAAATGGAAGAATTTGATGTACTACAGTGCTATTCTAACATTTATTATTTTAATTATTAATAAAATTAAATATTGTTTTATCCTGAATTGCCATTTTGGTGCACATACGCATGGCCTCACAATCTGAAGTAGCAGTGTATTCGCGCTACCTACATCAATGGCGATCGTTTTGAATAATTCACTTTTTAATTAAATATTTTAGATATTAATATGTCACGGTTGATAATTTGTTTAGCATTATTATAACATATTTACAACTAAAATTGTTATGCGTTAAATATTTCTTTAATCGCTGTACTGTTAGAATAACCCATTCTTTTCAGGAAGAAATGTGTAATGGAATGTATAGTCGTACGCCAACAATTTTAATTAACTTTCAAAACGTTTTAATTAAGGCAAGAATCCACATAACTATTTTGTCTGTCTGTTTTGGTTTGTGTGATTAGCAGACATTTTTATTTATTTGTAATAGATATAAGATATTTTGAAACTTACCGGTTTCTCTGTCTGAACGGTCGTCCGAAGTGGTTGAGTCGCCTAAGATATCTTGGAGCTGAAGAGGTTCTCTTGGACCTAACAGAAGTTCTTCACTGTTGCTGATGTCTCGACAGGTTTCATACCACATCTAAAATAACAAATATTACTAGATTTTGCACAAAGTTGTTAGTTACTTGTTGCATTATTAAAAGATTGCATATATTAAAAAAAAAAAAAAAAAAAATGCAAGTCTCGAAATATTATTTTAAAGTCGATGAAAATATATTATTATTTTTACACACTTATTTTCAAATTAAAATTAAACAAATTGACAAAATTATTTATGTTACCATGACAACTGTAGTAAAAATGCTATTTTTTATCAAAAAACCAAAAAAAACAGTGATGTATCCATAATAACGTGAACATTTCTGAAATAGCATTCTTTTACTATTAAAAAAGTTGAAATTTTACTGTGTTATTATTGCAATTATTTTTAAGCATTTATGTGGAGTTTAAAAATAGTAAAATAAAATTAATTATTTATTGTAGGTAATCAAAAAATTTAAAATGAAAACTTACAGAAAAATATTTTAAAATAAAATAATTAAATATCATCACGCCTTTTACTGGGTGTGGCACTCTGCCGAAACAGATCTTGATAATTGATATATTTATGCGCGTAAAGTGCGGTTACCAGTCGTCAAAACACGATGTTAGTGGTGGGGAGTCACAGGGGTAATTTTAAATTGGTAAAAATGTTTTGTCGGCTGTGGGGATCGAACCAGAGTTCTTTGGATCCACAGGCATTTTGAGTATAAATATAATTACATCTCGTAGTATGATTCTCTATATTTGATTTTTAATCATTTAAAAAATATATATACGAAGCTCTTTTGTTCTGTCCATTTTACTAAAAACAAAAATTGTTCAATATCAAATAATGCCCATTTTTACATAATAAATTATATACTTTCGAATTTGATAATAGTTTCATTTACAATAATTTTCCAAATTAATACTACTTACATAGTATATACCTGTTTATAAGTACAAAAAGAAACAATGTAATTTTAAGTATAGACTGCGCACCTATTCAATCAAGCATAAACATCTAAAACACCAACAGCTTACAACATTGAACTAATTAACTCTTTTCATCCAATTCTTTCATCATTTTATCCAACTGCTAATCATACACCGATATTACACACACACACACTTTTTTCATTGTGCAACAGACAAAGATTATTATAATAATTAGTGTCAGACACACAAAGGATTGCAATACGGACACGCCAAAATAACAGGATCTGGTGGTGCTATTGAACACTGTATTGATGGATTAATCGTTGATCAGTTATTGATCTGATCAGTTTGAAGGTCTCTGTGGCTAACTATTTTAATGAGTCTATTTTTGTAGCTGTTATTAAAGGCTGAATTTTATTGTTAATAAGAAGATAATAATATAGAAGTAGGACTATTGCTACTGCGTATAATAAATTGTGTTGTTGATTGTACTTGAAAGTAGCAATGCTTGTTATTAATTGGTAATGGGTTTGAATCTTAATGCTCGTCAATGTAATTCGAACAAATGAAGAGCTGAATCAAAACTGAATATTGTGTTTTCAAATAAATAAAATAAATACATATATCATCACGCCTTACTGACTCTGGGTTGCATGAAAGTTTTATCGGTTCATTAGCAACTAACGGTTCAATAAATTTCAGAAAATCGCTATTGATACTGTTTCTAGATAAACAGTTCTTTAACTAAAGAGCTCTTTATTTTTTCTTGCAACCCAGCATGAGTGTGGCACTCTGCCGAAGCAGATCTCGGTAAGTGATATATTTTGCGCGTGAAGTGCGGTTACCATTAGACAAATCACGGCCCCCAAAGATGTTAGTGGAGGGGGAGCCACAGGGGTAATTTTAAATTGGTGAAAATGTTTTGTCGGTTATGGGGATCGAACCAAGGTTCTTAGGATCCACAGGCCGACTCGATAACACTGAGCCAATACTCACATTTATATAAAATAAAATAAATATATCATTACGCCTGTTACCCATTACTGGGTGTGGCACTCTGCCGTAATAGAACTCGGTAAGTGATATATTTTGCGCGTGAAGTGCGGTTATCAGTCGTCAAATCACAGCCCCCAAACATGTTAGTGGTGGAAGAGCCACAGGGGTAGTTTTTGAAATTATGAAAATTGTTTGTCGCCTGTGGGAATCGAACCAGGGTTCTCAGGATCCATAGGCCGACTTCATTACCACTGAGCTAGCCACCCCAAATTATTTTATTATTTAGCTTAGTGGTATCAGGTCGGTCTGTGGATCCTAAGAACACTGGTTCGATCCCCACAGCCGACAAAACATTTTCACCAATTTTAAATTACCCCTGTGGCTCCTCCACTACTAGCATCTTTGGAAGCCGTGATTTGAGGGCTGGTAACCGCACTTCACGCGCATAAGTATATCACTTACCGAGATCTGCTTCGGCAGAGTGCCACACCCAGTAATGGGTAAAAGGCGTGATGATATAGTTACTTATTTATTTATGTTTGTGTTATAGGCAGCCTTAATTCCATAAGTCTTTCATATATAGAAAGAAATTTATTTAGTATTTTAAGTAAGAATATTGTTATTTAAATATAATTTCTACCAACTTAATTTGTATTTTTTGAGTCAAATAACAAAATAAAGAGAAAAAATTAAATAATAAAGATTTGAATTACTTGGCGACCGTAGCCCGGAATTAGTAGGTCCTAGGTTCAAATGGCGGCCCATTTTTTCTCTTTATAATTAAATTTTATTGCATTGTCGAACAAAATCAACAATTTAAAATTAATTAATATTGTTAATTGACTCTGAATATGTTTTAATATAATTGAATCTCAATTATGAATTCTTAATATGTAAATTGTCCTATTTTTGAACAGTTATCCTCTATTACTTTTATTAAAAGCATTTTCCTCTAAAAAATACCATCACGCCTTCTACCCATTATTGGGTGTGGCACTCTGCCGAAGCAGATCTCGGTAAGTAATATATTTTTGCGCGTGAAAATCACGGCCCCAACGATATTAGTGGAGGGGGAGCCACAGGAGTAGTATTAGTGTGGTGATAATGTATTGTCGCCAGTGGGAATCGAACCAGGGTTCTGAGGATCCACAGGCCGACACGATAACCACTGTGTCACCTACTATAAATATATATATATATATATATATATATATATATATATATATATATATATATATATATATATATATATATATATATATATATATATAAATATATAACACAAAACGAAGTAAATTTGGATGTGAGCATATTGTGGACGTGGCTATCTACAGATAATTAAAATAAATGAAATCAATTAAAAAGAAAAATATCGCATCTCCTAAGAAACAGTTAACCAGTCCACATACGTCAAATACGATGAGATTGAAATCTCGAATTTCGAACATGAATAAATTACAGCCGCCATACCATCTACTAGATACAAAGCAAATAAATGGAGAAAAAAAAATGAGCAAAATAAACAACCAGAAATGTTAGGCAAGTTCTGGCTTAAACAAAAGACGTACGAATATAACAAATGGGATTTTTTTTGACGAGTATGCGTGATCACCAATTGATATTTATCGTTTGCGTTCAAATCGCCTGCAAATGATTTTACAGTGACGGAGAGATTTTTTTTACAAGGGGCCATTTATTTTTCCCCGAATAATAATAAATGTACTTACTGGGGTTGATTACTACAAGCTGTATCTAGATCAGAAAATCTAGCTTTGGACATAAAATGAGCGAAGTAGGCGAGTCAAATTTATATAAAATAAAATAAATATATCATCACGCCTTTTATCCATTACTGGGTGTGGCTCTCTGCCGTAACAGATCTCTATAAGCGATATATTTTGCGCGTGAAATACGGTTACCAGTCGTCAAATCACGACTCCCAAAGATGTTAGTGGCGGGGGAGCCACAGGGGTAATATTAAATTGGTGAAAATGTTTCGTCGATTATTGGGATCGAACCAGGGTTCTTAGAATCCACAGGCCGACTTGATAACACTGAGCCATTACTCCATACTCAAATTTATATAAAATAAAATAAATATATCATTACGCCTTTTACCCATTACTGAGAGTGGTACTCTGCCGTAATAGAGCTCGATAAGTGATATATTTTGCGCGTAAGTTGCGGTTATCGGTCGCCAAATCACGGCTCCCAAAGATGTTAGGGGGAGCCACAGGGGTAATTTTAATGTGGTGAAAATTGTTTGTCGGTTTCGGAAATCGAACCGAGGTTTTCAAATCCACAGGTCGAGTCGATACCACTGAGCCACTTACCCCAAAAAAATGTATATATGGATCAGTAATGGGGGGTTCAATTGGTAGAGCTTTTTAATATATATTTATTACAATAAATTCTTGACCGAACATCATATTTAATACAATATAAAACCATACCGTAAATGATATCTTTATTGCTGAGATATGAAAGTTAAAGTTGAATAATTCAAAACGCTCATTTAAATTTCGCGCTGCCATATCGCTATTACGTAGTACTAGTGTGACGGTGGCGCCATCGGTTGTCGAGTGGTGAAACTGACGCTCAAGAAAATATAGAAATTGAATAAAATAAATGTTTTATACCTATTATGATTTGAATATCATGAATTGTTAACAGGTTGTTGGTCTAGTGAATTTTCAAATACCATACCACCGTGTGGTGTTGCCATTATAAATTGGGATTCTTAATTTTTCGTTAAAAACAAGGCTTTGCATGGTTATATATCCATTACTAAACGATAAAAAATTTTCTCCTTCTGAAACAATATACATGGATAGTTCTAGAAAATCATACTAGTTTTTCAAATGAAACTGCAAAATTTTAGAGGTACACAAACCAAATATGTGCGATTCTGAGTGATGATCGCCATAAGCCCCGTGTATAAGAACTCAACTTTACAAGCGAATATATTTGTTCACGAACGATGAATGTGTTTCATATTTTAACAGGATGCGTATGACTATCCAATGTTTACGTGCGCCAAATTTCATTCACGTCTGCAAAAAGCCAATCACAGAGCTTTGTCTGAAACGTTTGTCGGTGCTTAACTTTCCTAAGAAGAAGACGAAGAAGAAACAAGCATTCAGTATTCTACGATTCTACTGGCAACGACAAACGTTACGTGAAATTACGTCTTATTTATCTGTCTTATCTGTCTCTCTTTAATCCAAAATGCAACTATGTCATATTCGTTTGTTTCGAAAGTTTTCATATTTTTATCATGCATAATACAAGTTTAAAATAAAAATAAAAATTTGGGTTTAATAATTTTATTACGTAGATTAATATATACAAATTTCAAAAAAGTCTTGAAGGGCCTACTATAAGTAAGATATGATTAAAGTGGCAAATGGAATAATATGTTTTATGCCGAGTACGGCACTGCGCTAGCCATACCGGTCAACAAGTTATCTGTAATATGCATTATTAACTGGTCTAATAAAAATGCCATGATAGCACCCTGTAGCGAGCGATCGATTACTCCATTACTAATGAAATATTGGAATTTAATAACAGCTCGGACAATACCAGGATTATCAAAAAACACGCACGCTCAATCAATATTTTCTAAACAATTAAACCTCAACGATAATTACATCGAATAAAGACATTTTATTTGTTTAATTGTTTTATCTCTGCCCCAAAGTCTTCTGCAAACAATTTCAAAATGACAAACCAATTATTTCAGAACTGAAACTGAAATAATCACTTACTAATGGCTTGGGAAATATTCTCTGAATAAAATATTACAAATAAATTACTTTATCGTTCTCGACGGTACAAATACTTGTGAATAAAAAATATTAGTATTGTAGTTGTACTGAGTTTATGTAGTAATAGATTACACATTTGAATATTTTATTTTTGTTCAATTAAATATCCATTCTTTTAATATTAAGAATATTGATATTAAAACAAGTTTATACTCGTATATTTAAATGGTCGTTATTGTTAAAAGTTGTATACTCGTATAAGCTATTTTTATTTATTTATTTGTTATTCTGGACAACAGAAACTTAATCCCAATTACTGCAGATTATAGTGGAATCCAGACCAGTCAGACACAAATAAAATAACTAAATAAATATATCATCTCGCCTTCTACCCATTACTGGGTGTGGCACTCTGCCGAAGCAGATCTCGGTAAGTGATATATTTTGCGCGTGAAGTGCGGTTACCAGTCGTCAAATCACGGCCCCTAAAGATGTTAGTGGTGGAGGAGCCACAGGGGTACTTTTTGAAATTATGAAAATTGTTTGTCGCCTGTGGGAATCGAACCCGGGTTCTCAGGATCCACAGGCCGACTTCATACCACTGAGCTAGCCAACAGTCAGACACGATTGTATATAAATAAATAAAAATACATACATACATACATACATACATACATACATATCATCACGCTAAATCCCATCAAATGGGATAGCACGAACCCTAAAATCATTCATAAAATATTCACTCATTACATTTATTAAATAATCAGTCCTTTCTTCATCCATTCTTATCCAAATACACCACCCTCACTCTAATCACATTCATAGATCACTCCATATAAACTCATTTATTTATTACACTCGAAATCATTTATCACACAACAAATCTTCAATCACATCTATCCAATCGCTCCTATTCACTTATCATTCATCTTATTTCTTCGACATACATAACATATGCTCAAAACATCTCCAATTATTCACGCTTACTCGTAACAACGAATCTAATAACGAATCTATCAATGAATCTACAAAGATTAGAAAAGATGAAAGCGATAGGCTGCACTTGTATATGAAAGAAAAGTCCACACAATGCAGTAACTGAAAATGAAACAAAAAGATAAGAAAGAAAGAGAGTGTCCCCTGCGCTTGTTTTTGAAAGAGAATTACACACAATTGCAGTTGAACACTCTATGTAAAAACTGAAAACGAATTAAAAGATAACAAAGCTCTACGCTTGTTTTTAAAGGTGAATTCCACACAATTGCAGTTAAACACGCAATATAAGAACAGAAAATAAATCAAACAGATAAGAAACGAAGGGAGTGTCGTCCCTGCGCTTGTATTTGAAAGTGAATTTCATACAATTGCAGGTAAACACTCTAATGAAATTACTAAACATCAAAAATCCTGCACTTTTCTTAAATCATAAATAAAAATATAAAATAAATAAATATATCATCACGCCTTTTACCCATTACTGAGTGTGGCACTCTGCCGAAGCAGATCTCGATAAGTAATATATTTATGCGCGTGAAGTGCGGTTACCAGCCGTCAAATCATGGCCCTCAAAGATCTTACTGGTGGGGGAGCCACAGGGAAATTTTTAATTTGGTGAAAATTGTTTGGCGGTTGTGGGAATCGAACCGGGGTCCTCAGGATCCACAGGCCAACTCGAAACCACTGAGCCATTACCTCATTAAATTAATAAATATAAATAAATAATTGTAATTGAGACAAACTATAGGTGAGGAACGTTTTTATCATTGGATGGCATATTTAAATTAGGCAGTAATAAAGGAATTTTTTGAGATAATATTTGTCGGCCGTGGGAATCTCAGGATCCACAGGCCGACTCGATACCACTGAGTCATCTACCCCATATAAATAAAAATAAAATAAATCAATATATATCATCACGCCTTTTACCCATTACTAGGTATGGCACTCTGCCATAGTAGATCTCGGTAAGTGATACATTCATGCTAGTGAAGCGCATACCATACGTCAAATTGCGACTCCCAAAAATGTTAGTATTATTTCTTGTCATTGCTCAAAACGTTGAAGATATTGAGATAAATGTAGCGCAAGTTTTGTGATATTAATTTTTATAATATTTAAAGAACATAAATATTTTGGTTTGTTGATTAATTTCTGGGTGTACTTGAATAATTCATAGTTAGTAATACTAGATACTATTGTTTACTAACCTGCCCTCCTTGCAAGAAATGTTGGACATTGATTTCTGAGCTCTGATTGGTGGTCCGGATGAATTTTAACCAATTGTTGTTATCGAGGGTAGCGTCTAACCATCCTCGGACGCCTGATCCTGCTACCACCTGAAACAAACAAAATTATTGTAAAATAAAAGTAAACTTAGTTAGTTCTTCCTTCATATTTAAAATGCTAATAAGTCATATTAAAATATTTTATTTAGTAGTATTTGATAACTCGCAATTCTACTAACAATTGGTTTATAAATTTAGGATTAAAATGATTGAAAATTTATCTGTCAAATAAATTTCAAATATCATGATGAAAATTACACAAATTTTATTATCTGTTATTTATTGTTACGATATATTTTGACTAACCCGAAAGATTAGTTACCTATACCTTTTTTTATCCCAGCGTTGATAAATGAAATATTAAATAGTTACCTTATGTAAATAAATAATAATACTTTATGTTTTGTAAACTATCAAATTATAGGATAAATTTAACTAAATATCAAGAGCAAAATTCATTGCAGTTTCTAAAATGTTTCCAGAATCTATTGTCATCGTTATAGCCCATCCATTATCCATTCAAACATGGAGAAACACTTTTCTTGTCAACGCCAGCAATTAAGCCAGATTGCGACCTCATTTCCCAGGATGCATATTTCCAATAGGAATATTCAACTACTAAGAGATGGCGTTGATTACATTATGTCAAACTTGAGACAAAGGTACTGTCGTTGCCAAGAGAGAATGCCAAAGGAAAAGAGAGAGTAATCCACTGAATCGTAATGTTACACAATAAACCATGGGCGTCGCATCTGGGCAATTTGCTACTCTCAATTGAAGTATTTTAATTCTTGAGTTTTCGCTGATAAATTTAACTTTAGTGCTTTATTTTGTGCCTCATTATCGCACATCTATATTACATTTGCAAAAATATCCCCGTGCTCCACTACAGACAGTGTTGCCCTGTGCAGATTTCATTTTGCTATAATTATGTATTGTGCTTATCGCAGCTTGCAAACGAAGTGGGGATACAGTGATATAACTGTAGTCTCGGCAGAACGTCACTGTGAAATTGTATTTATTCCACTGGTCTATTACAGTTAATATTGGTCGGCAGAGCGGTTCATTTATTACGTATAACACTAATAGTAAAGTGCCGCTTTATATAGATCCTGCAATCATTTCACATAGCTTGGCATAGTTTCGTGTCGATAACAGTAGACTTGCAGTTGGTCTTCATAAGTATACCATTACTATCACTTGTATTTTATTATTTATTTAATGGGGTAATGGCACAGTGGTAGCAAGTCGGCCTGTGGATCCAAAGAACCCTGGTTCGATCCCCACAGCCGACAAAACATTTTCACTAATTTGAAAAAAAAATACCCCTGTGGCTTCCCAACCACTAACGTCTTTGGGGACCGTGATTTGACTGCTGGTAACCGCACTTCACGCACATAAATATATCACTTACCGAGATCTGCTTCGGCAGAGTGCCATACCCAGTAAAAGTTAAAAGGCGTGATGATATATTTATTTATCACTTGTATTTCTTTGTTTTTTCTCTTATTTTGTATTTGCTAGTATTTTTTTTATTAACTTATATAGTACAGGATGTATACAAAAGCGCGGAAAGGAGTTTAACAAAGGATTATAAGAAAATTCGGAAATTGGCTTTCCTGTGCAATTTAAAACAAAAGTACAAAAATAAAAAAGTGTTTAAAATTAAATTTTCTGTTTAAAAAGTTTAAATTTGTTATATTAGCATGTCTGTAGTACTGGATATCTGAAGAATAAATTATTATATTTTTATTAAAAAATCAGATAGCCATGAAAATAAAAAAAACAAATAAAACAAAATCTTATTCTAACAGTTCATCTCAACATTTAAGAAAAGGAATTCTTGACTGATATAAGAAATCTGTTACAAGCGACACAATAACGTCTGGCGCAAGGGAGGGTTTGTGAATTCTCATCCCGGCTTTTACATCCCATTACACCATCTCACTAAGCACTTGTCCTGTCGTTAACGCCATCTCTCAATCCCACTTTTTGGTGTAATTAAGACCGAGATTCCTGTCAAGCTCATCGCACTTTACCACCCTCATTTATCCTGCCATCCTTGTCTATCTCACGCGATTTTCACCTCTTAGTCCTCGACCATAAAGCCTATCATCCCCCGCTAAATTCTCGCACGAGGGTTGGTGGATCTTCGTATCCGCGTTGCGATTCGCTAACCGCAAATAACCGGAGTTAGCGGTAACGGTTAAGAGGGGGAAACGAAGATTTCCGCTTCACGATAAGCGGAAAACAAGATTCAGGGAAATTCATTTTTTGTGTTTTTGGTTATGGTTCGTCGCATCCCTGCTGGGGAGATTGATGGGGGAAGGAAATTGTTCTAGGGGTAGACGAAAAGTGAATAAATATAACAATATTAGACTCTTTGGTTTAAAATATAAAGCGTTGTGTCTGGAGTGGTATTTTGACATTTTAGGCTTTTTAAAATAAATCTTCGGATGGCATATTATCAAATTTTAACGGTCCAGTTCTTAAAATAGTTTTAGCTTATCCTGAATTTTAGATTAGCCAATGTTATTCTAGTCCGATTTTAAACAGTTAAGGTAGTACTAGCGTGAATTTTTTTTTGCAGATTTGAATGAAATTTGGCCCACGTAAACATTGGATAGTCATACGCATCCTGTTAAAATATGAAACACATTCATCGTCTGTGAACAGATATATTCGCTTGTAAAGTTGAGTTCTTATACACGGGGCTTATGGCGATCATCACTCAGAATCGCACATATTTGGTTTGTGCCCTTCTAAAATTTTGCAGTTTCATTTGAAAAACTACTATGATGTTCTAGAACTATCCAAGTATATTGTATCAGAAGGAGAAAGTTTTTTTATCGTTTAGTCATGCAAAGCCTTGTTTTTAACGAAAAATTAAGAATCCCAATTTATAATGGCAACACCACACGGTGGTATGGTATTTGAAAATTCATTAGACCAACAACCTGTTAATAATTCATGATATTCAAATCATAATAGATATAAAACTCTTATTTTATTCAATATTTCTATTTTTTTGAGCGTCAGTTTCGCCACTCAACAACCGATGGCGCCACCGTCACACTAGTACTACCTTAATCCAAGTCATTTTCCAAAGACCAAAGGGTAACAAAATGATATTAGAGTTTAATTTGTGGGGTAAGTGGCTTAGTGGTATCGAGTCGACTTGTGGATCCTGGAAACCCTGGTTCGATTCCTACAGCCGACAAACATTTTCACCATATTAAAACTACTCTTGTGGCTCCTCCACCACTAACATCTTTGGGGGCTGTGATTTGACGACTGGGAACCGCACTTCACGCGCATAAATATATCCAGGGCGACCGTGGCGTAGTTGGACAGAACATATGACTGGAGTTCATAAGGTGTTAGGTTCAAATCCTGGTGGTATCTCAATTTTTCTCTTTATAATTTAGTCAGTAAGTTTTGCAGTGGCATACCTAGAACTTTTGCCGCCTAGGGCGGTCTCCAATTCGCCGCCCTTTCTAAGTCAATGAAATGGTGGTTTTTATAATTTCAAAAACTACCCTTGTGGCTCCTCCACCACTAACATCTTTGGGGGCTGTGATTTGACGACTAGTAACCGCACTTCACTCGCAAAATATATCACTTACCGAGATCTGCTCTGGCAGAGTGCCACACCCAGTAATGAGTAGAAGGCGTGATGATATATTTATTTATTTTTATATAAATTAAAAAAATAAATATAAAATAAATATATCATCACGACTTTTACTCATTACTGGGTGTGGCACTCTGCCGAAGCAGATCTCGGTAAGTGATATATTTATGTACGTGAAGTGCGATTACCAGCAGTCAAATCACGGCACCCAAAGATGTTAGTTGGGGGGGAGTCACAGGGGTAATTTTAATTTGGTGAAAATTGTTTGTCGGCGTGGAAATCGAACCAAGGTCCTCAGGATCCACAGGCCAACTCGAAATCACTGAGCCATTAATTAATAAACATAAATATAAATAAAATAAAATAAATATATCATCACGCCTTCTACCCATTACTGGGTGTGGCACTCTGCCGAACTAGATCTCGGTAAGTGATATATTTTGCGCGTGAAGTGCGGTTACCAGTCGTCAAATCACGGCCCCCAAAGATGTTAGTGGTTGAGAAGCCACAGGGGTAGCTTTTGAAATTATGAAAATTGTTTGTCGCCTCTGGGAATCGAACCAGCGTTCTCTGGATCCACAGGCCGACTTCATACTACTGAGCTAGCCATCTCATAAAAAATTCATAAATATAAATAAATAATTGAGACAAACTATTGGTGGGGAACTTTTTTACCATTGGATGGCATATTTAATATTGACTTGACGATGACGAAAAATATTCGAAATCGAATAGTAAACTTATGAAGTGAACAAGTTGTTTTTTACAACTAAAACTAAATATCAAAAATTCCGCCCTAAAATATATGCCGCCCGGTGCGGACCGCACCCTCTCCCCCTAGGTACGTCACTAAAGTTTTGATTATTTATATAAAAAAGGCGTTCCACTTTCGAAAGAAAATAAAAGTTTAATTCATATTCTAAGAAATAAATACGATTACTCGAAAACACGTGTACTTGATTAAATCTTTTTGTGTTTGTTACACAAACGAGTAAAACAATTAAAAAAAAATTAAAGGACTATTTCATTAGCTGTGTTACACCTTCTTCGACACTTAAAAAAGATTTATAAGTATATAAACAACAACAAAAAAACCAGCTTGATTCCTTTTTTCCTCACATAACCAAAGAAATAAACTATAAACCAGTAGATACATAGATATAGATTCCGCAGCGCATATAGAATCCACACAAGTCTACGTTTATGTGGCCACTACGGCAGATAAGACTAATTGGAGTGAATAAGTGCTTACAGTTACCGTTATGTTTGATTTACAACGCGCACTGGTATCAATAATCAGTGCAATAATCATAAATAATCTTATTTATATACGTATTTTAACAAACGCCTGGCTAATACTCTGCATAAATAATATCGTAGCTGGCGTGCTGATCGAATAGAAAGTAACAATGTGAATAACAGTTGAAAGTGTTCGTTGTGTAGGAAATTGGAGTAATTTGTTTACTACACTTGCGACGTTGCGTATAAATGAAATTTTTTTTTTTCCTTACATATTTGTCAAGTTGACTTCTTTATTGACACAAACAAGAAATAAAAAAATGTATACATCACATGCCATTTGTACCAATTTGTCTATTTATTCATTTATTTGTTACTTTATACAAATGGAAATTTATCAGACCCGTCTTAACATCCTCCTAGTCTCATTACAAAAAGGAAGCACATTCTTTTACAGTAATTTCAAATTGTAAATTTGGTATTGTATATCATCAGCTGTCAAATATTTTAATATCATTTTTCAAGTAAAAAGATGAAGAGAAGTAAATTTGAAATATTTTTCTTTGTTATTATTTTTAAACCCTTGACAAGAAAACATATATTGTCAAATGTTCAAGAGTTAAACAGTGTACTATTATTAAATATTACCTAATTAATAATTCATAATATTATAATATTAAAATAATATTATTGTTAATATTATTACCCATATATATATATCGATAATTTTGAGGCTATTTTTGTCATTTTCAGATCTAATTTATGCCGTTACGAAGCATGCAAAGTTAATTTTGTTTATAGGCGTAGATGCAAAATTTTATGCCCTAAAACTATTATTCGAAGCTTCTTTGCATAAAATAATTAAGGAAGCAGGAAATTACAAAATTGTAATTTTACATGTTAAATCCCTATGTTCGAAAGTTGCGTTCATTTGATGGCGGCATCTCGTTTCCTATCGAAAAACTGAAATATTTTGTCTCGTATCAATTTATCTAAAAAGTATTGGTATTCATTAAAGAATACGTGCAATTTTTTTCAGAATTTTTTGAGACATTTAAAAAATTATTATTTTTTTTGGACTTTGGAAATTTTTAAATGTGTCAGAAAATTTTTTCAAAAATCACACGTTTTCCTTGGTAAATTCTAAACAATTTCTGTTCTTTGAATTTTTTCTAGAAATTTAATCCTTTTCGAGTAAAAAAATCATGAAATTTCAGAATTTCAAAATTATCCAGTCCAAAGAAACAAAAATTTAAAAAATGAATAAAAAATTTCTGAAAAAAGCACACGTATTGTTTTATGCATTCTAATCATTTTTTTTTACATAATTTATTTCGTGCGATGCATTGTTTTTGAGTAAACATTTGTTAGATTTCAAATATTAATTATTTCTTCGACCCACTTTTGCTAAAGAAAGGTAACTTTTTAGATAAATTGACACGAGACAAAATATTTCAGTTTGTTAACAAACAAGATGTCGCCGTCAAAAGGTAAAATAAACCAAACTCAAGCATTTTTGTCAACTTTAATATCTTGTTTCTTAAATCTGTGGCCAAAAAAGTGACCAAAACACTCCAAAATAATGAAAATTGTAAATTTCGACACTCATAGTGGAAAACTAGACACTTTTGCCGATTTTTCCATGCCCTTCAAAAATTTATTTGACGCTTCAAATTTTGGAGAAGGTGGGGCGTCCGTTTCTCAGAGAATGGCCCATATATATATATATATATATATATATATATATATATATATATATATATATATATATATATATATATATATATATATATATATATATATATATATATATATGATACATTACAATATTTATAAAATATTAAAACCTCGGGTCTTTTTTAGATTATTATCAAAATTTAAGTTAGCGAGATTTGAATGTGTGATATCTTGCTTAATAGACGGAAGTTGTATCCACTGAACCACGATATCCTAGGTTTCTATTTATGGGGAGGTTACCAGCTGGATAACTAAAGCCCCCGAAAGGAAATATTACATCTGCCTCACATTTATATAATTTAGAAAGAAATAAAATGTTTTTTACAAAAGATATTATTTTAATTAAATAAAATAAATAAGATTGGAAATATTAATTCTAAAAGTTTTCCACTCAAGCCCTCAACATTTAATTATAATTATATCTACAATATGTACTATGATTATTGTAGATATATTTCAACGAGACTGGTTCTGCCATCTGTTGACCACCTCCAGAACTAAATTCTCACCTGACTCGTTTCAATCAATGAGCACACCTGTGTGCTTACCTGTGTTACCTGTATCTTATACACGAACCAACATAACTTTCTATTTTAACGCTAGATGTCTCACTATTGCTTATACAATTCGATCATTCGATTATAGGGTAGGTGGCTTAGTGGTATCAAGTCGGCCTGTGGACCTTGAAAACCCTAGTTCAATTCCCACAGCCGATAAACAATTCCCCCTGTGGCTCCCTCTTCGCTAATGTTATAAGAAGTCGTGATTTGACGTCTGGTAACCGCATTACACGCGCATAAATATTTATTTATTTATTTATATTACAGGATTTTAATCCCAATTACGAGTACAGTACACGGTCCGCAACCACTGAGCATTAATATAGTAGTAATATATTTTTTAGCTTCAGTGGGATTCGAACTTGGTACCTCTAAATTAGAATGCCGTAATCGCCGAATATTTATCGAGATCTACTACGACAGAATGTCACACCCAGTAGTGGGTAAAAAGGCGTGATGATATATTTATTTTTAATTAAAACATCTTAAAATATAACCAATGATTATTTTGTTAATAAAAAAGAAATTTGTCCTAATACGAGGACAGGGTGAAAAGTCCCTGAAAAATAAAACAGATAACGCCACAATCGCAAATCTCATGTGACATTTGTGATGTACCATTTTTAACTAAAACGTATTAAAATTTTCAGAAAACATGGAAAAAAGTGAATTTCGCCTCTTGATTAAACATTATTTCTTGCGTGGAAAAAACATTACGCAAACCAAAGCATCGCTTGTTAAACATTATGGGGACCCCTCACCATCGATTGAAACGATTCACAAGTGGTTTACTAATTTTCGTTGTGTTAGTATGACCACAAAGGACGCCGAACGTTCTGGTCGTCCAATTGAGGTTACAACGCCAGAAATCGTCGATAAAATCCATGATATGATATTGGACAATCGGCGACTTAAAGTGCACGAGGTTGATGAGACTATGAGCATCTCAACTGAAGGGGTACGGAACATTTTGCATAAATTTTTGGATATGAGAAAGCTATCTGCCAGATGAGTGCCGCATTTGCTCTCTGTTGACAACAAGGACGACCGTGTGACAAGTTCAAAGGAGTGTTTGGCGATGTTTAAGCGCAATAAAAAGGACTTTTTGCGCCGTTTCGTAACCGTGGACGAAACATGGATCCATCACAACACACCAAACTTGAAGAAAAGGCTCGGCGGAAAGAGATTTGGCTCCAACGATGATGTCATCGCTGAGGCAAACGCCTATTTTGAAGGATTGCCAAAATCGTATTATTTGGAAGGGATCGAAAAATTAGAAAAAACGTCGGACGAAGTGTATCGACCTACAAGGAGATTATGTTGAGAAATAAAATATGTTTTGACCAAATAAATCATTTCTTGTTTAATTTTTCAGGGACTTTTCACCCAGTCCTCGTAAGAAATCGTTTTTTATAAAACGTTCTGTTATTTATTTTACGGTTGTTGAATCCGCAAATAGAATTCAATTCGACTTTTACAATCAGATCAGTTTATCAGACAATTCAGACAAACTCAATTTAAACTTTCAACAAAATAATCTTCGATTTGTCTTCATTTCTTAGTAAGACCTTTAGAATTTAATTAAATTCCACAGTTGAAAGTTTAATTTACTGCAAAAATAAACATCCCCAGACGGTTTCCTTTAAAGTTTGCTAATTATTCGTTTCGTAATTAGCCATAAAGACGGAAAATACTTATTGTATTTTTCATCTAACAACAATAAACTTTCTGCGTATATTAAACACTACCTACTTTTATTATTTAAGGTATAATAAAATTATTTATTTTAAAAATAAAGTATTGTAAGGCCATTACAAATCGAACAATGGACAATACCAAGTATTATATTATAAATTAAATATTTAAACAATTAACTTCTAATACGAGTCCGTGATTAAAGAGTAAAATATGTGATATACAAGGAAATTATGAACATGGCGATATGTTTCAGTTAATTATTCGCGTGCCTTGGATTTTGTTTTATTAACCGCGCCAAATTGTTGCTATTCACACCTAGGAACAATTATAAATTAACTATATATACACAATAATAAATCTTAATGGAATAGAAACAAATAAGTGGTATTTAAGGAGTTTTAACAAGCATGTGGTATACTTAATGATTTATTTACCAATTTCACAGTTTGTTTCCTTATATGTATTCGGTAGATAAGTGCCCCCCATTCTGTAATTTGATCGTTATCTGTTACTAATCGATTTATTAATGACAACTTTCAAGTTTACCAATTACATTTATAGATCATTATTTTGTTCTACAATCTCAACTATTTGCTATACTATGAACGCTTAGATGCCGCGATATTATTGTTATTATAAATGAAACATTTATTTATCAGAGCTGGGCAGTAGGTAGCTATTTTTGTAGCTTAGTTACTAGCTTAGCTACGTTTACCTTAGCTGTAGCTGTAGCTTAGTTAAATGTAAAAAAATATAGCTGTAGCTTGTAGCGAGCTATTTTTTTTCTATTAGCTTAAAAATATTGTCATAACAATTGAAGCTACTTTTAAAGCTACTTTTCGTAGCTTAAAGCTACTTTTTGTAGCCCAAAGCTACTTTTTGTAGCTTAAAGCTACCACTGTTCATTAAGAAATACCTATTCATTTTTGTTTTGTATTTGAATTGTACCTTCTTTATTGTTTTCTATAACTGTAGGATAACAGTTATTATATAGTGTAAAATCTATTAACATATTTTATTTTTCATTTGTTCTTAATCTATCCTACTTTTGTATTAAATATTAGATGAACTAAACATTGACTGTTTAGGAGTCTTCTGTTAATGGGACTGTTAATTTATTCCGATATAAATAAGAATTATAGCATAACAAATTAACAGTACATTTGTCCATTTGCGATTTTGTATATTTATTAACAGTCATTATAACAAAAGACTGATCAACTGATCATATGACATTGGCAAATTTAATAATTCACAATAATTGAAAAAAGTAGCATTAAAATTTAACAGCTACTTTAATGAAATCTTTTAGCTGTAGCTTAGCTATATTTTACGAAATGTAGCTTATAGCTGTAGCTCAGCTACTTTTTTAAAGAATAGCTGTAGCTGTAGCTTAGCTACTTTTTTTTAAGTAGCTTGCCCAGCTCTGTTATTTATTTATTTATTTTGTACAACAGGAACTTAATCCCAATTATAGTACAGGGTCTGGATTCACCGAGCTATATTCTGGTAGTTCATATATTTTTAGCTAGAGTAGGATTTGAACTCGAGATCTTCGAATTAGAATGTCGTAATACTAACCACTCTACCGTACTGCCGGATATATTATGTATTACGTACATATTTAAAGTAAAGCTAGTACTAGTGTGACGGTAGTCGAGTGGCGAAACTGACGCTCAAAAAAAATATAAAAATTGAATAAAATAAGTGTTTTATACCTATTATGATATGAATATCATGAATTGTTAACAGGTTGTTGGTCTAGTGAATTTTCAAATACCATACCACCGTGTGGTGGTGCCATTATAAATTGGGATTCTTAATTTTTCGTTAAAAACAAGGCTTTGCATGGCTATATATTCATTAAATTTTTCAGTGACGTACCTAGAACTTTTACCGCCCAGGGCGGTCTTCAATTTGCCGCCCTTTCTAAGTCAATCAAATGGTGGTTTTTATAAATTAAAAAAATAAATATAAAATAATATATCATCACGACCTTTACCCATTACTCGGTGTGGCACTCTGCCGAAGCAGATCTCGGTAAGTGATATATTTATGTACGTGAAATGCGGTTACCAGCCGTCAAATCACGGCCCCCAAAGATGTTAGTGGTGTGGGAGGCACGGGAGTAATTTTAATTTGGTGAAAATTGTTTATCAGCTGTGGGAATCGAACCGGGGTCCTCAGGATCCACGGGCCAACTCTAAACCACTGAGCCATTACCCCATTAAATTAATAAACATAAATAAATAATTGTAATTGACACAAACTATAGGTGCGGAACTTTTTTACTATTGGATGGCATATTTAAATTCGGCAGTAATAAAGGAATTTTTTCTGATAATATTTTCAACCCTTTATTGACTTGACGATGAAGAAAAATATTCGAAATCATATAGTAATTCATAATTCGTATAAATCGAATAGTAAACTTCTGAAGTGAACAAGTTGTTTTTTACAACTAAAACTAGATAAAAAATGCCGATCGAAAATATGTGCCGCCCGGTGCGGACCGCACTCACCACCCCTCCCTAGGTACGCCACTGATCCCCCCATTAAACAAGTTCCGTGGCTCCTCCTTAACTTACATCTTTGGGGCTGTAATTTAACGTCTGGTAACCGCAGTTAACGCGCATAAATGTATCACTTAACGAGATCTGCTAAGGCAGTGTGCCACAGTCAGGAATGAGTCAAATGCGTGATGATATATTTATTTTATTTTACTTATTAAACAAGACTATACATTCCTCCTGTTAAAAAATCAATATTAATATGAAATTCTCCCCAACGTAATTTATATCGAGTTCACAAGTGCGTCAAACATTCAGTTCTCCCTCCAGGGTAAAAGTCACTGCAACAGCAGGACTTTTATAACTTAAATAAGCCGAAAGATGAATTTTTAAACGTAAATATAAAAGAGCACGTTTCCGAGCCGAGCCCCAGGTTTCAAAAGATTTCACCCGCGACATCTCACCCGTAAAAAAACTTATAAACGCTTTTAAAAGTTCCCGGAACGGAAAGAGATAATGAATTACTTTGACTGAGCTAACGAAAAGAATTTTGTCAAAGCGTGGATTACCTTATGTGTGCTAATATATTTTTATTTTCTTTATGTGCTTCACATTGCTTCCTTAATTACATTCATAAAGTAAATTTACACGATTCAGCTAATTTAATTACGGCCAATTTTTCCATTTTCGGGTAAAGTTTCAGATTAATATCCGCAAGATAATTGAAAAATATTGCATCTGAAAATGGTATTTAGTATAATTATTACCATATGTGTTATGATTTCGATGCGATATTTTTTTATTTATCCCGCCGATAGTTATTGGGAACGATGAAAACACCGGCCCTTAATAATTTAATTATATATTTTTCGCGCCATCAGTAACATAAGTATAATTTACTTCTATAGCAACATGCCTCATAAGTGATTTATAAAATAAATAAATAAATATATCATCACGCCTTCTACTCATTACTGGGTGTGGCACTCTGCTGAAGCAGATCTCGGTAAGTAATATATTTTGCGCGTGAAGTGTGGTTACCAGTCGTCAAATCACGGCCCCCAAACATGTTAGTGGTGGAGGAGCCACATGGATAGCTTTTCAAATTATGAAAATTTGTCGCCTGTGGGAATCGAACCAGGGACCTCAGGATCCACAGGCCGACTTCATACCACTGAGCTAGCCATCCCATATAAGTGATTTATAACATTTATTATTTGGTTACGAGGGCAGGGTGAAAAGTTCCTGAAAAATGAAACAAGAAATGATTTATTTGGTCATGACATATTTTATTTCTCAACATAATCTCCTTGTAACTCGATACACTTCGTCCAACGTTTTTCTAATTTTTCGATCCCTTCCAAATAATACGATTTTGGCAATCCTTCAAAATAGACGTTTGTCTCAGCGATAACCTCATCATTGGAGCCAAATCTCTTTCCGCCGAGCCATTTCTTCAAGTTTGGAAATAGATAAAAATCGCAGGGGGCCAAATCTGGAGAAAAGAGTCTTTCTTATTGCGCTTGAACGTCGCCAAACACTCCTTTGAACTTGTCACACGATCGCGCTTGTTGTCAACAGAGAGAAAATGCGGCACCCATCTGGCAGATAGCTTTCTCATATCCAAAAATTTATGCAAAATATTTCGTACCCGTTTGGTTGAGATGCTCATAGCCTCAGCACTCTCTTGCAGTTTAACTCGTCGATCGTCCAATATCATACCATGGATTTTATCGACAATTTCTGGCGTTGTAACCTCAATTGGACGACCAGAACGTTCGGCGTCCTTTGTGGTCCTACTACCGCAACGAAAATCAGTAAACCACTTGTGAATCGTTCCAATCAATGGTGAGGAGTCTCCATAATGTTTAACAAGCGATGCTTTGGTTTGCGTAATGTTTTTTCCACGCAAGAAATAATGTTTAATCAAGACGCGAAATTCACTTGTTTCCATGTTTTCAAAAATCTTCAAGGTTGCTTGCTTTCGTTGGGTGTCAAAACAGAACTGAATGACATATCAGTCTGAAAATTTTAATGCGTTCTAGTTAAAGATGGTACATCACAAATGTCACATGAGATTTGCTATTGTGGTGCCATCTGTTTTATTTTTCAGGGACTTTTCACCCTGCCCTCGTATGAAATGAACGTCGAGGAAAGACTAATGAAATAGGAGTGATTTGATGGAAGTCAAACAAACCAAAAATATCGCATCGAAATCATACTACAAATTATTAAAATTATATTAACTGTCATCTTTTAAGGTGTCATTTTTTTGTTCGATAAACAGATGAATGTATTAGGAACTTTGTTAAGAGACTAAAATACTGGCTCTTAGAGTAAGTTAGATCTGATTGAAATAGCAAATGAAATAAGTCAAAGATTATTTATCAAGATTTGTTGGATCAAAGTGACACATTTAGAAAATAATGTAATGATGTAATGGTATATTTTTGTTAAAGAAGTAAGTAATAGTAATGTAATGTAAGAATATTGTAAAGTAATATTACTTAGTAGTTAGCTACCTACATAACCTAGCTGTAGCAAAAGTAGCATATATTTAACAGATAAAATATTACTGACAATCCCAAGTAAAGAACACAGACTTGATCCTAATTTTGATTAACTCACCTACCAGCCTCCTTCACCCATTTCTCCAACCCAAAAAAATATCAAAGTCAGCTTTGCTACAAATAAATGAAAACCCCTTGACGCGGAAAATCCAGCAAAGAAAACTGCGGCAAACAGAGCGTGAGTGGTGCAACAGACGGGACGCAGTCATCCTTACATCATCGATGAGTGATGACAGCGCCGCGGCGGCGCTACGGCGGGCGCAGGAACTAGCATGTGCCACATGTCGCCACCCTGGTGGAGATGGGGGAGGGGATAGTGCAAGTGTAGTGTGAAACATTAATCATAGAAGAGAAGAGAAGAAAATGTTTTAGCGATTTTGAAATTTTGTATTAAACTGCATAACAGGATATTATGGTTACTCAAAGATTTTATATAAACACTGGATAGCTTACTGTCGCCACCCTGGTGGAAATGGAGAGGGAATAGTGCGAGTGTAGAGTGAAATAGCAATCATTAAAGAGAAAAGAAAAAAATGATTTTGCGATTTTGAAAATCTGTCTTACGTTTGATTTTTCTATTTTATAAAATAAATAAAATAAATATATCATCACGCCTTCTACCCATTACTGAGTGTGGCACTCTGCCGAAACATATCTCGGTAAGTGATATATTTTGCGCGTGAAGTGCGGTTATCAGTTGTCAAATCACGGCTCCCAAAGATGTTAGTGGTGGAGGAGCCACAAGGGTAGTTTTTTTTTTGAAACTATGAAAATTGTTTGTCGCCTGTGGGAATCGAACCAGGATTCTCAGGATCCACAGGTCGACTTCATACTACTGAGCTAGCTACCCCATTTTTCTATTTTATTAAGCTGCATAACAGAAAATTATGGTTATTCAAGGATTTTATAAAAACACTGGATAGTTAACTTACGCGTACAAAGTGCTGGGGATAAACCGTCATTTGCAGGTAAGGCAAAACATGCATTTATTTATTTATTTATGTTACTATATACAACAGGAATTGATTCCCAATTACAGTACAGGATCCGGATTCGCCGAGCCGCAGAGTGGTTGTAATTATAATTTCTAGCTTGATTGGGAATCGAACTCGGGATCTTCGGATTCGAATTCCGTAACGCTCTTTTGTATTAAATGGCGTTTTTCTTGGGTTTGTGTTGAATAAATAATATCAAGTGTGAAATTATAGGGGTAGGTGGCTCAGTGGTATCGAGTCGGCCTGTGGATCCTGACAACTCTGGTTCGATTCCCACAGCTGGCCATCATTTTCACCTCTGTGGCTTCTCCACTACTAACTTCTTTAGAGGCCGCGATTTGACGACTGGTAAACGCAGTTCACGCGCATAAATATATCACTTACCGAAATCTGCATCGGCAGAGTACCACATCCAGTAATGGGTAAAAGGCGTGATGATATATTTATTTATTTATCTACATTACACTAATAAAAACTGACCCATGCATTTTTTGGATAATTAATAACAGACTCAGGGTCAGGAACACTAATTTCTCCTGTGGTGTCTTTTATGCACAGCAAAAGAACATTTAATTTTATATTTAATAGATAAAAACAGATTCATTTATACGTCAAACTGATATTTTGCAAAATCAAGTATTCGCAATAAATAAAAATTGTTATTTTGTTTATGTATCCATAGGAAATTATTTCCTTATGGTCATAGGGTCAAAAAGAAGTGTTTAAGCCCGCTTTTCTTAACTAAAACACATTAATTTCAGCCCGGTTGTGCCTAAACATCATTACTATTAATATTTTAAAATTTCTTTCCATTTCAAACCACCGCATCATAACGCTACCAACTCCCACAAGTCATTGGCAAACCAACCATTTAAAAATTCCATCTTAAATCCCTTTGGTGTTGTTACCGTTACCTTTCGGCAGAGAATCACACAACACATCCCAGAAGAACGAAGACATAATAGAATGCGAAGAGAATGTAAAGTAAAGAAGCGCTAACGCGAGTGACATGCCTGGGCACTCGACCGGGAGCTAAGAAGATGTCACAGGCAACTTTGATGTGTAGTAACTCGGCGGGGCGGCTTTCACAGAGGTGTCAACCGAAATCCGCCACTGAGATCATCGATGTATTGTCCACACTGTGTCTTAGACTGTGAGGGCGATAGTTGTTAATATTGCGGAGAAGAAGATATGTGAGATTATTCGGTTAGGTGGAATGCATGTCGAATGGAAGATTGGTGAAGCAGGTGTACTCGTATGTTGGTGAAATTGAGGGTGACAGATTGCGTGGATGATTTAGGAATAAATGGATGAATATGATTGCAGGATTGTATGGGAGAAATAAACGTTCTTGTTTGAAATTAATTAGGAATGTTTGGTGAAGATTAATTGCAGGATGAAACTAATTAATAAGTGTAGTAAATATATAAGTGAATGTTATTAATATATAGTTTAGAGGTGTGTACAGATAAATGTTTATAAGCAACACAATATTATTTTCTTTACTAGGGAAGTTTTATTAAATTAAATGTACATTTAGTATAATAAAACTTCCCTAAGGAGAAGAAAAAAATATTGTGTTGTTTATTAATAAGAGAATGTATTGAGCAGGCAGCTGAAAGTTATATAGGTAACCATGGGACTGTGTTTATAGTTAGACTTCCACCTAAGGAATGGCGCTAATAGTCTTTATGTGAAGACATCCATCTTAGATAACTACAATATCGGCAATCATTGGTTACTAGATTCTCCCGTAGTTGTCTTTTGTATATATTTCAAATTTTTTAATCTGTCAAATATCCAAATAATTTTTATTTGTGAAATAATTTCTTATAAATAATGTCATCAACTAATGTCAATTATTGTATAAAAAACTGCAATGGTACTGGTAAGTAAGTGATCATATAATAAATAATATTTAGATGAGGAAGTCATAATATATTCTCAAGTTCACAAGAGTTGGATAAAACTGCGATTGAAACAGTTCAAATTATAAATAAATTTTATACAGGAGAATATTTTAATAAATATTTATATTGTAATAATGAGTTTTTCTTTTATGTAGTAGTCGGGTTGCCTATATACACGACTTTAGTTAGACTTTCACTACTCAGATGGCGCAAAATACTGTCCCAGTGCGTAATATGGCAGTTTCTTATCTATAGTAGTATATTATGATCTGTGGTATTGAGGGTTCGTGCTACTTCATTTGATATTGACATATCAAAGTTGGAAAAGCTCCTCAAAAAAGTAGCAAATCTACAATTACCGCTACTATTTAAAAATGTAGCGAAGCTACAGCTATTAACTATATTTTATAAAAAATAGCGAAGCTACAGTTAAGATATAATGTTAAAGCAGCTGTTAAATTTTAAAGTTACATCTTTCAGTTAATATGTTAAAGTTTTCAATAAATATTTATTTGCCCGGGTTCAAATTGCTACAAAAAGTAGCTTAAAAAACAAAATGTAGCTTTAAACTGCAAAATATAGTTTTAAAATAATAATAAATAAATATATCATTACGCATAAATAAGAAAAATAGGATAAAACTTTCCATCATTTGTCACAAATCCCACAAAATTTACAGCACGTTTGAATCAACTTATCAGGTCATCATCAATCGGCTGGTCAGTTCAGCTTTAACCATAGACGCGTTTCGTCCTTTAGGGACTCATCAGTATGGTGTGATCAACTATCCAACTAGACCAACTAGGGACTAGTGAACTGTGATACTTTTCAAGCTGAAGTGACTGATGTTAAAAAGTATGTAAGCCGATATGCATGACATGAGAGCTACGGAGCAACCCGTGGTGTCATCTACCGACAGAAATCGCAAACTGCTTGACAGCAATTGAAATAATCCTATTTTTATTATTTATTAATACACTCTTCCACATTGCAATTGACTTTTTGTCTTTGTATTATATCATTACGCTTTTAACACATTATTCATTTGCATAATTACCTGATAACTGTTATAACAGTTTTTGACTCAGTGTTGCCAAATTTACATTTCTTTTAAGTAGTTCGTCAGGCTTTACGAAGGGTTATACAATTTCGTTTTCATTAGGATTGTCTTCTCAGAATTACTCAAAGGATCGTTCTACCTAAAGTTTGTCGCCCATTTTCTGAACATTCTGTATATTATTATTATTATTATTATTATTAAATTTAGGAAGAGCCGAGAATGAAATCCTATAAGCTCTGATACATAAAAAAAGTAAAAGAATACATTACATTGTGCGTACAAATTAATATAACAGTAGAAAACATATAAAACAAATAACAGAACAATAAAATATAGTGACTTTTGTTTCGACTGTGTGGTAATATAAAGAAAGCAGCCGAGCATGAACAAAACTAAATAAACTTAATTAATAAGTGAAGATGGCGACAACTGAAGAGCGTGTAGAGTGTAAATAAAAGACTCGTCACAATTTGCACTTGTAAATACAGGCCATAAACAAACACTACACTGAATCACTGTGTGAATAAAAATTTGTCTATTTCATTTTTATATGTGTTGATTGACGACGCGTACACTGCCATTTCAGGTAAAGAATTCCATTGGTGAAAAACACGGTTCATAATAAAATTCTGACGGCAAGTCGTGTTGTAAGTACCGTGTGTCAGTTTCAGACTGTGGCCATATATATATATATATATATATATATATATATATATATATATATATATATATATATATATATATATATAATACGTACCATGTTTAATTTATAATTAAAATCTTATTTTATTTCAAACATATCAGTGTTCAGGTGTCAACTTCAGACTAAATAAACATTTGTTTCACCTTCAACTAAAATTATTATTTCAAATAAGGAAGACATATTATTATAGTGCATCTTGAGTTATACAGATTTTCATTTTAGAGTCACATTCTAAGTGTACCGGTAGCGTCTTAAACGTTCTTTTGTATTTTGCCGATTTTTCAGGCAGTTATGAATGGCCCGGATGGTTCAGCGAAGGCTTTACATTTAGTTGAATGGGAACTGAGTTTCACTTTGCACTGATACATGGACTGTCCGTTTTCACACATTTTTGATAAATGAAAGTTTGTGCTAATAGTCTTGTACCATATTGACATCTCGATCAATAGGTTTTGTATATTTTATTGAATATTAATTGTGTAACGAACTTTTTATTTTAGTTTACAACATATTCAACAAATAAATCCATTTTTTTATTTATATATTTATTTATTTTGTGAATTTAAACTAAATAACCGCTAGTATGAACGTCGATTAGGGTCAAACTAGCAATTGATTAGGTAACTTTCAAAAACAAATGAGAATTTTGTTTTTAGAATCAGATGACAGATTAAAAATTGAAAAATGAAATAGACGAGTATTCGCGTTTGATACTTTGCAATATGACATTTGGTCATAAAATCTGGTACTAAATATTGATATTTTTTTCTAATGTACATAATTTTTGGTGTTGATGACTTTTTAATTTTTATTCTGGTTTAATTCATCAGTAAATTTCATAATAATTGATATCAGAAAATTGTCTTCAATCTGAGAGTAATATTCAAAAATTCTGTAACTATTTATTCGTTTTTATGGGATGGCTAGCACAGTGGTATGAAGTCGGCCTGTGGATCCTGAGGTCCCTGGTTCGATTCCCACAGGCGACAAATTTTCATAATTTGAAAAAGCTATCCCTGTGGCTCCTCCACCACTAACATGTATGGGGGCCGTGATTTGACGACTGGTAACCGCACTTCACGCGCAAAATATATCACTTACCGAGATCTGCTTCAGCAGAGTGCCACACCCAGTAATGGGTAGAAGGCGTGATGGTATATTTTTTTTTATATAATATTGATATTTTTTTCTAATGTACATAATTTTTGGTGTTGATGACTTTTTAATTTTTATTCTGGTTTAATTCATCAGTAAATTTCATAATAATTGATTTCAGAAAATTTCCACTCCATTTCTATCAATTGTCTTCAATCTGAGAGTAATATTCAAAAATTCAGTAATTATTTATTCGTTCAACAGTTATACTAACTATTAGACTATTACCAATTCTTAAGGTACTTTTGGCGGGGTATTAAAAAGTCTCGTTTTTTGGAAAGAATATGCTTTTTGCCAATTTACAGCAAACACATAAAATACAATCCGGCAATATAATTTTCTTTACATTTATAATATTGTTAATTTCTAAAGTTTGTATAATTGTATATTATGTTGACACATGTTCATGTTCAAAAATTAAAATATGGTCACCTTACACTTACTGGATATGGTATTCTGCCGTAGCAGATCTAAATGATATATTTTACGCATGGAATACGGCTACCAGTCGTCAAATTACGATCACCAAAGATGTTAATGGTGGGAAAATCTCAGGAGTAATTTTAATATGAAGTAAAGTCGCCTGCAAGAATCAAATTCAATTTCTTAAATCCACAATCCGAGCTATTGTTGCAATTATAGAACTTTCCTAATTTTAGCAAGTAAATAAAATTTAGATTCACTTCTGGTATGTTAAAATTATGGTTCATACATGAAGAAAAATGATATTTGTATGCAACCAATATTAAGATATAAATCAATGACACTATAGATTGTCCAGAAGCTCAATTTTCTTTCAAAGTAAAACCATTTATTATTACAAGAAGACACCTTCTTTGCAACATCAGCGTACACAAAAGGAAGACATTAACAAGAACTCGAAGGCCTGTGTAAATATATTTCACACTTTTCCGTGAAAGCGGTCGGGTCTATCTCTTTCTAGTCGCATCGGTAAATACGGTTAGATACCGTGTCGCTTTCAAGAAGAATTCTACCTTTGGAGGAACACAATGACAACTGCCGATGGTGTGAGTATCACAGCCAACTATCTGTAGCCGCACGTGGAGGGTAATTATTGGTTTTATGCTATTTTCACCCTTGTAAACAAGGAGTTTAGAGTGTTGGGCTGTTTTACCCATTGGGATGAAATATGTGAGAATGTATTTAGATATGGAATGAATAAATTTCAATATCTAAATACTAGGATAATAAAAGATAATCTGAATTTTATTTTGTTTAGTTATTTGATATTTTGCATAACAGGAAATTAAACACTACAGTGGTACTACATGTTACGAGGGCAGGGTGAAAAGTCCCTGAAAAATAAAACAGATGGCGCCACAAACGCAAATCTCATGTGACATTTGTGGTGTACCATCTTTAACTAGAACGCATTACAATTTTCAGACTGATATGTCATTCAGTTCTGTTTTGACATCCATCGAAAGCAAGCAACCTTGAAGATTTTTGAAAACATGGAAAAAAGGGAATTTCACGTCTTGATTAAACATAATTTCTTGCGTGGAAAAAACATTACGCAAACCAAATCATCGCTTGTTAAACATTATGGGGACTCCTCACCATCGATTGGAACGATTCACAAGTGGTTTACTGATTTTCGTTTTGGTAGTATGACCACAAAGGTCGCCGAACGTTCTGGTCGTCCAATTGAGGTTACAACGCCTGAAATCGTCGATAAAATCCATGGTATGGTATTGGACTATCGGCGAGTTAAAGTGCACGATCTGGCTGAGGCTATAAGCATCTCAACCGGACGGGTACGGAACATTTTGCATACATTTTTGGATATGAGAAAGCTATCTACCAGATGGGTGCCGCATTTGCTCTCTGTTGACAACAAGTGCGACCGTGTAACAAGTAAAAGGAGTGTTTGGCGATGTTCAAGCGCAATAAGAAGGACTTTTTGGCCCCCTGCGATTTTTATCTATTTCCAAACTTGAAGAAATGGCTCGGCGGAAAGAGATTTGGCTCCAACGATGAGGTCATCGCTGAGACAAACCGATATTTTTAAGGATTGTCAAAATCGTATTATTTGGAAGGGATCGAAAAATTAGAAAATCGTTGGACGAAGTGTATCGAGCTACAAGGAGATTATGTTGAGAAATAAATTATCTTTTGACCAAATAAATCATTTATTGTTTCATTTTTCAGGAACTTTTCACCCTGCCCTCGTATACCATTAGTAGGAGCAACCGATTAAGGGTGATAACGAACCTAAAATAATTAAATATACTAGGTACACTTTTATTTGCATCATTTTCTTGAAAAATGAAACGTTCGACTAATGAAAAATAATCCCCCCTATTCTGTAACTGGATCATTATCTGTTAATGATCGATAAGATAATGACGACTTATATTTTTCATGATTATTGTATAAATTATTATAATTCTGATATTCTGTGATCAGAATAATTTACCCTGGCATTTTTATGTTATTTTCATACATTTTTCTTACTTGTATACGAAACTATTATTATAAATATGAATGTAGTAAAAGCTCAAAGACAGTTTCGTAAAAAGTGTGGTTAAAAATAATATTTTTATAATGCCAGTTTCATACAAGTTCAAAATTCATAAAAATAAAATAGATAGATCAAAATAAATTATTTCAGCCACAGAAAGTCGAAGTGGCGTTAATCTATAGAGTATTAATGAAAATATGGATTGTCAGTAACATATCGATCATTAACAGATAATGATCCAGTTACAGAATAGGGGGTGGGGGGGTAGTTCGTGCTTCCTACCGATTGTGGATGATTTTGGTGGTCGAGACGAAGTAAGACAAAACGTTATATGCACCACGGGCATAATCAAGATTATAGCAATCGAACGCGTCGAACCATAAAAATTCCCTTAGTACTATAGATTTTTGATTATGCCTTTAATACATAAATAACTAAAAATATTTAGTTTTATTTCCTACGCCAGTTTACATTTCCCGATTCCGCGCTTACAAAAAACCATTCCACCAAGAATGTGACACCTCGTCCTCAAGTAAGATCTTTGTAATCGGGTTATTAAGGCCTCAGCGCACATGTATCGGAAGAGCTTTAGAAATATTGATCTCTGTGTTGCAACTGTTTGAGCGTACCTTCGACTCCATTCATCCAGGCAAGTCTTCTTCACGCTCGAAGGGTAGTTAAGGGTGTGGCTCATCTGGACGACTGTCTCATTGACAGCTGGAGTGACACATCTGTTTGTTAAATTTCACGAAATGTGACCCAAATAGGGAAACGGCTGATTGAGTTCCAGCGGAGGGAAAATTCGTTTTCAGGTTTTGGGATTTTTAGGTGTTAATCTTGGGTAGTTTAACGGTTAGGGAGACTTTGATGACACCGATATCTGCGAGGTTTATTTCAATACAGTGGTGATGATAGTTTTAGATAAACTTGGGAAACAGATTTTGAATTTGTAAAATGGAAACTTTAACACGTTCACTGCCGTGAGGAATTTTAGCTTATTTCCCGCTAGGCCGGCCATATAAATATGTAATTTGTCCTCCCAGGCCGTTCATGCCAGGACAAAGACAATATAATCTAAGTAGAGAAATTGCTCACACTTTTTCAAAAAAGTGATTCTGAAATCCAAATTTTGACTATTTTCATCTCGGTCCTATAGACCGAGTCGGCGTACACGAATTAATCTTACTCGCACACGCCGTCTCGGTCTACAGCAGGTCTGTGCATGTTATGTGCCTGTCGTTTTTGGTTCGGTATAAGCTGCAGTAAATTTAGTATGTAACATAACTGCATGCATGGTGGAAAAATATTATGTTGAAAAATGTCTGAATATAATAAAAAATTAAGTAAAAAGCCCCTTAGTGAAGAAGCCTTGCAGAAACTAGCTGATAATAAATGATTGTTCTTTTCAAATTTTACATGTTTATGTATTATTTTTTTAGAGAGGTTTTAATTGTAATGTAATAATTACGGTTTTTTTAAATCTGTAAATATACATACTTTTTATATGCACTTTTAAATGTACACGTAGTCGTATATCTTTAAAATAAATAGAATATACCTTCTTACGTACAAATTTAAGAATTGTTCGTGGGCGCCGCTCGGTCTATGCCACAAACCATAGACGGCAAAGTGTTCGCCAACGCCGTCTCGGTCTGTAGCAGCAACAACGCTCATAAGCGAACAGACCTACGGCGCGATGAGTCATATAAACTGACTCGGTCTATAAGACCGAGACGGCGCAACGGACAAATAATTCTCGGTCTACAAGACCGAGCAGGTGTGATGGACAAATATATTTTCTGTCTATAAGACCGAGACGGCAGTAAACGTGTTAAGAAAGAGTTGCAATAACTGGATGGTATGGATAATGTTACGGCATTCTAATTTGGATGTCCTGAGTGCGAATCCTATTCAAGCTAAATATATATGAACTACTACTACCACATTGAGTTTCGGTGAGTTCGGACACTGGAGACCGATTCTAATTCGTAGCAACCAACAGTAGCGACTGGCTTGACGTCATTTATTGTCGCTACCGATAGTGTAGCCACCTTCCGGGATAAAATGTAACTTACATTTGACCTCATTATTAGCAACTAGACATTTTCTAGCGACTTAAGTTACGTTCCGACGTCTTAACATAGTCTCTGTTTTAGTCTTGTTTTAGGTTTTTTGTTTCTGTTTATGGCCGAAACATTCCAGCCATTTCCAGCTCTTAACATAAACATAACCTTAATTCAATTTACATTAAAGGTTTGTTCACTTAAATGAGAAAATAATTGTATAAAACTATTTGGAATACTTTAAAAATTATATAAAATTATTAATTAGGAATAGTAATTACAATTAAAATTAAGCACTAGTTTAATTAATTTATACAATTCCAAAAAAATTTGAAAAAATGGAGACATTTTTGTAGTGAACAAACCAGAATATTTCAAATATAGTAATATAAATTTCAAAATATTCGAAATACATACATACATATCTTCACGCTATATCCCAACTAAATGGGGTAGCACGAACCCTAAAATCACTCATAAAACATTCACTCATCACACCCATCAAACAACCAGCCATCACCAAACATTCCCATCCAAACACACCACCCTCACTTCAACCACATTTATAGATCACTCCATATAAACTCATTGATTTATTACACTCGAAAACATTATCACACAACAAACCTTCAATCACATCATTCCTATTCTCTTACCATTCATTTTCCTTCCTCAACGTACATAACATATGCATAAAAAAAAAAAATCTCAAATTACTCACATTCACTCCTAACAACGAATCTAATAACGAAACTAACAACGAATCTACAAGATTAGAAAAGATGAAAGCGATAGTCTACACTTGTATATGAAAGAAAAGACCACACAATGCAGTCACAGAAAATGAGACAAAAAGATAAGAAAGGGAGGGAGCGTCGCCTTGCGCATGTTTTTGAAAGTGAATTTCACACAATTGCAGTTAAACACTCTACATAATAACTGAAAACGAATTAAAAGATAAGAAAGGAAGGGAGTGTCGCTCTACGCTTGTTTTTGGAAGTGAATTCCACACAATTGCAGTTAAACACTCAATGTAAGATCAGAAAACGAATAAAAAAAGATAAGAAACGAAGGGAGTGTCGTCCCTGAGCTTGTTTTTGAAAGTGAATTTCACACAATTACAGGTAAACACTCTAATGAAATTACTAAACAACGAAACTAAAATCTAAAACCCTGCGCTTTTCTGAAATAATATATTAAATTAAATTTTCATACCGAGACGATCCCTAATTTGTCAACACTAATATCGATACAAAAATAATTGTATTTATAACAATGAATTTGTTGAAGTCAATCCGAAAAATAATTCATATTGTAATATTATTATTTTTCTTAAACCTTTTGTCCCGTTTTTAGCTTTTAAAATCTGGCATCCCTGGTAAAATAATTTTACATATGTTCTGCAAAAGTTTCATATGTATGATTGTTGATTCTGTAACACGACGGTAAAAGTAAATAAATCGTAAATTAGTCAATGAATACGAAATCAACCCTGCTTATTAATTCGCGATATTTGTTGGTGTTTTTCTGCGAGAAAATGTACTGAACTGGTCAAAATAAATATTTACACGGTTGCTAACAGTTGTAAATTTAAACAAAACTGAGTGAAACCACAACTGAAAATTCTGAACGTAGTGAAGCATAAATTAATCACCGTATTCGCTGTTCGGAGCTTTCGAGCAACTAAGCATGATTCTAAACTGCCCGTGGTGAAATGTGGACTCCACCAGCTTGTTTGTAGATCTCTACAATGCCGACGAGTCAATATTGACAGCCGCTCGTCGGTTGGTTTTAAAAATTGGATTTTGTCCACCCCCGGTGAAATTGTAATTATGTGGCTCAGGGTTGATTGTGTTCGCGCTCGCGACAATGCAGTGACAATTAGCAAATCTGAATTATTCAGTTGGTATTAGTTATTTGGGGGTAATTTTATTTGTTCTTTCTATTTTGTTTATGTTCAATATGTTGGTATAATGCCAATTCAGTTAGGCTATTGTTCAGTAATTGTAGTGATGACAAACATAATTTTCTCAAAGGACAATAATTTTTCAAATTGGTATTTGATATGTATTTACACTTTTAAATACGTTACGCATTTTTAATGTTGTTAACGGTTAGTGTAATATTTAAGCAAAATGTGAAATGCAATATTAAATCCTATATTCTTGTCAAAATAGTGGTTTGTATTTCAAGGGTTGAAAGTAGTTGTTTTGAACCGAGGCTAGGACGTAGTATTGTAAATTCTGATTATTTAATTTTTAAATGTAATTAACACAAATTTTAAATGTAGTTAACTAGAAAAACAATACAAACAAGTGCAGAATTTAAAATCTGCACGTGCACGTAACCTTTTTCGACAAGTGTTATAAACAACATTTTTCCTACAACTGTGCGATTTGGAAAATCACTAAAATATTGTCAAAATTTATAAAAACTTAATGATATTCACGAGAACAATGTTTTACGGCGTTGCTATGGTTTGTTTGTTGATTGCTTGAACATTGTTCTAAGTTATTTAAAAATATTTCACTAATTTCAAGACAATTTCTTCAAAATCGTCTAGATTGGAATACTACAGTGAGTGATTCTTCTTTATCATATACACTTCCAAAGATAATTGAAGCTCCAGATCACGCTATGTTGGATCTATTTTCGACAATGACAATCAACCTGCTGCTGGTACTTCTAAAGCCTCCGAAATTGTTGTGAATAATATTACTGTTAATAATACGAACAAGTACGGAAGAAATCAATGTTTCTTTAGACAGTACAAAAGTTTCCACTTCATATTATGTCAATATAAGCAACTGTAACAACTGTGTTAATAATATAAACAAACAATAAATATTATGTATTTCACTTACTCTTGAAATAAAACCATTTATCGATATAGTTACTTTGTTCGGTTCTTTTTATTAATTGTGTACAGATTAGATATACTGTAATTTAAGGTTATGTTTATAATCGTCAAAATATACTACTGCTTATTTATTAGCGCTGGCTCACTGCATCTTCTTCTTCCATAAGTGTCTGTGATCAAAATATGAATTCCGCGCTCGGAGCGAAATTTAAATCGTTCTCAATACAACTTTTTTTACAGTTGCGATACGAATTACTTTCTGCACTAGTGTTTCTTTGCTTACAAAAACGCATTTGGTCTGAATTTGTCTACTTTCCATACGTAACCAAGGCAATAATAGTTACATAAGAAAGAAAACGCACAGTTGTAGAAAAAAGTAATTGCGTGCGTTTCCATTGGTAACTTCAGGATGTAAATTTAACGAAAAACTTATTTCCCATATTATTCACCCATATGGCAGTTTTCTGTCAAATGTTTTTACATTATTTTTGAGATAAATGCTATTAAATAACTATATCAATTATATTTTTCTAGTCTCTTCTGCTTCAGTGCGCGATAAAATTGTGCATGAATAGTTGGCAACATTCTCAAATGAAAAAATATTTAAAAAAATGTTCTGAATGATAAAATGAAACAATTCATTACAACCCTCTGTTCGTTTAATTTTTTAAGCATTGTACAATTTGTCAGTGGTTCACTGAATTATGACATGATCATCCCCTAGCTACGCTACGTTACATTACGCTCGCGTTACGTCAACTGTCCCCTACGTTATGTTCTGCGTTAATATTGAGTCAAGTGTGGAGATAATTGCTTTCATTTGTCATCGTTTTTGCTTAAACTTTGCCTCAATTTTCGTTTTTTATGGACAATTTACTTGGATATAAAATTACGGTAATAGATCTTTTGGATTTTAGCTTTTAAAGTGGAAAAGGGCGGTATTAATTTCAATTATAGGGGTTTCATAAAAAGTCGAATTCTTTCATGAGAGGTATTTTAATTGAGACATTTAGCTACATTATCTATTAAAGTATTTATTAAATAATTGCAATCAAGAATTTTTTTATGCTATTAAAGTGAAACATGAGTATAACTTGGGTTTGAAGTTGGCACCTGAGCACTTATTGAAACATGGTATTATTAAAAATAAAACTATATAAATATACCATTACGTCTTTTACCCATTACTAGGTGTGGCACTCTGCCGTAGCAGATCCTGGTAAGTGAAATATGTATGCGTCAAATCAAGGCAACAAACATGTTAGTGGAGGGAGAGTCACAAGGGTAATTTCAATGTAGAGTAGTTTGTCAACTATGGAAACCGAACTCGGGTCTCAAATTCTTAGGCACATTTCCACTGAACTATCTATCCGCGTTGTAGATATTATTAATTAAACATATTACGTATTCTTTAAGTCTAGATTGAAATTAAATAAATATATCATGCCTTTCACCTATTACTAGGTGTGGCACTCTGCCGAAGCAGATCTCAGTAAGTGATATATTTTGCGCGTGAAGTGCGGTTACCAGTCGTCAAATCACGGCCCCCAAAGATGTTAGTGGTGGAGGAGCCATAAGGGTAGCTTTTTAAATTATGAAAATTGTTTGTCGTCTGTGGGAATCGAACCAGGGTTCTCAGGATCCACAGGCCGACTTCATACCACTGAGCTAGTCATACTAATATACTTAATTTAATAATTTGTTATATAGCGAACATGGTATAGCTTTACAGTTTGACGTTTATCACGTGATTAAAACGTTAAACGTCAAACAAATTTTGGGATCTGAGGGGAGAAGTGTTGAAAGGTGAAAGCAGTTGTTCGACTCGGCATGGTGTCACCTCGCTCTTTCTACAAATTTGTTGTTTCACACAAAATTGTGTGGAGGGGGAGTCTTTTTCGGGTTTACTGTATGTGACGTCAAAATTGTAAGTCCCTATTACTCTGCGATCTTTATTCGGAGATGGAAAAATCGATTCTTAACGTATGGTTGCATAGTACTTCAGATCTTTCAAAATAAAAAATTACTAAAACAACAGTTTAATAACAGCCTCTATTATTAAACTGTTTTCAGTATAATAATGAAGTGATTGTGAACGCAAAATACTAAAATATTATTATCCTCATATTGGCAGAATTGAAATAAATTCCAGTTTAATTAAACTAATGAACAAATCATCCTCTAAAATCTGCAATCTCGTAACTAATTGCAACAATCTAATCACACCGCGTCAGTCTGTTCCGTAATTAACTCAACAAGTTCAATTGTCGCACTACTAACTCAAACCTCATGCGTGAATTACCATCAAAGCCATCTTGATGCGTTGTGCATATTCCTAACTAAGAACTAATGACTCCTTCTGCTTCAGGAGCAAAGGAGCTCCGGATTAATAACTCCAGCGGGCACCGTCAGGCTATGATGTCGCTAGTGTCGACAGAGGCAGCGCATGTCACAGGGTGGTTATTACGTCGTATATCAGGAACAACAGCTGCCGATGATGTCATGGGATAATATCTTAGAGGTTCCGGATCGGAGTGACCTTAGGAGGTTCTACACCCTCTGAATTGATACTTAACCCTGGAGAAAGTTGTAATTGATGTTATTAGGGTGACTTTCTTTTTGAAATAATTTTTAAATGGAGCTGCTCTTTGGAATATACTACTTTTCTTTCTTCAACTTCAAGACGAGTAATCGACTTTTCCAGTAAAAATGAAGAGTACGATAATTTATATTTATTTTTGAAAATGTAGGTACATATGAATAAAATACGAGTAGTTAGTTGTATACCAAGGGTTAAAAGAAGCTGTTTGCGGATCGTGGTTAGAGTTTGTAGCACGAGCGAAGCGAGGGATGCAACTAGTCGAGGTCTACAAAGATACTTTCAATCAGAGACTTTTTTTAGTTTAAATTAAGAAATATTTTGAATGTTGGTAACTAGGAAAACAATACAAACATAACAAAAATGTAAAAAATAACATTTGTGGTCTGCAAAATGCTTCGTTACCAATAGCAACGTGTCTTAGTCTGCAATTAATCACTTTCTATTATCAAATCAGGTTTGAAAAGTCTACATTTTTATCGATCTTAGAAAAATATTAATTTTGGAGGATTTAAGAAGTCGGGTTCGATTCTTACAGTCGACAAACAATTTTTACCACATTAGAATTATCCCTGTGGCTCCACTAACATCGTTGGAGACTGTGATTTGAAGGCTGGTATCCGTACTTCAAGCGCATGAATAGCGGGTTAAATGCCGAGATAGAGTTCCACAACCAGTAATGGATAAAAAACGTGGTGATATATTTATTTATTTTTATTCTATTTTTACTGTATTATAATTTTCATTGCCAATAGCACCGATCTGCAAAGAGTGTTGGTCTGCAATTGTTACATACTGTCATCAAATGACATTTAAAAAGCATATATTTTTACAATGGGGTAATGGCACAGTAGTATCGTGTCGGCCTGTGGATCCTAAGAACCCTGGTCCGATCCCCACAGACGAGAAACATTTTCACCAATTAAAAAAATTATTCCTGTGGCTCCCCCACCACTAACAACTTTGGGGACAGTGATTTAACGACTGGTAACCGCACTTCACGCGCATAAATATATCACTTACCGAGATCTGCTTCGGCAGAGTGCCACACCCAGTAATGGGTAAAAGGCGTGATAATATATTTATTTTATTTATTTTTTTATATATTTTTGCAGATCGTACGTCAGAAGAAAAAAAGTATATATATATATATTACTGTGGTTTTAGGAGAAGAAAAATCTAAACATATTCAATTGTTCATTTGTTTATTTAAATTTTTTATGTTATTCATATGTCCAGAGTGAGGTCGTAGAAAAAATTGTATTTTACCTGTTGTGATAAAACTGATGCGTTTTCGCTTGGTCTATTGTACTCCTCGGCTTTGTCTCGTGCTTTAATTTATCAGGAAACGAAATATATATTTCTCTTCCTTAGTATATAATATACAGGCACTTATAGCCCAGTGGATAAAAACGAGGTAAAACTTCCGTTTCTTAATTAATTGACTTCAAACTATATCAAGAAGTACGATTGTGTTTGAGTGGTTCGGATTCCACTGTAAGCTGTAGGTCCCCCGTACTGTAATTGGAATTAAGTTACTTCTACACAGAGTAACAAATAAATATTATAAATTATTATTATTTTTGAAAAGAAAAATTAATTCAGAATTACTGAAAAAATACCATCCAACGCAAACTCATTCAAGCTTGCACGGATACCGTGTTGGTTTATTAACAATTCAACATTGAATCCGGACTCCAGTGTAGGTCTAGAGCAACTCCGGTGTCCGGAGTCGTTGAGCAAACAGAGATGACGAGAGAGCGAACAGCGTTTCGTTAATTATACACGTTTAATTTTGTCCCGGGATGAAATGAATGAAAACACGGAAAACGCGATGCCACCCTCGCGTTGTTAAAATTAATTTTAGAAGTGGATGATGAGGTATTTTTATTAAGTTTTGATTGTGTTTTAAGATGAAGCAGGAAATGGTTTATTTCACTGTTTTATTATTTATTTTGTATTGATTCAAGACGATCAAATTATAACAAAGGTAATTCAATTATTAAATGAACAGAAATCATTTCTCCTATATTTGGACGTTTCAAATGTTGTTTCTGATTGAATGAAAACTGACATATTTCCGGTGTGTTTTGTGTCCGCAAAATGCATTATTCCGGTATTATAGTATCGTTGCTAGGCGACGAGAACTGACAGTTTGGGAATATTTTTTCCGCCGCTGACAGTTTTTCCGTAAAACACGCTTGTGAAAATAAATAAACAACCCATGGTTATGTTTGTTTGTTGTCTGACATTTATAAATGACATATAAAATAACTAATTATTAAAATTTTATTCTGTATAATATTTTCATCTTTTTTCGCTTATGTTGGTTTTGAATGTATGTTTACATTAGTTTACATCTTTAAATGTGGAGAATAAAAATACGTAACGAACCTGTCTCATATAAATTAGCTAAAGAATACTTCATTAGTGTCTCATATAAATTAGCTATAGAATACTTCATTAGTTTAGCAACTTTTTACTAATGACGTGATATCGAAAATATATTATTTATTCCATGTCGAAAAATATGAACAGACTTGAAATAACTTTTGTACTAATTTTGTATTGTGTTGTTAGATAAGGAATGTATATCTACCGAGATCTGCAATTATATAAAAACCTATGACGTAAAATAATAGTTATTTATGTACCAAGGGCGAAAACAGACGTTTCTGGCCCGTGGCATGATTATTAGTACGTGACGCAAAGCACTGAGGGCTGATAACATGCTCAGGGTCAGAAACGCTAATTTCACCCGTGGTACATATAATATTTTATGCACAACAAAATAACATTTAATTACCTGTTCAAAAGATTAAAGTATGTAAATAGGTTTTATATTAAAATCACATTTTACAGAATCAAGTATTCAGAATAAACAAAAATTGTCATTTTATTTGTGTATCCATATTCTTTTGGTCCATGAGCCAAAAAGAAGTGTTTAAGCCTGCTTTTAGGTCTAAAACACATGCTTTTCGGCCCGGTTGTGCATAAAATGAATATATATATATATATATATATATCATCACACCTTCTACCCATTACTGGGTGTTGCACTCTGCCGTAGCAGATCTCGGTAAGTGATATATTTTGCGCGTGAAGTGCGGTTACCGGCCGCCAAATCACGGTTACAAAGATGTTAGTAGAAGGAGAGCCACAGGGGTAGTTTTTTAATGTGGTGAAAATTGTTTGCCGACTGTGAGAATCAAACCCGAGTTCTCAAATCCATTGGGCCACCTACCCCATAAAACATGTTATATAAAAATTAGAATTCTTCTTATCAAATATAAATAATATCACTTTATCTTAGGTAGCTATTAAATTGAATGTATCTAGGTTGTAGTACAAGACAGGAACGTGTGTAAGCTGTCAAGTCAAGCAGGCTGTGATTCAGTGACATCCTGAGCACACTAGATGCCAGATGCTACCTCGATGATATTCCAAGAAACCAATAACACTTTGTCCGCAACTCTATAAAGGTCAAATACATATTGTTCCATATGTGATTTACAGCTATGGCGATCGACTAATATTTTAGGGTGAAACTGACCATTGCTCATATTGATATTTCCTCTATTACCCTGTCGTGTTGAGAGAAAGAGGAACTAATACGAAATAATTAAAAGAAAGGCATAATTGAAAATTATATTAATTACATTAATATGGGATGGCTACCCTGGTTCGATTCCCACAGACGACAAACAATTTTCATAATTTCAAAAGCTACCCCTGTGGCTCCTCCACCACTAACATCTTTGGGGTACCCGGTAATGGGTAAAAGGCGTGATGATATATATATATATATATATATATTATATGGTGACTTAGTGATATCGAGTCGGCCTGTGGATCCTGAGAATCCTGGTTCAATTCCCATAGCCAACGAACATTTTTACCACATTAAAATTACCCCTGTGGCTCCCCACCACTAATATATTAGGGGACCGTTATTTTACGGCTGATAACCGCACTTCATGCACATAAATATATCACTTACTGTGATCTGCTCCCGGCAGAGTGCCATATCCAGTAATGGGTAGAAGGCGTAATGACATATTTATTTATTTTTTATAAAAACTACCTCTGTGGTTCCCCTACTACTAATACCTTTGGGGGCCGTAATTTGACGGCTGGTAGCCGCACTTCAGGCGAATAAATATATCTCTCATCGAGATCTGCTTTGGAAAAGTGCCACATCCAGTAATGGGTAGAAGGCGAGATGATATATTTATTTATTTTATTTATAAAAACTACCTCTGTGGCTCCCCTACCACTAATATCTTTGGGGGCCGTGATTTGACGGCTGGTAGCCGCACTTTACGCGCATAAATATATTATTAACCGAGATCTGCTTCGGTGGAGTGCCTCACCCAGTAATGAATAAAAGGCGTGATGATATATTTATTTATTTTTATTTTACCTCTTTAAACGAGAGTGCTACCATGGTGCTATAACTGTTCGTAATAATATATTTATTTCAAATACTTTAATTATTTCCTCAAAATAGTTTTAGATCCACTGGAATTTTTATTGATATCTGTGGCGAGTTGAAGTATTCGATATAACAACTAGTTTGAGCAAAGAATCTTTTTATTAAAAGAATGAACTTGTTCATAAGTTTATTAAGTTTATACATACATTCTTAGTAGTGTTCGGGTCGCTGGAAAAGATGGTTCAAGTTGAATATTTTCTGCTAAAATATATTATATTGTATTATAGAATGTCAAAAAATAGTGGAAGTAGTGTTTATTTTGTGTACAATACATTGTTTATGACTAGCATAGTGTTTTTGTGGGACAAATGTGTATTTCAGAAGACATTTGAGCATCTGCCGGAACAACAAAAGGTATATATTTTAAAAGCATCTTTGAACAGTTAGCACTTTGGCTTTGAAAGTGAGTTCTACGAGTAACATCACTTACTTTAGTTTACAACAAATATAAAATACATCTAATCTAAGTCCAACTAAAATTAATATCTCAATACCAGTAGTAAATTTCATATTAATTTTAAAATAATTACAGTATTTAATTTAGATTATGCGTCTTGTTTTTCATTATTATCTAGATTAAGAGTGGAATATAAAAATTGCTTATATTTCTTAAATTATTTAGTTCAAGAATTTGACTTGCGTTTTGTAATTACTAAAAGTTTAATTTAATTTTGATCCACCGCTAAAAAAGTTTAGCCATCACTGGCATAGGTAACAATTTTAATTAGATATTAAGTTTAAATTGAAGATAAGTATACAAAATCATACATTAACGACCCTTGTTAATGCATAATTTATTTGAATTATTTTTTGATTTAGCTGTTGAGGTCGATTCATCCAACTTAAAAGATTTTGAACTGGGTTCATATCGATTGATTACTTATTAATGTATTCTTGGAAATTGTTTCCAAAATTTGTTGGTGTATTTCTGTATCTGAAATGGAACTAAATCGATTTTTTTCACACATCTTACTTGACGCATTGACAGTTTTAAATAATTATTTAACAACTACCTATCATTTGTCACAAACAAAAAAGCATCTACAGAGATTATTCCCGGGAATAATCACAAGAGCTTTATTCTCAGTATAATAATAACAGGATTGGTTAAAACGACACTTGGCATACAATGAAGCATTTCATTGGTTTTGAGAAACGTCGAAAAATAATCATCAAAACTTTAATGTTGACCAGTGACACAAAATATGTTAATATTCAGAACCCTGTCCTTACTTTGACGAGTTTTTAAAATAATATTTTTGATTGAGAATCAGGATATCAAAATGTATACCTACATACCATAAAAAAAAATTATACATTTTCGTGTAAGTTTGTATTTTAAATTTTGCACAAAAGTTTGTGTCGCTTCTACTCGTAGTAGATACTATCAAAAGAAAAAATTATAACGGTCTAGAAAACACGTCAGTCTTGTCATATTCATACTCATGCAAATCTTCATGTCCACCTCTGTCTGTCGAGATGTGTGACACTGTGTCATGTCAGTATTCAGTGAACAATACCTGCATAAACGACTGTTTGTGTATTTGACAGCCGGGTCAGTTTCTGACATGTTTTGTACTCACAATTATGACATTATGAAGTCGCGACTGTCCACTGACCCCAACTTGGCACCCGGCTAGTCGGAGGTTAGTAGAAAGCTAGTAGAAGACTCGCGGAGGGATAATCGAGTCTTAAAAGTCGTGATCCGTGACGAAAGTTGTTGTGTTGACGATTGTCTGTCGACTGACAAGATTTGACGGTCTTGTTGGGAAATTCGCACCGGTTTTGTGTGAATTGGAATTTTAAATGACAATTCTATGCTTTTATAAACGGAAGAATTTGTGAATTTGAATAATATTTACAGCGTAAGCGCATTTTTCTATGGTCGTTACTTTCCAAATAATTTTAAAGTGCTTCGTATGAAAATTGTGAAGAATAATATTCTGCATCTATACCTTATCTCATATAAGAATTAAATATAATGGTACATAATAAGATGCCTCTTCACTAATCACTAGAACCATATTTAAATTTGCAAATATTTTTCTTTCCGATCCTGTCAGAATTCAAATTTATTTTCGTCAAGTGAGAGAAAAAAGTGATACTTTTCATCCCCGAGGGAATAATAACCATTATAGCGTGTTGTATACTATACTTTATCTATGACTAATGTATTTTTTATTATTTCATTTCATAATAATGGGGGATTCAAGTGGTAGAGCTTTTTAATATATATTTATTAAAATAAATTCTTGACCGTACATCATATTTAATACAATATAAAATCATACCATAAATGATATCTTTATTGCTGAAATATGAAAGTTAAAGTTGAATAATTTAAAACGTTCGCACTGCCATATTGCAATGACATAGTTGCATTAAGCCAATCACAGAGCTTTGTCTGAAACATTTGTCGGTGCTCAAGAAGACGAAGAAGAAATAAGCATTCAGCATTCTACAATTCTACCAATGACGTATAATACTAGACGAATTATGCCGTATTCAAGTTAATGCATTTTTGTGAAGCAGAAAGGAATGGAATAACTTGATGGTCCGCCGGATGCGCGGCAAGGAGCGAGTACACTTTGATGTTATGCAAGTTGCTCCCTGCCGCGCACCCGCCTCACCAACCAGTTATTCTATCCCTTTCTGACTCACAACAAACGCCGATGTTATCCGTCTAGTTATGTTTTGTCTGAGGATTTTACTGACAACGACAAGTTACGTGTTATTTATCTCTGTCTTATCTGTCTCTCTTTAAGTTAAGATGCAACTACGTCATATTCATTTGTTTCGAAAGTTTAAATATTTTTATCATGCTTAATACAAGTTTTCTTAAAAAATAAAAAATTTGAGTATAATTATTTTATTACGTAGATTAATATATAAAAAATTCAAAAAAGTCTTGAAAGGCCCATTCCAAACTAATAGCATACTACGTACCATGGACTGTAAGTGTTAGTTTTTAGGTCGAGAATGTAGTTTGGAAAATCGAGGCTCGTAGAGTCATGATTTTCTGAACATTCGTGTCCTAAAAAAATTACTTACAGTTCGAGGTTAGTAAGATATTTTTACAATACCTGCACAAATAGAAGGAAAAGAAAAATAGGTTTCAAAATAAACAGGACCTTGATCTATAATATTTACTTACTGACCACGGTGGACGGTAAGTAAATATTATAGACCTGATGTAACCATTAAAACCACTGTGCAATAAAATTTCTACTTACTATGTTTAGATTTTGTCATTAATGAATAACTTACAGTACAGTTATTGTAAAAATAAAATTACATTCACATTGTAATATTTTGTCATGTAACTACAGTGATAGAGAAGTAATATTTTGAAATGTCAAAAATATTTTTCTATATTTTTAAAATTTTGAAATTATTATTTCAAAATTCGAAAAATATCATAGAAGATGCAAATGCACTCCATCTGGGCTACATAAAGTAGTTGAAAGCACGATAAATAATCTACTTCCAAACAAATTTTGAACTTATATGGAAATTTTGATGTCACCAGGTATTACCAACGATCTAAAACAAAATGTTGCCTATCATAATAAACGTACTTTCGCTATGCAACTGGATTTCACAATAACTTCCTTATAAATAAATAAATATATATATCATCACGCCTTCTACCCATTACTGGGTGTGGCACTCTGCCGAAGCAGATCTTATAAATAAAATAGAAAAATTGATTTTTAAAACTAATAATTCCAATTGGTATAAAATTTGACTTACAATCATATCAACAACAAATATGGGTTATAATGCAATCCAAAGTCAAAATCGACTCTCTTGAAGACACTTCTGCAAAGGGCATATCACTAGCCCTCTTCAAACATTTTCATACATCAATAACCCCGAATCGAAGGGTTAGAGCAGCCCTTGCGCAAATTGAAGACGTTATGCACGCTCGAATTAATTCACAATTTTCATATCCACTTGAACAAAATGGTTAAGCGGTGTAAAAAGACCAAATCCAAACGAAACAAGTACTTGACTCTGCAATCACATGGCCAAAACTCACCCTTAGGGAATGACTCTACAAGGGTGGATGTATATTTGTCAAGTATATGGACCAAGTAGGCTTGATAACCGTTTGTGATAGATTTTATGCAAAATGGCAGTCGATAGGACAGAACGGAACTGTCAATCAGAAGGACAATGAAGGTTGATTGCTTTGTGGTGGGATTCTAATATTCAAATTTGAGAGGCATGCAAATTTTCCCAAGATATAGTCGATGGAAATCATAACAAACTCTCAATATTTGTTGACTAGTTTTATAACGAACTTATCACAATTTATAACGTTCCGGACTTCTCAAAAAAATATATAAACATTTAATATATAAACATTAAATATATATATTTCTACGACTGCTATGAAAAGTTGACATTTATGCTTTTAGTTGTTATCGTAAAGTTGATGGTTACCAAGCAACAAATAATAAAATACTTTACCGCGCGTCTCCTATAGCAACAAGCGGTAAAATACTTTACCGTTCGCTTAGAAAAATATAAATTATTGCTGAAATCTTAATTTATTGAAACAATATTTACAGAATCTAAAATATAGGTTAGATTCATTTTTACACTTTTATACATATTATACATGAAGTTTGCTGCGCTTTGATTTGAAGTTGAACCTGAACGCAGCTGGGCAGCAGTGCCAACTTAATGAGGATGGGCGATGTTAAAATTGAAATTGCCGTTTTGACAGTTTTGTATATATATTCCGAAACTTGATATGGTGTTTGATAAATTTGAGGACAAATTAGATTTTGTGATATTCTCATTAGAATTTTCAGTTAGTACGCCAATCACTATTTTTTAATATTTTTGAGCACATTTTTTAATTATATGTGAAAATTTATCACAAACAATGATTGTCGATAATAGAATTTTTTAATTATTTACTTGGATACTGATATCGTCATGGTTACATACAATACAGAAATTGGTGGAACGTGAATTATTGAACTAGCCCCATATTATTTTTTAAATTTTTGTAGTAAGTAAAGTCGTAGAAAAAACTATGTGTGTGCCTCAAGCGTAAAGTATCTTTATTGCTCTCGTTCTAATGCAGCGCGAGCGAAGCGAGCGCTTCAATTACCGAGCACGAGCAATAAAGATTCACTTTACGCTCTTGATACACAAGTAACTATTATCATACTAGTAATGTAATATGCTATTATCAGAAACTTTCTTAAGGAATTGTGTGTCTTACTCTTTTTTATTTATCTATTTTCTTTGCTTTAACAAATTTAACAAATATTCGTAGTGAAACAACTGAATAAATTTACTTACCCCTGCCATGTGCAAAAGCAGTAAACTTTTCATATTAATTCAACCAAAAACATCCAACACAAAATCTCAATTACAACTAAAAAAACATTCCTATACTTAACTAATAAATATATCAGATTATTATGATATCTCCCTGATTAAATATTTCCTAGAAATCATAAGATTAGAAGCAGGAAAACGGTCACGAAATTCTAAAGTCTGTCTTGCAATGCTATTGATGAGCCAACACCTTCATATAAAAGTTTAGAACGTGTATGCATACATCCTTGATACATCAAAACAGATATAAGTGATATTATTTGCGAAAAATAGCGATTAGATAAGTGCCAGAATATTATAAATAAACTACTCATGTTTATCTTTAATAACAAATAAACCGTGCAAAAAATCCTTGCTTACTTTTATCTTTATTCGAAGGTAATTGGGATTCCTTGAAATTTGAGATTAATTGATATTATCATTGTTTGATGGCTGGACAAATGCTTCAAATAAATTAATAATTACGAAATTATATCAATGATTAATAGGAATTTCTTGTATTAGTGTGGAATGTGATGTAGTAATTATGAAGAAGTTTAGACACGATGCCTGAAAACCGAGTGGCTACTTTTTTTGAGTGATTCCACACGAGTCCAATACAAGGTTTTATCCAACACTTCTCTTGAAACGTCATAAATCGTTTTTATATATTCGTTTATAGTTTCATACATTTGATATAAAATACATACATACATACATACATACATATCTTCACGCTATATCCCAACAAATGGGGTAGCACGAACCCTAAAATCACTCATAAAACATTCACTCATCACACCCATCAAACAACCAGTCATCGTCAAACATTTTCATCCAAACATAACACCCTCACTTCAACCACTTTCATAGATCACTCCATATAAACTCATACATTTATTACACTCGAAATTATTATCACACAACAAACCTTCAATCACATCATTCCTTTTCACTTACCATTCATTTTCTTTCATCAACGTACATAACATATGCATAAAAAAAAAAAAAAATCTCAAATTACTCACGTTTACTCCTAACAACGAATCTAATAACGAAACTAACAACGAATCTACTAGATTAGAAAAGATGAAAGCGATAGTCTGCACTTATATATGAAAGAAAAGACCACACAATGCAGTATCTGAAAATGAAACAAAAAGATAAGAAAGGGAGGGAGCGTCGCCCTGCGCTTGTTTTTGAAAGTGAATTTCACACAATTGCAGTTAAACACTACGTAATAACTGAAAACGAATTAAAAGATAAGAAAGGAAGGGAGTGTCGCTCTACGCTTGTTTTTGGAAGTAAATTCCACACAATTGCAGTTAAACACTCAATGTAAGATCAGAAAAGAATAAAAAAGATAAGAAACGAAGGGAGTGTCGTCCCTGCGCTTGTTTTTGAAAGTGAATTTCACACAATTACAGGTAAACACTCTAATGAAATTACTAAACAACGAAACTAAAATCTAAAACCCTACGCTTTTCTGAAATCATCAGATTCATTCCGCAATTAATCTTCGCCAAACGTTCCTATCCTGACACACCACTTTTGCTTCATCCACATTCATAATTCCTTTCATACAAGCACGTTTGTTCCTCGTACTCGGAAACTTTCGTTCACGCAACAATCTTTCTATCATATTCATCCATTTATTCATAGGTCGCCCACGCAATCTTTCACCCTCAATTTCACCAACATATACCTGTTTCACTAATCTCTCATTCGACATACGTTCAACATGCCCAAACCATCTCAACTGACTTATACCTACTTTTCTAACTACATTCTTCTCAATTTCACACTCATCATACACCAATGTATTCCGGACACGATCTCTTCTATATATATATATATATATCATCACGCCTTCTATCCATTACTGAGTGTGGCACTCTGCCGAGGCAGAACTCGGTAAGTGATATATTTTGCGCGTGAAGTGCGGTTACCAGTCATCAAATCACGGCCCCCAAAGATGTTAGTGGTGGAGGAGCCACAGGGGTAGCTTTTGAAATTATGAAAATTGTTTGTCGCCTGTGGGAATCGAACTAGGGTTCTCAGAATCCACAGGCCGACTTCATACCACTGAGCTAGCCACCCCATAAAAAAAAACATTTGATATAATATTAATAAATATAGAAATTACAAAGTACCCATGGAATGGTTTTTATGGTACCATGACTTCTCTATTATTCTCTCACTGGGTGACTAATGATGAACATTATTTAATTCAAAAGTAAAAATTTGTGAAAAAATTAGTTAAAAATCATGTTTTACATCAGAGATATAAGCGATTATAAATATAGTGACATTATATGTCCGGAAGGTTCTCATTGGCCACAAGTATTTTCGCGCGGTAAATAAGAGACATATGCGGATTAGAACGTAACTAAATAACTTCACGCGCAAAAATATATCACTTACCGAGATCTGCTTCGGCAGAGTGCCACACTCAGTAATGGGTAGAAGGCGTGATGATATATTTATTTTATTTTTTATTTCTAAATATGACATTTCAGCACTGGTTTTTCAAACTGTTCGCCGTTTGTTGGTATGTGTTCAATATGTTATATGTATATTTATTACTATGTATAATATAATGATTTAGGTAATGCAGATCCTATCGATATATTAAAAAGGTAGAGAGTAGGTCTCGGGATCAAAAATTGCAACGAAATCAATCTAGCAAAAGAGTATAATTGGACGTTTCGTCCAGCGAACTGGACATCATCAGCAAATAAACTAAAATATTGTAACAAAATAATTGTACAGTAATTGTAATTTTTTTTTACAAAAGTTATAACAATAAAACAAATAAATAGAGTCACAAAAAGATAAGTACATAGCATGTCAAAGACAATAGTCAAAATGGCCGAATGACATACTGTACAATTATTTTGTTACAGTATTTTTGTTTATTTGCTGATGATGTCCAGTTCGCTGGACGAAACGTCCAACTATACTCTTTTGCTAGATTGATTTCGTTGCAATTTTTGATCCTAAGACTTACTCTCTACGTTTTTTATGTCTAATATATATTACTACGATTTAATTTTGTTCATGGGCTTGAAACTTGCATAAAATATGATTTTCAACATAGTAAGATTATTTTTCAAGAATTCAATCGTATATTATTTGTACTCTTTGAACGAAACAAGTTAAGTACCACTGAACCGAACTTGGAACCTCACAACTCCTGTACAAAACTTTTGAAACTCATATCTCTTGTAATATACAGAATTTTTCACCCACGTTTTCAATGATCATCATAGTTTATCATGTAGTTTCATAAATTATTAAAAAAAAAATAGGTATAGAAGCCCATTGTAATTGTTAATCGTAATTACTAATTGGATAGCTGTAAATGCAGCTTTAGTTAAGACAAAATTTGTGTTATATGTTTTGTACAACTGACAAGTTCAATTGACGTAACTACGTTTTCATCTGACACAAACTATTCTAGTATACGATAGCAGTAAGTATTCTTTAGTAGGGTACTTAAAATTTGTAAAAACTACCGCAGATGCTTATTCCTTCTTCTCTATCCGGAAATATATTCCCCTCTTGAGTGGATCTCAAAGCAAATTCAAATTACAAAACCAGAACAAATTCAATCACTTCTAACCCTCTTACTTTACCACGCAACATTTCTTTTTAAAAAAACCGACAATTTTGGGAACCACTTTTACTATCTATTATCTACCCCAGGTGTCAATGATTGACAACTGCCGAATATGTCAAAAAGGGTTTTTCGGAAATTTCGTGTGAAAAGAATCGGTTTTGAATAAATACAGTCCCGGTAATCCAGGATCCAAACTCGAACGCTTTCGATGAATGCTGGAAAGCTAAGCTTGTTTGCTACCAGATTTGGATTATTACACTGTCGGTTGTCTCTTTCTACTGGGTTTGGAATAGGGGGTTCTGTCTTTGTCTGTTGGTGTATGAGATAGTGTATTGTTAAAAGCGTTGGCCCTGTGTTGAATTAGCTCCATATGTGACATGTCTATTTCCCCTAGGTAGGGGAGAAGTGATAGGTTAATTTAGTTTAGTGTTTTGATGCAGTCGGACATCAGTTATTGATCACGTTTTTCTTACAACTAATTTCAATAGCGATTTACTAAATTAGCATTTTAGTGTAGGGATTGAAAAATTACGGTAATTTATAAAATAAAATAAATATATATATATCATCATGCCTTTTACCCATTACTGGATGTGGTACTCTGTCGAAGCAGATATCGATAAATGATATATTTATGCGCGTGAAGTGCGGTTATTAGCCGTCAAATAAGGTCCCCAAAAATGATAGCGGAGGGGAGCCACAGGAGTAATTTTAATGTAGTGAAAATGTTTGTCGGCTGTGGGAATCAAACCAAGGTTCTCAGGATCCATAGGCTGATTCGATACCACTGAGCCAAATACTATGGTTATTTATAAATTGGTAAATGACCAGTAAAATTACATCACATATCGATGACATATCATTTGTACATCATTTTGCTTGCATTAAACATTCTTATTAAATTATGAAAATTAACAAGAAATTGTTGCGTAAATAAACAATTTCTACAAAAACAGAAGCTACGAGTATCAGTCTCAATTGTTTTAAATAAAGCTACAGCCAACTTATATTGTTTTAATTTGATTTATTTTTTATATTATTTTTAACAGCAAAATTTGACTAATGGCACATCATTGTATTTAACGTAGAATTAAAATATATAAAAATATACCGGCTGTTCCATTTAAAATAAGAAAGTTGATGCCTCTTCCGGTTAAAACGGAAGATATATGTATATTATTTATACATAGAAATTAGGCCACATATGATAAGTTTACGCATATAAATTTTCAATTAAAAATCATTATACATATTAAGTTAATAAGGTGTCCCGTTTTTTGTGGACTGGAATGATGAAACAATTTTTTGAATGAACAAAGTGTACTCAAGAAATTAAAACACCTATTGATTAATTAATACAACTTGATGTAAAGATAAAATTACTTCATTATTATCAGTTACCTAAAACATATACTTACATACAATCAATAAGTAATACTGATACCAATTTCATCACAATGATTTCAACTTTTATATGAACTTGTAAGTGTAAATAAAAAAAAGAATGATACAGCGTTTAAATTGATAAACAATTGACAAAATTAAAAACAACTCTGGTCCCTTCCAAATTCCCAACAAGCAATTTTAACAAAACAACATCAGTGTAACAAAACAGCATCAGTGTAACAAAACAGCATCAGTAGGTAGTATCAAACTTTTGAAGTATAGGTTGAAGTGGACTACAGTTTGACAGGAGCTGGTTACTTGATATAAACTGAATAGTGAATTTCTCTTTCATATTTTTGTGGAGAAACTCAGAGACTAGATAGGCACTTAAGTTAATCGACAGATCGACACTCGACACTTTAGGGGAAGTGGTTTCTATAAACTGTTTTCAAACTAAGACGATGTTATTTTATCCGTTTACAGTTTTGGGGTTATTTTAGATTTAAAACGGTTTCTAGTTTCCATATTATATCAGATATTATTTATTAAGGGTGTGTTATTTTATCTTTGTATACTTACAAAAAATACAACGGTTCTTCAAAAGCTTTTACAGGGTCCTATTTATGTCATACAAGTGTAGAAATTTTATGATACCGGGGTTTAGTTATTAAATTGTAAAAATTAATTACTACAATGTTAAAGAGAATTTTAAAATACAGAACACAGTTAAATTTGTTTTAATATCTATTGTTACTGAGATAAAAACATAATGGGGCGGCTAGCTCAGTGGTATGAAGTCGACCTATGGATCCTGAGAACCCTGGTTCGATTCCCACAGGCGACAAACAATTTTCATAATTTCAAAAGCTACCTCTGTGGTTTCTCTACCACCAACATCTTTGGGAGCCGTGATTTGACGACTGGTAATGCGTAGAAGGCGTGATGATATATTTATATTTATTTATTTATGTAAGTTATATTTAAAAATTTGTGTAGCTAGCAACGAAAGCTATATATTTTTTTCAAAAATTTGTTATTTGGTACACGACGACGAAACCGGAATGTATCAATCAAATTAATGAAAAAAATATGCTTTTATTATGAGTTATAAATATATTTATTTTTTATATTGATATTAGATTGATCTTACGTAGAAAAATTATTTTGACGTAATTCAATATTTCAATATTATATTGGATACTTTTAAATGATGTCGAACGGAATAAATAAATAAATAAATATAATCAAAAAAAGTTAAATCAAACCGATGAAATTATAGTATATCCTTTTTCCCTATTTTGTTACTTTTTTTTAATGATTTTTAAAACAGTTAAATAATATACAACTTTCTAATCGATTTTTCGTTAAAAAAAATTACTTTCATGATCAGTATGATATAAGTGACATTTTATTTTGTAACTGGAGAAGTTAGCGGAACGAGCCGTAGCCGAGTGAAACAACTCCACGTAATTTACTTTTAATACTAGTTAAATGTAATTTTAAACACTCTAAGTAACCGTTAAAAGGCTTACTTTTAATAGTGTTTGTAGAAAAATATAGATTGTTTTATTTCTGAAAATTTAAGAAATATGAGTTGTTAGTTGTTAATTATTTTAATATGGGATGGCTAGCTCAGTGGTATGAAGTCGGCCTGTGGATCCTGAGGTCCCTGGTTCGATTCCCACAGGCGACAAATTTTCATAATTTGAAAAAGCTATCCCTGTGGCTCCTCCACCACTAACATGTTTGGGGGCCGTGATTTGACGACTGGTAACCGCACTTCACGCGCAAAATATATCACTTACCGAGATCTGCTTCAGCAGAGTGCCACATCTAGTAATGGGTAGAAGGCGTGATGATATATTTATTTATTTTATTTATTTTTATTATTTTTATTCAAACAATTTGTGAACAAAATAGTGCTCATTATTAAATTGATATTTGATTTAAATTATTTCTAAAAATGTTAACACCTTTTGCATTTAATGCTTTTAAATTTTACGCGTCATTGCAGTATCATTAAATTAATTGCTTATATTGACTGATAACTTGAAATTATTCTTGTATTTTACAAACTATACAATTAATTTTATCACAAATTTGAAACCTGTATCATATTTGTTTTACAATAGTGATAAAAATAAAAAATAAATATAACATCACGCCTTCTACCCATTCCTGGGTGTGGCACTCTGCCGTAGCAGATCTTGGTAAGTGATATATTTTTGCGCGTGAAGTGCAGTTACCAGCTGTTAAATTACGGCCACCAAAGATATTAGTGGAGGGAAACACACAAATAGTTTTCTAATGTGGTGAAAATTGTTTGTCGACTGTGAAAATAGAACCCGGGTTCTAAAATCTGCAGGCCAACTCAATACCACTGAGCCACCTACCACAATAGTGGTAATATCAAATAAACAATATGTTATGAAAAGGATAATAATTTTCACCATATTAAAATTTCCCCATCACTAAAATCGTTGGGAACTGTGATTTGACGGCTGGTAACCGCACTTCACGCACATACATATACTACGTACCAAGATCTGCTACGGTAGAGTGCCACACCCAGTAATGAATAAAAGGTTTAATGATATATTATGGGATGGCTAGCACAGTGGTATGAAGTCGGCCTGTGGATCCTGAGGTCCCTGGTTCGATTCCCACAGGCGACAAATTTTCATAATTTGAAAAAGCTATCCCTGTGGCTCCTCCACCACTAACATGTTTGGGGGCCGTGATTTAACGACTGGTAACCGCACTTCACGCGCAAAAATATATCACTTACCGAGATCTGCTTTAGCAGAGTGCCACATCCAGCAATGGGTAGAAGGCGTGATGATATATTTATTTATTTATTTATTTATGATATATTTATTTTTTTTATTTAAATCAAGAAAGTCTGGTTTCATGAAGTTCCATTAAAAACAATATACATAAAAAAATGACTTACCTCCCACGCAAACTTGGGATCAATAGGCTCCCCCAACCACTTCCCCAAAAACGGTCCATATCTCGTCCCTTTAGGCACCTCCTTCTTAGTCCAAAGTCCTCCTCCCCTCTCCCTCAACTTCAGCTCCTGAGGAACAACACCAGGATTCAACATCCCCTCTCTAGATCTCACCCTCATCGCATCAACATTCATCCTCAAATTCCCGTTGAGTTTCTCTTCATTTGTCGTTACTTTGAGGTTCAGATGCTCTTGCAATTTGAGAGACTCTGGACTCAAGAGTTGATCTACAGAGCGAATTCGAAGGTTCTCTATTTCTGAGAGGTTCCTTCTGGCGAGTTCAGAGGACTGTTGCTGAGGAGAGGATCGGCTGAAGACGTCTAAGTCTTCGGAGCGATCTTCAGCGCGGTACTCAGACGGGAGGTGAGATAGGGATTCTGAAAGAGGTTCTGATTGGTGAGGAATCATTGTTGAGTCCATAGAATCGTCATCGCCGCTTGTAAGACCTGCTCGGGAGGTGTCTAGTTCATCTTCGCTGCTTCCTGAAACAGAAAGGAGAATGTTAAAACTGATTTCTTAATTTTTTAATTAAGGTAGAACTAGTGTGACGGTGGCGCCGTCGGTTGTCGAGTGGCGAAACTGACGCTCAAAGAAATATAAAAATTGAATAAAATAAGTGTTTTATTCCTATTATGATTTGAATATCATGAATTGTTAACAGGTTGTTAGTCTAGTGAATTTTCAAATACCATACCACCGTGTGGTGTTGCCATTATAAATTGGGATTCTTAATTTTTCGTCAAAAACAAGGCTTTGCATGGCTATATGTCCATTACTAAACGATAAAAAACTTTCTCCTTCTGATACAATATACATGGATAGTTCTATAACATCATACTAGTTTTTCAAATGAAACTGCAAAATTTTAGAGGTACACAAACCAAATAAGTATGTGCGATTCTGAGTGATGATCGCCATAAGCCCCGTGTATAAGAACTCAACTTTACAAGCGAATATATTTGTTCACAGACGATGTATACGTTTCATATTTTAACAGGATGCGTATGACAGTCCAATGTTTACGTGCGCTAAATTTCATTCAGATCTGCAAAAAGAAATTTCAGGCCAGGTACTACCTTAAAGCAACGCAACATTTTAAATTTTATTTAATAATTAATATTTAGAAAGATAAATATTAATATATTATAACGTTTACGCACAATTAAGAACTAAGCTAAGGTATTTAAAACATTAGATTTTGTTAATTTGGGAAAGGCTGGTTGCGGAATGATTCTGATGCTGAAGTATAAATGATTAACCAGTTCATTATGCGATATACTGATAAACTAATAATAAACTGCTAATGTTAGATAAAAATACATTATAATATTTATTTATTTATTTGAAATATATGTAGTCTAACGTATAGCAAAACTTAATTTTCTACGGCCGAGCAAAAATAGACATTTCTATCTGTCACTTGAGTACAGAACGTGGTTGTAGAAAAAAATATTATGTGCACCACGAACAGAAAGTGTTCTTGTCGCTTTTGCATGGTTGTTGTTTTTGGTTGCGTCTCGATGAACAAACTTCAAGCGCGAGCATTAGACAACTTTCTGCTCTAGGTATTCAAATAACTATACTACACCTGCTCTGAAAGTTTATCTTACCGGTTTGTTTATAATGTTATGACCACTAAGATATCTACCATTTTATTCTTATCGTTGCTATGGAAATATAGTACTTTCTACCCATATTTTTAGCTGTATTCTATTTGCCATTTGTTCAGTTAAATCAGTTCAGATAAATTGGACAACATGACTAAATAAACTGAATTAAGTAAACTGTTTAATTTATTGGGGTGAATTACTTCAAAGTAAATTAGAATAAGTAATTCTAATACTGGAAATAAATTCAGTGAAGTAATCCTGCAAAATAAATAAGTGATCTGGTTCAGTAGATGTAAGTTAGATCTGAACCAAATTTCAAATTGAATTCGTCTTTTATATATATCTCACGATTACCATAGGCAACGTGAGTTATAAATGTCATTTCTTATAGGTTCTTACGTTTCTGGGATACTAATTTAAAATTGTTATATTGGAATAATGAAATTGGAACAAACTTATTATTAAAATATAAATTAATAGGACAATAATATCCCAGTTGAAGAACAAGCAGAGTATACAACTTGCATGGAATGTGTATTTCTCAATTATATGAATAGCAGCATTCGCCTTCGACTCATGTTACAAACTTTAAGACGTGTGCGAAATAAGTACCATTCCATGCTTGTTCTACAATTTATTATTATTAATTGTTGCCCTAAAGTGCAGCTGAGTGCTAAAAATTAACAATAAATGTATATTATTTTTTTTAATTTAAAATATTTATTTTCTTATTTTTTAGTTTTCTTATCTCGTAGGACTAAAAAAACAAGTGTATAAAACATATCAAAAGTCTTTTGTAGAAAAGAAACAATTGCAGCCTTCGCTCAAGTTGCAACTTTCGCTTTGGTTCAACACTAGTAATATAAATAACTATTATTGTTCAAATTATGTTTAAAATTATAAATATTATTCGTACTTACAACTCTGTTGAAGAGACAAACTTCAAATATAACTGTTTAAAAAACAAAACTATAAACAAAAGTAGGCACTTGTAAATTATTGAAACTTTTAACTTGAAACAAAATATGTTTATGGAGGGCATTATATACGAAGATACCGAAAACCAATAAAACTATAATTGTTATAACACTTCTCATAAAAATTATCTTTAAAGAATACTCATTTTGATAATAATTGGTAATCAATTATAATTACCTGACAGTAAGAGTATTGAATTATCTCTGTAACAGTTTGCAATATTTCCCGGAAAATAAAACGCCAAGTCGGAAAGAATAAAACCAATTTAAGAAAGTATACATCACTCATAATTGTTGAGTTATCATTGACAAACTGTGTGTTTTGTAATACTATAAATAAATCACGTTTTATCTCCAAAACTGTAAAATATGTAATAATGATTTAGGTTTTCCTACTGTAACCAATATGTGGTTTGCATATGTAACATATTTTAGTAAAACAGATAACTATTGACGTCTAGACAATGGAAACAAATCATATATTTAGATACTGGAAATTGATTAATATTTTCAATTTTCATTGTTTTAGCATTTACGAGGGTGAATGGGTTTACCCGAGGGGAACTTCATTTGTAGGGGAAGGTATGGCAACATTTGATCATTTGAATTTTTCTGCTTATACCTAGCAAATTTTATAATTCAGTGCGGCGAGAATCAATTAATTGAGATTCTGAGAAGTTAATTGAGATACATGATTGCTTGTTTCAAATTTCGTCATTTTTGTATCTATCTCAGATTGTCCAGAATGCATTAAAACGAAATTTCAGTTTTTATGTTTATGTGCATTTAAGGGCAGAACACATTTTGATAGGTTGCCATAGTCCTGCTATCTAATGTTCAGGTGAATGATGCTTTTAATTTGATTTAAAATATAGTAAAATAAATAAATATATCATCACGCCTTCTACCCATTACTGAGTGTGGCACTCTGCCGAAGCAGATCTCGGTAAGTGATATATTTTGCACGTGAAGTGCGGTTACCAGTCGTCAAATCACGGCCCCCAAAGATGTTAGTGGTGGAGGAGCCACAGGGATAGTTTTTGAAATTATGAAAATTGTTTGTCGCCTGTGGGAATCGCTCCAGGGTTCTCAGGATCCACAGGCCGACTTCATACCACTGAGCTAGCCATATAGTGACTAAATTAAATACAGTAGACATATTAAGCACGGTTTTTGAGAAATTAAATAAAAGTTTTATGGGGTAGATGGTTCAGTGGTATCGAGACGGTCTGTGGCTTTGTGGATCCTCGTTCGATTCCCACAGCCGATAAATAATTTTCACCACATTAAAACTTCCTTTGTGACTCTCCCTTCCCTAACAACCTTGGGGGGCCGTGATTTTATGGCTGGTAACAGAACCTTACGCGCAAAATATGTCACTTACCGAGGTCTGCTACGACAGAGTGCCACATCCAGTAATGGGTAGAAGGCGTGATGATATATTTATTTATTTATATTTTAATTTATGGGGTGGCTAGCTCAGTAGTATGAAGTCGGCCTGTGGATCCTGAGAACCCTGGTTCAATTTCTACAGGCGACAAACAATTTTTTCATAATTTCAAAAACTACCCCTGTGGCTCCTCCACCACTAACATTTTTGGAGGCCGTGATTTCACGACTGGTAACCGCACTTCACGCGCAAAATAAATCACTTACCGAGATCTGCTTCGGCAGAGTGCCACGCCCAGCAATAGGTAGAAGGCGTGATGATATATTTATTTATTTTAAAAAGTGTGTTTTTGGCGGTATTTTGCATATTCAATCTTTTCTTTTTAAAATTGTCAAGTCCAAATATATTTTATTGTAGCTTTCCTTCCGTTATTGAGAAATTTTGTCACAGTTATAAAATAATAATTTTCAAATTGAACTACAAAGAGAAAAATTGGAATACCACCAGGATTTGCATCTGGAACCTATGAACTATATAATTTAATTTGATTTTATCAATTGTTAAGTATTTACTTAAAATAGTAATTAAATAAATACAACATTCCGGCAAACAATGCACAGCGAGGAAGAAGGAACAAGGAAAACCAACAATCCTCATACCACTCATACAATTAATCTATAACAATCCGTTATTATTAACCCATTTCTGCTATCGGGTACGAAGGAAGAATCGTTTGTGGGAAAGCGAAGCCACAGATCCCCATGACCGCAATGCAACACAACGCACAGGATTTCCTCGCCTGATAGTCGCACGTTATCTTCTTCAATTAACTCTTTCACACTTACACTCCATGAAACGTGTATCGCTCAGCAAAAACTGTAAACCGCAGAAAGGACGATAGTGAGTCTGGGTATACTGATTACTTCGATTAATTATTATAGGGAAATTGGACGAGAATTAGTGGAAAGATGATTTGGTTTTGGTGGAATTTTACCAGTATTGTGTAGATTACTTTTAGTTATATTTAGTAAAATGGATGTACAGTCTGTGGCCGGAAACTTATGTTGTTTATTTATGTTTATGCAACTGTGAAAAAGTTAACATTTATATACGAGATTTGTTGATTTATGCGATACTATTTTATTGGACGTTGCTAAGAGCGATGTTCGTTAAAAGATTTTGTTGAACGATGCTCTTGGCATTTTAACGTAATAGTTGTTCATGAACCTAGGGTATTATGAAGATGTTTATGCCCTTCGTTTACGATGTTTACAAGGCCGAGGACATCTATTTGTAAGTTGCCTGAGGGGTATAAATATCAAGTAATGCCCGTGGTCCTTACAACATTTTATGTCTTACTAGTAATTTTTAATAACCTAAATAATAAATATATATTTCTAAAATAAATAAATATAAATCAAATATATCATAACGCCTTTTACCCATTACTGGGTGTGGCACTCTGCCAAAGCAAATCTCGGTAAGTGATATATTTAAGCACGTTAAGTCTGGTTACCACCCGTCAAATAACTACCTCAAGGATGCTAGTGGAAGGGGCGCCACAGGGGTAATTTTAAAAATAAATAAATAAATAAATATATCATCACGCCTTCTACTCATTACTGGGTGTGGCACTCTGCCGAAGCAGATCTCGGTAAGTGATATATTTTGCGCGTGAAGTGTGGTTACCACCCGTCAAATAACTACCTCAAGGATGCTAATGGAAGGGGAGACACAGGGGTAATTTTTAAAATAAATAAATAAGTAAATATATCATCACGCCTTCTACCCATTACTGGGTGTGGCACTCTGCCAAAGCAAATCTCGGTAAGTGATATATTTATGCGCGTTAAGTGTGGTTACCACCCGTCTAATAACTACCTCAAGGATGCTAGTGGAAGGAGCGCCACAGGGGTAATTTTGAAAATAAATAAATAAATAAATAAATAAATAAATAAATAAATAAATAAATAAATAAATAAATAAATAAATAAATAAATAAATATATCATCACGCCTTCTACCCATTACTGGGTGTGGCTCTCAGCCGAAGCAGATCTCGATAAGTGATATATTTTGCGCGTAAAGTGCGGTTATCAGTCGTCAAATCACGGCCCCCAAAGATATTAGTGGTGGAGGAGCCACAGGGGTAGTTTTTGAAATTATGAAAATTGTTTGTCGTCTGTGGAAATCTAACCAGGGTTCTCAGGATCCACAGGCCAACTTCATACTACTGAGCTAGCCACCCCATAATTTTTAATATGGTGAAAATATTTGTCGATTGTGGAAATTGAACCAGAATTCACAACATCCACAGACCGACTTGATATCACTGAGCCACCTACCTCATATGGATTTCTAGTAATATTGGATACCAGAAAAGTCAGTTTTTGACAATATTATCGTCACGCTTAATAGGCTCCTATGACATATTAAAATAAACAAAATAATGAGACATTGCAGTGTAATGCTCTGAACATACGTGGCAAGATTTCTGAGATACATTTAGATATAAGAAGAAATCAATTTTTTCTTCTTGAAAATCGTCCAGTTACGCTTTGATATGAAATTAGTTAACTACAATGCTATAAACATGAAGTTAGTTACTTGCTACAAAACCTTCTTCTTTCTAAAAAGATTTTCAGAAACTTTCTCCGTGTGCATGGAGCATTCGAGTAAATTTTAATTATATTTTCAGAAAGACAAAAACCAAGAAACAACTACTTATCCAACCTAATAAACCTCGCCTTAGCATTGATTCTCAAACATGGCTCCAGTTTCTAAAACAATATTACCCCAATATCTTCAATACAGGGTATTAAACCCCCACAAACATCTTACCACTGCCACCTAAACCTATATTTACATTCCACGGCTAGCTTTGATACCTAATCGTGCCAGAATTGGCTCTCAAAGAATTCCGCACCATGGTAACGCCATAAACAACAATATCACGTTATCTTTGCAACACATCCCAGCCAGCCATGACTGTGCGGCATTTGTTCGCTAACTGCTGTGTAAACGACCAATGCCGCCTTCGATAAACTGTTAATTGTGTTTGTAAATAGCGAAACAGCAAGGTGTTAGGGACCAAGGTGATAATGTTGGATTTATCGAGATTTGGGAGTTATTTTTTGCCGACTTTTAGTGATTTTTAGTAAGAGGTTTTCTGGCTTTATTCTTGAGCTAAGGAAGGAAAAACATTTATGTTTTGCTTATATTTTTAATCAATAAGAAAGAGATTCTCCAAAATGACTTAACTAGTAAAATAATTTTTATTTATTTTATTTTTCACCCCCTTTCCAATTAACGACAAATTTATTTTGACCAGGGTTAAAAATAGTGGTAATCTAAAAGTTAATTTAATTTAGAATTACAATTAGAAAAGGAGTTAAAAATGGTATTAAAATTGTATTTGTGACTAATTATCTTCGTAAATATACTTTATAAAAAAAATATATTAAATAACTAAATATTTTTTTTTATGGAGTAGGTGGCACAGTTATCCTATCGGTCTGTGGATCCTGAGAACCCTGGTTCGATTCCCATTGGCGACAAACATTTTCATCACATTAATACTACTCCTATGGCTCTCCCTCCACTAACATCTTTGGGGGCTGTGATTTTACGACTGGTCCCCGCACTTCATGCGCAAAAATATATTACTTACCGAGATCTGCTTCGGCAGAGTGCCACACCCAGTAATGCGTAGAAGGCGTGATGATATATTTATTTATTTACTAAATATTTTGTGAAACAATATTTGAAATTTATCAATACATTATTAAATAAATTGGGGGAAGTATTTGGGGGTGTTAATTTGTTATATTTCATTGAAAATATTCGGGGATTGTTTATACAAATAAAATAAATAAATAAATATATCATCACGCCTTTTACCCGTTACTAATTACTAATTAATTAAAAGTACATAATTACCCTCGTGGCCTCCCCTTCACCTACATCTTTGGAGGCCAAGATTTGACGGCGGGTAACCGCACTTCACGCACATAAATATATCACTTACCGAGATCTGTTCTGGCAGAGTGCCACACTCAGTCATGGGTAAAAGGCGTGATGATATATTTATTTATTTATATCCAAAAAAGGGTCAAAGTACGTAATGATATAAATATTTACTTATATAAATTAGATAGCCCCGTGGCAATGCGAGGACTATGAATTTGCGAACCCGGGTTCGATTCCTACAGCCAACAAACAATTTTCACTACATACAAATTACCCTTGTGGTTCCTTCTCCACTAACACCTTAGGAGATCGTAATTAAACGACTGGTAATCGCACATCACGCACATAAATATATCACTTACCGAGATCTGCTACGGCAGAGTGCTATACCCAGTAATGGAGCAAAGGCATGGCCGTGAGTAGTAAGTTATTACACACGGGTTGTGGCCAATCACATTAATGTTGCTGTAAGGCAGCAATGGTCGTGATTAATTATTTATTATTGACAAACTCAAATTAAATTTGACCCTCACATCATATATCTTCTAATAATTATTATTAAATACTTCACACTTAGACCTATAAGTGTGATTTCCAGTTAAGTAATTGTAGAAAAACTATATAATTGATCTTGCAAGTAATGGCTATTACTCAATCTTACGAATTACTCGCAAGTGGTGCGCGTCGCAAATTTCATCTTCTTGAGTAATAGCTATCATTACATGATCGTTTAATAATACTATTATTTCTACTACTACTATTATTCATTAATAAATATTTGTTTCTATTACAAATAAAATAGTGTTCTTAGCATTTTAATTAATTAAAATATATATAAAAAATATATCATTACATCTTTAACCCATTACTGGATGTAGCACTTTGCCGAAGCAGATCTTGGTAAGTGATATATTTATGCGCATGAAGTGCTGTTACCAGTCGTCAAATCACAGTAAGCGACTCAAATTTATATAAAATTAAATAAACAAATATATTATTACTCCTTTTACACATTACTGAGTAGAACACTTTGCCGTAATAGATCTCGGTAAGTGATTTATTTATGTTCGTGAGCTGCGATTACCAGTCGTCAAATCAAGGGAAAGATGTTAGTGATGGGGAAGCCACAGGGATAATTTTAATGTGGTGAAAATGTTTGTCGGCTGTGGGGATCGTATCGAGGTTCACAGGATCTACAGGCCAACTCGATACCACTAAGCTACTACCCCAAAATAATTAAAACAAGAACTGAAAATACATATTCAATAGTAAAATATATCTTTATTATGAAAGCAGATAATTAATAATGACAAGTTATTAAAATAACAAAATTAATTTCTTGATATGAAGTTTAGTTTTGATAGGTATTGCACAATTTATGCAACAATATCTAACAATGAGCTTGAAATATCTAGAAAACTATAAATATGCATCAAGTTGGCTGCGACATTGGACAAGCAAACAAAAGCAAAGCGATAGCCTTTATGTGTACAAGTGCAAGGGAACGGATATATTTAGGCATATAACAATTAGTGTCGCATATGAAACAGACTACAATTTTTGTCCGGCGCATTGTCTTAAAATGCGTTTGGAAAACCGTGTCTTACACGCGATGTTTTAGTGCCACTGGTTTAATGATTCCCAGAATATGCATTTACAACTACGTAGAGGTGGTTTCAGGAATATTCAACTTATTCACACTCAATTAGCCTTAAAAATATAAATAAATATGTTTATTATTAGGTAATGGGGTAGGTGGCTCTGTGGTATCGAGTCGGCCTGCGAATTTGAGAACCTGGGTTCGATTCCCAGGACCAACAAACAATTTTCAGTACATTAAAATTACCCCTGTGCCTCTCCCACCACTAACATTTTTGAGAGACGTGATTTGACGGCTGGTAACTGCACTTCATGCGCATAAATGTATCAGTTACTGAAATCTGCTATGGCAGAGTGAAGAGCAGGGCAAGCTACTTAAAAAAAGTAGCTAAGCTACAGCTACAGCTATTCTTTAAAAAAGTAGCTAAGCTACAGCTACAGCTATTCTTTAAAAAAGTAGCTAAGCTACAGCTACAGCTATTCTTTAAAAAAGTAGCTAAGCTACAGCTACAGCTAAAAGCTTTCGTTAAAGTAGCTGTTAAATTTTAAAGCTACTTTTTTAAATTATTGTGAAATAATTAAATTTGCCATTGTCATATGATCAGTCTTTTGTTATAATGACTGTTAATTTACTATTATGTACATAAATATAAAAAATAGCAAATACCATCTGGCACCTACTGTGTATTTTTGCATATTAGAGCCAGTTAGAACCGACAACAAATAATTATTTTGTGTGGGTTTAGCTTGTACGCACGCGTACTTTGTTGACCTTCTGCTTAAAAATTAGCTTTAAGCTATAAAAGTAGCTTTAAGGCTACATAAAGTAGCTTTAAGCTACAAAAAGTAGGTTTAAAAGTAGCTTCAGTTGTTATTTTTAAGCTAATAGAAAAAAAAGTAGCTAGCTACAAGCTACAGCTATATTTTTTCACAGTTAGCTAAGCTACAGCTACAGCTAAGGTAAATGTAGCTAAGCTAGTAGCTAAGCTACTGCCCAGCTCTGCTCAGGATCCACAGGTCAACTAAAAAGTAAAAATAAAAGTTTGTTATCCACACATCGATCGAACATAGATAATGATCCACTTACAAAACATCGTAACTACATCGAGTAAGTGCAAAAACAACCTCGCCTTTGACTCTAGCATATCACGAAGAAACAATAAAACAAACATTAGTTCATGTGATCATCACCATCCACATTTCTCGCAGGTGCGCTGTGTATATCTCACCGGACGCTACTGATGAGTATGACACAGTGGCGGGCACGTCTACCTTCAACACGCATTGTCTCGTATTGTGGCGACCACGCAGCCAAACACAGGAGACAATGCAAACATTGCAAACGCGACGACGAGATTTCTGCTCAAATGACAGATATGTTCCTGAACGCTTTGGAGATTGTGTTTATGTTAATATTATGCGTGGTTGGGATGTATGGATGTGTGGGTGAGAAGGAGATTTGGTACAGACTGTGGGAATTTTTTTAGGGAGATAATTTTGGTGGTTTTGAAAGCTTGCTGGGAAAATAGTAAATGTTATCAAGAAGTTAAGTGATACAGGCGAGATACATGTTTTTTGTTAATATTGAAGCATTTGTATTTTTATTTGGGGTGGCTAGCTCAGTGGTATGAAATTAGCTTGTGGATCCTGAGAACCCTGGTTCGATTCCCATAGGCGACAAACAATTTTCATAATTTCAAAAGCTACCCCTGTGGCTCTTCCACAACTAACATATTTGGGGGCCGTGATTTGACGACTGGTAACCGCACTTCACACGCAAAATATATCACTTACCGAGATCTGCTTTGGCAGAGTGCCACAGCCAGTAATGTGTAGAAAGCGTGATGATATATTTATTTATTTTATTTATTTTTATTTGAAAATAGATTTGACTTAAAACCAGTTAAATATTAGTTATACGAGGTGTGGCTATTAAATAACGAGACTGATGCTGTTTTAACATTTTATATTGGTTCCACACCTATTTACTTATTATGACTTTCAATATACACCCCTCCTCTATCCCTACAATGCTCCATGCGAATCATCCATTATTCGAAACAGCGCTGGAAGTCTTCTTCTGTCAGCTCCTTCAAAACGCGTGCCGATTTCTCTTTCAAAGCTCAAATCTTGTTGCTATTAAAGCAAATTTCACCTTAGGAAACAGATAGAAGTCGCACGGTGCAAGATCAGGCGAATAAGGTGGATGGTCCAACACTGAGATGCTGTACTTGGCAAGAAATATCTTGACAGACATAGCGGAATGAGCCAGCGCATTGTTTTGATGGAGAAACCATGACTTGTCCTTCTACAATTCGAGTACTTTTTTCAATAAATTATAAATTTCAGTAGCAGTTTTGCCAAGTTTTATGTGAAATTTCACAACAATTCGTTGCTCTAGTGTTGCACTTAACAATTTTTCGGCGAAACAAAAAAACAACTCTAATTAGAACGAATGCTACGGCTATATGGATTTGTTTACAGAAGCGAGAGGTACTGCATTCGACAGAAAGTTTCACGCTAAGAAGCTGACGGTCGCTGGTGTTTAGCACATGCGTACTTCGTCTGTAGCAGCGCCAGTCTCGTTATTTAATAGCCACACCTCGTACTTTAGTCATGTGTACCTGTTTCCTGTGCAATAAATTAATAATTCTTTTCACCCACTTCTGTATGACAATATTATTTGAACTTTTTCAATAGTTAAAGAATATTATTTTAAGAATATTTGTTACCATGGATAAGTTATCGTTTTTTGGTTCTAGGACCAAAAATAGCATTTTTACTACAGTTGTCATGGTGACAAAAATAATTTTATCAATTTATTTCATTTTAATTTGAATAAATCTACAAATATTTCAGAATATCTGGACTAAAAACAATTTAATCTGTTTCAATCGGACTAAAATAGTTATTTATGCAACTAGTACTAAAAGTGTCACTTTATTGCATGAGTCTTGTGCACCTCGGTTGAAAATGTTTTTTTGGCCCAATCTGAAGTTTTCAGCTGAGGTTGCATTTTACTTGAATGTATATCAATTTATATTTTATATTAGAACAGTTACATATATTTATAAGCAACATATACAGGCAATCGTAGCTCAGTGGATAAAAGCGAGGTAAAACTTGCGTTTCTTAATTAGCAAGCAAGAGGTTGTGCGTTAAAATCTCACTGACTTCTACTATATCTAAAAAGTACGATTGTGTCTGAGTGGTTCCGATTCCACTATAAGCTGTAGGCCCCCTGTACTGTAATTGGGATTTACTTCCTGTTGTGCAGAGTAACAAATAAATAAATAAATAAATGCATGAAAAAAAAATAAAAACATAAGAACCCTAGGGTATATTATTCTGGTCACAGAACACTTTCAAAATTGTAATAACCTACAAGATAATTATAAACGAGTAAAAGTTGTCATAACTATATCGATCAATTAAAGATAATAGTACAGTTAATGATATAGTCACATATAGCCTTTTTGTGTAAGTGAAGTCAGCAAGACTATTAGACAAAAACTATATTTATTGAACTACGAATGTCTAATAATATTCAAGACCATTTGAAAATACTAGACGCAAATTGAAATTAACTTAATAATTAAAATATGTATGACTTGTTGTCCTAAAGATCCCAGGTTCAATTTCACTTAGCCAAATTCCAAAACTTATAGCAGCGAATCCTTTTGAGTGCCATGTTTTTATGACTAGTAACTTCATTTCATAGTAAATATTATGTTTATAATAGAAATACTTTTATTAATTACACAGGGAAAACTTTCTAATAAATATTATCAAAATGTTTATATTTGTTATCTTTATAATTCCCATGATGTAATAAATCTTTAGTATATGCATTGCAAAATATTCTACAGTCTTATTTTAAGTGTGCGTAGCATATAAAAATGCTTGACGAATTACTTACGATCTTTGATATACTTATTGATGATAATATGTCTCCAATAATATTGCAATTTCTTATCATAAGTAAACAGAAATATTTCAAAATCTGATTAGGAGTTTGCAAAAATTTTTACACTACAACTTTACATACTTATCGTATACTATCTTTAAAATACAACTTTCACATAATTGGTAGTTTCCCAATAATGTAAATAATTGATGAAAATAATTAGTTCCCTTGGCTTCTCTTTAAAACAATCGAATAGATTATCAAATATCTACGTTTGTTTGTTTTGATTTGATGACTGATAACAAAATTTCACAATTAGCATAGGTATATGTATCGACAATTGCATAGTTTCTGCACCCAGATTTGGGAAAATGCTGTAATTATACTGATATCTAAAAGAAAATCATTTTTAAAATCAAATTATGTAAGATTTCCCATTACAATTTTCAAAAGTTTTAGCAAGTCCTAGATTCCGGATTAGTCAAATTAATCGAAACAATATTCTCAAAAAATAAATAAAATAAATAAATATATCATCACGCCTTTTTACCCATTACTGGATGTGGCATTCTACCGAAGCAGATCTCGGTAAGTAATATTATAATGCGCGTGAAATGCGGTTATCAGCGGTCAAATTACGGCCCTCAAAGATGTTAGTAGAGGGGGAGCCACAGGAGTAATTTTAATTTGGTGAAAATTGTTTGTCGGCTGTGGGGATCAAACCGAGTTTCTTAGGATCCCCAGGCCGACTCCATACCACTGAGCCATTACCACAAAAAAATTCATATAAATTCTAATATAATTTTGCTACAATTTTGTTTTCGGAAAGGGATTTGGAATTACTTTTCTACATTGGACTAGAATAAGATTAGTTAATTTAAAATTCAGGATTAGCTAAAACTTTTTTAAAAATGGGACTGCAAATGTTTTAATTAACATCGCCAAAATCAAGACAAACTATTTATTTAATTCATCTTCAAAGCAATTCAATAATTTAAATTTGTAGGTTAATTCTTTATAAAATATAATTTATTTAAAACATCTAACGTACTTTGAATTAAAATTGTCAAATTATTACTTTACAAATTAAAGTAATCTGGAAAAAATTGGGCTTCTGAATGTTGCTTCTACTTTTTCTACACCCTGTATACATAAACAATACTGTCAATTTTAAATAGATACATGTATGGAATACAATATAAGAAAGTATTATTATCAAGGAAGAAGTTTCAAATGAATTACAATTTTGCAACAAATCTAATATTTATCTTATTTTATTTAGGCATCAGTATTTCAATCTGTCGCAAATTGTCAGAAAATTCAATTTAATTGTCAAGTAAAGTAAAAATATCGCATCGAAATCATAATTTAAATAGGAGATACTGTAGAAATATACATTTTTAGTTTATGATTCAGGTTTATTTTATTTTAATATCAATATTTCATTAGGTACTTTGACCGTACACCTTTATCAGGATGGGTAACGTAAACAAGTAACCAAAATAAGTAACTAGAAAACAAACTATGCATTACAAGTGCACTCATCATGATTCTTTTTTGCCTTTCTTATCTGCTGTTGACTAAATATATAAGTAAATTGACTTCTCCGGTTTTCAATAGAACAAAAACATTATAATAAGGTAATAACGAATTTAGATTCATTCCATTTTTGCAACTACTAGAACCATATTTACTTTTTTCATTTTGATATATGTTTGCCCTAAATATTCAATTGGCAACTTCGAACTTATTCTACATGTTATTATACGTTTAAAGTTTACGTTTGGTGAGTTAATTGTTTATTTTGACTAACAATTTCTTGACCTGAAGATGGCCATAACCTTGGCTGAAACGTTGTCAATGAATCTTCATTAAATAAACTACAACTAAGCCTATGTCCATTATTACCTTATCATATTACTTATTAAAATACTCTATTCTTCGTGATTAGTATCAAATGAAAGGTCTTTTGAAGAGCTCACGTGCATAATTGGATTAATTTTCAATCGTCAGTTGTTTTAGTGAAAGATCTTCGAAACCTATTGTGTTTAGTACCAATTAAAAGGTCTTTGGATGGAATGATACGCAGAAATGTTTTAGATTTGTAATAATTGCATTTATATTGTGTCAACTGTCTTACAAAAGTGAATTCTACTTCAGGGTCCGCGGAGCTAGCGTGAGGCCTGGCGAAGCCAGGGCGACCGCTAGTACTCTACTAAAAACATTATAAATTAATATTTTAATCACTCAATATCTGAATACTAAATATTTGTTTACTTTACAAAAAAATATAGTAAACCTATAGATTATAATGTAATCAGTACTACTCGAATACAGTTAACCCTAAATTGTGAACTCTTGCTTGTAAAGCGACAGCACAACTATAGTGCTACAACTACCCTTAACATAACCGGTATAAACCTAAAGTAAAATAGTAAAAACATTCGACAATCACCTGTCATCCTCATAGCAATTAGCACCACCAATCGTCTAGCATCAAAACAATCGACTGTCACAGTTCACCGCCACGTAACACAAAACAAACACTAATATCCTTAAGTCCTTGACGTTCAACTGTCCTGTAGAACTCAAACGTCACTCACTATACCAAGAATACAACTGATGCTTGCACAATCAAAGCTTACTTCATCCCCTGATTCTACCACCACGCCTGAAGCTTCTTCCCGAGTATATCTGTGTGCGTGTGTGTGTCAACGCTTCCTGATTCCCGACTAACCGTGCCGCGATGTTCGTCTGTTCGGCGAGGGTAGGGGCGTGGCCTGGGTGGGGACTGGGAGGAGCCAGCATCCCTCTGGAGCGCTCCGCCTTCCCTCCGCGTCCCGGAGAGGAGAGACAGAGAGACATAGAGAGTGACATGTGAGCGTGCGCGACAATGATGTCTTAATTTAATTGATTGGGGTGGGATTGGATTGGATTTGTAGGTGGATGAAAGATCGTTTTGTGGAGTAAGGGTTGAAATGATCAAATGGGAAGTGATAGTTAAAGAGCTGGTGCATATGGAAATGTTTAATAAATAGATTTGTAAAAGGAATTAAATTTGAAGTTAAATTCTTGTATCCTGGATTGAAATGTGGAGCAGACAGAAGGCTCTTTTTTTATTTATTACTCTGCACAACAGGAACTTAATCCCAATTATAGTAGTGGAATACGAACCACTCAGACACGATCGTATTTTTTATATATAAGCTGACGCCAGCGATATTTTAACGCACGATCTCTTGCTGTCTTAACTTCGTAAATTTTATCTCGATTTAATCCACTGGACTAAGATTTCTATTCGCCAAACAGAAAAGATCATAGCAAAATTTATAGTTACTGTTAGTTCCTCAAATGACTTATTTATTATCTAGAAATTTGCTGACTAAAACGTGCTGAATTAATATCAAACATTATACTAAATTAGAAAAGAAATTAAAAGTGATAGTTCAGTAATAACTCTAGTTAGAGGGAGAAATGCTTGGAATAAAAGATAAAGGGAATTTATTTTCTCTCATTTATTTCATACATACATAACATTACGCTATATCCAATCAAATAGGGTAGCATGAACCCTAAAAACATTCACGGGACACTTACTCATCAGATTCATCAAATAATCAGTCCTCGTTAAAAATTCTCATCTGTGTTTCAACCACATTTATGTATAGTTCCCTCCATACTCATTTATTCAAGACACTTGGAATCATTCATCTCGCAATAAATCTTCAATCAAATGGGTTAGGACGAATCCTAGAAACAATCACAGAACATTCGTTCAACGGATTAATTAAAAAATCAGTCCTCGTCAAACATTCTCATCCTATCACACGATCCTAGCTTCAACTACATGTATAGTTTCCTACATACAAGCGTATTTATTCATCACATTTGGAATCATTCATCAAGCAACAAACCTTCAATTACATCCATCCATTTACTCCTATACACCTTTCATTAAAGTTTCAGGGAATAATCCTGACCGATGGAATATAATATTTCAGCGATCACATCTATTCACTTAAAGTATGTTTTCTCTAAAATAATCTAAGAGAAATATACTTTTGATCTACCAATATATTTTTTTAATAAAACAGTGATAAATATAACATGCAACCTGACCACTGTTACCAGTTTTTGTTCTATTTTTACTGTAAAATTTATTATTATTTTACTTATTTGTTATAAAACGACATAAAATGAAAAGTAGTGGTTGATTCTGCATCCAGCAACTTTAGGCTGTAGTATCAACGAGATATGAAAGTAGAACTCTTATTCTTCACTTCCTTTAACAGTTAATTAATGCTGTATTTATAAATAGAAACAATTATACATCACATCAAACTTTTCTAGTTGGCAATAATTAGAGCTGGGCAGTAGCTAGCTATTTTTGTAGCTTAGCTACTAGCTTAGCTACTTTTACCTTAGCAGTAGCTGCAGCTTAGCTAAATGTGAAAAAATATAGCTGTAGCTTGTAGCGAGCTATGTTTTTTTTTTCTATTAGCTTAAAAATATTGTTATAACAACTGAAGCTACTTTTATAGCTACTTTTTGTAGCTTAAAGCTACCAATGTTCATTATGAAATACCTATTAATTTTTGTTTTGTATTTGAATTGTACCTTCTTTATTGTTTTCTATAACTGTAGGATAACAAGTTATTATATAGCGTAAAATCTATTAACATATTTTATTTTTCACTTGTTCTTACTTAACCTATCCTAGTTTTGTATTAAATATTAAATGAACTAAACAGTGACTGTTTAGGAGTCTTCTGTTAATGTGACTGTTAATTTATTCCGATATAAATAAGAATTATAGCATAACAAATTAACATTACATTTGTCCATTTTCGATTTTTTATATTTATTAACAGTCATTATAACAAAAGACTAATCAACTGATCATATGACAATGGCAAATTTAATAATTCACAATAATTGAAAAGTAGCTTTCAAATTTAACAGCTACTTTAATGAAAGCTTTTAGCTGTAGCTTAGCTATATTTTACAAAATATAGCTTATAGTTGTAGCTCAGCTACTTTTTCAAAGAATAGCTGTAACTGTAGCTTAGCTACTTTTTTTAAGTAGCTTGCCCAGCTTTGGCAATAATGTACCAGTTTATCACATATTTGAAATTGATAGTGTATGTAACTGGTGGTCATTACTTTTCGATCATTAACAGATAATAGGAGTCACTGTTTTGACTCAGAGTAATGCTGACTGCATACTCTTTATAATAATTTTTAATTTTTTGATCAACATGTAACTCAACGTAAATTAATTTTGTTTACTTTTTTATTTCTTCTTATAAATAACCACATGTGGTTATTAGTAGACTTGAAAATGAACATGGAATTGTGTTCGAAACGACGTCATTATTATTAAATTAATTATTAATTTAACATCATCAATAAAGCCATTTTATCCAATACTCCTGGATCATTTATTTGATTCCTTATTTAAACAATATTTTCGGCTTAATAACTTCAAAATTCAATTAACAGATAATGATCGAGTTAGAGAATAGGGGGGGATTATCCCAATTATAGTACTGAATCCGAACTCATGGAGCCATAGTAGAGTAATTCATATATTTTTTTCTTTTAACTTTTAGAAGGAGTTGAACTCGGTATCTTCAGATTCGATATATGTGACTATATGAAACATTGATCTTAAAGACTATATAACAATAAAACATGACCAAATAAAAAATTATGATGTTTCCTTTAAGAAATAAAGAAAGAAGAGGTAATACCATTGCTCATATCTTACATGCAAACACAAATGTAAAACGCATTTTATATTCATAAAGGCAGCAGCAAAGGTGTTTTTTTTATTAGATCATAAATCTGGGATTCGTGTATAATACCTGCTAGCAGAACAGACATTTTCAGCCATGTTATAGCCGTACAGAAGCTGACTCACACATTGTCAACATACAATGCGGATTCGTTACGCACGCTTCATTCTAATACGTCAATAACTTATTATTATTTTTATTATTTCATTTTCCTTACATATCTTTCTTGACATTATGACGTCCTTGATACGTGGTTTGTTTTGTTTTAGATTTCAAAATGGGTGTAAGGATTTTCTGAGTGGTTTTGAGAAGGTAAGTGATTTTGCATTTAATTACATAATTGGTGAAAAATATCATGATGATTGTCATTTAAAATTTGTCTGGTATTAAATGATATATTATGAATTTATTTAATATATGTGTTGTAATAAGGACGATGTGATTAAAGCATAGCTTCGAACGCATAAATTATGTAATTTTTAAAACTATGACAGCGGTACAACAAACAAAATATGTTGTTGAATTCTTGACTAGTATTAAAAATGTAAATAACAAAAACAAATGATCAACGAATGTATCATAAACATATAATTGTCCAGTTATCTACAATGTAATTCTAAAAAAATTGTGCCACAGGCGAATACCATTTTCGTTACCATTGCTTCCCTGCTTCCTTTTACAGGAAATATTACATTTTACTTATTTACATAGTTCCTGTTAAAATAAAACTTACAATATGTATATGACATTTAAACGTTGTTTGCATTTGTTCCAGTGTCATAATACAAAGACAAAATGTCAATTGCGATGTGGAATTGGGTCTTCATAAATAAGAAAAAATACGAAAAAACTAATTTCCCATCACTTGTCTGACTCATGTCGGTAGATGGCACCACGGGTTGCTCCGTAGCTCTCATGTCATGTTACCGGCTTACATAGTTTAACATCAGTCAGTTCAGCTAAGACAGTATCAAAATTCACTAGTCCCTAGTTGGTTTAGTTGGTTAGTTGATCGCACCATACTGATGAGTCCCTAAAGGACGAAACGCGTCTATGGTTAAAGCTGAACTGACCAGCCGTTTGATGATGACCTGATAAGTTAATTCAAACGTGTTGTAAATTTTTGTGGAATTTGTGACAAGTGATGGTAAATTAGTTTTTACCTATTTTTTCTTATTTATTCCAGTGTCAAGTCTAAGTAAATAATATAGTAATTTTTGACAACAGTTAAAATTAATTTTAGCATTAATTAAATAAATAAAATGAATTATGTTAATTGATTCAGATGCAGAATTTAATTTTGTACAACGTTTATTTAAAACATTTTCCTGAAAAGTAATAAGGGAAGCAATGGTAGTGGAAAACAAATTACTCATATTACAAGCAGCATATTGGAGTTTAACGAAGGATTTTGAAAATATGCGAAAATTGGCTCTTCTGTACATGTTAGAGCAAAAGTACAAGAATAAAATTTAAAATCAAAGTTTTTTCTAAATTGGCCATATAAAATCAAGATAAACCGTCATCTGTAGACCTAAACATTATTATCAAATATTTGATTCTATATTTTTCATTTAAGTAAATAAAAAAATAAATATATCATCACGCCTTTTTACCCATTACTGGGTGTTGCACTCTGCTGGAGCAGATCTCGGTAAGTGATATATTTATGCGCGTGAAGTGCGGTTACCTGCCGTCAAATCACGGCCCCCAATGATGTTAGTAGAGGGGGAGCCACAGAGGTAATTTTAATTTGGTGAAAATTGTTTATCGGCTGTGGGAATCGAACCGAGGTTCTCAGGACCCACAGGCCGACTCGATACCACTGAGCTATCTACCCCGATTTATTTTTATTTGTAATCCTTAAAATTTAAGTGAAAGCGGTGCAAATGGAACAAATTTTCTGTTATCATTAATTCAAAATACCATTTCTATACTTATCCTTCCTTATCTTTATGAAGTTTCGTATGCAAATATTAAAGACAACTTAAATCGCAATCTGTAACAATTGTGTCACGGGGTATTGTTCGTTGTCACCGTTCCGTTCAACCCTAACCTAAACGGAAGTGATATTTATGACGTTGTTACTTCCCGTTTCTACCCTGCTTGCCGTGCGCAACCCCACACCATCTAAAGGGGATGAGACAGGGCATATCTCTACCCTTAAACAGGGTATGAATACACGTATGTATATTAGTATCATATATGAAAGTTTTTATTTATGGCTATTTCGACACGACGTTACTGACTTTGTAGGTTAGGTAAGAGATGGAACTCTTTTATTTAGATTTTGCATGGAGGTTTCTTGGTATTATGGTTTTGTTTTTTGCTGTATGTATTTGTGGTAAGAATTTTTTGCTAATTTAGAATAATAATTTTGGTTTTGAAACTAATTATTTGGCGCTCATAATAGTACTCGTATTATACATATATGTTACCTAAAGTATACGATGCCGTTATACCATGAACTAGCTAGACAATGTATATAAATCTAATTTTAAAAATTGTATTATTTACAAGTTATTTTTAAGCTAGAATGCATTCTTGGAGAGGTTCACTTCACTCGCACTTGTAATAATCAAACTTTAAGCCCGTAGAACACATGATCCATACACGCAAGTCGTTTTAGCTCAAATTGTTCTGAATTTTATACATTTACTTCAAAGATTATAAAACCCAAGCACACTGAAATGTGAACCTTTTTTTTGGAATTTTTTTCTTGATTACTAATCAATGGATTAAAATGAAATTTTAAGACTTTATTATACATGTATTATGGTATATAAAAATATTTTTTGTTTAAATTTACGATACAAAATGGCGTCCTGACACTAGGTAACTTGAACAAATGTTTTTTTACTTTCTTATACGCAGTATAAGGAAGTATTGTAATCGTGCAAAAAATCGTTGACGAGCTTTTCGCGGAAATACGTGTTTTGAGGTCCACTGAATCCGTTTTGATCATTTTTTCAATGATGTCTGTGTGTCTGTCTGTGTGTGTGTGTGTGTGTGTGTGTGTGTGAGCGCGCGCGCGCGTGTGTGTGTGTGTGTGTGTGTGTGTGTGATGGATGGATGGATGGATGGATGGATGTGTGTCCAAGTGTGCAATATGTCATGAACGAGATAAGATTTGTTAACAAAACTTGGTAATTATAAGTTTCATGAAAATACGAAGAGCTGAGTTGATTTTGAATGAAATTGAAAAACCGGAAGAGGAAGTTTACTCGACACACAAAACAATAAATTCCATTTATTTCAAAAATGGAATCAGTTACGAAAAAAAGTTTCAAATAAAAGATGTTAGGAAAAATATTTGGAACATAAAATGTTATTTGAAATTTTCTTGTATATGCGTCTAATTTTGAGAAAAACTAATTTTTATGTTTAATAATATATTTCAATAATCATAGTAGCCATAGAAACAAAAAACATAAATTTTAATTTTCGCTTTATCTAGTTATCTATGTCTTTTTTTGGAAAAACAAATACATTATTAAAATGGTCAACTAATTTGGCAACTTTGCTTCAATTTAATCTACTTTCTATCTCACGGTTTTAAGAAAAAATAATTTATATATTTAATAATATATTCCAATAATCATAGTAGCAATAGAAACAAAAAACAAAAACATGTTTAACATTTATATGTCAAATAATAATTGCAAGGAGCAAGTCATAAGTGTTCAATTCAGCGTTTTTGATGCTATATTAATTTCATTGGTCAAATAGTAAGTAATTTTATATATCTATTTCTATTAATATAAGTTCATTTGTATAAAATTTTGTTAGGAAGTTGATTATCAGTAATGAAAATTAAAAAAAAATTAGTAAAATCCCAAAATTTTAATAAATTCAGATAAATGCTGAATTACTGTTAATTAATATTATATAACATTCATATACTCTAAATATTAAATATGCAGTGTATAAGAAAGTCGTGTGGTGACCACACGTATCCATGTTTATAACAAAAAAAAACATAAAAATGTATCTTTTCGTGAAATAAGTCTTCGCAATGTATATGTATATGTATATTGACATGTAAAAAATTCTAGGTATAGTGTAACATTTTGTAACAATTTCTACCAGGAAAAGCTTCTGATTGCGTGTTTCTTAACAATTGTTAATAACACGTTGTTCAGTGAAGGTCGAACACTCACAAGTCCTTGAGAATTTAAATTAGTTCATAAGTACTAAAAAATTATGGAGAAATTTACAACTTTTTGATAACATCCTGATAAGCCACAAATCTTTCACTACGAAATCAACTAACGATCTTAAATCATCTTCTTTTGAGATTGTATCCAATTTATGATCACATGGTCTATCGTTCTTTTGAGATAACAGAAATTACATTATTATGATAATGACAAACTTTGTTTTCATATTAAGTTCTCATTGGATAGGATGAAATGGTGGCTTTAGTAGCTTAGAAACTGGATTAAAATCTTAAACCTGCAGAATAAAGAGATAATATTGTGTTGTTCAAAATTACTTCCATTTAGATTATTTCTCACACAGGCGACAAACAATTTTCATAATTTCAAAAACTACCCCTGTAGCTCCTCCACAATAACATCATTGGAGGCCGTGATTTGACGACTGGTAACCGCACTTCACGCGCAAAATATATCACTTACCGAGATCTGCTTCGACAGAGTGCCACACCCAGTAATGGGTAGAAGGCGTGATGGTATATATATATATTTTATTTCTAAAGTAAAAAATCTGGTGTGGCACCACACGACTTTCTTATACACAGCACAAAGTCGTGTGGTGGACTTTCTTATACACAGCATATATAATATTTAGAATATATGAATGTTATATAATATTATTAAACATGTAATTTTGTTTTTCAGTAATTCAGCATTTATCTGTTTGAAACACAATAAAATAACAAATTTGTTTACGTATAATTTTTTAGTAATGTTGACTACTTTATGTCTAACTTTACTGATGAGGCATATTCAGGATGTTCGTTTTTCGAGCCTAACCATTGATATCTCAAGTACCGTTAGATACGAAGTCGATTAAATTGAGGCAAAGTTGCCAAATTAGTCAACCATTTTAATGATGTATTTGTTTTTCCGAAAAAAGACATAGATAACTAGATAAAGCGAAAATTAAAATTTTAGTCGATTTAAAATTATTTACTATTTGATCAATGAAATTGATATAGGATCAAAAACTCTGAATTGAACACTTATGACTTGCTCCTTGCGTTTGACAATTATTATTTGACATACAATTCTTAAACATGTTTATGTTTTTTGTTTCTACTGCTACTATGATTATTGGAATATATTATTAAATATATAAATTAGTTTTTCTCAAAATTAGACGCATATACAGGAAAATTGGTAATAACATTTTATGTTCCAAATATTTTTGCTAACATCTTTTATTTGAAACTTTTTTTCGAAACTGATTCCATTTTTGAAATAAATGGAATTGATTGTTTTGTGTGTCCAGTAAACTTCCTCTTCCGGTTTTTCAATTTCATTCAAAATCAACTCAACTCTTCGTATTTTCATGAAACTTATAATTACCAAATTTCGTTAACAAATCTTATCTCGTTCATGACATATTGCACACTCGGACACACATCCATCCATCCATTCATCCATCTATCTATCCATCCATTCACACACACACACAGACATCATTGAGAAAATGATCAAAATGGATTCAGTGGACCTCAAAACACGTATTTCCGCGAAAATCTCGTCAACGATTTTTTTCACGATTCCTATACATCCTTATACTGTGTATCAGAAAGTAAAAAATATCGAATCGAATTTTTTATAACAATATTTATTCATTCATTTGACATTATTTCTTGATTCTATATTGTTTCCCTTAAGTTACAAGTAAGATTTGAGCGACAGCGGCGAAACGGTCAACAATGTATAAAATATTATTTAAATCTTGGAACTGACGAAAAATCTTATTTACCTTAACTTTCCTTGTAACAGGGGAGTAAGATCTGACAAGAGTATTGATATTTCTTACGAAGTAAACCAAAAGAAAAAAAATATTTCAACTTGTCACAACCAAACCCACGTGACAAACTATTAAAATCTCATACACAAAGCATGCTTTACATCACACCCACACCCACACTCTCCTCTCCTCCCTTTCTCCTCTCTCTCCAAGTTCACACCGAGTCCATTACTGTAAAATGAAATCCCGGCGTTGTCGGTAATATTGACGGAACGTACGGAGTCCCACCTTTGTACTTTCGGTGTCCTTTGTGCGTGGCCAGGCGGTAGCGAGATTGAAATGGGGCCACTCAGGGCGCAGCGGGGGTTGCCCCACTGTCCACGCCACTGGACTGTGGACTGTGGTCAGCCCCGTGAATGAAATGCGGTGACAGCCACGTTCGCGTTTTATCGAACTGCGAGAAACGGTTTGTAGAGACATTGAGGATTGAACCACTTTGAGTTTAAAGAGGGTGGAGATTAGTGCGGTGGAATCATAACTGGGGGATTTTTTATTTTATACAAAGATTTCTTACGATGTGACTTCTTTACAGGGGGTATAAATTGTTCTTTAATTATTTTTTTGCAAAACCGGGCCGAGATTCATGCGTTTTAGCCCTAAAAAGCGGGCTTAAACATTTCTTTTTGGCCCTTATTGTGAATAATTGATTTTACAAAATGGAATTTTACATATAACCTATGAACATATTTTGATCTTTTGAACATATTATTAAATATTATTTTGTTGTGTACAAAATATTGTATGTACATACATACATACATATCGTCACACTATATCCCATCAAATGGGGTAGCACGAACCCTACAATCATTCATAAAATATTAACTCATTAAATTCATCAAATAATCAGTCCTCGTCAAACATTCTCATCCATGTACATACATACATCCATACATACATCCATACATACATCCATACATACATCCATACATATATATCGTCACACTATATCCCATCAAAAGGGGTAGCACGAACCCTACAATCATTCATAAAATATTCACTCATTACATTCATCAAATAATCAGTCCTCGTCAAACATTCTCATCCATGTACATACATACATCCATACATACATCCATACATACATCCATACATACATCCATACATATATATCGTCACACTATATCCCATCAAAAGGGGTAGCACGAACCCTACAATCATTCATAAAATATTCACTCATTACATTCATCAAATAATCAGTCCTCGTCAAACATTCTCATCCATGTACATACATACATCCATACATACATCCATACATACATCCATACATACATCCATACATACATATCGTCACACTATATCCCATCAAAAGGGGTAGCACGAACCCTACAATCATTCATAAAATATTCACTCATTACATTAATCAAATAATCAGTCCTCGTCAAACATTCTCATCCATGAACATACATACATCCATACATAGATATCGTCACGCTACATCCCATCAAATGGGGTAGCACGAACCCTACAATCATTCATAAAATATTCACTCATTACATTCATCAAATAATCAGTCCCCGTCAAACATTCTCATCCATGTACATACATACATCCATACATACATATCGTCACGCTACATCCCATCAAATGGGGTAGCACGAACCCTACAATCATTCATAAAATATTAACTCATTACATTCATCAAATAATCAGTCCTCGTCAAACATTCTCATCCAAACACACCACCCTCACTTTAACCACATTCATAGATCAATCCATATAAACTCATACATTTATTAAACTCGAAATCATTTATCACACAACAAACCTTCAATCACATCTATCCAATCAATTCCTGTCCTCTGATCATTCATTTTCTTTTGACGTACATAACATATGCATAAAACATCCCAAATTACTCACGCTTACTTCTAATAACGAATCTAATAACGAAACTAAAAACGAATCTACAAAGACTAGAAAAGATGAAAGCGATAGCCTGCACTTGTATATGAAGGAAAAGTCCACACAATGCAGTAACTGAAAATGAAACAAAAAGATAAGAAAGGGAGGGAGTGTCGCCTTGCGCCTCGTGCTAATAATCATGCCACGGGTCAGAAACGCTTGTTTTCACCCTTGGTACATAAATAAGAACTTTGACTCTTTTTTGTTGCCAGATTACTTTATAAAAATATATATTTATCATCATACCTTTTACTCATTACTGGGTGTAGCACTCTGCCGGAGCAGATTTCAGTAAGTGATATATTTATGCGCGAGAAGTGCGGTTACCAGCCGCCAATCACGACCCCCAAATATGTTAGTGGAGGAGGAGCCACAGAGATAATTTTAATGTGCTGTGGGAATCGAATCGAAGTTCTTAGGATCCACAAACCGACTTGATACCACTGAGCCACCAGTACTAGAAATACTGATTCTAGTTTACTTTGAAGTAATTCACCCTAATAAGAACATATGTTTGCTTAATTTAGTTCATTTAGTCATATGTCAAATTTATCTGAACTGATTTAAGTGAACCAAGTGGCAAATGAAATACAGCTAATATGACAAACTGAACTGAACTAAAAAATTGATGGACTTCTAAAGGTGAATTACTTCAAGTTGAATCGGAATCAGTAAATTTAGTACAGAAAATAAAGTATTGGAAGTAAATAGATGCAAATAAATAACTAATCTGGCTCCTTAATGGCCAGTTGCAAAGCCAAAACTTAAATTTTAAACTTATTATAAATAAATAAAAGGAAGTCGAATCCATATGACATATAAATTCGCTTTTCTTTTATTTTTTTAAACCAAGTGTAAAATTTAACTTCTGGTAAGGCAACTGACCATAAGTTAAGTTAGATCTAATTCAAAAGGAAATAGAATAGGACTCTTATATACTTACTTGTTATAATTTAAATTAATATAAATATAATTGTAAATGGGGTGGCTAGCTCAGTGGTATGAAGTCGGCCTATGGATCCTGAGAACCCTTGTTCGATTCCCACAGGCGACAAACAATTTTCATAATTTCAAAAACTACCCCTGTGGCTCCTGCACCACTAACATCTTTGGGGGCCGTGATTTGATGGCTGGTCACCGCACTTCACGCTCAAAATATATCACTTACCGAGATCTGCTTCGGCAGAGTGCCACACCCAGTAATGGGTAGAAGGCGTGATGTTATATTTATTTTTATTTTATTTATAATTGTAAATTCAGATTTACTATCTACATGATCAGTTTTACCATTGTTTAAGTGTTGTACCCGTACTTAAATAATATCTTGTATGATAGAGAAAAGAATGATCGCCTCAGAAATTTATTTTTCATCTTTTAGAAAAATTATTGGCTATTTTGGAGAGAAGTACCTGTTGTCTCTCCACTCCAACAGCTTAAAAGTCACATTTTCTGGACAATTTTTCAAATCTGTCATTCGCAGCGCTTACAATATTCCTTTATGCTGTACATCTGTGCTTTGTGTAAGCCGGGTTTTAGTAGGGTGCGTACATGGATAGCTGTATGCTGCAGCTCTGCCAGTTGATGGCATAATTCCCTGGCGTCATATAACTTGTATACATCGTGTTCTGTGTTCAACAACTCACTCAAATGTTTTTGGTCCAATGGGATTTCGGTGTTTAGTGTATTTTTATATTGAATTGTTCATTCCATTAGCACTCTTGTTCATTATTGGCAGCAGAAGAAGGTTTTACAATCATGTACTGTATTTTCAATTTCTCATATTTTTCATTGTCTAAGTTTTCTACATTATTTTCGGGAAAAATTCTTCTAGTACAAGACATGGAATACTAAATTTTCTACCACATTTATTTGCAACATTTTATCTAAGATAGGCCTTTGATATGAGAAATAGTTTTTTCGTGAGCATTACTTTCTAAATTATTTTTTAAATAATGCTTCAAATAAAAGTTGTGGAGCTTAAAATTCAGCATTTAATAGTTATTTTTATAACAAGTGCCGAAAAAGGTTTGTTACGTGCAAGTGCAGAATTTAACGTACCCTTTTTCGGCATGTGTTATAAACAACATTATCAGAACTTATAAAATTTTTATGAAATTACATGAGAACGATGTTTTACGGCGTTGCTATGGTTTGTTTGTTGATTGCTTGCACATTGTTCTACGTTATTTAAAAATATTTCACTAATTTCAAGACAATTTCTTCAAAATCGTCTAGATTGGTATACTACAGTGAGTGATTCTTCTTTATCATAAACACCACCAAAGATAATGGAAGCCCCAGATCATGCTATGTTGGATCTATTTTCGACAATGACAATCAACCTGATGCTGGTACATCTAAAGCCTCCGAAATTGTTGTCAATAATATTACTGTTAATAATATGAACAGGTACGGAAGAAATCAATGTTTCTTTAGACAGTACAAAAGTTTCCACTTTACATTATGTCAATATAAGCCTGTAAGGTAATAATAGTTATTTTTATATCAAGTGCCGAAAAAGGTTTTTTACGTGCAAGTGCAGAATTTAACGTACGAGGCTTGCCGAGTGCGGAAATCTGCACGAGCACGTAACCTTTTTCGGCACGTGTTATTAACAACATTTTTCCTACAACTGTACGATTTAGAAAATCACTAAAATATTATCAAAATTTATAAAATTTTAATGATATTACATGAGAACGATGTTTACGGCGTTGCTATGGTTTGTTAGTTGATTGCTTGCACATTGTTCTACGTTATTTAAAAATATTTCGCTAAATTCAAGACAATTTCTTGAAAATCGTCTAGATTGGAATACTACACTGAGTGATTCTTCTTTATCATAACCATCTCCAAAGATAATTGAAGTCCCAGATCATGCTATGATTATTGGAATATATTATTAAATATATAAATTAGTTTTTCTCATAATTAGACGCATATACAAGAAAATTGCAAATAATATTTTATGTTCCAAATATTTTTGTTAACATCTTTTATTTGAAACTTTTTTTCGTAACTGATTCCATTTTTGAAATAAATGGAATTTATTGTTTTGTGTGTCCAGTAAACTTTCTTTCCGGTTTTCAATTTCATTCAAAATCAACTCAGCTCTTTGTATTTTCATGAAACTTATAATTACCAAGTTTCGTTAACAAATCTTATCTCGTTCATGCGATATCGCACACTCGGACACGCATCCATCCACACACACACACACACACAGACATTATTGAGAAAATGATCAAAACGGATTGAGTGGACCTCAAAACAGTTATTTTCGCAAAAATCTCGTTAACGATTTTTTTCACGAGTCCAATACTTCCTTATACTGTATATAAGAAAGTAAAAATCCAATTGTGTTTAATTGGTTCTGATTCCACGAGAAGCTGTAGGCTTCCCTGTTTTATAATTGGGCAGAAAAACAAAATAAAAAACAATCAAATTAAAACCTAGTCATGAGTGGTGCGATCAACTCGAGCACCCAAATGTCGCAATAATTTTTTGCCCCAAAATGTTGAGTCAGTAATCATACCTAATAATAAAACCCAGCTGCCAATAATAAATTTATGAACACTAGAAATTAGAGTGATTTCAAAACGCTGTCACTTGTTTATAAGAAATATTTGACAAGAATATTACCCGTGGGCGATTTTCAATTGTTCTGGGATACAAGGCCAATTGATTCTCAGCCAAGATCCATCTCAGCAGGAGAATAAATTATTCGCAATAATTCGATACGACGTATTTTCTGTTCTGTGTTTAGAATCTTTATGTGGGTGTTTAAAATTGATCACATGTCAATCATGGTGGTATTGTACTTCTGTCAAACAATAAACAATGCTTTGTTTAATCTATGATAAGAACTATTCGCATTTGTTTTCGTAAAGCTTGCTAATCAATAGCGAAATTATGGCTAAGTTAATAATAGCAAATATGTTAATATGTAACTAATACACATTCAATAAAAAATAATTCTATAAAATTTCCTATAATTCCGGTGACTATTGCTGGGTTGCATGAAAGTTTTATCGGTTCATTAGCAACTAACGGTTCAATAAATTTCAGAAAATCCCATTTGATACTGTTGCTAGATAAACAATTCTTTAACTAAAGAGCTCTTTATTTTTTTCTTGCAACCCAACATATATATTTTTGGCAAAAATAAAGCACAAGTCTCAGGAAGGTTCTTAAAAAGAGAAAACCAGATTGTATTTATTATTTTATCTTCTAAACGAAGGCTCAACGATATAGCGTGAAGATATGTATGTATGTATTTATTAAAATCGAGTGGGCCTGTAGATCCTGAGAACCCTGTCCCGGGATCGCGCCATATAGAATTCTAGTTCGAAAAATAGAATCGCTGTCATCTGTCAAGTAAAAATTATGATTTTTCCTTAATGTAGCATAAAAAAATCGGTGCTTTTTGGATCAGATAGAGCACTAATGATGTTAACAACATTTCTACTGTAAAATTATTTAGAATTGAATACTAATTTGACGGTTTAAAAATTATCGCCGAATTTTATTATAGAATTCAATACGGCGCGATCACACTACTGGTTCGATTCTCACAGCAGACATACATTTTCACCACATTTTATTTTCAATCAATCATCTTTGATTTCAACTCATTTAAACAAACAGAAACTGAACTTCTGTGTATCAGCAATAGACTAAGGCACATCAAATGCATGTTATTTGGAAATGTGATGATTTACAAGTGCAAAATTCCTAATTTTAATTTTGTTTAATTATTTCATTAAAGTATTTACCAGTAATTGTGTGAAATTCACTAACAAGCGCAGAACGACACTTCCTTCTTTTCTTATCTATTTGATTCGTTTAAATTCTTACATCGAGTGTCCAACTGCAATTGTGTGGAATTCACTTTCAAAAACAAGCCCAGGTAAAAATAAAAAGTACCTACCAATAGTTTAGTACATAAGTTTAAACTATTGCTGTAGTATGAGGTATTAGTTACCTTACTTAAAATTTAATCATCTATTTAAATTATTTGATTGTGAAAAGAATATAAATTTTATAAATAAATAAAATAAAATAAATATATCATCACGCCTTCTACCCATTACTGGGTGTGGCACTCTGCTGAAGCAGATCTCGGTAAGTGATATATTTTTGCGCGTGAAGTGCGGTTACCAGTCGTCAAATCACGGCCCCCAAACATGTTAGTGGTGGAGGAGCCACAGGGATAGCTTTTTCAAATTATGAAAATTTGTCGCCTCTGGGAATCGAACCAGGGACCTCAGGATCCACAGGCCGACTTCATACCACTGAGCTAGCCATTAAATTTTATAAGAGAGAAATATTATTGATGAGAGAAGAAGTATAACGAACCGGAATTCTGTCGGTATGACAGGTTACTGCGCATGTCAAAACGTCTACAATATTTTAAGAACATCATTGATCGTTCAAACGTACGATTTTTTTTGTCAGTATTTTCCGAAGTTTACAATTACAGTTAGCAAGCCTAGTCATAAAGCAATGAATTGGTCTAAGAAATAATTTCATTCTAAGAATTACGTACCTGCATACAGACATAGCGTTTTAAAAAGTGATAAAAACATTCTCATATGTGTATATATGAAATAACCAATTGTGTCATTGAATTCCTTTGTTAATTTTTCACGACAGATAATGGAAATCTACAAATAATTTTTCATATAGAAACTACGTGAGAACTCAAAAGATCGAATCAAATCTGCAAATCATATATAACGACTTTCATTTTCACGGATAAAACCAATTTCTTATGGGAAATTTACGACTTATTTAGACAGCAACTAACCGCAAATCAAATTCAATTTACCCTTATTGTCAAAAATTATCGAATCATCACGCCTTTGGGCCCTTCTTCACCCTTCTTTACCCTTCTTGACAAAAAAAAAACTAAAATCAGTAAAGCAAATTCAAATTCTTGTTATTTACCCTTTTCTTGAAAATTTCGCACGGTAACCCTTCAAAGTTAACCCTATGGTTATATTTTACCAAAAAACTCTTTTTTAACAATTTTAACCTTTTAGGGGTAACCGCCATGAAACCACCCTTACTGATAGATAGGTTTTCGATAAAAGGATTTTTAAGGAATATTCCAAGGGTTTGGCGCAGCCCTTGTAGAAGACAGGACAGGTTAAGGGTGACATACCTGCTTTTTGGAATCGAATAAATGGCTTCATTATTAAGGGACATTTTTGTCAATACGAGAATGATTTTTTTAACGGAATTCAATAGATTTAACTAGTGTTGCGATTTTTAAAGGAATAGTAAATTCTTTTATTGAATTTGAATATTGTTGTTTCCGTTATAGGTATGTAGATGGTATTGAAATAGTTGTATGTAAATGTTTCTTTATTGTATAATTTCTTTATTTGTTTTCTTTTATCCTGCTAAAGGTAATTCTTTTCGTTGATACCAATGTAGGTATATATTTTATTTTTTATAAGTAGAGCAGGTACCTCAATCAAATAATAATTCAAAAAGCTGTTGTACTATATGAGAAAAGAATTGGTGTAGGTACAACTACCTACTTTTTACTAAATAGAATTTATTCAATGTAAAATTATATATTTCAAAGTTTCCTTTTCTTTTTCATAAATTGGAAGTATTATTATTCCGTCTCTAGTAATATCTTTGGGGGTCGTGATTTGACGGTTAGTAACAAAAAACTTCATCTGCAAAAATATTTGCTACAACTATTAGTATTCATTGTATTTATTTAAGGTAGTACTAGCGTAAAAATTTTTTTTTCAGATCTGATTGAAATTTGGCGCACGTAAACATTGGTTAGTCATACGCATCCTGGTAAAATATGAAACACATACATCGTCTGTGAACAAATATATTCGCTTGTAAAGTTGAGTTCTTATACACGGGGCTTATGGCGACCATCACTCAGAATCGAACATATTTGGTTTGTGTATCTCTAAAATTTTGCAGTTTCATTTGAAAAACTAGTACGATGTTCTAGAACTATCCATGTTTATTGTATCAGAAGGAGAAAGTTTTTATCGTTTAGTAATGGATATATAACCATGCAAAGCCTTGTTTTTAACGAAAAATTAAGAATCACCATTTATAATGGCAACACCACACGGTGGTATGGTATTTGAAAATTCACTAGACCCACAACCTGTTAACAATTCATGATATTCAAATCATAATATATATAAAACACTTATTTTATTCAATTTTTATATTTTTGGAGCGTCAGTTTCGCCACTCGACAACCGATGGCGCCACCATCACACTAGTACTATCTTAATGCGTCAAATAACAATCTATTTTCAGAAGTGAAAGAGTTATTTTGTCAACTGGCAAGCAGCAAATATGCTGCGAGATAAGATGTCCTAGATTGAGAAGTACATTATTAAAAATTTATTAATTGCTTTGCTATCTAGTTATACTCACAATAATTTAAGCTCATACTATAAAACTAATGTCCGGTAGTATAAACGACATAAATTTACTTCCAAAGTAAATAAAATTTATTCATTCAAATGACACTTTTGACGGTAATGTTACATATGCAATAAAATAAATAAAATTAATTAGAACATGTTGAGTAAATTAAATTAACCATGGAAGTAAATTTATTCTGTTCTTTATAATACTGGGCATAAGATTATTTGTTTACACAAGCTCTAAATCGCCGTTGTCAAATATATTAATTTTGTTTTAAATCATTGTAAAATATATAATTTCTCGACTATAATAAATATACAGTTTCAAACAGATGTCTCCACAGTCGTTCCTAAGCATGGCCAACTTCATTGAATTGCGCTACGCTTATTATGGCCGTTTCATTTCATCATTACATCAGTTTGCCATATAAAAATTTCTAGTGAGTTTTTTACAGTTTTGGTACGCTGTCAAATTACAAAAACAACCTTAAAATATTTGAAAACTGAAGTTTTGTGTGATCAAACAAAATACATTTAATGAAACTGTTATTATGACTGGTATCCTGAGCTTCCGACTAAAGAACTAACTAGTATAGACTAAGTGAATTTCATTTGGCAACGTAGCATTATCTGTCATTCAGGTAAATAATTCCGCCATATTTTCTACCTATTTAAAATGTTTGAAGTGTTTATAGGTCAAAAAATGTAAGTATTATTTAATTATTAGTGTCAACGGTTAGTATTTTACTGTAAGGATCGTATACACAATGACTAGGCTTGTTTTTAGGACTTTTTTAATCAATGCGAACGGCAATATTTTCACATTTAGTTACGACGTATCTCGTTAGAGGCGCTAGTTGACGAGCCCGCTCTGTAAATTTGAAACTAGGAATTTTAATAATATATGAAACGGCCATAATAAGCGTAGCGCAATTCAATGAAGTTGGTCATGTTCTAAGGAAACAAAAAGGAAATTAAATACTTTTTGCCACTGACTGATGTTGTTTCTTAAATCTGTGGCCAAAGAATGGCCAAAACACTCCAAAATCATGAAAATTATCAATTTCGCCACATATAGTTCAAAAATTTATTTGACGCTTCAAATTTTGGAGAAGGTGGGGTGCCCCTTTCCCAGAGAATGGTACATATATATATATATATATATATTTAAATAATGTCAAAGATGACTTCAAGTAGAGTCAAACAAACCAACCGACTAAAATATCAACAACAAAACAAACCTACCCAACCATAAATAAAAACCAAAGCACTACTCTCCTCTCTCCAAATGACATTCAACATTCTCATCTCGATCCCTAAACAAAATCGCATCGTTGGTTTAAATTCAGCGCGAATCATTTTATCTCAATAGTCTTGAACAGTCCCCCGCCAGGCTAACGTGTAATCAGGACCACCTCTGCCGTCCAACAAAGCTTCATGAATACCAAGGATCACAAAGGTGCGCGCCAGGACGGAAGTGCGTCAATGGTACCGGAAGTGACCCCACAATGCGATCGCATACTCACATCTTCATTGGAAGTCACCGACTCTGGAGGACAAAGCAAGCAGCCGTTGATGTCTTGATTGCTATTATTTTCTCAGAGCAATGTAAGGGAGAGTGTCTTATTCGGATTTCGTCTAACGGTCGACTATTTAGCGGTTAGAGTTGGCAAGGTTTAGTTGTGATTGCCTTGCGATATATAATTATTTTGGTGAGTGTTGTTTGTTACTTGTTGCATTGGTTATATTGTCTTTTTGGTTTTCAATGGTTTGATACAGTTACCTGTTGACAGTGGCGTAGAAATACACTCTGCAGATTAAGAAAGGAAATAGGACAAGTACAAAGATTACTATGTAATCAGGCACACTACAAATGATGTAACACGATTCCTTGATGCATTCTTAGAACATTCCTATTCATTATATTCTTCCTGATATTCTTATCCTGCTACACCAGTTTCGTTTCACCCTCAATCATAATTTCTTATTTCTACTCCTGTTCTTAAAATGTCATTTTTCTACGACCGTGTTGAAAAGTCAACGTATCAACATACAAAATGAATTTGGAAAGTATCTCTTTGCCACACTCAATGCGCAATGCGCCAAAAAACTCTCAGATATACATAAATTATTAAAATATATTTTTTACATAACATAAATACAAACACACATAACAAATAGATACCAAAATATTTAAATTTGTCAAATAAATTACTAGTCTTTGTCGTCTGGGTATGAATTGAAGAAGGACAAATTTCTAATAAATAAAATAAATAAATAAATATATCATCACGCCTTTTACCCATTATTGGGTGTGGCACTCTGCCGAAGCAGATCTCGGTAAGTGATATATTTTGCGCGTGAAGTGCGGTTACCAGTCGTCAAATCACGGCCCCCAAACATGTTAGTGGTGGAGGAGCCACAGGAATAGCTTTTTCAAATTATGAAAATTTGTCGCTTGTGGGAATCGAACCAGGGACCTCAGGATCCACAGGCCGACTTCATACCACTGAGCTAACCATCCCATAAATCTAATAAATATACCATAAATTGACACCATTTCTTCAATAAATTCCGAATTTGTAATTTTACAGTTTTTATTTTCTAATATTTTGTGTCTGTGTATACTTAATAAACTTAGATTACGATAGGGAATATGTCGCTAGCTGGCCATAAGAATACTGCTGAAAAATCAGTTTCAGCTTGAGATTATTATCTTTAAACTTATAATTTAATGTTTATTATATTATTTATACATGTACAGGTGGTGACCGCGACTCTCGAACATAGGACTTTAACATGTTCAATCATATTGTTTTAATTTCCTGTTTCGTAATTAATTAAAAGAAAAAAGCTTCAAATAAAATTTTAGGGCATAAAATACAAAATTAATTTTGCATGCTTTGCAACGGCACAAATTAGATCTGAAAATGACTAAAATTGTCTCAAAACTATCGATAGTAATAAAATTGAAACAAAATTAAACAAATGTTTGACGTTAAATCTGTCAAAACTGACAAAATAAATTCTTTATTTATTATTTTAGTTATTTTGACAGATAAAACGTCAAACTTTTGTTTAATTTCTTTCAATTTCATGCCTATCGATAGTTTTGAGGTAATTTTCGTTATTTTCAAAGCTAATTTGTGTCGTTACAAAGTATCTAAAATTAATTTTGTTTATTGGTTCAGATGCAGAATTTTATGCCCTAAAACGTTTATTACAAGCCTTTTTGCTTAAAATATTTAGGGAAGCAGGAAATTAGAAAAATATAATTTTACATGTTAAAGTCCTATGTTCAAGAGTCACGGTCACCACCTTAATTAAAACCCGGGGGAGGGAGCGAGCGCCCCTGCTTGTCTTCTTCCCCTGCGGAGGCCCATACATATATTCATCAATGCAACTATCGCCAGAAAAAATCGACGACTGCGCCACTGAGTGTTACAGATTGTTGTCAAGTATTGTGTCTACAAAATTATAGGTCAACATTGATTCAGTTTAGGAACGTATAGAATCTTCAAGAATGGTACTTGTATAATTATTGTAAACCATAAAAGCAAATCTATACAGCTAACCGCCAACTTTTGTGTTGTTTAACAAAACCAAGCTCTCAAGAACCGCAGTCGATTTTAGTTTGCTTTTGTTCGTGATGCAACATGCGAAAACGACTACTTGCCTACTCTTTAAACTATCAAACTGCTTTCTAAACAAATAACACTTGACAGAAATATAGTCATATTTAGGATTTTGTGTCCATACCGAGTTTAACGGCTTAACTTGCTATAGCAACTAATATTTCGTTTCTGCATACACATTTTGATAAAATAATAAAATATTAATGTGGTTAGTTGGGCCTAAAGTTATGAAATTATTAAATTATTATATAAATAGGAAATGAATCCAAAATATTAATTTCATTTATCAAAAACGGTCCAAAGAAAGATATAAAAAAAATATATCATCACGCCTTCTACCCATTACTGGGTGTGGCACTCTGCCGAAGCAAATTTTGGTAAGTGATATATTTATGCGCGTGAAGTGCGGTTATCAGCCGTCAAATCACGGCTCCCAAAGATGTTAGTGGTGGGGGAGCCACAGGGGTAATTTCAATTGGTGAAAATGTTTTGATAGCTGTGGGAATCAAACCAGGGTTCTTTGGATATTAAAAACAAATCACCATATATATAAATATAAATATAGTGATCTATATCTTAGTAAATTTTTCATCCATTTAAACTTAAAAATTTTGAGAAAAAAAAAGTGCGTTTTTATTTTCATTTTCCTAGTTCATTATTATTTATTAATACTATGGATACAAGTTATATTATTTAGTTCATAATGCCCTTGGGTATTATATAATTTTAAGCCGTATTCCATTTACCATTTGGATCAGATGTAACTTACATTTACTGAACCAGATCACTTATTTATTTCACTAGATTACTTCGCTAACTTTATTTCTTGTACTAAAATTACAGATTATAATTTACTTTAAAGTAATTCACTCCAATAAATGCATCAGTTTGTTTAATTCAGTTCATTTAGTCATGTTGTCTAATTCATCTGAACTGATTTAAGTGAACCAAGTGGCAAATGGAATACAGCTTTAATTGGCCAAAGAACATTAAGAGTGACGTTACTATAGTAATACTGCCACAAACTGACATTCTATTCACTGTTGCCAAGTAACCCATTATTATTATAAATAATATATAAATATATCATCACGCCTTTTATCCATTACTCGGTGTGGCACTCTGCCGAAGCAGATCTCGATAAGTGATAAATTTATGCGCGTAAAGTGCGGTTACCAGCGCCCCCCAAAGATATTAGTGGTGGGGAACCTACAGGTGTAATTATTTATTAGTTAGGTTATTAAAAAATACTAGTAAGACATAAAATATGCACTACTTGATGTTTACACCTCGGATAACTTACAAACTGTCGGCCTTGTAAGCATCGCCCTCGGAGGGCATAAACATCTTCATAATACCCTAGGTACATAAATGACTTACAGTAACATTGTAGTTCCACAAATACAGTTTTTATAAAACAAGTACGATATTTTGAGCCCGCCTTGTTGATAAACATTTGCATATAATTTGTTAATATTACAAATGACAAATTTATAAAGAAAACAAGGAATGAATAGATAATAAATGATAATGGATGAGATGAAAACATGTGCATTATATGAACATGCCTTGTCGTCAGTTTATTCAGTGAAAGATGACGTATTATTACGCGTTATCCAGTCCCCCTTTAAGCACAAACACAGGACTGTATCAGGATCATTTAAAATCATTTTATTAAAATATGTATTTCCCACTTCTACGTCTTTAGTATTTTACTTTATTTAAACTCACCAGACGATATAGTTATTTTAAAAACTATTCTGTCACTAAAACTGTCAATTTAGTTACAAAATATGGTAGTAAATAAATATGTATTTATGACACTGCATAACAGGAACTTATTCCCAATTACGATAGCTTATATTATATATTATATTTTTTATATATTGTTTATTAAAGTACTTTCAAAAACAAGCGCAGGAACGATACTCCCTTCGGTTCTTATCTTTTTGATTCGTTTTCTGATCTTACATTGAGTGTTTAACTGCAATTGTGTGGAATTCACTTTCAAAAACAAGCGTAATGCGACACTTCCTTCCTTTCTTATCTTTAATTCGTTTTCAGTTCTTACATAGAGTGTTTAACTACAAATGTGTGGAGTTCACTCTCAAAAACATGCGCAGGGCAACACTCCCTTCCTTTCATATCTTTTTGTTTCATTTTCAGTTACTGCATTATGTAGACTTTTCTTTCATATACAAATGCAGGCTGTCGCTTTCATCTTTTCTAATATTTGTAGATTCGTTGTTAGATTTGTTATTAGATTCGTTGTTAGGAGTAAGAGTGAGTAATTTGAGATGTTTTATGCATATGTTATGTACGTCGAAGAAAGAAGATGAATGATAAGTGAATAGGAGTGATTGGATAGATGTGATTGAAAGTTTGTTGTGTGATAAATGATTTCGAGTGTAATAAATAAATGAGTTTATATGAAGTGATTTATAAATAAAAATATATAAATATATCATCACGCTTTCTACCCTTTACTGGGTTTGGCACTCTGCCGAAGCAGATCTCGGTTTATGAGCGTAAAGTGCTGTTACCAGTCATCAAATTACGGCCCCCCAAAGATGTTAGTGGTGGAGGAGCCACAGGGATAGCTTTTTGAAAATATGAAAATTGTTTGTCGCTTGTGGGAATCGAACCAGGGTTCTCAGGATCCACAGGCCGACTTCATACCACTGAGCTAGCCACCCGATAAGTGATTTATGAATGGGGTTAAAGTGAGGGTGGTGTGTTTGGATGAGAATGTTTGACGAGGGTTGATTATTTGATGAATGTAATGAGTGAATGTTTTATAAGTGATTTTAGGGTTCGTGCTACCTCATTTGATGGAACATAGCGTGAAGATATGTGTGTATGGATATGTATTAAAGAGATTTATCCAATGAGGTACATTTTCTGTATTTTCATATGATTAATCGTTTCTTTGTTTACAATAAATATATCATCACGCCTTTTATATATTACTATAAAATTACCTCCATAGCTTCCCCTGCACTGAATCTATTTGGACCGTGATTTGACGGTTGGTAACCGCACTCCACGCTTATAAATATATCACTTACCAAGATCTGCTAGGGCAGAGTGCCACACCCAATAATTAGTAAAAGGTGTGATGATATATTTATTTGATTTTATTTAAAATTTATATGGGGTAATGGCTCAGTGGTATCCGAGTCGGCCTGTGGATCCTAAGAACCCTGGTTAGATCTCCACAGCCGACAAAACATTTTCATCAATTTAAAATTACCCCTATGGCTCCTCCACCACTATCATCTTTGGAGGCCGTGATTTGACGGCCGGTAACCGCACTTCACGCTTATAAATATATCACTTACCAAGATCTGCTAGGGCAGAATGCCACACCCAATAATTAGTAAAAGGTGTGATGATATATTTATTTGATTTTATTTAAAATATGTATGGGGTAATGGCTCAGTGGTATCCGAGTCGGCCTGTGGATCCTAAGAACCCTGGTTAGATCCCTACAGCCGACAAAACATTTTCATCAATTACTGGGCGTGGCAGTAATTAGTAAAAGGTGTGATTATATATTTATTTGATTTTATTTAAAATTTGAACGTGTCCAATAATAGTTTAACATCAAAGTTGAAGTTGAAACGCACTATATAAAATAGCTCAAGCTATATTCGTAGATGTTTGAATGTTGAATTTGAATATTTTCATTCTGTTATCGAGTTTTCAGTTTAGCATGGGTCTATAAATCATGTTAACATTCCGCATAGCTGAGAAGGCGAACGGAATGGAAGTTAAATATTTTAATCTGTTTATAAATATTGTCAAATCCACTTTTGAAGCAAAATAAAATTTTACGACTGCTCAGAATAATAACAAAAACGCACTAACCTTAGACTGAAACTCAACACATAGATATTTAGCCTTCTATATTTTACAATTTTATTTTTGTTGTACACTCAATGCATCAAATAATCACTTCACGGACTGTTTTCGAGATTTACTCATTATAAATTAAAGTTTTTTATTTAAACAAACTATATTACAAAGATAAATATTGGGATACAGTTTCCATTTGAACTTGGGACCTATGAACTGTGGTCATACGTTTTAACCAACTAAGCTACGGTCACCATATAATGCAAATATGAGTTTATTCCAATTTTTCTCTCTATTTTATTATATGTCATATGTAGTCATGCTTGTTATTATTTTGGTAAGAATTTACATAAAATACCAATTATTATGAAAGGCGGTATTTACAATTTACCTAACTAATCTTAGAGAAGTCACGGTACCATAACAAGCATTCCATGGGTACTTTATATTTTATTAATATCATATCAAATGTCTTGTCAGTATCAAACAATAAACGAACATATAGCAAGAATATAAGACGTTTCAGGAAAGGATAAAACGTTGTATTGGACTCGTGTGGAATGTAATATGAGGGCAGGGTGAAAAGTCCCTGAAAAATAAAACAGATGGCGCCACAATCGCAAATCTCATGTGACATTTGTGATGTACCATCTTTAACTAGAACGCATTAAAATTTTCAGACTGATATGTCATTCAGTTCTGTTTTGACACCCATCGAAAGCAAGCAACCTTGAAGATTTTTGAAAACATGGAATTTCGCGTCTTGATTAAACATTATTTCTTGTGTGGAAAAAACATTACGCAAACCAAAGCATCGCTTGTTAAACATTATGGGGATTCCTCACCATCGATTGGAACGATTCACAAGTGGTTTACTGATTTTCGTTGTGGTAGTATGACCACAAAGGACGCCGCACGTTACAACGCCAGAAATCGTCGATAAAATCCATGGTATGATATTGGACGATCGGCGAGTTAAAGTGCACGAGTTTGCTGAGGCTATGAGCATTTTGCATAAATTTTTGGATATGAGAAAGCTATCTGCCAGATGGGTGCCGCATTTGCTCTCTACACCGGCACACAGGTCCGCAGTCGCAATGGCAAAATTGCATGAATTGCGTTACGAATTGGTTCGTCATCCACCATATTCTCCAGATTTGGCCTCCTGCGATTTTTATCTATTTCCAAACATGAAGAAATGGCTCGGCGGAAAAAGATTTGGCTCCAACAATGAGGTCATCGCTGAGACAAACGCCTATTTTGAAGGATTGCCAAAATCGTATTATTTGGAAGGGATCGAAAAATTAGAAAAACGTTGGACGAAGTGTATCGAGCTACAAGGAGATTATGTTGAGAAATAAAATATGGTTTGAACAAATAAATCATTTCTTGTTTCATTTTTCAGTGATTTTTCACCCTGCCCTGATTTTATTTTTCTTCTGGCGGTATCCCAATTTTTCTTTTTATTATTCAATTTATTAAGTATTTACTTATAATACTAATTGGAATTAGATGATTAAGCCGAAATTGTAATTTTGAGAAAGGATCAAAAAAGTTATTTGGTCCAGGGTTTTTGGATAACGTGGCTTTATTAAAAGTTGTAAAAATATTTTTAAAATTCGATGACAATTAAATTTTAGTTTAAAATATTTACTTAAAGATATCTTAGCATTCTTCCTGAATGCAGTCCTGTCCCACCCCTCTTCTTTCTGCCTTCCACCCTCTATAGAAGGGTGTAAAACTGTGAAACATTTACCGAGTCGTCGTGTCGATAATCTATGTATAGTATAGATATATGAAGCGTTGCTCTGCTGTCAAATGCATACGACGGCATCAAAGTATTCGGAAATTACTAAGTCACACCATGCTGTTCATCTCTAGCCCTATCTCCCTCTAACCCTCTCTGCCCTGATAAATTTGTCTCTCTCTAGACTGCTGTGCAGTGGAGTGTTGGTGAAAGATGCGACAAAGCGATATTTTAATGTGAAAATTGATTTTGTGATGGGTGTTTCATATTTTGTCTTTGTTGCGAGGAAGGGATGTGTGTAGGGGTGTCTTTGTCTAGGTGACCTGTAATTATGGGATTTCAACATCAGATGTAGGGACAGTTTTTGTTTACGCAGAGAGTTGTATTCCTGTCAATATAAAATAAGTGATACATTTATAAAATAAACATAGCAAAAATTGTTACCAAGAGCAATATAAAAATGTCGAAAAACTGCTTCCTTAAAAAAAAACAAATGTAGTAATAAATAAAACAGAGTAATCAAAAGGAATTGTTATAGTTGGCAATACAATTCCGGTGATCTTTTTATTCCACAGTTGGCACAACACCAGGTAAAGGCGGAAATACTATCTGATATGTCTAATAAATACAAATAGGTTATGTCCAGGAGTCTGACAGCTAATAGTTTTTTGACTTTTAATAAAGCAACAACAATTTTATTTATGGATATTTTTAAAAAAATATAACTAAAAGCGAATAAGAACTACTGGTAAATGTACTCAAATTTAATTTCAAATTTTCAAATGTCACTCTCAACAACATGAAATCAATTTATGTATCAGGCTCACCAATTTTAAGTAGATATTTTTATTGCCAACTGTAACAATTCCTTTTGATCACTCTGTAGTATATTACATTCCATGAACTGTGACAGTTTATTTGTAGATAAAACTCTACATCACGTCCTTTACCCATTACTGAGTGTAGCACTCTGTCGAAGCAGATCTCGGTAAGTGATATATTTATGCGAGTGAAGTACGGTTACCAGCTATCAAATCACGGCCCCCAAAGATGTTAGTGGTAGAGGAGCTACAGGGATAATTTTAAATTGGTGAAAATGTTTTGTCGGCTGTGGGGATCGAACAAGGGTTCTTAGGATCCACAGGCCGACTTGATACCACTGAGCCATTATCCCATAAAAATTACTAATATATAATATTATTTGTAAATACAAAATCATGTAACCATTCTATTAACCGAAAATAATGCTGTAGCCATTGCACCAACAAAACTTAAATTTTAAATTTAGTTTAAACAAATAAGGTATATCAATTATTCCATATGGGGTAGGTGGCTCAGTGGTATCGTGTCAGCCTGTGGCTTTGGGAACTTGGGTTCGATTCCCACAGTCGACAAACAATTTTCACTACATTAAAACTATCCCTGTGGCTCCCCCTCCACTAACATCTTTGAGAGCCGTGATTTTACGGTTGGAAACAGCACTTCACGCGCAAAATATATCACTTACCGAGATCTGCTACGGTAGAGTGTCACACTTAGTAATGGGTAGAAGGCGTGATGATATATTTACTTATTTATTTTCCATATGACATGTAACTCTGATTACACACAATCAAATTTCATAAATATGAAAATAAATATATCATCACGCCACAGTGGTATTGTTTGTAACCTGTGGGAATAGAACCAGGGATCTTAGCATCCACAGGCTGACTTCATACCACTGAGCTAGCCACCCCATTCAATTTAAATTTAATAATAATAATAATAATAATATATTATCACGCCTTCTACCCATTACTGGGTGTGGCACTCGCAGATCTCGTTAAGTTTTGCGTGTGAAGTGCGGTTACCAGTCGTCAAATCACGGCCCCCAAAGATGTTAGTGGTGGGGGAGCCACAGGGGCAGTTTTGGAAATTATGAAAATTGTTTGTCGCCTGTGGGAATCAAAGGTTCTCTGAATCCACAGGCCGACTTCATACCACTGAGCTAGCCACCCCATACAATCAAATTTGACCGTTCAATTTATGTACACTTTTACTCATTATGACTTTCTGTACAATATATTATTTATTTGCTGAAGATGACGAGTTTCATTAATCGAAACATTCTAATACATAATAAAAGAATAATAAATCTGATTATTTTGATCCTGGGATCTCTTTTCTCCACAATTTTCAATAAATATACAATTGTCCAATTTAAATGATAACGTTCCTCCACTGTAAAAGATTATACGAAATTGAATCCTGAGAGGAAGACATCAGTTTGTTTAAACCGTCCTGACCAAACCCACTTCACTTGAATAGTAGCCCCCGAAGGAGAACAGAAATGACCAGATTTAAATGCAATGTCCTCCTGAAAAGCCTAAGTTTAAACTGCCAGCACATTTAGATAAGCCTTGGCCATCTATTTCTCTAGCTCTGCGCAAGAATAGGCCGAGGAAGGTGATCGGTACTATTCGGCTCTCTTCGGCTTTGTACGAAGGCGGGTGGTGCCAACATAACAAAGCCAGATAGCTATATATCTTCTTGGAATTGATATCGAGTGTAGATAAATGATAACGGATTTTTCTCTGTCAACAGATGTGTTGAGCATGTGATATATCAGCTTGGAGTTTGCCAATCGGGATCTACTGATAACTTCATGTTAATATACTGGTTTTTATATGCTTCTGTATCGTATCATCTACTATTTACTTACATTACTATTTTTTTATATGAGTATTTCTTGGAAAAGAATCAAAATGTTTTTCCAAGTAATATAAAAATTGCAAAATCTTTCAAGTAGTTTACAAATATTTTTACGGTAGTGTATGACGATATGATGAGTATGAACTATAGAAAAATGTTATTAGAAGAGTAACAGTGAGTCCTTTAAGATGTCATGTCAAACGTTTGTCGAATAAAAAACTTGAGAATATATAAACGGATGTCTCCTGTATGAAGGACATCATTAGAATCTCGAAAACTATAAGAGCTACGACTTCGATTAATTAGTTGTCACATTAGTAGTAGGGTTGTTGATTTTTCGAATATTCGAGACTTCGAATGTTCGGATTCATTTAACCTTCAAATTTAGATTCGAACTTTCGAATTTTTGATTATTCAGAATTTTCGAATTATTCGAATTGTGAATCTGAATCCTAATGTGAACACCGCATGTTCATATGAATTATTTTCAGAATAAACTCATTTGCAGAGTTTTGTATTAATTCATAATTAATTATTATTATGGTATGAAGTCGGCCTGTGGATCCTGAGGTCCCTCGTTCGATTCCCACAGGCGACAAATTTTCATAATTTGAAAAAGCTATCCCTGTGGCTCCTCCACCACTAACATGTTTGGGGGCCGTGATTTGACGACTGGTAACCGCACTTCACGCGCAAAATATATCATCACGCTACGGACTTTTAGTAAAACATTTTAAAATGAGAATAAAAATGATACAAAAACATCTTCATTAAAACGTTTTTGACAGTGTAGCGAAATTTTAAGTCTAAATTGAATTAATATGGCAAATAATAATAAAATAAAATAAATAAATAAATATATCATCACGCCTTCTACCCATTACTGGGTGTGGCACTCTGCCGAAGCAGATCTCGGTAAGTGATAAATTTCTGCGCGTGAATTGCGGTTACCAGCCGTCAAATCACGAACCTCAAAGATGTTAGATGAGGGAATCGTACCAGGGTTCCTAGGATAAACAGGCCCACTCGATCAAATGCAAGGAAATTATTTAATTCATTAATTAAGTATAATAATTCTATTGACTTTTATTTGATCACATTGAAGGAATCCAATTTTGTAATTTTATTGTACTAGACCATTAAACTGTGTCACAAATCTAGTAGTTATGGAGGAGTCGAACATAATAGTATAAATGAAGACAGTACAATAAGATAATAATAAGCAGTCCTATTAAAATAGAATTCCACCGATAAGTTGCCTTCCTAAGTGATTCCGGACGCTGCGCTCTTCCCCTAACTCATCAGCGCCCCCTACCATCTCGCCACGAAGACATCAAACAGCGTTATAACGCTGAAACATCACCATTACAACTTCACAGTTTCACAAGATCCCTCGCCACGCAATTAACGACTTGTCTCTTGCACCGACGCCGATGCCGACGCCTTACTGACGCTCTCATGTCGGGTTATAACGCTAAAGCGCTCAGACGCCTGCAGCGCCGGTGATTAGTCAATCACGCCCAAGTCCGGCAAACAGACAATTGCAAGTTAAAGGGATTGAGATGGTTGAGAGTGAGTTCTGGATTGATGAGGTTTATAGTTTGTTTCATGGAAGAGTGCAGTGATTTGAAATCTCAAAGTCAATGTAGGGTTGAAAATATTATCTCGAAAAATTTCTTTATTACAGCCTAATTTAAATATGCCATTCAATGGTAAAAAAGTTCCCTACCTATAGTTTGTCTCAATTACAATTATTTAATTCTGTTTATTAATTTAATGGGGTAATGGGGGATTCAAGTGGTAGAGGTTTTTAATATATATTTATTAAAATAAGTTCTTGACCGTACATCATATTTAATACAATATAAAATCATACCATAAATGATATCTTTATTGCTGAAATATGAAAGTTAAAGTTGAATAATTTAAAACGCTCATTGCAATTACGTAGTTGCATTAAGCCAATCACAGAGCTTGTCTGAAACGTTTATCGGTGCTCAATTTTACTGAGAGGAAGACGAAGAAGAAATAAGCATTCAGCATTCTACGATTCAAATCAATGCAAACGCCGTTGTTATCCGTCTAGTTATGTTTTGTCTGAGGATTCTACTGACAACGACACACGTTACGTGAAGTTACGTGTTATTTATCTCTGTCTTATCTGTCTCTCTTTAAGCTAAGATGCAACTACGTCACATTCGTTTGTTTCGAAAGTTTAAATATTTTTATTATGCTTAATACAAGTTTTTAAAAAAAATAAAAAATTTGGGTATAATAATTTTATTACATAGATTAATATATAAAAAATTCAAAAAAGTCTTGAAAGGCCCATTGCTCAGTGGTTTCGAGTTAGCCTGTGGATCCTGAGGACCCCGGTTCGATTCCCACAGCCGACAAACAACTTTCACAAAATTAAAATTACCCCTGTGACTCCTCCACCACTAACATCTTTGAGGGGCCGTGATTTGACGACTAGTAACCGCACTTCACGTACATAAATATATCACTTACCGAGATCTGCTTCGGCAGAGTGCCACACCCAGTAATGGGTAAAAGCCGTGATGATATATTTATTTTATATTTATTTTTTAATTTATAAAAACCACCATTTGATTGACTTAGAAAGGGCGGCAAATTTGAGACCGCCCTGGGCGGCAATAGATCTAGGTACGCCACTGAATTATATCATTGTTTTCCAGTTGTTATGAATTTACTTTTCATCCCTAGGAGAAGAAATTACTTTGAACTAAATTTTGTATGGGTGTAGATGACCGAAACCTTTTTTGTAAATTTTGCCAATTTTAGGCAAAAAAAAATTAAACGTCAGTAACTTACAACAAAATATTTATTTATTTATTTACATCATTCTGTACTACAGGAACTTAATCCCAATTGCACTACGGAGTCCGGACTCGCGAAGCTGTAGTGTTGTAGTTCATATATAATTAGTTTGAGTGGGATTCGAACTCGGGATCTCCGGATTCGAATACCGTAACGCTATCCACACCACCATACTGCTGAATATTATAACAATGATTAAGGGTCGGTTTTTCCATCTCCGGATAAAGTTCCCAATAACTATCTGCAGGATAAATAAAAAAATATCGCATCGAAATCATAGCACAAATGGTAATAATTATACTGAATGCCATTTTTTGATGCGATATTTTCCCAATTATTCTGCCGATAGTTACCGGGAACTTTATCCGGAGATGGAAAAACCGGCCCTAAATGACTGATTTTAAATGCTATTGACCTCCGTATTCTTTAAATATCTAGAGTACAATTTAAATCTAAGGTTATCCTGTAGTCATCTACATCTAGATCACAATGAAATGCGTCGTATTGTTATACAATAGCAGCCGTTTTCTAGATTGATTCCCAGTTGAATAGATTTATCTATTTATTGAATCGCTCTCAATCAAGAGTGCCTGCTTTCGTCTTTTATTCTGTCACTATTATTTCTAGGAGCAGTATGTTCTTGAATGATGAGCATTTCAGCTTTCCATGTTTTAAATTGTGTATTTATTTCCATTAATTTACTGACGGCGAATTTGAGAACCAAAGTTAGATTCCCACAACTAAAAAACTTTACAACAAATTAAAATTACTCCTGTGACTCCTCCACCACTAATATCTTTAGGGATTGTGATTTGATGGCTGGTAACCATACTTCACGCACATAAATATATCAGTTACCGGGATCTGCTACGGTAGAGTGCCACACCCAATGAGTAAAAGGACTGATTATATATATTTTTAATAAGGGATTAAGATATATTTATCAATTGATCAAGTAGATATTATTTGGTTATCAGAGGATTTAAGTACCTACCTATTTAATTTACATGCATGCATGATCAATTATGCATTATATGATTATTAACCAGACATCTAATTACAAAGAATTATCTAATAGATATTAAGAAGTGTCTATAAATTTCCTTGAATTGAAATCGTGATACTTTGAACCTGCTGTTAACTTTGGGAGATAATTTTAGTAAGTTCTACATGATTAGATAAAACATTTCACAATATTAAATAGAAATTATCATTTATAATATAACTAGCACATTGAATATTACCGATTATTTTTTTATGTTTCTCAAAACCAATAAAATGCTTCATTATATGTCACATGTCTGCGTCTTAACCAATTCTGTCATTATTATACTGAGAATAAAGCTCTTGTGATTATTCCCGGGAATAATCACTGTAGCTTTTGTTTTTGTTGACAAATAATTTTAAAAGAAATGTAAATTTGGTAACTACAAATCAAATAAGCAGTTATTAGGTACGTAACTATGCAAAACAATCAGACAAACGTGAAAATTTCGTAAATTATTTTTTATTTTTATTTCAAGGAAATATTTTTCTGATTATTTTTTTACATTTCTCAAAATCAATGAAATGTTTCGTTGTATGTCACGTGTCTGCGTCTTAACCAATTCTGTCATTATTATACTGAGAATAAAGCTCTTGTGATTATTCCCGGGAATAATCTCTGTAGCTTTTGTTTTTGTTGACAAATAATAGGTAGTTGTCAAATAATTATTTAAAACTGTTAACGGCGTCAAGTAAATTGTGGGAAAAAAATCAATTTATTTCCATTTCAGATACAGAAATACACCAACAAACTTTGAAAATAACTTCCAAGAATACATTAATAAGTAATCAATCGATATGAACCCAGTTCAAAATCTTTGAAGTTGGATGAATCGACCTCAACAGCTAAGTCAAAAAATAATCTAATTAAATATAACTCGAGAGTTGGATAAATTAGAAAATAATTCTCTAGTATCTTTCTCAAACTTGTTGCCATTTGGCAATAGTCACTCTAGCCCTACGGGCTTTCGTGACTATTGCGTGGCAACAAGTTTTCGAAAGATCAAATTATTTTCAATTTATTCTCACTCTCTTGTTATAAGAGGCGCATTCCATTTGCCATTTGGGTCAGATCTAACTTACATTTACTGATCCAGATTACTTATTTATTTCGCTGGATTACTTCGTTGACTTGATTTTCAGTACTAAAATTACTTATTCTAATTTACTTTGAAGTAATTCACGCCAATAAGTGCATCAATTTGTTTAATTCAGTTTATTTCGTCATTTGTCAAATTTATCTGAACTTATTTAAGTAAACCAAGTGGCAAATGGAATACAGCTATTATTACTGATACTTTTTTCGAGCTTGTTCCCATGGAAATAGATTTTCTAAGAGCAACAAAATTTTGGGTGAACAACAAGGAAAAATTTTCTGGGAATATTTAATGCAAATGATATATTCAGTAAGAATATCACCCCACAAAAAAATTCACAATTAATATTTTGACCTACGTATAATAATATATTAATTTGATCATTATAAATCATACAATCTAGTTGTTAGGTAACTAAAAAATCTTTTGTACTCAAATTGTAACTTTTGAATTATATTCAGTCGTCACCTCGACTCTTCGGATTCAGCACTGTATCTTAGAATCTTGTTTTTGCTTCGTTTAACTTCTTAACAATTTTTTTTTATTTTGCACTTTGCTGATTCCGAACATCGACTTAAAGTTTTTATAAAATAATTATTTCTTGTGTTGCTATTTTTACCAACTGTTTTTTGGTGAGTTACTTGTTCATATTGTTGACTAACAATTGTCTTATATTGTTTTAATTTTACCTAGACCTGAAGATGGTTACATCCGTAACCGAAACGTTGTCAACTATATTTAAATAAAATTGACTACAACTTAAGCCTATGTCCTTTAATTACTATCCTAAAAAAAATAGATTAAAATTGTCATGTTTTTATACAGAAAATTATCGCGATAATTGCATTAGTGCAAAACCACAAATACCATTGATAAAAGCGCTGCCATTTGGATACATTTAATTAGACGTATATTTTGTCTGTGATCTAACAAACAAAAAATAACACATGACATAATTTTCATAATTTGAACTATTATTTCGATACGATATTTTTTGTTTGTTTGACAGAAATATTTATTATTAATATTGTTAAGAGGTTGAAATATCAACCCTTAGAATATTGCAATACTGGAAAAATGTGTGTTTAGAATTTTTTCAACAAAACTTCAAAAAAATATCAGGAAAAAGGATCGGACGATTTTTCTTGCAAGCAAAAAAGATATATCTCTTTTTTGACACTTAAAAGTTAATGGTGTTTCGTCATTTATCTTTTTCTAACTTGACACTAGCACTCTCAGCCACACGCGCACTTGATCCAGATGTAATAATTTCATCCCTTCTTTTCTCTAAATAATTGAAAAACACATTTTATAGGGTAAACACAACTTCTTGTAGCAAGAAGCAAATAAACAAGATACTTTAAAAATTCACTACAATATTATATTTATAACTACTCCTGTAACTCCCCCTCCACTAACATATTTAGGGGTCGTGATTTGACAGCTAGTAACCGCACTTTACGCGCATAAATATATTACTTATTGAGATTTGCTACGGCAGAGTGCCACACCCAGTAATGGATAAATGGCGTGATGACATATACATTTTGTTTTTATTTATTGTAAATATAGGTTCTATTATTAATAATTTTTATATATTTTTAAGTATTTAGTTGTTAGGTTAATAAGAAATTGTACCTGTGTCGTATTTCAAATTTTCGCCACTATGAATTCATTCTTATTTAAAAAATCCCAATATCTATTAGAAAAACTTGTTTAAATAAAATAAATAAATATATCATCACGCCTTTTACCCATTACTGAACGTAGCACTCTGCCAAAGGAGATCTCGGTAAGTGATATATTTATGCAAATAAAATGCGGTTACTAGGCTTCAAATTACGATCTCCAAAGTTATTAGTGGCAGGGAAGCCACAGGGGTAATTTTATTGTGGTGAAAATTATTTGCCAGCTGTGGGAATCGAACCAGGGTTCTCAGGATCCACAGGCCGACTCAATACCACGGAGGCACTATCCTATTTAGTTAAAATAAATAATATAAATAAATATATCATCACGCCTTTTACCCATTACTGGGCGTGGCACTCTGCCAAAGGAGATCTCGGGAAGTGATATATTTATACATATAAAACGCGGTTACTAGGCTTCAAATTACGATCTCCAAAGTTATTAGTGGCAGGGAAGCCACAGGGGTAATTTTATTGTTGTGAAAATTATTTGCCAGCTGTGGGAATCAAACCAGGGTTCTCAGGATCCACAGGCCGACTCAATACCACGGAGGCACTATCCTATTTAGTTAAAATAAATAAAATAAATAAATATATCATCACGCCTTTTACCCATTACTGGGCGTGGCACTCTGCCAAAGGAGATCTCGGGAAGTGATATATTTATACATATAAAACGCGGTTACTAGGCTTCAAATTACGATCTCCAAAGTTATTAGTGGCAGGGAAGCCACAGGGGTAATTTTATTGTTGTGAAAATTATTTGCCAGCTGTGGGAATCAAACCAGGGTTCTCAGGATCCACAGGCCGACTCAATACCACGGAGGCACTATCCTATTTAGTTAAAATAAATAAAATAAATAAATATATCATCACGCATTTTACCCATTACTGGGCGTGGCACTCTGCCAAAGGAAATCTCGGTAAGAGATATATTTATGCATATAAAATGCGGTTACTAGGCGTCAAATTACGATCTCCAAAGTTATTAGTGGTAGGGAAGCCACAGGGGTAATTTTATTGTTGTGAAAATTTTCAATACCACGGAGCCACTATCCTATTTAGATAAAATAAATAAATATATTATTACGCCTTTTACCCATTACTGGGCTTGACATAAAATGCGGTTACTAGGCGTCAAAGTACGATCCCTAAAGTTGTTAGTGGTAGGAAAGCCACAGGGGTAATTTTATTGTGGTGAAAATTATTTGTCGGCTGTGAGAATCGAACCGGGGTTCTCAGGATCCACAGGCCGACTCAATACCACGGAGGCACTATTCTATTTAGTTAAAATAAAATAAATAAATATATCATCACGCCTTTTACCCATTACTGGACGTAGCACTCTGCCAAAGGATACCGCGGTAAATGATATATTTATGCGCGTGAAGTGCGGTTACTAACCGTCAAATTACGACCCCCAAAGTTGTTAGTAGTGGGGGAACCACAGGGATAATTTTATTATGATGAAAATGTTTGTCGGCTGTGGGAACCGAACCAGGGTTCTCTGTTAAAGTTTGAAGGTAATATTAACTTTTTACTACAAAAAAACTAGTAGAATAATTCAGGCATGAATTTTCGTCATTGTTCCATAAATTCAAATAACTCACAGAGCTCTAGATTGAAATTCATAATAACCAAATAATATTAAAATGTCGTCTGATTGTTAGAAGTTTGAATGGAATTAAACACAAAGAGCTGCGGGTCCGAATAAATCATGAAACTGTTTTAAACGCGGACAAATGTCAAAATGTCGACGTGTTGTTGGCGAAATGGACGGCACACAACAGTGTTGAATGCAACATGTATTTAGTATTCACTTGCATGCTTCGATAATTCGTGCGAGCCAATTAAATTGTATGATACTTTTGCTGTGATTGGTTCGTTCGTTTTCCTGTTACATATCAACCAAATCTATTGAACTGAATTGCTGCTCTTTTGTTTTATTTCAATTGTACGGAATGTGGATTACTCGTATATACCAGGTGTCCCGCGAACAATAGATTTACACGCCAGTTATCATATTAAGCATTAGTTCTAGTCTTTGCGTTTGAATTAAAATAGAAGGATATGTTAGAAAGTAATTAAGAATTTTAATATGATGTATAAAAGTGAAACAATATGCAATAAATAAACGAATAGGTAATAATTTCTAATCTACTTATTGCAATTACAGATCCTAATGGATGGTAGAGTGTCGATAGCAGAAAATTATATTAACTATAGTGTTAACGCTTACTTCGGGTTTATAGTTAACAATGGGTAAGATGCCTGATAAATTCAGTTCACACGTTGTATTTTTAACTTATAATTGATTATTTACGCCATTTAATTGCTTATTGTTTGTTAAATGCTACGATAAAATTTGTAACCAATATTTATTGAAGTTATAAAAAATATAAATATATCATCACACCTTCTACCCATTACTGGGTGTGGTAACGTAACAATTCTGGATAAGTGATATATTTTGCGGGTAAAGTGTGGTTACCAGCTTTAAAATCACGGCCCCCAAGGATGTTAGTGGAGGAGGAGCTGCAAGGATAGGTTTTAATATGGAGAAAATTGTTTCTCGGCTGTGGGAATCGAATCCGGGTTCTCAAATCCAAATCAACAGTAGTTGTACAAAGTTAAACTTTGTCGCACAGTTTTTGGCAAAAGTAGATATACAAAATTGACTTTATATTAGCAGTAGGGTTGTTGATTTTTCGAATATTCGAGACTTCGATTGTTCGAATTTATTGAACCTTTGAATTTAGATTCGAACTTACGAATTTTCAATATTCCGAATTTTCAAATATTTGAATTTTCGAATTTTGGAATATTCCGAATTTACGAATTTTCGAATTATTCGAATTGTGAATCTGCATCCTAACGTGAACACGGCATGTTGACATGAATTATTTTCAGAATAAACTCATGTGCAGAGTTTTGTATTAACTGGTAATTAATATTATTTGCCAAATTAATTCAATTTAGACTTAAAATTTCGCTACACTGTCAACAACGTTTTAATTAAGACGTTTTTGTATCCTTTTTATTGTCATTTTAAAACGTTTTACTAAAAGTCCATAGCATTTAGATGGGCGGTAAGAGAATAGATGGCCTAACCTTGTAGAGTTTTTGCAGGATACTTTGCCGAGTTTATTATTTAATTCGTGGCCGACTTTTCGCGAATTATGCGTGAGCGTGTTTGGAGATGATAGATGGCGTTAATTCAGAGACAAAAAATTCGACAATTTTAAGAAGTATTTGGCTGCTGGGATTCTCTGGCCATCGTCTAGAGCACTCAGCTATTATTTACGACAATTTAAAAATATTCCTACAATATTTGAGATAATTTTAAAAAGTATTTGGCAGCTAGGATCCTCTATCCATCGTCTTAGAGCACTCAGCTAACTTTTAAAATAACGTTAAACATTTTGAAATGTTTCTAAAAGGTTTAAAACAATGTTAAGAAGTATTTAGAATCTGGGATCTTCTAGCCATCGTCGTAGAGCACTCAGCTAGCTTTTAAAATAACGTTAAACATTTTAAAATGTTTCTAAACCGTTTAAAACAGTTTTAAAAAGTATGTGGCAGTTGGGATTGTCTAGCGAATTATGCGGCAGTGTTTGGAGATAACAGATGGCGTTAATTCAGTGGTACAAATTTCGAGAATTCAGAGATTTCCTCATTGTCGATTATATAATTTTTGCTCGTTACAAAAAACATTGTACAAAACTCAAGCAGGGAAGACTTCATTTGCACCAATCGCGCAAATTAAAGTAGTCGCTTCGCTCGTGCTTTAAAATTATGCTCATGTGTAAAGTATGTCTTCGCGCACTTGTTATGTAAATAGCTATAAAATATTACTAATTTTCCAACACCAACATTTACGGTTATCTCCGCGTTTTATGTTAAAATTCAAAACCTAGGATACACTACCAAAATCAGAAAACAATCTCACAGCCTCCCTAATAATCTTCCGACAAGATTTTCCCTCCTCCGAGGGTAGATGCTGTTCGGGGTGACGCTACAAAACATCTGTTTCTGAAACCACCCCCTGTATCTCGCCGTTCGCCCTCTGCTCCAGCTCTTGATTCATCCCCGACAAATTACACATTCATAAATAATATCTCGCTTCCCGCTGAATTAAATTTTCATCTGTCGGAGTTTTCCGAGAGTCTAGTGCGCTTGTATCAGTCGGTTATTTGATTTTCATTGCGAACTGTGCGGATATTGAATTATAAATTCTGAAGTTTGTGATTTTTACGCTTGGGAGAGAAAGAAGGTTTTGTTTTGTGCATGATTGGATTTGGAATGTCGAGTGTTCTGTAATTTTGGTTTTGAGATTTTATTAGACACGAGACAGATTTTTTATGGAGAGTCACTGTCAGAATGTCGCGATTTTCCGCGAACAGTAGATTTTTAAATATAGTTATCTGTCCTTAAGGACAATTACGTAAAACGTTGTTAACTACGCGAAAAAGTTGAATAGAATAAAAAATGCATGTAAGAAATATCAAAATTTTTTACAGTTATTTTGAAACGTTGTATTTTTTATACAGAGTGATCAGAAATAAGTGTTCCAGTTGACAATAGGCGAATTCCATTTGCCATTTGAATCAGATCTAACTTACATTTACTGATCCAGATCACTTATTTATTTCGCTAAATTACTTCGCTTAGTTTATTTCAGGGCCTGGACAGCTGCATTAGTTACCCTGTAACGCGATTTTTAATGCCATCTCTTGCTGCCCCAAATGAACTAAATCAATTTAAAATTAATAACAGGAATCATAGTAGGTAAAATTTAAATGGTTGACTGTGAAACAGATTACTTATTTCAATGTTTGACAAACGATGTTTTATATTTTGACAAGTAAAATTTGTAAATAATAAACACATCTGTCGTCATTATTGCAATCTATATTTAATGGTGAGTAGATATCTTTTATAATTTAATATTTAATTTTATACTATTCTATAATTTTAAGCGTGTCTGGTATCACATTGTAGTAGAAAAAATTGTAAAAATGTGTTTTTCCATGTTTTACCACGAAATAATTTATTACGAAAAACATTGCTGGAAAACAATAATAATAGAAATGATTTCATTGATGGCACATAGAATACTCTTAAGCACAATGTCGTATGTAGTCTTCATTTTCAAAATTGACAGTATCGATACACATCATAAAAAATAATAAACATTGGGGCTGTTCCACATATTGACCAGTGTAAGTAATTAATACAATATTGTGAAAATATAAACTTTTATAATTCTGAAAATTATTTTTTAGTAAATATAAATTCATTTTCAACAATTCGGGATGAAAATATCACATCTCTATCAATAATAATAGTAACAACAACATATAAGAATACGGACACTAAAGAAACTAGCGAAATGATAAATGAGAGTGTGCATAAGAAGGCGAAAATGTATATTATTCATATTTATTTGTATTGCATATTAGTATGTGTTTAATTAATATTTTTAATATGATTCAATAAAACTAGCTTTTTGCTAATTGTTTGTTTTTGTTGTTTTGTAATATATTTTGATTTCAATAATTTTGAAATATTTTAGTCATAATGATCATGAGAATGATAAATATGTATCCTATATTATCGGTATTTTTAATAATAATTACATGGGGCAACAAGAGATGTCACCAGCAACTGCGTAACAATGTTTTGTTATAGCTGTCCCTTCTTCTATGGTTACTTGTTCGGTGGTTTATTTTCAGTACTAGAATTGTTGATTCTAATTTACTTTGAAGTAATTCACCCCAATAAATGCATAAGTTTGCTTAATTCAGTTCATTTATTCATGTTGCCTAATTTATCTGAACTGATGTAAGTGAACACAGTGGCAAATGGAATACAGCTATTATAGTATCTTACATAACAAGCATGAAAGTAACCATAACAACATCATAAACTACTACGGAAAGTTGAACCTAACATACACCTCGTATGTTAGTATAACGTACACTTCTAACATATCAGGTGAAGTTCCACTGATTGACAACAGATGGCATTACGATGAAAGAGAATAATAAAATAAATGAAAAGAATTTGTATTATTATTTAAATTGAAGTTTCAACAGATTTCTCAACACATTTGCACAAATAAATCTTATTTTTTTAAATAAATAATTACTTTTTTCTAATATTATTACATTATTCAATATTTTGACATTACGGTTAGTACAGTTGGTATCACAATGCCTAACCTCAAACGTCAAACGTCAACGCTTACCTACAAAAATGCATCAGCTGTCAAAGTGCAACAACATTGCTCTAGTAGACTTTTTTTAGAAATATTTTGTGGTCGTCTGAAAAATAGTGTACATAACTCGCTCGAAAGTGTGATAACTGTGCTCGTCTACTTAAATCACTCGGCGCTGCGCGCCTCGTTTTTCAATTCGCACGTTATCTTACACTTTCGATGCTTGTTATGTAATATACTATAAAAGTGGGCTAAAGCATTTCTTTTTGGCCCTAGCGTCATAAAAAAATAATTCCTATGGATACATAAATAAAATGACAATTTTTGTTTATTATGACTATTTGATTTTACAAAATGTCATTTTGACATATAACCTATGTACATATTTTAATCTTTTGAACATATAATTAAATGTTATTTTGTTGTGAATAAAATATTGTATGTATCACGGGTGAAATTAGCGTTGAGCATGTTATTAGTCCTCGACACTTTGCGCCTCGTGCTATTAATCAAGCCGCGGCCCAGAAACGCCTGTTTCCACCCTACATAAATAACTATTTTTCACCCACTTCAATGTAACACTATAGTTTCAACTTTTTCAATAGTAAAAGAATGCTATTTCTTCAGGAATGTTTACGTTACCATGGACACGTCATCGATTTTTAGTTTTAAGAGCAAAAATAGCATTTTTACTGAAGTTCTCATGGTGATAACAATAATTTTATCAATCTGTTTAATTTTAATTTCAATAAATTTGGTATTATTGGCTGTCCAGCACAATTTTGGTTTTCGTGAAGACAATGTAATATTATAAGATTTTAAGAACTCAAGACATTAGTAGTGGGCAAATGGTGGGTTAGCACCAAAAAATAATTACCTTTTTAGAATAAAAACGAAATAATGAAACTTTAGCTATCTGGAAGTATTCTTCTAAATAAAAACTTAGTAAATTGCATGTAGGCATTACAATATTAGGTGCCTCCTACAATCGAATAGTGTGTAGTAAAATCAATTTTGGGAATAATAATGTAATCAAGCTACAAAGAAAAACATCACTATAAATTAAATTTTCAATTATGCATATGGTAAACAAATCCAACCACGATCGTCATTTGTCTAACTGTTGCTCGTGGAGTCATGGCTAACCTGATTAAACAACCCCGGGCCCTGCAGACGCACTGCGCGCTTTGCGCACACACTATGTCGATTGTCGATTGTTTAGTACTGTTGTCTTGTCTGCATTATTAACGACGCGCTAAATTAATGTCGTATTATCACTCCCCCTTCTGACAACCTTCATTTGTTCCCCCGGGATGATAAGTTTACATTCATCCCCTATTGCCTAGGGATGATGGATTTCATATTAGAGATATGATACAGAGGCAATTGTTTTTTGAAGAGCAGTCATTTGCAATATATTAATTTTCTTTTGGAATTCTTTCATGGCAAAAATATATCAGTTATATGTTCTTCCATTGCAGGGTAGGCACTACAAGAATTACGTTAATGGTGTCAAGATATGTAGGGCAACGAAAATCAAACATGTTAGTACGATGGTTTGTTGCGTCAGAAGTAATAGATTCAATTGCAATTTGTTATTATCTTAAATAATTATTTGTATGAGTATATCAAGGGAAGAAAATAAGATATTTTTTTTCAAAAGGTGCGGTTTTATTTTACGAGCCGAAGATTATTATTATTATTATTTATGTTACTCTGTACAACAGGAATTTAATCCCAATTTCAGTACAGGGTCCGGAGTCACAGAGCCGCAGACTGGTTGTAATTATAATTTCTAGCTTGAGTGGGAACAGATGAGGGATATAATGCATTTAAGGGAAGAATGATACTTTGTTCATGAGATATATGAGATGTGGCTATTAAATAACGAGACTGACGCTGTTTTAACATTTCATTTCGATTCCATACCTATTTACTTATTATCACCTTCAATATACACCCCTCCTCTATCCCTAAAACGCTCCATGCGAATCTTCCATTATTCGAAACAGTGCTGGAAGTCTTCTTCTGTCAGTTTCTTCAGGACGCGTGCCGCTTTCTCTTTCACAGTTCAAAGCTTGTTCCTTTTAAGGCAAATTACACCTTAGGAAACAGATAGAAGTTGCACGGTGCAAGATCCGGCGAATAAGGCAGATGGTCCAACACTGGGATGCTGTACTTGGCTAGAAATCTCTTAACAGACATTGCGGAATGAACCGGCGCATTGTCTTGATGGAGAACCCATGACCTTTCCTTCCACAATTCGGGTACTTTTTTCAATAAATTATAAGTTTCAGTAGCTGTTTCATGTGAAATTTCAAAACAATTCGTTGCTTTAATGTTGCATTTAACAATTTTACGGCGAAACAAAAAAACTACTCTAATGAGAACGAATGCAACAGCTATACGGATTTGTTTACAGAGGTACAGCGTCAATTTCGTTATTTAATAGCCACACCTCGTACATATATTTTTTAACTGCCTTATCAGAAAGTAAAATTTTCAGAAATAAATTTGAAATTTAAATAGAATTTATTATTGTCTTCACAGATATTATCTGGATGTCACTAATGCCAAATCATATCGTCGTTTTCTAGTTGCCATGGATATGGCTTTATTTTCCTTCCCTTGAGAAGAAATATAAATGTTCTTCCTTAGGGATGAAAAATATTACATTCTTCTCTCAATTAAAGGAAGAAAGTTTTACTTTTTGACAGGATCGTAAAAGAAGTTATTTGTGTTATATACGGTACAGGAATTTCTTATTTTTCAACCCGAGTAGGTACTGAAGATTGATATGGAAATTTTTGTTTTGTTTTTAAATTGTTCTATTTACATTCATGTATTATTTTGTAATTATTGTTTTTAACTGACGTGCTATAAACTTTTGTTTAATTGTAAGTAGCAAATAAAAAAAATATTATTATTATTAATATTATTATTATTATTCGAAAAATCAACAACCCTAATATCTGGTACCCAGAATTGTCTTGGGGCGTGAAATTTCCAACCCTCAAATACTATTTCCATACTTATACTTCTTTGTTTCAATCTCAAAATCTCAATTATTGTAGTAGTTTTGCTTCGAAATAGAGTTTTTATTTCTTTTCCTCTAAGGCGTGTCATAGATCTGTAATTTCCAACCTGCTACGTTCAGAATGAAATAAAAAAACATAATATTTTATGAAATATAAATAGTAGTTAATGCAGTAAACTATTTTTGTAACAAACTCTTTCATCCGAATCCGCAATTTCCCCGTTTCATTTGCATCTCGGATTCCAATCTCGCGTTGGCTTGGCGGGGCGAGAGACGTGGGATTCGATTAGAAGAAACGCGGTTATAAAATCGCGTGAAAACAGAGTTAAAATTAAATTCCGAGATTCCGCAACGGTCGTAAACGTCTGCTTGACGCCGGGAGGTAGAGAGCGCTGCGATCGAACTGCGACAGATCGGGAGGTTTAACGCGTCGCCAAACCAACCGATCGCTTATTTTCACAAGCCTGGAAGCATGCTTTCGAACTCTACTCGTACTCAGACAACAGGTTCATACAGAGCCGGGATTATCAACCACACGTATTTCTTAAATCTAATTTAAGAAATACAAATTGCTATCAAAATTTAAACTGTAGTTAAGTAAATGTCCGTCAGTACGGTGGTGTAGATAGCGTTATTGTATTCGAATGTGGAGACCCCGGGTTAGAATCCCACTTAAGCTAAATATATATAAACATGGGCGTCCGCAGGGAGGGCAAGCCGGGGCGCCTCCCTGGATATTAACTAGGGTGGTGATCACGTCTCTCGAACATACGACTTTAACATGTAAAATTATAATTTTCTAATTTCCTGCTTCCCTAAATATTTTATGCAAAAAAGCTTGAAATAAAAGTTTTAGGGTTTAAAATTCTGCATCTGAACCAATAAACAAAATTTATTTCACATATTTTGTAAAGATACAAATTAAATATATTAAATAAAAAATATATATATCATCACGCCTTCTACCCATTACTGGGTGTGGCACTCTGCCGAAGCAGATCTCGGTAAGTGATATATTTAGCGCGTGAAGTGCAGTTACCAGTCGTCAAATCACGGCCCCCAAAGATGTTAGTGGTGGAGGAGCCACAGGAGTAGCTTTTGAAATTATGAAAATTGTTTGTCGCCTGTGGGAATCGAACTAGGGTTCTCAGGATCCACAGGCCGACTTCATACCACTGAGCTAGCCACCCCAATTAGATTTGAAAATGACGAAAATTGCCTCAAAACTATCGATAGGCATGTAATTGAAACAAAATTACACAAATGTTTGACGTTTATCTATCAAAATAAATGAAATAATAAAGAATTTATTTTGTCAGTTTTGACAGATTGAACGTCAAACATTTGTTTAATTTTGTTTCAATTTCATAGCTATCGATAGTTTTGACACAATTTTAGTCATTTTCAGTTCTAATTTGTGCCGTTACAAAGCATGCAAAATTAATTTCGTATTTTATTCCCTAAAACTTTTATTTGAAGTTTTTTTGTTTTAAATAATTATGAAGCTGGAAATTAAATCAATATGATTTTACATGTTAAAATCCTATGTTCGAGAGTCGCGGTCACCAGCCTGTATATGTATATAAAACAAAAGACAAAATGTCTATTGCGATGTGGAATTGAGTCTTAATAAATAAGAAAAATAGGAAAAAAATTTTCCATCACTTGTCTCGTAATTCCACATGTTACCGTTGTAGATAGGTTAACATCAGTCAGTTCAGCTAAGTCGGTATCACAATCCTCTAGATCCTAGTTGATCTAGTTGGATATATGATCGCACCATACTGATGAGTCCGGAAGGACGAAACGTACGTCTATGGTTAAAGCTGAACTGATCAGCCGTTTGTTGATGACCTGAGAAGTTGATGCAAACGTGCTGTAAAAACCTCTGTGGAATTACGAGACAAGTGATGGAAAATTTTTTTCCTATTTTTCTTATTTATGTATATGTATATATAAATTAAATAAAAATTAAATTATAAGTTTAAAGATAATAAATTCAAGCTGAAATTTTCCAGCAGTATTCTTATGGCCCGCTAGCGACATGTTCCCTATCGTAACGATTGAGTAATCTAAGTTTATTAAGTAGACATGGACACAAAATATTAGAAAATAAAAACTGTAAATCGGAATTTATTGAAGAAATGGTGTCAATTTATGGAAGAGTTATTCGAAGATTGTCCTTCTTCAATTCAAACCCAGACGACAAAGACTAGTAATTTATTTCACAAATTTAAATATTTTTTTGTCTATTTGTTATGTGTATTTGTATTTATATTATGTAAAAAAAATATTTTAGAAATTTATGTCTATCTGAGAGTTTTTTGCTTTGCCTTTCTTGCAAATGGCGGCATATCCCCACCACTTGCCTCATTTGTAAGCATAAGTTAGCTGTCCAGTGTTCAAATTAAACCCTTGTCTGTGATATTCATAAAAAATAATTTAATTTCTATATGTTAAAACGGGTGTTGAACGATTGTATATTGTATTCTTATTGTAATCGAAGTACAACACCAATTATTTCAATCTAAAATAAATTTTGAGTTAGTTAACTTCAGATTTAAGCCTCTTTATGAATCTCTCTGTTAATATTAGTTACAGGCAATCGTAGCTCAGTGGATAAAAGCGATGTAAAACTTGTGTTTCTTAATTACTAAGCAAGAGGTGTGTTCAAATCTCACTGACTTCTATTTATATCAAAAAAATACGATTGTGTCTGAGTGGTTCGGATTCCACTATAAGCTGTAGGCCCCCTGTACTGTAATTGGGATTAAGTTCCTGTTGTGCAGAGTAACAAATAAATAAATAAATATTAAAATACAACTCTGACGATAGTCCAAATAGAACACAAACTTTTCTGTTGTGGAAAAATTATTCAATGCCGCAAAGAATTACATCTTGAACATTGTATCCAATTAATATAGCTTCATTTACGATTCGCAATACAAATTTCGCAATATCCTGATCTGATTGTCTTATGTTTGTTGTTCTATAAGATATCATCAGACATCAACTAATAATTATCATTATTTTTAATCAATGAACTTGTTACTGATAATATCTTCCTCTAATTATAAAACACAATCAGTGATCCCAATTAAATACTCCCCACATAGCCTACATCGTAAAAATGAGCATCTATGTATGCGCGTGAGGGTGTGTGTGCACATGTCGAATGTCGATGGCTGACGGTCGTACGGCTGATCGTCAGCAAACGGAACGTATTTATAGCGGCGCGAAATGAGATGGCATCAGGCCAAGACGAAAGACGAAAGAGTTATCCACGAACCAGTTGACAAAGACGCACACTCACGACACAACTCACTCTCTCGCCGGAGAGAGACTGGAGAGAAGGAGAGAAGCTTGACAGAACAGTGGTACTCAATAAGGATGTTGTGAATAAATTATCGGTTTTACACTAATTTAGTCAAAACATATACGAATTAAATTATAAAATAAAATATAAATAAATATATCATCACGCCTTTTACCCATTACTGGGTGTGGCACTCTGCTGAAGCAGATCTCGGTAAGTGATATATTTATGCACGATTATCAGCCGCCAAATCACGGCCCCTAAAGATGTTACTGGAGGGGGAGCCACAGGGGTATTTTTAATTTGGTGAAAATTCTTTGTCAGCTGTTGGAATCGAACCGAAGTTCTCAGGATCCACAGCCCGACTCGATACCACTGAGCCATCACCGCAAATTATAAAGAGTAGCTAGCTCAGTGGTATCAAGTCGGCCTGTGGATCCTGAGAACCCTGGTTCAATTCCCATAGGCGACAAACAATTTTCACCATTTTAAAACTAGCCCTGTGGCTCCCTCACCACTAATATCTATAGGAGCCGTGATTTGAGGGCTGGTAACCGCACTTCACACGCAAAATACATCACTTACCGAGATCTGCTTCGGCAGAGTGCCACACCTAGTCATGGGTAGAAGGCGTGATGATATATTTATTTATTTTTTTTATAAAGAGAAAAATTGGGATACAGCCATGATTTGAACCTGGGATCTTAGAAACTCCAACCATATGCTCTAACCATCTTAGCTACGGTCGGCCTGAATTCAAATCCGTTTTGCCAATTTTTGATTTAACATACTATCACTTTCCGCAATTATTTGCCTCGAACGGTGATTAAACACGCAAGTATCAATAGAATGACATTATTGTGTCCCGCTGGCATAAATAAATATAGGTTATGGAACGCTGCAATAGCAGATCTGGGTAAATGATGTATTTATGAGCGTGAAGTGCGGTTACCAACCATCATTTCAAGGTTCCCAAAGGTGTTAATAGGGGAACCACAGGAATAATTTTAATGTGATGAGAATTGTTTGTCGGTTGTGGGAATCTAACCCAAACTATTTGAACTTACATCCACTTTTCTTTACATACTCATCTTACAAGTACACAGACAGTAGTTCCCATTCGTACGAGCAGGAAAATAGGTTGTTGTTTCTTATGCTAATTAATTGCCTTATTATTTTACTTTTACTTTACCATTAGAGTGCTCAATTGATTAAGCTTTAGCATGCTAAAGGGTTTATCACACTTACGCATGTGAATGCAATTAGTTGTAGATTCACTGTAAAGAAACTAGTTCCATGCAACTACAGAGTGATCAAAAAGAAATGTTTAACTTGGTAATACAATTCTGGCGATCTTTTTATTCCACAGTTGGTACAACGCCAGGTAAAGGCGGATATACTATTTCACAGTTCTAGTACATACAAATAGATTATGTCACGAGTCTGACAGCTAATAGGATATGGCTTTTTAAATAATTATAAAGGTACTCAAGTTTAAATTTTCAAATGTCACTCTCACCAACAGGAAATGAATTTGTGTATCAGGCTTACCAATTTCAAGTAGGTTTTTTTATTGCCAACTAAAACAATTCCTTTTGATCACTCTGTAGTTTCCAAACATGGTATAAAACTTTGACATAAAGCGAAGTTATATTAAAAAATAGAAAATGAAGTTGCAATGATAACAGCAACTGCTTTTTTTTGTATTAATAGATAAGGAACAGGAAAAACAACAGTACTGACAGAAGTCATTGCAACTCTGCATACGTCTGATAGTAAAAGTTGCAAGTTGCCAAAACTATTCTAAAACCATGGTAAATAAGGAGGATTCAAGAAGTATCAAACAATTTTTTATATGTTCCTCAAAGTTACCACTAACCCACAAAAGAGATATTAAATGAACCAATCGCAGCTCATTTTTAAAATTTGTTAAAAAGTTTAAGTCAAGTAGTGAATGCTTTATTTTCAGTGCAATTGTCAATACCAATTGTGATGTTCATTAAGGCGTCGTGAGATCATGTCTACATCAAAAATCTGGTGTGGGCACCACATGACTTTCTTATACAGAGCATATTTAATATCAAAAATACTGAATTGAAAACTTTTGCCTTGCTCCTTGCGTTTGACAATTATTATTTGACATATAAATGTTAAACATGTTTATGTTTTTTGTTTCTATTGCTACTATGATTATTGGAATATATTATTAAATAAAAAAATTAGTTTTTCTCAAAATTAGACGCATATACAGGAAAATTTCAAATAACATTTTATGTTCCAAATATTTTTGCCTTTTATTTGAAACTTTTTTTCGTAACTGATTTCATTTTTGAAATAAAGGAAATTTATTGTTTTGTGTGTCCAGTAAACTTCCTCTTCCAGTTTTTCAATTTCATTCAAAATCAACTCAGCTCTTCGTATTTTCATGAAACATATAATTACCAAGTTTCGTTAACAAATCTTAACTCATTCATGAGATATTGCACACTCGGTCACACATCCATCCATCTACACACACACAGACATCATTGAGAAAATGATCAAAACGGATTCAATGGACCTCAAATACGTATTTCCGCGAAAATCTCGTCAACGATTTTTTTCACGATTCCAATTAAAAGGTGATCGATTTATAAATCTGTTGTAATTTTGTGTTAATTTTTTAAAAAATAAATTTCTTAACTCGTTTGACTATAGCTGTATTCCATTTGCCACTTGGTTCACTAAAATCAGTTCAGATAAATTAGATAATATGACTAAATGAATTGAATTAAACAAACTAATGCACTTATTGAAGTGAATTACTTTAAAATAAATTAGAATCAGTCATTTTAGTACTGGAAATAAAGGCAGCGAAGTGATCCAGCGAAATAAATAAATGATCTGGTTCAGTAAATGTAAGTTAAATCTGATCCAAATGGCAAATGGAATACGCCTAATGTTATCCAACTGATCTAAACTTCAAATTTGACAAGTAATATATTTGTCAATAAACATGTTATTTGATTTCTGATTTTTATTTTCTGAAATAAATGTAGCGATTTAATTGGACGAATTAAAATACCTCCTGCACTTAAACGAGAGACTTCAGAAAAGAAACAACAATGAATTACTGCTTCTTCAGCTCTTCTGACTTAGCAGTGAAGTGTTGACGTAACACTTATATAACACCCTGCATATGCATACATGTGATTCCCCCTTAAGGAGAATACAAATATAACTTCATTCTGCAATATACGAAGATAGACTAAATGCACTGGTTATATTGAGGATTCATTCAAATTAAGTTCTGAGTGTGAGATATATTTTTTTTAAATGATGGTCTATGGCACAGCATTCTTAATAGATTTTTCGCTGACAAACGTTTCAAAATTAATTAGAAGACATGGTCTATTAGTATATTTTAGCACGATCTTCTTTTTAAATATTTACCAACATGATTTCCAAGACAGTAAGCAATTACTTACCGGAAGGAGCTAAGTAAATCAAATATCTCAATGGTAATAATTTTTAAAATAACTACATAATTTTTACCAAATTTCAATTTCGATATTGCAGCGAACGTGCAAAAACAGAATAAGAACAAGTATTCTATCGATATCGGATGTATTGGGGATCAAGACGAACTCATCCTCAATCGATAGGAAGCATTTACTGCCCTTAAAACTTAAATAACTATTTGATTTGTATGGCTGTTAAAAAACTAGTTCATTTGTTGGGTAAACAGTAAATACATAAACAATCTCCATCAAATGATAATCTAATTATGTAGATTGGAGATTAGATTATCCCAAATTAAAATCAAGTCATTGAGACCAGACCTAGTAAATCTATCAGAGTATTAAATTCTCACTGTTGAGAACCACTGTAGTTTCGTCCACGAGAATCACCTCAATGCTCTCTCTGTTCCTTCTGCTGGTCTGCTGCGACTCGTCGTAAATTCAGCAGCAGTCATAACGCGCGATCGGGTTTAACTGCGGCGGCGGCCATTAGGGCGCGCGAACGTGCTTCGCGGCGCATTCCTGCCTCCTGCGCCGCCCCCGACACCGCTACCATCGCCAGCCAGCGAGCAAGCTGGCCGAGGAGGCGCGCGGAGCGGTTATTAGAAGAGATCGATGCACAGTATGCTGATTTAGAACGGTATGATGTTACGACTCTACTGCGTGAGTGCTTCTACTGGGAATTCGATCTAATGATTCGGGTGATATTTTTAATATTATAAATGCGTCATCGTAATGTAAAACTTATATTATTTACTGGTTATTTTTATATTAGATTGGAGAGGATCGCTAATTCTCTAGCTTTCTATCTAAAAACAACAATTTGATAAAGTCAAATTCTATTTTTAAGTTCGTTATAATAAATTAGATTTCGAATTATTCTCCCTGAACTGAATAATCCCTTCCTATTCTGTAACTCGATCATTATCTGTTAACAATCGATAAGTAAATGACAATCCTGATTTTTACTTTCTTATACACAGTATAAGGAGGTATTGGAATCGTGAAAAAAATCGTTGACGAGATTTTCGCGGAAATACGTGTTTTAAGGTTCACTGAATCCGTTTTGATCATTTTCTCAATGATGTCTCTGTGTGTGTGTGTGTGGATGGATGGATGTATGTCCGAGTGTGCAATATCTCATGAAATACGAACAGCTGAGTTGATTTTGAATATAATTGAAAAACCGGAAGTGGAAGTTTACTGGTCACACAAAACAATAAATTTCATTTATTTCAAAAATGGGATCAGTTACGAAAAAAGTTTCAAATAAAAGATGTTAGCAAAAATATTTGGAACATAAAATGTGTTATTTGCAATTTTCCTATATATGCGTCTAATTTTGAGAACAACTAATTTATATATTAAATAATATATTCCAATAATCATAGTAGCCATAGAAACAAAAAACATAAACATAATAATGATCCAGTTACAGAATAGGGGCAAATATCTATCGCCGTATTTATTTGGCATTTAATTGGCCCGTTTTAAGTAAGCCAGAACAGTTCTTAAATTGATCCTACTGCCCCAGCTATTTTGGTGGGTTGGCAGGTTGAACCCGTTTACTATCTCTTTCTAATTAACTTGTGTTCCTTGTTATCCGTTTTTAATTGGTATGTAAAGAGATGCCATCTAGAACGAAAATTTATCGCTAATTTTTACAACTGACACTAGATGCATCATTTATTTGGAAGTAACATGAGTTAGTTCTAGATTAGTTCAGGGATGGAACTGAAGGTTCCCAAACAAATACAGTCAATAATGATACTGGTAACTTTTTATAGATTATGTTGTTTTCATATATTTTTGCTTAGAATTATAATTTATTTTTTCTACTTTGGTGTTCTTATACCATTCTAATGTTTTCTTCATTAGTAAACATCTTTGAAGTATGATGACAACTTCATTTGCCATTGACATCCTATGTTGCATTTTATCTGGAATGGTTCAGTGTATAACTATTGTATCTATGGGTACACATTAATGACAGATTAAATATAACTCGAGAGTTTGATAAATTAGAAAATAATTCTCCAGGATCTTTCTCAAACTTGTTGTCATTTGGCAATAGCCACTCAAGCCCTACGGGCTTTCGTGACTATTGTCTGGCAACAAGTTTTCGAAAGATCTGTCAAATTATTTTCAATTTAAGGCGTATTCGATTTGCCATTTGGATCTGATCTAACTTACATTTACTGAACCAGATCCCTTATTAATTTCGCTGGATTACTTTGCTGATTTTATTTCTAGTACTAGAATTTTAGATTCTAATTTACTTTGAAATAATTCACCCCAATAAGTGCATTAGTTTGCTTAATTCAGTTAATTTTGTCATGTGTCAAATTTCTCTGAACTGATTTAAGTGAACCAAGTGGCAAATGGAATACAGCTTTATTCTCATACTGAGAATATTTAAAAAGGACTGATTATTTGATTAATTTAATGAGTGAATGTTTTATGAATGATTTTAAGGTTCATACTAGCCCATTTGATGGGATATAGCGTGATAATATGTATGTATTTATATGTATAAAAATGACATGTCATATACAGGGTGATCAAAAGGGATTGTTACAGTTGGCGATACAAAAAACTACTTGAAATTGGTAAAGCCTGATACATAAATTCATTTCCTGTTGTTGACAGTGACATTTATAATTTAAATTTGAGTACATTTATTATTACATTTATTTCTAAAGTATTTCTAGTCAAAATTCTATTAGCTGTCAGGCTCCTGACATAACCTATTTGTATTTATTACAAATGTCAAATAGTATTTCCGCCTTTACCTGGCGTTGTGCCAACTGTGGAATAAAAAGATCTCTGAAATAGTATTGCCAACTATAACAATCCCTTTTGATCACCCTGTAGTATTTCCGCCTATACCTAACGTTGTGCCAACTGTGGAATAAAAAGATCCCCAGAATTGTATTGCCAACTGTAACACTTACATTTAATCATTCTGTACTATAAGCTACTATAATTGGGATTTAGTTCATGTGCAAAGTAACAAATATATAAATAATTGAAGATAATAATAAATGTCAAAAGAAAAATCAGTCTATTTCTAAACCAATTGGTCCTTTGGTCGTAAGATTACATGTACACTGTAGGCAGAGGCGGATTTAAAATATTTCAGGCCCTAGGCAAAATATTTATTTCGGGCCCTTTATGTATATATTTATCTATTGCAGTTAGTATTGGTTGGTAGAGCGGTTCATGTATAATCGCAGTGCCGCTTTATACACATCCTGCAAACATTTCCCATTCCACAGGCCGGCAAACTTACTTGTCGATGACTGAATGTATGACTTGAGCGATATTTCATCGAACAATTTTTTATCGTATGAAAATACAGAGTGATTAGATGTAAGTGTTTCAATTTGCAACAGACAAAACTATTTGAAATTGGTATGACCGCGACTCTCGAATATAGGGATTTAACATGTAAAATCATAATTTTGTAATTTCCTGCTTCCCTAATTATTTGCAAAAAAGCTTCAAATAGAAGTTTTAGGACATAAACAAAAATAATTTTAGATTACGGCACAAATTAGATTTAAAAATAACGAAATTATCGGTGTGTTATGAAATTGAAACAAAATTAACAATTTTTTGACGTTTTATGTGTCAAAATAAATGACATAATAAATAAAGAAATTATTTTGACAGATTAAACGTCAAACATTTGTTTAATTTTGTTTCAATTCCATGGCTATCGATAGTTTTGAGGCATGCCGTTACGACGTAAGCAAAATTAATTTTGTTTATTGGATTAGATGCAGAATTTTATGTCCTAAAACTTTTATTTGAAGCTGTCTTGCTTAACATAATTAGGGAAGCAGGAAATTATAAAATTATGATTTACATGTTAAATACCCATGTTCGTAAGTCGCTGTCACCACCCTGTATATATATTTCTATTATTTAACTAAAAGTTTGAATCCGGGCCCTAAAATTTTTGGGCCCTAGGCTATTGCCTCTTTAGCCTAGGCCAAAGTCCGCCTCTGACTGTAGGCCACATAAGCATTCATAATTCTCCTTCTCAATTCCGTCTCTCATAAGAGTAAAAGCAAACACAATTCATTCCTTGCTAACTGTGCTTATTTTTGACTTGGGCTCGTAAACGCCGTTCATGCTTATGACTGTTCAGTTTATTGATAGAATGTATTTTGTCTCTGGACATAATGTGGCATAAAGCTACTGGTTTTTTCTTAATTTCAATTGAGTTCAGTAAAGAGGGTGACGACGACTCTATAATTACTCTGTGCTATTTTGTGGTATATTTAAACTATTTATGGGCTAATGTTAAAAGCGAAGAGGTTATTTTGGTGATGATTGCGAGAAATTCAATAATCAATTTAGAAATATACGAGTGCAAGTTTAAAACCTATTACTCTATAGCTAACAAAGAGATTTAAATGCTGTTAACGATGATATTAAATTTTTAATCTTTATTTGACGTTTAAAGAAAATAATTTATAGGCAGCATTCCACATTAAAACTTTACTCCGATGATAACTTACACAAAAGAATGCACTTGCACTTTATATCAACATTTTCATTTAGCGAATTTAGATGCTGTACGTATTGTTATTTATATATTAAAGGCAGAACATGCTTCCTATCGATTATGAGGATTATTTTGGTGATCGAGATGGGGTCTAGGAAAGTTCACCGAAAACAATTCACCGAATGCAATTCACCGAATACAATTCACCGAAAAACAATTCACCGAAGTAGCAATTCACCGAAATACAATTCACCGAAAGACAGTTCGCCGAAATATGATTCACCGAAATGCTAATTAATTTGCCTTTACAATTTATCCAAGCTTGTGAATGGCAGCAAAATGCAGGCGTATTTAAAAATAGAAAATTGATTCATTTGTCATGTCTCATTTCATTTTTATAAAACTATATGTTTTACATTAATAACATAAATTATTTGCTATGTCTCGTAAATACTCATGTATGTTATTCTTGTTGTAATTTGGAACTAGATGTTCTGTCCTCATAGCACAGTCTCTGTACTTTTTATGCATCGGTGCGCCGTCTTGGCCGCTCACGTACTGTTCTATTTGAATAAATCCTAATAACATATTGGCAGCGATGCTATTATAAGTACTATACATGCGCGAGTGCAGTAATGTCATTAGAAACTGTCCCAGCTTAAACAAATATTATCCGATTCAATCATTATATTAACCCTGCAATAATTAACGATATTTAACGTAATGGATAATATTCAAAAGATTCTAAATTTACGGTAAGTATCCTTTTCTAAATGCCTGCATTTTTCTACCAGTTCTAAGGAACATTAATAATACTACAATTTAATTATCATTTCGATGAATATGTTTTTCGATGAATTGTATTTCGGTGAATTGTTTGTTCGGTGAATTGTTACTTCGGTGAATTGTTTTTCGGTGAATTGTATTCGGTGAATTGTATTCGGTGAACTTTCCGGCACCCATCGAGATGATATACACTTAAAGCCAGTTTTTCAATCACCGGTTAACTCTCGATTAATGTTAATCATGATTAAATAATAATGGTAACCATAGTTTCCATTATTATTGAATCATGATTAATATTAATCGGTGATTGAAAAACTGGCCCTTATTGACTCTATCGTAAACATTTAAGAAAACTCAATCGTGTAAAAAATATGAAACATCTTCGTAATTTCTCTTAAATTTCAGTAAATCGCATATTTACATACTTAATTTGTAAATTACTGATTGCTAGCTGTCAATTTACAGTAATATTTTAAAATGTCTTCGTAAAACTGGTGTCACATGGTCAATTTTTTTCATCATTTGATAAAACAGATTGAGTGAAGAAAATTAAATTTTGATCACCTTGGTTCAAGTTCTCAATATATTAAGTGTACAATAATAAACCTAGCAACACAAAATAATATTGACTATTTTTTGACGTTTCTCAAATCCAATGAAATACTTCATAGTATGTCACGTATCTTCGTTTTAACCAATCCTGTCATTATTATATTGTGATTATTCCCGGGAATTATCTCTGTAGATTCTTTTTTGTTTGAGACAAATGATAGGTAGTTGTCAAATAATTATTTAAAACTGTCAACGCATCAAGTAAAATGTGTGAAAAATATCGATTTAATTGCATTTTAGATACAGAAATACACCAACAAATTTTGGAAACAACTTCCAAGAATACATTAATAAGTAATCAATCGATATAAACCCAGTTCAAAATCTTTTAAGTTGGATGAATCGACCTCAACAGCTAAGTCAAAAAATAATCTAATTCAATATAACTGGAGAGTTGGATAAATTAGAAAATAATTCTTCAGTATCTTTCTCAAACTTGTTGCTATTTGGCAATAGCCACTCAAGCCCTACGGGCTTTCATGTCTATTGTCTGGCAAAAAGTTTTCGAAAGATCTGCCAAATTATTTTCAATTTATTCTCACTCTCTTATTATATTATTACTGAGATACAGAAATACACCAATAAATTTTGGAAACAACTTCCAAGAATACATTAATAAGTAATCAATCGATATGAACCCAGTTCAAAATCTTTTAAGTTGGATGAATCGACCTCAACAGCTTAGTCAAATAATAATCTAATTAAATATAACTGGAGAGTTGGATAAATTAGAAAATAATTCTTCAGTATCTTTCTGAAACTTGTTGCCATTTGGCAATAGCCACTCAAGCCCTACGGGCTTTCATGACTATTGCCTGGCAACAAGTTTTCGAAAGATCTGTCAAATTATTTTTAATTTATTCTCACTCTCTTATTACATTACAGAGTGATCAAAAGGGATTGTTACAGTTGGCAATAAAAAAAACTACTTGAAATTGGTAAGCCTGATACGTAAATTCATTTCCTGTTGTTGACAGTGACATTTAGAATTTAAATTTGAGTACTTTTATTTCTAAAGTATTTCTATTACTTAAAAAGACAAAATTCTATTAGCTGTCAGACTCCTGACATAACCTATTTGTATTTATTAGAAATGTCAAGTAGCATTTCCGCCTTTATCTGACGTTGTGCCAACTGTGGAATAAAAAGATCTCTGGAATTGTATTGCCAACTATAACAATCCCTTTTGATCATCCTGTATTACCGAGAATATTTGACGAGAACTGATAATTTGATGTATTTAATGAGTGAATGTTTTATGAATTATTTTAAGGTTCGTGCTACCCCAAATATGAATATATATTTTGCTTAAACTATATTTGGGATTAATTCTTTGTTATTAATTAAATAGGTAAATAATAATTAACTCTAGTGTTGTATAAAACTCTGCTTAATTTCCTATTGTGTATAAAATCATAATCTTTGTTTCCTTGAGTGTGATATATCATAGGAGAAAGGGATAATGTATATGGAACAGAATGAAAGAAAGAACAAATGGAGCGTTATTTTAGTGAAATGCATCTCTGGTAAAATCAGCGGTTAGGAACGGAAACCCGGTTATCAGTTTGTGGTGAGTGTTTGTTTTGTAGGAATAAGATATTAAAATCCAAAGCCGTTATCTTTTCATTAAGCCCTTCATGTGGATGTCTGCGCTGCGAGTTGTGATTATCAGTAAGGATTTTCATGACATGAGCACGTATCGCAAAGTACTGTTTTATTTTTTCTGTTCTCACTAACTGGTCTTGAAAATTTATTATTTTATTTTTATTGTTGTAATAAATAAAACATTTCATTGCGGTAATAATTGTTATTACTTGTGTATAAATTAATTTATATGGTAAATTAAATTAAACTGCAGACTGCTATTTGTCACACTTCGTAGAAAAATATGTTGGAATTATTAATTGTGCATATAAACTATGTTGCAACTTGCAACTGTTCTCTTTCTTGCCTTTAATCTAGCGTTTGATAAAAATTTACACAATTTAATAAATATTTTTACCTCTTTTGAGATATAATAACTAACCAAGTCTTGTATCATACATTTTATAATTTTTTGCAGAAATGTTATAGTTATTTACATAACAAGCATTGAAAGTGTAAGATAACGTGCGAGTGTAAAATTGAAAAACGAGGCGCGCAGCGCCGAGTGATTTAATTACACGAGCACAGTTATCACACTTTCGAGCGAGTTATGTACACTATTTTTCAGACGACCACAAAATATTTCTAAAAACAGTTTACAAGAGCAATGTTGTTACACTTTGACAGCTGATGCGTTTTTGTAGGTAAGCGTTGACGTTTGACGTTTGAGGTTATGTATTGTGATACCAACTGTACTAACCGTAATGTCAAAATATTAAATAATGCTAGAATATTAGTAAATAAGTAAATTAATTTAATAAAATAAGATTTATCTGTGCAAATGTGTTGAAAAATCTGCCAAAAATTCGATTTAAATAATAGTACAAATACTTTTCATTTATTTTACTATTTTCTTTCATCGTAACGCCATCTGTTGTCAATCAGTGGAACTTCACCTCATATGTTAGAAGTGTACGTTATACATCCTAACATATCAGTATGTTATGTTCAACTTTCCGTAGTAGTTTATGATGTTGTTATGGTTACTTTCATACGTGGTCGTCTGAAAAATATATTTTATGCTAAACCTTGTTTCACGTAAGAGCTGCTTATTAAGATGTCTTTTGTTTAGTCACTGTGATCAATTTTTTTTTAAAAGTAACAATAGAGTTTTGATGACACTTGTCTTCATTTTAATAATCTTGTTAAATATAAAATAAATAAATATATCTTCACACCTTTTACCCATTACTAAATGTGGCACTCTGCCAAAGCAGATCTCGGTAAGTGATATATTTATGCGCATGAAGTGCGGTTACCAGTCGTCAAATCACAGCTCCCATAGATGTTAGTGGTGGGAGAACCACAGGGGTAATTTTAATGTAGTGAAAATGTTTGTCGGCTGTGGGAATCCAACCAGGATTCTCAGGATCCACAAGCCGACAAAATGCCACTGAACCAATGCTAATTAATATTGATGACTTCTATTAGTTTCTCGCCGACTTGAATAAGATATCGTAGAATTAAAACAGTCGTATAAAATTTCTCGAATTCGAATATTAACGTCAATATTTTGACATTAAACAATTGTTTAAATTTTTTCATGTACGTCTTCATTTTTACGAAAACGCAAATATTTAATTAATTTTTGCGCTGTGATGAAATATACTAATGAAATGTATGTTATATAAAAAAATCCGTAATTTTATTCTTTACAACTTTTATTTGAAGTATTTTCCTGTAAAATTAATTGGGAAACAATGCGCCCCAAAAAACTGATATTACATGTTATAAGCCTATGTTCGGATTTTGGATGTACACACTGTGTATATATAAGCATAAGTTAGATCTGATACAAATGGCAAATGTAATACGCTTCATTTTACCGTATTTTTGACGTTTGTTAGCTTATGAAATGATGCAATGTGCAAGCGCAAAATCACGGAAAAATTAAAAACAACAACTCTCTTTATACCATCATGCAATTCCGTATATTGTCTTTCAAAATATGATGAACTTGTACATTACGTCATCTAGAAAAGTTTGACGTCAAAGCTCTCATTTTTTCCGTTTTATTTACAAGTTCCATTTTAAAAGCTAATTACGTCATCATAATTTTTCTTATTATTGCATTATTCTTGATGTGAAACGTAGTTGTGTATGTATATTTGCAATAATGTTAATTAATTTTCATGTAAGTGTATATAAAACTTCATCTTCAGCCGTACTTTAGAAATTGATCATTTCAGCAATAATAAGTAAGTATATTTTGAGATAGGACAGAAAGTAGATTATTTAATAGTTATTTCTATCACTAGGCTAGTATGTATTTATGTATTATATATTTTTCCGAATGCGGACATATTTTGACAGGTCGATCCGTAGGCATACATACATACATACATATCTTCACGCTATATCCCAACAAATGGGGTAGCACGAACCCGAAAATCACTCATAAAACATTCACTCATCACATTCATCAAACAATCAACCCTCGTCAAACATTTTCATCCAAACAAACCACCCTCATTTCAACCACATTCATAGATCACTCCATATAAACTCATTCATTTATTACACTCGAAATCATTATTACACAACAAACCTTCAATCACATCATTCCTATTCACTTATCATTCATCTTCTTTCTTCAACGTACATAACATATGTATAAAACATCTCAGATTACTCACGTTTACTCCTAACAACGAATCTAATAACGACACTAACAACGAATCTACAAGATTAGAAAAGATGAAAGCGATAGCCTGCACTTATATATGAAAGAAAAGTCCACATAATGCAGTAACTGAAAATGAATCAAAAAGAGAAGAAAGGAAGGGAGTGTCGCTCTGCGCTTGTTTTTGGAAGTGAATTCCACACAATTGCAGTTAAACACTCTACGTAAGAACTGAAAACAAATTAAAAGATAAGAAAGGAAGGGAGTGTCGCTCTACGCTTGTTTTTGAAAGTGAATTCCACACAATTGCAGAAAACGAATAAAAAAGATAAGAAAAGAAGGGAGTGTCGTAGGCGAGGCTTGCAAATTGAGAGTACCGGCAAAACAGTTTTATAATGTGTGATAAACAGGATTTTCCGCGTTGATTTAAATGAAATTATTGATTTTAAAACCCTTGCTTACAGCACTGAATATATAGTTCCACATAAGCACAAAGATGCTTCTCTAACTACTCGTACTCCCCCACCCCATATTCCGTCCCTACATCTCTGTCCTCTCACAGGGGTGTTAGCGGCGTCCGCTCTGGTAAAAGCAAACCGTGGTTCCTCACTGACCTCATGTCACGCAGCTCGCGCCCTCTGCACAAGGTGGTGAGGGGTGAAGTTCTAGACTTGACGCCCTGAGTGGCTTCACTGGCAAGGCTTCCTCAGAGCCCAGAGGGTGGGAAGTGATAGGAACGAGATGCAGAGATGGTCTGAGGGAGATTTGATAGAGGTGTCTTTATAAGAGGGTGGATAAGGTTGAGAAAGAAATTAAATGATGGGAAAAGTAATTAAGTAAAATTTAATGGAAAGACTTGAGTCGAATATAAACTGGGTTGAACCGGCATATATTTAATAATTTGAACCGGTACAAGAACCTTTTCATATAATATACAAGAGTGATAACCTTAAGCGAACCGGAACTATTCATTTGTTCAATGAACCAGTTTGAAAATTGATTCTCTAACAGTGGATCGACGTAGTATGCAGTTGTGATTAATGATGTGCATAATTTGTTGGATAATAGTATATTACGTACCATGAACTGTAAGTGACAGTTTATAGGTCTAGAATGTAGTTTGGAAAATCTAGGCCAAAGGGTCGAGATTTCCTAAACATTCGCGAGCTAAATCACTTACAGTTCGTGGTTAGTAAGCTATTTTCAACAATTCTGGCACAAATAAAAGGAAAAGAAAAATAAGTTTCAAAATTAACAGCTGTCAAATTGTAGTCAAAATAAACAGGACCTTGATATGTAATATTTACTTACTGTCCACGGTAAGTAAATATAAGCTGTATTCCATTTGACACTTGGTTTTCTTAAATCAGTTCAGATAAATTCGATAAATGACTAAATGAACTGAATGAAGCAAACTGATGCACTTATTGGGGTGAATTGTTTGAACGTAAATTAGAATCAGTACTTCTAGTACTGGAAATAAAGTCAGCGATATAAATAAGTGATCTGGTTCAGTAAATGTATGTTAGATCAGATCCAAATGGCAAATGAAATACGCCTATAAGCTGTATTTGCCACTTGCCACTTGGTTCACTTAAATCAGTTCAGATAATTTAGAGACATGAGCAACTGAGCTAAATTAAGCAAACTGCTGCACTTATTGGGGTGAATTACTTCAAAATAAATTAGAATCAGTAATTCTAGTATTGGAAATAAAGTCAGGGAAGTAATCTAACGAAATAAATAAGTGATCTGTTTCAGTAAATGTAAGTTAGATCTGATCCAAATGGCAAATGGAATACTCCTTATAATAGTCCGGATGTAACCATGGAAACCACTGTGTAATAAAAGTTCCACTTTCTGTGTTTAAATAGTGTTATTAATAGGTAATTTACTAAGCCACTTTTCAAAAATCGTGCAAAAAACGTAATAAACATTGCTTTCAGTACGATTCCTACCGGTTTTGGATTTACTGAAGATCGAGACGAAATCATCTTCAACTGATAGAAAATACTTACTGCCCTTAATACTTAAATAACTATTATGCACATGCAGTCATAGCTCAGTCGATAAAAACAAAATAAAACTTGCATTTCTAATGGTCGTTTGCATCAACAAAACTTAAATTTTAATAAAACCATTTATCGATATATTTTACTTTGTTCGGTTCTTTTTATTAATTGTGTACAGATTAGATATACTGCAATTTAAGGTTATGTTTATAAACGTCAAAATATACTACTGCATATTTACTAGCGCTGGCTCACTGCATCTTCTTCTTTCCTAAGCGTCTGTGGCTAAAATATGAAATTCCGCGCTCGGCGCGATATTTAAATCGCTCTCATTTAAACTATCTTTTGACAGTTGCATAAAACACTAATTACTTTCCACATGATTGATTCTTCACTTACAGAAACGCACTTGGTCTGCATTTGTCTCTTTTCCACCCGTAACCAAGGCAATAATAGTTTCATAATAACAAAGAAATCGCACAGTTGTAGGAAAACTTCTTTATACGACATTTTATGTTTGCTATTATTTAATTAAGACAGACATAATAATTCAGTTTCATTGATACAAACGATAAGTAATTAACAATCAAGCGTTCGTACATTCTTCAACTTTAACTTATAGCCAAAATACGATTGTGTCTGAGTTGTTCGAATTCCACTATAAGTTACTGTAATTGGGAATAAGTTCTTGTTGTCCAGAGTAACAAACAAACAAAATGAACTAAACAAAATGAGGACAGTACCACGCCATCTCAAATACTTAAACTCCCAATTAACGTATGAAGAAATCTTCTAATAATTAATTACCTCCTAAGTCCCTCTCTGCCTCCTCCAGTTACAGAGTAGGTAACGCTCTAGCTACACACACTCTTTGATCCGACGTACAAAGCGTCGTCCGCACTCACACACTCACACACACTTTCTCAAAGCGCGAATCTAGCGAATCAGGAATCACACAATTATACCCCTTATAACTCGTGTGTTCTCTGATGATGTCTGATCACGTGATCATGTGTCACGTGACCGCTCCATCAGGGGTGTTCAACCAACAGACACATCATTATAGATAATGTCATCCAAGGATAGTTAATTATTGCCGAGAAAGAAGCGAAGAAGTCCAAAGATAGATGGAGGAAGAACTTGGCAATATCAAGATTCAATTTTGGTAATTTTTTCATGATCGAGAGTATTTGACATCGAGTGGTATTCAACACTTAAAAAAAATATTATAACGTAACACAAGGTAAAAAGATAAGATTGAAATGATTGCGAAAATATTTTTTTGTGAATTCAGCCACAATTACGCCGATTAAATATATAAATATTAATTATATTTCATTCATAACATACTACGCATTTTATTTTAAATTCATATTATCAAATTTAATAAAGTACTTAATCACTTATTGACAATAATAATGATTCAATCAATGATAGATAAATGTTTATAAAAATTAACACGGAAAATTTGTTTTAAAAGTCTATGAAATTAATTACCTATCTAAGGCGGATAATAAATGAGTAAATAATTAATTATAAAAGGACTTAATCTGGAAAATTTAATATTATTTAATTGTTCAACATACATTTGTAAATACTTCAAATGAAGTTCTGAAATTATAAAAACTGTTTGTTATTTCATAATAAGTTAAGATTATGAGTAAATGAATATTATTTCATAAAATAAAATAAAATAAATATATCATCACGCCTTCTACCCATTACTGGGTGTGGCACTCTGCTGAAGCAGATCTCGGTAAGTGATATATTTTGCGCGTGAAGTGCGGTTACCAGTCGTCAAATCACGGCCCCCAAACATGTTAGTGGTGGAGGAGCCACAGGGATAGCTTTTTCAAATTATGAAAATTTGTCGGCTGTGGGAATCGAACCAGGGACCTCAGGACAAAATAAATAATAAACAAATAATTTATTTTAAAATTATTATTTCCCGCTAAAAATTGTCATTGCTTTTATCAGTCTGTATCTCATTAAAAAATAGTATATTATTATATGAGTTTTATAAAACGATATATTCTCGCACGAATTGATTGCTCCAAAGAAACGAATGTTTCAATAATATACTACTTTGCGTCATTTATTTAATCGAAATTTTGTAATCTGAATTGCAAAAATATTGAACTACAATCTACAAGATTTATGTAACATGTGGTACGGCCGCAAAATAAATTTTGACGTTTTAAAAAGTAAATTCACAAGAATATACTTGAACAGCCCAATTCTCAAAAGTGTTTTAACTAGAATCTAACTAACCCTACGTTTTGGATTTGTCATTTAAGCTAAACCGTATTCCCAAAGAAGTTTAAATAAACCTTAATATAATCTTCTTACTATTTATTTTTCGAAAAATTAATTGATCTAACTTTTTTTAAGTTGGACTAGCATAAAATTAGCTAATCCAAAATTCAGAATTAGTAAAATATTTCACACATAAATATATCATCTCGCCTCCTACCTACCCATTACTAGGTGTAGTACTTTGCCGTAGCAAATCTTGATAAGTGATATATTTACGCGCTTGAAGTGTGGTTACCAGCCGTGAAATCACGGCCACCAAAGATATTTGTGGCGGGGAAGTCACAAGGGTAATAATGTGGTGAAAATTTTTTGTTGGCTGTGTATATATAGTATTTTAGTAATTTTCGTGCACTTTATGTAGTTATAATATAAAATCTGACAAGAAAGACGTTAATATTTTAATGACTTAACTTAACAAAATGTAATCTCGTTTTAAATATATAAATATATCATCACGCCTTCTACCCATTACTGGGTGTGGCACTCTGCCGAAGCAGATGTCGGTAAGTGATATATTTTGCGCGTGAAGTGCAGTTACCAGTCGTCAAATCACGGCCCTCTAAGATGTTAGTGGTGGAGGAGCCACAGGGGTAGCTTTTTAAATGATGAAAATTGTTTGTCGCCTGTGGGAATCGAACCAGGGTTCTCAGGATCCACAGGCCTACTTCATACCACTGAGCTAGCCACCCTATTGACCTTCTTATTGTCTTTTCTTAAAAATAATTTTAAGAAATTTTTATCTGGCTTTCAAAATTCTATTAAATTGTTATAAAGAACCTTTTAAAATATTTGAGGTTATAAATTTGAAATGATACTTAACATCTGTTTGCGTAATAATATCAATCTTACAAAATGAAAAGTTACCAACAACAGTTTAACAATAGCCTCTATTATTAAACTATTTTCAACATAATAATGACCCGATTGTGAACGCAAAGTATAAAAACAATTTTAATTCGATGCATACCAAAGCGAAGTTAATAAACAAATAATTACCTTTTTGACGATTTGACAGCTTCAAAACGATACTACAATTTCCATTGTTTAACAACACATGTAAAAGTAACAAAAACTTTTCAATTTGACTTTTTATCGAAGTAAATTCGCGATCGAACGTTTGAAATCAAAATGTATTTCGTAAGTTTTTCCTTGTTTGATCAAAGTAGGTACAATATCACGATTTGTTCCACCATTTGAGTGTTCTAGGAATTATCGCCAGGCTTAAATAAATAATATATAGATAATAAAGTGTGCCATCTATCGCATTTTTATATTTTCAGCATTTTTCACTTGTATCAAATTTCATAGCTATATTTTCAAATCTTGAATATTTACTTACTATATATATTTTTCACTATCAAGCGTTTATAATATGTTTCAGGGGAAAATGCTTCGAATAAAACTTATGGACAATTTAATTTTCTATCATTTTAAATATTTTTCATTAAAATAATTTAAAAATATAAAATAAATATATCATCACGCTTTTTATCCATTACTGGATGTGGCACTTTGCCGTAGCAGATCTTAGCAAGTGATATATTTTTGCGCGTGGAGTGTATCTACCAGTTGTCAAATCACGGCCCCCAAAGATGTTAGTAGAGGGAGAGCCACAGAGATAATTTTAATGTGGTTAAAATGTTAATTATAATAAAAAAAACGCATCTCAGATATGTTAAAATTCGGGACAATTAAATATTTTAAAACTTACAGTGGTATCGAGTCGACCTGTGAATCCTGAGAACCCCGGTTCGATTCCCACAGCCGACAAACAATGTTCACCAAAAATTAAAATTACCCCTTTGGCTCCCCCACCACTAACATCTTTGGGGGCCATGATTTGATGGCCACACTTCACGCGCATAATAAATATATCACTTACCGAGATCTGCTTCGGCAGAGGGTCAAATAAATAAATATAAATATATCACCACGCCTTTTACCCATTACTGGGTGTGGCACTCTACCGAAGCAGATCTTGGTAAGTGATATATTTGTGTGCGTAAAGATGGTTAGTGGTGGGAGAGCCACAGGGATAATTTTAATGTGGTGAAAATGTTTGTCGGCTGTGGGAATCAAGCCAGGAGACCGATTCTAATTCGTAGCAACCAGTTGTAGCAACTGGCTTGACGTCATTTATTGTCGCTACCGATAGTGTAGCCATCTTGCGGGATAAAATGTAACTTACGTGTGACGTCATTGGCCGTATTTATTTGGGATTTTTAAAGTAACCTGCAGGTTACTTGGCACACTTTAAGTAACCTGAAACTAACCTTAAACTGACCCTACTGCCCCAGCTATTTTAGCGGATTGGTAGATTCAACCCGTTTACTATCTCTTTCTAATCAATTTGTGTTCTTTGTTATTCGTGGCGGCATCGCGATTTGTAATACTATAGAGAGGTTAGGAGTTATTTTTATGAAAAACGTAAGTTATTTTATAATAATATTTTGAAAAAATATACTAAACTATTATTTATGCAGATGATGGAAGAGCAATATGCATTATGTGCTTCTTGCAATATAAGTCACAATATTACGACACATAATTGCGACTCCGAAATTCATTATTTTGATACTGCTAATGACAAAATTATAAAAAAAAACAGACCCTGACGTTATTTGCTTTTTGACTACATATAAAAAATATAAAGATGACTCAAAACATCCAATTAAAAGCGCAATTTAACACACAAACAAAACTAAGCAGATGTCGCTTCGAACATGCATTCAGATTTTAAATTTACCGCCAGTGTTTGCAACTGACACTAGATGCATCATTTATTTGGAAGTAACACGAGTTAGTTCTAGGTCAGTTCAGGGTTGGATCAAAATTTCCCAAACAAATACGGCCTTTATTGGCGACTAGACATTTTCTAGCGACTTACTGCTAGCAACTGCTTTGAACCAGTCGCTGACTCAGTCGCTAAGTTCTATTCGTATGTTTTGCAGTGCCGTGTTTTAAAAAGTTTGGTTATTTTAATAAATAATACTAAATATAGAAACATAGTTACGAATTCAATCAACAAAGTGGACTTGTTAATAATAAACAATCACAAAAAGCGGCAACAAGTTTTTCAGAAATACCACATCAAAATATATAGTCTGATCTTTGTTACCAACAGTACAAAATAAATTCCCTAGAAATTTAACTAAGTCGCCTGACGTCATCAAAAAATAGGTCATGCAACTAAATATTTGGTTGCTACGAATTAGAATCGTTCTCCAGGAGACCTATTCTAATTCTTGGCGACTGCTTGGCGACTAGTTTTTGTCGCTAAATTAATGACGTCACGGTGCAGTTAATATCATAGGGATTTTAATTTCTTACGTTGGTATTAATCGGAACCACGGAGTATTTTGTGTTGGTACTTATAATTTCTGACAGCCATTAGTTAATATTTGTTTTTCTTTGTTAAACTCAAATATTTGTATGTTATTGCTTAAATTGACATATCACAAATTGACGGAATTTTTAGTAATTTTCAAGCAATTAATCAACCGAAAAATGCTAAGCGACAGACGCCATGACACTTCGCAACAGCCTTGTACTAGTCGCCTGCATACGCGACTTCGTAAGCGACCAGTCGCCAATAATGACGTCAGGACTGTACTTTTTAACTATCCCAACAGATGGCGCCAGTATCAAAGTCGCCAAATATGACATCAAACAGTCGCTAAATCCAGTCGCCAACGAATTAGAATCGTTCTCCAGGGTTCTCAGGATCCACAGGCCAACTCGATACCACTGAGCCATCTACTTCATAAAAATAAATTATTGAATATAATCTAAATTTTCTACATCTAAAAACGTAGAAATAGCATACATCAAACCATACCATCTGTAGTCCGTATAAAAGAACATTCAATCACCCTCGCTTATTTAGAGGGTTCCTCAACCCACCCTTGAAAAAACCAGTAAATCCCTCTCATTGAACTGAGCATTGCTAGCGAACTGAACCCATTAGCAAGAGGGCCATGAAGTGTTATCAGCAAATTGTTAATAATTGATGCAGTTTAGTTTTAATTGAGTAAAACTGCGCGATGTACTTGTGTGCGTGCTGCACCCTGCACCCCTTCTAGTGGGCTGTGGCGTGTTGAGTGTCTGCATGCGGTCATGGCACTCTTGATAAGTGATTGCGTGGATTCAGTGGGTTACCAGATGAAAAGAAGAAAGGGATATTTAATTTTATCTAAAATGTGCACTTATGCCATTTTTATAGTCTTTTAAATTTTGTTGTTGTAAATAAAATATTTAAAATATATCATTACCCATTTTACCCATTAATGGGTGCGGCACTTTGCTGTAGAAGACCTAGGTAAGTCATATATTTATACACGTGAAGTGTGGTTAATAGCCGTTAAATTACGACCCCCAAAGATCTTCTACGGTGCTGGAGACAATAATGGATGAAAGACGTAATAACATTTTTTTAAATTTTTGTTTTTGAAATATATACAATAAATATGTTATACCTAATTTTTCGACATGATAACAGTCGAAAACCAAGGCCAAAATGTAACATTTAGAAATAAAAATTTAAGCTAAGCTGTCCATTTCAAGGTTTATTTTTTCATTTTTAAATACCTCTTCGACGTAGTTAATAGTCAAAATGTAGCAAAAAATTTAAAAATGCATCTATATTTGATATTAATATATAGTATATAGAATGTTCTTATGCATTAATCTTAATTCTAAATGTTTTAAAATCAATTTACTATGTCGTTAATGCTGAGTTTATGTAGTCAACTAAATCTTGAAATTAAATGATTAAACTAATTTTCAAATATAGCAATAATATTTTTTTAATGCAGTTATGCGTTTATTCTCTAACTTTCATTTTCTGTTAATCGGCTGTATCATCTTTAATAATAAGCGACGTCGATAAAGTTTACAATCTATGGCAACACCGATTTTATCTTGACGTTTGTAAAATTTGTATTTCATCCTAACACACCACTGTCACTTCAACCACATTTATAGATCCTTCCATATCCTCGTAAGCTCATTATTATTTGTTACGTACAAATGGTAAAAAAAGTCATTTTTATATAAATGTGACAAATCAGATCGGTAAAATGAAATGTCAAATTGTGGATGTTAGGCATAAATGGTACGTACTAAATTTAATTTTCTGACTTAGTTTAATTTTATAGTTTATTTGCGGCATAAACCCAGCATTAATGTCTCGTAAATGTACAGAATTTATAGAAAGACAACATTTATTGAGCTGTTAATTGATGCATGAAACAAATATTTCGATAAAATCGCCTACTAATAAATTAATTGTAAAACGAACATTCACTTTTAAATTATTTTACCATCACATTAAATTTGTGTCAACAATTTTATAGCCAAAGAGTTGTCATTATTGATTGAACATCTAAGAGTATTCAATAAAATACCTAATATCAAGTCTAGAAACCATAACAATTAAATGTTTTAATTATTATTATTTTTTTGTGTTCAATAAATTTCAGAAAAGCGCTATTGATACTGTTGCTAGATAAACAATTCTTTAACTAAAGAGCTCTTTATTTTTTCTTGCAACCCAGCATAACCACCTACCCCATCATTTTCATAAAATGGTCCTAATTCGTTTTACACCATTCTTCTACCCAATGCTTTTAAGCTGTAAACACTGCATTAGTTCCTATTTTTATTAAATTAAATAAATAAATAAATACATCATCTACCCATTACTCGGTATGGCACTCTACCAATGCAAATCTCGGTGAGTAATATATTTTTGCGCGTGATGTGCGATTACCAGCCGTCAAATCACGGCCCCTAAAGATGATAGTGAAGGGGGAGCTATAGGAGTAGTATTAATGTGGTGAAAATGTGTTGTCGGCAGTGGAAATCAAACCCGGGTTTTCAAATCCACTCGATACCATTGAGCCACCTACCCCATCATTTTCAACAACATTCGTTTTACGTCCTTCTTCCACCTACTGCTTTTAAGCTGTAAACGCAGTTTTAGTTCCTATTTCTATTAATTAATGTAAAACCAAAAACCTACTTACTTACTCATCAGCAACCACCTCAAGCCCACCACAAAGTTCATCAACCTTCACTCCAACCACTACCGCCACTTCACATTCCTCCTCCTAATCACCAGCTTCTCACCCTCACTCACCACTCAAGTCCTCACAACCTCCACACAACCTCCTACGATACTAACTCACAACTCAACCTACTGCAATGAGACCATCATTGCACTGTCGTTCATAACACTGATAAAGAAGAGCTTGATGCTACTTTCCCACGGATGGTAACTGTTATCTCTTCTTCGCCAGGACGAGTCCTGCCTGGTGATAAAGGGAGACATGAGACATCGCAGTGTGCGGTGGTTGTTGTGTGACAACAATCAAAATATTGTGATAGATGTGATATGTGTTTTGACTTGTATGGAGCGACATGAGAGTGTTTTAAATTGTATTGTATTACGTGGAAATGGTGATAAGGGATTTCTGGAAAATTTAATATCAGGTTTTATTTTTTTATCTAAGATAAATGATTAAATAGATAGGTAAGCGTTTAAGAATAAAGTTTTACTGAAATTTTGAAGCTATAACAAAAAATGCGTATAGTAACCCCAAACAACAATGGTTACTAGAAATGTTGCTATCAAAAGATCATCCCCTATATACTGTAACTGTATCATTATCTGTTAATGATCGGTAAGTTAATGATTTAATTTTTCATCGATATTTTATAACTGATTACAATTTCGGTATTCTGAGACTAGAATAATTTACTCTGGCATTGTTATGTTATATTCATAGAGTTTTTTACTAATATACGTAAAATAAATAAATAAATATATCATCACGCCTTCTACCCATTACTGGGTGTAACACTCTGGCGAAGCAGATCTCGGTATGTGATATATTTTGCGCGTGAAGTGCGGTTACCAGTCGTCAAATCACGGCTCCCAAAGATGTTAGTGGTGGAGAAGCCACAGGGGTAGTTTTTTTGAAATTATGAAAATTGTTTTTCGCCTGTGGGAATCGAACCAGGGTTCTCAGGATCCACAGGCCGACTTCATACCACTGAGCTAACCACCCCATACTAATACACGTAACTGTTATTATAAAAAATTATATAATGATAACTCACTGACAGTTCCGTAAAAAGTGTGGTTCAAAATATATATACTGGCAGTTTTGTACGAGTGCAAAATGCATAAAAGTAAAATAGAAGTAAAAGAATTACTGATTTTGCTCACAAAATGTCTAAATGGTGATAATCTACAGAGTAATTATGAAAAATAAGGGTTGTCATTATCTTATTGATCATTAACAGAAAATGATCGAGTTACAGAATAGGGGGGTACATTAGCAATTGCTATACTTAGCAATTTAGATTACATACATACATACATACATATCTTCACGCTATATCCCATCAAATGGGATAGCACAAACCCTAAAATAACTCATAAAACATTCACGCATAACATAATCAAATAATCAGCCTCCGTCAAACATTATCATTCAAACCCACCACCCTCACTTCAACCACTTTCATAGATCCCTCCATATAAACTCATTTATTTATCACACTTGAAATCATTCCTTACATAAAAAACCCTCAATCACATCCATCCAATCACTCCTATTCAACTTAGTTTTATATTTATAAGATAATATTTTAGTTTTAAATTTATAAGATAATATTTTATTTTCATGGGATGGCTAGCTCAGTGGTATGAAGTCGGCCTGTGGATCCTGAGGTCCCTGGTTCGATTCCCACAGGCGACAAATTTTAATAATTTGAAAAAGCTATCCCTGTGGCTCCTCCACCACTAACATGTTTGGGGGCCGTGATTTGACGACTGGTAACCGCACTTCACGCGCAAAATATATCAATTACCGAGATCTGCTTCAGCAGAGTGCCACACCCAGTAATGGGTAGAAGGCGTGATGATATATTTATTTATTTATATTTTATTTTCAAATAATAAAACTTTATTTTGGACTTTTCTCCTATTCACTTATCATTTATCTTCTTTCTTCAACGTACATAACACATGCATAAAACATCTCAAATTATCCACGCTTACTCCTAACAACGAATCTAATAACGAATCTATTAGATTACAAAATTTAAAAAATAAATAAATATATCACCACGCATTCTACCCATTACTGGGTGTAGCACTCTGCCGTAGCATATCTCGGTAAGTGATATCGTGAATGTCGACCCCCAAAGATATTAGTGGAGAGAAAGCCACATTAATGTGATGTAAAATGTTTGTCGGCTGTGGGAATGGTAATCTCATTTCACGCGCAAAATATATCACTTACTGCGATCTGCTACGGCAGAGTGCCACACGCAGTAATGGATAAAAGGCGTGATGATATATTTATTTTATTTTAAAATAGTTAATAATAAAAATGTGTTGTTCCGTTTACAATTTGATTACTTCCAAATGTCCGAACTTTCAAAACTAACAACCTGTTACTTAGTAGAATCCTCTAAGATAGTATCCTATCAAAACAAGGAATGTTTTGTTAAGATTAAAACTATCTTCTGCGGTGTCAGTGGTGTCAGAGCCAACTCTGACGGTGGATATCGATTTCAGATGACTTCAGATGTTTGTACGGGTAGGATCGCTTGTCGCTTGTTTTTCGCTTGCCGACAAGGATCAGGTTACAAGAGATGACAGCAGATCATCTACTGTCTACACTTATCTCTGCTTGTTTGTCTGGGTCAATTCTTAAGCGATTTAACAGATGAGAGTGTGAAAATATACATCTTTAGCTAGCTTAAACTATGAATTATTTATTTTATTTTCTGTACTAGAATTCAAAGACGGATTCACGGAGGCGGCCATGAGGGCCAGGGCTTCTTGGGCTTATTAATTTTAGTTTAGTTTTTTATAAGTGTTATTATTAGTCGAGTCTGATAACCCTTATAGAAATAAAATCGCTGAAAAACTTTATAATACTCTGAAACAACTCTGAAAAGCTCTCAAAATTTGGATTGTCAGACATTTTCTGAGTTTTTCAGACTTTTTAAAATTTAAAATCTAAGAACAAAATACAAAATACATACAAATATATATATTCCACACAAAAATTACAGAATTATTTGCCAGTATTATATGTTTTCCATAAAAAAAATCTAAACACAAAATAAATATATGATTATTTATGTTAGAATCACAGATCATAATATACTACTATAGATAAGAAACTGCCATGTTACGCACCGGGACTGTATTTTGCGCCATCTGAGTAGTGGAAGTCTAACTAAAGTCATGTATATAGGCAACCCGATATGCATATTTAGGCAGCTTGTAATTTTTATTATTATTATATATTTATTTAAACTACATAGAATAAAAATTCATTATTACAATATAAATATTTATTAAAATATTCTCTGTACAATTTATTTAGAATTTGAACTGTTTCAATCGTAGTTTTATGAACTTGAAAATAGTAGTTTTATGAACTTGAAAATATATTATGACTTCCTCATCTAAATATTATTTATTATATGATCACTTACTTACCAGTAGCAGTGTAGTTTTTTATACAACAATTGATATTAGTTGATGACATTATTTATATGAAATTATTTCACAAATAAAAATTAATTAGATATTTGACAGATTAAAAAAATTGAAATATATACAAATGACAACTACAGGAACAATCTAGTAACCAATGATTGTCAATATTGTAGTTATCTAAAATGGATGTCTTCACATAAAGACTATTAGCGCCATTCCTTAGGTGGAAGATTAACTATAAACACAGTCCCATTTTATTTATAAATTCTAGGCACGAAATGTAAATCCTTAGATATGTGTAAACAGCGTATTGCTGCTGCCATTAATTAAATAAATAAATAAATAAATAAATAACTCTGATTGGCTAACAGTATTAGTTCTGCTTCTCAATATAAATCAGTAATTTGCTTGCGTTACTTTTTACTTTGCTTTACTTTACTTTACCTCTTACGTTCCTTTATTATAAATCCAGCTTAATACCTTCCATACAATCTCGTCTTATCTTTCGTTGAAGCATCAAACTTTCAATCATATCCATCCGTTTATTCTAAGATCATCCACAAAATATCTCTTTTAATTTTACCAATATTTGCTACATCACCACCGTTTCATCCACGTTCATAATTCCTTGCATATAACGTTGTCTCATCTTTCAGTTAAATCCATCCATTTATTCCTAGAACGTCTGCGTAATATTTCATCCTCAATTTCAGCAACATACACCTTGAAACTATAGTAGGAAACGCAATAAAAGATAAGTAATGTATTTCGGTATTGTTTACAACTGGTAGTGAAACCATTACAACATCATAGTTTCCTGAGGAATTCATGTTATCTAACACGAGATAGAATATTGTGAGAACGGATATTCCTGAGATAGGAAGCAGTTATCACTTTAAAAGCCCTCGGTATCATAAAGATTCTGCGCAGTTAACCACAATGCACTAATTAGTGGTAAGGAAATTTTGGAAATTTCAATGGTTACATTAATCGTGATTAGTTTTATCAGCTTTATTTGTTTTAAATGTACCGGTAAAATTAGTGTGGAACTATTAAAGATATCAATTTTATAATTGGAAACTATACAAGGTGTCGCATGAATATATGGCAAAGAGTTTTTTATTTATTTTTATAATTTCGTTTCATAATAATCCCAATCTAAATAAAATTACATTAATAGCTAGTTTTATAAATGTCAAATTATCTTATTTTCAAAGTAATCATATATTATGTACCATGAACTGTAAGTAACGGTTTTCAGGTAAAGAATGTAGTTTGGGGAATTGAGGCCCGTAGAGTCGAAACTTTCTAAACATTCCCGATACTTACAATAAGCTATTTTTTACAATACCTGCACAAATAGAAGGCAATGCAAAAAAGGGTTTCAAAATTAATAGCTGTTAAAAAAAAGTCTGGTGTGGGCACCACACGACTTTCTTATACACAGCATATTTAATATTGAGAATATATGAATGTTATATAATATTATTAAATATGCATTTTAGATGTTCAGTAATTCAGCATTTATCTGTTTGAAACATATAAAATATCAAATTTGTTTACGTATAATTTTTTAATAATATTGACTACTTTATGTCTAACTTTACTGATGAGGCATATACAGGAAGTCCTTTTTTCGAGCCTAACCCTTGGTATCTCAAGAACCGTGAGATACGAAGGCGAATAAATTGAGGTAAAGTTGCCAAATTAGTTGACCATTTTAATGATGTATTTGTTTTTCCGAAAAATGACATAGATAACTAGATAAAGCGAAAATAAAAATTTATGTTTTTTGTTTCTATTGCTACTATGATTATTGAAATATTATTAAATATAAAAATTAGTTTTTCTCCAAATTTTAAGCATATACAGGAAAATTGCAAATAACATTTTATGTTTCAAATATTTTTACCAACATCTTTTATTTGAAACTTTTTTTTGTAACTGATTCCAGTTTTGAAATAAATGGAATTTATTGCTTCGTGTGTCCCGTAAACTTCATCTTCCGGTTTTTCAATTTCATTCCATATCAACTCAGCTCTTCGTATTTTCATGAAACTTATAATTACCAAGTTCCGTTAACAAATCTTATCTCGTTCATGAGATATTGCACACTCGGACACACATCCATCCATCCATCCATTCGCACACACACACACAGATATCATTGAGAAAATGATGAAAACGGATTCAGTGGACCTCAAAACACGTATTTCCGCGAAAATCTCGTCAACGATTTTTTTCACGATTCCAATACTTTCTCATACTGTGTATAAGAAAGTAAAAATGTATTATTTCAGTCATGATTTTGATACCATAAATCCTACTTTTAATCCTGGCCATGGAATTATTTTTAACAATCGTGAAATAATGAAAATAAATAATGAGCAGAACTACATTTTCTAAAACATGATAATAAAATAAATAAATAAATATATCATCACGCCTTCTACCCATTACTGGGTGTGGCACTCTGCCGAAGCAGATCTCGGTAAGTGATATATTTTGCGCGTAAAATGCGGTTACCAGTCGTCAAATCACGGCCTCCAAAGATGTTAGTGGTGGAGGAGCCACAGGGGTAGCTTTTGAAATTATGAAAATTGTTTGTCACCTATGGGAATCGAACCAGGGTTCTCAGGATCCACAGGCCGACTTCATACCACTGAGCTAGCCATCCTATATCATATAATATGTAGCATTATACTAAATAAACTATTTTGGATGTTGTCCTGACCTTCAGGCAATTCTAGATTCGACAAACAAGCAACAAATATCTTTTATTTGCACACGCCAGTTGTCAAATTATAATGGATCACCTCCAATTGCAGTCTGCATCTTTCCCTCAAACAAATGCATATCAGTATGCCTGTATGTCACCTTCGCGACAGTCGTTTGTTTGTGATGACGTTGCGTTTCCCAAGGTCACGTGACCCTGTGCTTATTGACGTTTTCGTTGCGTCATCGTGTGAGTGTGATTGATGGTGGATCATTTATTAAAAGGGGTTTATAGACAAATTTGTTATTCTGTTATTCAGTTATGTGTGTTTGTATCATTTGTTAGTGGTTGAAAATATCGGGGTAATGAATTAGGTAATTGTATATTTGGGGTATTTAGTGAGAAAATTATAGATTTTGCAGATGGGTCAAGGGTTGGAGGTTGTTTGTTTACTTGTGTGAAGCACAAATAAATTATTTTTATTGTTGAATAAATTCTACTACTTGTTTTCTTATTTTTGTTTTGTTGAAAGTTCTCTAATTCAAAGAGTCGCAACCCTTTTTCCTTGGGGAGTCATAAAACTTGAAATTGTAAGCCTTGATAGGTGTAGCGAGATGACAAGATATTAGATTTATTTGAAAAATACATTTTATGATTTTATGTTTAAAATATTAATCATAAAAATCGTTTTCCTTTTATCGAAATTAGTCTTTATTCATAGAATAAAGTAATCTCGTTTGTAAATCATTTCTAATTGTATGTACCATTGTTTTAAAACAGGACAATTGAAAAAAGAAGAGATAGAGAGATCTCTTATGGGATTATTACTGCCTAATTTAAATATGCCATGGTAAAAAAGTTCCCCAGCTATAGTTCATCTCAATTACAATTATTTATTTATGTTTATTAATTTAATGGGGTAATGGCTCAGTGGTTTCGAGTTGGCCTGTGGATTCTGAGGACCTCTGTTCGATTCCCACAACCGACAAACAATTTTCAACAAATTAAAATTACCCCCGTGGCGTCCCAACCACTAACATCTTTGGAGGCCGTGATTTGACGGCTGGTAACCGCAATTCACGTACATAAATGTATCACTTACCGAGATCTGCTTCGGCAGAGTGCCACATCCAGTAATGGGTAAAAGGCGTGATGATATATTTATTTTATATTTATTTTTTTAATTTATAAAAACTACCATTTGTTTGACTTAGAAAGGGCGGCAAATTAGAGACCGCCCTGGGCGGCAAAAGCTATAGATTAGTCAGCTTATAATCCAGCACTAGAAAGAAGAAGCTATGTAGAAATGAAGAGGCTGGCTATGAGTAGAAGTTTTAGAAGGCATTTAGGATCTGCATCAAGTAGATAAATATTGTTGATAATAATTACTTATAATTTATTTCTTATTGTATAGCACAGCAAACAAACAATCCTACTTTACCGTTACTACATCCATCTCAAATCACATCATACCTTCAACCAAACCCTTCTCAAATAACAGCAGATGACTTCACTCTCTCCTCTCCATCTTCCACCTCCGGTCCGGAGGCGGATAACCCACTTCCGGGGGCGGTGCACTGTCTTACAACATCTCACACACATCTTGCATCTACTGTGATATCGTCTTGCTTCTCGATCTTAGTCTTGTGCGGTGATTGTTGATCTTGTTGGATCGCGTGTGCTTTGTACACGTGCGGCAACCGTCTGTCTGCGATGCCACGTGCCACGTGAATGGAAAGTAAGGGAGGTGGTGGATGATTGAAGGAGGAATGATAGAGGGGTTGGAGGAAAGGTGGATAAGACGGGCAGATGCGAATTTTGATGTGGTATTGTTTGTGCGAATGTTGGTTTTTTGTTTGTTGGTTGGTTGTGATAATGGTTATTTAGAAGCAATGGTTTTTGTATAGATGTATGTTTGTAAATAGTTATATTTGACAAAATTATGAAAATTGTTTGTCGCCTGTGGGAATCGAACCAGTGTTCTCAGGATCCACAGGCCGACTTCATACCACTGAGCTAGCCACCCTATATGGTAATAAAATATTTTGTAGTTTAAAGACTAATGACCAAATAATTAATTTACTTCCAAAGTAAACAAGATTAAGAGTAATACCATAAAATAAATTAAATTTATTCGAATTTGTTAATTTCAATACATTAACTATGGAGATAAATATATGCTGTACTTTATAAACTGGTTATAAACGTATTGTAATAAATTTTAAAACATTAAAATTGGATCCTGAGAACTCTGGTTCGATTCCCACAGGCGACAAACAATTTTCACCATTTCAAAAACTACCCCTGTGGCTCCCCCACCACTAACATCTTTGCGGGCCGTGATTTGACGGCTGGTAACTACACTTCACGTGCAAAAATATATCACTTACCGAGATCTGCTTCGGCAGAGTGCCACACTCAGTAATGGGTAGAAGGCGTGATGATATATTTATTTATTTTAAAATTGTGTTGAAATAATTGTGACAAATTATTTCAATTAAAATTCTGAAGAATTGTAGGAAATAATATAATAAAAAAATCATTATGTTTATAAATATAATTATCTGTATTTCAGTAAATTTTTATTTCATTTGAAGTGGACAGTCCTATAAAGAAAGAAAAATAACAAATTCAAAAACTCTTCGAAAACGCATTCTTTATATTAGTTTTTGACTAAAATTATCGTTTTCACACTGAATAAAAATTTACTGAGGTATAAATCACTATATTTACAAATACGCTGATTTTTTTTATAGCCCTCTCAACCGTTTTTGATATATTAAATCGAAATTTTTAAATAATTTTCTATTATTATTTGCACATTTTCAAATTTATTACAATACCTTGAATAACAGGCAAAAAATATACTGACTTTTAATTAATATGTAGGTATCACTAAAAAAGATGTCGATCATTTATAGTCACCCTGTACAATACATAATATGTATCATTTATAATAACAATAGTATCTTATTTCAAAAAGATTCCAGTTTCAAATTATATTAATTAGATGAATGCTTCATCTTAAGAAAGATATGAATATTTATTGAAGAGCTAAATAAATAAATATATCATCACACATTTTACCCATTACTAGGTGTGGCACTCTGCCGAAGCAGATCTCGTCAAATCACGGCAACCAAAGACGTTGGTAGACAGGGAGTCACAGGGGTAATTTTTATGTAGTGAAAATGTTTGTCGGTTATGAGAATTCCGCTGAGCCACCTACCCAATATTCAAAAGATTTAGTTACAAATTAATTATTTTTATTTCCTATTAAATTTTGTAGTATTTTATAAATAAATAGATATATCATCACGCCTTCTACCCATTACAGGGTGTGGCACTCTGCCGAAGCAAATCTCGGTAAGTGATATATTTTGCGCGTGAAGTGCAGTTACCTATCGTCAAGTCACGACCCCCAAAGCTGTTAGTGGTGGAGGAGCCACAGGGGTAGCTTTTGAAATTATGAAAATTGTTTGTCGTCTGTGGGAATCGAACCAGGGTTCTCAGGATCCACAGGCCGACTTCATACCACTGAGCTAGCCACCCCATAGTAGTATTTTATAACTCTAATAATCCAGCAATAATACACAACTTGTTTGAATGAAAATGTTTGATGAGGGCTGATTATTTGATGAATGTAATGAGTAAATATGTGAAGTGCGGTTACCTATCGTCAAGTCACGACCCCCAAAGATGTTGGTGGTGGAGGAGCCACAGGGGTAGTTTTTGAAAGGGAATCGAACCAGAGTTCTCAAAATCCATAGGCCGACTTCATACCACTGAGCTAGCCACGCCAGAGTAGTATTTTATAACTCTAATAATCCAGCAATAATACACAACTTATTTGAATGATAATATTTGATGAGGGCTGATTATTTGATGAATGTAATGAGTGAATATTTTATGAGTGATTTTAAGGTTCGTGCTACCGCATTTGATGGGATATAGCGTGAAGATATGTATGTATGTAATATACAACTCAAATTCCTAAAATCAATATTTTTCGTTTACATCACAATCACTAACAAAAACGTAAAAGTTCATGATCTGCTACTGCCTTCACACGACCACATCACTCCGCCAAAACTTTCCGAGCAATCTGGCTCAAACAAGGGGACGAACATACATCCATACATCCACACATCCTCACACACGCACACTAACACACGCAGCAGAGCGGATTCAATCCGATCCGTTTGCGTTGCGTTTGCAGATCCATTGTGTCTGGCCCGGCTCAGCCGATAACAATGCTACTGCACCCTCACACACACAACATGTGTATGTGTGTGTGACAAACGGAACGCACGGATATATCGGTTGTAATGGATTACAGGCGGGTGAATTCGCTAACATTTGTGGTGCGATGGGATTCTATTAGCGATTTAATTATGATGTTATGGCTAATTAATGGCGAGGGAGTTTATGCGCATTTTCATGCATTGATTTGTGGGTTTAAATGTTGAATGGGTTGGGAATTCAAATGGAGAATTACTAACATTTGTTTGATTTTTGTGGAAAAAAGTGTACGTCTCTGGATAGAAGAAGTGATGATATATTTATTTATTTGTGAATTAATTCCTTTTAGGGCCAGTTTTTCAATCACCGATTAATGTTAACCATGATTAAATAATAACGGAAACTATGGTTATCATTATTATTTAATCATGATTAATACTAATCGAGAGTAAATCGGCGATTGAAAAACCGGCCCTTTATAGTTATTTGTGTATCAAGAGCGTAAAGTGAATCTTTATTGCTCGTGTTCGGTAATTGAAGCTGTAATAGAGCGAGAGCAATAAAGATACTTTACGCTTGAGGCACACACATAGTTTTTTCTATGACTTTACGCACTAAAAATTAAAAAAAAATAATATGGGGCTAGTTCAATTCATTTTCCACCAATTATTATTGTATGTAACCATGACGATATCAGTATCCAAGTAAATAATTTAAAAACCTATTATCAACAATTATTGTTTCTGAAAAATTTTCACACATAAATAAAAAATGTGCTCAAAAATCTCAGAAAATATTGATTGGCGTACTAACTAAAAATTCTAATGAGAATATCACAGAATTTAATTTATCCTCAAATTTATCAAACACCATTTCAAGTTCCAGAATAAATATCTGTATTTTTGAACCTATAAAACTTAAACTTCAGTTAAATTTTTCATCATTTTTATTTGTCGTATTTATCTCTAAAATAATTTAGAAATGATTGACAGAAGAAAATATATGATGCCAACTATTCAATTTGAGAATATTATAAAAAATAATTGCTGGGAGGGATACTATGACGTGGCAGATCTGTCAAATCATGACTCTCAAACGTGTTAGGAGCCACAAGGGTAATTTGAGTGTGGAGTAAAGTTTCTCGGCTGTCATTATATTAATAAATGAATAAAATAAATATATCATTACGTCTTTTATCCATTACTGGGTGTAGCCGAATCAGATCTTGGTAAGTGATATAATTATGCGCGTGACGTGCGGTTACCAGTCGTCAAATCACGGCCCCCAAAGTTGTTAGTGGTGGAGGAGCCACAGGGATAGTTTTTTTTAAATTATGAAAATTGTTTGTCGCCTGTGGGAATCGAACCAGGGTTCTCGGGATCCACAGGCCGACTTCATACCACTGAGCTAGCCACCCCATATATTAATAAATAAATAAATAAATATATCATCACGTCTTTTATCCATTACTGGGTGTAGTCGAATCAGATCTTGGTAAGTGATATATTTATGCACGTGAAATGCAGTTACCAGCCGTCAAATCACGGCCCCGAAAGATGTTAGTGGCGGAGGAACCACATGGGTAATTTTAATGTGATGAAAATGTTTGTTGGTTGTGGGAATCGAACCAGGGTTCTCAGGATCCACAGGCCGACTCGATACCACTGAACCACTTACCCCATAGATAAATAAATAAATAAATAAATATATATTCAGTTAAATACGAGTGTATATATTAAAGTCTTTATCAAAATTTTTATCACAGCAAACTATAGGCAGCCCACATAACTCTTCTGTATATAAAAAAGAATTGTGAAATATTTAGGAAAATTTTTTAATTAAATTTCAAATAATAAACTGTTGATACATAATTTGAAATATCCTTTCAAAACTTTTAGAAAATGTTACTTTTTGTGGCAAACATTTACACTATTCTGTAAACGTCTTTTCAAATCACAAATATTTGTATTATTTTCTTCATACAATTCGTTAAAATGGACGAAACAAGCGAAACCTCTATACACCTAAACAAAAGCTATATTTATTGCACATTTTTGTAGTAGGTATACGTGTGAAATAGGTATAACCGTTACATATTAAAATTTTCACATTCTACTCATTATAAATTCATATTTACACTTACGCCATTTTGAATTAAATTCAATTATAATATTCAAATCATCTATTGACATATTATGGAGGTATGATACTTGTAATCCGTCCCAATCTCAATGAATTACAAATTGAGTACCTATAAAAAATAACCGATGTGAATATATTAAAGCCAAAATATTAAGACGATATCTATGTGGCAAATATGTATCTTAATTTACATATGACAGTTAAAAAATTAAATTAAATTTGTGAGATACGTGGTGTGGCTATTAAATAACGAGACTGATGCTGTTTTAACATTTTATTTTGATTCCATACCTATTTACTTATTATCACTTTCAATATACACCCCTCCTCTATCCCTACAATGCTCCATACGAATCCTCCATTGTTCGAAACAGTGCTGGAAGTGTTCTTCTGTCAGCTCCTTCAGAACGCGTGCTGATTTCTCTTTCAAAGCTCAAATCTTGTTGCTATTAAAGCAAATTTCACCTTAGGAAACAGTTAGAAGTCGCACGGTGCAAGATCTGGCGAATAAGGCGGATGGTCTAACACTGGGATGCTGTACTTGGCTAGAAATTTCTTGACAGACATTGCGGAATGAGCCAGCGCATTGTTTTGATGGAGAAACCATGACTTGTCCTTCCACAATTCGAGTACTTTTTTCAATAAATTATTCAGTAGCAGTTTTGCCAAGTTTCATGTGAAATTTCATAACAATTCGTTGTTCTAATGTTGCACTTTTCATTTTTTTGGCGAAACAAAAAAACAACTCTAATTAGAACGAATGCTACGGCTATACGGATTTGTTTATAGGAGCGAGAGGTGCTGCATTCGAAAGAGAAAGCTTCACGTTAAAAAGCTAACGGTCGCTGGTGTTTTGCGCATGCGTACTTCGTCTGTAGCAGCGTCAGTATGATTATTTAATAGCCACACCTCGTAGGTAGCCGAGCGAGTATAGCGATAGTTTGTGGTTTTAAAGGACCTGGGTTCAGGTATAGATTGTCGATATAAAAAGGAAATAGAAAGTTGACAAGCGTTCGTAGCTAAATAGATACACTCCGTTATTCTGTACCACAATCATTATCTATTTTTGATCGATAAATTAATTATGGGGGTAAGTAGCTCAGTGGTATTAAGCCGGCCTGTAGGTCCAGAGAACCCTGGTTTGATTCCCACAGCCGACAAACATTTTTACCACATTAAAGTTACCACTGTGGCTTCCCTATCACTAACATCTTTGGGGGCCATAATTTGATGGCTGATAACTGCACTTCACGCTCATGAGATCTGCCAGGCAGAATGCCACACCCAGTAATGGGTAAAAGGCCTAATGATATTTTTATTTTTCATGATTACTCTATAAAATACCACTATTTTAACATTCTATGACCAAAATCATTAATTCTATTATTTATATTTGACTTTTATGCATTTTTCAAATTATTGATATCAATAATAATAAAATAATGTTTTAGAACACAACTATTTGTCTGCGTAATTTGACAATTTGTCACCTCTTAATGTCACCGTTCAAAAACAAAAGCAAACATATTTAACCGACCTCAAATATTCATTGTCAAATACAGTGGTGTCGAAACTAAACATCTAGTTATAGATAACGACCGTTGTTAGATCATAGTGAGCTCGGTAATGTTATGTTTGCTTGCCACGCCCTTTCACGCACAAAATACACTCATATGCACGCACATACATACATACAAGCGCCCTCACATGCACAGGAAATGCATGAAGCATTATTATCATTATGAACACGTTTTTCGTATAGATCTGTTTCCACAAAATAATTCTAGTCTTTTAAACAAAGTTAAAAATTAGGGATTTATATAAAATAAACAATCACGTAGAATTTTTTGACGATATAAAAGTGTGCATATTTTTCCCTTTGTTCAATATAAATAAATAAATAAATAAAGTTATCATTAAAATTTTCATAATTTCAAAAGCTACCCCTGTGGTTCCTCCACCACTAACATATTTGGGGGCAGTGATTTGACGACTGGTAACAGCACTTCACGCGTAAAATATATCACTTACCGAGATCTGCTTCGGCAGAGTGCCACACCCAGTAATGGGTAGAAGGCGTGATGATATATTGATTTATTTTATTTATCATCACGCCTTCTACTCATTACTGGGTGCGGCACTCTACCGAAGCAGATCTCGATAAGTGATGTATGTATGCGCGTGAAGCGCAGTTACCAGCCGTCAAATCACAGCTCCCAAAGATGTTAATGGAGGGAGAACCACAGAGATAATTTATGGAGTAGATGGCACAGTGGTATCGTGTCGATCTGTGGATCTTGAGAACCCTGGTTCAATTCCCACAGTCGACAAACATTTTCACCACATTCAAATTACCTCTGTGGCTCCTCCACCACTAACATCTTTGGGGGCCGTGATTTTACAGCTGGTAACCACTCTTCATGCGCAAAAATATATCACTTACCGAGATCTGCTTCGGCAGTGTGCCACACACAGTAATGGATAGAAGGCGAGATGATATATTTATTTTAAAATTATTTGTCGACTGTAGAAATCGAACCAAGGTTCTCAAATCATCTGGCCGACTCGATACCACTGAGTCACCTACCCCATTGTTTATAAAATTTAAAATACTTATAATTGCATTATTGTCTATATTTTACGAGTAAATTCTTTTTTCAAATTTAAGAGTTGTTAAATAATTGCAGAATTGTACGCTATGTGCTGGCAGTGGCGTACCTAGAGGGAGGCGGTGGGTGCGGTCCGCACCGGGCGGCACATATTTTGGGGCGGCATTTTTATATTTAGTTTTAGTTGTAAAAAACAACTTGTTCACTTCATAAGTTTACTATTCGATTTCTACGAATTATGAATTACTATATGATTTCGAATATTTTTCTTCATCGTCAAGTCAATGTAGGGTTGAAAATATTATCTCAAAAAATTCCTTTATTACTGCCTAATTTAAGCATGCATTCAATAGTAAAAAAGTTCCCCACCTATAGTTTGTCTCAATTACAATTATTTATTTATGTTTATTAATTTAATGGGGTAATGGCTCAGTGGTTTCGAGTTGGCATGTGGATCTTGAGAACCCTGGTTCGATTCCCACAACCGACAAACATTTTCACCACATTCAAATTACCCCTGTGGCTCCCCCACCACTACCATCTTTGTGGGCCGTGATTTGACGGCTGGTAACCGCACTTCACGTACATAAATATATCACTTACCGAGATCTGCTTCGGCAGCGTCACACCCAGTAATGGATAGAAGTCGTGATGATATATTTATTTTATATTTATTTTTTTAATTTATAAAAACCACCATATGATTGACTTAGAAAGGGCGGAAAATTGGAGACCGCTCTGGGCGGCAAAAGTTCTAGGTACGCCACTGTCTGTTGGTGCGTCATTCCTCCGTTTTTTGAAAACAGAAGTTTCTCAAACTTTTCACGAAGACATAGATGTTCGCGGCCCCCCGTTTAGGAATCGCTGGTCTAAGTTATAAACAGTTCAAGGGTGTATGAGTGTAAGTGCTACTGTCTTGAAACAAATGAGTCGTCTATTTGCTATGGTTATGAAATATTCATTCTCCTTTTATTTCATATTTATGACTTGAAAATTGTTTTTACTGAGATAGAATTTATGAAACATGTTATGAATAATATTTTTATGCACTCGACGCAAAAATGTTTCAAGAAAAACGAACATAAAACAATTGTTATTGTTTAGAAATAATATCTCCATAAAATAATATTTATGGATTTTGAATGTCCAACTTTCCAGAGTAGGCTGACTGTAAATGAAAACATTCAAATACTTCAATTCACACAAGTACATAACTATAACTGCATACATTTCATTTAGACTTTGTACCTATTGTACATTGTACACTGTTATTTCTAATATCGCAAAATTTATTTTCATTTAGGGGAATATTCGTAATGGTGAATTGATTTCTCTACACAATAAGGATAAAAAACCCGACCATTCTACAAAAAAATATTTCCTTGTAAAACTAAAAAATATAGAATTTTAAATTGGACAGCAATGTTTAGTTATTCATTAGACAGCTCATCTCTATGTGATATTGTTCATTTAAAGAAAATTTATAAACAAAGTAACAATGGTGTAACTGGCCATTAATTTCTTCGAATAATAGTCATTTTTATAACAAGTGCCGAAAAAGGTTTGTTACGTGCAAGTGCAGAAATCTGCAAGAACACTTAACCTTTTTCGGCATGTATTATAAACAACATTTTTCCTACAACTATGCGATTTAGAATATCACTAAAATATTATCAAAATTTATAAAATTTTTCCTACAACTGTGTGATTTCTTTGTTATTACGTAACTATTATTGCCTTGGTTACGTATGGAAAATAGATGAATGCAGACCAAGTGCGTTTCTGAAAGCAAGGAAACACTAGTGCGGAAAGTGCTTCATTACGCAACTGTCAAAAGAAAGTTGTGTTTAGAGCGATTTAAATTTCGCGCCGAGCTTGGAATTCATATTTTGCCACAGACGCTTATGGAAGAAGAAGATGCGGTGAGGCAGCGCTAGTAAATATGCAGTAGTATATTTTGACGTTTATAAACATAATCTTAAATTGCAGTATATCTAATCTGTACACAATTAATAAAAAGAACCGAACAAAGTAAAACATATCGATAAATGGTTTTATTTTAAGAGTATGTGAAATACGTCATATTTATTGTTTGTGTATATTATTAACACAGTTGTTACAGTTGCTTATATTGACATAATGTAAAGTGGAAACTTTAGTGTCTAAAGAAACATTGATTTCTTCCGTACCTGTTCATATTATTAACAGTAATATTATTGACAACAATTTCGGAAGCTTTAGAAGTACCAGCAGCAGGTTGATTGTCATTGTCGAAAATAGATCCAACATAGTATGATCCGGAGCTTCAATTATCTTTGGAGGTGTTAATGATAAAGAAGAATCACTCATTGTACTATTCCAATCAAGACGATTTTGAAAAAATTATCTTGACGTTAGTGAAATATTTTAAAATAACGTAGAACAATGTGCAAGCAATCAACAAACAAACCATAGCAAAGCCGTAAAACATCGTTCTCGTGCAATATCATTAAAATTTTATAAATTTTGATAATATTTCAGTGTTTTACTAAAGCGCACAGTTGTAGGAAAAATGTTGTTTATAACACGTGCTGAAAAAGGTTAAGTGCTCGTGCAGATTTCCGCACTTGCAATTCTGCACTTGCACGTAACAAGCCTTTTTCGGCACTTGTTATAAAAATAACTATTAATGATGTTACACGAGAACGATGTTTTACGGCGTTGCTATGGTTTGTTTGTTGATTGCTTGCACATTGTTCTACGTTATTTAAAAATATTTCACTAATTTTAAGATAATTTCTTCAAAATCGTCTAGATTGGAATACTACAATGAGTGATTCTTCTTTATTATAAACATCTCCAAAGATAATTGAAGCCCCAGATCAGTACACAAGTTTCCACTTCACATTATGTCAATATAAGCAACTGTAGCAATTGTGTTAATAATATACACAAACAATAAATATTATATATTTCACTTACTCTAAAAATAAAACCATTTATCGATATATTTTACTTTGTTCGGTTCTTTTTATTAATTGTGTACAGATTAGATATGCTGCAATTTAAGATTATGTTTATAAACGTCAAAATATACTACTGCATATTTACTAGCGCTGGTTCACCGTATCTTCTTCTTCCATAAGCGTACTTTCCGCACGAATGATTCTTTTCTTACAGAAACGCACTTGGTCTGCATTTGTCTATTTTCCATACATAGCCAAGGCAATAATAATTACGTAATAACAAAGAAATCGCACAGTTATAGGAAAATAATTTAAACCTAACAATATCAAAGATCAAAGCACTCCTCCAACTACCTATTTCTTCACCATCCACCTCTACCCCCTCCACAATCTAAAACATAATTACGTTTATTACTGCGGTTTCCCCTGTACACGAGACAATTGACTGACTACTCCGGTGGCGTCATCGCATACTTCCCAACCACCGCTGTGAAATGACGGGAAACGACGCTACGCCGTCGCCACCACCGCCGCCGCCATGGACTTGTTACATGGGAACTGCAGTCGTGCAGTCTAGGGTGGGATAATGACCCGGACACGTGCCGGAGCCCGGAGCCGCCGGAGCGGTAACCGGAGGAACTACAGTGGTAGAACAAGGGAGGTTAACTGATAGTGTCAAACACTGAGAATTGTGTTATTGATTTCGTTTAAATAAATGTAGTAAATATGTTATCACGCCTTTTAAGTATTACTGGGTGTGGTGTTCTTATGTAGCAAATCTTGGAAAGTGATATGTTCTTGAGAGTGAAGAAAAATTTCCAGCTGTCAAATCAGAGATGTTAGTGGTGGGAGAGCCACAGGAGTAATTTTAATGTGGTGAAAATGTTTGTCGGCTGTGGTAATCGAACCAGGGTTCTTAGGACCTACAGGCCGACTTGATAAATAAATATATTATCACGCCATTTTAGCATTGCTGAGTGTTGTATTCCGACGTAGCAGATCTGCTAAGTGATATGTTTTTGTGAGTAAAGTAAGGTTACCAGCTGTCGAATCAGAGTCCTCAAAGGTGTTAGTGGAAGAAGTTTGTCTAATTCGTTGCTACTGAGACATTTAACACAATGATTTTATTTAAAAGTTATTTATGGTACTAAAAATATTTTTAAGAACACTTGATGTTTTTAGAAATGGGTTAGAAATTATTTTTTCAATATTGTTTTATGAAATAGGTGCCTCGGTTATATCAAATGGATTTGAGAACCTCGATTCGATTCCTAGAACCCGAATACTAATTTTTTTTCAATAAATATTAAATTTTTTTTTCTTATATTTACTTGTTTTGCGAATTTTCTCATGTCAGTTATTCTTATAAGGAAAGTGGTTCTGTGGTATCAAATCAGTCTCTGAATTTAAGAACCCAGATTCTATTCCCACAACCGACAAATAATTTTCACTACATTAAAACTACCCCTGTGGCTCTCTCTCCACTAACGTCTTTGGAGTCCGTGATTTAACGACTGATAATCGCACTTCACGTGCAAAATACATCATTTACCGAGATCTGCTACGGCAGAGTACCACACCCAGTAGTGGGTAAAAGGCGTGATGATATATTTTTTATATCTAATTTTACATTCACCGAGGTATTTGCAAGATTGAGAAAAATAATTCGAAGAGCAAATGTGTATCAATGTATCATTTAAGATGATTTTATTATGTTGATTTTATCGGAAATATAGATATATGTTCGTGAAATTGAGAGTGAGAGATTGAGCCAATGACCTGTTGATAAATGGATGTATATAATTGAAGGTTTGTTGCGTCAATAAAGAAATGGGTGGGTATGAAACGGAGAAAAGAATTATAAATATGCATGAAGCGATGTGATGTGCAAAAATTGATATGCAATTATTGCAGGATGAATCTAATGGATAAATGCCCAGTCGTCCAGTGCTTGTTTCTAGGATTTGCTGTACCTCATAGTGCGATGTTTTTTCATCTGTGTATTTCTTAAATAGGTAGTTAACACCTTAATTAACTCTTTCTAGTTAGAAACAGTATTTTTGCTGAATAGCGTGCTATGAAAGCAGATTTTTAAAATACTTTTCTTTGTTTCCAGAAATTGGTGGGAATTTTGAAATGAGCCAAAAAGAAAGAAGAATGTAGTGCAGAAAAGTGGTAGGTAAAAAAATTTTAATTTACATTTTGTTAAAATTTAATAAAGCACAGTTTTTGAATTTAAATCATGTATGTTAATACAGCGTAGGAATCTCAGTAACAAGCATAACCTCATTACCTCGTAATGCAGGTATTATTAAAATCCATTTCTATAGTTTACATTCACCTATAATGAAATTGAAAATTATGTCGTTATTTCAAATAGAAGTACTTGTTTTTCGTAGTATTGTGCTTAATTTCAATTACTGTACAAAGGACGTACATAAAATTAATCTCAGCAACTAAATCAGAAAATTTAATTTTCTATGTTATGTATCGTTTATGCACAATATTCATAATTTGATATTGTTATTTTCCAACCTCAATTGTCATATATACTTATTTACACAATAATAATCGTTCTGTAGTATTATATCTGGTAAATTTAATAAACATTTGTATTTTACTTGACTAAAAAGTTAAAAATATTCAACTTCTTCATAAGTGCCTAATTAACAATTACAATTGTTTATTTTATGTCAAATAATGCTAGCGTTCAAACTGACAAAATTTTGAAATTAATTCTAAGTACTAAGTGAAGTATTTGCAAACTCCAAACTTTTGAATTAAATTTAATGCGACAAATATATTAATTTGTCCCCTTTTTCTGACAGTGACAGTTCCAATGTCAACTAGAATTTTATCCACTTTAGAAAATATGGAGATGATTATAATTAAAATAATGAAAGAAAAACATGCAGACCTGCTTTACGCTAAGTGCATTTAATTTTTGTAATATTTAATCCTCCAGAATAGTATATTACATGACAGGGAAATGAAGTAAATCAACTCTCCCTTAAGCTACATTCACAAATGGAAATTAGTTTTTGTTTTATGCTTTATGTTTGAGTGTGTTTTTAGGTACCATTCACAAATAGTTTTGCTTTTGTCGATTTTAGTTAGTAGTAACATCTGTCATAAATTTTAGAAGATCGGTAATACAGTAAATGTAACTGTCAGATGTATCAGAAGTTACACGTGCTGTCATATGTTGTTTGTTGACTTTCGTATTTTTTGGAAGAAAGTAGGTATTAATTTATTTTCATTCATTTTCACACTCGAATAAAAACAAACTTAGGTTAACATCAACGCTTCGTCCTATTGGTCTATTCCTAAGTATAAAACGTAAAACTAAAACATAAGCTTGGAGTTTGCAAACTTTTGTGTTAAAACCAAAACTAAATACAGATTTGTGAATGGCTGCATAAGATAACATGTCTACAAGGTTATTAAAACAAAAATGGAAAACATAAAACAAAAACTAATTTCGATTTGTGAATGTAGCTTTACTCCTTTCGAATTCTCTCTTAGCAACGACAATATAATTTGGATTCAGTTCCTGTTGTACAAAGTAGCATAAATACCAGAGCCGGGCAGTAGCTAGCTACTTTTGTAGCTTAGCTACTAGCTTAGCTACATTTACCTTAGCTGTAGCTGTAGCTTAGCTAACTGTGAAAAAATATAGCTGTAGCTTGTAGCTAGCTACTTTTTTTTCTATTAGCTTAAAAATATCAACTGAACCTACTTTTAAAGCTACTTTTTGTAGCTTCAAGCTACTTTTTGTATCTTCAAGCTACTTTTTGTAGCTTCAAGCTACTTTTTAAGCAGAAGGTCAACAAAGTACGCATGCGTACAAGCTAAACCCACACAAAATAATTATTTGTTGCCGGTTCTAACTGGCTCTAATACGCAAAAATACACAGTAGGTGCCAGACGGTATTTGCTATTTTTGATATTTATGTACGTAATAGTAAATTAACAGTCATTATAACAAAAGACTGATCATATGACAATGGCAAATTTAATTATTTCACAATAATTTAAAAAAGTAGCTTTAAAATTTAACAGCTACTTTAACGAAAGCTTTTAGCTGTAGCTTAGCTATATTTTACAAAATATAGCTTATAGCTGTAGCTTAGCTACTTTTTTAAAGAATAGCTGTAGCTGTAGCTTAGCTACTTTTTTAAGTAGCTTGACCAGCTCTCATAAATACATAAATAAATCTAGTTCTACCGGCTTCTACTCCACAAGAGTATTCTTCTCCTTCATTCCTATATTTTCCATTATTAAAACTCAAAATTTTCTCGTTCCATTAACCAAGTATACTCCCCATCTTCCCTATAATTTCGAGCAGAAGTCATTCCCCTATATCTTTGCGTGTACGTACTATTACTATAATTGGTGCTAACACGAGAGATAGCACCTAGACCCTCGACTCGCGCCACCAAACAGAACAGACAATATCGATCGTTATCTAAATTGCAAAACAAGCAGTCCGCCCCTATCTTTACGAGCATCAACCACTAATCACGCGGCCGTTATGCCTTCGCGGCGCCGCTAATTTTACCCGACAACCCGGTAGAACTCACGAAGTAGGCTTTGAGTCGCTGCGGACCATACAGGATGGGTGAGAAGATAAATAAGAGGGGATCTTTCAAATTCATTTTAGTTATTTATTTACTGTAATTAAACTGTTATTTGAGCGAATATTTGATGCTGACAAACAATTCTAAATTATTTTGTGCAACTGGTTGGGAATATTTTTGTGTGAAATTATCAAATTTTCTAGTTGTAAAAATGTCAAATATAATTCTTTCAGTTTAGTTGTCAATGCTCAGGAAACCGATTCTAATTCGTAGCAACTAACAGTAGCGACTGGCTTCATGTCATTTATTGTCGCTACCGATAGTGTAGCCACCTTCCGGGATAAGGTGTAACTTACGTTTGACCTCATTATAGGATGCGGGCACACACGGGACACTGTGACGTTTTGTGACGTAAAAACAGCTGATCGGGTAAAGATCACTGCGCCACCTACAAAATAAACTATTTTTTTTGTAGGTGGCGCAGTTATCTTTGCCCGAACAGCTGTTTTTACGTCATAAAACGACACAGTGTCACGTGAGTGCCCGCATCCTATTAGCGATTAGACATTTTCTAGCGACTTACTGTTAGCAACTGCTTTGAACTTGTCGCTAACTCAGTCGCTAAGTTCTATTCGTATGATTTGCAGTGCTGTGTTTTAAAAAGTTTGGTTCTTTTAATAAATAATACTAAATATAGAAACATAGTTACGATTTCAACCAACAAAAGGCGTATTCCATATTGCCATTTGGATCAGATCTAACTTACATTTACTGAACCAGATCACTTATTTATTTCGCTGGATTACTTCGCTAACTTTATTTCCTGTACTAGAATTACAGATTCCAGTTTACTTTGAAGTAATTCACTCCAATAAGAGCATCAGTTTGCTTCATTCAGTTCATTTAGTCATGTTGTCTAATGTATCTGAACTGATTTAAGTGAACCTAGTGACAAATGGAATACAGCTAAAGTGAACTTGTTAATAATAAACAATCACAAAAAGCGGCAACAAGTTTTTCAGAAATACCAAAATATATAATCTGATCTTTGTAACCAACAGTAGAAAATAAATTCCCTAGAAATGTAACTAAATCGCCTGACGTCATCAAAAATACGTCATTCAACTAAATATTTGGTTGCTACGAATTAGAATCGGTCTCCAGCTCATGTAAAATTATTGCAATTTAATATTTTTTGTATAAAAAAATAAATTCATAAAGTTGCAAATACTTTTTTATTACAAATAAAATAAAATTAAGAAGATAAACTAACAAGTTGCATTCCTCGACTTAGTTTTTAAATTTATTTCGATAAAATCATACATTAAAAATAATTGTTTCTATATTTTTAATTTAGTAAAATAATTTTATTTCTTATTTTCATATTTAATTTCTTAATAAATCATTCTTAATCAGTTGTTTATAACAGTCAAAAAATTTAAGTGTTACCTATTCTATGAGGCAAACCTGATAGTGTTTTATGTCCTCCGGCTGAAGTTCGCATTAAGGTCTTACCTGAAACAGAAAAGAAAATTAATTTATATAAACATATTATGACCACTTGGGACTGATAAAAGCACGTATATTAATGGGGACATAAAGCTCTTGTGCGTTGAAACAAATAAATAGATATATTAATAAAAGATAGAAATTTTATTATTAGAATAGCTTTAGTGATATTTATGCCCGTAGGGTCGAGATTTTCTAAACATTCGAGACCTAAAATATCACTTCCATTTTGAGGTTAGTAAGCTATTTTTTACAATACCTGCACAAATAGAAGGAAAAGAAAAATAGGTTACAAAATTAACACCTGTCAAATTTATGCCAAAAAAAAAAATAGAATCTTGATATATAATATTTACTTACTGTCCACGGTGGATGGTATGTAAATATTATAGTTCTAATGTAACCATAGAAACCAATTGTGCAATAAAAGTTCTTCTTACTCCCCCCTATTCTGTAACTGAATCATTTTCTGTTACTGATGATAAGTTAATGACAACCCCTATTTTTCTCGGCTACTCTAATAACACCACTTCGACGTTCTGTGTGTAAAATTATTTATTCTGTTCTTTCAATTTTTTTTTATATTAATTTTAATCTCGTATGAAACTGCTAATATAAAAAATATTACTTTTTAACCACAGTTTTTACGAAACTGTCATTGAGCTGTCATTACATTCATTTTTATAACAGTTACGTATACAAGTCAGAAAAATGTATGACAATAATGCAAAACTGCCAGGGTAAATTATTCTACTCACAGAATACCAAAATTATTATAATCTATCATCAACAATTCATGATCCAGTTACAGAATAGGGAGGATTGTGTTTAAATTTTGTCATTAATGGGGTGGCTAGCTCAGTGGTATGAAGTCGGCCTGTGGGTCCTGAGAACCCTGGTTCAATTCCCACAGGCGACAAACAATTTTCATAATTTAAAAAAACTACCCCACTAACATCTTTGGAGGCCGTAATTTGACGACTAGAGTAGTTTTTGAAATGGTGAAAATTGTTTGTCGCCTGTGGGAATCGAACCAGAGTTCTCAGAATCCAATTTTAATGTTTTAAAATTGATTGCAATACGTTTATGACCAGTTTATAAAGTACGGCATATATTTATCTCCATAGTTAATGTATTGAAATTAACAAATTCTAATAAATTTTATTTATTTTATGGTATAACTCAAATGTTGGCCTATCATTTGAATGAATAATCTTGTTTACTTTGGAAGTAAATTAATTATTTGGTCATTAGTGTTTAAACTACAAAATATTTACTACCATATGGGGTGGCTAGCTCAGTGGTATGAAGTCGGCCTGTGGATCCTGAGAACCCTGGTTCGATTCTCACAGGCGACAAACAATTTTCATAATTTAAAAAGCTACCCCTGTGGCTCCTCCACCACTAACATCTTTGGGGGCCGTGATTCGACGACTGGTAATCGCACTTCACGCGCAAAATATATCACTTACCAAGATCTGCATCGGCAGAGTGCCACACCCAGTAATGGGTAGAAGGCGTGATGATATATATATATATATATATATATATATATATATATATATATATATATATATATTGTGTAACTTACAGTAAAAATGACATTTCTCTATCATGGTGATATAGAAGTGTCATAACAATTTTTGATTGGTGTAGAAAAAAGAATAATATCTATTATTATATTCCTGAACGAATAAGAATTTATAAAATGCAGTTCTAATTTAGTATTATCGGAAACAATGTTGATGATACACACACCCACCATCCCTTAAAGAACCCCATCAAAACTATCTGAAAAAGCTAATTCCCCCCTCCACAATCGGAAATAAACCCATCACTAATCATCCACTCAGCTTGTTAAATCAATAACCTTCCTGAAGTATCTATCACGGAGACAGACAGACAGACAGACACGAGACAACAGCACCGGTAGATCGCTGATTCGCTGAAACTGGCGACGTTCATTGTCTGCTAGCTGCTCCGGGCTCCGGAAACCCGGAAATGAAACCGTCACAACACGGAAGTGTTGAGCTGCCGGAGGGATAGATGCGGATATCGCAGGATAGCGGATATTCATGCCAGAGGTGATGGATCGGGGAAAAACATGGAAAGAAATTGTTAGAAGGAATTTAGTTAAATAATGTTTAGGTTTTTTCAGGGTGTATTAATTTTGCTGTTCTTACAACCAGAGGTGTACATCAAGGGTTGAGAGTAGCTGTTTGCGGGATGAAGTTCGAGATTGCAGCACGAGTGTAGCGAGGGCTGCAATTAATTGAAGTCTATAAAGATACTTTCAATCAGAGATGTACACAATATTGTTTCAACGATCAGAAATGAAGATTAATCGATATTTAAGGTGGTTCTATCATGCCAGTCTCATACAAAAGTATAGGTAACCTAAAAAGTTTATAAAAACAATTATTACATTACTGTATAGTACAGGTTATTAACAGAATTAACATTTCGCTGCAAATATCGTATAATTAACAATAACATTGAATATATTAAATAAAACTATTTAACTAGTTTATGAAATTCAGTAACATAATAAAAGTGAATGTTTCATGCCAACCAATAGCAGTGTAAGATTTTACATAGTAGAAGCTATGACAACAAGGCGAGAACCACAAGCAGCATGATATTACCAGTCGGTACGAAACGTGACTGTATTATCGATACATCCTGTTGACAGTTCATAACAAAAACCATAACCAATTATTATTAACTGTAACAACAAATAAATAAATATAAAATGCTGTAATATTTTTTTTGTATTAAAATTAATATATTTTACTGATCGAAATAATAACTTTCATAGTTCTTGCTTTGTCATTCGTGCGACCATCTGTGTCTACGCCTGCGACCATCTCTGTTTACGCGTGCGGCCATATCTGTCTATCCGAGCTACGTTGCCAAGTATTTCTGACAGTTTCATTGAAAATCATAGAATATCCAACTTTCATCACCAATTTCTTTGAAACTAATCCGGTAAGGCATGGATTTTTCAATTCTCATACCTTTATCTTTACATGATGTACTTATGTTAGTTTTTTTTTTTTAAATAACTACAATATATGAATTTATTACGCAGTAAGCTGCCTCGCGAGGTACAGTTCCTATAGCGCCAATGCATTTTTGGTCGACTTTAACTTTACATTACTCAGCGCAACAACGGTAAACTTTAAAAAAAATTGCATACTGGTGTAGAGACACATGAAAAATAACATATTTACATTTCATTAAAATCCGGGTTAAATGCTTCCATGATAGTACCACCTTAATTGTAAGTAATAAAAAATTTTAATGTAAGTTACTAGGAAGACAATAGTGCTATCCCATTTGTTGGGATATAGCGTGAAGATATGTATGTATGCATGTATGATTTCATAAAATGTTATTTTAACATATAACCTATGTATCTGTTTTAATCTTTTGAATATCAAATTAAATATTCTTTTGTTGTGCATAAAATATTATATGTACCACGGGTGAAATTAGCGTTTCTGACCCTTCGCGCCTCGTACTAATAATCATGCCACGGTCCAGAAATGCCTGGTTTCACCCTTGATACATAAATGTCTATTAGCTTGTTATTTCTTACCAAACTAAAATTTTAAATCTACTACACCGTCAAGTAATGAAACGAGCACAGTTAAACATCTCTATTCAAAACAATTTTATGACTCCCGCAAAAAAAAAACAAATTCCCTTTCATTCACACAGATAGCATCCAGAACATCTCTATTATGCTCTTCCACACCTGGCAGACCATAAAGAACCATAAAGAACCCATTACACCCATCCAACTTCACCACTCGACATATTTCCATCTACCCATCCTTGTCTACTGCACTATAACCTCTATGTAGCAAATCCTACGGTCAGGATGTTAGTGCGATGTTGTCAAATCTCCCGCTGGGCGACGTGCGCGCCACTTGGCGTCCTGTGGCGAACGCTTGAACTGCCCCGGGGGGTGAGATAAGGACGTTAAGTGATGCAGCTTGTTGCGTATGATGATAATGGAGGGTGCAGAAGTGTCTTTTTAAGGGATTATTCCGCGTTAGAGGATTTTACTATCATTGAAGTGTCATTGACTAAACACTAGATACATTTGACTTTTATGATCAAGTTGTGATGGTTTGATAACTAGGTTAAAAATTCTGGTGTGGGCACCACACGACTTTCTTATACACAGCATATTTAATATTTAGAATATATGAATGTTATACATATAATATTATAAAACATGTAATTTAGTTTTTCAGTAATTCAGCATTTATCTGTTTGAAACATATCAAATATCAAATTTGTTTACGTATAATTTTTTAGTAATGTTGACTACTTTATGTCTAACTTTACTGATGAGGCATATACAGAATGTCCGTTTTTCGAGCCTAACCCTTGGTATCTCAAGAACCGTGAGATACGAAGTCGATTAAATTGAGCCAATGTTGTCAAATTAGTTGACCATTTTAATGATGTATTTATTTTTCCGAAAAAAGACATAGATAACTAGATAAAGCGAAAATTTAAATTTATGTTTTTGTTTCTAATGCTACTATCATTATTGAAATATATTATTAAATATAAAAATTTGTTTTTCTCAAAATCAGACGCATATACAGAAAAATTGCAAATAACATTTTATGTTCCAAATATTTTTACCAACATTTTTTATTTGAAACTTTTTTCGTAACTGATTCCATTTTTAAAATAAATGGAATTTATTGTTTTGTGTGTCCAGTAAATTTCCTCTTTCGGTTTTTCAATTTCATTCAAAATCAACTCGGCTTTTCATGTTTTCATGAAACTTATAATTACTTAGTTTCGTTAACAAATCTTATCTCGTTCATGAGATATTGCACAGTCGGACACACATCCATCCATCCATCCACACACATACACATACACACACACACACACCCCCACACACACAGTCATCATTGACGAAATGATCAAAACGGATTCAGTTGACCTCAAAACACGTATTTCCGCGAAAATCTCTTCAAAATTTTTTTCACGATTCCAATACTTCCTTATACTGCGTATAATTGACAGGCAATCGTAGCTCAGTGGATAAAAGCAAAGTAAAACTTGCATTTCTTAATTAGCAAGCAAGAGGTCGTGCGTTCAAATCTCACTGACTTCTACTTATATAAAAAAAATACGATTGTGTCTGAGTGGTTCAGATTCCACTATAAGCTGTAGGTCCCCTGTACTGTAATTGGGATTTACTTCCTGTTGTGCAGAGTAACAAATAAATAATAGTTTAATTAATTTTTGAAAAAGCAATGAGTGTTTGCCGAGATTTGAACCCAGAACCTTTCACTCGCTTGGTGACTGCTCTAACCAATTGAACTACAAACACTCGGACTGCACGAAAAAGCATGAGTATTCACCGAATGTTTGTAGCTCATTTGATTAGAGCAGTCACCATGCGAGTGAAAGGTTCTGGGTTCAAATCCCGGTGAACGCTCATTGCTTTTTCAAAAATTATTTGTAATATCTACTAACAGACAATTTTGCCAATAAACAAATTCTTATAATATTATTTTTACTTTCTTATACGCAGTATAAGGAAGTATTGGAATAGTGAAAAAAATCGTTGACGAGATTTTCGCGGAAATACTTGTTTTGAGGTCCACTGAATCCGTTTTGATCATTTTCTCAATGATGACTGTGTGTGTGTGTGTGTGTGTGTGTGTGTGTGTGTGTGTGTGTGTGTGTGTGTGTGGTGGGTGGGTGGGTGGGTGGGGTGTGTGTGTGTGTGTATGTGTGTTTGTGTGGATGGATGGATGTGCGTCCGAGTGTGCAATATCTCATGATTGAGATAAGGTTTGTTGCTTTTTCAGAAATTATTTCTAAAAAATTAATGTTTAAATTTCTGTCGTTTCTAAAACATGCGGTTACCACCATTAGGTACCACAACAACCACCAAACAATCAAACGAATAATTTGTACCACCAATAACTTCCAAGTCACAAATCGCCCGCATCCATATTTCATCTCTAATCCAACAATCAGCAAACACGACCATCTGTAACATCTCTACCATCCATCCAAAACCCAGCAAATCTGCCTTGCGTAGATGCGTGCATAGCACAGATACGCACAAATACACGCGTGCACGGGATGTCCAGTCACGGATTTACACATTCAATGGAACAATCGACAATCGTGTAGCATCTGCCACCGATGACACGCACGACAGGGATTAACTTACCCAGGATAATAGGGAAGAGAGAGATAGGGTCGTTGGTACATGCGTGTGAGGGTGATTGGTGTGATTGTAATGGAAAGAGATGGAATGTCGGTTTTGGTTGTTGAATGCGTGCTTGATCTTCAAATATTAAATATAAATAAATATACAATAAATATATCATCACGCCTTTTACCTATTACTGGGTGTGGCATTCTGTCGGAGCAGATCTCGATGGGATGGCTAGCTCTGTGGTATGAAGTCGGCCTGTGGATTTTGAGAACCCTGGTTCGATACCCACAGGCGACAAACAATTTTCATCATTTCAAAAACTACCTCTGTGGTGGAGGAGTCCACCACTAACATCTTTGGGGGCCGTGATTTAACGACTGGTAAAAATATATCACTTACCGAGATCTATTTCGGCAGAGTGCCACACCCAGTAATGGGTAGAAGGCGTGAAGATATATTTATTTATTTTAGATCTCGATAAGTGATATAATTATGCGCATTATCACCACACCTTTTATCCACTATTGGATATGTCACTTTGTCATAGTAGATCTTGGTAATAGGATTGTTGATTTTGAATATTCGAGAATTCGATTATTCGGATTTATTGAATCTTCGAATATAGATTCGAACTTTCGAATTTTTGAATGTTTCGAATTTTCGATCTTTCGAATATTGCAAATTTACGAATTTTAGAATTATTCGAATTGTGAATGTGGATCCTAACGTGAACACGGCATGTTGATATAAATTATTTTCAGAATAAACTCATCTGCGGAGTTTTGTATTAATTCGTAAGTAATTATTATTAATTATTATTACTTGCCAAATTAATTCAATTTAGACTTAAAATTTCGCCACACTGTCAAAAACGTTTTAATTAAGACGTTTTTGTATTCTTGTTATTGTTATTTTAAAACGTTTTACTAAAAGTCCGTAGCATTTAGATGGGCGGTAAGAGAATAGATGTCTTAATTAAGACGCCTAAACTTGCAGAGATTTTGCAGGATACTTCGCCGAGTTTATTATTTAATTCGTGGCCGACTTTTCGCGAATTATGCGTGGGCGTGTTTGGAGATGACGGCGTTAATGCAGTGCCAAAAAATTAGAGAATTCGAAGCTTCGAAAAATTTGAAAATTCGTAAATTCGAAGCTTCAAAAAATTCGAAAGTTCGAAGCTTCGAAGTTTTACTGACGAAGTTCAAAACATTCGAATGTTCGAACGTTCAGAAATTCAAACTTCGGTGGAAATCAACGACCCTACTTGATAAGCAATATATTTATGCGCGCGAAGTGCGATTACCTTCCGTCAAATCACGGCCTTCAATGATGTTAGTGGAGGACTATACACAGAAGTAATTCTAATGTGCTGAAAATTGTTTGTCGGCTATGGAAATCGAACCCGAATTCTCAAATTCATAGTCCGACTCGATAGCGCTGAGTCACCTACCCCAACAATAAAATACGGATAAACGGCTATTTTGTCAATAATCCTGTTATCATATTATATTTTATTATGATCTACATGAAGTTTGTTTTACAATAGTGTCAAATAAATAATAAAAATATGCAAATTAATCAAATGAAATGACAGGTACTTAAAATAAACAATAAGGTATAGTAATCGTAGGTCTTGGCGATAAAAAGGAAATGAATTTATGAAACTAAGCAAAAGATTTTTATTTTAATATTTTCCTTAATTCAATAATAATTATTGTATTGTTTTTAAGAATTGTTGTGTTTTAATGTTTTCTATTGTATATTTCAAGTTCGCCATTTTATTTTCTCATTGTGTTAATTATGGATTATTTATCAGTATTGTAAAACAAATTTAACGTCGATTTCAAATTCATAATAAAGTATGATATGTTGTTATTATTATGTAAATATTTCGTAAATGAGTAGATGGAACTTTTTTTTTGTAAATCATAAATTTCAGGCAAACTGTAATGGTACCAAATTACACTTTGCAATGCTAGAACTATTCACACAACTTATTTAATTCAGATTATCTCATTTTAATACCTAAAATTAGAGTAAATAATTAGAATATTTTGAATTTTATAACTTTTTGTAATCTGTATATTAATTTGGAAAGAAATGGCTTTTAGTATCTTACATAAATAATATGGGGTGGCTAGCTCAGTGGTATGAAGTCAGCCTGTGGATCCTGAGAACCCTGGTTCGATTCCCACAGGCGAAAAACAATTTACATAATTTCAAAAACTACCCCTGTGGCTTCTCCACCACTAACATCTTTGGGGGCCGTGATTTGACGACTGGTAACCGCACTTCACGCGCAAAATATACCACTTACCGAGATCTGCTTCGGCAGAGTGCCACACCCAGTAATGACTAGAAGGCGTGATGATATATTTATTTATTTTTACATAAATAAAATAAATGTATCATAACTCCTTTTATCCAAAACAGAGTGAGGCAATCTATCGTAACAGATCTCATTAAATGATATATTTCCACGTGAAGTGCAATTACCAGTCGTCAAATCAGGGCCCTCAAGATATTAATGGAGAACGAGCCACAAGAGCAAAATATCTACACATAATTATAAAATAATTGATTTTAATGTTTATTTAAATGCATAATTTATTTCTCTATAGCTTATGTTTGAAACCTTTTACTTTAAAGTAATCAGGGAAGTAATGAGTGCGAGACAGTCTGTATATTTATATAAAGAATGTCCTACAAAAACTGTATACAAAGTTAATTTTGTTTATTGGCTATTTGAAGCTTTTTTGATTAAAATAATTAGGGAAGCAGGAAATTACAAAATTGTGATTTTACATGTTAAATCCCTATGTTCGAGAGTAGCGTTCACCATCCTGTATATATGATTCTGACTGGTGCCAATAAAACAATCCGTAGAACAGATTCAACTATTTAAAAAAAGTATTCATTATGAGAAAAATTTTACTATACCCAAACAGATTTCTATTACCAGTATTTGTCTTATTTTTACTAAAAGTACCACACAATAACCTTCCTCCTTTCAAAAGAATCCTCAGAAGCCACATGACCCCCACCCCATTATCACCATCCCCCTCCCACATTTGAAGGAAGCCCCTCCAATACCAATATCAGCCTCGCTGAAGTTTGTCTCTAAATTAGCTGATTGTCAACACACCTGTTAATTGATAGTAGCTGTTACCATGACAACCAATCGATATGGCTTCGCAGCGTTTGAACTGGCCGATGTGCATGTGTGAGTACTGTGTGATCTATGCTGTTTGATCTTGGTGGCTGTGATTATGTTGTTTGTGATTGTGATTGAAATTGTTTATGCAAAGAAGCTTTAGGGTAAGATTAACTTAGTAATTAGTTGGGGGAAAAATTATTTCTGGGGGAATTTCGATATGTATACAATAGTTATTTATGTACCACGGGTGAAATTAGCGTTTCTGACCCTGGGAATATTATTAGCTCTCGGCGCTTTGCACCTTGTGCTAATAATCATGCCACGGGCCAGAAGCGCTAATTTCACCCGTGATACATACCATATTTTATGCACAACAAAATAACATTTAATTATATGTTCAAAAGATTCAAATATGTGCATAGGTTATATACAGGCTGGTGAACGCAACTGTCGAACATAGGGATTTAACAGGTAAAATGACAATTTTGTAATTTCCTGCTTCTCTAATTATTTTAAGCAAAAAAGCTTCGAATAAAAGTTTTAGGGCATAAAATTCTGCATCTAAGCCAATAAACAAAATTAACTTTGCATGCTTCATAACGGCACAAATTAGATCTGAAAATGACAAAAATAGCCTCAAAACTATCGGTAGCCATGGAATTGAAACAAAATTAAACAAATGTTTGACGTATAATCTGTCAAAATAATTTCTTTATTTATTTTGACAGATAAAATGACAAACATTTGTTTAATTTTGTTTTAGTTCCATGGCTATCAATAGTTTTCAGGCTATTTTCGTTATTTTCAGATCAAATTTGTGCCGTTACGAAGCATGCAAAGTTAATTTTGTTTATTGGCTTAGATGCAGAATTTTATTCGAAGCTTTTTTATTTAAAATAATTAGGGAAGCAGGAAATTACAAAATTGTGATATTACATGTTAAATCCCTATGTTCGAGAGTAGCGGTCCCCACCCTGTATATGGGGTAATGGCTCAGTGGTATGAAGTCGGCGTGTGGAACCCTGGGTTGATCCCCACAGCCGACAAAACATTTTCACCAATTTAAAATTACCCCTGTGGCTCCCCCACCACTAACATCCTTGGGGGCCGTCATTTGACGGCTGGTAACCGCACTTCACGCGCAAAATATATCACTTACCGAGATCTGCTTCGGCAGAGTACCACACTCAATAATGGGTAGAAGGCGTGATGATATATTTATTTATTTATTATTTTATAAAATTCAAACAAACCGAAAGGATATAGTGTAAATAATAGATTACTTGGCTTTAAATTTGTTAATTTTTTTATTAATTTGACGACGATTCGTCTCTGGTTAGGGTCATTTTCAAGTCTTAGTATAATTGAAGTTAAGTTTACATGATTTTATATTTATAAAATTTAACTGCAACGTTAACGGTTATACAATTTTATAAACATAGAATCATGTAAACTTAACTAAAATTTTACTAAGACTTGTAAATGACCCTAACCAGGATCGAAACGTCGTCAACTTAATAAAAAAATTAACAAATTTAAGCCAAGTAATTCATTATTTACAACTTAATCACATTTCCTTAAGTCTGACATCATTAAATTAATAAAATATATAAAACTTGCTAAAAATTAAATTACTACAATTTTGCAGAAATAAAAATAAAAAAATAAATATATCATCACGCCTTCTACCCATTACTAGGCCTGGCACTCTGCCGAGGCAGATCTCGGTAAGTGATATATTTTGCGCGTGAAGTGCGGTTACCAGTCATCAAATCACGGCCCCCAAACATGTTAGTGGTGGAGGAGCCACAGGAGTAGCTTTTGAAATTATGAAAATTGTTTCTCGCCTGTGGGAATCGAACCAGGGTTCTCAGGAACCACATGTCGACTTCATACCACTGTGCTAGCCACCCTAAAAAAAAAATGTGACATACCTAATACGTTTGTCCATATACCCTTTCAGTTATAAACTGCAATTTTTTTTAATACACAATAAAATTTAATGAAATATAAATAGAAATATATTATTTATGTAGATTTAAAGTTAGAGAAGTGTAGCATCCATAAATGGGTAAAATATGATTATATTTCTTTGCATAAAACAAATATAATGAGTGCAGTTTTATTAGATACGTACGGTAGTCGCAGGTGAGTTATTAATGATATTTATGAATGCGAATTGTTTAAAATAATAAAATCATACTCAAAATACAAAGTGAGTCACGTATTTAATTGCAACACACAACTTAATATTATGAATTTATAAATTAATTATTCATTTAGTGTATTAATAATCTAACTAGATTAATTTATATTCCGATATAAATTAATTAAAAATTATTGCAATGAAACAATAATATTTTATTGATATTTGTTTTAAATTTTTTCCTTTGCTCAATATGCCTATCAAAATCATAAATTTCAATGTGACGCTGTTAGGAAAGTAAATTAAATTTGTTATCTTTAATTTGTACATGTGATTAGAAAAATTTTCATGGGAATAAAAAGAATAATAACAGAAATATGTTGTATCGTACAAAGTGTCTATCATTTAGAAATTGTTACCGTTTATATGGAAACCAAAACAAATGCCATTCATCTATGGCCTCTGTGTTGACAAATGACGTTCTTTAGATTCCAAACTGAAAACAATGGCTTCACTCATATTTTAACAAAAAAACAAAAGCAAAATGCTCGCATAAAAATTTAATGAATTTTTCTATGGAATTTGTATATATAGTTTTTTTAATTATTATTATTTAAAAATAATGGGGTGGCTAGCTCAGTGGTATGATGTCAGCCTATGGATCTTGAGAACCCTGGTTCGATTCCCACAGGCGACAAACAATTTTCATAATTTCAAAAACTACCCCTGTGGCTCCTCCACCACTAACATGTTTGGGGGCCGTGATTTGACGACTGGTAATCGCACTTCACGCGCAAAAATATATCACTTACCGAGATCTGCTTCGGCAGAGTGCCATACCCAGCAATGGGTAGAAGGCGTAATAAAATATACATATATATTTATATATTTCTAGCTCAGTGGTATGAAGCCTGCCTGTGGATCCTGAGAACCCTGGTTCGATTCCCACAGGCGACAAACTATTTTCATAATTTCAAAAGCTACCCTTGTGGCTCTTCCACCACTAACATGTTTGGGGGCCGTGATTTGACGACTGGTAACCGCACTTCAAGCGCAAAATATATCACTTACCGAGATCTGCTTCGGCAGAGTGCCACACCTAGTAATGGGTAGAAGGCGTAATAAAATATATATATTTCTAGCTCTGTGGTATGAAGTCGGCCTGTGGATCCTGAGACCAGGGGGTTTGATTCCCACAGGCGACAAATAATTTTCATAATTTCAAAAGCTACCCCTGTGGCTCCTCCAACACTAACATGTTTGGGGGCCGTGATTTGACGACTGGTAATCGCACTTCACGCGCAAAAATATATCACTTACCGAAATCTGCTTCGACAGAGTGCCACACCTAGTAATGGGTAGAAGGCGTGATGATATATTTATTTATTTTATTTAAAAAAAATTATATTGTAATAAATATTACTATATCGGGTGTCCACTATCTTTTTGTTATATAGAGAATACAATAGGAAAATTTTCAATTGGCCATAGATTTTTCCCATTTATTTTTTTTTTAAAAGTGCACCTATAAAAAATGTTCCGAATTCAAAACTGCATCCAATGAGTTCAAATTGTTTTATGTAGTAGGTTCATGTCACGAGATAGATATAAATGAAAATTGCCATCTTTAAGCTATTTATAGAGTGCCATGCAATATAAAAAAGAATACTTTGACAGATCTGTCAATATATAGTTGTACCAAGGGTGAAAACAGGAGTTTCTGGCCCGTCATATGATTATTAGCACGAAGCGCAAAGCGCCGAGCGCTAATAACATGCTCAGGGTCAGAAACGCTAATTTCACCCGTGGTACATACAATATTTTATACACAACAAAATAACATTTAATTATATGTTCAAAAGATTAAAATATGTAAATAGGTTGTATATCAAAATGATATTTTGCAGAATCAAGTATTCACAATAAACAAAAATTGTCATTTTATTTATGTACATACATACATCTTCACGCTATATCCCAACAAATGGGGTAGCACGAACCCTAAAATCACTCATAAAATATTCACTCATTACATTCATCAAATAATCAGTCCTCGTCAAACATTATCATCCGAACACACCACCCTCACTTCAACCACATGCATAGATCACTCCATATAAACTCATTCATTTATCACACAACAAACCTTCAATCACATCATTTCTATTCACTTATCATTCATTTTCGTTCTTCGACGTACATAACATATACATAAAACATCTCAAATTACTCACGCTTACTCTCAACAATGAATCTAATAACGAATCTAACAACGACTCTACAAAGATTAGAAAAGATTAAAGCGATAGCCTGCACTTGCATATGAAAGAAAAATCCAGACAATGCAGTAACTGAAAATGAAACAAAAAGATAAGAAAGGGAGTGTCGTCCAGCGTTTGTTTTGAAAAGTGAATTCCATAGGAATTATTAGTGTTTAAGCTCGCTTTTTAGGGTTAGAACACATGCTTCTCGGCCTGGTTGTGTTTCTAAAATTAATAGGGAAAAATCTATCATCAATTAAAACTTTTACCATTGTATTTCCTACGTGACAAAAAAAGTAGATAGATATGGGAAGTAAATTCGATTTGACCGAATTGCAAAATTAACAAATTCAAAAATATCTCTAAAAATATATCTGATATTAAGAAACAGTGTAACATATAATTTATTACTTACGCTTTTGTTTATAAATGTTTTAAAAGCAATAAAACACATGTTTTCACAATTCAAATGACAGTTCATAGAAACAAAATCTGTCAACATTTTCTTGTTTCGAACGCTACCTAGGATGAAATGACATATTTTCAGGGATTCTTATCCCGATAGTTTCACGGCAGATATTTATTTATTTATTTATTATTCTGCACAACAGAAACTTAATACCTATTACAGTAGCTTAAGTGGAATCCGAACCACTCAAACACAATCGAATTTCTGGATATAAGTTGAAGTCAGCGAGATTTGAACGCACGATCTCTTGCTTGTCATTTATTAAACGCAAGTTTTACCCGATTGTATTTTTTTTATTCTACTCTGTACAACAGCAACTTATTAGGGTCCGAATTTACAAAGCCGTAATATGGTAGTTCATATATATATTTAGCTTGAGTGAGATTCAAACTCGGGATCTCTGGATTCGGATTCCGTATCGCTATGCACACCACCATACTACCAGACATATACTTGTATACTTGTACTTGGGTACTTGTTGTTGAGGAATGGACGTATTGTTGAAGAAATTGAAAGAAGAGTATTTGAGAGTTGCAAGGTATTGGATGCTCTGGGAATCTTTTGTCGAAACGTGAATGTATCCAGCGTTAAGCCGCATTCACATCTCGAAATTTGGTGAAATTTGTAACACGTAATTTCTGTAAATGAACTTCTTCCGTTCACAACTAGAAATTTATGTAATATCGATATCTATTATCTTTTTAATGTACCATCTACCAGCTGTTGTCCGATTGGCTTGTTACTAACCACTTGATAAACATATGAACGACAAGACGATATTTACGATATTTACATCGTCGGGGTGTATCCATTATATAGTTTAACTTTTATAGCTGACATACAAAAAAAACTCAACAATTTTTGACAATTTTTCAAAGAGAATTCGTTCAACTTGTACCATCAATGTACTTTATTTGTAGAACGGTCTCTAAATTTGGTTAAAAAGTTTGGAGATTGCAACCTTTTGAAGAAAGTCAAATTTTTACGCATCAAATTTCAGAGCTGTGAACGGATACATATAAAACTATATGTCAAACTCTACTAATTTCACAGACGTTCACCAAATCTGAAATTTTGACTCTTTGGGGGGAAGAATGGGGGTTCTGGGGGGTTGCTGGGTTGAAATATGTGGGCGATGAGCAAATTCTGACTTCATATTCGTTTTTGGCACAACAAAAAAACGTAGGAGAAGATAGTCATTTTAAATTTAGAAATTTTGACCCTTTGGAGGTGTGGGGGAGGTAAAATCTGAGGGTGCTAGGCAAATTCTGACCTCGGATTCGAATTCAGCGTCGAAAAATACATAAGGATACCAATGCCAGGATAACGACTTTTGTTGTGTAGTAGTGTTATTTGATTAATCTGATAAATGAATGTTCTCTGAATATTTCAAAGATTTGTGCTACCTCATTTGATGGGACATAGTGTTATTTTATGTAGCGTAATATTATATGTATTTGTATGTATGTTTATCCATTGGGATACGATTACCTGGCATAGATATATTGTTTATTTGAATGAATATCAATTCTGAAAGTTTTATTTTATAAAATAAATAAATAAATATATCATCATGCCTTGTACCCATTACTGGATGTGACACTCTGCCGAAGCAGATCTCGGTAAGTGATATATTTTACGCGTGAAGTGCGGTTACCAGTCATCAAATCATGGCCCCCAAAGATGTTAGTGGTGGGGAGTCACAGGAGTAGTTTTAAAATGGAGAAAATTGTTTATCGCTTGTGAGGATCGAACCAAGGTTCTCATGATCCACAGACCGACTTGATACCACTGAGCTAGTTGTATTTTAATTTAAATAAATAAATATAAATAAAAAATAAATATATCATCACGCCTTCTACGCATTACTGGGTGTGACACTCTGCCGAAGCAGATCTCGGTAAGTGATATATTTTTCGCGTGAAGTGCGGTTACCAGTCGTCAAATCACGGCCCCCAAAGATGTTAGTAGTGAAGGAGCCACAGGGGTAGTTTTTGAAATTATGAAAATTGTTTGTCGCCTGTGGGAATCGAACCAGGGTTCTCAAGATCCACAGGCCGACTTCATACCACTGAGCTAACCACCCCAGAATAAAGAAATCAAATATAATTTCATTTTATTTTTATCTAGGATTATTTGCCATTGATTTTAGGTTGTAATATCAAAGATAATTTCAGTTTATCCTTCATAATATAATCATAATATTATTTCAATAAAATGAAACTAGTTTATGCAATAAATATTAGAAAACATGAATAGTATGTTTAGAAAAATTCCCATTACTAAAATTTCTCAAACGTCAAACGTAGAACCCACATCAACATAAAAGACAAACAAATCCAAAAATACCCAAACATTCAATCCCGATTGACCATCAAGTCGACTGTGAAATAAAACAGAACAGTGCCAGCGTGTCGCCTTGAATTGAGTCCAATATTTGAATATAACAGAATCCACAAAGTCGTCTGGATTTCTGTTGCCGACAGCCAGTCAGCAGCGGTCACAATTGTTGAGTGGCGGTGACCAGTGGTTACGTGCTGTCACCACGGTTCTTACTTCGAATGAGTTTGCTTTGTGGACAAACAGTTGCCGATCACGCCCTTTGAATTAAACGTCGGCCAACTGGGATTTTGTAATTTCATCTCTGGCTGGACGTGGTGTAAGACTTGACCCTCTGGTGTTAATAAGGGATGTCTAACACACGCCAGATTAGCTAAGGGTTAGTTGGGTGGAAATTAAGGGATGGGTTGGAATTGAAAGGGGAATGGCGATTGTTTTGGAGAATTTGTATTCAGAATACAAAGCAGTTTTTAAAAAAATTAAATGACTAAAAATTTACGAAAAACTTGTTTACAAGTAAATTCGGACACAAGGAATTTAATGTCGCTGAGTGTATACTCATTTCATGTGTAGATATAAAGATTTAGACAACGAAAATATTTATTGTTTATCAAATTTTGTTCATTTCAAATTTTATACTTTTCCGAGGCTACCCCTATATTCTGAAACTGTATCATTGTTTGTTAATGATCAAAAAGTTAATGACAACAGTTATTTTTACGATTAATTTAGAGATTATCACAATTATGATATTCTGTCACCAAAATAATTATTATACGGGGTAGGTGGCTCAGTGGTATCGAGTCGGCCTATGGATCCTGAAAGCCCTGGTTCGATTCCCACAGCCGACAAATATTTTCACCATATCAAAGTTACCCCTGTGGCTCTCCCATCACTAACATCTTTGGGGGCCCTGAGTTAGCGGCTGATAATCGCACTTCACGCACATATATATAAATAAAAATAAATAAATATATCATCACGCCTTCTACCCATTACTGGGTGTGGCACTCTGCCGAAGCAAATCTCGGTAAGTGATATATTTTGTGCGTGAAGTGCGGTTACCAGTCGTCAAATCACGGCCCCCAAAGATAGTTAGTGGTGGAGGAGCCACAGGGGTAGCTTTTGAAATTGTTTGTCGCCTGTGGGAATCGAACCAAGGTTCTCAGGGTCCACAGACCGACTTCATACCACTGAGGTAGCCAGCCCATATATATTACTTATCGAGATTTGCATCGGCAAAGTGCCACACCCAGTAGTGGGTAAAAGGCGTGATGATATATTTATGTTTAGTTATTTATTTATATAATGACAGTTCCGTAAATAGTGTGGTTAGAAAGTATTATTTTTTATACTGTTGGCTTTGTACGAGAAAAAAATTACTAAAATTAAAATAGAAATGACAGAATAAATAATTTTTATTATAGAATGCCGAAATGGTGGTAATCTATAGAGTAATCATGAAAAATAAGGAGAAAAAATCCTGTCGCAGTGGCGTCACTAATTATTTTAATTATGTAGTGAAAACATGAAATTTATGACTTTGAAACCAATTATAAACAAAAAGTAAGTTATTCTTTACAGTTTGTTATTATTATTTATCTTTTATACTTTAGAGCATTTCTTGTATTTGTTTCGCACATAAAATGTGAACAAAAAGCATTGAAATTCAAAATTCCTATGAAAGCGCATTTTCGATAGCTGCCACTCTATATAGCTACTTCATTACCTGACACCTGACACTGAAATAAATCAGTTATATGCCATGTCAGATGGCTTGACAATACATACAATCTTATTTGCATACTTACAGTTATTTACATTTTTGTACTCGCATCATTTAAAATAAGGTTTTCATTACCCTGAAAACTAAAGTAAACTTTGATTTGATCACAAATGTTTTGACAACAGTGCATGCGTTGTTCACTTAACGTTAACTTGTGCCAGCAGTTTTTCGTTTTTAAAATAACTTTTTGATTTTTATATTCATTTTAAAGGAATGATACATGAATATTATTTAGTTAAAAGTGTCAAAATCATTTTGTTTAATTCGGTTTAGCATTTTGCTACAACTTCTGCAGTAGTATTTGCTATATTATATGTGTTGTACGGAACCAAACAAATCAAACATTAACAGGGGTCATTAATGTATGATTTTGTATAAATTAATTAAATCTATTAATGAATGATCAACGGAAAAAATAATGTAAAAATCATTCTGTCTGATGGATAAAATATATATAGTTTGAATAACTTTTGGTGTCTTAAAACCTAGCGTATATTTTGACAATTACATGACAAGTCTTAAATTTGTAAAGAATTGCATAGTATGGACGCTTAATGGACTAATAATTATTTTAAGTTTCATATGCTAATAAGAAACTTGTTTATAAATTTGTAAAAATTAATTTTGTGTATTGAAATTTTGGCATTTGATATTTTGTTGATAGACAGTTGACAGATTAAATTTTCAAACTTTTTTTGACATTAATGCATAGTTTTATAAACTATAGAGTAAGTTTACTTCCATAGTAAATTATTTAATTTCAACAAATTCGCTTCAATTTTACGCATTTAACTGTAATTTGACAAATTTAAATTTATTTACATTCTGCGCATCAATCATTCTTGTTTACTATAATCTATCTTTGCTAAGTTGGTACCATTGACAATTTATTTTGACATTTATTAATTAGGTTAAGTTCAAATTCGTAATTATCTAAATTATGTTATAAAACCCTTTAATTTTTCATAAAGAAATATTTTTATTATAAAAAAAAAATGCAAATAACTTTACATGAGCTGAGCAATGTTAACTAAACTAAAAGAAATATGTTTGACATTTTTACAACTAGACAATTTGATAACCTCACATAAAAATATATCAAAAACCAGTTGTAGAAAGATGAACATTGAAGTACTGTTATTGACAAAAATAGTTGTTTAAAATATACTTTTTAAACGCGATACAGAAAAATATTATTTGTTATACTGATTAAGCAACAAAAAAATATATATTTTTTAATTCGCAAAATTAAATGTAATGTACTCATAACAAATATTTTTGCTACCACTGACATGCTCGTTATTTCTGATCATATTAATAATTAAATTATAATTGTAAGCATTACAAATAATTTGTTTTTTGTTCCAAAATGAATAACCTATTTGCATTATGTACAATTTTACTTTAATTATTAACATTATTAGAAATAAAAAACATATAAAAAAATAAAAATAAATATATCATCACGCCTTCTAACCATTAATAGGTGTGGCACTCTGCCGAAGCAGATCTCGGTAAGTGATATATTTTGCGCGTGAGGTGCAGTTATCAGCCGTCTAATCACGGCCCCCAAAGATGGTAGTGGTGGGGGAGCCACAGGGGTAGTTTTAAAATGGTGAAAATTGTTTGTGGCCTGTGGGAATCGAACCAGGGTTCTCAGGATCCACAGGCCGACTTGATACCACTGAGAAAGAACATATCAGTGATAGCAAAAAAAGTATTCTTCGAGAAAACTACACTTAATTTTTGTGAATCTCATAATATATATTTTTTTGTTCCATAATCAATTTAATAAATAATATTTTTTAGGCTTAAGTTTAGGAACACTTTATATAATGTATAACTACAGTAAGTTACTGAACTTGTCTGTCTATAGTCTGTTTTTTAACCAGGAGGAGTAATTTAAATTATAACCGCTAAAACTAAAGCTTCTGATTGGCTAATGCTTCGTCCAGTTTACACTGTACATAGATTTTATTAGAGCTGTCATAAGTTTTGAGGTTATCTGTTTTCTTGTTGGTTTTTTGCATTTCTGTGACATTAAAATAAATCAGTTCTTTTAAGAACTAATAATATACGGAGTGACAAATTAGACTTTATAATGTCATTTGTATTTTAAAATAAGTAACATGAGACTTAATCAGTGCGGATGTGTAAGAAATTTTAGTATTTCGCGCCAACAAAAATCTAGTAACTTTCTTTGGTAACTTTCTATAGTGTAAATCTGACTTATGCATTTACTCCTCCTGGTTAAAAAACAGACTCTAGTAAGCATGGATATGTCCTATATATGAACACGAGATTGTTAGAGCGAATTATAAGAAAAGTGCAGATTAAACGGTAATAATAGTTAATTAAATAGTGTAATACGTTAGTTGAAACAGTTAAAAAGTGGTCAGTAGTGTACATATGTTTGTTGAACATAAATAAATGTGTAACATTAAAACAATAAAAGCAAATATATATAAATAAAGAACCATATGACGGTATATTATTGTTACGAGAAATCTTAAAAATGGTTTGAAATACGAATTCAACAGTGCAATATATTTAATCAATCATAAATAATAGTATAAAGCTATATAAATAGGAAGATAAAACGTTGTTAATGCATTTTGAGGAATTAATAAACATTTACGCACAATAAAACCTGCATTATGGCCAACTTTATAACAAGAAATTGTTTGATAAAGACTTTTTTATTATTCGCATGTATTATGTTGGTAGCTTGTTGATTAATTAAAATATATATCAGTCTTTTATTATTATTTAAATTTATCGATTCTTAGTAACAGTAAAATATTTATTTTTAACATAAAATATTTATGTCAGTAAGGCAATTATTTTTAAATAAAACACTCTTTATACCAACGTGTTAAAAAGAAAATAAAAATATACATTTCAACATGAAAGAAGCGCGAATTTTACAACAGTATTAATTTCAAAACTAATTAATATTTCTAGTGCTTTTTAATTAAAACTTTTATAAACACTACGTTTTTAATCAGCAAATTTATATATTGTTTTTAAAATAACGTTAATCGAAAAAGTAAATAAATCACTTGTTTCCCATGAAATTTTATTAATACAGTTACTTACATAAATAATTTCTAGAACATAAATATATAAATCATATTTAATTTCACACTAAAAGTTTTCATTTGAAATTTATATTATTTGCGGAAATATGCAATAGTGCAATAATAATATTTCATTTCATTATTAGCAAAAGTTTACATTTTCATAAACAACTATATAAACATTCTCTTATCCCAATTATAAACTCTCGATTTGCCACAGCTACCCTAGCAATACAAGCCATCACTTTAATACTTATTTATTTATTAGTTACTTTGCGCAACACAAACTTAATCCCAATTACAGTTTATAATGAAATCAGAACCACTCAGACACAATCGTATTTTTTTATATAAGTTGAAGTCAACAAGATTTTAACTTACGGCCTCTTCCTCGAGATACAAGTTTTATTTAGATTTTATATAGTGAACTACAATTGTCTGTATTAGGATGTTAAACTTGAGACAAAGGTACACTTTCAGATAGATGGTCTCCATAAACTTACCATTGCTGTCTTTTGTATTTCTTTATTTTTCCTTTTTTTTGTTTGATGTTTAATTTTTCATATAGTATGCAAGAAAATTAAATTAAATTTTAATGAGACATATACTAGTATGTTGTTAATTAACACAACAAAATTTAAATCATTCGATACATATATCTTGGAATGACAGCCCTTGAAAGAGGAAGTATAAATTTTGTTTTAAATAATAATAATAACTTTAATTTCATAGGTCAAACTGCCTACAAAATAATAATCGTGATAATCATTTTGCACAATTTTTTTTTTGTAAAAACATTGCTGTAATGCTCCTGTTCATTTTGTATTTAAGGTATATTTAATGTAAATTTACTAAAATATGTTGAAAATTAATTGTAGAATTTAGATACCTGCGTTATTAATATTGTTTTTAACAAAACAAGAATTATGGGCTAAATGATGTGATTTGGGGCTCGTAATCTGTAAAGTAAAGTAATCATGAAAAATAAAGGTTGTCATTAACTTATTGATCATTAACAGATAATGATACATGAAATATCTTGTTCCCAAAAAATCAGTGTTCAGGTGCCAACTTCAGACCTAAATTTCCTGTTGTGCAGCATAATAAATACATAGTAATTTTAATTCAAAAATTGATTCATATACGAGTATTATCAGATAAAATATAACTGGAGAGAGAGAATAAATGGAAAATAATTTGACAGATCTTTCGAGAACTTGTAGCCTGGCAACAAAAGCACCTGTAGACATTATTCCCGGGAATAATCACTAGAGCTTTATTCTCAGTATAATAATGATAGAATTGGTTAAAACGCAGACATGTGACATACAATGAAGCATTTCATTGATTTTGAGAAACGTAAAAAAATAATCTAGTAAATTTTTCTCCTAGTTATCATTTTTACATTTAGGTCAACAGTAACTCACCCTCGCCCTGCTATTTTTATAGAGCGGCATGAAATTCGATACAACCAATTCTCAGATTTAGTTTATGAGACACTAAATGCATGTCTAACAAAATTTTCCATAAAATTCCGATATTTAAACTGAAACCAAATTAGTGTAAATCATATTAACTGCAGATAGAAACACCGACAGATGTCAGGCTGATCGACTTAGACTAAACTTGACGAAATCATTAACTGATATTTACGACATAAAAAAAATGTAAAAGAGATAAACTATTTCGAATATTGAATATTGTTACGATTAATAAAATGTAAGTGATGCGGACAAATTTCAGTTAGTCTGATATTATTAATTTTAATAAGGATCGTTTAAATGAAATGTATCGATATTTCACAGTAAGAGAGCCGCCATAATTTTTTTTAGGTTCTTTTTCTGAAGAAAACAATTCTACAACAATAAAATAGTATATTAAAGAACGAGTTTCATAATTGTCATTTTATTTTGCGAGAAGAAAGTTTTATACAAAATAATCGACAATTATGAAATATATATATATATATATATATATATATATATATATATATATATATATATATATATATATATATATTACGCCTTCTACCCATTAGTGGGTGTGGCACTCTGCCGAAGCAGATCTCGGTAAGTGATATATTTTGCGCTTGAAGTGCGGTTACCAGTCGTCAAATCACGGCCCCCAAAGATGTTAGTGGTGGAGAAGCCACAGGGGTAGTTTTTTGAAATTATGAAAAATGTTTGTCGCCTGTGAGAATCGAATCAGGGTTCTCAGGATCCACAGGCCGACTTCATACCACTGAGATAGCCACCCCATTATGAAATGAATTCTTTATTCATTTTTTTTTCTACTTTTTGTCTGTAATGATCTTTTTAAATAAAAAAATCTTAGTTTCAACAATTAGGGAATTTTGTGTTAGTTAGTGATACTGATGTAAAATAAATAAATAAATATATCACCACGCCTTCTATCCATTACTGGGTGTGGCACTCTGCCGAAGCAGATCTCGATAAGTGATATATTTTGCGCGTGAAGTGCGGTTACCAGGCGTCAAATCATGACCCCCAAAGATGTTAGTAGTGGAGGAACCACAGGGGTAGTTTTTTGAAATTATGAAAATTGTTTGTCGCCTGTGGGAATCGAACCAGGGTTCTCAGGATCCACAGGCCGACTTCATACCACTGATATAGCCACCCCATTATAAAATGAATTCTTTATCCATTTTTTTCTACTTTTTGCCAGTAATGATCTTTTTAAATAAAAAAATCTTAGTTTCAACATTTAGGGAATTTTGTGGTAGTTAGTGATACTGATGTAAAATAAATAAATATATCATCCCGCCTTCTATCCATTACTGGGTGTGGCACTCTGCCGAAGCAGATCTCGGTAAGTAATATATTTTGCACTTGAAGTACGGTTCCCAGTCGTCAAATCACAGCCCCCAAAGATGTTAGTGGTGGAGGAGCCACCGGGGTAGTTTTTGAAATTATGAAAATTGTTTGTCGCCAGTGGGAATCGAACCAGGGTTCTAAGGATCCACAGGCCGACTACATACCACTGAGCTAGCCACCCTGTTATGAAATGAATTCTTTATTCAATTTTTTTTCTACTTTTTGTCTGTAATGATCTTTTCAAATAAAAAATCTTAGTTTCAACATTTAAGGAATTTTGTGTTAGTTGGTGATACTGATGTAAAATAAGTAAATAAATATATCATCACGCCTTCTTCCCATTACTGGGTGTGGAACTCTGCCGAAGCAGATCTCGATAAGTGATATATTTTGCGGGTGAAGTGCGATTACCAGCCGTCAAATCACGGCCCTCAAAGATGTTAGTGATGGGGGAGCCACAGGGATAGTTTTAAAATTGTGAAACTTATTTGTCGCCTGTGGGAATCGATCCAGGGTTCTCAAGATCCGACTTGAAACCATTGAGCTAAAAACTATGAAACTGAAATTACAGAACTGATACAACCAGAATAAGATAAAACACAAGGTCATGATATATTTATTTATTTTTTACTTTGTTTAGAACAATGAAATCGAAAGACAAATACACTTGTTGGATGTTGATAAACATAAATAAATGTTATTATAAAAACATGACTCAGGGCTATTCTCTATTCTTATGCTTACAATAGATCAATAACATTGTACAATCTGCATGACACTGTATTAAATGGAAACTGTAATAATATTTTCTTTATATAATCACCATTAACTTATTTTAATTCTTATTTTCGTTAGTCAATTTCACTTGTTCTTAGAGATGTACCAAATTATTGTTATCTTTAGTTTTTTCTCAGAATGAGTTTAATTTAACTTAAAATCAAGGTTAAAATTTAACCCATTCAAGCTATGTTTCCACATCTTAACTTAGTCTCTGTTTTAGTCTTTGTTTTTGGTTTTTTGTTTCTGTTTATGTCGGCAAAATTCCAGCCATTCCCAGCTCTTAACATAAACCAAACATAACCTTAATTCATTATTCTAGTAAAGGTTTGTTCACTTAAATGAGAAAATAATTGTATAAAACTATTTGAAATATTTAAAAATTATATAAAATTATTAATGAGGAACAGTAATTACTTTTAAAATTAAGCACTAGTTTAATTAATTTATACAATTCCAAAATCATTTTAAAAAATCTGGTGTGGGTACCACACGACTTTCTTATACACAGCATATATAATATTTAGAATATATGTTATTAAACATGTAATTTAGTTTCTTCCCGAAAGAAGACATAGATAACTAGATAAAGCAAAAATTAAAATTAATGTTTTTTGTTTCTATTGCTACTATGATTATTGAAATATATTATTAAATATAAAAATTAGTTTTCCTTAAAATTAGACGCATATACAGAAAAATTGCAAATAACATTTTATGTTCCAAATATTTTTGCTAACATCTTTTATTTGAAACTTTTTTCGTAACTGATTCCATTTTTGAAATAAATGGAATTTATTGTTTTGTGTGTCCAGTAAACTTCCGCTTCCGGCTATTCAATTTCATTCAAAATCATCTCAGCTCTTCGAATTTTCATGAAACTTGTAATTACCAAGTTTCGTTAACAAATCTTATCTCGTTCATGAGATATTGCACACTCGGACACATATCCATCCACAAACACACACAGACATCATTGAGAAAATGATCAACACGGATTCAGTGGACCTCAAAACACGTATTTCCGCGAAAATCTCGTCAACGATTTTTTTCACGATTACAATACTTCCTTATACTGCGTATAAGAAAGTAAAAATGGAGACATTATTGTTTTGACCAAACAATTTCAAAATTGATTTTTATAATATTAAAATATGATTAAATAGCAAGTATACTTCTAAAATCAAAGAAAATAAATAAATTTTAAAGTGACAGCGACTAGATAATTTCTTTTTGACTTGTTACTTTTGTTGTTGCTATTAATCCAGTAATTTTTATTTTTTTCTCAATTGAAATTATTACTATTTTTATTCTATTGTCTATATTTATCGTATTCCCAACACAAACCTAATGACATATGATAAATACGGCATAGAATTGACAGGCATAACAAGAGATAGCATTATCGCAGCTAACTCTCTCTTACAGAACAGCGACGAAAGACTATGTCGAAAGTATGAAGTCTGCAAACTTTGTGTTTATGCGCAGCGACAAAGACAAAGACTAAGACTAAAACAGTAGCTGGAAACGCTCAGCTGTATTCACATATCTCAAGGTTGTGTCGAAAAACTAAAGCTATGACTATGTTAAGAGGTGAAAACAAAGCTTCAATCCTATACTCTAATACGACCAATTCTTGTCTGTCTGCCCGTGTATGTCAACAATTTCGGAATCATTTGTAATGATTTTGATTAAACTTGGTATTTTAATGCCTTTTAGTCTTAAAAAGATCTAGCTACTTCTTATCCTTCAGAAAATATATTTAGTACGTTATTTTCAATTCGGGTCCGATTCCCACAGCCGCCATAAAGTTTCATCACATTAAAATCACCCCTGTGACTCCCTCCTCCTTCCTCCCTCTTTGGGGGGGCGTGATTTTACGGCTGGCAACCGCGCTACACGAGCTAAATATATCACTTACCAAGATCTATAAATATATATACGAGCCCAGTCAGTTGGCCCGAATCTAATTTTTTCGTTCAAAATTTAAATAATACTAAAAACCCAGATATATTACATTTACTAAATTCTACAATTAATTTTCAACATTTTGAACTAAATTTAACATTAAATATACCTTAAACACAAAATGTATACCAATATAACTCTCTTTTTTTTCTTCACATAAACTAAATCAACACACAAATGAACTATCATGATTATTATCTTGTGGGCAGTTTGCCGGATGATTATTATACAGTTTTGTAATCAAATATTTTTTTTTTAGTTAAAACAGAAATGTTTACTTCCTCTTATCTATTGACTTAAAATTTTATTTGTGTATTAACAACATAGGTATGTCTCATTAAAATTATATTTTATTTTCTTGCATACTACATGAGAAATAAAACTGTAAAATATAACATCAAACGAAAAAATAAAATTGGGCCTACTGAAGTGAGACCGGGCTCGTCACGCATTTTATCCATGATTGAGTGTGGTATTCTGCCGAAGCAGATCTCGGTAAGTGATATATTTATGCGCATAAAGTGCAGTTACTAGCCATAAATATATCATAATCTCTTTTACCCATTACTGAAGTGCAGTTAACAGACGCCAAATCACGGCCTCTAAAGATGTTAGTGGTGGGAAACCACAGGGGTAATTTTAAATTGGTGAAAATGTTTGTCGGCTGTGGGGATCGAACCAGGGTTCTTAGGATACACAGGCCGACTCGATACACAGATAAAATACATACAACCTGGAGTGATAGCCATTAAAGAGAAACAGGCAGATTTGATACCACTAAACCATTACCCCACAAATAAATAACATATTTGTATGAACTGAGCATTAGAAAATAGAAATAAGAAATTGATTTAACTTCGTAAAATCTCAGGCCCAAACAAACGCTTTTAAAATATCTTATGTTTAAACAAAATAGCGGATAGCGTAGGTACCAAGTTACCGAATTAGGTTGATTGTTTCGCAGATGTTTAACTACAAAAATTCTTTAGAAAACATAGCTAAAATGCGATGAAAGAGTCGCAGAACAAATGCATTTGATTAAAATATAGCATGTTTTAATTCTAACAAGCGCCAGAATCTACATCCGACGCTTAGTGCATTTTAAACAATTTTTGCAGTATTTTCAAATAATGATTTAAGCGATAATGACCTTAACAGCTATTGTCCAAACGGAAAACTATAAATGAACAATCAGTTAATCAGTTCTAAAGTACATAAAACCAATAATTCGATAAACAAACCTTTGTAGATACGTCGCCATAGAAACAATCAATTTATAAACAAGAGTGCGTATTAAAACCACGTGTCATCCATGTTTATCCGTAATAACAGAATGATATCATTGGCCTTATCTCCAACTATAAAAGTGTCATAAAATCGTGATTTTACTGCCCGGTGTTCAGAACTTTGTAAATAATCCTTTGTTTTTAGAAAACGAATGAGTTATTGCTTAGCAATCACGATATTTATGAAATTACTGAAATATGAATTAATATTTAATAACATTCATAAGCTTGCTTTATCAGACAGCCATCGTTTTGATTTGCTGTTGTGAAATCTATAACACAAAGATGTTTTCCACTTCTTATTTGTAAAGATCTATTTACAATAACGTAATACTTTTTCGTTGTTTTCTATTTTATTTTATGATTTATACATACATATTTTGCATTCAATTATTTTATGACCTAAACAGCAATTCAGCAGAAATAGTTATTGTTTCAATTTTTAATAGGTACAATAGTACTTATAGCTACATCAACCAAAATAATAGTGGATCCATTAGCAAATTATCTTTATTTATTTGTATTTTTAGCTATACAAGCGCAGGGCGTCACTCTCTTCTTTTCTATTATTTACAAATATGTTGTTAAGGTAGTACTAGTGTGACGGTGGCGCCAATCGTTGTCGAGTGGCAAAACTGACGCTCAAAAAAAGGGGTAATAATAAAATAAATAAATAAATATACCATCACGCCTTCTACCCATTGCTGGGTGTGGCACTCTGCCGAAGCAGATCTCGGTAAGTGATATATTTTTGCGCATTAAGTGCGGTTACCAGTCGTCAAATCACGGCCCCCCAAAAATGTTAGTGGAGGGGGAGCCACAAGAGTAGTATTTATTGTGGTGAAAATGTTTGTCGCCTGTGGGAATCGAACCAGGATTCTCAGGATCCGCAGGCCGACACGATACCACTATGCCATCAACTCCATAATTATAATGTGGTGAAAATTGTTTGTCGGCTGTGGGAATTGAACCAGGGTTTTCAAATCCACAGGCCGACTCGATACCACTGAGCCACCTACCCCACAATTTATTTTACTTAAGGTAGTACTAGTGTGACGATGGCGCCATCGGTTGTTGAGTGCCGAAATTGACGCTCAAAAAAATATAAAAATGGAATAAAATAAGTGTTTTATATAAATAAGAAAAATAGGAAAAAAAAATTTTCCATCACTTGTCTCGTAATTCCACAGAGGTTTTTACAGCACGTTTGCATCAACTTCTTAGGTCATCAACAAACGGCTGGTCAGTTCAGCTTTAACCATAGTGTTTTATACCTATTATGATTAGAATATAATGAATTGTTAACAGATTGTTGGTCTAGTGAATTTTCAAATACCATACCACCGTGTGGTGTTGCCATTATAAATTGGGATTCTTAATTTTTCGTTAAAAACAAGGCTTTGTATGGCTATATATCCATTACTAAACGATAAAAAACTTTCTCCTTCTGATACAATATACATGGATAGTTCTAGAACATCATACTAGTTTTTCAAATGAAACTGCAAAATTTTAGAGCTACACAAACCAAATATGTGCAATTTTAGAGCTACACAAACCAAATATGTGCGATTCTGAGTGATGATCGCCATAAGTCCCGTGAAGAAGAGGCATTGAATTTATCGTGCTTTAATTGCCTTCTAAACAAATTTTTAGCATTATTTATTTTTCAAAAAAAAATTACCAACATTTTCTTATCGAACAGTTTTTGAACAATATTTCAAAAACTAGAAGACATATGCACATTTACAGTTGGATTCAGCGGGTCAAAATACAAATGTATGTAAATTTTCGTTACAATATTCGTACGAGGAAGAATTTTAGAACAAACAGTCTGAAATTAAGAAATTTTCAAAAAATAAAATTCGCTGAAAATTTGCTTATAAGTCAATTCGAACACGATCATTTCAATGCAGTTGAGCGAATCTTCATATCTTGTTTAGTTTTTAAGATGTATCCTCTGGAAAAATTAATTTTTACCTTATCATACTTAATTAAATAAATTATGGGGTGGCTAGCACAGTGGTATGTAGTCGGCCTGTGGATCCTGAGAACCCTGGTTCGATTCCCACAGGCGGCAAACAATTTTCATAATTTAAAAAAAAAACTACCCCTTTGGCTTCTCCACCACTAACATCTTTGAGGACCGTGATTTGACGACTGGTAACCGCACTTTACGCGCAAAATATATCACTTACCAAGATCTGCTTCGACAGAGTGCCACACCCAGTAATGGGTAGAAGGCGTGATGATATATTTATTTTATTTATTTATCATACTTTCTACTTTCCCGGGGCTACATCAGTTTATATGGGATGGCTAGCACAGTGGTATGACGTCGGCCTGTGGATCCTGAGGTCCCTGGTTCGATTCCCACAGGCGACAAATTTTCATAATTTGAAAAAGCTATCTCTGTGGCTCCTCCACCACTAACATGTTTGGGGGCCGTGATTTGACGACTGATAACCGCATTTCACGCGCAAAATATATCACTTACCGAGATCTGCTTTAGCAGAGTGCCACACCCAGCAATGGGTAGAAGGCGTGATGATATATATATATACATCAGTTTATGACAATTTTTGAAGTTAATTTCAACGCGCAAACTTTTCGATCGTTAGTTACAAATAATATCTACTGGGCACCGACTTTACCATCCCTTATCTGCATTAAAAACCAAAAACCCATATCTAAACCCACCCTATCTCCATACAAAGCTACCCATTGACGCGTAACGACTCTCACCTACAGCTTCGGTTCTTACATAACCTCTGTCAACAACAAACAGACTACAGTACTACAAATCACACAGTACAGGGACTTTGGGATATCCCTATGTCAGTGTTCGTGCCAGGGATGATCACTTAATCAAAGCGCTTCTTCCCCTTCCATGTCCCTGCTCACCCCGCAACGCCTACCGATCGGCAGATGTTCCGGGGTACGTGGTGACAACAGCTCAGGGGTGGGTTAAGCGTGATTTTATGGCGTTGTAGACGATTCGATTGATTTGATTTTGGTGCTTATGTCTTCTAAATTCAATGAAATTGTTTTATTTGGTAGCTCTGCAATTTCCGATTCGGATAACGGATATATTTTTTGTACCAATAAATCTTTAAGCATAGTCAAATATGAAAAGTGAATTGCTATAATTATATATAATAAAAGTTACGGAGAATTTAATTTTTTACCACTTTTATTTGTCGTATTTTTCCGTAAAATAATTTGGAAATGTTTTGACAGATGAAAATATATGATGCCAACTGTTCGAGATAATTTGGAAAATATTATAAAGTAGTGGGTGTGACACCACGATGTAGCAGATCTCGGTAAGTGATATAATTTACGAATGAAGTGCAGTTACAAGCCGTCAAATCATGGCCCTCAAAGTGCCACAAGGGTAATTTGAATGTGGAGTAAAGTTTGTCGGCTGTGATTATATTAATAAATATATCATCGTGGCATTCTACCGAAGAAAATCTCGATAAGTGATGTATTTATGCGCGTAAAATGCAGATACCAGCCGTAATTTAAATGTGATGAAAATGTTTGTCGACTATGGGAATCGAATCAGGGTTCTCAGGATCCACAGGCCGACTCGATACCACTGAACCACTACTCCATATTATATTAACATTTAAAATGATGACAAATGCACAGAAAAATCGCCCAAAATGCATATATAATTTGAGTAATAATAAAGTTTATAACCGTTTACAATCAAGTATATTCAAATTAGTACGTAAATAAGGTCCATATTCGAATAAAATCATTCCTTACCGAGTATAACAAATTCAGACTAAACTTGTTAAGCTCGGCAAGTATCTTGCAAGCGTTCTTTTCGCGTCAGTCTACAAGTTAATCTAGATAAAATGGTACGTTTTACTAGTGTTCTGTGATGATATTATGGTGAAAGTAGTGGTTTTTTAGTGATATATTATTGAAATTTCGTGTACATTGTTAATGTGTGTTGTGCGGGATATGTGTGATGTGAATTCATAGTGGTACGGTGCTGAATTTGGTCTGAGGATCCACATTAATCTGCATAGAAGCCATGAGGTAAGAGCTACAGTATAAGTTTGCACTATTAAAATATAATTAGAATTTGTTTGATTTGGATTCCACCACAAGATGTAGACCCTCTGTATTGTAATATTGTTGGTACTGATAGGCATATTGCATTTGCAGTGGCGTACCTAGAACTTTTGCCGCCCAGGGCAGTCTCCAATTTTCCGCCCTTTCTAGCTCAATCAAATGGTGGTTTTTATAAATTACAAAAATAAATATAAAATAAATATATCATCACGACTTTTACCCATTACTGGTTGTAGCACCCTGCCGAAGCAGATATCTGTAAGTAATATATTTATGTACGTGAAGTGCGGTTACCAGCCGTCAAATCACGGCCCCCAAAGATGTTAGTGGTAGGAAAGCCACAGTGGTAATTTTAATTTGGTGAAAATTGTTTGTCGGCTGTGGGAATTGAACCAGGGTCCTCAAGATCCACAGGCCAACTCGAAACCACTGAACCATTACCCCATTAAATTAATAAACATAAATAAATAATTGTAATTGAGACAAACTATAGGTGGGGAACTTTTTTACCATTGGATGGCATATTTAAATTAGGCAGTAATAAAGGAATTTTTCGAGATAATATTTTCAACCCTACATTGACTTGACGATGAAGAAAAATATTAGAAATCATATAGTAATTCATAATTCGTAGAAATCTAATAGTAAACTTATAAAGTGAATAAGTTGTTTTTTACAACTAAAACTAAATATAAAAAATGCCGAACCAAAATATGTGCCGCCCGGTGCGGACCGCACCCACCGCCCCTCCCTACGTACGCCACTGTCCATTTGCCATTTGAATCAGATCTAACTACTGAACCAGATCACTTAATTATTTCGCTAGATTACTTCGCTGATCAAATTCTCAAGAAATTTGTATATATTCCGTTTAATTTAAATATCTCATTTCTCTCTATTACTTTTGCTATATTAATTACCTGTTTTGTATTATTTTTATTTAATGTAATTCCGATTTACAAATTTATAGGAATATAGAACACATTTGTATATAGAAAATATTTTTTATATAGAAAATAAAATATATAGAACGCATTTATATATAGTACATACTATATATAGTACGCATTATATATAGAACTCATTATATATAGAATATATTTTTATATAGTACGCATTGTTATATAGAATACGTTTCTAAGATAAAGCACAGTTGTTGTTACTTGGCAACAGTCTAATATTGTTTATGTTGTATCCATGGTAATATCTGTCCAAACATAGTAACGGTTACTATAGTTACGCCCGTATCGATGTGTTTCCTATTTATTATTTATATAGAACTGTTTTAGTTACTTAGCAACAGTCTAACAATGTTTGTGTTATTGAATCCATGGTAAATTAGTAATTAAAATGTTAAAGTATTGAGGTTAAGTGGAAGACTAGCTTTTAGCTGAACTTTGCCTCCAATAAATGTCTTATTATTATTATTATTTCCAGTACTAGAATTACTGATTTTAATTTTCTTACGAATAATTCATTGCAATAAGTGCATCAGTTTGCTGTTCAGTTCATTTAGACATTTTATCTAATTTATCTAAACTGATTTAAGTGAACCAAGTGACAAATACCGGTAATATTGCGTCTTTCGAAAGATCAACATAAATTGTACAAACTATAATAATTGTCATTTATTAATCCGACACATTTTTACTTATCAAACGGATAGATATACAAAGTGTTTCAATACTTGCGGAAAAAAATTAAATGGCAAATATTACATGATATACTGATCTTGGATTAAAAAGATCTTTTATAAAAAAATATACATTATTGAAAAGTTTTTGATATAAATATTATAGTAATATTATTCGTATTATGTTAAATTGAAATCAATTTTTATTTGTCAAATTAAGCTAAACCATGTTGCAAGAAAGTTTTAAAAAACTTTAACATAATCTTAACATTTAGTTTTCGGAAAGCAAATTGAATTAACTTTTTTAAAACGGACTAGCATAAGATTAGCTAATCCAAAATTCAGGATTAACTAAAACATTTTTGAGAGTCTGGCTCTTAGAGAATGATTTGTCTTCAACGACAATTTAATTTGCAATTTCACTCTACATACATAAATTTTTCCTCAACTTCGTTTCATGAAATTGATAAAAATATACTAGTAAGTTGGCATGGAAACAACTCTCAAATTTTCAAATAATTATCATCCCTTGTGATAATACCCCTGACAATAAATTAATTTATATTTAACGTATATATTTCTGTTACAGATGCAAAACAAACCAGCCACTTCTAACGAACGTAAGGTAAGTTCATTTCCAAAACCATATTTAATATTTCCCTGCACATTTTTGTGAATCCACCCCTGCGGGATATCCAGTAACAATTGTCACACATATGTATGTATGAAATGATATAAACACCCATACACAGTTTAGCTATACAATATGCGGAGGTCACATTAGGGTGCATTGGAAGATTTATGATGTCGCGCGCTAAGCTTTCACTCCCCTACCCCGCTGCATCCCTTAGAGCACCATGGCTTGCTACGACGCTACGATCTCAATTGAATGTACCGCAGTTTCAGTACAGTTAGGGGGCGAATCATGTAATATTACCGGGGGAAGCAATCACTTATTTTATACAGGATTATTTCGGTTATTAAATTATTTTGAGTAGAATTTTTCGACCTAGTTTTTTGGGAAAATATTTCGCTTATACTCTCAATAATCTAAATTGATTCATGTTATTAATTTTCTCATTATTAAAATTGTCATTTAGACATAACAATTAAAAATTAAAATTTCAGATTAAATTTGTGCATAGCATATTATATATATTTTTATGCACAAACGCTCGAAAAGCCATGAAAAGCTTGCGTCAACGCTCGTTTCTGGCCCTAAGACTAAATAAAATATTTACTATAGATTCATAAATGAAATTACAATTTTTGTTTATTTTTAAATACTTAAATAAAATAAATAAATATATTATCACGCCTTCTACCCATTACTGGGTGTGGCATTCTGCTGAAGCAGATCTCGGTAAGTGATATATTTTTGCGCGTGAAGTGCGGTTACCAGTCGTCAAATCACGGCCCCTAAACATGTTAGTGGTGGAGGAGCCACAGGGATAGCTTTTTCAAATTATGCGAAATGTCATTTTGACAAGTAAATGTACTTATTTTAATATTTTTAGTTTAAAATTAAATGTTATTTTGTTGTGCATAAAATATTGTATATACCACGGATGAAATTAGTGTTTCTAACTCTGAGTACGTTATTAGCCCTCGGCGCTTTGCGCCTCGTGCTAATAATCATGCCACGGGCCTGAAACGTCAGTTTTCACCCTTGGTACATAAATAACTATTATGTCTTCCTAGGTCATAATTGTTTATTAATACTATGGATACAAAGTACATTATTTAGTTCATAATGCCCTAGGGCTTTATCAGCCCAATTCTCAAAACTGTTTTGGCTAATCCTGAATTTTAGATTATTCAAATTAAGCTAAACAATATTCTCAAAAAAGTTTAAATTAACTCTAATATAATTTTGTTGCCATTTTGTTTTCGAAAAGTGATTTAGACTAACTTTTAAAAACCGAACTATAACAATATTTGCTAATTCGAATATTCCACAAATTAAATTAAGAAAGTATATAATTTGATTAAATTGAAAATAAGATAATTTATGGACACAATAGAAACAGTAATTGCTAAGATGTTAATGGTAAATAATCTGTATCACAATGAAAATCTGTCTTAATTTGAGTTATTAAAGTACAAATAATACATATTTAGTAAGTAAATTAAAGAATGGGAGTAGAAAACATCTTTTCATATATTCATCCTATAATTAATCTAAAGCAATCTTTTTAGATTGTTCATAGAACAAACCTTCAATCAAATACATCCATTTATTCCTATTTCATCATTCTTTCTTTTGACATACATTCCTCATGACCAAACTACCTTAGTTAATTCACCTCTACTCTTCTAGAAATATTAATTCAACAAGCGTGTAATGACAGCTATTGCCCAAAGAAATGAAGTTTGTGGCAGGATCCGTAGGCGAGTGGCGTAATTTATCCGTGATCAATAAATTATTATTATCAATAAATTATTATTCACGGCCGTGAATAATGAACCGCATTATCTATCAAAAAATTTATATATAATGAATATATTATTTAGGGTTGTTGATTTTTCGAATATTCGAGAATTCGAATGTTTTGATTTATTGAACTTTCGAATTTTTGAATATTCAGAATTTTTGAATATTCCGAATTTTCGAATCTTCGAATTTTTGAATATTACGAAATTTCGAATTATTAGAATTGTGAATCTGGATCCTAACTTGAACATGGTATGAATTATTTTCAGAATAAACTCATTTGCAGAGTTTTGTATTAATTCATAAGTAATTATTATTATTTGCCAAATTAATTCAATTTAGACTGAAAATTTCGCTACACTGTCAAAAACGTTTTAATTAAGACATTTTTGTATCATTTTTATTCTCATTTTAAAACGTTTTACTAAAAGTCCATAGCATTTAGATGGGCGGTAAGAGAATAGATTTCTTAATTAAGACGCATAAACTTGCAGAGTTTTTTCAGGATACTTCGCCGAGTTTATTATTTAATACATGGCCGACAGATGGCGTTAATTCAGAGACACAAAATACGAGAATTCGAAGCTTTGAAAAATTCGAAAATTCGTAACTTCAAAGCTTCAAAAAATTAGAAAATTTGAAAATTCGTAAATTCGAAGATTCAAAAAATTCCAAAATTCGAAGCTTTTTCTGACGAAGTTCAAAACATTCGAATGTTCGAACGTACAAAAATTCGAACTTCTGTGGAAATCAACGACCCTAATCTTATTTAATGGTCGTAGAAAAGGGATGTATTCGTATTTTTTTAATAGATTCAAAATAAGTGGCATCATCAAAATTTGATTGAAAACAGTTTGACACCATTAAGAAAACACTGAAATATTCAGTAACTCGTAGATTAGATATATTTTTAAGGTACGAGAATAGGTAATTAGAACCATTCTACCGGAACTAATTTCGTAAAATTTCAGCAACTTCCCCAATTCAAACAACTCCGGTGAATATTTCTCTCTCCGCGTGAATATTAAATTAACACAATTACGAGTGGTTGATTGAAGTCTCGGCAGTTAGTTCCTCCAGTGGCCGTTAGGTGTGCCTCGCACGCACCATCACGTGACCGTAATTGATGCCGAAGTGTTACGGAGTTAACCGATCCCCGTTCGTCGTTAGCTTGCGATTAGGCAGCGCAAAGTGTTCTGGTTTCGTTAATATGGGGAGATATGATCGAGAATTGATACTGATTTTAGATATCAACTTATGATTTATTGGGCTGATTTTAAATTTAGGGTTATGTTTTAAAACGTCATGTAAAAGGATAGAAAAATTTATGGTATGGCTCATAATGCCAATACCGAGATATAGGCTATCGTAGCATAGTGGATAAAAGCGAGGTAAAACTTGCGTTTCTTAATTAGCAAGCAAGAGATCGTGCGTTCAAATCTCACAGATTATTCAATATAAACCGAAAGAAAACAAAAACATAGTATGGATAATATATAGAAAAGTGTCTTCCCGCCATCGTCCAGAAATGTATCACTTTTCGTACTAGTTACACAATATACTATTATGTCAAAGAAAGAGATGTATAATTGTTAAATAATTATGATAAAATATATATATATATATATATATATCATCACGCCTTCTACCCATTAGTGGGTGTGGCACTCTGCCGAAGCAGATCTCGGTAAGTGATATATTTTGCGCGTGAAGTGCGGTTACCAGCCATCAAATCACGGTCTCCAAAGATGTTAGTGGTGGAAGAGCCACAGGGGTAGTTTTTGAAATTATGAAAATTGTTTGTCGCCTATGGGAATCGAACCAGGGTTCTCAGGATCCACATACCACTGAGCTAGCCACCCCATAAAAATTATTATGACAGGGTATAAATTCATTTTTTACAATACTTGTACTGTAAGTTACGTATTAATGACAAAATTTAAACACAGTAAGGGCCAGGTTTTCAATCGCCGGTTTACTTTCGATTAATGTTAATCATGATTAAATAACAATGGTAACCATAGTTTCCATTATTATTTAATCATGATTAACATTAATCGGTGATTGAAAAACTGGCACTTATGGCCAGTTTCACCAACAAAAATTAAATTTTAAACATGGATTAAATAAATAAAAGCAAAACAAAATTACATGTCAAATGAAATAATTAACATTGCTGTCATACATTCGATTTGCTTTTATTTCTTTAAACCATGTTTAAAATTTAATTTTTGTTGATGAAACCGGGCATTAGTGTAACTTTTATTACAGAGTGGTTTCCATGGTTATATCAGGACTTTAATATTTGCTTACTGTCCACCGTGAACAGTAAGCAAATATTATATATATTTGTTTATCTTGACTACAATTTGAATGCTGTCAACTTTGAAACCTGTTTTTCTATTCCTTTTATTTGCGCCAGTATTGTAAAAAATAGCTTACTAACCTCGAACTGTAAGTGATTTTTTAGGTCGCGAATGTTTAGGGCATCTCAATCCTTCAGGCCTCGATTTCCCAATCTACATTCTGGACCTAAAAACTGTCACTTACAGTTCATGGGACGTAATATACTAATAGAAAACTTTTAAACCGTAATAATGTAAAACATTTAAATTTTTATGGGGTAATGGCTCAGTGGTATCAAGTCGGCCTACGGATCCTCAGAACCCTGGTTCAGTGGTTTCGAGTTGGCCTGTGGATCCCGAGGACCCCGGGTCGATTCCTACAGCCGACAAACATTTTCACCAATTTAAAAATTGCTCCTGTGGATCCCCCGCCACTAAAACATCTTTGGGGCCGTGATTTGACGACTGGTAACCGCACTTCACGCGCATAAATATATCACATACCGAGATCAGCTTCCGCAGAGTACCACACCCAGTAATGGGTAAGGTAAAAGGCGTGATGATATATTTATTTTTTATTTTTATTTAAATTTCTTTGAGCACTGTCATTGTCTTAATTTTGCCGTTTTGGTAAGCCAATTACAATCAAAATAAAACACATCCTATAAAATCAAAACGTAACCTCACACCGAACATCGACCATATTTAGAAAATTCTTTTAATAAATGAAGTATAGTCAGTGTCGTGCCTTCCTACGAAAGCAGACATATTAAAAATGAGTTATGCGTTCATATTATTCCGGAACTAGCTTAAAATTCATTTCCTCCCAGCACGGAATTCTTATTTATGTTGACCATTAACGATTAGCGTAAGATTTGTAAATTAATAGAACAACCGGCCGCTTATCTCAACCAGATTAAAATGAAAATATTTCTACTCGTGCGCGCTGCTACGAATATAATAAATTAATATGAAGAATGTAAATATTATTAAATTTAATTGGAATAAATTTATTGTTACGCTGGATAGTAATTAACCCACATATGGAGCTCATACCTTCGATTGTTTTTAATCATTTAGTATATTTGATTTGCATTCTTTATGAGGACAAATAATATAGCTGTTTAATAATGCACAATTTTTGAAGGACATAACAGAACAATAGAAATTTAGTTTTCATACCTAGTTTCGATATTTTAATTATTTACTTTCAATCTTAAACTTATTATTATTTACTATAAGAACCTGCAGCTCGTATATCAACAATTTAAACAATAAATTTTGTTTTACATACTGAAATATAAATAAAAATATAAATATTATTAGACCATCAAAAATTAAACAAGTATCTATAGTGTTTTCATAAAAACAATACAATGACATCAGAGAAATGTGCTACTCTTTTCTATTATAAAATTTATATACATTTATGTAACTAGTGGTGAAAGTGGCACTTTATTGTATGTAGGAAGCTTGAATGTAAGAGTGCAATATAAGACTTTCTTAACACAAGTTGCGTACACTGATTTTTTCTACCGATCGGCCTAATTATTTTAATTTTATTTATTTTACATCAAACGTAAAAAACATTTGTTTTGTACATGATCTTATGTTATGTAGTTTAATTTGTTTCGTAGCAACTATTTTCTTTCCATTTTAGCAACATGTTAATAGCAACGTGCAATAAAATGTTTTTCTACGACCGCGAGTAAAAGTCTGTTTCTATGGCATCAAAATCGTGACAGAAACAATACATTTCAGTCCGATATGTCGTTGCTAAGAGCGATGTGAATAATTTGTGCTCTTACTCCCTCTGCCAATAACAATTGAAGAAAATGTATATATTAATCCCGTTGCTAAGAATATTTTACTCCCGTTTTTAATAGTATCTATAACTCTGTTTCAAATTAAAAAAGATTAAAGAAATGAAATAAATTTGATGCTAATTAACTCTATTTCTAACTAAAGTTAAAACAAATTTGTTTCGTACATTAGAAAGAGAATCTGCCTGTTACCCTTTCGAGTGTCGAGTTTATAATATGTTTGTAATAGTTATTTTTATAACAAGTGCAGAATTTAACGCACGAGGCGTGCCGAGTGCGGAAATCTGCACGAGCATGTAACCTTTTTCGGCAAGTGTTATAAACAACATTTTTCCTACAACTGTGCGATTTAGTAAATCACTAAAATATTATTAAAATTTATAAAATTTTAATGATATTACATGAGAACGATGTTTTACGGCGTTGCTATGGTTTGTTTGTTGATTGCCTGCACATTGTTCTACGTTATTTAAAAATATTTCACTAACGTCAAAATAATTTCTTCAAAATCATCTTGATTGGAATAGTACAGTGAGTGATTCTTCTTTATCATTAACACCTCCAAAGATAATTGAAGCTCCGGATCATACTATGTTGGATCTATTTTCGACAATGACAATCAACCTGCTGCTGATACTTCTGAAGCTTCCGAAATTGTTACCAATAATATTACTGTTAATAATATGAACAGGTACGGAAGAAATCAATGTTTCTTTAGACACAAAAGTTTCCACTTTACATTATGTCAATATAAGCAACTGTAGCAACTGTATTAATAATATACACAAACAATAAATATGAAGTATTTCACTTACTCTTTAAATAAAACCATTTATCGATATATTTTACTTTGTTCGGTTCTTTTTATTAGTTGTCTACAGATTAGATATACTGCAAATTAAGGTTACGTTTATAAACGTCAAAATATACTACTGCATATTTACTAACGCTGGTTCACCGTATCTTCTTCTTCCATAAGCGTCTGTGGTCAAAATATGAATTCCGCGCTCGGCGCGAAATTTAAATCGCTGTCAAAACAATTTTCTTTTGACATTTACGTAATGAAGCACTTTCCGCACTAGTGTTTCTTTGCTTTCGGAAACGCACTTGGTCTGCATTCATCTACTTTCCATACGTAACCAAGGCAATTATAGTTACGTGATAACAAAGAAATCGCACAGTTGTAGGAAAAATAAATTTGTTTTATAACACACAATAATTTAATTTTATAAATTCTAGTAATACTTTATTCTTACTATTTTTTATGTCATTGCTATAATTAAACTAGATATTTTAGTGTTTCATTGATGACATGTATAAAAATATGAATATATCTGAATTGAAACATTTACAGGTGTTTTCTCAAATAAACTCTTTCTCTTATGTGTCTAATTCATTGTTTAAGTTTGGCGGATTAAACTTTGGTTACCCTATATATATATATATATATATATATATATATATATATATATATATATATATATATATATATATATATATATATATATATATATATATATATTTATTTTTCTTAAGATAATATTCTAATGTCACAGCACCTCCAAAAGTCAATGACCACCAGACAAGGCCTTCCTTGTTCCCACTACATTCCTCCCCAATTAATTATCTAATTGTGTGGTGTAAATCAGACTCAAGAGTAGTAACATCGGGTCCTATGGGACATGGTATGTCTCTTACCGGCTCGTTATTAGATAAAGCTTCGCGTCGTAGCGCCTCTACAGCGGTAGCGGCGGTAATGTGAACTACAACCACATGGTGGTATCTTACATTTAGAGTAGAGTGGATGGTTCAATTGAGGGTTGTGTAGTACAAGTGGAGAGTAATCGTAAATCGTGGACAAGAGTGTTAAGTTTGATAAGACTATGGTCTTCGGAAGTTTTTATAAAGATGTTCTTCTGTTACTTTAATGTAGACTAATTATCTAATGTCTTAGTTGTAGTGGAAATGTTTATAAACAAGTGTTTAGTGTGAGAGATTATAAAAGAAACAAAAAATGGATCCAGGCTGTCTTTGACACAAAACAAAAATAGAGAGAAGACTTGGAATAAAATTAAATTTGAATCTCAGTTCATAGGTCCCAGGTTCAGAGCTGGGCAAGCTACTTAAAAAAAGTAGCTAAGCTACAGCTACAGCTATTCTTTAAAAAAGTAGCTAAGCTACAGCTATAAGCTATATTTTGTAAAATATAGCTAAGCTACAGCTAAAAGCTTTCGTTAAAGTAGCTGTTAAATTTTAAAGCTACTTTTTTAAATTATTGTAAAACAATTAAATTTGCCATTGTCATATGATCAGTCTTTTGTTATAATGACTGTTAATTTACTATTACGTACATAAATATCAAAAATAGCAAATACCATCTGGCACCTACTGTGTATTTTAGCGTATTAGAGCCAGTTAGAACCGGCAACAAATAATTATTTTGTGTGGGTTTAGCTTGTACGCATGCGTACTTTGTTGACCTTCTGCTTAAAAAGTAGCTTTAAGCTACAAAAAGTAGCTTTAAAAGTAGCTAATAGAAAAAAAAGTAGCTAGCTACAAGCTACAGCTATATTTTTTCACAGTTAGCTAAGCTACAGCTACAGCTAAGGTAAATATAGCTAAGCTAGTAGCTAAGCTACAAAAGTACCTAGCTACTGCCCAGCTCTGCCCAGCTCTGCCCAGGTTCAAATCGGTATTGCAATTTTGCTCTCTGCCTGTGGATTCTGAGAACCCTGGTTCGATCCCCACAGCCAACAAATCATGTCAGTGGCGTACCTAGAACTTTTGCCGCCCAGGGCGGTCTCCAATTTTCCGCCCTTTTTAAGTCAATCAAATGGTGGTTTTTATAAATTAAAAAAATAAATATATCATCAAGACTATTATCCATTACTGAGTGTGGCACTCTGCCGAACCAAATCTCGGTAAGCGATATATTTATGCGCGTGAAGTGCGGTTACCAGCCGTCAAATCACGGCCCCCAAAGATGGTAGTGGTGGGAGAGCCACAGGGGTAATTTTAATTTGGTGAAAATGTTTGTTGGCTGTGGGGATCGTGCCAGGGTTCTTAGGATGCAAAGACCGACTTGATACCACTGAGCCATATTACCCTATATTCTTATTATTAACTAACAGCTATACTCCATTCCCTGTATGAAAACGATTACGTCACATTCGGTATCCATGTGATTCAAGATTTTGTACTTACAACGTTTACATTGGTATTAGATTGACATTTTTAAAACATAACCTAAAATTTAAATTAAATTAAATAATAACCAAATATAAATTTACCTTATTGAAATATGTAATTTTGTAAAATAAAACTCAAAGAAATATACATTTTATATATATTATTATTATATATAAGTAAATAATATATGAAAATACAAAATACAGTGCACATTACCTCTTGTACTACAGTTAAATTAATTAAAGGCCCTCGATTATCTAACTCCAGCGCAAAATAATCATTAAGATGACAACCGCATTTCTGCATTTGATTACCCAAAATTTTATAAGCCATTTCTTATTTCTCAGACTTTATTTATGTATCAAAAATGTCACAAACTTAGAAATGACAGGCGCGAAAATAAAAAAATCATGTCCATAGGTCTCTATTTTAATTTTATAAACAAATGTGAACAAAGTAAATATAAATTTTCGTATTAGTAAGAACTGTCATACGTTCTCATTAAAATAATTAATGTGATAGACCGTGAAAAAACATGAAACGTGTGTCTTTACTTATTAAGACATACGTTAATGCCATTCGCATTGGTACGAATATGATTAAAAAAAGATAGCTATATTTCATCGTATCTATGGTAACCTCGTCCACATATGACGTCATCGTTTTCATACAGTGAATGGAGTTTACTTAACTTATATTTATAAGTAAGGAACATGCATGGAAATAACGCAATAAAACAAGAATAACTTATTTTGGAAACAAAATAGAAACTTAAATAATAAAGAAATAAAACAATTTGTCGCACAGATAATAAACCAATGGGGGATTCAAGTGGTAGAGCTTTTTAATATATATTTATTAAAATAAATTCTTGACCGTACATCATATTTAATACAATATAAAACCATACCATAAATGATATCTTTATTGCTGAAATATGAAAGTGTAAGTTGAATAATTTAAAACGTTCGCACTGCCATATTGCAATGACGTAGTTGCATTAAGCCAATCACAGAGCTTTGTCTGAAACGTTTGTCGGTGCTCAAGAAGACGAAGAAATAAGCATTCAGCATTCTACGATTCTACCAATGACGTATAATACTAGACGAATTATGCCGTATTCAAGTCAATGCAGTGTTGTGAAGCAGAGAGGAATGGAATAACTTGAGGGTCCGCCGGATTCGCGGCAAGGAGCGAGTACACTTTGATGTTATGCAAATTGCTCCTTGCCGCGCACCCGCCTCACCCACCAGTTATTCTATCCCTTTTTGACTCACAATAAACGCCGATGTTATCCGTCTACTTATGTTTTGTCTGAGGATTCTACTGACAACGACAAGTTACGTGTTATTTATCTCTGTCTTATCTGTCTCTCTTTAAGCTAAGATGCAACTACGTCATATTAATTTGTTTCGAAAGTTTAAATATTTTTATCATGCTTAATACAAGTTTTTTAAAAGAATAAAAAATTTGGGTATAATTATTTTATTGCGTAGATTAATATATAATAAATTCAAAAAAGTCTTGAAAGGCCCATTATATAATAAGAGAGAATGTATTAAAAAAATTGCCAGCTATAATTTTAGTTCAGTGTTTGTTATAGTTTCATTATTTTCCACCCTCTATTTTTTGCTACTCTAGTGCAGAGCATTAGATATCGCAACCCTATCTGCTATAGCAGACAAAATGACGTGACGAAACAATATTTTTCATCTTTCATCAGTAACTAACAACAAATACTTTAATAAAAGTTTTTTTTCAAATTAAATGAATTGTTATAAATATTGAGTGTTTTTATAGTAAATGACTTTAATGTTTGATTGGAGAATTAATTTAATGTGTTATTTAACTGGCAATGATTAAAAGTTTAATTGAAGCGTCATAAAAAGCATCATTTACCTACAGCACTGCTTCAAGCAACATGTGTTTCCAGCTTTTAATGCACATGAAGCCATTATGATTATCTGTCTTCTTCAAGCGTGAGAACATTGACATTGACGTCGTTTAACAGACCCGTACTCTTTCATTTTTTATCTCAGTACTAATAATCTACGGAACCGAAGTCATAAAGTAATATTTTTTATATAAATTGTTAACGTTTCTAATTCTGTCCGATTCACGTGTAAAATTATGTTTACCGAGATTTATTGTAGAAAAAATGTCACCTTCTGCGTTAGTGCTATATGATTCATTTCATATGAGTTAGATAAATCATTCTGTACCAGGACTGGACTACTAGCGATTGCCATCCGGGACATTTCAATATTATTAAATAATAAATAAGAAAAATAGGAAAAAAATTTCCATCACTTGTCTCATAATTCCACAGAGGTTTTACAGCACGTTTGCATCAACTTCTCAGGTCATCAACAAACGGCTGGTCAGTTCAGCTTTAACCATAGACGCGTTTCGTCCTTCCGGACTCATCATTGTCTTTTGTTTTATTTCAATAGCTGTCAAGCAGTTTGCGATTTTGTCGGTAGATGGCACCACGAGTGGCTTCATAGCTCTCATGTCATGTTACCGTTGTAGATAGGTTAACATCAGTCAGTTCAGCTAAGTCGGTATCACAATCCACTATTTCCTAGTTAATCTAGTTGGATAAATGATCGCACCATACTGATGAGTCCGGAAGGACGAAACGCGTCTATGGTTAAAGCTGAACTGACCAGCCGTTTGTTGATGACCTGAGAAATTGATGCAAACGTGCTGTAAAACCTCTGTGGAATTATGAGACAAGTGATGGAAAATTTTTTCCTATTTTTCTTATTTATTGAGACTCAATTCCACTTCGCAATAGACATTTTGTCTTTTGTTTTATTATTATATAAACATATCATCACACCTTTTACACCCTATAGGATGTGGCACTCTGTCGTAACAGATCTCGGTAGATGATATATTTATGTGCGTAAAGTACATTTCCAGCCGTTAAATCACGGCCCCCAAAGATGTTAATGGAGGGAGAGCCACGGGTATAATTTTAATGTGGTGAAAATTGTCGGCTGTGGGAATCGAACTGAGGTTCGCAAATCCACATGCCTACTCGATACCACTGAGCCACATAAAATAAATAGCCGGATACACAATAATAAAATTTATTCACACTAACGTTTCAACGGGGTGGCTAGCTCAGTGGTATGAAGTCGGCCTGTGGATCCTGTGAACCCTGGTTCGATTCCCCCAGACGACAAACAATTTTCTTAATTTCAAAAGCTACCCATATGGCTCCTCCACCACTAATATCTTTGGGGGCCGTGATTTGACGATTGGTGAGCGCACTTCACGCGCAAAATATATCACTCTACCGAGATCTTCTTCGGCAGAGTGCCACACCCAGTAATGGTAATTATATAAATATATATTTATCTAGTTTGTTTACGTATGTACGTAACTGTTAATGTTATTATATAATAGAATATAATGACAGCTCACTGTCAGCTTTGTTAAAAGTTTGTTAAAAAGTAAAATCAAACCAACGGAATTAATAATTTTGGTCACTGAATACTGAAATTGTGGTAATTTTTAGAGCAGTAAATAAAAAATAACATCGATTTTAATGTCGCAAATTATATTGGAGAATAACTAAAAAAATAATACTAAATATATTTACTACTATTTAACAGCAAGAGCTCTGCATCACATCAGTTTTTCCAATTCTTAATTGTTCGTTTGATATTTTAATTCCCGTGTAGTATACAAGAGAATTAAATTAAATTTTAATGAGACATATAATAGTATATTCTCAATTCTTAATACAATTTGAAGACAATCAATACATCTTGAAATGACAGCTATTGAAAGAGGAAGTAAACATTTCTGTATTAGTTAAGACTCTTTGGTTTTATTTAACAACTGTATAATAATAAAGTTTGTTTTAAATAATAATTAACTTTAATTCCATCCATCAAACTGTCTACAAGATAATAATAGGCGTATTCCATTTGCCATTTGGATCAGATCTAACTTACATTTACTGAATCAGATCACTTATTTATTTCGCTGGATTACTTCGTTGACGTTATTTCTAATACTATAATTACTGATTCTATTTTACTTTGAAGTAATTCATCCCAATAAGTGCATCAGTTTGCTTTGTTCAGTTCATTTAGTCTTGTTGTCTAATTTATCTGAACTGATTTAAGTGAACAAGTGGCAAATGGAATACAGCTAATCTTGAAAGTCTATTAGTGTTTTGAATTAACTATATTCTACATTTTGTGTGTATGGTATATTTAATGTTAAATTTAGTTAAAAATGTTGAAACTAATTGTAGAATTTAGTATACGTAAGAAACTTGCGTTTTTAGTATTATTTAAATTATTAACGATATGATTCTGTGCTCGTATTATTTATCCAAAATGTGTGTTTCCATCATGAATCCTCTCCCCGCAATGTGTGTGATCCTCGCGTAGTTTTCCCACGGCGCGCGTGTCACGAAATCAACTTTTTGATTTCATGCCGCACACTTTGATGAGGGTTTCGTTGGGGACCGGACGTGCGGAAGATGAAGACTGTCCCGTGTATACTCACTTATTAGTTTTACGTTGGCTGTGACTTTGTCTCCTTGCCGAGATGACCAGCGCGACGAATCCAGATATAAAAACGATGATGACTTTTAAACCTTTCGTGCCTGGCTATTGTTTCATTGATTAAAACTTGATGCTTGAATTGAGGATTTTATTCTGAAGTAGACAGCGGACTGTTTCTTGGAATTTTGCAAAGGAAACGAAATTAACTTGTGTTCGATTAAGTTTATATTTTATTTCTACTATTCGATTTCGATAGACTATCTTTCCAAAATTATATTTGTAATATAATCAATAATTCATTTGAGACAGATAAACATAGCAGCTAGTTTGGTTAAAATTTTTTCAGACGACCACTTAAGAAGTAACCATAACAACATCATAAACTACTACGGAAAGTTGAACCTAACATACACCTCGTATGAAAGTATAACGTACACTTCTAACATATCAGGTGAAGTTCCACTGATTGACAACAGATGGCGTTACGATGAAAGAAAATAATAAAATAAATGAAAAAAATTTATATTATTATTTAAATTGAAGTTTTAACAGATTTTTCAACACATTTGCACAAATAAATCTTATTTTTAAATAAATAAAAATAAATATATCATCACGCCTTCTACCCATTACTGGGTGTGGCACTCTTGCGCGTGAAGTGCGGTTACCAGTCGTCAAATCACGGCCCCCAAACATGTTAGTGGTGGAGGAGCCACAGGGATAGCTTTTTCAAATTATGAAAATTTGTCGCCTGTGGGAATCGAACCAGGGACCTCAAGATCCACAGGCCGACTTCATACCACTGTGCTAGCCATCCCATATTATTTTTTAAATAAATAATTACTTATTTACTAAAATTTTTACATTATTCTATATTTTGACATTACGGTTAGTACAGTTGGTCTCACAATACCTAACCTCATACGTCAAACGTCAACGCTTACATACAGAATGAATCAGCTGTCAGAGTGCAACAACATTGCTCTAGTAGACTTTTTTTAGCAATATTTTGTGGTCGTCTGAAAAATAGTGTACATAACTCGCTCGAAAGTGTGATAACTGTGCTCGTGTACTTAAATCACTCGGTGCTGCGCGCCTAGTTTTTCAATTTGTACACTCGCACGTTATCTTACACTTTCGATGCTTGTTACGTAATGTACTATTTCAGACGACCACTTATGAAAGTAACCATAACAACATCATAAACTACTATGGAAAGTTGAACATAACATACACCTCGTATGTTAGTATAACGCACACATCTAACATATCAGGTGAAGTTCCACTGATTGACAACAGATGGCGTTACGATGAAAGAAAATAATAAAATAAATAAAAAGAATTAATATTATTATTTAAATCGAAGTTTTGGGAGATTTTTCAACACATTTTGCAGAGATAAATCATATTTTTAAAAATTAATAATTACTTATTTACTAATATTTTAGAATTATTTAATATTTTGACATTACGGTTAGTACAGTTGGTATCATAATACCTAACCTCAAACGTCAAACGTCAACGCTTACATTCAAAAATGCATCAGCTGTCAACTTGTAACAACATTGCTCTTGTAAACTTTTTTTAGAAATATTTTGTGCTCGTGTACTTAAATCACTCGGCGCTGCGCGCCTCAATTTGTACACTCGCCCGTCATCTTACACTTTCGATGCTTATGTAATATACTATTACAACATCCCAAACATACATTTTATGAAACTTTTAAATATGATCTTTTAACATTTATTTATTTGTTACTCTGTATAACAGGATCCTGAGAACCCTGGTTCGATTCCCACAGGCGACAAACAATTTTCATAATTTCAAAAGCTACCCCTGTGGCTCCTCCACCACTAACATCTTTGGAGACCGTGATTTGACGGCTGGTAAAGGCACTTCACGCGCAAAATATATCAATTACCGAGATCTGCTTCAGCAGAGTGCCACATCCAGTAATGGGTAGAAGGCGTGATGATATATTTATTTATTTTTATTTATAACAGGAAATTAATCCCAATTACAGTAGCTTGTAGTGGAATTTGAACCATTCAAATACAACCATATATTTTTGATATAACTTGAAGTCAACGAGATTTGATCACACGATCTTTTGCTTATAAATTAAGAAACACAAGTTTTACTTCCGTTTTATTCACTGGGCTACGTTTGCCTATGTTAGTATGTACAAAATTAATAATAAAACTGGTTCATCTCTCACTATCACAACTTTGAGCATTTTAACTAAAAAGAATCAACAAGAACAACAACAAAAGGTTTTCTAGCACCACAGAGTTCTAATTGCCCTAATCACACAATAAAATCATCTACAAGTAACAGAGCCATACCCAATAATCAGCGTTATCTCCGCAAGATCTTCTCGTGGCCTCGAGTGCTACACGGCCTACAGTTACTACACGCGTGTCACCCCTTTCTTTCCGCTTAACTTAACACCCCCTACCACTAGCGCCGCCCCTGTAAATGCGTGCGGTCACCACGTCAACTGCCTGATAAGATTTCGCGTGACTTCGAAGCTAGAATGTCGCAGGACGCACGTGTAGGAAAATAGGTGGAGGGAACATGGTATACAGCTGTTCCGAAATTTGTTACGCGGAGAAATTAACTAGAAGAAGTTAATACTGCAAGACAAAGCGTTCTGTACTTGTTTTTTTTTTACAAAAATTATGTTTAATATGGGAATTAACCAGAAACAATTTTCACCACATTAAAACTACTCCTGTGGCTCCATCTCCACTAATATTTTTGAGGGTCGTGATTTGACGGCTGGCAACCGCACTTTACACGATAAATATATCACTTACCCTGATCAGCTACAGCAGAGTGCCACATCTAGTAATGGGTGGAAAGCGTGATGATATATAGAGTGATCAAAAGGAATTGTTACAGTTGACAATAAAAAAAATACTTGAAATTGGTACGCCTGATACATAAATTCATTTCCTGTTGTTGACAGTGACATTTGAAAATTTATATTTAAATTTGAGTACATATATTATTACATTTATTTCTAAAGTATTTCTATTACTTAAAAAGTCAAAATTCTATTAGCTGTCAGACTCTTGACATAATCTATTTGTATTTATTAGAAATGTCAAATAGCATTTCCGCCTTTACCTGACGTTGTGCCAACTGTGGAATAAAAAGATCTCCGGAATTGTATTGCCAACTGTAACAATTCCTTTTGGTCACTCTGTATTTTATTTATTTATTTTTTATTTATATATTTTCAACCCTACATTGACTTGACGATGAAGAAAAATATTCGAAATCATATAGTAATTTATAATTCGTAGAAATCGAATAGTAAACTTATGAAGTGAACAAGTTGTTTTTTACAACTAAAACTAAATATTAAAAAATGCCGCCCCAAAATATATGCCGCCCGATGCGGACCGCACCCACCGCCCTCCCTAGGTACGCCACTGGATCATGTTAACAACTGCTATACTTGGCAATTTAGGTTACAGAATAGACAATCTGCAAGTAATCTTTTTTCAATCTCGCAATGAATAAAATTATGAAACATTGAACATGAACATTAAAGTTGAAAATAGAGAGCTAATAATACCAATTAAGATTAGTGCAAAAAGAAACACAAATTGTTGTTAAATACCTGAATAGATCAATATTTTCTTAGGCTAGAAAACTTATTGCAGAAACATATCATAAATTTAGAAACTTTTCCGAATGTGTTTTGAAAATATATCAAGAAGTTTTGCTTTTCTTTAATGTTATATTCTTAATTTGGACGTTTATGAACCTAACTACCTACAAACGGTCAATCAACTAGTCTAGTTATCTTTTTATTGCCAAATGTTTGGTAAATTATTTCTAGGGAAAAAGAATGTTATTACGTTAAGTGGTTAAGTGCACTATTAATTTTCTATCTGAGTAAATATTTTATTAAATGTTTTTATTTCCGTTCAAAATTTAAGACTGCTGCTTACAATACAATGGAATTACAAATAAGACCAATAAATGCATAGAAACGAACAATAATATTTTAAAATGTTCGTATATTTTATGTTGTCAAACTTAACAAAAATTCTTCAAACAAAAGTTGTAAAAAACTGAGTTCTTCTCATGGATACTTGATAGATATTTATATAATGATACTTGGCCCAAAGCCCAAACTAATTAAGTATCTGTTCGGTGAGAAATTATACTATGGTTACATCGGACGTTATTTTGATTGGCTGACCAAAACGTCAAAATGAAGACATTACATTAAAAAGCTCTAATTATTCTTCAAATATACATGACGTACAATAATATTACATTTTCTAAAATGCCATATCAAATTTTTTTTTTTTATTTCATGTTCAAAAGTCATTATGACACCCAGTTGCGTATTGAAAGAGTGTTTTGTTTTAGACGATTGGTAATACCTGATAGCATATCGTAGCTCAGTGGATAAAAGCGAGGTAAAACTTGCGTTTCTTAATTAGCAAGCAAGAGGTCGTGCGTTCAAATCTCACTGACTTCTACTTATATCCAAAAAATACAATTGTGTCTGAATAGTTCGGATTCCACTATAAGCTGTAGGTCCCCTGTACTGTAATTGGGATTTACTTCCTGTTGTGCAGAGTAACAAATAAATAAATAAAAATAAGTAAATACTGTAACTGTTAAACTATGAATATCAATTTTTTTTTAAGTAGATTATTTGATATGCTTTCATCTATTTTACAAAGTTCAGGCGGACTACAATTGATTTTATCTTCCTTAATATATGTATACACAAAATTTAACAATAATAAAAATAAATAAATGAATATATCATCACGCCTTCTACCCATTACTGGGTGTGGCACTCTGCCGAAGCAGATCTCGGTAATGATATGTTTTGCGTATGAAGTGCGGTTACCAGTGGTCAAATCACGGCCCCCAAACATGTTAGTGATGGAGGAGCCAGAGGTATAGCTTTTGAAATTATGAAAATTGTTTGTCGCCTGTGGGAATCGAACCAGGGTTCTCAGGATCCACAGACCGACTTCATACCACTGAGCTAGCCACACCATATACACAGTACACCTTGGTAAAAATATGCACTTCTCTCCTATAGTGTATAATAAATAAAAAATAAAATAAATATATCATCACGCCTTTTACCCATTACTGGGTGTGGCACTCTGCCGAAGCAGATCTCGGTAAGTGATATATTTAGGCGCGTGAAGTGCTGTTATCAGTCGTCAAATCACGATCCCCATACTTAACAATAATAATACAAATAATTTCCATATTAAAAAATGATCGCGAACTTTTGAACAATTGTATAAATGTCAAAATAGTTACCAACCACAACATTTCAAATACAAATTTCCCTAAATTGATTCGGTTTAAAATATCACATATTTAAAAACTAATTATTATAAAAGACGCAAAATAGAAAAATTGTTTAAATAATTCTTTTTATGAGAATTTCTATCGCACGCGTCTAAGTTTAGAGAATGAGCCATAGGCGAGTTTTTAAAGGACAAAAGAAACTTTCCAATATTATTTATCAACATTTATAAAAATGTAAAACAATAAAATTCGTTCTATACAACCACACTGTAATCTCTCACCGAACGGACTATAGATAAAATTTGAGTAAATAAAATTATCAATGTTCGATTGTTTTTATTCCAAAATAGGGTTATTAGTAACGTGTGTCGTCTCCGCGAGACCTTAGCAATGCGTCCATACTCCTGCTCATGATTTCGAAGACACTCAACGATTATGTTAAATTTTTAATAATACATTTGCTAGCATGTGTTGTATGAGCATTGTTTTCCTACTTCTGTTAAAATATTATTTTGGGCACGTTTCTTCATCTCCAGAAAAAGTTCCCGATATTTGCTGGCTGATATACTCGAACCTAAGACTCCACAAGTGATCTACGCTGTAATGGGCTCAACAATAGAACTGAAATATTCTCGTCACTTTCGAATAACTTACTGTGCTCGTATGTCATTATTTAACAGTTTTCAATTTATCAGTGGTCACACTCTAACGCGCTCGACCATCACACCGTTTTTCATTTATTATTATTAATTCATAATAATGACGTTGTAAAAATGAAATATCGTTAAAAAACAAACGCATATCTTGGCAGTTCTGATTAGAAACATGCAAGTAAACAAAGCTATAAGGAATAATTGTCTTCCCCACTTCACACCAATAAATGATTCGTCTCTTTTGATGGCCGATCTTCGTAGCTCATACTGAGCTAAATCGCGCATTAGTAATATTTTAAAGACCAGTTTTTCAATCGCCGAATAATGTTAATCATGATTAACATTAATCGAGAGTAAATCGGTGATTGAAAAACTGATCCTAAATGTTATAGGATATTATGCAGTCGGTGGCTCACTGGATTTGAGATATAAGATTGTTAAAAAATGGTAGACCCAAGATTCTACGATGTTAGTGATAGAAAAGCCAAATAATAAATTCAATATTTAGACATCTGTGGAGGAGCCACAGGGGTAATTTTAATGTGATGAAAATGTTTGTCGACTGTGGAGATCGAACCAGGGTTCTCAGGATCCACAGGCCGATTCGATACCACTGAGCTATCTATCCCATCTCATTTACGAATTACAAGGTGTAGCACTGTGCAGTAGCAGATCTGGGTAAATGATCTATTTATGTGCGTGAGTTGCGGTTACCAGCCAACAAATCACGGCCCCCAAAGATGTTAGTGGTGGAGAAGCCACAGGGGTAATTGTAATGTGGTGAAAATGTTTATCGACTGTGGAAATCGAACTAGGGTTTTTTGGATCCACAGGCCGACTCAATACCACTGAGCTACCTATTCCATCCCTTTTACGAATAACAAGGTGTGGAACTGTGCAGTAGCAAATCTGGGTAAATGATCTATTTATGTGCGTGAGTTGCGGTTACCAGCCATCAAATCACGGCCCCCAAAGATGTTAGTGGTGGAGAAGCCACAGGGGTAATTGTAATGTGGTGAAAATGTTTATCGACTGTGGAAATCGAACTAGGGTTTTTTGGAACCACAGGCCGACTCAATACCACTGAGCTACCTATTCCATCCCTTTTACGAATAACAAGGTGTGGAACTGTGCAGTAGCAAATCTTGGTAAATGATATATTTATGTGCGTGAATTACGGTTACCAACCATCAAATCACGGACCCCAAAGATTATTAGTGATGGGAGAGCCACAGGGGTAATTTTAATGTGGTGAAAATGTTTATTGACTGTGGAGATCGAACCAGCATTCTCAGGATCCACAGGCCGATTCGATACCACTGAGCTACCTACCCTCCCCCTTTTACGGATTACAAGATGTGGAACTGTTCAGTAACAGATCTTGGTAAATGATATATTTATGTGCATGAATTGCGGTTACCAGCCATCAAATAACGGCACCCAAAGATGTTAGTGGTGGAGAAGCCACAAGGGTAATTGTAATATGGTGAAAATGTTTGTCGACTGTGGAAATCGAACTAGGGTTTTTTGGATCCACAGGCCGACTCGATACCACTGAGCTAACTATTCCATCCCTTTTACTCATTACAAGGAGTGGCACTGTGTAATAGCAGATCTCAATGAGTAACACATCTAATACTAAATCAGTTGGGATCCTATACAAGTAGACTAGACCAATTTCCAAAAATAGGCCCTCAAAATTTAAAACGTAATCACACCGGAAACAAACTCCCCAATTTCCTCCGACTCTCGCAAAGTGAATAACTCCTCATATTGCTGCAGTGGGGGGTCTTTATATAATAAAAGCTCTGGCTGGCGAGCTTGCGGGCAGCTTAGCGAGCTTTCTTGTCATGCGATACAGTCATCACAGCGACGGAGACACGCAAGATAAGCGCTGCCCTCATATTGTCCTTTTGTGTCATTCGTGTTCAATTTGATAAGATTTGCTTTGAGGTCTTGTAAAGATTATCTGCTAGCTTGCATGTCTGCAGTGATTTAGGCGTTTGTTTCTGTCGCACGATTTTATAGCTTGAAGTATGGCTGGGCGTGTGGGTACGATGGATTTTGTCAGGGACGGACTTACAGGGAATTTTACCCAGGAAGATCTAAGACTATGAGAATTAGATGAGACGAGAAGGAAAATTTAGACGTCGATTACATATTTCTTGTGTCAATAAAAGTTAATTGCAAAAAAATCAAATTTAGTGTTACAGTCTAACCACAAATAAACTATATTTCGTAAACAGATGCGACAATCTATGTTGGCATCTACGATGTTTGAGTCTCTAGAAATTTTGCTAGCCACCATGTTTTTTTTTTTTCTGAAAACTATTTTTACTACAAAATTATAGAATTACGCAATGCAAATAATGTACAGCGTAACTGAACTGAATAACGCGTACATTCACATGAAAAAATACTGGATTCGAATCATAGCAAAACTTGTTTTTATAAGAAAAAAATTTAATAATTCAATAATAACATTATTATTTAATATGTTTTCTAAAGAATTATAACAATAATTAATACAGTGTAATTGCCGAGTAATAGAAAAATTAGGTTAATCCTATTTTTTTAATATTTTAAAACATTCTGTTTTCAAAATACAAACTACATATAGAATAATCTTTTCTTTTTCTTAATTATGAGATTTACATTCTGCAGATCACCTTGATTGCAAGCAGTAATCCATAATTTGCATCTGAAAAGATCACAATGTTTCACTATGTTATAACTTTAAATTTAAACTTTTTTGGATTTGACGGAAAATTGAAGAAATTTATCTCTATATTTATTTTATTAATCGCACAATGGTCATCTATAAGATGATTATGAATTGGTTTTAATTAGAGTTGTAACGAATATTAGGCAACTATTCGGTATTCTGCGTATTCGGCAACTAATCCACTATTCGGCAGAATGCCGAATATTAGTTTCCTATTCGGCCGAATACCGAATAGTTTGACAATATCTTAGCTAACACTTGAACCGCGGTAGGTACTTGATTTAGTTACTTAATTAATTAATAGGAAACAAATACAAAGTTTTATTTAATTATTTATTCATTAACATAAAAAGTACATTCTAAATAAGCTTCAAAATAAACAGAAAATAGATGTCAATCAATAACTAAATAAAATATGAAGGATTAATCATAATTAATATTTAAAAGTGGCAAATCGTGATGTAGAAAAATAAGTTTTTTCTGCATGTGCTGGAAGTAGTCTATTCCTTTTTTCGTCATATACGTTTCCTGCTTCTGAGAAAAGTCCCTCTGAGTAAACACTGCTCCATGGAGCAGAAAGATAAATTCTAGCAAATTTTGTCAAGTAATTCGGAAGTAGACTTTTATTTGCTGCCCATCACATATAGGTATGGTCACATCGTGATATCCGTTTACATTTCAAGTATTCATCCAATTCCCTTGAAATTATGGTAAGTCCAAATGAGACATTACAGAAATGGAACATTTTTTAAATTTTGTCCGGAATGATTTCATTCATAAAAAAAGATCGACTTGGTATATTGCTCACTTGAAGGGTGATGTAGGAAGCGAAGATATAATTCTACTCGGCCAGTCACCAACCAAATATGCAGAATATTCGCCGAATATTCGGTTATTCGGCATTCGGTCCCACCGAATATTCGGTATTTGGTATTCGGCAGATTTACTATTCGTTGCAACACTAGTTTTAATACATTATAAACAATTTAAAAATAAAGAAATAAAACAAATTTGTCAAAACGCATTTTACCAATTACTGGGTTTAGGGCTCTGTCGTGAAATTCAGTTACTAGCCCCTAAAAAAGATAGTGGAGGGGTAACTAAAGGACTAAATTGAATGTGATCAAAATTAATAAATAAGAAAAAATAGGAAAAAATGTTCCATCACTTGTCTCGTAATTCCACAGAGGTTTTACAGCACGTTTGCATCAACTTCTCAGGTCATCAACAAACGGCTGGTCAGTTCAGCTTTAACCATAGACGCGTTTCGTCCTTCCGGACTCAACAGTATGGTGTGATCATTCATCCAACTAGATCAACTAGGAAATAGTGGATTGTGATACCGACTTAGCTGAACTGACTGATGTTAACCTATCTACAACGGTAACATGACATGAGAGCTATGGAGCCACTCGTGGTGCCATCTACCGACAAAATCGCAAACTGCTTGACAGCTATTGAAATAAAACAAAAGACAAAATGTCTATTGCGATGTGGAATTGAGTCTTAATAAATAAGAAAAAATAGGAAAAAATTTTCCATCACTTGTCTCGTAATTCCACAGAGGTTTTACAGCACGTTTGCATCAACTTCTCAAAATTGTTCTCAAATCCACAATCCAACTCGATGCCTATCATATTTTGATATATAAGAAATTGTATTTTTCACGATCCTGTCAGAAAGTAAAATTTTCTTCCTTCATTTGAGGGAAAATAAAGCCATATCCATGAAAACTAATACTATGATTTGACATTAGCGATATCCAGATGACATCTTTCAAGAAAATCGAATCTAAATTTGTAATTTATTTCGAAAAATTTTACTTTCTGATGGGATAGTAAAACAGAAATATGTATACTACGTAAAGAAAGAGTTATTCTTCCCTCATATGCCTTCTAACTTCTTTGGCTCGGGAAATAAAACTGCAAATTACATATACAAATACCTATCTATCATTTACAGAACCCTTCTATTTAGAATTCAATAAAGCAATTTGTTTGATTGCGGAAAGTATATTAAAATCATCATTATGTTAACTTTATTTTTCTTAAATTAACTATTACATTATTCAAATAAATAGAAGGCAATATTTTGAATCAATTCTGTGCCTCACATTCCTTTTTAAATTCTAAATGAATAAATATTAGTAATTAATTTAATTTGATAATCAGTTGAGAGAAAAATGGTATCTGGTTGATTCTGTTCCATCATTATTGATTAAAAATTTTATAGTCCCAGAAGAAAACCATTGGAAGGGAGGAGTAGAAATTAAATAATTTTCCATTACTGAAATCCAATAATTCTTCTCGTTTCATTCAAAATTTCAAGTTAAAAAACTACATCATCAAAAAAAAATGTTTCTGAATTCAAATCGAAATACAATCTTCTTAAAAACAATTATAGCTTTCTTTTCAATCAAACTCTCAGAAATGTTTAGCTAATCCTAAATTTTAGATTTGTCAAATTAAGTGCAGTTCCTTCCATTTTAGAACCCCCTGGTTTAGCAAGGGATGATGGAAAACGTCCAGATGGGATGTCTCTCATCCCATGGGCATCTGGGAAAGCTTTGGTTTGGGATGTAACTTGTGTGGATACAATGGCCAATTCATATATTTCTGGCACGAGTCAGCGAAGTGGTTATGCAGCTTTACAAGCAGAGGATAGAAAGATCAGAAAATACTCTGCACTTCAGGATTTGGACCACTTCATCCCTTTTGGTGTTGAAACCTTTGGTTCGCTTGGACCAGCTGCAGAATTGTTTTTGGCCAAGTTGAGAAAATTAATTCTTTCTCAAAATTTAGAAAAACGTTCGTCAGAGTACCTGAGACAACGAATAAGTATTGATTTGCAACGGGGAAATGCCGCATCAGTACTCTGCCAAATCAGAAGGCTTTGGATGAAATTTTTTATATTTTGGGAAGAGATCATTCATCCATCCTTACTTAATTTATTTGTTCTTCTATTTTATTATTATTATTATTATTATTGTTATTTAGTTTGTTATTTATACTCATATTTTATGTATATTAAACAACTATTAATAATAATATTGAATATATGAAATAAAACTATTTAACTAGTTAAGTGAAACCTTATACTTGAAAAAGTTTAAATAAATTCTAATATAATCTTGTAACCATTTGATTTTCAGAAAGTAAATTTGACTTTTCTTAAATTGGACTAGAATAGGATTATCTAATCCAAAATTTAGGAATAGCTAATAGAAAAAATTTGCAAATATTCAAGTCAATTCAAAATATGATTCAATCCTTGGCAATTTGTAAAGCAATACAATACTGTTATAAAGAAATATTCGGTATCAGGAATCTTTTATAGTAATAAACAAGGGTAAAAATGTTCTATTTTATTCATAGTACGGTCCTGGTAGGTTGAGGAGGTCCGCTGTTCGCGTTATTTTTATAATACCAGACGTGCATGCATCATTCTCCGCTGTGCTGACCACTGGCCGCCATTATTCTTTTTTAATTGTCGCGGTTTAATCAGCGGATTTATCAAAACAAATGATTAATGATCTGAGATTAGGACACTGCGAGAGTTTGTTTTGCGTTTCTGACAAAAGAAAAATTATTCTTCAACGCATAATCTTTGCCCTTTTGAATATTATACACTTAAGAAAGGATAATAATACATACAAAACTTATGATAGAGCTTTGAACTGACATATACAAATAATTGTCATTACATATGTGCGCACTTGGAGAAGAAAAATTATTATAGGAATACTATTCATTTATTTAAACAATTGTGTTGGCTGAGTGGTTAACATGCTAGCTAAGTAAACGGGTTTAAATATCCCAATAATAGCATTTTTAAATTACTTTGAACAATTCACATCGTACATTTTCTTCCGTCAAATGTTTCTACTTTATTTTAATGAAAAGTGTTTCGATTAAATGTTACAGTCCTGTAAAAAAGTTAAATTTCCTTACTTTAATTGAGAGAATAAAGTGATACTTTTTCCGCAATAGGGAAGAAAGTAATATTTTCTTCCCTAAGGAAGGAAAGTAAAGTTATAGGCAACTGGAAAACAACAGTATGCTTTGACATTAGTGACATCCAAGTGACATCTATCAAAATAATATTAAATCTTATTTAAATGTTTAATTTATTTCTGAAAATTTTACTTTCTGATTCACTCTAGTGATGCCAATAATAGTAGATTATATGAGTGAAATAAGTCATTATCAGACCTGGGCAAGCTATTTAACAAAAGTAGCTGAGCTACAGCTATAAGCTACATTTTGTAAAATATAGCTAAGCTACAGCTAAAAGCTTTCGTTAAAGTAGCTGTTAAATTGTAAAGCTACTTTTTTCAATTATTGTGAATTATTAAGCTTGCCATTATCATATGATCAGTCTTTTGTTACAATGACTGTTAATAAATATAAAAAATCGCAAATGGACAAATGTACTGTTAATTTGTTATGCTATAATTCTTATTTATATCGGAATAAATTAACAGTCACATTAACAGAAGACTTCTAAACAGTCAATGTTTAGTTCATCTAATATTTAATACAAAAGTAGGATAGGTTAAGAACAAGTGAAAAATTAAATATGTTAATAGACTATATAATAACTTGTTATCCTACAGTTATAGAAAACAATAAAGAAGGTACAATTCAAATACAGAACAAAAATTAATAGGTATTTCTTAATGAACAGTGGTAGCTTTAAGCTACAAAAAGTAGCTTTGGGCTACAAAAAGTAGCTTTAAGCTACAAAAAGTAGCTTTAAAAGTAGCTTCAGTTGTTATAACAATATTTTTAAGCTAATAGAAAAAAAAACATAGCTCGCTACAAACTACAGCTATATTTTTTCACATTTAGCTAAGCTACAGCTACAGCTAAGGTAAACGTAGCTAAGCTAGTAGCTAAGCTACGAAAGTAGCTAGCTACAGCCCAGCTCTGCCCATGTATATGGAGATCTACACGATCAGAAAAACTCATTGCAGAAAGTAGTAAGCGGAAAATATCTATTTTCTAAACAATTAATGCAAAACAGGCTTACTTTCCGTCATATTCGTATAAAAAATTATATATTACCTCGTGAAAAAAGTGTAATATTTCCCTGAAATGTTTAATAAAACGACGCCATCGAGAAGAAACATATAATTTGTTTCCTTGATTTATTTAAAATATTTTTATCCAAAATAATTTAGAAACATTTCCCAACGGAAAATATATAGCGCCAAATATACAAAACAATTTGAAATATGGTTCGGATTGATTTATTTTGTAAGCTGTAGATTCTTTGTATTGCATCATTGGTATTAATTTCCTATTATGCAAAGTAATAATAAATTATTAAATAATAAATTAAAATTAATAAAATAAATACGAGAAATTTATTTTAATTAGAAAATTATTTCATGTACTTATTTATATTTAATAGGTTGTATGTAGTAGTAGTTAAAAGATTTATTACTATTACTAATTAAAATTTATTATTATTATAAATTTAATTAATATACTAATTAATCTTAGAATTTTGATTGATATATTTCTAAAAATTATGTCATTTATTCTTGTACCATTTTAAACATATTACGGCACTCAAAACTATTTGATGGTAAAAGAAAATTCAGCCAATCAGAACACGGCTGAATTTTTATTATTTTCATATTTGATAATATATTTATTTATTTATAAATAACAGTTAAAATTTAACTGTGTGATCCCAACTGTTTCACTCTAAACAATTTATTTAAATAATAAGCAGACAATTAATTCTTTTATTGCTTTAGTTTAAAGTAGGTAATAAGTCATTTAATATCAACATAAAGTTTCGGGTTTATATTAGGTTCATCTATAAAAATGTAAAGTAAATGTTTACGAGTACGTATATAAATGAAACATGCACCTGAGTGGCTCTGGAGCTGCCACCTGATCGCTAATATTTTTGAAACAAGATATTATTGTTATTATAAATGAATCATATTATTTAATGTACATACTTTTGGCGTTTTATTTGATGGCTCTGATGGGTGAATGATTTTTGATTGATTCTAGGGTTCATGCTTCCTCATTTGATGGGATATAGCATGATGTTATGTATGTATGAGAGAAAATACTCTTTTCTTGGCAAATATAAAATATATTTGAATCGCTTATTTCAGAAACAACCTAAGTCACTTTTTATAGCTTCGAGTAAATTAATTATCTATTAATTAATTAATTAATTATATGCACTAAACATGATATTCCGTAACACTGAAAACAATAAAGAAGTGTAAAACTGTCAAAGTTAGGTGATTTTAACATCAAACGATGCAGATATGGGATGGCTAGCTTAGTGGTATGAAGTCGGCCTGTGGATCCTGAGGTCCCTGGTTCGATTCCCACAGGCGACAAATTTTCATAATTTGAAAAGCTATCCCTGTGGCTCCTCCACCACTAACATGTTTGGGAGCCGTGATTTGATGGCTGGTAACCGCACTTCACGCGCAAAATATATCACTTACCGAGATCTGCTTCAGTAGAGTGCCACACCCAGTAACGGGTAGAAGGCGTGATGATATATTTATTTATTTACGATGCAGAATTTTCGATTATATACAAATTAATATAATTAGTTCTCAAAATGTTCAAAAAGTGAATTAGGTTGTTTCTGAAAGAAGCGATTCATTTATACTTAATATAATGGTAAGAAAAAAAAACAAACACTTGATATTCGGGAAATTTTAGTGGAAAAAGTTCATTTTTGAAGATCTGTACGGAGCTAAGATAAATTTGTGTATTCGATTCACTATCAAGACAATAAAGCTTATTCAATTCTTTGCAAAGGAAGTAAAGAACGTAGTTCCTACGATGATCTGGCACAGAGTTATGTGTGTTTGAAGTTGAATGTGCATTTGGGGGTTTTTGGTTTAAAAATATAGCTGTACTCCATTTGCCACTTGGTTCACTTAAATCAGTTCAGATAAATTCGACAAAAGACTAAATGAACTGAATGAAGCAAAATGATGCACTTATTGGGGTGAATTATATCAAAGTAAATAAGAATCTGTAATTCTAGTACTGGAAATAAAATCAGCAAAGTAATCCAGCGAAATAAATAAGTGATCTGGTTCAGTAAATGTAAGTTAGATCTGATACAAATGGCAAATGGAATACATACATACATACATATCTTCACGCTATATCCCATAAAATGGGGTAGTACGAACCCTAAAATCACTCACAAAACATTCACTCATAACATAATCAAATAATCAGCCCCCGTCAAACATTATCATTCAAATACACCACCCTCACTTCAACCACTTTCATAGATCTCTCCATATAATCTCATTTATTTATCACACACGAAATCATTCCTTACATAAAAAAAACCCTCAATCACATTCATCCAATCATTTGTCAATCTTTCACTCATTAATTGTTCACTTTATCTTCTTTCTTCGACGTGCATAAAACATCTCAAAATACCCACGCTTACTCCTAACAACGAATCTAATAACGAATCTAACAACGACTCTACAAAGATTAGAAAAGATTAAAGCGATAGCCTGCAATTGCATATAAAAGAAAAGTCCACACAATGCAGTAACTGAAAATGAAACAAAAAGATGAGAAAGGAAGGGAGTGTCGCCCTGCGCTTGTTTTTGGAAGTGAATTCCACACAATTGCAGTTAAACACTCTACGTAAGAACTGAAAACGAATTAATAAATAAGAAAGGAAGGGAGTGTCGCTCTACGCTTGTTTTTGAAAGTGAATTCCACACAATTGCAGTTAAACACTCAAAGTTAAATCAGAAAACGAATAAAAAGATCAGAAATTAAGGGAGTGTCGTCCCTGCGCTTGTTTTTGAAAGTGAATTTCACACAATTGCAGATAAACACTCTAATGAAATTACTAAACAACAAACAACAAAACAACACACACCTTATGTTATATGTTTCGGGAGGGGTTAAAGGGTGCATAATCCTAATTTCGCGTACAACCCTTAAAGTAAAGACAAAACAGTTTTTTTGTGAAAGAATCGTCCAATTTTGTCGTAAAGTCGCCGAATTATGAACCAAAAACCCCCAAATGCACATTCAACTTCAAACACGCATAACTCTGTGTCAAATCATCGTAGAACCTTCGTTCTTTGCATTCTTTGCAGGGAATTGAATTAACTTTATTGCTCTAATGATGAATTTAGTCCACAAATTTTTCTTAGCTCCGTATAGATCATCAAAATGGACATTTTTTACACTTACACATTTTTTTTCTTCTAGAGGGTTGAGGGGGATGCGGGAGTGGTTAACCCTAAGATCGCATGTATCCTCTTAAAGTAGACACTTTAACATTTTCACCCATGCAAATTCTTCCAAATTAGGTAAAAAGTAGCTAAGTTATGACAATTTGAAAATTGGGAAAATTTCACGAAGTTCAAGTGTTTTTTTTCTCACCAATGTATAATCACGCCCTTTAGCCATTATTGGGTGTGGCACTCTGCCGTAGCAGATCTCGGTAAATGATATATTTTGCACGTGAAGGATGGTTAGTTGGAGAGGAGCCATATGGGCAGTTTTAATGTGGTGAAAATTGTTTGTTGGCTGTGGGAATCGAATCCGGTTTCTCAAATTCATATGCCGACACGATACCACTGAGCCACCTACTCCTATTTCGTCGATCATGCAAAAAAGAACGTAATAAGCATAATCATCCTCAACCAGTAGTAAGTACTTACTACCGTTAATTCTCCCTATTCTGTAAATCGATCATTATCTGTTAATGATCGATATGTTAATGACAACCTTTATTTTTTATTATCAATCTGTAGATTACCATCATTTTGCCATTTTGTGATTAAAATCATTTATTTTGTTACTGTTATTCATTTTGCACTCGTACAAAACTGCCAGTATAAAAAAGAAATTATTTTTAATCACATTTTTTAAGGAACTGTCAGTGAACTGTTATTATATTAATTTTTATAATAACAGCTACATATATTAGTAAACAAGATGCATGAATATAACATAAAAATATCATGGCAAGTTATTCTAGTCTCAGAATACCAAAATAGTGATCATCTGTAAAATAAATAATATGAAAAATAAAACTTATCATTAACTTATCGATCAGAATATATATTATTTAAATAACTATTCTAATGAGCAAATTTAACCTCAAAACTATATACCGACAATCAGGAACCATCCACCATTACTATCTTTCCAACCTCTAAACCATTCTACCAAAACCATTACCCTAATACTTCCTCCAAACTTCCTCCCTTATCTCCAATCTTATCAACAACTTCATTATCTATTCCTTCTCTTCCGCCGTTTCCTCTACTTCATTTAGTAAAACAAACCAGGTGTCTCCACTTCCCTTAGCAATTACACCCCCATCGTTCGATGCTCTGTTCAGTCGACAGTCGACGGTGACGGTCACGATATCTGGCAACATCGCACAACCGCAACTCAGCGGGCGGAAGACGACGGCGGCGTCCTGGCGTCATACGTCGCGGTGCTGGAGAACTTATGCATAATGCAAAGGTCTAATTGCATTTATAGTGGTGGTGTCTTTATCACTTTATCAGGAGGTGAGGAGAGGGGTAGAGGGAGAGAAGAAGGGTCATTGCTGTCTTCGGTTTTATTTAGGATAGAATTAATTGGTTTATTTGGTTATTTATTACTCTGCACAACAGGAACTTCATCATAATTGCTGTAGGATAGAATGGCATCTGAATCAGTGTTGTGTCAGATAACGATTTTTATTATGTACTTCTAGATAATATACTGGTGCAATTTTTTCCATTTTCAAACTTTTTTAGCTTATTTGGACGAATTTTCGAAGATGAAAAACTTTAAAGTATCTATTTTAAAGGGATACATGCGATCTTAAAGTTAACTCCGTCCGCTCCCTCAAAACATTTGAAGCAAAAAATATGTTTTAGTGGAAAAACTCCATCTATAACGATCTGTGCGAAGGTGCAAAAAAATTGTGGACACGATTCACTATCAGGGCAATCAAATTTATTCAATTCCCTGCAAAGGACGCAAAGAACGATGTTCCTACAATGATTTGTCACAGAGTTATGCGTGTTTAAAGTTGAATGTATATTTGGGGGTTTTGGCTCAAAACTCGGCCACTTTCCAACAAAATAGGACGATACTTTCAGAATAAAAAACTGTTTAATGGGTTTAAAAAAGAGACAAATTAGTTTTTTTTCTTCAAATACAAATACCTGAATGAAAATGAATAACAATTTCAAAGGAAAACTATTTCTGAATGAGAATTCTACCGAAAGAAAATTTTAAAGAATTAAATTTTCCCGAATGGCAATTTCACAAACGCAGATTATAAAAATGCATTTTCACGAATGGCAAATTTTCGAAATAACCATTTCCCCGACTGACCATTTACCAGCATGCTAATTTCCTAAATGTAATTGCCGGAATGCAAATTTCCAAAATAACCTTTTTGTCAAATAACTATTTATACATAAATTTAAAGAATTTAAGTCATATGAATGACTTTGAAGTTTGATAAATTTAAAGTTTATGACAGAAAAATTCAGGAGACGCCCGGACTCGAACCGAGGACCTTCAGCTTGCCGGACTGATGCTTTAACCACTAAGCCACGGCTCCCCTGAACGAATAGGCGTCAACCGAATTTATCTGTCATAGTGTCTAACACAGCATCGATCCCAAGACTCCTATGTCTCACAGGAGTTGACAACGGGTTTCGTCTGTAGCGACACAATCTGATTTTTTTAAGGAAATCATACCACAAAATAAATTTAAAGAATTTAAGTCATATGAATGACTTTGAAGTTTGATAAATTTAAAGTTTATGACAGAAAAATTCGGGAGACGCCCGGACTCGAACCGAGGACCTTCAGCTTGCCGGGCTGATGCTTTAACCACTAAGCCACGGCACCCCTGAACGAATAGGCGTCAACCGAATTTATCTGTCATAGTGTCTAACACATGCTTTTCCAAATTATGAAAATATAAAAATTATTATAGGTTACTATTTAATATATAGTGGGGTAAATATGCAACAAAATATAAAACTTTCAGTTTTTAAGCTACTTAGGAAGTCAAATTGAACTGTTTGATTACACTATTCCATACAAATTCGTATGATCTTGCCAATAATGTGTTGTTTTTTTTAATTAAATGTAGATAGGTCCACAAAAAATACTAAAAACAGCGTTTCACTTTTAACCTTGATTTTGGGAAAAAGTGAAACATAATAGGGAAAATATGAAACAAGCCTATAACTCCCATACTATAAGTGATACTGATTTTTAAGTGGTAAAAATGAAACAAGCGGGAAAAAATGCAAGGAAAACATGCGTCGCATGCTTTTCGTTCTTATATTTTACACACAAAATAAAATAAAAGGCATCTGAAGGGTATAGTAATTTACGTAAGACTTTAATTATGATGAAAATCAGTTGATTATTATTATTTTTTTTATAATAAGCATACATAAAAAATAATAAACTAATGCTATACTTATTTAAACTTTTTAGTCCGGTTACTTCAATGTCTAATTTATCAATTTTTGAAACGATGCACACATATTAGTAGAAAAATGCATTTCTTTTCACACCTTTAAATGATGCTAAAATATAATCACCAACTTTTAAATCTGTGCCTGAGTCTTGAAACTCTACTTCATTTTCACCAGCTGCGCTATTTACGTCATCTGAACTATCTTCTATGGCAATGCTTTCTTCACTAGAACTTGTTTCATATTTTCCCGCACTCTGTTTCATTTTTTCCCTAAATGATGTTTCATTTTTTCCCAAATGTTTAAGTTAATATTTTATAAAAGCTAATTAGCGGAAAATTAAAACGGGAAGCACATTATGATCTATGATCTATTTGCTATGCGTAAAATTAAAATAGAACTGATACTCCATTTTATTTATCATTTACAGAGAAAGTTTCGCAGCAAGATTTGATATTTTATTTACATATTTTCAAGCCGATTTCAAAAATACCTCATGGACAGTACAAAATATGTAACTAGTGTTTCATATTTGTATATACCCTTCATTAAATTATAAGGTAAATAATAGCGCTTGCTTAATTACAATAAATTCATATGTTAACAAATTACATGCTTGTTTCATTTTTACCCTAATTTTTAAGTGTTGCATATTTACCCCACTTGACTATATATACGAAGGTCATTCAATAAGTCCTTAGAAAAAAGTAGAAAAAAACACTTTTTTTGGGTAGATTTTTTTTTATTTTTCTACATAATCTCCTTTTAGCTCTATACACTTCTCTAATCGTTTTTCCAAATTTTTTAAGCCGTCCAAAAAGTAGGATTTCGGATGCTCCTCAAAATATGCCTCCGTTTGGGCGATGACCTCCTCATTGGTCGTAAACCTTCGTTCTTTTGTCTCTGGAGTGTAGTAATGTATCCACGTCTCATCCACAGTTATGTATCGACGCAGAAAATCTTCAGGATTACGACGGAAAAGCGCCAAAACAGCCTCAGAGTCCACCACACGATTGCGTTTATTCTCCACTGTGAGCAAACGCGGCACCCATCTTGCCGAGATTTTTTTCACACCTAATTTTTCGTGCAAAATTAAAGCGACTGTGCCTTGTGATATGCCTGTAGCCTCAACTATTTCGCGCACTTTGTTTCGTCGGTCACTTAAAACCATATCGTGGATTTGGTCAATCATTTTGGGGGTAGACACTTCTACAGGGCGTCCGGAACGATGTTCATCTTTTGTGGATGTACGGCCACGTTTAAACTCATTCACCCAATTGTAAACAGTTGCAAACACAGGAGCAGATGTGCCATGAACTTCATCCAACTCAGCTTTAATTTCTTTCGGTGTTAAGCCTTTTAAATACAAATGTTTAATCACCGCTCGAAACTCACTTTTATCCATTATTATAAACTATCAAAAGTTTTTTACTACAATTGACAACAACAATGAAACTACGTGACGGCTAAAGCTAAAACTCTAACAGTTGACTAGTTAGGAGTGCTGCTTACTGGAAAAAAATCATTTTCGATACTAAGAGCACCATCTCTTGGATTTTCTAAGGAGTTATTGAACGACCCTCGTATATTAAAAAAATTGTATAACAAAAAATCCTAATTTAAAAAATAATCCGTGCTATAATCTGTAGTAGCAGTATAAAATACTGAATAAGTTTAATTAGAAAAACTTTTCTTTTACATTATTAACTAACGAAATATACCCTGAGAACTGGAAACCAAACCACCCTGTATATAAATTAATGTAACCATTCCGCTAAATGTCAGTAGTCAGTCTAGCCACTACAATAACAAACCAACCAATTCAATTCAGTAATCCTAACAGTAGTCACGTCAACAGCAAAAATAAAACTAAAAAACAATAAATCAAGTAGCTCCTCATAACCGTCTACCGTCGCGCACTTAGATCTGCATTTAGCGAACATTAACCTAACTTCTGTATATGTTTGTATGACGATAAACTATACATCTTTCCGTTACTCAAGTGCCTCCGATCTTAACAAATAAATTAAGAGGCTGTACGATACACCAGACATTCTGATGCGAGACGCGTGCTCTTAGATTCCAACAGAAATGCTAGCCAGCAGCTGCTCTTGTTGAGATGTTGATTATGTTTTCATCAACAGACGGATTGAGAATAATAAAATATCTGAAGTTCAATTAGATTAAAACGCAATTTTGGCCTGTTTCATACCTTATGCCAATGGCACACTGGTCGAGGAGCATCAATGAGCGTCGAGGAACTCATCGATGAAACAGCAGAACGCATCCTGACTGATAAAATAAACAAACGCGAAAGATTAGCACAAAGCAAAACCAAAATGACAGCCCACGCTAACATGAAATGAGACACAATTGGCTGGGTGCGCGACGACAACGACATCTGACGTTCACATTAAATCATGCTCTATAACCGTTGATTCATACAAGATTTTGTCTAATTTTTGATAAAAACAAGGTTTAAAACAATGAAAATGTTTATAATTTCAGTTTTTAACAACTGAAAATATTACAAAATGTATTATTTAAGTTTATATATAAAGTGATATTGTAAAAGCCGCACAAAATGCTGTAGAAATCTAAGAATTGTGTTTATTAAAATGATACATTTTTCTTATTTTTGTATTTCTTATTTCGCAACTGGTTAATAATTTTTTATAAGGGTAAAAGAGATGTAAATGATTATGAATGAATGACGAATAATAATAATAAATAATTGAGATGTTTGAATTTTTGCAGTACTCTTTCAATGTCCCATTGGTTCAAGGTTCTCAACCATAGCAGAAATAAATACCTCTCATATGGAAAGCAAAGTGAATGTTTTAAATAATATTTATTACTTTGTGGGTTAAATAGTAGATTTTAAAAAAATAGATCTTGGGCAGTTACTTGACAAAACCAACCTCAAGAAAACTTGAAAACAAAGTGTAAAATTTTTGCTTTGATGTTCATTTATCAATCAAATGTTTCCTAAATTATCTCTAAAAATAATAAATTTTTCCAAAATGTCTTCCGTATCGTCTCTAAGACAGTTAATTTCCAACAAAATGTCTATCAATTGACACTTACATAAACGTCAAACATTTAATTAATTTTGTTTCAATTCGATGTTTTCAGGCAATTTTCGTCATTTTCAAATCTAATTTGTGCCGTTATACAGCATGTAAAATTAATTTTGATTAATGGTTTAGATAAAGAATGTGATGCCCTAAAACTTTTATTTGAAGCATTTTTGCTTAAAATATTTAGTGAAGCAGAAAATTACGAAATTATGATTTTACATGTTAAAGTCCTATGTTCGACAGTCGCGGTCACAACAACGTGAGAATGATTTTATGCTTATTTTGTCCACCGCGATCGCTGCAGTCGATTCGGCTGTCCCCACCATGACTCTGCACCTAGCAAATACGTGTGAAATGAGACACAATCGTTTCATCGAGGAACTCCTCGATGGTAATAGAGGAGCCTCTATTTTTTATCGATAACGAGTGCGTTCTGTTGTTTCATCGATGAGCTCCTCGACGCTCATTGATGACCAGTGTGCCATTGGCATTACCTGATTCTTTGTGAGCAGTCAATATTAAAAAATATCAAGGCCTAGCTATATAAAATGTTGTCAGCTAATCACGATGTAAACTACACGAAAAAGTTAAATTAGAATAACAAAAATGCTTCTAGAAATGTCAAAGTGTCAAAAACGATGGGACTTGCAAGGAACTAAACTCTTCACAGTATTTTCATCAGTTTCATATATTTCATTTACACTCATTTTTACTTTAAGGAAGTTACAAAATAACTAAATATATCATCACGCCTTTTATCCATTACTGGGTGTGGCACTCTGCCGAAGCAGATCTCGGTAAGTGATATATTTATGCGCGTGAAGTGCGATTACCAGCCATCAAATCACGGCCTCCACAGATGTTAGTGGTGGGGAAGCTACAGGGGTAATTTTAAATTGGAGAAAATGTTTCGTCGGCTGTGGGGATCGAACAAGGGTTCTTTGGATCCACAAGCCGACTTGCTACCACTGTGCCATTACTGGGTGGTACTATCATAAAAGCATTTATTCCAGATTTGAATGGAATGTAAATATGCTATTTTTCATGTGTTTCTACACTAGTATGCAATTTTTTTAAAGTTTACCATTGTTGAGCTGCGTAATGTAAAGTTAAAGTTGATCAAAAATGCATTGGTGTTATAAGAACGGTATCTCGCGAGGCAGCTTACTGCATAATAAATTCATATATTGTAGTTATATTTGAACAAAAAACTAACACATAGCACATCATATAAAGGTAAAGTTATTGTTAATTATACTATATTTGCAGCAAAATGTTAATTCTGTTAATAACCTATGCTATACAAAAATGTAATAATTGTTTTTATAAAGTTTTTAGGTTACCTATACTTTTGTATGAGACTGTCATGATAGAACTACCTTAAGGAAGTTAACAATGCCAAATTCAAACAGTTGCATTGAAAATAGCATCAGTATCACTAATGCTATGTCTTAGTACCAAAAAACGATATATTCCTGAAAGACTGTTCTTTTACTATTGAATAAGTTGAAATAATAGTGTCATATTCAAGTGGGTGACAAAATACTTATTTGTGTATCAAGAGCGTAAAGTGAATCTGTATTGCTCGTGCTCGGTAATTGAAGCGCGAGCGAAGCGAGCGCTGCAATAGTGCGAGAGCAATAAAGATACTTTACGCTTGAGGCGGCACACACGTAATTTTTTCTACGACTTTACTTACTAAAAATTTTTTTAAAATAATATGGGGCTAGTTCAATTCTCGTTCCACCAATTTCTGTATTATATGTAACCATGACGATATTAGTATCCAAGTAAATAATTAAAAAATTCCTTTATCAACAATCATTGTTTGTGATACATTTTCACACATAAATAAAAAATATGCTCAAAAATCTCAGAAAATAGTGACTGGCGTACTAACTGAAAATTCTAATGAGAATATCACAAAATCTAATTTATCCTCAAATTTATTAAACACCATTTCAAGTTCCGGAATAAATATACAAAACTGTCAGAACTGCACTTTCAATTTTAACATCCCTCATCCTCATTAAGTTGGCACTGCTGCCCAGTTGCGTTCAGGTTCAACTTCAAATCATAGCGCAGCAAACTTCTTGTATAATATGTGTAAAAGTGTAAAAATCTAACCTATATTTTTAGATTTTGTAAGTATTGTTTCAATAAATTAAGATTTCAGCAACAATTTATATTTTTCTAAGCGAGCGGTAAAGTATTTTTCCTACAACTGTGCGATTTCTTTGTTATTACGTAACTATAATTGCCTTGGTTACGTATGGAAAGTAGATGAATGCAGACCAAGTGCGTTTCCGAAAGCAAAGAAACACTAGTGCCGAAAGTGCTTCATTACGTAACTGTCAAAAGAATATTGTTTTGACAGCGATTTAAATTTCGCGCCGAGCGCGGAATTCATATTTTGCCCACAGACGCTTATGGAAGAAGATGATACGGTGAACCAGCGCTAGTAAATATGCAGTAGTATATTTTGACGTTTATAAACGTAACCTTAATTTGCAGTATATCTAATCTGTAGACAATTAATAAAAAGAACCGAACAAAGTAAAATATATCGATAAATGGTTTTATTTAAAGAGTAAGTGAAATACTTCATATTTATTGTTTGTGTATATTATTAATACAGTTGTTACAGTTGCTTATATTGACATAATGTAAAGTGGAAACTTTTGTGTCTAAAGAAACATTGATTTCTTCCGTACCTGTTCATATTATTACCAGTAATATTATTGGTAACAATTTCGGAAGCTTCAGAAGTACCAGCAGCAGGTTGATTGTCATTGTCGAAAATAGATCCAACATAGTATGATCCGGAGCTTCAATTATCTTTGGAGGTGTTAATGATAAAGAAGAATCACTCACTGTACTATTCCAATCAATATGATTTTGAAGAAATTATTTTGACGTTAGTGAAATATTTTTAAATAACGTAGAACAATGTGCAAGCAATCAACAAACAAACCATAGCAACGCCGTAAAACATCGTTCTCATGTAATATCATTAAAATTTTATAAATTTTATAAATATTAATAATATTTTAGTGATTTACTAAATCGCACAGTTATAGGAAAAATGTTGTTTATAACACGTGCCGAAAAAGGTTACGTGCTCGTGCAGATTTCCGCACTCGGCAAGCCTCGTGCGTTAAATTCTGCATTTGCACGTAACGAGCCTTTTTCGGCACATGTTATAAAAATAACTTTTACCGCTTGTTGCTATAGGAGACGCGCGGTAAAGTATTTTATTTTTCGTTACTCAGTAACTATCAACTTTACGATGACAACTGAAAGCATAAATATCAACTTTTCATAGCAGTCGTAGAAAAAATTATTTATGGAATTAGTAGAACAAAATGTATTTCTGTTTTCCCTTGGTGCCAAATGCTCCATTCACGGCTATGCTAGAAATGCTTCTCTAAACATAACAAAAGAAAGAAACCCATACACAATTAATAGAAATATTTAAGATGTTTATAGATGCAATCTTAAAACAAAAGATGAATGTTAAATTTGCCTCATAATAAATTGCTCCTTGCACATAAATTTCCTACACAATAATGTTTAAAAACTATTTCTTTTATCTACAACAAAAATATTTGAGCAAAATAATCAGAGTTTATCGTGTAATTTTAGTCCAACTACCAACAAACGTCCGTACAATCCAAGCAAGAGCAACAACTCACAACTCACTCATTTTTCGATCAGACAAAGCAGTTTGAATCGCCGCTGCGTGACGGAATGGAAAACATTTGCTCCCGCCTGTCTTTTTATCATCTACAGCCAACTTATCTCACTCGCTCGACTTCGCCTTCTATTCGTGCTGCACTATCAGCGACGAGGGAATATCATGTCAAAATAACTAAACAATCACTTGTTTTACTTGTGAAAATATTGTTTTGCTCCTAAGTCATGAGAAACTTGCATTTTTTGTGGTTTTTAACAGACAAAAATTGGTGTTATCATGTCAGGTTTTAAATAAGTATAACTTGTTTTGTTCTTAAATGACACTAAATTGTAGATTTTAACGAATTTTGAAGCAGACAAAGTATATCGGAATGTTTTGATTTGTGTAATTGTTTATCTAAAACACAATAATTATTTTCGTGTCTTTTTACTCAAAACATTTTAGATTTTCACTTAAAATAAGAAAATGCATAAATATTACTGCAAAGATATAATAACGTACATATTCTCGCAAACATGGGCGCCCATAGGGAATTTTTCAGAGAAGGGGAGTTAAAAAAACAATAAGATTTATAAAATAAAATAAATAATAAATATAGTGAACAATATGTAAGTACATATAAGTAAATTAAAATATAAGAAAAAATTACAAACTCAATAATTCTTATTAATTTAGATTTCAAGGTAAATTTAAAATGGTTTGTTCTTGTGTGTTCTTATAACTTTATAAACGCATGTAAACATGTCGTTAAGGAGATCTCTCATATAAGCATATGGTTTTTGGCGCTATTTATTTTCTAGGAGTGGTATGAGTGTTTTTAAATCTGACAGATGAATGACATATAACCTCAAAGTTGTAAATTGTTAGTGTCGAAATATTACTTTAATTATGGATATTTTATCCTTTCTCTAGGTCAGTGGTTTTCAAAGTGTGGGTCGACCCCCCAACGCGTCAGGGAGTCGCGATGCAATTGAAGGGGGGTCGTCGGATGCTATTTACAAATTTTTAAATACATGTTTCTAAAGATTTATCCCGTTGCAAATTTTTATTTAAATTTTAAGGATTTATGAAATGAAACATATAATATATACTATTTATTTACAGGCAGATTCACAAAACGGATTAGCGCTAACACCGTTTTTAATATTATCTATAACTCTTTTTCAAATTAAAACAGATTAAAGAAATATACTAAATTTGATGCTAATTAACTCCCTTTTTAACTCAAGTTAAAATAAACTTGTTTCATACATTAAAAAGAGAGTTAAAAACGAAACAAAAAATGACGTTAGCTCTAATTCGCTTTATGAATCTGCCTGTTATATGTTTATATTCACGTTTGTTTCTGTTTACGGTTAATTTAAAAAAATATTAAACTAGATATCAAATTGGGGATTACACCACTTAATTCCTCATGTATTTTTACATAATTATGCATATTTTGATCCTCAATATATAATTTTTTTAATCGCCAAAGTCGTGATCGCAAAAATGTCTGTTAATGAAAATGCCAATTTTTCGATTGAACCAGTTTAAAAATGGATTTTTAAAATATAGTTCTATATAATTCAGACCACGAGAAATCGAATGCCGTTGAGCGCACCTTCGTATCTTTTTTAGTTTTTGAGTTACAGCGATTTTTGACTTTTTGAAAAACTCAACTTTGAAGGCCCATATCTCAAAAATTATAAGAGATATTGGAATGCGATTTAAACGGGTGAATTTCTTGTGCTCCAATTAACTTATACCAAAAGGAATTTATTAATGTTCGCAGATTTGTATTATCTTTTAATTTTTTTGAAATATGGGTAAAATACAATTTTGAAAAAAATTTTAAAATTTTCAATATTTTCAAAATTTCAGTATAAGTTAACTAGAGCACGAGAAACCCACTCATTCAAACCACTTCTAGTTCATAGCGAAAACTAAATAAATACAAATAAATAAAACGGGGTAGGATAGCACAGTGGTATGAAGTCGGCCTGTGGATCCTGAGAACCCTGGTTTGATTCCCACAGGTGACAAACAATTTTCATAATTTCAAAAACTACCCCTGTGGCTCCTCCACCACTAACATCTTTGGGGGCCGTGATTTGACGACTGATAACCGCACTTCACGCGCAAAATATATCACTTACCGAGATCTGCTTCGGCAGAGTGCCACACCCAGTAATGGATAGAAGGCGTGATGGTATATATATTTTTTTTATAACTCCGACGAATTTAAAAAAGTCTTTGAGCATAAAAATATGTATATCTACACAGAAATATATGTGGAATCGAATGGTGAAACCCTCAATTTCATAACTAGTGTTATAATATTTTAAATTAATACTTAAGGTAGTACTATCATTTACGACAGATTTTAATGAAATTTAAATATGTTATTTTTCATGTATTTCTACTTCGTGTGACTATGAAAAGAGCCGTACAGTTTTTTTAATAAGGATTACCTGATCAAAGAATCGTTCTACCTTAAGCTTGTCACCCATTTGCAGAACACTCTATATAGCATATAAACAATTTTATCCTTTCTTTGACACACAGTTCTACCAACCCTCAACCCCAAATACACAATTCAACTAACTCCGTTACCACAACAACAATAACAAAACTCTTAACGATAACGCATGATTTCATTCATAATTGCATCGCATTGCATCTTAAACTGCAATCGTTGATTTGCTGATTCTCTGATTCGTTTATTGGTCTCTATACCTTTAGACTTTAAAAGTTGAAGTTGAATACTGGTGGGTACTCAGGTATATCTTGATTTCCAAATGAATGCAGAATGTTCAATGCATCGACCGTTAGTCGAGGAAGGAGAATGCTGGATGTAGATACAAACAATGAGGTCTAAATTTAGTAGATTGAAAATCAAGGGTGGTAGACAATGGTATCTGTGTTGGAGGGTGAGTTAAGTGAATTTATTTGTGAGAAAATTGTGGTATATTACAGGAAGAAATTTACCTATTTTTTGTTAACCTACTTAACATGGAAAAGGAATTTTCCGCTTCCCTACTTTCTTAATTACTTTACAGTAAAAAGTTTTAAATAAAAGTTGTAGAAAATTAAATTCTACTTCTAAATTAATTAAAATATTTGATTTTACTTATATAATTACTGCTAAAAAATTACAAGTTGTCAAAAATGGATTGTTTACATAGTTAGCTATGGAACTGCAAAGAATACAAACAAATTTATAACGTTTTACAGGCAGATTCACAAAACGGATTAGCGCTAACACCGTTTTTAATATTATCTATAACTCTGTTTAAAATTAAAACAGATTAAAGAAATAAACTAAATTTGATGGTAATTAACACTCTTTTTAACTCAAGTTAAAATAAACTTCTTTCATACATTGAAAAGAGAGTTAAAAACGAAATAAAAAATGGTGTTAGCGCTAATCCGCTTTATTAATCTGCCTGTTAAGGGTCATTCACAGCTCCAAAATTAAAAGAGATTTTACTTAGTAATTCCTCTTATATTTTTAATTAAAAGTTTGATTAGTGTAAATAAATGCAAGCATTCCTTACTATGAAATTATTATTGTACTTTGACTTAACTGAATCTCACTTAGAAATGTTTGCTAACTTGAAACTTATCATTTTTTTTGGACAAAGTAAAGGACAAATTTAAAAAAGATTTATAAAAATTGAAAAACAGATAGTATTTAATTTTTTAATCGAAGCCTCAAGAATAAAACAATTTTATTTTCGTTTTATTATATATTTTATTATAATTTAATTCAATTGTTTGTAAAACCTTGTTTCCACCTCTTAACATAGTCTTAGTTTGAGTTTTTCGACATAACCTTGAGAGTTTGTCATATGTAAATACAGCTGAGCGTTTCCAGCTACTGTTTTAGTCTCAGTCTTTGTCTTTGTCGCTGCGCATAAACACAAAGTTTGCAGATTTCATATTTCCGACATAGTTTTTCGTCGCTGTTCTGTAAGAGAGAGTTAGCTGCGGTAATGCTATCTCTTGTTATGCTGCAATATACAGTCAATTCTATGCCGTATTTATCATATGTCATTAGGGTTGTGTTGGGAATACAATAAATATAGACAATAGAATAAAAATAGTAATAATTTCAACTAAGAAAAAAATATTAATTACTGGATTAATAGCAACAACAAAACTAACAAGTCAAAAAGAGATTATTTGGTTCGATTACACAGCCGACAAACATTTTCACCTCATTAAAATTACTGCTTTGGCTCACCACTAACATTTTGGAGGGGGCGTGATTTGAGGGCTGGTAACCGCACTTCACGCGTATAAATATATCACTTACTGAGATCTGCTTCGGGAGAGTGGCACACCCAGTATTGAGTAAAAGGCGTGAAGATATATTTATATTTTTACAAGAAACTAAACAAATTCGCTGTTTCTATCAACAACAACTGAATATACATACATACATACATATCTTCACGCTATATCCCAACAAATGGGGTAGCACGAACCCTAAAATCACTCATAAAACATTCACTCATCACACCCATCAAACAACCAGCCATCACCAAATATTTTCATCCAAACACACCACCCTCAATTCAATCACATTCATAGATCACTCCATATAACATCATTTATTTATTACACTCGAAAACATTATCACACAACAAAGCACTCATTCCCTTTGTGCCTATCTTTGTCCATCACGGTCCCAATATCCCTTGCTCTGCAAGTGAACGAAGCGACTGACCGTTCACTTGACTTTAACGACCGCGTCGCAGACGCAACATGTAAGACGACTCTCGTCTCGGTTCTCGACAGCGACAGCGTGCTGGCCGCTGCTGTGGTTGGCATGTCTTGCTCTCGTGGTCGCAGAGGTTTAACAACCTCGCTTCTGATACACGGCAGCAACGGACAGGAGCTGGCCACTGGCGGCCATCTTGTCATGCTGTAGCTTGACATGGAGATTGAGATTTTAGATGGGTTTATTCTTCTCTGAATGGAAACACAAGTAGATGGACAGTCTACTTTTAGAATATATGGATTAAAAGAAAAGATACATCATTTACAGGCGAATTCATAAAGAAGATTAACCCCTCAGTTCTGTAAATCTATTATTATCAGTTAATGATTGAAAAGTTAATGACAACCCTTATTTTTTATGAGTACTCTGCAGATTATCATCATTTCGGTATTCTATGATCAAAATCATTTATTCTATTACCTCTATTTTATCCGGGCGTCTCCCAAATGTTTCTGTCATAAAATTAACTTTAAAAATTCTATTTTACTTTTATGCATTTTGCTCTCGTATAAAAAAAATATATTTTTCCTACAACTGTGCGATTTCTTTGTTATTACGTAACTATTATTGCCTTGGTTACGTATGGAAAGTAGATGAATGCCGACCAAGTGCGTTTCCGAAAGCAAAGAAACACTAAGTGCGGAAAGTGCTTCATTACGCAACTGTAAAAAAAGTTTTTTTGAGAGCGATTTAAAGTTCGCGCCAAGCGCGTAATTCATATTTTGGCCACAGACGCTTATTGAAGAAGAAGATGCAGTGAGCCAGCGCTAGTAAATATGCAGTAGTATATTTTGACGTTTATAAAAATAACCTTAAATTGCAGTATATCTAATCTGTACACAACTAATAAAAGGAACCGAACAAAGTAAAATATATCGATAAATGGTTTTAAGTAAGTGAAATACATAATATTTATTGTGTGTGTATATTATTAACATAGTTGTTACAGTTACTTATATTGACATAATTTAAAGTGGAAACTTTTGTATTGTCTAAAGAAACATTGATTTCTTCCTTACCTGTTCATATTATTAACAATAATATTATTGACAACAATTTCGGAGGCTTTAGAAGTACCAGCAGCAGGTTGATTGTCATTGTCGAAAATAGATGCAACATAGCATGATCCGGAGCTTCAATTATCTTTGGAGGTATTTATGATAATGAAGAATCACTCACTGTACTATTCTAATCTAGACGATTTTGAAGAAATTATCTTGACGTTAGTAAAATATTTTTAAATAATGTAGAACAATGTGCAAGCAATCAACAAACAAACCATAGCAACGCCGTAAAACATCGTTCTCATGTAATAACATTAAAATTTTATAAATTTTATAAATTTTAATAATATTTTAGTGATTTACTAAATCGCACAGTTGTAAGAAAAATATTGTTTATAACACGTGCCGAAAAAGGTTACGTGCTCGTGCAGATTTCCGCACTTGCACGTAACAAGTCTTTTTCGGCACTTGTTATAAAAATAACTATTTAACCACACTTTTTACGGAATTGTCAGTGAGTTGTCATTATAATATTTGTTCGTATCCATGATACGTAATTGACAGATTGTTTACCTCATTTGCGGTTAACGGGTAACTTAGAAAAGGTGGGTCCCTTCAACCTTGACCACTATCTTGGTTCGCAAGTCGTGTAATCTTGGGTTTGCCCTTGCTTCGTCTACTGATGATGAGAACTTAGTTCTCGAAATACGTATTTAGATTTATCCTTATATTTATTACGGCTTAGGGGTTTAATTTTTTCTTAGTTATATCTTAGCCTTAGATTTTTACTTTTTACTTTTGTATTTTAATATCATATATTTCTTGATTTCTTATTTACCATTTTAAACTTACTCTCCTGATATTTCCAGAGCAATGCTCGGTCGTCCAGATAATTAACTATTAAAAATGCAATTTAAGTTTTATAGTAGACACACCACAGAAAAAAAAAATAAAATAAAAATTATTGCAACTTCCCGGTTCCTTTAAGTATTCAGTCACAGATTTGTAATTAAAACGAGTAATTAAAAATCTAATCTATTTATTTTAATACGAATATAAACTTTAATGTCCTTTGCAGTTAGATAAATGCAGATAAAGTTAATGAAACCAATCGGTTTGAGTATCATACTTCATATTTCCACCTACAAAACCATTGTTTAGTTATCAGATGTCTTTTATTATCAAAATTCTTCGATTCGATACATGAAAGATTCGATTATTTTCTGCATACAATATAACTGCACGAGTTTTTTTTTAATTATATACGTGAAATAATCAAATTTATAAATACAAACAACTTATTGAATGTGTAGTACGCGTACTTACAATACCTGGATAATGTTTGACATTTGTGTGGGACTTATTGTTGTGATTGTGTGTGTGATGGGCGGGATTGAATAAAGCCACCTGTCACTAAATATTTGAAAAGATATGTCAGTGATAATATAAACATAAATGTAAGATAATTGTCTGGTCTAGAATTATGCGTGTTAGTTATTGAAGAGTGAAAACTATAAAATTTATTAGAATTAAACGGTTTATTAGTCGTTTTTGTGATTATAATGTGTTTGTTATACATTTCTAGATTGGTCTGAAGGTGGATGTAATCTAGGTTTATTTATTTATATAACAATTTAATTTTTTATTTTGTTTAAGTATTGTGCATGAGCATTTATAGTACGTGGTGCCCACGAGTGTTTATTTTTTGTTTCTCTTCATAGCAGAGCATAAGGTGGTACTATCATGGAAGCATTTAACCCGGATTTTAATTAAATGTAAATATGTAATTTTTCATGTGTTTCTACACTAGTATGCAATTTTTTTTAAAAAGTTTTCCATTGTTGAGCTGAGTAATGTAAAGTTAAAGTCGACCAAACATGCATTGGAGTTATAGGAACTGTACGTCGCGAGGCAGCTTACTGCGTAATAAATTCATATATTGTAGTTACTTTTTAACAAAAAACTAACACATCATGTAAAGATAAAGGTATGAAAATTAAAAAATCCATGCCTTACCGGATTTGTTTCAAAGAAATTGGAGATGAAAATTGGATATTCTATGATTTTCAATGAAACTGTCAGAAATGCTTGACAACGTTGCACGGGTAGACAGAGATGGTCGCACGCGTAAACAGAGATGGTCGCAGGCATAGACAGAGATGGTCGCACGAATGACAAAACAAGAACTATGAAAGTTATTATTTCGATCAGTAAAATATATTAATTTGAATACAAAAAAAAATATTACAGCATTTTATATTTATTTATTTGTTGTTACAGTTGATAATAATTGCTTTGGTGCATTTTTCTCATTTTTCTTATGAACTGTCAACAGGATGTATCGATAATACAGTTACGTTTCGTACCGATTGGTAATATCATGCTGCTTGTAGTTCTCGCCTTGTTGGCATAGCTTCTGCTGTGTAAAATTTAACACTGCTATTGGTTGGCATGAAACATTCACTTCCAAAAATTTACTGAATTTCATAAACTAGTTAAATAGTTTTATTTAATATATTCAATGTTATTGTTAATTATACGATATTTGCAGCGAAATGTTAATTCTGTTAATAACCTATACCATACAAAAATGTTATAATTATTTTTATAAACTTTTTAGGTTACCTATACTTTTGTATGAGACTGTCATGATAGAACCACCTTAATCTTATTTATAATATAAGGGGGCCCTATAGCTTATAGTGGAATACGAACCACTCAGATACATGTAAGTTGAAGTCAGCGAAATTTATATCCACACACATTCTTTGATGAAATGAGATGGAATTCACTGAACTACTAGTGCTTATAAACTAAAATTATATAACGAGGAATGGTGCTCATTACGCACGCGTAGAAAAGTTGATAGTATAAGGCATATATTCTATGCAATTTATGTACCATGCTTTTTCTATTACTACGATATTATTGTCGTATTTATTTATATACCAAACCGCAGTGTGGTAGTACATATATCTTTAGCTTCAGGGAGATTCGAATTATATATATATATATATATATATATATGTATGGGGTGGCTAGCTCAGTGGTATGAAGTCGGCCTGTGGATCCTGAGAACCCTGGTTCGATTCCCACAGGCGACAAACAATATTCATAATTTCAAAAACAACCCCTGTGGCTCCTCCACCACTAACATCTTTGGGGGCCGTGATTTGACGACTGGTAACCGCACTTCACGCGCAAAACCAAGGTTCGTCAGTTCGAATCCGCCTGTCGACAAAGTATGATTTGTCGTTAAAATAAAAAATACAGTTACTTGTATTAATCATACTTGGGCGCTATAAGCTAAGTCACTTATACATATGCCTTAAAAAGTAAGTAACATCGACTACAGAAACCGGCAGTATGGCAGCGTAAAAACTGCGGCTCGGTGTGCCCGGTAGGCCCTGGCCCGATTCTGAACTGTAACGCCATTGAAGAAGAAGATATATATATATCATGACGCCTTTTACCCATTACTGAGTAGCACTCTACCGTAGCAGATCTCGGTAAGTGATATATTTTGCACGTGAAGTGCGGTTATCAGCCGTTAAATTCCGGCTTTCCAAAGACGGGGAGCCGCAGGAGTCATTTAAATGTGGAGTAAAGTTTGTCGGCTGCAGGAATCGAATTCAAGTTCTCAGATCCACAAGCCGACACGATTCCACTGAACTATTAACCCCATACTATAATTTAAATCGTACGAAATCGTCAGTATCATGACGTGAGCATCAGCACATTATTTAATATAAAGTGTAGGTAATATCGTAATAAAATTATATGTAAAATTTTTACATCAAAGTCATCATTAATCATGAAAGTACATTTTAATTGTAATAAACGCAAGAATGATTGAAATGTAGGTTCCGATATCCCGATCAGATATTTCCTCGGACTGGAAAAGTTCGCGTGACGACTCCATCTTGGAAAGTTGCCATGCTTGGACACGAATAACCATTTTTACACGTTCAATCAGATGTTATTTTATGCCCAATCCTCACGAAAATTGTTTTAAAGGGTTAAATTAAGATATGTACTTACTTGCTGTGTCAACGAGCAAAAAAATAAATAGGTCATTTCTACTTGCCACTGATTATAGATTTAAAAAAAACTCCTTAATTTTTATATTAAATACGTTTATTATTGAAACTATTAAGTTCTCAATAAATTTATTCTTGTAACAAAACAAAAAATAGCACATCAGAAAATGATGGTTTGTATAGTTTACATAATTTCAATGACGATTTCGATGCGAAGTTTTCTGTTTGTTTTAGAGATAAGGTACAGAATGATCAGAAGTAAGTGTTTCAGTTGGCAATACAATTCAGGGGATCTTTTTATTTCACAGTTGGCGCAACATCAAGTAAAGGCGGAAATAATATTAGACATGTCATTTTTATAATAAATACAAATAGGTTGAGTGATAGAAATACTTTAGATTATTGCCCTGTGAGAAATGTTAAGAAATAAAAGGATGTGGCTAAAGGAAACAACGATTTTTATGAATTTTCATTTTCAAGTATTACTGCCAACAACAGGAAATAAATGTATGTATCAGTCTTACCAATTTCAAGTAGTTTTATTTTTATTGCCAACTGAAACACTTACTTCTGATCACTCTTTAGTATCTGGAACAATAAGTGTTACAATTGGACATTGTAACATGTGTTTTTCATGCTATTTTTCTATATCGCATTCATTTACGTTTATTTCAAAATTTAATCAAAAATAGTACAAATAAAATTTCAAGGTGGTAATACTAACAGATTTAAGGAACATTTGAAATTTATTTTGATATTTATAATTAAGTTAGAGTTCAAATTCATAATTACCTAGGTTATTTTATAAATGAAATACCTTAAATTTTTAATAAATAAGTGTTTTACAGTTTAATGATATTATTTTATTATAAAAAAAAATCATTGCAATAATTTTACATGAGCTATGCAAGACAGCTAAAATGATTTATGTATGACATTTTTCAAACTAGACAACTCTACAACAAAAAATATCCCCAAAAACAGTTGTATAAAATTACATTTTGTAGCATTCTTTTTGACAGAAACAGTTGTACAATAGTGTATTACGTACTATAAACTGTGAGTGACAGTTTTTAACAGGCCCGAAAGACGGAGATTTCCTAATCATTCGCGATCACTTACAGTTCGAGATTAGTAAGCTATTTTTTACAATACATACAATACACAAATAAAAGGAAAAGGAAAAAAGGTTTCAAAATTAACAGGTGTCAGATTGTTGTGCAAATAAACAGGACCTTGATATGTAATATTTACTTACTGTCCACGATGGATAGTAAGTAAATATTATAGTTCTGATATAACTATGGAAGCCACTATGCAATAAAAGTTCAACTTACTGTGTTTAAATTTCGACATTTTTGATGGTTAGCATTGACGTTTGAGGTTAGGTGTAGTTATACCAACTGTACTAACCGTAAAGACAGAATATTAAATATTGCTAAAATATTAGTAGACAAGTAATAATTAAGTTATATAAAATTAGATTTATCTGTGCAAATGTGTTGAAAAATCTGCCAAAACTTCGATTTAAATAATAATATAAATTCTTTTCATTTATTTTATTATTATCTCTCATGATAAAGCCATCTGTTGTCAATTAGTGGAACTTCCTCTGATATATTAGAAGTGTGCATTTGAATAACATATCAGTGTATGTTATATTCAACTTTCCGTAGTAACTTATGATGTTGTTATGGTTATTTTCATAAGTGGTCGCCTGAAATAGTTATTTACATAACAAGCATCGAAAGTGTAAGATAACGTGCGAGTGTAAAATTGAAAAACGTGGCGCGCAGTGCCGAGTGATTTAATTACACGAGCACAGTTATCACACTTTCGAGCGAGTTATGTACACTATTTTTCAGACGACCACAAAATATTTCTAAAAACAGTTTACAAGAGCAATGTTGTTACACCTTGACAGCTGATGCGTTTTTGTAGGTAAGCGTTGACGTTTGACGTTTGAGGTTATGTATTGTGATACCAACTGTACTAACCGTAATGTCAAAATATTAAATAATGCTAGAATATTAGTAAATAAGTAAATTAATTTACTAAAATAAGATTTATCTGTGCAAATGTGTTGAAAAATCTGCCAAAACTTCGATTTAAATAATAATACAAATACTTTTCATTTATTTTACTATTTTCTTTCATCGTAACGCCATCTGTTGTCAATCAGTGGAACTTCACCTGATATGTTAGAAGTGTACGTTATACATCCTAACATATCAGTATGTTATGTTCAACTTTCCGTAGTAGTTTATGATGTTGTTATGGTTATTTTCGTCTGAAAATATATTTTGCGTATTATTTGGAGTAAAACTAAAAGATAAAAACCTAGTTTGACTATAAACCATAGAGCCTAAACGTCAAGTAGTGAGACGAACGTGAATCTATTGTCTACATAGGTATTAATAAAACTCTTAGCTATTATTAATAAAGTTGCTATGATTTTGTAGGTAGCGCACGTAATTGCGGTTACGGAGACCACGTAAATGATTTCATTTATTAGTTAAGGCGTAACTTTGTGTAAGTAGTTTATAGATTAGTTGTTAGGTAGGTATATTTAGTTCGTTAATAGCAAATAAAAGTTCTATTTTCTTTGTAATATTGAAATTACTTAATTCGCCTTCAATATCACTTATTCAATAAAGCCAACGTCTCTGTGCATAGAACTTTTGTTGCATTTTCTAATTTTATCCGTCCAACTCTACAGCTCAGTTTTCGATTAATTTCTGCTGAAATATAATATAACTCGTTTCATATTTATACCTGAAAGGTTTTAATAACTGATAGTAAACAAAAACAATTTAAGATTAAATTTATATAATAAAGTTTTAATATAATACCGGTATTATTCGACGCGTACTACAATAACAGATCCTTCTCTATACGCAGTTTCATTACTGCCAGTGCAGATTTAGAACATGAACAAGCTTATCTCATGTATGTTATCAGTACAACAACGCTCCTCAGTAAACAATAACCTCATATCTGTACCTTTCCACTGACGACCAAATCGCAAAAATTTCAAAACGACTTGGCTATTCTTTCATAATCATGCAATACAACGGAGTCGTAACTTGCATTATTAAACTTTAATGACTGGCAGAAATTGATAAAACTGATAAAAGATAATGGCGCATTCATTTCTTCGCAATTCTCTCCACAGACAATACATCAGTGCACTGAAATTCAAAATGGAGGTGCAGAGAAAAGGCACACTTTGATTGTTTTCGACTTGGCGTACAGTACAACGCAGATTATGAAACATCTACTCAATTATTGTGTATTTTCTATTGTAGGTTTTACAATGTATGCTGACTACCAACTTTACGAAATCTACCTAATATCATTTGCAAATATTCATCTTCTCTCTCTTTTCCTCCACTAACTTTCTCTACAAATCTCGAGACTTGTCACTATAGTCGAAACGTTTATGGGATTAACTTTCGTCATCAAAAAATAAAACTAAATGCATGACGTAATATGCCGCAGGACCACACCACATTTTAATGTTTTCAAATCTAAAATTATATGTAGTAACTACGAGGGCAGGGTGAAAAGGCCCTGAAAAATAAAACAGATAGCGCAACAATCGCAAATCTAATGTGACGTTTGTGATGTACCATCTTTAACTAGAACGCATTAAAATTGTCAGACTGATATATCATTCAGTTCTGTTTTGACACTCATCGAAAGCAAGCAACCGCGAAGAATTTTGAAAACATGGAAAAAAGTGAATTTCGCGTCTTGATTAAACATTATTTCTTGCGTGGAAAAACATTAAGCAAACCAAAGCATCGCTTGTTAAACATTATGGGGACTCCTTTCCATCGATTGGAACGATTAACAACTGGTTTACTGATTTTCGTTGTGGTAGTATGACCACAAAGGACGCCGAACGTTTCTGGTCGTCCAATTGAAGTTACAACGCCAGAAATCGTCGATAAAATCCATGGTATGATATTGGACGATCGGCGAGTTAAAGTGCACGAGGCTGCTGAGACTATGAGCATCTCAACCGAACGGGTACGGAAAATTTTGCATAACTTTTTGGATATGAGACAGCTATCTGCCAGATGGGTGCCGCATTTGCTCTCTGTTGACAACGACCGTGTGACAAGTTCAAAGGAGTGTTTGGCGATGTTCAAGCGCAATAAGAAGGACTTTTTTCTCCAGATTTGGCCCCCTGCAATTTTTATTTATTTCTAAAGAAATGGTCCGGCGGAAAGAGATTTGGCTGCAATGATGAGGTCATCGCTGAGACAAACGCCTATTTTGAAGGATTGCCAAAATCGTATAATTTGGAAAGGATCGAAAAATTAGAAAGACGTTGGACGAAGTGTATCGAGCTACAAGGAGATTATGTTTTGACCAAATAAATCATTTCTTGTTTAATTTTTCAGGGACTTTTCACCCTACCCTCGTAAACTTTATTTTGAATGATGCGAGTACAAAAACATCATTACCAATCCCAAAAATATATCAACCCTGCTAATAATCTGAAGTTTATCTGCAGTTTGTGTGCTCCTATTAAAACCCACGCTGCACGCCACTGGTGTTCAGGATGCAAACCCAGGTCTGTCAGACAGATAGATAGCATCAACGAGATCACCTCATATAAAACAGCCATTTCCTGTCGTTCCTGGACAGGTATTATCTTACCAATGCATTCATCCACTTTTGTATTCTATGCAATATACGGCTGCTATCTTATACGTGAATAGCAACCACTTCCGGATTTTATAATAGCTTGAAAAGTGCGCACAGACACCGAAATTGGAGATTGTTCTGCTTATTTAGTTTGTTTGGGCTTTTTGAAAATTGTGTGTGAAATGATTGTCATAAAAAAAATGAATACTTATCACATATACAGGCTGGTCCATTTAATGTGTTATCAGGAAATATCTCGGAAACTATAAATTTTACGCAAAAATGACCTAGACGAAAAACAATCGTACAAAAGGGGGCCATAATAACGAAATATTGGTTTTGTCCTAGATGGCGCTGTTGTCGCTAAATCATGGTCAACTCAATTTTTTTAAATGAAAACCCCTATTTTTTATTAAAGAATCAGATTCCTCGTTAAAAAAAAGAAGAATTTATTTAGTTCACTTTTTCGTCAGCATGATAGATGACGCTGTAATCGCGAAAAATGATGTTGCTTTCGGACGTTCCTGTATTAGAGCTTATGCGCGCGGCTGTGTGTGTGTGTGTGTGTATTATTTGAGTTTGTGTGCGTGTGAGTTTATTAGTTTTTGTTTGTGTGCGTGCAAGCGCATCCACTAACACGCACATCTAAAATCACAAATAGTCTCATTACATTCAATTGCCATTTTTATAAAATATGGTTCATCTGATTGTTTACATTCTGTCTAAAATCATATGGTGTAAATTTAAATTGCATTTTATTTTAGATTTTAATTAAATTAAGCATAAGCTCTAATACAGGAACGTCCGAAAGCAACATCATTTTTCGCGATTACAGCGTCATCTATCATGCTGACGAAAAAGTGAACTAAATAAATTCTTCTTTTTTTTAACGAGGAATCTGATTCTTTAATAAAAAATAGGGGTTTTCATTTTTAAAAATTGAGTTGACCATGATTTAGCGACAACAGCGTCATCTACGACAAAACCAATATTTCGTTATTATGGCCCCCTTTTGTACGATTGTTTTTCGTCTAGGTCATTTTTGCGTAAAATTTATTGTTTCCGAGATATTTCCTGATAACACTTTAAATGGACCACCCTGTATATGACGACATATACCATCAAATGGGGTAGCACGAACCCTTGAAACATTCACGGAACATCCACTCATCAGAGTAATCAAATAATCAATTCTTATCATAACACACCACTCTCACTTCAGCTACATTCATAGTTCCCTCCATACAAGCTCATTTCCTCATCACTCTCGGAATCATTCATTACGCGACAAACTTTTAATCACATCCATCCATTTACTCCTTTACATTCAAGGATTCCAGATATTAAAAGATAATAAGCTGGACAAAAGAGGGGGGACACCCGTTGAGCCTGCTAAAAGAAGGTATTTTTTGATACTTTTTTTAGGACATTAGAATAAATGCAATCGCTTTGAATTTTTAGCATGTTATAAAGTAATATTTCCGCTTTATTTTCGGAAATTTTTAGCAGAAAAAAATTGTTTCCCTGCCATTGGCAGCCCTGCGAATAGCCAGTTGCAGGCGATTAAATTGAGGCAAAATTTCCAAATTAGTTGACCATTTTAATGACGTATTTGTTTTTCCGAAAAAGGACATAGGTAACTAGATAAAACGAAAATATTAAAATTGAGGTTTTTTTGTTTCTATGATTATTGAAATATATTATTAAAGATAAAAATTAGTTTTTCTCAAAATTAGACGCATATACAGGAAAATTGCAAATAACATTTTATGTTCCAAATATTTTTGCTAGCACCTTTCATTTACAACTTTTTTCGTAATTGATTCCATTTTTTAAATAAATGGAATTTACTGTTTTGTGTGTCCAGTAAACTTCCTCTTCCGGTTTTTCAATTTCATTCAAAATCAACTCAGCTCTTCGTATTTTCATGAAACTTATAATTACCAAGTTTCGTTAACAAATCTTATCTCGTTCATGAGATATTGCACACTCGGACACACATCCATCCATCCACACACACACACACACATACACAGACATCATGGAGGAAATGATGAAAACGGATTCAGTGGACCTCAAAACACGTATTTCCGCGAAAATCTCGTCAACGATTTTTTTCACGATTCCAATACTTCCTTATACTGTGTATAAAAAGTAAAAAGATATTAAGTACGTCGAAAGTTGGACTTTTTCGGGACAGCGGGATATTTCCATAATTCAATCCCGCAAAAATCGGGACATCTGACAACCTTGTATATAACTGTGTCATTAATATTTTATTCGACGTACGTTCCACATGCTCAAATCAGCTCAACATATATGAGATCCTAACAATTGATTACGAAAGATTTTGACAGATTAGATCCAAGAACGCTAAAGTCAACAGTCCCTTTTTCATACGGATTGCGAGTCCAACAATGAGCAATATTGTCCGTTCCGTGAGGTGGACATTCTTATTAAAAAATCGGAATATACATGATGATAACAGAAAAGTATCCTTGAAAAAATAAACTTAATTTCTCATTATTATTATGCTGCCCATGCAATTGCTTTCATTTCTTTCAAATTAAAGCATCGAACATAATTAATAACTCAGATAACGAAATTAATTTCTCTGAAGATAAGATAACAAATAATTTGAAATACGAGTACCTCACTGTAAAATCTCATACATGGGAAACAGTAAAACACACACACACACACAAAGGTCATGTGAAATCAGAAGGCTATTACGTCAACACTGATACTCTGACAACGCAACAACAAACGAAATACGTACGTTGTTGGTTGTTGTTTCCTTCAAATATATTCAAGAATACATCTGCTTTTTATTTACTGATAAGACTAAGTTTAAAAATAACACATACATACATATCTTCACGCTATATGCCAACAAATGGGGTAGCACAAACCCTAAAATCACTCATAAAACATTCACTCATCACACTCGTCAAACAATCAGCCCTCGTCAAACATTTTCATCCAAACAAACCATCCTCATTTCAACCATATTAAAAATAACAAAAATTGATATTATTTATTTAGTTAGCGATAAAATAAAACAATCCGGAGATTTTTCTTTAGTTTGTTAAGCCGTAAAGTTAAAGGATATGGTAGTAAAAAAAACTAACTGGTTGTTGAATTACAGGCTTTTTCAATAATAAATTTAATGAATCAATAATTTAGTGCAATATTTTACTAAAGACAATTATTATAAAATTACATAAATATAAACAAAATAAATATATCATCACGCCTTCTACCCATTACTGGGTGTGGCACTCTGCTAAACCAGATCTCGGTAAGTGATATATTTTGCGCGTGAAGTGCGGTTACCAGTCGTCAAATCACGGCCCCCAAACATGTTAGTGGTGGAGGAGCCACAGGGATAGCTTTTTCAAAATATGAAAATTTGTCGCCTGTGGGAATCGAACCAGGGACCTCAGGATCCACAGGCTGACTTCATACCACTGTGCTAGCCATCCCATAAAATTGTATATAAATGATTAAAAACAGTGATTTTTCGTTTTTTGCGCATTTTTGCCTGAAATTTTGCATACTATGTACTTTTACGAGAGGAATTCATTGGTGTTCACAGATTTTCATTAACTTTTAAATTTTTTGAAATATTGAGAAACAAAAATTTTGAAAAAAATTGTAAAATTCTTTTACTTTTTTTTGTGAATTTTAAAGAACAAGCTATCACTTGCATAGTCCTATAAATTTGATGTGTAATATTTATTGTTCGCAGCTAGACTTCGCTGATAGTTTGTTTGTATTCAAGAGAAAAGTTTCAGTGTTAGAAATTTAGTTTGATGTAATTACTAGGGTTGTTGATTTCCACCGAATTACGAATTTCTGAACATTCGAACATTCGAATTTTTTGAACTTCGTCAAAAAAAATTCGAATCTTCGAATTTTTGAATTTTTTGAACTTTTCGAATTTTCGAATTTACGAATTTTTTGAACTTTTCGAATTTACGAATTTTTTGAACTTTTCGAATTTTCGAATTTTTCGAAGCTTCGAATTTTCTAATTTTTTGCCAATTAATTAACGCCATCTGTCATCTCCACGTACGCTAACGCATAATTCGTGAAAAGTCGGACACGAATTAAATAATAAATTCGGCGAAGTATTCTGCAAAAACTCTGCAAGGTTAGGCGTCTTAATTAAGCCATCTACTCTCTTAACCGCCCATCTAAATGCTATGGATTTTTAGTAAAACGTTTTAAAATGAGAATAAAAAGAATACAAAAACGTTTTAAATATAACGTTTTTGACAGTGTAACGAAATTTTATTAATAATAATTACTTATGAATTAATACAAAACTCTGCAAATGAGTTTATTCTGAAAATAATTCATACCACGTTAGGATCTAAAACATTTAAAATAAATCGCAAAATTCAAAAAATTCGAAAAATTAGAAAAATTAGAAAATTCGAATGTTCAAAAAATTCAAAACTTCGAATAATTCGAAATATTCGAAATTCCAATTTAAATTCGAATGTTCAAAAAATTCGAACATTCGAATTTTCGAATATTCGTAAAATCAACAACCCTAGTAATTACAATGATTAGTTATTATCTTGGTTAAACTTACTATTATTTTTATTTTCATAATATTGTATTTTAGTTTATATATTTTTTTTTCTCGTTTATATATGTTACACACTCGTATATTATTCTGTAATTGGGTTGTACCTGTTGAATAATTATTTAAATAAATAAATAAATTTTCAAAATTTTCAAATTATCTGTATAAGTTAATTAGATCATGAGAAATACACTCGTTCAAACCGCATTTCAATATCTCTTTTAGTTTTCGAGATATGAGCTTTCAAAGTTTAGCTTTTCAAAAAGTCATAAATCACTGTAACTTAAAAATTAAAAAAATATGAAAATGCGCTCAACAACATTCAATTTCTCATAGTCTGAGTTATATAGAACCATATTTTAAAGTTGTTCGATTTTTAAACTGGTTTCACTAAAAAATTGGCATTTTCATGAACAGACATTTTTGCGATCACAACTCCGGTGATTAAAAAAATATATACATATATTGAGGATCAAAATATGCATAATTATGTAAAAACCTCCATTAAAAAATAGTAGTACGCCACTGGTTGGATGACACGTGACAACCGTGATAACCGGAAGTCCTTGCAAACACGCAGCCTCAGCATCAGCACTTGTCTGGTGATGAATTGGGCGGCAGTATTTTGTATTTTCATCACCACAGATATTCATTCTTTTCAAACATATCTCTTGCCTATTCATTCAATTGTTCAGACAGTTTTAGATAAAAAGAAATTGGTTTTCGTGAAGATAAAGAAGTTTATGTGTCAGGGTTGTTAGAAGAATAAATAATATGGGTGGCCTTGGGATTTATACAGTGAAATATATCTTAATGATTACTATCTTTAAAGAATTTTTTAATTTGCACTAATGCAATTATCGCGATGATTTTCTGTGTAAAAAATTGATGTTTTACTCTAATTTATTTTAGTTACCTAGCAACAAGGTATTTTGACATATACGTCAGTGCGTTGCCTGCAAATGCGGCATCTATCTGACTAGCTTTCTCATATCCAAAAATTTATGCAAAATGTTCCGTACCCGTTCGGTTGAGATGCTCATAGCCTCAGCAATCTCATGCACTTTAACTCGCCGATCGTCCAATATCATACCATGGATTTTATCGACGATTTCTGGCGTTGTAACCTCAATTGGACGACCAGAACGTTCGGGGTCCTTTGTGGTCCTACTACCACAACGAAAATCAGTAAACCACTTGTGAATCGTTACAATCGATGGTGAGGAGTCCCCATAATGTTTAACAAGCGATGCTTTGGTTTGCGGAATGTTTTTTCCACACAAGAAATAATGTTTAATCAAGACGCGAAATTCACTTTTTTCCATGTTTTCAAAAATCTTCAAGGTTGCTTGCTTTCGATGGGTGTCAAAACAGAACTGAATGACATATCAGACTGAAAATTTTAATGCGTTCTAGTTAAATATGGTACATCACAAATGTCACATGAGATTTGCGATTTTGGCGCCATCTGTTTTATTTTTCAGGAACTTTTCACCCTGCCCTCGTAATTCCATTTTATACAAACTTATACACTCATAAATAAAATAAATAAATATATCATCACGCCTTCTACCCATTACTGGGTGTGGCACTCTGCTAAAGCAGATTTCGGTAAGTGATATATTTTGCGCGTGAAGTGCGGTTACCAGTCGTCAAATCACGGTCCCCAAACATGTTAGTGGTGGAGGAGCCACAGGGATAGCTTTTTCAACTTATGAAAATTTGTCGCCTATGGGAATCGAACCAGGGACCTCAGGATCCACAGGCCGACTTCATACCACTGAGCTAGCCATCTCATATGGGGTTAAATTATTTCAAAGTAAATTAGAATCTATAATTCTAGTACTGGAAGAAATTCAGCAAAATAAATAACTGATCTGGTTCAGTAAATGTAAGTTAGATCTGATCCAAATGGCAAATGGAATACACCTATTGTTATAAGCAACACTATTCACCAGAACTTTTGTTACTCTTAAGAAATCTGCACTCGTCTTCGACTCTTGCAAATTTCTATAGCAACAAAAACATTTGTGAGCTCAAAAATTATCGATAATATTCAATGCAGTAGTTATATTTTAAATGGCAATTAAACCAGAAATGTAAAAAATTCAATGTTTGAAAAAATGTGTGCATCTTAGTAATAAAGAACATTTATGAAACAAAGGATATAAAAATATATTTCTGCAACATGTTTTTGTTTCATACACCTTACCGAGTTACTTTACAATTATTTTAGATTCGTTGTAGCATTGTTTGTTTGGTTTAGATTAGTACTTAAACTGTTCGAAACAAAAGTATGCTAACGTACATAAATTAACATTTATAATTTGATTGTAAAACAAGATATTGTAAAGTAGGTCCACATATGGACAGATGGTAAACACATACCGCCATTAATAGGGTGTTCGAAAACATTGGCCAAATAGGGACACTACCTACGTTTATTTGTTTATTTATTTATTTATTTATGGGATGGCTAGCTCAGTGGTATGAAGTCGGCCTGTGGATCCTGAGGTCCCTGGTTCGATTCCCACAGGCGACAAATTTTCATAATTTGAAAAAGCTATCCCTGTGGCTCCTCCACCACTAACATGTTTGGAGGCCGTGATTTGATTACTGGTAACCGCACTTCACGCGCAAAATATATCACTTACCGAGATCTGCTTTAGCAGAGTGCCACACCCAGTAATGGGTAGAAGGCGTGATGATATATTTATATTTATTTATTTATTTATGCTACTTTGTACAACAAGAACTTAATCCCAATTACAGTACAGGGTCCGGACCAGGGCCTGGACAGCTGTATTAGTTACATCAACAAAAAAATTAAACATTGGGGCTGTTCCACATATTGACCAATGTAAGTAATTAATACAATATTGTGAATTTTGAAACTTTTATAATTATGAAAATTCTTTTATAGTAAATATAAATTCATTTTCAACAATTCGGGTTGAAAATATCACATCTCTATCAATAAAAACAGTAACAATAACTAAAGAAACTAGCGAAATGATAAATAAGAGTGTGCATAAGAAGGCGAAAATATATATTATTCATATTTATTTGTTAATTAATATTTTAAATATGATTCAATAAAACTAGCTTTGTTGTTGTTTTGTAATATATTTAGATTTTAATAATTTTGAAATATTTTAGTCACTACGATTACGAGAATGATGATTATGTATCCTATATTATCGGTATTTTTAATAATACTTACTTGGGGCAACAAGAGATGTCACCAATAACTGTGTAACAATCTTTTGTTATAGCTGTCCCTTCTTCTATGGTTACTTGTTCGGAGGTCCGGACTCACGATAATACATTTTAATCTTAAATATAAAAATTACAAATTCCCTACATTATAATAGGATCAATACTCCATGGTAAGGTCATCTTTTCTAGTCAACGATAACATTGGCATACGCATTTATCCTTGTTAATATTAATTTCAATAATTGTGCTTCTTTATCTTTTATTATGAATATAAATAAATAAGTTCTTAGTTTTTTATTTGTTTCATTGTACTCTTTTATATTTTACTTATATTAGACAACTGAACAGTCAAAATAATATAAATTCCCTTGAAGAATAATGTGAATCATATTATTTCCCTAAAGAGAATTTTTTTCAAATCATTGTGAAAATTACATTTTTCTCGTTCAATCACTCTCTAGTGAGGGAAATGGTTACTATCACAACGAAATAGAGTGGAGAAAATGTCATTTTGAAAAAATTTGATACGTACCTTATAACTTTGGTTTGTGACGACTAAGAAAACGTCAAAATGTAATTTTCAAATTTAATGTTGAGAAAAAATATATATATACGTGGGAAAGGCCAAAATCATGAGAGAAATAATAAATTTTAACCCGCCATGCTGTTACTTATCGTCGCCAATAACGACGGGAGTAAAGCATTTTAGTCCCTGTCCTAAAGAAAATGAGTATTGTTGTCTTGACATTCTATTCATTCTTTTACAAAAAAAGAAACTACAATGTTTTATTTTTAAATAATAATAATTTTTTATGGAGTAGATGGCACAGCGGTATCGTGTCGGCCTGTGAATCCCGGGAACCCTGGTTCGATTCTCACTATCGACAAAACATTTTCACCACATTAATACTACTCCTGTGGCTCTCCCTCCACTAACATCCTTGGGAATCGTGATTTGATGACTGGTAATCGCACTTCACGTGCAAAATATGTCACTTACCGAGATCTGTTTCGGCAGACTGCCACACCAAGTAATGAATAGAAGATATACATCACGCCTTCTACCCATTACTGGGTGTAGCACTCTGCCGAAGCAGATCTCTGTAAGTAATATATTTTGCGCGTGAAGTACGGTTACCAGTCGTCAAATCACGGCCCCCAAAGATGTTAGTGGTGGAGGAGCCACAGGGATAGTTTTTGAAATTATGAAAATTATTTTATGATTATTATTATTTCTAATTTTTTTTTTTAACAATTACTTTATATCTTGAGGTCGTGGAAAAAATAGTATACATACAACATGAGAGAAGTGTATTCTTTTCCTCATCGTATTTTAGCCCTTGCCTTTTACTTTTCGGGAAAAAAATCATGCACTTCTCTCCCTTAGTATATAATATAATATTTTGCCTTTAATCAAAGTGGCAAATGTAAATAAAATATGTAAAAGATGTAAATTTTTATTCACTAGTGAATAATTGATAATACTATAAAAATTAATCAGAAATGCTTTTATAAATTCAATAAAATATAAGTAATGCAATAAATATTTCATGGCAAAACATGACCTCCCATAAATATCATTGTTTTTAATTAATCATATTTTTGAAAACAATTTTTTAGATCAATACTTCCAGTTCTATAATTGATTTAAATATAAAAACATTACCTATTCAAACAAAACTATTCAATATTTTAAAAATCATAAAAGTAAAATCAAAGAGCTGCAATTAATTATATTTAATTACGTTATATTTGCACTAGTTTGTATAATTGATTGATATGTGCATTTTTTTTAAACAAACACGCGTTTTGTAAATGGTCTCTAGGTACGTACGTTTCGTACCAAGCTACAGTTTTTATTATATTGTTTCGCTAATTTTTTTATAATAAAACCTACAGCGGCATTATTTATGAATATGACTCTATATATGTAGATTAAAATAATAACTATTTGAACAGTATATGACAGATTTTATTGACAATATAGAATTTATCTTTATTATAAAATCTATATTACTTCCCACGCGTCGAAAGTAAAGAGCACTATATTATACTCGCGTCAAAATCTCATTTCATCTTTATATTTCATTATCTTAATATGCAGAATGCTGTAGCGGAACTATGGGATGCAGAACCCCACAATGTGGGAGAGGGAGGCGAAATTCATACCTTTTAATAGTGTAGGTGGCTTAGTAAATATAAGTTCTTTTAGTATAAGGTCGTGTAAACAAAAAATCAATATTAAACTTACAAAAAGCAACAAATTGACACAACTTTACTTTTATAAAATACTATTATAGTTATTTTCTGACCAATGGGAGGGCTAGCACAGTGGTATGAAGTCGGCCTGTGGATCCTGAGGTCCCTGGTTCGATTCCCACAGGCGACAAATTTTCATAATTTGAAAAAGCTATCCCTGTGGCTCCTCCACCACTAACATGTTTGGGGGCCGTGATTTGACGACTGGTAACCGCACTTCACGCGCAAAAATATATCACTTACCGAGATCTGCTTTAGCAGAGTGCCACACCCAGCATTGGGTAGAAGGCGTGATGATATATTTATTTATTTATTTTTATTTTCTGACCACCTCTTATGAAAGTAACAACATCATAAACTACTACAAAAAGTTGAACATCACACAGAGCTGGGCAAGCTACTTAAAAAAAGTAGCTAAGCTACAGCTACAGCTATTCTTATAATAATTTCACCCAGGGAATTCATCCAACACATACTAGGTTGTTGACTTGTAACGAATTGACGCAACCCATGTCACTTTACATTTCTTCAACTAAAGATTGCACGAAAAAGCATGAGTACTCGCCGAGTGTTTGTAGCTCAATTGGTTAGAGCAGTCATCATGAGAATGAAAGGTTCTGGGTTCAAATCCCGGCGAACGCTCATTGCTTTTTCAAAAAGATAATGTTTAATGAGGGCTGATTATTTGATTAATGTAATGAGTAAATAATTTATGAGTGATTTTAAGGTTCGTGCTACCCCATTTGATGAGATATGTATGTATGTAATATACAACTCAAATTCCTAAAAACAATATTTTTCGTTTACATCACAATCACCAAGAGCTGGGCAAGCTACTTAAAAAAAGTAGCTAAGCTACAGCTACAGCTATTCTTTAAAAAAGTAGCTAAGCTACAGCTATAAGCTATATTTTGTAAAATATAGCTAAGCTACAGCTAAAAGCTTTCGTTAAAGTAGCTGTTAAATTTTAAAGCTACTTTTTTAAATTATTGTGAAATAATTAAATTTGCCATTGCCATATGATTAGTCTTTTGTTATAATGACTGTTAATTTACTATTACGTACATAAATATCAAAAATAGCAAATACCATCTGGCACCTACTGTGTATTTTTGCGTATTAGAGCCAGTTAGAACCGGCAACAAATAATTATTTTGTGTGGGTTTAGCTTGTACGCAAGCGTACTTTGTTGACCTTCTGCTTAAAAAGTAGCTTGAAGATACAAAAAGTAGCTTGAAGATACAAAAAGTAGCTTGAAGCTTCAAAAAGTAGCTTTAAAAGTAGCTTCAGTTGTTATTTTTAAGCTAATAGAAAAAAAAGTAGCTAGCTACAAACTACAGCTATATTTTTTCACAGTTAGCTAAGCTACAGCTACAGCTAAGGTAAATGTAGCTAAGCTACAAAAGTAGCTAGCTACTGCCCAGCTCTGACATCACATACACTGATATGTAATTATAACGTACACTTGTAACATATCAGGTGAAGTTCCACTGATTGATAACAGATGGCATTACGTTATGTATATTTAATGCAGTTATCTATGATAAAAATATGTCACCAATAATCGTTTAAGAATGAAGCTCATTCTACAGGCTTTTGTAACTTTTGAAAGCATTTGGAGCTTTTCTTTTGATTTCCACTTTTCATCGCGCTCGTACCTCTCCTTTAGATATTTCGCGCTTTCTCATGGAGGTACGGTCCACGGGTTGAGAAATATTTTCTTTGTGAATTTGTTTATTAGATATTAACTTCATTTTTATATAAACATTAATGATGTCTCTTCATAAATGAAGAATTACTTTTTCAGACGTCCACTTATGAAAGTAACTATAACAATATCAAAAATTGCTACGGAAAGTTGAATAAAACATACATTGATATGTTATTATCATATCAGGTGAAGTTACACTGATTGACAACAGATGGCGTTACGATGAAAGAAAATAATAAAATAAATGAAAAGAATTTGTATTATTATTTCAATTGTAGTTCTGGCAGATTTTTTAATAGATTTGCACAGATAAATCTTATTTTTTAAATTAATAATTACTTATTTACTAATATTTTAGCATTATTTAATATTATGACATTACGGTTAGTACAGTTAATAATAATAATAATAATAATAAATTTATTTATTTAGCAGAGTTGCTAATATACACATAATTACAAATAAAATAAAATAAAATAAATATCTAATAACAATTTAAAAAAATTACAAAAACGTAAGAGAAGCACTATTTTACAAAGGTAAATACAATTTCTTAATTTTATATTTAAACTGTCTTAGAGATTTAGCATTTTTTATTTCTAAGGGTAATTTATTATAAACTAACAGCCCTTGATCGAAAATTTATTTTGATGAACTTACTTTATTCTTTTTTGTAATATAAAGTTGGTATCACCACACCTAACCTCAAACGTTAACGCTTACCTTCAAAAACGCATCAGCTGTCAAAGTGTAACAACATTGTTCTTGTAAATTTTTTTAGAAATATTTTATGGTCGTCTGAAAAATAGTGTACATAACTCACTCGAAAGTTGATTTAAATATCTCACTACCTAGAAATTTTCTGCAAGGACAATATGCAATTTTAATCCTCCCTCCTTTAGCACAAAAACTACTATAAATACTTTAGATATCCAGATATTTTATCTACCAATAGCATGTCGTGTTTCCACGTAATATTGTCTCCTTTTCTATCATCCTTATGCGCACGCACAACGATTCGTCTTTGTTTCTACTGCGCATGTGCGGTTATCTTATCATTGCGCGTCGTCTTTTGGCGCCTCCCAATAATCAAGCAGGCCGCGACAAACAGAACACTCCCACGAAATACGTCATAGGAGGTTCTGACTTTCGTTTGTTGCTAACGATGGGGACATAGGCGTGCGCATGGGATTCATAGCTTGCTGATGTCCAAAATAATATAGTTATTTATATTTTTATAATACCATAAGACATTACCCTGGCCACATAACACTAGTACGTCACAGTGACGTCACATATCTCTTATATCCTTTTCTTCTCAGCTTAAGCGATTTAAAATATTAATTATTATGGAGTAGGTGGCTCACTAGTATGGACTTGAGAACTCGAGTTCGATTCCCACAGCCGACAAACAATTTTCACCACATTAAAAAACTACCGCTGTGGCTCCCGCTACACTAACATCTTTCCAATAATGAGTTAAAACTTTACCATTCAGTTTATTATATTAAACAATTATTAAGAAATATCATCATGCCTTTTACCCATTACTGGGTACTCCGCCGTAACAAATGTGGTTACCAGGCGGAAAATCACAGCCCCCAAAGATATTAGCGAAGAGGGAGCCACAGGGATAATTTTAATGTTATGAAAATTGTTTGTCGGCTGTGGGAATCGAACCAGGGTTCTTAAATCCTCAGGCCGACAATGACTAAAATAAGTATAAAGATCTCTGCCCAAATCATTATTGGAATAAAATAACAAAAATTATTTTTTGACGTTTCTCAAAACCAATTAAATGCTTCATTGTGATGTCACGTGTCTGCGTTTTAGCCAATCCTGTCATTATCATACTGAGAATAAAGCTCTTGTGATTATTTCCGGGAATTATCTCTGTAGATGCTTCTTTGTATGTGACAAATGATAGGTAGTTGTCAAATAATTATTTAAAACTGTCAACGCGTCAAGTAAAATGTGTAAAAAAAATCGATTTATTTCCATTTCAGATACAGAAATACACCAACAAATTTTGAAAACAACTTCCAAGAATACATTAATAAGTAATCAATCGATATGAACCCAGTTCAAAATCTTTTAAGTTGGATGAATCGACCTCAACAGCTAAGTCAAAAAATAATCTAATTAAATATAACTCGAGAGTTGGATAAATTAGAAAATAATTCTCCAGTATCTTTCTCAAACTTGTTGCCATTTGGCAATAGCCCCTGAAGCCCCACGGGCTTTCGTGACTATTGCCTGGCAACAAGTTTTCGAAAGATCTGTCAAATTATTTTCAATTTATTCTCACTCTCTTGTTATATTATTACTGACAATTTTATTAGTGCGACTATTATTAAGGATGAAAAATATTTACGCAATTTTAATATAGCCAGAGCTAAGCTATGAAAATGTGGACAGGATTTGAATACCTACAATATTCCAATTTTAAAATTTCAGATAGGTATATTTATGTTTATTAATTCATAATAATAGTTGCAATTGTAATTAAAATGACCACTGATTAAACAAACTATTGTAGTATGATCGAATTATTACGCCAAAAATTATAATGTCAACATCTTTAGTTGAAAATATATTTTAGCATGAAATTTCTTGTTCCCATGGCGATTAAATTAAATCGGGAAGGAGGTACTTACCATATAAAGTTAAAGCCTACTTAGGTAATTAAAAAATTGTTTAAAATGTATTTCATTTATACAGGCTACGTATATTTTGTTATAAAACAGTGTAAGGGCGTTAAAAAACAACATTTAACAAATTTAATAGCAACTTACATGAATTACCGATTTAATTTTTTTTGTTCGTATTTCAAAATATTTGAATTAAAAAAGTATATTTACTTCACTCAATTATGAATCGTGATACTTTTCCTCCTTATGGCTGACAGTAAATTTATCTACCATAGAGAAGGAAGATAAAGTCAAGAGAATAATAAGTGTTCTCTAAATTTTTCATTTATTTCTGAAGTTTATTTTCTTATAGATAGGGTAATGAAAAAAATTAAATAGGAAAAGACAGTGTAATTCTTCCTTCAGATCATGGGCGTCCGCAAAGGGGGGCAAGCCGGGGCGTGCTCCCCCCCCCCTGTATATTAACTAGGATGATGACCACGACTCTCGAACATAGGACTTTAACATGTAAAATTATAATTTTGTAATTTCCTGCTTCCCTAAATATTTTAAGCAAAAAAGCTTGAAATAAAAGTTTTAGGGCTTAAAATTCTACATCTGAACCAGTAAACAAAATTAATTTCACATACTTTGTAACGACACAAATTAGATTTGAAAATGACGAAAATTGCCTCAAAACTATCGATAGGCATGTAATTGAAACAAAATTAAACAAATGTTTGACGTTTTATCTGTCAAAATAAATGAAATAATAAATAAAGAATTTATTTTGTCAGTTTTGACAGATTGAACGTCAAACATTTGTTTAATTTTGTTTCAATTAGTTTTGAGACAATTTTAGTCATTTTCAATTCTAATTTATGCCATTACAAAGCATACAAAATTAATTTCGTATTTTATTCCCTAAAACTTTTATTTGAAGCTTTTTTGTTGTAAATAATTATGAAGCTGGAAATTAAATCAATATGATTTTACATGTTAAAATCCTATGTTCGAGCGTCGCGATCACCATCCTGTATAGTATATATAAATTAAATAAAAATTAAATTATAAGTTTAAAGATAATCAATTCAAGCTGAAACTTTCCAGCAGTATTCTTATGTCCAGCTAGCAACATGTTCCCTATCGTAACGATTGAGTAATCTAAGTTTACTAAGTATACACGGACACAAAATATTAGAAAATAAAAACCGTAAATCGAAATTTATTGAAGAAATGGTGTCAATTTATAGAAGAGTTATTCGAAGTCTTCTTCAATTCAAACCCAGACGACAAAGACTAGTAAATTATTTCACAAATTTAAATATTTTTTTGTCTATTTGCTATGTGTATTTGTATTTATATTATGTAAAAAAAAAATATTTTAGAAATTTATGTCTATCTGAGAGTTTTTAGCGACCCGCCCCCCCTTTGAAAAATGTCTGTGGACGCCCATGCGTGATGATATACTTATATATTTATTTATTTTAAATCTTGTTATTATTATTTATTTATATAAATATATCATCACGCCTTCTATCCATTACTGGATGTGGCACTCTGCCGAAGCAGATCTCGGTAAGTGATATATTTTGCGCGTGAAGTGCGGTTACCAGTCGTCAAATCATGGCCCCCAAAGATGTTAGTGGTGGAGGAGCCACAGGGGTAGTTTTTGAAATTATGAAAATTGTTTGTCGCCAGTGGGAATCGAATCAGGGTTCTCAGGATCCACAGGCCGATTTCATACCGCTGAGCTAGCCAACCCATATTATTATTATATTATTTATTTTTAATAAGTTTAAATTAAAGTTAATGACTGCAATATAGAAAAAATAGTATTAAAAACATATGTTACAACAACTAATAGTAATATTCGCACTTTCCATGCTCATATTACGATACGGGTCATTGTAACATTTGTTTTTCAGTAAACTATTATGAATCTGAAATTATTGTGTTCCTATAATGTTAATGAATGTTTATTAACGCACTTAGCAATTTTGACCTTCCCAACATTTACTCAAAGACAGTCCTGACCTCATCGTCAAATCTATTAAAGATTATCCCACAATTATATCCAGTTTATCAAAATCCAAGTAAGCGCAAATTCCTCTCAGGAGAATATAGTAACTCGGGACATAATAGCACGTGTATAAACTAAAATTAAAGTTATAGCTTCCGAGCTATGAACAATTTGGAATCTATAAATAGTCCGCGTAACGGCGTAACACACAGAAGCACTAACCACTGCGATGACTATTGAAATAATTGCGGCCGCATCATAATAGACCGCCCGACCGGCCGACCACACATTCACTGCTTGCTTCTTCCTCGAGAAACGCTTTGCGTTTAGTCGTTTAGTCGTTTAGCGTTTAGTAGTTGCTAAACAGAGGGTTGCAACTCGAAAAGCGGTTAATAGGGAGGACTGTGAACGAGATTTATTTTGTTTTATGGATTGAGATGTTCATATGCTAATTATTTGTTAAATAAATTATAAATATTGCTACAAAAGTTATATTTACAGGCGTATTTTATTTGCCATTTAGATCAAATCTAACTTACATTTACTGAATCAGATCACTAATTTATTTCGCAGAAATATTTTATTTCTATTACTAAAATTACTGATTCTAATTTACTTTGAAATCATTCACCCCAATAAGTGTATCAGATAGTTTAATTCAGTTCATTAGTCATGTTGTCTAATTTATCTGAACTGATTTAAGTGAACCAAGTGACAAATGGAATACAGCTCATGATAGCTTAGCGATATATTTCAAATTTAATCCCAATTACAGTACAGGGTTCGAACTCACCGAGCCGCAATGTGGTAGTTTATACAGGATGTTAAAAAAGTTCCGGGACGGTGAAATATCTCGAGAAAAACACATCGAATCAAGAAACCAAAAAACACGTGTTTCATATTTTGCAAAAACCTATCTATGCACACCAAACACAAACCCCAACCCCCACCCCCAGGGAGTGGGGCGGAGGGCAACGTTGAAACCTTAAATGGGAACCCCATTTTTTATTACAGATTCGTATTCTGCGAAAAAAAATAAGTTAATTTTATCTGAAACTTTTTTTCCAATTCGGAATAGATGGCGCTCTAAACGCAAAAATAAGTTTTGACATGATTCTGAAAGAAAAGTAAAAAACGGTCTAATATCACAAGAAATAAACATTGAATCAAATAAAAAAATCAACATAATCACAAGTAGCCACAAGCCTTTTATTTGCAAAATATGAAACACGTGTTTTTTGGTTTCTTGATTCGGAACTTTTTTAACACCCTGTGTATATTTTTTTCTTCTCTCTTCTGTTTATCCAATGTCCAACTGACAACTAGTTCATATGAACTATTCCTTATAGTGAACGACACGAACTAGTTCGAGAATTTATTAAAGACTAGTTCACTGCGAACTATTCGGATATGAATCACCACCACGGCGGCACGGCCGATGAGGTCGAATCGAAAGCGGAGAACAAGTGAACGAGTGAACGAATGAACGAGACTCATACTTCATTCGTTCGTGGTCGTTGCTATGATCACCGCTCTGCTTCTGCTGTCTGCTGTTAAATTATACTAGAACCAGATCCTAAAAGTTCACTTGTTCCCGCTCGTGAATCACAATACATTACGATTTCCGTTTATCATAGTCTTAAAAATTTCGTAAACGAAAGTGAACTAATGAACTAGTACCGTGAACTAATCTTTTTGGTGAACGAGAACGAATGAACTAGTTCACTCAAATGAACTAGAATTCCCATCTCTAGACAAAAGTGATGTTTCCATACGAAGCTTTTATATATGATTAGAATTATTGAGATTATATATCATTAATAGCTATATAATTATAAGTAGGTACATAAACATTCATTTAAATAAATAAATAAATATATCATTTATTTATTTACTCACGCTACTCTGTACAACAGGAACTGAATCCCAATTATAGTACAGGGTCTGCAGTCATCATCTTTTACACATTACTGGGTGCGGCACTTTACCGAAGCAGATCTCATGTTACCAGCCGTCAAATGTTAGTGGAAAGGAAGCTACAAGGGTTAACTTTAATGTGGTGGTATTTGATTGTCGACTATGGAAATAGAACCCAAGTTTTCAGCTCGAATCGATACCACCGAACCACGTACCCTATTCGATTATTTATTTAGACTTTAATTGTTAAACAACTATCAGTGTTGTGAAATATTGGATTCAATACTTTTCATTTCAGAAAGACTTAAAATTTCAATAATAATGATACAGTTCTTAATTAACAATGAACCTAATTCAGCAGCATTCTCTTTCACTAAAAAAGCTCCTGAAATAACAACAAACTAAATAAATATATATATACACTGGTGAGAGAAAAAAACAAAACACTTAAATTTCGTGAAATTTTCCTAATTTTCAAACCATCATAACTTGGCTAATTTTTAACTAATTTGGACAAATTTTCAAGCTAGAGAAAGTTTAAAGTGTCTACTTTTAGGGCATATATACGATTTTAGGGTTGACCCTTTCCGCACCCCCTTCAACCCCCTAAAAGGAAAAAAATATTTTAATGAAAAAAACCTCAAACTTTGACGATTTGTACGGAGTTAAAAAATTTTTTTTGGTTCCATTCACTATCAGGGCGGTAAAGTTTATTCAATTCCCTGCAAATTACGTAAAAAAAGAAGGTTTTACGATGATTTGTTACAGAGTTATGCGTGTTTAAAGTGAAATATGCATTTGGGAGTTTTTGGCTCATAACTCGGCAACTTTTCATCAAAATTGGACGATTCTTTTAGAAAAAGAAACAGTTTTGTCTCTACTTTAAGGAGCTGTACGCAAAATTAAGATTATCCTCTTCAGCCTCCCCTCAACCCCCTAGAAGAAAACTTGTTTTTAGTGGAAAAAAACGTCTATCTTTGACGATCTGTACGGAGCTTTTGGACTCGATTAGCCATCAGGGCGATAAAGTTTGCTCAATTCCCTGCAAATCTCTTAAAAAACGAAGTTCCTACGATGATTAGGCTCAAAGTTATGCGTGTTTGAAGTTGACTCTGCATTTAGAGGTTTTTGGCTCATAACTCCGCGACTTTTCAACAAAATTGTACCATTATTTCAGGAAAATACCTATTTGTCTCTACTTTAAGGGACTGTACGCAAAATAAGGATTACCTTTTTTGCACCTTCAACACCCCCCACCAACAAATTTTACATTTTTTAACCACCGACATTAGCGTTATCCAAAATTAGCCAAGTTATGATGGTTTGAAAATTAGGAAAATTTCACGAAATTTAAGTGTTTCGTTTTTTTCTCTCACCAGTGTATATATATATATAACTAGTTATATAACTAATAAGAGAAAGATACAAGAGAAAATGCAATGTTTACGTTAAAGAAGAGTGTTAAACCCATTTTCCAAAACGAGCGCGAACTTTATTTATTGCCGAATGATCAAGGATAAGTTCAGAAATAATTACAATCAATTTCATATAATTCCAGATTTCGAATGTTCAATATTTGCTGTTTTCGCGTAGGCTTTATTTAAATAGACTACTCCTACAGTTTCAATGAGTTCAATTTAATCATTTTAGCTGATATAGAATATCATGGTGCCATTCTTTATCGCATATTAAAAAATATCACGTTTGTTAAGAATTATAAGTAAACCATATTTTTCACTTGTAAATAATTGATTCAGTTTTGTAAGTCACTAAATTAAATATATCTGTAAAAGGCTACAAACATCGTATCCCACTTACTAAACCCAAGAAAATCTTTAAGGTGGTTTTATCATGACAGTCTCAAACAAAAGTACAGGTAACCTAGAAAGTTTATAAAAATAATTATTACATTTTTGTATGGTATAGGTTATTAACAGAATTAACATTTCGCTGCAAATATCGTATAATTAACAATAACATTGAATATATTAAATAAAACTATTTAACTAGTTTATGAAATTCAGTAACATAACAAAATTTTTGGAAGTGAATGTTTCATGCCAACCAATAGCAGTGAAAGATTTTACACAACAGAAACTATGACAACAAGGCGAGAACTACAAGCAGCATGATATTACCAGTCGGTACGAAACGTGACAGTATTATTGATACATCCTGTTGACAGTTCATAGAAAAATGAGAAAAATGCACAAAAGCAATTATTATCAACTGTAACAACAAATAAATAAATATAAAATGCTGTAATATATTTTTTTGTATTAAAATTAATATATTTTACTGATCGAAATAATAACTTTTGTCATTCGTGCGACCATCTCTATCTACGCCTGCGACCATCTCTGTTTACGCGTGCGACCATCTTTGTCTACCCGTGCAACGTTGCCAAGCATTTCTGACAGTTTCATTGAAAATCATAGAATATCCAACTTTTATCGCCAATTTCTTTTAAACTAAGCCGGTAAGGCATGGATTTTTAAATTCGCTTACCTTTATCTTTACATGATGTACTGTGTGTTAGTTTGTTGTTAAAAAATAACTACAATATATGAATTTATTACGCAGTAAGCTGCCTCGCGAGGTACAGTTCCTGTAACGCCAATGCATTTTTGGTCGACTTTAACTTTACATTACACAGCTCAACAATGGTAAACTTTTAAAACAAAATTGTATACTAGTGTAGAAACACATGAAAAATAACATATTTACATTTCATTAAAATCCGGGTTAAATGCTTCCATGATAGTACTACCTTCATTTATTAATAACAAAGTAAGATGTCGTGCGTTCAATTCTCACTTATTTCAACTTATATGAGTGGTTCTGGTTCCACTATAAGTTACTGTATTTGGTATTAAGTTCCTGTTATACAAAATAACAAATAAATCAATAAATAAATGCCAACTTTTCGGGTTAATGGCTCTTTAATTATTATTTGTTATGTTACACTAGTGACCACAAATAATAACAAGACGCAGGGATATTGCAAATTTCTATAATTTAATAATTGTTGCATAAAAAGATAAATGTCAGTTAATATCTTTGCTACAACGGTTATACTCAATTAAAAAATGTGACAAACGATACCAACATATTTGTTTATATATTAAACTTAACCTTGTGTTCGGTGTTTTATTATTTCACGGCTAAAATCATATTCAAAAGTCTTTAAAACAAATTGTAATTTAAAATGATGAATCGACATTTCCAAATCTTTATATATTTTAGATTAATTCCTAATGCTTAAATGATAGTTTAGTTCTTAAAGTAAATGTTACTGATAAATATCGGTGGATAAAACAAGCATTATATTTGTTCCTATTACTAAAATATGTTTAGGTATGGAATAGAATTTTTAAGATATACGATATACCAAAACTTCAACTGGACTGTTCAGTCTTTACATATCTTATGACTAATTGCATCGCTGTCTTTCAAATGTTAAGTGTAACTTAAATATAACAATATAAAATCGGGAAATAATAAATAGTGTTGTCAACAATTCAAATCAATATTTTCTTACTTAAGTGCTGACACTTATGGTCAATTGTACCACCAAAACTTAAATTTTAAACTTGATTCAAATCAAGAAAATCAAATCGACATGGCATATAGAATTATTTGGCACTGCTGTCAAACATTTGATTTGCTTTTATTTATTTAAACCAAGTTTAAAATTTATGAACTGACCATTAATTTGTAATGGATGCAATTAACCATTATTTGATTCTTTAACGAAATAAATAGATACAGTAATACACATTTTACAAAGTTAATTTTTTGGTCAGGTGTCATTCCTTCCAATAAAGGGTTGGTATTATCCGTAATAATATAACAAGAAAGTGAGAATAAATTGAAAATAATTTGACAGATCTTTCGAAAACTTGTTGCCAGGCAATAGCCACTCAAGCCCTACGGGCTTTCGTGACTATTGCCAAATGGCAACAAGTTTGAGAAAGATACTGAAGAATTATTTTCTAATTTATCCAACTCTCGAGTTATATTTAATTAGATTATTTTTGGACTTAGCTGTTGAAGTCGATTCATCCAACTTAAAAGATTTTGAACTGGGTTCATTTCGATTGATTACTTATTAATGTATTCTTGGAAGTTGTTTCCAAAATTTGTTGGTGTATTTCTGTATCTAAAATACAACTAAATCTATATTTTTCACACATTTTACTTGACGCATTGACAGTTTTAAATAATTATTTGACAAGTACCTATCACAAACAAAAAAGCATCAACAGAGATTATTTCCAGGAATAATCATAAGAGCTTTATTCTCAGTATAATAGTGACAGGATTGGTTAAAACGCAGACACATGACATACAATGAAGCATTTCATTGGTTTTGAGAAACGTCAAAAATAACCACATTTATTTCTAAATTCTAGTTTAAGAAAGACAACAACGGAAATTTATATTGCCGTCAAAATTTAACTGTAGTTAACGATAAATGCACCTTTAAAAGTTTGATAATTCAGGCCACGAATCTGCTTCATTTAAAGTTTTATTACTATTATGAAATTAAACAATATTCTATTAGATATTTATAGCATTTGTTTTTCTACATTTATTTAAAATAACTTAATACAATAATTTATTATCGGTATGAACACCTTTACATAAAATTCCTACTCTTAAAAGTAGGCATATTATTAGTCAAAATGTATTTTCTTATTATTAATAAAAAAATTAAAATCTACTTATTGATATCGGTAATGTTTTAAATTTGACAGTTTTGCTCGATTTCACTTTGTTTTTTTAAACAAAACTTAACAGTGGTCAATTGGCCATAACTTCGTATTGTATCGGATTTTTTTTTGTAAACTTTTACATGATTAAACAGCAATAAAATATTTAGGTAGATACAATTTATTTTATAAGAAATTCCATTTTCACTCGCACTCAAGTTCTAAATGTGCAAACTAATTAATAACAGGAAACGTTTATTAGTTAATCTGACAGTTATTTTTCATGTTAATAAGAAAATTATGGCAACAATGGAGTAACTTTCAACAGAAATATTTTCATAGGTAATATACCGATAGTTATATTTATCATTGATATATCGAAGGGTTTATCAAAAGTGTATTTGTCAGGAATTTGGGTATATTTAATCTGATAATACCCGAGAGCTTTAGTTTGAGAGATATTATCTTTGATTATACATGTCCAAATTTGTTCCAATAAAGATTTGTTTTAAACAAAAAGCATTTGAGTGAAAATCGAGATATATAAATAAATAAATATATCATCACGCCTTCTACCCATTACTGGGTGTGGCACTCTGCCGAAACAGATCTCGGTAAGTGATATATTTTGCGCGTGAAGTGCGGGTACCAGTCGTCAAATCACGGCTTCCAAAGATGTTAGTGGTGGAGGAGCCACAAGGGTAGATATATATGATAATGAATCGAAGTTAGAGGTGTATTTGTAAAGAATATTTCTCGAATCACAGTTTATTAACTAATAATTAAAATATATTTAAAAACAGCTGCTGTGGTATATCGAGTTAGGATATATAACCGTAACTATGCAAATACTTTGATTTTGGTTGGTTGTTACTAAGACAAATGAATTTGGGTATTTATAATTTAATAATATTCGAGACCTTTACATCAAGGGATATCATTATCTTTGATTATAAATGTCCAAATTTATTCGAATAAAAAATCGTTTTAGACAAAAACTATTTGAGTTGAAAATCAAGATATATACGATAATGAACCGTAGCTAGAGGTGTATTTGTAAATAACATTTCTCGAACTAGAGTTTATGAACTAATAAATAATAGTTATTTATGTACCCAGGGTGAAAACAGGCGTTTCTGGCCCGTTACAAAATTATTAGCACGAGGCGCAAAGCGTCGAGGGCTAATAACATGCTCAGGGTTAGAAACACTAATTTCACCCGTAGTACATACAATATTTTATGCACAACAAAATAACACTTAATTATATGTTCAAAATATTGAATTATGTAAATAGGTTATGTCAAAATGATATTTTGCAAAATCAAGTATTCAGTATGAACAAAAATTGTCATTTTATTTATCCATAGGAATGATTTTTGTATGGCCCTAGGGCCAAAAACAAGTGTTTAAGCCCGCTTTTTAGGGTTAAAACACATGAATTTCGGCCCGGTTGTGCATAAAATATATTTTTAAAAAGCTACTATGATATATTGAGTTAAAATAAACGCTCGTTACCAGGTAAATTCTGTAATTTTGATTGATTGGTGAATATTTAAAGTATTTTAAAAACAAATGACAGGGAACAATATATGTGACTGGATCTTTTGAAAAGCCTATATATAGGTACAATATTTTGAAAGCATTTTGACACATTTGGCATTGTTTATTGTCTACTGTCAATTATTTTAGTTTAAATTAATTTAGCAACATTTGACGGTGGAAAATGTACTGTGAGGTCCAGGTAAAGATAAAATATTTAGTATTGAGAGCGTAGCAGGAGCATGTGGGTTTGAAGTTTGTAGTAGGGTCCTCTCAAGGGTCCCAGTCGCATTGTAAGCGTCGCAAGGATAATATGGAGTGCAAGAAGGCTTAGGCAAGCAGTGCAAAATGTAAAGCGGCACGTACCTTGCGCCGCAAGCTTTCGCGCTACGGGTTTGGACCTCATCTTCGGGCCTTGGTGAGCGCCAGCGCTATCACAACAAGTCGCACACCGCCGCGGCACACAACGAAATGATCATCGGCGACACACCAGACGAAGACAATAAGAATCACAGTTCGTCCTCTTTTTTCATCTCCGCGGATCTGGACCAATCACGACGCGGGATTCGCTGTCATGTTTTATCAGTGCGGCAAGCAAACTGGAGAAGTGAGCACGGGATTTTTTGATTTGAATCGCTTCGCCGATCCCGCCGATATCTCCCACCTTCCTCGAGATGTTCTGTCTCCTTCTATGTTGTTGTGTATGGTGATTGTGGTGGTGGTCGGATTGTCGGTGATTGCGTGAGGCGGAGTGCGCACGGCCATCGCGCAGAGGTACGCCCACTTGGCCGACCGCCGCCGCCGCCACTGGGTGGTGGGGGCCGCGAGACAAGACGCTGCACTCTGCGGACGCGTCCACGAGGCCCCGCGAACCCCCTACACCCCGCGCCCTCAGGACAACTCGCGCAATCGATATCAGTCGGAAGGTCTGTTGTGTGCAAAACTCGACAGAGACGGAGTTAGCCGCAAACAATCATATGTCATCAACTGAACTAACTACTTGCAAATTTACATATTTGTTATTAAAAACTACTATTACACCTGCTACTTTTTATTAAAAACTAGCCCAGTTATGTACAGCATGTTTTAAATACTCGGCATTAGTTAAAGGAAATCTAACGCCGCTCATATTTGAACTTGACTCCGGTTAGCAGGTAAAATTTACCGTCAGTTTATTTGATCGTGAAACATGGGATTTGCTATATCTATAATTACGAATTTGGCAGCAATGTATCAGGGCATTCATTTTAAAGCGAAACAAAGGAAGCAAAATAATATGATTGAAATATTAGTATTGAACGATTATAAGAAATACAAATAAATAATAAATAGCCAAAGATAATAATACGACACAAATTATTATTAATAAATAAATAAATACAAATAAATAATTATTACAATAAGTTTTCAAAATCTCTGTATTCACTGCCAAATAATGCCCCTAGGTGCTTTTTTGTTTGTGACAAATGATAGGTAGTTGTCAAATAATTATTTAAAACTGTCAACGCGTCAAGTAAAATGTGTAAAAAAATCGATTTAGTTCCATTTCAGATACAGAAATAAACCAATAAATTTTGGAAACAACTTCCAAGAATACATTAATAAGTAATCAATCGATATGACCCAGTTCAAAATCTTTTAAGTTGGATGAATCGACCTCAACAGCTAAGACAAAAAATAATCTAATTAAATATAACTGGAGAGTTGGATAAATTACAAAATAATTCTCCAGTATCTTTCTCAAACTTGTTGCCATTTGGCAATAACCACTCAAGCCCTACGGGCTTTCGTGACTATTGCCTAGCAACAAGTTTTTGAAAGATCTGTCAAATTACTTTCAATTTATTCTCTGAACATTTTTTTCAACAGTGTATTTTAGTTACAGGTAGCAAATCGTTAATAACAATGCGGAACTAATGCCCGTTTGCTGAAACTAAAATTTGAAGTTTAACATAAAACTGACAATATCGCATCAAATATGTGATAACAATGAAAACGCTCTGAAACATTGCTGTTAAATTTGTAACCAATCCCATGTTTCACGTTAAAATAAACTCACGCTATACAATCGTCTAACTTATGGCCAATTGCACCAATAAAAAATCAATTTTAAACTTAATTTAATTAAATAAAATCATATCGAATATTTAACAGTATTATTAATTATTTCATATGATATGTACCCGCAATTTTGATATACTTTGATTAATTTAAACCAAGTTTAAAATTCTAGTTACGTTGGTTCAACTGGCCATACTCATTCAAATGGCAGCGCTTTTATCAATGAAATTTGTAGTTCTGGACGAGACTCTATTGCAACGCTAATGCCAGTTATTAATTTATGGACGATAAATTAGGGCTATATATTTATAACTCATTTTCAATTGTGAATTAATTTCTTTTAAAACGTACTGTGAATTATAATTCCTTTATTTTGAGTGTTTTTGAATTAATTATCGACATTAGTGCTACTAGATAATCTCGTTCGGAACTAAAAACTAAAATGAAAAGAACTGCCATTTAAGTAGGTTTATGTATACTGGGTGGTGCTTGTTAAGGATAAATATAATGATTTAATATGGGATAAGTATTATGCAATTTCCTACTCTGCTATTTATTTTACTGAAAAAAATGAATAGTGCAAAGTAGAGGTGTGTAGTTCGTGAACGAACTAGTTCATATGAACTATTCCTTATAGTGAACGACACGAACTAGTTCGTGAGTTTATTAAAGACTAGTCACTGCGACCTATTCGGATATGATTGACCATCACGGCGGTAAGACCGATGAAGTCGAATCGTAAGCAGAGAACGGAGAACAAGTGAACGAGTGAACGAGACTAATTACTAGAGGAGCTTACTAAGCTTGCTTCATACATCATTCGTTCGTGGTCGTTGTTTTGATCACCGCTCTGCTTCTGCTGTCTGCTGTCAAATTATACTAGAACCAGATCCTAAAAGTTCACTTGTTCTCGCTCGTGAATCACAATACACTACGATTTCCGTTCATCATAATCTTCAAAATTACGTGAACAAAAGTTAACTAATGAACTAGTTCAGTGAACTAACCTTTTTGGTCAACGAGAACGAATTAACTAGTTCACTCAAATGAACGAGAATTCCCATTTTTAGTACAAAGATGTTTAGAATTAAAGATTAAAAAAAATAATTTTTACATTATTTTATTACGTGTCTGATTTGCCGCAAGTTTAAAAATAACTTTCAAAATTTCTGTTGTTTTTTAAGGCTAATACATTGACGTATATAAATAATTCATGAAAAACAGAAGTCATGGCTATTGCTACAATTTAAAATAAATTTTAAAATTCATTTGTAAAGTTGTGGCAAATCGAACACGTAATTAAAAATGTAAAAACAGATGCTTTGAATATCTTTATACTCGACAGTTTTTTTTTTTTTTCTTAAAATAAACAGTAGTTTAGGAAATTGGTTAAAACTAATAGGAAATGATAAACCTCTTTGTTCACCCATAAGCCTCATATATTTTGTCTATTGTTGTATAAATAAATATATCATCACGCCTTTTACCCATTATTGGGTGTGGCACTCTGCCGAAGCAGATCTCAGTAAGTGATATATTTTGCGGTTACCAGTTGTCAAATCATGGCCTCCAAAGATGTTAGTGGTGGAGGAGCCACAGAGGTATTGATATTATGGAAATTGTTTGTCGCCTGTGCGAATCGAACCAGGGTTCTCAGGATCCACAGGCCGACTTCATACCACTGAGCTAGCCATCCCATTTGTCTATTGTTAAACGCTCTATAACAGTTTTTCTTAAAATTAAGGCTTTCGGGAGTTACTCGAAAAATAGTTAAAACTTACAAGGAATTTAAGAAAATTTAGTCTATCGAAAATAATAAACAAATAGATTTCCTTGACAGTTAATGTGCAATATATTAATGTCTCTTAATAGCAACTATTAAGAAAAATAATCTTGAACCTTGAACTTGAAACACAGCGACTAAAAAAAATTATTCGCGCACTCATTGTTTGTCCGCGACGATTTATTCTCCTCAACTCGTCAATCAGTCTGCGTATCACATTTTGAGAAACACTGCTCTAAAGCATTTAAGAAACAACATACTTTACCAGACTGTTATTTTTGTTGTAGCTTTGGATATGTACTTTACTTGAATGTTTTGATAAAAATCTACTTTTCATACAAAAATTGGTCAGGAAAATACCCGCTTTTTGCCGGTTCCAGAAAATAGTTATTTGTTTAAGTAAGCAATAAAGTAGCTGATTTACTGCCGAGGCTACAGTTTCATAGCTTAGGCATTATACCTGCTTTTTTGTCGTGTTGAACACATGTTTTTGCAATTGTTTAAAATTTATATTAATCTTGTGATTATTAGAAATACTTCCCTTATTGTCCTTATTCCTGCTGACAAGTGGTAAAATCTCCTCGGTCCGGTTCTGGTCGACAGCACTGGCGCTTGGCTGCTCGGCTACCGTCCTCGCTTCAGGTTATTTGATTAATTCAAGATTGATGCATGCATAATGTGAACGTGAGTCCTTATTTTCGCATACAGCGCGATGTGAGCTGGAACTTTCAGCCCGGTAAATAAAATCGTATTGTTCCTTCGCCCAGGATTCATCCTTTATGACGAAGAGAAGTATTATTGCGAAACTTTGCCGGAGAGAGAAAGTATTTCAAGATTGATTTTTCGAGAATTATCCTTGATAAAATAATGGGTATTGTTGATATTATTAAACATTATAAATAAGAAAATTTCTTATTTACATTTAACAAGGCAATTTGTAAATATAATGCTAGTTATTTTAATATGATATGATAGTGATATCGAGCCGGCCTGTGGATTTGAGAACCCGGGTTCGATTCCCACAGCCGACAAACAATTTTCATTACATTAAAATTACCCCTCTGGCTTCCCCCGCACTAACATTTTTAGGACTGTTAAATAGATATGTCTGTCAAATGAAATAACATCAATTCGATTCTAAATTCTTTTGTTAAAGTGCAACAGGCTTATATTTTAATAGAAAAGTTTTGAGCTTACAAACATTTTACTTAGTATTTACAAGTAATATCTTAATTTTATTAGTATCACTAATTATTAATTATAATTACTAAATGAGTAGCTGTAGACACTAGAGATGGGAATTCTAGTTCATTTGAGTGAACTAGTTCATTCGTTCTCGTTCCCCAAAAAGATTAGTTCACTGAACTAGTTCATTAGTTCACTTTCGTTCACGAAATTTTGAAGACTATGATGAACGAAAATCGTATTGTATTGTGATTCACGAGCGAGAACAAGTGAACTTTTACGATCTGGTTTTAGTTTAATTTGACAGCAAGTATGAAAGAAGAAAAAAAAAGACAAAATTGGTTTTTTAAAGTTGTATTTTTAAATAAATAAAAACTACACAAAATAAAATTATAAAAATAAAAAAACAACAATAAAGACAATATAAATACGAAATAAGAAGATATCTAAAATAAGAGCAAATGAAAGAAATTAAAAATTACTATTCAAAAATAATATTTGTGACACGAACGAACGAAGTATGAAGTAAGCTCCTCTAGTAATAAGTCTCGTTCACTCGTTCACATATTCTCCGTTCTCCGCTTTCGTTCGACCTCATCGGCCGTGCCGCCGTAGTAGTGAATCATATCTGAATAGTTCGCAGTGAACTAGTCTCTAATAAACTCACGAACTAGTTCGTGTCGTTCACTATAAGGAATAGTTCATATGAACTAGTTCGTTCACGAACTACACACCTCTAGTAGACACAGCTTTATTATTATTAAAATTACATTAAAACTACATTTTACTGCACCCTGTCACAAACAAAATATATAGAGATGTCGTCAAACTAAATGTATTCGAATTTATTAATGTAATTTAGAGTTCTAGACGAGTCTCCATTGCAGCACTAATATCGACTTATTTCGTGGACACTGAATTAGAGCACTAATAGTTAAGAAATTATAATTTCACAATACATAATCCACTTTATAAGAAACTAGCTATTACCCGCGACTTTGCTCGCGTGGTCTACAATTTAATGTGAGTACCCAGTATGCGTTGCATTGCATCTCAAAAGTGTTTGTGTTTAATTCTGTTTATTGAAGTGCTTTGTTTTTTCTTTGGGACGTACACGAATAAATCAGAAGGTTTTCCGACGCGTGAGCATGCCACATACAGCTGTCCATGTGAGAAGCATAGATCTTCCGAATTTAGTCCACACACTTGTAGCGATTGTCCCTGTGCTTTGTTGATGGTCATTATAAATGCAAGTCGTACCGGGAACTACAAACGTGTGAATTCGAATGGCATAGAACTGCAGCTGTATTATAACTATATGTTAAGATTGGTTCTCGTCTATGCCTATACCAAATTTGAATCGAATCAGTGCAGTACTTTTCAGGATAGCTAGCGGCCATTTTGTTTCAAGATGGCGGACTGGACTTACGCACAATAACTTACCAAAGTTGCATCGCAATCGGATGAATGATATAGGAACGCATACGAGACAAACTAATAAACATTCATTTTTATAAATACACAATACCAAATAAATTGTAAATACTTAAATCCAACTGTATCTTTCATAAACAAATAACCTACAATAACGCTGCAATAGGATGCGGGCACTCACGTGACACTGTGACGTTTTTGTGACGTAAAAAACAGCTTTTCCGGGAAAGATCACTGCGCCACCTACAAAATGAACTATTTTTTGGGACGAGATTTGAACAGAACCGTTTCTTTTCAAATCTCGTCCCAAAAAATAGTTCATTTTGTAGGTGGCGCAGTGATCTTTCCCGGAACAGCTGTTTTTTACGTCATAAAAACGTCACAGTGTCACGTGAGTGCCCGAATCCTATACAGACTTGTCTAGAACTACAAATTTCATTGATAAAAACTCTGCCATTTGAAAACATTTAGTTAGACATCTGTATATATTTTATTTGAGATCCTCTTAGCTACAAAAATAAATAAGTAATCAATACACCAACATATAATCAATTAAAATAAAACACAATCCAAATATAACCTCAACAAAAACTTAACCTTGCAATTATAATCCACATTTCACCCTACATGTCACCGTTGCCAGTACTACACGTGCATTTCCTTTTTCACCAACAAAAAAAACAAAAAGAACCATCGCCACAATTTCCGATCGGATGGCGTCTGCGCCGTACTGTAGATTTTTACCGAGAAGTATCTACGTATTGTATACTCTTTCTTCATGTGTAAGAGAGGGTGTGAGGGCGTGTGTGTGTGTGTGTGTGTGTGTGTGTGTGTGTATGACGACGACGTTGTAAGCGACAGCGACGACAGCAACGCTGGTGGTGACGTGCGGAACTGACGGATGACCTGATTCCGGGACGATGTTTCCTTCCCCTTGCGTCCAATATGAAGGGGTTGGGGTGGATTTCTTCAGGGTTTGAAGGTTTGTTTCTGTGTATGACGATGGAATCGACAGTGCGATATTGGAGAAAAAAGGCTGAATTTTGGAGACGTATTATTAGTAGGGATATCATGGAACTGTTTTATAAAATTTTATACTTTTAAATTATGAGATGGCTAGCTCAGTGGTATGAAGTCGACCTGTGGATCCTGAGAACCCTGGTTCGATTCCCACCGGCGACAAACAATTTTCATAATTCCAAAAACTACCCCTGTGGCTCCTCGATCCGAGATCTGCTTCGGCAGAGCGCCACACCCAGTGATGGGTAGAAGGCGTGATGATATATTTATTTACTTTATTTTAAATTACTACTGTAGAACTGAAAAACTATGGTTATAAATAGATACAACAATTGATAACCATGGTTTTATAGTTCTAGACTGGTTATTTACAAGTGTAATAGAATATTACATAATATGTCAGAAAGTGATGCGGATTAAAATACAAGACCAAACAACCACTCCGTCAAGTAATAGTATATTACATAAGCTGTATTCCATTTGCCACTTGGTTCACCTAAATCAGTTCAGATAAATTAGACACCATGACAAAATAAGTGAAATAAGCAAACTGATTCATTTATTGGGGTGGGTTACTTCAAAGTAAATTAAAATAAATAATTCTAGTACTGAAAATAAAGTCAGCGAAGTAATCTAGCGAAATAAATAAGTGATCTGGTGCAGTAAATGTAAGTTAGATCTGATCCAAATGGCAAATGGAATACGGCTATAATATGTCAGGAAATAAATATATCATCACGCCTTCTACCCATTACTGGGTGTGGCACTCTGCCGAAGCAGATCTCGGTAAGTGATATATTTTGCGCGTGAAGTGCGGTTACCAGTCGTCAAATCACGGCCCCCAAAGATGTTAGTGGTGGAGGAGCCACAGGGGTAGCTTTTGAAATTATGAAAATTGTTTGTCGCCTGTGGGAATCGAACCAGGGTTCTCAGGATCCACAGGTCGACTTCATACCACTGAGCTAGCCATCCCATAATTTATTTTTTTTCTGAAACCGTTTAATTTAATCAATAATTAATCATAAATCATTCAAAATATTTAAATTTTTTGATATGAATTGTATTGACAGCAGCTAACAAAAAAACAGTTAGGTAAAATACAAAATAGTCAGGTGAAATCTTTACCACACTGTTTTGTACTTTACCAGATTGTTATTTTTGTTATAACCTTATATACGTACTTTACTTGATTGTTTTGGTAAAAATCTACTTTCCATACTAAAAGTGGTCAGGAAAGTAGTCATTTTTTTGCCGGTTTCAGAAAAAAATATTTTCCTGACATATTATGAATACTATTTTTTTCTGACACCGTTTAATTTAATCAATAATTAATCATAAATCATTCAAAATGTATAAATTTTTTGATAAGAATTATATTGACAGCAGACTACTTATCCAAGATTACAACAAAAAACAATGAGATAAAATAAAAAACAGTCAGATAAATCTCCTCCAGACTGTTTTGTACTTTTTTTTGTAACCTTGGATACGTACTTTACCTGACTGTTTTGGTAAATAAGTACTTTCCACACTAAAATTTGTCAGGAAAGTAGACACTTTCTTCTCGGTTTCAGAAAATAATATATTACATTACTAGCATGGTAAATGAATATTTACAAAATTACAATTTAATTAGAGTTAATCTCGAAATTAAATCAAAATAACTAACAAATGCATTAAGTTTTTTGTAATTTTTCTTCATGTGAATAATTTTCCATTTGTATAAATAATGTAAAATTTACAGACATATCAAAAACTTACTTTTAAACAATTCAAAATTTCAATGTGTCAAAATATTTGATAGAATTAAGGCCGTATTTGTTTGGGAAATTTGGATTCAACCCTGAACTGACCTAGAACTAACTCGTGTTACTACCAAATAAATGCATGATGCATCTAGTGTCAGTTGTAAACACTGGCGGTAAATTTAAAATCTAAATGCATGTTCGAAGCAACATCTGTTTAGTTTTGTTTGTGTGTTAAATTGCGCTTTTAATTGGATGTTTTGAGTCATCTTTATATTTTTTATATGTAGTCAAAAAGCAAATAACGTCAGAGTCTGTTCATTTTTTTATAATTTTGTCATCAGCAGTATCAAAATAATTAATTTCGGAGTCCCAATTATGTGTCGTAATATTATCCTCTGTGACTTATATTGCAAGAAACACATAATGCATATTGCTCTTCCATCATATATAAATAAATATAAATATATCATCACGCCTTCTACCCATTTTTGGGTGTGGCACTCTGCTGAAGCAGATCTCGGTAAGTGATATATTTTGCGCGTGAAGTTCGGTTACCAGTCGTCAAATCACGGCCCCCAAACATGTTAGTGGTGGAGGAGCCACAGGGATAGCTTTTTCAAATTATGAAAATTTGTCGTCTGTGGGAATCGAACCAGGGACTTTAGGATCCACAGGCCGACTTCATACCACTGAGCTAGCCATCCCATCTGCATAAATAATAGTTTAGTATATTTTTTCAAAATATTATTATAAAATTACTTACGTTTTTCATAAAAATAACTCTCTATACTATTACAAATCGCGATGCCGCCACGAATAACAAGGAACACAAGTTACTTAGAAAGGGATAGTAAACGGGTTGAATCAACCAACCCGCTAAAATAGCTGGGGCAGTAGGGTCAGTTCAGGAACAGTTCCAGGTTACTTAAAGTGTGCCAATTAAACAAAAGTAACCTACCAGGTTACTTTAAAAAGCCCAAATAAATACTGTCTATGTCGCGCATTTTTGTTATGTTTTAATACTATTAAATTGTAATTTTGTAAATATTCATATTTAATTTCTACCATTACCAAACATAAAAAATTAATTTAGTTTATTGATTTAGATACAGAATTTTAAGCTCTACAACTTTCATTTGAAGCAGTTTTCTCTAAAATAATTTGGAAAGCAATACGCACAGAAAAATTGGTTTTCCATGTTCAACGTCTATAGCGCTCTTTTCGTAATACATCCAGTAATATTTAGCTTGAGCAGGATTCGAATACAGTAACACAATCGTATTGCCAGAAAAAATCATGAATTAAACACCTACAAATAAAGTAAAAGTTCATTTGAACAAATGTCCGTAAATGCTTCATTCCAGAGATATTCCTATTTGACATTAAATGAAAACAAAATTTATTTAATTTGTAGAATCTCAAAATGGAGACTCCGTTTTATTAAACCGTTGATATTTAATTGAACAAATCGGAGTAGGAAGGATAAAAATAATTACTCCTCTGCGATTGGATTACTTGGCTTTTTGTAATTTTCGAATTTACAAAATTGTGAAAACAGACGATGTTTCGGGACTAAGGGTTGGTCCCATTTTCAAGTCAACAATAAAGTCAAACCAATAATCATTTATTGATTTGACTCTGGTGTCGTCACCACCTTTATTTTAAAATGTTGTATTTGTTTATGGGATGGCTAGCTCAGTGGTATGAAGTCGGCCTGTGGATCCTGAGGTCCCTGGTTCGATTCCCACAGGCGAACAAATTTTCATAATTTCAAAAAGCTATCCCTGTGGCTCCTCCACCACGAACATGTTTGGGGGCCGTGATTTGACGACTGGTAACCGCACTTCACGCGCAAAATATATCACTTACCGAGATCTGCTTCAGCAGAGTGCCACACCCAGTGATGGGTAGAAGGCGTGATGATATATTTATTTAGTATTTGTTAAGATTATTTAAGTCTTTAATAATTTTTGACTGTCTTTTCTTTGTGAAAAGTTTGTTGTAAACTGTTATTTATAATAATTTCATTTATTGTTGATTTGAAAATGGGACCAACCCTTAGTCCTGAAACGTCGTCTGTTTTCACAATTTTGTAAATTTGAAAATTACAAAAAGCCAAGTAATCCAATCGCAGAGGAGTAATTATTTTTATCCTTCCTACTCTTATTTGTTCAAAATTTATTTAATTTAACAATCAATTTTGCTCTCTTTTCTATATTACGCGTAATTCAAAATTGTGTATTACTGTATACAAGCAACTTGAAATAAAATTTGGCATTGTGAATATTGCAGTAACGGTAAAGATACGAATAATTGCAAAAGTTCTTGTTATGTTTATATAATTGTTATGAATGCACGGTTCGTTGTTAAAGGCGTTTTTATTTAAGAAATATTGGATTCACTTAACAACTGTAGAGGTTGATTGGACAACGAATATTTATTAGATTCAAAGGCGGTGGATTTTGATTATTCCACGTGGGTACTATAAAAAAATAATCAATTTTACGATATCACATTTTTGTGTAAATAATCTATCTGAACAACTGTTATTCTACAATTGGACAATAAAAAATATCTACCTTTTTAATTTGAAACGTGGTTCTTGATATGTGATTGCTTAGAAATGATTCGAAAACGAAATTATATCGTTGTAAAAATGAAGAAATTTATTTTTCCTACAACTGTGCGATTTCTTTGTTATTACGTAACTATAATTGCCTTGGTTACGTATGGAAAGTAGATGAATGCAGACCAAGTGCGTTTCCGAAAGCAAAGAAACACTAGTGCGGAAAGTGCTTCATTACGTAACTGTCAAAAGAATATTGTTTTGACAGCGATTTAAATTTCGCGCCGAGCGCGGAATTTATATTTTGACCACAGACGCTTATGGAAGAAAATACGGTGAACCAGCGCTAGTAAATATGCAGTAGTATATTTTGACGTTTATAAACGTAACCTTAATTTGCAGTATATCTAATCTGTAGACAATTAATAAAAAGAACCGAACAAAGTAAAATATATCGATAAATGGTTTTATTTAAAGAGTAAGTGAAATACTTCATATTTATTGTTTGTGTATATTATTAATACAGTTGTTACAGTTGCTTATATTGACATAATGTAAAGTGGAAACTTTTGTGTCTAAAGAAACATTGATTTCTTCCGTACCTGTTCATATTATTACCAGTAATATTATTGGTAACAATTTCGGAAGCTTCAGAAGTACCAGCAGCAGGTTGATTGTCATTGTCGAAAATAGATCCAACATAGTATGATCCGGAGCTTCAATTATCTTTGGAGGTGTTAATGATAAAGAAGAATCACTCACTGTACTATTCCAATCAAGATGATTTTAAAGAAATTATTTTGACGTTAGTGAAATATTTTTAAATAATATAGAACAATGTGCAAGCAATCAACAAACAAACCATAGCAACGCCGTAAAACATCGTTCTCATGTAATACGATATCATTAAAATTTTATAAATTTTATAAATTTTAATAACATTTTAGTGATTTACTAAATCGCACAGTTGTAGGAAAAATGTTGTTTATAACACGTGCCGAAAAAGGTTACGTGCTCGTGCAGATTTCCACACTCGGGGAGCCTCGTGTGTGAAATTCTGCACTTGCACGTAACAAGCCTTTTTCGGCACTTGTTATAAAAATAACTATTTCGTCTAACGTCAGAAAAATGTGATATTTCAGAACTCCATAGAAACAGTTAAAGTTTGACTTTTCCGACGCTCTTTAAAATCATGGACTTTCATTGGTTCACCAGCGGTAGAAAAAGTCTTTTTGTAGTCGCATCATTCAAAATAATAACCGATGGAAAGTTTGATTTTGTGCACTAGTGCGCAAAGTAAAAAAAACACCCGTTTTATATGATTCTAAATTTTGACTATTACATTGCTAATTGTACTTACGTATATGTGTACATACATTTTAAGGAATTTATAAAAGAAATAGAGACGTTAGCTTATAACCCCATCAAACACACATATTTTAATAAGATTGACAAGAAAAATAAACAGTTTGTTTTCAAATAACAAATGTCACTTCATGACGTACTTAACTGTCAATATAAATTCACGCTTCAAATTTAATAATTTTCCTCATTGTCGATTATATAATTTTTGCTCGTTACAAAAAGCATTGTACAAAACTCGTGCACGAAGACGGCATTTGCACCATTCGCGCAAATTAAAGCACTCGCTTCGGTCGTGCTATAAAATTGCGCTCATGTGCAAAGTATGTCTTCGCTATGTAAATAGCTATTTCCTGTTCCTCTCGAGCATCAGAAAAATAATATGCCATAATAGTTAATTATTTTGAAGAGTGTTGATTAAGCTGTGTAATAAATTATGTACCAACGGACTAAACTATATAATTTAATCCTAAGGGTGAAGTGAAGTAAGCACCTGAGGGATTAAATATACATCAGTCCTGTGGTGGATACACTATTTTTCACACTTCCAGGCATACATTTTGAATCAATGATTAATTTTGGTACGCATATGTCGAAGAAAGAAGATGAATGATAAGAGAATAAGAGTGATTGGATAGATGTGATTGAAGTTTTATTGTGTGATAAATGATTTCGAGTGTAATAAATAAATGAGTTTATATGGACTGATCTATAAATGTGGTTAAAGTGAGGGTGATGTTAACGAACAATAAAATACTTTACCGCGCGTCTCCTATAGCAACAAGCGGTAAAATACTTTACCGCTCGCTTAGAAAAATATAAATTGTTGCTGAAATCTTAATTTATTGTTCTCATTCGCATGTGAAATTGTTTAGATAAAAATATTTCCTTCCAGCCATACATTTTGAATTAATAATTAATTTTGATATTGACGTGATATATACATAATTCACAATGACAACATTCAATAATTTTTTTGTTAACTTAAGCAACATAAACATATTTTAAGGTGTATAATAGACTAGTTGCAACGGTAATGCTTGCTTACCTGTCAATTTAATCCCTCCAAGATTAAAAGTGATACAAAGGAAAGGATAAAGTAGGTAATTTAATCCCGGAAGTGCGAAAAATAGTATATTATGTTATAAGGAGCAAAAGTGAAATTTTTGTGGAGAATCTGCAAGCGGTTGACAAAAAAAACGCAGCGATAAAAATTTCAGTTGTTCCAGTAAATTTTTTTGGCAGTGAAAGTAAAAGAAAATTAATACTTCTCCTAAAAATAAATAAATAAATATATCATCACGCCTTTTACCCATTACTGAGTGTGGCACTCTGCCGAAACAGATATCGGTAAGTGACATATTTATGCGCGTGAAGTGCGGTTTTCAGTCGTCAAATCATGGCCCCCAAAGATGTTAGTGGTGGAGGAGCCACAGGGGTAATTTTAAATTGGTGAAAATGTTTTGTCGGCTGTGGGGATCGAACCAGGGTTCTTAGGATCCACAGGCCTAATTTTCATAATTCTAAATTAACATACAATTAGTACCTATATAGGATGTTTGTATAAAAATGGATTCTAGAACATTGTCCGCAAAACTTAAATTTAAAAAGAGCAAATTAGCTTCAGAGCTGAGAAAGTTTAGATCCGTCACTGTTCACAGCTCCAGTTACTCTCCAAATTTTCTCACCATTCATCCAGCTTCCTCACAAACAATACAATACTAAAGCTAAATAGCTAAAGGCTAAACAACAACCATATCTTCTGTAAAGATTCTTCTGTAGACTTTGTATTGGCCAGTAGTTCATTGCGTTCGTTGTTTTAGCAAAGCTGGCATCGCTGCGGTTTGGTTGCGGAGGTTCTGGTGGTTTTCTGCTCACGCCAGGCGGCGTTAATTGATTTACAGCGCGACGGTGACACGTACCACGTTCGCTTGAACGCCTTGCAACGCCCCGTCCTGCTCGGTTAACTCTTGGGGCTTGGTTACATGGTTACAGCTTCTGATGGGAAGCATACAATTGAAATGTTCAGAGAAATGAGACCAAAGATATTACTCATATTCATGCAATTTTTTTAGATTCTATTCCACGTTTGAATGCAGGTGAGAGATACTTGTGGGTAATTATGACAGTGTCTTATCATTAATCACTGGGGAGAAATGCAATTTAAATTTACAAAATTTTGTAGATATATGTAATCATTTGAACTGTAACACGAGCTCGTTGAGCGTACAGAGCGAATAAGTTAAAATATGATATAATAATTAATTTGATGTGATTGTTACTTACTTGTTCTGTGAATTCCTTTTCTGGTTGTGAACTAAAACTAGGGACTGGCAAATCGTTGCCAGTTAGAACACACAAATCACCTATTTGAGAACTGATGAACACTTAGTTAATTGGAAGGGTTAATAAAATGAGCTTTGATCTTTAGACATATAAGATATTATAAAATATTGTAACACGATTGTACAATTGGTAGAACATTATGAATAAACTAATGGTGAAAACAGATTTAATTTTAAGTTACATTAATTATAAAACACTAAGTAAATTTGCGCACGCCGCGTCTCATATGAGGATGACCGCCCATCCTCACGCTTCGAGTCGGTGGTTCTGACTAACTTGGCTATCCCAAACACTTGACATCCTCTGGGTAAAACTACCCACATCTGGAATCCATTTCCACAGATGCCTCAAGTGTTTGGGGCTGTGTAATCTGACACAAAGGCACTGCCGCTCTTGGTGGGCACGAAAAGATTCTAGAATTCTTAGTAAATCAACTAATAACTATCACTTTTATAAGTTAAATGTCCTGTATTTGAAAACCTAAAGTTTTCGCATTCACACGAAAGGCCATGTGGCCACGAGTGTCAAATTACACGAAGCCAAGCTTTTATCTAAAGCAACAAACAATAATGAGATAGCTCATATTGTTACAGAACGTTATGGTAACTAACTTGGGCTAATGGCTCAGTGGTATCGAATCGGCATGTGGATCCTGAGAAACTAGGTTCGATTCCTACAGCCGACAAACAACTTTCACCATATTAAACTTACCCCTGTAGCTCCCCTACCACTAACATCTTTGGAGACCGTGATTTAACGATTAATAGCCGCACTTAACGCGCATAAATATATCACTTACCGAGATCTGCTTCGGCAAAATGCCCCACCTAGTAATGGGTAACAGGCGTGATTATATATTTATTTATTTATTTAATTTAAAATTGAGAATTTAATGTACATATTCAATAATACATTTCAAAAGATTGCATTCATACGTGAAATAGTGTCTATTTTTTTATTTATACTACTCTACATAAAAGAAATTAATCCCAATGACAAAAGTCCGAAGTAATCGAGCCGCAGTGCGGTAGTTCATATATTTTTAGCATGAGTGGATTTCGTACTCGGGATTTTCAGATTTGATTGCTGTAACGCTAGATGCATCATCGTACTGCCAGACAATATTGCACAACAGAAACTTAATCCCAATTACAGTATAAGATCATGGGCGTCCGCAGGGGGTGGCAACGGGGGCGCGGCCCTCCCCCCTTCGATATTAACTAAGATGGTGACGAAGACTCTCGAAAAAAGGACTTTAACATGTAAAACTATAAAAAGAAATATATCATCACGCCTTCTACCCATTACTGAGTGTGGCACTCTGCCGAAGCAGATTTCGATAAGTGATATATTTTGCGCGTGAAGTGCAGTTACCAGTCGTCAAATTACGATCCCCAAATATGGTAGTGGTGGAGGAGGCACAGAGGTAGTTTTTGAAATTATGAAAATTGTTTGTCGCCTGTGAGAATCGAATCTAGGGTACCAGGGTTCTCAGGATCCACAGGCCGACTTCATGCCACTGAGCTAGCCACCCCACAATGTAAAACTATAATTTTTTAATTTCCTGCTTCCTTAAATATTTGAAGCAAAAAAACTTGAAATAAAAGTTTTACGGCATAACATTCTGCATCTGAACCAATAAACAAAATTAATTTTGCATACTTTGTAACGACACAAATTAAATTTGAAAATGAGGAAAATTGCCTCAAAACTATCGATAGGCATGAAATTGAAACAAAATTAAACAAATGTTTGACGTTTTATTTGTCAAAATAAATGAAATAAATAAAATAAATAAATATATCATCATGCCTTCTACCCATTGCTGGGTGTGGCACTCTGCTAAAGCAGATCTCGGTAAGTGATATATTTTGCGCGTGAAGTGCGGTTACCAGTCGTCAAATCACGGCCCCCAAACATGTTAGTGGTGGAGGTGCCACAGGGATAGCTTTTTCAAATTATGAAAACTTGTCGCCTGTGGGAATCGAACCAGGGACCTCAGGATCGACAGGCCGACTTCATACCACTGTGAATAAATAAATAAATATATCATCACGCCTTCTACCCATTACTGGGTGTGGCACTCTGCCGAAGCAGATCTCGATAAGTGATATATTTATGCGCGTGAAGTGCAATTACCAGCCGTAAAATCACGGCCCCCAAAGATATTAGTTGTGGGGGAGCCACAGGGGTAATTTTAAATTGGTGAAAATGTTTTGTCGGCTGTGGCGACCGAACCAGGGTTCTTAGGAGCCACAGGCCGACTTGATACCACTCAGCCATTACCCCATACATCTAATGTACTATTACATAATCAATTTGTCTAATATTAGTAAATATGCACTAGTATAAATATTGCACAAATGAGTTGATTTGCGGTATTATGGCGTAGCTAAAGGTCTATAACATCATATTCGTTTGTAAGTACAAACATTCAAGCATTCAAGTGTATTAAACACACATCATTTGAAAGCACAACTGCAGCGGTTACCTGTATGCTAATTAACTAACAACTCCATTTGTGAATTATGCGTTAAATTTTCATAATAATTAATTAATGTGTGAGCGCATTGCACGCAATGAAATGTAGTCCTGCTGCTTGTGGTTGCTTTTAAACTGTACACGGACGCAGAGCAATGACTGATTGCTTTTGCCACAACCAGGAGGCATATTCACAAACTCTACTTTTATTCAGAATTACTTACAAATTGCTCTAATATCTTTGAAATAATTTATTCGAAGAAAATATATGAAGAACTACATTTTTGATCACTTCTGATTCAAACAATTTAACTTACTGTAAGTTATCCATTAATGACTAAATTTAAACACATTAAGAGCCAGTTTTTCAATCGCCGGTTTACTCTCGATTAATTTTAATCATGATTAAATAATAATGGTAACCATAGTTTCCATTATTATTTAATCATGATTAACATTAATCGGTGTAAATAAGAAAAAATAGGAAAATAAAATTTCCATCACTTGTTTTGTAATTCCACAGAGGTTTTACAGCACGTTTGCATCAACTTCTCAGGTCATCAACAAACGGCTGGTCAGTTCAGCTTTAACCATAGACGCGTTTCGTCCTTCCGGACTCATCAGTATGATGCGATCATTTATCCAATTAGATCAACTAGGAAATAATGGATTGTGATACCGACTTAGCTGAACTGACTGATGTTAACCTATCTACAACGGTAACATGACATGAGAGCTATGGAGCCACTCGTGGTGCCATCTACCGACAAAATCGCAAACTGCTTGACAGCTATTGAAATAAAACAAAAGACGAGTGGCTCCATAGCTCTCATGTCATGTTACCGTTGTAGATAGGTTAACATCAGTCAGTTCAGCTAAGTCGGTATCACAATCCACTATTTCGTAGTTGATCTAGTTGGATAAATGATCGCACCATACTGATGAGTCCGGAAGGACGAAACGCGTCTATGGTTAAAGTTGAACTGACCAGCCGTTTGTTGATGACCTGAGAAGTTGATGCAAACGTGCTGTAAAACCTCTGTGGAATTACGAGACAAGTGATGGAAATTTTTTTCCTATTTTTTCTTATTTATTAAGACTCAATTCCACATCGCAATAGACATTTTGTCTTTTGTTTTATTAATCGGTGATTGAAAAACTGGCCCTAAGTGGAACTTTGACTGCACAGTTGTTTCCATGGTAACATCAGGACTGTAATATTTGCTTACCATTCACCGTGGACAGTAATTAAATATTATTGATCAAGGTTCGGTTTATTTTGACAGATATTTTTGTTTATGGGATGGCTAGCTCAGTGGTATGAAGTCGGCCTGTGGATCCTGAGATCTCTGGTTCGATTCCCACAGGCGACAAATTTTCATAATTTGAAAAAGCTATCCCTGTGGCTCCTCCACCACTAACATGTTTGGGGGCCGTGATTTGATGACTGGTAACCGCACTTCACGCGCAAAATATATCACTTACCGAGATCTGCTTCAGCAGAGTGCCACACCCAGTAATGGGTAGAAGGCGTGATGATATATTTATTTTATTTTTTTTATATTTTTGTTGTCCTATTTGTGCAGGTATTGATAAAAATAACTTACTAACCTCGAATTTTAGGGTCGCAATTGATTTCCCCAATTACATTCTTGACCTAAAAACTTTCACTTACAGTTCATGGTACGTAATATGCTATTTTATACTCATGTTATTAAATAGTTATTTACGATACTAATAGTTAGTCTTTAGTGACGAGCAGATCAGAGTTAAAACGTGAGTAAAGCGAGTGTTTTAAGACCCGTGAGTGACTAAAGTTGTTTTACATATGTATATCGTATAATATTTTATCTACGTCCGAAAACATTAGCAAAAATATACAAATTATTGACATAAATCCTTGAATAATGAACCAAGTGTTTTTATTTAAAATAGCTTTCATTTTATTGGTTCATTTTCAAACAAATTAGTGATTCTATTGGTTCTTACATTCATTCGACATACGTTACTAAATCTCCTATGAAATTTAAAAATGCTACAACTTTTTTAATTATTTAATTTTTTTCAGGGCCTTGTCGGAAGTTTGAGAAGGATTAGTACGGGAATATATTTCAAGGTAAGTGTAACATTTTATTTCTACATTTTGTTCTTTTGTTGTGATTTTTATTTTTATATCAATTGACAATTTTTACTTAAACTGAGTATTTTGACTGAACAACAAAAATATAGGCCGTGCAAAATAACAAACAATGTAGGTAATTTTCAATTTGATTTTGATGCAGGGCAAACGTTACTCATTTATTTCGATAGGGTTCATAATAAAATTAATACATACATATCTTCACGCTATATCCCAACAATTGGGGTAGCACGAACCCTAAAATCACTCATAAAACATTCACTCATCACACTCATCAAACAACCAGCCATCACCAAACATTTTCATCCAAACACACCACCCTCACTCCAACCACATTTATAGATCACTCCATATAAACTCATTCATTTATTACACTCGAAAACATTATCACACAACCAACCTTCAATCACATCATTCCTATTCTCTTACCATTCATTTTCCTTCCTCAACGTACATAACATATGCATAAAAATCTCAAATTACTCACGTTTACTCCTAACAACGAATCTAATAACGAAACTAACAACGAATCTACAAGATTAGAAAAGATGAAAGCGATAGTCTACACTTGCATATGAAAGAAAAGACCACACAATGCAGTCACAGAAAATGAAACAAAAAAATAAGAAAGGGAGGGAGCGTCGCCCTGCGCATGTTTTTGAAAGTCAAACATTTTCATCCAAACAAACCAACCTCACTTTAACCACATTCATAGATCACTCCATATAAACTCATTTAGTTATTACACTCGAAATCATGATCACACAACAAACCTTCAATCACATCATTCCTATTCACTTATCGTTCATTTTCTTTCTTCAACGTACATAACATATGCATAACACATCTCAAATTACTCACGCATACTCCTAACAACGAATCTAATAACGAAATTAACAACGAATCTACAAGATTAGAAAAGATGAAAGCGCAGGATTAGAGAATCTTATTCTAGTCCAATTTTTAAAAAATAATAAAATCACTTTTCGAAATCGAAATTCAGCTTTATATATTTAAATTTGTAGTTAAAAGAAATAGTGAGAGAGGGAAGAGATATGGGGCTAGAAATAAATAAGGAAAAAACAAAATACATGAGATTCGGCAAACATAATCAATGCAAGCAAGTAAAAATAGGAGATTACGAATTTGAAGAAGTTAAAAAATTTAAATACCTAGGTATAATAATAACAAACACAGGAGAAAGAGAAGCAGAAATTGCAGAAACAATTTTTGCAGCAAATAGAGCCCTACATTTAAACAAATATTTACTAAAAAATAAGGAACTGTCAAAAGTAACAAAAATTAAAATATATAAGACATTGATAAGACCAATAATGCTATATGGCGCTGAGACACTAACAATGACACAAAGAGAGGAAGAACAGCTCAGAATAGCAGAAAGGAAAATTTTAAGATCAATCCTAGGAGGAATTAAAATAGGAGACGATGAGTACAGAATAAGAATGAATACAGAAATACTACAGGAGCTAGAAGGTGAAGATATCACCAAGAAAATAAAACAACAAAGAGCGAAATGGCTAGGGCATGTAATGAGAGCTGATACAGAAACACCAATATCTATAACGCTAGAATGGGACCCAGGTTACAGAAGAAGAGGAAGGCCACGGTCAACCTGGATTAAGGAAGTTAAAGAAGATTTGCACAAAGTAGGAATTGATAAATGGAAGGAAGAAACGAAGAATAGGAAAAAATGGAGCGAAATTTGCAAGAAAATATAAAAATTAAAGGGAAAGGGCTGATCCCCCTATAAATAGGATCTAGAGAGCTTCCATGAAGCGGCGCAACCCCTGCAAGGGGTGTCAAGCCACCATATACTTAAAAGTTAAACGACAAATGAAACTAATACTGAAACTAGTATTGACGACAACAGAGAACTATATTCTTTAGAAATTAATAAAAAAACACTTCTATCAAACAATAAATTAAAGAAAAAGCAAAGAAACACAAGTGACATCTATGGTAAGCTTATGGAGACAAACTGAAAGTGGACCTTTGTCTCAAGTTAGACATATCGTGATCAACGCCCATCTATTGGTAATTAATTATCCTAATAAGGATTGTAGATAGTATAGCATCAAAGCTCTTATATTACAGTGATTATAGAAGTCCCGTGCTTCCGACATCAGTTGTTATACTACATTGTATTAGAGTCCTGTACCTATGCTAATATTTGAAAACAAGCATCCCGGTTAAGGTTACGACCACAAACAAGACTTAATAATGGTCGCAGGCAACAGAGAAATTTGCATCTTCCTTTGTTTGATAAAGTACTCCAACCCTTTGACAAATAGGTAGCGACTTGTTAAAACAGCACCACCTTGTTCTAGGCAGGGTGCACTGCCAAGGCGCAATGCGCCCCTGACTAATGTCCTGAAACAATATACCTACAGATAATTATTATTTTGCGAAACGCAACAAGGTAAATGGAATTGAATTCAGGTGGTGTACAATTTTCGTGTCAGCTTGAGTAAGAGGCTGTTGAAAATGACAAATTTGCGAATAGTTCCGTGTTGAGTAATTAGAAATTTGTGTAATATGCTAATTTGTTTTTAAATGGTTTTTTATTACGGGTAGTTGTAGCTAAATGGTTGTATTCTCGCGACACAAGCACACAAATATTACTGATTTATTATAACAAAAAATATTATTGTTTGAATTTCATTTTAAACTGTAGGTTTTCAGTAAGTGTCACACGGTTAATGTTTACTTCATTATCGTTTGTCAAATGTTGTATGATGTCATATCATTCAATTTGATGTATGATGAAAACTAGATCATTCTTTTCAATACAGTGAAGTCTATCAGAAATAAAAACAAATGTAGATTTTGTGTTATACTTATGCTGGGTTGCAAGAAAAAAATAAAGAGCTCTTTAGTTAAAGAATTGTTTATATAGCAACAGTATCAATAGCGATTTTCTGAAATTTATTGAACCGTTAGTTGCTAATGAACCGATAAAATTTTCATGCAACCCAGCATTAATCTGCAGTTAAAATTATATTTAGGTTAATTCATATTCTATTATAGTAAATAATGCCCGTAGTACATACCAAGGATGTTGAAAGGAGGGGATATGGCATTACGATACTGTAGCATTGTTTGAAGTGAGGTTTGGGCAGGGGAAAGAGACAACAATAGTTTTTCTGCACCGTAGTTGGCAAAATCTCTTCTTCCAAATATTTTGAATTTTTGTGTAAGAAAAGTGGCGTTTAGGCGTTGTCAGGGAGCATTGTTTTATGTAAACATAACCACGAAGTGTCATTTGTGTTTCAATTTTTGTATTGTATGGAATTGGACATATTTTTTTGTGGATAAGATGGTAACAAAGTGTTTAGTTTGTAAAAGACGTGCAATTACGGGCAGTGGAATCAGTTTTCACCAGTAAGTAAATGTAGGTCATGTTATAAAAGAAAAGGAAAATAATTTTTTGTTTGTTTTACAGATTACCTAAAGATAAAGAGTTTCGAAAAGCATGGGTAGAAGCGTGTTGTTTGAATGAGTTTTATATTAGTCAGACGAATACTGGCTATAAAATTTAAATTTAAAATCTCTTTATGACACATGCGCAATAGCAGGCTAAGCACGGTACAGAAAATAATACTTCTGTCTCTGTCAATCTGCCGAGCCTCACAGTCTTGACTTGAATGCCATATCCCCTCCTTTTAACATCCTTTTTTTTCACGATTACAATACTTCCTTATACTATATATACCTGTAAGAAAGTAAAAATGCGGCCCAAAATATGTGCCACCCGGTGCGAACCGCACCCACCGCTTCCCCCTAGGTACGCCACTGCGTATAATGGTTATTAGTTATTAAGTAAAATTACACTATTTGCCTACGACTCATGTCCCAAATTTCATTCTCATGAATAATTGTTATTATTACACGCTTGTTGAATAATACACTATTATTTATGAATTTAAATATGTGGTCTTATTTGATTTCTTTGCGCATCCTCACAGTTGGATGCCATAGGTCCATATTGGTATGATCATTGTTTTGTATAATAAGATTTTGTTTTCAAGTGAGAGTTGAGATTTGGGGCCTAAGAGCCAGTATATCCTTTTAACCTTTTTGTCTAACTGTTTCCTCTTTGTTTTTAGGTGATTTTTCCATGTGAGTCTTTTATCTAACTTCATACCCAGATATGTAACTTCTTCTTTCGTTTCTAGTGGTTCTTCGTTTATTTCAATTTGAGGGCACGTTACTTTTCGGTTTGTAAATACAACATGTGTGGACTTGTTTTTGTTTATTTTAATTCTCCATTTAGCAGCCCATTCTTGTATCTTGTCAATGGAGATTTGAAGTTTATCGGATGTAATTCAACGATTTCAAAGTAAAACTTTACGAATGATCGGTAACGCACCCTGGTTCGTTAACAACCACACCCTACACAATGACCTTAAAATCAAATACATCGATGAACAAATACAGCAGCAAGCCAAAAGTCACGAAAATAAATTGTACAACCCTCCAAACGAACTCGCTATAAATCTTCTGAACAACGAGGATGATCTCAGACGACTCAACAGAATTAAGCCCCTGGACCTAGGATTCACCAATTGAAAAATTGTTTTACTTAAAACCCAAATCATATTAAAGAGGAAATATCATTGGATATTTATCTCCCGTATGTTATAATTAGAAATATATCAAATTTGCTGGTTGGCCTGTAAGGCCAGAAGTAAATGTAATTATGTCATAATAAAAAAAAAATGCGTTGTTCGCTGTTTGTAAAATTCAAACCCCCTAGATCCGGCCCTGCTGTAGTGAGTTCACGGTAAAAATAAAAATACCATACATCTGCCAAGATTTGCAATAACTCAATTGTAATAATACCCAACATCGGATTAAAGGCGTGTAGCAGTTGATACATTTATTTTATTTTATATTTATTGGTTCAACTAGCTATAAAATAGTAATGCACTTAGGTAGCTCGTGGGTAGATACACGTTAGTATATCTACTAATATAGCTTTTAAATATTGTAGTTTATTTGTAATATTAGAAACACGATAGCATTGTTAAGTAAAAGAAAAGAAACTCGTAATTAGTTCCGCTTCATTTGCAGCAATGGTCATTAATTAAAAACTCAAAGATATAAATTAGACACATATGACAGTCAGCCACACTGTCATTTGCAGCGAAAATTTCCATTTAAATAAGATCATTAAAAAATATTCAGTGTCCCCTTAATGAGCGGAACTATGTCAGAATACATATGCAAATACTATTAACGTCCAAAAATGACATGCAATCCTTATATTCCACTGTACACAACTCTCACCCTTAACCACCCTCGCCGTACAGGCCATCCAACCCTTCTGTTGACACGACAAATCCAAGCTATCACGCCAAGGAAAAAAATAAAATTATGATCAGTGCATAATAACGAACGTAATCGCCCTCGCATCGAGTGTGCTGTGAAGAGAGCTGATAGTGGACAGTGGCGTGCGTTATCGAGGGTCACGCTTCATATTTATGCCCCGTAAGTCATATTCGTTACAGGAGATATGTATCAGAGAGTGTGACACTCATAAACATTATTGTCTTGGGGGTATCTGTGAGAGGATCTGGGGATATTATGGGTTTTGAGTTGTGGGTAAGTTTTTGGGGTGATTGTTAATTTTTTGCTGGGTAATTAACATGCAGTGAATTTGTAATTTGTTGGTGTTGATGCTTGGTTTATGATTGGTTGGTAGTGAATGTAAAAACGGACTTTTTTGTGATTCATAATTGCTACTTGTGTTTAAAATAGTTATTTGTGTATCAAGGGAAGAAATTGAGACATTTCTTCCAGAAGGTGCTGTATTATTTTCCGAGCTGAAGGTGAGAAATATAATGCATCTGTGGGAAAAATAAAACTTTATTTACGAGGTATATACATACATAAATTTGTACAATACCTGTACTGTAAGTTATCCATTAATGACAAAATTTAAACACAGTAAATTTAACTTTTATTGCACAGTTGGTTTCCATGGCTACATCAGGATTATAATATTTGCTTCCGTGGACAGTAAGTAAATATTATAGATCAAGGTCTTGTTTATTTTTACAACAGTTTGACGGCTGTCAATTTTGAAACCTATTTTTATTTTCCTTATATTTGTGCAGGTATTGTAAAAAATAGCTTACTAACCTCGAACTATAAATGATTTGTTTGGACGCGAATGTTTAAGGAAATTTCTACGGGCCTCAATTTCCCAAACCACATTCTTGACTTAAAAGCTATCACTTACAGTATATGGTACATAATATACTATTTTGACTACTCTAACAGAATAGTATATTTCATAATATGAGGGCAGAGTGAAAAGTCCCTGAAAAATGAAACAAGAAATGATTTATTTGGTCAAAACATATTTTATTTCTCAATATAATCTCCTCGTAGCTCGATACACTTCGTCCAACGTTTTTCAAATTTTTCGGTCCCTTCCAAATAATACGATTTTGGCAATCCTTCAAAATAGGCGTTTATTTCAGCGATGACCTCATCGTTGGAGCCAAATCTCTTTCCGCCGAGCCATTTCTTCAAGTTTGGAAATAGATAAAAATCGCAGGGAGCCAAATCTGGGGAATATGGTAGATTACAAATCAATTCGTTGCGCAATTCATGCAATTTTGCCTGTGCGCTGATGCGTTGTCCACAATGCGGCACCCATCTGGCAGATAGCTTTCTCATATGCAAAATGTTCCGTACCCGTTCGGTTGAGATACTCATAGCCTCAGCAACCTCCTGCACTTTAACTCACCGATCGTCCAATATCATACCATGGATTTTATCGACGATTTCTGGCGTTATAACCTCAATTGGACGACCAGAACGTTCGGCACAACGAAAATCAGTAAACAACTTGTGAATCGTTCCAATCGATGGTGAGGAGTTCCCATAATGTTTAACAAGCGATGCTTTGGTTTGCGTAATGTTTTTTTCCACGCAAGAAATAATGTTTAATCAAGACGCGAAATTCACTTTTGTCCATGTTTTCAAAAATCTTCAAGGTTGCTTGCTTTCGATGGGTGTCAAAACAGAACTGAATGACATATCTATCTTTTTTCATTAAACAATCTACTATTTCTTATACAATCAAGAAAATAAAATTTTACTGTCTGACAAGAGTGATGTCAACAAGATATTATTATTATTATGTATAAAACATTTGATGAAATTTTTGAAGTTTCTTATTATATATTGTTACCGTAAAAATTGCTACTTTCGAATCTGAAACATAATCATTGTATATTTGTTTATCTCTATAACGAACTAATGTAAATACAACCAAAACCTCAGAAACCTATCAGCTATCAAGAAAAAGCTGCACGTTATCTGATGACGTCAGAATCCTAAATCCCAGGTAGAGCAATTCCGCTCATATCCAACCACCAACAAACGCAAAAAGAAAGCCACTATAACGTAACCTCCGCGTCCGCGACGCAAGAGGAACAAGGGCGACACGACAACAAAGCTCGAATCTTGAAGCTCATAGCTCCCTAAGCTGAAAGCTCGACGCCAGATGCCGCCAGCCGCTGTCCGCTTCGAATTGCGGTCGTAAATTTGAAAAACTTTCCACCGACCATTATTATAACTGTTTGTTTTATGCGATCCGCTCGTAGGTAATAAATGACCGCACTCGGATGTGTGCGAGAGCCACGAGAGCGGTGAGAGGAGAGCGGAGAACGAAGCACCCGGAAAGTCGGCTCCGGACTCCGGCTCTGATTTGATAAATCGCCGGATGCAGCTGTTAGGAGCACAGGCGCTCCGGACTGCTGGACATCACGTAGGATATTACGCGATATGTGAAATTTCAATTGGAAGTTTTTATTTGATACCGCGGAAGATATTACTGTTCGATTTCAACGATGCTGAAAGAACTGTTTTTGTTTTGGAACAGAATTTCTTACTAATAGTATAAATTAAGTAAAATAAATATGGGGTGGCTAGCTCAGTGGCATGAAGTCGGCCTGTGGATCCTGAGAACCCTGGTTCGATTCCCACAGGCGACAAACAATTTTCATAATTTCAAAAGCTACCCCTGTGGCTCCTCCACCACTAACGTCTTTAGGGACCGTGATTTGACGACTGGTAACCGCACTTTACGCGCAAAATATATCACTTACCGAGATCTGCTTCGGCAGAGAGCCACACCCAGTAATGGGTAGAAGGCGTGATGATATATTTATTTTATTTAAGTAAAATAAATTGCGAGGTAAGTGGCTCAGTGGTATCGAGTCGGCCTGTGAATTTGAAAACCCTGGTTCAATTCCCACAGCCGACAAACAATTTTCACTACATTATAATTATGCAGTTGATGGCATAGTGGTATCGTGTCGGCCTGTGGATCCTGCGAACCCTGATTCGATTCCCACCGCCGACAAACATTTTCACCAGAATAAATACTACTCCTGTGGCTTCCCCTCCACTAACACCTTTGGGGGCCGGGATTTGACGACTGGTAACCGCACTTAACGCGCAAAAATATATCACTTATCGAGATCGCTTCGGCAGAATGTCACACCCAGTAATGGGTAGAAGGCGTGATGGTATATTTATTTATTTATTTTATTATTACCCCTGTGGCTCCTCCTCTACTAACAACTTCGGGAGCTGCGATTTGGCGGCTAGTAATCTCACTCCACGGGCATAAATATATCATTTACCGAGATCTGCCTCGGCACAGTGCCACACCCAGTAATGGGTAAAAGGCGTAATGATATATTTATATTTATTTATTTTATTTCTCATACCTTTTATCCATTACTGAGTGTGGCAATCTACTGTAGCAGATTTCAGTATAAATTTATAATGAAGTAGCGTAAGATGTAACGCGAATCGAATCGGTAACGTAAGAAATAATACATACATACATATCGTCACGCTATATCCCATCAAATGGGGTAGCACGAACCCTAAAATCATTCATTAAATATTCACTCATTCATCCAATAATCAGCTCTCGTCAAACATTCTCATCCAAACACACCACCCTCACTTTAACCACATTCATAGATCACTACATATAAACTCATTCATTTATTACACTCGGAATCATTTATCACACAACAAACCTTCAATCACATCTATCCAATCAATCCTATTCTCTTATCATTCATCTTCTTTCTTCGACATACATAACATATGCGTAAAACATCTCAAATTACTCACGCTTACTCCTAACAACGAATCTAATAAGGAATCTAACAACGAATCTACAAAGATTAGAAAAGATGAAACCAATAGCCTGTAGTTGAAAATGAAACAAAAAGATAAAAAAAGAGAGGGAGAGTCGCCCTGCGCTTGTTTTTGAAAGTGAATTCCAGACAATTGCAGTTAAACACTTTATATAAGAACTAGGGTTGTTGATTTTACGAATTTTCAAGACTTCGATTGATCGGATTTATTAAACATTCAAATTTAGATTCGAACTTTCGAATTTTCGAATATTCCGAAATTTCGAAATATCGAATTTTGGAATATTCCGAATTTACGAATTTTCGAATTATTCGAATTGTGAATCTGGATCCTAACGTGAACGTGTTGATATGAATTATTTTCAGAATAAACTCATGTGCAGAGTTTTGTATTAATTCGTAAGTACATACATACATACATATCTTCACGCTATATCCCATCAAATGGGGTAGCACGAACCCTAAAATCACTCATAAAACATTCACTCATAACATTCATCAAATAATCAGCCCCCGTCAAACATTATCATCCAAACACACCACCCTCACTTCAACCACATTCATAGATCCCTCCATATAAACTCATTTATTTATCACACTCGAAATCATTCTTACATAACAAACCCTCAATCACATTCATCCAATCACTCCTATTCACCCCTCATTCATCTTCTTTCTTCAATGTACATAACACATGCATAAAACATCGTAAGTAATTATTATTATTTGCCAAATTAATTCAATTTAGACTTAAAATTCCGCTACACTGTTAAAAACGTTTTAATTAAGACGTTTTTGTATTCTTTTTATTGTCATTTTAAAACGTTTTACTAAAAATCCATAGCATTTAGATGGGCGGTAAGAGAGTAGATGGCTTTATTAAGACACCTAACCTTGCAGAGTTTTCGCAAGATACTTCGTCGAGTTTACTATTTAATTCGTGGCCGACTTTTCGCGAATTATACGTGAGCGCGTTTGGAGATGACAGATGGCGTTAATTCAGTGGCATAAAATTCGAGAATTCAAAGCTTCGAAAAATTCGAAAATTCGTAAATTCGAAGCTTCAAAAAATTCGACAGTTCGAAGCTTCGAAGTTTTTCTGACGAAGTTCAAAACATTCGAATGTTCGAACGTTCAGAAATTCAAACTTCGGTGGAAATCAACGACCCTAATAAGAACTGAAGTAATGATTTATAATAAAGTGAAGTAAGCAGCAAGGTAAAAGTTGCAAAGAAAGAGTTAACCAATTGTTATCATCTTCTTGCTTTACGTTAGAAATTATATCTGTCAGTAATCAGCGTAAATATATTACATGAATGTTTAATGCTTGTGGATACTAATAATAAATGTTATTAGTACTGATTATTGACAGGTATTCATCATGTTTTAACAATTTAGCATCTAGTAGGTTGATCGCAATATAAAATAACACCCTACAATTGCTCCAAACAAAAAATCTGTAATTATATTTAATATCAGAAGGGTAACTCGTAACTCAGTCACAATTTACATATTTTACTCCAGCTTCGTCAAAAACATTCATAGACGTCCCGTTTTCATTTTCATTCATTTAGTTTTTTTTACAATAAAATATGTACTTATATTTATTTATTCATGCAAGTTTGTACAACATAAACCTCATCACCATTACAGTACAAACTCTGGACTCACCGAATCGCAATGTAGTAGTTAATATATTATTAGCTGGAGTGGGATTTGAATGCTAAAAGAGTGCAAAAGGAGATAATCCTAATTTCATGTAGAGACAAAACATGATTTTTTTCAAAACTAATTGTCCAATTTTGTCGAAAAGTCGCCGAGTTATGAGCCAAAAACCCCCAAATGGACATTTAACTTCAAAAACGCATAACTCTGTACCAAATTATCAGTAATTATATAACAAGAGAGTGAGAATAAATTGAAAATAATTTGTCAGATCTTTCGAAAACTTGTTGCCAGGCAATAGTCACGAAAACCCGTAGGGCTTGAGTGGCTATTGCCAAATGGCGACAAGTTTGAGAAAGATACTGGAGAATTATTTTCTAATTTATCTAACTCTCGAGTTATATTTAATTAGATTATTTTTTGACTTAACTGTTGAGGTCGATTCATCCAACTTAAAAGATTTTAAACTGGGTTCATATCGATTGATTACGTATTAATGTATTCTTGAAAGTTGTTTCCAAAATTTGTTGGTGTATTTCTGTATCTAAAATACAACTAAATCGATTTTTTTCACACATTTTACTTGACGCGTTGACAGTTTTAAATAATTATTTGACAACTACCTATCATTTGTCACAAACAAAAAAGCATCTACAGAGATAATTCCCGGGAATAATCACAAGAGCTTTATTCTCAGTATAATAATGACAGGATTGGTTAAAACGCAGACACGTGACATACAATGAAGCATTTCATTGGTTTTGAGAAAAGTCAAAAATAATCGTAGGAATTTCGTTCTTTGCGTTCTTTGCAGGGAATTAAAATAAATAAATATATAATCACGCCTTCTACCCATTACTGGGTGTGGCACTCTGCCGAAGCAGATCTCATAAGTGATATATTTTCCGCGTCAAGTGCGGTTACCAGTCGTCAAATCACGGCCTCCAAAATGTTAGTGATGGAAGAGCCATAGGGGTAGTTTTTGAAATTTTGAAAATTGTTTGTTGCCTGTGGGAATCGAACCAGGGTTCTCAGGATCCACAGGCCGACTTCATACCACTGAGCTAGCCACCTTTGCAGGGAATTAAATGAACTTTATTTACCTGATGGTGAATCGAGTCCACACATTTTTCTTAGCTCCATACAGATCGTCAAAAATGGACGTTTTTTCACAAAAACACATTATTTTTTCTTCTAGGGGGTGGAAGAGGTTAACCGTAAGATCGCATATATCCCCTTATAGTAGACACTTTAAACTTTTTCACCCTCGAAAACTCGTCGAAATTGGCTGAAAATTCACCAAGTTATGACGGTTTGAAAATTGAGAAAATTTCTTTAATTTCGAGTGTTCCGTTTTTTTTTTTTGGTCATGAGTTTAAAAGAAATTATGCATTCGAGGCAAGTACCTCACTCGATTCGGCTTACTTTTATTTCTTTAAAGTTTACATATTGAAACCGGCCACTATAGTCTTCAGTAAGTAATAATCAGTACCCAAATTCTCCGTCATATTCTCCGCCTATGTCTATCCGATGTCACCATGGTCAGTGGTCACGCTATAGGCGTCACCCAGTCCCAATCACTCATAACCGCTGACCGTCGCTACTTCTGCGATATCTGACCTAACGATCCTCAGCTCCTGGTAAAACTGCTCATTGCTGCCTTGCGTGTCACTCAGATCTAAGATGGCCTGGCCTGGCTCTACCTTGACGATCACCGTGTCGTTGGGTCTACTTGTTTTTGTTTGGTTGTGATGGAATGGATGTTTGTTTGTTTGTTTGTTGCTTCTTTATTTTTTATTGATTTGGAAGGCGAAAGGTGGGAGGAAGAAGGAAGAAGGGGGAAGGAGAAAGGAGGAATGAGTCTACAGAAAAAATAAAGAAAATGTTGCGATGAATGCTTGACACAATATTTAGATATTCATCTTCTTTAAAATAATTTAGGTAATGAGTGTACTAAAGTAGAATTAATAAAATCAAATCGATGTTACGTGTCATATTTAAAATAAAATGAATATATCACGTCTTTTATCCATTACTGGGAGTAGCACTCTGCCAAAGCAGATCTCGGTAAGTGATATATTTATTCGCATGAAGTGCGGTTACCGGCCGTCAAATCGCGGGCCCCAAAGATGTTAGTGATGGGGAAGCCACAGGGATAATTTTAATGTGGTGAAAATGTTTGTCGGATGTGGCAATCGAACCAGGGTCCACAGGATCCACAGGCCGACTCAATACCTCTAAGTTGATACTGTTGTTAAACATTTCCAGTAATGGGTAGAAGGCGTGATGATGATGATAACAGATTTCAACAATGAAAGATTACTTCAATAAAAAATAACTAAATAAAATATAAATATATCATCACGCCTTCTACCCATTACTGGGTGTGGCACTCTCCCGAAGCAGATCTCGGTAAGTGATATATTTATTTGCATGAAGTGCGGTTACTAGCCATCAAATCGCGGGCCCCAAAGATGTTAGTGGTGGGGAAGCCACAGGGGTAATTTTAATGTGGTGAAAATGTTTGTCGGCTACGGCAATCGAATCAGGGTCCTCAGGATCCACAGGCCGACTCGATAGCTTTGAGTTGATACTATTGTTAAAGATTCCCAGTAATGGGTAGAAGGCGTGATGATGATGATAAAAGATTTTAACAATGAAAGATCACTACAATAAAAAATAATAACATAGTCAAAATTACAATAATAAAAGATTACAAAAATAGAAAATTGTAACAATGATAGGTCACAACGATAAACTATTCTGATTTCGACAATGTATTAATTAGCTCAGTGGTATGAAGTCGGCCTGTGGATCCTGAGAATTCAGGTTCGATTCCCACAGGCGACAAACAATTTCACCACATTAAAATTACCCCTGTGGCTCCTCCGCCACTAACAACTTTGGAGGCCGTGATTTAACGACTGGTAACCGCATTTCACGCCTTGTACCCATTACTAAGTGTGGCACTCTGCCGAAGCAGATCTCGGTAAGTGATATATTTTGCGCGTGAAGTGCGGTTACCAGTCGTCAAATCACGGCCTCCAAAGATGTTAGTGGTGGAGGAGCCACAGGGGTAGCTATTGAAATTATGAAAATTGTTTGTCGCATGTGGGAATAGAACCAGGGTTCTCACGATCCACAGGCCGACTTCATACCACTGACCTAGCCACCCCATAATAGCGCAGTAAAATTTATATTTTTAAGGTTGGTGAATGTGCAGAAATATCATAATGTCAAAAAAAATGGGACATGCCAGAAAATAAACTCTTGATGACTTTTTCAGCAATTTCACGTATTTGAGATGAGATACAAAAAAAAATCAACTACACTAATTTTATCTTTAAATAAATAAATAAATATATCATCACGCCTTCTACCCATTACTGGGTGTAGCACTCTGCCGAAACAGATCACGGCCCCTAAAGATGTTAGTGGTGGAGGAACCACAGGGGTAGTTTTTGAAATTATGAAAATTGTTTGTCGCCTGTGGGAATCGTACCAGGGTTCTCAGGATCCACAGGCCGACTTCATACCACTGAGCTAGCCACAATTGTATAATGAAAAATTCAAATTCAAACTATGAAAATTCCCCAAATTTTTAAAATTCGATTTATTATTTAAAAAGAGCAAAAAAGGCGCAAAATACAAAATAGTACATACAAAAAAGTCATTTTATAATAGTCGATAATTTTATTTGAAGGATTGACCCACTCCGCTGTGCGTCGTGCCCCAAACTCCCTTCTCACAAAACAATTATGAAATTCTATCTTTAATATACTAATATACTATATATATATATATATATATATATATATATATATATATATATATATATATATATATATATATATATAGTGGATGGCTAGCACAGTGGTATGAAGTCGGCCTGTGGATCCTAAGGTCCCTGGTTCGATTCCCACACGCGACAAATTTTCATAATTTGAAAAAGCTATCCTTGTGGCTCCTCCACCACTAACATGTTTGGGGGCCGTGATTTGACGACTGGTAACCGCACTTCACGCGCAAAATATATCACTTACCGAGATCTGCTTTAGCAGAGTGCCACACCCAGTAATGGGTAGAAGGCGTGATGATATATTTATTTATTTATTTAATATACTATTTTTTTATGGGGTAATGGCTCAGTGGTATCCGAGTCGGCCTGTGGATCCTAAGAACTCTGGTTCTATCCCCACAGCCGACAAAACATTTTCACAAATTTAAAATTACCCCTGTGGCTCCTCCACCACTAATATCTTTAGAGACCGTGATTTGACCGAAATCTGCTTCGGCAGAATGCCACACCCAGTAATGGGTAAAAGGCATGATGATATATTTATATTTTATTTATTTATTTTAATATACTACTTTGTTTCATATAATCAGTATTATAAAATATATTTGCTTTTCAAATCGTCCTATTTATAAACATAATGACTCACTTTTTATTATTTTTTTTTCTCAAAATTGTCAAGTTCAAATTGAACTTACAAAAATATAAATTTTTTATTACCTTTCTCCAAATTTTGTAAAGGCAATGAAAATGTTTTTATTATTATTATTATTATAACTATTACAATGACATTGTATCAAATAAATAAAACAAATACCTACGTAGGTACATACTTTCAAATATTATAGTTTTTGCTAATTTTGTAATATAAACAATTGAGACCGTTCCTTTGTTATTAAATTCAAATATAATATTATTATTGTTAACTTAAACATAGGAGGTGGATATATCTACATTTAGAAAAAATAAAAGAAACCCGAGCTACACAATAATAAAAATACCTCCCAAATTATCAACCTTCAGAACAATACAAAATACAATCACAGTTTACATTGATTCCACTTTCTCTGTCGCCATTTTGTTTGTGGTGGGCGTGCCAGAAGATGTTCATAGGATGCGCCGATATCTGTACTCATCCACGCTCGCCAACGAGCGTTGTTATCTCCTGGAACCAATCAGAACGCGTCGTTACTGCACAGGCGTGATTCACTCCTGTTTGTTCCTTCACTGTCTCTTGCTCTAAGACAGTGGTTTTCAAAGTGTGGGTCGCGGCCCCCAGGGGGGTCGCGAAGGCATTGAAATGGGGTCCTCGGATGCTATTTACAAATTTTAAAATACATGTTTCCAAAGGTTCATCCCGTTGCAAACTTTTATTTAAATTTTAAGGATTAATGAAATGAAAAATATATATTATTTTATATATTAATGGGGTGGCTAGCTCAGTGGTATGAAGTCGGCCTGTGGATCCTGAGAACCCTGGTTCGATTCCCACAGGCGACAAACAATTTTCATAATTTCAAAAGCTACCCCTGTGGTTCCTCCACCACTAACATATTTGGGAGCCGTGATTTGACAACTGGTAACCGCACTTCAGGCGCAAAATATATCACTTACCGAGATCTGATTCGGCAGAGTGCTACACCCAGTAATGGATAGAAGGCGTGATGATATATTTATTTTATTTTATTTTTAAAATATGTATTATTTATTTAGATATTTAAATTCACGTTTGTTTCTGTTTACGGGTAATTTTAAAAAAATATGAAACTGGATATGAAATTGAGGATTACACTATTTAATTCCTCATATATTTTTACATACTTATGCATATTTTGATCCTCAATATATATTCTTTTTAATTGTCGGAGTTGTGATCGCAAAAATGTCTGTTAATGAAAATTTTTTTTTGTTGAACAAGTTTAAAATTGGAATTCTTTTTTAATCAGTTCTATATAAATTAGACCACGAGAAATCGATTGCCGTTGAGCGCATCTTCATATCATTTTTAGTTTTCGAGTTACGACGATTTTTGACTTTTTTAAAATCTCAATTTTGAAAGCCCATATCTTGAAAACTAATAGAGATATTGAAATGTGGTTTGAACGAGTGTATTTCTCGTGCTCCAATTAACTTGTACCGAAATTTAGAAAATTTTTAAAATTTTACTGTTTTTTCAAAATTTTCTTTTGCCCATATTTTAAAACCTTGAAGAGATAATGAAAATATATAAAAACCAGTAAATTTCGCTCGTAAAAGTACATAGGTATACAAAATTTCAGGCAAAAATTCGTACAGATAAAGTTTTTATAACAAAAAACCAAAAAATCTTTGTTTTTTTAATTATTTTTTAAGGGGTACCCCTTACGTTTTTTGCGAATTTTAGCCGTTTTTCAATTTTTTTCTCTAAAAATTGTATCCGAGGAGCAAAATTTTGAAATTTTACATACATATGTACTTTTACAAGAGGAAGACACTGGTTTTCACAGATTTTCATTATCTCATCAACTTTTTGAAATATGGGCAAAAGTATATTTTGAAAAAAATTGTGAAATTTCCAAAATTTTCAAATTCTCAAAATAAGTTAATTAGAGCACGAGCAATACACTCGTTCAAACCGCATTTAAATATCTTTTTTAGTTTTCGAGATATAAGCCTTCAAATTTGTGATTTAAAAAAAATAAAAAATCGCTGTCACTCAATAACTAAAAAAGATATGAAGATGCGCTCGACGGCATTCGATATCTCGTAGTCTGAATTATATAGAACTATATTTTCGGGTGGCTAGCTCAGTGGTATGAAATCGGCCTGTGTATTCTGAGAACCCTGGTTCGATTCCCACAGGCGACAAACAATTTTCATAATTTCAAAAACTACCCCTGCGGCTCCTCCACCACTAACATCTTTGCAGGCCGTGATTTGACGACTGGTAACCGCACTTCACGCGCAAAATATATCACTTACCGAGATCTGCTTCGGTAGAGTGCTACACCCAGTAATGGATAGAAGGCGTGATGATATATTTATTTATTTTATTTTTATATTTTAAAATTTTTCGATTTTCAATTGGTTCCACGAGAAAATTTGCATTTTCATTAGACGAATTTTTTACAAGCCTTTTTCAGCACTTGTTATAAAAATAACTATTAAATATGTGTTCAAAAGATTATAATATGTAAATAGGTTTTGTCAAAATGACATTTTATAAAATGTCATTTTATTTCGGCCCTGTTGTGCATAAATTTGTTTATATATGAGACCGCTTCATCAAAAAATCCTTTATCCGCCCCTGTTACATTCTACCTCTACATAATAAACAAAAAAAACCTATTTTTATTTCATTTTTAGTTATTCTGATTTTCATTGTATATTATTATACAATTCAGTGTGTCATTGTATTAGCACGCTCGACTAGAGAAAAATAGAAAAATATTAATTAAATAAAATAGAAAGCAAATTTTATATCCTACAAATTTAACTATTTAAATAACCAATACCTACACAACGGAGTCATTAAAAACAATTTTCAAATTAAATATAAATTGAAATCGTTATTATTAATATGTCAACCTCAAATCTAATAATAGACGTCTTATAGTTAATAGTAAAGTTTACATTTGATTGCTGTGTTCATTTTATGATTTCACTCATACAAAGTAAGGTGCGATAAGCAATTAAAATGAGAAATAAGTTTCTGATTTCTAATATTTATAACAAAAGTGACAGGTCACAGTAGCAGTTGTTATTTCTAAGGCGTTATTGTCACAAAAACACCTACTAGATATGTATAGTTCATTCAGTGACAGATTACAATGTGGTTGTATAGGGCGTATTTGCAGAGCCGCCAGAACAGTTAAAACTCCAGAGTCGTGAGAAGGCGGGTTACCACAGGTGAAAAAATAGGGAAGAAGCACTTTTAATACTTAAAAAATATGATACTAGTAACATGAAAAATTATAAATAAATGAATTTAAATAAGCTTTTTATTTATAAACAATTTTCCTAATTTCATCGTAATTTGAACACCGTGCTGCCATCTCTGATTATTGTGCAGTTACCCATCATCATTGCCGCGCTTTGCCAACAATACTTCAATCTCAAACAATCCTGTTAGCTATCCAGGCTTTGCTCTCAACTAAAATTAGTACAACTTCATAGAGAATATCCCCAAAAACAGTTGCAAAAAATTGAATTTTGTAGCTGTAATTTGACAAAAACAGTTACATAAAAATCACTTTGTAATCGCGATGTAGGAAAAGATGCGGAGTGATCAACAGGGTTTCAGTTGGCAATAAAGAAAATTACTTGAAATTGGTAAGATTGATTAAAAAATTAATTTCCTGTTTACAGTGATATTTGAGAATTTAAATTTTAAAAATCGTTGTTTTCCTTTCCCACATTTTTCTATTTCTTAACACTACTTACAGAGCAATAATATAAAGTATTTCTAAGACTCAACCTATGTATTTATATTTATTATAAAAATGACATGTCAAAAATTATTTCCTTCCTTACCTGTCGTTGTGCCAACTGTGGAATAAAAAGCTCCCCAAAATTGTATTACCAACTGCAACACTTACTTCAGATTACTTTGTATTTTTCACATTTATTGAATGTTGATATGTTGACTTTTCAACACGACTGCAGAAAAAACTTAGTTATCGGACCTATAATGTAAATAACTATTATGATATAGACACATAACATCATTTTGACGTTTTAATCAAGCAATCAGAATCAAGTACAAGATTCAAAACGTCGAGTGAAGGAATTCCATATTAGATCTATAAATATATATATATATATATATATATATATAAATCCGTATATCTGTAAATAATGAATAAAATCACATCAATATTATTATATTATGGGGTAATGGCTCAATGGTATCAAGTCGGCCTGTGGATCCTAAGTACTCTAGTTCGATCTCCACAGCCGACAAAACATTTTCACTAAGTTAAAATTACTCCTGTGGCTCCCCCACCACTAACATCTTTGGGGGCTGTGATTTGACGGCCGGTAACAGCTCCTCACGCGCATAAATATATCACTTACCGAGATCTGCTTCGGCAGAGTGCCACGTCCAGTAATGGGTAAAAGGCGTAATGATATATTTATGTATATTTATTTATTTTTATTTAATATTATTTCTGTTATTAAACTTCTGTCTCTTATATTCTTAAAAAAATAAATAAATACATAAATATAAATATATAATCACGCCTTTTACCCATTACTGGATGTGGCACTCTACCGAAGCAGATCTCGGTAAATGATATATTTATGCACGTGAAGTGTGGTTACCAGCCGTCAAATCACGGCCACCATAGATGTTAGTGGCAGGGAAGCCACAGAGATAATTTTAATGTGGAGAAAATGTTCGTCGGCAGTGGGAATCGAACTAGGGTTCTCAATATCCACAGGCCGACTCGATACCACTAAGCCACCTACCGCATTAAAAGACGGATGTGATCTAAATAATTATTAAAACTTCCGCTAACATTTCTTATACTTATCGATGACTATCGTTCTTTACATCCGCATAATTTTAACAAAATCAATTTTTTAACGATTAGCAAAACCGTCACAATGTCAATCAGTCGGTTAAGATCAATCTAAATCTTTCCCAAATCCACCACGCTTTACCAAATCTCAATCGAGCATTTAATAACCCACATGCCTCTAGCAGTTTACACATAGCCACCGCCTCCTTTCTCCAAATCAACTAAATAGCATATCTCCTCTTTCTAGTTCTCTCTCCCCACACCAGGTGTCTTCCATTCCACTGGGCGTAGCCCTCCTTCACGCCTTGCTCATCAGCTGCTGAAACTCATCATCAATCGTGCCGAAGTTCACACATCAACTGTATTTGTTTCAACTCGCCGCTAGGCGGCGGGTAATCCTTCGTCTACGCCTTCTACGATGTGGTGATTCTAGGAAGAACTTTGTTGTGGTTTGGTGGTTTTAGTTCAACCAGAAACGCGGTGGTTATGACAAGGTTATGGTTGTAGTTGTGGATGAGGTTGCGTTGGTTTTTACAGGGGAAGAAGCAGGATAGTATTTTAGTTTTATTGCGTTTGGTTTTATTACTGGAATAGGACAGTGATTGTGAGTTATTGTTTGGAATATTAAACGAAGTTTTTTTTTATGTTTTTGGAGATATTAAAATGTTAGACAGGCATTTGTTTTTAATGTTCTATTTTTATTGTCTACGTAGTTTGTAGGCGTGTTTCTTTGGATTGTGATTGTGATTTTCTAAATCATGATTCCTTTGATCGTGATTGCGTTGAATCATGATTAAATATGATACTGAAGAAAACATCGAACAGGAATAATGATTCAAATCCAACCCGATCGACGCGATCCTATAGTATGAACGTTAAAATAACTGCAAATGTCAAATACACAAACTAACCTATTTTAAAATTTCATAAATGAGTGTCCATGTAAGCCATTTAAACATTCTTCCAGAAGCAGCCAATTTCCCTTAATTCCACAAATAGAGCACATCAATTTATCATCAGACGCCATTTTTAAACCTTCGATGTGAATCTGTCAACATGAATCATAGAAAAAGTATGATTCAGAAGGGTAGGGGGATTGTCGTTTCGTGATCACAAAATGAAAGAGTAGGGATAACGAATAACGAACGAAGAAACATGATTCTTCATGATCATGTTAAGTTTGATCACTTTGATTACGAATCACAGTCCAAAGAAACACGCCTTGTATTAGGATTAAGAATTAAGTTATTGATAATAATTTCTGGTCGTAGATAAAATAAATAAATATATCATCACGCCATTTACCCATTACTGGGTGTGGCACTCTACCGAAGCAGATCACGGTAAGTGAAATATTTATACGCGTGAAGTGCGGTTCCCAGCCATCAAATCACGGCCTCCAAAGGTGTTAGTGGTAGGAGAGCCACAGGGATAATTTTAAATTGGTGAAAAAATGTTTTGTCGGCTGTGGGGATGGAACCAGGGTTCTTTGGATTCACAGGCTGACTTGATACCACTGAACCATTATCCCACGAAATAATTTTGAAGAGAGAATGGGCTCCTATACTTATTTTTTTAATATGAAACTTCATGATAAACGTTATGGGATGGCTAGCTCAGTGGTATGAAGTCGGCCTGTAGATCCTGAAGTCCCTGGTTCGATTCCCACAGGCGACAAATTTTCATAATTTGAAAAAGCTATCCCTGTGGCTCCTCCACCACTAACATGTTTGGGGGCCGTGATTTGACGACTGGTAACCGCACTTCACGCGCAAAATATATCACTTACCGAGATCTGCTTTAGCAGAGTGCCACACCCAGCAATGAGTAGAAGGCGTGATGATATATTTATATGATAAACGTTATTTATATAAATAATTACCTACAAAAACAAACCAAAATATCACAAAAAAAATAATTTTAACCAGTTATCTATGAAAGTAGGACATTTCCATTAGGCGGTAAGTTCAATGGGCCTTTCAAGACATTTTTGAATTTTTTATATATTAATCTACGTAATAAAATTATTATACCCAAATTTTTTTATTTTTTTTAAACTTGTATTAAGCATGATAAAAATATTTAAACTTTCGAAACAAACGAATGTGACATAGTTGCATCTTAGGTTAAAGAGAGACAGATAAGATATGTAAATAACACGTAACTTCACGTAACGTGTGTCGTTGTCAGTAGAATCCTCAGACAAAACATAACTAGACGGATAACAACGGCGTTTGCATTTACTTGAATACGGCATAATTCGTCTAGTATTATACGTCATTGGTAGAATCGTAGTATGCTGAATGCTTATTTCTTCTTCGTCTTCCTCTCAGCAAAATTGAGCACCGGCAAACGTTTCAGACAAAGCTCTGTGATTGGCTTAATGCAACTACGTAATTGCAATGAGCGTTTTAAATTATTCAACTTTAACTTTCATATTTCAACAATAAAGATATCATTTATGGTATGATTTTATATTGTATTAAATATTATGTACGGTCAAGAATTTATTTTAATAAATATATATTAAAAAGCTCTACCACTTGTAGACATGTCCTCCAAAAGTAGGACGGGTGGTCACCCTAAATTAAACAAAAGAAATCTACCAGGTTACTTTAAAAATGCCAAATAAATACGGCTATTGTATTGGTACAGCATGACATAAGTTATGTGGTTCGGGGTTTACTCTCGCTTTTAATTCGAATGTATGCGCCATTCAATCACAACTGCAACTACCTATTAATATAATTATCACTCAAAATCCTGCTTAATTCATTAATTCATTCATAACATGCGAATATTGTGCTGTATATTACGCAAAATGTAATTAAACACTTGAAATAGTTTAACACATGAATAAGTCGAAAGTTCACGTAGCTGATACACACAGATCTAGCACGTCGGAATTTTGGTCCGGAGTCCGGAACGGCAGCGGCTCCGGGTAAAAACGGCGAATCGATGTTGCTAGGAGATCCGGTGAGTGACGTCAGTGTCTGAACAAGCGGCCTGTTGCCATGGGAACGGTGCGAGGAAGAGTTGCGATTCACTCGGCCTCGTCTCCCGGCGTCGCGTCTCGCTGAGTTCCTGCTTGGGTTCTGTTGCCGGCATGTCCTTATTCCTTTACATGCAGAGGACGAATACATCTACGTTAGTTAACATTGAATGGGCCTTTCAAGACTTTTTTGAATTTTTTATATATTAATCTACGTAATAAAATAATTATACCCAATTTTTTTATTTTTAAAAAAAACTTGTATTGAGCATGATAAAAATATTTAAACTTTCGAAACAAATGAATATGACGTAGTTGCATCTTAGCTTAAAGACAGACAGATAAGACAGAGATAAATAACACGTAACTTGTCGTTGTCAGTAGAATCCTCAGACAAAACATAACTAGACGGATAACATCGGCGTTTGTTGTGAGTCAGAAAGGGATAGAATAACTGTTTGGTGAGGCGGGTGCGCGGCAAGGAGCAACTTGCATAACATCAAAGTGTACTCGCTCCTTGCCGCGCATCCGGCGGACCCTCAAGTTATTCCATTCCTCTCTGCTTCACAACACTGCATTGACTTGAATACGGCATAATTCGTCTAGTATTATACGTACAAGAGAATGATGTTTTACGGCGTTGCTATGGTTTGTTTGGTGATTGTTTGCACATTGTTCTACGTTATTTAAAAATATGTCACTAATTTCAAGATAATTTCTTCAAAATCGTCTATATTAAAATACTACGCTGAGTGATTCTTCTTTATCATAAATACCTCCAAAGATAATTGAAGCTCCGAATCATGCTATGTTGGATCTATTTTCGACAATGACAATCAACCTGCTGCTGGTACTTCTAAAACCTCCGAAATTGTTATCAATAATAGATACGAAAGAAATTAATGTTTCTTTAGACAATACAAAACTTTCCACTTCACATTATGTCAATATAAGCAACTGTAACAACGTGTTATTAACATACACAAACAATAAATATTATGTATTTCACTTACTCTTTAAATAAAACCATTTATCGATATATTTTACTTTGTTCCTAATTCAACATACTCATAGAACCAATTAGCCAACATCATTAACATTACGTCCAATCCAAATCAATAACCACCTACATATTATTCCCACGCTACCACTACAACAAACACAATAATCACCAAAGTAGGTGCATCATTTATCATTCTACCACCAATTATAACACCTATTACGCATTCAAACCTACAGAATTGTCTATAATTGTCAGATATTAACCCCTGTGTCCAGCACCTTGTCATTACCACGCTCATTCGATCTATTTTCGATTAATTACCGTTGGTTGTGTCACAGTTTATTTGTCCTACATTATCATTAAAAACTAATAATTGAATAATACATCTAGTGATGGCGTGACGTCCAGGACATCGGAGCGTTCATTGGTGGAAATGTATCGTGTTTGTGTCACTTTAGTTGGATGTTATTGGTTGGTTGATTGTTTTATTCTTTGATCAGTTATTTATTGTGACATTGATCGTTTGGGAAACAAGAAAAGAAGGCTTGGAGTTAGGTAGCTGATAAACAGTTTATGGCGGAATGTTCATGTCGTATACTTTTAATTCATGTTTAGTATAGCAGCTTTGTGCTTGGAAATGGTGCAAGATGATATTTCTTAGCGATGAATTGTGCGATTTTAAGTTGATGAAATTTAAAATATGTGAGGATGAGATGTGAGATTGAATTCTTAAACTTAAAAATAATAGTTTTTCTACTTCGATGTTCTTATAACTCTATAAATGCACTGTAAACACGTCAGCAAGGTCTATAAACGCACAGTTTTTGGCGGTTTTTATTTTGTAGAAGTGGTATGAATGCTTTTAAATCTGATACATTAATGACATATACGAAGGCAGGGTGAAAAGTCCCTGAAAAATGAAACAAGAAATGATTTATTTGGTCAAAACATATTTTATTTCTCAACATAATCTCCTTGTAGCTCGATACACTTCGTCCAACGTTTTTCTAATTTTTCGATCCCTTTCAAATATTACGATTTTGGCAATCCTTAAAAATAGGCGTTTGTCTCAGCGATGACCTCATCGTTGGAGCCAAATCTATTTCCGCCGAGCCATTTCTTCAAGTTTGGAAATAGATAAAAATCGCAGAGGGCCAAAAAGTTCTTCTTATTGCGCTTGAACATCGCCAAACACTCCTTTGAATTTGTCACACGGTCGCGCTTTTTGTCAGCAGAGAGCAAATGCGGCACCCATCTGACAAATAGCTTTCTCATATCCAAAAATTTATGCAAAATATTTCGTACCCGTTCGGTTGAGATGCTCATAGCCTCAGCCAGCTCGTGCACTTTAACTCGCCGATCGTCCACTATCATACCATGGATTTTATCGACAATTTCTGGTCTTGTAACCTCAATTGAACGACCAGAACGTTCGGCGTCCTTTGTGGTCATACTACCACAACGAAAATCAGTAAACCACTTGTGAATCGTTCCAATCGATGGTGAGGAGTCCCCATAATGTTTAACAAGCGATGCTTTGGTTTGCGTAATGCTTTTCCACGCAAGAAATAATATTTAATCAAGACCCGAAATTCACTTTTTTCCATGTTTTCAAAATTCTTCAAGGTTGCTTGCTTTCGATGGGTGTCAAAACAGAACTGAATGACATATCAGTCTGAAAATTTTAATACGTTCTAGTTAAAGATGGTACATCACAAATGTCACATGAGATTTGCGATTGTGGTGCCATCTGTTGTATTTTTCAGGTACTTTGCACCCTGCCCTCGTAACCTCAAAATTGTAAATTGTCGAAATATTACTAAAAGAATATGCTATAAACATACAAAATTAACAACATTCGTAATACAGAAAAAACATTGATTAATTGTCAAAAAAATTATAGTTTTTTATTGTTTTTGTTATGTGAAGCGCTACCAACACAACTGATGAAAAACACCAACTTATATTTTTGACAAATCGCAGTCCTTTAAATCTAACAGAATTATAAAATTACCTCAATAGAAAAAATAGTATAAAGAACATGTTTCATAAGGCTTGTTATAGCACTCTTTTTTTGGAAACCCTCCGCGATCGGCGTGAAGTGCGGTTACCAGTCGTTAAATCACGGCCCCCAAAGATGTTAGTGGTGGGGGAGCCACAGGGGTAGTTTTTTAAATTATGAAAATTGTTTGTCGCCTGTGGGAATCGAATCTAGGGTACCAGGGTTCTCAGGATCCACAGGCCGACTTCATACCACTGAGCTAGCCACTCCATATTTAAATATCAATAAAATATAAAGTAACCATATTATTAATTTAAATAATTTCATTTCTCAAATATTTCTAGAGATGCACATATTAACTGCATGTCCTTGCATTTTAGTTCAATTTCCCTCTCTATTTTGTTATGTTTGTCGCCTGTGGTTCTCAGGATCCACAGACCGATTTCATACCACTGAGCTAGCCACCCCATCAAAAATTATAAGATTATAGTGCATTAATTACTTTAGCTTGAGTGGGATTTGAACTCGGGATCTCCGGATCCGAATATCGTAACACTACCCACACGCGTGGCGTGGTTAGTGTTATGGGATTCGAATCCGCAGATACTGAGCTCAAATTCCACTCAAGAAGATAATACGAGCCCGGCCCAGCTTCGGTTGGCCCAATTTAATATTTTCGTTTGATCTTATATTTTACTGTTTTATTTCTCGTGTAGTATGCAAGATAATGGAATGAAATTTTAATGAGACATATACTAGTATGTTGTTAATACACAGATAAAATTTTAAGTCAATCGATACATACATCTAGAAATGACAGCCATTGAAAGAGGAAGTAAACATTTCTGTTTTAACTAAAAAATAATTGTTTTATTAAAAAACTGTAAAATAATAAAGTTTGTTTTAAATAATAATTAACTTCAATTTCATCCGCTAAACTGCCCACAAGATAATAATCATGATAGTTCATTTGAGAGTTGATTTAGTTTATGTGACGAAAAAAAATTGAGAGTTAAACTACTGTACATTTTGTCTTTAAGGTATGTTTAACGTTAAATTTAGTTAAAAATGTTGAAAATGAATTGTAGAATTTAGTCAATGTAAGTTACCTGGGTTTTTAGTATTATTTAAATTTTAACGATAAAATTAGATTCGGGCCAACTGAAGCGGGACTGGGCTCATATATGAACTACCCCACTGGAGCTCAGTGAGACCGGACTCTTTACTGTAATTGGGATTAACGTACAGAGTAGCATAAATAAATAATTAAAATATCTATCATTTTCATATGGAGTGGCTAGCTCAGTGGTATGAAGTCGGCCTGTGGATCCTGAGAACCCTGGTTCGATTCCCACAAGCGATAAACAATTTTCATAATTTTAAAAGCTACCCCTGTGGCTCCTCCACCACTAACATCTTTAGGGGCCGTGATTTGACGACTGGTAACTGCAATTCACGCGCAAAATATATCACTTACCGAGATCTGCTTCGGCAGAGTGCCACACCCAGTACTGGGTAGAAGGCGTGATGATATATTTATTTATTTTATTTATCATTTTCATGCTCGTTTGCAACAACGAAACATAATTTTATGTCTGATAAATAACAACAAATCGAAGTAAAATTACATTGTTGTCAAACATTTGATGCGAAATTGTCAATTCATGTCAAACTTAAAAATTAATTGGTGCAAAAGGGCATTAATATCAATCATAAATTAAGTGATACTGGTAGTACTGGTATATAGGGTCAGATGTAGATTTAGGTTGTGTTACGGGAAAGAAGGAACGGTAACGTGACATGGCGTGGTTTGAGATGACGTGACGCGGACACGACAGCGGCTGACGGGGCCGTGGTCACCGCGCGGCGAGGATGAGATAAGCGCTGTGTCGTGTGTTGCGAGGACGCACTTGCACGCCACCCACCCTCCGCGAACAACCCCCACTTACCTCTTATACAACCGCAATGTCCCAGCAGGTGCAATTCCTCTACGTATACTCAGTTACTCAAGACGCTTTTTTATTACAACTGATGTTTCGATGTCAGATTAATCTTTTTCAAGGCGTTACATACTTTTGTATAACAACAATTCAATTAGAAATATTTCAAATTCATACTCACGCTGGGTTGCATGAAAGTTTTATCGGTTTATTAGCAACTAACGGTTCAATAAATTTCAGAAAATCGCTATTGATACTGTTGCTAGGTAAACAATTCTTTAACTAAATAGCTCTTTATTTTTTTCTTGCAACCCAGCATAAAAGTAACAAATATTTAAAGATATTTGTTCTATTTGTTTTTTATTTTCATAGCTAACTGATTTTTGACAAAGATATCACATTTTATTTTTCTAATATATATTGTACTATATATACACAATATGTCCCAAAAATAACGAAACTCTTTAGATATAGAATAAAACACGCATTGTATTATGTTTGAAACTGAATATTTATTCAAAATAGGTTCCATTTGAATCAATACACTTTTTAGAACGATCAACTAGAGCATGCATAGATTTTTTATACCATCTAAAGGAACGTTCTGTAACGCCTGTGTCACGGCTGCTTGAATAGCTGGAATATCATCATAAAACGCTCCTTTCATGGCAATTTTCAGGTTTGGGAAAAGATAATAGTCACATGGTGATAGATCAGGCGAATACGGTGGTCAATGACACAAATATGTTTTTTCATCAAAAATTCGTTGACTTACATGAGCGACTTTTTCGTCTTCATTTAATTCTGTGGAACAAAACGTGAACAAACCTTTCTTTTACCCAAATATTCAGTTAGAATTCTCCAAATTGTATTTTTACTCGTATTTAATTCTTCACACAACATTCTAACACTAAAATTCGCATCGACAGCAATAATTTCACGCACTTTTTCGACTAATTCAGCACGATTTTCTGTTTTTGGACGTCCAGATCTTTCATCATCATTTAAATCTTCACGACCATTTTTAAATTTTGGAAACTACTTATAAACTTGTGAACGAGATTAACAATCATCACCATAAACTTTTTTCATCAATTCGTATTTCTCAGCAAATTTGTTTCCAAGTTTAACACAAAATTTAATATTTGCTCGTTGTTCCATTGTATTTTTACAACATAAACACAAAAACTACTGTCATTAAAATGCGCGCAAATTTTTAAACTGTCACCTGATTGCATGAAATTGTGTGCGTTCGAAAGAGGAAAGATGTATCTTTCTAACAATGTGTATGTTCAATAGATTGCACTACGTGTTCTTGGATTTAAATTAAAAGTTTCGTTATTTTTGGAACATACTGTGATGTACATATATAATCCCAATTATAGTATAAGGTCCGGACTCACCGAGTCGTAGTGTGGTAGTTTATATATTTTTACCTTAATGGGATTCTTACTCGAAATCTCCGAATTCGAATGCTATAATAACGCTGCCATTCTACCGTACTGTCGGACAAATATGTATACCAAGTATATTAAATATTTTTATCAAATTTTTATTATTTGTTTCTACAACGAATAGAAATAAAACCAGAACACAAAATCTAAAATAAATTGAAATATTTTTAGTTGAAATAATTATTAAATTTTAATTCGTTCATATTTGGTAGCTACGTAATTATTTTTGTCATCAGATATATCTTAAATAGATAACAAACTGTTTCTTAATTTTACGCTCGATTGCCGTATTCTACCATCATTAATATTTCAATTATTTCTTTTTCAATTTATTTTATTTTATTTAAAAAGCGATATGGCAATTTCAAATTCGTATAATTTAAAGATGCGTATTAAAAAGGGACGATTTCCGAAGTTTAATATATTAACACCTTTTATTTAAATAGTTTTATAGCAAAGTGAGCATTTCTTCCTGAGTATATAGTATGTCTCATGGAAATGAAGCCTCATGACCTAATCCTAGTGGCAATTCCGATAACATCGCTCTTTCCTCTTTCCCTCATTCCTCTAACGTAGTTCGCCCTCACGGCTCACACTCACAGCGTACCTTGTATTCGTGTTAGTGAGGAGGAACGTGGAACGTCTGAGTCTTTTATAACCACGCAGTTAAAGTGCGCAACTCGCGCTACGTCACCGTGATTCATTTCTTTGTCAGGGGCTGCTTGTTACCAGAGCCGCCTTCAGAACAACGCTTCTGCGATTTTAAGCAAATATTATTGCCACTTCATTGTCTATTCAATAGTGAAATATATTTAGTGTAAATAATAATAATAATATATGGGGTGGCTAGCACAGTGGTATGAAGTCGGCCTGTAAATCCTGAAAACCCTGGTTCGATTCCCCTAGGCGAAAACAAATTTCATAATTTCAAAAACTACCTCTGTGGCTCCTCCACCACTAATATCTTTGGAGGCCGTGATTTGACGACTGGTAACCGCACTTCACGCGCAAAATATATCACTTACCGCGATCTGCTTCGGCAGATTGCCACACCCAGTAATGGGTAGAAGGCGTGATGACATATTTATTTTTATTTTTATTTATAAATAATAATAGTTAATATTTGAATTTCGAGCTCTTTTCAGTTGGACCATATTTATATACCTAGCGTTTTTATGGTTTTTTTTTGCCATTTTACTTGCGTACGAATTAATGTCATCTACCCAGTATCTCTTTCTCTTGTCACAGACAAAATATATACAAACGTATTCTAATGGCAACGCTTTGATCAACAAAAATTGTAGTTCCGTATTACAGCACTAATATCGATTATTAGTTTATAAAAGCTAAATTAGAGTTTATGTATTTACAATTTATTTAGATTTGTGAATTAATTCCTTTTAAAACGAATTATGAATTGTAAAATTATTATTCATTAACTTTTAGTGTCCTACTGCAATTTATCTGAACTAAATTGACATTAACACTGCAATACAAACTCGTCCAGAATTACAAATGTTATTTATAAAATGGTCATCATTTGAATACATTTAGACGTTGGAGGTGTTGTCTAACTCATTTGAAATTGAAATTAAAACCCGAATTCAATGTCACATCTAGTAAGTTTCAATGTTGTATACTGCAGGGTTGAATTACCCTAGTAGTGGTGTTTGGCGATAATCTTGTTTTAATTGTGCAGTATTCTGTATATTGTTTAACAACTTTCAAATTAGTTAATATCTCTACAGATATTTATTTTTAGCTCTCTTTTTCTAATATTCTAACAAGAATACTTTATTCAGACTCAAATGTTTGATTTTTATTTTCTTATACACAGTATAAGGAATGAATATTTCAGTTCTCACTCGTAAAATTTATTCAAAAAGGTCAAAAAATAAGATCTTCAAAGTTTATATACAAAAAATTAAAAATTCATAATTGGTGATGTCGAAAGTCTACTGCAACGGGACTTTCTTTAATATTTCTTGATAGACTGACCAGAGCAGCATTCTGTGCTCATAGGAGAATGCTTCGAAGCTCATAAGCAAATATGAATTTTAAATTATTTGTATATAAACTTTGGAGATCTTACTTTTTGACGTTTTTGAATAAATTTTACGGGTGAGAACCGAAATATTAATCGAAATTCTTATATTAACGTGTTTGTCGTTTTTATGCTTCAAACTTCGTATTACTCAAATAAACGCTACGGCGTTGATTTTCATCCAAATAACTTGAATTTTAGTCTGTCTGAAAGTTTATTTCATAACCTTTCCGACAGTTATCTTGTAATATTTTTAGAACTAAATCATAAAAAATTATGTGTAAAAGTATCGGAAAAAGCAATTTTCCCATTTAAACTACGTGCAAATATTGAGCCCTCTTGCGGCACGTTTTAACGTCATTTTACAGACCTGGGATTTCGGCTCAATTTTTTAAAATTTATTATGAGTAGTTTTAGAAGGTGAGAGCGTCAAATTTCCGTCTTTGCCAAAATAACGGACACCCTAATAAATATTCATATTTTTTTAAACTTTTGCCCCGTTTATTAGCTTTTAAATTTAGCATTCATTGTCACAAACAAGTAGGTATTGATTTCGTTGGGGAAAATAATTGTAAATGAACAACAATCAGGACATAGTCGACAATAATTGGAACTATTATTTAAAATAAAATTTCATAGGAAAATAATGAGCAAGACAGATAACTCCTTAATCTACGCTTTACATAAATAACTAAAATTACCACAATTTCCTTTACTCTCTCAAGTTGAATTAGTAGAATATTCACTAATTGAAATAGTAAGTATGAAAACTACATAAAAATTAGTAGTTTAAGATTGAATCTACTAAAATTTTAGTAAGGTAATAGCTTCACTTTTTAATCGGTTGTTTTCTACTAATTAAAATGGTGATAAGATCCAAAGCTACTATCGAATTAGTAGTCCTCAAGCGATTCAGTGGCGCCACCGTGTCAACAGTATAAGTTTTACGCGTGTGTGTACTTGGTTCCTGTATAGAACATTCAGAAGATTGTTGTTGTTGTAATTTCCGTATTATTGTCACACTTCAACTATGTTACATGTCCACATTAATTCTGAATATAAATTAACTCCAATGTTGTTTTTTTTTCAATATCACTACTGACGTAAATTATTGAAGGTTAGAAATTTGAAAATATGTCAATTATTGTTGTTTTATATATTTATTTGTAAGGTTTTATATCACTATAATTATCAATGGATATTTATTATTTATAACAATCGAATTTTTACGTTTTCAATAAATTATTATTAAATATTCATTAAAAAGAGTTTTACTTTTTTGATTTGTAGAAAATTTACTTTTTCAATAGTAGAATTTTCACTATTTCATTAGTAAATAAATCACATTTTCATTTGGTGAATTTTACTTTTTTATTAGTAAAAAATTCACTAATTAAAAATGTGGCAAGTTTCACTAATTGAAAAAGTGAACAACTACTATTTACTAGTGGTATACATTGGACATTTTCAAAAAGTGAATATTCACTATAAAATAGTAGATTTTTACTAATTCAACTTAAGAGAGTACCCCACCAATAAATCTCCTCCTTGGAGATACACCCTATCTTCCCTCTATGAATTATGAAATCCGCGCGTGAATCGTACCAACATTAGCAATCTCTTGCTCATTGCATGCATTTGCCGATTAGCATAAAAACCTTATGGTATGCATCTGGCATTTTTATAGCCTAGCCGGTATCTGGCCTATGACTTACCGCCGGGATTATTCGGAAAGATCGGGGCGACACACATACAACAATAAATTACATGACTTTAGCGTGCTCACGCGAACATTTTATAATAAATTGCGATATGAGCCACAAAGAAAATGTATGTGCTTTGTTCACTGGGAGCACGATACTTGGACACATTTCTTTACTGCGGTGGTGCGGTGGATGTTTTTCACTGTTTTGAGGTTAAAAAATTCATCACTCTGGTTGGGAACACGATATGCCGGAGTATTTCGTTGGAATTAACGCCGGTGTCTGTGAATTCTGAATTGTGATTTGGATTGTTACGTGCGCTGATTTCGTGACATATTTATGGGTTTTTATAGAGGTATTTAATTATAAATGTACAGGGGTGGACTGGCATCATTTGGTAATAGCGACGTTTAAATATTCTGGCCTAATTTGTATTATATGTTTCCAAAGCGAATAGAAATTAAAACAGTATTGTACTAAAAATCTAAAATATATGTATGTAGTCAAATAAATTGAAAAACATACTATGCCGACCTTTACAGGATGATTGAAGGAATAGGGACAAATAACTAATTTGTTCATTTTTAATTTTAAACCTATAGTTTAAATTATAATAGTTATTTGTGTATCAAGAGCGTAAAGTGAATCTGCAATAGAGCGAGAGCAATAAAGATACTTTACGCTTGAGGCACACACTTAATTTTTTCTACGACTTTACTTACTAAAAAAATTTTAAAAATTCCACCAATTTCTGTATTCTATGTAACCATGACGATATCAGTATCCAAGTAAATAATTTAAAAAATCTATTATCAACAATCATTGTTTGTGATAAATTTTCACACATAAATAAAAAAGTGCTCAAAAATCTCAGAAAATAGTGATTGGCGTACTAACTGAAAATTCTAATGAGAATATCATAGAATCTAATTTATCCCCAAATTTATCAAACACCATTTCAAGTTCCGGAATAAATATACAAAACTGTCAAAACTGCTCTTTCAATTTTAACATCCCTCATCCTCATTAAGTTGGCACTGCTGCCCAACTGCGTTCAGGTTCAACTTCAAATCATAGCGCAGCAAACTTCATGTATAATACGAGTACTATGTGTAAAAGTGTAAAAATGAATCTAACCTATATTTTAGATTTTGTAAGTATTATTTCAATAAATTACGATTTCAGCAACAATTTATATTTTTCTAAGCGAGCGGTAAAGTACTTTACCGCTTGTAGCTATAGGAGACGCGCGGTAAAGTATTTTATTGTTTATACTCAGTAACCATCAACTTTACGATGACAACTGAAAGCATAAACATCAACTTTTCATAGCAGTCGTAGAAAAACTACTTTTTGGTATATACGGGTAAAGTTTTCTAAATCTCACTTCACCGGAAAAGATTTCGATATTATTATTTTAAATAAAATAATAATAAAAATATACCATCACGCGTTTTAGCCGTTACTGGGTGTGGCACTCTTCCGTAGCATATCTCGGTAAGTGATATATTTAAGCGCGTGACGTACGTTCTCCAGCCGTCAAATCACGGCCCCCAAAGACGTTACAGAAGGGGAGCCACAGGAGTAATTTGCATGTTATATTATTTTAAATATGATAATAATTTTTTCCTCAGCTATACATCGGTATTAAGCACAGGAACTTTTGCTAAAAAAATAACTCAATTTAGTCTGTGTAACGAATCACAAAGTACGAATATTATAATTGATCATTATAACATATGTTTGTCTTACTATTTCAAAATTAAAAAAACAAAAAAAATAATAATATATCGACAGATTCAATAACCATTTGAAATTTAATTTATTTTGACATTTATTAGCTAGGATAAAGTTAAAATTCATAATTATCTAGATTTTGTTATGAAACAAAAAAAACCTTTAATTTTTTATATAGATGTGATAGTTTAATGTAATTATTTTATTATAAAAAAAAATGGTATTTATTTTACATGAGTTAGATCCATAACAAATTTATTGGGTAGGTGGCTCAGTGGTGTCGAGAACCTAGGTTCGATTCCCACAATCGCCAAACATTTTTCACCACATTAAAATTACCCATGTGTCTTTCTCTTCACTAACATCTTTGGAGGCCGTGATTTGACAGCTGGTAACCACATTTCACGTGCAGTAATATATCACTTACCGAGATCTGCTACGACAGAATACCATACCCAGTAATGAGAGAAATGCGAGATGATATATTTATTTATTTATTTTATAACAAATTGAAACCTTTCATTTCTAACAAACTAACAATACAAAAGATAAAAATATTGCAACAAGGTTATACCAAAAACCCCCTACCCCTAATTACACATCCCCGCACTGTGTCATTACCCAGAATCCGTCATCGTCGCATGACAACAATCAATGTCGTTACTACGTCCATCTCTTTCTCCACGCAGTACGCTACCTCTACGCTAGAGAGAGACAAGCACAACTGGCCTAAGGAGTAGGAAGGGGTGCGGGTGACAACGCTAACCGGAAGTGCGTGTCCCGGAGCGACGTGGACAGCGGCTAATCTTCCGGAGCTTGCGTGCAGCGCTGACCTGATGGTGCACGCTAAATCTGAGGAAAATTGTATCTGTGGTAGAATGTGTTGGTTGGGAAAGTGTTAGTGGTTGTAAATTGAGGATTCTGAGGAAACTGGTAATCAAGGATTACAGTTTAGTAATTACAATCGTTATTTCTTACCCCCATATCTGCTAAGAAGATATGGTAATTATAAGACATTAGTGGTTAGTCACTTTTGTTTTATCAGTTTTGTTAGTAAAGTCCAATTCACAACACGACATTAGTGGTTAGGGTTAGTAGTTATGGTTTGCGTTAGAAGTTTGACATACGTATTTCTCTAGTAGCTTTCACAACAACGAAATTAGTCCAGCGCTGGTCTACGCTAATCGTAGTTAGCGCAAAGGTTTGCAAACTCCAAACTTATAGTTAGTAGATACGGTAGTACTGGTGTGAAAAAAAAATTTGCAGGTCTGAATGAAATTTGGCGCACGTAAACATTGGATAGTCATACGCATCCTGTTAAAATATGAAACACATTCATCGTCTGTGAACAAATATATTCGCATGTAAAGTTGAGTTCTTATACACGGGGCTTATGGCGATCATCACTCAGAATCGCACATATTTGGTTTGTGTACGTCTAAAATTTTGCAGTTTCATTTGAAAAACTAGTATGATGTTCTAGAACTATCCATGTATATTGTATCAGAAGGAGAAAGTTTTTTATCGTTTAGTAATGGATATATAGCCATGCAAAGCCTTGTTTTTAACGAAAAATTAAGAAACCAACAACCTGTTAACAATTCATGATATTCAAATCAAAATAGGTATAAAACACTTATTTTTTCAATTTTTATATTTTTTTGAGCGTCAGTTTCGCCACTTGACAACCGATGGCGCCACCGTCACACTAGTACATGGCCAACTTCATTGAATTGCGCTACGCTTATTATGGCCGTTTCATTTCATCATTTTGCCATATAAAAATTTGTCGTCATTTTTTTTACAGTTTAGGTACGTCAAGTATTGCCATCTAGTGCTTTTTATTTCAATTAAAGGAGAGTAACAACGCTGTCAAGTTCCAAAAACAACCTTAAAATATTTTTCAACTGAAGTTTATGGGATCAAACAAAATACATTTAATAGTACTAAGTGTTTCATTTTTACAATCAATATTATTAAATATTATGACTAGTATTCTGAGTTTTTGACTAAAGTGACTAGCTTGTCTAGACTAAGTGAATTTCATTTGGCAACGTAGCATTATCTGTCACTGCAGGTAAATAATGCCGCCATATTGTCTACGCATTTAAAATTTTTGAAGTGTTTATAGGTCAAAAGAGGGAAGTATTATTGAATTATTGGTGCCAACGGTTAGTATTTTACTGTAAAGATCGTATGATAATAAATATACAAAGACTAGGCTTGTTTTAAGGATTTTTTTCAATCAATGCATGCGACATTATTTAATTACGACATATCTCGTTAGAGGCGCTGGTTGACGTGCCCGCTCTGTAGATTTGAAACCAGGAATTTTAATATATATGAAACGGCCATAATAAGCGTAGCGCAATTCAATGAAGTTGGTCATGACTAGTACTACCTTAACAGAAAAAAACCAATCACATCAGAGAGTAGAGTGAAATAGATATATTTATAGAAAGAATGAGTTGTCTTGACATTTGTTAAGAATCATAACCTAATATAATTTTTTAAAGTTCTATTAAATGTAGCAATAGCCATGACTTTTGTTTTTATTGAATTATTTATAAGCGTCAATGTTTGAAGGTCATAAACATGAATCTATTTTATAAATTAAGTCAAATAAAAATCAAACAAAAGATAATAATAAAAGAAATATTTTGTGTAATTTTATTTAATTAATAAAATAGATTGTCGTTTACAAACTACAAAAATTGACGTTTATAAATAATTCATGAAAAACAAAAGTCATGGCTATTGCTACAATTTAAAAGAAATATTGACTTTTATTTTTAAAGCTGCTACTTAATCAGATACGTAATAAAAAATTGAAATCTTTTAATTCTGAGCAAAGAATTGCACTTTCCGGTGATCTCGAGTTCGAATATCACTCAAGCTGAAAATATATGAACTACCACAATTCGGCTCGGAGAGTTCGTACCTTGTACTGAATTTGGGATTAAGTTCATTTTGTACAGAGTACAATAAATAAATAAATAAATAAAAGCATGTCAACGGCCATGGCTGCGCTCGTTGGTAACTGATCTAAGCGATAACGCGAGTTAAACAACGTTGCGCGCGGGTAGTATTTGGATGGGTGACCGTCCAGAGAAAACTCGCGTTGCTGTTGACAATAACAACTAAAACGCAGATCAGGGCGTAATGGCGGCATATGACCTGAATAGTTGGTCCGCCAAAGAAGCCAGAAAAAAAAAATAAATAAAATAAAATAAAAACATAATGTCATATATAAATTTATCTTCATTTTTAGAATTCACCATTTGAATATTTATTGCGCAATATTTTTATATAAATTATACAAATTACTCTGATATAGTTACCAATATATTGGTTGTAAAAGCTTACCAAATTACCAAATTACCAAATTATAATAATTAAAAAATATACGTCACAATCTTATGGCGGTTAAATATTTTGAAATTTATACATACAACTTTAACGGAAACTACATTACCAACTGCATTAATTGTTGTATTCATACGACTTTTTACTTGTTAAAATAAGTGTAAAAAACAATTTTTTATTAAATAATACATCTATAAATTTGTCACAAAAGTTCTTATAGTTTTATAAGGCGGATAGTACAGGGTCCGAATTCACCGAACCGTAGTGTTGTAGTTCCATATATATTTAGCTTGAGTGGGATTCAAACTGGGGATATTCGGATTAGAATTCCGTAACTCTGTCTACTCTACCATACAGGCTGACAAAGTATCTAATAGGTATTTGAAATAGTAAATAAAATAATAAATCCTATCGGAATGTCAAAAAAAAGTTATTAATTTCTCTGTGTAAATTCCGACATTCCTGGTGCTATAATTGAAAATAGTTAGAATGCTGTGATAACAACCAGCGATCAGTAATTTTCGAGTGGCCAAGTCACTCATGCCAACCTAACTTTGGAAATAACTTTTCATTCGCTGCACGCCATTTTCCCATTCGATATATTACTTTATCTAAAGCTGCATTTTCCTGATTACATATAAAAGTGTGTTTCTGTAATTTTTTAATAAATAGCATTTTATGTTTTATTAAAATTATATTTATCCTAAACGCGTAATTTCCTATTTTGTTGCACGATATTTAACTGACAATTACCTTTTTATTTTGTCTTTATGCAACGCAATTATAAATATTGAAATTATTCTCTTTACTGAAGAAACATCTATATATCAATATAAGTAGACATTTATTTATTTATATCTCTCATTAATATCTCAGAATATTATGAAATAATTAACTAAAATTGAGCTGATTCTTGCAGATATGTTCAAGTTATATTTTAACGATTTCATCGATAATGTTTCTACCCGTAAAAAATGGAGTACAATAATTTTTAGTAGAGAATTTTAGGCTTCACAGCAACTCATATCAGTAACTGGTTTTGCTAAGAAATTAACCGGTTATAATTTTTTTTCTTAGTTATATTTTTCTAATTAAAAATTAAGTAATTAAAAGAAAATATAATTTTGTATTTTCAAAGTATTTAATTATTATTATTATTATTCATGGGGTCGGTCTGTGGATTTGAGAACTTTTGAGGACCCGGGTTCGATTCTCACAGCTGACAATCAATTTTCATCACATTAAAATTACTCCTATGATCCCTGCTCCACTAACATCTTTGGGGGATCTGATTTTACGGCTGGTAATTGTACTTCGCGCGCATAAATATATATCACTTACTAAAATCTACTACGGTAGAATGCCACACCCAGTAATGGGTAAAAGACGTGATGATATATTTATTTGATATATAAAAGTGAAAATTAACACTTAAACAAATTAAATAAATGTTTTTTTTCATAATAGGTACTGGTAGTTTAAATAAAAATAAATTTTAATTCCATTTTATTAGAAACTGTACCTAAGATATTAATAATATTAATAATAAAACAGTATATTAATAAATATGGTTATCTATCTTTGAATTTTTGTCCAATTAAAATACTTGTTTAAATACCTAAGTAATTTCTAGAAAAAAAGAAAATATAATTATGTAAAAATGTTCAAAAAATAAAATAAATTTGACAGATAATTTTTGTTTACATATACATAAATCTTTTTTCAAAATAATTGTTTCAGTTATTTTCGAATTTTAATTTAAAATTTAGGCCTAATTTTAAATCACGCTATATCTGCCATCTTAACAATATAATGAGAACTAATACCACGGAAAATTACAGATTTTTGTATAAAAGTCAACACAAACATGATATTTTTATATCTTCTAAAAACATGTATTTTTTACTGTCTATATAATAATTATTTATAAAATAACAACATTTAAGAGTAGGCGGCAAAACTCAAACTTAGTCTATTCCCCACCAGATAGCGCCAGTGTCTTGTTTTAACCGTCACCCACTGCATCAGCGTCAACAGAACGAACTGAACGCTGTATTCTGTGTCCATAACGAACTATGTGGTAGGTTTGTTTGTGTTAGACAGAATTGAAGCATAACTAGTTAATTCTTGTGTTAAAATCGTATTTAGTGTGTCTTTAACCGAACTTTAGTGATTATCTAATGACCTAATGTGCATCTACCAATTATTCATCTCAGCTGGAAACAAATGACGGCTGTAGAAACACTGGGTGAGTTAGATTTATCATTATTATTAGGGTAGTGCGTTTTTGGTGATATATTAGGGAAAAGCATTTGTTTGTTGTTGATAGAATTGCTGGAAGAGATGGCAGAAACGGTATTTATTGTAGTGCTCAACTTTGTTTACATGAAGATATATGATTGAGGTTATATTCTGTCAATGGTCGATTGTCAATTCTACCTTTATGTAAGGATAGGTCAGTTGAAATTTTGAATTACTACAATAAATTTCCACTACTTAATGTTTGCTAATTACCTCATTCTAAAAGCCAGATTCAAACGACAAAAATATTTAGTTAATATCTAAGACTATTTGGATTTTCCAGTTCTTCTCCATTTTAGTTCCTTCTAACATTTTTTCCAGTGTTTTCAATGAACTACGTCTTACGATTTGGATTTATTTGCAGTATTTGCACCATTTGTAATTTTTATCACTAAGCAATAAAAAAGACCTTGAAATTAATGAACTGTAAACATAAATTTTATAAAATTGTACAAAATTTTCCATTCGCACTTTTCATAATATCTCATAAATGACTGTGGGACTAGATGGTTAGATAAACTTATTTTTTTAGTTAGTGACCTGTTATGTATTTCCTGTAAGTGTGTGAGGTTTTAAGCCTCATGTGAACGACACATATAGATAATTCTGAGTGATTCACAGTTAACTGTTAAGTTCAGGCTGTTGACTTTGTGTGGCGCTTTTTTGTAGAAGAGATTCTGGCAATGAACTTGTGTTTGTATTATTTTTATTATTATTATTACTATGAAAATGTTTAAAGTTTTTATAGAAACTAATTTCTAATGGCATTTAAAATAGCTTCTTCTGCTATTTATAGTTAATAAATTATATAGTGTTTCTACTACAAGCAAAAAAGTTATTTACTGGTTTTGGGAGGTTAAATCAAATTTTGAAATCGTTTTTCATTATTATTTACAAATAAATTTAATGTTCTCAAATATATTACCATGCTTTCAACCTTTAATTTGAAAAATATGTACAATACATAATATGTTTCATTTATAAATAAAATAAAATAAAAATAAATATATCATCACGCCTTCTACCCATTACTGGATGTGGCACTCTGCCGAAGCAGATCACGGTAAGTGATATATTTTGCGCGTGAAGTGCGGTTACCAGTCATCAAATCACGGCCCCCAAAGATGTTAGTGGTGGAGGAGCCACGGGGTAGTTTTTGAAATTATGAAAATTGTTTGTCGCCTGTGGGAATCGAACCAGGGTTCTCAGGATCCTCAGGCCGACTTCATACCACTGAGCTAGCTACCCCATATTTATAATAACAATAATGTCTTGTTGCAAAAAAGATCGATGTTCAGCTGTCAATTTCAGTAACACAATTATTAGTAAAATAAATAAATAAATATATCATCACGCCTTTTACCCATAACTGAGTATTTTCTATCTTTGGGCGTTCAAAATATTATTTCCAACATTTTTAGGTTATTTTTCAATAATACACTCTTTGATTCTAACAAGTACCACTGAAAGAGACTTGTGTCGTCACAACCACAATACAAAACTTTTAAAAATCATATCTCTTGTAATAGGATGCGGGCACCCACGTGATAATGAACAGCTGTTTCGGGAAAATTCACTGCGCCACCTACAAAATGAACTATTTTTTGGGACGAAATTTGAAAAGAACCAATAGGATGCGAGCACTCACGTGACACTGTGACAGCTGTCACGTGAGTGCCCGCATCCTATTGGTTCTTTTCAAATCTCGTCCCAAAAAATAGTTCATTTTGTAGGTGGCGCAGTGAATTTTCCCGAAACAGCTGTTCATTATCACGTGGGTGCCCGCATCCTATATAAGGAATTTTAAACCTGCGTTTTCACAGGGGTAGTTTTAAAATGGTGAAAATTGTTTGTCGCCTGTGGGAATCGAACCAGGGTTCTCAGGATTCACGGGCCGACTTGATACTTGTACTGTTAGTTACTTATTAATGAAAAAATTGAAACACAGTAAGTGCAACTTTTACTGCACAGTAAATATTATATATCAAGGTCCTGTTTATCTTGATAACAATTTGACACCTGCAATTTTGAAACCTATTTTTATTTTTCTTCTATTTGTGCAAGTATTGTAAAAAATAGCTTACTAACCTCGAACTGTAAGTGATTTTTTTAAAGTCGCGAATGTTTAGGAAATCTCGATCCTTCGGGCCTCGATTTCTCAAACTACATCCTTGACCTAAAAACAGTCACTTACAGTTCATGGTACGTAATATACTATTAAAATAATTTATACTAAATGTTTTATAGTATTTTTATTTTGACGGAAAACCATGATAAACATTGGCTATATATATATAAATAATATAAACAATGTAATCGACTAGTAATCAAAGTAGGTTTTGGTTACGGAAAATGAAACAAAAATATCGCTTATAAAATAAAAAACAAATGACTAACATAATCATGATACCTAGTTTAAAAACCTGATTTACACTATAAAAACTAAAATTAAATATTTGCTGCTCCATATAAAATTCAAATGAAATAGAAAAACAAAGAAATTTGGCATTTTATAAACAAACAAAATGAAAATTAATGTATGTAATAGGTACACATGACCTTATTTGCATATTTATTGTTGCGGCAAGAAGATCTAGTGACCTATGGACAAACTGGCCTTCACCTATCAAAATGTATACGGCTATAACTTTATGTAAATTGCCGTAAGACGCCAAAATGTAGCATTGAGTACCTATTTATAAAACTTCATAAAAATATATTTAATTCATTACTGAAGGTTAATTAATGAAATTAAAATTCATCATCGTGATGTTTTATTATTTATTTATGGGTGTGGTAACTTTACTATAGCTGTGTGGTTACCAGCCGTCAAATTAAACTCTATGAATACGTTGCTGAAGTCTGTAAAATAATTGAAATTTTTAAATAAACTGCGCTTATGCGAGGGCAGGGTAAAAAGTCCCTGAAAAATAAAACAGATGGCACCACAATCGCAAATCTCATATGACATTTGTGATGTACCATCTTTAACAAGAAAGCATTAAAATTTTCCGACTGATATGTCATTTAGTTCTGTTTTGACGCCCATCGAAAGCAAGCAACCTTGAAGATTTTTGAAAACATGGAAAAAAGTGAATTTCACGTCTTGATTAAACATTATTTCTTGCGTGGAAAAAACATTACGCAAACCAAAGCATCGCTTGTTATATATTATAGGGACTCCTCACCATCGCTTGGAACGATTCACAAGTGGTTTACTGATTTTCGTTGTGGTAGTATGATCACAAAGGACGTCGAACGTTCTGGTCGTCTAATTGAGGTTACAACCCTAGAAATCGTCGATGATATTGGACGATCGGCGACTTAAAGTGCACGAGGTTGCTGAGGCTATGAGCATCTCAACCGAACGGGTACGGAACTTAAATTCTGCACTTGCACGTAACAAACCTTTTTCGGCACTTGTTATAAAAATAACTATTATTCTGAATTATATTAATTAATTTTGTTAATGACATCAACAAATTCTACATCTATATTATTCACGAAATTATTTATTATTAATTTTATTAACATTGAACAACAAACTAATTATGAAACGTAGAATGAAATATTTATTTATTAATATTAATTATTATTGATATTTTACATCCGCAGGGTATAATAGGGAAAGTATTGTCATAACAATTTTTTGAATAACGAAAAATGATTTCAACATTGGTATTTTTTTTTAATTATCAGCAGGAAGATAATAATCAAACTCAACATATTTATAAACATAGTAATCTATCTATACTTTAGTAAATTTTAGTTTGATTTGAATTCGATAAGAAAATAAAAATACATTTTCCTACATCGCATTTAGAAAGTTAACTTTTTGTCGAAAATAGTTCAACAATATTCAATTTTGTACAACTGGTTTTAGGGATATTTTTTGTGAAGTTATCGAGTTGTCGAGTTGTCTAGTTGTAAAATATAAATTTATCACTTTAGCTGTCATGTTCAGCTCATGTAAAATTATATCAATTATTTTTGGTCAAATAATGAAACGCTGTAGATTGTTTAAAGTCGTGAGGTCAGTGACGTACCTAGAACTTTTGCCGCCCAGGGCGGTCTCTAATTTACCACCCTTTCTAAGACAATCAAATGGTGGTTTTTATAAATTAAAAAAATAAATATATCATCACGACTTTTACCCATTACTGCGTGTGGCACTCTGCCGAAGCAGATCTCGGTAAGTGATATATTTATGTACGTGAAGTGTGGTTACCAGCCGTCAAAGCACGACCCCCAAAGATGTTAGTGGTGAGGGAGCCAAAGGAGTAATTTTAATTTGGTGAAAATTGTTTGTCGGCTGTGTGGAATCGAACCGGGGTCCTCAGGATCCACAGGCAAACTCTAAACCACTGAGCCATTACCCCATTACATTAATAAACATAAATAAATAATTGTAATTGAGACAAACTATAGGTGAAGAACTTTTTTACCATTGGATGGCATATTTAAATTAGGCAGTAATAAAGGATTTTTTTGAGATAATATTTTCAACCCTACAGTGACTTGATGATGAAGAAAAATATTCGAAATCATATAGTAATTCATAATTCGTAGAAATCGAATAGTAAACTTATAAAGTGAACAAGTTGTTTTTTACAACTAAAACTAAATATAAAACATGTCGCCCACCACTATGTGCCGCCCGGTGCGGAACGCACCCACCGGCCCCCTCTAGGTACGCCTCTGCGTGGGGTAATATTAATTATAATTTGCTCGTAATTTTAATATTTTAAAATTGATTATAATACTTTCAATCTTCAACTTGAAACATATATACAATACATAATATAGTTCATTTATAATAACAATATATGGTGGCGAGCTCAGTGGTATGAAGTCGGCCTGTGGATCCTGAAAACCCTGGTTCGATTCCCACATGCGACAAACAATTTTCATAATTTCAAAAGCTACCCCTGTGGCTCCTCCACCACTAACATCTTTGAGGGCAGTGATTTGACGGCTGGTAATCTCACTTCACGCGCAAAATATATCACTTACCGAGATCTGCTTCGGCAGAGTGCCACACTCAGTAATGGGTAGAAGGCGTGATGATATATTTATTTTATTTATTTATAATAACAATAATATCTTGTTTAAAACAGAAGACTGTTAAGCTACATTCACAAATCGAAATTAGTTTTTGTTTTATGTTTTCCATTTTTGTTTTAATAACCTTGTAGACATGTTATTTTATGCAGCCATTCACAAATCAGTATTTAGTTTTGGTTTTAACACAAAAGTTTGCAAACTCCAAACTTATGTTTTAGTTTTACGTTTTATACTTAGGAATAAACCAATAGGACGAAGCGTTGAATGATGTAGTGATATATTCTTGTCTCTTTCTATCATCCTTCGCATTGACGATAACCTAAGTTTGTATTTATTCGAGTGTCAAAATGAATGAAAATAAAAACAAGATTTTAATACCTACTTTCTTATTATGATAATATTTACCTTGCTCTTCCAAAAAATACGAAAGTAAACACACAACATATGACAGCATGTGTAACTTAGCACATCTGACAGTTGCATTTACTGTATTACCGATCTTCTGAGTATAGCCGATCTTCTAAAATTTATGATAGATGTCACTACTAACTAAAATCGACAAAAGCAAAACTATTTGTGAATGGCACCTAAAAACACACTAAAACATAAAGCATAAAACAAAAACTAATTTCGATTTGTGAATGTAGCTTTAAGGTGATATATTTTGTATATACTTTAATTTAATTATGCCGATTGTAATCCGGGACATTATTCGAAGATACAAACAATATAATAATCAGTCATTCTTCATACACGTAAACATAAAACATAAACATATATGTAATCCGTTATGTTAACGTAACGATAAAAAAAAAATTACAAGACACGCAACAATACACATTCAACACATCAACAACCACTACCGTATTACTCAATTCTTTCAGTTTCATTTCTTCTCTGGATGCAATAGTTTAGTACTAAATGTTATCTAATGCAACAAATTATGCGTACATAGGATCCATGGTGGCTTGTGAATTGTTACTTGTGGTTCACTTTCACTGGAATTAAAATATTAATAAGTTAAACTGAACCTACGAGTGTTAGATAATGTTGGCAGGAATGCAGCACTATTGTGATGATAGGCAATTGTTTCTTGAAGTGGAAATATGAATAAAATAACTATAAATATGTTTGTCATTTGGTTGGCAAGGATGTATTTCATTTTTCTGAACGAATTTCAAGAATATGCAATACGAGGTGTGGCTATTAAATAACGAGACTGATGCTGTTTTAACATTTTATTTTGATTTCATACCTATTTACTTATTATCACTTTCAATATACACCCTTCATTTATCCCTACGATAGGATGCGGGCACTCACGTGATTCTGTGACGTAAGAACAGTTGTTTCGGGAAAGATCACTGCGCCACCTACAAAATGAACTATTTTGTTGGGGCGAGATTTGAAAACGGAATATATTTTGGAGCGGCAATTTTTATATTTAGTTTTAGTTGGCGTACCTAGAACTTTTTCCGCCCAGGGCGGTCTCCAATTTGCCGCCCTTTCTAAGTCAATCAAATGGTGGTTTTTATAAATTAAAAAAATAAATATAAATTAAATATATCATCACGACTTTTACCCATTACTGGGTGTGGCACTCTGCCGAAGCAAATATCGATAAGTGATATCTTTATGTACATAAAGTGCGGTTACCAGCCGTCAAATCAAGGCCCCCAAATATGTTAGTAGTGGGGAATCCGTTTTCAAATCTCGCCCCAACAAAATAGTTCATTTTGTAGGTGGCGCAATGATCTTTCCCGAAACAGCTGTTCTTCGTCACAGAATCACGTGAGTGCCCGCATCCTATGCTCCATGCTGGAAGTCTTCTTCTGTCAGCTCCTTCAGAACGCTCGCTAACAGAAATGACTAGGCTGCCAATATAAATGAAATAAAATTCACTACAACTAATGTAAAATATAACATAAAATCATAAAAATAAGTAACTAAAAATTTGAATCCAGGTCCTAAAATTTTTGGGCCCTAGGCTATTGCCTCTTTAGCCTAGGCCAAAGTCCGCCTGTGCTACAATGCTCCATGCGAATCTTCCATTGTTCGAAAGAGTGCTGGAAGTCTTCTTCTGTCAGCTCCTTCAGAACGCGTGCCGATTTCTCTTTCAAAGCTCAAATATTATTGCTATTAAGGCAAATTTCACCTTAGGAAACAGATAGAAGTCGTACGGTGCAAGATCTGGCGAATAAGGCGGATGGTCCAACACTGGGATGCTGTACTTGTCTAGAAATCTCTTGACAGACATTGCGGATTGAACCAGCGTATTGTTTTGATGGAGAAACCATGACTTGTACTTCCACAATTCGGGTACTTTTTTCAATAAATTATAAGTTTCAGTAGCAGTTTTGCCAAGTTTCATGTGAAATTTCTCAAAAATTCGTTGCTCTAATGTTGCACTTAACATTTTTTCGGCGAAGCAAAAAAACAACTCTAATTAGAACGAATGCTACGGCTATACGGATTTGTTTACAGAAGCGAGAGATACTGCATTCGAAAGAGAAAGCTTCACGCTAAAAAGCTGATGGTCGCTGATGTTTGGCGCATTTGTACTTCGTCTGTAGCAGCGTCAGTCTCGTTATTTAATAGCCACACCTCGTATATTTCGCCTAATTTTCAGTGGCCTACATGGGGGGGGGGTGGGGTCCGCAGATCCTGAGGACCCCGGTTCTATTCCCACAGCCGACAAAAAATTTTCACCAAATAAAAATTACCCCTGTGGGTTCCCCACTACTAACATCTTTGGGGGCCGTGATTTGACGGCTGGTAACCGCACTTTACGTACATAAAGATATCACTTATCGATATCTGCTTCGGCAGAGTGCCACACCCAGTAATGGGTAAAAGTCGTGATGATATATTTATTTTATATTGATTTTTTTAATTTATAAAAACCACCATTTGACTTAGAAAGGGCGGCAAATTGGAGACCGCCCTGGGCGGCAAAAGTTCTAGGTACGCCAACTAAAACTAAATATTAAAAATGCCGCTCCAAAATATGTGCAGCCCGGTGCGGATTGCACCCACCGTTCCCTCTAGGTACGCCACTGCCATTATGCTTTCATTTCATTGGTTCATTTTCAAACAAATTCATGGTGAATTCTAAATTTAATTTCAAAATAATAATATGCTAATGCATTTCATAATACTAAGTTCACAGACTTGCTACTCATTACTAGTATCTATAACATCCCTTTAACTCAGTATAACTACACCTAACTCATTTAACCAACAACGGCTAACGAGCATACCATTTATGGTTTACTAAACTTTGAAGAACTAAAACTATTTACCGGTGTTCAGAACCACTAAATAAGTAGCATGTAACACGTTCTAATAACGCGATGCGGCTCTCAACATGCAAAACTCATCAGACGTTAGCGTTAGTCAAATGTCAGCGGACATTGTGTAATCACAACTCACAAGTCACTTGATTTCTGGTGGATTTCTTTCGTTTGCACGATTTGCGATAGAGAGTGTTTGGTGTTTGAGTAATCGTAAGAATTATAGTTGTACCTTTAAATTGAAGAAAAAATGTGTGGTGTAATTAGTGTAATGTTCAAAACAACAACTTTTACTTGTTTATTTTTAGAAGTGAAATAAGATTGACTTTCGATTTTAGTAAACAATGAATCAAATTACGTTAAAATTCAAAGATTTTGATTAACTAGTTATAGATAACCGTAGCTGAATGGATAAAAACGAGAAAATAAACATGCGTTTCGAGTTAAGAGATCGTGCGTTCAAATCTCACTGACTTAAAAATTTATAAACTCTGATCCGTGTAGTTTTGCAGTTATTCAAAATGTATTATTGAATATATACACGTAAGTTCTTAATGTAAATTAGCTACCAAAACGTTAAATTGATGGGAAGTATCTTCAAAATTATTTTGTAAATTTAAATTGGATTTCTCTTACAAGTACCTACCTCTCCGTTATATATTTATGAAAAAGTATTCATAAGGATGAAAATCACCTACACAATTATGAAACAATTCCGACTCATCACCAATCTCTTTACGCCTACTTCCAAATCTTAGAAGAAAGCACCTGATCACTCAATATTTCACCACCCAAGAAAAAACAGCATACAATACAGGTAAGAAAGTGACAGGTGAAAACCAAATTAATATTATAAAAACTCTAATTCAAATGTATTTTCTCATTGTCGTATTGTCCCGGCGCGGCAGAACCAGGAACTAAATACCTTGTACTTAATTTCGCCATTCCGCACCTAGACTGGTGGTGGACGCATGTTCTATGTAGGTTTTGTTTGATTATCTTATTAATTCTAAATTCTTGCCTAGTGTAAATACGCCTTTATTTTGTATTATAATAATACAACTTGTAAATTGTATTATTATGGTGATTGAGTGTAAGTACGATTTGTATTATATGCCTACTCATGTATTAGAAAGTGCATATGCGTTATATTTTTTTAAATATTTCTTTTTGAATTAATAGACTTGTACACTTGCTTACTGTCACTTTAATTTTTTCTGTAGGAGTGTAGAATTTATTGTCAATTTATTTATAGGTGTAAAATAGTTATCCAATTAAAAATTAATAAACTTAGTTTATTTGTTTAATGTATACGATGCAGTTCCATAATAATTATTTGTATATCATTAGAAATTTAGATAATTTATAATGCATTTGACAGATGTAACCAAGGACGTTGAAAATGGTTTACTGATTCTCGTTGTGGTAGTACGACCACGAAGGACGCCGAACGTTCTGATCGTCCAATTGAGGCTACAACGCCAGAAATCGTCGATAAAATCCATGGTATGATATTGGACGATCGGCGAGTTAAAGTGCACGAGTTTGCTGGGTACGGAACATTTTGCATAAATTTTTGGATATGAGAAAGCTATCTGTCAGATGGGTGCCGCATTTGCTCTCTGTTGACAACAAGCGCGACCGTGTCGCAATGGAAAAATTGCATGAATTGCGCTACGAATTGGTTCGTCATCCACCATGTTCTCCAGATTTGGCCCCCTGCGATTTTTATCTATTGCCAAACTTGAAGAAATGGCTCGGCGAAAAGAGATTTGGCTCCAACGATGAGGTCATCGTTGAGACAAACGCCTATTTTGAAGGATTGTTAAAATCGTATTATTTGCAAGGGATCGAAAAATTAGATGGGGTGGCTAGCACAGTGGTATGAAGTCGGCCTGTGGATCCTGAGAATCCTGGTTCGATTCCCACAGGCGACAAACAATTTTCATAGTTTCAAAAGCTACCCCTGTGGCTCCTCTACCACTAACATCTTTGGAGGCCGTGATTTGACGACTGGTAACCGCACTTCACGCGCAAAATATATCACTTACCGAGATCTGCTTCGGCAGAGTGCCACACCCAGTAATGGGTAGAAGGCGTGATGATATATTTATTTACTTTTATTTTATTTTTCAGAATATTAAACACTTGACTTTCGGTCTCGTGTTTAAACTTTTCTTGCGTGTTTTATATACCTAATAAAACACTTGTATAATAAATTAGTATTATGTGAATTGTTTTCTTCAAAAAATACCTATGAAAGTATCCTTTTACAAGAATATAAATATTTTATGTTGAATTCAAAATTATAGTTATAATATAAGTAATTATTTTTAAAGTAAAATCTTCTACAAACATAAATCCATTTAAGAATAGTACGGAAAATTGAGACACAAAAACTGTTCTTCTAAATAGTTCAACGAACCGCTGTAAAACTTGTTTTCCGCATATCAATTTCATTCTATAACCCGTTTTTTTTGTTATAAAGACAAACAAAAAATAAACTAATTATGGAACAAAATTGAAGTTTTGACACTTAGTAGAAAAGTCAACAACTTTATTTTTTAACATTTTATTTTTATCCTAATTCCTGCATTTTTTATAAGCGTACGCAACCCAAAATGGTGGTGAACTATTGATTGATATTTTCAAATAAATAAATAATAGTAGGTCTCTTTCTGGATAGGGAATTTCTTTCCTTGATAAACTTATAATAACATAATTGAATTTGTAAATTCCAAGGAGAACATTTATGATAAATGTTTCGGAAAACTAATTTTTCCCGGTGATTAACATATATTTAAATAATTTCTTATCAGGTAAAAACAAGTTAATATTTGGATTGTTTTGCACGCGATTGCTGTGTTGAAAAATGGGTGAAAAATGAAAAACCCTGTAAGCCGATTTCCAGCTGCGAAAACAGAAAGATGTAATAAATCGCAGAGGTAATGCAAACATAATCTGTTTTGTAATGGTCAGACCCAGTAGCGTAGTATAAGTTCGTTTAAAATTGAGAACGTTGAAAAATATATCTACCTGGTGATTCCAAAATTCGTTCGTAAAATAAATATATCACGCCTTTTATCCATTACTGGGTGTACCAGTCTGCCAAAGCCCTCAAACATGTTAGTGAAGGGGGAGCCACAGGGGTAATTTCAATGTGTTGAAAATTCTTAGATGGTTGTGGGGATCGAACCGGGGTTCTCAAATCCACCAGCTGTCAAAAGACGATCCCCAAAGATGTTAGTGTTGGAGGAGCCACTGGGGTTATTTTAATTCGTACATCTCCTAATAAAATGGGGTCTGTAACTAAATTTTAATGTTTTAAATGTATACGTATATGATTCTAGAAAAATAATTAAAAAGCCTGTGTTTTTTTAAATTCATTAATTATTTAATTAATATGGGATGGCTAGCTGAGTGATATGATGTCGGCCTGTGGATCTTGAGAACCCTGGTACCCTAGATTAGCCAATAAACAAAATTAACTTTGCATGCCTTGTATCCGCACAAATTAGATCTGAAAATGATAAAAATAGCCTCAAAACTATCGCTAGCCATGGAATTGAAACAAAATTAAACAAATGTTTGACGTATAATCTGTCAAAATAATTTCTTTATTTATTATGTCATTTATTTTGACAGATAAAACGTTTGTTTCCCCATTTAAACTACGTGCAAATATTTAGCCCTGTGGTGGCACGTTTTAATGTCATTTGATGGGCCTGGGATTTAGGCTCAATTTTTTAAAATTTATTTTGAATAGTTTTAGGGTGTGCGAGCATTCCGACTTTGCAAAAATAACGGACACCCTAATATATATTCTTACTGAATTTCTGTAGGAATCTTTTCTCTACGTCACTGTCCATAACCTCCCGCGATCATTGTGTTTGTAAAGCAAGGACCGTACAAGGATCACATTGTGTGAACCGTGTTATGTGTACACTGTACTGTTCGTCCACATAAATCATGTCTCATCGATGTATTGATCGAGACAATAGACAATACATGTTCAATTTAGGGCAACCGGTTCTAAAGGGATGTGTACACTTCATTGAAATATTAATTAGCGTCATTTCGAAGTTGTTATTAGAGATTATGGTTAATTAAAGTTACAGACGCTTTTCAATTTAATTATTAGGTATTATAATATATTGTATTGTATGCAGACGTGGTGTGATGCAATTAAATTTTAAATAAAAGAAAACAAATAATTGTAAAACATTGTTCCAAAAACACTTTTGAATTGATTTAAACGAAACTATTATGAATTTTAGAAAATTAATCTCAGTGGTGTGTTGTACAATGAGCTCCTATACCATAATCGAAATAACAAGAATAAAGATTAAAAATATATAATATATATTGAATAATGGATATTAGTGAAAAAATTAGTTAAATAATGTTTTACTTCAGAGATAAAAGCGATTAAAAATATAGTGACGTCCAATGTTTGGAAGCGCTCAATGGCCACAAGTATTTTCGCGCGGTAAATAAGAAACATGCGGAGTAGAACGTAACTAACTATGACATCTCAGTACTGGTTTTTCAAACTGTTCGTCGTTTGCTGGTATGTACATGTTCAACACGTTTAATTTAATCAATAATTAATTATAAATTTTACAGAATTATAAATATATCATCACGCCTTCTACCCATTACTGGGTGTGGCACTCTGCCGAAGCAGATCTCGGTAAGTGATATATTTAGCGCGTGAAGTGCGGTTACCAGTCGGTAAATCACGGCCCCCAAAGATGTTAGTGCTGGAGGAGCCACAGGGGTAGTTTTTGAAATTATGAAAAGTGTTTGTCGCCTGTGGGAATCGAACCAGGGTTCTCAGGATCCACAGGCCGACTTCATACCACCATTTTTTGACATAAATTGTATTGATAGCAGACTACGCATCCAAGGTTACAACAACGAAAAGAGTCAGGTAAAATCTTTACCAAACAATTATTTTTGTTGTAGCCTTGAATACGTATTTTACTTGACTGTTTTTGTAAAAACCTACTTTCCATACTAAAATTGGTCTGGAAAGTTGGCAGTTTCATGCCGGTTTCAGAAAAAAGTATATATTTTTATATTTACCAGACTGTTATTTTTATTGTAACCTTGGATACGTACTTTACTTGACTGTTTTAATACAAACCTGCATTCCATCTTAAAATTGATCAGCAAAGTAGGCCAATTTCAGGAAAAAGTAATTTTCCTACAACTGTGCGATTTCTTTGTTATTACGTAACTCTAATTGCCTTGGTTACGTATGGAAAGTAGATAAATGCAGACCAAGTGCGTTTCTGAAAGCAAAGAAACACTAGTGCGGAAAGTGCTTCATTACGCAACTGTAAAAAGTTTTTTTGAGAGCGATTTAAATTTCGCGCCAAGCGCGTAATTCATATTTTGGCCACAGACGCTTATGGAAGAAGAAGATGCAGTGAGCCAGCGCTAGTAAATATGCAGTAGTATATTTTGACGTTTATAAACATAACCTTAAATTGCAGTATATCTAATCTGTACACAACTAATAAAAAGAACCGAACAAAGTAAAATATATCGATAAATGGTTTTAAGTAAGTGAAATGCATACTATTTATTAACATAGTAACATAGTTGTTACAGTTGCTTATAATGACATAATGTAAAGTGGAAACTTTTGTATTGTCTAAAGAAACATTGATTTCTTCCGTACCTGTTAAAATTATTAACAGTAATATTATTGACAACATTTTCGGAGACTTTAGAAGTACAAGCAGCAGGTTGATTGTCATTGTCGAAAATAGATGCAACATAGCATGATCCGGAGCTTCAATTATCTTTGGAGGTATTTATGATAAAGAAGAATCACTCACTGTACTATTGCAATCTAGACGATTTTGAAGAAATTATCTTGACGTTAGTAAAATATTTTTAAATAATGTAGAACAATGTGCAAGCAATCAACAAACAAACCGTAGCAACGCCGTAAAACATCGTTCTCGTGTAATATTCAAATTTTATAAATTTGGATAATATTTTAGTGATTTACTAAATCGCACAGTTGTAGGAAAAATGTTGTTTGAAAAAGGTTACGTGCTCGTGCAGATTTCCGCACTCGGCAAGCCTCGTGCGTTAAATTCTGCACTTGCACGTAACGAGCCTTTTTCGGCAACTCCACGCTCGGCGCGAAATTTAAATCGCTCTCAAAACCACTTTCTTGTGACAGTTGCGTAATGAAGCATTTTCCGCACCTGTGTTTCTTTTCTTACAGAAACACACTTGGTCTGCATTCATCTACTTTCCATACGTAACCAAGGCAATTATAGTTATGTAATAACAAAGAAATCGCACAGTTGTAGGAAAAAGTATTTACCGGACTGTTTTGTACTTTACCAGACTGTTATTTTTATTGTAACCTTGAATACGTACTTTACTTGACTGTTTTAGTACAAACCTACATTCCATCCTAAAATTGGTCAGGAAAATAGGCCTGTGTCAGGAAAAAGTAATTTAATTAATCATGTATAGTAAACAAAACCATATTGTTTCGTTTCAACCAGGTGGTTAATGTATATAAAACATATGCACTGTAACTTTCAGTTTCGTTACATTGAATCATGAGTACGCGGTCGAAATATTAATGAAAACAATGAATTGTCATTGTTTTAAAAGTCTTGAGTACTTGGAAATCATGAAATCATCATTGCACCTTGAATATATTGTGCTTCAATAACGGGAAGTCGTGTTGCATTGAACGTACTTGACATATTATAAATGTTGTTGTGGATATTGGTCAGCCATTTGACAAAAGGTATTTCAAATTTCAGACTGAATACCGAAATGGAATGTTTATGTATTTGTGAATTTGATTATGATTCGTCCTCGTTTGATGCCATTATTAGCAATTTCATTAAGTGATTTGAATATTGCATAGTGTTACTGAAAATTATGTAGATACTATTTTGAAATAAACATTTTACTGCGCATCTCCCAGGGCGACAAATAAATAAATCATAATATTTTTGTTTGTTTCATTAAGTTATTATATGTCGATACAACTATTTTGTAAAAAATAAGGAAATATAAGTAGCGTTCGATTTGCACCAAATCTCAGTTAATCTCACCTCATCTCAGTTTGACAGCTTTTTTGTGCTGTTCTATTTGCACTGACATAACTGAGATGAAGTGAGACACTCACTTCCCCCCTTGCCGATGCTGCACTACCTATTTCACTGGTGCGTACTGAGATTTTTTACTCAGTTAAGAGTGGGGGTAGAATTCGTTATGTTTTGTTTGTAGTTTGAATATTTGGAAGTTATTTAACAATTTTTTTAAATTGTATATGTTATTATAAATCATGTCTCACAGCTAACTGCCAACAAAAACATCAAGCAAATCATGTGTTGCCCGCGAAATGATACTACAACGTTCGTCACGTAACCGACTCAGTTCAGACCTGTCAAAACCCGTTCGATTTGTGATCGAAAAAATATTATCTCATTTCAGACAATCTCAACTCAGTTGAAATGAACTGAGGTGAGATTGTTTGCAAATCGAACGCTACTATATTTTTCCTTATGGGAGGGCTAGCTCAGTGGTATGAAGTCGGCCTGTGAATCCTGAGGTCCCTGGTTCGATTCCCACAGGCGACAAATTTTCATAATTTGAAAAAGCTATCCACCACTAACATGTTTGGGGTCCGTGATTTGACGACTAGTAACCGCACTTCACGCGCAAAATATATCACTTACCGAGATCTGCTTCAGCAGAGTGGCACACCCAGTAATGGGTAGAAGGCGTGATGATATATATTATATATATTTTTCCTACAACTGTGCGATTTCTTTGTTATTACGTAACTATTATTGCCTTGGTTACGGGTGGAAAGGAGATAAATGCAGACCAAGTGCGTTTTTGTAAGCAAGAAACACTACTGCGGAAAGTAATTCATTACGCAATTGTAAAAAAAGTTGTATTGAGAGCGATTTAAATTTCGCACCAAGCGCGGAATTCATATTTTGGCCACAGACGCTTATGGAAGAAGAAGATGCAGTGAGGCAGCGCTAGTAAATATGCAGTAGTATATTTTGACGTTTATAAACATAACCTTAAATTGCAGTATATCTAATCTGTGCACATTTAATAAAAAGAACCGAACAAAGTAAAATATATCGATAAATGGTTTTATTTTAAGAGTAAGTGAAATACATAATATTTGTTGTTTGTGTATATTATTAACACAGTTGTTACAGTTGCTTATATTGACATAATGTGAAGTGGAAACTTTTGTACTGTCTAAATATAACATTTCAGGAACAGAAATATGAACTTCTCTCTCTTGCTGTAAATATACCATCATTTATTGTACAATATGCATTTGTTTATTAGTTCGGTTAGCATACACAAAAAGTTTGAAAATCACTAATTGACATACTATATATATATTTGTGGCATTGCAGTGTTAAATTCATTATTAAAAATCAATAAAAGATATTTATATAAATACTTTCAAACTACTAGGATAATAATATATTAAATACAAAGTATACAACAATCGTCTATTAAAAACTTTTTAAATATAATAGTTATTAGCATTGCTGTCGGATAAGTGCAATCAATTTTTAATTCTGTGACATCATTTATTAATATCACTTTATAATTAATTATTAAACAAAAACTGAAAACTTCAAACATTGAAAGTAAAACTTGAAAAACTAATTTGAAAGTAGAAAAGTGAATGTTTATTAAACACTTTTATCATTAAAGTTCATAAAAAAAAAGAGTTACTTTTCATTTCGTAAAAATTGTGCATAATATGTGCATTCCACTATTTCTTTTTATTTTATTGCTATTTTATGTTAAAAGCGTGTAGTATTTACATAGCAATATTTTAAAATTTATAACCTTTTTATTAATTATTATATTACATTCGTGAGTCATCTTTATATAATAAATAGTTTTCTTACACGTGGTCATAATAAAATATAAAATAAATATTAATAAATCATAATAATATTTATCCAATTATAAGTATGGTTGCTATGAAATTGCAGAACGCAATAAGTAATAAGTGGCATATTTTTGTCGTCAAATACTGACGCAAAAATCTCAAAATTCACACTTCTAGTTTTTTTTTATGAAATCGTGCACTAATGAGTTACTTTAGCACCGCAAAATGATAGTGGAAAGTACTATTTTAGCTACGATTTTTTTCGACCAATCAGACCTCCACCGGTCTATCGCTCGTTGACATATATTGCTGAATCGAATATCAGTCAAGTTATCAATATTTTATATTAAATTTGGATTTAAAAACCGGGTTCCCACAGCCGACAAACAATTTTCACCACATTAAATTTAGCACTGTGGTATTATTATTTGCCAAATTAATTCAATTTAGACTTAAAATTTCGCTACACTGTCAAAAATGTCTTAATTAAGACGCATAAACTTGCAGAGTTTTTGCAGGATACTTCGCCAAGTTTATTATTTAATTCGTGGCCGACTTTTCGCGAATTATGCGTGAGCATGTTTCGAGATGACAGATGGCTTTAATTCGGAGACAACAAATTCTAGAATTCGATGCTTTGAAACATTTGAAAATTCGTAAATTCAAAGCTTCAAAAAATTCGAATGTTCGAACGTACAGAAATTCAAACTTCGGTGGAAATCAACGACCCTAGCCGCAATAGACTACTTTCTGCTTTAGGTACATAAATAACTATGGTATACTCCATTCCCTGTATGAAAACGATGACGTCTCATTCGGTATCCATGTGATTCAAGATTTTGTACTTACAACGTTTACATTGGTATTGGATTGACATTTTTAAAACATAACCTAAAATTTAAATGTCAAATTAAAATATTTATTATTTTATAAAATTTAATTTGTTTATAATGAAACCAAATTCTGCATATATTAAATAAAAATCAAATATAAATTTATATTAACGCACGAAAAATATTACCTACCTAATTATAATATGTAATTTAGTAAAATAAAACTCAAAGGAATATACATTTTTATATGTATTATTATTATATATAAATAAATAATATTTGAAAATACAAAATACAATGCACATTACCTCTTGTACTACAGTTAAATTAATTAAAGATCCTCGATTCTCGAACTCCAGCGCAAAATAATCATGAAGATGACAAACGCATTTCTGCATTTGATTACCCAAAATTTTTCTAGCCATTTCTTATTTCTCAGTCTGTATTATGTATCAAAAATGTCACAAACTTAGAAATGACAGGTGAGAAAATAACAAAATCTTGACCATAGATCTCTATTTTTATCTTATAAACAAATGTGAACAAAGTAAATGTAAATTTTCGTATTAGTAAGAACTGTCATACGTTTTCATTAAAATAATAAATGTGATAGAACGTGAAAAAACATGAAACGTGTGTCTTAACTTGTTAAGACATACGTTGTGTCATTCGCATAGGTACGAATAATATTATTAAAAAAAGATAGCTATATTTCATCGTATCTATGATAACATCGTCCACATATGACGTCATCGTTTTCATACAGGGAATGGAGTTTAGAAGCAGTTCTCAGTCGAAAATTTGACATTTCAATAGATTAATTTCAACGAATTATTACTTATTAATTTCACTAGTGGAAAACTATCAAAATAGCTTTAATTTCATTGGTTCATTTTCAAACAAACACACTGTAAATTCTTGCTGTTATATTTTTATGGGCTGGCTAGCTCAGTGGTATGAAGTCGGCCTGTGGATCCTGAGAACCCTTGTTCGATTCTCACAGGCGACAAACAATTTTCATAATTTCAAAAGCTACCCCTGTGGCTCCTCCACCACTAACATCTTTGGAGGCCGTGATTTTGACGACGGGTAACCGCATTTCACGCGCAAAAAATATATCACTTACCGAGATCTGCTTCGGCAGAGTGCCATACCCAGTAATGGGTAGAAGGCGTGATGATATATTTATTTTATTTTTATTTGTTTTGTTTCTATGAAAAATAATGCATTTTGATTGGTTTAAAACATGATGGGAAATAGTCATAATAATTTGCAGTTAAATGCGTGTTTCCACTGTTTCCCAATAAATTGTTTCGTCGAGTGTACGTAATTCTATATTGTGACATGTCACCATTGAAGTTCAGCTAATTTTTGAAATATTATATCACTGCGGTTGCAATTCATCATTATGTCATATTGACGAATCCATTTCCTGCTCAAATTATATAACCGTGTGTAAAATATGTCACCAAACGTTGGTTATTTAATGTAATTAGCTGTTTAATTGCACTAAAAACTAATGGAAATATTCATGTAATTTTGTTAACTATTCATATTGAAAAATATTTATTTATCAATTGTATTTTAACTTGAAAATTTCGAAACTAGATTGTAAATTTCGTAGATTATTTTGAAATTTGGATTTTTTCATATTTTCTTTTTTTTTTTTTAATTATTATGATTTAATAGGGACTAATGCCAATGGCACACTGGTCGAGGAGCATGAATGAGCGTCGAGAAACTCATCGATGAAACAACAGAACGCACCCGTCATCGATGAAAAATAGAGGCGCCTCTATTTCCATCGAGTAATTCCTCGATGAAACGATTGTGTCTCATTTCACACGTATTATTGTGTCTCATTTCATGTTAGCGTGGGCTGTCATTTTGGTTTTGCTTTGTGCTAATCTTTCGTGTTTGTTTATTTTATCAGTCAGGGTGCGTTCTGTTGTTTCATCGATGAGTTCCTCGACGCTCATTCATACTCCTCGACCAGTGTGCCATTGGCATTATACAATTCAAATTTTTCGGTTGCCATCTAGTGAGTAAAATAGAATTTAAAAATTTGTTATGTAGCGAACATGGTATAGCTTTACAGTTTGACGTTTATCACGTGATCCAAACGTTAAACATCAAACAAATATGGTGATCTGAGGGTAGAAGTGCTGAAAGGAGAAAGCTGTTGTTCGACTCGGCATGGTGTCACCTCGCTGTTTCTATAAATTTCTTGTTTCGCACAAAATCGTGTGGAGGGGGGATCTGCTTCGAGTCTGCTGCATTTGACGTCAAAATTGTAAGTCCCTATAGGATGCGGGCACTCACGTGACACTGTGACGTTTTGTGACGTAAAAACAGCTGTTCGGGCATATATCACTGCGCCACCTACAAAATGAACTATTTTTTAGGACGAGATTTAAAAAGAACGGTTCTTTTTAAATCTTGTTGGGCTGCGATCACTGCGCCTCCTACATAATGAACTATTTTTTTGTGGCGAGATTTGAAAGAACTGAAAACGAAAATAAATTTCACACAATTGCAGATAAACACTCCAATGAAATAAAATAAATAAATAAATATATCATCACGCCTTCTACTCATTACTGGGTGTGGCACTCTGCTGAAGCAGATCTCGGTAAGTGATATATTTCGCGCGTGAAGTGCGGTTACCAGTCGTCAAATCACGGCCCCCAAAAAATAAAAACAACAAATTTAAAATCAAGAATCCTGCGCTTGTCTTGTAAAAATTATTACTGTTTTGAGATAGACTGCTTCGAATTTGAACCCAGTCCTCCGAAGGTAACACCTTATTAAAACGCATACCACATTTAAAATCACCAATTCCTAATACATAACCTACCTCGACCTCCTCACAATCTAACCTCCTTACACCTCTCCACACGCATGGAACCAATACCAACCATCCTAATCTTCTCCACACTCGCGCTAAGAATGACCCAGTTCCGCGGCGTCGCCAGTCCAGTTATCGGCGTCAGCTGACCGAGCCGTCAGTCGCGTTAGTTGCTTTGCCGGTAAAACAGAACGCGGTTGTGTGCAGTTGGCCGCTGACAGCCACAAGCACGAGGTGAAAACAAAAACATTGCAGTGAACGTGCAGTGTGACAGTGTCCGTGTGATTGACAGTTGATTGTGTGACAGTGGTTTGCGGATTGTTTCAAGTGGTTGTAATGGAATTTGACGGATTTTAAAGCTGGTTTTTAAGGTTAGTGTAACGATTGTTTGTAGTATTTTATTTGGAAAATGGGTTAGGATGATTAGATACTATTTTAGAATGATTTGAGTGTGGAAGATTTTGAATTTCATAGCTTGATTCTTAGAATGATGTTAGCTAATCCAGAATTTTGTTTTAGTGGGATTAAGATCAAAAATATTCTTATTTAGTCAAATTAAGCTAAACCATATTCTCAAAATAGTTTAAATAAACTCTAATATAATCATGTTACAAGTAGGGTATAATTCCAGTATACCCTCTTGTCAACTGACAGTACTTTGACGCATGAGCTAGATACGAAATTTTACATGATACGATCCGGTTCTAAAACTAAATAGCCGTTGTCCATTAGTTCACACATGAATTGTTGTTCTTATTACGATGGCGAATAAATCGGATTGTTAGGTTAGGTGAACAACTACCCTTAAAATCTGCGCATTCACATCAACGTCATCTATAGTTGCCACCCGTTCCCAAATCTAATTTTCTTTTTTCCATGTTTATCATGACATAACCTATTAAAAAATTCATTTATGTCACTGGAATACATGAGACATCATTTTGCACTCTAGCTCTCTAACTATAAAACAGATTAAAGGAATAAACTAATTTTGATCCTAATTAACTCTCTTTTTAATTCAAGTTAAAATAAACTTGTTTAGCTTGTACACATGCGTACTTTGTTGACCTTCTGCTTAAAAAGTAGCTTGAAGCTACAAAAAGTAGCTTGAAGGTACAAAAAGTAGCTTGAAGATACAAAAAGTAGCTTGAAGCTACAAAAAGTAGCTTGAAGCTACAAGAAGTAGCTTTAAAAGTAGCTTCAGTTGTTATTTTTAAGCTAATAGAAAAAGAAGTAGCTAGTTACAAGCTACAGCTATATTTTTTCACAGTTAGCTAAGCTACAGCTACAGCTAAGGTAAATGTAGCTAAGCTAGTAGCTAAGCTACAAAAGTAGCTAGCTACTGCCCAGCTCTGCTACTTGTTCACGATGAATAAATGACAAAAAAATGATTGACAGAAATTATTGCTGGTTGCGCGTTAGTGACAGAAGTTCTTAAAGTGGACTGGTTTAGGAGGGTCACGTGACTTATTAGCCTGGAAAAAATATGTCACCAACAACCCTTAAAATCGGCGCCATTTATTGTTGCCACCCGTGCCGAAATCTAATTTTCTTTTTTTCATGTTTCTGATGACAATCTATTGAAAAAACCATTTCTGTTACTGGAATAAATGAGACATCATTTTGCACCCTAGCTCTCTAACTATAAAACAGATTAAAGGAATAAACTAAATTTGATTCTAATTAACTCACTTTTTAACTCAAGTTAAAATAAACTTGTTTCATACATTAAAAAGAGAGTTATAAACAAAATACAAAATGGTGTTAGCGCTAATCCGCTTATTCAATCTGCCTGTAAGGGAACAAATCCATATTTTATAATTTATTTTATTTAAAATAAATAGAATTAAATTTTAATAAACATATACTATAATTAATTAGGTACCTATTGTCAATATTAAAATAATCGTTCTATTTTTCATAGCTGAGCTATTATCAATTTATTTATTGTTTTTATTGTTTATTGTTTATTATTATTAGTATTTATTTTATTACTGTTATTATTACTTCTTAATTTTGTTATTTATTTTTCACCTATTGTCATTTATATACAGAAAATCAAATTGATACTTATATTATTACTCTCAATAAAATGTAGTTTCATACACCTAGATTTTCATTTTTATAATTTTCTCATTTTTGACTTGGTTCACTATAGTTCTGAAAATCCCAAATATTGTAAATTGTCCATAAATTTTATTTTATCCATTCTGAAAATTGTTTTAATTATAAAGGAAATGTTATAGGTTATGTTAAATAATTATGAAGGGCTCATAATTTATTATTATTAAATAAAATTCAAATTGTAAAACTATAAAACAGCTTCTTCTTTTTAAATTATCCATTTTGAAAATATGCACAAATTATGTTATTAGATAAGTTTAAATTGAACATAATTAGCTTTTAAGTAGGTAAATAACAATTATTTATGCATTTGTGCATTCTAAAATAGAAATTATTTTAGATTAGATACCATTTACAAACACCTAACAATAATGACACATTTGTTTTATTAGAGAAAAACAATATTTATAGAAATTTTTAAATAACTTCATAAAGTGAAATTGTCAAAATGTGCATTTAATTTTCAATATCAAGCAATCGTAATTGTTATAAAATTGTATTTATAGTTTACATCGCATAGGATAACATAACAAAAAATAAATACATACATTCCATATACCACTAGTTCATTTACATAGCATAAAATAACATAGCATAACATGCAAAATAACCAAATTTCATTTTTGCAATACTTGTACTGTAAGATACCAACAGAGTGATCAAAAGGAATTGTTTCAGTTGGCAATAAAAAATACTGCTTGAAATTGGTAAGCCTGATCCATAAATTCATTTCCTGTTGTTGACAGTGACATTTGAAAATTTAAATATAAATTTAAGTACATTTATTTCTAAAGTATTTCTATTACTTAAAAAGTCAAAATCCTATTAGCTGTCAGACTCCTGACATAACCTATTTGTATTTATTAGAAATATCAAATCCAGCTTTATGTGTATCTATATTTTCGTTATATGGGGTGGCTAGCTCAGTGATATGAAGTCGGCCTGTGGATCCTGAGAACCCTGGTTCGATTTCCAAAACTACCCCTGTGGCTCCTCCACCACTAACATATTTGGGGGTTATGATTTGACGACTGGTAATCGCACTTCACGCGCAAAATATATCACTTACCGAAATCTGCTTCGGCAGAGTGCCACACTCAGTAATGGGTGGAAGGCGTGATGATATATTTATTTATTAATTTACAATTTATTAGATAGTACCGGTTGTACTAAAAGTAGAAGGCGTGATGATATATTTAATTTTTTTATATTTTCGTTTTGTTATGCTAAAACTATAAATCTAGCTTCACAAATTCCTTTACTAAGTTTCTTCATTTTATTTTTAACAGCAATGTACACAATAATGAAGCAACTAGTATCATAACATCGCCATCATCCATTTTCGAGCAAGATCGAAATAATAACTGACAAAATAATACCGACTGCAGTAATAATCTAACACTATGAATATAATTAGAAAGAATTTTTATGCAAGAAATAATATGTGTAGCTTAGCAAACAAATAAATTAAATATAGCTATATATGTATAGTACAGTGCTGTTCATTCCAGTAGATAATATCAATGAACATAATTATTTTTTATAATAATTATGGCTTTTTTTTGTAAAGTTATTACTTTCCATTTGACAGGATTATAAATAACTATGATTGAATGTTAAACAAACCATTAAACGTTTATTTATTATAGTATGATTTGTTTTTAAACGCGATTCAGAATTCAAAGGACGTTTTTTGTAATCACCATACCATACCTTTTCGCAAATAAAGGTAGTATAAATAAACAGTATTTTTTTAACAACAATATTTACAGTCATTGGCGTCGAAAAGATTATGGTTATGTCTTGGAATAATTCTTTTATAAATTTAATTTACTTGAACTTTGCACCAAATATTCTTCTTATACAGGCTGTTCAGAAAATATATGACAAGCTTCAGGTAGAACATCTTTTTGATAAATTTTGAGGCGGCAATCGTAAAGCAAAAAATTGTACGGTTTGAGGTTAAATAAATTGCTCCAATCAAACCAAAACAGTCATAGGTAACTATATTTATTTGCAATAAAAATTTAATAAATTGATGAATTTTAAAAATTTTCAAATTACTTTATGGGGTCAAATTAGTATTAAATTGAATAGTATATTACATAACAAGCATCGAAAGTGTAAGATAACATGCGAGTGTACAAATTGAAAAACGATGCGCGCAGCGCCGATTTATTAAGTACACGAGCACAATTCTCACACTTTCGAGCGAATTATGTACATTATTTTTGAGACGACAACAAAATATTTCTAATCAAAATTCACAAGAGCAATGTTGTTACACTTTGACAGCTGATGCGTTTTTGAAGGTAAGCATTGATGTTTGAGGTTGGGTGTGGTAATAGCAACTGTACTAACCGTAATGTGAAAATATTAAATAATGCTTAAATATTAGTAAATAAGTAATTATTAATTTTAAAAAATAAGATTTATCTGTGCAAATGTGTTAAATAATAATACAAATACTTTTCATTAATTTTATTATTTTCTTTCATCGTAACGCCATCTGTTGTCAATCAGTGGAACTTCACCTGATATGTTAGAAGTGTGCGTTATACTAACATATCAGTGTATGTTATTTCCAACTTTCCGTAGTTGTTTATGATGTTGTTATGGTTACTTTCATAAGTGGCCGTCTGAAAATATATTTTACATCGTTGGATTCAGAAAAATGATATCTTTAGATTGATACTACAATCTTTGTTGTCGGGTAAAACACCGAACATCACCATGCAGAAAACTGATTTCCCATGTTAATCTCTTATGTACACCTTTAAGACAGACACGCGGTATATATTTATTTAATTTATTTAAAATAGAACTTAAATCAAAAGATGATTTAATTTTTACATATATTATAATGTTTACATCACAGATTTGTTTTTTACTTCAAACCGGTAGAATTGGTATTAATAAAAAATATTTAAAATTAGGTTAATTGCTAAACAAAATATATCTTATTGTTTTGAGTGTACTCGCTTCACTCGCACTTTTACCTTGGAATATACAGTCTTTATAATTAGTTACACCTATTTAAAAATAATTTTAACGGCGCTCATGCACATAGTTATAACTAGAAAAATATTTTTTTATTATTATTTGATTACCATAAACAAATAAAGTATATAAAGGACTTTCAAAAGATTCTGACACATTTGTTCTTGATATATTTTCCACTGTCAAATGTTTATAAATTATTTTATGTCACGCGGTTATTCTTGTTCGTCAAAATATGTATTATGACGTCATATCATTGAAAATGATTTATGATATAAACCAGTTGTGTTAGACGATCACTTTTTCATTGAAGTGAAGACTGTCAAACATAAATTTAACGTAGGTTATGTTACAATAAACTCTAGGTAAAATTACATTAAAAAATATCATCACTCTGTTCACCCATTATTGGGTGTGGCACTCTGCCGTAGCAGATCTCGGTAAGTGATATATTTATGCGCGTGAAGTGCGGTTACTAGCCGTCAAATCACGGCCCCCAAAGATATTAGTGGGGGGGAGCCACAGGAGTAACTTTATAAATATAAATATATCATCACGCCTTCTACCCATTATTGAGCGTGGCACTCTGCCGAAGCAGATTTCGGTAAGAGATATATTTATGCGCGTGAAGAGCGGTTATCAGGCGTCAAATAACGGCCTCCAAAGATATTAGTGGAAGGGGAGCCACTGGGGTAATTTTATAAATATAAATGCATCATCACACCTTCTACCCATTACTGGGCGTGGCACTCTGCCGAAGCAGATTTCGGTAAGTGATATATTTATGCGCGTGAAGAGCGGTTATCAGCCGTCAAATAACGGCCCCCAAAGATATTAGTGGAGGGGGAGTCACAGGGGTAATTTTAATATGATGAAAATTGTATATCGGCTGTGGGAATCGAACTGAAATTCTCAGGATCCACAGGCCGACTTGATACCACTGAGACACCAACCCTTGATTTTGTCAAATTCCTTAATTTTGACATTTTAACATATTAACATATTTCTTGAATTTCGACTTTTGCATTTGGCAGTCATTTTGAAACTAAACGACGACGATTTTTTCAATTTGACAAAGTGAAGGTTTTATGAATGATTCTAAGGTTCGTGCTACCCCCAATTGATGGGTTATAGCGTGATGTTATATACGTATGCAAGTACATTCAGTAACGTACCTGTCAAGCCATTCGACGTGATGCTTACTCGTATACCTATAGCTCTTCTTCCTTGTATGAGAATAAAATCTGCAGTATATCTGTTTAATATATCAGGTGAAACAGTGCAAAAAAAAACGTGTAAAAATGCAAATTTTAACCTACATATGGAGTCGTTCTAAGCCTGGTTTTACCGTATGATTGTACCAACCAACCAGTAACCAACAGCACCGTTGTTGCTTACCTTGAATGATTGGGAACTACCGATTTTACTCGATTCGAAATTGACGGAGAAATGAAAAGAACCTATTTGTATTTCGAAAGATAGAAATGTTTCAGACTAAAAAAGAGTGTTTCAAATTAATTGATACTTTTTCAGTAGGTCATTTTTTATTTTTGAATTTCACTTTAGTGGTGTCCTTGTAATTAAATATTTCTAATTATTGAGAAATTTTGTAATATTTGGTAGATTATTGCAAAATTTATTCAATATTTATTTTGTAACTACATTTAATTTTTAATTTTGCAATTTTCTGGTTTTAATAAAATTTTGTGATGGAAAATGAAATTAAAAGGTACATGTAATCTGTGAGGTTAAATTTAAATTGATTTACTATAATTGATGAATATTTCAGTATCGGAAATAACATTGTCTATTACGTAAATTGATTATATCGATTAAAATGTTATAAATAGCCTCTATATTTTTATTAATATCTATTCTACTGTTTGCACCAATAAAGGATAAATAAATATAAAAATACAGGAAATTAAATATCAAGGAAGTATGACGTCAGAAATAATATACAATATCTTTCCTGTTGTTTCAAACGTATCTAAATAATGATAAATAAAAATAGTATCTAATTTAGTTCTTTACAATTTATTTATATATACTGGGTGGAGAAAAAGTTCCGGGACGGTTAAATATCTTGCGAAATACATATTGGATCGAAAAACGATAAAATACGTATCAAATATTTTTCAAAAATCTATCCAATGATACCAAACTCGACCTCCACCCCTGCCTCTAGGGGGTGGGGTGGGGGGCAACTGTATAATCTTAAATGGAAACACCCATTTTTTATTGCAGATTTGGAATCTCCAGAAAATTTTACATTGATTCAAGTTATTTTTGTTCACAGATGGCGCTGTGATCGCCACAAATGGGAATGGAATTGATGTACACGAGCACAATGTAACACTCATTTATTTTTTTTTAGAATTTGTTTTAGAATTATTTAGAATTATTTGGGAAACCTAATGGGGACTAGTGACTGTCAATTTTGTACTAGTGTACATCAATTCCATTCCCATTTGTGGCGATCACAGCGCCATCTGTGAACAAAAATAACTTGAATCGTAGATCAAATTAATGTAACATTTTCTCATCTGCAATAAAACATGGGCTATATAGTGGACGCAAAGATATAAGGAATCGAGTTGAGTTCTTAATAGGTGGGCTTTACCGGCCTCAGCGGGGAGTCTGGCTACAGTTAACAAAGGGGTGCATTAAGTAGATTTGTCACAAAGTTAATAAAATTCTATTTCATGCTCATATTATTGTTATTCTATTTTTATCCATGTTATTATATTATTATTGAACACTGTAACATGACTTTTGACTATATTTTAAACTAGAAATGTAAATAAATACATAAATAAATAATAAAACATCTTTATTATGTTAACAGAAATAAAATAATTATTATACGACTCTGTTTCTTTTCACATTTCTACCAGTTTAATCCTGGGATAAGCCTGTACTATGTATTGTGAGGGGCGTCTAAAAGTCATTTTCTTATATCTTTGCGTCCAGTATATATATATATATATATATATATATATATATATATATATATATATATATATATATATATATATATATATATATATATATATATATATATATATATATACTAAAAAAATTCATGATTAATTTTAAGCAGTAAAATGACAACTTTATTAATTTTTTTTTAGTATTTTGCAAATAACTTACGACCTGTAAAAAATATCGAAAACTTTTTGAAAAATAAATTATAGGAAATTAAATGTTCTACAAAAAATGCCTTATAAAATTTTCTCATAAAGTTGATGATTGCGTCGGAAAATTAGAAAAATGTAAAAATTTAATATCTATATAATTCTATCGTTAAATAACTTTTGAAAATATATATATATATATATATATATATATATATATATATATATATATATATATATATATATATATATATGGGCCATTCTCTGGGAAACGGACACCCCACCTTCTCCAAAATTTGGAGCATCAAAAGAATTTTTGAAGGGCATGAGGAAATCGAAAAAAGTATCTAGTTTTCAAATATGAGTGGCGAAATTGATAATTTTTATTATTTTTGGGTGTTTTGCCCAATTTTTTTGGCCAAAGATTTAAGCGAAAAATTTTAAAGTTGAATAAAATGCTTGGGTTTGGTTTTTTTCTTATTTTGACGGTGGCATCTCGTTTCGTTTTGAAAAATTGAAATATTTTATCTCTTACCAATTTTTCTAAAAAGTTACCCTTTTTGATTAAAAGTGGGTCAAAAAAAAATATTATTATTTGAAATCTATAAATTTTTAAGTCAAAAACAAGGCATCCTACAAAAAAATTATGTAACAGAAAATGCTTAAAATTCATCGGAGAATACGTGTGATTTTTTTCAGAATTTTTGGAGACATTTTTATTTTTTTTTTGTTGTTTTTTTGGACTATAGAATTTTAGAAAAATTTTAAAATGTTTCAGAAAATTCTGAAAAAAATCACACGTATTCTTCTATAAGCATTTTCTGTTATTTAAATTTTTCTGGATTTGTGATCCTCCTAACAGTAAAAAAATCATTAAATTTTTCTATTCCACTTTTCATACTCTTTCAATTTTCGCGAAGTAACATTTTTAAAATTTCTTGTTTCTTGGTTTTTAATCTTTCAATATAGCGTTAGCTTTAAGGTGGTACTATCATAAAATTTATCAGAATTTTCTTAAACATTTTAAAAATTTTCAAAAATACTGGTCTAAAAAAAATTTTTTTAAAAGCTCTGAAAAAAATTACACGTATTCTCTTATGAATTCTAAGCATTTTTTGTTAAATTTTTTTTTTCGTAGGATGGTTTGTTTTTGCGTAAAAAATTGACAGATTTCAAAAAATAATATTTTTTTAGATCCAGTTTTACTAAAAAAGGGTAACTTTTTAGAAAAATTTATTGGAGACAAAATATTTCAGTTTTTTCACATGAAACGAGATGCCACCGTCAATTTAAGAAAAAAAGCAAACCTAAGCATTTTATTCAACTTTAAAATTTTTTTCTTAAATCCTTGACCAAAAAAAATGGGCAAAACACCCAAAAATAATGAAAATTATCAATTTCGCCAGTCATATTTGAAAACTAGATACTTTTTTCGATTTTTCCATGCAATTCAAAAATTATTTGAATGCTCCAAATTTTGGAGAAGGTGGGGTGTCCGTTTCCCAGAGAATGGCCCATATATATATATATATATATATATATATATATATATATATATATATATATATATATATATATATATATATATATATATATATATATATATTCTTTCAATTTACTTTAATAAATCAATAATTATTGTTTTATTCTTTTTTGACAGTTGTAGAAAAAATGTAATTCGTTGGCGAAATCGTGTTTTTTTAGCGTTAGAATGACTTTTTTGTGTCGACCCACACTCATTTCGCGCATTTCATACAAAAATAACTATTTTATATATGTAACCTTTTATAATTTATTTACAACTTCCTCTTTTATAAATTATATCGACATTTGAAATTGTGTATCGATATCGTACCAATACATATTTAATATCGATAATCTTAGCTCTAGTCTACACAATACGATATTGTCTACTATATATTAACTAATTCTAAACTATCACGAACTATAACAATTTATATAATCCTTGGTAGAATCGATACTTAGCAGCAATCCGTCCGTTATCAGTCTCTAATAATAACCAAGTACGTTTACATAATATATTATCATTTTCGTACCTGCTGTTATCCTGATAAAACTATAAAACTGAAGCAAGTGTCGCAGCCAGCTATATTTACAATGCTGGTGTTGTAATAAACAAATAGATAGTGTTGTTTTAGTGTGTTGTTATTGTGGTAAAAATAAATGACTAACTAGGGTGGAGATTGTTTTCGGCGGCAAATACTGGAAATATGAAGAATTTTAAGGCATTGTTTTACAGGAAGTAATTGGTAAGTCTGTAAATATTTTTAAGCACAACCGGACCGGAATTCACGTGTTTTAGCCCTAAAAGGTGGGCTTAAACACTTCTTTTTGGCTCTAGGGCCATAAACAAATCATGGATACTACTATGGATCAGAGCTGGGCAAGCTACTTAAAAAAAGTAGCTAAGCTACAGCTACAGCTATAAGCTACATTTTGTAAAATATAGCTAAGCTACAGCTAAGAGCTTTCATTAAAGTAGCTGTTAAATTTTAAAGCTACTAATTTGTTATGCTATAATTCTGATTTATATCAGAATAAATTAACAGTCACATTAACAGAAGGCTCCTAAACAGTCAATGTTTAGTTCATCTAATATTTAATACAAAAGTAGGATAGGTTAAGAACAAGTGAAAAATTAAATATGTTAATAGATTTTACACTATATAATAACTTGTTATCCTACAGCTGTAGAAAACAATAAAGAAGGTACAATTCAAATACAAAACAAAAATTAATAGGTATTTCATAAAGAACAGTGGTAGCTTTAAACTACAAAAAGTAGCTTCGGGCTACAAAAAGTAGCTTCGGGCTACAAAAAGTAGCTTTAAAAGTAGCTTCAGTTGTTATAACAATATTTTGAAGCTAATAGAAAAAAAAACATAGCTCGCTACAAGCTACAGCTTCACATTTAGCTAAGCTACAGGTAAACGTAGCTAAGCTACAAAAGTAGCTAGCTACTGCCCAGCTCTGCTATGGATACATAAATAAAATGACAATTTTTGTTTATTGTGAATACTTTTACAAAATGTCATTTTGACATTTATAACCTATGTACATATTTTAATCTTTTGAACATATAATTAAATGTTATTTTGTTGTGCATAAAATATTGTATGTACCACGGGTGAAATTAGAGTTTCTGATACTGAGCATGTTATTAGCCCCCGACGCTTTGCGCCTCTTCCTAATAATAATGTCACGGACCAGAAACACCTGTTCACCCTTGGTACATAAATATTTATTATGCACAACCGGACCGTAATTCATGTGTTTTCGCCCGAAAAAGCGGGCTTAAACACTTCTTTTTGGCCCTAGGGCTATAAACAAATAATTCTTATAGATACTTAAATAAAATGACAATTTTTCTTTATTGTGAATACTTGATTTTACAAAATGTCATTTTGACATATAACCTATGTACATATTTTAATCTTTTGAACATATAATTAAATGTTATTTTGTTGTGCATAAAATATTATATGTACCAAGGGTGAAATTAGCGTTTCTGACCCTGAGCATGATATGCATGCTTTGCGCCTCGTGCTAATAATCATGCCACAGGCCAGAAACGCCTGTTTTCACCCTGGATACATAAATAACTATTTATTAATGTTTTAAAATATGTTCGACCTTCATTTTTAATAATAATGATACACTTTTAATTGCTATTAATTAGTTCCTAAACTATTTTAATTGTATTAAATATAAATGTAGATACGAGTATTTTAATGAGAAATGTGCGTCAATAAATTAATATATTCATCAATTAACATCGAAAAGCTACTAATTTTATTTGAAAAACAATTATTCATTTTAAATGACTATAGGAACATAATAAATCTATTAATAGTGCATCAGGGGATTAGTCACTAATGTGTTACTTAGCGAAGACAGTAAATAACCGACCGACGTCATTACTAAACTATTATAGTGAAATAGTGAAGGTGTATTATTATCAAAACATTACGCTTGGCGAATACATATTGTTTGTGATAGTTGTTTTGACTGCTACCAGTCATTTGTTTATACTTTCAGTTTTTATTATTTATGGGGTTTCAAAATGAGAATGCGCTCATAGTGGCGAAAATTGGAACTACGGCGAAGGTACAATTTGCTAGTAACCTAATAACTACGTACTTAAAAAATAAGCGTATTCCATTTGCCATTTGGATCAGATCTAACTTACATTTACTGAAACAGATCACTTATTTTTTTTGCTGTATTACTTCGCTGACTTTATGTCCAGTACTAGAAGTACTGGTTCTAATTTACTTTGAAGTAATTCACCACAATAAGTGCATCAATTTACGTAATTCAGTTCATTTAGTCATATTGTCTAATTTATCTGAACTGATTTAAGTGAACCAAGTGGCAAATGGAATACAGCTAATATATAAAAAATAAATATATCATTTCACCTTTTACCCATCTGCGTAGCAGATCTTGGTAAGTGATATATTTATGTGCATGAAGTGCAGTTACCAGCCGTCAAATTATGGACCCCAAAGATGTTAGTGGTGGGGGAGCAAGAAGAGTTACTTTAATATGGTAAAAATTCTTCTTTATAACGGTTTCGACTAAAATTGACATTCTCACGCGCAGCATTGGGTAGAAGGCGTGATGATATATTTATTATTTTATTTAATTTAAATTAAACGGAATATATAAAAATTTCTTGAGAATTTGATCAGCGAAGTAATCTAGCGAAATAAATAAGTGATCTGGTTCAGTAGTTAGATCTGATCCAAATGGCAAATGGACAGTGGCGTACCTAGGGAGAGGCGGTGGGTGCGGTCCGCACCGGGCGGCACATATTTTGGGGCGGCATTTTTGATATTTAGTTTTAGTAAAATACAACTTGTTCACTTCATAAGTTTACTATTCGATTTCTACGAATTATGAATTACTATATGATTTCGAATATTTTTCTTCATCGTCAAGTCAATGTAGGGTTGAAAATATTATCTCGAAAAATTCCTTTATTACTGTCTAATTGAAATATGCCATCCAATGGTAAAAAAGTTCCCCACCTATAGTTTGTCTCAATTACAATTATTTATTTATGTTTATTAATTTAATGTGGTAATGGCTCAGTGGTTTCGAGTTGGTCTGTGGATTCTGAGGACCCCGGTTCGAGTCCCACAGCCGACAAACAATTTTCACCAAATTAAAATTACCCCTGTGGCTCTCCCACTAGTAAAATCTTTGGGGGCCGTGATTTGACTGCTGGTAACTGCATTTCACATACATAAATATATCACTTACCGAGATCTGCTTCGGCAGAATGTCACACCCAGTCATGGGGTAAAAGGCGTGATGATATATTTATTTTATTTAATAAAAATATTCTTATATGGGGTAATGGTTCAGTGGTATCGAGTCGGCCTGTGGATCCAAAGACACTGGATCGATCCCCAAAGCCGACAAAACATTTTCACCAATTTAAAATTACCCCTGGGGCTCTCCCATCACTAACATCTTTGGGGGCCGTGATTTGACGGCTGGTAACCGCACTTCACGCGCATAAATATATCACTTACCGAGATCTGCATCGGCAGAGTGTCACACCCAGTCAGGGGGTAAAAGGCGCGATGATATATTTATTTTATTTATTTAATAAAAATATTCTTATTTGGGGTAATGGTTCAGTGGTATCGAGTCGGCCTGTGGATCCAAAGACCCTGGATCGATCCCCAAAGCCGACAAAACATTTTCACCAATTTAAAATTACCCCTGAGGCTCTCCCACCACTAACATCTTTGGGGGCCGTGATTTGACGAATGGTAACCGTACTTCACGTACATAAATATATCACTTACCGAGATCTGCATCGGTAGAGTGTCACACCCAGTCATGGGATAAAAGGCGCGATGATATATTTATTTTATTTATTTAATAAAAATATTCTTATTTGGGGTAATGGTTCAGTGGTATCGAGTCGGCCTGTGAATCCAAAGACCCTGAATCGATCCCCAAAGCCGACAAAACATTATCACCAATTTAAAATTACCCCTGGGGCTCTCCCACCACTAACATCTTTGGGGGCCGTGATTTGACGAATGGTGATATATTTATTTTATATTTAGTTTATTTAATTTATAAAAACCACCATTTGATTGACTTAGAAAGGGCGGCAAATTGGAGACCGCCCTGGGCGGAAAAAGTTCTAGGTAAGCCACTGGTACAAACAGTACAATTCTTTTTATTACTATCAAAACAAAATATTAAAAACAAGTTAGTAATATTTACTTAATCCAATTCTTATTTCAGCAATCTGTACAGTAATCTTAATTAAACATAGTTAACAATATTGCGCTATAGTCTAATTAAAATCACCTTGTACCAGACTTAAACATAACTTACAAATAACAGGATTGTAAAATTATAACGTAAGAGGAAAACATTTTTTCTGGTCTATACTTTCGCGACCTTTTCGTGCCACATTACAAAATGAAGGAAGCATGAAAATAACTGTTAGATATGTGGTATTTATTACACATTTGTTATTTGCAACTTTATCATGGAGGTTAACAATGTTTTTGTATTTATACGAACTAAATTCTTGTTATTTTTCGTTGTTGTTGAAAATAATATTTATAAAAGATTAGTGGATAAATGCTCTTCAAATAATACTTAAATGTATTTTAAGTTTGTTTTTTGTTTTTGTTAAGTGAGGATGAAAAACAAAGACATGAATTAAATTAATACAAACATAAATTAATAATATTTGTTTGTTTTCATAAAATTTTGTTGTATGAAGTACAGTGGAACTTCTCTAATTCGAACTTCTATAACTCGAATTATTCTTTAAGTCGAATTTTTAACGCAAATATTTAAGTTTCCTTTTATTTTTAATGTATTTTTATCTCCCTAAGGGCCGGTTTCTGAAATAATATTTAACGGGCATGTTAACTAATTGTCGCTTAAATTTATTGAGAGGTTAAAATTGCATCGGGTTTCTGAAAACAAACGTCAGTTAATTTATATGTTCGATAACTAACTCATGGTTCTATCCTGGACTAACATTTTTCTTGAATCTAATAGATAGCGTTACTATCGTTGTCGGTAAATGTCGGTAATTTTTGACGTCAATTATTGTACTTCGTGTTTGTGGTTTGTAATTGTAATCAAATTATGGAAGAAAAGCGAATTCGTGGAAAAATCTTCACAGAAACTGAAATGAATGTTCTTTTTGAGTTGGTGATGGGGAAATATAAAGCTATAATAGAAAATAAAGAAAGTGATGCCGTCACAATCGCAAAAAAAAAGTTTAATTCGCAAAATCAGACAGGGCACAGAACTTGTTATTCTTGTAGAAACGATATCTGTCTCTAAATTCCGCATCACTATAGATCTCAACGGGATTACGTCTTTCTCTAAAAACTTTTACTTTCTGCACAGCCCCCACAACGTCAAATAGTTCTTCATCTGACGATGAACTAGAATTCGAGAATTCTTGAAGCTGCATACTAATAAGTTTTGATAAATAAGTAAAATCACACAAGCACTGGAGTTAAAAGTATGTACGAAGACATTTTTTAAGTTAAAATTTTAGTAATAACTGTGTTTTTGAACCTTTTTTCAATCACCAACAAAGCCAAACGAAACTAACACAGTGGCTTAACGAATTGGTTTTTAAAACAATGTTAGGAAAGATGAGAACTGTCACTGTCAGCCGTTATTTTCAACTGCGCATGCGTCATATAATTTAACTGGACCAATTTGCCGCGTTAACTTAACAGCCAGTTAAAGATTGTGCACGTTAATTTGGGACAACAGAAAACTCAAATAAAAAAAACTTCAATATATCTATGGCAACAAAATGTATTTATTATTTAAAATTAAGAACAGATTAATACTTAATATCTATATAATTAAGCTTAATTATTATTTTGATAAAATAACCGAACCCTAGATTTAACCTTAGCCATCAAATTTTGTACAGTGTCCTCTGAAATTTCTTTTGTCGCATAAGTTCATTTTTTCTTGAAGTCTAGAAGATCTTTGACCTCCCTATTAGTCTTTTTTAGTTTCTGCTTTACAATTGTCCAGTAAATTTCGATCGGGCGTAATTCTGGGCAATTAGGTGGATTGTACGTTTTTGGGACTGTTACAATATTTTTGGTTTCGTACCATTGCATTACAGATTTTGCATAATGGCATGAAGCTAAATCAGGCCAAAACACAATAGAAGTCTGGTGACTGTTAAAGAAAGGCAACAAACGTTTTTGAAGACATTCTTTCAAGTAAATATCTTGATTTATGGTACCGGTTGTAATGAAACTTTGACTTTTTTTTCCACATGTACAAATTGCTTGCCACGCTGATTTATGAAAACACCCATCATCTTATTATATAGGAGAATTTGTATCTGTTAAATTATTTTCATATAAATTTATTCAAACGAAACATTTTATTGTAAAATGGGGCCCATCAAACAATTGTTAAGTCCAAATTCATCATTTTCGATCATCTACCGTTGAATCCTTCTCACTTTCCGATGACAAAATCACATTTGTTACAAATTCTTATGAAACACGTGTTTTTTGGTTTCTTGATTCGATGTGTTTTTCTCGTGATATTTCACCGTCCCGGAACTTTTTTAACAGCCTGTATATCAGTAGAACGTTTCACATCCTTTCGGTTCTACTATAAGTATTCATACATCAAACCGCAATTTCTTAACGAAGTAAATAAAGTTAATTTAAGGAGCATTAAAACTAAAATATATAAATGGGTGCTTGACCCAATACGGTTAAACCATATCCAATATGGAGCAGACAATTTTTATTATTCAATCAACGTAAGATGACAGACAGATGAACCAATACATTCATTTAAGTTTTGAACTTCGGCGCTAGCAAAGGTCACTATTTTATTAACGATAATTAAATTCATCTTCGATTTTTTAATCAGGCGAGATAAGTATGTATGCAGATTTTGATTAATTGAACATATGAGAAAATGACGCGTACAGTTTAATAGTTGCAGTTAATGTTTTTGTGGTAATCTCAATGAATAAAAGCAGATTCATATGTTACTACGACTTTATTTTAATGTATTTTGTCTACGGCCGTGTGTAAAATGACTTAAGTTCACTGTTTTTAGTTCGTAAAATTACCGTTTAATAACAAAATTTCATTGGACATGAGTTGCTCAGCAGTGAGTGGTTAAAATTTTTTATCACGCATAATTGCAGGGTTGTTATTGTTATCTTAAATAAATAAAGAATTTCATCGGTCGTAGATAAAATATTGTACGATACACATGTAAAGATGCTAGACCATTATTTAGTTCATAATGCCCTAAAACATTATATGATTATAATAGTCCCTAGAGCATTAAAAGTGACGTTAGTATAGTAGTACCGTCAAAAACTGACATTTTTTTAATATTCCGAATTTTCGAATTATTCTGATCTTACATTGAGTGTTTAACTGCAATTGTGTGGAATTCACTTCCAAAAACAAGCGTAGAGCGACACTCCCTTCCTTTCTTATCTTTTAATTCGTTTTCAGTTATTACGTAGAGTGTTTAACTGCAATTGTGTGAAATTCACTTTCAAAAACATGCGCAGGGCGACGCTCCCTCCCTTTCTTATCTTTTTGTTTCATTTTCTGTGACTGCATTGTGTGGTCTTTTCTTTCATATGCAAGTGTAGACTATCGCTTTCATCTTTTCTAATCTTGTAGATTCGTTGTTAGTTTCGTTATTAGATTCGTTGTTAGGAGTAAACGTGAGTAATTTGAGATTTTTTATGCATATGTTATGTACGTTGAGGAAGGAAAATGAATGGTAAGTGAATAGGAATGATGTGATTGAAGGTTGGTTGTGTGATAATGTTTTCGAGTGTAATAAATGAATGAGTTTATATGGAGTGATCTATAAATGTGGTTGAAGTGAGGGTGGTGTGTTTGGATGAAAATGTTTGGTGATGGCTGGTTGTTTGATGGGTGTGATGAGTGAATGTTTTATGAGTGATTTTAGGGTTCGTGCTACCCCATTTGTTGGGATATAGCGTGAAGATATGTATGTATGTATGTATGTATTCGAATTGTGAATCTGGATCCTAACGTGAACACGGCATGTTGATATGAATTATTTTTAGAATCAACTCATTTGCAGAGTTTTATATTAATTCATAAGTAATTATTATTATTATTATTTGCCAAATTAATTCAATTTAGACTTAAAATTTCGCTACACTGTCAAAAACGTTTTAATTAAGAAGTTTTTGTATCCTTTTTATTGTCATTTTAAAACGTTTTACTAAAAGTCCATAGCATTTAGATGGGCGGTAAGAGAATAGATGTCTTAATTAAGACGCCTAAACTTGCAGAGTTTTTGCAGGATACTTCGCCGAATTTATTATTTAATTCGTGACCGACTTTTCACAAATTATGCGCATGCATGTTTGGAGATGACAGATGGCGTTAATTCAGTGGCAAAAAATTCGTAAATTCGAAGCTTCTAAGATTTTTTGGCGAAGTTGAAATCATTCGATTGTTCGAACGTTCGGAAATTCAAACTTCGGTGGAAATCAACGACTCTAATTTCTATCACTCAATCTATTTGTATTTACATATTACAAAAATGACATGTCCAATAGTATTTCTGCCTTTACCTGGCGTTGTGCCAACTGTGGAATTAAAAAATCCCCAGAATTGCATTGCCAACTGAAACAGTTACTTTTGATAATCCACCAGCAGTAAATTAGTTTTCAGTCAGTTGTTTTTGGGTGCAGTTTTTATGGAACACTCTGTAGTAGAGGTGGGTAGTTCGTGAACGAACTAGTTCATATGAACTATTCCTTATAGTGAACGACACGAACTAGTTCGTGAGCTTATTAAAGACTAGTTCACTGCGAACTATTGGGATATTATCCACCAGCACGGCGGCATGGCCGATGAGGTCGAACGAAAGCCGAGAGCGGCGATCAAGCGAACGAGTGAACGAGACTACTAGTTCACTGCGAACTATTGGCATATGATTCACCAGCACGGCGGCACGGCCGATGTCTAACTTAAGCGGAGAGCGGCGAACAAGTGAACGAGTGAACGAGACTCATTCTTCATTCGTTCGTGGTCGTTGCTATGATCACCGCTCTGCTTCTGCTGTCTGCTGTAAAATTATACTAGAACCAGATCCTAAAAGTTCACTTGTTCTCGCTCGTGAATCACAATACAATACGATTTCCGTTCATCATTGTCTTAAAAATTTCGTGAACAAAAGTGAACTAATCTTTTTGGTGAACGAGAACGAATGAACTAGTTCACTCAAATGAACTAGAATTCCCATCTCTACTCTGTAGACACATTTACTTCTTGATTTATGTAAAAGAATAATTGACAACTTGTCATAAATGTCAGACTACTTAGCCAACTCTTAATAGTTTAAGTACGCATGAAATATAGTTGCAATTCAAGATGATTGAACATTTTCTTCACCAATTACCATCTACACTAGAATCAGAATGATCCAGGAAATTCTTCTCATATGCAATCATACCAATAATTCACTAATTACCGCAGCAGATATATTTCCTAATATAAAATTCCAAAGTTGATATAGTTTTGCAACAATTCCATATTTGCCGCATTGCATACTGGTATAGAAATCGAGAAACGATACGCAAATATTTATTTTTTCTGCTTCAGTGTCTTGCCGGTTGTTTCGCAAGGTTACGATTCGTATATGGCTGACCTTGCTGCGATAATCTAAGACATGATAACTTTCTATTAATATACTCTCAAATAACTTGCTCTCATTTTTCTGAACACTTTTCTTTGGACGTCACACATCTTTGATGAATTACGTTTGAAGTATCTAACAACATTTTGATGTTTTGTTGACAAATATGTGATGTGTTGTTGTTTTAATTTGGTAAGCACTTCAAAGTTTGTCGTGTCATTTGGAAAAGTGGATGAATGTACTTTAATATTAGGTTTAATTGAAGGTGAGAAATTGTGTGGATAGCTGAGGATGAATGGATGGATGTTATTGAAGGTTTATTGTGGGAATGAAAGATTTCGAGTGGCAGAGATAAACCAGGTTGTATGAAAGGGATTATGAATACAGGGTGGTCCATTTAAAGTGTTATCAGGAAATATCTCGGAAACTATAAATTTTACGCAAAAATGACCTAGACGAAAACCAATCGTACAAAAGGGGGCCATAATAACGAAATATTGGTTTTGTCCTAGATGGCGCTGTTGTCGCTAAATCATGGTTAACTCAATTTTTTTAAATGAAAACCCCTATTTTTTATTAAAGAATCAGATTCCTCGTTAAAAAAAAGAAGAATTTATTTAGTTCACTTTTTCGTCAGCATGATAGATGACGCTGTAATCGCGAAAAATGATGTTGCTTTCGGACGTTCCTGTATTAGAGCTTATGCGCGCGGCTGTGTGTGTGTATTATTTGAGTTTGTGTGCGTGTGAGTTTGTTTGAGTTTGTTAGTTTTTGTTTGTGTGCGTGCAAGCGCATCCACTAACACGCACATCTAAAATCACAAATAGTCTCATTACATTCAATTGCTATTTTTATAAAATATGGTTCATCTGATTGTTTACATTCAGTCTAAAATCATATGGTGTAAATTTAAATTGCATTTTATTTTAGATTTTAATTAAATTAAGCATAAGCTCTAATACAGGAACGTCCGAAAGCAACATCATTTTTCGCGATTACAGCGTCATCTATCATGCTGACGAAAAAGTGAACTAAATAAATTCTTCTTTTTTTTAACGAGGAATCTGATTCTTTAATAAAAAATAGGGGTTTTCATTTAAAAAAATTGAGTTAACCATGATTTAGCGACAACAGCGCCATCTAGGACGAAACCAATATTTCGTTATTATGGCCCCTTTTTGTACGATTGTTTTTCGTCTAGGTCATTTTTGCGTAAAATTTATAGTTTCCGAGATATTTCCTGATAACACTTTAAATGGACCACCCTGAATAGATGAGGCGAAAATGAGGTGCAAGGATAGAAATTTTTTTAAGAGAAAACTAAGGAATATATATCGATATATAAATCGATAATTGTCAACGGCCATGGCTGCACTCGTTGGAACTGATCTAAGCGATAACGCGAGTTAAGTAACGTTGCGCAGGGGTAGTACTTGGATGGGTGACCGTCCAGAGAAAACCCGCGTTACTGTTGACCATAATACCTAAAACGCAGATCAGGGCGTAATGGCGGCATATGACCTAAGTAGTTGATCCGCCACAGAAAAAAAAATCGTATTTTTTTTTTCTTAATTATATCGAAAATGTTGTTGGAAATGGTAAAAAAAAATCCTGTGAAAGTTAAAGGCCTTAATATTAATATTAAGAGGTGCCGCATCGTAAATTTCAATTTCCCATTTAAATAATATGGGAACAACGTTCTCTTGGACTTTGGAATTTTGTAACTCATGTTAGGGAAACTATTTTGAAATGATCAAACCATATTCTTGTAGAAAATTTAACGCTCTACAAAAAAGTTTTCTTCCAATTTTTTGATATATTTATTTTTTCAAAAGTTATTTAACGATAGAGTTGGCTTGATATTAAATTTTTACATTTTTCTAATTTTCCGACGCAACCATCAACTTTATGAGAAAATTACATAGGACATTTTTTGTAGAACATTTCATTTCCAATAACTTATCATTTAAAAAGTTTAGATATTCTTTACAGATCGTAAGTTATTTGCAGAAAACTAAAAAAAAATTCATGATTAATTTTAAGCAGTAAAATGACAGCTTTATTAATTTTTTTTAGTTTTTTGCAAATAATTTACGATCTGTAAAAAATATCGAAAACTTTTTGAATGATAAGTTATTGGAAATGAAATGTTCTACAAAAAATGCCCTATAAAATTTTCTCATAAAGTTAAATAAAATAAATAAATATATCATCACGCCTTCTACCCATTACTGGGTGTGGCACTCTGCTGAAGCAGATCTCGATAAGTGATATATTTTGCGCGTGAAGTGCGGTTACCAGTCGTCAAATCACGACCCCCAAACATGTTAGTGGTGGAGGAGCCACAGGGGTAGCTTTTGAAATTATGAAAATTGTTTGTCGCCAGTGGGAATCGAATCAGGATTTTCAGGATCCACAGGCCGATTTCATACCGCTGAGCTAGCCAACCCATATTATTATTATATTATTTATTTTTAATAAGTTTAAATTAAAGTTTTTCAAATTATAAAGTTGATGGTTGCGATTTGTGTATTTCTGTATCTGAAATGGAACTAAATCGACTTTTTTCACACATTTTACTAGACGCGTTGACAAATTTAAATAATTATTTGACAACTACATATCATTTGTTAACAAAAACAAAAGCTACATAGATTATTCCCGGGAATAACAGCTTTATTCTCAGTATGGGATTGCTAGCTCAGTGGTATGAAGTCGGCCTGTGGATCCTGAGGTCCCTGGTTCGATTCCCACAGGCGAGAAATTTTCATAATTTGAAAAAGCTATCCCTGTGGCTCCTCCACCACTAACATGTTTGGGGGCCGTGATTTGACGACTGGTAACCGCACTTCACGCGCAAAATATATCACTTACCGAGATCTGCTTCAGCAGAGTGCCACACCCAGTAATGGGTAGAAGGCGTGATGATATATTTATTTATTTTATTTTTATAATAATGACAGGATTGGTTAATAAATTCTTGACGATCTTTAGAAAAGACACAGACATACAATGAAGCATTTTATTGGTTTTGAGAAACGTCAAAAAATAATCAATTTAATAGTAATAAGGACAGCTTTTGTTTGTATGAATTTCTCTAAAAGGGTACAAGCTATAAAATTTTTGAGGACGGCTAGAAATTCTGCATAAAAAACTACTTATAGTACATGCAAATGCGAAACTTCTAGTATTTCATACAAAAAAGTTTAAGTGAAAAACTAAATCAAATAAGGTTCAGTACCCTTACATTACAAAAATGTTGACAAAAATGCATATTAAATTGACATGAATTTAATTCAAATCGTATAGAAATCAGTGTGCTATGAAAATAACGAATAACTAATAAAATTTATTTTCCTACAACTGTGCGATTTCTTTGTTATTACGTAACTATAATTGCCTTGGTTACGTCTGGAAAGTAGATGAATGCAGACCAAGTGCGTTTCCGAAAGCAAAGAAACACGCTGAGCGCGGAATTGATATTTTGACCACAGACGCTTATGGAAGAAGAAGATACGGTGAACCAGCGCTAGTAAATATGCAGTAGTATATTTTGACGTTTATAAACGTAACCTTAATTTGCAGTATATCTAATCTGTAGACAATTAATAAAAAGAACCGAACAAAGTAAAATATATCGATAAATGGTTTTATTTAAAGAGTAAGTGAAATACTTCATATTTATTGTTTGTGTACATTATTAATACAGTTGTTACAGTTGCTTATATTGACATAATGTAAAGTGGAAACTTTTGTGTCTAAAGAAACATTGATTTCTTCCGTACCTGTTCATATTATTACCAGTAATATTATTGGTAACAATTTCGGAAGCTTCAGAAGTACCAGCAGCAGGTTGATTGTCATTGTCGAAAATAGATCCAACATAGTATGATCCGGAGCTTCAATTATCTTTGGAGGTGTTAATGATAAAGAAGAATCACTCACTGTACTATTCCAATCAAGATGATTTAGAAGAAATTATTTTGACGTTAGTGAAATATTTTTAAATAACGTAGAACAATGTGCAAGCAATCAACAAACAAACCATAGCAACGCCGTAAAACATCGTTGTCATGTAATATCATTAAAATTTTGTAAATTTTATAAATTTTAATAATATTTTAGTGATTTACTAAATCGCACAGTTGTAGGAAAAATGTTGTTTATAACACGTGCCGAAAAAGGTTACATGCTCGTGCAGATTTCGGCACTCGGCAAGCCTCGTGCGTTAAATTCTGCACTTGCACGTAACGAGCCTTTTTCGGCACTTGTTATAAAAATAACTATTATTTATTTTTTCACAAAATAGTCGTAATGACATTTAATAATGATTCAAATAAACAAAAATATTATGATTTATTCATTTGTTTCTGTAATGATTCCTATGAGATTTGAATTAAATTAATGTGAATTTAATATGCATTTTTATCAAAAATGTTGTAATGTGAGGGTACACAAATTTATATTTGGCTGTTTTCAATTTGCCACACCCTACATTATTTTCTAATTCAATTTTATCAATTTAAAATACTAATTAAATTATTAATTAGATCCATCTTGCAACTAATCTTCGCCAAACATTCCTATCATATCACACCACTTTCGTTTCATCTATATTCATAATTCCTTTCATTCAAGCCTCGTTTATTCTGTTGAAATCTTTCATTCAAACAACAAACCTTCAATCATATCCATCCACTAAGATATTTCTAGGTCGTCGTTACATTTCGAATAAATCTGCGTTTTAAATGAATCGATTTGTAAGTTGTTATAAAAATAGATATTCTTATTAGTTATAGTATTCGATTCGATAATAGCTACCAACATCAGTACAAAAATATAATTTTATTTCTAGATCGGTTTCTTTGATAAAATAAATAAATATATCACGCTCTACCCATTACTGTCGGCTGTGGGAATCGAACCCGAGTTCTCAAATCCTCAGACTGACTCGATTTCGCTGAGCCACCTATCCCATAGGTTTATTTGATGTTAAGTACATATTTATAAATATTTTGTTTAGTAGGAAAAAGTGTGATTTTATTTTTGTTTTTATTAGGTCAAAAATTATCGTATGATTTAGATAACAATATTTTGACGCGTGACATCAGTTTGAGAAGTTCACTAGAATCTTCTAATTTTGATATTATTATCGATGTTGCATCAGATTCATTGATAGTTATTTGACGACTAATTAAAATTATTATTATTACATTATTCCAGTTATGTATATGACAACTTTGTTATTCCTGATAACAACTTTGAAAAGATAAAATATGTTACTGAAAGAAATATTAAATAGTTGAACAATAACGTCAATGATAAATAAGAAAAATAGGAAAAAAATTTGCATCACTTGTCTCATAATTCCACAGAGGTTTTACAGCACGTTTGCATCAACTTCTCAGGTCATCAACAAACGGCTGGTCAGTTCAGCTTTAACCATAGACGCGTTTCGTCCTTCCGGACTCATCAGTATGGTGCCATCATTTATCCAACTAGGGGTCGGTTTTTTCATCTCCGGATAAAGTTCCCAATAACTATCTGCAGGATAAATAAAAAAATATCGCATCGAAATCATAGCACAAATGGTAATAATTATACTGAATGCAATTTTTTGATGCGATATTTTTCCAATTATTCTGCCGATAGTTACCGGGAACTTTATCCGGAGATGGAAAAACCGGCCCTAGATCAACTAGGAAATAGTGGATTGTGATACCGACTTAGCTGAACTGACTGATGTTAACCTATCTACAACGGTAACATGACATGAGAGCTATGAAGCCACTCGTGGTGCCATCTACCGACAAAATCGCAAACTGCTTGACAGCTATTGAAATAAAACAAAAGACTTTTGTCTTTTGTTTTAACGTCAATGAATTTGTTTGCGATACACGAACTACGTTATTCATTTATTGGTTTCGTTTACGTACATGTTGAATAATGCTACTTTATACAACAGGAACATTATCCCAATTACAGGGCAGGGGAACTATAGCTTATAGTCAGGGCCGGATTAACACTATGAGGGGCCCTAAACACAACAGATTTTGCCCGCTCCCTCGTTTCTAGAAAATTAGTTTTTATTCATAGATTAAAGTAATCTCGTTTGTAAATAATTTATAATTGTATGTACCACTGTTTTCAAACGGTACAATTGAAAGAGAAGAGAAGGTTATTGTCAAGAAAATAAGTAAATGAATATTGACACTATTAGTACCGTTGTATATTCAGAATATAGCGTATATAATATATTTTAGGACATATATAAAATGGCTTAAACACTTTTTTTGTCCAAGGGCCATAAAAAAATCATTCCTATGGATACGTAAATAATATGACAATTTTTGTTTATTGTGAATACTTGATTTTACAAAATATCATTTTGACATATAACCTATGTACATATTTTAATCTTTTAAAAATATAAATAAATATATCATCACGCCTTCTACCCATTACTGGGTGTGGCGCTCTGCCGAAGCAGATCTCGGTAAGTGATATATTTTGCACGTGAAGTGCGGTTACCAGTCGTCAAATCACGGCCCCCAAAGATGTTAGTGGTGGAGGAGCCACAGGGATAGTTTTAGAAATTATGAAAATTGTTTGTCTCCTGTGGGAATCGAACCAGGGTTCTCAGGATCCACAGGCTGACTTCATACCACTGAGTTAGCCACCCCATTTTTTTAATCTTTTGAACATATAATTAAGTGTTATTTTGTTGTGCATAAACTATTGTATATATCACGGGTGAAATTAGCGTTTCTGACTCTGAGTATTTTATTAACCCTCAACGCTTTGCGCCTCGTGCTAATAATCATACCACAGGCCAGAAACGCTTGTTTTTACCCTTGGAACATAAATAACTGTTTGTTAGAATTGTAGAATTTTTATTTGTTGACAGAGAACTACAATTAATTGTTTTATTTTTGTTTTCGTACGTAGCTTGTTATCTAATTGTCTTGTAAACAAATGACTGGAGATAAAAGAAGTCTACAGCAAATTCTGAACATTTGCTACATGATAAACAATAAATTCTCTTTCCAAATTGCTTAACAAAACTAAATAATAAATGAATGCATTTTGCTCCAGTTCAAGCAGTTTTATTTTAAAAATAAATCTACAAAGTTTAAGTTCCCAACTACAAATAGGAGTATGTTCTTCAAGAAAATGTAAAAGAAAAATGGAAACCATTTAAAACTTTTTACAATTGATTGCAATAAAAGTTTGATAGTGTTAGTTCCAACACGGACGACATAAATTTATAAGCGTTGCAAATTTTATATTCACTCTTTTGATGCAGCGAGAAATTTACGCGGGCCAAATGCAATTTGCTTCCATCGTTACATAATTTATTCGCTTAAGTTTTATATTTTTCAATTTAAAATAACTAGAAAATTACGGCAGCAAACGGGGTTGATCGAATTCATTTTCATTTAGGATTATTTTAGCGTTTTAATTTTATTTATTTATTACATTGCACTTCAAGATTTTTTCCCAATTACATTTGAGGAATCTTTTGGCTTATAGTGATCCCGCGTAGTGTTGTCAACTAAGTATTTTGACCCGGAAACTTCTGGTTCAGTGTGTGTTTTCTGAGCTCCTGATTAAATACATATTTTTTCGAAGTAACTAGCTTTTTAAATTCTATTTGTAATTTATTATACAGAATGTTTCAATATTATAAGAAATATATAAATAAATAAATGAATATATATTGTCAACGGCCATGGCTGCACTCGTTGGAACTGATCTAAGCGATAACGCGAGTTAAGTAACGTTGTGCGCGGGTAGTACTTGGATGGGTGACCGTCCAGAGAAAACCCGCGTTGCTGTTGACCATAATACCTAAAACGCAGATCAGAGCGTAATGGCGGCATATGACCTAAGTAGTTGGTCCGCCAAAAAATCCACAGAAAAACATATCATCACGCCTTCTACCCATTACTGGGTGTGACACTCTGCCGAAGCAGATCTCGGTAAGTGATATATTTTGCGCGTGAAGTGCGGTTACCAGTCGTCAAATCACAGCCCCCAAAGATGTTAGTGGTGGAGGAGCCACAGGGGTAGCTTTTGAAATTATGAAAATTGTTTGTCGCCTGTGGGAATCGAACCAGGGTTCTCAGGATCCACAGGCCGACTTCATAACAGAATTTCATATAACCTCAAAATTTGTGAAATTAATTTCATCTTCCATATATACACAAAATCTAACAATATGGGGTAATGGCTCAGTGGTATCAAGTTGGCCTGTGGATCCAAAGAACCCTGGTTTGATCCCCATAACCGACAAAAACATTTTCACAAATTTATAATTACCCTTGTGGCTCCCCCACCCCTAACATCTTTGGGGGCCGTGATTTGACGACTGGTAACCGCACTTCACGCGTATATATCACGTACCGAGATCTGCTTCGGCAGAGTGCCACACCCAGTAATGGATAAAATGCGTGATGATATATTTATTTATTTTATTTATTTATAAAACAGAAATAAAATAAATTACGATCAATTATTTATATCACATTTTCACAAATTTATAATTACCCTTGTGGCTCTCCCACCACTAACACCTTTGGGGGCCGTGATGTGACGGCTGGTAACCGCAATTCACGCGCATAAATATATCACTTACCGAGATCTGCTTCGGCAGAGTGCCACACCCAGTAATGGGTAAAAGGCGAGATGATGATCAAATTGCTTGATTATATGTGTATTTGTTTTATAAATTGTGGCACCCTAACGTAATCCACAAATATGGACGAGATATCTCAGAATTATAAATATATGGGGTAGGTGGCTTGTGGATTTGAGAACCCGGGTTCGATTCCCACATCCGACAAACAATTTTCATCACATTAAAATTACCGCTGTTGTTCTCCGTCCACTAACATCTTTGGGGGTCGTGAATTGACGGCTGGTAACTGCACTTCACCCTCATAAATAAATGACTTACCGAGACCTGCTACGGCAGAGTATCACACTCAGTAATAGGTAAAAACGTAATGATATATTTATTTATTTTATTGAAAAATTGTTCTATTTTACAATTATGAACACTGTGTGTAGTTCCACTGCTGACAACCGAACAAACTTTTTATATCGATTTATGATGTCCAATAATAATACACAATGAGTCCCCATAATTTCCATTCATGAAAATGTTCATTATCTGCGCATTGTTGTTAAAATGACATGGAAGGTAAAATATAATAACATCTGGGCTTGATGTTCTGTGTAATCCAATTTTATGATCTGATATTCAGTTTCATAGTCACGGGTTTTAATGTGCGTTTAACCTTTCGTAATCAGAGATTGTTGTTTGTAATTACGAAATTTGATTTTAATATTTTTTATTCATTTTGCTTTTGCTAAATTTTATATATTTTGTGGGTTTGTAAATGAATTATCAGTAATAATATAACAAGAGAGTGAGAATAAATTGAAAATAATTTGACAGATCTTTTGATAACTTGTTGCCAGGCAATAGTCACGAAAGCCCGTATGGCTATTGCCAAATGGCAACAAGTTTGAGAAAGATACTGGAGAATTGATAATGTGTTTTAATAAGCCAAGGTAATGTAGGATTGAAATTAAAGGACTTAGGCTTAAGTTGTAGTCAATTTTATTGAAGCATAGTTGACAACGTTTCGGTTACGGATGTAACCATCTTCAGGTCAAAAAACTAGTTGGTGAAAATAACAACACAAAGAAATAATTTCTTTTATAAAAACCTTAAGGTGGTTCTATCATGACAGACTCATACAAAAGTATACGTGACCTAAAAAGTTTACAAAAATAATTATTACATTTTTGTATGGTATAGGTTATTAACAGAATTAATATTTCGCTGCAAATATCGTATAATTAATAATAACATTGAATAGATTAAATAAAACTATTTAACTAGTTCATGAAATTCAGTAACATACCAAAATTTTTGCAAGTGAATGTTTCATGCCAACCAATAGCAGTGTAAGATTTTACACAGCAGAAGCTATGACAACAAGGTTAGAGCCACAAGCGGCCAGTCGGTACGAAACGTAACTGTATTATCGATACATCCTGTTGACAGTTCATAAGAAAAATGAGAAAAATGCACCAAAGCAATTATTATCAACTGTGACAACAAATAAATAAATATAAAATGCTGTAATATTTTTTTTTGTATTAAAATGAATATATTTTACTGATCGAAATAATAACATTCATAGTCCATCTCTGTCTAGTGTCTACCTGTGCTGTGCAACGTTGCCAAGCATTTCTGACAGTTCTATTGATTAGCATAGAATATCCAACTTTCATCGCCAATTTCTTTTAAACTAATCCGGTAAGGCATGGATTTTTAAATTCTCATACCTTTATCTTTACATGATGTACTGTGTGTTAGTTTTTTGTTAAAAAATATGTACAATATATGAACTTATTACGCAGTAAGCTGCCTCGCGACGCACAGTTCCTATAACGCCAATGCATTTTTGATCGACTTTGGTTAACTTTAACATTACATTGCTCAGCTCAACAACGGTAAACTTAAAAAAAAATTTGCATACTAGTGTAGAAACACATGAAAAATAACATATTTACATTTCATTATAATCCGGGTTATATGCTTCCATGATAGTACCACCTTAATCGAAGTTCGGAGTCAGCAAAGTGCAATAAAAAAAAATAATTAGAAGTTAAACGAAGCAAATAACAAGAATCTAAGTTTCAAAGCTGACTCCGAAGAGTCGTCACTTCGACTCGACCATGGCGCTAGTTAAGCAACGTTGCTCGCGGGTTGTACTTGGATGGGTGACCGTCCAGAGAAAACCCGCGTTGCTGTTGACCATAATACCTAAAACGCAGATCAGGGCGTAAGTAATGGCAGCATATGACCTAAGTAATTCCACCAAAGAAGCCACAAAAAAAAGATGCATTACCTAAGGCACAGATTTCTTGGGACACTCTGTATACATATAGGCCTTGTTAAATAACTTGACAGTTACATAATTTATGTATCTATGTCAGTTAATCTATCATAAAAAATAATTTATAATTACTTACCCATTTTACATTAAATTATTTTCTTTTAATCAATACTAATAGAAAAACATTGTTTATTTACTTACAAAACATTCACGTTTTTGCAAATATCAAGGACGAAATATTATATCGTATATCAACTAAAAATATTAAAACGTGTGTACAATATTCGTCTTGAATTACAAAGTAGTAAAAAATGTTAATTGATCGGTAAAATAAAAGCTAAGTAATTATGCAATTTAACGGTTTTTATGAGATTTCGCCTTAGTGGGCGGTTGTTATAACATTGATATTGGTTACTTCGTGATGATGCAAATTTACAAGCGGTCATGGCCAACTTGAACAAATGAAATTCGTAATTTTACACTTTCTTATTAATCATTATTATTTTGTCTGTTTTTTGTGTTTACTCAATAGGTATCTTTTTATGAATAGTATATTACATAAAAAGCATCGAAAGTGTAAGATAACGTGCGAGTGTACAAATTGAAAAATGAGGCGATCAAAATATGTATTTTTTTAATTGCCGGAGTCGTGTTCTCAAAAATGTATGTTAATGAAAATGTCAATTTTTGGTTGAGCCAGTTTAAAAACCAAAAATTTGTAAAATATGGGTCTATATAAATCAGATTACGAGAAATCGCATCTTCATATATTTTTTAGTTTTCGAGTTACGGCGATTTTTGACTTTTTAAACATTTTTTTTAACTTTGAAGGCCCATATCTCAAAAACTAAAAGAGATATTGAAACGCGGTTTGAACGAGTGTATTTCTCGTGCTCCAATTAACTGATATTTTGAAAATTTTGAATATTTTTCTATTTTTGTCAAAATTTTCTTTTGCCCATATTTCGAAAACTTAAAGAGATAATGAAAATCTGTGAAATTCAGTAAAAATCACTGTATTTTAATGATTTTTGAAGGGGTACGTACCTCTTAAGAATTGTACGAATTTAGACCATTTTTAGTTTTTTTGATCTAAACATTTATCCGTGCTGCAAAACTTCTGAAATTTTACATATATATGTACTTTTACGAGAGAAATTCACTGGTTTTCACAGATTTTCATTATCTCTTTAAGTTTTTTAAATATGGAGAAAATTTTAAAAAAATAGTAAAATTTTCAAAATAGCAGTATAAGTTAACTGGAGCACGAAAAATACACTCGTTCAAACCACGTTTCAATATCTCTTTTAGTTTACGAGATATGTGCCTTCAAAGTTGAGATTTTACACCCAGTATAGTAGTACTTTGTAGAAAAAATCGCGTACGTAAATGTTAACTTTTGACATTTCTTAAAAAAAAGACCCAAAAAAAGTCAGTACGACACTGTATTCTATTATATCTATGTATAATTATATATTTAGAATATTAGTTACTGCATTGTGTGGTCTTTTCTTTCATATATAAGTGCAGACTATCGCTTTCATCTTTTCTAATCTTGTAGATTCGTTGTTAGTTTCGTTATTAGATTCGTTGTTAGGAGTAAACGTGAGTAATTTGAGATTTTTTATGCATACGTTATGTACGTTGAAGAAAGAAAATGAATGGTAAGTGAAAAGGAATGATGTAATTGAAGGTTTGTTGTGTGATAATAATTTCGAGTGTAATAAATGAATGAGTTTATATGGAGTGATCTAAGAAAGTGGTTGAAGTGAGGGTGGTATGTTTGGATGAAAATGTTTGACGATGATTGGTTGTTTGATGGGTGTGATGAGTGAATGTTTTATGAGTGATTTTAGGGTTCGTGCTACCCCATTTGTTGGGATACAGCGTGAAGATATGTATGTATGTATGTATGTATGTATATCAAAACTTATAAAACAACAGATATACACAAATGAATCTGATTTTGTTTACTGCACTGCTACTGGCATACGAATTGATACGATCTTACCCTGTTTTTCAATATTTGCCGGTAAGCAGAACTTCAAATGCATTCACCGTCCAGCCTATAGTATACCGAACATTGCAGAACATGTAGCCTCTGTACTGGAAATATTGCGCCGTATACGTTGAACTGAAAGTAGTTTTTATAATACTTACATGAAGAAAATTTCGTAATAAATATTAATATAGAACAGGATAGGAGTCAAATTTATTTATAAAGTATATTTCTATATTAAATTTTGAAAAAAATTATAACCCTTTTTTTTTGTTATATAGAACTTTTTTATCATTGCTTGCCTTATTATAAATTGCACGAGACGCCACTGGTGAAATCTCATAAAAGTTATTTTAAGTATTACGAGTTAAATAGCAAGTAAACGACTAATCATTTTAATAATTGTCTTGACAAGTACTTATTAAATAATTGGAAAATAATGATTCATAAATAATAATATTTTTTAAAAATTTTTGTTAGTTTTCACGGTCATTTAAACAAGAAATTTGTAATTAGGTAGTTATTAGATAGTAATTCTTATTAATTAACTTATTCTCATAGTTATAATTTTTCATTTTAATTATTCTCAGGAATTTAAACAATGAAATAAATATTATTAGCAATGATTTTATTTATATAATGTTATGATTGTAATAAATAAAAGTGACAGAGTTTATTTTTATGTTCCACGTAGTATTTTTATCTTGTTATTGAATACACTCCATAACAACAATGGCTATTTTGTACTATATCTCACGATTCTTTGCAACGTATTGAGAAATGGTGCTATGGCTGGAATCTTTCCGACATAAACAGAAACAAAAAACTAAAAACAAAGAATAAAACACAGACTATGTTAAGACGTGGAAACGTAGCTTAAAGAGAATAAAACTAAATATTAAGATTTAAAACATATATGTTGATTAAATATAATTGAAATCTATCCCCGGCAACCATAACATCGAGAAAACATGAACATTGCAATGTGATTACGTCTGGAAGATATTTTAATTAGAAATTTAGCATTTCAAATTAGTTTTAGCAAGTATGTTTAATATTTAAATAAGAACATTTATATCTTCGTACATATCAATGAAAGATTAGCTATTAATAGATATTTATTTTAAATAAATAAATAAATATATCATCACGCCTTCTATCCATTACTGGGTGTGGCACTTTGTTGTAGCAAATCTTAGTAAGGGCGGCCCTCAAAGATGTCTTCATGTGGAACAAAATTTATAGGTAGCGAGAATCTAACTCTAGTTCTCAAATCGACAGGTTAACGCGTTCCCACTGAACTATGTAGCCAATAATAATAATGTTTAATATTTTTGTCTAAGATTATGCAAAAGTGAATCATTATGTACTTATTTTCAGTGCAAAAAGTGACTGTTATCACACAGTCGCGATGAAATGTTTGAATAGTGCAAATGACGTCTTCGTGGACGAGTTTTGTATAGTACTTTTTGTAACGAGCAAAAATTATATAATCGACAATGAGAAAATTTATTAAATTTGAAGCGTGAATTTATATTGACAGTTTAGTATGCCATGAATTGACGTTTGTTATTTGAAAACAAATTGGTTATTTTTTCTCGTTAAATTTGTTAAAATACGTCTGATTGATGGCGTTATAAGCTAATGTCTCTATTTCTTTTATAAATTTCTTAAAATGTGTGTATATAAGTACAATTAGCGTTTTAATAGTCAAAATTTAGAACCGAAAAAATGGGAGTTTTTTTTTAATTACATTGCGCATTAATACGCAAAATCAAACTTTCCATCGGTTTCCAAGTTAATGTAAAAATAAATAAAATAAATATATCATCACGCCTTTTACCCATTACTGAGTGTGGCACTCTGCCGAAGCAGATTTCGGTTACTGATATATTTTGCGCGTGAAGTGCGGTTACCAGTCGTCAAATCACGGCCCCCAAAGATGTTAGTGGTGGAGGAGCCACATGGATATGTTTTTTGAAATTATGAAAATTGTTTGTCGCCTGTGGGAATCGAACCAGGGTTCTCAGGATCCACAGGCCGACTTCATACCACTGAGCTAACCACCCCATAATGTTAAGTTAATGTAAACCTTATTTTGAATGATGCGAGTACAAAAATGAATATTTTCTGTCTTTTGTTCGAAAATCCGGATCAACCAGTACAATTATTAGTTCGGATTAAAGAGGTTATACTGTAAATGCATATTCATATCCCAATGAAGGCTACAAACTTATTTCCGACATCTTGCAATGCGGTATTTATTTCTCACATTACTTACAATTCAATTAGAATTACGTTGACCACTCTCTATATTAATTGAATATAGCACTCAAGTTCTATTCCTGGTAGGTTACACCGTTTAAAGTTGCACTAGAGCAACATAGCACTTTAATTGTTGTTAGTCAATTTGTATGTTGTTTACTGCAGTAACTATGACGTGTCTCGACTCAGTTTAGAGCCTTTCAAACATGATATTAAAGGCTCACATCAAGTAAAACAAACATGATATATTACACATTGAGGACGCTAAGCAGAGTAGTTTTGTAGCTGTTGTAAATTGGATGCAGGGCCGGCTTCAAAGAAAGACGTGTAATTGGAAATTAATTGTTCGTTGCTGCACAGTTTAATTAGTTTATAATAGTTATTTACATAACAAGCATCGAAAGTGTAAGATAACATGCGAGTGTAAAATTGAAAAACGAGGCGCGCAACGCCGAGTGATTTAAGTACACGAGCACAGTTATCACACTTTCGAGCGAGTTATGTACACTATTTTTCAGACGACCACAAAATATTTCTAAAAACAGTTTACAAGAGCAATGTTGTTACACTTTGACAGCTGATGCGTTTTTGTAGGTAAGCGTTGACGTTTGACGTTTGAGGTTATGTATTGTGATACCAACTGTACTAACCGTAATGTCAAAATATTAAATAATGCTAGAATATTAGTAAATAAGTAAATTAACTTAATAAAATAAGATTTATCTTTGCAAATGTGTTGAAGAATCTGCCAAAACTTCGATTTAAATAATAATACAAAAAACTTTATTTTACTATTTTCTTTCATCGTAACGCCATCTGTTGTCAATCAGTGGAACTTCACCTGATATGTTAGAAGTGTACGTTATACATCCTAACATATCAGTATGTTATGTTCAACTTTCCGTAGTAGTTTATGATGTTGTTATGGTTACTTTCATAAGTGGTCGTCTGAAAATTGTTATATGAAACTGTAAATATAAGGTGCTCTTGAACTTCGGGTAAAAAACGTACTGGTCATAGAACAAAATTCAAAATTCGCAAAATTAGTTGTGGTTTAGTTTGATTATACATTTTTAGTACCACCGGTTTGTTAGTTATTTATGTATATATATTTAGTTATAGAAATATACTATATATGATTTGTAAAGTTATGAAATATTACAATAAGTACTAATTTTAAAATAATTTGCAATATTTGTCTATTTGCAACAATCGTCATTCAAGGTAGCATCAATTATCTTATAATTATATATTTTTTGTTTGTAAACAAATTAATACGTCAAAGCTAACATGATCCGAAAAAATCTCAACCCGATTCTGACAAACCTATGAACAATTTTATCTTTATTGTTCTATACTGTCATTTATAATTTGGACTTTGACTATAATTAAGTACTAACGCTTTTAGTTATTAAGTTACCAGTTTTATACAAAATTACAGTTGCTTCATACGTAAAATTTTCCATAAACCAAATCATGAAAAGTCGATTTTTCCGAATACAAAACAAAAATAAAACTATAAATACTATGTAAACTAACTTTACCAAAACGTCAATAAATACTAGGTTAAAATCATACATTGTACGCTAGCGCCACTGTGACAGATTCACACACTACTCGTGTTGGCGTATGTCGTTCCTGTGGTTTAGCTTTTAGCCACCAGATGGCAGTAGTAATCACGGTGGCGACAGGCGGCTGATTCAGTCGATTTCGTTTTATAGCTTTCATTAACTTCAAGTACAATTAACTACAAGTATATTTACAATGTTATTACTTCTAATATACGATGGTAGATAAAGTTAACAATGTTTCGAAATTGTTTTCAGTTGTTCTTTTGTGTTTGTCATGAGAAGTTTTCAATGCCATATGGGTTTATTACCAAATTGAACAAATAATTATACATATTTTTCCGTCTAGTATTCGTTTTAGTTTTGTAATAAAGTATTGAAATTTGTATTAATTATTGGTAATTATTTATTTATTTATGTTACTCTGTACAACAGGGACGTAATCCCAATTCCAGTACCGAGTTTTAATGTTGTAGTTTATCTATTTTTAGCTTGAATGAGATTAAAACTCGGAATCTTCGGATTCAAATGCCATAATGTTAACCACACCACCGTTCTGCTGAATACAATAGTTATTTCTTTAACTAGAACAAAAAATCTTCGGCAATATTACGAGGCCCAAAACAGCATTTTTGTCCGAATTAAAGCCAGTTTTTTAATCACCGATTTACTCTCGATTAATGTTAATCATGATTAAATAATAATGGCAACCATAGTTTCCATTATTATTTAATCATAATTAACATTAATCGGTGATTGAAAAACTGACTCTTAAACATATATTTTTTTTATAAAATAAAGACAAAAAGTAAATAGACCATTTTAAAAATTCATTGGGCATGTGCAAACGTTAGGCGGAGATAAAAAAAGTTAGTGCCGTATACTCATCTTTGTTTATGTTTTGACAAGTGACAGTTCGATTATTTTTGTTGGTTAGTATTTGTTTCTTCATTGAAAAGTAATTAACAATAGTAATTATGACGGGTACTATATGCTGTGTACAGGGTTGTAATAATAATTAAAAAAAAAAGAAACATTTCATTTCACTCTTTTCCTCAAAATGTGAACAGAAGAAAAGAATCATATTAACATAATTTATTAATAACTGATGCATATACTTCATTTATTTTGATGCTACAATAAGTTTTCATTTTCACTATAAACATTTCACTTACTTTGTACTTTAATTTATTTTGAAATATCTCGTTCGCCGCCATTTGGCGGCACTAAGTTATTAGTTAAAAAAATAACCACCTAGGGGTCGCGGACATTTTTAAAATGGTCTATTGCGATGTGGACTGTGTCTTAATAGATAAGAAAAATAGGATAAAACTTTCCATCACTTGTCACAAATCCCACAAAATTGACAGCACGTTTGAATCAACTTATTAGGTTATCAACAAACGGCTGGTTAGTTTAGCTTTCACCATAGACGCGTTTCGTCCCTTATAGACTCATCAGTATGGTGCGATCAACTATCCAACTAGACCAACTGAGGACTAGTGAACTGTGATACTTTTTGAAGCTGAACTGACTGATGTTAAACTATGTAAGCCGGTAACATGACATGAGAGCTACAGAGCAACCCGTGGTGCCATCTACCGACAAAATCGCAAACTGCTTGACAGCAATTGAAATAATACAAAGACAAAAAGTCAATTACGATGTGGACTGTGTCTAAATAAATAAGAAAAATAGGAAAAAACTTTCCATCACTTGTCACAAATCCCACAAAATTGACAGCACGTTTGAATCAACTTATTAGGTTATCATCAAACGGCTGGTCAGTTTAGCTTTCACCATAGACGCGTTTCGTCCCTTATGGACTCATCAGTATGGTGTGATCAACTATCCAACTAGACCAACTAGGGACTAATGAACTGTGATACTTTTCAAGCTGAACTGACTGATGTTAAAAAGTATGTAAGCCGGTATGCATAACATGAGAGCTACGGACTAATCCTTTAATTTCAAGACTACAATAAAATAAAATTTGTATGTACCACGGGCATAATCAAGGGAAATGTAAACATTCCCCCAGTGCTGTAATCTTTCGATTATGCTCTTCATACATCAATAACTATTACTTATTTTTATTTCGTATATTTCTGTTTTCTTCCTAAGCCGGTCCTGGCTCAGCGTCGCAACTTTCGTGCGTCGTACATCTTTCGTCTGGCGTTTCGTAAAAACCTAAAAAGAAAAAACCGAAGCAATTAGAAGGTTGACGACATACAGCAGCTCAAACTCTCTGCTCAGGCGCTCCGAGTATCAACAGACTAGCTATATGTTGTACGTGTGTGTGTGTGTGTGTGTGTGTGTGTGTGTGTATGTTCACGGTTGTTTGTATCTTGTTGCGAAATATCTGACGTCAATCCTGTCACACATCTTGCGAGACTAAGATGGGATTTCGACGTCAGCCAGACGAGAAATCTCACCTAGGTGACGGAGCTAGGAATAATTTGTGCGAATATGTTATTAGCGAGTTATGTATGAGTACAGTAGCAGGAGATAATTTTAAGTTTGATCGATAGGAAATATTATAGTTTTGTGAGTATATACTGTCTTGTTTTGTAGACGTATAAGATTAAAGTAGTACTAGTGTGACGGTGGCGCCAGCGGTTGTCGAGTAGCGAAACTGACGCTCAAAAAATATAAAAATTGAATAAAATAAGTGTTTTATACCTATTGTGATTTGAATATCATGAATTGTTAACAGGTTGTGGGTCTAGTGAATTTTCAAATACCATACCAGCGTGTGGTGTTGCCATTATAAATTGGGATTCTTAATTTTTCGTTAAAAACAAGGCTTTGCATGGCTATATATCCATTACTAAACGATACAATATACATGGATAGTTCTAGAACATCATACTAGTTTTTCAAATGAAACTGCAAAATTTTAGAGGTACACAAACCAAATATATGCGATTCTGAGTGATGATCGCCATAAGCCCCGTGTATAAGAACTCAACTTTACAAGCGAATATATTTGTTCACAGACGATGAATGTGTTTCATATTTTAACAGGATGCGTATGTCTATACAATGTTTACGTGCGCCAAATTTCATTCAGATCTGCAAAAAAGATTTTCGCGCTAGTACTACCTTAAGATGAATTGACACCTGGTCACTGATCTTTTTGATCTTTTTCTAACAAGATCTACCTGCCTAGTTTGTAACTCAATCATTAGCTATCAGATCGCGATAACTCAATACAAATTTGGGTGGTGCATTTTCATTCTAAAAGTATATAAATTAGTGCAAAAAGAGAAACACTTGAAATTCGTGAAATTTTCCCAATTTTCAAACCGTCATAACTTTTCAGTTAATTTTTACAAATTTTCTAGGACGAAAAAGTTTAAATTGTCTACTTTAAGAGGATACATGCGATCTTAGGATTAACCCCTTCCGCCCCTCCCTCAATTCCCTAGAAGAAAAAATAGTTTTTAGTGAAGAACGTCCATCTTTGTGGACTAGATTCACCATCAGGACAATAAAGTTTATTCAATTCCCTGCAAATGACGCAAAGAATGAAATTCCTACGATGATTTGGCACAGAGTTATGCGTTATCCTAATTTCTCGTACAACCCTTTAAAGTAGAGACAAAACAGTTTTTGTTGAAAGAATTGTCCAGTTTTGTTGAAGTCAAATTTAAATTTCGTTCATGCAAACAAGCCCCTGTGACTCTTCCTTTACTAACATATTTGGGGATCAAGCTTTGACGGTTAGTTATCGCATTTCACACGTAAAAATATGTAATTTACTAAAATCTGCGACAGAATGCCACATTAGAATGAATAAAAAGGTGCGATGATATATTTATTTCTTTACTTAAAATAAAAACTATTTCTAAAGAGACTGACGCACTGTATGTAAATGGCTAATACGTGTATATTTTTATTTTCATTTTCGACACTGCGATGTCATCACAGAAGCGTTGTCACTTTTTACGCAAATCGTTTACGGTGAACTAACTGTTTCTACGGAATAGCGCCTAACTGTAACTGTTGTAATATTTGCGATGTTGAAGTTTGAACGATCTACTTTGTCCATTAAATATTTACACACTTTTGCGATCGTTTACTAGATGATTTCCTATAATTATTTAAATTAGTCGAATGATTTATTACGTTTACTTTATTAGTATTTGTCAACATTAATATAATGTTATGAAATAAAGGTTGTAATTGTGGATTGTTTCATTTATGAAAGAATTTTTAGAATTGAAATAGTTCACCCACTTGGATATGATAGTACACTGGTGACTAGAAAAAAACAAAACACTTGAAATTCGTGAAATTTTCCCAATTTTCAAACCGTCATAACTTGGCGAATTTTCAGCTAATTTGGACGAATTTTCGAGAGCGAAAAAGTTTAAAATGTCTTCTTTAAGGAGGTACATTTGATCTTAGGGTTAACCCTCTCAGCCAGAACTTTGAGTTTGCGGTTAATGCAGTTTTTTTTATTGTGCTGAACTGTGACGTGAACGTGAGGAGCACAGACATCTATATTTTTGTTTTTTGTTGTTGTAATAATATATTACATATTACTTTATGAACTATGTACATTTTTATTTATGTATATAGTATTACATATATATATATATATATATATATAAATTTGCATGTATTTTCAAATAAAAAAATCTTTTTATTTTTTAATCATGTTTTCAAAATGTATATTTAGAATGTTGTTATTAAAATAAATAACAATAACAGAAAAACTATTTCATACGAATATACCCAATGGTTCAAAAAACTGGTACTTTACTTAAGTATTTTCAAGCTGTGCAAAACAAGTACTGACCATGGTTTGTCCTGGCACTTATACTTAAGTACTTTGGTCCTGGTACTTGCCCAGCTCTGCCCTCAGCCCTTTAGAATAAAATAAAAATGTTTTTAGTGGAAAAATCGTTCATGTTTGACGATCTGTACCGTGCTAAGAAAAATTTGTGAATTCGATTCACCATCAGGGTAATAAATTTTATTTTATTTCCTGCAAAGTACACTAAGAACTAAGTTTCTACGTTGATTTGGCACAGAGTTATGCGTATTTGAAATTTTGTGTGCATTTGGGGGTTTTTGTCCTAAAACAGTGTTATTTGTTGGAGGGGTGGGTTGAATGGTGCAAAAGGGGATAATCCTAATTTCGCGTACGGTCCCTTAAAGTAGAGACAAACCAGTTTTTTTTTAATCGTACAAATTTTAGAAAAGTTGCTAAGTTATGAGCCATTAACATAACTTAGGTTATGTTTATGTTTGACCGTCTTTACTTTAGTGAAAAGAATGATTGTTGACATATCTAGTTTTCATCATGCATCAAATTGAATGATGTGACGTCATTATACATTATTTGACACACAAGAATGAAGTAAACATTCATCATTTGTTTAATTATAATCATCCATAATTATTAATTTATATTTTTTTTCCTTTCAGGTAAGTCTCGTTCAACTTCCACCCCTAAATTTCATATTCTGCTAATAATCAGTAAGTACCCACATTATTTAACAGTATCTTAGGTTAATAGTCTAGTGCGTAAAGTGATGATTTGTCACCTGTGAGACCTGGGTTCTAATTCAAGTCAGGCTAGAAATATTTAAATCTTCAACGTGTGTATATCACTCTTGCAATATTTATAGTTCACCCAACACTAAAATAGGTATGTTTCCAAGACAGTAAAGAAGTTTGTTATTTTAAAAGTCATTACGTCAACATAACCGAGACAACACAACAACAAACAAAATGTAGTGTTCATTCTTAAGACAACATACTGTATTTATATAAATAACAAAATCATTAACATGTCTTATATCAACAAATTTAATGAGGCTATTATCTTTCTATCTGACATGATCTATAACTACTTTTATTCACAGTAGAACTAGTTCATTTAAAATAGGGTAATTAATTATTAAAAGTGGTAATTCAGTCCTCGAAAAGGACGAATAAAGTACATTATTCAAAATTTTTAGATAATATATGCAACATTAAACAAAGTGAAATATAATAAGTTTATAATATACTTGTTGATACGGTAATCCTTGTTTACCTGTCAATTTATCCCCCTTGGGATTAAATTATATTTATTTATGGGGTAGGTGGCTCTGGTATCAAGTCAGACTGGGGATTTGAGTACCCGGGTTTGATTAAAATTACCCCCGTGGCTCCCTCTCTACTAGAAACGGTGATTTGATGATTGAGAACCGCGCATAAATATATCACTTACCGAGATCTGCTACGGCAGAGTGCCACACCCAGTAATGGGTAAAAGACGTGATAATATATTTAAGAATTAAAAGTCTTTATTTATAGGCCATCCCAGTGGGATGGCTAGCTCAGTGGTATGAAGTCGGCCTGTGGATTCTGAGGTCCCTGGTTCGATTCCCACAAGCGACAAATTTTCATAATTTGAAAAAGCTACCCCTGTTGCTCCTCCACCACTAACATGTTTGGGGGCCGTGATTTGACGACTGGTAACCGCACTTCACGCGCAAAATATATCACTTACCGAGATCTGCTTCTGCAGAGTGCCACACCCAGTAATGGGTAGAAGGCGTGATGATATATTTATATTATATTTATGGGCAACAGCTTTTAAACACATTTTGTTTTTCAGTACCAAATTGTAACTTTTATATTGCTGGATACAATCGTTTAAATTTTAAAATATTTTACAACATTTTGTTTACATATCTAAATTCTAACGATAAACACAAAATTTAATTATATGAAGCTAAAAAAATATAATCAAAACCCGCTTTCTTTGTAGTAAACATGATTTAACAAGCGAGTGATCCTCCACATCACTATAAATAATCGGGCATCATCGTGGTTTTTCATTCAGAGGTTTCTAAAAATATTTATTTTACGCTGTCGCCTCTGCGTTGGCATTCACAGGAAACTTTGTTTTCATTTGTTTTTACACAGCCTGCTGCCTCGCAGGAGGCAGGACGGCAAGAGTCACTCGAGGCAGGACATACCGGTTGGCTTGTTTCATAAAATATGCATTTTTAATATTTTGCAGTTACTGACGATGTAAGAATATATTATAGTTATTCATTATGAAGTTAAATTGTCTGTATACAGTAAAATCAGTTTTAAAGTGCAGGAATACGCTAAAATATTTCAAATTGGGATAGACAGGATTTAAACCTGGCAGTATCCCAATTATTATGAGTAATAATATATATGTATGGGGTGGCTAGCTCAGTGGTATGAAGTCGGCCTGTGGATCCTGAGAACCCTGGTTCGATTCCTACAGGCGACAAACAATTTTCATAATTTCAAAAACTTCCCCTGTGGCTCCTCCACCACTAACATCTTTGGGGGCCGTGATTTGACGACTGGAAACCGCACTTCACGCGCAAAATATATCACTTACCGAGATCTGCTTCGGCAGAGTGCCACACCCAGTAATGGATAGAAGGCGTGATGATATATTTTATTTATTTATATAATATAACAAGAGAGTGAGAATAAATTGAAAATAATTTGACAGATCTTTCGAAAACTTGTTACCAGGCAATAGTCACGAAAGCCCGTAAGGCTTAAGTGGCTATTGCCAAATGGCAACAAGTTTGAGAAAGATACTGGAGAATTATTTTCTAATTTATCCAACTCTCGAGTTATATTTAATCAGATTATTTTTTGACTTAGCTATTGAGGTCGATTCATCCAACTTAAAAGATTTTGAACTGGGTTCATATCGATTGATTACTTATTATTGTATTCTTGGAAGTTGCTTCCAAAATTTGTTGGTTTATTTTTGTATCTGAAATGGAACTAAACCGATTTTTTTCACACATTTTACTTGACGCGTTGATAGTTTTAAATAATTATTTGACAACTACATATCATTTGTCACAAACAAAGAAGCATCTACAGAGATTATTCCCGGGAATAATCACAAGAGCTTTATTCTCAGTATAATAATGACAGGATTGGTTAAAACGCAGACTTGTGACATACAATGAAGCATTTCATTGGTTTTGAAAAACGTCAAAAATAATCAGTAATAATATAACAAGAGAGTGAGAATAAATTGAGAATAATTTGACAGATCTTCGATAACTTGTTGTCAGGCAATAGTCACAAAAACCCGTAGGACTTGAGTGGCTATTGCCAAATGGCAACAAATTTGAGAAAGATACTGGAGAATTATTTACTAATTCATCCAACTTTCGAGTTATATTTAATTAGATTATTTTTTAACTTAGCTGTTGAGGTCGATTCATCCAACTTAAAAGATTTTGAACTGGGTTCATATCGATTGATTAATTATTATTGTATTCTTGGAAGTTGCTTCCAAAATTTGTTGGTATATTTCTGTATTTAAAATACAACTAAATCGATTTTTTTCACACATTTTACTTGACGCGTTATGACATCCAGATGACATTTGTCAAATCTACTAATCCTAATTAAATTTCTAAATTCTGTCGCTTTTACTTTTCGATATAGTAATAGTAGTTTATATAACAATAGGGTAAAGTTAAATAATGACACTTTCCTCACGTGTTATATATGATTTTTTATATACAAATGGAAAAATTCGTTCTCTAACAAAAGAGACTGTTAACAGGATGTAAAACTAGGATGAAGCACATTCTTATAAACAAAAAGGAAATGATGTCACATCTAAAGCCAATTTTTCAATCACCTGTTTATTCTTGATTAAGCTAATCAATAATGAATAACCATAGTTTGCATTATTGTTTAATCATCATTAACATTAATCGAGAGTAAATCGGCGATTAAAATCTGGTCCTAAGTGTTTCTTTTACATAACATTTATCAGATGTTGACAATATTGACCACTGAGCACTTGGTTCTTTGTTTACTAACTAATTTTGAAATTAGATTCTTGTTCTTTATCCACCAAATAATCTTAACTGTATTTTTTTCTTAGTTTTAACTTCTTTTAATTAAGATATGTAGAATATTTGATAATCACCAAACAAACTTTGTTTTTTATTTGAAGTATTGAAGAGCATTTCTGAAATAATTGAATAATTCTCCCCAATCGCACTAACAGTTGTTCTCGTCAAAATTGATCACATTTTCACCACGGACAATACGTTTATTATATCAAATTGGCCGGCCTTCAACTTAGGTTTGGTTCGGTCGGTTATCTGCTTTGCTTGGGTCGTGTGAGTCTGCAAGCAACAGAACCAAGAGCAGCAAAAGCAATGCAGCTCGAGACGTATAGACCGTGCCAAAAACGTGCTCTCCAGCCCTTCTAAAAGTGCGTACAGTCGCCCAAACAAGTAGACAGACACTGGAGCTGAGACGATGAAACGGATAAGACGGATGCGTGAGATCTTTACTGTAAATAAAACGATAAATAGATACTGCAAAGCAAACTTTTTAATGTATTTATTAAATAAATAAATACAGTAATATAAATTATATGTACAGTCGTTGCTAAGAGAGAATGCTAAAGGGGTAAGGGAGAGTAATTTACTTAATCATGTCACTGTGAAATTGTATTTATTCCACTGGTCTATTACAGTTAGTATTGGTCGGCAGAGCGGTTCATGTATTACGTATAACACTAATAGTTAAATATTACTAATCGCAGTACCGCGTTATACAGATCACATTTTTGAGCTTGGCATACTCTCATGTCGATAACAATAACAGGTATATAATTATAACAGAAACATAATAGTTGAATGAGAAACAGAGCATAAATTATTCCTAATTATAATTAAATTATAAAGAGACAAATTTCCTTTAGGGACTCATCAGTATGGTGCGATCAACTATCCAATTAGACCAACTAGGGACTAGTGAACTGTGATACTCTCTGTTTTTTCCTATTTTTTCTTATTTATTAAGACTCAGTTCCACATCGCAATTGACAATTTTGTCTTTGTATTATTTGGATTTGTTATTATTTAATTATTTATAGTTTGTATATGCAATTTTATATTGCAGATAAACTGCAGGGATTATAATTCTAGGAAAAACTAGACATGTAGGTTGAAACAAAGTATTCAGGGAAATTAAAAGCGTAGGTGTTATTGGATGAATTTCCAGAAAATTTCTAACAAAAGCTTCCAAGTATTAATTACTATTTCAGTATTTATTATTGTATGTTGTATATATTATGAGCAGTTGTAACACAATGGTAGCACTATCGTTTTACACGTAAGGGCTTGCAAAGTAAAATCTTGGCTTAAATATAATAGGGTTATAGCAATCAATGAAAATTAGAGGTGTGTAGTTCGTGAACGAACTAGTTCATATGAACTATTCCTTATAGTGAACGAGACGAACTATTTCGTGAGTTTATTAAAGACTAGTTCACTGCGAACTATTCGGATATGATTCACCACCACAGCGGCACGGCCGATGAGGTCGAATCGAAAGCGGAGAGCGGAGAACAAGTGAACGAGACTAATTACTAGAGGAGCTTACTAAGTTTACTTCATACTTCATTCATTCGTGGTTGTTGCTATGATCACCGCTCTGCTTCTGCTGTCTACTGTCAAATTATACTAGAACCAGATCCTAAAAGTTCACTTGTTCTCGCTCGTGAATTACAATACAATATGATTTCCGTTCATGATAGTCTTAAAAATTTCGTGAACGAACCTGAACTAATGAACTAGTTCAGTGAACTAATCTTTTTGGTGAACGAGAACAGATGAACTAGTTCACTCAAATGAACTAGAATTCCCATCTCTAATGAGAATCATAACTAGTAGCATTTTTATTATCTTGTAAAAACCGCATTATTCTGTTACTTTGCACAACAGGAACTTTATTTAAATTTCACAACAAGGGGTATAGCTTATAGTTGAATCCGAACCACTCAGAAACAATCATTTTTGTATATAAGTTCAAGGCAGAAAATTCCGAAAATAGACCATAACGTAAAATACATTCATAAAATTTGTGTCTGGAAAACTAATTAGCATACGGGAAAAAGGCCTTCAAGAAAATTATTATTCTGGAAAACTTAAATTCTGGAAATGGGCATTCAGAAAATAAGCATTCGGGATAATTATAAGGATTGACTGGCTCTGACTCTGTTACATAAATTATTTATTAAAAATTTTCCGAGTTCGATTTCCACAGCCGACAAACAATTTTCATTAAAACTACCCCTGTTGCTCCACCTCCACTAACATCCTTGGGGGGCCATAATTTGACCTCTGGTAACCGCACCTCACGCACAAAATATATCACCAAGATCTGCTACGACAGAATGCCACACCCAGTAATGGGTAGAAGGCGTGATGATATAATATTTCCCCTAAAACCCTCACGTACTCCTTCCATCCTCCTAGCCAGTAACTAATCCTTCTATCTCTTCATTTGGCTGGCGACTGTTCTATGGCTCAGTACAACCCATCTGTCCGCTCTCCAGCACACTGCGACCGTGTTGTGTTTGTGCTGCTGTGTCCGTGACGTCACACCGGGGAACCGATGACCGGCTCCAAGGTTCCGCCGACAGCACCGGCTGGTGTGCTGCTGAACTGACTACCACGATACAAGACACTCTGTATGAGATGTGAGAGGTGTTTACCTGACGAGAAGGGCTCTTGCTCTGGGAACTGTTGATGGCTTTACCTCGGATGAAAATTATCGAAAATATTGTTGATTGATGGGACGGGTTACGATAGAAATAGTTCGGAGAGCGTAGGTCTGGGGTGTTTTGCGATTATATATTACATTAACAAGCTTTTGGTACTCGAATCAATGCGTACAATTTGCGTCTACGAGATACACATTGCCCCATAATCTTTTGTCTCTAGTACCTAACGATTATTACCGAACCATCAGAGCCATCTCGGGCGCTCTATGCTAGTCACATATTCGCCTTAAAAACAACTGACTACGAAATCCGGCAGTACGGCAGAGTAAAATCTGCGGCTCGGTGCGCCCGGTCCGCCAAATTTCTCCTTAGGAATAATGGGGGTCTACAGACTCCCAAAAAGGCGTGTAATATATATATGTATATATATATATATATATATATATATTATATATATATATATATATATATATATATATATATATATATATATATATATCTCTCAGAGCCATCTATCTCTGAGAGCAGAGCTGGGCAAGCTACTTAAAAAAAGTAGCTATGCTACAGTTACAACTATTCTTTAAAAAAGTAGCTCAGCTACAGCTATAAGCTACATTTTGCAAAATATAGCTAAGCTACAGCTAAAAGCTGTTAAATTTAAAAGCAACTTTTTTCAATTATTGTGAATAAATTAAATTTGCTATTGTCATATGATCAGCTGATCAGTCTTTTGTTATAATGACTGTTAATTTGCTATTATGTACATAAATATAAAAAATCGCAAATGGACAAATGTACTGTTAATTTTTGATGCTATAATTTTTATTTATATCGGAATAAATTAACAGTCACATTAACAGAAGACTCCTAAACAGTCAATGTTTAGTTCATCTAATATTTAATACAAAACTAGGATAGGTTAAAAACAAGTGAAAAATAAAATATGTTAATAAATTTTAAACTATATAATAACTTATTAGATAGAGAACAATAAAGAAGAAACAATTCAAATACAAAACAAAAATTAATAGGTATTTCTTAATGAACAGTGGTAGATTTAAGCTACAAAAAGTAGCTTTAAAAGTAGCTTTAGTTGTTATAACAATATTTTTAAACTAATGGAAAAAAGAATAGTTCGCTACAAGCTGCAGCTATATTTTTTCACATTTAGCTAAGCTACAGCTACAGCTAATGTAAACGTAGCTAAGCTAGTAGCTAAGCTACAAAAGTAGCTAGCTACTGCCCAGCTCTGTCTGAGAGTGCGTTTTTATTTGCTACACTTTACAAAAAAAAAACTTAACCCCAATTACAGTACATGGGGCTTCTTTTTCTTATTTTACACTTTGCCGATGACGCTAATTTGTTAATTAACAATTGCAAGTTTTACCCTGAGCTGTAGTACCCTTAACATTTCAAAATCCATTTCATACTTCAAGATTTCGTCAAGTCTACCTGTATAGCAACAGCAGTTCCTCCAGGATCCGCACAGAGCGCTGAGCGCAGCGCGCTGGTACCACGAATTCTTTGTTTGGTTGAAAGTCTGTCTGTGGTACGTGAGCCTCAGTGTCAAGGCCACTCTGCAGCAGCTGCTGTCCAAGTCGGACTCAACTGACGCGCTATATAAATTATATTTGATATTTGTAGTGAAAGGCACAAGATACTCGACCAACAAAAACCAATATGCCACCATACTGGGTGCACGAAGATTCTGTCGATGGATCGTGACAAGAAATAGGAAATTTGGATCGGGTTGTTTGATATTTTATTGAATTGGTTCTGTAGGGTACAGATTAGACTTTATAGGAGCTGTGGAATCAGGTCAAATAAGGTTTTGTAAATGGTTGGTTTCCTAAGATAGAAATAAAATAGTTATTTGTATACCTAGAGTAGAAAGTAGCCTATTACCGCTCGCGCATGGAGATTGTTGATCGAGGTGTAGCTAAGAGCAACAACTATGCAAGAACAGCAAGAACATTTTCTGCAATATTTTTTCTACGACCATTTGAAAAATAATTTAAAAGAACTTTTGACAGTTTTCATGTATCCATGGATACGATGATGCTCGCTTATATTAGACGCAAGGACGTTGAAAGGAGGGGTTATGGCATTCAAGTCAAGACTGTGAGGCTCGGCAGATTGACAGAGATAGAAGTATTATGTTCTGTACCGTGCTTAGCCTGCTATTGATTGACATGTGTCATAAAGAGATTTGAAATTTAATTAGACAGAACAGAATCATTCTCTCTAAAAGATTATAAATTTTTACAAGGAAACTGAAATTATAAACACTTTGTTACCATTTTGTCCACAAAAAATATGGCCAATTCCATACAACACAAAAATTAAACATAAATGACACTTCGGGGTTATGTTTACATAAAACAACGCTCCCTGACAACGTCTAAACGTCACTTTTCTTACATAAAAATTCAAAATATTTCAAAGAAGAAGAGATTTGGCTAAGCACGGTGCAGAAAAACTATTGATGCACTTATTGGAGTAAATTACTTCAAAGTAAATTAGAATCTGTAATTCTAGTACTGGAAATAAAGTCAGAAACATAATCCAGGGAAATAAATAAGTAATTTGGTTCAAAAAGAGTAAGTTAGATCTGATTCAAATGGCAAATGGAATACGCCTTCCATTTGCCATTTGGATCAAATCTAACTTACATTTACTGAACCAGATCACTTATTTATTTCGCTGGATTACTTCCCAGACTTTATTTTTGGTACTAGAATTACTGATTCTAATTTACTTTGAAGTAATTCATCCCAATAAATGCATTAGTTTGCTTAATTCAGTGGCGTACCTAAAACTTTTGCCGCCCCGGGCGGTTTACAATTTGCCGCCCTTTCTAATTCAATCAAATGGTGGGTTTTATAAAGTAAAAAAAATAAATATAAAATAAATATATCATTACGACTTTTACCCATTACTAGGGTGGCACTCTGCCGAAGCAGATCTCGGTAAGTGATATATTTATGTACGTAAAGTGCGGTTACCAGCCGTCAAATCACGACCCCCAAAGATGTTAGTGCTGGGGGAGGCACAGGGGTAATTTTTATTTGGTGAACATTGTTTGTCGGCTGTGGGAATCGAACCGGGATCCTCAGGATCCACAGGTCATCTTGAAACCACTGAGCCATTACCCCATTAAATTAATAAACATAAATAAATAATTGTAATTTTTACCATTGGATGGCATATTTAAATTAGGCAGTAATAAAGGAATTTTTCGAGATAATATTTTCAACCCTACATTGACTTGACGTTGAAGAAAAATAATCGAAATCATATAGTAATTCATAATTCGTAGAAATCGAATATGAAGCGAAGTTGTTTTTTTACAACTAAAACTAAATAATAAATAATGCCGCCCGGTGCGGACCGCACCCACCGCCCCCCCCCCCCCATGTACGCCACTGCAGATATATATATTTTAAACTTGATTTTGTCAGTAAGCAAAATGAAAATATCTAATCTGAATTTATTTAAAATTTATTTAACATTTTTTCCTGTAAAGTAATACAGCAGGCAATGGTTGAGAAAAACTTCTAGTGGTTCAAATTCCACTATAAGTTATAGGTCCTCTATACTGCAATAATTGCGGAAACTAATTATTCACGTAACAGTTCGATCATCCCGTATATTTCCACCATCCAATTATATCTTCAACCTGCCAGTTTTTATAATATTTCTTCATTACGTGAAAACCTGCTAAATCTTTTGTTTTCGCATTGTTTAACAAAACCTAGAACAAGTGAACAACTCACAACGGCCAACCACGCGCTTAGGCACCATATAGCGATTATCCTTTGTTTCCTCTATAAGCACCTGGTGACGTAATACGACACTACGCTGACTGTACAGTGTGTGATGACGATGAGTGTGTACGGAAGTAGATTAAATGCTATGTTCTTTGATATGGGACAGGTGTACGTATGTAGCGAAGTTTTTTGCCTTGTTTTAAGTGTAAGAGGAAGGTTATTGCCAAGTTTGGCTGTAATTATTTGAGTGTCCTACTTTATTTTTAGGAAAATGAAGGGGGCTCATAAACAAATAACTGTTTTATTTAATTTTTCGCCTTCTTATGCACACTCTCATTTATCATTTCGCTACTTTCTTCAGTATCCGTATTCTTATATGTTGCTGTTACTGTTCATATTGATAGAGATGTGATATTTTCATCCAGAATTGTTGAAAATGAATTTATATTTACTATAAAAGAATGGGGTAGCTAGCTCAGTGGTATGATGTCGGCCTGTAGATCCTGAGAATCCTGGTTCGATTCCCACAGGCGATAAACAATTTTCATAATTTCGAAAACTACCCCTGTGGCTCCTCCACCACTAACATCTTTGGAGGCCGCGATTTGACGGCTGGTAACCGCACTTCACGCGCAAAAATATATCACTTACTGAGATCTGCTTCGGCAGAGTGCCACACCCAGTAATGGATAGAAGGCATGATGATATATTTATTTATTTATAAAGAATTCATAATTATAAAACATTCAAATTTTACAATATTGTATTAATTACTTACATTGGTTAATATGTGAAACAGCCCCAATGTTTAATTTTTTGATGATGTGTATCGATACTGTCAATTTTGGAAATTAATACAACATATGACATTGTACTAAAGAGTACTATTATAAGGTACATCAATTAAATCATTTCTATTAATGTTTTCCAGCAATGTTTTCCGTAATAAATTATTCCGTGATAAAACAAGAAAAAACACATACTTACAATTTTTTTTTCTACTACAATGGGGCACCACACACTCCTAAAATTATACAATAGTTTAAAATCAAATATAAAATTATAAAAGATACCTAATCACCATTAAATATAAATTGCAATAATAATGACAGATATGTTTGCTATTTACAAATTTTATTTGTCAAAATATAAAACACCGTTTGTCACACATTTATTTTACAAGTGTTTTATATACCAATAAAACACGAGTGTAATACAATATTTTATCCACAACTCATAATTATAGGTATCTAAGAAGATTGGTCGTAACGTTTAACGTTGATTCAGTTATATATAGTTTCTCAAAATACGGCAGATCATGAAGTGGTTGCTAAGTAACAAGTTGTTTACAGTGTTTTATGGAATATAAAACACTAGTGTTTTATGAGCCATTTAATTCAACTCAAATCAGTGTAATAATGTCTTCATTATACAGGGTGGTGAACGCAACTATCGAACATAGGGATTAAACATGTAAAATCACAATTTTGTAATTTCCTGCTTCCCTAATTATTTTAAGCAAAAAAGCTTCGAACAAAAGTTTTAGAGCATAAAATTATGCATCTAAGCCAATAAACAAAATTATCTTTGCATGCTTCGTAACGGCACAAATTAGATCTGAAAATGACAAAAATTGTCTCAAAACTCTCAATAGCCATGGAATTGAAATAAAATTAAACAAATTTGTGGATCTCAGTGTGCAAGGTGTGTCCGTAGTGACTAGCCAGTGTGGCTCACTGGCTCACCTACAGCCAGGTTATTGCCATTGAATTTTCAACTTGGTTTTTTGTTCGTTTTTTTTGCGAACGGTACGACCACGACTTGTTTTGCCATTTTGAATATGAAAGTTTAATCGGCGAATTGAAGGTCAAGTTGTGTTTATTGTTCTTGAACGTCGTTCTGAGATTTATAAGATTCATTGGAAATTACTTATTTTTTTCTGCCGTATGGATTTGATTAACAATGGTAATGTTATAGTTTACACGTCAGTAATTTGAGGAAATTGTAAGAAAAATATGTTATATAGTAAAATTTTAATATAGAGATCGATATATTTTATCCATTATAAGTTATGAGAAGTAAAAAGGATCTTTTATTTTAAGCATGTTTTCGACAATAATTTCAAAATATTTCAACCAATTACTTAAAAAAAGAAGCTGAGCTACAGCTATAAGCTACATTTTGTAAAATATAGCTAAGCTACAGCTAAAAGCTTTCGTTAAAGTAGCACTTTGACAAGTGATGGTAATTTTTTTCCTTTTTTTCTTATTTTATGAAGACTTAGTTCCACATCGCTATTAACAATTTGTCTTTGTTTTATTTATTCATTGACAATTTGTCTTTGTATTATTTATCCATTGCTATTCAGCAGTTTGCGATTTTTGTCGGTAGATGGCACCACGGGTTGCTCCGTAGCTCTCATGTCATGTTACCGGTTTACATAGTTTAACATCCGTCAGTTCAACTTAAAAAGTATCATAGTTCACTAGTCCCTAGTTGGTCTAGTTGGATAGTTGATCGCACCATACTGATGAGTCCCTAAATTACGTAACGCGTCTATGGTTAAAGCTGAACTGACCAGCTTTTGATGATGACCTAATAAGTTGATTCAAATGTGCTGTAATTTTGTAGAACTTCGACAAGTGTTGGAAACTTTTTTTCCTTTTTTTTCTTATTTTATTAAGCCTTAGTTCCACATCGCAATTGACAATTTGTCTTTATAATATATCATAAAGCCTTAATTTAACAAATTTACGGGTTTACAATTAGACAGAATTGTAACTATAAAAATCTTATAATATATCCAGAACCGTTCTAAACACTCTATAATGCATTTCACCACTAACTCTAAGTTCAAACCCACGGTAGCTCTCTCTCCTTATTTAAACTTGTGTAATTATTCTGTAAACTTTAACATTGTACTACATTAAACCAATTCCACTTACACGGTCCGGAGCCAGGCTCCGGGCTTCCGGTGCTCTGTGTGTACACTGTAAACTAATTCCTGACAAATCTATTACAGTAAATTAGTTTTGTAGTATGTCGCGTATTGCCGACAGAGGATGGTGTGTTGAGAAGAAGTGCATACGGTATATGCTATATGGTCAGATGGTTAGTGCATTGCACAGAGCCGGACTGGCCCAGAAAGTACTTAGAATTATTTTTTAAGGGGATTAAGGATTTGTATAGGGTTATCTTCAAACTTCTAAAGATATGTTCACAGGTATGAGGTGGCTAGCTCAGTGGTATGAAGTCGGCCTGTGGATCCTGAGAACCCTGGTTCGATTCCCACAAGCGACAAACAATTTTCATAATTCCAAAAACTACCCCTGTGGCTCCTCCACCACTAACATCTTTGGGGGCCGTGATTTGACGACTAGTAACCGCACTTCACGCGCAAAATATATCACTTACCGAGATCTGTTTCGGCAGAATGCCACACCCAGTAATGGGTAGAAGGCGTGATGATATATTTATGTATTTATTTTGTATTCAGTTAGTAATTATAATTAGCAATTACAATTAATAATCATTGTTTGTCTTATGTCAAATAAAGTTAGAATTCATATTTAGCAGAGCTGAGCAAGCTACTTAAAAAAGTAGCTAAGCTACAACTGCAGCTATTCTTTATAAAAGTAGCTGAGCTACAGCTATAAGCTACATTTTGTAAAATATAGCTAAGCTACAGCTAAAAGCTGTTAAATTTTAAAGCTACTTTTTCCAATTATTGTGAATGATTAAATTTGCCATTGTCATATGATCAGTTGATCAGTCTTTTGTTATAATGATTGTTAATAAATATAAAAAATCGCAAATGGACAAATGTACTGTTAATTTGTTATGCTATAATTCTTATTTATATCGCAATAAATTAACAGTCACATTAACATAAGACTCCTAAACAGTCAATGTTTAGTTCATCTAATAATTAAGAAAAAGTGAAAAATAAAATATGTTAATAGTTTTTACACTATATGATAACTTGTTATCCTACAGTTATACAAAACAATAAAGAAGATACAATTCAAATACAAAACAAAAATTAATAAGTATTTCTTAATGAACAGTGGTAGGTTTAAGCTACAAAAAGTAGCTTTAAGCTACAAAAAGTAGCTTTAAAAGTAGCTTCAGTTGTAATAACAATATTTTTAAGCTAATAGAAAAAAAACATAGCTCGCTACAAGCTACAGCTATATTTTTTCTCATTTAGCTAAGCTACAGCTGAGATAAACGTAGCTAAGCTAGTAACTAAGCTACAAAAGTAGCTAGCTACTGTCCAGCTCTGATATTTAGTTATTATTAGTACATTCAGAAATAATTCAATATTAATGAAACAATTATCTCCTCATTCCAACCCTGTTACTAAACAACCACCAGACAATTCCCCCACCACCTGGTGACATTGACATTGCTCTGCATCATGTATTGCACCAAGTCTCAACCCTCTAGGCGCAAGTATCGAACCTTGATACAATGCACAACACGGTGCCTGGATTTCCTAGCGGACACGACGACACCACGACAGATATTAGGACATGGCTATGGGAGACAGAGACATCTGGCAACGCTGTACTGCACTCTGGACCTTCTCCTGGGAGATAAGTGTGAAGGGGTGGTTGGAGGAGAGGGTGGAAGGTGTTAGACAAGGAGAAGATCAATCAAAAGATTCTTTAATAATAAGTGATATATTCATATCTTGTTTAGTTTTTGAGATATAGTCTCGGGAAAGTCGAAAAATGTTTTTTTTTTGAAAATTGAACTTTTCCGAAAGTTATATCTTAAAAACTAAACAAGATATGAAGATGCGTTCAACGGCATTGAATTTCTCGTGCTTCAGTTGACTTGCAAGCAAATTTTCAGCATATTTTATTTTTCAAAAAGTTTTGACCAAAATTTTCTCATCGAGCAGTTTTTGAACTATATCTCAGAAACTAGAAGACATATGCACTTGATTTTACCATTGAATTCAGCGGATTAAAATACATACGGAAATTTTCGTTATATTATTCGTACGAGAAATAATTTTAGAGCAATCAGTCTGGAAATAGCCCAAAATCGAAAAAAATCCAAAATCTGGTATTAATACCGGTACTGATAAATTGAACGAATTTAACATTTATTTACAGTGGGATGTGGTGTGTGCGTATGGTATATAGATTAAGTGAATGTCAAATTTAATCACTTTATTTTTATAATTATAAAATATAAATAAAACATCAAAAAATATAAAATATAAATAAATATATCATCACGCCTTCTACCCATTACTGGGTGTGGCACTCTGTCGAAGCAGATCTCGGTAAGTGATATATTTTGCGCGTGAAGTGCGGTTACCAGTCGTCAAATCACGGCCCCCAAACATGTTAGTGGTGGAGGAGCCACAGGGATAGCTTTTTCAAATTATGAAAATTTGTCGCCTGTGGGAATCGAACCAGGGACCTCAGGATCCACAGGCCGACTTCATACCACTGTTGTGATCAATGTATAGTGCGTTTAGGAGATGTGAACACTGCGAAGATCTTTAAAATGCGAAATAAAATTAAGTATAGATAAAATGAGCTTTGATCGAATGGATATTGCTTCATACCACTGTGCTAGCCATCCCATTACATCAAAAAATAAAGATAGGTAACTCTATATATGTAAAATGAGCAATATGAACTTTTACTTTTTTCTTAAATGGAATTAAAATAAGTTTTTAGTAAACAAATATGATCGATTGTGTCGTCATTTAATCTGGCACTTATTCTTGTGCATATTAGAGATGCGGCTGAAAATGCCCTTTCCGATTCCACACTTGTTTGTAAATAATCATATGTTAATAGTAAATTCACACCCTTAATACCTTCCTCTTCAAAAAATATTATTTCCTTCCTGATTAATTGCTCAACTCCTTACTTTTGTTCCTTTAGGAATATTGGGAACAGTTGACAACTTTTTATTGTATTGTAATTGTAATTTATCTTTCAATGTTTCCTCTTTATCTGGTGTTAATTGAAAAAAATACCGAAAAGCTGGTATTTTTATGCTAAACACCGGTTTGAATATTGAACAAATTTTGCCCGGGATCCCGGTATTTTATTCCGTAGTGATATCGAGTCGGCCTGTGGATTCAATTTCTTCAGTCGACAAATATTTTAAAATTACTCCTGTTGCTCCCCCACCATTAACATCTTTGGGGGCTGTGATTTGACGGCAGGTAACCGCTCTTCATGTGCATAAATATATCATTTACCAAGATCTGCTACGGCAGAATGCCACACCCAGTAATGAGTACAAGGCGTGATGATATATATTATTTATTTAAATTGTACCTGTGGCTTCCTCTCCACTAACATCTTTGGCGGCTGGTAACCGCACTTCACTCGCATAAATACATCACTTACCGAGATCTGCTACGGCAAAATGCCACACCCAGTAATGGCTAACATGCGTGATGATATATTTATTTTTATATTTTATTTCGTTAGATACACGTTTATAAAACTCCATCTGGTATGTCAAATGAGCCAACTATAAATAGACATACGGTAGGCAGATATTTTTAGTAAATGTGAAATGTTTAGCAATCGCTTACAAGTATCAATTGATCAATATATGAAGTAAACAATAGTTAAATTTGGTTTCACAATCGCAGCAATGGCTGGTTACTTAATGTAATATAGTAGAAAGTTATGAATGTGAAAGAGATATGTAGGCAATGGATAATAAATAAGTACATATTACCTATATTATCACGCCCTTTTCTCGGAAAGTTTCAAATTACAAACAAGAAATTTAAATATTAAATACCTGTATTTATAACTAAGTTATTATTTGGTATTTACATTACGCCTTTCCCGAATTGAAAGCTTTGGGAATTCTGCTACCATTTATTTTTAGAAAACTTTTTTCTGAGAATTAAATCGATATAATAATCAAGTAAATATTTGTGGGTAGTTTAAAACATTATGTTTAGACTAACTTAAGTTTTTAAATAAAAATAAAAATACTTCTGAATAAAAGGGATTTTGCTGTAAAATGTAAAAATGTTTAAAACAATAGTTATTTTTATAACAAGTGCCGAAAAAGGCTTGTCACGTGCAAGTGCAGAATTTAAAAGACGAGGCTTGCCGAGCATGTAACCTTTTTCGGCACGTGTTATAAACAACATTTTTCCTACACCTGTGCGATTTAGTAAATCACTAAAATATTATTAAAATTTATAAAATTTTAATGATATTACACGAGAACGATGTTTTACGGCGTTGCTATGGTTTGTTTGTTGATAGCTTGCACATTATTCTATGTTATTTAAAAATATTTTACTAATTTCAAGATAATACTGAGTGATTCTTCTTTATCATACACACCTTCAAAGATAATTGTTGGATCTATTCTTGAGAATGACAATCAACCTGCTGCTGGTACTTCTAAAACCTCCGAAATTGTTCTCAATAATATTACTGTTAATAATATGAACAGGTACGGAAGAAATCAATGTTTCTTTAGACAGTATAACAGTTTCCACTTCAAATTAAGTTAATATAAGCAACTGTAACAACGTGTTATAAATATACACAAACAATCAATATTATGTATTTGATTTACTCTTTAAATTAAACCATTTATCGATATATTTTACTTTGTTGGGTTATTTTTATTAATTATCATATTTAATAGTGTCTGCTCAATGTAATATGTACAGATTAGATATACTGCAGTTTAAGGGTATGTTTATAAACGTCAAAATATATCACTGCATATTTCTTTTTCTTCCATAAGCGTATGTGCCTAAAATATGAATCTCCGTGCTTGGCGCGAAATTTAAATCACTCTCATTTATATTTTCTTTTGACAATTGCGTAAAGTACAAATTACTTTCGGCACTAGTGTTTCTTTGCTTACAGAAACGCAAGTAAAACACTTTCCTGACGTATTATGTAACTATTTTGTCTAAAGCCGTGTAATTTAATCAATAATTAATCAAAAATAATTCAATATGTTTACATTTTTTATATGAATTGTATTGACAGCAGACTACGTATCCAAGGTTATAAAAAAAAAACAGCCAGGTAAAATACAAACCAGTTACGTAAAATCTTTACAGACTGTTATTTTTATTATAGGCTTGGATACGTAAAAATCTACTTTTCATACTAAAATTGGTCAGGAAAGTGGGCACGGTTTCAGAAAAAATATATTATTCTCTTTGTACTATTGTTTTCCAGTTACTTTGAGTATGACTTTAGCTGCCTTCCTTAGGGAAGAAAAATTTACCTTCTTCCCAAGGAATGAAAAGTATCTGTTTCTTCTCAAGGAATGAAAAGTATTTCTTTTCTCAAATGAGATAAGAAAATTTAATTTTCTGACAGGATCGTGACAAAAAGATATAGTGGATATTTGAGAGCAGAAAGATAGCATTATATAGTTTAATTTTATCACCAGATACTTTATTGCAATACAGTAATTGGGATTAATTTTCTTCTGTACAAAATAGCAAATATATAATAGGAAAATAGTTAGTTTCAAGTATAATCAACAGATGGCAGGTATAAAATCTGTTTTCAGATACAAATAACAGTTTCCTGACAAATAACAAGAAATTAAAAACATTTAACATCCGGATACAACCAGCAAAATAAATTTGCACCTTCTTAGAACAAAACCACCAACTCCACCGTCAATATTGACAACCACTCAAACCGGATATTAACAAAATAACTAAAACCACCGGAAATCCAAGACATTCTCCGCGTCGTCTTAGTGTGAACCCATAAAAAATCATACACTGCCATGCGGGCTCAGTTGGTTCGCACTCACACTCACGCACGGCCAATAACCTGGGCGGGAATACACCCAAGAGTGTAGAGTAGCAAGCGTGTGCCGCTCCAGGGTGATTGACTCCCCGACTAGCCGGATACACGTGCCGTGCTGTTTGTGTTGTGATCAATGTATAGTGCGTTTAGGAGATGTGGACACTGCGAAGATCTTTAAAATGCGAAATAAAATTAAGTATAGATAAAATGAGCTTTGATCGAATGGAGATTGCTTTTTATAAAAAATAAATAAATAAATATATCATCACGCCTTCTACCCATTACTGGGTGTGGCATTCTGCCGAAGCATATCTCGGTAAGTGATATATTTATGCGCGTGAAGTGCGGTTACCAGCCGTCAAATCACGGCCCCCAAATATGTTAGTGATGGAGGAGCCACAGGGGTAATTTTAAATTGGTGAAAATATTTGTCGGTTGTGCGGATCGAACAAGGACGTTGTAAGGAGGGGATATGGCATTACGATACTGTAGCATTGCTTGAAGTGAGGCTTGGGCAAGGGAAAGAGACAACAATAGTTTTTCTGCACTGTGCTTAGCCAAATCTCTTCTTCTTCCAAATATTTTGAATTTTAGTGTTAGAAAAGTGGCATTTAGGCGATGTCAGGGGACGTTGTTGTATGTGAACATAACCACGAGGTGTTCATTTGTGTTTCAATTGTTGTGTTGTATGGAATTGGCCATATTTTTTTGTGGATAAGAAGGTAACAAAGTGTTTAGTTTGTAAAAGACAACACAATTAATAGATTTAATTTTAAATGTGTGTATTGATACTAGATTTGCTGCGACCCAACTAACTCAAAATAAAATAACAAAAAAAGAAAAAAAATAAATAAACTAACTCTGTTTAGAAATGAAGAAAAATATTTATTATCCACAACTCATATATAATGAAGCCATTATTACACTGATTTCAGTTGAATTATATGGCTCATAAAACACTAGTGTTTTATATTCCATAAAACACTGTAAACAAGCTTGTTACTTAGCAACCACTTCATGATCTACCGTATTTTGAGAAACTATATGTAACTGAATCAACTTTAAACGTTACCATCAATCTTCTTCGATACCTATAATTATGAGTTGTGGATAAAATTTTGTATTACACTCGTGTTTTATTGGTATATAAAACACTTGAGAATATTAAACACTCGACCTTCGGTCTCGTGTTTAAACTTTTCTTGCGTGTTTTATATACCTAATAAAACACTAGTATAATAAATAACTATTATGTATGTATGTCTTGTTTAATTACTTACATTTATGTTTGTTGAAGTAATTGTAGTTTTGATTTGTATAAAAACATAAATTTGATATTCTCAAAATACCTGTTCATATTAGCAGATTTTATATTTATTATTAATAGTAAGTATTGTTTAACAATTACAATTACAAATATTTATTTGAATCGATAGATCACACTAATAATAAACGTTGATAATTTCAGTTTCCTTGTAAAAATTTATAATCTTTCAGGGAGAATGATTCTGTTCTGTCCTGTTTAAATTTCAAATCTCTTTATGACACATGCGCAATAGCAGGCTAAGCATGGTACAGAAAATAATATTTCTGTCTCTGTCAATCTGCCGAGCCTCACAGTCTTGACTTTAATGCCATATCCCCTCCTTTCAACGTCCTTGGGATCGAACCAGGGTTCTTAGGATTCACAGGCCGAGTCGGATAGAATGTTGTTTATAATACGTGCCGAAAAAGGTTACGTGCGCGTGCAGATTTCCGCACTTGCACGTAACAAGCCTTTTTCGGCACTTGTTATAAAAATATCTATTTCTGGTCTCGTTTCGTCTCGCATGCATCACTTTCACAGGTTGTTACGTTTCTAGGATATAGAATTATTAAAGGAATACTGCCATAGGCATAAATTTATGAATATAAAAATTAATAGTGCAACAATATTTTAATTACAGAAAAAAGCATAGTGTACAATTGCACTGGAGCGCACTTTTCAAAATGGCGACAGGCTAAACAGTACAGCTTATATTTTCAGTCAGACAAATACGGAATATCCTCCAAATATGATGAAAATCGATCAAACTGTTTTCGTGCGATGTAGTAATAAACAAAAAGAAATCTAATTTAGATTGAAGTGATTGGACTGTTGCATCATAAAAAAGTTATTAAAATTACACGAAATTACGAGAAAATACTTCATAAAATCGATTTTAATTGTTTGTGTCTGGCGAGAATACAGTTTATGGACTCGATGGCTTAAAATTAAATCGTTTAACTATTATAATATTAATATTGTTAAGTACCGTGGCGTATGGATATATGTTGCATAAATATTTAATCAAATAAAAGTAACTCGAAAGTTTATCAGCAATATCAATTATTTTATATGACATGTAACTTTATTAAACCACATTTAAAATGTAACTTTTAGCAGCGCAAATGACCATCAATAATAGTATATTAAAGAACTAGTTTCATAATTGTTATTTTATTTTGTGAGATCACGACACGCAGTGACAAAATGATAGACAATTATGAAATGAGTTTTTTATATGATTTTTTTCTGTTTTGCGTCTTTTATATCTTTTAAGAAATCCTAATTTAGGGGATTTTGTATTAGTTGGTGATACTGATGTGATGTTTGAAAATTCATTTTTTTAAATTAGAAATTGTTAATTTATTTAAAGTTAAACTGAATGTAGAAGATTATTCTTGTACACCACCTGAAATACGTGAAATTACTGAAAATACCGTCAAGAGTTTACTTCCTAGCAAGGATTATGATATATCTTAAAAATTATTACATCTATTGGAATATTTCAATAAGAATGCAAATCTAGTGACGAAATTTGAAACTACGGCAAAGGAGAACATTCATGAGATTTGTATGCTGTTACATAGGACACTACTATTTTAATATTGTTTGTGTATTTATTTGAAATATTGAAGAAAATTGAACTTAAATTTCATCCTTATACTTTGTTGCTTCTGAAAGTACAAATTAATTGTAATTATGTTGTATGGGATGGCTAGCACAGTGGTATGAAGTCGGCCTGTGGATCCTGAGGTCCCTGGTTCGATTCCCACAGGCGACAAATTTTCATAATTTGAAAAAGCTATCCCTGTGGCTCCTCCACCACTAACATCTTTGGGGGCCGTGATTTGACGACTGGTAACCGCACTTCACGCGCAAAATATATCACTTACCGAGATCTGCTTCAGCAGAGTGCCACACCCAGTAATGGGTAGAAGGCGTGATGATATATTTATATATTTTATGTTGTATACTTTGTGTGAAATAAAATAATAAAGTGTGAAATAATTAGAATAGGCTTTTCTTAAAAAAAAAACATTCAAAAGTAAACGGTATTGACTATAAATCTATAGCGACGAACAATCAAATAGTATATTATATAATAAGATAGGAAAGTGAAGTTTTTCTTGACGACGTGGTTGTGGAGTCAAGTAAAAACACTTTCCGGACGTATTATGTATACTATTTTTTTTCTCAATCCGTTTAATTTAATCAATAATTAATCATAAATCATTCAAATTGTTTAATTCTTTTTATATGACTATTTTGGTAAAAATATACTTTCCATACTAAAATTCATCAGGAAAGTAATCACTTTCTGACCGGTTTCAGGAAATAGTATATTACAGTCAGGAAAGTGATATTTTTCTCAAACCGTTGAATTTAATCAATAATTAATCATAAATATTTCAATATGTTTTAATTTCTTAATATGAATTGTTTTCACAGCAGAGTACGTATCCAAGGTTACAACAAAAAAAGTAAGGTAAAATACAAAACAATCAGGTAAAATATTTACCAGACTGTTTTGTACTTTACCAGACTGTTATTTTTGTTATAACCTTGGATATGTATTTTACTTGATTGTTTTTGTAAAAACCTACTTTCCAGACTAAAATTAATCAGGAAAGTAATCACTGTCTTGCCGGTTTCGGAAAAAAGTATTTTTCTGGAACTAAAACAATTTTGAAATAATTTCATGGCCATCGCATGTGAGACAAACTATACATGGTCATATAAATTACTATGATGTGAGTGTACTCATGTTCAGCTGTGTCAAATGTTAAATGCTGTTAAGTTCAGTGTGATGTAAAATTAGTGACTGATGAGCGATTTGTTTAGAAGGAAGTTCTAACCTACTTTTATGCAATTCTCATGTTTATACTTTTAGTTCCATGTTACCCAAACTTTAGCTCTAAACTTTAGACTCAACAGCGAGTATTTACGAGAATACTAGAGATTTTTTGGCAAACGTATTGTGTTAAAGATGTCATTATGTCAATGTCACAACAAAAAGTAATTTGTGATTTTTTAAGTTGTTTCTTGTAGACAGAAAGAATTTTATTTTGAAAATACGCTGACAAATAACAAATTATATGTGATGTAAAAAATTTATCGTAATTTATTTTATTTCTGTTTTATAAATAAATAAAATAAGTAAATATATCATCACGCCTTTTACCCATTACTGGGTGTGGCACTCTGCCGAAGCAGATCTCGGTAAGTAATATATTTACGCGCGTGAAGTGCGGTTACCAGTCGTCAAATCACGGCCCCCAAAGATGTTAGTGATGGAGGAGCCACAGGAGTAATTTTAAATTAGTGAAAATGTTTTGTCCGCTGTGGGAATCAAACCAGGGTTCTTTGGATCCACAGGCCGATTTGATACCACTGAGCCATTACCCCATTTTCTTCTGTCTATGTGGTGCTGTGTTAGGATATCTCTGCAGATTTGTGTAGTATTTTCAGAACAACATGTACATATATTTTCCATTGATTAAAGGTTCCTAAATTATTTTAAAGAAAATTAGTTCACACTGTAGTTATTTGTTAACCAAAGATAAAAAGTGATAATTTTTTCCTAACGTGCTATTCAATTTTTCAATGAGACGAATGTAGGGTAGATGACTCAGTGGTATCGAGTGGATCCTGATTCCCACAGCCGACAAACATATATCACTTACCGAAATCAGCTTCGGCAGAGTGCTACACCCAGTAATGGGTAAAATGCGTGGTGATATATATATTTTTCTATATTTTACTTTATAATTACTAAAAAGATATTTTCCAAAGATATATCCGGCGACAACATTACAGTCTTTATCGTTATCATTATTGTTAAATTATTTTTTAATTTAATTTATTTATTTTCAAGTAAAATATAAGAAGAATGAAAGTCTCCATCATTTATTCTGAAAGCGGACAGGTCTTTTAAAAATACTATACATATATTTATATTTAATTACTCTTCTAGTAAATATGCTGCAGTAGAATTTAAATTTAAAACATAAAGACAGGAAGAGAGTAATTTTTTGCTTAGTTTGGTTTTAGGAAATATGAGTCTCACAAGCAATGATTCATTTTCAGTTGAATATTTTACAGTTCATTTTTTTGTTCGAAAACCGGGTTCTCTGAACCAAGTTTTTAAAGTTATTTTTATAACAAGTGCCGTAAAAGGTTTGTTACGTGCAAGTGCAGAATTTAACGCACGAGGCTTGCCGAGTGCGGAAATCTGCACGAGCACGTAACCTTTTTCAGCACGTGTTATAAACAACATTTTTCCGAGCATGTAACCTTTTTCAGCACGTGTTATAAACAACATTTTTCCTACAACTGTGCGAGTTAGAAAATCACTACAATATTATCAAAATTTATATAATTCTAATGATATTACACGAGAACGATGTTTTACGGCTTTGCTATGGTTTGTTTGTTGATTGCTTGCAAATTGTTCTACGTTATTTAAAAATATTTCACTAACGTCAAGATAATTTCTTCAAAATCGTCTAGATTCAAATAGTACAGTGAGTGATTCGTCTTTATCATAAACACCTCCAAAGATAATTGAAGCCCCAGATCATGCTATGTTGCATCTATTTTCGACAATGACAATCAACCTGCTGCTGGTACTTCTAACGCCTCCGTAATTGTTTTCAATAATATTACTGTTAATAATACGAACAGGTACGGAAGAAATCAATGTTTCTTTAGACAGTATAAAAGTTTCCACTTCACATTATGTTAGTATAAGCAACTGTAACAACTGTGTTAATAATATACACAAACAATAAATATTATGTATTTCACTTACTCTTTAAATAAAACCATTTATCGGTATATTTTACTTTGTTCGGTTCTTTTTATTAGTTGTCTACAGATTAGATATACTGCAATTTAAGGTTATGTTTATAAACGTCAAAATATACTACCGCATATTTACTAGCGCTGGTTCACCGTATTTTCTTCTTCCATAAGCTTCTATGGTCAAAATATGAATTCCGCGCTCGGCGCGAAATTTAAATCGCTGTCAAAACAATATTCTTTTGACAGTTACGTAATGAAGCACTTTCCGCACTAGTGTTTCTTTGCTTTCGGAAACGCACTTGGTCTGCATTCATCTACTTTCCATACGTAACCAAGGCAATAATAGTTACAAAGAAATTGCAGTTTTCGAAAAAATAATTTTTTGTTACATAGTTGTAATTTCAAAAAGCTACCTCTGTGGCTCCTCCACCACTAACATCTTTGGGGGCCGTGATTTGACGACTGGTAACCGCACTTCACGCGCAAAGTATATCACTTACCGAGATCTGCTTCGGCAGAGTGCCACACCTAGTAATGGGTAGAAGGCGTGATGATATATTTATTTATATTTAGTTGTAAGCAATTATAATGAAAATATAGTTTTGCATTGAATTGAAATAGTTATTTATTAGTGGTGTTAAAAGTGCCACTTTGCACGAATGCAATAAAGACATTTTAATACGACTTGCATGGGCGTCCACAGACATTTTTCCAGGGGGGTGGGATCGCAAAAACCTTCAGATAGAAATAAATTTCTAAAATATTTTTTTTACATAATATAAATACAAATACACATAGCAAATAGACAAAAAAAATATTTAAATTTGTGAAATAAATTACTAGTCTCTGTCGTCTGGGTTTGAATTGAAGAAGAATGACAATCTTCGAATAACTCTTCCATAAATTGACACCATTTCTTCAATAAATTCCGATTTACAGTTTACAATTATTTTTTGTTGTTGTTTCCGAACCCTGAATATTAATGATTATATTTGAATGAACAGTATTGCCAACAGCACGAATATGTTTGTAACTGCGCAATATCTCCATACATATCCACCCAATTTTACCAATTCCAGCATGGCATTTTGTGGTCGCCAGACACGTATTGCCGAGGACAGATTATCCCATACTCGGTTACATACACCTGTCAATCAGTTCTCTCTCATCTAGCGCTAATGTGCAACCATGCACCATGCACCCGGCTGCAACTCACTGCATCACGGTGCAAATGCATCTCATCAACGTGATACGCAATAATTACAAAATTAATGTTGCGGATAAACCGATACTAGCGAGAATTCATCGATATTGAATTGCGAAATTTTGGCTCAATACGTATATGGTTGTTATCGGACTGATTTCCATTCAAAAATTCACACCCTTCTCCTACCCCTCGACTGGGTGGGTTGTGGTGGAATAGCGAATATGGGATACAATTGAATGTCGCCCTTTGTTGTATTAGCGGGATAATTAACGCTATTTGAAGGGGTGGTAGCTTGGAAAGATTTGCAAAATGATATTGTTTATGAAATTTAGTTTGCTGTGCTATCAAATTAAATATTTAATAATAATTTGCTATGTGCGACGAATAATGCCAGTACATGTTTGTTTATCTTGCTTAATAATACTGTAATAATCAGTGGCGTACCTAGGTGGGGGGGGCGGTTGCGGTCCGCACCGGACGGCACATATTTTGGGGCGGCATTTTTTATATTTAGTTTAATTGTAAAAAACAACTTGTTCACTTCATAAGTTTACTATTCGATTTCTACTAATTATGAATTACTATATGATATAATAATATTTTTCTTCATCGTCAAGTCAATGTAGGGTTGAAAATTTTATCTCGAAAAATTCCTTTATTACTACCTAATTTAAATATGCCATCCAATGGTAAAAAAGTTCCCCACCTATAGTTTGTCTCAATTACAATTATTTATTTATGTTTATTAATTTAATGGAGTAATGGCTCAGTGGTTTCGAGTTGGCCTGTGGATCCTGAGGACCCCTGTTTGATTCCCACAGCCGACAATTTTCACCAAATTAAAATTACACCTGTGCCTCCCTGACCACTAATATCTTTGCGGGCTGTGATTTGACACCTGGTAACCGCACTTCACAACAATCCTGCACTTTTCTTAAATCATCAGATTCATCCCGCAATTAATCTTCGCCAAACGTTCCTATCCTGACACACCTCTTTAGATTCAACCACATTTACGAGGTGTGGCTATTAAATAACGAGACTGATGTACGCATGCGCCAAACACCAGCGACCGTCAGCGTGAAGCTTTCTCTTTCGAATGGAGTACCTCTCGCTTCTGTAAACAAATCCGTATAGCCGTAGCATTTGTTCTAATTAGAGTTGTTTATTTGTTCGGCTGAAAAAATGTGAAGTGCAACACTTGAGCAACGAATTGTTGTAAAATTTCACATGAAACTTGGCAAAACTGCTACTGAAACTTATAATTTATTGAAAAAAGTACCCGAATTGTGGAAGGACAAGTCATGGTTTCTCCATCAAAACAATGCACTGGCTCATTCCGCAATGTCTGTCAAGAGATTTCTAGCCAAGTACAGCATCCCAGTGTTGGACCATCCGCCTTATTCGCCAGATCTTGCACAGTGCGATTTCTATCTGTTTCCTAAGGTGAAATTTGCCTTAATAGCAACAATATTTGAGCTTTGAAAGAGAAATCGGCACGCGTTCTGAAGGAGCTGATAGAAGAAGACTTCCAGCACTATTTCGAACAATGGAAGATTCCCATGGAGCATTGTAGGGATAGAGGACGGGTGTATATACCATCCGCCTTATTCGCCAGATGTTGCACCGTACGACTTCTATCTGTTCCTAAGGTGAAATTTGCCTTAATAGCAACAAGATTTGAGCTTTGAAAGAGAAATCGGCACGCGTTCTGAAGAAGCTGATAGAAGAAGACTTCCAGCACTGTTTCGAACAATGGAAGATTCCCATGGAGCATTGTAGGGATAAAGGAGGGGTGTATATTGAAAGTGATAATAAGTAAATAGGTATGGAATCAAAATAAAATGTTAAAACAACATCAATCTCGTTATTTAATAGCCACACTTCGTATAATTCCTTTCATATAAGCTTGCTTGTTCCTCATACTTGGAAATTTTCGTTCACGCATCAATCATTCAATCATTTTCATGCATTTATTTATAGGTCATCCACGCAATTGTTCACCCTCAATTTCACCAACATATACTTGTTTATGGGGTAAAGGCTCAGTGGTATCCGAGTCGGCCTACGGATCATAAGAACCCTGGTTCGATCCCCACAGCCGACAAAACATTTTCACCAATTTAAAAATTACCCCTATGGCCCCTCCACTACTAACATCTTTGTAGGCCGTGATTTGACGGCTGGTAACCGCACTTCACGTGCATAAATATATCACTTACCAAGATCTGCTTCGACAGAGTGCCACACTCAGTAATGGGTAAAAGGCGTGATGATATATTTATTTATTTATTTTTTATACTTGTTTCACCAATTTCTTATTCGACATACGTTCTACATACACAAACCAGCTCAACTTGAAACCTCATACAGAAAACACTATATACAGTCATTTAGTCGTATCCTACCGATCTCTCTAATTTAAACGAACTGTACCTCCAACCATCCAACAATCCTACTCCAGGTAAACATATTATACATGTAATGTCATCTCCATCCATTATTGATCCACGTAGTCGATCTGTCCACTTCATACCGCATCCCTTCCGCTACACCCTTCCCTGCCCTCTATCTTGCATCTGTCTGTCTGCATCCATGGCCAACTGCAACTATAGCAGCTAGTGGACCAGCAAGTATCATCCGAGTAATTAGAGACTGCATATTGCTGAGAGTGGAAGCTAACCTGTAGTGATTAATACATTTGTAATTAAGTTGAATATGTGTTCTGGGAATTGAGATTGATGTGAAATTGAGGTAGTGTGATGGAATAGGATATGGGTTTGGATAGGGCAATTATGGGGCTGGAACTGCGTTGAAATGTCAGAGCTGGGCAAGCTACTTAAAAAAAGTAGCTAAGCTACAGCTACAGCTATTCTTTAAAAAAGTAGCTAAGCTACAGCTATAAGCTATATTTTGTAAAATATAGCTAAGCTACAGCTAAAAGCTTTCGTTAAAGTAGCTGTTAAATTTTAAAGATATTTTTTTAAATTATTGTGAAATAATTAAATTTGCCATTGTCATATGATCTGTCTTTTGTTATAATGACTGTTAATTTACTATTATATACATAAATATCAAAAATAGCAAATACCATCTGGCACCTACTGTGTATTTTTGCGTATTAGAGCCAGTTAGAACCGGCAACAAATAATTATTTTGTGTGGGTTTAGCTTGTACGCATGGAGCTACAAAAAGTAGCTTGAAGCTACAAAAAGTAGCTTTAAAAGTAGGTTCAATTGTTATTTTTGAGCAAATAGAAAAAAAAGTAGCTAGCTACAAGCTACAGCTATATTTTGTCACAGTTAGCTAAGCTACAGCTACAGCTAAGGTAAATGCTAAGCTAGTAGCTAAGCTACAAAAGTAGCTAGCTACTGCCCAGCTCTGTGTAATGTGATACTAAAAATTGTATAAATATGTACGTTTAAATATAAATATATCGTCACACCTTTTACCCATTACTGGGTGTGATATTCTGTCGTTAGTAGATCTCGGTAAATGATATATTTATTGGAGGAGAGAAAGCCACAGCGGTAATAGTTTGTCGACTGTAGGAATCTCAAATCCCTAATCTATCTCGATACTGATCCACCTATCCCATAGTAATTTATATTGCATTGAGGTTAGTGATGGATAAATTCCCGGGAATGAAAAAATATGGATAATTTCCCGGGATTATTACCCAAAAAATTTCTGCGTAATTTACCGGCAAATCATTGAGAAAATTTAAAACGGGAATATTTCCGGGAAATAAATTATTTAACGATAGACTAATACATACTTATATAATAGTATATTACATAACAAGCATCGAAAGTATAAGATAACGTGCGAGTGTACAAATTGAAAAACGAGGCGCGCAACGCCGAGTGATTTAAGTACACGAGAACAGTTATCACACTTTCGAGCGAGTTATGTACACTATTTTTCAGACGTCCACAAAATATTTCTAAAAACAGTTTACAAGAGCTATGTTGTTACACTTTGACAGCTGATGCGTTTTTGTACGTAAGCGTTGACGTTTGACGTTTGAGGTTAGGTATAGTGATACCAACTGTACTAACAGTAGTGTCAAAATATTAAATAATGCTAAAATATTAGTAAATAAGTAATTATTAATTTTTAAAAATAAGATTTATCTGTGCAAATGTGTTGAAAAATCTGCCAAAACTTCGATTTAAATAATAATACAAATTCTTTTTATTTATTTTATTATTTTCTTATGGCCAACTTCATTGAATTGCGCTAGGCTTATTATGGCCGTTTCATATGTCATTAAAATTCCTAGTTTCAAATTTACAGAGCGGGTACGTCAACTAGCGCCTCTAACGAGATACGTCGTAACTAAATTTGAAAATATTCCCTCTTGCATTGATTGAAAAAATCCTAAAAACAAATCTAGTCATTGTATATTTATTATCATAAGATCTTTACAGTAAAATACTAACCGTTGGCACCAATAATTCAATAATATTTACTTCTGTTGATTTATTGGCCATGATTTTCTTTCATCGTAGCGCCATCTGTTGTCAATTAGTGGAACTTCACCTGGTATGTTAGAAGTGTGCGTTATACTAACATATCAGTGTATGTTATTTTCAACTTTCCATAGTAGTTTATGATGTTGTTATGGTTACTTTCATTAGTGGTCGTCTGAAAATTATATGACATTTGTATATCCTTGTGTTTAACACGTGTTAGACTTGTCTACCGTGGGAGACTTTCTTTCTATATTAGTTACGACACTTGTGAACCCAATTGTGTATTACCATATAATAAATAAATAAATACTACGTTTTAAGTTTATTTCAGTTTTAAATAACTATGAACGTTTTCATAAGAAGCTATCACGGACGAGGGCAGGGTGAAAAGTCCCTGAAAAATGAAACAAGAAATGATTTATTTGGTCAAAACATATTTTATTTCTCAACATAATCTCCTTGTAGCTCGATACACTTCGTCCAACGTTTTTCTAATTTTTCGATCCCTACCAAATAATACTATTTTGGCATTCCTTCAAAATAGGCGTATGTCTCAGCGATGACCTCATCGTTGGAGCCAAATCTCTATCCGCCGAGCCATTTCTTCAAGTTTGGAAATAGATAAAAATCGCAGGGGGCCAAATCTGGCGCAAAAAGTCCTTATTACGCTTGAACATCGCCAAACACTCCTTTGAACTTGTCACACGGTCGCGCTTGTTGTCAACAGAGAGTAAATTCGGCACCCATCCGGCAGATAGCTTTCTCATATCAAAAAAAATAAGCATAATGTTCCGTACCCGTTCGGTTGAGATGCTCATAGCCTCAGCAACCCCGTGGACTTTAACTCGCCGATCGTCCAATATCATACCATGGATTTTATCTATTATTTCTGGCGTTGTAACCTCAATTGGACGACCAGAACGTTCGGCGTCCTTTGTGGTCATACTACCACAACTAAAATCAGTAAACCACAAATCGTTCCAATCGATGATGAGGAGTCCCCATAATTTTTAACAAGCGATGCTTTGGTTTGCGTAATGTTTCTTCCACGCATGAAATAATGTTTAATCAAGGCGCGAAATTCATTTTTTTCCATGTTTTCAAAAATCTTCAAGGTTGCTTGCTTTCGATGGGTGTCAAAATAGAACTGAATGATATATCAGTCTGAATATTTTAATGCGTTCTAGTTAAAGATGGTACATCAGAAATGTCACATGAGATTTGCTATTGTGGCGCCATCTGTTTTATTTTTCAGGGACTTTTCACCCTGCCCTCGTACTACGTTTTAGAGTTGTCTACCGTGAGAGACTTTCTTTCTATATTTGTCACGACACTTGTGAATCCAATTGTGGATTACCATATAATAAATAAATAAATACTACGTTTTAAGTTTATTTCAGTTTTAAATAACTATGGACGTTCTTTTATTTATGCGACTCTGTACAATAGGAATTTAATCCCAATTACAATACACAGGGGTAGTTTTAAAATGGTGAAAATTGTTTGTCGCCTCTGGGAATCGAACCAGGGTTCTCAGGATCCACTGGCCGACTTCATACCACTGAGCTAGCTACTCCACTTTTAATCCATCCTGTTAATTCGTAGCATTATTTATTTTATATTAGTTATAATTTCTATATGGGGTGGCTAGCTCAGTGATATGAAGTCGGCCTGTGGATCCTGGGAACCCTGGTTCCATTCCCATAGGCAACAAACAATTTTCATAATTTCAAAAGCTCCCCCTGTGGTTCCTCCACCACTAACATCTTTGGGGGCCGTGATTTGACGACTGGTAACCGCACTTCACGCGCAAAATATATCACTTACCGAGAACTGCTACTGCAGAGTGCTACACCCTGTAATGGGTAGAAGTCGTGATGATATATTTATATTTATTTATTTACTAATTTCTATTTCTTTATTTCCAGGTAAGAATCTTTGAACATCAACCCACCCCAAAACTTACCCACCCTTCAATTTAAAGTACGTACCTTTTAAAAAATGAACCTTCAACCAGTAAATTTTTATTAATTTATCACATTCTCAATTCCAAGTGACATTACTGACATTACCATTAATATTCTGCAAAACCATACGTCCCAAAAGAATATCGGCGTCTGAGCCGTAATAGTTGAATTATACCCAGAGTAGGGTCGTCGTCTCCGCGTCACGGTTTTTTGTTTGTCAGCAGAAGCGATGTTTTATGAAGGTTATTGCAGGCTTAGGGCCGTAATAAAAAAGTTTTATTCGTTTTTGTAGTCGTTGGACCCCCTGAAAAAATATAATGAAGCCGGCGCCGAAAAGACCCACGACAGCAGATATTCTAAATTGTTATTGTCGGCTTGCTTAGATTTTATCCAGAGAGATAAGATACCTTGTTGCTATTTGTTTATTTCGTGTCGTATTTATTGGGGTTGTTTTCTAATCCAGAGATTTAGCATAATTTTGTTTTAAAATGTTTGCTCGTTGTATGCTTGTTGTCGCTATGAACTATAGTGCAACATAGAACATAAATACATTAACTCAAATTTCAATAGATGCACTAATTAAAGAGGCTACAAGGTGTGGCTATTAAATAACGAGACTGATGCTGTTTTTACTAGAGGTGTGTAGTTCGTGAACGAACTAGTTCATATGAACTATTCCTTATAATGAACGACACGAACTAGTTCGTGAGTTTATTAAAGACTAGTTCCCTGCGAACTATTCGGATATGATTCACCACCACGGCGAAACGGCAGATGAGGTTGAATCGAAAGCGGAGAACGGAGAACAAGTGAACGAGTAATCGAGACTAATTACTAGAGGAGCTGACTTCATACTTCGTTCGTTCGTGGTCGTTGCTTTGATCACCGCTCTGCAGGTACGGGTTTATCACGGTTACAGAATTATCGTTACCTTGAAAAAGTAAGCTCAAATTACTACAAATTTCAGGAACCGCTTACCGAAAATTTACCGATGAACCGAAAATTTTACCGCGGTAACTATGTATACCGTGAGACAAAAAAAGGTTGAAAATCTCTATCCTAGATAACTTTAAGGTAGTACTAGTGTGACGGTGGCGCCATCGGGTGGCGAAACTGACGCTCAAAAAATGTAAAAATTGAATAAAATAAGTGTTTTATACCTATTATGATTTGAATATCATGAATTGTTAACAGGTTGTTGGTCTAGTGAATTTTCAAATACCATACCACCGTGTGGTGTTGCCATTATAAATTGGGATTCTTCATTTTTCGTTAAAAACAAGGCTATATATCCATTACTAAACGATAAAAAACTTTCTCCTTCTGATACAATATACATGGATAGTTGTAGAACATCATACTAGTTTTTCAAATGAAACTGCAAAATTTTAGAGGTACACAAACCAAATATGTGCGATTCTGAGTGATGATCGCCATAAGCCCCGTGTATAAGAACTCAACTTTAAAAGCGAATATATTTGTTCACAGACGATGAATGTGTTTCATATTTTAACAGGAGGCGTATGACTATCCAATGTTTACGTGCGCCAAATTTTATTCAGATCTGCTAATTTTTTTTTCACGCTTAACCTTAACTACAAAAATTCGATGAAAATCGGTCCTATGAATCTAGAAAACTATGAAGAAAGTTTGTTTAATTCGTTTCACACAAGAATAGAGCCCAAATAAAAAGTAAATATATTCTTATTTCTTCTTAATTTAACCAATTATCGAAAGGTGCGCATGATTGAACCTTTCAGTTATCAAGTGCACTCCATTTCATTCAATTTAAGAACAGGATGTTTGTACATTTTTAACCTTGCTAGTAAAGACATAAAAGAAATGAAGAAAGAAATACAAAGTATGAAAGGGGAAATAAAAGAAAACAGAGATGACCTGCAACAAACCAAAGCTGAGCTAAACAGAATGTCAGAAGAATGGCGCAAAGAAAAAGCAGAATCTAATACAACAAGAGGGGGAGCAGAAAGGAATCTTGATATGATAAAGGAAAATAATACAATGATACAGAAGCTAGAAAACAGGATTGGTGAGTTGACAAAGGCAGAAGAAAGAAGGGAAAAAATAACAAAAAGAAACAATATTATCATTAAAGGAGCAAAACTAGAAAACAACATTAAAGAGATAGAAGAATTCATAAAGAACAAATTAGGAATTGAAATAAAAGTGATAAACACATATAAAATAGGAAGAGTGGATGACAAACAACACACCGTGGCAACAATAGATACTTTTGAAAATAAAATGGAAATCATGAAGAAAAAAAACAGGTTAATCGGAACGCAAATATATATAGAAAGTGATCTTACAAGGGAAGACATGAGAATACAAAAAGAAATATTAAAAATATATAAGGAAGAAAAAGAGAAAAGAAATGAAGTTAAAATAGGATATAGAAAAATAAAAATTGGAGGTGAATGGATCGAATGGAATACAAACAATGGAAAATTAGTAAAACGACAAGAAGCAAAAAATGATCAGCAAGAGCTCGCAACACACGCACCGCCAAAAAACGATTAAAAGCCAACAACGGGGAAAACGAAAATGATGACGAACGGCATGAAACAGGTTATGAGAATATTGATGAAAAAAGAAATGAGAGCGAAAGCAGACAAAAAAATGACGAAAATAAACTGAAGGAAGTACAGCCAAAACAAAAGATAAACGGTAGGAGAAGGAAGAAAGGAAAGAAGATTAGAATAAGCACATGGAACGTAAGGACCATGTTGCAACCAGGCAAAATGCAGGAAATCGCATCAGAAATGATGAGATACAAAATAAATGTTGCAGCAATCCAAGAAACCAGATGGGGAGGAGAAGGAATTATAAATAAAAAAGAATATGATGTACATTATTCGGGAAACAAGAAGCAAGGACAATATGGAGTAGCACTATTTATTATGACAGAGCTAAAGAACGAAATAATTGAATCTAGACCAATAAATGAGAGAATGAACTACTGCAGGATCAATACGAAACCACTCAAATTATCTATACTAAATGTGTATGCTCCAACAGAAACAGCAACTGCGGAAGAGAAAGACATATTTTATGAGAAACTAGAATTAGAAATAGAAAGAATACCAAAGGAAGACACAACAATTATACTAGGAGACTTTAATGCGCAGGTAGGAAAGGAGAATTATATACGACACGTTGCAGGAAAACACACAATACACGAAAAAACTAATGATAATGGGCAGAGGCTTTGTAGAATGGCAGCTAGGATGAATTTAATCATAAGTAGTACAAAACACGAACATCCAAAAGTACACAAAGTGACATGGACAACAGCAGATCAGAAGCATCAAACACAAATAGACCACATATTGATAGCAAAAAGGAAACAATCATCGATACTAGATGTCAGAACATATAGAGGAGCATGTGCGGAGTCGGATCACTATATGGTCACAGCGACATTAAGACATAAAATAAAGAAGGAAAACAAAGGTCAAAACACACGAGTGAAATGGAATATAGAGAAGCTAAAAGATAAAAAGACAAGAGAAAGATACGCAGAAGAATTAGACAAGAGACTTAGTAAAAATGGGCACGAGAAGAAAGAAATAGAGGAGAAGTGGCAGAATATTAGAAAATGCATACAAGAGGCGACAGAACAATGGGTAGGAAGAGAGGAATATAGAATAAAAAAGGAATGGTTTGACGAAGAGTGTCATGGAGCAGTAAAAAGAAAGAATGAAGCAAGAATGAGATGGATGAGAGCAAATATAGAAGCAAATAAAGAGGAGTATGAAAAAAGGAGAGGAGAATGCAATAAAATTATAAGAAAACACAAGAGAGACTGGATAGACAGTAAAATAGAAGATATAGAGGAGGAAAGCCACAAAAAAAACACAAAGCAATTTTATCAAAAAGTCAATGAACAAAATAGAACACGCAAGGCGAAATCATGCGGTGTGAGAGACAAAAATAATAAGTTAGCAGAAAACGATACAGAATATAAACAGGCATGGAAAGAACATTTTACAGAACTGCTTACAGAAGCACAGCAGAGTAATGAGATAGAGGAGCAAGAAGCGAGGGAGGACGGAAATATAACAGAACCAACGATAGAGGAAATTAAAGAAGTAATAGGAAAGAGTCGAAATGGGAAGACATCAGGAAAAGACGGGATTAATAATGAATTAATAAAATATGGAGGAGAAGAACTGCAGAACCATATACACGAATTAATTAAGAAAATATGGCGGGAGGAAAAGATGCCAAGAGAATGGGAAGTAGGACAAATAGTAGTGATACATAAAAAAGGGAATAAACAAATATGTGAGAATTATAGAGGTATAACACTATTGAACACAGCGTATAAAATCCTATCATCGGTAATACAAAGAAGAATAGCGGAAGAAACAGGGCGTATTGTGGGATCATATCAATGTGGTTTCACACGAGGCAGATCGACGGTAGATGCAATACACGTAGTAAAGCAAATAGTTGAAAAAAGCATCGAATACAACATAAACACAGAAATCCTTTTTATAGACTTCAAGCAAGCCTTTGACTCCATTAACAGAGGAAAACTGATGATAGCGCTGAAAGAACTGGGAATTACAGGAAAATTAAGGAAACTAATATTAATGACAATGAATAAGACAAAAATGACCATAAAAACACAAAAAGGTGAGACGGAAGAGTTTGAAGTAAATAAAGGAATCAGACAAGGAGACGCATTATCAGCAACATTATTCAACCTGGCTCTAGAATATGTAATGAGAGAAATAAACAAAGAAGGGACGCTACGAACAAGAGGAGGACAAATAGTTGCCTACGCTGATGACATTGCAGTAATAACAAAGAGTCGGGAAATAATGGAAGAAACTTTGAGAAAAATAGTAGAGGAAGGAGAGAAAATAGGACTAAAACTAAACGAAGCCAAAACCAAAATAATGATATTAGGAAAAAAAATCGAGAGAAATGAAATAGAGGTAGGGAGGTTTAAGTTCGAACAGGTGGATAAATTTAAATACCTAGGAATAACAATAACAAATAAAGGGGAAGGAGAGATGGAAATTAAAGATAAAATAATGGCTACAAATAGAGCATTCTATGCCAACAAAAAATTGCTAAATAGTAAGATACTCTCATATAAGACAAAAATAAAAATATATAATACAATTATAAGACCGATAACACTGTATGCTGCAGAAACAATGACGATGACGAAGAAGGAGCAGGAAAATTTGAGAGTGATGGAAAGAAAGATTATAAGAACAATACTAGGACCAATAAAAACGGCAGAAAATGAATACAGACCAAGAATGAATTACGAAATAGAACGGGTGATGGGTGGAGAAGACATAGTGAAGAGGATAAAACGACAGAGAGTAAGGTGGCTGGGGCATATATGGAGGACAGAAGAAACAAATGTAATAAGGGCAATAGTAGAATGGAACCCAGGAAGAGGAAGAAGCAGGGGAAGACCTAAATCGACATGGTTACGGGAAGTAGAAGAAGATTTAAAAAAATCAGGTATTAGTAACTGGAAGAAGAAAACAAGAGACAGGAAGGGATGGAGAAAGGTAATTGAATCAATATGATACAATGAAAGAGAAGAGGAGACTGATCTACTCCAAAACGAAAAGATCTAGAGAGCTTCCAAGAAGCGGCGCAACCCCACAGGGGGTGTTAAGCCACCTTATATATATAGTAAAGAAATTAACAATAATAAATGCGTTAATGTTGTTGTTGATTAGGGACCTTTTAACTGCAGGTGGAAGTACAAACAATTGTTTTTAATTCCGTTCCACAAAAATAATGTAATTGTTTGTTTTGCTTTGTGTAAAGTTAACAATAAATAATCATAAATTTGACATTGAACAGCAAATAATAGACAGAAGACATGCAATATAATTATATTCAACTTCTATTGTTGATTTGATGCCACGCGGTAAATTAAGCGGTTCTAATCCATTTAAATGGTAAACTGATAGAATATTACATAATAATATTGTGAATTTTATTTCTAAATTGAAATAAAAATCGTATTAATATGCTGTTAATTTCACAGTATTACTTAATAAATCTTTGCTTGAAACTGGAATATATCCGAAGATGCTCGATTGAGTGTTTATAATGGTGTATTAGTGCCAACTTTAATGTATGGTAGTATAGTATGAGATGGAGAAATATATTGTTTAGTTGGTTGTGTTAATTGCGATGGTTTAGGCATTTGGAACGTAGTTGTATTCCTCCGTGTCTGAATTGTCTTATACGTAAATATTTAGCAAATTTTGAACGATATAATTTTTTTGAATATTTTTTAATGGTTTTTTTATATGTGTTTTATTTTGCTGAATCCGATGGTAAATTCCCTATTGTTCTAGATTTTGAGCTAGGTATTGTTAAAAACTGTTTTATGAGCATTTTTTTTAAATATGCAAATTTCTGAAAATTATAAGTTAATTGAATCACGAGAATTTCAGTGCTGTTGAGCTCATCTTCATATCTTGTTTAGATTTTGAGTTATAGCTGCAGGAAAGTCGAAAATCTGATGTAGTAAAATTGTTTCAAAATTCAATTGTTACGGATGCAATAGCTTAAAAACCAAACAAGATATGAAGATGTGCTCAATAGCATCGAATTTCCCGTGCCCGAATTGACTAATTTTAAGCGATTTTATTCTTTGAAAATTTCTTTTGTCTTTTTTTTCTATTTTAGGCCAATTTCAGAATGCTCCCAAGTGTCTTCTAGTTTTTGAGATATTGTTCAATAACTGGTTTCTGGGAAAATTTTGGTGCGAAAACTATTTGAAAAAAGCACTCTTATGCCTGTATAATAATTAGAACCTTTTTATACATTCACAATAATGGGGTGGCCAGCACAGTGGTATGAAGTCGGCCTGTGGATCCTGAGAACCCTGGTTTGATTCTCACATGCGACAAACAATTTTCATAATTTCAAAAAGCTACCCCTGTGGCTCCTCCACCACTAATATTTTTGGGGGCCGTGATTTGACGACTGATAACCGCACTTCACGCGCATAAATATATCACTTACCGAGATCTGCTTCGGCAGAGTGCCACATCCAATAATGAGTAGAAGGCGTGATGATATATTTATTTTTTATACATTCACAATATAATTCAAATTTATAAAAATATCCCTCTAGTAGTCCAATGTAAACATATGAAACATCACACTATCGGCAGGTGCTGAAGTGTTGATGCAACTAACGATTTAACGATTCGCGCTATTTTATCAGGCTGATAAACTCTAGCGAACAAAGACGGCATTCCGCTGAATGTAGCGAGCATGTGTGATGTGTAACCTAACCCTAGTTCTGGGTATTCTTTCCTGAAGCCGCACAACTTCACTCCAGGAAGTTGCGCTCATGCACGGACGGTGTCGAGTTGCAATGCTTCCCGCAATCAATGGATTTTTTAGTTCCGTTCACATGATGAGCCTCGATTTGTGATTAAACAGCAACACTGGTTTCATTTTTAAAGTGAATTGATTTATATGTGTATAGAGTAACTTTGACATTAGAATTAAATTTACGGTGTATATACATCAGTCTTAAGACACTGAAAGGACTAGAGCAATATTATCTATGAGTTAGCCAATAATCTAAATGTAATATTATTGTCTGACAGTACAGGGATGTGGGTAGCGTTACAGTATTTGAATCTGAAGATCCCTAGTTCGAATCGCACTCAAGCTAAAAATATATGAACTTCTATAATGTGGCTTAATGATTCCAAATCATCTACTATAATTGGGATTAAGTTGCAGTTGTACAGGGTGGTATAAATAAATAAATAGTAGTTTGAAATTATTGAAACATTTGGTATGATTTAATTGTCGCTGATTTTCAAATTATTATAGAGAAATATACTTTTTCCTACAACTGTGCGATATCTTTGTTATTACGTATGGAAAGTAGACAAATTCAGACCAAGTGCGTTACTGTAAGCAAAGAAACACTAGTGCGGAAAGTAATTCATTACGCAACTGTAAAAATAGTTGTATTGAGAGCGATTTAAATTTCGCACCGAGCGCGTAGTTCATATTTTGACCACAGACGCTTATGGAAGAAGAAGATGCAGTGAGCCAGCGCTAGTAAATATGCAATATATTGGGGTGGCTAGCTCAGCGGTATGAAGTCGGCCTGTGGATCCTAAGAACCCTGGTTCGATTTCCAAAAGCGATAATTTTCATAATTTCAAAAGCTACCCCTGTGGCTCCTCCACCACTAACATCTTTGGGGGCCGTGATTTGACGACTGGTAACCGCACTTGACGCGCAAAATATATCGCTTACCGAGATCTGCTTCGGCAGAGTGCCACATCCAGTAATGGGTAGAAGGCGTGATGATATATTCATTTATTTATTTATTTACAAAAAGCATTATACAAATCTCGTGCACGAAGACGTCATTTGCACCATTCGCTCAAATTAAAGCACTTGTTATGTAAATAGCTATTGTTGTTGCTTAGCAATTTTAGTTTGTTAAACAAGAATAATTGTGCAGGTATAATAAAAAATGTTTTAATACAAAATTAAACTATATAATTCAGAGCCCTACAATTTCCAATAAGCCACCGCTTTCTACAAACTAATTAATACCAAAAAAATTGGTATCAAATTAATCCAAAACGCAAAAAAATCATCATGAATAGCCATTAATTACAACAACACATTCCAAATTAATCCAATTCGAAAATAAATCCCGTGCTGATAAATTCAACCCATCCACATTGAAACAATCAAACAGATGACGAGCGGGAGTATTGTCCCAGCCCTCGTGAGCCAGCCACGTACTATAGCTACGCGTACTCGCTACGCAATACGCAATCATATGCGTACACACACACGCGGGTTTTTTTGCGTACAGCGCTATGACTGAACACATGAATGTGCCCTGCTCTGCACAGCTGAAAGTTGAGTATAGGGGTCAAATAATGAGGAGGGAGGAGGTGGGGAATATGGAACGAGAATGTACCCCTTTTGGTGGTCAGTGCCGGAGAGGGAATTGATTTTTATGGGAGATGATAATCGTGAAGAGGTTTTGAAATTCTAATTGGAATAGGGTAGAAAACGAATTATTTAAAATATAATACATAAATATAATATCACGTCTTATATCCATTATTCTGCCGTTACAGATCTCGGTAAGTGATATATTAACGCGCGTGAAATGCGGTTACCAGCCGTCAAATCACAGCTTCAAAGATGTTAATGAAAGGGAAGCCACAGAGGTGATTTTAATGTAGTGAAAATTATTTGTCGGTTGTGGGAATCAAACTCCGGTTCTCAAATCCGCAAGCCCATTTGATAAATAATTTTAAAAACTATTTAAAATGTCCAATAAAGTTTTGTCTCGACAACATGAAGAGAAATAAAAAAACTGGGTTACGAGTTTTATAAAGTATTTTTTTAAATGTTATTTCAACTAATGTTACTATGCCATATTTGTTATTAGGCGAAAGAAAAGCTTTTACTAAAAAAATTACAAAAGGGTAACCGGTTAAAATGGGTAAAAGAACATAAAAACTGGACTAATCGACAATGGCATACTATAATATGGAGTGATAAGTCCAAGTTCGATGCTTGCGTTGGCAAATAGAGCGTAGTTACATTAGTTGTTAAATAAAATGACATTAAAAAAATATCTTATAAAACTTGAAATCCTGTTCTTTTGGTTTCTCTTCATGTTGTCGAGACTTGTGGTTGTTTACCTATCATTTCCCGCCACAAAGTTTTAATATCTCGAGCTTTCGCTGGACGATTTACTTTCAAAATTCTTTTTAAACCTCGTAGATCAGCACAGGAAATGGCTGAAGAACGGCCATTTTTTAAACTTTCGGATATTCCACCAATTTTTTTATATAAGTTTTTAATATTTTGTATCATAGATCTAGCAATAGAATGAGAAATAGATATTTTTCTTGCAGAAATATCATTTTTATAAGCATTTACCGTAAATCTCTGCTCAAAGCTTAACCACGAGCCATTATATTTGAAAAAAAAACCGGCAAACGGCAATGATAGTTTTATATCGATTTTTTTCACTTGTGTTTTGTTTTAACAACTATTTAATTTAAAACACGTAAATAAATCCCTTCTAAAACATACATTTTTTGTTGGCCGAACTTTTATGAATCTGTTGCCATAATACTTATTTGATGATAGTTTTGTAAACGTATGTATTATTTAAAATATCTTTTCAGTAATAGACAACTAAAGATTCATATAATAACGTAGATATAGTTTTGTTGTAAGAATAAATCATTGTTTAGTTTATTTTTACATTTTTGTAAAGCATAAAGTTTGAAATTTATACCGGCCGAACTATTATGGAGTTGGACTTGTATATTATTTTATGCTTTTGTTAAATTTGCTAAGTGCCACCGCCAAATTTCCTCTATCGCCGCCACTGTCCAAAGTTAATAATATATGCGTACATCCACGTGCGATGGACTGTAGCGCACACGTAGCCACACCAGGTCATGTGTAGGGACCAGTGTCGTATCCAGTGGGGAAAGCAACTAATTCGGGCCCTTCCATAAATTATTATTGTTTAACGTTCGCATTAACACATTATTGCGTGACGCTGTCTTTCTCCCATATGTCAACTGGCAACACTGTGAATTATATATGCGTATTGGTGATACTAATGGTTTATCCAATAAGGTCCTTTAATTTTGGAGGTTTTTCCATGTGCTTATGCACTAGTTTCATAATGTACTATCAGTTTGACACAATATTATATTATTTATTTCGAGAACTAGCTTACAACATAGCATGTGACCTGTCAAATTTTTTCTAGATTCATTTTTATTTTCAAGCACTATTGCTGACAGCAAAATCACTTGAGTAAATTGATATGTGAAACCCATCGTCCTGTTGATTCGGGATTTATGCACTTTGCTCCCTTTTTTATTATTAAGCAACAAAAGCATAAAAAAGCAAAGTATTACTATTATTATAAAACTCCGTTACTGATGTAAATCCTGCTACTACAGTAAAATTCCGTTAGCAATTAAATATTTTCATATGCTGTCAAATTTTCTCTAGATTAATTTTAGTTTTCGAAATACTCATTTCTTTTTTTGTAGCAAAATCACACGATATAAAACTCAAGAATTTTATATGAACACTTATTCGAACAAGTTAGGTAGGTGGTGGAGGTATGCCGCCATTTGCAGGAAAGGCAAAACTTGCATTGTTCTATTGTATTATATGACATTTTTCTTATGTGATTTATAGATTGAGTCAAATAGATTATTGAATATATAACGCAAACATGAAAAAAAAATTGACTTCTTTTGTTACTTATACCTGCACTTTGGTAAATAAATACATATTTACAATTACATGAACAATTTTAAAGAACTCAGTACATTTGATCAAAACTAATAAACAAAATTGTTAACAGTTTTTTTCAACATTCCTTGAGAAAATAACATTTTCCTCACTCAAGTTAATTGTGATAGTAAGCACTAATGATGAAAGTAACTTATATATAATGAGGTAAATGGTTACTATACTCCATTCCCTGTATGAAAACGATGACGTCATATGTGGACGAGGTTATCATAGATACGATGAAATATAGCTATCTTTTTTTAATAATATTCGTACCTATGCGAATGACATAACGTATGTCTTAATAAGTAAAGACACACGTTTCATGTTTTTTCACGTTCTATCAAATTTATTATTTGAATGAAAACGTATGACAGTTCTTACAAATACGAAAATTTATATTTACTTTGTTCACATTTGTTTATAAAATAAAAATAGAGACCTATGGTCATGATTTTGTTATTTTCTCGCTGTTGAAAATGTTGAAGATTAATTATAGAATTTAGTAAATGTGAGATATCTGCGTATTTAATATTATTTAAATTTTAAACAGAAAAATAAGATTCGAGTCAACTGACGTGACACAGGGCTCGTATTATTATTATTATTATGTTTTCAATGATAACGCATAATGCTTTTTTTTTCAAATAAAATATTTATTTAATATTTTCAATAAATTCAAATATGATTTTAAAACATTAATGCTTATTTAAATATTGCCTGTTTTGCAAATGGCCGCCGTCAACATACGTGTCTCATAAATGTCAATGCATATTATAAACAAGTTAACAATCCAGTGATTATATAAAATCCTTGGTAAAACCCCTCGTCCTATGTACACGGATTTACCCAATTTTCTCTTGTGCTTCTTGCTAAGCAAACAAAAATTACGTAAAACAAAATTTATTGATAAAAAAGGGATCTTGTACTATTACTTGTAAGAAAATTGATAGCTGATAAACTGAAGATTCAAATCTGCTCCATATAATTTAATTATATTATTTTAATCTATAAATGGTGTCACGATTTGTATATGCTTTTAGTTAATCGAATTACTCAACAATAACTTGAACTATAAGAAGCATATGTATGAAATAATTTGAAGGTCTCGTCCTCTCTCTTTAAACAGCAAAAATCTAATAAAACATCATTTGTAATTCTCCCATGCTTGTACGTACATACATACCTTCTAATTACGAGATATTCATGGTCTCTCAAAAAATCTACTAATCGCTTACCATCGACTTTTTATCATCGCACACTTGCCGGATTTAGAATTTATTCATTTGTCATAGCCTACACTGATTCCTATTTGAATTCGTAATTGGAAGGAAACGTTATATGTTTTCCAATAACTATTCAGCAAAATTAAATCTAATTTCAGGTATGATTGCATTACCTATTCATTGTTATTGGCTCGGTTTTATACAGAGGGTTATTTGAAAATCAGGTCATATGTGATTTTTCTCTGCCAGTTGTCCTTCGTGTATAAATTGTTATAAACAAAATAGATAAAAGAATTATGCGGCTAATGGCTAAGTGTATCACCAAAAGTTAAATTGTGAACTTGGTTTAAATAAAATAAATCATCACGCCTTTTACCCATTACTGGGCTATGACAATAGCTGTATTCCATTTGCCATTTGGTTCACTTACATCAGTTCAGATAAATTAGACACATAACTAAATAAATTGAATTAAGCAAATTGTTGCACTTGTGAATTACTTCAAAGTAAATTAGAATTCGTAATTCTAGTATTAGAAGTAAAGTCAGCGAAGTAATCCAACGAAATAAATAAGTGATCTGGTTCAATAAATGTAAGTTAGATCTAATCCAAATGGCAAATGGAATACGCCTATTATTGTTTCAAGTTTTTCCATATTAAAAAAACGCTATTTCAACGTTACCATTGATACGTCATCATTTTTTGGTCCTAGGACGCACTCTGCTGTAGCAGATCTTGGTAAGTGATATATATATATATATATATATATATATATGCGCGTGAAATGCGGTTACCAACCCTTAAATCGCGACCTCCAAAGATGTTAGTAATAGAGGATCCACAGGGGTAGTTTTAATGTATAGTGAAAATGTTTGTCGGCTATGGGAATCGAACCCGAGTTCTCATATCCACAGACCGACTAGAAACTATTAATGATTTAATCTTCTGTATGTCAGTTGAAAATAAAATTCTGGGTATCTTTTTATTCCACAGTTGACACAGCGTCTGTTAAAGCCAGAAATGCTATTTGACATGTAATTTTTATAGTAAATACAAATAGGTTGAATGATAGAAATACTTTTTCAGACGACCACTTATGAAAGAAATCAAAACAACATCATAAACTACTAAGCAAAGTTGAACATAACATACACCTCGTATGTTAGTATAACGTACACTTCTAATATATCAGGTGAAGTTCCACTGATTGACAACAGATGGCGTTACGATGAAAGAAAATAATAAAATAAATGAAAAGAATTTGTATTATTATTTTTTCTGCCTGGGCCACAGGGTAGAAGGCGTGATGATATATTTATTTATATTTTAATTGAAGTTTTAACAGATTTTTCAACTCATTTGCACAAATAAATCTTATTTGTTTGAATAAACAATTACTTATTTACTAATATTTTTACATTATTCAATATTTTTACATTACGGTTAGTACAGTTGGTATCACAATACCTTACCTCAAACGTCAAACGTCAACGCTTACCTACAAAAACGCATCAGCTGTCAAAGTGCAACAACATTGCACTTGTAAACTTTTTTTTAGATATATTTTGTGGTCGTCTGAAAAATAGTGTACATAACTCGCTCGAAAGTGTGATAACTGTGCTCGTATACTTAAATCACTCGGCGCAGCACTCCTCGTTTTTCAATTTGTAGACTCGCACGTTATCTTACACTTTCGATGCTTGTTATGTAATATACTATAGATTATTGATGTATGAGTAATGTTAAGAAATAAAGGAATGTGGGTAAGGGATCAACGATTTTTATTAATTTAAATTTTCAAATGTGCCAACAACAAGAAATAAATGTATATATCAGTCTTACCAATTTCAAGTAGTTTTTTTTTTTTATTGCCAAGTAAAACCCTTACTTTTGATCTCTCTGTATTTACTTGTTCTATGTTCTTATCATTCTTACAATTTATTTATTTTTAACTTAAAATTTAAATCTATCTTCAATATTTTTTATCTTCTCAGTTAAAAAATGATCAAGTAATTAATTTGATCCTTTGAACAAAAAACTCAGGCGTCCCTTGCAGAATACTTCGCATTATAGGGTGCAAAGGGTTAAAATATAAAAAAATGAATTCGAGGACCTGTCAACTAAATGAATTATCCTTGACAAGCACACACACATACGTAGGACATACAGGACACGGTACAGGACAAATTGCATTAATTCAAAATGAACAGGCGCGTAGAGATGTCCAGGATGCACTTTAGCGTGAATATTCCTGATCGTAACTCGATTGAAATTAGAAATGAATGGGAACGCGGAACTGGAAACATTATATCGATATGGATGGAATTAAATTTAGATGAAAAAGGACTTCCAGATAAAATTTGTGTAGTTATTACTATAAAATATGAAATTATTTATTCTAAAAGGCAATTTCAGTTAAAATTTGTGTTTATTAATTAACAAGCAAGAGATTGTGCTTTCAAACGTCGCGAACTTCAGCTTATATCCAATAATACGATTGTATCCAAGGCCGTGTTGCACTTTTATCACCCTAATATACCAAACAAATTCATATTATTTTTTATCCTTTCCTTCAATTTATTTAAATAAATCAATAATTATTAAATTATTCTTTTTTGATGGTTGTATAAACTAAATAAGAAAAATAGGAAAAAAAATTCCATCACAAAGCCCACAAAATTTGCAGCACGTTAGAATCAACTTATCAGGTTATCATCAAACCGCTGGTCAGTACTAGGGATGTTGTGATACTACTGATATGATACCGGTATCGATTCTTTCGTTCCGATACCGGTTATTTTGGTATTCGAAACTTTGCTTTCGATATTTTACCTATACCAGTACTTCTCTTATTTCGATACTAAAGTATCGCAAACTATTTTTAATCTAATGTCATTTTGCAATAAATTAATGAAAAGTTCATATTATGCTGGTATTTTTTTTATTTTAATAAAACATGGTCATGTGTTCGACGAATAGTAGAACTAGTAGAATGAGACAGTGAGAGTTAAATAAAGATAGTAGATAAACATTATAACAAATATTTGGTATTATTTTAATATAGGTAATACTGTTGAAAAAACAGATTTTTTTGTATAATAAAAGTTTATTTTGGTATTTTTTTACTTTTATCTAATATCAAACCAATAATTATTAGCCAAATTGTTGAAAGACTGGTAAAAATCATACAATTGAATATGAAATGGAAATTTGTTACATATATAATTTTTATAGTATACATTCAACATTTCATATAAAAACCTAATATATTTCGAAAATTACAAGATAAAAAATAATCATTCGATACCAATTCTAGTATCGATACTTTCATTTGATACTGATTCCGATGCTAGTATCGATACATTACTTTTGATTACTCTTTCGATACTGGTATCGATATTTTAGAGGTATCGCAACATCCCTAGTCAGTACAGCTTTAACCATAGACGCGTTTCGTCCTTACAGACTCATCAGTATGGTGTGATAAACTAACTATCCAACTAGACCAACTAGAGACTAGTGAATTGTGATACCTTTTCAAGCTGAACTGACTGATGTTAAAAAGTATGTAAGCCGGTATGCATGACATGAGAACTACGGAGCAACCCGTGGTGCCATCTACCGACAGAAATCGCAAACTGCTTGACAGAAATTGAAATAATACAAAGACAAAAAGTCAATTGCGATGTGGAACTGTGTCTTAATAAATAAGAAAAATAGGAAAATTTTTTTTTTTATAAACTTTATTTCGTGGGCGAAATTCTTGTTTTTTGGTGAGTTTGAATGACTTTTTGGTCTCGACTAAAAATGACATTCTCACGTACAACAAAAATCACTCATTTCGCATATTTACTACAAAAATAACTATTGTTTATAATGTATGGAATGGAGTAAAACCCGTGATCTTTGGATCAAGAACCCATCACCTTCCTAAATAAAATAAATATATCATCACGCCTTTTACCCATTACTGGGTATAGCACTCCGCCGAAGCAGATCTCGGTAAGTGATATATTTATGCGCATGAAGTGCGGTTACCAACCGTCAAATCACCGCTCCCAAAGATGTTAGTGGTGAGGGAGCCACGGGGGTAATTTTAAATTGGTGAAAATGTTTTGTCAGCTGTAGGAATCGAACCAAGACTTTTAGGATCCACAGGCCGACTTGATATCACTGAGCCATTACCCCAGTTTATTATCACCTAATTAAAAGAGAATTTATAGTCGGTACTTGGTGGAACATAATGAATATAAGAAAATCAAACACACACATGGTTTGTCCACTAAAATATTTATTTATAACTTATGTCTGATGATGTCCGAAAGGACGAAACGTGCGTAACAAGTTTTAAATAAATATTTTAGTGGACAAACCAAGTGTGTGTTTTTATTTATTATCACCTTCCTGTTTGGCTAAACATCTAAAGAAAAACAAAATTGAAACAATGATTAAATATATATTATAAAATTGCCACAAATAAAACAGTTGCAAAAGAATATTTTTTCGAATAATCAGATAACATCCACCCAATTTTGTCATATTTCCCAATATTTCCATAAACATTTTGATAAATTCCATGCAACAATATCATCATATTTACATATTCAGCTTTATTTCAAGATAACCCATACTACGCAATCTACATATGTGATATTTGCCAGAGATACGCGTAATATTTTAACAAAATGTTGAATTTTTTAAATATTTTTCCACGGCTACAAAAATTCAAATTATCGATACTGGATGATGGAAGCTTCACGTATATCATATTGGCGACATAAAAATAAAAACACCACATGTATGTAAATCACATTAATTTTGCCCACACACACACACGCATACATACGTACATACCTATATTTTATATGTGTGTGTGGATGTGTGTGTGTAAAATCTGTCCTATCTACAATCGTCCAGCGAAGTTTTGAAGGGTTTTACTTGTAAAATGGTGGAAGTAAACCTTGGAATATTGCTAACGAATTTATTATAAATTCAAAAATTATTTTGTTACGGTGTATTTCTTCTGAGGAGATGGGGTATTTGTAGGGTGTGTTAGGAATACTTTGGTGTATTATGAGTGAGAAATTGAGAAGAATGTTCTTAGAAGATTGAGTTTGAGAAATGCTATACGTCTCAAATATATTTAGAATCGCAGAGAAGACACTCGCTTCCTTTTTTATCTTTTGATTCGTTTTCAGTTCTTCAGTTCCTAATTGTAATTGTGTGAAGTTCCTTTTAAATACACGGTTACCATACATAACTTGAGATATCAGCGCATTTCATTTGACATTTGGATCAGATCTAATTTACATTTACTGAACCTGATTACTTATTTATATCGCTGGATTACTTCGCTGACTTTATTTTCAATACTAGAATTACTTATTCTAATTAACTTTGAAAAAATTCACCCCAATAACTGTACCAATTTACTTAATACAATTCATTTACGAGGGCACGGTGAAAAGTCCCTGAAAAATGAAACAAGAAATGATTTATTTGGTCAAAACATATTTTATTTTCCAACATAATCTCCTTGTAGTTCGATACACTTCGTCCAACGTTTTTCTAATTTTTCGATCCCTTCCAAATAATACGATTTTAGCAATCCTTCAAAATAGGCGTTTGTCTCAGCGATGACCTCATCGTTGGAGCCAAATCACTTTTCGCCGAGCCATTACTTCTAGTTTGGAAATAGATAAAAATCGCAGAGGGCCAAATCTGGAGAATATGATGGATGACGAACCAATTTGTAGCGTAATTCATGCAATTTTGCCATTGCGATACAGACGCGCTTGTTGTGAACAGAGAGGAAATGCGGCACCCATCTGGCAGATAGCTTTCTCATATCCAAAAATGTATGCAAAATGTTCCGTACCCGTTCGGTTGAGATGCTCATAGCCTCAACCAGCTCGTGCACTTTAACTCGCCGATCGTCCAATATCATACCATGGATTTTATCGACGATTTCTGGCGTTGTAACCTCAATTGGACGACCAGAACGTTCGGCGTTCTTTGTGGTCATACTACCACAACGTAAATCAGTAAACCTCTTGTGAATCGTTCCAATCGATGGTGAGGAGTCCCCATAATGTTTAACAAGCGATGCTTTGGTTTGCGTAATGTTTTTTCCACGCAATAAATATTGTTTAATCAAGACGCGAAATTCACTTTTCTCTATGTTTTCAAAAATCTTCAAGGTTGCTTGCTTTCGATGGGTGTCAAAACAGAACTGAATGACATATCAGTCTGAAAATTTTAATACGTTCTAGTTAAAGATGGTACATCACAATGTCACCCTGCCCTCGTAACAGCGTATAAATCCAAATAATCGCGCTTCCTGTAGTTACGAGTAGTATTACGTTCCTATTATGAAAAGTATCAAATAATAATAATTCCACTATAACCTACAGCTTTACTATAATTATAATTATTATCCCATTGTTCCCCGTACCAAATAAATAAATAAACTGCCAAAATTAGTTCCAAATTTCACCACCACATTCATCTGGCCAACTGTAGACGACCCCTTGTTGGATTAATTTGTATATGTGTGTTACGTTTCCATTCTACGCATTATCTGTTGTACATAACGTGTGCGTGCGTGCGTGTGCGTGCGTGGAAGGAAGTATTGAGCGCCGAACAGACACGTGCTCCACTCGATATCTGCTTCCGAGGGTGCAGCGACCCCTGCGCATAGAAGGGTACGTGATAGTGCATAGTTGCTTAGTACTTGGATTTAATGCACTATGCTGCTTTAGAAGTTAATTGGAGTACATCTGTCGGCTGTAAGTAATTGATGAGAATGTTGCCATGGTTACGAACTAGGATATGATGGGATGGAAAATAGAGCTAAGTGTTTTGACAGTTATTATCGCCAATGAAATTAAGCATAATTATTTGTATCACAGTATAGGAGTTCAATTTTCCAATTATTTAGTTGCTTTAAAACGTTATCAAAATGTTTCTAAGATTTGACAGTTGATAGTTCAGTCACAGCCCAAATCTTATATACTAAACGGCTTAATTCCCTATGTATAGATTCATCACGATCATTCTAACAATTTTACAGCCTAGACGGTTTATCCGATTTATTTGAAACTTTTTTTATTTGATAGGGATTACTTATGCGGAGTGCCTTTTGATAGTCTCAGATTTTTCGTGCACATGATGTGCGAGAAAACTTGAAAAAACATGCATTTTCAACTAAGAGTGTGGAGGCTTTGAAATTTTTAAGAAGAACATCTACTGTAATTTTGACATTTGTCTGTGGACATGTCGCATATTTAATTATAAATTATTTAAATATTAAAGGTTTTAGAGTAGTTTTGAAATATTTTACGCACATTAGGGGACTGAGGGGACGTTTTTATTATAATTACAAATTTCAAATATGTGTATTTAAAAAGAAAATTTTTAACAGTCCACTATGAAGTTGGTTTTAATTCAAAACGTCAAATTGACAAGTTTTATAAAATATGCAGACAAAGAGTGTGGAGGCTTTGAAATTTTAAAAAAGAACACCTACTCTAATTTTGACATTTGTATGTGGACATATCGCATTTTTAATTAACAATTATTGAAGTATTAAATTTTTTAGATAACTTTTGATATATTTTACACATATTGGGGGAATGAGGCAATGTTTTTATTATCATTACGCATTTTATATATGTGTATTTAAAAAGAAAATTTTTGACAATCCACTAAAACAAAACGTCAAATTGACAAGTTATATAAAGTATACAGGTAAACCCAACCAAATTTGTCTCCAGTAATAATATACAGTAAAACCAAGCAAATTTTATCCACGGCAGAGTACAATTTAGAAAAACCAGATAACTCGAATTGGAATCATTTGATCACTCTTAAATTTTCTTTCGGTAATACGAAAGTTATTTTAAAGGGCATGTGGGCAAAATTATAATATTTTCCATCGGCAATTATTTTAGTGAAATTGCAACAAAACCTATCGTGTTTGGTGTCATATTAAAGGGCTTTAGAAGAACTTTCAGAAAAATGAAAATTGTTGTAATCTCTTTCAGACGAAATAAAAAAATTAAGACTTTACGGTTGTTAATTGTTTCAAATTTCAAATATTCGGATTAATGCCGTATTTAATGTCATATGAAAATTTGGAAGAAATTTTATATGAAATAAAAAAAAAATTAAGAATGTCAATTGTTTTAAACATAAAATATTTTTTGGTATCAAATAAAAAGTCTTTTAAAGGGATCGCGTGAATTTCTTTTTTCGATTCGCAATTGTTTCAGTGATATTGCTTTGAAACCTATCGTGTTTGATATTGAATGAAATGTCTTTTGAAGTGTTTTCGTGCAGCATTTAATTTAATTTTGATCGGCAATTGTTTCAGTGAAAGTGCTTAACAATCTATCGTGTTTGGTATCTAATGAAAGGTCTTTTGAAGAGATCGCGTACAAAAATAAATATTTTACGATTGGCAATTGTTTTAGTGAAAGTACATCTGAACTTATCGTGTTTGGTATTAAATGAAAGGTATTTTGAAGGACTTGCGTACAAAATTTATTACTTTTCGATCGTCAATTGTTTTAGTGAAAGTGCTTAAAAACATATCGTGTTTGGTATCAAATGGAAGGTTTTTTGAAGGGCTAGCGTAAAAATTTTTAAGACAAAACGTCAACTTGACAAATAATTTTTAAAAGTATGTAATAAAACAAAGCAAAATTTGTGTGCGGTAATAATATACATTTAAAAAAAAAATAAAATTGACAGCAGCATTCTACAATGCAAAAATGTATATTTCAGCGATTTCCAACAATTTTTCAAAAAAGTTTAGAGAAAAATTTCAATTGATTTCATGTACATATAAAATATAAATGTAAAACATTATAAAAAATGACGTCCAAAAGATTTTTAATAGTTTAGCAAAATGTACAATTTTTTTCGTGAAAGTGTTTAAAACCTATCGCGTTTGTATCAAAAAGAAAGATTTTTTGAAGGGTTCGCTTACAAAATTTAGTACTTATAGATCCTCAATTGTTTTAGTGAAAATGCATTAAAATTCTTCGTGATTAGTATCAAATGAAAGGTCTTTTGAAGAGCTCACGTGCATAATTGGATTTTTTTCAATCGTCAGTTGTTTTAGTGAAAGATCTTCGAAACCTATTGTGTTTAGTATCAATTAAAAGGTCTTTGGATGGAATGATACGCAGAAATGATTTAGATTTGTAATAATTGCATTTCTATTGTGTCAACTGTCTTACAAAAGTGAATTCTACTTCAGGGTCCGCGGAGCTAGCGTGAGGCCTGGCGAAGCCAGGGCGACCGCTAGTCTTATATACTAAACGGCTTAATTCCCTATATATAGATTCATCACGATCAATCTAACAATTTTACAGCCTAGACGGTTTATCCGATTTATTTGAAACTTTTTTTATTTGATAGGGATTACTTATGCGGAGTGCCTTTTGATAGTCTCAGATTTTTCGTGCACATGATGTGCGAGAAAACTTGAAAAAACATGCATTTTCAACTAAGAGTGTGGAGGCTTTGACATTTTTAAGAAGAACATCAAACGTCATTATGACATTTCTCAGTGGACATGTCGCATGTTTAATTATAAATTATTTAAATATTAAATGGTTTAGAGTAGTTTTGAAATATTTTACGCACATTGGTGGACTGAGGGGACGTTTTTATTATAATTATACATTTCAAATGTGTATATTTAAAAAGTAAATTTTTGACATTTCACTATGAAGTTGGTTTTAAAGCAAAACGTCATATTGACAAGTTTTATAAAGTATAAAGAATATGGTGGCTTTGAAATTTTGAAGAAGAACATCTACTGTCATTTTGACATTTGTCAGTGGACATGTCGTATTTTTAATTATAAATTATTTAAATATTAAATATTTTAGAGTAGTTTTGAAATATTTTACGCACATTGGGGGCCTGAGGTGACGTTTCTATTATAATTACAAATTTCAAATATGTGTATTTAAAAAGAAAATTTTTAAGAGTCCACTATGAAGTTGGTTTTAATTCAAAACGTCAAATTGACAAGTTTTATAAAATATACAGACAAAGAGTGTGGAGGCTTTGAAATTTTAAAAAAGAACACCTACTCTAATTTTGACATTTGTATGTGGACATATCGCATTTTTAATTAACAATTATTGAAGTATTAAATATTTTAGACAACTTTTGAAATATTTGACACATATTGGGGGAATGAGGGAACGTTTTTATTATAATTACGCATTTTAAATATGTGTATTTAAAAAGAAAATTTTTGACAGTCCACTAAAACAAAACGTCAAATTGACAAGTTATATAAAGTATACAGGTAAACCCATCCAAATTTGTCTCCAGTAATAATATATAGTAAAAACAAGCAAATTTTATCCACGGCCGAGTACAATTTTTAAAAACCAGATAACTCGAATTGGAATCATTTGAGCACTCTTAAATTTTCTATCGGTAATGTTTGGTGTCATATTAAAGGGCTTTAGAAGAACTTTCAGATAAATGAAAAAAGTTGAAATTTTATAATAAGCAAATGTTTCAAACTTAAAGTATTCCGAATCGTAATATAGGTAATTGTTTCAAACTTAATAAATTCTATAAAAAAATGTGGAACTAACAAAAATTACATCCAACGGATTTTTAATAGATTAGCAAAATCTTTTCGGAAATAAAACACGTATTTGATTGAAATTTTAAGACTGTCAATTATTTTAAACTGAAAGTATTCCAAATTATGCCACGTTTGGTATCATATGAAAGGGCTTTAGACGAACCTTTACATAAAATAGTTAATACGTTAGTTTTTTAAAAAGCAATGAGCGTTCGCCGGAATTTGAACCCAGAACCTTTTACTCGCATGGTGACTGCTCCAACCAATTGAGCTACAAACACTCGGCGAGTACTCATGCCTTTCGTGCAACGTTTAGTTGAAGAAATGCTAGAACAGTCACCATGCGAGTGAAAGGTTCTGGGTTCAAATCCCGGCGAACGCTCATTGCTTTTTCAAAAATTATTTATAGTATCTACAAATAAACAATTGTCTCAATAAACAAATTCTTATAACAAGTTAGTTTAACAAAATGTTTTCGGAAATAACACACGTATTTGAAATTTTACGACCTTCAATTGTTTTAAACCTAAAGTATTCCGTATCATATCGTGTTTGATATCATATGAAAGGGATTTAGAAGAACTTTCAGACGAAATAAAAAATATATATATTTCAACCGTCAATTGTTTTAAATTTAAAGTATTCGGAATCATGCTGTGTTTAATGTCATATAAAAAAGTTTTGAAAGAACTTGTAGATGGAATAAAGAAAAAATTAAATATTACAACTGTTAATTGTTTCAAATTCAAAGTATTCCGAGTCATGCAGAGTTTGGTGTGATATGAAAGAGTTTTGAAAGAAAGTTCAAATGAAATAAAAAATATATATTTTACAACCGTCAACTGTTTCAAACTTAAAGTATTGGTGTCGTATAAAAAGGCTTTAGAAGAAGATTGTAATGAAATAAAAAAGTTGAAATTTGACCTATCGCGTTTGTATCAAAAAGAAAGGTTTTTTGAAGGGTTCACGACAAAATTTAATACTTTTAGATCCTCAATTGTTTTAGTGAAAATGCGTCCAAATTCTTCGTATTTAGTATCAAATTAAAGGTCTTTTGAAGAGCTCGCGTGCATAATTGGATTTTTCCTGTCATCAATCGTTTTAATGAAAGTTCTTCAAAATCTATTGTGTTTGGTATCTAGTAAAACGTCTTTTGAAGAGCTTGCTTTGGATGGAAAGATATGCAGAAATGTTTTAGATTTGTAATAATTGAATTTATATTGTGTCAACTGTCCTATAAAAGTGAATTCTACTTCAGGGTCCGCGGAGCTAGCGTGAGGCCTGGCGAAGCCAGGGCGACCGCTAGTCCTATTACTAAAAGCCGTAGAGGTATATGAGTATGTTTGTTTGGATTCATCACGGTCAATTGCTCACCTCTACAGCCTAGACGGTTTGTCCGATTAATTTAAAACTTTTTTTATTTGATAGAGGTCAATCATGGGGGGTGCCTTTTGTTAGTCTTAGATTTTTCGTGCACATGATGTGCGAGAAAACTTGAAAAAACCTGCGTTTTTGGGGCAAAATCAACTAAGAGTGTGGTGGCTTTGGTTTTTTTAAGAAGAAGATCTACTGTCACTTTGACGTTTGTCAGTGGACATGTCGCATTTTTAATGATAAATTACTTAAATATGAAATATCTGTGAGTAGTTTTGAAATATTTTACACATATTGGGGAAATGAGGGGACGTTTTTATTATAATTACACATTTCAAATATGTATATTTAAAAAGTAAATTTTTAACAGTTCACTGTGAAGTTGGTTTAAACGTCAAATTGACAAGTAATATAAAGTATACAGGTGAACCAAACCAAAATTGTCCTCGGTAAAAATATATAGTAAAACTAAGCAAATATTGTTCACGGCAAAGTACATTAAATACAATTTTATTATTATTTATTTAAATTTATTATCAAAATTCGAAATTTATCGTATAATACGAAAGTTTTGAAGGTCACGCATGTAGAAATACGATTTTTTCAATCAGTAATTGTTTTAGTGAAAGTGCTTCAAAACCTATCGTGTTTGGTATCAAATAAAAGGTCCTTTGAAGGGCTCGCATGCAGAATTCAATTTTTTTCGATGGGCAATTGTTTTAGTTAAAGTACTTCAAAACATATCGTGTTTAGCATCAAATGAAAGGTCTTTTGAAGGGCTCGCGTACAAAATTAAATATTATTCGATCGGCAATTGTTTTAGTAAGAGTGCATCAAAACTTATCGTGTTTGGTATCAAATGAAAGGTTTATTGAAGGGCTCGCGTATAAAATTAAATATTATTCGATCGGCAATTGTTTTAGTAAAAATGCATCAAAACCTACCGTGTTTGGTATCAAATGAAAGGTCTATTGAAGGGCTTGCGTAGAAAATTAAAAAATTATTCGATCGGCAATTGTTTTAGTAAACACGCATCAAAACCTATCGTGTTTGGTATCAAATGAAAGGTCTATAGAAGGGCTCGCGTAGAAAATAAAATATTATTCGATCGGCAATTGTTTTAGTAAAAATGCATAAAAACCTATCGTGTTTGGTATCAAATGAAAGGTCTATTGAAGGGCTCGCGTAGAAAATTAAATATTATTCGATCGGCAATTGTTTTAGTAAAAACGCATCAAAACCTAATAAGTTGATTTATATAGTGTCAATTGTTTTACAGAAGTGAATCCTATTTCAGTGTCCGCGGAGCATAGCGTGAAGGCCTGGCAAAGCCAGGCCGATCGCTAGTCCATATACTAAAAGCCGTAGAGGTATATGAGTATGTTTGTTTGGATTCATCACGGTCAATTGCTCATCTCTACAGCCTAGACGGTTTGTCCGATTAATTTGAAACTTTTTTTATTTGATAGAGGTCAATCATGGGGGGTGCCTTTTGTTAGTCTTAGATTTTTTCTACACATGATGTGCGAGAAAACTTGAAAAAACATGCGTTTTTGGGGCAAAATCAACTAAGAGTGTGGAGGCTTTGAAATTTTTAAGAAGAAGATCTACTGTCACTTTGACGTTTGTCAGTGGACATGTCGCATTTTTAATTATAAATTACATAAATATGAAATATCTGTGAGTAGTTTTGAAATATTTTACACATATTGGGCAAATGAGGGGACGTTTTTATTATAATTACACATTTCAAATATGTATATTTAAAAAGTAAATTTTTAACAGTTCACTGTGAAGTTGGTTTAAACGTCAAATTGACAAGTAATATAAAGTATACAGGTGAACCAAACCAAAATTGTCCTCGGTAAAAATATATAGTAAAACTAAGCAAATATTGTTCACGGCAAAGTACATTAAATACAATTTTATTATTATTTATTTAAATTTATTATCAAAATTCGAAATTTATCGTATAATACGAAAGTTTTGAAGGTCACGCATGTAGAAATACGATTTTTTCAATCAGTAATTGTTTTAGTGAAAGTGCTTCAAAACCTATCGTGTTTGGTATCAAATAAAAGGTCCTTTGAAGGGCTCGCATGCAGAATTCAATTTTTTTCGATGGGCAATTGTTTTAGTTAAAGTACTTCAAAACATATCGTGTTTAGCATCAAATGAAAGGTCTTTTGAAGGGCTCGCGTACAAAATTAAATATTATTCGATCGGCAATTGTTTTAGTAAGAGTGCATCAAAACTTATCGTGTTTGGTATCAAATGAAAGGTTTATTGAAGGGCTCGCGTATAAAATTAAATATTATTCGATCGGCAATTGTTTTAGTAAAAATGCATCAAAACCTACCGTGTTTGGTATCAAATGAAAGGTCTATTGAAGGGCTTGCGTAGAAAATTAAAAAATTATTCGATCGGCAATTGTTTTAGTAAACACGCATCAAAACCTATCGTGTTTGGTATCAAATGAAAGGTCTATAGAAGGGCTCGCGTAGAAAATAAAATATTATTCGATCGGCAATTGTTTTAGTAAAAATGCATAAAAACCTATCGTGTTTGGTATCAAATGAAAGGTCTATTGAAGGGCTCGCGTAGAAAATTAAATATTATTCGATCGGCAATTGTTTTAGTAAAAACGCATCAAAACCTAATAAGTTGATTTATATAGTGTCAATTGTTTTACAGAAGTGAATCCTATTTCAGTGTCCGCGGAGCATAGCGTGAAGGCCTGGCAAAGCCAGGCCGATCGCTAGTATACTAACTAAATGTATTCAAATAGAGGCTGTTTTTATCTATGAAATTTGTAGTTCTGGACGAGTTTGTATTGCCGCGCTAATAATGCCCCCACCATGGGATACGAGCCCAGGGCCTTCGGCTTGATAGGGACCTCAAAATGTCGAGGTCGTCGTTTACATGGAAAATAGAGGAGCTCAATTATTAATGCAACTTTGCTAAGAATTGCCGTTACATTTTTTAAATTTAAATATAATTCGAAAACCAGATAAGATTTCTAAATAATTTTTAAACAATGAACAAAATTTTACTTAATCAAAAAAAAACAACTTAAAATTTCACAATTAATCCTATTATATTTATACAAATATTAAAATAACTTTAAATGTAATAGAACTTTGAGGACATAATAGAAAATTTTGCACAACAGAAATTCTAGATGAAACTATCATCATTAGCGTAATTCCGATTCTCAAAATACGTGTAGTAATCACAACACTTATATTTGATTTGTATAAAGCTAACCATTATAATCAATAAAGTCACTAAATAAAACTATATACTGAAGACAAAACAGTTATTTTTTTCTGAAAGAATCGTCCAATTTTGTTATAAAGTCGGCAAAAACCTCAAATGCATATTCAACTTCAAACAAGCATAACTCTGTGCCAAATTATCGTAGAAACCTAGAAACTTCGTTCTTTGCGTCCTTTGCAGGGAATTGAATAAACTTTATTGCCCTGGTGGAAAGATAGACGTTTTTTTTTCACTAAAAACATTTTTGTTTCTTCTAGGGGTTTAGGGAGGGCGGAAGGGTTAACCGTAAGATCGCATGTATCCCCTTAAAGTAGACACTTTAAACTTTTTCGCCCTCGAAAATTCGTCCAAATTAGCTAAATATTCATCAAATTATGACGGTTTAAAAATTAGAAAAATTTCACGAATTATTTCAATTTATATAAATATAATATTAAATGGAGATTAAGTATAAAATAACACAAATTATGTTTATATTTGAGTCTTTACTTTAGTTAAAAGAATGATAGTCTGACACTCCTAGTATTCCTCAGACATCAAATTGAATGATGTGACGTCATCATACATAATTTGTCAAATATGACCGTGTGAAACCGCCTTCAGAACAACGCACTTAAAAAAAATATTGTGTTGTAAGTGTGTGTAATAAACTTATCATAATATTCGTTTTCTAAATTTGTCGTGCGTGTTTTATTTGAACTTTGCGTCATGTGACGTAATAACCCTAACAATTACTTATACGTACAGGATTTAGAGGCAATGTGATGTACTCAACCCCACATTATAGCGTCGCCACGCGCCTCCCATACCCTTTATATGAGCTCATTTCAGCAGCTCTCTCTCGTGTAGTGCGTCGTGCATGTTTGCTCCTCTCTTGCCCTCTCCTCTCCTCTCTCTAGTCTGGTCTGTCAGCTGTGTTGTTATCACTATGTGGAGAGTCAACAGTAGGGTATACTTTGTTGCAGAAGAACTGGGAAAAATTGTGATTTTAGGCAAGAAATTAAATACTCCAATTTTTTTAATCGATTCATTATAATTTATACTTTACGAGACAAAATTATTTAAAAATTTAAGAAGAGATATGTGACGTCATTGTGATATACTAGTGGCCAGTGACTAGAGAAATATAGGAATCTGTCAATTTTTTTTTAAAAAGAAATAGAATATCAAATTGTGGAACGGACTCCTATGATGATCTAGGTATAAAATTCAGTATATTACAAGAGATATGTTTTTTGAAGTTTTTTACTACTCCGCACATGTCTCTTATTTCCGCGCGAAGAAAGTGGGCAATGAGAACACTTCAATATTCGTTATGTCACTATATTTTTAATCGCTGAACTAAAGCATTATTTTAACTAATAGTCGTAATTCAATATATATTTTATATTTTTATCATTACATACATACATATTTTCACGCTATATCCCATCAAATGGGATAACACGAACCCTAAAATCATTAAATAATCAGCCCTCGTCAAAAATTATCATCCAAACACACCACCCTCACTTTAACCACATTCATAGATCACTCCATATAAACTCAATTTATTTATTAAACTCGAAATCATTTATTATACAACCAACCTTCAGTCACATCTATCCAATCATTCCTATTCACTAATCATTCATCCTCTTTCTTCAACGTACATAACATATGCATAAAACATCTCAAATTACTCACGCTTACTCCTAACAACGAATCTAATAACAAAACTAAAAACGAATCTACCAAGACTAGAAAAGATGAAAGCGATAGCCTGCACTTGTAAATGAAGGGAAGGTACACACAATGCTGTAACTGAAAATGAAACAAAAAGATAAGAAAGGACGGGAGTGTCGCCCTGCGCTTATTTTTGAAAGTGAATGCATATTGTATAGAATAAGAAATAAATAAATATATATTCTAATATTCTGCCATTAAATTTAGTAACAGACTATAGCTGTATTCACCCAGCTGTCCTGCTATCAGCGTGCACGCGCAGCGCAGAACACACGCCTCACCGCCAACTGCGTTTTGTTTAACAAAATTTGAATAACTATGCGATGTTACGGTTTTGCACCGTGCAATCACGTTCCCCGCCCTTCTGTTCCATGCGACAAAAAAACTGAACTATGCGGCTGATAACACAACGCTAGTTTGCATTTTAAAAGTTGGGCGAATGTGTTGTATTTACGGCATAGGGGGATTAGTTGTGAATTGTGTGAATGAACTTATTTTTTTTAAGGTGGTGTTAGAATTTATTAGGGTAATTTTACTGTTTAAGTAGTAGGTTAGGTAGTATTGTTACCCCTATTTTTATATAACTGTAGAAAAGTGTGAAATTTGACAATTGTTAATAGGACCTGCTCCTTACGCGTATTTCATTTGTCATTTAAACTTATTTTTAGCTAATTTGGACGAATTTACGGGGGCGAAAAAGTTTAGTGTCCACTTTAAGGGGATACTTGTAATATTAGGGTAATCCCTTCCGCCCTCTCCCTCAACCGCCTAGAGGAAGAATGGTTTTTAGTGAAAAAAGTCCATATTACGAGGTGTGGCTATTAAATAACAAGACTGATGCTGTTTTAACATTTTATTTTGATTCCATACCTATTTACTTATTATTACTTTCAATGTACACCCCTCCTCTAGCCCTACAATGCTCCATGCGAATCTTCCATTGTTCGAAACGGTGCTGAAAGTCTTCTTCAGTCAGCTCCTTCAGAACACGTGCAGATTTCTCTTTCAAAGCTCAAATATTGTTGCTATTAAGGCAAATTTCACCTTAGGAAACAGATAGAAGTCGCACGGTGCAAGATCTGGCGAATATGGCGGATGGTCCAACATTGGGATGCTGTACTTGGCTAGAAATCTCTTGACAGACATTGCGGAATGAGCCAACGCATTGTTTTGATGGAGAAACCATGACTTGTCCTTCCACAATTCGGGTACTTTTTTCAATAAATTATAAGTTTCAGTAGCAGTGTTGCCAAGTTTCATGTGAAATTTCACAACAATTCGTTGCTTTAATGTTGCACTTAACATTTTTTCGGCGAAACAAAAAAACAACTCTAATTAGAACGAATGCTACAGCTATACGGATTTGTTTACAGAAGCGAGAGGTACTGCATTCGAAAGAGAAAGCTTCACGCTAAAAAGATGACGGTCGCTTGTGTTTGGTGCATGCGTACTTCGTCTATAGCAGCGACAGTCTTGTTATTTAATAGCCATACCTCGTAGAATATATCGTGGGCCAAAACGAAATAACTCCTGTGGATACATAAATAAAATAACATTTTTTTTTTATTGTGAATACCTGATTCTGCAAATTGTCATTTTGACATATAACCTATGTACATATTTTAATCTTTTGAACATATAATTAAATATTATTTTGTTGTGCATAAAATCTTGTATGTACCACGGGTTAAATTAGCGGTTCTGACCTTGAGCATGTTATTACCCCTTCGCACTTTGTGCCTCGTGCTAGTAACATTCGCAGGGTCAGAAACGCTCATTTCACCCGTGGTACATAAATGACTATTATGCACAACTGGGCCAAAATCCATGTGTTTTAGCCATGAAAAGCAGGCTTAAACACTTCTTTTTGGCTCTAGGGCCATAATAAAATAATTTCCTATGGATACATAAACAAAATGACAATTTTTTTTTATTATGAATACTTGATAAGGGGTGGCTAGCTCAGTGGTATGAAGTCGGCCTGTGGATCCTGAGAACCCTGGTTCGATTCCCACAGGCGACAAACAATATTCAAAATTTCAAAAGCTACCCTTATGGTTCCTCCACCACTAACATCTTTTTGGGCCGTGATTTGACGACTGGTAACCGCACTTCACGTGCAAAATATGTAACTTACCGAGATCTGCTTCGGCAGAGTGCCACACCCAGTAATGGGTAGAAGGCGAGATGATACATTTATTTATTTATTTATTATGAATACTTGATTCTGCAAAATGTCATTTTGACATCTATGTACATATTTCAATCTTTTAAACGTATAATTAAACATTATTTTATTATGGGATGGCTAGCTCAGTGGTATGTAGTCGGCCTGTGGATCCTGAGAACCCTGGTACCCTAGATTCGATTCCCATAGGCGACAAACAATTTTCATAATTTCAAAAACTACCCCTGTGGTTCCTCCACCACTAACATCTTTGGGGGCCGTGATTTGACGACTGGTAACCGCACTTCACGCGCAAAATATATCACTTACCGAGATCTGCTTCGGCAGAGTGTCACACTCAGTAATGGGTAGAAGGCGTGATGATATATTTATTTTGTTGTGCATAAAATCTTGTATGCGCCATGATTGAAATTAGCGTTTCTGACCCTGAGCATGTTATTAACCCTCCGCGCTTTGCGCCTCGTACTAATAATCATGTCACTAGCCAGACACGCCTGTTTTCACCCTTAATACATAAATAACTATTAAAGCAACTTTTTTTCGATAAATGATTGTCCCTAAGCAATATTGAAACACTAACAAACATTACGAAACAAACCTATAAAGAAAATAAAGTGAAGTGTCCATTAGAACGAGTTCACATCGTTTTTCTTTCCGGTTACTCTCGCAACCGGAGTCAAATCGAACTGCTCTATTCCGGGGTAAGCGTAGAGAATACAGACTCCGGTTTCGTCCAAACAACGAAAAATACTTTTCACTCGAGAAACTTGACCTCAGTAAATTACCAAAGTTCTTAACTGCCGCCACTTGATTTCAAACGATTTTTTACCCCTAAGCAGTGGATTCCTTTTCTTAGTTTTGTTTTAAAGTGCCTGTGAAATATCAATTCTTTTGTTCTACTTTTTGCTCCGAGGTGGAAACGAAAATATTTTACTGTTTTACTTTTTTTTCTTTTCGTGACTTTTACCTTTTACAAGAAGGGGTTTTGTTTTAGAAGAATTAACGAATGAGTAGCCAAGAAATTGTATCAAATTTATCTAGACATTTGGCGATAAAAATTGACGATTAATTTTAATTTAGTGCGATGAAATTTTATATTTTTTGTGAAATAAAGTTTGAATAATAAAATGAATAAATACATATTATATGAAAACCGAGCTTTATTTTAGTAAATGAGAAATCTCAAAGACGATCAATATAGTATTCGATATTGTCAAACTTCGTATTTTCATGATTTCGAGCATCTCATTTATTTTATTTTTTTTCACTCTATACGAGGGCAGGGTGAAAAGTCCTTGAAAAATAAAACAGATGGCGCCACAATCGCAAATCTCATGGGACATTTGTGATGTACCATCTTTAACTAGAACGCATTACAATTTTCAGACTGATATGTCATTCAGTTCTGTTTTGACACCCATCGAAAGCAAGCAACCTTGAAGATTTTTGAAAACATGGAAAAAAGTGAATTTCTCGTTTTGTTTAAACATTATTTCTTGCGTGGAAAAAACATTACGCAAACCAAAGCATCGCTTGTTCAACATTATGGGGACTCTTCACCATCGATTGGAACGATTCACAAGTGGTTTACTGATTTTCGTTGTGATAGTATGACCACAAAGGACGCCGAACGTTCTGGTCGTCCAATTGAGGTTACGATCGGCAAGTTAAAATGCACGAGGTGGCTGAGGCGAGCATCTCAACCGAACGGGAACGGAACATTGTGCATAATTTTTTTGGATATGAGAAAGCTATCTGCCAGATGGGTGCCGTATTGTGGACAACGCAGTCGCAATGGCAAAATTGCATGAATTGCGCTACGAATTGGTTCGTCATCCACCATATTCTCCAGATTTGGCCACCTGCGATTTTTATCTATTTCCAAACTTGAAGAAATGGCTCGGCGGAAAGAGATTTGGCTCCAACGATGAGGTCATCGCTGAGACAAACGCCTATTTTGAAGGATTGCCAAAATCGTATTATTTGTGCGATGTGTATCGAGCTACAAGGAGATTATGTTGAGAAATAAAATATGTTTTGACCAAATAAATCATTTCTTATTTAATTTTAAAGGAACTTTTCACCCTGTCCTCGTACTATTAAATAAACTTTTTAAATAAAATAATGAATTTTTTTGTTTGTAAAATAACATTTTTCTGAAACCGACAAGAAAGTGCCTACTTTCCTGACCAATTTTAGTATAGAAAGTAGGTTTTTACAAAAACAGTCAAGTAAAGGACGTTTTCAAGGCTACAATAAAAATAATAGTCTGGTAAAGTACAATACAGTCTGGTAAAGATTTTACCTGACTGTTATTTTTGTTGTAACCTTGGATACGTAGTCTGCTGTCACTACAAATCATATCAAAACATTTTGAATTATTTATAATCAAATATTGATTAAATTAAACGGTTTTGGAGAAAATAGTATACAGAATATGACAGGAAAGTATTTTTATTTGAGTCAGCGGATTAAAATACTCGACCTACCGCTTCGTCAAGTAAAATATCATTTTCCTGACTTATGTAATATACTATTTTATAATATTGCAATTTTGTTCCTTTCTTGTGAGGAAAAAATTCATTTTCCTCACTATTTCGTCGAAAGAAATTTGAGATTTTGCGCGTGTCGTGAAAAAATAAATTTTCACAACCATGTCAGAAAGTAAAATTTTACTATTTTTTTTAGCTTTGCAATTTTAAATTTATTAAAATTGTACTTATCATAACAAATACAGATGTTATGTAGTTACTTAATAAGTCCAAAAGATAATTTTAATTAATTTAATTAATATTTGACTTAATTCTTCATTTCAAACCTCATAAAACATATTTTAAATCGAAATATGAATATTTGATAACGTATTTATTAATTTTATTATATTACTATTATTTGAATATTGGTGAAATAATTCAATATTTATTAATTAATTTAATGTTTATTTAATTAAAATAAATAAAATAAATATATCATCACACCTTCTACCCATTACTGGGTGTGGCACTGTGCCGGAGCAGATCTCGATAAGTGATATATTTTGCGCATGAAGTGCGGTTACCAGTCGTCAAATCACGGCCTGCAAAGATGTTAGTGGTGTAGGAGCCGCAGGGGTAGCTTTCTGAAATTATGAAAATTGTTTGTCGCCTGTGGTAATCGAAACAGGTTTCTCAGGATCCACAGGCCGACTTCATACCACTGAGCTAGCCACCCCATATTTAATTTATGAATATTAATTTGATTTTTCTGTTTTTAGGTGAGTCCATGCTTTCATTCAACATCTGAAAATTACCTTGTCTTCAATTATAAGTAAGTTACTTTTAAAACAATAAATATTATTAGGAAAATAATGATAACCATTTGAAACATACATAATATGATTTTTTTTTGTTTAAAGTGTACTTATTGCAAAAGTAGGCTTAGATTTGAGACGAGACAAATAAATATTTGAAATTAGAAAACGACTGTGAAATATCGAGAATATTATTTTTTTTTAAATTTTGAACATGACTATATTTTAAATAAAATAGAGTGGTTGTATGCTGGCAGTGGCCATTGTTCCTATTTATATTTATCTGATTAAATCCTGAATAACAATTATTATAATACAGATTTTAATTAATAATTTTCCATTTTTCCAATTAAATTTCCCCACAAAATGAAAATGGGCGAAATCCATGCAAACACATCGCAACAATGTAGTGATTTTATAAATCAGTAATGAAACAAAACAAAATAATCAAACCGCGCGTGTAGTGGCACCACTGCGCGCATTGTTTCCCCTTCTCCCTCTCCTCTAACCCCTGGGGGTCGCTAAACCAGTGCCGTACACTCAAAAATTAAACTGGAGCATAAATGCTATAACACTAAAATTGATCTTTAATATCAAAATCATTTTCTTGAAGCTCAAAATTAGTTGAATAATATTTAGGGTTGGGGTAATTTGGTCCTATTGATGTAATTAATGGCGTGTATTATTAAAATGAAATTAGAGGAAATGCCATTGAATTATAATATAATGGGAAAGCAGATTGAAAATGAGACAGGTCTCCACATAGAATAAAGTTGATTTGAACCATTTATAATACGAGTGCATTAACCATTCAGTCACAACTATTCATAACATTTTATCAACTTTAGTTGATATAAAAAAAAAGTTATAGTTAAATTTGTTTAGCTGTATAGTGTAAAATAATTAAAAATATTTTTGTGTTAATTTCTGTAATAGTATATTACATAATAAGTCAGGAAAAAGATATTTTATTTAACGAAGCGGTTGTTTGAAATACGAGGCCACAGGCCGAGTATTTTAATCCGCTGAGTCAAGTAAAAACCCTTTCCTGACGTATTATGTATACTATTTTTCTGAAGCCGTTTAATTTAACAAATAATTAATCATAAATAATTCAAAATGTTATACATCTCAGGCATAAAGTAGGTTTTTCGCCCTTGTCATGATTTTAGGCCATCATCTAGGCTAAAACAACTACTTTACACCCTTGATTCATAAATAACTACAGCATAATCAGAAGTAAGTGTTTCAGTTGCCAATAAAAAAAAATAAAAAAACTAGACATTGATAAGACAATAATCTAAAGTATTTCTGTCATTCAATCTATTTGTATTTATTATAAAAATTACATATGGGGTGGCTAGCTCAGTGGTATTAGTCGGCCTGTGGATCCTGAGAACCCTGGTTTGATTCCCACAGGCGACAAACAATTTCCATAATTTCAAAAGTTACCCCTGTGGCTCCTCCACCATCTTTGGGGGCCGTGATTTGACGACTGGTAACCGCACTTCACGCGCAAATATATCACTTACCGAGATCTGCTTCGGCAGAGTGCCACACCCAGTAATGGGTAGAAGGCGTGATGATATGTTTATTTATTTATAAAAATTATATGTCAAATAGTATTTCCATCTTTACCTGGCGCTGTGCCAACTGTGGGATAAAAAGAGCCCCAAAATTGTATTGCCAACTAAAACCCGTACTTTTAATCACTCTGGATTATTTCTTAAAGATGAAAAGTATCATTCTCTGCTGTCAATTAAGGAGAGAATAGGCTCGTAAAAAAATATATAGTTATGTTTTTGAAAAGAAGGTTAAGTTAAAGTTAAAATGCCCTCAATAAAAAATCTTAGGAACATCACTGTTATCAATTTAATCAAAATATGTGCAGTACAATTATAACATATTTGGGTGCCGTGATTTGACGGCTGGTAACCGCATTTCACGCGCAAAATATACCACTTACCGAGATCTGCTTCGGCAGAGTACCACACCCAGTAATGGGTAGAAGGCGTGATGATATATTTATTTATTTTAAGATAAATATATTAATATTATATTAAAAGTATTAATTTGACGAAATAATAGTGCCCCCTTCGTAAATTTTTCCATGTACGCCACTGTCCAAACCCACAACCAGCCAGTGAAACCGACAGAATAACGTACGCGATCAATACATTTTTTACCGTCGACGAACTGAATAAACTTCAATTTTACATTGCAATAAAATCATCATGTCTCCCCCCGGCCCCTGGCGGTTGCGTCCCCCACCCGGGGGGGATATTGACTGTGCATTAGCCAGCTCACTTGATCTGTTGTTGCTAATGTTATGTGCACTTATGCGTTGTTTTGCGGCTGATGGGAAATTTTGGTTATTATGTTCAGTCGTATTTTGCAAAATGTTGATGGTTACTATGAGAATAGGTATGTTGGTTTAGTATGATATTGTGTTGATGTTGATGATGAATAGAAGTTTAATTAGTTGGAACTGCATTGAACTATATTGCACTGCTTATTATTTAGATTAATAAATGAGTAAATTTAATTTGTAAAACATAGGATTTATAGTTATTTTTATAACAAGTGCCGAAAAAGGCTCGTTACGTGCAATCTGCACGAGCATGTAACCTTTTTCGGCACGTGTTATAAACAACATTTTTCCTACAACTGTGCGATTTAGTAAATCAGTAAAATATTATTAAAATTTATAAAATTTTAATCATATTACATGAGAACGATGTTTTACGGCGTTTGTTTGTTGATTGCTTGCACATTGTTCTACGTTATTTAAAAATATTTCACTAACGTCAAAATAATTTCTTCAATATCATCTTGATTGGAATAGTACAGTGAGTGATTCTTCTTTATCATTAACACCTCCAAAGATAATTGAAGCTCCGGATCATACTATATTGGATCTATTTTCGACAATGACAATCAACCTGCTGCTGGTATTTCTGAAGCTTCCGAAATTGTTACCAATAATATTACTGGTAATAATATGAACAGGTACGGAAGAAATCAATGTTTCTTTAGACACAAAAGTTTCCACTTTATATGTCAATATAAGCAACTGTAACAACTGTATTAATAATATACACAAACAATAAATATGCAGTATTTCACTTACTCTTTAAATAAAACCATTTATCGATATATTTTACTTTGTTCGGTTCTTTTTATTAATTGTCTACAGATTAGATATACTGCAAATTAAGGTTACGTTTATAAACGTCAAAATATACTACTGTATATTTACTAGCGCTGGTTCACCGTATCTTCTTCTTCCATAAGCGTCTGTGGTCAAAATATGAATTCCGCGCTCGGCGCGAAATTTAAATCGCTGTCAAAACAATATTCTTTTGACTTTTCGCACTAGTGTTTCTTTGCTTTCGGAAGCGCACTTGGTCTGCATTCATCTACTTTCCATACGTAACCAAGGCAATTATAGTTACGTAATAACAAAGAAATCGCACAGTTGTAGGAAAAATAGTTTTTCTACGATCGTGCAAAAAGTGACGGTTTATTGCACAACATACTGTACTATTTTATTGGATGTTGCCATATTTTTTCATGAACTTATCAGATAATAAAATTTACTTTCCTTAAATGAGAAGAAAGTAATATTTTTTATTCAGGTAAAATCTTTGCCTGATTATTTTGTACTTTACCAGACTGTTATTTTTGTTGTAACCTTGAATACGTATTTTACTTGACTGTTTTGGTACAAACTTAGTTTCCATACTAAAATTGGTCAGGAAAATAGGTAATTTCTTGCCGGTTTCAAAAAGCAGTATATTACAAGTCAGAAAAGTGATGTATTACTTGACAGTATTGTTATTTATGCCACAAAACTGATTCAAATTTGTTGATTAAATTAAATTTACTTTGGATGTTTGTATTTATTGTTTTATTTTATACCCGAAGCTTGAAGAATAAAACTATTTTTTTTTTCTTCAAATGTTTATCACAATGAACTTTTTGCCAAAATAAGAATTTTGATATTTCTGCACGATCATCTTTAATTTCAACTTATTTATACGGATTGAGATTGACCTTTTGTGGGTATTTTAAATGGCAAAACAAATAATAAAAAACAAAAATGGATTCTGAGGAAGTAAATAAATCTAACGGACAAGACTTTAAACTAAACGACGTATGGTCACCGTAATCATTACCTAAGTATACAAACCAATAAATATTGTAATAAAACAAAAGACAAAATGTCTATTGCGATGTGGAATACACATCGCAATAGACATTTTGTCTTTTGTTTTATTTCAATAGCTGTCAAGCAGTTTGCGATTTTGTCGGTAGATGGCACCACGAGTGGCTCCATAGCTCTCATGTCATGTTACCGTTGTAGATAGGTTAACATCAGTCAGTTCAGCTAAGTCGGTATCACAATCCACTATTTCCTAGTTGATCTAGTTGGATAAATGATCGCACCATACTGATGAGTCCGGAAGGACGAAACGCGTCTATGGTTAAAGCTGAACTGACCAGCCGTTTGTTGATGACCTGAGAAGTTGATGCAAACGTGCTGTAAAACCTCTGTGGAATTACGAGACAAGTGATGGAAAATTGTTTCCTATTTTTTTCTTATTTATTAATATTGTAATCATTAATTAATATTAATATTTCATTTCCAATTAGCGAATTTAAGAAACTGCAAACATGACTAATAACTCTATACCAGGTTTTTCACATGAATCCAGTTTCGAAAGTATTTTATTGATGAATCAAGGACATCAACAATAATACCAAATAATAGTTTATCGGAACCCGAAATTGAAATAAAACAATTTATTAAACCTGATCCTAAAATGGTTCATTATTCAGTTAGTTACATTCTAAACCGGCTGAACACATTTTATACGGGCGATTGACCTTTTTTGCGTGTCTGTCCCCACTCAGACGATTCTTAAACAACCTGGATATTAAAGATTAATATTCCGAGAAACCTTTCAATCAAATATCTTAATCACTTTTGACGATTTTCATCTCGTTTTAATTTATGATAAGTCTTTTATGAATGGAAATATTTGATACATTTATCATTGAATATTTTCTGCTGTCAAACGCTTCTCAATTGTTTCAGAGGAAAATGCTTCAAATAAAAGTTGTAGAATATTGAGTTTTCCGTAACTTTTGTTTGAAGCAGTTTCTTGTAAAATTATTTAGAAACAATTGACAGCAGGAAATATACTACGATAAAGATTGAAAATGCATTATAGGTGGAATAATAATGTAGATTTAGAAATATGTTATAATAGTGGTAGTATATATATATATATATATATATATATATATATATATATATATATATATATATATATATATATATATATTGCGGGACTGTTATATATATATATATATATATATATATATATATATATATATATATATATATATATATATATATATATATATATTGCGGGACTGTTATATATATATATATTGCGGGACTGTTATATATATATATATATATATATATATATATATATATATATATATATATATATATATATATATATATATATATATTTATTTAATTAAATAAGATCGCGTGTCTGTTCAATTTAAGTAAATAAGGTTAGAATATAATGATGATCCATCATTTCATTGATAGAACGAGATATTTCGTATTTCACATGCAATATTATCATTCACATTTGTCCGACATCCTTTTGAAATTTTTATATTTCTAGTAATATTGAAGTTAACAAAACATACATACATATATAACACCATGATATATTCCATTAAATGGGGTAACACGAACCGTAGAATCATTCATAAAACATCCACTCATCAGATTCATCAAATAATCAGTCCTCGTTAAACATTCTCATCGTATCTACCATCCTCGCTTCCTCATTCATAGTTCCCTCCATACGAGCTCATTTACTCATCACACTCGGAATCATTCATTACGCAATAAACCTTCAATCACATCCATTCAGTACACCTACATTATTTTAACAAAATATATTTTTCCTACAACTGTGCGATTTCTTTGTTATTACGTAACTATTATTGCCTTGGTTACGTATGGAAAGTAGATGAATGCAGACCAAGTGCGTTTCTGAAAGCAAAGAAACACTAGTGCGGAAAGTGCTTCATTACGCAACTGTAAAAATAGTTTTTTTGAGAGCGATTTAAAATTCGCGCGAAGCGCGTAATTCATATTTTGGCCACAGACGCTTATGGAAGAAGAAGATACGGTGAACCAGCGCTAGTAAATATGCAGTAGTATATTTTGACGTTTATAAGCATAACCTTAAATTGCTGTATATCTAATCTGTACACAACTAGTAAAAAGAACCGAACAAAGTAAAATATATCGATAAATGGTTTTAAGTAAGTGAAATACATAATATTTATTGTGTGTATATATTATTAACATAGTTGTTACAGTTGCTTATATTGACATAATGTAAAGTGGAAACTTTTGTATTGTCTAAAGAAACATTGATTTCTTCCGTACCTGTTCAAATTATTAACAGTAATATTATTGACAACAATTTCGGAGGCTTTAGAAGTACCAGCAGCAGGTTGATTGTCATTGTCGAAAATAGATGCAACATAGCATGATCCGGAGCTTCAATTATCTTTGGAGGTATTTATGATAAAGAAGAATCACTCACTGTACTATTCCAATCTAGACGATTTTGAAGAAATTATCTTGACGTTAGTAAAATATTTTTAAATAATGTAGAACAATGTGCAAGCAATCAACAAACAAACCATAGCAACGCCGTAAAACATCGTTCTCGTGTAATATCATTAAAATTTTATAAATTTGGATAATATTTTAGTGATTTACTAAATCGCATAGTTGTAGGAAAAATGTTGTTTATAACACGTGCGAAAAAGATTTCCGCACTCTGCAAGCCTCGTACGTTAAATTCTGCACTTGCACGTAACGAGCCTTTTTCGGCACTTGTTATAAAAATAAATATTTCTGAAACCGACAAGAAAGTGTCTACTTTCCTGACCAATTTTAGTATGGAAAGTAGAGTTTTACAAAAGCAGTCAAGTACGTATCCAAGGCAATAAAAAAAATAACAGTCTGATTTAGCTATGTTTATAACGCGCGTAAAGTGCGTTTATCAGCCGTCAAATCACGGCCCTCAAAGATGTTAGTAGTGGGGGAGCCATAGGGGTAATTTTAATGAGATGAAAATGTTTGTTGACTGTAGAAATCAAACCTGGGTTTTCAGGATACACAGGCCGACTCGATACCACTGAGCCACCTATCCCATATAAATATTTTTTAAATTAATGAATTATTTATAGTTTATGGGAACAAACTTATTAAAAATTAGTAGAAGGGGTTTGTGACGTCGCTGTGACGTAGTAATTGCTAGTGACTAATAGGTTAGGTACGAACTACAGAGCCAATTAGGTACGAGTTAAGTTTTAAATTTTATTGATAAAATATTATGAGAGTTTGCTACAACGTAGAAACACAAAAATAAGGATATTGCTTCCCAGATAAAAGAGCCCCCATTATTTTCTTCAACAATACACCATCAAAATAAAACCGCCCTTCAAGTGAAGACATTTAAGCCGAGATCATTTGTCAAGCATCGTATCGTATCGCGGTTCGCAACCCAGCTATTCCGGAACACATCTGCAGGCTCCGGGTTCGTGTCCTTGCTAAGTGCTCGGAGAATTGATGGATTTTGTGTGAAAGCGGAGAAAAACGAAGCAGGGAAATTTCCGTGTGACACTTATTACTAAGTCTCGAGTTATTGTTTGGGGTTTTTATCAATTTTGGTGTTGTGAATATTGATACTTGACACCTTTGACAAATAGTGAAAAGAAGGAATTACGTTATGTGATGTACACGGCTTTTTCTACTATTATTTCATCCCTGTCTTGCTCCTTGTAAGGAAATATAGTTAATATTTAATCATTTGAACCTTCCTTCTGATAAACGGTAAATTGCTGTCATTTCAGGGTGTCTTTTTGCTCTTTGTATCAGATTTAACCGAAGTTTTTATATTAACACTGGATTTCTAACTTGCTTGTAGCTTGCATTGACATCTGTAAGGCAAGCATGTTGATGGCGGCCATTTGCAGGACAGGCAAAAATAGCGCTATATTTAAAACTATATTTAAATTGAATGAAAATGTGAAATTAATTAATGTGGTAATAGCTCAGTGGTATCAAGTCGGTCTATGGATCCTAAGAACCCTGGTTTGATCCCAAAACATCTTCACCAATTTTAAAATTACTCCTGTGGCTCCTCCATGACCAACATCTTTGGAGGCCGTGATTTGACGGCTGGTAACCGCACTTCACGCGCATAAATATATCACTTACCGAGATCTACTTCGGCACCTAGTAATGGGTAAAAGAGCGTGATGATATATTTTTATGATGTGAAATAATTTTTATGATGTGAAATAATTTTTTTTACCCACTTCAATATGACATTATTATTTCAGCTTTTTCAATAGTACAAGAAACGCTTTTTCAGAAATGTTTTTTATCACTATGACAATTGTAGTGAAAATGTTATTTCTGTACAACCGGGCCTAATTTAATATGTTATAGCCATAAAAAATGGACGTCAACACTTGTGTTTGAATGTAGGAATAAAATGACTATTTTTGTTTATAGTTAATATTTAAATAAATAAATAAATATATCATCACGCCTTCTACCCATTACTGGGTGTGGCACTCTGCTGAAGCAGATCTCGGTAAGTGATATATTTTTGCGCATGAAGTGCGGTTACCAGTCGTCAAATCACGGCCCCCAAACATGTTAGTGGTGGAGGAGCCACAGGGATAGCTTTTTCAAATTATGAAAATTTGTCGCTTGTGGGAATCGAACCAGGGACCTCAGGATCCACAGGCCGACTTCATACCACTGAAATAAAAATGTACCTATTTTAATCTTTTGAACATAAAATTAAATGTTCTTTTGTTGTGCATAAAATATGATATGTACCCCAGGTGAAATTAGCGTTTCTGACCATGAACATGCTATTATCACCTCGTGCTAATAATCACTTATTCGGCGCGAAATTTAAATCGCTCTCAATTAAACTTTCTTTTGACACTTGCGTAAAGCACACATTACTTTCCGTACTTGTGTTTCTTCACTTACAGAAACGCACTTGGTCTGCATTTGTCTCCTTTCCGCCCGTAACCAAGGCAATAATTGTTACGTAATAACAAATAAATCGCACAGTTGTAGGAAAAATAATTTAACTGACTCATCAAAAATATACCAATACATAAAGTACAAAAATGTAGTTTAATATGGGAGAGCCCATTAAAAATGTGATTTAACAAGTAATAATGAAACATAATTCATATTGTAAGCCATCTCAGGGCTGAGGAAGGAAATATATCATTTCTATGCAAGACACTTTTAATTTCGCTTGGGAACATTGCGCTATAATACATTCCACCACATAAGTAATATTCGTGGGCGCTACGTATAAGAATATGAATATATTAATGCACAAAGTCTTACAGGACCGTACACATGAAATTTCACATTACAGAAGATAAATTTTAAAGGGATAATAAAAACAGAAGAAGCTATTTTTTATTTTAACCCATTTACGCCCACAGAATAACCTGACAATAATTTTGTTTAAATTTGCTATATTTGCAAATTTTATAATAATTTAACAAAAGAGCAAACTACACACCTACAAAAAATTGCAGATTTATAAATTATTACAATTTTCACCACATTAAAACTACCCCTATGGATTAATAAATGATCTTATATAGAAGTATATATGAATGTGATTGAATCGAGGACGGTGTGTTAGGATGAGAATGTTTGACGAGGACTGATTATCTGATTAAACTTATGGGTAAATCTTTTATGAATGATTTTAGGATTCGTGCTACCCCATTTGATAGGACATAGCATGATGTTATGTATGTATGTATGTTGTGCAGAGTAACAAAATATTGAGGGTGAAAACAGGCGTTTCTGGTCCGCGGCATGATTATTAGCACGAGGCGCAAAGTGCCGAGGGCTAATAACATGCTCAGGGTCAGAAACGTTAATATCACCCGTGGTACATACAATATTTTATGCACAACAAAATAACATTTCAAAAGATTAAAATATGTCAAAATAACATTTTGTAAAATCAAGTATTCACATCAAACAAAAATTGTCATTTTTGTTTATGTAACTATATAAAATTAATTTTTTTATGGCCATAGGGCCAAAAAGAAGTGTTTAAGCTCGCTTTTTGGGGCTAAAACACATGAATTTCGGCCCGGTTGTGCATAAAATATAATTTTTACAATACCTGTACTGTAAGCTACTCACTAAGACAAAATTTAATTCAAAGTTGAACATTTATTGCATAGTTAGTTTCCATGGTTACGTCAGAACTATAATAGTTGTATTCCATTTGCCACATGGTTCACTTAAATCAGTTCAGACAAATTTGACACATGGCAAAATGAACTAAATTAAGCATACTGATGCACTTATTGGGGTGAATTACTTCAAAGTAAATTAGAATCTGTAATACTAGTACTGAAAATAAAGTGAGCAAAGTAATGCAGCGAAATAAATAAATGATTTGGTTCAGTAAATGTAAGTTAGATCTGATCCAAATGGCAAATGGAATACGCCTAAAATTAACTTACTGTCCACTGTTGACAGTAAATAAATATTATAGATCAAGGTCCTATTTATTTTGACAACAATTTGACAGCTGTTAGTTTTGAATTCTATTTTTCTTTTCCTTCTATTTGTGCAAGTATTGTAAAAAATAGTTTATTAACCTCGAACTGTAAATGATGTTTTTAGGTCGCGAATGTTTAGTCAAACTTCATTCTTGACCTAAAAACTCTCACTTACAGTTCATGGTATATAATATACAACATATTTTGCAATACCTGTACTGTAAGTTACGAAATGTAAGCACAGTAAGTAGAACTTTTATTGCACAATTGGTTTCCATGGTTACATCAGATCTATAATATTTACTTACCATCCACCGTGAACAGTAAGTAATGATTATAGATCAAGGTCCTGTTTATTTTGACAACAATTTGTTAATTTTAAAACCATTTTTTTCGTTTCCTTCTATTTTTACACGTATCGTAAAAACTAGCTTATTAACCTAAAACTGTAAGTGATTTTTTTGCTCGCGAATGTTTAGGAAATCTCTAAAAACTGTCACTTACAGTTCATGGTATGTAATATACTATTAAGTAAAAAAAAAGAAATAAAAATATTTCCAAAAAGTTGTCGAAGTTCCACAAAATTTACAGCCTCTGAATCAACTGTTAGGTCATCATCAGCGACTGGTCTGTTCAGCTCTTAACCATAGACGCGTTTCGCCCTTTTGGAGCTCATCAGTATGGTGCTACCAACTATTCAGTAAGACCTACTAGGGACTAGTGAACAGCGGTATCGTGTTTTAAATTTAATATACTATTTTCGAGGCTTGAGATTTGTAATCCTAAATCCAGGATTATTTTCCAAACGAAACGTTTCTACATAATAAATTCATTCATCAGAAAGTAAGGACCATAGTTCTTCGAGAACTCTTCATGGTCTTAGTAATATTAAAACATTTTGCAATAGTTCTTCACTGACAATATCGACAACATCAAAAGTTTCTTTCGACTGTAGCGACCGCGAAGATGAACACCAGAACAACAACATCCAGTCGAAGTCGTAAGTCGTGCGTTTGACCTTGAGGTTAAGTAGCTTCCATTGTTCAACCGTGGCTCTCAGTCAGTAGGAAACGGAATAGACGGATGTTCCTTTCTTCATTTAGAACTGATGGTGCGATGTTTCATCATAACTAAATCATCAAGCGAGCAATTCGTGTTTTAATACAAACACTTGTAGTTGTGTTTGGCTCATCGGAATTATATTAATTGGGGAATAGTTTGAGTATTAATTGTAGCTCAATTATGAACTTTATTTATTTATTTTTGATAAGGGGTAGGTGGGTTAATGGTGTTGAATTGGACTGGGGATTTGAGAACTCAAGTATGATTTCTGTAGCCGACTAACAGTTTTTACCACATTATTATTGCCACTGTAGCTTCCCTTTCTCTAATATCTCTAAGGGTCCTGATATGATGGCTGGTAAACGCACTTCACGCGCATACATATGTCACTTACCGAGATCTGCTACGGCAGAGTGCCATACCCAATAAAGAGCGTAATAATATATTGATTTATATTTATTTATTTTGTCTATGGGTCAAGTGACTCAATTCTATAGAGTCGAACTGTGGATTTGAAAACCCGGGTTCGATTCCCATAGCCGACAGTTTTCACCTCATTAAAATTACCCCCGTAGTCTCCCTTTCTTTTATATCTTTGGGGGTCGTGATTTGATGGTTGGTGGCTGTTCTCCACGCGCATAAATTATGTAATTTACTGAGATTTGCTATGGCAGAGTGCCATACCCAGTAATGGGTAAAAACATGATGAAATATTTATTTATTTTATTTTAATAAAACATTGAGATAGGATTGATTTTTCCCTTGACAGATGTCACTAACGTCGAATTATACCGTTGTTTTCCAGTATTATGAATAAGGGTAATGGCTCAGTGGTATCCGAGTCGGCCTGTGGATCCTAAGAACCCTGGTTCGATCCCCACAGCCGACAAAACATTTTCACCAATTTAAAATTACCCCTGTGGCTCCTCCACCACTAACATCTTTGGGGGCCGTGATTCACGCGCATAAATATATCACTTACCGAGATCTGCTTCGGCAGAGTGCCACATCCATTAATGGATAAAAGGCGTGATGATATATTTATTTATTTATTTATTTATTAATGGGATGGCTAGCTCAGTGGTATGAAGTCGGCCTGAGGATCCTGAGGTCCCTGGTTCGATTCCCACAGGCGACAAATTTTCATAATTTGAAAAAGCTATCCCTGTGGCTCCTCCACCACTAACATGTTTGGGGGCCGTGATTTGACGACTGGTAACCGCACTTCACGCGCAAAATATATCACTTACCGAGATCTGCTTCGGCAGAGTGCCACACCCAGTAATGGGTAGAAAGCGTGATGATATATTTATTTATTTATTTATGAATAAGGTTTCACTTTCTCTCTCTAGGGAAGAAAAAATTAGTTTGTGCACAACCGGGCCTAAATTTATATGTTTTAGGGTCAAACTTACAGTCGTGAGTCACTCTCACCTCATTCTCATCTCACCCTTAAAATCGAAATAACTAAGGCAACTAACTCAAACTGTGCAAATTTTTGAGTTAGTTGCCTTAATTTCTTCGACTTTGAGAGTGAGGTGAGGATGAGATGAGAGTGAGCGACGACTGTGAATTTGGCACTCAGTTGCTTCTAATTTAAGTGTGAGGTGAGGATGAGGTGAGGGTGAGTCACGATTATGAATTTAACCCTTAGTCATAAAAACCTAGCATAAATACTTGTTTTTGATCCTAGAGCTGTAATAAAATATTTGCTATGGATATATAAACAAAATGACAATTTTTGTTTATTGTGAATACTTGATTTTTCAAAATATCATTTTGATATATAACTGTACTTGTTTTAATCTTTTAAATATAAAATTAATGTTCTTTTGTGGTGCATAAAATATTGTATGTATAAATAAATAAATAAATATATCATCACGCCTTCTACCCGTTACTGGGTGTGGCACTCTGCCGAAGCAGATCTCGGTAAGTGATATATTTTGCGCGTGAAGTGCGGTTACCAGTCGTCAAATCACGGCCTCCAAAGATGTTAGTGGTGGAGGAGCCACAGGGGTAGCTTTTGAAATTATGAAAATTGTTTGTCGCCTGTGGGAATCGAATCTAGGGTACCAGGGTTCTCAGGATCCACAGGCCGACTTCATACCACTGAGCTAGCCACCCCATATATTGTATGTATCACGGGTGAAATTCACGTTTCTGAATCTGAGCATGTTATTATCCTTCGGCGCTTCGCGCCACGTGCTAATAATCACGCTACGGGCCTGATTTCACCCTTGATACATAAATAACTATTCTTTCCTAGAGATGAAATGTATCAATTCTCTCAATTGAAGGATGAAAATGTTACTTTCTGACGACAGGTCGTGAATAAAATTAGTTTCCCTTTTATAATGAAACTTTTAGAATGGGCTTTATTATTAATAATTTGTCTATAGGCCAAGATTGTCTCAAATCTGCCCTAACTCCCAATTAATTGTATTTACTACTTAAAATCAATCATTAAACAAAAGAAAGAAAAATAAATCTTCTTACTTTATAGTTTCCTGGCATATTCGTAATATTTTAAAAATGTTTTACCTTTCAATGTCAGCGAAAGAAAAAGTAAAAGACCGTTTATCCTTCCGTGGGATTGTGCTAATAGTATGTAATTTTATTAAAATGTGAAATTATAAGGTGCCGGTATATAATAAAGCAGTTTAGAGTAAAATGTAAAATAGACTATGAATCATATGCGTGAATAGAAACGTAACATAACATGAATAGTTACTTCATGTATCAGGGCCAAGTATAAATAGTTTATTTCTTCTTAAAATAGTGGATGACTCACACAAATCTCTTAAGTACTTTCCGAAATATACATACGTTCAAAATAACCGAAATCTTGTAACATGTGATTGTGATTACTCACTTTTACGTAAAACTGCCGAAGAAAAAGACGAGTTTACAGTAAACATCCCATTATGATCAACTTTTAAAACTGGCGTAAATATATAAAAAAAAATACAGGGTGTTCAATTTTGTTGTGCCACCATTGCTGTCTCGAGAACTGTAATGGCCATTTGCACCACTACCGTTTAACATTTAAAGCAAGGTTTAAATTTTAAGCGGTTTGCACAGTTACTAAAGTTCGCAATAGACAATTTGTCTTTTGTTTTATATAGAAGACATAAGAGCTATAGAAAATATTCATATAAGAAAAATATATAAATAAATAAAATAAATAAATATATCATCACGTCTTCTACCCATTACTGGGTGTGGCACTCTGCTGAAGCAGATCTCGGTAAGTGATATATTTTGCGCGTGAAGTGCGGTTACCAGTAGTCAAATCACGGTCCCCAAAACATGTTAGTGGTGGAGGAGCCACAGGGATAGCTTTTTTAAATTATGAAAATTTGTCGCCTGTGGGAATCGAACCAGGGACCTCAGGATCCACAGGCCGACTTCATACCACTGAGCTAGCCATCCCATAAAAATATATGAAAGAAGTAAATAATTTTATAGGTTCGATGATGAAATATATATAAGAATATGTATATAGTTTATTTACTTCAGTAGAACATGAATTAGAATTTCCGTATAATTTGTAAGTAATAAGTTAATAGAAATGACATATGCATATTTTTCCGTCATTTACAAAAAATATTATATTTTAATATTAATAGTGTGTTTTATAATATAATATTTATTATGTACACCAACATACAATCAAAACATCAATAATTAATTTGAAAACACAACTGTTCACTTGTCGTGTTTGAAATGTCAAAACGAATTGTAAACAAAAATGTGTAACTTTAAAGTTCCAAAAGTTACTAGAATGTCAGGGGTAAATACAAAAATTCCTATATTCATACAAGGTATAATACTCCTAAAACGTATTGTCATGAAATCTAAGGCTTAAGTAAGCCACAGTTAGATGTTACCCGTGCAAACCACTAAAAATTTAAACCATGGCTTAATTTAAACTCATCTTAGTTAAACCGAGAAATTAAACGGTAGTTGTGCAAACGGCCATAAGAGCTACAAGGTTTGTTAAATTAGCAAAGAAATACCGTTCTCTAAAGCTGGATTTATAATGAAGTAACGTGAGAGGTAAAGTACAGTAAAGCAAGGTAAATAGTAACGCAAGCAAATTTCTGATTTATATTGAGAAGTAGAACCTAATACTGTTAGCCAATCAGAGGTAGGTTGCAATTTCCTTCCTTTCTTATAATTTTCCAACGACGTTGCACATATTCAGCTAAAAAATAAATACAAACCAAAATTTTTTCAATTATTTTGAAGCACTAGTGCGCAAAATCAAACTTTACATCAGTTTTCAGGTTAATGTAAACAAAATAAAGACAAAAAGTCAATTGCTGTCAAACAGTTTGCGATTTCTGTCGGTAGATGGCCCCACGGGTTGCTCCGTAGCTCTCATGCCATGCATACCTGTTTACATACTTTTTAACATCAGTCAGTTCAGCTTGAAAAATATCACAGTTCACTAGTCTCTAGTTGGTCTAGTTGGATAGTTGATCACACCATACTGATGAGTCCGTAAGGACGAAACGCGTCTATGGTTAAAGCTGAACTGACCAGCCGATTGATGATAACCTGATAAGTTGATTCAAACGTGCTGTAAATTTTGTGGGATTTGTGACAAGTGATGGAAATTTTTTTCCTATTTTTCTTATTTATTTTTAATGAAACCCTTATTTTGAATGATGCGAGTGCAAAATTGAATATATGTTCTTTTAATAGTGTAGTTTTAGTAGAAATTAGTTCTTTTATGGCCAGGTGCATCAACTAAACTTAATTCTTAAATTTGGTTTAAATAAATAAAAGCAAATCAAATGTTTGACAGCAATCACAATTATTTATTAAAGCTAATTTTTGCTGGGGCAACTGGCCGTTAGTATAATATTAGGTTCATTATCTTTATCGTAGTTCCAATTTTTGCCACTATGAACACATTCTCATTTAAAAATCCCAATACTTTATTTTATTTTGTACTTTAAAGGAATATATTTCATGCATAGATTCCATGACCATTAGAAGTTTGGTTTGATCTACAAAACTGAATAAAATTCGAATAGCCGAAACATACAGATATGAATAATTCGAAATGGGAACAAAAGTCGGTTATGAAACTAGTATTTGTGCTATTTTGTTCAGTGGTAAACAGAATACATATCTGTATATATCAGACCAGTTATATCTGCTGCGTTCAACTCCGCCACGGAAAAATTCCTGCTGGCGATAACAACGCAAAAATAATCCCCATATTTTGTAATATAATGCAGAGCAATTATATCCATGGCTGCCCATACACATTTTAATTATTTCAAAATTGCATTTAGCCACGAGTAAATGAGTAAACTGACAAAAAACATTGACGGAAAAATTTTCCGTACAATATTTATTACAAACGGTTCGCGCAAGTATTAAACCAATATTTCAGTATACACCATTTGGCGTGGAACTCAATTATTTTTGGCATGTAACAACATTTGTGTAATCACGATGGTGTTAATCACAAAATTATGATCGTTCTGGAAAAAATCAACGAGGTTACTTTTTTCACGACCACATCCAGCTGATGGGAGGCCAGTAACGCAGTGCATTCGTGTTTATAAATAGCAGTAAAAGTGCACTGATTATTAAAATAACTTACTACACACCCCACAGCCCCAGCGCCCTTATTGCAGCTTGGCATAAGGGCGTTTTTCCTTCAGCGTTGCCAGTTCTGCTGGATCAATACACCGTGCTATTGGTTTTAGTCATTACGCCAGGCTGAACCAATGGCAACACTGTACGTGTGACACAAAATACGACATACGTCTGCGAAATCCTTGTATAGCAGACGTTTGTCCAGGATTACTCCGCCAGAAGAAGTAAAGCCCCATTCACAACACGATAACAGTAGTTATAATTGGTAGTTTAATAAATAAATAATGCCTTTTACCTATTGTTGGGTGTGGCACTAAGTGATATATTTTATGCGAGTGAAGTGCCGTCAAATCATGGTTCCCAAAGATTTTAGTGTTGGGGAAGACACAGTGGGGTATTTTATGTGGAGTAGGTGGCACAATAGTTATCGTGCTGGCCTGTGGATCCTGAAAACCCTGGTTCGATTCCTACTGCCGACAAACATTTTCACCACATTAATACTACTTCTGTGGCTCCCCTCCACTAAGATCTTTTGGGGCCGTGATTTGACGGCTGGTAACGCGCAAAAATATATCACTTACCGACATCTGCTTCGGCAGAGTGCCACACCCAGTAATAGGTAGAAGGCGTGATGATATATTTATTTATAATTATTTATTTAAAATTGTCGGTTGTGGGACTCGAACGCGTGTTCTCAAATTCACTATTCGACTCGATACTACGCCATAATTAATTGTTGTTTACAATGCAAAAATTTATGTGAAGTGCGGTTACCAGCCATAAAATTACGGCCTTCAAAGACGTTAGTGGAGGTGGAGCCATAGAATTAATTTGAATATGGTGAAAATTGACTCGATATCACTGAGCTACATACTCCAGATAGTTAGAGAGCTAGGGTGCAAAATGATGTCTCATTTATTCAAGTGACAGAAATGGATTTTTTAATAGATTATGTCATGATAAACATGAAAACAAGAAAATTAGATTTGGGAACGGGTGGAAACTATAGATGGCGCCGATGTGAATACGCAGATTTTAAGCGTAGTTGTTGATCCCTACACCAGTCCACTTTCAGAGCTTCTGTCACCAATGAGCAACCATCAATAATTTCTGTCAATAATTTTTTGTCATGTATTCGTCGTGAACAAGTAGTAATATGTCACACGACACCATAAAAATTGCTTACTTTGACCGGTTTTGCCGCGCATGCGTCATCAGCCAAAACTTCTGTCTATCATTTTTATTACTTAATTATACCAAAATCTATCATTTAAACTGAAAATTAGCCTGTAAAAAATGTGTCAACAACCACCCTTAAAATCGGCACATTCACATCGGCGCCATTTATAGTTGCCATCCGTTCCCAAATCTAATTTTCTTTTTTTCATGTTTATCACGATATAATCAATTAAAAAATCCATTTCTGTCACTGGAATAAATGAGACATCACTTTGCACCCTAGCTCTCTAACTAAGAGGCATAGATATTAAACGTCAAAATTCGTTTCCGTTTCTGATTGTTGAACAAGATGACCGTTAACTATTAACTATACTCTATCCATCTTAACTATAAAGCGTTGGGTAAGATAGAGCCTACGATTCCAGCTCTATGATTGGTTCATTCGGGAACCAAGTTTACATAGCTAAATCAACTAACAGGAAACGTCATAACATACAAATTAAAGTTTTGAAATTTAGTTTTAAGCGCCATCTACTTTATAGTTAAAAGGAGACTTCTCTGACATTTAAAATATCAGTAAAATAGACTACTAATGTCTATTGGACACTTCTTCGTTTCTATTTTTTTTTTCAATTATACCTATCACTAATAAGGAAGTTAATAATCACTTTTCTGTACAATGAATTTTGCTTGTCACACAAGAGCATAAATTTCAAACATTAAAATTCATTTTCGTTCCTAATTGGTATTTAGACAAGATGGCCGTTAACTACTAACTATAATTGCAAACTCTTGCGTTAAGTGAAATTAACTCTAGACAGAGTACAGCTAATTTTTGTTGTTGTGAATGCTTATGCACTACTGCGCAAGTCAGACTCTCAGCGTTAACTATAAATATTAACTATAACTATACGTATTATGAATGAGGCTTTAGTTCTGAGCTTGCAAACTCTTGCGTTAAGTGAAATTAACGCTAGGCAGAGTACAGCTAATTTTTGTTGTTTGCGCTATTGCGCATGAGAGACTCAACGTTATAATACTAACTATAACTACTGATTTTGTATTGTGACTGAGGCTTAAATTTGAAGCTTGCAAACTTTTGCGTTAACTGAAATTTGCGCTACAATTTTGCTGTTGTGAACGCGTTTGTGCTACTGCGCATGTCAAACTGTCAACGTTAACTATAACTACTGAGTTCATATTGTGAATGAGGCGCGTCAGAAACTTGATCTTGAAAAACAAAGAAATAGCTTAATTGTGTATTATAAACTCGTTAAAGAAGGTAAAATAAAAAATCCGTTTTTAGGAATAATTGTTATATGAATAACAAATAGTAATATTTCATTGTTGAGTACAGAGGGTAGTTGCAGGTGTTGTACTAATTCCCAACTGAAAATTTCGGCCAGTACAGTATCATTAATACAGACCGTCATTAGCAATAAAAACAACGATTCGGGCTGGGAGCGAACGACAACGAACTGAACTGAACGTAACAGACAACACTGTACAGCGAGAGAGCAGTCGTGTGATTGGTGGTTAGCGCAGCTAGGGGGCCGCGGCAGCCAATCCTGCTCCACGACAGGCGGCCAGCGGCTCGACTCAAGGTTAGCAGCGCTCAGTCTGCCGCGGGTCGTCGCGACATGCTAACTTCCCCTTGTTTCGGAGTATTGCTAGTGCCGTCTGTTCACAACACCTCGACGTTGTTCAGTGTACAAAACAAGCAGTTTGTCGGACATTTTGTGTGGGATCCCCAGTGTTTTTTACGGTTACGATCTTTACATGTCAACGCACTGAATCCGTATGTCGGTTACTGGACAGGCGCGTCCGCTCTGCAACAACTACGCCATCCGGTTACTATGGAAACAAGGTATATTTATCCATTTCTTGTTAATATTTACATTCATACACTCTCACACCACCCATGAATGAATGAATCACATCGGCGGCCGAGCACAGCCTCTCTGCTCGCGGCACACAAAGAGATCCCATCTGACTTTCGGAAGGGCATCTTCCTAACTCCCAATAAGATTCAGACCAGACAAAGAATCACTAATATTCTGTACTGTCAAATTCAACACAAAAGCAAATGTTAATTCAATAAAGAACCATCCAAAAGCATCCAACCAAATACGTCTAAAAATTTGCCTCATCCTATATTTAATAAAATTTGTTAGTCAGATTCTCTAAAAAGTTTTAGCTAATCTTGAATTTTGGATTAGCTAATCTTATGCTAGTCTGACTAAGTTAATATTAATTCAATTCACTTTCTGAAAACTAAATGGTTAGAAGACTCTATTGGAGTTTATTTAAACTTTTTTGGGGGATATGGTGTAGCTTAATTTGACAAATCCAATATTCAAGATTAGCTAGGTTCTAACTAAAACTCTTTTGAAAATTGGGCTGATTATGAGTATATGCTCCGTCTCGTATTACAAATTCTATTATATATTTTAGTTTGTCCTGCAGGTAAAAGAATCTAAAAGTGACTAAAAAGTGTTTTTTTCATTAAATTTTAAAAGCTGTCCATAATCTCATTTTGAATGTTATATACGAAAATTACAAAGCCTAATTCTCAAAAGAATATTAGCTAATTCTAAATTTTGTATTATCAAATTAAGTTTAACCATATTCTTAAAAAAAGTTTAAAGAAAGTCTAATATAATCTTGTTACTATTTGCGTTACGGTGAAGTGATTTGAATTAAGTTTTGTCTCTTATTCCTGTTCAGTTTCTTCCTAATCCAACAAGATTTATACCAGACATACAACCACTAATATTCTATTAGTTCCATTACACAAAAAAACTATAAAATTCAACCCAAGAGCAGATGTTAATAATTCCATCCAAATTCATCTAAAAATTTGTCTCCTCTTATTCTAATACATTTAATAAAATCTGAGTATATACTAGGACTCGTATTACAAATTTTATTATATATTTTAGTTTGTCCTGGAATTAAAAGTATTAATAAACGACTAAAAAGTGTTTAACAGCTTTTTCTCATTAAAGAACTTTTTAAAAGCTGTCCATAAACTCATTTTGGATGTTAAGGACTAAAATTACAATGTAAACTAAAGACTTTCAAATAATCCAAAATTTTCTGGCACCATAATTGCTTTATAAAGAACCTTCGAGAAATACAAAGGAGGGATGCTTATCCTAGTATATTTAATCAAATCTGTGAGTGCTACGAATCGTATTTCAAATTCTATCATATATTTTAGTTTGTCCTGCAATTAAAAGTATCAAAAAAGGACTAAAAAGTGTGAAACAGCTTTTTCTCATTAAAGAAGTTTTTATAAGCTGTCCCTAAGCTCATTTTGAATGTTAAGTGCTAAAATTGCAATCCTTTCAAATGATTAAAAACCTTCTGGAATCACAATTGCTTCAGATAAAGAACCTTCGAGAAATACAAAGGAATGATGGTTTATCCTAGTAAATTTAATAAAATCTGTGAGTGCTACAAATCATATTACAAAATCTATCATATATTTTAGTTTGTCCTGCAATTAAAAGCATCAAAAAACGACTAAAAGGCGTGAAACAGCTTTTTCTCATTAAATAACTTTATAAGCTGTCCATAAGCTCATTTTGAATGTTAAGTGCTAAAATTGCAATCCTTTCAAATGATTAAAAATCTTCTGAAACTACAATTCCTTCAGATAAAGAACCTTCGAGAAATACAAAGGAATGATGGTTTATCCTAGTAAATTTAATAAAATCTGTGAGTGCTACGAATCATATTACAAATTCTATCATATATTTTAGTTTATCCTGTAGTTAAAAGCATCCAAAAACGACTAAAAATTGCCAGTTTTTTCTTAGCAAATAATGTTTTAAAAGCTGTCCATAAGGTCATTCAAAATTACAATGTAATAATTAAACAAAATTGTTTTCAAATGATCCAAATTCTTCTGGAACAACAATTCGTTGAGACAAAGAACCTTCGAGAAATACTAAGGGCGACACTTAAACATAACTTTATGTTTAAACTACTAAGTTACCTTGGAAATATTGAGCAAAATGGCCAGTTGCACCAACAAAAGTTCAATTTTAAAGAAAATCGAAGTTACATGTCATATGGAATAAGTAATATAGCTGTTAAAGTTTCCATAAGCTTTTATGTATATTTGAACTAAGTTTAAAATTTTAATTTTATTGGTACAACTGGCCATAATCTCTTGTTTCTCTCCCAATCAGTTTTTTCATTACTCCAACAAGATTCCTACTGATTCTAATAGTTCCTTTGTACAAAAAACTGCCAAATATTAATAATTCCATTCAGTAATGAGCAATCCAAAAATATCCAATCAAATATATCTAAAATTTACCTTCACTTATCCTAGTACATTTCATAAATTCTATGAGTACTATAACTCATATTACAAATTCTATCACACATTTTAGTTTGTCCTAAGCATTCAAAAGCAACTAGAATGTGTTCAATCTGCTTTCTCTCTTGAAATAACTGTCCATAAACTCATTTTTGATGTTTAGTTTAGTACTATTATTACACAGCCCGATTCTCAAAAGAGTATGAGTTGAACCATATGCACAAATATGTTGAATCAAACGCTAATATAATCTTATTACCACTTGGTTTTCGGTGAGAGATTTGGATTAATGTTTTTAAATCAGACTGGAATAAGATAAGCTAATCCAAAATTCAGTATTAGCTGAAACTATTTTGAGAATCGGGCTGTAAATGTATTAATTAAACTAAATCTCTTCAAATGATCAAAAATATTCTAACTGAAACTACCAGTTCCTTACAATACTTTGAGAGAAAGAACCTTCGAGCATGATTAAGGGAGGAGCTTATAGTGTTGGCATAAACTTAATCTTATGCGTAAATAAGTTACCATGGAAATAAACACATACAGCCCGATTTTCAAAAACGTTTTATGGTGGTATTCTGTGATAAATTTATTAATTTATAGATTCGTAAATGTGTAAATAATGAACAAAATTGAATCTATATTTGTTGAAAAGTAGAAAATATTTCATAAAGTCATAAGTTTCGTTGTGATTTTGTTCATCATTTGTAGATTTATGGATCTGTAAGACTTATAGATTTGCACAGAATTCAACCATTAGCTAATCCAAAATTTTAGATTAGCTAATTTTATTCTAGTCCGATTTAAAAACAAGGTAATCAAAATCAGTTTCCACCAGATGGTAACAAGATTATATTACTGTTTACTTTGTTGAAAATATGATTTAGATTAATTGGACTAATCCAGAATTCATTTGAGAATTGGGCTGTTAATGATTATATTATTTTAGAGTAAATAAAAACTGCCACTCTCATATTTGAGTATATGTATTCCCAACAATAATTTTCACCACATTAAAACTACCCCTATGGCTCTCCCACCACTAATATCTTTGAAGGCCGTGCTTTGAAGGCTGATAACCGCACTTCACGCGCAATATATATATATATATATATATATATATATATATATATATATATATATATATATATATATATATATATATATATATAACTTATCGAGATCTGCTACGGCAGAGTACCACACCAAGGAATAAATACAAAGCGTGATGATATATTTATGTATTTTTATTTAAGTATACCCAAGTGCATCTTCTCTTGGTCCTAATTATCCTTTAAATTTGCTATTCCATTCATTACCAATCTCTAATCTAATTCTGGAAAAACACGCCTTCACTTTAACAAAGAAGCTTCCAGCAGTATTCCATCCAAAATCGTGAAAAAAGTGTTGAGTGACTAGGGAAATATTCTTGGAACAAAGAATCTGGTTACAAATATGGCCACACAACTTGAAACGCAAATAGAACCATACAGATACCCATATCATCACATTATAAAACATATGATAACAAGGTTTTTAACGGTTATCATTATCGGAACTAATGCGGTTATGAACTGTGTTCGAGAAATTTAAATTCACTAGCAATGGAGATTTTGGACAGTATTCAAAATGTAGAGTGTTTTAATAAGCCAAAAATAATGTTGGAATTCAATAATGGACATAGGCTTAAGTTGTAATAATTTAATGAAGAGTAGTTGTCAATATTTCGGCCAAGGTTATGGCCATCTTCAGGTGAAAAGTAAAATGTTAAACAACAACAAAAATTAGTTACAGTTGAAGTTGATGTTTCAGGGCAAACCGGGGCAAACATATAACAAATGAAATTTTTTTTGATTGAATCCAAATAAAAAGCAAAAACTATGATTTTAAATTCTATGTTTGCCCTGAAGAGTTGATAATGCCTATAGTATTCAAAATGATTTATAATTAGGGTTAGAGTATTTTTAAGTACAAATGAAATGGCAAAGTGTTTAAAGTTTGATAAATTTTTGATTCGAGTGGGTTTTCTGACCGCTGGAATTAACTTAATGTTTTTAAATAGAAAACCTGTTTTTGACAGAATTAAAAAAGTATGGCTTGTGTGTCTAATTAGTATTAGGGCATTTCTAAATAGAATTAATGTGGAAAGAGCTTCATCTTTCTCTATTTTTCTACATATGTTATAAATATATATAAATAAAATAAATATATCATCATGCCTTCTACCCATTACTGGGTGTGGCACTCTGCTGAAGCAGATCTCGGTAAGTGATATATTTTGCGCGTGAAGTGCGGTTACCAGTCGTCAAATCACGGCCCTCAAAGATGTGGAGGAGGAGTCACAGGGATAATTTTAAATTGGTGAAAATAATGTATATCTGGTTCTAATTAAAATTAAAATGGGTAGAATTTAGTGAGTGGTATTAAAGTTTGTATTAACTAAATCTTTATTTTAGCTAGTGCAAAGTAAATGACAATACTTCAGTGTTACCATGGTAACACTATTTAAAACATTTTAATATAACTCACTGAATACCAGCCAAAAATTTAAATACAGTTATAGTGGAAAAGTGTTCCAAATCAGTGGCGTACCTAGGAGGGGCGGTGGTTGCGGTCTGCACCGGGCGACACATATTTTTGGGCGGCAATTTTTATATTTAGTTTTAGTTGTAAAAAACAACTTGTTCACTTCATAAGTTTACTATTCGATTTCTACGAATTATGAATTACTATATGAGTTCAAATATTTTTCTTCATCGTCAAGTCAATGTAGGGTTGAAAATATTATCTCAAAAATTCCTTTATTACTGCCTAATTTAAATATGCCATCCAATGGTTAAAAAGTTTGTCTTAATTACAATTATTTATTATTAATTTAATGGGGTAATGGTTCAGTGGTTTCGAGTTGGCCTGTGGATCCTGAGGACCCCGGTTCGATTCCCACAGCAGACAAACAATTTTCACCAAATTAAAATTACCCCTGTGGCTCCCCTACCACTAACATCTTTGGGGAGCGTGATTTGACGGCTGGTAACCGCACTTCACGTACATAAATATATCACATACCGAGATCTGCTTCGGCAGAGTACCACACCCAGTAATGGGTAAAAGTCGTGATGATATATTTATTTTACATTTATTTTTTTAATTTATCAAAACCACCATTTGATTTACTTAGAAAGGGCGGCAAATTGGAGACCGCCCTGGACGGCAAAAGTTGTAGGTACGCCACTGCTCAAAATTTGTTGAAATTTCTTATTGAGAAAAATTTTCTTACTATTAGAAACAGCGCGTTAAAAACTTAAATTTTTCAAATAACAAAATGGTTGTTTAACAATATTCATTTGTGAAAAAAGTATTCCATTTTTGTCTAATTTTCTGATTGGACAAAGTTTTATGACGATATTGTTATTAGAATTAATTGAAATTATTTTTATTAGAAGCAAACTGTTTTTTCTATCATATCCAACCTTTTAATAAATAAATATAAATATATCATCACGCCTTTTACCCATTACTGGATGTGGCACTCTGCCGAAGCAGATCTCGGTAAGTGATATATTTATGCGCGTGAAGTGCGGTTACCAGCCGTCAAATCACGGCCCCCAAAGATGTTAGTGGAGGGGGAGCAACAGAAGTAGTATTAATGTGGTGAAATTGTTTGGTCGCCAGTGGGAATCGAATCAAGGTTCTCAGGATCCACAGGTCGACACGATAACTACTGTGCCACCTACTTCACAAATAAAATAAATAAATATAAATATATCATCACGCCTTTTACCCATTACTGGGTGTGGCACTCTGCCGAAGCAGGTCGCGATAAGTGATATATTTATGCGTGTGAAGTGCTGTTACCAGCCGTCAAATCACGGCCCCCAAAGATGTTAATGGTGTGAGAGCCACAGTGGTGGTATTTTAAAATGATGAAAATTGCTTGTCGCCTTTGGGGATCGAAGTGGGGTTCTCAGGATCCATAGGCTGACTTGATACCACTGAGCTAGGCTACTCCATGAGTTGTGGATAAAATTATTAAATCCGAATGGTGCCAAAAATAGTCCTTATAGTGAGAGATTTAACTGTATTCTAAATAAAATTTTATTAAAAATTGTTGCCAATTTGTCTAAATTTACGAACGTCAGTATTCAAATAAGATTCAAATTACTTTCCCTCTCCATATAAAGACGTACTAAGTCGAAAGAATGAAGCAACAACAATTTGAAACAATATTTCCCAACGTATATTTTCTATAACTTTACATATAAGACTATGCAATTACTGTTATCATTTCGTAAACAATCCCGAGTGTTTATAGAACTATTTTAGCTTATTAGACAGGAAGTAAACATGTAACTAACTAAGATGAGCAACTAGCAGTTAACATTTTAATAGTTTAACGACGTCGCCGGATTAGTCTTCGGAATCCGAGAGCATAGTTTGTAAACTGTGTAAAGTATATTTGAAATGGAACGAGAAGGGAAGGAAATAGTTGTTTGGTTAGGTGGGTCTTCCAACCCTTTTGGGGTTGTGAATAATAGTCGCAATTTTGCAAAAGGTGTCTTTCGAAAGAACCCACCATTATTGCATTAAAAGGGTTTCCTTTTTGAAAGACCCTCTTTAGTATTTTACGTACTTTCGAAGGAATAAGTAGATCGGTATAGTCTGTTCCAAAAATATTGGGACAATGGACCGTGGTGTACCTACTTTATCTTTTAATTCTCAAATTTTGCTTTCAAGGCTTGCTCTTCAGATTTACGAATTTTTTAATGGGGTTTATACAGTGCTCACAAAAATTTGGCGTATGGTTTAAATCTTGAAATTGACAACATCCATATTTTACTTAGCCAATATTTTAATCCCTTCACAAATTTCCCAAATTTATCCGTTTAACAAACAAAAAACTCAACCCAGCTATATCATTATTAAATATGAGAATTAATCAAAATAACCGAACAAAGTAAAATAGACAGTATGTCCCAAAATTAACTAAACTCTTTAGATATAGAATAAAACACGCATTGTATTATGTTTGAAACTTAATATTTATTGAAAATAGGTTCCATTTGAATCAATACACTCTTTAGAACGATCAACTAGAGCATGCATAGATTTTTTTATGCCATCTAAAGGAACGTTCTTTATCACCTGTGTCTTGTCGCTTGAATGGCTGGAATATCATCATAAAACGCTCCTTTCATGGCAATTTTCAGTTTTGGGAAAAGATAATAGTCACATGGTGATAGATCAGGCGAATACGGAGAGTGGTCGATGACACAAATATGTTTTTTCATCAAAAATTCGTTGACTTTTTTAGCGACTTTTTGGTCTTCATTTAATTCATGTGGAACCAAACGTGAACAAACCTTTCTTTTACCCAAATCTTCAGTTAAAATTCTCAAAATAGTATTTTTACTCCTATTTAATTCTTCACCCAACATTCTAGCAGTAAAATTCGCATCGACAGCAATGATTTCACGCACTTTTTCGACTGATTCAGCACAATTTCCGGCTTTTGGACGTCCAGATCTTTCATCATCATTTAAATCTTCACGACCATTTTTAAATTTTGCAAACCACTTGTGAACGAAATAGTTTAACACAAAATTTAATATTTGCTCTTTGTTCCATTGTATTTTTACAACAAAAACACCTGTCATTAAAATGCGCGTTAATTTTTAAACTGTCACCTGATTGCATGAAGTTGTGTGCGTTCGAAAGAGGAAAGATATATCTTTCTAACAATGTGTATGTTTAATAGATTGCGCTACGTGTTCTATGATTTAAATTAAAAGTTTCGTTATTTTTGGGACATACTGTGTATGGTTCAAATCTTGAAATTGGCACCAAATTTTACTTTAGAAGCAGATATTTCAAACTTCCTAATAAATTTATCCCTTTAAGGTAGTACTATCATGGAAGCATTTAACCCGAATTTTAATGAAATGTAAATATGTTATTTTTCATGTGTATCTACATTAGCATGCAATTTTTTTTTTAAGTTTACCGTTGTTGAGCTGTGTAATGTAAAGTTAAAGTTAAAGAAACATTGATTTCTTCCGTACCTGTTCATATTATTAACAGTAATATTATCGACAACAATTTAGGAGGCTTTAGAAGTAGCAGCAGCAGATTGATTGTCATTGTTGAAAATAGATCCAACATAGTATGATCTGGGGCTTCAATTATCTTTGGAGGTGTTTATGATAAAGAAGAATCATCCACTGTAGTATTCCATCTAGACGATTTTGAAGAAATTGTCTTGAAGTTAGTTAAATATTTTTAAATAACGTAGAACAATGTGCAAGCAATCAACAAACAAACCATAGCAACGCCGTAAAACATCGTTCTCGTGAATATCATTATGATTTTATAAATTTTGACAATATTTGAGTGATTTTCTAAATCGCACAGTTGTAGGAAAAATGTTGTTTATAACACGTACCGAAAAAGGTTACGTACTCGTGCAGATTTTCGCACTCGGCAAGCCTCGTGCGTTAAATTCTGAACTGCTGAACTATTATGCTACTTTGTATAAGAACTTTATCCCAATTACAGTACAAATTATAATTTAGAAACATTTGATGCCAAAAGTGTGAGAATCTTTTAAAAATCCTTGCGACTGAGGTCAAACAACCCTACTAAATAAATTCCACTTTCTATCAGTCTTCAAAAGCTTATATATTAAAGTTTAATCTCAAATACAATCAAAGATAGCAGAATATCTCTATTGGAAATACAAATCCAGATAGAACCTCCTGGATAAATTCCACCCTCCATCATACCCACCAAAATAACCCACCCATCCAAGCCGTCAGCATCAGATGCTTCATGTACCGCTCCGTCGTGACAGCGGTTCGTACCCGTCTCGACCGAATCGGTCCCTCCAATCGTCCAGCAGAACCTTGGACGTCGTACCGCCTTGTAGTGTCTGTAGTTGGCATCGACCATTGCTCTCTGCGGTTCTTTGTCTGTTCGTCTGGTCTGGCCCTCTCGGAGAAAAGAAGAGGGCAAAAAATCCAAGCTAAAAACAGTTGGATGCCGGGCATGGCAACGTTGATGTTGTGTGATGGCTGGTGGAATTGTAAAGTAAAGTTTGGTTAGGAGTTTGGAGGGCATTATTTCTTGGGTTATTGGTATAGTTGGTACAGTGTTTGTTTGGACAAATTACTTTTTATATGAACCTGTCAAAAGGAACATTTTCGTCCTGCGATTGAGAAAAGAAAGGAATACTTTTAATCTCTAGAGAAGATTTTTTTTGTTTTCTTCGCTAATGTAACTTAAATTTTTAAGTTTGACATAAACTGAAAATGTCGCATCAAATGTTTGACAGCAATGTAAACTTCTTCAAATTACAATTTTTTTTTTATAATTAATATAAAAAGTCACAACTAGAAAATACAAAATATAAGACAAAACCAAAGAAATACAAATGACAGGAGCAATGGTAAGCTTTTGGAGACCAACTGAAAGTATATAAAATGTTTATATCTTTGTCTCAACTTTGACATATCGTAATCATTGCCATCTGTTAGTAGTTGAATAGTAGTTGAATATCCCAATTTGCCCCCACTGAAGTCTCTATTAGAATACCTCAAAATTTACAAAAAATAAAATGTACTCTCACTGTAATACTTATAAGAAAACATTTAATTGAGTACTGAAATTACATAAAATCATATGTGAGATTTAATGACATGAAAAGTCAAGTACATTCAGTTTAAAATTACGTAATACCTTCTGTAAAACTACTAAAAACTAAACACAAAAAATTACCTGAAAGTTAATTTGCAATTTTGCAACTCTAGAAGAAAAAAGAAAGTAAGAGTAAACCAAAATAAAATATAACTTACGCCTTTTATACATTGGGTGTGGCACTCTACCGTAGCAGATCTTAGCAAATAATATATTTATGCACATGAAGTGTAGTTACCAGCCGTAAAATCACAGCTCTCAAAGATATTAGTAAAGGGGGAGGAGCCACAGGGATAATTTTAATGTGGAGAAAATTGTTTGTCGGCTGTGGGAATCGAACTTGAGTTCTCAAATTCACAGGCTGACTGAGCTATCTACCCATAATGGCCATGGTGTCACATGTAAGTCCTGGAAATCCTGGAAAAAGTCTGGATTGAAATACCTGCCTTGAAGTCCTTGAATTGATATTTAATATATCGAAAAACTACTACTACAAAAAAAATCAGTTTCCTGGTTTCCTATACAAGCAAATTAGTTTTTATTTAGCAATTGTCTCCAATTAATTGAAAAAAATAGCTATTTCTGGTGTAATCTAGTTTTTATAGTAATTAACCAAATAAATTTAAATATTTAGATACAGAATTTGATTCTCTATAACTTTCATTTGAATCATCTTAATAAAATAATTTTGGCGAAGTTTAGAATACAAAGACTGATTTTGCTTTTAAACTGCCTGGATTTTTTTTGTAATATATCCCTTGAAATCCTTAAATCTCATGGAATTTTTTATTTTGAAATTAGTAGACACCCTGATGGGGTAATCCAAAATGTATAGTCTAATATAATATAAATATATCATCACGTCTTTCACCCATTACTGAGTGTGGCACTCTGCCGAAGCAGATCTCGGTAAATAATGCGTTTGAAGTACGGTTACCAGCTGTTAAACCACAGTTCCCAAAGATATTAGAAAAGGAGGGGGAGCCACAAGGATAATTTTAATGTGGAGAAAATTGTTTGTCAGCTGTAGGAATCGAACCCGGGTTCTAATAAAGGTACAAACCTCCAAAATGACTTAAATTCTCAATCTTCAGAGGAACCAACTACCTCTCGCATGTATTCTCGTTTGACGATGTCATTCTTACAGACGTTATTGTTTCTCACGTCTGCCGCTGAAAATTCAGAGCGCCATGCGTCAAATTTAGGTCAAGCACATTGTCGTTGTCGTTCCCAATACAAAACACGATGTATTCGGGCCCAAGGTAAGGGCTGACACAGCCCTTCGTGCTTGCGAACAGATGCTGACATCGACAGTTGCAAAGAAAGACTGTTGCTGAGTAATGTCGAAAGATGAATGTTGAAATAAGTGATAGAATGATGGTTTAGTAAATGAATATTGTATGTGAAATGCATTTTAGTTAATCTTACAAATTTCTGTCGTGGTTCGAGCACTGACAAGATATATACCGACGTATGAATTAGGGCGCTAAAAAAACGGAATTATAAATTTTAAAAGGAGTTAATTCACAATTCTTATACATAAGCCCAAATTTATCGATCATGAGCCAGAGCTGGGCAAGCTACTTAAAAAAAGTAGATAAGCTACAGCTACAGCTATTCTTTAAAAAAGTAGCTAAGCTGCAGCTATAAGCTATATTTTGTAAAATATAGCTAAGCTACAGCTAAAAGCTTTGGTTAAAGTAGCTGTTAAATTTTAAAGCTACCTTTTTAAATTATTGTGAAATAATTAAATTTGCCATTGTCATATGATCAGTCTTTTGTTATAATGACTGTTCATTTACTATTAAGTACATAAATATCAAAAATAGCAAATACCATCTGGCACCTACTGTGTATTTTTGTGTATTAGAGCCAGTTAGAACCGGCAACAAATAATTATTTTGTGTGGGTTTAGCTTGTACGCATGCTTACTTTGTTAACCTTCTGCTTAAAAAGTAGCTTTAAGCTACAAAAAGTAGCTTTAAAAGTAGCTTCAGTTGTTATTTTTAAGCTAATAGAAAAAAAAGTAGCTAGCTACAAGCTACAGCTATATTTTTTCACAGTTAGCTAAGCTACAGCTACAGCTACAGCTAAGGTAAATGTAGCTAAGCTAGTAGCTAAGCTACAAAAGTAGCTAGCTACTGCCCAGCTCTGTCATGAGCTATAAATCGACTATAGCGCTGCAATACACTCGTCCAGTACTACGAATATCATAGATAAAAAATCTGGTCACTACACGACTTTCTTATACACAGCATATTTAATATCAAAAACGCTGAATTGAACACGTATGACTTGCTCCTTGCGTTTGACAATTATTATTTGACATATAAATATGAAATATGTTTATGTTTCTATTGTTACTATGATTATTAAAATATATTATTAAATATATAAATTAGTTTTTCTCAAAATTAGACGCATATACAGAAAAATTGCAGATACCATTTTATGTTTCAATTATTTTTGTTAACATCTTTTATTTAAATATTTTTTTTCGTAACTGATTCCATTTTTTGAATAAATGGAATTTATTGTTTTGTTTGTCCAGTAAACTTCCTCTTCCGGTTTTTCAATTTCATTCAAAATCAACTCAGCTTTTCGTATTTTCAAGTTTCGTTAACAAATCTTATCGCGTTCATGAGATATTGCACACTCGGTCACATCCATCCATCCATCGACACACTCACAGACATCATTGAGAAAATGATCAAAACGGATTCAGTAGACCTCAAAACACGTATTTCCGCGAATATCTCATCAACGATTTTTTTCACGATTCCAATACTTCCTTATACTGTGTATAAGAAAGTAAAAATGCTGCCATTTGAATATATTTAGTTAGACATCTGTAATATATTTTGTCTATACATTATGCTCGTGAACATCAATTCTATTCCCATTTGTGGCGATCACAGCGCCATCTGTGACCAAAAATAACTTCAATCGTAAATCAAATTAATATAACATTTTCTGGAGATTCCAAATCTGCAATAAAAAATGGGTGTTCCCATTTAAGATTACAAAGTTCTCCCCCGTCCCACCCTCTGGAGGTGGGGGTGAGGGTCGAGTTTGGTATCATTGAATAGATTTTTGAAAACTATTTGACACGTATTTTGTCGTTTTTCGATCCAATATGTATTTCGCAAGATATTTAACCTTGTCGGAACTTTTTCCTCACCCTGTAGATAAAAAGCGTTGTCATTTGAATACATTTAGTTGGACGTCAGTACATATATTTTGCCTGTGGTTAAATTAAGCTGAACCATATTCTCAACATAGGTTATCATTTGGTTTTCAGAAAGTTATTTAGTTTAGGACCGGTTTTTCCATTTCCAGATAACGATCTTGATAACTATCGACAGGATAATTGAAAAAATATTGCATCAAAATGTGGCATTCAGTTTACTTATTTGTGTTATAATTTCGATGCGATATGTAACCGTCCCGCAACTTTTTCTCCACCCAGTATTGAAACTGATAGCATGTTCGTTATATTTTAATAAAAGCTGTACCGCAGTAAAAACTTCCAACAAACTTATTTCATCGAAAACTCACAGTTTATTGATTCCACATCGAATATATTCCCCCCTTTCTGATTCATCTGTAACCTTCATTAGAAATCCTTACAATTTACTGGCATATGTAAGCGATTTCAAACTCGAAAGACGTTCCAAGTTCCTCGCTCCTGTGTTTGGACTTTTGTCGAGGACTGTACTTCTGTAAGGACTGCAAACAGACCCAGGGACGGTGGGTAGAGCCAGACATGCCTCGGGCAACGACAGTCCGATGGCTTTAGAAGTTTTAGACGAGTGGAAACCGACGAATGATGGTTGGGGATTGGATCTTGCTCATTCTTTGTGTTTGAGTTTCTATGCCATGGTTTCGTACGTTATTAGAGCGAAGGCTGAGTTTGAAAATATTTTGAGATATGAGGATGATTTACTTCGAAAAATATCTAGAAAGATTAGTTTAGTAAATAAAATAAATATATCATCACGCCTTCTACTCATTACTGGGTGTGGCACTCTGCCGAAGCAGATCTCAGTAAGTGATATATTTTTGCGCGTGAAGTGCGGTTACCAGTCGTCAAATCACGGCCCCCAAACATGTTAGTGGTGGAGGAGCCACAGGGGTAGCTTTTTCAAATTATGAAAATTTGTCGCCTGTGGGAATCGAACCATGGACCTCAGGATCCACAGGCCGACTTCATACCACTGAGCTAGCCATCCCATAAATAAAATAAATATATCATCACGCCTTCTACTCATTACAGGCAATCGTAGCTCAGTGGATGAAAGCGAGGTAAAACTTGCGTTTCTTAATTAGCAAGCAAGAGGTCGTGCGTTCAAATCTCACTGACTTCTACTTATATCAAAAAAATACGATTGTGTCTGAGTGGTTCGGATTCCACTATAAACTGTAGGCCCCCTGTACTGTAATTGGGATTTACTTCCTGTTTGCAGAGTAACAAATAAAAAATAATAATAATAAAATTACTAGGTGTGACACTCTGCCGAAGCAGATCTCGGTAAGTGATATATTTTGCGCGTGAAGTGCGGTTACCAGCCGTCAAATCACGGCTCCCAAAGATGTTAGTTGAGGGTGAGCCACAGGAGTAGTATTAATGCGGTGAAAATGTTTGTCGCCAGTGGGAATCTGACCAGGGTTCTCAGGATCCACAGGCCGACACGATAACCACTGTGCCACTTATTAGTTTAGTAATGAAGAAAAAATGTAAATTTGTGTTATTGTGATAGGTGGCTCAGTAGTATCGAGTCGGTCTGTAGATTTGAGAACCCTGGTTCGATTCCCACAGCCGACAAACAATTTTCAACATATTAAAACTACCTCTGTGGTACCCCCACCACTAACATCTTTGGGAGTCGTGACTTGACGGCTGGTAATCGCACTTCACGCGTGAAATATATCACTTAGGAGATCTGCTATGGCAGTATGCCACACCTAGTAAGCCGACAAACATTTTCACCAAATTAAAAATTATGGGGTGGCTAGCTCAGTGGTATGAAGTCGGCCTGTGGATCCTGAGAACCCTGGTTCGATTCCCACTGGCGACAAACAATTTTCATAATTTCAAAAGCTACCCCTGTGGCTCCTCCACCACTAACATCTTTAGGGGCCGTGATTTGACGACTGGTAACCGTACTTCACGCGCAAAAGATATCACTTACCGAGATCTGCTTCGGCAGAGTGCCACACCCAGTAATGGGTAGAAGGCGTGATTATATATTTATTTATTTATTTATTTTAAAAATTACCCCTGTAGCTCCTCCACCACTGACATCTTTGAGGGCCGTGATTCGACGGCTGGTAACCGCAGTTCACAAATAAAAATAAATAAATATATCATCACGCCTTCTACCCATTACTGGATGTGGCACTCTGCCGAAGCAGATCTTGGTAAGTGATATTTTTTTGAGCGTGAAGTGCGGTTACCAGTCGTCAACTCACGGCCCCCAAAGATGTTAGTGGCGTAGGAGCCACAGGGGTAGATTTTTGAAAGTATGAAAATTGTTTGTCACCTATGGAAATCGAACCAGGGTTCTCAGGATCCACAGGCCGACTTAATACCACTGAGCTAGCTACCCCAAACCGCAGTTCACGTGCAAAATATATCACTTACCGAGATCTGCTATGGCACTATGCCACACCTAGTATTAAAAAGTACAATTCTTGAGGATATATTTATTCATTTTTTTAATTAATAATAACCCATAATATATAATACAGGGTAGGTATCGAATCGGCCTGTGGTTCTTGAGAACCCTGGTTCGACTCCCACAGCCGATATATAATTTTCACCATATTAAAACTTTCCCTGTGGGTCCCCTTCCACTAAAATCTTTGAGGGCTATGATTTGACGGTTGGTAATCGCAGTTCACGCGTAAAATATATCACTTACGGAGATCTACTACGGCAGGGTAATGGGTACGGTACAAGGCATGATGAAATATTTATTTTATTTATAATAGCAACGTATAAGGGAGAAAACCATAAGTGGGTTTGTCTGTCGTTTTAGTTTGAAAGCATGAAGTTGAAGGAAAAGTTATAGTTATCCAGAGAAGAAAAACAGAGAAAGTTTGTAGAAATTTTGTAAACCTTTACTTACCTCAAAGTTGTTACAACACAAGGTTTCTAAACCTTTGTTATCTTTATAGTCTTGAAATATCACAATGTAAGGGAACGTTGGAACATAAAATATTTAATAAAAAAAGCTGGAGAAAGTTTGTAGAAGGTTCAGATAATCAACGTTTTTAAAGATTTCACAAAAATTACAATTATTCTAACAGCTGGTATTTAAATTTTATAGCTTAGCTACTAGCTTAGCTACGTTTACTTTAGCTGTAGCTGTAGCTTAGCTACATGTGAAAAAATATAGCTGTAGCTTGTAGCGAACTAAGTTTTGTTCTATAAGTAAAATAAATAAATATATCATCACGCCTTCTACCCATTACTGGGTGTCACTCTGCCGAAGCAGATCTCGGTAAGTGATATATTTTGCGCGTGAAGTGCGGTTACCAGTCGTCAAATCACGGCCCCCAAAGATGTTAGTGATGGAGGAGCCACAGGGGTAGTTTTTGAAATTATGAAAATTGTTTGTTGCCTGTGGGAATCGAATCAGGGTTCTCAGGATCCACAGGCCGACTTCATACCACTGAGCTAGCTTAAGAATATTGTTATAACAACTGAATCTACCTTTAAAGCTACTTTTTGTAGCTTAAAGCTGCCACTGTTCATTAAGAAATACCTATTAATTTTTGTTTTGTATTTGAATTGTACCTTCTTTATTGTTTTCTATAACTGTAGGATAACTAGTTATTATATAGTTTAAAATCTATTAACATATTTTATTTTTCACTTGTTCTTAACCTATCCTACTTTTGTATTCAATATTAGATGAACTAAACATTGACTGTTTACAAGTCTTCTGTTAATGTGACTGTTAATTTATTCCGATATAAATAAAAATTATAGCATCAAAAATTAACAGTACATTTGTCCATTTGTGATTTTTTATATTTATGTACATAATAGTAATTTTGTCAACGGCCATGGCTGATCTAAGCGATAACGCGAGTTAAGTAACGTTGCGCGCGGGTAGTACTTGGATGGGTGACCGTCCAGAGAAAACCCGCGTTGCTGTTGACCATAATACCTAAAACGCAGATCAGGGCGGAATGGCGGCATATGACCTAAGTAGTTGATCCGCCAAAGAAGCCACAGAAAAAAAAAAGAAAAAAAATAGTAACTTAACAGTCATTATAACAAAAGACTAATCAACTGATCATATGACATTGGCAAATTTAATTAATTCACAATAATTGAAAAAAGTAGCTTTCAAATTTAACAGCTACTTTAACGAAAGCTTTTAGCTGTAGCTTAGCTATATTTTACAAAATGTAGCTTATAGCTGTTACTCAGCTACTTTATTTAAAGAATAGCTGTAGCTGTAGCTTACTTTTTTTAAGTAGCTTGCCCAGCTCGACTATTTCTATATATTATCTTCAGATTTTAAATTTTTACCAAAAAAATATGGTATCTATACTGTAATTGAGATTAAGTTCCTGTTATGAAGTGTAACAAATGAATAAAAAAGACAATTTTGTTATTTACTTAACCACTGTTAAATTTAATAAATTCCTAGCTATTTTTATATCTCATTCAAGATTATTTCCTAGCGTAAAATTTCGATAGTTTATTGTGTTGTTTATCGTAAACATACGTCATTATTCTAATGAAGGTAACCTTCTAAAAATACCAAAACACGTATTTATTTCTATATTTACAACATCGAAATATCATCAAATCACAGTCTACAAGTACATTGATTCCTTGTAAATATCACAAATACGATAAATATTCATATTTTCACTATATCATCAACTTGCAAACCTTAACTGCTAATAAAACAAAATGTAAACAACGTAAAGACATCAATCACGGCATTCGCCGTTTTCTTATTTTAACATATCCATTGCCAACTGTATTCAAGTACGACAGGCTTGCCGCTGGTAGGGCGAAAACACCGGTCTGAAAGAAAATAAAGGTAGAGTGACAAAGAGGGAGAAAGAATGAGAGAGAAACAAACAGGCAGACCCGTTGTTGTTGAGGAATAAAGAAGGCGAAGAACAGACCATATAGACCTGGTATTTTAGATGGCTGTGGAGTCAGATAACGATATTTTCTGGTTCGAACGATCGATAGGCTTGCGCTAGAAAGTTTTGATATTTTACTGAATTTGTTCATATGTATAATGTTTTTGAATTATTGTATATTGTAATGTAACAGGGTACCCAGTGACCTGGAAAACCGGGAAAAGTCAGGGAATTTGTATAAGTCAGGGAGATTTAAAAAAATAAAAAATTATCAGGGAATTTTAAATTCTTTTCTGGAAAAAGATGCAAATTGTCTATTTATTAAAAAGTTTTGATTTTTTGCTGCTACTATATAGTTAACTTTGTCATAGAAATACGTTGAAACTTTTTATTATTTGAATTACACGATGAACGGCGGAATAAACCGAACAAATATTTTCTTTATGGTTCAAAAAAGCAAATTTTAGATATCGGGTCGTGCGGTCTACATATTGTAGACAGAGCACAATAAACAGGTCACAAAGACTCACCGAGAAGACGGAATGATTTTACAGGCCTTACAAAATGCGAAGTATTTCCAAAAAAATGTTGTGTAACCCGGTGGGTGGAAATGCAGAGACAGCTAAAACTGCACTTAAATTATGGGATAATATAATACTGTTCGTCGAACATGAAAATACTAAATTACCGTCGAATATTTCAATCAAAAATGTTAAAATTGATAAACTAATGAAAGTAAAATTGGCATCCTGGAAAACCTGGAGAAGTCAGGGAATTTTAAAACTCACGTTGGCTGGGTACCCTGTGTAATAGCTTTCAAAGGTTTGAGAAGGTATTGAAGGAGGGTCGGACTGTTGATTTGAAAACCCGGGTTTGATTTCTACAGCTGACAATAGTATATTATTTTATGAGGAGCTAAAGTGATACTTTTTGTAGCGCATCTATAGGTGAGGCACAAAAAGTCACTTTCGCTTCACATAAAATATGCAATTTTTACTTTAAGGTGGTATTATCATGGAAGCATTTGACCCGGATTTTAATGAAATGTAAATATGTTATTTTTCATGTGTTTCTACACTAGTATGCAATTTTTTTTTCAAAGTTTACCGTTGTTGACCTGAGTAATGTAAAGTTAAAGTCGACCAAAAAGGCATTGGCGTTATAGGAACTGTACCTCGCCAGGCAGCTTACTGCGTAATACATTCATATATTGTAGTTATTTTTCAACAAAAATCTTACACACAGTACATCATGTAAAGATAAGGTATGAGAATTAAAAAATCCATGTCTTATCGGATTAGTTTCAAAGAATTTGGCGATGAAAGTTGGATATTCTATGATTTTCAATAAAACTGTCAGAAATGCTTGGCAACATTGCCCGGGTAGATACAGATGGTCGCAGGCGTAGACAGAGATGGTCGCACGAATGACAAAGCAAGTACTATGAAAGTTATTATTTCGATCAGTAAAATATATGAATTTTAATACAAAAAAAAATATTCCAGCATTTTATATTTATTTATTTGTTGTTACAGTTGATAATAATTGCTTTGGTGCATTTTTCTCATTTTTCTTATGAACTGCCAACAGGATGTATCGATAATACAGTCACGTTTCGTACCGGCTGGTAAATCATGCTGCTTGTAGTTCTCGCTTTGTTGTCATAGCTTCTGCTGTGTAAAATCTTACACTGCTATTGGTTGGCATGAAACATTCACTTCCAAAAAATGTTGTTATGTTACTGAATTTCATAAACTAGTTAAATAGTTTTATTTAATATATTCAATGTTATTATTAATTATACGATATTTGCAGCGAAATATTAATTCTGTTAATAACCTATACCATACAAAAATGTAATAATTATTTTTATATACTTTTTAGGTTACCTCGTACTTTTTTATGAGACTGACATGATAGAACCACCTTAAATACGGGAATATTTACCTAGTTAAACATTTTTATGTTTTATAATTTTTTTGATGCTCATGAGCGGCAGGACAAGACTTTTTCTGCCGCTGGTGGACTAATATAACGCTGTAAGACTCCATAATTTATGAAATACTATTAAGTAGTACTTTTTGATATTTAATGTTCTACATTTATAGTTATGGGATGGCTAGCACAGTGGTATGAAGTCGGCCTGTGGATCCTGAGGTCCCTGGTTCGATTCCCACAGGCGAAAAATTTTCATAATTTGAAAAAACTATCCCTGTGGCTCCTCCACCACTAACATGTTTGGGGGCCGTGATTTGACGACTGGTAACCGCATTTCACGCGCAAAATATATCACTTACCGAGATCTGCTTTAGCAGAGTGCCACACCCAGTAATGGGTAGAAGGCGTGATGATATATTTATTTATTTATTTTACATTTATAGTTTAAGGAAGAGCTGATTAGATTTTGGTTATAAGCAATCCACAAGCCGGAAGTGGTAGTTTATTAGAAGAAGTAAAATGCAAAATATTTTATGAAATTGCTAGTGTGGTATCATAATTGTTATCCGGATAGTTTTTATTTGTAAAAATATCATTTCCCGTCTGTCAACACACGAAATGAAATCACTTTTAAATATAGAACGAATAGATTAAATTCGCAGTAATAATGTATTATTCAATTTGAATTATTCCGATTTTTATACTTTGGTGAAAATTCTACTAAATACACTCCTGGCTACCAGGTAATAGCACCCCTACCGAAATTGACAAAACCAATCATTACGGAGTTGACACCTAGAGCCAAATATTGTTACACAGTGCTCGTATATCACTTACGGAGATTTGCTACAGCGGTGTACCACATCCACTAATGGGTAAACTAGTTAGAGAGCTAGGGTGCAAAATGATGTCTCATTTATTCCAGTGACAGAAATGGATTTTTTTGATAGATTATGTCATGATAAACATGTAAAAACGAAAATTATATTTGGGAACAGGTAACAACTATAGATGGCGTCGATGTGAATGCGCAGCTTTTAAGGGTGGTTGTTGATCCCTACACCAGTCCACTTTCAGAGCTTCTGTCACCAACGAGCAACCAGCAATAATTTCAGTTAATAATTTTTTGGTCATGTATTCGTCGTGAACAAGTAGTAATATGTCACACGACACCATCAAAATTGCTTACTTTGACCGGTTTTGTCGCGCATGCGTCATCGGCCAAAACTTCTGTCTACCATTTTTATTACTTAATTATACCCAAGTCTATAATTTAAACTGAAAATTTGCCTGTAAAAAATATGTCAACAACCACCCTTAAAATCTGCCCATTCACACCGACGCCATCTATAGTTGCCACCCGTTCCCAAATCTAATTTCCTTTTTTTCATGTTTATCATGACATAATCTATTAAAAAGTCAATTTCTGTCACTGGAATAAATGAGACATCATTTTGCACCCTAGCTCTCTAACTAAAAGGCGTGATGATATATTTATTTTATTTGCAAACCAATTTGTTCAATTCAAATTTGCACCTTTACATACAATTTTCTCACAAATATAAAATATATCATCATGCCATCTACCTATTACTGGGTATGGCACTCTGCCGAAGCAGATCTCGATAAGTGATATATTTTGCGCGTGAAGTGCGGTTACCAGTCGTCAAATCTCGGCCCCCAAAGATATTAGTGGTGGGGGAGCCACTGGGGTAGTTTTTTAAAATGGTGAAAATTGTTTGTCGCCTTTGGGAATCGAACCAGGGTTCTCAGGATCCACAGGCCGACTTCATACCACTGAGCTAGTTACCCCATTTCCTCACCTCCCAATTAAACTCATCCCCACAATCAATTTCAATTAAATCCACCCATTACCACCTATCCCCTCCACAAGCACACTTGGATCTCCGCTCCAGTGCTCCACCTGACGAGTCCGCTTCGTACCCATCCACCAGAACAGCACTTGTTTCCCGCCGCGTGACGTTACAACACCGTGACTAGATCACCGTGATGTGGTGGCCATGCAAACAGCAGAGCATCACAGAGAGAGTGACGTAGATACTCGCGGTGTAGTAGTGACCTTGAACAACGCGGTAAGCTTTGCGTAATCAAGAGCTAGAGGAGGGAGGTTTCACTTTCATTGGAGGCTGGCAGATTAGATGTTAGAATATGAGTTGGTTTTAGTTTCTTGGGATGTTATGATTGAGCAGTGGTTCTCAAAGTTGATGCTGGAAGGGTTTAGGGGAGGGGGTAGTGGTCTCGGATGCATTTAGGGAAGCTTTGAGTAAAGAGGGTGGAGGATAACATTATGAAAGAAGGGAAGATAAGAACATTTTGAAAAATCGTTTATCGTTCTTCTGTATGTAGTGAGTTCGAATCTATTTCAAACTAAAATCGTAGCTCAGTGGATAAAAGCAAGGTAAAACTTGAATTTCCTAATTAGCAAGCAAGAGGCCGTGCGTTCAAATCTCATTGACATCAACTTATATCCAAAAATACAATTGTGTTATGCAATTTTGCCGCTCAGGGCGGTCTCCAATTTGCCGCCCTTTCTAAGTCCACCAAATGGTGGTTTTGATAAATTAAAAAAATAAATATAAAATAAATATATCATCACGACTTTTACCCATTACTGAGTGTGGCACTCTGCCGAAGCAGATCTCGGTAAGTAATATATTTATGTACGTGAAGTACGGTTACTAGCTGTCAAATCACGCCTACCCAAGATGTTAGTGGTGGTGGAGCCACAGGAGTAATTTTGATTTGGTGAAAATTGTTTGTCAGCTGTGGGAATCGAACCGGACTCCTCAGAATCCACAAGCCAACTCGAAACCACTGAACCTTACCCCATTAAATTAATAAACAAATAAATAATTGTAATTGAGACAAACTATAGGTGGGATCCTTTTTTGCCATTAGATGGCATATTTAAATTAGGCAGGAATTTTTCGAGATAATATTTTCAACCCTACATTGACTTGACGATGAAGAAAAATATTCGAAATCATATAGTAATTCATAATTCGTAGAAATTGAATAATAAACTTATGAAGTGAACAAGTTGTTTTTTACAACGAAAACTAAATATAAAAAATGCCGCCCGGTGCGGACCGCATTGACATTACGAAAAATATCGCATTAAAAAGTTAATTTTACAATTCCAATATTTATAATCAAGGAAACGCGTAACTACAATTTGTAACATAGTTGCTAAGCAATAATGGTTGCACAGCGGACAAACAATTTTCACCACATTAAAAACTTCCCCTGTTGCTCCCCTTGCACTAACATCTTTGTTGGCCGGGATTTGACCGCTGGTAACTGCATTTCATGCGCATAAATATATCACATACCGAAATCTGCGTCGGCAGAATGCCACACCCAGTAAAACGTTAAATGATATATTTATTTTATTTATTTAGTCTAACTTATTTTGTACCAGAAAATTTGCCTTTTTTGCGTGAAACGAAGTCTGTGTTTAGTATATTTCGGAGAAAAGGTGTATCTTCTTCACGTTGTCATTGTTCTTTGTTCCGTTCTTTCACTTCGTGCGACTTAGTCTGAACTCATATTCTAAGATCCCGAGAAACAATAAGCAAGATACTTCGTTAATGTAACAGTATCTTATAAAATTCATTATTGTCATTGGAATTATGTATTGTTCTCGTCTTTGTTCTATTCTGTTCTATGTGTGGATCTGCATTGTTTTGTTTCTAGATACTATGATATTCATATTTAAAATTGTTAATGGGCAGTTACCAGATTACCTTAAAAGTAACTTAAAATATCACAAGGATATGCATATGTACAATACAAGAAATGGTGAATGTTTTTATATAGGTCAGAAAAGTAAAAAAAAGACTTTTAACATGATATTTCATAAAGGTTTACAGTGTTACAATGGATTGCCTGTTGATATTAAAACATCCCAAACTCTAAAACTTTTTAAAAATCGATTAAAATGTTATTATTTAAACAAATAGATTAAGTAATAATACGAGTTTATAATTATGTTTTTTTCTTTTGTATATTTTATAAGACTTTTTGTTATATATTTGAGTTTAAATTTTGTTCAATGTTATGTATTAGCCAAGCTATTAAATAAATACTTTATTATTATTATACAACGGCTGATATGATAATTTTATTATGTATTGATTTTAACAGATCTTGTAGGATTTTTTTTCTTGGATTTGATATGTAGAATTGATAATTGCTTCTGAATTCTTGGGAAAACTAATTTTAGGAATTTACAAATTCATTTACAGACCTTGACAATTGAATATGTAACTCTGGGAAGTGTAGATATGCTACAAAATATAATTCTGTTGCATTACAGTAATAAATAATGCTGCAAATATATTTTTTCGGAAACCGGCAAGAAAGTGCCTACTTTTCTGATAATTTTTTTTGTGGAAAGCAAATTTTTACCAAAACTGTCAAGTAAATTACGTATCCAAGGTTACAACAAAATATATGTTTTTTCGTTTGTATATTATAAAATATTGTATGTAACACGTGAGTAACGTATCATTATTTGCCTCAAGCGATTGCATCCCTCGGGCTTCATTCTCTTGTTATATAAACTACTAGTTGTCACAACCTTGTCAGAAAGTCAAATTATCTTCCTTCAATTGAAACAAAAAAGTCATTCTTTACATCTCTAGGGCAGAAAGTTACTGCCCTAGGGACGGAAAGTAATGTCAAGTTCCTGTTGTACAGAATAGCGTAAATAAATAAATATATCATCAAGTCTTCTACCCATTTCTAGGTGTGGCACTCTGCCGTAGCAGATCTTGGTAAATGATATATTTTGCGGGCGAAGTGCAATTATCAGCCGTCAGATCACGGTCTCCAAAGATGTTAGTGGCAAGGGAGCCACAGTGTTACTTTTAACATGATGACAATTGTCTATCAGTTGTGAGAATCGAACCCGGGTTCTCAAATCCACAGGCCGACTTGATATACCACTGAGCCACTACCCCATAAATAAATAAATAAATAAATAACTATTTCCATAACAACAAGCATACAATGAGCACAATCGTTAGGCGTATTCCATTTGCCATTTGAATCAGATTTTACTTACATTTACTGAACCAGATCACTAATTTATTTCGCTGGATTACTTCGCTGATTCTATTTCCAGTACTAGAATTACAGATTCTAATTTACTTCGAAGTAATTCACCCCAATAAGTGCATTAGTTTGCTTAAGGGGGGACACCCGTTGAGCCTGCTAAAAAAAAGGTATTTTTTGATAATTTTTTTAGGACATTAGTATAAATGCAATCGCTTTGGGTTTTTAGCATGTTATAAAGTAATATTTCAGCTTTATTTTTAGAAATTTTCAGCAGAAACATTTTGTTTCTCTGCCTTTGGCAGCCCTGCGAACAGAGAGCTGCAGGCAGTGCATTGGTCGCTTGCGGGACAGCGCGTTCAGTACTGAAACATCGCAGAAAAAACTGGATTCGTGTTTCGGGTTCTAAATTAAATTATCTAAAAGGTAGCATAGGATTTTTTCGAAATTTGTAAAATTACCAAAATGGCGACGCTCAAAAAAAAATGTTCAATTTTTCGTTGAAAAAATCGCTACTAAAATGCGCATAAAAAATCGAAAAGTTGGTATATCCGAAAAATCCTATGCTACCTTTCAGATAATTCATTTCTACATAGAAAACCGAAAGAATCAGCAAAATTGACCGAATAATTTCAGAAATCTCTGTCCTGCAAGGTAAAAAATGTGGTTTCGAGAAAAACGCCTTTAAAATTTGAGTTTTATTTAAGTTTTATACCTGCTCAGTTCCCTATTTCTCGCTGTATCTTCGTAACGAATTTGTATATCGAATTGGTATTTTGACACAACATTCTAGACAGTATAAAGAAACCGAAAATGCAAAAAAAAAATTAGATTTTTTTTGAAAATTTTCAACGGGTGTCCCCCCTTAATTCAGTTTATTTAGTCATGTGTCGAATTTATCTGAACTGATTTAAGTGAACCAAGTGGCAAATGGAATATAGCTTAGCAGTCATATAAGATATCTTAGCAGCGAATCTGTTTTATGTACTTGTCATAGTAATAGTACGTTCCACTCAATTTACTTTAATTTACGATTTTCATTAAGCATAATTCATTTGCTGATAATGTTTTCATCCTTCACTCAACGAAATAAAAAATCCGCAATAAACAAAGACATAAACCCTGTTACAAAAATGAATATAGGTAAATGTCAACGAATGCAGTGGTGTCCCAGATTCAGAGGCACAAACAACAAACGAACGAATCAACCAACCAACCAACTGCGATTTCTTTTCATGGAATGGTTCTGTCTGTGTTGGTTGGTGTCGATAGGTATGCAGGTACTTACACAAACTGTTAGTACGGTTGCACTTTTATTTTTATTATTACATTGCGTAAAGTTTCAAGTAACCTAGAGACCATATGTGGATTGTGCTAGATTGCTGTGATTTATTAACTTAAGTTGTAAATGGGTAAAGTTAACGCGAAGTGGGCGGGTAGACGAAATTTTGTATGAAGCAATCATACAATTGTAATATATATGTAAAGAGATTATTGACAATAAGTGAGAATAATTAAAAACCAATTTTCAAAAGAGTTTTAGCTAGAATTTAGCTAATCGTGAATTTTGGATTTGTCAAATTAAACTGAACTATATTCCTAAAATTGTTTAAATAAACTTTAATATAATCTTCTTACCATTTAGTTTTCGGAAAGTGGATTTAATTAACTTTTTACAGTCAGATTCTCAAAAAAGTTTAAACTAATCCTGAATTTTGGATTATGAAGTAATGGCTCAGTGGTATCGAGTCGGCCTGTGGATCATGCAAACCCTGATTCGATCCCCACAGTCGACCAATATTTTCACCAAATTAAAAATTATCTTACCGAGATCTGCTTTGGCAGAATATCACACCCAGTAATAGGTAAAAGGCGTGATGATATATATATTTTATTTATTTATTTAATCTTCTTTTAGTCCAATTTAAAAAAAAAGATAAAGAAATTATGTTAGAGTTTATTTAAACTTTTAACTTAATTTGACTAATCAAATGTTCAAGATTAGCTAAAACCCTTTTGGGAATTGCACTGTTAAAGTCGAACTAACATAAAATTAGATAATCCAAAATTCAGGATTAGCTAAAACATTTATGAGAATCTGGTTGGTAAAGTTTTAACCACATTTAATATGCACTCTAGATATATATATATATAAAAAGGACAAAATAACAGTTACTCAATCTTACGCCTAAACTCGAACAGCCTAATTATTAAAAGGGTATTAGCTAATCCTGAATGTCGGATTAGTCAAATTAAACTAACAGTAATGAAATAATTTAAATGAATTATCCAGATTGACTTAGATGCAGAATTTCTCTTCAACTTTTATTTGAAAGTTTTCCTGTAATATAATCAGGGATGCAATGGTTACAATGTCAGAAAATTACGGTTATAATACTAATAATAACTGTTCTATTTATTATATGTAGGGAAATTAAAATATAGTAATCAAGATTTTTACCCAATTATTTATTTATGTCATACTGGAATTTATATTGAGATGGCATTTGTGCATGTACATGTATTTGTAATTAATATTAATTTATTTTTCTTTGTTTTCAGGTAAGTGTCTGATGTCTAAGTTCAGTTCAAACATTTTCGCAAAATAAGTATGTAAGTACAGTGATATTAGTTTTATCAAAACTTGATGATGTAGATGGTTTCATCTAATCTATAATGGTCAGTTCTTTCCGTTCACTTACATTTTTGAGACTGATTAAATGAAAAATTATCAAGTCGAACATTCGAGAGTAATGTTCAATAACTCATTTGACAATTCATCTTGATTCGATATTGTCAATTTTAAGAAAACTTACTGAAAAACTTGCTTCATTAAATAATTTCTTACACAGGCTGACTGGCCTAGACTAAAGAGGCAATAGCCTAGGGCCCAATAATTTTAGGTCCCGGATTCAAACTTTTAGTTAAGTAAAAAATATAGCCGTTTGATGATGACCTGATAAGTTGATTCAAACGTGCTGTAAAAAATTTTGGAATTTGTGACAAGTGATGGAAATTTTGTTTTCCTATTTTTCTTATTTATTAAGACACAGTTCCACATCGTAATTGACTTTTTGTCTTTATTTTATTTAAATTGCTGTCATGCAGTTTGCGATTCTGTCGGTAGATGGCACCACGGGTTGCTCCTTAGCTCTCATGTCTTGTCTACCGGCGTAGATACTTTAACATCAGTCAGTTCAGCTTGTAAAAATATCACAGTTCACTAGTCCCTAGTTGGTCTAGTTGGATAGTTGATCACACCATACTGATGAGTCCCTAAAGGACGAAACGCGTCTATGGTTAAAGCTGAATTGTCCAGCCGTTTGATGATGACCTGATAAGTTGATTCAAATGTGCTGTAAAAAATTTTGGAATTTGTGACAAGTGATGCAAATTTTGTTTTCCTATTTTTCTTATTTAAAAAATATATCATAAAGCCATTAGTTTCGATGCGATTTTAATAGTTTATAGATTACGAATCTATAAAACTAGATTTAGTTAAAATTCCACCATAAATTTGTACTAAAACTACAACTAACGACAACGCGGAACTATATTCTATATAAATTAATAAAAACCACTACTAGCAAACACAAAACAAAAGAAAACTCAAAGAAATACAAGTGACAGCAATGGTAAACTAGGAGCAACTAAAAATGTACCTTTGTCTCAAGTTTAACAAATCGTGATCAACGCCATCTCTTAGCAGCTAAATATCCAAGTAATCATCTCCGAAACCTCAAAACCTCTCACAGTAAAGTTCTCTTCAACCGAAGCTAAAACCTACTCAATACTCCATCCTTCTTACTGCGACAGTAACGCAGGTATAGCTACCGTACCAACAAACTACACAAAAGGCAGCTTCCAAAGACTATCTCAATTGCACCTGGTATTGAAAAATCTCCATTCGTGAGTAAGAAACGTGGAAAAATTATATACACTGCCTGCAACTATAATAGCACAGAGTGAATACACACAAAGACGGTAAAAGTTATCGGAAAACGCATAGAAAGGATCTGTAAAACTTGCAGGTGCAAATTCATGGAAGTCGGATCGTTTGTCGTGAGGAAACCGACAGATAGTACGACTGGTGGGTTTTCTAATGTTCAGCAATTATTTTTACTAAATTTGAGAGAAGGTTAACTGGAACTTATTTATTATAGATATTCTGTAGATACTTGTAATTAAAAATAAATAGATATATCATCACGTCTGTTAAACATTACTGGATGTGGCACTCTGCCGAAGCAGATCTCGGTAAGTGATATATTTTGCGCGTGAAGTATGATTACCAGTCGTCAAATCATGGCCCTCAAAGAAAGAACGACATATTTTTATTTATAACTGTCATTTTTCTGAAACCGGCAAGAAAGTGCCTACTTTCCTGACCAATTTTAGTATGGAAAGTAGGTTTTTACCAAAACAGTCAAGTAAAGTACGTATCCAAGGCTACAACAAAAATAATAGTCTGGTAAAATACAAAACAGTCTGGTAAAGTACAAAACAGTCTGGTAAAGATTTTACCTGACTGTTATTTTTGTTGTAATCTGGGATACGTACTTTACTTGACTGTTTTGATAAAAACCTGCTTTCCATATTAAAATTGGTCTGCTGTCAGTACAATTCATATCAAAGTGTTTTTACTTGACTCAGCGGATTAAAATACTCGGCTTCCGGCCTTGTATTTCAAACAACCGCTTCGTGAAGTATCACTTTCCTGACTTATTATGTAATATACTATTACCATACTAGTAATGTAAAATACTATTCCTTGCTATAGCGGAAAACTAATTTTTTTTTACTATTTAAGTTTTCAGTACATAACATGAAAAAATATAGGGTAGCTGGCTCAGACAAACAATTTTCATCACATTAAAAATTTTCCTGTGGCTTTTCTTGCACTATCACCTTTAGGACCCGTAATTTCACATCTTGTATTCGCACTTCACGCGCAAAATATAACACTTACCGAAAATCTGCTACGACAGAGTGCCACATCCAGAAATGGGTTATTTTACGTGAGAAACATTATTACTTTCAGTGCCACTTGTACAAAACTATTACCATTCGGGCAACAAAAAATTGTCAGCCTAAAATCGTCAAAATGCTAAACCATCTTTAGTTTTCACGTAACAAATAAATAAATATTATCTACGTTTAGTATACCTACCTTCATTTTTTTAAATTTACTTCAATACGACCAGCAATACCATAAATATTTTATCACCCACTGTCGCAATCACTAACAATTCCCCTGATTCCGACCCTGTGCACGTACGAGCACGGATGCCACATTCGGAATCTCACACGTTTGTTGTTACCGGAAAACCTTTGTGGTGTGGGATTTCAAGGTAGGCACAATGCAGGAAGATAGGTTTGATATTCCATCGACCCGAGAACTGCTCTGTTACAAGTTAGAAAGAAAATCAAATCTTTTTTCTACATCCTATGTCTTCGACCGTAAAAAGTTGTGTGGTGTGTAGCTGTGTGAGAAGGGCTTTGTGTAATTTGTTACCTAGTTTAAACGTGGCTTTATGGATGGGAGAATTATAGTCTTGAAGGATTTTAGAAGTTTGGGACTTGCTAAAAATTTGGAACAATATGTAGTTTTTAGTTTTATTCTCACGAATTAACTACATTTAAAAGGTTAAGACCCTATTAATTATTTGACAATTAAAAGTTTTATACCTTTCACAAATTTGTTTTCATTGTATACAGTTTTTAAAATACACTGGCGAGAAAATAAAACGAAACACTTGAAATTCGTGAAATTTTCCCAATTTTCAAACTTAGAGTATTTTTAGTTAATTTGGCTGAATTTTCGAGGGCGAGAAGGTTTAATGTGTCTACTTTAAGGAAATACATGCGCTCTTAGGGTTAATATCTTTCGCCCTCTCTTCATCACCCTAGAAGAAGATTAAAATAACTGTAATAGTTATTTATTATACAAGTTAGCTATCGGCATTTCGGTCTCATGTTTAAACTTTTCTTGCGTGTTTTATGTACCAATAAAACACAAGTGTAATACAAAATTTTATCCACAACTCATAATTATAGGTACCTATCGAAGAAGATTGGTCGTAAAGTTTAACGTTGATTCAGTTATATATAGTTTCTCAAAATACGGTAGATCTTGAAGTGGTTGCTAAGTAACAAGTTGTTTACAGTGTTTTATAGAATATAAAACACTAGTGTTTTATGAGCCATATAATTCAACTGAAATCAGTGTAATAATGTCTTTATTATATATGAGTTGTGGATAAAAATAAGAACTTTGAGGACATAATAGATGAATTTGCACAACAGAAATCCCGATAAAAACTATCATTATTAACGTCCAATTATCAAAATACTAGTAGTAATCACTTCACTTATATTTGATTTGTATAAAGCTAATCATAATAAGCAATAAAGTCACTAAATAAAACTACATACTTATGTTTTAATTCAAATTTTTTACTTTATAAAAGGGCCCCTGCTTGGCCTAAGATGGTCGTGCTATCAGAGCAATAAATATTATTCAATTCCCAGCAAAGGACGCAAAGAACGAAGTTCCTACGCCGCCCCCACCCCCAACAAATAACAAATTTTTAGGCCAAAAAGCCCCAAATGAACATTCATCTTCAAACACGCATAACATTGCCAAATCATTGTAGAAACTTCGTTCAATTTTGAATGAGATAGATGTGCATTTACAGATATTAGTACAAATATATATAAATATGTATGGGGTGGCTAGCTCAGTGGTATGAAGTCGGCCTGTGGATCCTGAGAACCCTGGTTCGATTCCCACAGGCGACAAACAATTTTTATAATTTCAAAAGCTACCCCTGTGGCTCCTCCACCACTAACATCTTTGGGGGCCGTGATTTGACGACTGATAACCGTACTTTACGCGCAAAATATATCACTTACCGAGATCTGCTGCGGCAGAGTGCCACACCCAGTAATGGGTAGAAGGCGGGATGATATATTTATTTATTTATTTATTTAAAAACTGCATTTTTATAAACAGGAAAATTAATTTCCAGTGTTCAAGGCAGCAAATTACTAATTAAATTACTCAATTAACTATTTAAATTCATATATGTAGGAATGCAAGTATTTGTAGTAGGCTGCTGTAAACAGTTGAACAACAGCTGTTCAGCTGTTCAGTTGTTCTGTCACAGCAACTGCGATGATATGCAATTAAAATTCTATTATGATCGGTTTCCTGTACTCAGTAAGGATAACGTTTGCCGTTTGTTATTTTATGTGAATGGCATTGAGTGATACTGAATGGAGAACCAATGTTGTTTTTATCGTGAGTGTATGATAGAAATTATTAATGTTTTGATTATACAAAACAAATGAATGTGATCATTAAAGAATTCATTCCTTCAGTTTTTTTATTAGTAAATAAAAGTAATCATGTAAGGTACCCGTATAAAATGACAATTCATTAATATTATAAATTGATTTTGTTGTTGTATGCTGATAAAAAAAAGTTATTTTAATGAACAATAAATTGAAAAAAAAATGTTTCTTTTACTAAACTGCTTTTTTTGTAATTTAATTAAAAGTACATTGTTGTATTAAATAAATTAACGATCGCAGAAAACTTTCTAAATTATATAATTATAAGTATATTTATTTTAGTTTGAACTTGCAATTTTTCAAAACAAAACAATGTTTTTATTGTTTGTATGTTTTTGTCATACATAATATATTTTTTATTATACTTAAAACATATTTAGCTTGCAAATACGTGGTTCAATTATCAATTATGTTATTTTAAACTGTAACAATATATCATTACTTTTTTTAAAGATACAAAAAGTGAAGGTTATACGTAATACTAATATATTTATTTAAATAGTCTTAATAAGGAACACTTGTGACTTAATGGTTAATACTATAATAGTTAAAAAAATATATAAATGCGTTTTAGTGATTCAGAATCTATTATAAATTTATTTTAAAATATACGCATTTTTTAATCAATTTTTTGTATATTTTAATCTACATACAAGAAAAATATTTCTGTTTTTTTATTTTTTATTTATTTTGTTATAAAGTACTAGGAGAGAATAAAAATAAAGATTTAATAATTAATCGTGACGTAGATGACAAAGATATCATTAATATTGAGAGAGAAAGCATTATAATGCGAAAGAAGGCTTTCTTTTTTGAGAGAGATGGGTATACTTTGACATGAGCGCGAAACATCTCATGGAACTAAGTTCACGCTTGTCAACATTTGTTTCTGCTAGTTTTTACTTATATTATACGAAATTTGTGAATAACTATATTATATTAATTATGTTCCAACTGTTAATATTCAGGTAATAATAAAAATAATTCTACAAATTTAAGAACTAAATTAAAAAAAAATTAAACAAATGTTTGTCGTATAATCTGTCAAAATAATTTCTTTATTTATTATGTTATTTATTTTGACAGATAAAACGACAAACATTTGTTTAATTTTGTTTTAGTTCTATGGCTATCAATAGTTTTCATGCTATTTTCATTATATTCAGATCAAATTTGTGCCTTTACTAAAAATGCAAAATTAATTTTATTCCCTAAAACTTTTATTTGAAGCTTTTTTGCTTAAAATAATTAGGGAAGCAGGAAATTACAAAATTGTGATTTTACTTCTTAAATCCCTATTTTCGAAGATTGCGGTCACCAGCCTGTATATATATATATATATATATATATATATATATATATATATATATATATATATACAGGCTGGTGACCGCAATCTTCGAAAATAGGGATTTAAGAAGTAAAATCACAATTTTGTAATTTAAATATATATATATATATATATATATATATATATATATATATATATATATATATATATATACAATTTTGTAATTTAAATATATGTATATATATATATATATATATATATATATATATCCCACACAAAAATTACAGAATTGTTTGTCAGAATTATATGTTTTCCTTAAAAAAAAGAACCAAATGCTCCCCTACTCCTGAAAATGTTCTAGATCCTCCCTTGATACAACCAGAAAATATTCTACATAAAAAAGAAAAACCTACCATAATATTTTCTTAATATTTCAAATAGGTACAAATACAGTTCAATGTAATATAAAGCATTGACCAAAGTATTCCTATATTATTTAGTACTCAACCTAAGAATAACGTCCATCCATTAGATATTTATTCACTACCAAAGCAAAATCTTTTATCTTATACACGTTATGTACACACAAATATCGCCTTGTATTTGCCTCAACACATAGGTAATTGTCAAACAGCTGTTCGCTATACATGAACACCCACTCTTTGCATTCAGATGACGCATGTAGTTCATGGCGCACACCGCTAGAGTGGCACATGGCGCCACCAAAGAGACTAGGATAGGATAGTCAAGTCATGAAAAGTAATTTTGATGGACATGCATAGTTAAAATTAATTATGTGTTGGGTAATAGGTTCGAATTTGGCTACAAACAATGTACTATCAAGGAAGGATAAGGACAATTTAAATTTGTATGCTTTCATTATGGTTAGAGCAAGAATAGCTGAGTGCGAAAGATGATGGCCTATTACGTTAGGGTCATTATTTTATAATACATTTAAAAAACATTGGAATATCATAATAAGAATGCGAACCTAGTGGTGTAATTTAAAACTACGGCAAAGGAGCGCTTCCATGAGATTTGTATGCTGACGCTACTGTTTCAATATTGTTTGTATATTATTTATTTTAAATATTTTTCAAGAAATATATTTCATCCTTATACTTTATTGCTTCTGTCAGTGGTATACCTAGAACATTTGCCGCCCAGGGCGGTCTCCAATTTGCCGCCCTTTCTGTCAAACAAATGGTGGTTTTTATAAATTAAAAAAATAAATATAAAATAAATATATCATCACGACTTTTACTCATTACTGGGTGTGGCACTCTGCCGAAGCAGATCTCGGTAAGTGATATATATTGAAATAAATAAATAAATAATATGATGGGACCCTTAATAAATACATAATTAAACTTATTATTTTTGTAAAACATATTCAGAAATGAATAAATATTAGTAAGATTGTTTAAATTAGATAAAAACCAGTATTGCAATATGACATCTGATGATAAAATTTGTTACTAAAAATTGGTAAATTCATTTGTTGTTATTATTATAGCTATGGGGTTTCTAGCTCAGTGGTATAAAGTCGGCCTGTGGATTCTGAGAACCCTGGTTCGCTTCCCATTGGCGACAAACAATTTTCATAATTTCAAAAGCTATCCCTGTGGCTCCTCCACCACTAACATCCTTGGAGGCCGTGATTTGACGACTGGTAACCGCACTTCACGCGCAAAATATATCACTTACCGAGATCTGCTTCGGCAGAGTGCTACACCCAGTAATGGGTAGAAGGCGTGATGATATATTGATTTGTTTTTTATATTATAGCTATTGAAAATATTAATTTATAATAGAAAGAGCAATTTTTAGAGCAGCTACGTCTACCAATATGCTACCATATTGTTCTGTCAAAACCCTGGCCCCGCCCATTTGCCAATCACAAATACCAACTAATGACGTGTAAACTATTTGACATAACCTATAAGAAAAGGAAACACTGTTATTATGACAACAGAGTTCATAATCCTTGTTGTTACACATAGTTTCGATTTGTTTTGAAATAACTGTAGCGTGATTGTACGTAGTTGGATTATGTATATACCTGAGCTTGTTGATCTAGATTGGCCGCTAATGTGTATAAAGGTACGCAGTTGTAGAAATAATTCATTTGCAGCTAAAAATAAATGTAAACACAGTACGTGGAGACTGTTGTCATTTACTCAACTTGGTTGCACGCCAAAATATTATATTGCAGTAATGAAGTTGACTACGAGAAAATTAAGAACACTTTACTTGTTTATAAAATGCTAAACTCGTGAAGTCTGTCTTCATAAACTTTTTATAAACTTGAAATACATTTAGAATTTTATATCAATAATAATAATTTTTATAGTTGCGACTATACCAGACACGTAATACAAATTTAGAAACAGTTTTGCAAGCTTCTTTTAATTCTGAATATCTTTGTACTTTACAGTTTTTTCCGTAAAATTAATAGTAGAGTAGGAAATTGCATAAAACTAATATCCCATGTTAAATCCTTATGTTCATCTTTACCAAGCACTACCCAATATATAAGAATATTATGGATTAATTTGGAAATATTTTCTAGTTGTACCTGTCAGTATTTTATATATAAGGTATATCCTTGTCCCTATTTTACTACATTTAACCTTACTGATAAGAACAAACAAAACATTACAGTTTCATCTTTCAAAGCCAGCTTGAATAAGAAAAAGAATTTCAAACAACCTCTTTATCCAAATCGATAGTCCCTGTTCCTTATTCCACACGAATTTCCATTTTCCGAAACTAGTTCAACATCGCACATATGTCGCTCACAATCTACCCATACATACGTGGAAATTGCCCTCGTAGAGAAAGGGTTAAATATTTATCAACACCGCTGTGTTAAGTGGTAGAATATAGAGGTGAATACAGCAGATAGTAGTGAGTATACTAGTACCTAGTACATAGCTCGTGTTGGGTCCTCTACGCCAGAAGCAGATGTTAGCATGACGGCTGTCTAACGGGGCTAAAATTAGTTGTGCCCTCAATGTTACGTCATCAAGCAGTGCCGGATTTAGAAGAAATGAGAAATGCTGGGCGAAGTTTATCGTAGATGACAGCAGTAGATTGAGGCATTTTAAATGCATAAAAAACCTAGCAAATTTTTGTATGGAAAGTAGATTTTTACAAAAACAGTCAAGTAAAGTTTGTATCCAAGGCTACAACAAATATAACAGTCTGGGTGGTTAGCTCAGTGGTATGAAGTCGGCCTGTGGATCCTGAGAACCCTGGTTCGATTCCCACAGGCGACAAACAATTTTCATAATTTCAAAAACTATCCCTGTGGTTCCTCCACCACTAACATCTTTGGGGGCCGTGATTTAACGACTGGTAACCGCATTTCACGCGCAAAATATATCACTTACCGAGATCTGCTTCGGCAGAGTGCCACATCCAGTAATGGGTAGAAGGCGTGATGATATATGTATGTATATGTAAAGTACAAAACAGTCTGGTAAAGATGTTACTCACTGCTTTGTATTTTATCTGACTGTTTGTTATTTGTAACCTTGGATACGTATTTTGCATGGAAAAAAGTGAATTTCGCGTCCTGATTAAACATTATTTCTTGCGTGGAAAAAACATTATGCAAACCAAAGCATCGCTTGTTAAACATTATGGGGACTCCTCACCATCGATTGGAACGATTCACAAGTGGTTTACTGATTTTCATTGTGGTAGCATGACCACAAAGGACGCCGAACGTTTTGGTCGTCCAATTGAGGTTACAACGCCAGAAATCGTCGATAAAATCCATGGTATGATATTGGACGATCGGCGAGTTAAAGTGCACGAGTTGGCTGAGGCTATGAGCATCTCAACCGAACGGGTACGGAACATTTTGCATAAATTTTGGATATGAGAAAGTTATCTGCCAGATGGGTGCCGCATTGTGGACAACGCACCGGCGCACAGGTCCGCAGTCGCAATGGCAAAATGGCATGAATTGCGCTATTGGTTCGTCATCCACCATATTCTCCAGATTTGGCCCCCTGCGTTTTTTATCTATTTCCAAACTTGAAGAAATGGCTCGGCGGAAAGAGATTTGACTCCAACGATGAGGTCATCATTGAGACAAACGCCTATTTTGAAGGATTGCCAAAATCGTATTATTTGGAAGGGATCGAAAAATTAGAAAAACGTTGGACGAAGTCTATCGAGCTACAAGGAGATTATGTTGAGAAATAAAATATGTTTTGACCAAATAATTCATTTCTTGTTTCATTTTTCAGGGACTTCTCATCCTGCCCTCGTATACTGTATATTAGAAATGATTAGTGACAATGATTTTCGCTAAAAATTTTGTAAATGCTTTCTACATTATAATATAGTCTTTTTATCGAGATTGGCATTTCATGTGTGGTGTATGGCTGCAGGTAAACTTGTGTATACTTTGCTTGTTTACATAGATAGCAGTTTATCTCATTTGCAATGTTGCAAGTAGGCCAATCTTTGTTGCGTATTTAGAAATTAGAATTGGCAATTACGTACAATTTAATCGCTACTTATTTTAAGATCTTGCATATTTCAACTTTGATTTAATTTATTATTTTATGCTTTTAACACACGGAGAGAAACAGAAACAGAAACTGAAATCATGTTTGAGGTCGACACGAGAACATTTTGCGTAATCGCTAGAAATATTTCAAAATAACAGAAAATAATTAGAACAAGACTCATTTCTCTTGATTCGCAGAAATCATACATTTATATTTAATTGGAAATTATAAGATTAATACTGGGTTGCAAGAAAAAAATAAAGAGCTCTTTAGTTAAAGAATTGTTTATCTAGCAACAGTATCAATAGCGATTTTCTGAAATTTATTGAACCGTTAGTTGTTAATGAACCGATAAAACTTTCATGCAGCCCAGCATAAGTGGTGTCGAGTCGTACTGTGGATTTTAGAACTCTGGTTCGATTCCCACAGCCGACAAACAATTTTCACCACATTAAAATTACTCTTGTGGGTTCCCCATCACTAACATCTTTAGGAGCCGTATTTTGACGACTGGTAATGCATAAAATATATCACTTACCGAGACCTGCTACGTTAACGTCCATTGTAACCAGTGGCGTACCTAGAACTTCTGCCGCCCAGGGCTGTCTCCATTTTGCCGCCCTTTCTAAGTCAATCAAATGGTGGTTTTTATAAATTAAAAAATTAATATAAAATAAATATATAATCACGACTTTTACTCATTACTGGGTGTGGCACTCTGCCGAATCAGATCTCGGTAAGTGATATATTTATGTACGTGAAGCGCGGTTACCAGCCGTCAAATCACGGCCCCCAAATATGTTAGTAGTGGGGGAACCCCAGGGGTAATTTTAATTTGGTGAAAATTGTTTGTCGACTGTGGGAATCGAACCGAAGTCCTCAGGATCCACAGGTCAACTTGAAACCACTGGGCCATTACCCCATTAAATTAATAAACATAAATAAATAATTGTAATTGAGACAAACTATAGGTGGAGAACTTTTTTACCATTGGATGGCATATTTAAATTAGGCAGTAATAAAGAAATTTTTCGAGATAATATTTTCAACCCTACATTGACTTGATGATGAAGAAAAATATTCGAAATCATATAGTAATTCATAATTCGTAGAAATCGAATAGTAAACTTATGAAGTGAACAAGTTGTTTTTACAACTGAAACTAAATTTAAAAAATACCGCCCCAAAATATATGCCGCCCGGTGCGGACCGCACTCATCGCCTCCCCCCACCCCTAGGTACGCCACTGATTATAACTGAATATAGTATATTAAAGAACCAGTTTCATGGGGTGGCTAGCTCAGTGGTATGTAGTCGGCTTGTGGATCCTGAGAACCCTGGTTCGATTCCCACAGGCGACAAACAATTTTCATAGTTTCAAAAAGTACCCCTGTGGTTCCTCCACCACTAACATCTTTGGGGGCCATGATTTGACGACTGTTAACCGCACTTCACGCGCAAAATATATCACTTACCGAGATCTGCTTCGGCAGAGTGCCACACCTAGTAATGGGTAGAAGGCGTGATGGTATATTTATTTTTTTAAAGAACCAGTTTCGTAAGGCAATCTGTTAACGCACGAGTCCAAGTTTTACAAAGGACTAGTGCGATAACGGGCCTTATCAAACGTGTTCTTTATACTACGTTTTCTATTGAGGTAATTTTATAATTCTGTTAGATTTAAAAAACTGCGACTTGTCAAAAATATAAGTTGGTGTTTTTTATCAGTTGTGTTGGTAGCGCTTCTCATAACAAAAACAATTAAAAAAATATTTTTTTTTTACAATTAATCAATGTATTTTTCTTTATTGTGAAAGTTGTATAGCATATTCTTTTAGTAATACAGGGTGATCAAAAGGAATTGTTATAGTTGGCAATACAATTCCAGAGATCTTTTTATTCCACAGTTGGCACAACGCCTGGTAAAGGCGGAAATGCTATTTGACATTTCTAATAAATACAAATAGGTTATGTCAGGAGTCTGACAGCTAATAGAATTTTGACTTTTTAAGTAAAAGAAATACTTTAGAAATAAATGTAATAATAAATGTACTCAAATTTAAATTTTAAATGTCACTGTCAACAACAGGAAATGAATTTATGTATCAGGTTTATCAATTTCAAGTAGTTTTTTTATTGCCAACTGTAACAATTCCTTTTGATCACTCTGTATTTGGACACCGACAATTTACAATTTTGAGGTTATATTCATCTGTCAGATTTAAGAGCATTCATACCACTCCTACAAAATAAAAAGCGCCAAAAACAGTGCGCTTATAGATCTCCTTGACGCTTACAGTGCGTTTATAGATAAGAACACCAAAATAGAAAAATAATTTTAGAGAGAAATTTATTTTTTAAATAGTGTCCTTCTAGTTAATTGTTAAGAAGCAAATTGGTTTGAAGCGTTAAAAGGTAGGCAAGTGGGTAAAAGTTTCTAAAAATAAAAGTTAAATATGAAACGAAAACAAAGTTAGTTAATGCGTGTTACGTTGAAATCTTTACAAAAATCATTTATACTTAATTGTCCTTATCGTCAAGGTTTTCTTTAACTTTAATAGCTGCAATTTTTCTCATTATTTCACGCAAAACTAATGATTTTCTGTCTACATGAACCATTGTGCTATCGCATGTCAGATTCAAGATTCCTGACTACCACTTCAATTTTCAACAAAAACTCTTTTATTATTTAACACATTTTAAGACTACTTATATAACTTATTATAAAGGAAGTATTGTAATCATAATTATCAAACCTTTAAGTCCCGTTTATCAATGATTGGACAATGTGATAGATAACTAATCTACCAGATAAGTTCATAAATATATCATATTAATACAAAATTTAGGGAATTTTATGTTAATTGGTGATACTGATGTGACGTTCGAAAATTCAATCGTTCAAATTTGAAATTGTCAACTTAATTAAAAATGAGTGTAGACGATTTTTCTTGTACCTCACCTGAAATACATGAAATTGCCAAAAATACCGTCAAGACTTTACTTCCTAACAAGTCCCTTATTTTTTGCCATTATGATATTTCGGCGGTGTCCCCAATAAATTCTACTACGCTATTACAGCATTCAAACGACCTATTAACGAAATCTTTTGAGTGCTGTAATAGCTTTATTATAAACGCAAAATAGGACAAAATGGCCGATCTCTGTGGCTCAGTGGGTTAGACTACTAGGCACTGACCCAGAGGTCCCGGATTCGATTTCCGGTCAGGGCTGGCATCAACCAGCGTCTGTTGCTGACTACAGCGCAGACGCTACCATCATTATACATCCCGGCTAGTAACCAAAGAAGTTGAAGCCGTATCATCAAAAAAAAAAGTTAATGTAAAGAGGCCTTTAGTACCTACAACTTTTATTTGAAGCTTTCTTCTCTATCTACCACTATTTAAGAATTAAAATTATTTGAACAAATTTCCAATGTCTTTATGTTTGCTCATATCTAGTGATCTATGCTATTTAAAAAATATATAAATGCATGGTTAAATTGGCCTATTAATCTGACGTCATATTGCTTTCATGATTACTTTGCAAAAATAAAATAAAACAAATGCTGCAGAGAATACTACTAAAATTATTTTTTTTAAATAACTGATGATATTATTTTATATAGTTAATCATGAAATTGGAACTTTTTTTGAAACTTTTTCCTGTACGTTAATCAGGGATACAATTATAAAAATAAATATGGTAAATAATAAATGAAAAGGATGAAATAGTATATTTGACCCAGGTTCGATTCCCACAACCGTCAAACTATTTTCACCTCCCCCCTCCCCCCCCCCGATAGGAGGAGTCAAAAATGAGTTTTTTTATAACTTAATTTTTTTTTTTTGTATTGGTACTATGTATATGACAACAAGACAAACCTACGAAGTATAATCCACTCTTTCTGTTAAAAATTGTTTTGGGATTTTTGGCGCTATATTTGAATTGTGAGACATATTCAAAGTAGGTAAACATTGATTAAAGTAGTTAAACATTATGTTAATATAAAGGTGAGGCTATGAAAAAAATCACAAAAATTCCTCTTTAAAAGAGGATTAGTTGGTATTTTTTTCAGATTTTTCCAGTTGGTGCGACCAACCGAAAAAAATTAAAAACCTTATTTTGGGTTCTAAAACTGCTGAAAATTGGTCAGAAAATTCTACTTTCGTGTAAATAAGATGTAAATCATATCCCCATGTGATTTCTTTTGGGGGCAGATTTGACCATCTTACCCGGCTATAGCCTTTATGTTTGATATTTTTACAACTAGAAAACTCAACAACTTCACAAAAAATATCCCCAAAAACATTTGTACAAAATTATTGTAGCACTGTTTTTGACACAAAACAATTGGACAAAATTCACTTTGTACAGGAAAATATATTAAAGATATTTCATTACTTTTTCTTTCATCATTCACTGAAGAAGATCAAACCATCTGAACTGAAAGAAATCGAATGAAAAGTTTAAATATTTTCTTTACAAATAAAACTTTCCCGTTTCGTAACCCAAAGGGTGAATAAATCTAAATGAAAATTGCCAGCGTATGATTCTCCTTCCTTTTGATAAATGTTTAAGTTGAAACACTTACAGTTCAATAGCCTTGTTATCGTAGGCAGCCGTGGAAAAGATCTAGGACTTTTACGTTCTGTTGGGTCAACTTCCTTTATTGATTGTGCTGTTATCACGCAGTTTCATAACATTCACGTTTATTTTATGTGTCTTCTTACTTCGGTCAATATTTACCCACTTTATACCTGTCGGAAGACAGAATTTGATTCAATCAATTTCAAATGTTTTCACATTCGATGAAGGAAAATAAATATTTGTAGTTTTTATACCTTTTCGTTAACGTCGTATGTGAATTTTATTACATGTTATGAGTCATCTAGTGTAGCTGTAATTTGTTTCAAGATACAGGGACGGATTTAGGAGTAAATGTTTATCATCAAAAAATCGTGTTTTATGCATCTAGGGCTTTAAGTAGACGGTTATGCCCGTCCGAGATCATGATCATTACAAGAAGTTATTTAATTTTTAGATCTTTTTCATTTTCTTAAATTATATTCGGCTGTATCATGTAACACGTCTTTAATAATAAGCGATGTCGATAAATTTAACTAGCTTTGGCAACACCGGTTTTATCTTGCCATTTGTCAAATTTGTATTTATATGAATAAAAATTTGACAAACGTCACAACAAAACCGATGTTGTCAAAGCTAAAAAAAATTATCGACGTCGCTTATTATTAACGATGTGTTACATAATACAGCCGAATAACGGTTATTCTGGATGCCATTATCTCATTGTTAATTTTTGTATTTATGACAACCTAAAATAATTAATTAATAATAATTATGGAGTAATGGCTCAGTGGTATCAATTCGGCCTGTAGATCCTAAGAACCCTGGTCCGATCCTCGAAGCCGACAAAACATTTTCACCAATTTACAATTACCCCTGTGGCTCTCCCACCACTAACATCTTTGGAGGCCGTGATTTGACGGCTGGTCACGCCTTTTACCCATTATTGAGTGTGACACTCTGCCGAAGCAGATCTCGGTAAGTGATATATTTATGCGCATGAAGTGCGGTTACCAGCCGTCACATCATGCTCCTCAAAGTTGTTAGTGGTGGGAGGACCATAGAGGTAATTTTAATGTGATAAAAATGTTAGTCAGCTGTGGTAATTGAACCAGGGTCCTCAGGATCCACAGGCCGACTCGATACCACAAACCAATCTACTCCATAAATAATATTAATAATAAAAAATATTTATAAATAAAATAAATAAATGTATCATCACGCCTTCTACCCTTTACTGGGTGTGGGACTCTGCCGAAGCAGATCTCGGTAAGTGATATATTTTGCGCGTGAAGTGCGGTTACCAGTCGTCCATTCACGGCCCCCAAAGATGTTAGTGGTGGAGGAGACACAGGGGTAGCTTTTTTTGAAATTATGAAAATTGTTTGTCGTCTGTGGGGTTCTCAGGATCCACAGTTCGACTTCATACCACTGAGCTAGCCATCCCATATAATAATATTATATTTGTCTAATTTTGTCCTTGTCCCAAAACTGGGTAAAATACTCAGAAAATACCTCGAGCACTGAGCCACCTATCACAATCACAAAATGGCAAATAATCAATTCATCCAAAGATCAAATTATATTTTCCACGTTAAAATGTCGAGTTTTAATTTCGAACTGGGTCAGTCCTTTTGGTTAAACAAATAACATTTGGTGGCAATTCACAAAGAATAATTTTCTCAAAACATTTAACTTTGGAAGAAAGGAACTTTTCATTTCGTTACGAATAGTAAATAACTTCGTCATAGTTATTTAAATTCATAGCCGACATGGAAAAATAACTTGAATTATTGCGATTTGACAAAGAATATGTTTGTAACTTTATGTTTGCACATTTGTATGAGATTGTAAACTGCTGCAAGAATTAGGACATGGGTAATTAACACCCACGCGGAATGAGAAATGACGTTGATAAACTTATCTCACTTTTTCAGGTGTAAAAATTACACCCGAGATAACGCCGTTAACAAATTATTACTTGTAACTAATTAATTTCGTAATTTGTTGTTTTTAACAATACTTATGACATTTTAGTACTTTAAACAATGATTCTAAAAACATGTGCTGTTATCAATTCTGATTGGAACAGTTCAATAATTATTGCACATCACATCAAGGTATACGAGATGTACGAGGGCAGGGTGAAAAGTCCCTGAAAAGTAAAACAGATGGCGCCACAATCGCAAATCTCATGTGACATTTGTAATGTACCATCTTTAACTAGAACGCATTAAAATTTTCAGACTGATATGTCATTCAGTACTGTTTTGACACCCATCGAAAGCAAGCAACCTTGAAGATTTTTGAAAACATGGAAAAAAGTGAATTTCGCGTCTTGATTAAACATTATTTCTTGCGTGGAAAAAACATTACGCAAACCAAAGCATCGCTTGTTAAACATTATGGGGACTCCTCACTATCGATTGGAACGATTCACAAGTGGTTTACTAATTTTCGTTGTGACCACAAAGGGCGCCGAACATTCTGGTCGTCCAATTGAGGTTACAACGCCAGAAATCGTCCATAAAATCCATGGTATGATATTGTACGATCGGCGAGTTAAAGTGCACGAGCTGCTGAGGCTATGAGCATCTCAACCGAACGAGTACGGAACATTTTGCATAAATTTTTGGATATGAGAAAGCTATCTGCCAGATGGGTGCCGCATTGTGGACAACGCACCAGCGCACAGGTCCGCAGTCGCAATGGCAAAATTGCATGTATTGCGCTACGAATTGGTTCGTCATCCACCATATTCTCCAGATTTGTCCCCCTGCGATTTGTATCTATTTCCAAACTTGAAGAAATGGCTCGGCGGAAAGAGATTTGGCTCCAACTATAAGGTTATCGCTGAGACAAACGCCTATTTTGAAGGATTGCCAAAATCGTATTATTTGGAAAGGATCGAAAAATTAGAAAAACGTTAGACGAAGTGTATCGAGCTACAAGGAGATTATGTTGAGAAATAAAATATGTTTTGGCCAAATAAATCATTTCTTGTTTCATTTTACAGGAACTTTTCACCCTGCCCTCGTAGCTATTAAATAACGAGACTGATGTTGTTTTCACATTTTATTTTGTTTCCATATCTATTTACTTATTATTATCTTCAATATACACCCCTCCTCTATCCCCACAATGCTCCATGCGCATCTTCCATTGCTCGAAACAGTACTGGAGTCTTCTTCTGTCAGCTTCTTCAGGATCTTAAGAAACAAATAGAAGTCGCACGGTGCAAGATCGGGCGAATAAGGCAGATGGTCCAACAATGAGATGCTGTACTTGGCTAGAAACCTCTTGATAGACCATGTGGAATGAGCCAGCGCATTGTCTTCATGCAGAACCCATAACATGTCCTTCCACAATCCAGGTACCTTTTTCAATAAATTATAAGTTTCAGTAGTAGTTTTTCCAAGTTTCATTTGAGATTTCACAACAATTCTTTGCTCTAGTGTTACACTCGAGATGAAAAATATCACTTTTATTTCTCAAACCAGGGAATAAAATATTGTGATCAAAATATTAGCATCACCAAAAATACTTCATTGAATCGTCCTTGTACATTCTAAAATCGCCGTCAGATACACGATCATGAAATTAATAAATTCACAGTTATAAACATCTGACAGTAATATTTACGATCTCATATTATTTTACAACTCATAATGATACAAACGCATTAATTAGATTGAAACTCAGATTCGTAAAGCACAATTAACACTGATTGACATTTAATTTATGCCTACCTCTCAAATTCTTCACAGATATTCGTCACTGTGAACGCAACTTTACTTACGATTAAAAATATTACCAATGTGTTCTTGAAATTATTAAAAGGTCGCCAAGTATGTTCTGTCTTAGTTTATCGTTGTGTGGCTTGTTGACAGCTTAGTGAAGTACTATCTATATTCATGAATATGAACAGTGTTTTAATTGTTGGTAATTAAATCTGTGATGATTATTGTTCGTTACGTAACTTAATAATCTTGTGATGAATAGAGATAATTAATACGCTAGCAAATTATTGTTGAAAGTAAAAGTTATTTGCGTAGTATTCATCTTGCTTCGAAAGAGAATGAAGATTATTAGGATTGTTAGCAGGTGGATAAATGAGTTATGTTTTAGAAATACATTCTCTTAAGACAGCATAAGCATAAAGTATTTGATATACAGGGTGTTTATGAATCAAACTTTAAGGGTAGGTATGATATGAACTAAAATAACTTTTTAAAAATTTGTCAAATTAATTTTATGCACAACCAGGCCAAAATTCATGTGCTATAGACCTAAAAAGCGGGCTTAAAAACTTGTTTTTGGCCCTAGTGCCATAAAAAAATCATTCCTATGGATACATAAATAAAATGTAAATTTTAGTTTTTTATGAATACTTAAAATAAATATAAAAATATAAATATATTATCACGCGTTCTGGGTGTGGCACTCTGCCGAAGCAGATTTCGGTAAGTGATATATTTTTACGCGTGAAGTACGGTTACCAGCCGCCAAATCACGGCTCCCTAAGATGTTAGTGGAGGGGGAGCCACAAGAGTTCTATTAATGTGGTGAAAAAGATTATCGGCAGTGGGAATCGAACCAAGGTTCTCAGGATCTACAGACCGACATGATACCACTGTGCCACATACTCTACAGAGTAAATATTTGTTTTTACAACAAGCCATTTCGACATATAACCTGTACATATTTTAATCTTTTAAACATATAATTAAACGTAATTTTGTTGTGTTATTTTTATAACAAGTGTCGAAAAAGGCTTGTTACGTGCAAGTGCAGAAACCTGCACGAGCACGTAACCTTTTTCGGCACGTGTTATAAACAACATTTTTCCTACAACTGTGCGATTTAGAAAAGCACTAAAATATTCTCAAAATTTATAAAGTCTTAATGATATTCACGAGAACGATGTTTTACGGCGTTGCTATGGTTTGTTTGTTGATTGCTTGCACATTGTTCTACGTTATTTAAAAATATTTCACTAATTTCAAGACAATTTCTTCAAAATCGTCTAGATTGGAATACTACAGTGAGTGATTCTTCTTTATCATATACACTTCCAAAGATAATTGCAGCCCCAGATTATGTTATGTTGGATCTATTTTTGACAATGACAATCAACCTGCTGCTGGTACTTCTGAAGCCTCCGAAATTGTTGTCTATAATATTACTATTAATAATATGAACAGGTACGAAATAAATCTTTAGACAGTACAAAAGTTTCCACCGCATCTTCTTCCATAAGCATCTGTGGCTAAAATATGAATTCCGCACTGACAAATGAGTTAGTTGTCCTAAAATGTGTTATTTGTTGAGTAGGAGGGGGTTGAAGGGTGCAAAAGGGGATAATCCTAATATCGCGTACAACCCCTTAAAGTAGAGACAAAACAGTTTTTTTTTTCCTGAAAGAATCTTCCAATTTTGTTGAAAACTCTCCAAAAACCCCCAAATGTACATTCAATTTCAAACACGCATAACTCTGTGTCAAGTCATCGTTGGAACTTCGTTCTTTGCGTCCATTGCGGGGAATTGAATAATTTGATTGCCCTGATGGTGAATCGGATGTACAAATTTTTCTTAGCTCCGTACAGATCGTCAAAGATGGATGTTGAAATATTTTTCTATAAAATAATCAAGAAAGCAATGATAGTGAAAAAAATAATCCCCCAATGTTAATCGCTATGGCCCAGTTTTTGTGGAACATTCTGTATACATTTCTTCTTTCTCGTGACGCGACAGCACTTATCATTCAAATACAAATTGCCTTTCTTCATATTCATTCATTATTCATTCATATAAGCATAGTTTACAAATCGATACAAGTATTATAAATTTGAATTTGTTATAGTTCATTTTATTAGGAGTTAGATTTGTGTAACTGTTATTCTTACAATAGAGCTGGTAAATTTGGACAATGTATTTTTATTACGTCATTATGTGAGTTAGTTGTTATTTAGGTGTTATGTAAATGAACACTCATTATTTATTTATTTATATTTAGTCAGTTTTGGTCATGCTGTCATCAAGTGAGCCATCTGGTGTGTGTGTGTAATAAAGGTTCTTTTTAGCTTTAATCATTATTTTTTACCTAAATACTTAGCAAATGATCAAATTAAGGTAGTACTAGCGTGAATTTTTTTTTTGCAGAGTTGAATAAAATTTGTCGCACTTAAACATTGGATAGTTATACATATCCTGTTAAAATATGAAACACATTTATCGTCTGTGAACAAATATATTCGCTTGTAAAGTTGAGTTCTTATACACGGGGCTTATGGCGATCATCACTCAGAATCGTACATATTTGGTTTGTGTACCTCTAAAATTTTGCAGTTTCATTTGAATAACTAGTATGATGTTCTAGAACTATCCATGTATATTGTATCTGAAGGAGAAAGTTTTTTATCATTCAGTATTGGATATATAGCCATGCAAAGCCTTGTTTTTAACGAAAAATTAAGTATCCTAATTTATAATGGCAACACCACACGGTGGTATGGTATTTGAAAATTCACTAGACCAACAACCTGTTAACAATTCATGATAGTCAAATCATAATAGGTATAAAACACTTATTTTATTCAATTTTTATATTTTTTTGAGCGTCAGTTTCGCCACTCGACAACCGATGGCCCCACCGTCCCAATAGTACTACCTTAAGACATCTACTCTCTTAATTATAATTTAAATTATTTATAAATAAATAATAATATATAAATTAATGTACAACAAATGCATTGAAGTTGTTTTGCTAATGTGCCATGCCTTTTTATCCCATAATATGGTTAGTGAATTGAACTCCCTAAAAAAGAATATCTAACACGACCTTAGTAAAAATTATGATGAGGCTAAGATCTGGCAATAGAATGTCTAAGACGAGAATTGAACCCTCGATGTTCAGTTTGCAGTCTGACTGACTTATCCTCGAGCTGTTAAAACATTTCAAATAATTCGAAAATTCAAAAATTTGAATAATCCGTAAATTCGAAATATTCCGAAGTTTGAAAGTTTGAATCTAATTTCGAAGGTTCAATAAATCCGAACAATCGATGTCTCCAATATTTGTAAAATCAACAACCCAATAAAATATACATTGTTAATCCAAATTTGTATTTTATTTGCAATGAAAGTTCTTGTTTTAAAAATAATAAATGTAAACAAACATATCTACAATTTTGATTAACGCAATTTAAAACAATAGAATATAAAAATAATTAACATTTAATAAAATAAATAAATAAATATATCATCACGCCTTCTACCCATTACTGGGTGTGGCACTCTGCTGAAGCAGATCTCGGTAAGTGGTATATTTTTGCGCGTGAAGTGCGGTTACCAGTCGTCAAATCACGGCCCCCAAACATATTAATGGTGGAGGAGCCACAGGGATAGCTTTTTCAAATTATGAAAATTTGTCGCATGTGGGAATCGAACCAGGGACCTCAGGATCCACAGGCCGACTTCAAACCACTGACCTAGCCATCCCATAAATATACAAATAATGGACCGCTTTTACCCCTAAGTGGTGTACGAGAGGTAAATTAGTATGGGGTAGCTAGCTCAGTGGTATCAAGTCAGCCTGTGGATCCTGAGAACCCTGGTTCGATTCCCACAGGCGACAAACAATTTTCACCATTTTAAAAACTATCTCTGTGGCTCCCCCATCACTAACATCTTTGGGGGCCGTGATTTGACGGCTGGTAACCGCACTTCACGCGCATAAATATATCACTTACCGAGATCGGCTTCGGCAGAGTGCCACACCCAGTAATGGGTAGAAGGTGTGATGATATATTTATTTATTAATTTACAATTTATTAGAAAGTACCGGATGTACTAAAAGTCTCTAAAATATCTGTCAAAGAAACATGAAATCTTGTCATCTCCAAAGAAGTAACGCGCAATACAATTAAAAATTGGTTACATGTTATAAATCTTCGACGCTTTGCGCCTCGTGCCAATAATCATACCTCGGGCCAGAAACACCTGTTTTCACACTTAGGGCCAGTTTTTCAATAACCGGTTTACTCTTGATTAACGTTAATCATAAATATAAATAAATATATCATCACGCCTTCTACCCATTACTGGGTGTGGCACTCTGCTGAAGCAGATCTCGGTAAGTGATATATTTTTGCGCGTGAAGTGCGGTTACCAGTCGTCAAATCACGGCCCCCAAACATGTTAGTGGTGGAGGAGCCAGAGGGATAGCTTTTTCAAATTATGAAAATTTGTCGCCTGTGGGAATTGAACCAGGGACCTCTGGATCCACAGGCCGACTTCATACCAATGAGCTAGCCATCCCATAAATAAAAAACAAAATTTGTGAACCTACTAAACACTCGGTCCTTATGTTTGTAGAGTATTAACGATCTTTAGTTCACAATCTAACGGTTCCCCTATCATTTAGTTTTACCGTTTTACGATGCAAACTTTTCAAAACACTTCACTTTTGCTGTAAACACCCAGAAAATTACTCTCACCTCTAAATGACATTCCTCGAAACTACTAAATTTCAATAATCCTTAATTCTCGTTAAAAACACCATCTTCGAACATCCAAAATATCTTAGTAAGCCCCAAACACCCCAAAACTTTCCCAGCATATATCCCTCTCTTTCCTGCCTTCATGTAATCCTATTCCTCCGACGCTGTTTCCTTCTCTGTCTCCTTCTCTGTCTGCTTCCAGACGTCTGTATTCCCATCCTTGTTTATCCTCCTGGTGATCCTATAGCTTCGTTTCATTCTAGGCGTCGTTCAACTCATCGCTGAGAATGGCGTCTCTGTCTGGCTTGGTAGTCAGTGTGTAGTGTTGTCTCTCTTGGGGAGATTAACGAGACATCGCTCTGAGCAGTTCAGTGGCATAACAAGGGGAGGTAGAGGGGAGGCAGATGACACTGTAGGGTTCAAAGGCCTATGTTAGGCTAGCGCCAGGACGAGTATTAACGTTTCCGCTTCGAATGTACTGGCTGCATGAGCGTGAAATTGCTACTGGTGAAATTAGGGAATTTAGGTTTTTTTTGTTGTTTTCGTTTTGGTTTTTAGTAAGTTGGTTCTGTTAATATTGGGCTTAGTACGGTGTTATACAGATGGAATGATTGGGTAGATATTTAAGAATAGGTTAAAGAAAGAAAAAATAAAACAATTTGGAATTTATTTTTTCCTGTAATGAACTGTGAAATTGATGTTTTTATTGTTTTAACTTCTTGATTTTATCGATAAATTGTTGTTTTGCAAACATTTATTGCTTAGCAACAAACACGAAAGCAAACTGTATGATCCAGGTAAAAAAAATTATGAGTGTTTGAAAACAAAAATCTTTCAAATTAGTTTGTTTTATTTCTCAAGGCAATCTAGAAATAGTTTAAAATTGTCAATGTTAATTGCATTTATTTCTTGAAAAACTCGTATTTGATAACGAGTATGTTATGATAGCAATTATTTATGAAATTCTTGAATCTATATTTCATATCTAGAAAAAATAGTAATAAATAAAATAAATAAATATATCATCACGCCTTTTATCCATTACTGGATGTGGCACGCTGCCGTAGTAGATCTCGGTATGTGATATATTTATGCGCGTGAAGTGCTGTTATCAGTCGTCAAATCATGGCCCTCAAAGATATTAGTGGCAGGGAAACCACAGGAGTAGTTTTTTTAATGTCGTGAAAATTATTATTCGGCGGTGGGAATCGAACCCGAGTTCTCAAATCCACAGGTCGACTCGATACGACTGATTCACCTACACCATATATCATGTATTTAGAATTTCATGGAACAAATGCACATAATAGTTATTTGTTTCATTAGGGCTGAAAGTACAAGTTTTCGGGTCTAATCTGACAATATTACGAGACTCAAAATAGTATTTATGCATATCCGGGTCGAAATTCATATGTTTTAGTCCTAAAAAGCGGGATTAAACACTACTTTTTGGCCCTAGGGCCACAAAAAACTAATTCCTTTGGATACATAAATAAAATGACAATTTTTGTTTATTGTGAATACTTGATTTTACAAAATGTCATTTTTACATATAACCTATGTACATATTTTGATCTTTTGAATATATAATTAAATGTTATTCTGTTGTGCATAAAATATTGTATGTACCACGGGTGAAATGAGCGCTTTACGCCCCGTGCTAAGAATCATGCCACGGGTCAGGAACTCTTGATACATAAATAACTATTTTAATCAGTTTGAAATATATAATTTTTTTTACCTACTTATTTAGAAAATTTTGACAAAATTATTTTTATCACCATGACAACTATAGTAAAAATGCTATTTTTGAGCTATATACCATTTGCCACTTGGTTCATTTAAATCAGTTCAGATAAATTAGACATTATGACTAAATGAAGTGAATTAAGCAAACTAATGCACTTATTGGGGTGAATTACTTCATAGTAAATTAGAACCAGTAATTTTGGTACTGGAAATAAAGTCAGCGACATAATCCAGTGAAATAAATAAGTGATCTGGTTCAGTAAATGTAAATTAGATCTGATCCAAATGGCAAATGGAATACGCCTTTGGTCTTAAGCTACATTCACAAATCGAAATTAGTTTTTGTTTTATGCTTTATGTTTTAGTGTGTTTTTAGGTACCATTCACAAATAGTTTTGCTTTTGTCGATTTTAGTTAGTAGTGACATCTATCATAAATTTTAAAAGATCGGTAATGCAGTAAATGTAACTGTCAGATGTGTCAGAAGTTACACGTGCTGTCATATGTTGTTTGTTTACTTTCGTATTTTTTGGAAGAGCAAGGTAAATATTATCATAATAACAAAGTAGGTATTAATATCTTGTTTTGATTTTAATTCATTTTGACACTCGAATAAAACAAACTTAGGTTATCGCCAATGCGAAGGATGATAGAAAGAGACAAGTATATATCACTACATCATTCTACGCTTCGTCCTATTGGTCTATTCCTAAGTATAAAACGTAAAACTAAAACATAAGTTTGGAGTTTGCAAACTTTTGTGTTAAAACCAAAACTAAATACTGTTTTGTGAATGGCTGCATAAGATAACATGTCTACAAGATCATTAAAACAAAAATGGAAAACCTAAAACAAAAACTAATTTCGATTTGTGAATGTAGCTTTAAGATCAAAAAACGATAATGTATCCATGGTAACGTAATCATTGCTGAAAGAGCGTTCTTTTACTACAGAAAAAGTTAAAATAATACTGCCATATTCAAGTGGTTGAAAAAGTAAATATAATTTGAAATTAACTAAAGACGTACCTATCTAAATATGTCTTTATTTTAATACAACCATTATCGAAAAACTTATTTATTTTCCATCAACATCACCTCGCCAAAAAAATCTCCCACTTCAAAATCGTTTACCATCACATCATGGGAACTTCGCGCCATCACATCCCTCAGCCTTCGATCCCTCCGGAACACTTCCATATCTCATTACGGTGGTAATGGGCTCCCGGTCGAAGGGCCTAGGTGTGATATATAGTGATACCGGTGTTGAGACGACTGAGTGTCCCTTACAGCCTTGCTGAGCCCTTGGCATCGGCAGTGACGGTGGCAGCGGCAGGGGAGCTTTCCTCGGAGGTTCCACGCATTTGCAATTTCCATCAGTTGGGTGGTGTTTGTGATGCTGAATTTCAAATGAGGATTATTAGGAGGGATGATAGTTTGATAATAGTTGATGGTTGGAAGAAATTTATAAAGGAGTGCGGGGAAATGAAAGGAAATATGTGGAATTATAAGGGGTAGGAAAGCGCGGAAAATATGTCAAATTTGTTTATTTATTTGTTTGCAAATAAAATATAAATAAATAAATATATCATCACGCCTTCTACCCATTACTGGGTGTGGCATTCTGCCGAAGCAGATCTCGGTAAGTGATATATTTTGCGCGTGAAGTGCGGTTACCAGTCGTCAAATCACGGCCCCCAAAGATGTTACTGGTGGAGGAGCCACAGGGGTAGTTTTTTTAAAATGGTGAAAATTGTTTGTCGCCTATGGGAATCGCACCAGGGTTCTCAGGATTCACAGGCCGACTTCATACCACTGAGCTAGCGTTGCGTTATAATTAATAATCGATTGTATATTATGAACTGATTGTACAGACTGATTTTGAAGTAAGCGTTCAACACTTCTGACCTCGGATTAATGATCAGCGACCCCAAAAACCCCCGTATATTGAATTTGGTGCAAATTGGTAGATTTTTAAAAATTCGGCTACCATATTGAATTTTTGACCGCCATGTTGGATTTTGTCAACCTACCACACCAGATTTTTAGGGGCGCCCATCAGCCACAATTTGAGCCAAAAAACGACCTGATCGATTGCGAATTTTTATTTTTACAAGATTTTCTTTCTGGACACTCGATTTTTCACCGGCTTCCGGCCGCCATATTGTATTTTTTAAAAGGCGCACTCGGCATTTGAAAGTAGACGCTTTAAGCTTTAAAATGAGCCCTTGGTCGATTTTTTTGGTTGCTTCTAGTTTTGGTCGTATCTCTGATCCGGTTGACGGGGATTGTCCCATATAACATACCTACTAATATACATTATACGGGAATAAAATTATATATTTCTATTATTTATATGTAATATAATTACTTGAAAGACGCTCGCTAACAGAAATGACAGATTGCTGGGCTACCAATATAAATGAAATAGAATTCGCTACAACTAATATAAAATATAACATAAAATATATAATAAATAAATATATCATCACGCCTTTTACCCATTACTCGCGATTTAAGTGAACAAATCCCCGCTTTCCACCCGTCCTGCCACCATTACCTTTACACGGTCTAGCTATCCGATTTTACAATCTAGCGCATGCGTCAAGCAACTGTCAATCTACAAGAGGGTATATTGGAGTTTAGCCCTTTTTTATTCTAATTCAACTTTTTCGCGTATTCAACGACGTGATTAGCTGACAACGTTTTATGCAATCGGACTTACGATATTAAAGAGTTTAATATTTTAGAATATTTATTCATAAAAATAAAAAAATAAAAAAAAAATATATCATCACGCCTTCTATCCATTACTGGCTGTGGCACTCTGCCGAAGTAGATCTCGGTAAGTGATATATTTATGCGCGTGAAGTGCGGTTACCAGCCGTAAAATCACAGCCCCCAAACATGTTAGTGGTGGGGGAGCTACAGGGGTAATTTTAAATTGATGAAAATGTTTTGCCGGCAGTAAAGATCGTCCCAGGGTTCTTTGGATCCACAGGCCGACTTGCTACCACTCATTTCCCCATAAAATCATAAAAATAGTCAAAACAAGCATAAACCAAAAGTTTTAATTCGGGCCCTAGGCTTTTGCCTCTTTAGCCTAGGCGAAAGTCTACCTGTGGACTTCGCAGTACCATTTCTGCAGTAAATTAACCTCTAAGAACAAATGAAGAATTCACAATCACATGTATCTCATTGGCATGCAACACACGAGTACATAGCGCGTACACAGACCACACACTTCACAATGGAGGCATGTACTTTGTACTCATCATGTATGCCACTCAGTGCTGCATACAGCGGTCGGTGCGATTGTGAATGAGCCAATAATTGTTACATATTTATCAGCTAGTTCCGCGAGTCGTTTCCATGAATTCATGTCTCTCACCCCGCGATTAAATATGATATGAGTACGTAAATAAGTAAAGTGATGGAATTATTGGTTTCAATAATGCGAAAGAATATACTGGATTCTAAGAGGAGTTTATGGTAAAATTTAGCAGGAAATAATGGAATGATGCGGTGTTTATATGTAAAGAGATTTTGTCTGAATTGTAAATAATGTAGTAGGCGTTGTATAAAAAATTGATTTGATAAGTACTACCACTTGCCTTTTATTTAAATAACTAGATGGTGTCCCATGAAAACTGTGCCCTAAGTAAAATAACATGGGAAATAAGTTTTTTCTCATCATAACTTTCCTGATTACTTTATAAGAAACATATTGAAATGAATGTTTATATTTTGCTTCTAACTCACTCTAGATATTACATTTTACTTCTTTAGTTACTGTTAAGCTACGTTTCGGCGTCTTAACATAATCTCTGTTGTAGTCTTTGTTTTTGGTTTTTTGTTTCTGTTTATGTCTGAAATATTCCAGCCGTTTCCAGCTCTTAACATAAACATAACCTTAATTCATTATTCTAGTAAAGGTTTGTTCACTTAAATTAGAAAATAATTGTATAAAACTATTTGAAATACTTTAAAAATTATATCCCATCCCATATGGGATGGCTAGCTCAGTGGTATGAAGTCGGCCTATGGATCCTGAGGTCCCTGGTTCGATTCCCACATGCGACAAATTTTCATAATTTGAAAAAGCTATCCCTGTGGCTCCTCCACCACTAACATGTTTGGGGGCCGTGATTTGACGACTGGTAGCCGCACTTCACGTGCAAAATATATCACTTACCGAGATCTGCTACAGCAGAGTGCCACACCCAGTAATGGGTAGAAGGCGTGATGATATATTTATATTTAAAAATTATATAAAATTATGAATAAGGAATAGTAATTACTATTAAAAGGAAGCACTAGTTTAATTAAATTATACAATTGCAAAACAATTTACAAAAATTGAGGCATTTTTGTAGTGAACAAACCAAAATATTTCAAGTATAGTAATTTAAATTTCAAAATTGATTTTATATTATTAAAATATGATTAAATTGCAATTATACTTATAAAATCAAAGAAAAGAAATAAATTTTAAAATGACAGCGACCAAATAATTTCTTTTTAACATGTTAGTTTTGTTGTTGCTATTAATCTAGTCATTTTAATTTTTTTCACAGTTGAAATTGTTACTATTTATCGTATTTTCAACACAAACCTAATGACATATGATATGTACGACATAGAATTGACAGGCATAACAAGAGATAGCATTATCGCAGCTAACTCTCTCTTACAGAACAGCGACGAAAGACTATGTCGAAAGTATGAAGTCTGCAAACTTTGTGTTTATGCGCAGCCACAAAGACAACGACTAAGACTAAAACAGTAGCTGGAAACGCTCAGCTGTATTCACATATGACAAACTCTCAAGGTTACGTCGAAAAACTAAAACTAATACTATGTTAAGAGGTAGAAACAAGGCTTTTAAGTAAAATGTACTATGTACTATGTATTGGGGAAGCAATAGTAATGAAATACTTATTTTCTATGTTATTCGCACTCAAATATAAAAATCCCAATATTGGGATGGCTAGCTCAGTGGTATGAAGTCGGCCTGTGGATCCTGAGGTCCCTGGTTCGATTCCCACAGGCGACAAATTTTCGTAATTTGAAAAAGCTATCCCTGTGGCTCCTCCACCACTAACATGTTTGGGGGCCGTGATTTGACGACTGGTAACCGCACTTCACGCGCAAAATATATCACTTACCGAGATCTGCTTCAGCAGAGTGCCACACCCAGTAATGGGTAGAAGGCGTGATGATATATTTATAAATATAAAAATAAAATATATAAATCATCCCTCCTTCTACCCATTACTGGGTGTGGCACTCTGCCAAAGCAGATCTCGGTAAGTGATATATTTTACGCGTGAAGTGCGATTACCAGTCGTTAAATCACGGCCCCCAAAGATGTTAGTGGTGGAGGAACCACAGGGGTAGCTTTTGAAATTTTGAAAATTGTTCGTCGTCTGTGGGAATCCAACCAGGATTCTCAGGATACACAGGCCGACTTCATACCATTGAGCTAGCCACCCCATATATTATAATTATATTATATTATTACTCAAATATTATATTTTAAAAAACATTTATTGGTTTACACAAATTTGTAGCTTACTAAAAATATTTAAAAAATGTTCATTTCGAAATCGGAATTCATCAAAGATTCCTAGCATTTATATATAAATTTAGTTTTGAATAAATTATAATACTTTAGTGTTTCAAAACTATAATATGTCGAAAATAATTATACCTACACAAATAAATATATCATCACGCCTTCTACCCATTGCTGGGTGTGGCACTCTGCTAAAGCAGATCTCGGTAAGTGATATATTTTGCGCGTGAAGTGCGATTACCAGTCGTCAAATCACGGCCCCCAAACATGTTAGTGGTGGAGGAGCCACAGGGATAGCTTTTTCAAATTATGAAAATTTGTCGCCTGTGGGAATCGAACCAGGGACCTCAGGATCCACAGGCCGACTTCATACCACTGTGCTAGCCATCCCACACAAAATACCAAATGTTAATAATACATTAAAACGCATATGTCAAGTAGTCAAAATAAGGGGTCGTTGCTCGAACAATTACACGTAGAATATTACGAGGGTTACAGTTGATGTATCTGAATACGGCCCTTTCCCATGACATATCCAACCCGTTTTCAAGTTTCCGTTGACGTACGTAACATAACGGTAACTTAACGGGATAGTGGATACATGCTGTGGAAATGTCAATATACGGGTAGACCATATTAAGTATTGCTTGGAATATCTCTTAATAGACATTTCTTATTAGTTGTAAGTGGATTATTCTTTTTAGAAATGAATTCTGAGTATACTGTGATTCATTCTGTATTTTACGGCTGTGACAATAATTATCTACATCTTGAATATTGTTCAATTAAGATTTTTATGATGTGGTTTAAGAATATTTGATTTTATGAGGATGGATTAAAAATATCTTGGCCTGATATATAGAGAGAACAGTATTAGATTTACAATTATTTTTTATGAGATTAAGTGAACTATTATTAGTATCACTGCAATATTTGACATCAATATTCAAACTTGTGTTCAAGTTATCTAGTGCCAGGACGCCATTTTGTATCGTAAATTCCAATAATTTTTTTTTATATATACCTTAATACATGTATAATAAAGTCTCAAAATTTAATTTTAATCCATTGATTAGTAATCGGAAAAAAAATTCCCAAGAAAAGGTTCACTCTTAGTAGTATAACCCCTTAAGGTAGTACTAGTGTTTTGCAGATCTGAATGAAATTGGGCTCACGTAAACATTGGATAGTCATACGCATCCTGTTAAAATATGAAACACATTCATCGTCTGTGAACAAATATATTCGCTTGTAAAGTTGAGTTCTTATACACAGGGCTTATGGCGATCATCACTCAGAATCGCACATATTTGGTTTGTGTACCTCTAAAATATTGCAGTTTCATTTGAAAAACTAGTATGATGTTCTAGAATTATCCATGTATATTGTATCAGAAGGAGAAAGTTTTTTATCATTTAGTAATGGATATATAGCCATGCAAAGCCTTGTTTTTAACGAAAAATTAAGAATCCCAATCTATAATGGCAACACCACACGGTGGTATGGTATTTGAAAATTCACTAGACCAACAACCTATTAACAATTCATGATATTCAAATCATAATAGGTATAAAACACTTATTCTATTCAATTTTTATATTCTTTTGAGCGACAGTTTCGTCACTCGACAACCGATGGCGCCACCGTCACACTAGTACTACCTTAAGTTCTTGTTGTGCAAAGTAGCAAAAGAAACAAATAAATTTGACAGTAGAAAGCTACCAGCCTCTATCAAATTTTATCACCAGATTGAAATTTGAAGTAAAAATTATGTGAATTATTGATATGCAATTTAAGTACATTTAGTATTCGTACAGTAAAACATTTACTATTTTGAAAATTTCGATTTAACAGTAATCTTTCTAAATAAAAACTATAAAATTTAAAATAGATTCCATAATTTTGAGTAGAATAAGGAAAGTACTGTCTTGTGGTTTGTCTGATTAGGTATATCAATATTATTATTTTTATCTGTTCCGGAATTTTCTATAGGTTTCAGTATCATTGGTTTTATTTTCGATAAAAATTCTCTATCAGAAAATGTGTTTCTAACTTGTTAATCTAATGGGATTTACTGTTGATTTCTGATTAGACATTACGTAAATTATGTACTTGGAATGTCGTAAATTTTATTAGCATTATGTATTTACTAGAAATAGGTAAATAGAGTTATTAAAGTAATTGATTCAATGTATATTTACGACTTTCCGATACCAGTTATTTACTGAATATGATTATAGTGACTTTGTAGTTTGTATTATTGTATTTATTGCATTTAAATCATAGTTTTATATTTCAATTTATCGATAAATGTTTTATGAATTGATTATTTATTTTTCTTTCTTTGTTTGCAGGTAAGACGACTTTCAACATAAAGGATATTCACAAAATGGACGTTCTCTCTCAAAACCGTAAGACAATATATTTATTAAACAAAATGGTTGAATTTTGTAGATATTTTATATTCGTAAGAGTATTAGTTATTTATATATTTGCTAGCTATTACCCGCGACTTGGTTCGCGTGGTCTACAATTTAATGCGAGTACCCGGCATGCGTTGCATTGCAACTCAAAGAAAGTGTTTGTGTTTAATTCTGTTTATTGAAGTGCTTTTGGATACACAATATTTTTTGTTTTTCTCTTCGGGACGTACACGAATAAATCAGAAGGTTTTCCGACGCGTGAGCATGCCACAAACAGCTGTCCGTATGAGAAGCATGGATTTTCCAAATTTAGTCCACACACTTGTAGCGATTATCCCTGTGCTTGGTTGATGGTTATTGCAAATGCGAGTCGTACCGGAAACTGCAAACGTTTGAATTCGAATGGCATAGGACTGAAGCTTTATTATACCTATATGTTAAGATTGGTTCTCTATGACTATACCAAATTTGAATTGAATCAGTGCAGTACTTTTCAGGATAGCTAGCAGCCATTTTGTTTCAAGATGGCGGACTGAACTTGTGCTAAGTCAGAAACCTTCGCGGGCTTGCGTACAACAAATTACCAAAGTAGCATCGCAATCGGATGAATAATATAGGAACGCATACTTCACCTGATATGTTAGAAATGTGCGTTATACTAACATATCAGTGTATGTTATTTTCAACTTGCCGTAGTAATTTATGATATTGTTATGGTTACTTTCATAAGTGGTCGTCTGAAAAGTAACTTACGTTACCTGTGGCACAAAAAATAAATAAAATTATTTTATAAATATAAATAAATAAATATATCATCACGCCTTCTACCCATTGCTGGGTGTGGCACTCTGCTAAAGCAGATCTCGGTAAGTGATATATTTTGCGCGTGAAGTGCGGTTACCAGTCGTAAAATCACGGCCCCCAAACATGTTAGTGGTGGAGGAGCCACAGGGATAGCTTTTTTCAAATTATGAAAATTTGTCGCCTGTGGGAATCGAACCAGGGACCTCAGGATCCACAGGCCGACTTCATACCACTGTGCTAGCCATCCCATTATTATTTTGAATATATTAATTCAAATCTATTTACTATCGAAGTAAATTTTTTCATTCCTTTATTAACTCTGGCATTACTATTGTTAATCTGTAACTGCAGTACAATTTATTTGGACGTAAAATTTGCAAAAATGGGAATATTTTCACGTAAGCAATTAATTAAATCCCACGCTGTATATTATCACATTATCAGTATTCCTAGAACGCAAACTTAGGAATGAGGGAGTGTCCTTTTCGTTGAAAATATATTAATACTTGTAGGGGAAAACGTTGACTCACTCATACCTAATGCACATATAAATCAAACTTATTTTTCACTTTCTACATACATGTTGATTAAACATTTAATTCGTTCAATTACAGGGTTGTTCACATTTTACCCACCCAAAAAAATCCACCTGGGTTTTTTTAATAAAACCTACCTAAAAAACCCAAATAAACCCACTAAAAAACCCATTTGGTTGAATAGTTCAAAATTCACCCAGGGTGAATTTTAAGTTAGAGTCAAATCTTGGAACATAAACACCTTTTACATATTTTACAGTGTAATAATACATAATCTCTTTACAAAATAAAACGTTTAACTTAAATTATCATTTATTACATCATATTGTAGTATCACATTACTTTGACAAATGTTAATATTAAACTAGTTTAAGACCAAATATGATTTGTCTTATATTATGGTAGTATTACAAAAAACTGATTGATACCTAATTTTTTACCGTCAAATTTGAAATATAGTTTTAAATTAAATAAGTATGACAATAACATCATACAGCATATTATGTTTTTAATTTACAATAAAATAAATATATTTTTTTGCAATTATTACATAAATTTTGTTTTAATGTTTAGTAGTATACAATATACATTTTAAACATTATATACAAAATTCATCTAGAATTAAATATCTTGAATTAAAAAGTGTATTTGGGAATATTATAAAAAACCCAATAATGCCCAAATAAACCCAAAAAAAACCAAGAAAAAACCCCAGTGGGTCGGGTTTTTTTCAACCCTGTTCAATTACGAAATTTTTCATACTATTACTTGATTAAAAAGAGCAAAATCCGAAAGTGGCATTTTCAATATCACTTTTATTGAAAATTTGAGAATATAAAAATAAAATAAATAAATAAATATATCATCACGCCTTCTACCAATTATTGGATGTGGCACTCCGCCGAAGCAGATCTCGGTAAGTGATATATTTTCGTGCGTGAAATGCGGTTATCAGCCGTCAAATCACTACCCCTAAAGATGTTAGTGGAGGGAGAGCCACAGGAGTAGTATTAATGTGGTGAAACTGTTTGTCGCTAGTGGGAATCGAACCAGGGTTCTCAGGATTCACAGGCCGACATGATACCACAATATCGACTTGTTCTTTTTTAGAAGTATTTTTTGCGAATATCAATTACCTATTATTATCGATTATCTGATGGTGAACTAATAAAACAAATACCATATTTTATAGCTAATTGTGATTAACTATGATTCATGATATGCGTAAGGTTTGATATCAATTTATCGATCTATATTTTTATGTGATATCATTTTTAAATGCCTTGTGTTTGCGTCATAGTTGGAACAAAAAGTTTGATAAAAGTTATTGATCTTTGAAAGACCTTACAATGATTTTCAGGGTTAAATTTTGCGCAGATTTGAAAGTAATATAAATTAATATACACTTAGAATTTTTTATTTTGAATAAAATTTGTTTCCTATCACTAAGCAACTGTAGTAAGATAGTTAGAACGCTTTTTTTAATAAACGGACGATCTTAGGTTCAAATCTCGTTAATGCCAAATTATAACCTAACTAAGGAACGAGTTTTATTAGACATGTTTTTTTCGCACGCATCTAAGTTTAAAGAACGAGCCACGGGTTCGATAAATGTTGGAAAAAGTTGTAGAAGCCTGTGAACTAATAAATTTCATTTGTTTTTCTTTTGTTTATCTGTTAATTGGAATTTTGTTACACTTTCCCATAAATAAAATATCATGTCAACTAATTTAATATTAGAATACCGATGGTTCATCGTTCATCTTTTACACAACTAATAACCAGTTAAGAAATGACAGTGCACACAATGATGATCACAAACTACAACTGACAGATAAACAAATTAACAATCAAATGAAAAACAAATTAAATTTGTTAGTTCACAGGTTACTACTCGTAGGTACAACTTTATTTAACATTAATTTATCTCATAAATTATGGGATGTCTAGCTTAGTGGTATGAAGTCTGCCTGTGGATCCTGAGAACCCTGGTACCCTAGATTCGATTCCCACAGGCGACAAACAATTTTCATAATTTCGAAAACTACTCCTGTGGTTCCTCCACCATTAACTTCTTTGAGGGCAGTGATTTGACGCCTGATAACCGCACTTCATACGCAAAATATATCACTTACCGAGATCTGCTTCGGCAGAGTGCCACACCCAGTAATGGGTAGAAGACGTGATGATATATTTATTTATTTAATTTATCTCCCCCTTATAAAAACTAAAAAAAAATATCTCTATTATTATAAAGCTTTTGCTAAGGTATTTTACAGAGCTGGGCAGTAGCTAGCTACTAGCTTAGCTACATTTACCTTAGCTGTAGCTGTAGCTTAGCTAACTGGGAAAAAATATAGCTGTAGCTTGTAGCTAGCTACTTTTTTTTCTATTAGCTTAAAAATAACAACTGAAGCTACTTTTAAAGCTACTTTTTGTAGCTTCTAGCTACTTTTTAAGCAGAAGGTCAACAAAGTACGCATGCGTACAAGCTAAACCCACACAAAATAATTATTTCTTGCCGGTTCTAACTGGCTCTAATACGCAAAAATACACAGTAGGTGCCAGATGGTATTTGCTATATTTGATATTTATGTATATAATAGTAAATTAACAGTCATTATAACAAAAAACTGATCATATGACAATGGCAAATTTAATTATTTCACAATAATTTAAAAAAATAGCTTTAAAATTTAACAGCTACTTTAACGAAAGCTTTTAGCTATAGCTTAGCTATATTTTACAAAATATAGCTTATAGCTGTAGCTTAGCTATTTTTTTAAAGAATAGCTGTAGCTGTAGCTTAGCTACGTTTTTAAAGAATAGCTGTAGCTGTAGCTTAGCTACATTTTTTAAGTAGCTTGCCCAGCTCTGGTATTTTACGTGTTTTGCCTTCTTCAGACATGTAGTATCAACTAATAAAAAAAATGTAAGAAGACCTAAACATCCTATATAAGTTCCTATATCAATGGTTATCAAAACGTGGCTCGCGGAAATATTAATCGGGGGAGGATCGTCGAATGCTACTTAAAAATTAAAAATTACTAATAACATCTTTGGGGCTGTTATTTGACGTCCGTTAAATACCCTGATGATTAATTAATTAATTTTAATAAAAATAATATTGGAAACGTTAATTCTTATACCCACTTATGTTAATTATGTATAATTAATTATCGTAAATAATATCTGCAATTCAGCATAAAGATTCAGCTCATAATTCACCTTGAAAGTACGATGATTTGTCTGTAGAATTACCAAATCAAGTTGTCTTCTTGTAGTAAGTTGCTAATTGCTGAATGACAAACTGACGAACATTCACACATATGTATAAATCGCAGTACGAGAGAGAAAGGCTGAAAGGAGCACGCAATCTGCCAATATGCGTTCAGCTGCGTTTATTAGAAAATACTACAAGATTATTGATGTTTGCTAAATAATAGCTAATTCAATGAATCTCTCAAGGTAGAAATCATTAAAATCTAGCATAGCTTCTCTATGCTATATGGTATTGTGGACAGGTATGCCTTTTCCATTAATACAAGCCTCTATGTTTTAAGTTTTAACAAACGAGAATTCTCGATTTCAGATTTTGCTAACTTAAATCTTCAACTGAGACTGAGACAAAATACACTGGTGACAAAAAAAGAAACACTTGATATTCGTAAAGTTTTTCCAATTTTTAAACCGTTATAACTTGGCGATTTTTCAGTTAATTTGGACGAATTTTCAAGCGAAAAAGTTTAAAGTGTTTACTTTAAAGGGGATACATGCAATTTTACGGTTAACCCCTACCGACTCCTCAATTCCCTAGAAAAAAAAATGTTTTTAGTGGAAAAAAACGTCCATCTTTGACGGTCTGTATGGAGCTAAGGTAAAATTTGTGGACTCGATACAGCATCAGGCCTATAAAGTATATTCAATTCCCTGCAAAGGACGCAAAGAACGAAATTCCTTTGGCACAAAGTTATGAGTATTTGAGCTTGAATGTGCATTTGGGTATTTTGGCCTAAAATATATTATTTGCTTGGGGGGTGGGGGGAGGTTGAAGGATGCAAAAGGAGATAATCCTAATTTCGCATACAGCTCTTTAAAGTAGATACAAAACATTTTTTATCTGAAAGAATCGTCCAATTTTGTTGAAAATTCGCTGAGTTATGAGCCAAAACCCTTCGGTCGGACGTTGTGTCAACTGTGGAATAAAAAGATCCCCAGAATTTTATTGCCAACTAAAAAACTTTCTTCTGATCACTCTATACTATAACACGTGTATTCTATTTGCCATTTGGATCAGATCTAACTTACATTTACTGAACCAGATCACTTATTTATTTCGCAGCACTAGAATTACAGGTTCTAATTTACTTTGAACTAATTCATCCCAATAAGTGCATCAATTTGCTTAAAAAGTTCATTTAGTTATGTTGTTTAATTTAACTGAACTGATTTAAGTGAACGAATACAGCTAACATTAGGCGCATTCCATTTGCCATTTGGATCAGATCTAACTTACATTTACTTAACCAGATCACTTATTTATTTCGCTGGATTACTTCGCTGACTTAATTTACTGATTCTAATTTACTTTGAAGTAATCCATCCCAATAAGTGCATCAGTTTGCTTAATTCTGTTCATTTAATCATGTTGTCTAATTTATCTGCACTGATTTAAGTGAACCAAGTGGCAAATGGATACAGCTACTTATTTTTGTTTATCTGGTTTTTCGTAGCTACCCACCTTTACGAAGGACCGTATAATTTTTTTTTTGTATTTGTATTATCGACTGACAAAAGAATGGTTCTACCTGAATTTTGTCCCATTTGCTGAACACCTTATATATGGCACATAGAAACATCAGCAAACTAATTTTTTTCTTCAAAATGGTTGTTGTATAATTTGAAATTGTATAAAATTTCGAAAGGTCATAAAAAATCTTAATTACTGTATAAAACGATACGCAGTTTTTAACAAAAGTTTATACTACTATTTATCAGCCTAATACTCACGCATATTGATGAATGAGCTTCATTCTTAAACGATAACATATTGTTTTCATAGATCGATATAACTGCATTAAATACATAAAATACCTAGGCAACTGGCAAAATGAAGAAACAGAATTTATACAAATATATAGACAACCGGCAAAATTGCAATAGGAAAATCACTGGCACCAACTTAACTATTCTATCAAAAATTTCCCTTTATGGCAAATGTCAATTATTTTTATACGTATAGAAATTATCCAAAGGAAAGCCGAAACAGAAAATAGTATAAAACACTCGTTACAGAAGGCAATTCTAGCACGAGTTAGAAATTCGTACACGAGGCCCGCAGCGGCGAGAGGACAAATGAACGAGTTTCCTTCGGTAACTTGTATTTTAATATACTATTCTAATGCTGAAACCACCGAACAAGTAACCATAGAAGAAGGGACAGCTATAACAAAAGATTGTTACGCAGTTGCTGGTGACATCTCTTGTTGCCCCATGTAATTATTATTAAAAATACCGATAATATAGGATACATATTTATCATTCTCATGATCATTATGACTAAAATATTTCAAAATTATTGAAATCAAAATATATTACAAAACAACAAAAACAAACAATTAGCAAAAAGCTAGTTTTATTGAATCATATTCAAAATATTAATTAAACACATACTAATATGCAATACAAATAAATATGAATAATATACATTTTCGCCTTCTTATGCACACTCTCATTTATCATTTCGCTAGTTTCTTTAGTGTCCGTATTCTTATATGTTGTTGTTACTATTATTATTGATAGAGATGTGATATTTTCAACGCGAATTGTTGAAAATGAATTTATATTTACTAAAAAAGAATTTTCATAATTATAAAAGTTTATATTTTCACAATATTGTATTAATTACTTACATTGGTCAATATGTGGAACAGCCCCAATGTTTAATTTTTTTTATGATGAAGACTACATACGACATTGTGCTTAAGAGTACTACTATAAGGCACATCAATTAAATCATTTCTATTATTATTGTTTTCCAGCAATGTTTTTCGTAATAAATTATTTCGTGGTAAAACATGGAAAAACACATTTTTACAATTTTTTTCTACTACAATGTGATACCAGACACGCCTAAAATTATAAAATAGTATAAAATTAAATATTATATTATAAAAGATATCTACTCACCATTAAATATAGATTGCAATAATGACGACTGATGTGTTTATTATTTACAAAATTTACTTGTCAAAATATAAAACATCGTTTGTCAAACATTGAAATAAGTAATCTGTTTCACAGTCAACCATTTAAATTTTACCTACTATGATTCCTGTTATTAATTTTAAATTGATTTAGTTCATTTGGGGCAGCAAGAGATGGCATTAAAAATCGCGTAACAGGGTAACTAATGCAGCTGTCCAGGCCCTGGCTGAAACAAAGAAGGAAAATTTCTGTCTCCGCCTCTGTCCTTATATACTTATTTACATACTAAGTTTTAACCGATAAAAATCTGTTAATTTTCTACAATTTCTTTGAATTACAAATCAGCGTTTTAAGATTAGAAATCCCCGTATCTATCGCGTCTAACGTTAACCTTCCAGTATGTTGTGATGCTGTCTCTATCGGTCCTTGGCCTATAACGCCTCTTGCCCTCTCTTTACCTCCGCGTTAACGTAAGACTTAACGTAGAGTTATGTCTAGATGCAGGTTAGAGGCTCGCGCGACCAACACACGTGCTGTGTTTACGTAAAAACACCCAATCTCTTTCGATTTATTGCTTACGTCAAGGTGGATTGGTGCAGGGAAATACCTTCATATGTCTGATTAACGAGAGAAGTTGAAAAGAAAATGTTAATCCTAATTGATAGGTTTCGCGATGACTAGTTCCTCTCATTTTGTGGGTGGGTAACTTTGTAATTCAGGAATGTTTATTTTAAAAGTTGCTGCTTGAAAAATGTTCTGTTTTATGTTTTGGAAACACTTGGTAATTATCGACCAAGTATTGGGATTTTAAAAAAAGAATGCGATCGAGAAAGATACAGTTTGTTACTATACTAATTTATTTATACTACTAATACTAAAAGAACTAATTAGAAAGGTAGATCTCGTCGCTCTTCGGGGATTTCCAAAACATTACGCAGATTGCAGATTGTATGCGTACGCTGTGAAACAAATTTCGATGATTCTTGATGACCGTAAGAAAACGTGCAAATATTATTTATCAAAACTGTCACTTATAAAATAACTAGTGCATTGAATATTACCGATTATTTTTTGACATTTCTCAAAACCAATGAAATGCTTCATTGCATGTCACGTGTCTGCGTTTTAACCAATCCTGTCATTATTATACTAAGAATAAAGCTCGTGTGATTATTCCCGGGCATTCTCTCTGTAGATGCTTCTTTGTTTGTGACAAATGATAGGTAGTTGTCAAATAATTATTTAAAACTGTCAACGCGTCAATTAAAATGTGTGAAAAAAGTCGATTTAGTTGTATTTCATATACAGAAATACACTAATAAATTTTGGTAACAACTTCCAAGAATATATTAATAAGTAATTAATCGATATGGACCCAGTTCGAAATCTTTTAAGTTGGATGAATCGACCTCAACAGCTAAGTCAAAAAATAATCTAATTAAATATAACTACGGGCTTTCGTGACTATTGCCAAATGGCAACAAGTTTGAGAAGATACTGGAGAATAAAAATAAAAATAAATATATCATCACGCCTTCTACCCATTACTGGGTATGGCACTCTGTTAAAGCAGATCTCGGTAAGTGATATATTTTGCGCGTGAAGTGCGGTTACCAGTCGTCAAATCACGGCCCCCAAACATGTTAGTGGTGGAGGAGCCACAGGGATAGCTTTTTCAAATTATTAGAATTATTTTCTAATTTATCGAACTCTCGAGTTATATTTAGATTATTTTTTGTCTTAGCTGTTGAGGTCGATTCATCCAACTTAAAAGATTTTTAACTGGGTCCATTTCGATTGATTACTTATTAATGTATTCTTGGAAGTTGTTTCGAAAATTTGTTGGTGTATTTCTGTATCTAAAAAACAACTAAATCGATTTTTTTCACACATTTTACTTGACGCGTTGACAGTTTTAAATAATTATTTGACAACTACCTATCATTTGTCAACAAAAACAAAAGCTACAGAGATTATTCCCGGGAATAATTACAAGAGCTTTATTCTCAGTATAATAATAACAGGAATGGTTAACACATACACAGGTGACATACAATGAAGCATTTTATTGGTTTTGAGAAACGTGAAAAAATAATCAAAATAATTTCTTTATTACCTTTATTTATTTTGACAATTTTGACAGATAAAACTTCAAACATTTGTTTAATTTTGTCTCGATTCCATGGCTAACGATAGTTTTCAGGCAATTTTCGCCATTTTTAGACATAATTTGTGTCATTACAAAGCACAAAATTAATTTTGTATATTGATTTAGATGTAGAATTTTATGCTCTAAAATTTTTTAGCTTCATTTGATAAATCTAAAGTTCAGGAATCACCAAATTTTAGCTAAAAATCTTTTGAGAATAAGACTATGGTTTTACAAGTTAAATTCCTGTTGTCAACCATATCAAGCACCACCCGGTATGTTAGAATATTTCTCGTGTGATACCACCCGTCAAATTGCGACCCCCATAGTTGATAGTTACAGAAGAAGAGTCACAGGAGTAATTTTAATGTAGCGAAAATCAGTTTTTAAATTGTATAAATTTAATACCCGCAGTTATAAATATTTTATAAATAGGAAACTCATCAATTGAAATTTCCGGTATCAATTTCTAATTATCATCGTTGTACAACAGTTTTAAAACTCCTGTTTTAGAGCATTAACGCATTTAAATATTCAGTATTTGAAATAGAATCCAATAGTATCCCCATAAATAAATAAAAACATTTACTCGCTGTAATTCTCTTTCAATGATCAAATGTTAAAAGAGTTTTTTATTCTGTTGAATCTAGCGAATTAAAATTTCTATTACTTTTTAATTAAACCCAGAGTGGACAATACACATTCAATAATTTCGTTATTAACATTATTTGGCTAAACGTGCAGTATGTGATTTTACTATAGTTTGGTTGAAATGCGTGCAGAATTACTTTGGTGTAATTCCATTGATTTTGGTGTAAATAATATATCATTACACGCAGCAAAATTGGAAATTAATTAAAGTATAGGCTGTTGCCATGGGCGTCCACAGACATTTTTCCAGGGGGGGGCGGGTCGCAGAAAACTCAGATATACAAGAATTTCTAAAAAGATTTTTTTACATAACATAAATACTAATGCACATAACAAATAGACAAAAAAATATTTAAATTTGTGGATCTTAAGAATCCTGGTTCGATTCCCACAGGCGTCAAACAATTTTCATAATTTCACAAGCTACCCCTGTGGCTCCTCCACCACTAACATCTTTGGAGGCCGTGATTTGACGACTTCACTCGCAAAATATATCACTTACCGAGATCTGCTTCGATAGAGTGCCACACCCAGTAATGGGTAGAAGGCGTGATGATATATTTATTTATTTATTTTATAAAACGTCAAACATTTGTTTAATTTTGTTTCAATATCATGGCTATCGATAGTTTTGAGGCAATTTTCGTCATTTTCAAATCTAATTTGTGTCGTTACAAAGTATGAAAAATTTATTTTGTTTATTGGTTCAGATGCGGAATTTCATGCCCTAAAACTTTTATTTCAAGTTTTTTTGCTTAAAATATTTAGGGACGTGGGAAATTACAAAATTATAGTTTTCCATGTTAAAGTCCTATGTTCGAGAGTCGTGGTCACCACCCAAATTAATATCCGGGCGGGGAGGGCGCCCCTACTTGCCACCCTATTCGGACGCCCATGCCTGTTGCCCATAATAAATGTTGTAAATTTTGATTATTTATTAATTAGCTTTATACATATTCATGAATATTCTGAATATCATTTCCGAGTATTGTTTTAAAATTTAATCAGGATTTTTATTTATTTCGCTGCATTCTTTTTATTGAAATAAAACTGGATGAATCGAAATTAATTTTTTTATTGTTCGTCAAAAAATTCTATACATGATAAAAAATATATAAATGTGATATTTACACTGTACGCTTGAAAAATGCAATTTATTAAATTTCAAACAAATACGTTTTTATTTCAACTGCAACAATAATAAAAATGAAACAAAAAATGAGCATCGGGAATTTGATATATTTGCATTATTTATATTTGAAAATGTTGATATTTTTGAAAGAAAAACATAAATAATTTTTAAATTTACATTCTTGATTACTAATATTGTAAAACAAATATTGAAATGTGTATCTTTTAAAGGAAATAGAGACTTTTGACAACTGTTATTTCAAATTTTCCATCACTTGTCTCAAAATTCCACAAAAGTTTTACAGCACGTTTGCATCAACTTATCAGGTCATCAACAAACGGCTGGTCAGTTCAGCTTTAACCATAGACGCGTTTCGTCCTTTAGGGACTCATCAGTATGGCGCGATCAACTATTCAACTAGACCAACTAGGGACTAGTGAATTGTGATACCGTCTTAGACATTTTGTCTTTTGTATTATTTCTATAGCTGCCAAGCAGTTTGCGATTTTGTCGGTAGATGGCACCACGAGTTACTCCATAGCTCTCATGTCATGTTACCGGCGTACATAGTTTAACATCAGTCAGTTCAGCTAAGACGGTATCTCAGTTCACTAGTCCCTAGTTGGTCTAGTTGGATAGTTGATCACACCATACTGATGAGTCCCTAAAGGACGAAACGCGTCTATGGTTAAAGCTGAACTGACCAGCCGTTTGATGGTGACCTGATAAGTTGATGCAAACGTCCTGTAAAACTTTTGCGGATTTTTGAGACAAGTGATGGAAAATTAGTTGTTTCCTATTTTTTCTTATTTTTAAGAGTCAATTCCACATCGCAATAGACATTTTGTCTTTTGTATTAACTGTTCTTTCCATGGCGTACTTGTCACCAAAAATAATAATTAGTCTTCGGTTTCCTCCATATTAATGCACGTTTGCATCAACTAAACTTTAAATTGAATGTTTGGTTTAAATAAATATAAACAAATCGCAGTAAAATGTCTTTATAAATTATTTTTTAATAAAGAAATATATGCATATACGTTTATTATTTTAGACTTATTCTCATGTCAAAAATTTATGTTTTAATTTATATGTACAAAATTATAAACAAATAAATACATAAATGAATGTAAATATAAATGCAGATGTTACATTTTGATATTTAATTAAAAAATCTTTTAAAGTGCGAATAAATAAATTTATTCATACACGTCAAACTACCAATATAGAATTTAAAAATTCTGTAATCCAATAATCTCTTCAATATATCGCATTGAGTGTTTTGATAGCAATGTAAACTATGTAATCCATATGACACGTTTCTTCGATTTTCTTATATTTATTTAAAGCAATTTAGGTTTTGTTGATTCAGCTGATCCATTATATACTAGTAATATTTGAGAATTATTGAAGTAAGATGATAGAATTGAAAGCATTTTGCAATATTGCAGATATGTTTTATTTGCTACTTTACACAACAGGAACTTAATCTCTGTTACAGTAACCTATAGAGGAATCGTGTTTTTTTAATAAACTCTATGAAGCCCCATTCACAACACGAAATTAGTTGTTAGTGTTGGTAGTTATGATTAGCATTAGAAGTTTAACATTAAGAAAATTTTAATTTTGCGCACTCAAAAGTTAAAATAAAACACAAAGTAAGTTATTTCCGTACAGTCGATGCCTTCATCAGTGGCGTACCTAGAACTTTTGCCGCCCAGGGCGGTCTCCAATTTGCCGCCCTTTCTAAGTCATTCAAATGGTAGTTTTTATAAATTAAAAAAAATATATATAAAATAAATATATCATCACGACTTTAACCCATTACTGGATGTTGCACTCTGCCGAAGCAGATCTCGGAAAGTGATATATTTATGTACGTGAACTGCGGTTATCAGGCGTCAAATCACGGCCCCCAAAGATGTTAGTGGTGGGGAAGCTATAGGGGTAATTCTAATTTGATGAAAATTATTTTTCGGCTGTGAGAATCCAACCGGGGTCTTCAGGATCCACAGGCCAACTCGAAACCACTGAGCCATTACCCCATTAAATTAATAAACATAAATAAATAATTGTAATTGGGACAAACTATAGGTGGAGAACTTTTTTACCATTGGATGGCATATTTAAATTAGAAATTGAATAGTAAACTTATGAAGTGAATACCATAAAAAATGCCGCCCGGTGCGGACCGCACCTACCGCCTCCCCTTAGGTACGACACTGGCCTTTATCGTACGTTGCCCATAGCGGTAAAATTGTATCTTTTAATAATTTTTATTGACAGAGAATGAAATCCAAGTACGAATTTGTCACTTTACACTCATAATAAATAAAAACAGACACTCGTAGCCCAGTGGATAAAAGTGAGGTAAAACATGCGTTTCTTAATTAGCAAGTAAGAGATTGTGCGTTCTACTTCACTGACTTCAATATAAATAAATAAAAAAATAAATATATCATCACGCCTTCTACCCATTACTGGATGTAGCAATCTGCCGAAGCAGATCTCGGTAAGTGATATATTTTGCGCGTGAAGTACGGTTACCAGTCGTCAAATCATGGCTCCCAAAGATGTTAGTGTAGGAGGAGCCACAGGGGTAGTTTTTGAAATTATGAAAATTGTTTGTCACCTGTGGGAATCGAACCAGGGTTCTCAGGATCCACAGGCCGACTTCATATATCAAAAAAATACAATTGTATCTCAGTTATTCGGATTCCACTATAAGCTGTAGGCCTCCTGTTGGGATTAAGTTCCTGTTGTGCAGAGTAACAAAAGAAAAAAAATAGCAAATATTTTCAAATCAGTAAAGAATAAAATATTTCTATCTGTGTTCGTATCAATTTTTGTCCGAGTAAAATTTCTCTGGGTAAAAGTTTGAGAACTGCAGATCAATGGGATAGTTTCCATCCCTAAGGTTGTTCGTCCCATCCCTGTTTCCCTTCATTGCCTTTTCCTTGTGTACACTCTGAACAACCAGGAAGATTCAACACAAAACTTTGTGTCCTGTCGCCATTGTAAACTGTAAACTTACTCAGGTCTAATGAAATATTCAGAATTTGTTCAACACTGTATTTGCTTATGCTACCTGCCATATAAAAGTTTACCTACTCACAATTTTAGTTGAATGCTAGTAAAATGGTGGAAGTCTCTTTAAATTTGTATTATTGATATAGATCATTCAAACCCATATAGGAGTGACGTCATAAAAAAACAAGCGAATTATTCGTATGAATCAAGATTTGATTTTAGTACGGCAAAAGTTTGATAGATGGTGCTAGCTCTACCTCTTCCCGCGAAATTTAAAACCAATAATTTTAATTTCTACTTTTTTTATTAATTATTTTTATTTCTACTGTAAAATTTAATCAAAATTAATTATAGCTAAGTACATAATGTGCAACAACAAATATTAAAATTCTGTGTCTAAAATATTAATATCAGTAGCATCAATAAATAAATATATCATCACGCCTTCTACAAATTACTGGGTGTGACATTCTACCGTAATAGATCTCGATAAGTGATATATTTTGCGCGTGAAGTGCGGTCACTAGCTGTCAAATCACGGCCTCCAAGGATATTAGTTGAGGGAGAACCACAGGGGTAATTTTAATGTGGTGAAAATTTATTTGTTGGCTCTGAGAATTAAACCCGAATAAATAAAAGCAAAGTAAAGGTTTTTTGTCAAATGGAATAATTGATACTGCTATCAAATATTTGATTTGCTTAATTAATTTAAGTTTAATGGCTAGTTGTATCAATACAACTTAAATTTTAAACTTAGTTTAAATAAATAAAAGTATATAGAATGTTCGACAAACATTCTCATTGTGACAAACACTTTTTTAAATTGTACTAAAATAAGATTAGCTTATTTAAAATTCAGATTTAACTAAAACTTTTTTGAGAGCCGGGTTGTAAATCTTTAAATTGTCAAATAAATAAAATATTACCTTTATTGTATGGGGTGGCTAGCTCAGTGGTATGAAGTCGGCCTGTGGATCCTAAGAACCCTGGTTCGATTCCCACAGGCGACAAACATTTTTCATAATTTCAAAAACTACCCTTGTGGCTCCTCCACCACTAACATCTTTGGGAGCCGTGATTTGACGACTGGTAATCGCACTTAACGCGCAAAATATATCACTTACCGAGATCTGCTTCGGCAGAGTGCCACACCCAGTAATGGGTAGAAGGCGTGATGATATATTTATTTTTTATTTTATTGTATACTAGATACGTACTATATTTTTTCCTTAGTATTTGTAAAGTTCTATAAATCTTTTTTGTACCCGCATCATTCAAAATAATGTTTATATTACCCTGGAAACTAAAGTAAAGTTTGATTTTGCGCACTAGGACTTCAAAGTAATTGAAAAAAAACACCCATTTTTATGGTACTACATTTTGACAATTAAAACGCTAATTATACATATGTACACACATTTTAAGGAATTTATAAAAAAAAAAAATACATTAGCTTATATCAATCAGACATATGTTAGCAAGCTTTACGTCAAAAATAAACAATTTGTTTTCAAATAACAAATATCAATTCATGGCATACTTAACTGTCATAATATAAGTTCACGCTTCAAATTTAATAAATTTCCTCATTGTCGATTATATAATTTTTGCTCGTTACAAAAAGCATTGTACAAAACTCGTGCACGAAGACGTCATTTACACCATTCGCGCAAATTAAAGCCCTCGCTTCGCTTGTGCTTTAAAATTGCGCTCATGTGCAAATTATGTCGCTGTGCACTTGTTATGTAAATAGCTATTTTGTATTCGCATAATTCAAAATAATGTTTTCATTACCTTGGAAACCGATGGAAAGTTTGTTTTTGCGCACTAGTGCGCAAAGTAATTGAAAAAACACCCATTTTGTATTATTCTAAATTTTTACTTTTAAAACGCTAATTTTACTCACATACACACATTTTAAGGAATTTATAAAAGAAATAGAGACATTAGCTTATAACGCCATCAAATAGATATATTGTAACAAACTTTACTAAAAATAAATAAACAATTTGTTTTCAAATAACAAATGTCACTTCATGGCATACTTAACTGTCAATATAAATTCACGCTTCAAATTTAATAAATTTCCTCAGTGTCGATTATCTAATTTTTTGCTCGTTACAAAAAGCATTGTCCAAAACTGTTTTGACAAATAAACCGTCAAACATTTGTTTAATTTTGTTTCAATTTTATGCCTATCGATAGTTTTGAGGAAATTCAAAAAGGTTATACAAATTATTTTCCGAAATCCAAATTGTAACAAAATTATATTAGAGTTGATTTAAACTTTTTTGAGAATATAGTTTAGCTTAATTTTTACTAATTCAAAATTCAGGATTAGCAACAACTCTTTTGAAAATTTAGCTGTAAAATTTCACGACCAAAGAAAAAATAGTATGTAACATACGTGTGCCAACTAGGGTTGTTGATTTTACGAATATTCCAGACTTCGATTGTTCGGATTTATTGAACCTTCGAATTTAGATTCGAACTTTCGAATTTTTGAATATTCCGAATTTTCGAATTTTCGAATTATTCGCATTGTGAATCTGGATCCTAACGTGAACACGGCATGTTGATATGAATTATTTTCAGAATAAACTCGTGGGTAGAGTTTTGTATTAATTCGTAAGTAATTATTATTATTTGCCAAATTAATTCGATTTAGACTTAAAATTTCGCTACACTGTCAAAAACGTTTTAATTAAGATGTTTTTGTATCCTTTTTATTGTCATTTTAAAACGTTTTACTAAAAGTCCGTAGCATTTAGATGGGCGGAAAGAGAGTAGATGGCTTAATTAAGAAGCCTAACCTGGCAGAGTTTTTGTAGGAGACTTCGCCGAGTTTATTATTTAATTCGTGGCCGACTTTTCGCGAATTATGCGTGAGCGTGTTTGGAGATGTCAGATGGCGTTAATTCAGTGACAAAAAATTAGAGAATTCGAAACTTCGAAAAACTCGAAAGTTCGAAGCTTCGAAGTTTTTATAACGAAGTTCAAAATATTCGAATGTTCGAACGTTCAGAAATTCAAACTTCGGTGGAAATCAACGACCCTAGTACCAACGGCCATTTCAAAACTTGTATTACAATATATTATTGTTTATATCGATTAAACAATTATTTAAAAACATCTGCAGTACTAAAACCTTTTCCTCTTGCACGTGCACCCCCATTCAATCTCCATTCCCACCCTCATCATCGCCACACAACCTGGCAACAGTGTACCAGACAGCCTCTGCGAGGGTGGCTCATCAGGGGTTTACACCCCCTCCCCTCTGGACCACTGAGCATCCTATTCAATGATGAATCATTACGAGCCAGTGTCGATAGCATATGATCGGTTGGTTTGGCAACAGCGCGTCAGCCGCGAGACCTGACAACAGGCAACATGGCAACAATTCACAGCGCTGGGGGTTTATATGGGGTGAAGGCTCGGTGGGGTGCGATGAACTGGATGTCTGCAAGTGATGCGGCGTTGTCAGATCGAGGTATAGGGATGATTTTAGAAATGTTTATTACTAGCGTTTGCAAAGTGTACTTTCGAGATTTTATTGCAAATTATAGTTAATAATAAGTTTTGTTATTTATTTACAAAATGGGTTTGTGGGCACTTCTCTTCATTTTCACTTTTTAATAGTTAAGCCCTATTCACAACACGAAATTAGTGGTTAGTGTTAGTAGTTATGGTTAGCGTTAGAAGTTTGACATATGTATTCCTCTAGTAGCGGTCGCAACAACGAACTTAGCCCAGCGCACGTCTACGCTAATCGTGGTTAGCGTAGAAGTTTGTAAACTTCAAACTTTTAGTTAGTGGTTAACGGCACAGCCAATCAAAAACGAGGAGTAAAGTGACAGTTGGTTTTCTCAGTTTGAATTTTATGTAACGAAAATGAATCGAAGCACAATAAAAAAGTTGTTACTTGCAACTTTAATTTTGCAAATGAAAAGAAATAAAAAAACAAACAGAAGATGGTGGGTTCGCCCAATCAACCAAAACCGAACAAATCAGGGAGACTGGGATAATTTGATCCAAGAAATGAGGTCATATGATGAAGACATATTCTTTAATTACACCAAAATGACCATAGCTCAATTTGATTTGTTGTTAGCACTTGTAGGACCAATTTTAAAGAAAAATAGAAGAAAACCAGTTCTACCAAATCAGAACTACAGACAAAATATCAGAACTCACAAAAAACAAAACTGTAACTATTTGTCAAAACTTTAAGTTGACAACTGTGACATCTATTATAATTTCTTGTAATATCTATAATTTTCAAAAATGTGCACTACATTACCGGCAGAAACCTAAATTCGAAATCATTAATTTGGGACATTGTGAACGATGTATTTTAATCTGTAACTACTAACTATAACCACTAACCATAACCACTAACACTAACCACTAATTTCGTGTTGTGAATGCAGCTTTAGACGTATTCGAACCCGGAACCACATCATTTGGCTCATAACTCTTTTTTCATTAAGAGGTTGAATAACACTAAAACGCAGGTATCTTACATTTACTAAATTCTGCAATGAATTTTCAACATTTTTAACAAAATTTAACATGAAATATACATTAATTTTTACTTTCTTATACACAGTATAAGGAAGTATTGGAATCGTGAAAAAAATCGTTGACGAGATTTTCGCGGAAATACGTGTTTTGAGGTCCATTTTGATCATCCACGTTTTGATCATTTTCTCAATGATGTATGTGTGTGTGTGTGCGTGAATGGATGGATGGATGTGTGTCCCAGTGTGCAATATCTCATGAACGAGATAAGATTTGTTAACGAAACTTGGTTATTACAAGTTTCATGAAAATACGAAGAGCTCAGTTGATTTTGAATGAAATTGAAAAACCGGAAGAGGAAGTTTACTGGACACACAAAACAATAAATTCCATTTATTTCACAAAAGGAATCAGTTACGAAAAAAAGTTTCAAATAAAAGATGTTAGCAAAAATATTTGGAACATAAAATGTTATTTGCAATTTTCCTGTATATGCGTCTAATTTTGAGAAAAACTAATCTTTATATTTAATAATATATAGAAACAAACATAAATTTTAATTTTCGCTTTATCTAGTTATCTATGTCTTTGTTCGGAAAAACGAATACATTATTAAAATGGTCAACTAATTTGGCAACTTTGCCTCAATTTAATCGACTTCGTATCTCACGGTTCTTGAGATACCAAGGGTTAGGCTCGAAAAACGGACATTCTGTATGTGCCTCATCAGTAAAGTTAGACATAAAGTAGTCAACATTACTAAAAAAATTATACGTAAACAAATTTGATATTTTATATGTTTCAAACAGATAAATGCTGAATTACTGAAAAACTAAATTACATGTTTCATAATATTATATAACATTCATATATTCTAAATATTAAATATGCTGTGTATAAGAAAGTCGTGTGGTGATCACACCAGATTTTTATTTTTAAATTCAGTTTCAAATTTTATTACTTTCAACAACTACTATGGATGGCTAGCTCAGTGGTATGAAGTCGGCCTGTGGATCCTGAGGTCCCTGGTTCGATTCCCACAGGCGACAAATTTTCATAATTTGAAAAAGCTATCCCTGTGGCTCCTCCACCACTAACATGTTTGAGGGCCGTGATTTGACGACTGGTAACCGCACTTCACGCGCAAAATATATCACTTACCGAGATCTGCTTCAGCAGAGTGCCACACCCAGTAATGGGTAGAAGGCGTGATGATATATTTATTTATTTTATTTAACAACTACTATCATGGGATGGCTAGCTCAGTGGTATGAAGTCGGCCTGTGGATTCTGAGATCCCTGGTTCGATTCCCACAGACGACAAATTTTCATAATCTGAAAAAGCTATCCCTGTGGCTCCTCCACCACTAACATCTTTGGAGGCCGTGATTTGACGACTGGTAACCGCACTTCACGCGCAAAATATATTACTTACCGATATCTGCTTCAGCAGAGTGCCACACCCAGTAATGGGTAGAAGGCGTGATGATATATTTATTTATTTTATTTAACAACTGCTATCCGTTTATGTTCAAAATTATATTTTTAACAATGCAAAATATTCTACGAATCATTGTAATCAAAAACAAAAAAATGTCTTTCCGGTTTTCTATTTTTACAAAAACAACATTTATTTCAATAATTTAGTTTCCTGTTTTTTGTTCATATTTATTTTATCTGTTCAGTGTTTAAATTAATATTTTAACAAATTATTATTAATGTTACAGTTTACAAATTCAAACTAAAATTAATAATTATTATTATTATTATAATTTGTAGTTATTAATCATTTACTTCAATAAAAAAAGAACATTCACTGAATATATATCTAGGTACATGACCGGAAATTAAAAAAAAAAACAATAAAAAAACTAGCTATCATGCTATTTTATTTTCAATATCAAATGTTACGTATGATAGTAAAATTCAATGTCATGTAATAATTTTGCAATATTTTCACCTTCACCACTTGATAATTGAAAAGTCCTCGCGGGAAAACCTGATTACTACGCCACTGAATATATCTGGAAACTAAAATCTAGTCCGGATGGCCTGAATAGGAATTTTTGTGAATAGAAACCGCGATTATATTCTTATTGTTGTTATCTAAAAATAAATAGAAAATATATTCGTAATAAGTATTACAAGTAATTATGTTTCACTTTAGTGATATAATAATAAGGAAACATGAGTTCATTTTTTATTAAAGATAAACTTCTTTTAAACAAGCAAAAGTTTGATAACATTATCAAATTGTTTTGAAACGCTGAGCAAGAAATACATAGATCTAGAATCAGAGTTATCGTAAGCAATATTCGTTTATTTTCATCATTGTTTTATTTGACAATTCAACACCGTTCTTTTTAACAATGTGCAGAAATTAATTGATTATAAATTAATCGCGAAGTGTTTAGTTTGACTGTAGTAAGTCAGAAACTGGTCACGAGAGGCGCCAGCTTTCTACGCTCTTTGTCTAAAACACGTGTTTTGCTGTGTGTTCGCGTCAGGCGAACAGTTCATGTTTTATATCTGAATAGTGCTGTGCTGTTTGAGTGTTAGTGATATAAACGTGTTCTGGGATTATAAAAATGGAAATAGCTAGACGGAGGTAAGTGTTTTAACACTTATTTATGACAAATTTAACGTTCGGCCTATAAATATAAATAGTTACTTAAAAAATATATGATTGTTGCACCGTATGGTACAAAAACTAACCAAACTTTTCTGTTGTGTGATTTGTCGTGCTACAAGCAAAACAAAAACATATGTTTGTCATGACGTCATGAGTATAAGTCATTCATTCATGATTCTTTTATATTTTTTTAACGTATTTTACGAATTGAGTTCAAATTTTTGAATTTCTACAATGATATACCAGAATCGGCAAGTTAGACATAGCAGATGTTCGATTTTTAAAAGTTAGCGATTCTTTTGTATCGACAGAACGATGGTCTGTCAGATTTACAAAAAGACGATTCTCCGGTAGACACAAGATCATGATGGTCAGTTGTTGCATTTTACCGCAATAAATTATTGACAGCTGGTGTTCTTTCTACAAAATAGATTTCAAAGCGTTGTGGTTTCGCCCAACAAGTAGAGATTCCTAAAAAAATATTATAAAATAATTTATACGGGTATTTTTAAAATAATTATTATTTCGATTTCGCTTTCAATGTTATTCTATTTGACATTCAAATGTGAATGTCGAGATTGCGCGCGAAATCGAACCAAAGTTTATTCGCAACAAAAATAGTTATATTGTTGAAAAATTTGTTGTTATTTTCATTGTTAAAATAGCTTGTTCTTTTATTAAACCTATTTTTTCATGACAATATTTATTGCTTTATAAAATATGGGGTAGCTAGCACAGTGGTAACAAGTCGGCCTGTGGATCCTGAGAACCCTGGTTCGATTCCCACAGGCGACAAACAATTTTCACCATTTTAAAAATTACCCTTGTGGCTCTCCCACCACTAACAGCTTTGGGGGGCCATGATTTGACGACTGGTAGTCGCACTTCACACGCAAAATATATCACTTACCGAGATCTGCTTCGGCAGAGTGCCATATCCAGTAATGGGTAAAAGCCGTGATGATATATTTATTTTATTTATTTATTTATATGGGATGGCTAGCACAGTGGTATGAAGTCGGCCTGTGGATCCTGAGGTCCCTGGTTCGATTCCCACAGGCGACAAATTTTCATAATTTGAAAAAGCTATCCCTGTGGCTCCTCCACCACTAACATGTTTGGGGGCCGTGATTTGACGACTGGTAACCGCACTTCACGCGCAAAATATATCACTTACCGAGATCTGCTTTAGCAGAGTGCCACACCCAGTAATGGGTAGAAGGCGTGATGATATATTTATTTTTATTTATATAAAATATGGGGTGGTATCAAGTCGGCTTGTAGATCCTGAGAATCTTGGTTCAATTCCCACAAGCGACAAACAATTTTCACCATTTTAAAAATTACCCTTGTGGCTCTCCCACCATTAACAGCTTTGGGGGCGGTGATTTGACGGCCGGTAACCGCACTTCACACGCAAAATATATCACTTACCGAGATCTGCTTCGGCAGAGTGCCATATCCAGTAATGGGTAAAAGGCGTGATGATATATTTATTTTATTTATTTATTTAAAATATGGGGTGGTATCAAGTCGGCTTGTAGATCCTGAGAATCCTGGTTCAATTCCCACAAGCGACAAACAATTTTCACCATTTTAAAAATTACCCTTGTGGCTCTCCCACCATTAACAACTTTGGGGGCGGTGATTTGACGGCCGGTAACCGCACTTCACACGCAAAATATATCACCGAGATCTGCTTCGGCAGAGTGCCACACCCAGCAATGGGTAGAAGGCGTGATGATATATTTATTTATTATTTTTATTTAAAAAAATTGGTACTAAATTTATTTTGCAGTGCGTGAAAAAACATGCTTATTTGCAGATCCAGGGTGATAAACTAAAGAAAAAATTAACTATTTATTTTTTGTACTTTATTGCAATAGGTATTTTCTGCGTTACAAATTTTATTTCCTTTATTTATTAAAATAAATAAAAATAAATAAATAAATATATCATCACGCCTTCTACCCATTACTGGGTGTGGCACTCTGCTAAAGCAGATCTCGATAAGTGATATATTTTGCGCGTGAAGTGGGGTTACCAGTCGTCAAATCACGGCCCCCAAACATGTTAGTGGTGGAGGAGCCACAGGGATACCTTTTTCAAGTTATGAAAATTTGTCGCCTGTGGGAATCGAACCAGGGACCTCAGGATCCACAGGCCGACTTCATACCACTGTGCTAGCCATTATTTATATTAAACACTTTATTCATTGATCAGTAATCAATTATATTTTATTTTATTTTACTGTTTTTCACACATATAATGATTGATAAAATTGTAACTTATTGGCTGAAAAATCTTGAAAGTATTATAATAATTTTAATAAAACTTGTAAATGACGTCATCAAAATTTATTTAGAAAAGATAATTTAAAATACTTTATTTTCTACTTCATATACATCTCCTATATTTATATATTGTGTCGACTTTAATTTTTGATATTTTTCTTTTACAATTTTAGAACACGTGCTATACACTTTGAAGCCACATTATTCGATTTTAGCTCAAATTATTTTGAATGTCATATATTTATTTTAATATTGAACATATTCTTGGCGAGACTCGCTTCGTTCTCTTTTTGAACAGCTCGTACACTCCATAACGCAAGCTTTTGGCAAAATTTTATGATGTTATTCTGACAAATACACGAGAACATTATTGTCATTTTCTGCATTCATGTCAAATCACATAATATTTCATAATAGCACGTGCTCATATTTATATATAGCTGTGAATCATGGGTCTCAACCATTTGACAGTTCATGTGAAATCATATGAATTCACGTGACGTGATAGTAGTGTGTTCGCACCTTTATTTTCACGAATTCGAAATATTATTAGTTTAATTATTATAATAAATGTATGTAAAACATTTTTCTTTCCGGGCCCCCTTTTCCTCCTCATTTTGACTACGCCACTGGTCCATCTACCTTGTTATTGCGAATAGCACCTTATACAATTCATATATTCATTTTTTTTCCTGATAATATTTTGATCTTAGCGTTGAGAAATAATTAAAACTTATAATAATTATATTGTTTAATTCGCGAAAGATAATTGCACATAATGTAAATATGCAGGGGTCAATGCTTCTTTGACTTTCTTGTCTCTTCATTTGCACTGGCATAACAACAGACGAACGAAACAAACGAAATGATGAGCAGTGTTGTGTTTTACTTGATACCCTGCATTCGTCACGATGTCAGTTCACTGACATTCTTATCTGTCAACACTTTACGACACATTGGTAAGTTTATATTTGCATTCACATATGACTTGGACGGAGACACGTTTAGTTTCTAGTTTTGCGATGTAATAAGAATCATCTTGTTACTTTCTTAGACGTAGTATAAGGAAGTATTGGAATCGTGAAAAAAATCGTTGACGAGATTTTCGCGGAAATACATGTTTTGAGATCCACTGAATCTGTTTTGATCATTTTCTCAATGATGTCTGTGTGTGTGGATGGATGGATGGATGGATGGATGGATGTGTGTCCGGTCGTGCAATATCTCATGAACGAGATAAGATTTGTTAACGAAACTTGGTAATTATAAGTTTCATGAAAATACGAAGAGCTGAGTTGATTTTGACTGAAATTGAAAAACCGGAAGAGTTTCTATTGCTACTATGATTATTCGAATATATTATTAAATATAAAAATTTTTTTTTTTCAAAATTAGACGCATATACAGAAAAATTGCAAATAACATTTTATGTTCCAAATATTTTTGCTAACATCTTTTATTTGAAACTTTTTTTCGTAACTGATTCCATTTTTGAAATAAATGGAATTTATTGTTTTGTGTGTCTAGTAAACTTCCGCTTCCGGCTATTCAATTTCATTCAAAATCAACTCAGCTCTTCGTATTTTCATGAAACTTATAATTACCAAGTTTCGTTAACAAATCTTATCTCGTTCATGAGATATTGCACATACGGACACACATCCATCCATCCATCCATCCACACACACAGACATCATTGAGAAAATGATTAAAACGGATTCAGTGGACCTCAAAACACGTATTTCCGCGAAAATCTCGTCAACGATTTTTTTCACGATTCCAATACTTCCTTATACTACGTATAAGAAAGTAAAAATGGTGTTAGCGCTAATCCGCTTTATAAATCTGCCTGTTACAAAATAGTGATTTACCCTTTGCATATTAATACGGAATGAGTGATTAATATTTACAATAATTATTGCCTTATGAAATTAGCAGCAGTATGGAAATATCCATCTGTAATTTTCAGCGAATTCCTCTCGAATTTCAGTACACGTGAACTTACAGCCGGTGACTGTACACATCCTTATATGAGTGATTCATACATACGTAGAAATTTCAACGTTTAACAGTTTTATAACTTTCAGCTTTTATACATTGGAAATAATTATCACTAGTGGTGAAATTATCACGACAGTCGATTAGATTTTGTGCGCATTTTATTATTTAAACCATTGTTCATACGTACGTAATTATGTTAATTCGGAAACTTTGTTTATCGGAAAAATAATTTACCACAATAATTTTGCTTTAATCAGTAATGGTCTAATGTACATTTAAAAAAAAATGTAATTCACTCGCTATTAATATTGTTAGATCCGGGTAGTTGTGACTCTTTGTTTAGAACGATCACCTCACAAGCGAGAGTTCAAACCTTGTTAACTTCAAACTTGCAAAAATTGCTGCTGAATTCTCTGGCTCAGTTGCTTAAAGCGATGTTAACTAACGTCTTTGAGGGCCGTGATTTGACGACTGGTAACCGCACTTCATGCGCAAAAATATATCACTTACCGAGATCTGCTTCGGCAGAGTGCCACACCCAGTAATGGGTAGAAGGCGTGATGATATAGTTATATTTATTTATTTAATTATTAGTTTAATGCATACAATAGGACTTATAGTGTTTTAATATATTGAGTGTCAAACATTTTGACATTTATTATGGCAAGTTGCACCAATAAAGATTAAATTTTAATCTTAATTTAAATATATAAATGCCTAATATTATTAATTTATGGGGTAAGTGGCTCAGTGGTATCGAATCTGCCTGTGTATTTGAGAACCCGGGTTCAATTCCCACAGCCGACAAATAATTTAAAAAATAAAAAATAAATATATCATCACGCCTTCTACCCATTACTGGGTGTGGCACTCTGTAGAAGCAGATCTCGGTAAGTGATATATTTTGCGCGTAAAGTGCGGTTACCAGTCGTCAAATCACGGCCCCCAAACATGTTAGTGGTGGAGGAGCCACAGGGATAGCTTTTTCAAATTATGAAAATTTGTCGCCTGTGGGAATCGAACCAGGGACCTCAGGATCCACAGGCCGACTTCATACCATTGAGCTAGCCATCCCATTTAATAATAATAATAATTTTCACCACATTAAAAAACTATATCTGTGATTCTCCCTCCTAACTAACATCCTTGGAGGTCGTGGTTCAAAGACTGGTAACCGCATTTCACTCGTAAAATATATCACTTACCGAAATCTACTTCGGCAGAGTGCCACACCCAGTAATGGGTAAAAGACGTGATATATTTATTTATTTATTTACATGTAACTTAAATTTGCTTTAATTTATTTAAACCAAGTTTAAAATGTAAGTTTTGTTAATGCAATTGCCCATTAGATGCGTTTTATTTTTTAATTCTAATTCAACTTTTTAGTAATTAATATCGTGTTTAGTTATCAAAGTTTTATGCAACTGGGCCTATAGGTTTCCTTCACATTAATGGCCAATAGCACTATAAAAAATTAAATTATAAACTTGATTTAAAATTAAAAAAGGCAAAGTGAAGTGATATTACTGTTTTGTTTATTTAAACTAAGTTTAATTGGGATTAATTGCCTTTTGTTTAGAGTAGCAAGTATAAGATAGCGACAAAATTCTAACACTAAAATACTAAAAATATTTTTTAAATAAAATAAATATAAATGTATAATAATAATAATAATAATATTTATTGACGAAAGTCAAAGGCAGAGTTCAGCCAAGGCTGTTCTACCACCCAACCATACATAATAAATACAAAAGAAAATAACAATAATGTCAACGAGATACAAAGGACGAACAAATTAACAAACAGCGAAAAATTATAACAGAATCTTTACAAACTGATCTAAAATTGTGGATTTCAAAATAGCATTTTGTGAAGATTATTACAGGTTAGAACATATTATTTACATGATATTTAAAAGTACACAGAGATAGCGATTTTAATGAAGGCGGAACGGTGTTATATAAAGTGGGCGCCAGATAAGAAAAACAATTCTTAAATTTAGTTTTACAAAAAGTTGGTACAATCATCACGCCCTTCTACCCATTACTTGTACATGAGTAGTTTTAAAGGACTATCCCATAAATAATATTAATAATAATAATATTTTATTTATCTAATTTTTTTATTGCACAGCCACAATGCCCAGAAACGGTAAAATACCCAGAAAATACCTAGAGTAATGTGATTTTTTAAAATTAAATAGTTATATATTACTTATGGGGTGGCTAGCTCAGTGGTAAGAAGTCGGCCTGTGGATCCTGAGAACCCTGGTACCCTAGATTCGATTCCCACAGGCGACAAACAATTTTCATAATTTCAAAAGCTACCCCTGTGGCTCCTCCACCATTAATATCTTTGGGGGCCGGGATTTGACGTCTGGTAACCGTACTTCACGCACAAAATATATCACTTATCGAGATATGCTATGGCAGAGTGCCTCACCCAGTAATGGGTAGAAGGCGTGATGATATATTTATTTATTTATTTATATATTACTTAGAATTACATTCATCATATTAATTGGTTATTTCTTCGAAATGTCCTTCTGCACACATGCAACTTTTTAATTTTTTTTTTGTAGGATATCCGTCTATTTTTCAATATCCTGCTTACTCACATTATTAAAAATATCTTGATTTTCTACAAATATACTTAAGAAATAGACGAGTTTGATCCCCAAAGCAGCCAATTTTCATCATATTAAAATTATCGCTGTGGTTCTCCAAGGCCGTTATTTGACAGCTGGTAACAGCACTTCAAGCGCAATAAAATTTATCACTTACCGAGATCTGCTACTGCATAGTATCACACCCAGTAATGGGTAAAAGGCGTGATAATATGTTTATTAATTTTTATTTTATCTTGTTTGAAAAAGAACTTCAATTAAGGTAGTACTAGCGTGAAAAAAATTTCTGCAGATCTGAATGAAATTTGGCGTACGTAAACATTGGATAGTCATACGCATCCTGTTAAAATATGAAACACATTCATCGTCTGTGAACAAATATATTCGCTTGTAAAGTTGAGTTCTTATACACGGGGCTTATGGCGATCATCACTCAGAATCGCACATATTTGGTTTGTGTACCTCTAAAATTTTGCAGTTTCATTTGAAAAACTAGTATGATGTTCTAGAACTATCCATGTATATTGTATCAGAAGGGGAAAGTTTTTGATCGTTTAGTAATGGATATATAGCCATGCAAAGCCTTTTTTTAACGAAAAATAAAGAATCCCAATTTATAATGGCAACACCACACGGTGGTATGGTATTTAAAAATTCACTAGACCAACAACCTGTTAACAATTCATGATATTCAAATCATAATAGGTATAAAACACTTATTTTATTCAATTTTTATATTTTTTTGAGCGTCAGTTTAGCCATTCGACAACCGATGGCGCCACCGTCACACTAGTACTACCTTAAGAAATAGACGAGTTTGATCCCCAAAGCCGCCAATTTTCATCATATTAAAATTACCGCTGTGGTTCTCCCACGCCGTTATTTGACAGCTGGTAACTGCACTTCAAGCGCAATAAAATTTATCATTTACTGAGATCTGCTACTGTATAGTACCACACCCAGTAATGGGTAAAAGGCGTGATAATATGTTTATTAATTTTTATTTTATATTGTTTGAAAAAGAACTTCAATTAATCGCATGACTATTCCCTTACTTCATTCGAATTATTCATTCCGCTTGACAGGCATATTATGGGGGTTGCATATATGCAATTTTATTGGAAAAGAAAAAGTAGTCCTGTAAAAGTTTGGAAATAAATCTTTAAAGTTTTGAAAACTTGATTTGGTTTTTTTGGACAATGATTTATGATAACAAGATGAGACTTTTGAAAGTAATTCTTCGAATCTTAAACATAAATTTACGTTTATACTTTATTTGAACATGATTTGACTTGCAAAAACCTTGATAAAAAATGTTTTTTGTCTGAAATTATAACTAAACAGTGTTTTATTTTTTACCGGCTTTTTAATTGTATGTATTTACAAGTGTAGACGGTGCTTTCAAGGTTTCTATTGTACAATATGTGTTTTATTTAAAAATATGCAGATTTTTTATTCTTTCAACTAAGTATGTAATTACATATATCTAGTATCTCTAATTAATGTTCATAATAATGTGAGTATATATATCTTAATTTGTCGAATTGGTCATAATAATTTTTTAGACGGCAAATTGAATTATTATTTTATTTTTACGTTTTTATAAGCTAAAAATAGCTATACTGAAAATGTTATAAAAACTGACTGACGTCATCAAACAATGTAACTAGATTAATGACATAGTGTGTTGCAACGTTTATATGTAACCAATTTTAAATTGTATTACGCGTTGCTTCTTTGGAGATGACAAGATTTCATGTTTCTTTGACAGATATTTTAGAGACTTTTAGTACATCCTGTACTTTCTAATAAATTGTAAATTAATAAATAAATATATCATCACGCCTTCTACCCATTACTGGGTGTGGCACTCTGCCAAAGCAGATCTCAGTAAGTGATATAGTTTACGCGTGAAGTGCGGTTACCGGTCGTCAAATCACAGCCCCCCAAGGTGTTAGTGGTGAGGGAGCCACAGAGATAGTTTTTAAAATGGTGAAAATTGTTTGTCGCCTGTGGGAATCGAACCAGGGTTCTCAGGATCCACAGGCTGATTTGATACCACTGAGCTAGCTACCCCATACTAATTTACCTCTCGTACAACACTTAGGGGTAAAAGCGGTCCATTATTTGTATATATAGCATTTAAAAACTAATTAAGTGAATATTAAAGATCTGTGGATGTTTGAAACAATTGAGCAATGACAAGTCGATGTAGACAGAAATTATGTGTCATATTAACGGGCAAAATAGAAAATAATTATTAAAAATTAAAAATAATAATTTTCAATATATGAATCGATAGTAAATATAGCTATTATTCAATATTCTTATATAAGATTTGTGTTTCAATGCCTTTTTACTTTCTTATACGTAGTATAAGGAAGTATTGGAATCGTGAAAAAAATCGTTGACGAGATTTTCGCGGAAATACATGTTTTGAAGTCCACTGAATCTGTTTTGATCATTTTCTCAATGATGTCTGTGTGTGTGGATGGATGGATGGATGTGTGTCCGGTCGTGCAATATCTCATGAACGAGATAAGATTTGTTAACGAAACTTGGTAATTATAAGTTTCATGAAAATACGAAGAGCTGAGTTGATTTTGAATGAAATTGAAAAACCGGAAAGGAAGTTTACTGGACACGCAAAACAATAAATTCCATTTATTTCAAAAATGGAATTGGTTACGAAAAAAAGTTTCAAATAAAAGATGTTAGCAAAAATATTTGGAACATAAAATGTTATTTGCAATTTTCCTGTATATGCGTCTAATTTTGAGAAAAACTAATTTATATATTTAATAATATATTTCAATAATCATAGTAGCAATAGAAACAAAAAACAAAAACATGTTTAACATTTATATGTCAAATAATAATTGTCAAACGCAAGGAGCAAGTCATAAGTGTTCAATTCAGCGTTTTTAATATTAAATATGCTGTGTATAAGAAAGTCGTGTGGTGACCACACCAGATTTTTTTAAATTGTGATATTGCATCAGTTTCTTATGGTTTTATTAAGTTTTATCAGGATGGATGACGTCAGTCGAGCGTATATCGTTTTTAGTATATCTATCATAGTTAAATCCATGTAAACAGGTTCATTTAAAATGAGTAATTTGATGTCTCATAAAATAATAATAATTCACTGAAATACGAGATTAATTTCGTAACTTTGACATTGATAAATAGTTTTTACTCTACCACATTAATTCAGACAAGATTTGCAAACTTGACATTTCATTTATAATTTGCTTCATTTATTACTTTATTTTAAGAAGTCGCAATAATATAAGTCCATATTTAAATAGAATTACTTAGTTACTTATGGAGGTAGATGGCTCAGTGGTATCGAGTCGAGCCTGTAGATTTGAGAACCCCTGTTCAATTCCCACAGTCGACAAACAATTTTTACCACATTAAAATTACCTCTGTACTTCTCCCTCCACAAACATCTTAGGGGACCGTGATTTGACGGCTAGTAACCGCATTTCACATGCATAAATATATCACTTACGGCAGAGTGCCACACCTAATAATGGGTAAAAGGTGTTATGATTCATTATTATATTATTATTAAAGAAATTTATGTCTTTCTCAGAAATTTATTTAATACATAAATATATCATCACGCATTTTACCCATTACTGGGTGTGGCACTCTGCCGAAACAGATCTCAGTAAGTGATATATTTATGCGCTTGAAGTGCGGTTATCAGCCGTCAAATTATGGTCCCAAAGATGTGAGTGGTGGGGGAGCCACATGAGTAATTTTAATGTGGAGAAAATTGTTTGTCGGCTGTGGGAATCGAACCGAGGCTCTCAAATCCACAGGCCGATTCAATACCACTGAACCATCTACTTCATAATTAATTATTAATAACCCAGTAATGGGTAAAAGGCGTGATGATTCATTATTATAATATTATTAAAGGAATCTGTTTCTTTCTGACAAATATCTTTAGTAAATAAACTAGCGGTCGCCCTGGCTTCGCCAGGCCTCACGCTAGCTCCGCGGACCCTGAAGTAGAATTCACTTTTGTAAGACAGTTGACACAATATAAATGCAATTATTACAAATCTAAATCATTTCTGCGTATCATTCCATCCAAAGACATTTTAATTGATACTAAACACAATAGGTTTCGAAGATCTTTCACTAAAACAACTAACGATTGAAAAAAATCCAATTATGCACGTGAGCTCTTCAAAAGACCTTTCATTTGATACTAATCACGAAGAATTTTAATGCATTTTCACTAAAACATTTGAGGATCTATAAGTATTAAATTTTGTACGCGAACCCTTCAAAAAATCTTTCTTTTTGATACAAATGCGATAGGTTTTAAACACTTTCACGAAAACAATTGTACATTTTGCTAAACTATTAAAAATCTTTTGGACGTCATTTTTTATAATGTTTTACATTTATATTTTATATGTACATGAAATCAATTGAAATTTTTCTCTAAACTTTTTTGAAAAACTGTTGGAAATCGCTGAAATATACTTTTTTGCATTGTAGAATGCTGCTGTCAATTTTTGATTTTTTTTTAAATGTATATTATTACCGCACACAAATTTTGCTTTGTTTTATTACATACTTTTAAAAATGATTTGTCAAGTTGACGTTTTGTCTTTAAATTTTTTACGCTAGCCCTTCAAAAAACCTTCCATTTGTTACCAAACACGATATGTTTTTAAGCACTTTCACTAAAACAATTGACGATCGAAAAGTAATAAATTTTGTACGCAAGTCCTTCAAAATACCTTTCATTTAATACCAAACACGATAAGTTTAGAAGTACTTTCACTAAAACAATTGCCAATCGTAAAATATTTAATTTTGTCCGCGATCTCTTCAAAAGACCTTTCATTAGATACCAAACACGATAGATTGTTAATCACTTTCACTGAAACAATTGCCGATCAAAATTAAATTAAATGCTGCACGAAAACACTTCAAAAGGCATTTCATCAGATATCAAACACGATAGGTTTCAAAGCAATATCACTAAACCAATTGCGAATCGAAAAAAAAAAATTCACGCGATCCCTTTAAAAGACTTTTTATTTGATACCAAAAAATATTTTATGTTTGAAACAATTGACATTCTTCATTTTTTTTTATTTCATATAAAATTTCTTCCAAATTTTCATATGACATTAAACACGGCATTAATCCGAATATTTGAAATTTGAAACAATTGACAATCGTAAAGTCTTAATTTTTTTATTTCGTCTGAAAGTTCTTCTAAAGCCCTGTCATATGATATCAAACACGATTTTATTCGGACCACTTTAAGCTTAGAACAATTGACGGTCGTAAAATTTCAATCAAATACGTGTTTTATTTCCGAAAACATTTTGCTAAAATAACTTTTTTTTATTTCATCTGAAAGTTCTTCTAACTCTATTTCATATGCTCTACCATTTCTTCAACTAAAGGTTGCACGAAAGGCATGAGTATTCGCCGAGTGTTTGTAGCTCAATTGGTTAGAGCAGTCACCATGCGAGTGAAAGGTTCTGGGTTCAAATTCCGGCAAACACTCATTGCTTTTTCAAAAACTAACTTTTTAATTATTTTATCTGAAGGTTCGTCTAAAGCCCTTTCATATGATACCAAACATGGCATAATTCGGAATACTTTAAGTTTGAAATAATTGACAGTCGTAAAATTTCAATCAAATACGTGTTTTATTTCCGAAAAGATTTTGCTAATCTATTAAAAATCCGTTGGATGTAATTTTTGATAGTTTCACATTTTTTTATAGAATTTATTAAGTTTGAAACAATTACCTATCGTAAAATTTCTACTTTTTATATTTCATCTGAAAGTTCTTTTGTAGCGATAATCGTAAAATTTCAACTTTTTTTTATTTTATATGAAAGTTCTTCTAAAGCCCTTTTATATGACACCTAACACAATATGATTCGAAATACTTTATGTTAGAAACAATTGCTTATTGTAAAATTTCAACTTTTTTCATTTATCTGAAAGTTCTTCTAAAGCCCTTTAATATGACACCAAACATGATAGGTTTTATTGCAATATCACTGAAATAATTGACGATTGAAAATATTATAATTTTGCCCACATGCCCTTTAAAATAACTTTCGTATTACCGAAAGAAAATTTAAGAGTGATCAAATGATTCCAATTCGAGTTATCTGGTTTTTCTAAATTGTACTCTGCCGTGGATAAAATTTTAAATACACATATTTGAAATTTGTAATTATAATAGAAACGTCTCCTCAGTCCCCCAATGTGCGTAAAATATTTCAAAACTACTCTAAAACATTTAATATTTAAATAATTTATAATTAAAAATATGACATGTCCACATTCAAATGTCAAAATGACAGTAGATGTTCTTCTTCAAAATTTCAAAGCCACCATATTCTTTATACTTTATAAAACTTGTCAATTTGACGTTTTGCTTTAAAACCAACTTCATAGTGAAGTGTCAAAAATTTACTTTTTAAATATACACATTTGAAATGTATAATTATAATAAAAACGTCCCCTCAGTCCCCTAATGTGCGTAAAATAATTCAAAACTACTCTAAACCATTTAATATTTAAATAATTTATAATTAAAAATGCGACATGTCCACTGACAAATGTCAAAGTGACGTTTGATGTTCTTCTTAAAAATTTCAAAGCCTCCACACTCTTAGTTAATTTTGCCCCAAAAACGCATGTTTTTTCAAGTTTTCTCGCACATCATGTGCACGAAAAATTTGAGACTATTAAAAGGCACTCCCGGTGATGGATCTCTATCAAATAAAAAAAGTTGCAAATAAATCGAATAAACCGTCTAGGCTGTAAAATTGTTAGAATGAACGTGATGAAACTATATATACATAGGGAATTAAGCCGTTTAGTATATAAGACTAGCGGTCGCCCTGGCTTCGCCAGGCCTCACGCTAGCTCCGCGGACCCTGAAGTAGAATTCACTTTTGTAAGACAGTTGACACAATATAAATGCAATTATTACAAATCTAAAACATTTCTGCGTATTATTCCATCCAAAGACCTTTTAATTGATACTAAACACAATAGATTTCGAAGATCTTTTACTAAAACAACTGACGATTGAAAAAAATTCAATTATGCACGTGAGCTCTTTAAAAGACCTTTCAATTGATACTAAGCACGAATAATTTTGATGCAGTTTCACTAAAACAATTGAGGATCTATAAGTATTAAATTGTGTACGCGAACCCTTCAAAAAATCTTTCTTTTTGATACAAACGCAATAGGTTTTAAACACTTTCACGAGAACAATTGTACAATTTGCTAAACTATTAAAAATCTTTTGGACGTCATTTTTTATAATGTTCTACGTTTATATTTTATATGTACATGAAATCTATTGAAATTTTTCTCTAAACTTTTTTGAAAAACTGTTGGAAATCGCTGAAATATACTTTTTTGCATTGTAGAATGCTGCTGTCAATATTCTTTTTTTTTTTAAATATATATTATTACCGCACACAAATTTTGCTTTGTTTTATTACATACTTTTAAAAATTATTTGTCAAGTTGACGTTTTGTCTTGAAATTTTTTACGCTAGCCCTTCAAAAAACCTTCCATTTGATACCAAACACGATATGTTTTTAAGTACTTTCACTAAAACAATTGACGATCGAAAAGTAATAAATTTTGTACGCAAGTCCTTCAAAATACCTTTCATTTAATACCAAACACGATAAGTTTAGAAGGACTTTCACTAAAACAATTGCCAATCGTAAAATATTTAATTTTGTACGCGATCTCTTCAAAAGACTTTTCATTAGATACCAAACACGATAGATTGTTAAGCACTTTCACTGAAACAATTGCCGATCAAAATTAAATTAAATGCTGCACAAAAATACTTCAAAAGACATTTCATTCGATATCAAACACGATAGGTTTAAAAGCAAGATCACAAAAACAATTGCGAAACGAAAAAAAAATTTGCACGCAATCCCTTTAAAAGTCTTTTTATTTGATACCAAAAAATATTTTATGTTTAAAACAATTGACATTCTTCATTTTTTTTTATTTCATATAAAATTTCTTCCAAATTTTCATATGACATTAAATACGGCATTAATCCGAACATTTGAAATTTGAAACAATTGACAATCGTAAAGTCTTAATTTTTGTATTTCGTCTGAAAGTTCTTCTAAAGCCCTGTCATATGATATCAAACACGATTTGATTCGGACCACTTTAAGCTTAGAACAATTGACGGCCGTAAAATTTCAATCAAATACGTGTTTTATTTCCGAAAACATTTTGCTAAAATAACTCTTTTTTATTTCATCTGAAAGTTCTTCTAACTCTATTTCATATGCTCTAGCATTTCTTCAACTAAAGGTTGCACGAAAGGCATGAATATTCGCCGAGTGTTTGTAGCTCAATTGGTTAGAGCAGTCACCATGCGAGTGAAAGGTTCTGGGTTCAAATTCCGGCAAACGCTCATTGCTTTTTCAAAAACTAACTTTTTAATTAATTTATCTAAAGGTTCGTCTAAAGCCCTTTCATATGATACCAAACATGGCATAATTCGGAATACTTTAAGTTTGAAATAATTGACAGTCGTAAAATTTCAATCAAATACGTGTTTTATTTCCGAAAAGATTTTGCTAATCTATTAAAAATCCGTTGGATGTAATTTTTGATAGTTCCATATTTTTTTATAGAATTTATTAAGTTTGAAATAATTACCTATCGTAAAATTTCAACTTTTTATATTTCATCTGAAAGTTCTTTTGAAGCCCTTCAATATGACACTAAATACGGTACGATTCGGAATACTTTAAGTTTGAAACTATTGACAATCGTAAAATTTCAACTTTTTTAAATTTTATATGAAAGTTCTTCTAAAGCCCTTTTATATGACACCTAACACAATATGATTCGAAATACTTTATGTTAGAAACAATTGCTTATTGTAAAATTTCAACTTTTTTCATTTATCTGAAAGTTCTTCTAAGCCCTTTAATATGACATCAAACACGATAGGTTTTGTTGCAATTTCACTGAAATAATTGACGATTGAAAATATTATAATTTTGCCCACATGTCCTTTAAAATAACTTTCATATTACCGAAAGAAAATTTAAGAGTGATTAAATGATTCCAATTCGAGTTATCTGGTTTTTATAAATTGTACTCTGCCATGGATAAAATTTTAAATACACATATTTGAAATTTGTAATTATAATAGAAACGTCACCTCAGTCCCCCAATGTACGTAAAATATTTCAAAACTACTCTAAAACATTTAATATTTAAATAATTTATAATTAAAAATGCGACATGTCCACTGACAAATGTCAAAATGACAGTAGATGTTCTTCTTCAAAATTTCAAAGCCACCATATTCTTTATACTTTATAAAACTTGTCAATTTGACGTTTTGCTTTAAAACCAACTTCATAGTGAAGTGTCAAAAATTTACTTTTTAAATATACACATTTGAAATGTATAATTATAATAAAAACGTCCCCTCAGTCCCCCAATGTGCGTAAAATATTTCAAAACTACTCTAAACCATTTAATATTTAAACAATTTATAATTAAAAATGCGACATGTCCACTGACAAATGTCAAAGTGACGTTTGATGTTCTTCTTAAAAATTTCAAAGCCTCCACACTCTTAGTTGATTTTGCCCCAAAAACGCATGTTTTTTCAAGTTTTCTCGCACATCATGTGCACGAAAAATCTGAGACTATCAAAAGGCACTCCACGTGATTGACCTCTATCAAATAAAAAAAGTTTGAAATAAATCGAATAAACCGTCTAGGCTGTAAAATTGTTAGAATGATCGTGATGAATCTATACATAGGGAATTAAGCCGTTTAGTATATAAGACTAGCGGTCGCCCTGGCTTCGCCAGGCCTCACGCTAGCTCCGCGGACCCTGAAGTAGAATTCACTTTTATAGTACAGTTGACACAATATAAATTCAATTATTACAACTCTAAAACATTTCTGCATATCTTTCCATCCAAAGCAAGCTCTTCAAAAGACGTTTTACTAGATACCAAATACAATAGATTTTGAAGAACTTTCATTAAAACGATTGATGACAGGAAAAATCCAATTATGCACGCGAGCTCTTCAAAAGACCTTTCATTTGATACTAAATACGAAGAATTTGGAAGCATTTTCACTAAAACAATTGAGGATCTAAAAGTATTAAATTTTGTCGTGAACCCTTCAAAAAATCTTTCTTTTTGATACAAACGCGATAGGTCAAATTTCAACTTTTTTATTTCATTACAATCTTCTTCTAAAGCCTTTTTATACGACACCAATACTTTAAGTTTGAAACAGTTGACGGTTGTAAAATATATATTTTTTATTTCATTTGAACTTTCTTTCAAAACTCTTTCATATCACACCAAACTCTGCATGACTCGGAATACTTTGAATTTGAAACAATTAACTGTTGTAATATTTAATTTTTTCTTTATTCCATCTACAAGTTCTTTCAAAACTTTTTTATATGACATTAAACACGGCATGATTCCGAATACTTTAAATTTAAAACAATTGACGGTTGAAATATATATATTTTTTATTTCGTCTGAAAGTTCTTCTAAATCCCTTTCATATGATATCAAACACGATATGATACGGAATACTTTAGGTTTAAAACAATTGAAGGTCGTAAAATTTCAATTACGTGTGTTATTTCCGAAAACATTTTGTTAAACTAACTTGTTATAAGAATTTGTTTATTTACACAATTGTTTATTTGTAGATATTATAAATAATTTTTGAAAAAGCAATGAGCGTTCGCCGGGATTTGAACCCAGAACCTTTCACTCGCATGGTGACTGCTCTAGCATTTCTTCAACTAAACGTTGCACGAAAGGCATGAGTACTCGCTGAGTGTTTGTAGCTCAATTGGTTGGAGCAGTCACCATGCGAGTGAAAGGTTCTGGGTTCAAATTCCGGCGAACGCTCATTGCTTTTTAAAAAACTAACGTATTAACTATTTTATGTAAAGGTTCGTCTAAAGCACTTTCATATGATACCAAACGTGGCATAATTTGGAATACTTTCAGTTTGAAATAATTGACAGTCTTAAAATTTCAATCAAATACGTATTTTATTTCCGAAAAGATTTTGCTAATCAATTAAAAATCCGTTGGATGTAATTTTTGTTAGTTCCACATTTTTTTATAGAATTTATTAAGTTTGAAACAATTACCTATATTACGATTCGGAATACTTTAAGTTTGAAACATTTGCTTATTATAAAATTTCAACTTTTTTCATTTATCTGAAAGTTCTTCTAAAGCCCTTTAATATGACACCAAACACGATAGGTTTTGTTGCAATGTCACTAAAATAATTGAAAATATTATAATTTTGCCCACATGCCCTTTAAAATAACTTTCGTATTACCGATATAAAATTTAAGAGTGCTCAAATGATTCCAATTCGAGTTATCTGGTTTTTTAAAATTGTACTCGGCCGTGGATAAAATTTGCTTGGTTTTACTGTATATTATTACTGGAGACAAATTTGGTTGGGTTTACCTGTATACTTTATATAACTTGTCAATTTGACGTTTTGTTTTAGTGGATTGTCAAAAATTTTCTTTTTAAATACACATATTTAAAATGCGTAATGATAATAAAAACATTGTCTCATTCCCCCAATATGTGTAAAATATATCAAAAGTTATCTAAAAAATTTAATACTTCAATAATTGTTAATTAAAAATGCGATATGTCCATATACAAATGTCAAAATTAGAGTAGGTGTTCTTTTTTCAAATTTCAAAGCCTCCACACTCTTTGTCTGTATATTTTATAAAACTTGTCAATTTGACGTTTTGAATTAAAACCAACTTCATAGTGGACTGTTAAAAATTTTCTTTTTAAATACACATATTTGAAATTTGTAATTATAATAAAAACGTCCCCTCAGTCCCCTAATGTGCGTAAAATATTTCAAAACTACTCTAAAACATTTAATATTTAAATAATTTATAATTAAATATGCGACATGTCCACAGACAAATGTCAAAATTACAGTAGATGTTCTTCTTAAAAATTTCAAAGCCTCCACACTCTTAGTTGAAAATGCATGTTTTTTCAAGTTTTCTCGCACATCATGTGCACGAAAAATCTGAGACTATCAAAAGGCACTCCGCATAAGTAATCCCTATCAAATAAAAAAAGTTTCAAATAAATCGGATAAACCGTCTAGGCTGTAAAATTGTTAGAATGATCGTGATGAATCTATACATAGGGAATTAAGCCGTTTAGTATATAAGATATATCATCACGCCTATTACCCATTACGGGGTGTTGCACTATGACATAATAGATATCGATGATATAATTATGCGTGTCAAGTGCGGTTACCGGTTGTTGAGTCACTGCTCCCAAAGATGTTAGTGGAAAAGGAGCCACAGGGGTAATTTTAATGTGGAGAAAATTGTTTGCCGGCTGTGGGATTCGAACCGAGGCTCTCAAATCCACAGGCCGATTCAATACCACTGAACCATTTACTTCATGATATGTTATTATATTATAATTAAAGAAATCTATTTTCTTTCTGAAAAATATATTTTATAAATAAATATATCATCACGCATTTTACCCATTACTGGGTGTGGCACTTTGCCGATACAGATCTCGGTAAGTGATATATTTATGCGCTTCAAGTGCGGTTATCAGCCGTCAAATTATGATCCCCAAAGATGTTCGTGAAAGGGGAGCCAGAGGCGTAATTTTATTGTGGTGAAAATTGTTTGTCGACTGTGGGAATCGAACCTCAGTTCTTAAATCCACATGCCGATACCACTGAGCCACCTACCTCATAAAATAGAGCAAATATCTGAGAATAATTTATATTTTTATATAAAATTCTTTTGGTGAGAGATAACACTATATTATGATGTATTAAACTTGGATTTTACGTTTGAATATTTGAAGTTGTTATAGCGACTAACTTTTATTTATTTATGTGAAACTTAAAATTTAAGTTTCGTTGTTGTAAACGAACATAAACGTTCTTTCTAAAGGTCAGTTTACAATGTGCAATTTACAACTAATAGAATTTAAAAATAGCGAAAGATTCTTTCTCATTATCGCAGTTTACAGTAAGAAATCTTTTCAAGAATATACAATGGTTTCCATACAAAACGGCAACGCAAATATTTGCGTGGCTATCTGCATCTTTTGCTTGGTAATCTTTCGGTCTTTACCTGAATTTCTAAAGTCCTTCAAAGAGTTGCCTCTTGCGTAGTTCGCTATTTACATTGGGAAATTGCTTGGCCATTTTAGCTTGTAAATATTCGGTGTATAAACTTTATTACCTCTAGAATTGAGGAAAGGTCTGCAAATTTAACTTTTAATTAAAAATAACTGGAATTTTTAATGTTTCTTTTAACTTTGAAGTTGAAATAATTCTTGGAATCTTTAAGAGAAAAAATGGGACACACTAGTAGGTCATTTTTGTGACTTTTATAAATGTTTATTTTACTATTTCGTCATTGTTAAATTTATTCGGCACAAATACAAACGAAGTTGAAATACTGCGAAATCCCAGCTGGAAGGACAGGGCCGGCTTGTAATTTTTTCTTACACAATTTATAAATTTGCATGACCGTTTATGCAAGAGATTTTTGCAAATACAGGGTGATCAAAAGGAATTGTTATAGTTGGCAATACAATTCCAGAGATATTTTATTCCACAGTTGGCACAACGTCAGATAAAGGCGGAAATGCTACTATTTTACATTTCTAATAAATACAAATAGGTTATGTCAGGAGTCTGACAGCTAATAGAATTTTGACTTTTTAAGTAATAGAAATACTTTAGAAATAAATGTAATAATAAATGTACTCAAATTTAAATTTTAAATGTCACTGTCAACAACAGGAAATGAATTTATGTATCAGGCTTACCAATTTCAAGTAGTATTTTTTATTGCCAACTGTAACAATTCCTCTTGATCACTCTGTAATTCCTTAACTATTAGTCCAGAATTACAAATTTCATTGTTGAAAACGCTGCCGTCTACATATTTTGTGTACGAATGATATTTGTCGTAATTTGGAATGAAAATATAAAATAATAATAAATAAAAATAAATATACCATCACGCCTTCTACCCATTACTGGGTGTGGCACTCCTTTTGATCACTCTGTAGTATAACAAGCAGTGTTTGTATTTATAAACAAGTGTTATAGAGTTCAAATCTCGGTGATTTTAATTTATAATCAAAAACAGAATTGTGTCCATCTATTTTTAAATAAGATTGCGATCATAGTGGCGAAAATTGGAACTACGACTAAGGTACAGTTTGCTAACCTAATAACTAAATACTTAAAGTAGGAATCGAATCCGAGTTCACAAGTCCACAGGCCGACTCGATACTACTGAACCACCTACCCCATAAAAGTATCATACTATATAAGCTAATAATTTTTGTAAATAAAATAGTATATTACATAACAAGCATCGAAAGTGGAAGATAACGTGCGAGTGTACAAATTGAAAAACTAGGCGCGTAGCACCGAGTGATTTAAGTACACGAGCACAGTTATAACACTTTCGAGCGAGTTATGTACACTATTTTTTAGACGATCACAAAATATTTCTAAAAACAGTTTAGAAGAGCAATGTTGTTACACTTTGACAGCTGATGCATTTTTGTAGGTAAGCGTTGACGTTTGACGTTTGAAGTTAGGTATTGTGATACCAACTGTATCAACCGTAATGTCAAAATATTGCTAAAATATTAATAAATAAGTAATTATTAAAAAAAAAATTAATATCTGTGCAAATGTGTTGAAAAATCTGCCAAAACTTCGATCCAAATAATAATACAAATTCTTTTCATTTATTTTATTATTTTCTTTCATCGTAACGCCATCTGTTGTCAATCAGTGGAACTTCATCTCATATATTAGAACTTACAGTTCATGGTACATAATATACTATTTTGTATATTTTTAAATGAATTTCCTTTTAATTGAAATTGAAAACCTATATGCTCAGTGGTATCAAGTCGGCATATGGATCCTGAGCACCCTGGTTCCATTCCAGTCGACAAACATTTTCACCACATTAAAAAAATTACCTCTGTGGCTACCCTACCATTAACATCTTTGTAGACTATGATTTGACGGCTGGTAACTGCACTTCACGCGCATAAATGTATCACCGAGATCTGCTTCGGCAGAGTGCCACACCCAGTAATGGGTAAAAGGCGTGATAATATATTTATTTTATTAAACAAATAAAAAATAAATATATCATCATGCCTTTTATCCATTACTGAGTGTGGCACTCTGCCGAAGCAAATCTCGGTAAGTGATATATTTATGCGCGTGAAATGCGGTTACCAGTCGTCAAATCACGACCCCCAAAGATGTTAGTGGCTGGGGAACCACAGGGGTAATTTTAAATTGGTGAAAATGGGGGGATCGAACCAGGATTATTTGGATCCACAGGCCGACTTGATACTACTGAGCCATTACCTCAAGTTTCCATTTTTTCTAAACAAATTTCCAATTCTACCGCATTTGTAACGCAGCCTTCCAAATACAAAATCAACAATCCATATTTGAACCTCCAGTAATTATTTATAATTTCTGTCATATGACGCGCCCCACACGGTGCCACGCGTCAAATCACAACACGTGTGACATCACACGTGTCGTCGTTATGGCAACGCGTGTGGTTGAGCGAGTATCATCTGTTTTACACATCACACAACTTACAAACATATTGTGAACGTTTGTGTTCTGTCTGTACGTTTGTGGTTTTGTATGTTATGTGTACCATGCGTGATGAATTCCACTGAAGGAACAATGTTGATGGATTTTTTTATTTCTTTGTTTCGGAGGTGAGTTTTTGTGGTTTACAGTAAATTGGATATTAATATTGTTTAGATGGTATTGTTTTATGTGTACAGTTGGAGAAAGAAGTGTTTTGAACAGTTTTATGCTGTTTTTATTTTCCCTATTTTTTTTTTCGCAGTTTCGTCCATTAGGTTATATGCGATTAACATAAGCTGTATTCCATTTGCCACTTGGTTCATTCAAATCAGTTCAGATAAATTAGACAACTTCATGAAATGAACTGAATTAAGCAAACTGATGCATTTATTGGGGTGAATTACTTCAAAATAATTTAAAATGAGTAATTCTAGTACTGGAAATGAAGTCAGTGAAGTAATCTAGCGAAATAAATATGTGATCTGGCTCAGTAAATGTAAGTTAGATCTGATCCAAATAGCAAATGGAATACAACTATAGAAAATAAGTTTTTGTACTCGCGTCATTCAAAATAAGGTCTACATAACCTTGGAAACCGATGAGAGGTTGATTTTGCGCACTAGTGCGCAAATTAATTGAAAGAAAATCACCCATTTTATATGTTTCTTAATTTTGACTATTAAAACGCTAATTGTACTTATATACACACATTTTAAAGAATTTATAAAAGAAATAGAAGACATTAGCTTATAACGTCATCAAACAGACATATTTTAACAAACTTTACTAAAAATAAATAAACAATTTGTTTTCAAATAACAAATGTCACATCATGGCATACTTAACTGTCATAATATAAGTTCACGCTTCAAATTTAATAAATTTCCTCATTGTCGATTATATAATTATTGCTCGTTCCAAAAAGCATTGTACAAACCTCGTGCAGGAAGACGTCATTTGCACCATTTATACAAATTAAACTACGAGCTCATGTGCAAAGTATGTCTTCGCGCACTAGTTATGTAAATAGCTATTACCACTGCTATTCATTTTCTGATTAACATTACACTGAGCCATTACCCCATATATTTTTTATAAATATAAATAAATATAAATAAATATATCATCACGCCTTCTACCCATTACTGAGTGTGGCACTCTGCCAAAGCAGATCTCGGTAAGTGATATATTTTGCGCGTGAAATGCGGTTACCAGTTGTCAAATCACGGCCTCCAAAGATGTTAGCGGTGGACGAGCCACAGAGGTAGTTTTTGATATTATGAAAATTGTTTGTCGCCTGTGGAAATCTAACCAGGGTTCATAGGCCGACATCATACCACTGAGCTAGCCACCCGATATCAGAGCTGGGCAGTAGCTAGCTACATTTACCTTAGCTGTAGGTGTAGCTTAGCTAACTGTGAAAAAATATAGCTGTAGCTTGTAGCTAGCTACTTTTTTTTTCTAAGAGCTTAAAAATAACAACTGAAGCTACTTTTAAAGATACTTTTTGTAGCTTAGAGCTACTTTTTATAGCTTAAAGCTACTTTTTAAACAGAAGGTCAACAAAGTACGCATACGTACAAGCTAAACCCACACAAAATAATTATTTGTTGCCGGTTCTAACTGGCTCTAATACGCAAAAATACACAGTAGGTGCCAGATGGTATTTGCTATTTGCTATTTTTGATATTTATGTATACAGGTATAATAGTAAATTAACAGTTATTATAACAAAAGACTGATCATATGACAATGGCAAATTTAATTATTTCGCAATAATTTAAAAAAGTAGTTTTAAAATTTAACAGCTACTTTAACGAAAGCTTTTATGGGGTGGCTAGCTCAGTGGTATGAAGTCGGCCTGTGGATCCTGAGGTCCCTGGTTCGATTCCCACAGGCGACAAATTTTCATAATTTGAAGAAGCTATCCCTGTGGCTCCTCCACCACTAACATGTTCGGGGGCCGTGATTTGACGACTGGTAACCGCACTTCACGCGCAAAACTATATCACTTACCGAGATCTGCTTCAGCAGAGTGCCACACTCAGTAATGGGTAGAAAGCGTGATGATATATTTATTTTATTTATTTTTATATTCTTAGCTATATTTTACAAAATATAGCTTATAGCTGTAGCTTAGCTACTTTGTTTAAGTAGCTTGCCCAGCTCTGCCCAATATACATACAAACGAAATTTTTGAAATAATCAAAAATGTTCTTTGTATCTATTGTTTTTTAGTTAAAGAGAATTTTTCAACTCATTAATTTCTTACAGTGTAGATATTTTCATAAAACCGAACAAAGCCTGAAATTGGTTGTGAACAATCTAGTTTTGTAAATAGGCGTAAACAATAAAAAAAGTTATGTGAAATAAAATATTTTAGTAACCAAGATAAAATTCTTATTATTCAAATTATGCAAAGAATTAAAATCAAGTACAAAAGAAAACAGAAAATATTTCTTATTATGTCGGTAAATTATTGCATAAACAATTAATGTTTTTTTGTTCGAGTGTACACAGATATGACCTTGATATTGTTTTGAAACAACTCTTCAGATTTTTATTTTTACTTTCCTCTTCTATCAACCTAAAAATATTATCGGAATCAACCAATAAATTGATTCTATTTTTATACAAGTTTTTAGGTCAGTCAGCAAATTTTTTGCCTTTCGTTTTCTATCACAACTTTAGAAATAAATAAAATATAGTTTCTTCTTCTATTCATTGTTAAAGACGAACTATTAATTGGTTTGTTAAAACGCCATTTGTTGCTTTTTATTAAATCTTATCAAAATAAAATGGCGATACCCTTGAATATAAATTGCAAGTACTTAGATAATATCTGAATTTTTGTCTGTGAACAACATTTCGTTGTGTTTAACTTATTTTAAATTATTTTTAAAGAATTTTTAGTTAATTAGCTGAAATATAAATCAAATTAAATGACATTAGCAACTAGGAACGTGTGTTAACCTTGATTTTGATTATTTTTATTTATTTACAATTTTTTTTTTCTTTTGAACATTAATCATTATGTAGTTTAGAATAAATAAATATATAATCATTTATCACGTTATTTATCAATTTCTGGATGTAACATTTAGCTCTAGTTGATATACAGGATGTCCCATGCTGTGAAATAAGCGATTAATATGGAAAATGAGTTTTTCAGTAACATTACTTCCTTGATTACTAAACAGGAAATGTTTCAAATAAACTTTTGCATTTAAATCAATTAAAACATTTCATTATTTTACTTATTTCATTACTGCTAAAATTAAATCTTTTATACGATCGTGCGAAAAGTAATTATTTATCGCACAGCGTACAATAAAATATTCGATTGCTGCGAAACAAACTAAACTGCGTAACAAAAATAAAAATAAATGTTTGTATTTGTATTTAATTTTAAAATAAAATAAAATAAATATATCATCACGCCTTCTACCCATTACTGAGTGTGGCACTCTGCCGAAGCAGATCTCGGCAAGTGATATATTTTGCGCGTGAAGTGCAGTTACCAGTCGTCAAATCACGGCCTCAAAAGATGTTAGTGGTGGACGAGCCACAGGGATAGTTTTTGAAATTATGAAAATTGTTTGTCGCCTGTGGGAATCAAACCAGGGTTCTCAGGATCCACAGGCCGAGTTCATACCACTGAGCTAGCCACCCCATAAATTTAATTTTGTCATCATAAATTTGTTTTATGCACAACCTGGCCGAAATACATGAGTTTTTGCCTTAAAAAGCGGGCTTAAACAATTCTTTTTGGCCCTAGGGCCATAAAAAAATTATATAGATACATAAATAAAATGATAATGTAATTTTTTTAACATATAATTAAAAGTTATTTTGTTGTGAATAAAATATTGTATGTGCCTCGTGTGAAATTAGCGTTTCTGACCCTGAGCCATGTGTTATTAGCCCTCCTCGCTTTGCGCCTCTTGTTAATAATCATGCTAGGGACCAGAAACGCTTGTTTTGACCCTTAGTACATAAATAACTATATTGGCTCTCAAAAACGGGTGTAATTTGGCTATTATAGCCCGAGGGTGTATAAAGTTGCCAAGCAACAGCTATTCAAATAAATCAAAATGATAACGAATCCTTTAATTTTGAAGACGAAAATAAAATAAAATGTTGTCTGTACCACTCGGGAAATAAAAATAAACATTAAACATTATTTACATATCCTAACCTTGAAAGTAACATCTTAAAATAATTATATTTAAATGTCAAAAACTGTTTCTTACCTAGCTAACCTTCGCAATATTTCATTACCGTATCTAATACCGTAAAGTCTCACTTTTCGGACTGAAATCACTAATGTAAACATGGAAATTAGACACAATATGAAATAATAGTATATTATATAATAAATCAGGAAAGTAATATTTTACTTGACGAATCCGCTGAGGCGTATTATGTATACTATTTTTTCTGGAAGTGTTTAATTTAATCAATATTTAATTATAAATAATTCAAATATTTAAATTTTTAATATGAACTGTATTGACAGCATACTACGTATCCAAGGCTACAACAAAAGGCGTATTCCATTTGCCATTTGGATCAGATCTAACTTACATTTACTGAACCAGATCACTTATTTATTTCGCTAGTTTACTTCGCTGACTTTATTTTCAGTACTAGAATTACTGATTCTAATTTACTTTCAAATAATTCACCCCAATAAGTACAACAGTTTGCTTAATTCAGTTCATTTAGTCATGTACCGAATTTATCTGAACTGATTTAAGAGAACCAAGTGGCAAATGGAATACAGCTAAAAATAACAAAGTAAAATCTTTACCAGGGTGTTTTGTACTTTATCAGATTGTTATTTTTGCTGTAGCCTTGGATACGTACTTTACTTGACTGTTTTTGTAAAAACCAACTTTCCATACTAAAATTAGTCAGGAAAGTGCTCACTTTCTTGCCGGGTTCAGAAAATACTTATTTTGAATATTATTCGTTATGGCACAGATTTTGTGAGACATTTTGTATATTTATTGAGATGTTGTTGTTACCAGCTGTCAAATCATAACCTTCAAAGATGGTATTTAGTTGTTTTTTTTTATGTTCAAGCAAAAAATTAATCCAATTACAATATAAGGGGCCTACAGTTTATAGTAAACTCCGAACCACTCTATCGCAGTTGCATTTTTAATGTTGTGTTTTGAATTCGTGAACTCTCGCTTGTGGAACAACCGTGCTAACCACTGAGCCACAACTGCTCGTTGTACTTTGTTTCTAGATGGTTCTTACTTTATCATAATTATCACAACGTAAATATAAATATTTTGTTTCTGTCCAAACAGTAATCTATGATAAAAATATTTTAGTTTTTATTTTTGAACATTATTTATTATTTATACAACAGATACATGAAGTATTAAGCTTGATATGCAAAATATTTATGTATTTCTGTTGTTTAAAGTTTTAAAAATAAAACAATTTTGGATTGAACTTCGAAGTTTCAAACTTTTGTCGCTTGTGACTCATTTTAAATAAGTAGATAAAGGTATCTTAAAAATTGTAAACAAGAAACAATATTGTTATGTTAGGAATTTTAAATAAAAATGCTGTGGATAATACAGAACTTCTAGTCTTGTAAGAACCTTTTATCGTTTTGACATAGGACGAAGTAACTTGGTTCAAAATCTGTTTCATTTATATTTTGTTTAATTTTATTTCTGTTGATTATATTAATAAATATGTTGAAGATATAATAGTATATTATACAACGACTCTATAATGGATGCTATTATTCGCAACGATGAAGTTTAAGTTATAATAATAGTTGTATACTATATTTCACATACGACTAATGTATATACAAGATTTTTTTTAATTTCGTTTCATAATAATCCCAAATTAAATAAAATGACATTAGCATTGTAATATTTTGTGATGTAACTATGGTGGTAAATAAATGTCATTTTGAAATGTCAATATTTTTACATATTTTTTTTTTATATATTTGGTTTTACTTAGTTACCTATCTTTACGAAGGCCCGTTCAAATTTGTTGCACTACGGGCTTTCGTGACTATTGCCTGGCAACAAGTTTTCGAAAGATCTGTCAAATTATTTTCAATTTATTCTCACTCTCTTATTATATTATTACCGAAAATTTCTTCATTCTGTTTGTTTTATTTTATTATATTATTAAAATATTTAAATAAAAAATAAATAAATATATCATCACGCCTTCTACCCATTACTGGGTGTGGCACTCTGCCGAAGCAGATCTCGGTCAGTGATATATTTTGCGCGTGAAATGCGGTTACCAGTCGTCAAATCACGGCCTCCAAAGATGTTAATGGTGGAGGAGCCACAGGGGTAGCTTTTTGAAATTATGAAAATTGTTTGTCGTCTGTGGGAATCGAACCAGGGTTCTCAGGATCCACAAGCCGACTTCATAAAACATGTATTTTAGAATACTAGAAATATATTCTATATAATATACCTATTTCTACCTACCTTGAAAAACATTTTGCGAGCGGCCATGCAAAGAATCGTTCTACCTGGTTTGTCACCTATTTTCTGAACAGCCTGTATATGACACAAAGAAACAGAACAACTGTTTTTTTTTTTCGTCAAAATGGTTCTTCTATATCTTGAAGATTGTTTAAAATTTCGTACTGTCATTTTTTTTTAGTTACAGTACAGATTAGAAGTAAAAATATATACAGTATGTGACAGAAGTTTATACTATTATTTATCAGCCTGATTGGCAAAAGAATTTTAGTTAATCATCAATTTTGGATTAGTTAAATCACAGACAAATTAAATACAGACGTCTAACTAAATATATTCAAATTGTCGCGTTTAAATAATTAAATTTGTAGTTCTGGATTAGTCCGTATTTCAGCGCTAATGTCGATTTAGTTCATGAACAATGGATTAGGGCACTTATAGTTAAAGAATTATAGTTTTACAATACACAATTTAATTTAAAGCGAATTAATTTCCAAATAACAATAAATTGTAAATACATAAGCTCTGATTATTTATCGTTCATGACATTAGCGCAGCGATACAGACTCGTCCAGAACTACAGATATTATACAGGCTGGAGAAAAAGTTCCAGGACGGTTAAATATCTTGCGAAATATATATTGGATCGAAAAGCGACAAAATACGTTTCAAATAATTTTCAAAAATCTATCCAATAATACCAAACTCGACCCTCATCCCCGTCTCCTGGGGGTGGGACGGGGGACAACTTTGTAACCTTAAATGGATACACTCATTTTTTATTGCAGATTTGGAATCTCCAGAAAATTTTACATTACTTTTATCTACGATTCAAGTTATTTTTGTTCACAGATAGCGCTGTGATCGCCACAAATGGGAATGGAATTGTTGTACACGAGCACAATGTAACACTCATTTTTTTTTTAGAATTTAGAATTTTTTTTTAGAATTATTTGGGAAATCCAATGGGGACTAGTGACTGTCAATTTTATGCTCGTGTACATCAATTTCATTCCCATTTGTGGCGATCACAACGCCATCTGTGAACAAAAATAACTTGAATCGTAGATCAAATTAGTGTAAAATTTTCTGGAGATTCCAAATCAGCTATAACAAATTAGTGTTCCTATTTAAGATTACAAAGTTGCCCCCCGCCCCACCCCCTGGGGGCGGGGGAGGAGGCCTAGTTTGGTATCATTGGATATATTTTTGAAAAATATTTGACACGTATTTTGTCGTTTTTCGATCCAATATGTATTTCGCAAGATATTTAACCGTCCCGGAACTTTTTCCCCATCCTGTAGATAAAAAGCGTCGTCATTTGAATACATTTAGTTGGACGTCTGTATATATTTTACCTGTGGTTAAATTAAGCTAAACCATATTCTCAACATAGGTTACCATTTTGTTTTTCGAAAGTTATTTGATTAAGGACCGGTTTTTCCATTTCCAGATAAAGTTTTACATAACCATCGGAAGGATAATTGAAAAAATATCGCATCAAAATGTGGCATTCAGTTTACTTATTACCATTTGTGCTATAATTTCGATGCGATATTTTTTTATTTATCCCTGTGATAGTTATTCGGCACTTTATCCAGAGATGGAAAGACTGCCTCTTAACCTTTTTAAAAAGAATCAAAATAAGATTAGTTAAAACTATTTTGAGAATCGGGCTGTAAAACTATAGAAAACCGACCGAACTTTAACATATTTGGTAAACAATTTGAACAACGATAAATATTTGATAATTTCTAGTACTACTAATTAGTTTGAAGGTCAAACATGTTTGTAAAACGATATCACCAATATAAAAGTCTACAGCAACAAAAGAAACAATTCGATAATAATTCTCAAACAGTTATATCCCCAGAATCATTACGAGTGCTTTGAAATCCCTAACAGTAAACTTCCAATACCTCGAATTCGCAAACACTTTGAACAATCTTAACTTTCCCGTTACCCTGCACCCTAAGAGGTCCAGGGTTTACGCCTGTCCTAACCCACACCTGTGTAGCTCTACCTGCCTTAGAACCGTCCTAGGTTTATACCTACTACCCCTACTATCCAGGACTAGTACCCTAGACCAGACGCAACCCTGACTCCAACGACTAGCTCTGCCATTTGTAAGTGCAACGTTGAAGTGAACTGATCGTTGTGGAGTGCTGTGCTAGTTTTTCGTTTTTTTCTTCTGTTAAGTGTTTTTAATTTTGTTGCAAATGAACATTGCAACCCTTTATTGGTAAGGTATTGATATTTTATAATAATATGGATAGCGTTGAATTGTTTTGAAGTTGAGAGATTTTTTTGAAGGAACTGGTTTCACATTTTTTTTCCTTTTGTTCGTTTCTACATACTTTCTGGCCGTTACTTTTATAGAAACTTGTTTTATTTTGTAAATATAATACATTTCAACTGTTACCAACAATTTATTTATTGTTTAAACGATGTACCGAAGGAATTTTGGGTTTTCTAATTTATCTGGCGTTATTTTAAATAGTAGATCCGGCTAAATATATTACAAGCACGTGGCATTACAAACTTTTTATCTAGATTATATTAGATTTAAAATAATTTGCTTTTAATAAATGTTGCTTCTTTGTAACTTAGTAACCTGTAGTCAGAGCTGGGCAGTAGCTAGCTACTTTTGTAGCTTAGCTACTAGCTTAGCTATGTTTACCTTAGCTGTAGCTTAGCTAACTGTGAAAAAATATAGCTGTAGCTTGTAGCTAGCTACTTTTTTTTCTATTAGCTTAAAAATAACAACTGAAGCTACTTTTAAAGCTACTTTTTGTAGCTTCAAGCTACTTTTTAAGCAGAAGGTCAACAAAGTAGGCATGCGTAAAAGCTAAACCCACACAAAATAATTATTTGTTACCGGTTCTAACTGGCTCTAATACGCAAAAATACACAGTAGGTGCCAGATGGTATTTGCTATTTTTGATATTCATGTACATAATAGTAAATTAACAGTCATTATAACAAAAGACTGATCGTATGACAATGGCAAATTTAATTATTTCACAATAATTTCAAAAGTAGCTTTAAAATTTAACAGCTACTTTAACGAAAGCTTTTAGCTGTAGCTTAGCTATATTTTACAAAATATAGCTGTAGCTTAGCTACTTTTTTAAAGAATAGCTGTAGCTTAGCTACTTTTTTTAAGTAGCTTGTCCAGCTCTGCTTGTAGTGAAGTTTTCGTTGTTCTTGATATACTAGCAGAATAAATGCGGATAAGACAAATAATTAAATTCGATTTTACAAGGTAGCATTTTCTCAGCATTGAAGTTTATTGGTTGAACGACGAAAACAAAACAGGAAAATAAGCGAACAACGCTTGAAACAACCTTCATATGAGACAATAGAAACAGTTTCATTGTTGACGTTATTTTCTCAGGAATGTTTTCACTCCGATATTTTCGTTTTTCGCACTCATTTAACAACGAAATGCGTTTTCATGCTTTTTTGCGTGAAATGTAAAAAATTCCGGGATTTAAGTAGATAGTAAAGACGATGGAGAAAACTGTGGTAGTTTTCAAACCACGTGGCCATCTTGCGGAGATTTTTAAAACGTTCGTAGTAGGTTTAAAAATTTAACGTACTTTTCACGGCTTTAAATACATATCATTGTAACGCTTAGATTCTTTTCTGAGTAGATATTAGAGATTTGACGGTTATATTATTTAGAAAAAGATGGGATTGTTCTGCGATTGCAGATTTTTATAGTCTGATGTAAAATATATAGTGAATTAATTTTGACAATAACAGCGAACTCAACACGATGCAAACGTGAAAGTAGATAAATTTAAAGAATTGAAAATTGAATCATGTTACTCATACTTCAGATAAGAACATAAATTAAAAAATGTCTATTTTTCTATAAATTTTCTCATATCTTGAAATGAGATAAAGCATTATATACAATATGTGTATTGTAGTATAGAATGTAATATGATACATTACAATATTTATATCATAAATAACTATTGTAATATTAGGTCCCCCAGATTTGTCTATTTCGTCAAATTAATTGTATTTACCTATTTGTGGATAATTTCTTGAGATTGACAGAAGATATCTGTGGATATTACATACACTTTAACAGGCATATTCATAAAACGGATTAGCGCTAACACCGTTTTTAATATTATCTGTAACTCTATTTCAAATTTAAACAGATTAAAGAAATGAACTCAATTTGATGCTAATTAACTGTCTTTTTAACTCAAGTTAAAATAAACTTGTTTCGTACATTTCAAAGAGAGTTAAAAATGAACTGGTGTTAGCGCTAATCCGCTTTATGAATCTGCTTGTAAATGTATTACTAATAAATAGAACAATATGTTTCTTGTTTTTTGCACATTGATAATAAAACAAAAAATTTGTAGACATTTTTTTAACTATTTTTAAATCATGAAAAAAGTAAATACAACATACTCATTGGTTTAATTTTACCTCCTATCAAAATTTTAATTTATTTACTCTTTGGAGATTATTTACAATTTAACAACATGTTCGAAAATAGGCTGTCCTCGACATTTTGGAGCAAAAATACAAGAATAAAAAAAAAAAATATATATTCAAGTGTCACTGTCAGTAAGAGGAAATAAATTTCAAGCAAATTTTGGTGTTGCTAACTGAATCAGTTATGATTGATCACCCTGTAACACATGTACAGTCCCTAGATATTTGAAAAATAATATATATATAAAAAAAATAAAAAATATATCATCACGCCTTCTACCCATTACTGGGTGTGGCACTCTGCTGAAGCAGATCTCGGTAAGTGATATATTTTGCGCGTGAAGTGCGGTTACCAGTCGTCAAATCACGGCCCCCAAACATGTTAGTGGTGGAGGAGCCACAGTGATAGCTTTTTTTCAAATTATGAAAATTTGTCGCCTGTGGGAATCGAACCAGGGACCTTAGGATCCACAGGCCGACTTCATACCACTATATAATATGTTACATATTTATCAAAAATCGCACAAACAAAATATTTTTTTGACAACTCAGTCAAGGGTTCCTTATTTTAATTGGGCAGTTGATCAGTCAGACTGAGATTTAGTATTAGTTATTTTATTTTTATAGCTACCTGGTTTTTTATTACATATTTTATTTTAGTATAACAAAGTTGCACCTTATTTAACATTAAATTTAATTTTAAACAATTTTATTCTTGTACTTTTGCTCTAAAATGTACAGAAGGATCTTTTAAAAAATGTTTCGCATTTCTGTACAGATCCTGTATAAATTGTATGTTTCTTATTGTTGTTTTCTTGATAAATTTGAGTAAAATTTAGTCTCTGTTATAAACATGAATACGATCCCAGTGGCTACAGTTTTAAGGAGTGAAATACGTCTAAGTTTGAAGAACGTTGGTTTCGTGTTTCCAAGAACCATTTTGGAGAGTTTTTGTCGGTAAAAGTAGCCATTCTAGACCTTGAACTTGCCTTTCGCTTTGCAAGCTTCAAATGTATTTAAAACCCATTGATGTGAGTATTAATTCAGTGTACAGCTGGTATTCAAATCATTCGCTGGTTTATTATAATTCTCTTTACTTTCTCCTGGCGATTGATGGCCAAACACGGTGTTGCGTTACGATGAAGTTACGTGTTTGTTACGTCACCGCCTTGCGCTACGTCCAAGGTCGAGAAATCTCCAAGTGCCATCGTTATCATGACAATTACCATTGTTTTCATAATTGCTTAAAAACTTGCGCCAGAACCACTACATGTACACCCGGTGAAAATGAAAATCGAATGTGAACCAGCGCTCCTTATATGTTACTATAAAGCGATAGACTATATTATAGAATATACTCGTATGTCTCACGAAAGTAGGAAATACATTTTTCACTAACATTGCTTACTTGATTACTTTACCGGAAAATGTTTCAAATACAGGTTTTAGAGAATTTAGTTGTACAAATCTATTGATACAATTTATTTTACTTATTTTATTACTCATAAAATTAGTTTTTTTTCTGGATTCCGGGCGGACCAACTGCTATGGTCATATGCCGCCATTACGCCCTGATCCTGCGTTTTAGGTCTTAGCGTCAACAGCAACGCGGGTTTCTCTGGGTCATCCATCCAAGTACTACCCGCGCGCAATGTTGCTTAACTCGCGTTATCGCGTAGATCAGTTCCAACGAGTGCAGCCATGGCCGTTGACAAAAAATTAGTTTTAAAATTGATATTATTTACATAGTTAGCTATGGCCCTGGAACTTGATTTTATATATATATATATATATATATATATATATATATATATATATATATATATATATATATATATCATAACGCCTTCTGCCCATTACTGGGTGTGGCACTCTGCCGTAACAGATCTCGGTAAGTGATATATTTATGCGCGTGAAGTGCGATTAGCAGCTATCAAATCACGGCCCTCAAGGATATTAGTGTTAGGGGATCCACAGGGGTAGTTTTAATGTGGTAGAAATTGTTTTTCGGTCGTGGGAATCGAACCTAGGTTCTTAAATCCATAGGCTGACTCGATATCATTTTAACAGTAACTGAATATGTAAAATGTAATATCTAGATTGATTTAGAAATAGAATTTAATACTCTGATGGTTGGTTTCATCAACAAAAATTACATTTTAAATATGGTTTAAATAAATATAAGTAAATCGAATGTATGACAGCAATGTCAGTGATTCAATTTGACATGTAATTTTGATTTGCTTTTATTTAGTCAACGTTTAAAATTTAACTTTTGTTGGTGAAACCGGCCATAAGGCCCGGTTTACATAAAGCGATGTTAACTATGTTGCTGGAAAACAAAATGTTTAAAGTTAACTATGACCAAGATGGCTAACATCGTAGTTTATATATTTTAAGATTTTTATGTTATAATTAATTAATATCAACATTAAAACCTTATTGTTAGTTAAATAGCAATGGTTAAACATTATTTGTAACAAATTATTATTAGTTTTTAAATATTGAACTGTCAAAAAATTTACATTTCTTGGATTTCTTTTTTAGTCGAATCCAACTTTTTCGCTTAGTTAACAGCGTGAAAAAGTTTAATTAGAGTATAAAAAACGCACCCAAGAAATGTCAAAATATTTGACAGTTCAATATTTTAAAACCTCAGACAAAACATTACTAGACGGAGAACAACGGCGTTTGTTGTGAAGTAGAATGGGTTAGAATAACTTGGGATGAGGCGGGTGCGCGGCAAAGAGCTAGTACAAGTTGGTGTTATGCAGGTTGCATTTTTGTTGATGACAGTTATCAAACGCGAGCATTTTATTTATTTAAATACAAAAGTGCGTATACAAAACACTTATTATGTCAAAAATTAACCTTTACTTTGATGTATGAAAAGTAAGTAATTGAATATAAAAATAATTACACAAATGTTTGCAACTTGCATAAGATCAAAGTGTACTCGCTCCTTGCCGCGCACCCGCCTCACCCACAAGTTACTCCAACTCTTTCTCCTTCACAACACTGCATTGACTTGAATACGGCAGACTTTGTCTAAGGTATGTTTTGTCTGAGTTTAAAACGTTAATAGTATTCATAAACTAAAATTATTTGTTTAACCATTGCTATTTAACCAACAATAAACATTTTAAAGCTGATATTAATTAAACAAAAAATAAGTAAAATATTGTGCCAGCCATCTTAATCATTGTTAATTTTTAACATCGCTTTATCGTTTAATCATTAATTTGAATATTTTTTCCTGAAAAATTAATCAGAGAAGCAGTGTTAACTAAAAACGTATTTCTCATATTATGCCTATGGTACAGTTTTCGTGAAACACCATGTACGTTTCATTTAGTGGTCCGCCATATTGAATTCGTATTTTCTCTCGCTTTGTAGTTACAAATAATGTCTCGCCCTAAAATTTATTTGAAAATATCGTTTTTTGATTAGTAACATTATTGACTAATAGTATGAATATCCGATTAAAAAATGATTAAATTAGTAGTCGACTAACTAAATTTAAATTATCGGTTTTGGTAGACCAGTGATTAGAGCAGAAGTTCCTTGACTATCTGTATCCTGTTGATTGTGGGTTCAAAATCAGTTCAGGGTATTGATGTTTGTGAGGTTTTTATCGGATTATGTGGAAGAATAGTTCTTAGTTGAACCTCCCTTTTAACTAGGAGGTCGATAAAGAAAAAAAATCTTAAATGGTTTTAGAGCAAATTGCTTCCAACAAAAGTTTTTGAAATTTACTTTTTTGTAAGTTCAGTTCGAAACATTTTGTGTTCCAAGTAATTGGGGTACGACAAAAAAAAGTTATTTAACTACTTTTTAATTGTTCATGATTGGATGTCATACTTTCGTGCTAGTCGTAGAAATTAGCATAAATAGTTCAGCATAAAATACATTATTAAATTGAACAATAATTGTTAAGTTTCATTTAAAATTTGCGGCAAGACATTTGAACATCTTTCGTATATTTTGTTATTAAAAATTTCTCAAAGAAGTAAATGATTGCTCCAATTACTGTATTGTTTGAATGAACTTAATGATGACGTCACCAGAAATCTGAGCATATTTTTCACCACTCACGTTTCAAAATTATTAAAAAAAATATGCTTCATAACTCGAAATTTATTTAGAAGCCTTTAACAATGCAATACAAATATTTTAGATGTTATTATTGTCAAGTTCTTTTAAATATTTTATAAATATATTAAGTTAGATTGAATAATAACACATGTATGTAGATGTAGAACAATTTACTGCATTCGAATCCAGCAATCCCGAGTTCGAATCCCACTTAAACTGAAAATGAACTATCACACTACGACTCATTGAGGTCTGACCCTGTACTGTAATTGGGATTAAGTTCCTGCTGTACAAAGTAGCATAAGTAAATAAACAATACTTGTTTCAAAATGCTTCAGAGAATAATAGCTGTTTTAAAGAATAGTAATACCCATATTAAATGGCACCACAGATAACAAATTTCAACGAAATTATTAATAATTTTAGATGAGTTAAGTAGAAAAGTCAATTAATGAGTTTGTAATCCCTGTCATCACATTTCGAAACAATCATTATAGAAATTTCTTTAATTTGATTATAATGTATGTATGTATCAGTACTGTGTTTCTAATGGACATTTGTATCATCAAAAGTTAAGTTTTAAATTTATAAAAGTAGAAGCAAAGCGGAGTTAGATGTCATTTGTCTGTCTGTGTAATAATAATAATAATAATAATAATAATAATAATAATAATACTTTTATTGAGGCAAAGTTCAGCTTTAAGCTGCTCTTCCACTTAACCTCTACAATGAATACATCATAAATCCCAATACACAGATGTGTTTACAGCCATTGTTTGTAATACATTATTTTATAAATCAATCAGACGTACAAGATACAAATACATAATCAATACATTATTTATATTAGATACTATGCTATTAATAATGAACCTAGAAATAATTAGATAATAATAAGCAACGAAATTCTTTCTTGAAACGTGGTAAGTGAAACTCTTTATATATTTATATATTATTATACATTTATTATGTATGTCAACGATTTAGAAATTGGCTCTAATGATTTTGATGAAATTTATTTCGCTAGGCTCATCCCCCAGAAAATTCATTTAGCACGTTTTTTGGAAGAAAATCGAGAGGAAATTTATGAAAATTTAGTTATTCAAAATATAAACAAAAAATCAAATGAGATCAACTGGTTTAGAGATTTCAGCCTATTTATTTCTTAAAATCGATATTTGAATCTATATTTGTCATCTGTCAGTTTCTGTTATATTTCACTTTTACGTCCTGGAAACAGCATCATAAACGATTTCATGCCGCTCTAAGCGTTGCAAAAAGATACTTTCCACACGCATTTTGAATGTTGATATATTGACTTTTCAACATGACTAGAAAATAGTATATTATGGTACTAGTGCATCAGTAAGTTTTTAAAGCACGTGTGATGAGTTTAAGAGCACGACGCGTAGCGGAGTACTTTTAACGGCACTAGTGCTTTAAATGCTCTTATACAAGTGTATCAAACGCTACTTTGTATTATACCTACATCATAAATAAATTAAATACATATATCATCACGCCTTCTACCCATTATTGAGTGTGGCACTCTGCCGAAGCAGATCTCGGTAAGTGATATATTTTGCGGTTACCAGTAGTCAAATCACGGCCCCCAAAGATGTTACTGGTGGAGGAGCCACAGGGGTAGCTTTTGAAATTATGAAAATCGTTTGTCGCCTGTGGGAATCGAACCAGCTTTCTCAGGATTCACAGGCCGATTCCAGCTAGTCACCCCATAAACCTATATCATAATCTGCAAAATAGAAATTGAAATCAAAATTTTCAATTTGATTCATTTCATAATTTTGTGTGTGTGTGATTGATTTGACGTAATCGTTCACATGGAGATAGATTAGCATTTGTTGTGTACGTTGTATGTGGATTCATTGCTCTGCAATATGTTGTGATAAATACGGATGGATTTATAGAACAAATGATTTTGTTGTTCTTTAGCTTATAAAACACAGCGTGTTTTAATGTTGCGTTTTCACACGCTTTTTAGTTTGTTAAACAAGGATTATTATGCAGGAAAATAAAAAAAAAATATTTCTTTTATTTATTTCTTGTTTCTAATTTGTCATTTTAAATATTTCAATTCCACATAATTGCTGTCAAATATTAAGTCTCTGTTTATTTAATTAAACCAGTATAAAAATAACTAAAAATATATTCCGAAGCCTTCAGATTTTCATCTGACTAACAAATGATAAAATATTAGCAGTTAAATATAATATTTCAGTTGGAATTCTATTTTGTCGGAGTGTACATAATCGAATTGCCTCATAATGTAGAATTAAGTACATCAGAAGTCACTTTCTATAGATGTACTAACAATTTATTTGATTGTCTTTGATTACGTACATTTTCCGCTGTTCAACTTGAATCTCGCTTCACTTTAAAATGAAAATTCCTCGTCTCAGGTATCGTACCTCATCCATGTGTGATATTTTGTTCGTCTCAAGGCCAACCTGATGTAGCGATGTGCTTTGTTCTGCCATGAGGCGACGGAGTATAAAAGAAAAAAGTAAAAACCGCGAAGTTTTTGAGTTAAGGTTTTAGCTTCACCGGCCTTGTAGCTCTACGTAATTACCACTGAAACAATATTTGCTTTTTACGAAATCTGCAGATGAAATAAGCGTTCTCGCCTCGGGCTACCAGAGATTTTTCTGTGATGAATGTGGCAACACTGTTAACAGGGGATTGTCGCTAGATTGGCGTCATTTTGTATCAAAATTATGCTAAATGATAATGATACTAACGAATGATTACTTGTTGTTGTTTCTAACTACATTTTGATTATTTTTATTTTATTTAAGTACTATTGCGACATTATTTATTGGTATATTCCACGAATCTGTTAAAAAAGTTTTATAAAAACAATAGTTTCAAAAAAATTAAATAAATACAATTACTGTTTATATTTACACGTGCCTAAATGTGATTAAATACTAGATAACTAACTATATTTTTACCAAATTGAATTATAAAGAGAAAAATTGTGTTTCCGCCAGGATTTGAACCTGGGATCGAGGGTGCCTATGGCACAACAAAGTAGAGACAAAAATTGGAATATTATATACCATGGAACTAAAGAGCATAATTTAAAATATATATAAAAAAATATATCATCACGCCTTCTATCCTGGGTGTGGCACTCTGCCGAAGCAGATCTCGGTAAGTGCGGTTACCAGTCGTCAAATCACGGCCCCCAAAGATGTTAGTGGTGGAGGAGCCACAGGGGTAGTTTTTGAAATTATGAAAATTGTTTGTCGTCTGTGAGAATCGACCCAAGGTTCGCAGGATCCGCAGGCCGACTTCATACCACTGAGCTAGCCACCCCATACAATTTAATTCTGAGGAAAATAATCACCTGGGGGATTAAATGCAAGGATTAAGCGTATTAAAATACTCATATTTCATCAAGTAAAACATCACTATCTTGACGTATTATATATACTTTTTTTTTAAACCGTTTAATTAAATCTATAATTAGTCATAAACAATTCAAAATGTGTAATTTTTTATGCTAAGAATCATATTGACAGCAGGCTACGTATTCAAAGTTACATAAGAAAAACTGTCAGGTAAAATACAAATCAGTTAGGTAAAGTTGTTACCAGACTGTTTTGTACTTTACGAGACTGTTATTTTTGTTATAACCTTGAATAAGTACTTTACTTGACTGTTTTCGTAAAAATCTACTTTCCATACATTAAAAAAGTAGTATATTACATAATATGCTAGTAAAGTGATATTGTTAGGATTACGAGGCCGCAGGCCAAGTATTTTAATCCGCTGAGTCAAGTAAAAACACTTTGCTGACGTATTATGTATACTATTTTTTCTGAAACCGTTTAATTTAATCAATATTTAATCATAAATAATTTAAAATATTTAAATTTTTTGATATGAATTGTACTGACAGTAGACTACGTATCCAAGGTTACAAGAAAAATTACAGTCAGATAAAATCTTTACCAGACTGTCAGTTTTATTGTAGCCTTGGATGCGTACTTTACTTGACTGTTTTGGTCAAATCTACTTTCCATAATAAAATTAGTCAGGAAAGTAGACATTTTCTTGCCAGTTTCAGAAAAAAGATTTTGAATGTTTATTTTCGTAAATAATAGTAGCTAGCTCAGTGGTATGAAGTCGGCCTGTGAATCCTGAGAACCCTAGTTCGATTCCCACAGGCGACAAACAATTTTCACCATTTTAAAAACTACTCCTGTGACTCCCTCACCATTAACATCTATGGGGGGCGTGATTTGACGACTGGTAACCGCAAAATATATCACTTACCTAGATCTGCTTCGGCAGAGTGCCACACCCAGTAATGGGTAGAAGACGTAATGATATATTTGGAAAACACTACATATATTGTACATATTTTGATCAGGATTATACTTAATAATAAATAAATAGAAATAATTTTAACCAACTAGTGTTAATCAGTAATACGATTTATAAATAAATATAAAGATCTACTACGGCAGAGTGCCACACTCGATAATGGATAAAAGGGCGTGATGATATATTTATTTACTTTTATAAATAATTTATTAGCAAATTTACAAGATAGTTAAACGTTTGTCGTTAATTAGAAAGGAAGTCCAAAATGATATTAAAATTAATGTCACTAAATAATTCGTAAAAAAGTTAACTTAATTTTATTCTCATCCCAAGTAAGTTCTGTTTGATTTAGTCCAACCGCCAACTAAGTAACAAACAACAATTACGCTTGCTTCCACAGTGAGATAACACAAACTTTTTCTAGTTAATCATATCAGTAAACCCGCCCTAATGTCGTTTAGTTAACAAGCAGCCATTTCATAAAACAAATCTATTGGAAACATGCACAGTGCATCCAGCCGAAAGCTCTCACAGCGTTGTTCGTTGCAGCAACCTTGATCAAAGCGGCAACGCTGCATAGTGCAACGTGGCAACGTGGCACCACCCCAGGGTTGATTTTTCCGACAAGCTGGTCGATTGGATTTCATCCCCTGCTGGTTGAGGACACTGACAATTCATTTTACTATCTTTTCTATGTTTTGACGGCTGGTAACCTCACTTCACGCGTAAAATATATCACTTACCGAGATCTGTTTCGGCAGAGTGTCACACCCAGTAATGGGTAGAAGGTGTGATGATATATTTATTTATTTTATTTCTATGGATAGGCGGCTCTGTGGTATCTAGTCGGACTGTGGATTTGAGAACCAGGTTCGATTCCCACAGCCGATAAACAATTTTCACCACATTAGAATTATTTATGTGGCATTTCCCTTTACTAATATTTTTGAGAGCTATGATTTGACAGCATGTAACCGCACTTCACGTGCTAAATGTAAGACTTACTGAGATCTACTACGGCAGAGTGCCACACCCAGTAATGGGTGGAAGAAGGCATTATTGTTACTATCTTTGATTTGGTGGTCATATATTTTATTTCTTTACTACGCTGTATAACAGGAATTTATTACCAATTACAGAGCTGGGGACGCAACTTAAAAAAGTAACCCAAGTCTCAAAAACGTTTTTAGCTAGTCCTGAATTTGTCTAATCCAAAATTCAGGATTAGCTGAAACTTTTTTGAGAATTGGGCTGAATAAATGTAACGAAGCTACGACTAGTAGCCAGATTTCGTTAAAATAGCGAAGCTACAGCTAAATACTCATATTAACGTAGCTATTAAATTTGTAATAAATAATTATTTTATGTTGGTTGAAACTGCTTCAAATTTGTTTCATTAGGACTAAAAATACAAGTACGATATTATTATTTCGATTGAAAAATATAATTTTTTTTATCCATTTATTTAGAAAATTTCGCAGATTTATTCAAATTAATATGAAACAAAATTTTTTTGTATTTCGGTGTTCTTATAGCCCTATAAACGAACTGTAAACACGTTGCTTTGGAGATCTATAAGAGCACTGTTTTTGGCACTTTTTATTTTGTAGGAGTGGTATGAATGCTCTTAAATCTGACAGATGAATGACACATAACCTCAAAATTGTAAACTGTCGGTGTTGAAATATTACTAACATAATATGCTAGAATCAGATCAAATTAAAAACATTCATAATACAGAAAAAAGTGTAACAACATTGCTCTTGTAGACTGTTTTTAGAAATATTATGTGGTCGTCTGAAAAATAGTATACATAACTCGCTCGAAAGTGTGATAACTGTGTACTTAAATCACTCGGCGCTGCGCGCCTCGTTTTTCAATTTGTACACTCGCACGTTATCTTACACTTTCAATGCTTGTTATGTAATATACTAATTATCATCCTAATGCTGGGTTGCATAAAAGTTTTATCGGTTCATTAGCAACTAACGGTTCAATAAATTTCAGAAAATCGCTATTGATACTGTTGCTAGATAAACAGTTCTTTAACTAAAGAGCTCTTTATTTTTTTCTTGCAACCCAGCATAACAATTGTAGTTAAAATTTTATTTTAGTCCTAAGACAAAAATGACGTATCCATGGTAACGTAAATATTCCTAAAATAGAGTGTTCTTTTACTATTAAAAAAGTTGAAATAATACTGTCAAATTCAAGTGGATGAAAAAAACAACTTATCTACAAAATGTATTTGAACTATAAAGAGTAGCATCAGTTATTATAACATTATTTTTAAACTATGAGAAGAAATATTAATCGCTGGAAACTACAGCTATAGCCAAAGTAATTGTAGATAAGATATAAAAGTAGCTAGTTGCTATTGCCCAGCTCTGCCAAATTGCAGTACAAGAGTTATACCAGCTTATTATGGAATCCAAACCATCTCGAAATAGTTTTATTTTAGGTTTAAACTCTCGCTTATGAATGAAGGTCACAGACAGTTGTACTACAACTAAACAAAAATAAGACATAATTCCTGAAGCATTGAAACAATATTTATTTTTTAAATATTACCGTTTTTGAAACCAACAGTTCGCAATCTTTATTTTCTTTGAGATTTTTTATTAAGCCTAGTATGCTAGTATGAAATCAGTAAAGGTTAACTAAAAAAATTATAGTTACTGTAACTGTCAGTTGCATCGCCAAAAATTACCTTTTAAACTTGATTTAATAAATACATAAAAGCAAAATAAATGCTTGATAGGAATGTCATTTATTTCATTTTACATGTAACTTCTATTCGCTTGTCTTTTATTTCTTTAAATTAAGTTTAAAATTTTATTTTTGGTGGTGCATCTAGCTGTTAGTGGTATTCTTACTAGTGGCCAGTAATAATTAGACTAGCTGTTAAACTTATTTTTTTCATAAAATAAACAATATTTAGGTTGCAATTCTTATATTTATTTTAAAATGTTTTACGTTTTAGAACATCAAAACCATAATGTTGCCTTCAATAAAATCCGAATTAGTTTAGTGTAATATATACATATATATTTTTTTAATCATTTGAGCTTATTTTAAATGTAGAATAATAGTCCATTGTTAATCTTTTATGATACATAATTTTTCATAAAATCGTACAGAACTTTAACCCAAATATTCTTTTACAGCCTGATTTGCAAAGAAGTTTTAGCTAATCCTGAATTTTGGATTAGCAAATCTTATTCTGGTAAGATTTAAAAGAAGTTAATCAAAATCAGTTTCCAAAAAGCAAATGACAAAAAGATTATATAACAGCCTAATTCTCAAAAATGTTTTAGTTAATCCTGAATTTTGGAGTAGTTATTCATCTAAACCATGTTTTCCAAAAAGTGTAAATTAATTCTTATATAATCTTGTTACCATAGGATGGGGCACTCACGTGACATTGTGACGTAAAAACAGCTGTTCGGGCAAAGATCACTGCGCCACCTACAAAATGAACTATTTTTTTTGGGACGAGATTTGAAAAGAACTTCTTTTCAAATCTCGCCACAAAAAATAGTTCATTTTGTAGGTGGCGCAGTGATCGCAGCCCAACAAGATTTGAAAAGAACCGTTCTTTTCAAATATCGTCCCAAAAAAAATAGTTCATTTTGTAGATGGCGCAGTGATCTTTGCCCGGAAAGCTGTTTTTACGTCACAGTGTCACGTGAGTGCCCGCATTCTATTTAGTTTTACGGAAAATAATTTGGACTGACATTTTTAAATCGGGCCAGAATAAGATTTGCTAATAAAAACTTCAGGATTAGCTCAAACTTTCTTGAGAATCAGGCTGTTAGAGATTGTTTAAACATTTTTGAGAATTTGATTGAGCTTAATTTAATTAATCCAAAATTCAGGATATTCTTCTTTGTAAATTGGGTTAATTAAAATCCAATTCTCAGTTTTAGCAGAGTTTTGAATTAATCAAACTGAGCTACGCTATAATCTTAAAAAAGTTTAAATATAATCACAAAAAGAGATTTAGGTTAACTTTTCAAAATTGGACTAGAATAAGATTATTCAACTCAAAATTCAAGATAACCTTAAATATTTTTGAAAATCGAGCTGATAAATTTTAATAAATCCGTGCGTTTTGGTGTCTTAGGGCCAAGTTTTCAATCGCCGGTTTACTCTCGATTAATGTTAATCATGATTAAATAATAATGGTAACCATAGTTTCAATTATTATTTAATCCTGAGGCGTATTCCATTTGCTATTTAGATCAGATCTAACTTACATTTACTGAACCAGATCATTTATTTATTTCGCAGAATTACTTCGCTGACTTTATTTCCAGTACTAGAATTAATGGTTGTACTTTACTTTGAAGTAATTCACCCCAATAAGTACATCAGTTTGCTTAATTCAGTTCATTTAGTCATGTTGTCTAATTCATCTGAACTGATTTAAGTGAACCAAGTGGCAAATGGAATACAGCTATGATTAACATTAATCGGTGATTGAAAAACTGGCCCTTTTGGCTGGTTTCAGCAACAAAAGTTAAATTTTAAACATGGAATAAGTAGACAAAAGCAAATCGAATGTTTGACAGCAATTTTAATTATTCCATTTGACATGTAATTTCGATTTGCTTTTATTTATTTAATCCATGTTTAAAATTTAATTTTTGTTCGTGAAACCAGCCATTAAACTGTTAAAACATTTTAAAATTAAATGATAAGTAAAGAAATATGGCATAGAAATACATCTGTGATATTTTTCTCTATTTAGCTTTTTGGGTAGAGCAAAAAGTATTGTTTATTTTAGTGAAATATGTGACGTATATGTGTGTGCAGTTTTGTGTATTTATTTGCAGGAATGCGCTGATGCCAGGAGATGTAAACAGGTACAAATCCACTAGGGTAGAATCCACCCGGGCCAAAACGCCCAGTATCGACCGCCCCCGAGTAAACCGCGCTTGGGAGTGTCTGTCTTGCGCCCTGCGCCCTTTCCATCCCTTCCCCCACTCCTATCCCTCTCTTTGTGTTTCTCCGCTCTCTCTGACTGTCTCTCTCTCTCCGCGCTCTCTTTAGCGCCCGGTATTTATGTTGGGTCTCTCTCACGCTCGGTAATGTGATATGGGTAGAGTCAGAGGCAGGGGGTTGATGGTGATACTCCCCAAACTGAAAATGTTGTCATACTAGTCGGCTTGAAAATGTTGACTGTTTGATGCAGCTGCTGAGGTTTTTTACAAGTCTGTTATGAGTTGAGAATTACGTAGATAGATTTTGTAATGTTTAACGAACGTCTACTATGAAATTTTAATTTCATATCTGAATGATAAGAATATTTCCTGATACTAAATAAGGCAAAGTGTAGAATGTGGTACGCATTAAGAGTTACCATAGCAGTAGTTTTGTTGATAATAACTAAAAACTAGGATTTTTCCATGAATTTATTTTAAATTATAACTCTATAGTAAATAAATATATTAGCTAATAATGAACAATATATTGACAAGCAGGAATCTATTATGTTAGGTATTATTATTATCCTGAGAACCCTGGTTCGATTCCCACTGGCGACAAACATTTTCACCACATTAATACTATTCCTGTGGCTCCCCCGCCACTAACATCTTTGGGGGCCGTGATTTGACAACTGGTAACCGCACTTCCCGCGCAAAAATATATCACTTACCGAGATTTGCTTCGGCAGAGTGCCACACCCAGTAATGGGTAGAAGGCGTGATGATATATTTGTTTTTATTTATTATTATTTCATATTTTCATTCCAAATTACGACAAATATCATGAAATTTGTAATTCTGGACTAATAGTTAAGGAATTACAGAGTGATCAAAAGGAGTTGTTACAGTTGGCAATAAAAAAAACTACTTGAAATTGGTAAGCCTGATACATAAATTCATTTCCTGTTGTTGACAGTAACATTTAAAATTTAAATTTGAGTACATTTATTATTACATTTATTTCTAAAGTATTTCTATTACTTAAAAAGACAAAATTCTATTGGCTGTCAGACTCCTGACATAACCTATTTGTATTTATTAGAAACTCAGACAAAACATACCTTAGACAAAGTCTGCCGTATTCAAGTCAATGCATTGTTGTGAAGCAGAAAGAGTTGGAGTAACTTGTTGGTGAGGCGGGTGCGCGGCAAGGAGCGAGTACACTTTGATGTTATGCAAGTTGCAAACATTTGTGTAATTATTTTACTTTTACTTTTCATACATCAAAGTAAAGGTTAATTTTTGACATATTAAGTGTTTTGTATACGCACTTTTGTATTTAAATAAATAAAATGTTCGCGTCTGATAACTGTCATCAACATAAATGCAACCTGCATAACATCAACTTGTACTAGCTCTTTGCCGCGCACCCGCCTCACCATCAAGTTATTCTATCCCTTTCTACTTCACAACAAACGCCGTTGTTCTCCGTCTAGTAATGTTTTGTCTGAGGTTAAGGATTTACAGAGTGATCAAAAATATTTGTTACAGTTGGCAATAAAAAAACTACTTGAATTTGGTAAGCCTGATACATAAATTCATTTCCTGTTGTTGACAGTGACATTTTAAATTTAAATTTGAGTACATTTATCATTACATTTATTTCTAAAGTATTTCTGTTACTTAAAAAGACAAAATTCTATTAGCTGTCAGACTCCTGACATAACCTATTTGTATTTATCAGAAATGTCAAACAGCATTTCCGCCTTTATCTGACGTTGTGCCAACTGTGGGATAAAAAGATCTCTGGAATTGTATTACCAACTATAATAATTCCTTTTGATCACCCTGTATAATTTCACAATACACAATTAATTTTAAAAGAAATTCATTCAAAATTCAGAATAAATTGTAAGGACATAAACGCTAATTATTTTTAATGAACTAATAATTGACAGCACTGCAGTGGACACTCGGGCAGAACTACAAATGTCGTAGATAAAAAGCATTGCCACTTGAATACATTTATTTAGATATCATATTTTGTCTGTGATCTGCTTCTGTAAGAAATTATCAATATCACGAAATTTTCTTATTACGCTTATGTATTTAACTTACGTCATCAAAAATGTAACTAAATGAATGACTTAGCGTGCCTCTATTGTATCGTTACATGGTAAATCTGTACCCGGTTTTAAATTGTCATATATTTTTATTAAATAAAAATAAATATATCATCACGCCTTCTACCCATTACTGGGTGTGGCACTCTGCCGAAGCAGATCTCGATAAGTGATATATTTTGCGCGTGAAGTGCGGTTACCAGTTGTCAAATCACGGCCCTCAAAGATGTTAGTGGTGAAGGAGCCACAGGGGTAGAGCTTTTGAAATTATGAAAATTGTTTGTCGCCTGTGGGAATCGAACCAGGGTTCTCAGGATCCACAGGCCGACTTCATACCACTGAGCTAGCCATCCCATATTTTTATTAATTTAGTTTTTAAAATGACCGTAAACTTATATATGCTCCCTGTCTCAAAACAGTTGTAGCTAATCCTGAATTTTGGATTAGCTAATCTTATGCTAGTCCGACTTAAAAAAGTTAATTCAATTCACTTCCGGAAACTAAATAGTATGATTATATTACAGTTTATACTCCATTCCCTGTATGAAAACGATGACGTCATATTCGGTATCCATGTGATTCAAGATTTTGTGCTTAAAACGTTTACACTGGTATTGGATTGACATTTTTAAAACATAACCTATAAATTAAATGTCAGATTAAAATATTTATTACTTTATAAAATTTAATTAGTTTATAAAAGAAACCAAATATAAATTTAACTTAACTCACGAAAAATATTATCTACCTTATTGAAATAAGTAATTTTTTAAAATAAAACTCAAAAGAATATACATTTTTATATGTATTATTATTATATATAAATAAATAATGTATGAGAATAGAAAATACAATCCACATTACCTCTTGTACCACAGTTAAATTAATTCCTCGATTCTCTAACTCCAGCGCAAAATAATCATGAAGATGACAAACGCATTTCTGCATTTGATTACCCAAAATTTTTCTAGCTATTTCTTATTTCTCAGTCTGTATTTATGTATCAAAAATGTCACAAACTTAGAAATGACAGGCGAGAAAATAACAAAATCTTGACCATAGGTCTCTATTTTTATTTTATAAACAAATGTGAACAAAGTAAATATAAATTTCCGTATTTGTAAGAATTGTCATACGTTTCCATTAAAATAATAAATGTGATAGAACGTGAAAAAAACATGAAACGTGTGTCTTAACTTATTAAGACATACGTTGTGTTTTTCGCATAGGTACGAATAATATTATTAAAAAAAAGATGGCTATATTTCATCGTATCTATGATAACTTCGTCCACATATGACGTCATCGTTTTCATACAGGGAATTTCTTTTTGGGAATATGATTTAGCTTAATTTGACAAATCAATAATTCAGAATTAGTTAGATTCTAAATAAAACTCTTTTGAAAATTGGGCTGTTGGTTCTTCGGAAAATGATATGAAATAACTTAAACTAGAATAATGCTGGGTTGCAAGAAAAAAATAAAGAGCTCTTTAGTTAAAGAATTGTTTATCTAGCAACAGTATCAAATGGGATTTTCTGAAATTTATTGAACCGTTAGTTGCTAATGAACCGATAAAACTTTCATGCAACCCAGCATAAGATTAGCTAATTCAAAATTTAGGCTTTGCTAAAACTTTTTTGACAATTTGGTTGTAATATAATTTTGTTATAATTTTGGCTGTCTGAAAATGAGTTACATTAACTTTTTAAAAGTGAGGACTAGAATAAAATTAGCTCATCCAAAATGCAGGATTAGCTAATCCAAAATGCATGGTTAGCTTAATTATTTTTCTTAATAATCGGACTTTGAGTTTAAATTTGTCCTTTTTCTTTATTAAAATTTACAAAATAGCTAGCGGTTTAAAACAAATATCCGATGTACAGTCACGAATCAATTGACATATCGATGACTGGATAACTGAAAATGTGACATGTAAACGTGCATCTGTATTGCCAATCTTAATAACAGAAATTATGTTGCTATTTTGTCTTCCAAAAAATAAATTATTCATCTATAGCAAATTTAATTGTTAGTCGATATTCTTTTTATAAGATTTTTGTTTACTTAATTTTTTGTCACTTAAATATTGTCCTACGTTTTCACGAAGAATGACATAAGTCAATCTCTTATACATTTCTGCGATAGTGGTTGCCCTGTAAAGTGAAATTATGACAGTTAAATTGTCAAATAATAAAATATAAAATTGGTGTGTTTGAGATACAGAATCATGTCCATTTTGAGACGCAGAATGTCCGTTTTCTATTTTATAAATTTTATAAGTAATTTTAATGTTTATAATATTGTTATAAAAGTAAAATAAATAATATTGAAATAGTGATTGAAAACAAAAGTCATTTAGTGAATTGTCAGATATTTTGGTTTTGATAGAGAGGTTGGTGATGGTTTGCTGATGATGATATTAACGCTGTGTGTTTTGTGTTAGGTACAAGAGCGGCGTACGCAGCACAGTGAGGAGCTCTGGGTCTCGCGAGGCGGGACGGCGCGGTCCTGCGGGGCCGGGGGCAGGCGGCGGAGGCGGCGGTGGCGGTGGCGCGGGTTCCCTGGAGCTGCCGTTGCGCGAACTGTGCGACGTCCGGCGTGCCTACAAGGGCGGCGTGCTGCCCGGCAAGCCGTCCGCTTACCTGGAGCACCGACGTAGCACCAGGCCCCAGCGTGGCATGAGCATGGGCCAGAAGGTGTCCGGAGGTGTGAAAACGGTGAGCCGCGACTCGCCGACGCCGTACAAGCCGGTGGTACCGCGTGAACTCGCGCAGGACTTTGCCCGGCCAGCGCGTCTCGACGTGCTCCTTGATATGCCACCAGCGCTGCGTGACACACAACTCAAACACGCGTGGAACGCTGATGACCGATCGCTCAACATCTTCGTCAAGGATGATGATAAACTTACTTTCCATAGACATCCCGTCGCACAGTCCACCGATTGCATTCGTGGACGTGTTGGCTTCACCAAGGGCCTACATGCCTGGGAGGTAAGCTATCAAATCACGCCAGACTTTAGTCAAAGAAAAAGCAAATGAGATCTACTTCCAATCGAGCATTACCACTAGAATCATTCAAAAAACATTCACTCATCAAATTATCAGTCCTCGTCAAACATCATCATCCTAATACACTATCCTCGCTTCAACCACATTTATAATTTCCTCCATCCAAATTTATTCGTTACACAACAAACCTTCAATCGCATCCACCCAAAAGACCGAATTGTCTAGGATTTTTAATATACAGGATAGTTTGATTTCCAGTGTCGATATTTCGTAAACAATTAACGTAAGAGAAAAGTTTTGCGAACGAAACTTATTCAGTATTATATACTCCATATTATAGCATAGAAAAATATATATATTTTTTATGTAGGTATTTTCGTTGTACAGTTTTTTTGGGTATCATTTTTGTAAGTAGTAACCTATAATTATTTGTATGTTTTTAAAAATTTAATAATTTTCTACAATGAACAAGTTTCATATATTGCAATTTAATTTATCAAAAAGAAGTACGTTACTATCGTGAAAATATTGTAATAAAATTATATATATTTACGTTATTAGTTTACCAAATGTCGGTTGGACACTGGACATCATACCTTAAATAACTGGTCGACACCATGTATAGAAAAAAATCTTTCTCTGTGATGTACCTTTTTCTGGTTATGCTATCGAAGACTTCCACAATCCTTAAAGTTGGAGGAAGTCTTGGACAGCATCACCAGAAAACTAAGACATTACAAGTACTGTAACAAACACTGCTACTTTTGTAACTAATCAAAAGACTTCAAATTGAGCAATACAACTTAGGACAAAAACAATTTAGCGAAATAAAAAAAAAATCAATATGTAAACTTCCGAATTGCAAGAATGAATGGATGTATTGACTGAAAGATCGAAAGAGAAGTATCTGCGGTTGGAAGATATTGAATGTTTTGGTTATTTTCATTTACCCTCGAAAAGTGAATGTATAAAATTTGCGTGCACGGGTACACGAGAGAGAATCGTGTCGGGAATATATTGGTGCTAGTAAGATGAATATTAAATTGAGGAGAATCTTGTTCAGAATAGAAGAGTGGAAATGAGTCAGCTAAGATGTTATATGTTCACCCTGGTTTATTGGATTTGTTGTGATGTGAGTTATAGTTGCAATTGGAATATCTCGATGAGAATGCGAACCTAGTGGCGAAATTTGAAACTACGTCAAGGGAGCATTTTCATAAGATTTTTGTGATATTACATGGGATACTATTATATTTATATTTTTTATGTATTTATTTTAAATATTTCACAAATAATACTTACAATAAAATTAACTACAGAGATATCAGAAGTGTTTTAGTTGGTTATAAAATAAACTACTTGGAATTGGTAATACTGAAACATAAATCGTTGTTTCTTCTTACACACTTCCTTTTATTTTTAAAAATTACTCACAGAGCAATAATCTAAAGTATTTCTATCACTCAACCTATTTGGATTTATTTTAAATATGTTAAATAATATTTCCGTCAACTGTGGCATAAAAAGATCTCCAGAATTATATTGCCAACTGAAACACTTACTTCTGATCACTCTGTAGTTACTAAATTACGAATCTAAACTGAAAAATTAAAATTAATGTACTGCTAAAAATAATACATAAAAAAACACTAAACTATAATCTATCTAAATTATTAATAAAATGTATATTTCCTCATGCCTTCTACCCATTACTGGGCTTGGCACTCTGCCGTAGCAGATCTCAGTAAGTAATATATTTATGCGCGTGAAGTGCGGTTACCAGTTGTCAAATCATGCCCCTCAAAGATGCTAGTGGAACCACATTATTAATAAAAACTTAGAAAATACTGGAATTATAAGAATAAAACAAAGAAATAGTACAGCCTGCCATGTTTCACAAAAGAGCTCCTTTGTTCAACTTTAGCCATATGGGCTTTAGAGCCATCTCTTATTAGTGAGATATACCTCCCTGTCCTACAACTTGATCATTATCTGTTAATGATAACTTTTATTTTTTATCGCTATTTTACAGATGATCACAATTTCGGTATATAATAGGCAATCGTAGCTCAGTGAATAAAAGCGAGGTAAAACTTGCGTTTCTTAATTAGCAAGCAAGAGGTCGTGCGTTCAAATCTCACTGACTTCTACTTATATTCAAAAAAATACGATTGTGTCTGAGTGGTTCGGATTCCACTATAAGCTGTAGGTCCCCTGTACTGTAATTGGGATTTACTTCTTGTTGTGCAGAGTAACAAAATAAATATAAAATCATATAATGGGAAGCTCACTGACAAGTCCATAAAAGGAGTGGTTAAAAATAATATTTTTTTATAATGGCAGTTTTGTGCGAAGGTTTAATGCATAAAAGTAAAATTGATGTAACAGAATAAATAATTTTGGTCACAAAATGCCGAAATTGTGGTAATCTGTAGATTAATTATAAAAATAAGAGTTATCATTAAATTATCGATCGTTAACAGATAATGATCGAGTTACAGAATAGGGGAAATTGAGATTGAATGAATGATTGAGTGTGTGATGAGAATGATTTGGAGTAAAATATGAAACCGATGTTTGTTTGCAGGTGTGCTGGAGCACGCGACAACGTGGAACGCACGCCGTCGTGGGCGTCGCCACCGCAGATGCACCCTTACACTCAGTGGGCTACCAAAGTCTCGTCGGCAGCACAGACACTAGCTGGGGATGGGATCTCGGCCGCAACAAACTCTACCACGACAGCAAGAACAACGCCGGGCTCACGTACCCAGCCCTGCTCAAACCCGATGAAACCTTCATCGTACCCGACAAGTTCCTCGTCGTCCTGGACATGGACGAAGGCACACTTAGCTTCGTTGTGGATGGACAGTACCTCGGTGTCGCGTTCCGCGGACTCAAAGGCAGAAAACTCTATCCTATTGTCAGCGCTGTCTGGGGACACTGTGAAATCACCATGAAATATATCGGCGGATTAGATCGTAAGTATTCATTATTAAAAACTCGCGACTTCTGATCTGTTCCTCTCTTTCGATGTACTATAAATTGAAAGGGATTTTCAGTTGTCGTAGATTAAAAAGTGGATGCTTCACCCTGGATTGTGGTTTAACTCTGCTAGGCTTTGCGGATCCAAACATTATTTATGATTTTTTCGCTGCCATTTGTTTCCTGGTTACTTTACAAGAAAACGTTTCATATACAGGCTGTTAAAAAAGTTCCGGGACGGTGAAATATTTCGAGAAAAACACATCGAATCAAGAAACCAAAAAACACGTGTTTCATATTTTGCAAAAACCTATCTAAGCACACCAAACACAAACCCCAACCCCAGGTGGTGGGGCGGGGGGCAACGTTGAAACCTTAAATGGGAACCCCCATTTTTTATTACAGATTCGTATTCTGCGAAAAAAAATAAGTTAATTTTATCTGAAACTTTTTTTCCAATTCGGAATAGATGGCGCTCTGAACGCAAAAATAAGTTTTGACATGATTCTGAAAGAAAAGTAAAAAACGGTCTAATATCACAAGAAATAAACATTGAATCAAATAAAAAAATCAACATAATCACAAGTAGCCACAAGCCTTTTTTTTGCAAAATATGAAACACGTGTTTTTTGGTTTCTTGATTCGATGTGTTTTTCTCGAGATATTTCACCGTCCCGGAACTTTTTTAACAGCCTGTACATCTGCATCTAGATACTGCTAAAATATTTACATACTTGGAACAAATACAAAATAAATACAGGGTGTTCAATTTAGTTGTGCCACAATTGCTATCTCGATAACTAGAAATGCTACCATTTTATAAGTCTATTATAAAACTATTAACAACATTTTTTTCGCCCAGACCAAAATACAAGGTCAAAATTCCTTATTTTAAATGGGAACATTTTTTATTTGCTTGTTCGATTCATTATTTTTTTCTGAATTCAACAACTATGAAGTTCAGTATCCTCACATTACAAAATTTTGGACAAAAATTGACATGAATTTAATTAAAATCGTATAGGAATCAGCCTCCTGTGACAGAAGCAAATGACTAATAAAATTTATTTATTTTTCACAAAATAATTGTATTGACGTATAATAATGAATCAAACAAACAAAAATATTATGATTTGTTCATATGTTTCTGTTATAGCACGCTGATTCTACGCGATTTTAACTGAATTCATGTTAATTTAATATGCATTTTTGTCAAAAAATTTATAATGTGAAGGTATTGAATTTTGTAGTCGTTGAATTCAGAAAAAATACTGTATCGAATAAGCAAATTAAAAATGTTCCCATTTAAAATAAGAAAGTTACAACCCGTATTTTGAGATTCATGTTTATAGATTTGTAATACACTTACAGGCTGGCAGATTAGTGCTAACACCATTTTTTATTTCATTTTTAACACTCTTTTCTATGTACGAAACAACTTGAGTTAAAAATACAGTTAATTAGCATCAAATTGAGTTTATTTCTTTAATCTGTTTTAATTTGAAACAGTTATAGATAATATTAAAAACGGTGTTAGCGCAATCCGTTTTGTGAATCTGCCTTTTAGAAAACGATATTTCTTTGCTAATTTAACCAACCTTTGTAGCATTTATAGATCTCGCAATAGAAATGGTGGCTCAACTAAATTGAACACTCTGTATACAGGGTATAAAATATGAAAGGAATATTGATATTATTTCCTGAAATAATCATTTAATATAAATAATTTTAAAAAAAAGTTTGGTGGGTTTATGATTGCGGATATTTTGGCAAGATCAGATATTTTTTATCGATATTCATTTTGTTACAATGAAGGGGACGCTATTTGTTTTACTTTTATACGGCCTTAACAGAAAGTAGGCTTTTCCTATAGCATGTGTGAAGAAAATAGTGTTTCTGATTGAGCAGAACATCGTATCCATGAAAACAGTTAATATTTTCAAACGAATTTCAAAACAGAACTGTCAAAAATGATTTTTTTCTACGTCTGCTTTAAAAGTTTATATTTCTGGTTTGTTTGTAATGCTGAAAGCGATTGTTTACATCGCGGATGTGATGTAGACTGATAAAATTTGATCTATCAAATGCCAAAAATTGGGATATCGCCACGCTTTAAACCATCTAATCTACGGTGGCCCTGAGATTTAAATCTGATTTTATTTAATTTTTTTCTCTATTTCCCAGGTTCAAATTATGACAGTAACTTAATTTTACTCTTTGCTAAGTATTTTCTTTGAAAATTATAATTAAATACATAATGACAATTTTTTTCAAAAAAATTTATCTTTATATTCCTATTCTTGAACTTTTTATCTAACAGGAGTAGAAAAATAGTGTGTCGAAAGTTCTTTCACGAATAAAAACGAAAACTATTTTTGATTATTTTTGAAACGTTTCTAAATGGTCGTATAAAAATAATGTATGCACCACGAGCAGAAAATGTCTTTTCCACTCTCCAAGTGCGAGTGGCAATAGACTACTTTCTGCTTTAGGTACACAAACTATTCTCCAGTTTTGGTGGGCGACAGCTTGTATGTTATTATGAACTCAGTTTTTGTTGTTTGTGAATATGTTGTAATAGTGTTGATGTTTGTTTTGTAGCTGAACCTCTGCCACTGATGGATCTGTGCCGCCGCGTGATCCGACAACGCATCGGCAAACAGCACCTGGAAGACAAGATCCAGAGCCTGACGCTGCCGCAAGCGATGAAGACCTACCTGCTGTACCGCGACCGCAGATAATACCCGCGCGACACACCCACCCTGACCGAGGACCCCGCAGTCCCGCGAACTGTTTATTTATCTTCTTCCTCTCAGTTTTAGTTGTCGACGAAGAGACACGATTAGTGATTATTTTCCAAGTGACATTAGGGAATGTCTCGATGATGATTGGTTAGTTGATTGGCTGGCTGGTTGGTTGGTTGGTTGGTTAGTTTGGTTGATCTGGTCTGGTCTGGTCTCGTTGCACGATTTTGCAGCGTTGCGACGTGAATCGCAGTGTGATGTGCTGTTAAGTCTTCTCATTACTACGTTGATCTCCATGACAGCGATGCGCTCGAATTCTTCGTTTGAAATGAACAATGCCATAGTTTTTTATGCCTGTACATATACATACTTATAGTTACGCAAATGCTATTGCAGAAAACTGATTATATACAATAAAATTAAGTCTTCGTAGTATGGATAATGTAACTTATTATGTCTAGTAATGATTATGCTGAGGCCATGTGCATTTTTACTAATTTAAATATAAATGAATGAAACAAATTCTCATAAAGAATCAAGATTTCGATTGGTTCTTTTCATTTTGTGATATTTGTGACTCCGATATAAAATTACGTGTATGTTGTTAGAGAGAGACATTTATTTTGTTTTTTGATAAGTCAATTTTATTTTTAATTTTGCTAGAAAATTCGCAAGGCCAGCAATTAAACAAAACACACCAATACATTTAAATGTTCCGATTAATCTGATCTTGGCTAACAATGTGTAAATATTTTGAAATGTACAGCCAGGTCTGCAAGTTTATAATGCAACATTATTTAGGAACACTTTCGTATGAATTTTGTGTTTAGTTGTATATTGAAATTATTTTAAAGTGTTTTTCTCATATGGAAGTGTTCTTGGTATGAATGCGAACTTCTTAAACTAATTCGAATTCTGTTTGTTTTCTTTTTTATTCAGTTCTGTAAATGTCCGCTTCGGCCGGATGTATATTTGTTTATTATTATTATTATTATTATTAGTTTGATTTATTGAGATGGATTAAAGATGTATGTTGTGAGTGTCAGTGTATGTGTTTAGTTTATAAAATTTGATAAACTCTGGACTATTATTATGATTCTTTAACAGAAATCACTTTAAAATGTATTTTTAAAATAATTCTCTAAAAAAGAAACATTTAAAAATGTGTTCTTGGTATAATCTCTAGAATGTAATCATTTGTTTTCGAAATCATTCTTTATTCAAATATGCGTGTTATTTATAAAGAAATTTCTTTATTTTATTTTGCAAATTTTTATACTTTTGCGGTCATGTAAAATGTATTTGAGAATAATAAAACTTGATAAAATAATTCAGAATATTTTCTTGCATGTACCATCGGCAATTCTCAAATGCATCGTACAAGGTGCGCCAATAAATACTTTGCATAAATAAATAAAATACGCACTAAAATATGAAAATGGCATCTCGATATAATTTTCGAATCGGTTGTGTTACTCCAAGCAAAGATCTGTTTATTTAAAAGTGATTACCCACACAAAATAAAATATTAGTGTTATACCTGGACTAATTGTAAGTTAAACGACCATTTGAGAATATTTTTACGCTCATTAGTCTTAAGTTGCTGTTAACTTTGTAACATGCTGCCGCGATAAGGTCCAGGATATGTACCAGTTAAGTTAATTGATGTTTGTAGAAGATAATATTGTAATTAAATTCAGAAAAATAGAAAAGTTACGTGTGTGTTTTATTTTGCCTTCTCGAAACTATCCTTTTGTTAATAAAATAATATCTGTGTTAAAAATCAAAAAGTTCGTTTTAATTTATTTATTTTAATTTGAAATTACAAATCCTAGACCCTAACGGGACACTTCTTGTTTAAAATAAAATATTGGACCAAATAATGATTCAAAAATATGTTTTAGTTGCTTATTTTGCAAAATATATTTGTAAATTTTTGTTTCTTACATTGCTTTTCGTTTCTACTATTGCCATCTGTTGACATAAAAATGTACTATGCTAATTCAATTAGCAATAATTAATCCAATGTCAGTTGCATATATTTGACAATTTTGTAATGTGTAGAGTGAGTGTTTTAGAACTTTTAGACGTGATTTTATAAGTTTGAGGGTGAAATAGTGTTGTAAATTATTGCAAGAACCATCAAAAGTGCATAAAAAATGCAGCAGATATTCTAGATGTTGCATTTGTACATTGAATGTAAGTTTTTACATATTTTGTATGCGTTATTGTTCTACTGGACTAGAGGTTCACAATTAGTTAGATATTTATTGTTTATGCTGATATAGAATATTATTTCTCTTTAAAGTACTTTTTGTAAATATTTTTGTTTACGGAAATTATTACATTTACAATTTTTTTGTTATAACTTGCTTATTACATCATCACGCCATCTATCTATTATCATGTACAACAGCTTTGTAAATACAATTGCATTTATCGTATATTTTAATTTTACTGTCTTTACATCGAACAGATAGAAGACTTTAGTTTATTTTATGGACGTATCTCTAGCTACTAGTTTACAAAATTGATGTTTTGAAGTTACCAGCTGTCAATTTAAAATAAAAGAACCATTTCAATATCTACAACATGAAATCTGCAATATGAAACTCTTCATTCTCATAATATTCTAATGCTGGATTGCATGAAAGTTTTATCGGTTCATTAGCAACTAATGGTTCAATAAGTTTCAGAAAATTGCCATTGATACTGTTGCTTGATAAACAATTCTTTAACTAAAGAGCTCTTTATTTCTTTCTTGCAAACCAGCACTAGTGTGATATTTATCCTTATAAAACAAATTCAGACAGTAATGCATGAAAGGCGTGATGATATTTTTAAATTTTAATTTATGTATGGGGTCTATTCTAATTCATAGCGGGATGTGGCTATGACTACGACTATATTTTGCTTAACATATATACTCAATTGTCATCATAATTATAATAGTAAAAATAACTGTTATCTTTTTTATGTAAACTAAATGGAATTTGTTTTTTTAAGGTTGGCGCTACCTACTACTTTTGTGAAGTAATGTCAGGCTCCGTACCTCCTTTTTCTAAGATGTCGGCTGTCAAGGTATTGTTGAAGAATTTCTAAGACATTTAAAAAGTTATTTAAGTAAATTAAGGGCCAGTTTTTCAATCACCGATTAATGTTAATCATGATTAAATAATAATGGAAACTATAGTTTTCATTATTATTTAATCATGATTAACACTAATCAAGAGTAAACCGGCGATTGAAAAACTGGCCCTAAGCAATATTATTTATTGAAATACAAATATATTTAATCGTGTTCTACTTGTGTTACTACTTGATAGTGATTTAAAACTGATATAAAATGTATGCAAGTTCAAGCTAACATCGTGGGATGTATAAATAGTGTTTTATAATTTAAATACACATTAATAGTTATTTATCCACAACTCATATATTATAAAGACATAATTACACTGATTTCACACACTAGTGTTTTATATTTCATAAAACACTGTATACAACTTGTTACTTAGCAACCACTTCATGATCTACCGTATTTTGAGAAAACATTGCTGGGTTGCAAGAAAAAATAAAGAGCTCTTTAGTTAAAGAATTGTTTATCTAGCAACAGTATCAATAGGGATTTTCTGAAACTTATTGAACCGTTAGTTGCTAATGAACCGATAAAACTTTCATGCAACCCAATATATATATATAACTGAATCAACGTTAAACGATACGACCAATCTTCTTCAATGGAGATCATTATGAGTTGTGGATAAAATTTTGTATTACACTTGTGTTTTATTGGCATATAAAACACTTGTATAATAAAAATATTTAAAATGATGTTTAATAGACTTGTATGTTTACTGAAAATAGTTTCTGTTATCCCTTTAGGAAAAATTCTAAGAAAGGATCGTATGGGCAATAATCAACGATTTGACAACCTCTGTTGATGAGTACTGGATTTATTGATAAATAAAAAAATCCTGAACTCTTTCGGAGACACTCATCTTTCCAATAAACATTCCTAACATTTTTAAACATCATTTTCCAATATCTTTATCACAAGAGACAGAGAGCTGAAGATGTATATCCAGCTTCTGTTGGATGAAACGGAGGCCTAGATGTAGGGCGGAGAACCTATTTATACCTTCTAGAAACAGGTACAAATATATAATAGCATTCCAAAAAAAATATATATATATATTATCACGCCTTCTACCCATTACTGGATGTGGCACTCTGCTGAAGCAGATCTCGGTAAGTGATATATTTTGCGCGTGAAGTGCGGTTACCAGCCGTCAAATCACGCCCCCCATATATATTAGTGGTGGGGAAGCCACAGGGGTAGTTTTAAAATGGTGAAAATAGTTTATCGCCTGTGGGAATCGAACCAGGGTTCTCAGGATCCACAGGCCGACTTGATACCACTGAGCTAGCTATCCAAAAAAAATAATTAGTTCTGAAAAAGAATTCACTCTAGTGATACCAATAAAAAAATAATGTAATTTTATATATTATGATAGATGGCAGCAGCAATCAAATTCAGAACTGAATTTTGGAAAATCAATACTTCTTACATTCCTGCACTAATTAGCAGGAATGTGATAGTTAGTTACTTGTATTAACGTGGGAATTGGTGGCGCCAATATCTGACTCTCTTCGACATTTTGTAAAATTTAAAATATGTCTGACTTGAACAACAAACCAAAGTAAAATATCAAACATTTGGTGCAACATTTTCAGATTATGTCAAACTTAAAATTTAAAATAAAAATAAATAAAATATATCATCATGCCTTCTACCCATTACTGGGTGTGGCACTCTGCCGAAGCAGATCTCGGTAAGTGATATATTTTGCGCGTGAAGTGCGGTTACCAGTCGTCAAATCACGGCCCCCAAAGATGTTAGTGGTGGAGGAGCCACGGGAGTAGTTTTTGAAATTATGAAAATTGTTTGTCGCCTGTGGGAATCGAACCAGGGTTCTCAGGATAAGAGTAACTTCAAAGGATCCTTACAACTGTTCTGGTGTTTACAAAATTAACTGTAATAACTGTAATTTTATATATATAGGTCAAACTAGAAGGAATTTTCATACACGGTTTAAAGAACACATTAATAGTTTCGAAAATTCAAAATTTAATTCCAATGTTGCAAAACATATGTTAGATTTTAGTCATACTTGTAATAATTGATCAATTTTACATGTCGAAAGCAACTTTGCTAAATTGCTTCTCCTAGAAACCTACGAGATTAGGAAAGCCCAGTTTTATGATACACCCCTAATGAATGAACAGTTAGACGGCTTTCATTCTCCGTTCTTGAATACTATTATATATTTTGCGCGAAAAGTGCGGTTACCAGTCGTCAAATCACGGCCCCCAAAGATGTTAGTTGTGGAGGAGCCATAGGGGTAGCTTTTGAAATTATGAAAATTGTTTGTCGCCTGAGGGAATCTAACCAGGGTTCTCAGGATCCACAAGCCGACTTCATACCACAGAGCTAGCAACCCCATAAAAAAATAAAAATTAAGTTTAATAATTTATGGAAACGGACATTAACAACGGTTTTAAAAACAAGCTGTACCTTCACTATACTGTCATTAAATTTTTTCCTGTTGTGTAGCAGAGCAAACAAATCATGAAATAAACATAAGTTATTGTAATTGTTTAAATAAAAAGATATTTGTTCAAACAAAAATTCTCAATTTGAAATCTCGCTGACTTCAACTTGTATCTGGTGTGATCACCACACGACTTTCTTATACACAGCATATTTCATATTAAAAACGCTGAATTGAACACTTATGACTTGCTCCTTGCGTTTGACAATTATTATTTGACATATAAATGTTAAACATGTTTTTGTTTTTTGTTTCTATTGCTACTATGATTATTGAAATATATTATTAAATATATAAATTAGTTTTTTTCAAAATTAGACGCGTATACAGGAAAATTGCAAATAACATTTTATGTTCCAAATATTTTTGCTAACATCTTTTATTTGAAACTTTTTTTCGTAACTGATTCCATTTTTGAAATAAATGGAATTTATTGTTTTGTGTGTCCAGTAAACTTCCTCTTCCGGTTTTTCAATTCAAAATCAACTCAGCTCTTCGTATTTTCATGAAACTTATAATTACCAAGTTTCGTTAACAAATCTTATCTCGTTCATGAGATATTGCACGGCCGGACACACATCCATCCATCCATCCATCCATCCATCCATCCATCCACACACACACAGACATCATTGAGAAAATGATCAAAACGAATTCAGTGGACCTCAAAACACGTATTTCCGCGAAAATCTCGTCAACGATTTTTTTACGATTCCAATACTTCCTTATACTACGTATAAGAAAGTAAAAATATGAGTGTATCTAAGTGGTTCTGGTTTCACTAAGAAGCAATGACTGTAATTGGCATTGAGTTCCTGTTGTGCAAAGTAACATAAATAAATATTATTATTTTCAGGCATGAAATCAAAGAACATGGCATTGGACGATGGCTGCATCCGAGATGTGAAGGACAACAAATAGCCAGTTGTCATCTAGACCTGGTGCATCACCGACTACTACTATCACTGGGTTCGGGTTCACCTTCAAGAAACAGGTAGCAAGTTTTATTTCAAGTGTTTATGAGTCTTAAACATATTTCCAAACACATTTCGAGATGTTTTTAGGAAAGATACACAATATGGATTTTTTTTAGATAAAAATTATTTTGACACATGTTAAAATTTCGATATCAAGAGCTGTATTCCATTTGCCACTTGGTTCACTTAAATCAGTTCAGATAAATTCAACACATGACTAAATTAACTGAATTAAGCAAAATGATGCACTTATTGGGGTGAATTACTTCAAAGTAAATTAGAATAAATAATTCTAGTACTGAAAATAAAGTCAGCGAAATAAATAAGTGATCTGGTTCAGTAAATGTAAGTTAGATCTGATCCAAATGGCAAACGGAATACACCTAAGGAGTTAAATTTCAAATGATTTTCAAGGAGATAGATAAATAAAATAGTGAAAAAACTGAAATTAAACAAACGAAACTATAGTATTTACTTTTTTCAGACGTTTTATTTTTTGCACGATTTTTAAAATAGGAAAATGTGAACACTGTCTACGATTTTTCGTTAAAAACAAGTTTCAAAATCAATTTGGCTTACGCCTTAATCATGGATTGAACCTCGCTGTCTTTAACTTTTACCTAAAAATGTAAATGCTTCCGACTAATTCAGATTCAGTTCTTGAGTTGAATTTCTTGTTCTTCAGCTTAATATATTTATATATTACGATGCAGAACAAGAAATTAATTATTAAGTCGAGAGTTCTAACCACAGATCACAATATACTACGGTTGTAACTCTGTAGTAACTTTAAACTTCAACAATAAGTACAACTGTGTCCAAGTAGTTTTGATTCTATTTAAAAAAAAACTATGTTATCTGCAATTGTAGGAGCTATAGGAGTGAATAAAACAATTTCACGAAGCAAAAGCAAAAGTTCACGATATTAGTCATGGTCATGTGCAACGTATGTCGAATAACAGATTGTGTATTATGAGTATAAATGAATTGTTAAATATTTATCAAATTGAAATTACCATTTTGTCTTTTAGACATGATAAATATTAAATGTAAATTAGAAGTAAACAATATATGTATTGCAATTACAAATAATTTTAATTATTAGTGATATTTGCAGTTGGTTTAAATATATATATTTCTATTTTTTATAATACACGGCCATGGCATGCCTTCCATGCATCTGTGTCGTTTATAAAAGCCATTTAAATTAATTATCTATAATTGGCCAGAATAATTATCTTCTGCTGAACGATGAAATATTATTTTGAGTATTTTTGATGTGCCTAGCTCAGTGGTATGATGTCGGCCTGTGGATCCTGAGAACCCTGGTTCTATTCCCACAGACAACAAACAATTTTCATAATTTCAAAAGCTACCCCTGTGGCTCCTCCACCACTAACATATTTGGGGGCCGTGATTTAACGACTGGTAGCCGCACTTCACGTGCAAAATATATCACTTACCGAGATCTGCTCCGGCAGACTGCCACACCCAGTAATGGGTAGAAGGCGTGATGATATATTTATTTTATTTATTTATTTATAAATATTTGTTTAACGTTTTAAAAAATAAATGCTAATTATAGAGACGTTATAATTTATTCAGAAAAAAATAATACATATATTACAATTTTTTTTATATGTTTACAGAAAATGAAAATATTTACTAGAATATCAGTAACCAATCTTGTTAGATGACATATTGAAAATGGTGTTTGCTGACCAATTGTTGAAGTCTTCAGAAGATATTTGAACAGGATGAGCTGCAAATATGCTAAATATTAATCTTGCAGCATATTTAGCAGTAAATAAGGTTAGATTTATTTATATTTTATAAATATTTATTGATTAATGACATATATAAAATTACATGCCAAGCTGTCAAATTGTAATATTTTATTTGGTTAAAATCTAACAAACTATTTTTTCTATGGGTTCAAATGTTGCGGATATGGACCTTGTAGCATATTTGGCATTAGGAAATGTTAGATTTATTCATATTATGGTAATATTTATTAGTTTAACAACATATGCAAAAATTGAACGTCATGCAGTCACACTGGAATATTAAAATTTTTTGTTGTCTCAAAAACTATTGATACGAGCGACTCAAATGTTGAATATTTGAGCTCTGTGGCATATTTACTAATAAAACATGTTACATTTATTTATTTTATTATCTATAATTTCAAAGTATTCGAAAAGAAACAAAACCAGAAAAATAGTCGCAAATACGCATGCGCGAATGTATTGATGTGTTTTCACAGAGAACAGAAAAGTAGTCGCCATAGGATGCGGGCACTCACGTGATTCTGTGACGTAGGAACAGCTGTTTCGGGAAAGTTCACAGCGCCACCTACAAAATGAACTATTTTGTTGGGGCGAGATTTGAAAACGGAATCCGTTTTCAAATCTCGCCCCAACAAAATAGTTCATTTTGTAGGTGGCGCTGTGAACTTTCCCGAAACAGCTGTTCCTACGTCACAGAATCACGTGAGTGCCCGCATCCTATTGCGCATGTCCGATAGAATTTAGTGATCGATTGTTCTGAGTGCTGGTTTTCATCTGCAAATTTTTGCTATTTTATGTACCTTTTTGTTGTTGATAATTAAAATTTTTAGGTACCATCTTGGCGGGTCCACAACTCTTAGTGAACATTTGCGTATTCATGGTGGCGAGATTCATTTTGTGTGCAGCTTTTGTGGAAGAAGTTTTACCCAAAGTGGGTAATGGAGGACAACATTTGTAGAGACGTGAAGATGAAACATGTAAGTATTTATATCATAACATATCAAATGAAATTTAGTTTGTTCATATTCATAATTCCTGTCCTACAAGCTTTTATTCATTTATTCCACGGCCACACAGAGTTAGCTTTAAAAATATATCACAAATCTTTTTTATGACTGTCATCTTTCCAAAAAGTCTCACCAATCAATTCAAAATCAATCGTCTTCCTAAAAACCATCTTAAATCATTTTATAGGCAATCATCTTTCCTAAAAGTTGCTTCCAATTAATTTTAAGACAACCATCTTTTTTAAAAATTCCCTCGGCTCAATTCCAAGACCATCTTCTCTAAAAGCCTGCTAAATCATTTTTAAGACAGTAGTGTTCCCAAAAAGTTCTCCCCAATCAATACCAAGTTAATCATCTTCCTAAAACTCCTCCCAAATGCAAACATCTTACCTAAAAGCTCTTCCTGATTAATTTCAAGAAAACGATGTTCCTAAAATGTTCCCCCAGTCCTATAAAGGATCCTAGCTACTAAATACTTTTTAAAATTGTTTTTAAATCCTTTATATTCATTTAAAAATATTTTAAATTGTCCTAAACGCTAGTTGAATGCTCAAAGACGATAGTTGGAAATCCCAGCTGTCAAATTATTCTTAGAGTTGATTGAAACCATATAGAGTAATTGTAAAAGTTTTAAGTTGTCATAAAAGCTAATATGTGATTGTATTTCAGCGTGGAGAGCAAGTTGTACACTTTGGAGGCGAAGCAGCTCTCAAGACGCCTAGAACATGTGGCTCAAATCGTAGCTCCACCAGTGGAGGTGTTTCAACTAGAACTGTGTTTACGAATTAAGCGAAGCGCCATGGAGGCATAGCCTGACGTGGCAGCGCCTCCAAGACACAAGTGGATTTCACCAGCTTCTTTTAAGTAAGTAAATGCTGTTTTATTATTTTTAATTAATTACAACGTGCCAACACGAAACACAATATTTTAAAATTAATTCGTACTCGATTAGTGACTTTGCTATGTGGTAGAATATTGTATTGACAAGACAACGATGTTCCTAAAATGTTTCCCCAGTCTTAAAAAGGATCATAGCTACTAAATACTTTTTAAAATTGTTTTTAAATCCTTTATATTCATTTAAAAATATTTTAAATTGTCCTAAACGCTAGTTGAATGCTCAAAGACGATAGTTGGAAATCCCAGCTGTCAAATTATTCTTAGAGTTGATTGAAACCATATAGAGTAATTGTAAAAGTTTTAAGTTGTCATAAAAGCTAATATGTGATTGTATTTCAGCGTGGAGAGCAAGTTGTACACTTTGGAGGCGAAGCAGCTCTCAAGACGCCTAGAACATGTGGCTCAAATCGTAGCTCCACCAGTGGAGGTGTTTCAACTAGAACTGTGTTTACGAATTAAGCGAAGCGCCATGGAGGCATAGCCTGACGTGGCAGCGCCTCCAAGACACAAGTGGATTTCACCAGCTTCTTTTAAGTAAGTAAATGCTGTTTTATTATTTTTAATTAATTACAACGTGCCAACACGAAACACAATATTTTAAAATTAATTCGTACTCGATTAGTGACTTTGCTATGTGGTAGAATATTGTATTGACAAGACAACGATGTTCCTAAAATGTTTCCCCAGTCTTAAAAAGGATCATAGCTGCTAAATACTTCTTAAAATTGTTTTAAATCCTTTATATTCATTTTAAAATGTTTTGAATTGTCCTAAACGCTAGCTGAGTTTTCAAAGACGATAGTTAAAAGATCCCAGTTGTCAAATTATTTTTAAAGTTGGTTGAAACCATATAGAATAATTTTGAAAGTTAAGTTGTCGTAGAAGCTAATACGTGATTGTATTTCAGCGTGGACAGCAAGTTGTGCACTTTGGAGGCGCAAGCAGCTCTCAGGACACCTAGAACATGTGGCTCAAATCGTAGCTCCACCAGTGGAAGTGTTTCAACTAGAACTGTGTTTACGAATTCAGCGAAGCGCCATGGAGGCATAGCCTGACGTGGCAGCGCCTCCAAGGCACAAGTGGATTTCACCAGCTTCTTTTTTTTAGTAAGTAAATGCTGTTTTATTTCTTTTAATTAATTACAACGTTCTAACACGAAACACAATATTTTAAAATTAATTCGTACTCGATTAGTGACTTTGCTAGGTGGTAGAATATTGTATTGACGAGAATTTGACTATATTTGACAGCCGTTCAGATGCTAATAGTATTCTCTGTCTTAATTTTTGAGGCTTCGGAATCATCTTTTATTGGGAAACATTTCTGTAGAAACGAATGACCATTATTTAAATAAAAATAAATATATCATCACGCCTTCTACCCATTACTGGGTGTGGCACTCTGCCGAAGCAGATCTCGGTAAGTGATATATTTTGCGCGTGAAATGCGGTTACCAGCCGTTAAATCACGGCCCCCATAGATGTTAGTGGTGGGGGAACCACAGGAGTAATTTTAAGTTGATGAAAATTGTTTGTCACCTGTGGGAATCGAACCAGGGTTCTCAGGTTCCACAGGCCGACTTGATACCACTGAGCTAGCTACCCCATTATTTGGTGGTGTCAAATGTTTCGTGTGAAATCCAGTGTACTGCAGAATGAGATATGTTTGTTGAGAAAATAAATGAATCTTTGGCTGTATGTGAGATTACTTTGAATGCAGTATAAATGATGTTTGATTGTAATTTAAGGATACAAGTTTGTGGTGAATGTGGATTAGGCACTTGCATGGTAGAATGATGAAGTAAAAGAGAGCGTATTTGCATTTTCTAAATGTGAAAGAGGCAGTGAGAGAAAGTAAGGCGCGTTTTGATGATTTGATGAGTATGAATAAAGCGACTAAGAGTGCGGATGGTGAGTAATTGTGACTGATTATTTGATTAATATAATGAGTAAATGATTTTTAGGGTTCGTGCTACCCTGTTTGATGGGATACAGCGTGATGTATGCATGTATGTATGTTATTTAAGCAAGGATGTGAATGTTTGTCGAAGACAGATTTTTTTATAAATCTGATGAGTGGATGTTCTGTAAATCTATTGGATGGGGAATTTTTAAATGAATACTATTTGCAGTTGGTTTTATTTTGATGATACGCTTCGTGTGTCTTACGTAAAAGCCATTTAACTTACTTATCAACATTTGGCCTAAATGATGAAAAATTCTTTTATATTAAATATTTTTTATGTGATAACGTTTTAAAAATAAATGCTAATTATAGAAACATTATAATTTACATGTTTAAAAACAAATATTACAATTATTTTTACATATGTTTGTAAAAAACATAATAATATCAAAAGTAAAATTATAAATATTGTATTTCTATTCTTGTATCGTTCAAGGCAATATTTATAAATATTAGTTAGACATTGCTTTTACTAATAAGAAATATATACACCCGATCTATGAGTGATTTTTACACATGTTAAATTTAATGTAAATACTCTTGGTATAAAGACATAATAATTCCTACCTTTTAGTTTTATAAGAAATTTGTTAAATAGAGGATTATCGTACTTATCCTATATAAAAATGAGAAAAGATATTTTGAATAATTTTTTTGCAGTTGGTTACAATATATAGGTTTATTTTGATAACACGCAGCCTTGGCACATCTGAGTCTTACGTAAAAGCCATTTAAATTTATTATCTATAATTGGCCTCAATAATTCTCTTAAACGATGAAATATTCTTTTATGTTAAGTATTGTTTATGTGATAAATAATTTATTTTAACGTTTTAAAAAGTAAATGCTAATTATAGAGACGTTATAATTTCTTCAAAAACAAATAATACATATATTACAATTATTTTATATATGTTAGTTAATAACAAACAATAGCGATAATAAAATTATTATTTATAGTAATATCAAAAGTAAAATGATAAATATTGTATTTGCAGTGTATATTTTTATTCTTGTATCGTTCAAGGTAACATTTATAAACTTTAGTTAGAACTTGTTTCACAATTAGTGAGTAATTGTTCGGTCGAAACCTGCAAACTCGTAACATCGCTCGGGCTAGCATTGTCTATCTCTCTCTAGCACATTGTAAGCATTGGAATGATTGCGCAAGGCTCGTTCATTTGCCTAGAATTCGTTGTTGTGTACAGACGTAGATATCGCGCTCCGTACATTTTCTGCCTTTTAAAAGGCCATCATACCTAACAATTGTCCTCCAACAACGCTAGTGCCTTCACGTGTGGGCCCGACATACTTTCTACATAATTTCTACATACATTTGGCAAGCTTTGTAAGCGTATCGCGAATCGGGTGGGGCGAGTCCCTCGAGACCAAGGTCGTAGTTTGGTGTGTAGGCGGGTCGCCCAGCTAGAGAGTACTCTGCCGATGACTGCGTGGACGGGGTCGCCAAATCCCCTCGTTAGAGGTGGCCTTTGGATTTCCGGGCAAGTACATAGAGGCTTCTCTTCCCACGAGCACTGTGGAGTACTCTCCCTACGACTCGGGTAGGTTCAGTAGGCGTAAACCGAGAGGTCGGGGCTACGGAATATAGTCCACGTCTTTGCATTAAGTACAAGCACACTTCCGGCTGCTTGTCGTAGATTCATTGCGCCACTTGACACTTCAAAATTAGCTATTTGTACACAGAAACTTAGGTAGGGATAAGGCAAGAACAGAAGTGAAGAAAGAACAAAGAAATCAACATTGAAAACAACGTGAAGATCAAGAAATGTATAAATGGGATGTTATGGGCTGAATGGAATGTGTGGTATAAATGATGTATGCTGCATGTCATAACTTGTCTATTGTTCTATTTTATTGCATTTTGTTCTGAGTTTCTGTTTCAGGTTCAACAATCATCAAATGTCTTTATGTATGTCTTTTTTCTAATGTTTCCAACTATTCTATGTTACTAATACATTGTTTTTATGTTTCTAGGGACATGACGAGACCTGCAAGCATCTTCTGCGGCCTCAGCATCATCATGGAGCAGTTGGTGTTCTAACCAGCGCCACCGGAGCCTGTATCGTCGTGGACAACATCATCTGAGTCAATATCACTTCAACTATGTCAGAAGTTGGCTGCGCAGTATCAGCAGTCATCGCAGAATGTCGTCCGCAGCTCACAGCAACAATGTAAGAACATTATTATTTTTTAAATGAGTTGTATTTAACCGAGCATCAAAATATTAAAGTTTGTCTGCTTATTTATCAATTTAAACAGTTAATATTTGCTGTAGCAAAGCAAAAATAAATATTCGGCACAATATACAGAGTGTAAAATAAGTAAGGAATATTGAAATTAATCTCCTAAAATAATCTTTTAATCTAAATAATTAAAAAAACGTTTCGAAACTTTTTTAAATTATTGAGACTAAGTGATTATTTCAAGAGATAATTCTAATGTTCTTTACTTATTTTTCTGGATAGTTTATTTACTATTTTTGGCTTTCAATAATTACTTTTAAAGATCGTTTAGTATTTTTTGTGCTCAATTATTTTTTTTTTTTGTATTTGTTTAATTGTATGTTTTTTCTAATATTTCCAGCTATTCTATGTTACTAATACATTGATTTTATGTTTCTAGGGACATAACGGGACCAGCTGGAGATGTAACCAGCATCACCGGAGTCTTTATCATCATCCTGGATTAGCTGGAGATGTAACCAGCGTCCTGGAAGCAGCTGGAGATGTAACCAGCATCACCGAAGTCTGTATTATCATCCTGGATTAGCTGGAGATGTAACCAGCGTCCTGGAAGCAGCTGGAGATTAATCAGCATCACCGAAGTCTGTATTATCATCCTGGATTAGCTGGAGATGTAACCAGCGTCCTGGAAGCAGCTGGAGATGTAACCAGCTTTACCGGAGTGCAGCAACATCAGAAATGCCGAGATTGAACATCAAGTCCGCTGCTCGCAACATCTTTGTAAGAAAATAATTATTATTTTAAAATTATTTGGGTAAAAGTCAGTTAAAAACAATAATAAATATGTTTTGTTTTAAATTTATAATTTACAATAAGTATCTTTAAAACATATTTATTTTAAGAACTAATAATTAACCGATTGGGGTGATTAACTATATTTTTAATTCTCAAAAAGTTCTGCGATTATTTTAGAGTAAAATATTTAAAATAAAAGACGTATATAAATAAATTTGTATCATTTTTAAATAAAATATTTTTCTCTACTTTAATTTATGAACGATTGAAAGCAGAAAAATAAAGTTAATTACCCTTATCTGTTATTATATTTTGTAAATTAAGATAGCGAAATATGTTTACCCACAATAATTATTTCCAATTTAAAAATATAAGTTTTAAAAGTTTTTTTTTTTTACAATATTTAAATTGATTTTATTTTAAAGATTGGGAAAAGTGATTGAATTATTATTTAATTATTTGAATAGTTACTTATTTGTATTTAAAATAGAATTTAAATATAAAGAGCATGTGAAACCAGCCACCAAATAATTCATTGTAATTTACTATTTTATTAATATTATTTGTAACTGTTTCTAATTTATTTTGTTGTTGTTTGTTTACAGTCGCAGTTGCAGCAGCGATGAAAGCCAATTTTCCGCTAAGCGTCTTTGAAGAGGTTTTCCGCTTAGCACGCGTATGTTCGACGTACGCGTAGGAGAATTCCTGGAAAATGGTTCAGCTTCTTGCCTCTCAAGTCACAACCAGGAGGCTGGGACCAGGCTTTATATTTAAAATAAAAATTGTATTACAAATAAATAAGATGTGGTACTAATAAACTAAATATTATAAAATATACTTGTCTTTTATTATAACATAGTAACAAATACATAGGTATTTATAAGAAAATGTGTTGTAAAATAAATTATTTAGGAAATATACAGTTAGCCATCGCCATTTGTCACCAACCGTCAACTAAGTAACCGAGGCATTTATCACCATCCAACAACATCGTCTAAGTCCTGGTCACCTGCAGAGTTCCTGAAGCCGATTCCAACTGTAAAGTTCACCCAATTAATTTTATATTATTCATAACTTTATTTTGTTAGTAATAATTGCAAATTTTAATCTAGTACTTTGTTTTTATGTTTATATAGAATCCACATACATGGAATCGTTTCTGTAACTCACCTGGTGCACGGGACTCGTCTTGGAGCCGCTAGCATCTTCAACAGTGGCACTGGAGTCGTCGCAACCTTCTAAAAAATTCTCGGAGTCAACATTAATCTCTCCAGTAAATCAGAAGACTCCCAAAAATAAAATAATATCCCCAATTCACCCATCATAGTATTGTATTATTCAATTGTACTTGTAATATAAGTATTAGTGTCTTTTATACTCGTATACAAAATATTATCACTTATATTGTAATAAAAAATGTAATATAAATGTTAGTGTCTATTGTATATAGTTTTAAAATGATAATAAATGAATTTAAAATAACTTACATTCTTTCATTTAATATCCTTCTCTACACATCAATATTTTATGAATAAAATGATAGTTTAAGCGGTAAAAAGAAATCCAAGATACACTTATACATTGACAAATTCACACAGATACACCAATGCATAGACACTCAAATAGACTCACTAATACATTGACAAATTCACACAGATACACTTATACATTGACATTCAAGCAGCCGTCCTAATACATTGACAAATGCACACAGCCTAGGATAATTTGTTTGAATTTATTAGTGCGCGATCTACCATTGCTCACACACACACACACCCCCGCCGCCGCCGCCACTATCCTCCGCCACAACGCCGCCGCCGCCATCATCCTCCGCCTCAACGCCACCGCCGCCGTCATCGTCGCCATCTTGGATATTACACACACACACACACACACACACCCTCATCCATGCCGCATCCGCCTCCACTATCCTCCGCTACAACGCCGCCGCCACCGCCATCGTCGCCTTCTTGGATTTTACACACACACACACACATACATCAAGAAATCGCACAATAGTAATCTCAGTGGCGCCACCTTTTTTTACGGAGTTGGAACGGCTAAAACGGGAACTAAAATTTTAATTGGTATGCTAATTAAACATGATATTTTAATTAGCGATTTCCGCGATAACTAGACGTTATTTGAAGAAATGTTTCAAATAAAAGCAGTTTATTTTTTAATCCTCTATAACTCTTGGTTGAAACTTTTTTCTCTACAACCCTTAACTTCGGAGATACAAAAAGCCACCCTTAAAGTGAAATATCTACCCTACTAATGCAAATATTGGGGTCGTCCGAAAATTCCGCATCGAATATGAGGGTCTAGAAGGTGTATGCAAAATTTCAGCGAGATAGAATATATCGTCATTTATTAAGCTTTTCAGAATCAAAGGTTAACCCCTTGGTGTTTGAATTCCTTAATTCTTAATCTTTTTCTGATCTCGCTGAAATTTTGCATGCACCTCCTAGACCCTCATATTCGATGCGGAATCCTCGGACGACCCCAACATTTGCATTAGTAGGGTAGATATTTCACTTTAAGGGTGGCTTTTTGTATCTCCGAAGTTAAGGGTTGTAGAGAAAAAAGTTTCAACCAAAAGTTATAGAGAATGACAAAATAAACTACTTTTATTTGAAACATTTGTTCAAATAACGTCTAGTTATCGCGGAAATCGCTAATTAAAATATCATGATTAATTAGCCTACCAATTAAAATTTTAGTTCCCCTTTTAGCCATTCCAACTCCGTAAGAAAAGGTGGCGCCACTGAGATTACTATTGTGCGATTCCTTGATATATATATGTGTGTGTGTGTGTAAAATCTAAGATGGTGACGATAGCGGCGGCGGCGGCGTTGTGGCGGAGGATAGTGGCGGCGGCGGCGGATGCGGCAGGGATGTGTGTGTGTGTGACTTGGTGTGTGTGAGCAATGATAGATAGCGCATTCAAACAAATAGTCCCTGTCTGTGTGAATTTGTCAATGTATTAGTGCGGCTGCTTGAATGTCAATGTATTAGTGTGTCTGCGTGAATTTGTCAATGTATTAGAGTGTCTGTGTGAATAAATATTATAAATATAAGTTATTTTAAATTAATTTATTATTGAAATTGTATACAACAGAGACTAACATTTATATTACAAGTACAATTTAATACAATATATGATGGGTGACAATATTGTTTGAGGTTGTTATTTTATTTTTGAGAGTCTTCTAATTGTTGTGTCAGAATTTTGCGAATAATCTCGAAGACGATGTTGACTCTGGAGTTTCTGCTGACGGTAATGATGCTGTTGATGACATCACCGATTCCAAGACGCGTTCCATGCTTCAAGTCTGCTGCAGAGATGATTCCAGATCTTTTGAGGCTTTATAAACATAAAGACAAAGTATTAAATCAAAATTTGCAATTATTGCGAACAAAATAAAATAATAAATAATTTTAAAACTAATTTACTCACATTGATATTGCTAAGAACAGAATATATAGCTGGTGTTGGATCCAGTAACTGCGTTGATGCTGGAAGATTATCATTGCTTCAATGACTTGGTTGACGGTTTCATGACATGTCCGAGGCACCAGGTGGACACGTGTAATATATTTAGACATTAGTAGAAGGAAATATTTTAGTTCGATTTTTTTAAGAACAGATGTCTGTCTTATAAATGTTCTAAGATTTTTTTAAGGGTAGAAAACTCTCTAAGGGAAGTTTAGAATTTTTTAAAGGGAAGATGACTGTCTTATATTTATTCTAGGATTTTTTATAAGGGTAGAAAATTGTCTAAGGATGATTGTGGATTTATTTAGGGGAAAATTACTGTCTTATAATTATTCTAGGATTTTTTATAAGGGTAGAAAATTGTCTAAGGATGATTGTGGATTTATTTAGAGAAAAATGACTGTCTTATAATTACTCTAGAATTTTTTTTAAGGGTAGATAATTGTCTAAGGATGATTGTGGATTTATTTAGGGAAAAATGACTGTCTTGTAATTATTCTAGGATTTTTTTTAAGGGTAGATAATTGTCTAAGGATGATTGTGGATTTATTTATCGAAAAATGATTATCTTATAATTATTCTAGGATTTTTTTTAAGGGTAGAAAATTGTCTAAGGATGATTGTGGATTTATTTAGGGGAAAATGACTGTCTTATAATTATTCTAGGATTTTTTTTAAGGGTAGATAATTGTCTAAGGTTGATTGTGAATTTATTTAGGGGAAAATTACTGTCTTATAATTATTCTAGGATTTTTTATAAGGGTAGAAAATTGTCTAAGGATGATTGTGGATTTATTTAGAGAAAAATGATTATCTTATAATTATTCTAGGATTTTTTTTAAGGGTAGAAAATTGTCTAAGGATGATTGTGAATTTATTTAGGGGAAAATGACTGTCTTATAATTATTCTAGGATTTTTTTTTAGGGTAGAAGAATTTTTTTACGAGAAGATGGCTGTCTAGGATTCTAGGATTTTTTAAGGTATAGAAAATTATCTTATAAATTTTCTAGGATTTTTTAAGGGTAAAAAACTGTTTAAGGAAGGTTCAGGATATTTTAAGGGAAGATGGTAGTCTTATAAATGTTCTAGTATAGCACGTGTTCATACATATATCATTTAATTAATAAATATTTATAAAATATATATAAATCTAGCATTCTGTAATGCTAATGAGTTGAATGATTCAAATATTCAACTTTTGATTCGAATTTAAACAAGTTAAATTTTCATTCCGTATTTTGAGAACCATTGATAAAAAAATGTTGCTAATATTTTGTAATAGACTTACAAAATGGTATTTCTTTGCTAATTTAACCAACCTTGTAGCTCTTGTAGTTCTCGAGATAGCAGTGGTGGCAAAACTAAATTGAACATCCTGTTTATTAGTTTCCCAAACAAAAAATCTCCAACTTAACAAAAAAAAAATGGACCTATCTATAAAACAATTAATAAAAATATCCTCAATTATCGAATCAAAAAATTATAAAAGCACTTAACTATACCTCAACACGTAGTTTTACTCAATAGATAAGCACAAAATTAAATGTTTATCGCTAGATTTAATAGATAATAATCAAAGTCAATTAAAACAATTTTATTATTAATACAATAGCTACAAATAAAAATAAGTGCAAAACAAGTTATTGCAAAGCTTGCATTGTCTGCTGAATCCAAGAATAGTACGCCGATACTTTAGTAAAGACATCCGGATACCCTTGCGCACATGGCCTCCCCCACGAAACAACCCCCGACAACCTTCCCCCATAGACAAGAGGCCCACCAGAGTCACCCTGACACGCTCCTTGACCAGCCCTTGTAAAAGTACAAATCTGACCGTCTGTAATGATTCCAGGACTCAACGCATTGGCACACTGGCTGGTGCTGATGGCCGTCAAGGTGGCAAACTGCAGACTGTTGGGGATGTTCCCCGGGTAGCTAGTGAGCCCCCAACCGCTGAGAGTCATCGATGCTCCTGCGGGAACTTCAGATGTCTGTAGAGGAATTGCTTGAACGTAACTGCTTATTTGCATATCGGGATAAACTTTCAAGATTGCGATGTCGTTGAGGATGTTCTGAGGGTCGTAGTTGGCGTGGTAGGCGCCGCCGGCTAACTGGTAGATTTGGCCCCCTGAGCTTAAACTGTTGGTGCCTACTACTGCGTATAGGGAATTCAAGTTGGTCCTGGAAAGAGTGCATTTGTTGTTAAGATAAATAATTTTATTTTGATGCAGTCTTTTTCACAATAACATTTACTTTCTTGGATACTCGTCCTTCTAAAACAATGTTATTAGTATATTATACACTATGGGGTAATGGCACAGTGGTAGCAAGTCGGCCTGTGGATCCAAAGAACCCTGGTTCGATTCCCACAGCCGACAAAACATTTTCATCAATTTAAAATTACCTCTGTGGCTCCCCCACCACTCACATCTTTGGGGGCCGTGATTTGACAACTGGTAACCGCACTTCACGCGCAAAATATATCACTTACCGAGATCTGCTTCGGCAGAGTGCCACACCCAGTAATGGGTAAAAGGCGTGATGATATATTTATTTTATTTTTTATTTATTCTACACTATAGGAGAGAAGTGCATGTTTTTACCAACGTGTACTGTGTATATGGGGTGGCTAGCTCAGTGGTATGAAGTCGGCCTGTGGATCCTGAGAACCCTGGTTCGATTCCCACAGACGACAAACAATTTTCATAATTTCAAAAGCTATCCCTGTGGCTCCTCCACCACTAACATCTTTGGGGGCCGTGATTTGACGACTGGTAACCGCACTTCACGCGCAAAATATATCACTTATCGAGATCTGCTTCGGCAGAGTGCCACATCCAGTAGAAGGCGTCATGATATATTTATTTATTTTATATTTGTGTACTGTGTACTGGTATATAGCTCTTATAGTTTTCGAGATAGCAAAGGTGGTACAATTAAATTGAATATCCTGTAGACTATTTAAAATTGATACTTATTCTTGACAATAATATAGAATTTTTAAAGAAATAATTAAACGATATAATTTGTTTCATTTTTTCTTCCTTTAGCAACGAGAGCAAAATACTGTTAGCTATGGCACTAAAATACATTTTTACTCTCATCTTATTAACAATGGTAGAAAAAGCTTATTTTAGTCCCGTGATTATTAGCCACAACACCTCGGAATAAAATGTATTATTTCCGCCACGAATTTGATGTCATAAAAATCGAATTTTACATCCCGTCGTGGAAAAAATATTTTTTTGTACTCGTAGCATTCAAAATAATGTTTACATTACTCTGGAAACCGATGGAAAGTTTGATTTTGCGCACTAGTGCGCAAAGTAATTGAAAAAAAATATTTTTATGGTTCTAAATTTTGACTATTAAAACGCTAATTGTACTTATATACATACATTTTAAGGAATTTATAAAAGAAGTAAACTTGTTATATAAATAATAGTGTGTTTTAATAAGCCTAAGTAATGTAGGATTGAAATTGACTACAACTTAAGCCTAAGTCCTTTAATATAAATAGTTATTTCTACGCTATAAATAGTTGACAATCTAGAATATTTGAAAGCCATCTATCTTTCCAAAAAAAAAAATTCTAGAATAACCTATAAGACAGCCATCTTCTCTTAAAAAATCCTAAATCTATCTTCAATAGTTATCATCTTGAAAATATAAACTAGACCATTATACATAAAACATTCGTCTTTCCAAATAAATTGTGTAGTATTTTTAAGACAATTATTTTCTCAAAAAAAATATCTAGAACAATTATAAGATCCCCTAAAAAATCCTAATCCTAAAAATTACAAACTATATTTCAGCCTATCAAAACATCCATTCAAAAACTCCTAAAACATTTCTAAAAAAATTCAGAATCTTTCTTAAACATTTTTCTGACCAAACAAAAATTCTATAGTATTTTTAAAGTAGTAATATTTAAATAATAATAATAAGACAAAATTCTAAAGTTCTGCTGAGACACTCAACTATATTTTCTAGAGTTAACCAATATTTAATTATCTTTTATTTGATATAATTTCGTTCTTACTGCAAGTAATTAATACATGACGGAAGTACGTACCCATAAACGCAGTGAGCAGCAGTCAAAATGAACCTACTGTTGAGAATACTTCCACCACAAGTGTGGCTTCCGGATTGAGCGTATCTTAGAGAAACCTGGTAAGGAAATTGATTAGGAGCAGCAGTGCTTCCACCTACGATCCGGTCCTCCGGATTCAAAGGAATCGAAGCTGCTGTAAGATGCAAATAAATAAATATCGTGTACCTTTAACTATACATTATTAGTCAATCAATACTTGCAATTCATTCTAGAGAACAGATATTTGAATCTATTCTGTAACAAAAATTGCTAAGGGCAAGTTTTTCAATCATCGGTTTACTCTCGATTAATGTTAATCATGATTAAATAATAATGGAAATTATGGTTTCTATTATTAATTAATTATGATTGTTGTTTGAGATTTTAATAAGTGCTATATTTATCAACTTTTGTTGCAAAATATGTCGAAATATTTAATTAGTATTTTAATTAAATACTTTCACAATTTATGTAAATAAAATTGAATTATTACTGATTATTTTTTGACGTTTCTCAAAACCAATAAAATGCTTCATTGTACGTCACGTGTCTGCGTTTTAACCAATCCTGTCATTATTATACTGAGAATAAAGCTCTTGTGATTATATCCGGGAATTATCTCTGTAGATGCTTTTTGGTTTGTAGTTGTCAAATAATTATTTAAAACTGTGTGAAAAAAATCGATTTAGTTGTATTTTAAATACAGAAATACACAAACAAATTTTGGAAACAACTTCCAATAATATATTAATAAGTAATCAATCGAAATGGACCCAGTTCAAAATCTTTTAAGTTGGATGAATCGACCTCAACTTACTTATTAATGTATTCTTGGACGTTGTTTCCAAAATTTGTTGGTATATTTCTGTATCTGAAATACAACTAAATCGATTTTTTTCACACATTTTACTAGACGCGTTGACAGTTTTAAATAATTATTTGACAACTACCTATCATTTGTCACAAACAAAAAAGCATCTACAGAGGTTATTCCCGGGAATAATCACAAGAGCTTTATTCTCAGTATAATAATACAACTAAATCGATTTTATTCACATATTTTACTTGATGCGTTGACAGTTTTAAATAATTATTTGACAACTACCTATCATTTGTCACAAACAAAAAAGCATCTACAGAGATTATTCCCGGATATAATCACAAGAGCTTTATTCTCAGTATAATAATGACAGGATTGGTTACAACACAGACGCGTGACATACAATGAAGCATTTCATGGAACGTCAAAAAATAATCGGTAATGCACTAGTTATATTATAAGTGAAAATATTCCCCTTAAATAACATTCACTGCAGACGACTCTCGTATCAAGACTTTCAAAATATAAAAAAGTCGTGAGATCGAGACTGTCTATGACATAACAAAATAGAGATTAGAAAAAAAAATAGATTTGAATCACATGGCGACCGTAACTTAGTTGGTATATAGTATGTAACCCAGGTTCAAATTCTGGCAATGCCATAATATTTCTTTTTATAAGCTAATTTGAGATAATACTTAGTTAAAGAATTGCAAAAGTTAACCATTTTTAAAATTATCAAAGTGAATACAATTTTAAAATTCTTACCAAATGCAGCAGAGATGCAAGCAACCAAGACTGTGAGACGAAGCATTTTGAGTTTGAATTTTCTCATTTTCATCGCCTTTTATACTTAAATAAGCTCTTAATCAGAGCCTTGGTGATTTTATTATCAGGTAATCTAGGAATATTTTTTGGAAAAATATTCATTGAATTGTGTAAAATTAATTGAATTGATAGTAAATTAAAAAATAATGGTAATATCCTCTTGACGTACAAAACTGATAAATTTTGAAGTACATTTCATCTTTATCAGTTACTTGTAATTAAAAGTAAAACTAGCCAAGGGTTTGTCGAGGATTTATATTTAAAATTAAAATTGTAATCACAAATAAACAAGATTATTGTAATTATAAATATAATATATGTATTTCCTAAAAGAAATTAGTTACTTGCGTAAAGTTGCATCTTAATTTTCTATTTTAGCAAATGTAGTTTACTAATGTTAAAGATTTTTTTTTTCAAACTACAGGATATAATTTTGGAACTGAAGCATTTTTTTATGACTAACGTTTTGGGAATTTTTCAGATTTTTTATTTTATTTTAGGATTGCAGAGTTAATTTTGTAACTGCAGTAATTTTTTTCGGATGATTTATGTTTTGGCAGTGTCTTTCAGATTTTTTTTGGGTACTTCAGAACTTTATTTTGTAACCGAAGCATTTTTTTGTTTGGGTGATCAATGTCTTGGAAGTGTTTTACAATTTTTTTAGGAACTCTAAAATTTTATTTTGGACCTGGAGTAATTTTTTTTGGGACATCTAATACCTTGGTATTGTTTTAGATTTTTCTGGGGACTTTAGGATTTTATTTTTGTAACTTGAGCTATTTTTCTTGAGACGGATTATGTCTTGGGAGTATTTTAATTTTTCTCCATAGTAACATAAACATTTCGAAAATAGCATTTTTCTGCAAAGTTAAAAAAACATGACATTTTTACATCGCTATGGATACGCGAAATTTGTATTTTTTGTTTACGTGAAAAAATAATAATTTTTTTCACGCGTGAAAAAATAACTTATATTTTTCCATTGAAATGTCAAATTTCATAATTGGTACTTTAAAAAATAAATATTTATCAAACATTTTCACGTTTCCTTGGTTGCAACACATCAAATTTATATTATTTTTTATTCTTTCTTTCAATTTACTTAAATAAATCAATAATTATTGTATTATTCTTTTTTGACAGTTGTTTGTATTCCGTTGGCAAAATTAATGTTTTTTGGAGAGTTCGAATGACTTCTTTTCCTCCACCTAGCGGTCTCGACTAAAAGTGACATTCACACGCGCAACAAAAAAATAAACATCCACTTCGCGCACTAATACAAAAATAACAATTTTTTATAGCATTTGTTCAAAATGTTTACGTGTAAAAACGAGGGTATTTCGTTAAATTGATTTTTAATTAATTATTATCTCACACCTTCATAAGATAATATTTGGTATCTCGTTATAAAGTTGATATTTTAAAGTACCTAGCGCTGCTCTAATTAAAAAATTTACATATCTCTGGAAAAAAGCATTTATCGATATTTACTCAAATGAACTTGTTACCTCAGTGATTCTCAACCTTTTTCTTGTTGCGGCACATATTTAACGATTTCAAAATTTGGCGGCACACAAAGAAAAAGATAAAAATTATTTACTTACTACAACACACTGCATAAATAGTTTATGACAAAAATTTTAAATATACGAAATAAACTAATATATACTACAATAATAACTAAACGTTTATTAAGGGATTAATTACAAGCTAATAATAAAAATATTTTTAATGCACTAAGAAAAACCGCGTTGCAAAGCAAATAATAAAATAATTAATTTTTTTGGGGATTTAAATATATATTCATGTTAAAAATATTTTTCTTTTTAAATGATATAATTTAATAATATTAACATTATTATATATTTGCAAAATTTGGCGGCACACAAAAGTGCCGCGGCACAGTGGTTGAGAATCACTGTGTTACCTTATTTTTAGGTGATTAATCATGCTAATCATCCACGTCAAAATCTTCACATAATCAAAATCGCCTCACATTACTACCGTCACATATCTCTTTCTTTATTCTACTACAACCTACATGATCTAATAACCTACCATAAATAAATAAATATATCATTACGCCTTTTACCCATTATTGGGTGTAGCACTCTCCCGTAGCAAACCTCGGTAAGTTATATATTTATGCAAGTGAAGTGCGATTACTAGCCTTCAAATCACGGCCTCCAAAGATATTAGGGGAGGAGGAGCCGCAGGGGTAATTTTAATGTGGTGATAATATTTGTTGGTTGTGTAACCAGAGTTCTCAGGATCTACAGGCCAACTCAATACCACTGAGCTAGTAATATATTTATGCGCGTAAAATGCGGTTATCGGCCGTCAAATCACGATCCCTAAAGATATTAGTGGTGGAGGAACCACAGTGGTAATTTTAATATGGTGAAAAAGTTTATCGACTGTGGGAATCGAATCAAGGTTTTCAAAATTCTTAGACCGACTCGATACCACTTAGCCAGTAATATATTTATGCGCGTAAAATGCGGTTATCAGCCGTCAAATCACGATCCCTAAAGATGTTACTGGTAGAGGAGCCACAGGGATAATTTTAATGTGGTGATAATATTTGTTGGTTGTGGGAATCGAACCAATGTTCTCAGGATCCACTGGCCGACTCGCTACCATTGAGGCACCTACCCCATAGTCAGAGCTGGGCAGTAGCTAGTTACTTTTGTAGCTTAGCTACTAGCTTAGCTACTAGCTTAGCTACATTTACCTTAGTTGTAGCTGTAGCTTAGCTAACTGTGAAAAAATATAGCTGTAGCTTGTAACTAGCTACTTTTTTTTTCTATTAGCTTAAAAATAACAACTGAAGCTACTTTTAAAGCTACTTTTTATAGCTTCAAGCTACTTTTTAAGCAGAAGATCAACAAAGTACGCATGCGTACAAGCTAAACCCACACAAAATAATTATTTGTTGCCGGTTCTAACTGGCTCTAATACGCAAAAATACACAGTAGGTGCCAGATGGTATTTGCTATTTTTGATATTTATGTACATAATAGTAAATTAACAGTCATTATAACAAAAGATTGATCATATGACAATGGCAAATTTAATTGTTTCACAATAATTAAAAAAAGTAGCTTTAAAATTTAACAGCTAGTTTAACGAAAGCTATTAGCTGTAGCTTAGCTATATTTTACAAAATATAGCTTATAACTGTAGCTTAGCTACTTTTTTAAAGAATAGCTGTAGCTGTAGCTTAGCTACTTTTTTTAAGTAGCTTGTCCAGCTCTGCCCATAATGATATAATTATGCGCGTAGAATGCGGTTAATCACGATTCCTAAAAATGTTTGTGGTTGTGTGTTACGGGTAATTTTAATGTGGCGAAAATGTCTGTCGGCTGTGGAAATCGAACCAGTCCAGGATCAACAGGCCGACTCGCTACCATTGAGGCACCTATCCCATAGTGATATATTTATGTGCGTAAAATGCGGTTATCGGCCGTCAAATCACGATCCCTAAAGATGTTAGTGGCGGAGGAGCAACAGGGGTAATTTTAATGTGGTCAAAGTTGTCGGTGTAGAAATCGAACCAGGGTTCTCAAGATCCACAGGCTGACTCGATACCACTGAGGCCGTATTTATTTGGGATTTTTAAAGTAACCTGCAGGTTACTTGGCACACTTTAAGTAACCTGGAGCTAACCTTAAACTGACCCTACTGCCCCAGCTATTTTAGCGGGTTGGTAGATTCAACCCGTTTACTATCTCTTTCTAATCAACTTGTGTTCCTTGTTATTCGTGGCGGCATCGCGATTTGTAATAGTATAGAGACGTTAGGAGTTATTTTTATGAAAAACGTAAGTAATTTTATAATAATTTTCTGAAAAAATATACTAAACTATTATTTATGCAGATGATGGAAGAGCAATATGCATTATGTGCTTCTTGCAATATAAGTCACAGAGGATAATATTACGACACATAATTGCGACTCCGAAATTCATTATTTTGATAGTGCTGATGACAAAATTATAAAAAAAAACAGACCCTGACGTTATTTGCTTTTTGACTACATATAAAAAATATAAAGATGACTCAAAACATCCAATTAAAAGCGCAATTTAACACACAAACAAAACTAAGCAGATGTCGCTTCGAACATGCATTCAGATTTTAAATTTACCGCTAATATTTACAAGTGACACTTGAGATGCATTATTTATTTGGAAGTAACACGAGTTAGTTCTAGGTCAGTTCAAGGTTGGATCAAAATTTCCCAAACAAATACGGCCTGAGTCAGCTATCCGATATTAACCTAGCATTAGTGTAATAAAATGAAAAGACTGTTTTTATTTAATGTAATTCCTTTATTCATTCAGAACAAGTGAGTATATGTTTCTATATTGCACGCTCCCGGCCGCAGCCCTCTGATTCGAACGCAACATTACCTACTTAATTCACCTACCTAACTACCTATGATGTACAAACGTCTCAAAATGATTCACCTTTCATCTTTGATACACTCACAAGAATACAATAACAATGGACTTACTAACAAATACATCATACTGGTCACACAGACAGAACTATCAGATCCCTATTTTCAATATTATTATTCAATTGTTTCTTATTAAATAAATACACTTAAACAAAATGAGAAAACTGCTTCTTTATTTTGTAACCAAACTTTTGTAAATTATTTTATTCACAATCAGTTAATAATATGACATTTTCCGACTTTTGAAAAGTTGGAAAGTTAGCTATTGTTGACGTTTACTTTCCAACCGGTTTTCACAGATCGGAAAGTGTCAACTTTCCGACCTGAGAAAACATTGTACCTTTGATTTTAAATTATGAAATAAAATTGTCATATTCAGAGTCAGACATTGGTCTATTTTAATTGTTATTATTAAATAGGTAATAAAAAGATGTGCTCAGAAAATCATTGTTGAAAAATTACACTCTGAAATTTGTTTCAGAAACAAATATCAAATTCATCACCTACTAAAAAATAAAATAAAACAAATAAATATATCACGTCTTCTACCCATTACTGGGTGTAGCACACTGCCGAAGCAGATCTCGGTATGTGATATATTTCGCGCGTGAAGTGCGGTTACAAGTCGTCAAATCACGGCCCCCAAAGATGTTAGTAGTGGAGGAGCCACAGGGGTAGCTTTTTTTTAAAAATTATGATAATTGTTTGTCGCTTGTGGGAATCGAACCAAGGTTCTCAGGATCCACAGGCTGACTTCATACCGCTGAGCTAGCCACCCCATAAAAAATAAATAGAAATACTTCGTTCAAGCAAACAAATGTTATTTTTTATATATTAATTTTCGATGATAAATTTCTGATTGTGAATAAAATAGTACACAAACCTCGGTGGAAAGTTTCATTACGCTTTGGGTTATAGTTTATTTCTTAACCCTCGACTGTAATGAAACTCTTTCAACATCGGTATGTAATATACTATTAAATAATAGTTTATTTGTATAGCAAAGCGTTGAAATAAGTGTTCGGCATATCGAAGAATGAACTTATTGGTTAAGGATTATATAAGAGACAGACAACATTCTGAGAACAACAAACATTTCATGGACGAGAACAATAATTTTTTCTACTTATTAAATACGTATAATCTGTACTTTAATGACACTCATTAAGACACAGACTTTCATTATGATATAAATTTTCATTAAAATACAAATTTTCATTGTAGTACGACAAAATTGACCAATAACAGCCCAGCATTTTCTGTTTCCATGGTTTCTATAGATACTCAACAAAAGAGTAATATTTTTATTGACATTCAAGGCTGACATATTTATTTTAATAATATGATGGATGTTGGATTTGGTCGTAGAAAAACAGTGTATGCAACTCACTCAATAACTACCATTATAAACTTATTGCATAATATACTATTTATTATGCAATTGTATTACGTACACTAAAAACTTGCAAAATTTATAACAAATTTTAATTTAAATAAATATAATTCTGTAATTAAAAAATCAATAATCTAGGTTCAAATTTCCAACAAATATTTGTTATTATACCAGTTTTAGCGGACGTTGATAATAGCAGCGCCCGATAAAGTCATTTTAATGGCTCGGCCATCGCTAATAGCAATATAAAATACAGTAATATTATGCAAACGAATTTAATTTCATTGACAAAATCTGGTACGTATATGTTAACGTTTTAACAGTTGCAAAAAAATATTATTTATATGAAATTAACAGCCCATTTCTCAAATAAATTTTAGATTTCGATTTTTAAGTTTCAACATTTAATATCTATCAGTTTCGCGCGACAAAATTATTTTTGCGCGTGTTTCCAATGATTTTTTACGATTGCTCCACAGAAAAAGACAATTTTTCATTGACAAATGAGAGCGTAATTGTCCACTTTTCACAACAATCGTAGAAAAAGATATTTATGCCTTACGAGGGCGATGCTTCCATTTTGTAAGTTGCCCGAAGGGAATAAACATCCAGTAATGCCCGTGGTGCATACAATATTTTATGTCTTACTAGTATTTTTTAATAATCTAAATAATAAATAATGAATTACCTGGCAATACTAAATAGAAGAAATGTCAGTTTGTGACAGTATTACCATAATAACGTCACTCTTAATGCTCTAGAGCCTATTAAAATCATATAATAGCTGTATTAAATTTGCCACTTGCTTCACTTAAATAAGTTCAGATAAATTAGATACATGACTAAATGAACTGAATTAAACAAATTGATGGATTTATCAGAATGAATTACTTCAAAGTAAATTAGAATCTGTAATTCTAGTACTGGAAATAAAGTCAGCGCAGTAAGCCAGCGAAATAAATAAGTGATCTAGTTCAGTGAATATAAGTTAGATCTGATCCAAATGGCAAATGAAATATCTAATGTTTGCTGTATTCCATTTGCCACTTGGTACACTTAAATCAGTTCAGATAAATTAGACAATATGACTAAATGAACTGAATTAAGCAAATTGATGCACATATTGGGGTGAAATACTTCAAAGTAATTTACAATCAGTAATTCTAGTACTAAATATAAAGTCAGCGAAGTAATTAAGCAAAATAAATAAGTGATCCGGTTCAGTACATGTAAGTTAGATCTGATCCAAATGACAAATATGCCTATTCTAGAGCTGTATTCCATTTACCACTTGGTTCACTTAAATCAGTTCAGATAAATTAGACAACATGACTTAATGAACTGAATTAAGCAAACTGATGCATTTATTGGTGTGAATTACTTCAAAGTAAATTATAATCAGTAATTCTAGTACTGGAAATAAAGTCAGCAAAGTAATACAACGAAATAAATAAGTGATCTGGTTCAGTAAATGTAAGTTAGATCTGATCCAAATGACAAATGGAATACGCTTCAGGGCGTTATGTACTAAATAATATACCTTGTATTCATGGTATTAATAAACAATAATGAATTAGGTAGACATAAATAAAGATAACCTCACTTATCTCGTCGTCTATACTACTACTAAAATATATTGTTTAATTTGAACTATCTGTGTAACCAGTTAATAACTATTACAAGTAACAAAGTATTCTAAAATTATTGCAGAATAAAATTAACCTTACTTACTTAAAACGAGTGCTTACATACTAAAAGTATCTCTGTCCCTGTCTGTACTTTTCAAGAAGTGTACTTCTTATCCAATACAATACAAACATCAGTCAATATTTTAAAACAAAATGTACACTAGGTTAATAATAAATAAGTAAAAACAACGGGTAACATTAACAGAACAAATAAATATTATCACAATTGACAGAAATCAAGTCAGAATCTTTTTGAGACCAACAATTTACGATAATACCTGAAGTACGCATCAAGATGAGATCAAAGATTAAATCTTAACCTCTTGCTTACATACCTTAATATTAAATACTAGTACTGGCAATATGTCTGATTATAAATAAGTATAACTATTACTAAAATATTTCGTCTCTGATATAAGATGCAGTAAAAAACCAAACTTTTCTTAATAATCTCCAAGTCAATTTACAACTTTAGTTTACGATATTATTTTATACAAAAACAGTTATGTGCCATATTTAACAACGTTTACATTCAGAGTTTCAGTTTCACTTTAAAAATAATTCACATTTCGAATTAAAAACACGACAGTTACAAATTATACAGATAGCATTTCATTTTGCAACGAAATCTGGTTCATCTTAAATTTTATTAGCTTTGCAATGACATCATTAAAAATATCTTTACAAATATCTTCAATTAAATATACAGTATTCTTTGTTATCTGATTCTCCAAAATGTTAAACCCGAATTTTGGCTAAATTATTTCTTCAGAAAATATGATTTAATAGTACAGACTGATCAGAAGTAAATGCCTCAGTTGGCAATACAATTCTGGGGATCTTTTTATTCCCAAGCTAGGACAATGTTGGTAAAAGCGGACATACTATTTGACAAATAATTTTTATAATAAATACAAATAGATTGAGTGATAGAATTACTTTACATTGGCCGTATTTGTTTGGGAAATTTTGATCCAACCCTGAACTGACCTAGAACTAACTCGTGTTACTTCCAAATAAATGATGCATCTCAAGTGTCAGTTGTAAATATTAGCGGTAAATTTAAAATCTGAATGCATGTTCGAAGCGACATCTGCTTAGTTTTGTTTGTGTGTTAAATTGCGCTTTTAATTGGATGTTTTGAGTCATCTTTATATTTTTTATATGTAGTCAAAAAGCAAATAACGTCAGGGTCTGTTTTTTTTATAATTTTGTCATCAGCACTATCAAAATAATGAATTTCGGAGTCGTAATAATGTGTCGTAATATTATCCTCTTTGACTTATATTGCAAGAAGCACATAATGCATATTGCTCTTCCATCATCTGCATAAATAATAGTTTAGTATATTTTTTCAAAATATTATTATAAAATTACTTACGTTTTTCATAAAAATAACTCCTAACCTCTCTATACTATTACAAATCGCGATGCCGCCACGAATAACAAGGAACACAAGTTGATTAGATAGAGATAGTAAACGGGTTGAATCTACCAACCCGCTAAAATAGCTGGGGCAGTAGGGTCAGTTTAAGGTTAGTTCCAGGTTACTTAAAGTGTGCCAAGTAACCTGCAGGTTACTTTAAAAATCCCAAATAAATACGGCCATTATTGTTCTGTGAGTAATGTTAAGAAATAAAAGGATGTGAGTAAAGGAAACGATTTTTATTAATTTAAATTTTTAAATGTCACTGTCAACAACAAAATTATCTATCAGTCTTACCAATTTCAAGTAGTTTTTTGTATTATTTTCAACAAAACATTTACTTCTGAACACTCTGTATATTAAAGAATGAGTTGCATAATTGTCATTTTATTTTATGAGAATAAAACAATCGACAATTATAAAATGAGGTCTTTAAACTACTTTTTCTATTACAGCGTCTGTATACTCTTTTTCAATAAAGCCGCATTAATGTCCATTTCATTTCAGAAAACGTATATATCATGGTTTATAAAACAAGTAATATTTTATAACAAAATAATGACGTATAGCATATCCAAAAAATAGTGATACAATAGCCTCCGGCGATTTCCTTTCAAAGTCTGCGCGACCCACATTTTGAAAAGCACTGCTGTAGAATTAGAAAAAGATTTCATCGAAATAAATTGGCGTAATATAAAATAAATAATAAATACATCATCACGGTTTTTATCCTTTACTGGGTGTGGCACTGCCGTAGCAGATCTCGGTAAGTACTATACGGGGTGATCAAAAGGAATTGTTACAGTTGGCAATACAATTCCAGAGATCTTTTTATTCCACAGTTGGCACAACGTCAGATAAAGGCGGAAATGCTACTATTTGACATTTCTAATAAATACAAATAGGTTATGTCAGGAGTCTGACAGCTAATAGAATTTTGACTTTTTAAGTAATAGAAATACTTTAGAAATAAATGTAATAATAAATGTACTCAAATTTAAATTTTAAATGTCACTGTCAACAACAGGAAATGAATTTATGTATCAGGCTTATAAATTTCAAGTAGTTTTTTTAATTGCCAACTGTAACAATCCCTTTTGATCACTCTGTATATTTGGCGTGATATTTTGACAGAAAAACTGATTTTCCATATTGAATGCTTACAGCGCTTTTTAATTTATAATATGCTATATGTTTGCAAATTTATTTCTATGACGTAACAGTTTCCTAAACGAAATGAACTTTATTTGAAAAGTATTCAGTATGTTCAATCAAAAGTTGAATGTATCAATTCGCTTACATTATTTACATGTAGAATCCAAATTGTTTGAAACATATAAACAGCTCGCTGTATTCTCATATAATTTTATAAATATTTTATAATTCTGTAATGCATATTTAATATTTTAAACGGACGATGTTCTACGCCATTTTACAAGGCAATCAATTTGGCTTGTAGCAAAATTATGCTAGAAACGAATCATTTATGACATGAATACTTTTTCTGGCAATTTAGTTCTGTTGGTTTCAGTGTAAAAAGTTGCTAGAATATTTAGAACAAAATGTTGATATTTAGAATATGTCAAATATAGTACTTTCAAATTATCTTGTACTTTTGCCATTGTATTATCTTCTGTCAAACGATTCTGTATTACTTTAGATTAACTTTAATTTCAAGCATTTAAAAAACAATAATATAGAAACATTTCATGGTAAAAACAATGTCATATGTTCGAAATAATTTGAAACGGTTGCAAATATCATAACGTGAAAATGGTTAGAACTCTTTCAAAGTCTTATTACGTATACGAGATTTATCTGTTGTCATGGATACAGCAATAAAATAAACAAGTTTTTTGTTAAGTTGGTTACTTCCTTTTATAGAGTTTTCAAAAGACCTTGACACAAAAAATCTTCAATTAAAAGTGATCTTTTCTTCAAGATATTATTTTTTATAGTTATTTACAGATCAAGGAAAAAAAATGAGCGATTTCTTCTCGAAGGTTCCGCTTCATTTCCCGAGTCAAGGGCGAGGAATATAAAGCATCTGAAGGAAGAATGGTACTTTCTTCACGAGGTATACATATAATTTGTTTTACAATCCTATCAGAAAGTAAAATTTAGATAAGATTTATTATTCTTTTGATAGATGTCACCTGTCATTGTGAATTATATAAAAAAAAATAAAAAAATATCATCACGCCTTCTACCCATTGCTGGGTGTGGCACTCTGCTGAAGCAGATCTCGGTAAGTGATATATTTTGCGCGTGAAGTGCGGTTACCAGTCGTCAAATCACGGCCCCCAAACATGTTAGTGGTGGAGGAGCCACAGGGATAGCTTTTTCAAATTATGAAAATTTGTCGCCTGTGGGAATCGAACCAGGGACCTCAGGATTCACAGGCCGACTTCATACCACTGAGCTAGCTATCCCATAAATTATATGTCAAGTTAATACCAACATTAATCAGTAATTCAAAATGTATGCACTTTAGTCCCTCAGTATATAATGTACCACTTTCTAGTTTCAATTGAGAGAAGATAAATTACTTTCTGAGGACCGTAAAAAATAATTGAATGTCAAGATCTTTTAAAAACACCTTAATAATAATTAACATTAAAATTAAAAACAGTTATATCCTAAAGATGCATGCATAACTGTTTGTATCACTACTATTTTATAAGTTTGATAAAATTGTTGCTAATATCCATAACAATATTGTATGTAGTTAAAAATAATAATAATTAGTATGATACACGCGTAATAATTGATACAGAACCTAATTTCATATGAGATGACTTTGGAAATGCACAGCCGTATTATGTTTTTATTTATTAAAAAGTCAAAGATTTTATTACTTAGTTCTGATGCAAAAGGAATCTCAAATATCTTTCTAAAACATTCATTCATTAAGATATCGTTGGTGTTATATTACTTTAATTACAAAAAGTATTTATAATTAGTGATAAAAGTACACAGTTAATTAATACAGGGTTGCCAAAAACTAACAGTGGCATTTTAAATATTAATTTCTTAGGCAAAGTTAATTCTTTTATTTTAAATTTACATAAATTTGGGACTGTAACTACCTAGCCATGAAAAAACATTTATCATTAATAAAAACAACTTATCGGTGTGTTTTTTGTCTGCAAAGTGCATTATTCCGATATTATAGTGTCGTTGCTAGGCTACGAAAAATAACAGTCCGGTATAGTGGACGCAAAGATATAAGGAATCGAGTTGACTTCTTAATAGGTGGATTTTACCGGCCTCAGCGGGGAGTCTGGCTACAGTTAACAAAGGGGTGCATTAAGTAGATTGGAAAAAGTGTGTACGACATGCAATAGACATAAAAAATCAATATTTACATGTGAATAATATTGTAAACAAATTAATAATAAATATAAATTCTAATGAATCATCAGATAGTGACTTAGAAGATGACGATAATACAGATTAATTAAAACTATTTCATGCTCATATTATTGTTCTATTTTTATCCATATTATTATATTATTATTGAACACTGTAACATGACTTTTGACTATATTTTAAACTATAAATGTAAATAAATACATAAATAAATAATAAAACATCTTTATTATGTTAACAGAAATAAAATAATTATTATAATACGGCTCTGTTTCTTTTCACATTTCTACCAGTTTAATCCTGGGATAAGCCTGTACTATGTACTGTGAGGGGCGTCTAAAAGCCATTGTCTTATATCTTTGCGTCCAGTATAATATCTTTTTCGGCCTATGGCAAAATTTTTGTACGTTCTTGAAATAAAATAAACAAACCATTGTTACGCAATCTTTATCAAAACAACGCAATAATTTTATGTCTTGTTGGTTGTCTGACGTTTATAAATTTAATATAAAATAAGTAATTATTGAGTAATAAATCGACCGAAAAAAAAATAGTATGAGTAATATGTAGAAAAAGTGTCTAACTTTTCCTACTAGTTACACAATATACTATTTCGACATAAATTTCTTCAACACATACACTTACGAGGGCAGGGTGAAAAGTCCCTGAAAAATAAAACACATGGCGCCACAATCGCAAATCTCATGTGACATTTGTGATGTACCATCTTTAACTAGAACGCATTAAAATTTTCAGACTGATATGTCATTCAGTTCTATTTGACGCCCATCGATAGCAAGCAACCTTGAAGATTTTTGAAAACATGGAAAAAAGTGAATTCCGCGTCTTGATTAAACATGATTTCTTGCGTGGAAAAAACATTACGCAAACCAAAGCATCGCTTGTTAAACATTATGGGGACTTCTCACCATCGATTGGAACGATTCACAAGTGGTTTACTGATTTTCGTTGTGGTAGTATGACCGTAAAGGACGCCGAACGTTCTGGTCGTCCAATTGAGGTTACAACGCTAGAAATCTTCGATAAAATCCATGGTATGATATTGGACGATCGGCGAGTTAAAGTGCACGAGCTGCTGAGGCTATGAGCAACTCAACCGAACGGGTACGGAACATTTTGCATAAATTTTTGGATATGAGAAAGCTATCTGCTAGATGGGTGCCGTATTGTGGACAACGCACCGGCGCACAGGTCCGTAGTCGCAATGCCAAAATTGCATGAATTGGTTCGTCATCCACCATATTCTCCAGATTTGGACCCCTGCGATTTTTATCTAGTTCCAAACTTGAAGAAATGGCTCAGCGGAAAGAGATTTGGTTCCAACGATGAGGTCATCGCTGAGACTAACGCCTATTTTGAAGAACTGCCAAAATCGTATTATTTGGAAGGGATCGAAAAATTAGAAAAACGTTGGACGAAGTGTATCGAGCTACAAGAAGATTATGTTGAGAAATAAAATATGTTTTGACCAAATAAATTTCATTTTTTAGGGACTTTTCACCCTGCCCTCGTATACTCTTTTCTAATTATCTTATACCGTAAGAAAAAAAATCCTTGGCCAACTTTGCAAAAATTGTTCAAAAGCTTCTTTGAATGCTCCATCAGAAGCAAATCGCTTTGCCCTGCGACAGTTTTTTAACTTTTTAAATAAAAATCAGTCTGATGGCACTAAATCAGTGCTGTAAGGTTGATTCTATAAATCCATAGGCATTGATTCATTGCTGAACTTAATTTGCTTTATGAACTGGAGAATAATCATGACTCATTTTATCAACAAATAAACATTCACTAATCTTTATAAATCGCATAAATTAAATACAACACTTCACACATATACTTGTATGTCTCATAGCTATGTTATAGCAATTTGTTTGGCATCATTGCTTTTTTGTTTCATGACTAAATAACATAAACATACGCCCTCGCATATATGTGGATTAAAAAGGAATTAAAATTGAGAAAACAATGACTCTGCCTCTATGTTGTATTAATATTTAAAATGTCATTTGTTTTTTTGTCGACCCTGTACATATTTGAATCAGATATAAAGAAGAAATCTTTGAATTTTTAATATTGGTAATGCATAAAGCAAACCATTAAATATGTATAACTGCTGTTAATTTTTACATGTGCAATATTAGTTATTTGCCACAGTTTTATCAGTAGGAGACTCCATTTTAAATTCATTTAATAATATCATAATAATAAGAAATATCACTTGGACATAAATAACATATTTTCAAAAAAATAATTCTTAAATTGTACTAACTGTCTACGTCTTCGTTGTACTACGCTTGATCCAATAGCTTTAGAAATCTGTAAGATTACTTTTCGAACAATGCAATCTTCTTTACTGAACTTAGGGTGACGTCATTTCTTATAGTTATTTATCAAGGGAAGAAAGTAAGACATTTCTTCCCGAAGATACCGTTTCATTTCCTCAACCGAAGTATCATGCTTTCTTTACGAGGTATACATATTTACTATCGTATTAGAAAGTTAAATTTTCAGAAATATATTGGAAATATATTCTCTCTTCCAGCTAAGAATATAGTAGATGGCACTACAATAAAAATCCTTTTTGGCAATACGTTAATTTACACATTGTAAATGTGGCTTTTAAATTCGCTCCTCCTAGAGTATAGTGCATAACTTATTTTCAAATAATTTTCTTTTACTAAACTTCATGATAACACAAATACCAAAAATTAAATGGGTCAAATATGACAATACCATAACTTTTGAAACTAATACAGCGGTGTATGGAATGCCGTTTTACTTTCTATTTACACAAAATTGCGTATTTATATATTATTAACATTTCTCAAGATTGAATTTAAAGCAAATCATCAAATTGACTTTATTCATTTTTGTTTTAATAAATATTATCTCAATATAAAAATATGCTTATAGTATAATATGAAAGTAAAAATGTTTGTGTTAAATTTGTTAAACTGAGTTGTAAATGAAAGTCAAATATTTCGAAATAACTTAATATGTGATTAATGTTTTTCTACTTGAAATTTATAACAGTTTGTAATGTGGTTTTCACAAAACTAACATTACAAAATATGAAACATAATATATTTCAATATAACAAAAATAGAATATGAACGAAGATAGAAAATATATGCCTACTATATGGAATGTATACCTGTGATTTCAACACTTGTATTATAATATGTTATTTCCTTGGACAGTGCGGAAAGTGCTCACTTTTCGCACTCATTTGCGTGTGGAAAGTTGTTATTTTCTGCACTTAAGTGTACACAGAATAACTTTTTTGGTTGCAGTTAAAAATTACTAGTGACAATGAATCCGAAACAACCTTTAAGATTATTTGAGAAAATAAAAAACGATCAAAAATTTAATACATTTTTTGTATTCGTAATGTAAAATGTTAAATTGTCGTAGGAAAAATAGTATGTAATACACGGGTTGAACCCTTACAATAATTACTATTCTTCGCTAGGGATGAAAAATATCATTTTCTTCTCTAAAGGTCTGAAAATTGTACTTTCTGACAGGATCAAGAAAAAATGCATACCATTCAACAAGAAAGCTCTTGTTCATTCTAGCATAAAATATATACGTACACACGACTAAGTATTCAAATGGCAGAGCTTTTTATTCATCACATTTATAGTTCTGGATGAGTCTGTATTACAGCGCTAATGTCGATTATTAGTTCATAAACGATAATCAAGATTTATTTTGAATTGTAAATTAATAATAATAATAATATAATAAATTATAATTAATCTATTTTTAGTAGCGTTCTAATTCATTATCCATGACCTAATAATCGCTATTAGCGCTGCAATACAAACTCGTCCAAAACTACAAAAGTCATTGATAAAAAGCGCTGTCATTTGAACACATTCACTTATATATATCTTGTCTCTATGGTTCCAGTAAAGAAAATTTCACAATCCGTTAGTACCTGCAGATCATTGCAAGTACTTGTACCAAGACTGCTGATGAAAGTACAATGAAGAACGGTCAATAATTTACCTATTGGTTACGCATACGAACCAATTAATATCTAGCTATAAAACATCGTTTTATAAATAATGAACGTGTCCACTGTGGTAATCCCAGGCCCACCCCTTAACACCTAAGTGAAATGTAAAAGTCTTGTGTTTTCATCGAGTTGTAAGTAACACATAACACGAATATATCGCACGTTCGTTGAAATGTCTACAAGCGATCCCGGTTTCTGATTGGTCGAACTTGCTGTCATGGAGATGACAATCCAGGGAGGATTTAGTTCTTTGGGGGTTGGGTACTAACTTTGGCTGGCTAATGCTGGGTTGCAAGAAAAAATAAAGAGCTCTTTAGTTAAAGAATTGTGTATCTAGCAACAGTATCAATAGCGATTTTCTCAAATTTATTGAACCGTTAGTTGCTAATGAACCGATAAAACTTTCATGCAACCCAGCATTTCTAATTCTAGTACCTACTGAATTATGAGAAATGCTAGTACGAACTACTGTTAATTTGTTTTTCAATTGTCGAAGGGGTCTAAATTATTTTTTTGATAGCTATTTGTGTGTGGAAAGTAGTTCATTGTCTATGATCATTTAATAGTGTATTACATAATAAGTCAGGGAAGATACGTTTTACTTGACGAAGCGGTTGTTTGAAATGCAAGGCTGTTGAGTCCAATAAAAACACTTTCCTGACGCATTAAATAAATAAATAAATATATCATCACGCCTTTTACCCATTACTGGGTGTAGCACTCTACCGAAGCAGATCTTGGTAAATGATATATTTATGTGCGTGAAGTGCGATTACCAACCGTCAAATCTCGGCCATCAAAGATATTAGTGGTGGGGAAGCCACAGGGGTAATTTCAATTTGATGAAAATGTTTTGTCGGCTGTGGGGATCAAACTAGGGTTGTCAGGATTCACAGGCCGACTTGAACTGTGCCATTACCCCATTTTTTTCAGAAACCGTTTAATTTAATCAATAATTAATTATAAATAATTCAATATGTTATAGTTGGCAATACAATTCCAGAGATCTTTTTATTCCACAGTCGGCCTGTGGATCCTGAGGTCCCTGGTTCGATTTCCACACGCGACAAATTTTCATAATTTGAAAAAGCTATCCCTGTGGCTCCTCCACCACTAACATGTTTGGGGGCCGTGATTTGACGACTGGTAACCGCACTTCACGCGCAAAATATATCACTTACCGAGATCTGCTTTAGCAGAGTGCCACACCCAGTAATGGGTAGAAGGCGTGATGATATATTTATTTATTTATTTCAATATGTTTAAATTTTTTGATAAGAATCATATTGACAGCAGACTACGTATCCAAGGTTACAACAAAAAAAGACAGTCAAGTAAAGTACAAAATAGTCTGGTGAAGTACAAAACAGTCAGATAAAGTCTTTACCAGACTGTTTTGTACTTTACCGGACTGTTTCTTTTTTTAATTTGTGTCGGTGAGTAGGTTGATTCAATTTTCATTAGTGTCATTTTACTGTCAAAATTAATTTCTGTGCTTGTATTGTAATAGAACTCATTACGAGACGCTCTTTTAGGTATAATTTATTTCCAACAAATATTTGATATTTTAACAGTTTCAGAGGACGTTGGCAATAGCAGCAACCGATAAAACAGTTTTAACGACCATTGCTAATACCAATGTAAAATAAAATAGTATAGTACAAAAAAAATTTACCTTATGGACAGAATCGCGTTCATAAATGTTAACTTTTTTGACAGCTGCATAAAAGGATTTAAGAATCATTTGACACTTTAAAATTCGCTTGAAAACGTCGACAATTGGATTACTTTCCACACGACTTGGGTGTATATTCCCATACATTTGTGCAGAAAAGTTTACTTTCTGCCCTGGTTGCACAAAAAATAATTTTTACTTGACTCAGCGGACTAAAATATCATTTTCCTGACTTATTAAGTAATATACTATTTTATATTATAATAGCAGTTTCGATATTACTTGCATTTTGTATAAAATTTTCGTAAGAACTTGATTATGACGTCATCAAAAAGTCGTACCAAGTCTGCTGCCAAATATTACAAATTATTTTACTACAAAATACCACAAATTAAAATTAGTTTTTCGTAGCGTTACAAACTTTACTCTGCTCAATATTGAATTAGAAAAAATCAGCATTTTCTAAATTCCATATGAATATCTTTTTCTAGTATTAAGACCAATTCTGTAACACAAATTTTCAAGTACAACAATTGCTAGAGCCCCAATAAACAATGGTTGCCAGGAAAGTTACCATCAAAAGTTATACAGGGTGATCAAAAGGCATTGTTATAGTTGGCAATACAATTCCAGAGATCTTTTTATTCCACAGTTGGCACAACGTCAGCTAAAGGTGGAAATGCTATTTGACATTTCTAATAAATACAAATAGGTTATGTCAGGAGTCTGACAGCTAATAGAATTTTGAATTTTTAAGTAATAGAAATACTTTAGAAATAAATGTAATAATAAATGTACTCAAAATTTAAATTTTAAATGTCACTGTCAACAACAGGAAATGAATTTATGTATCAGGCTTACCAATTTCAAGTAGTTTTTTTTATTGCCAACTGTAACAATTCCTTTTGATCACTCTGTAGCAAATGCTATATTAATCAAGGTTTCTAAAATACTCCTCCACCCTTGCAGAACTAAATCCTCCATCCATTCTCCCTTTCTTATTCCCAATCACACTACACTGAATCCCGTTTAACATCAGTCTCCTTGTTGCATTTCCCCGCCAAGGTCAACCTCACCACAGTCACATCCGCCGAACGTCAAGCTGCAGTAGTGGCCGCTGGGGGTAGTTGCGTCTGTTGCGTGGCAACCATTCCACAGGCTCCACACGCTTTCAGCTCCGTGAAGATCTCTGTGAAGAAGCCTGGCTCGGCGTTGATCCGCAGCATGTTGGAGGATAATCGATTGACGATCACCAGACATCGATCCCAGAAACGGTCTTTGGAGTCTTCGACAAGGAAGGGTTTTAAAGGGTAGGAGATCTCGTTGCCCATGTAGCTGTAGGAGAGATAGAGGCATGTTAGGACGACGGCTTGGAGGTCTTGTTCACAGTCGATGTCTTCGTTGACGAGGTCACGGACCAGCATGTAGACGAAGACTACGTTGGCTGGGTTGATGAAGGCGACGTCCTACACATAGATAGAATGATGAAATATTTATGTTTATTGGGATTTTTAATTAGAGTGTTTAGAAAATGGGTGATAAGTTTTAAGTAGAATGATTCTTTGATTAATTCTGAGTCGATAATACTAATTTAAAAAAAATGTACGGCTAATTATAAGAAATATAAATCTGGCAATACCGAATCAAACATTTGTTATACCAGTTATCCGGTAACTATGCAAATCAATCTGACAAACGCCAAAATTTGACAAATATTTTTTTGTACTCGCAGCATTCAAAATAATGTTTACATTACCTTGGAAACAAAAAAAATTATATAAGGTTACCGTATGTACTAAAATCTCAAAAATACTGTCGAAGAAAAGTTAAAAATATAAAATATTGATAATAAACGATGAATTACGTCAACGCAATTTTGCACAATTTTTCAAACTTGAAGAAATGGCTCGGCGGAAAAAGATTTGGCTCCAACGATGAGGTCATCGCTGAGATAAACGCCTATTTTGAAGGATTGCCAAAATCGTATTATTTGGAAGGAGTCGAAAAATTAGAAAAACGTTGGACGAAGTGTATCGAGCTACCAGGAGATTATGTTGAGAAATTAAATATGTTTTGACCAAATAAATCATTTCTTGTTTCATTTTTAAGGGACTTTTCACCCTGCCCTGGTATTCAAAAGAAATATTGGATGAATTTGAGTCTGCACAGGGAACATTAGTACCTCAGAAGTCAAAAGAGCTTTACGAAAAACAATACGAATTTATTGTATTGGTTGACAGTTACCCAAAAATCACGATTTTGATTTGTTTGAATAGCTGTTGTTTATGCCCTCGGGCGATAAAATTCAAATTACGCCTGCTTTTGATACACAATGAACAAGTTTATAATGCCAAAAAATATCATTTTTTTACCCGAAACCGGCAAGAAAATGCCTACGTTCCTAACCAATTTTATTATGGAAAGTAAATTTTTACCAAAATAGTCAAGTAAAGTACATATCCAAGATTACAACAAACATAACAATATGGTAAAGTACAAAACAGTCTGGTAAAGACTTTACTTGACTGTTTTTTTGTTGTAATTTTGAATACGTAGTCTGCTGTCAATACAATTCATATCAAAAAATTTGAACATTTTGAATTATTTATTATTAATTATTGATTAAATTAAACGTTTTCAGAAAAAAATAGTAGACATAATACGTCATGAAAGTGTTTTTACTTGACTCAGCAGCCCTGTATTTCAAACAAGCGCTTCGTCAAGTAAAACATCTCTTTCCTGACTTATTATTTATTTATTAAGTAAATTCCAATTACAGTACAGGGGGTCTACAGCTTATAGTGGAATCCGAACCACTCAGACACAATCGTATTTTTTTGGATATAAGTAGAAGTCAATGAGATTTGAACGCACGATCTCTTGCTTGCTAATTAAGAAACGCAAGTTTTACCTCGCTTTTATTTACTGAGCTACGATTGCCTATGTAATACTTAAATGGTCGTAGATAATGAACTACTTTCTGCACACAAATAACTATCAAAAAATAATTTAGAACCCTTCGACAATTGAAAAACAAAATAACAGTAGTTCGTACTAGAGTGCCTACAATGAGAGTGATGACAATAGTGGTCTTCATTTTCATTGGCTACGCCATATTTGTGCCAATCTGTTGCTGTTTTAGCTTGTGTGGTATAGGAAGTTTGTGTTTGTTTGTCAATGTTTGTTAAATTTAATTAGTTAAAATTGTTTAATTTAGTGTACTGTTTATTATTACATGTTAGTTTTTATATACTTAGTAGTTTTAGTACAGTTTAAGTGCTTATTAAGACACAATTTGTGATAAGTAATTGAATAAAATATTAAGGTAACATGAACCAAATTTATACAATAAATAAATATAATGTAAAGTTTTGTAAACAATAATGGCTAGTTGTACCTCTATTATTTAGGAATTAAGCATTTTTTAGATTAATTGTATCAAATCGAAATCAAATTGTCAAATGACACATAATCTTTGCTGCTGTCATTATTTAGGTTGGACATTTAGAGAATTCTTTAAATTTTATTAGCTACTAAACCTGATCAGTAAGTTTAATTGATGCAAGCATATTAGTAATTTGTTTTATTTCTTCTTAAAATTGCAGGTAAAAAACTGGCTCGTAAGAAAATATTGTATGCCAGTAAATCATTCATGTCTACCACTTTATAATTTGAGTTTTTTCTTTCTTTTTTGTTATTGTAATCTTTTTGTATACCTATTTAGAGTATTTATTCTATATTTCAATGTACTTATACAACTCAATGGAGTCATTTTTTATACAATAAATAGTATTTCTTCTGGTAATGTAAAATTTATTGGTTTATTTTATTTATTATTGCTCTTTTTTAGTTTGATACTAATGTTTTGAAATGAAATATTTCATCTTATGCATGAATTCTGTTCTGACAGTAATTATACTTTTATTTAAATATAATGATTTTACTATCATTTCATTAGTCTATATATATTTTTTAATTTTCAAATATGTCTATGCTGGCAATTTATAAATAAAAAATATATTAAATTCAAGTAATACATTCGTAAGATAATATTTTTGTGTTTTGCCCGTATACAATCCATGTTAAATTGGCACAAATATGGCGGCCGTAACCGTATGTCATCACTCTCATTGTAGGCACTCTAGTTCGTACTAGCAGTCCTCATAATTAAGTAGGTATTAGAATTCGAACATTTAGACAAAGATAAGTTAGTACCCAACAGCAGATTAAAATATTTCTAACAATCGCTTCGTCAAGTAAAACATCACTTTCCTGACTTATTATGTAATATACTATTTTTTTCAAAATTTTAAAGCATTGGTTAGTTTTAAAAGGATCCAGTTCTTATAGACAGCACGTAAAACATAAATTATTGCCAGATTACTATCTATGTGGTCAGTTATACCATTAGTTAAGTTTTGTACGTTTACTTAAAATACTTACAAAAATCTATTATAACAAAAAGAGAAAAATGGCGTGATAAATGTTGATATATTTATTTTATGATAACATCAACATTAAACTGCATAAAAATAGCTTCTACTTCAAGGTTTACGAAAAAAAAAAAATTATTGATGTTCTCTACCTACTTCTCTTAATATGTAAATATACTCAATTTGATTAGCTATGAGTGATGAGTAGAACCACCCCCTACGTAAAGGATAATGGCGTAAAGATATGCATGATATTCACGATTCGATTTAAAAAGTTCACGAGATATTCGTGGATTTCAAAGCGACCCAACTTCGAGAACAGACAGCTAAAGGTCACAGCAATTTATTTACTGTTAAGTCTACGTCATTTTTTACATCAATCTTTTTCGCCCTTCAACTGTTACAAAAACGTTTTTAAGAAAAGTTTTATCCTTAGAAGATCAAAAAGAATTTCATCGAGAAGCAGTCCATACTCGTATAATAATCAACAGCGCACAAGACTGTATTTATTTTTGTATTTGTGTTACTCTGTACAACAGGAACTTAATTTCAATTACAGTACAGGGTTCGGACTCACCGAGCCGTAATGTGGTAGTTCATATAATTTTGGCTTGAGTGGGATTCGAACTTAGGATCTCCGAATTCGAATGCCGTAACGCTGTCCACGTCACCGTACTGCAGAACAATATACAGAATGTTTCATTTAAGTGTTGCCAACATTGCTAACTCGAGAACTATAAGAGCTACGAGGTTGGTTAAATTAGCAAAGAACTACCATTTTACAAGACTATTACAATGAGCAAAAAAATTCTACCAGTGTTTCCCAAAATACGGGACACAACCTTCTTATTTTAAATGGGATCATACTCAGTAATAATATAACAAGAGAGTGAGAATAAATTGAAAATAATTTGACAGATCTTTCGAAAACTTGTTACCAGGCAATAGTCACGAAAGCCCGTAGGGCTTGAGTGGCTATTGCCAAATGGCAACAAGTTTGAGAAAGATACTGGAGAATTATTCTCTATTTATTCTCACTCTCTTGTTATATTTAATTAGATTATTTTTTGACTTAGCTGTTGAGGTCGATTCATCCAACTTAAAAGATTTTGAACTGGGTTCATATCGATTGATTACTTATTAATGTATTCTTGGAAGTTGTTTCCAAAATTTGTTGGTGTATTTCTGTATCTAAAATACAAATAAATCGATTTTTTCGCATATTTTACGTGACGCGTTGACAGTTTTAAATAATTATTTGACAACTCATCATCATCATCGGCGATCACTCACGAACGAGTATGATTGTTCCCTCAAGGATGTGTTCTTAAGTGGCTAATTAGCCCGATTCTGGACCCGCACACTCGGCCACACTGCCCGCATGTGTTTCCTGGTGGTAAGGATGGGGGTTGAGGTCCAGCTTGTTTTCTGAGTTCTCTCTCTTTCCTTCTTTGTCTTTTTTCTATCTCATGTTCCTTCCGATTTTGTTCAAATATAGTGCATCCATGCCTGATTGCATGTCTCCACTCGTGTCTGTTCAGAGCAAGATCTTCCCATGCATCTATGTTGATATCGCATTCTTTAAGTTTATCCTTCAGGCCATCTTTATAACGCTTTTTAGGGCCACCTTTATTTCGCTTCCCGTTTGAAAGTTGGCCGTAAAAGATCTTTTTGGGCAGTCTGCCATCTCGCATACGCACAATATGACCTGTCCATCTAAGTTGTTGTTGTAGGATCATGGCTTCTATGCTTACCATCTCGGAATCTTGCAGCACGCTGATGTTTGTTCGGTGATCTTGCCAGACGATTTTCAGGATCCTTCGGAGACATCGTTGATGGAATTTCTCCAGGTTTTTTATATGTCTTCGATGAGTTGTCCAGGTTTCACAGCCATATAGCAGGGTTGGTATAACCACTGCTTTATATACTTGAAGCTTGGTGGATGTTCGAATACCTCGAACAGCAAACACTCTATTCTTCAGCCTTCCAAATGCTGCACTAGCACATTTCAATCGATGTTGTATTTCAGAGTCAATGTTTGAGGTGTCCGATAAATGGCTGCCCAAATAGGGAAAGTCGGAGACATTTTGCAGTGGTTCGCCTGAGAGAAGGATCTGTGGTGGAGGAATATCATTTATAGGTGGAGGTTGAAAAAGAATTTTCGTTTTCTTGATATTTACTTTGAGTCCCAATTTATTGTATGCCTCTGAGAATGTGTTTAGAATAATTTGCAGATCCTCCTCTGTATGTGCAGCCACCGCGTTGTCATCTGCATATTGCATTTCAATAAAAGATGTATTGGAAGTTTTGGATTTGGCATTAAATCTGGAGAGCCTAAATAGATTACCGTCCATTCTGTATTCGAGGTCAATACCAGAAGGCATGTTGTCTTTTACAAGGTGTAGTACTATGGCAATGTATATTGAGAATAGGGTTGGAGCGATAATACAACCTTGTTTCACACCTGTGTTCACCGGGAATGGTTGTCCTGTCGTTCCATTGCTAATAACCGTAGCGGTCATGTTGTTATGCAGTAGTTTGAGTATTGTTATGTATTTGGGTGGACAACCAATTAGTGATAGAATCTTCCATAGGGCTTCGCGATTTACTGAGTCGAAAGCTTTTACCAGGTCAATGAATGCTATATATAGTGGTCTATTTTGTTCGCGGCACTTCTCCTGCAATTGGCGGCATGTAAAAATCATATCCGAAGTTCCTCGATTAGGTCGGAAACCACACTGTGTTTCTGGCAGACAGTCCTCTGCTAGTGGCATCAGCCGTTTAGCAAGCACTCGGGTAATGACTTTTCCTGCTGTAGATAGTAGCGAAATTCCGCGATAGTTTCCACAATCGGTTTTATCGCCTTTTTTATAGATGGTAATGATTGATGCATCACGAAAGTCAGATGGAATTTCTTCAGCTTGCCAAATTTTGAGTATAAGTACGTGTAGTTGTTCTGTTAGTATTGGCCCCCCTTCTTTATATATTTCTGCAGGTATACCATCAGGACCTGATGCTTTGTTATTTTTTAGGTGAGATATGGCACTTTGGACTTCTGCAAGATTGGGAGGTAATGCGAGTTCTTCTCTTAAGCGCAGCTGTGGGATTTTTTGGAAAATGTACTCATCTACTTCTGAGTTTTGGTTAAGAAGGTCTTGAAAATGTTCGCTCCATCGGTTGGTAATCGATTCCTTGTCTTTTAGTAATGTAGCTCCATCTTTAGATTTTAGTGGGTTCATGCCTCGAGTACTCGGTCCATACACCGCCTTGATAGCGCCGAAGAAACCACGTGTGTTATGACAGTCTGCGAGTTGTTGTATTTCATTGGATTTATCCAGCCACCATTTATTCTTCAATATTCGTGTCCTATACTGCACTTTAGATTTCGCTTCATGGAAGATTGTCCGTTTCGATTGAGATTGAATATCGTGTTGCCAAATCTGAAATGCCTTTCTTTTGTTGTCTATTAATTGTTTAATCTCTTCGTTGTTATCATCGAACCAGTCCTGGTGCTGCTTACGTTTATAACCTAACGATGTTTCACAGGCTGACAGGATACTTGTTTTAAGTGCAGTCCAGTGCTCTTCTATACTTTCAGGATATTCTGAGGGAAACTTATCGCTTAGAGCTTGTATAAGACCTTCTTTTTTTAAGGGATCGTTTAGTGTACTGGTGTTTATTGTACACTTGATTTGCTTCTTTTGGATTCTCCTTTTGGAGCCTATTGTGATGCGCATTGTGGAGCATATTAATCTATGATCAGTCCAGCAGTCATCTGCTCCTGTTATAGCTTTTGTGAGTAGAACGTCTTTTTGGTCTCGCGCTCGAACTATTACATAGTCGATTAGGTGCCAATGCTTTGAACGGGGGTGTTGCCAAGAAGTTTTGTATCGGTTTCTCTGCCGAAAGAGGGTGTTAGTAATCACAAGACTGTGCTCTGCGCATTTTGTTAACAGAAGATTACCATTTGCATTGGCATTTCCTACTCCTTCCTTGCCAATAATCCCATTCCAAAGGTTAGAGTCTCGTCCCACTCTAGCGTTGAAATCACCAAGGAGAATAATCTTATCTTCCTTTGGGATGCCTGATAACAGTGTGTCTAAATTGTCGTAGAACTGTTCTTTTACGACTTCATCTGCCAAGAGTGTAGGTGCGTATGCACTAATTATAGTGGCATGTTGGTTATTGGTTAGTAGTATACGAAGTGTCATGAGGCGTTCGTTTATGCCAGTAGGGAGTTGGTCTAGTTTGTTGATGATTTCATTTTTTATGGCAAAGCCGACTCCATGGAGACGCCTTTCAGTTTGCGATTTTCCAATCCAAAAGAAAGTATACCCTCCTCCGTGTTCTTTTAGCTGACCTTCATCAGCGAAACGAGTCTCGGACAGTGCTGCAATGTCGATATTATATCGTCTTAATTCACGGGCGATGATTGCCGACCTTCTCTCTGGTCGGTTACTAGCTGCACTGTCCATTAGGGTTCTTATGTTCCATGTAGCAAATTTAAAAGGTATTTTCTTTTGCTTTGTTTTTACTTTAATAATGTCTTTGTTCTGGTTGTATCTTTGATCCGATTTAAATTTTAATTTCTTTAGCTTCTGACCGCAAGTGGTGAACCTACTGAACGCGGTTATCCAGCCGGTTGATTTTGAAGTTGACTATGTTTAGGACACCTTTTCTAGTCCCCTCCCCATTCAGGGTGAGCAGAGTGGATCCTGAATAGGACTGCTCAGTCGCGAATATAGCTGCCGCCACTTTTTACAACTTCATCCTAAAAAACGCAGCGACTGAATCACATATACGCCGCCCACGTGCCGGTTCATCGCTAGAGGCTCCCAGTCTTCACTAAACCTGCCCCCGTCACAACTTGCCGATCGCCGCAGGACTTTTCATTTTTTTGTGCTTGAGAGTGAATATTATTACCCTTAAGAAAACGCCTGTGCGTGACTTGGTTTAGCGTGTGAATGCTGTTGCACGTCAACATACGCACGGTTCTTGACAGAGCAATAGACCTGTGCCCAATGGCATGGAGACCAAGACGATTGGAGATATATGCTCCGCTGCAGCCTTCTTCCGCCCTTCTGGCCGTTGGACTTAAATGTGTCTCATCCGTCCAGTCGACCGTTGAGGTCTTTCGGTTCGAAGCCGCCCCTCTGGGGTCAGACGCTTCTGTTGGGGATTCTCCCCTTGCTAGTTTTGGTCCGCGCCGAGTATTTAAACTCCTCGGAGCCCGCCATATCTGGCGGGGGTACCCCTATCCGCCACCTGGGGACGCGCCCGATGGGGGACTAGCAACCCCTCACGGGGTCACAAACAAAAAAGCATCTACAGAGATAATTCCCGGAAATAATCACAAGAGCTTTATTCTTAGTATAATAATGACAGGATTGGCTAAAACGCAGACACGTGACATACAATGAAGCATTTCATTGGTTCTGAGAAACGTCAAAAAATACATATGTTCTCATTTAAAATAAGAAAGTTGTGTCCCGTATTTTGAAAACCACTGACAGAAATTTTTTTTTGCTCATTGTCAGAGCTGGGCAAGCTACTTAAAAAAAGTAGCTAAGCAACAGCTATTCTTTAAAAAAGTAGCTAAGCTACAGCTATAAGCTATATTTTGTAAAATATAGCTAAGCTACAGCTAAAAGCTTTTGTTAAAGTAGCTGTTAAATTTTAAAACTACTTTTTTAAATTATTGTGAATTAATTAAATTTGCCATTGTCATATGATCAGTCTTTTGTTATAATGACTGTTAATTTACTATTATGTACATAAATATCAAAAATAGCAAATACCATCTGGCATCTACTGTGTATTTTTGCGTATTAGAGCCAGTTAGAACCGGCAACAAATAATTATTTTGTGTGGGTTTAGCTTGTACGCATGCGTACTTTGTTGACCTTCTGCTTAAAAAGTAGCTATAAAAGTAGCTTCAGTTGTTATTTTTAAGCTAATAGAAAAAAAAGTAGCTAGCTACAAGCTGCAGCTATATTTTTTCACAGTTAGCTAAGATACAGCTACAGCTAAGGTAAATGTAGCTAAGCTAGTAGCTAAGCTACAAAAGTAGCTAGCTACTGCCCTACTCTGCTCATTGTAATAGTCTTTTTAAAATGGTGATTCTTTGCTAATTTAACCAACCTCGTAGCTCTTATAGTTCTCGAGATAGCAATGTTGGCAACACTTAAATGGAACACCCTGTATACACCATGATGTCGTATTGACTAAATCCTTGACTTTTACCACGTGGGGTAAAATGAGAAAATACAGTAAAAAAGGATAACTTTTTTCTGAAGAAAATAAATGAAAACCTGCGCGGAATCAATAAGAAAGTATAAACCCACAAATAACCCGATTCAGCTTGACACAAAAACAATATACCCACGAAATAAAACCCATACGGGGATAATTACCCTTCCAAATTTATAATTTGAATGACACAAATCGGAGCGTATTAATACCAAACAACGTGCTTTTGTTGTCGAAAAGTCAAGACACTCCAGCAAAACATAAAACTAAACGATCCATGCTGACCTGTCCGTTATTTCCCCCACTTGAATATGTCAACAAGAAGTATTTATTTGGTCGACTTTGGTTCATGCAGACGGCGCCGTTGGCGTCGCAAGAGATCGATAAGCGACGTCACAGAGGAATCATGAGCGCGGCGCAGTAAACGCAGGAAGAAATATGGAAGAACGAACTGGTCAACTGTGTTTACGTCGGAATAGTCCATTCCGATACACTGAAGGGATGAACGTGGAACGTAGTCATGTGTTGCCACAACATGGCGGCCGCCCTGACAACTGACAGGAGAATTTTCATTTTAATGTATTCATCGAGAAGAAACTTCCCTAAATTTTCACAGATTTGTTTACGCTGGCGTTAACTTTGTTTTAGCGTAAACTAAGCAACAGAAATATTGTTATGACAACGTTGTAAACAAATCTCCATGGTTACGAACAAAATAGGTATCATTTGACATTAGTTGTCAATAGGCAATAGGTTATAGGTTACAGGCAATCGTAGCCCAGTGGATAAAAGCGAGGTAAAACTTGTGTTTCCCAATTAACAAGCAAGAGGTACTGCGTTCAAATATCACTAACTTCTATTTGTATTTAAAAAATGCGATTGTGTCTGTATGGTTCGGATTTCACTATAAGTTACTGTAATTGGGATTAAGTTCCTGTTGTGCAGAGTAACAAATAAATAAATAAAATAGCCACGTTTGTGTAAAAACGAAAACTATAAAATATAATTTTTAAAGTTAATTTTATGACAGAAAAATTTGGGAGACGCCCGGATTCGAACCGAGGACCTTCAGCTTGCCGGGCTGATGTCTTAACCACTAGACCACTAGACCCGGCAAGCTGAAGGTCCTCGGTTCGAATCCGGGCGTCTTCCAAATTTTTCTGTCATAAAATTAACTTTAAAAATTATCATTGTCACTGTACTTCAAAGTCATCCATATGACAAAAAAATTATTCCACAGTTTGCACAACATCAGTAAATGTGAAAGTAGAATCGTATTTAGCATGTCATTTTTAGAAATAAAATAAAAATAAATATATTATCACGCCTTCTACCCAGTACTGGGTGTGGCACTCTGCCGTGGCAGATCTTTGTAAGTGATATATTTATGCGCATGAAGTGCGGTTATCAGCCCTCAAATCACGCCCCCTCCCCAGGATGGTAATGAGGGGGAGCCACATAGGTAATTTTATAAAAAAATAAATAAATATAAATATATCATCACGCCTTCTACCCATTACTGGGCGTAGCACTCTGCTGAAGCAGATCTCGGTAAGTGATATATTTTTCCGCGTGAAGTGCGGTTATCAGTCGTCAAATCACGGCCCCCAAACATGTTAGTGGTGGAGGAGCCACAGGGATAGCTTTTTCAAATTATGAAAATTTGTCGCCTGTGGGAATCGAACCAGGGACCTCAGGATCCACAGGTCGACTTCATACCACTGAGCTAGCCATCCCATTAAATTAATTTTAGTGCGATGAAAATTGTTGATTGTGGGTATCGAACCGCAATTCTCAAAACCCCAGGCTGACTCGATACCACTGAGCCATCTATCCCATTTTTAGAGTAAATACAAATAGGTTATGTCATGGGCCTAATAACTAATAGGATTTTGAGTAACAGAAATACTTTAGCTTCTTGTTCTGTGAGTAACGTTAAGAAATAAAAGGATGTGTGTAAGAGAAACGAATTTACAGATTTAAATTTTCAAATGTCACGTTAATCCACAGGAAATAAATGTATATTTTTGTTAGTGTTATAAATAGGTACTTTAGATTATTGCAAAAATAGAGAGAAAAATGGAGAAAGAATTGCAGATAAATTAGAAACATGACTAAGGGCCAGTTTTTCAATCGCCGGTTTACTCTCGATTAATGTTAATCACGATTAAATAATTTCCATTATGGGGTGGCTAGCTCAGTGGTATGAAGTCGGCCGTGGATCCTGAGAACCCTGGTTCGATTTCCACAGGCGACAAACAATTTTCATAATTTCAAAAACTACCCCTGTGGCTCCTCCACCACTAACATCTTTGGGGGACGTGATTTGACGACTGGTAACCATCACTTACCGAGATCTGCTTCAGCAGAGTGCCACACCCAGTAATGAGTAGAAGGCGTGATGATATAGTTATTTTATATTTATATATGATTAACATTAATCGAGAGTAAACCGGTGCATTACTTCGCTCATTTTATTTCCAGTACTACAATCTTTTTTTCTGAAACCGGCAAGAAAGTATCTACTTTTCTGACCAATTTTAGTTTGGAAAGTAGATTTTTACCAAAACAGTCAAGTAAAGTTCGTATCCAAGGCTACAATAAAAAAAATCTGGTGTGGGCACCACACGACTTTCTTATACACAGCATATTTAATATTTAGAATATATATAATATTATTAAACATGTAATTTAGTTTTTCAGTAATTCAGCATTTATCTGTTTGAAACATATAAAATATTAAATTTGTTTACAGAATGTCCATTTTTCGAACCTAACCCTTGGTATCTCAAAAACCGTAAGATACGAAGTCGCTTAAATTGATGTATTTGTGTTTCCGAAAAAAGACATAGATAACTAGATAAAGCGAAATTAAAATTTATGTTTTTTTGTTTCCATTACTACTATGATTATTGAAATATATTATTAAATATATAAATTAGTTTTTCTCAAAATTAGACGCATATACAGGAAAATTGCAAATAACATTTTATGTTCCAAATATTTTTGCAATATCCTTTATTTGAAACTTTTTTTCGTAACTGATTCCATTTTTGAAATAAATGGAATTTATTGTTTTGTGTGTCCAGTAAACTTCCTCTTCCGGTTTTTCAATTTCATTCAAAATCAACTCAGCTCTTCGTATTTTCATTAAACTTATAATTACCAAGTTTCGTTAACAAATCTTATCTCGTTCATGAGATATTGCACATACGGACACACATCCATCCATCCATCCACACACACACACAGACATCATTGAGAAAATGATCAAAACTGATTCAGTGGACCTCAAAACACGTATTTCCGCGAAAATCTCGTCAACGATTTTTTTCACGATTCCAATACTTCCTTATACTACGTATAAGAAAGTAATAACAGTAGGCGTATTCCATTTGTCAATTGGATCAGATCTAACTTACATTTACTAAACAGATCACTTATTTATTTCGCTGGATTACTTCGCTGACTTTATTTCCAGTACTAGAATTACAGATTCTAATTTACTTTGAAGTAATTCACCCTAATAAGTGCATCAGTTTGCTTAATTCAAGTCATTTCGTCATATATCAAATTTATCTGAACTGATTTAAGTGAACCAAGTGGCAAATGGAATACAGCTGAAAACACCTAATGTGAAATGATAGGTTATGTTTTAAAATAGTTAGACGAACGTGGATTCTATTCTGGAAGCATTCATAATTAAATTTAAAACAATCCGTATGTTCCTCGCGTGTCACAGACCTGCATAATTCTAAACGAGGTCAACTTTGACATTTGCATAAAGCTGTAGACTGTGTTATAACAGGGAAACATGGTAACGCATATAAAATAATAAGGGCCTTAATTACACTAAAACAAGAATAGAAAGGAAACAACTGAATATGGAACCATAGAAACAAAACAGAGGGGAAGATGATACAAAAAAGATAACTTGTATTACGCAGTTTTCATTTCCTATTATATTAATTTATGTTAGTAGAAAGAAGAAAACAAGTATTGTTGATTTTATCGGCTTGATAATATGTTGTCGTAAGATAGTGCGTAGTATTTATTGTAAGATTTTTGTGCAATATTATGTAAGGACCAGAAATCAACATGAATTTGAAAATATATTTTTTTGCAATACTTGAACTGTAAGTTACCTATGAATGACAAAATTTGAACACAGTAAGTGGAACATTTATTGCACAGTTGATTTCCATGGTTACATCAGAACTATAATATTTATTTACAATTCACCGTGGATAGTAAGTAAATATTATAGATCAAGGTCCTATTTATTTTGACAACAATTTGACAGCAATTTTAAACCAAATTTTCTTTTCTTTCTATTTGTGCAGGTATTATAAAAAGTAGCTTACTAACATCGAACTGTAAGTGATTTTTTAGGTCTTAACCTAAAAATTGTCACTTACAGTTCATGGTACGTAATATACTATTACGACAAACGTGAAATACAGGCAATCGTAGCTCAGTGGATAAAAGCGAGGTAAAATTTGCGTTTCTTAATAAGCAAACAAGAGATCGTGCGTTCAAATCTCATTGGCTTCTACTTATATCCAAAAAATACGATTGTGTCTGAGTGGTTCGGATTCCACTATAAGCTGTAGGCCCCCTGTACTGTAATTGGGATTTACTTCCTGTTGTGCAGAGTAACAAATAAAACTAAAACTAAAAACATATGTACTTCTTGAGAAAATATTTATATCGTTGAAATATAAAAAAATAAAAAAATATATATCATCACGCCCTTCTACCTATTACTGGGTGTGGCACTCTGCCGAAGCAGATCTCGGTAAGTGATATATTTTGCGCGTGAAGTGCGATTACCAGTCGTCAAATCACGGCTCCCAAAGATGTTAGTGGTGGAGGAGCCACAGGGGTAGCTTTTGAAATTATAAAAATTGTTTGTCGCATGTGGGAATCAAACCAGGGTTCTCAGGATCCGCAGGCCGACTTCACTCCACTAAGCTAGCCACCCCATGAAATGTACATAAATATTTATTTTCTTTTGTATTATTATGAATTTTATGAAGAAATATAAGATAATTGAAATGTAATCTGTATAATATATTTGAATTATTTAGTTGTCACACGATTGATTTATTTAGATTAGGTATTTGAGGAATGGAAAGAATTCAATACGGAGACTTTTGATGACAAATTTTCAAGAAGAAATGATAATTTAAACGCAAGCATGCTATTTTTAGTCAGGCAACGTTTTTGATCTAAGCAAAAGGACTAACTTGAACAATGACATTTTTCCGATGTACTGTCGATGCGTACAATTCATTATTCCATTATAAATGACTAATAATAGTTATTTGTTTGTTTCATTAGGACTAAAAATGCATGTTTTCTGGTCGAGTAATAAAGAAGTAGCGGAATCTGGCAATATTTCGAGACTCACAATAATATTTTAAATCCGATTGAAACATATATATTAGGGTGGATCGAAAAAAATAGATTTCGTTCTCTAGGGTCTAAAATGAAAGAATTCCATCCAAAAAGTTGTGGAGATGTGCTGAAACATTTTTCTGATGAATACCCAGGCAGTACCGAGCACCTCAAAACACCGTTTTTGCACTTTTTTTAGAGTCTGGCCAATAACTTTTTTCAATTTGCTTCAAATTGGCTGAATTTTTTTCTGATATTCCCAGATCAATACCGAATAAGTCAATATAACCGATATTGGGGTTTACCCTTTCCTAAAGGCGAAGAAAAAATCCTTAAAGTACCCAAAAATCGGGTTTTTCAGGTATTTTGTTATTCCGTCGATTGGAATCGTTATATTTTGTTTCTGTGTACATCCAAAACATCAGATTCATCAATTGTATGATCTAAAGAATAGTTTCAGATCATATAAATGTGAAGATAGATGGCAGCACCTAATTAAATCCAATATTTATAGCCTATTAATGTTGATATAAATATATAAATATAAATATTTAATATATATATACGTTTATATTTTTAAATACATATTCAGCAAAATTTTCCAATTTTATTCAAATTAAAATGAAACAAATTTTTATCCACTTATTTAGAAGATTTCGCAGATTTATTTAAATTAAAATGAAACAAAATGACAATTTTTTTTTCATCCACTTGAGTATAACATAATTTCAACTTTTTCAATAGAAAAAAAAAGCTATTTCAGGACTGTTTACGTTATGATGGATACGTCATCGTTTTTTGGTCCTAGGACCAAAAATATCATTTTTGCTACAGTTATCATGATGACAAAAATAATTTTGTCAAATTGTTTCAATTTCATTTGAATAAATCTGCGAAGGTGGTAAAAGAAAATAATATGTTTCAATCGAATTAAAAATACTATTTCATGTCACGTAATATTGACAGACTCTGCTACGCGTCCAGTAACCTTAATTACTCGACCCGAAAACTTGTATTTTTAGTCCGAATGAAACAAATAACTATTATCACCACGACAAGTTTAGTAAAACTGCTATTCCTAAAATTGGATGAAAATGTTTGTGCTTGCAGAATTCGGCTAATACATCGTTCCATAATTACCAGCATCGTTTGGGAATACATCACTTTTCCTACTAGTTACACAATAAACAATTTTGGAAATAACTATACTTTAACTTCTTAAATGATTCTATGGTCAAATTTTTCTGTGCAATCAATAGAGACATTAGATCAGTGATTTCTAAACTTTTCTGAGCCAAAAAAATTCTTTCGTGAACCATTTACTTTTAAAATAAAATATGAATATATCACCACGCCTTTTACCCATTACTGGATGTGGTACTGTTATCAGCCATCAAATTATAACCATCAAAGATGAAGTTAGTGGAGGGGGAGCCACAGGAATAATTTTAATGTAGTGAAAATTGTTTGTCTGCTGTGAGAATCAACCCCGGCTACTCTCACAGTTCGATTCGATACCATTGAGACACCTACCCCATATTAAAATTAAATTTAATAATAAAATAAAATAAATAAATATATCATCACGCCTTCTACCTATTACAAGTGATATATTTATGTGCGTGAAGTGCGGTTACCAATCGTCAAATCCCAAAGATATTAGTGGTAGGGAAGCCACAGGGGTAGTTTTAAAATGATAAAAATAGTTTGTCGCCTGTGGAAATCGAACCAGGGTTCTCAGGATCCACAGGCTGACTTGATACCACTGAGTTAGCTACTCCATAATTTAATCATGTGAAAAATAAAAAACAGATTTCAGATATTAGTAAAGGAAAATCTTCTGAGTAATAATATAACAAGAGAGTGGGAATAAATTGAAAATAATTTGACAGATCTTTCGAAAACATGGCAATAGTCACGAAAGCCCGTAGGGCTTGAGTAACTATTGCAAAATGCCAACAAATTTGAGAAAGATACTGGAGAATTATTTTCTATTTATCCAACTCTCGAGTTATATTTAATTAGATTATTTTTTGACTTAGGTGTTGAGGTCTATTCATCCAACTTAAAAAATTTTGAACTGGGTTCATATCAATTCATAACTTATTAATGTATTCTTGGAAGTTGTTTCCAAAATTTGTTGGTGTATTTCTGTATCTGAAATGAAACTAAATCGATTTTTTTTCACACACTTTACTTGACGCGTTGACAATTTTAAATAATTATTTGACAACTACCTATCATTTGTCAACAAAAACAAAAGCTATAGAGATTATTTCCGGAAATAATCATGAGAGCTTTATTCTTAGTATAATGACAGGATTGATTAGAACGCAGACACGTGACATACTATGCAGCATTTCATTGGTTCTGAGAAACGTCAAAAAATAATCATTAAGTATTTTGATACAGTTTTTAAAGTTTTGTTTAATAATTTGTAAAAATAGTTGTACTTTGTTTTCAAGCTTGTAATACATTATTTGAATCTTTAAATATGGAGTAATGGCTCAGTGGTATCCGAGTCGGCCTGTAGATCCTAAGAACCCTGCTTCGATCCCCACAGCCGACAAAACATTTTAACCAATTTAAAATTATCCCTGTGGCTTCCTCTCCACTAACATATTTGGGGCCGTGATTTGACAACTGGTAACCGCACTTCACGCGCATAAATATATCACTTACCGAGATCTGCTTCAGCAGAATGCCACTCCCAGTAACGGATAAAAGGCGTGATGATATATTTATTTATTTTTAAATGTGGAGTATGAGATTCAGCGGTATCAAGTCGGCCTGTGAATTTGAGATTCCTGGTTCGATTTCCACAGCCGACAAACAATTTTCACCAAATTAAAATTACCCCTATGACTTCCCGTCTATTATCACCTTTGGGGGCCTCGATTTAACGACTGGTAAACGCACTTCACGCGCATAAATATATCACTTACCAAGCTCTGCTTTGGTAGAGTGCCACACCCAGTAATGGGTAAAAGACATGATGATATATTAATAAGTTAACACATTTCCTGCACCAACCAAAACAATAAAAAATATCTGCGATATCCTACCTGCCACCCTTGAAGAAGAAGGCTTCTATCCACTGCCCTGAGCCACATGACAGCATCCCCTGCTTGAAAATCCCTCAATCTGTAGCACTTGGCATGTAGGTACATTCCTAGACACTTCAGCAGCTCAGAGGTACTAGCCTGAATCACCGTCTTCTTGGGCACGGGCACAGGTCCCTGCTGTTGCGATGATACCGAGCTCACACTATTCGCCGCCGTCAGCAACGTCTGCTTTGGGGCCAATTTGTCGCAGAACGCATGGTGGTTCGCATTGTTATTAGCATTATTCACTCGCACAAGATCCACAGACTTCCCACCTTGATAGATCTGCTTCTGTTGATTCTGTTGTATGTTCTTGTTTTTATCCACTACAGGATGGATGTTATCCACTAGGGGTTGACGGAAAACCGTTACGTTTTTGTTTCGGTTATCCAGTTTCTTTTTGTTGTTATTCGCGGTGGAAAATCGCTTCCAAGATAAAGCGTTGATGAACAAGGAATGTTTTTTGAGGTTCTTTTCCAAGGCGTTCTTCTCGCTGATGATTCTCGCGTTATCATTGTTGTTAATGTTGTTTTGTAAGCTGGCGTGATGGTTGAGATTGTGATGGTTGTTTGTTGTTGGGGGACATAGTACAGCGGTACTGGTAGGTGGAAGTTTGTTTTCTCGGTTTTTGACGTTGTTGAGTTGTTCGTAGGAGAAGTTGTTGAGGGTGAAGTCGCCGGTGGAGGCGGTGGTGTATACGGGGCGTCTTTCACGCGGGCTGAAGCTCAGCACGGTGCCCATGGCGACGTCCGCACTTGGTGGTTGGGGACTACAAGACGCACATAGTTCCACACACGACGGGGTGCACAGTAAGAAACGAAACAACACTATGGTGGTGAGAATGCACGATGGGTCTGACTTGACGTTGCGTGTGTTACGAGGTCACTACACAGGGCAGACACCCCTACTTGCTGATACGAACGCCACCACCACCAGGACTTCGATCGCTCGATTGTTTACAAGACCGGACTGGCCCAGCAGCTTTTTTATTACTTTCAAAGTTTTATGACAGGAAATTTACTTATAGAATTTACTTAGATGTTTTAAATAAGATTCATTAACTAAATAATGTGTATAACAACAAAGAAAAATATACAACAATTTGTTTTTACAGTTATGTTGATTTTTCAACGACCTGCAAAATGAATGTGGAAAGTATCTCTTTGCAACACTCAATGCGGTAAGAAATAATTTATGATGTTGTTTCCAAGACTACCATTGTAGAACAATCTTTTTTTTAGTTAATGTGAATCCTAATAATAAATGAAGAATGTCAAATATAGATTTTTGGAAATAAAAGTTCACGACCGTAGAAAAACTGGTATGTAACGTACATATGGTAACACCCATTGCAAAACTTAAGTTACAATATATTATTTAATGTATATGCTGTAACAAAAATTGACAAGTATAGTAATTGTTAACATGGTCATTTTATAATAACCTAGCAATCATTGTTAATCGCGGGTCCTAACAATTTGTGTTACAGAATTGGTCTCAATATCTATTATTCTTAATAAATATAAAAAATGCCATTAATTACATAATATTATTACAAAAATAAAAAATCTTATACACAGCACATTTAATATTTAGAATATATTAAACATGTAATTTAGATTTTCAGTAATTCAGCATTTATCTGTTTGAAACATATAAAATATAAAATTTGTTTACGTATAATTTTTTAGTAATGTTGACTACTTTATGTCTAACTTTACTAATGAGGCATATACAAGATGTCCATTTTTCGAGCCTAACCATTGGTATCTCAAGAACCGTGAGATACGAAGTCGATTTAATTGAGGCAAAGTTGCCAAAATAGTTGACCATTTTAATGATGTATTTGTTTTTCTAAAAAAAGACATAGATAACTAGATAAAACGAAAATTAAAATTTATGTTTTTTGTTTTTATTGCTACTATGATTATTGAAATATATTATTAAATATAAAAATTAGTTTTTCTCAAAATTAGACGCATATACAGGAAAATTGCAAATAACATTTCATGTTCCAAATATTTTTGCCAATATCTTTTATTTGAAACTTGTTTTCATAACTGATTCCATTTTTGAAATAAATGGAATTTATTGTTTTGTGTCCAGTAAACTTCCTCTTCCGGTTTCTCAATTTCATTAAAAATCAACTCAGCTCTTCGTATTTTCATGAAAGTTATAATTAAAAAATCTTATCTCGTTCATGAGATAATGTACACTTCAGAAAAACAAATACATCATTAAAATGGTCAACTAATTTGGCAACTTTGCCTCAATTTAATCGACTTCGTATCTCACGGTTCTTGAGATACCAAGGGTTAGGCTCGAAAAACGGACATTCTGTATATGCCTCATCAGTAAAGTTAGACATAAAGTAGTCAACATTACTAAAAAATTATACGGAAACAAGTTTGATAGTTTATATGTTTCAAACAGATAAATGCTAAATTACTGAAAAACTAAATTACATGTTTAATAATAATGTATAAGATTCATATATTCTAAATATTAAATATTCTGTGTATAAGAAAGTCGTGTGGTGACCACACCAGATTTTTTATAAATGCAAACTATGTAATAATGGTTATAATATGGTGTAACGTCATCGTAATAGAGAGATTTTTTCATGTAACAATACAACCTTATTTTCCGAATTATAATTTATAAAGTATAATTAACTTTTAAATGAAAATAAAGTTATATATTTTATTAATTAATTAATTTAACATTATATAAATAAATATATCAATATAATTTGGTAAATTGATGACCACGACATGATAAATTTTACAGGGATTAAGGGCCAAATTCATAGTCGTGACTCACCCTCATCTCATTCTCACCTCACACTTAAAGTCGAAGTAACTAAGGCAACTAACTCAAATTATACAAATTCTTGAGTTAGTTGCCTTGGTTACTTCCTCTTTGAGTGTGAGGTGAGGATGAGATGAAGGTGAGTCACGACTATGAATTTGGCCCTTAATGTTCAAATTTCGCCGGAGTTTTAAAATGCTGTCATTGTGAATCATATGTCAAATAAATATCGAAATTTATCATTCATTCAAAATGTATGGTGAAAAATAGTGTATTTACCACAGGACTAAAGTATATTTAAACCCTTGGTATATAATATATTATTGTTTATTTGATTTTTCATAGTTACTAAGAAGTTTTCGTCTGTTTTTTTTTATTTGAACAAAAAAATTTATTCACGCATAATAATTTACAGACTGGTTCAAAAATCACACATTTAAGATACATGTAATACATTAGTCGTAGATAAAATTCGTTTAATATTTTATGTTATGCGATTTCAATGCGATACTACAAACTATAAGCATCAGACGAAAAAAAGTACTATCATTTTATACTATTTATCATTATTATTACTATTCTGTGGTTTACCATTCACTAACAGATATTATCGACATCTCATATCAACATTAAAATGTCATCTACAGAGATTTGTATCAGATTCATATATTTGTAAAATTCGATAAACGACAAAAAGATATATTTATACTTCATAAAACATCAGCTACCTTATAAACATAATTATAAGGGCAGTTACTTCTCACTACATCCAAATACCCAAAAAAAAAACTAAACACCACTTACCTTGACCCCTCCGACAATCTGCTTGATTCCACCCCTGTCTCCATGCGTCTTGCAGCGCCGGCGCCGGTTGACGCCGTCGCCCGGGCAACCCCGTGATGTCATCAGCGGATCGATAGCGGCTGTGCTACGCCGTCACCACCACCACCGCCGCCACTGTCGCGTGGCGCTGTAATCTCCACCTCCGGACGCCCGGAGTCTGCACCCTGCACTCCAGACTCCGGGGGCTGACCGAGGAGGCAGAGGGACTGTGCTTGAGGCTGGAACATAGACAATGTGATAATAGGAATTGTGAGATGATAAGAGAATTATGTGGGAGATGAATCGATGATGGGGATTTTTTCTGTAAAGATAAATAGATGAGTAAGATAAGGGTGTGTAAACAAAAAATTTGTACAATGTTTACTTTACTGATATTTTGTAAATCGTAGTAGACGATGGAGAAAGAATAGTTTTGTTTTGTAATTTTATTTTAAGACAAATGTCAATTATTAGTTATGTACGATATAAAATTGTAATGTATCATCAAACAATATTAAAAAAAAAAATATGTCATCACGCCTTCTACCCATTACTGGGTGTGGCACTTGGCCGAAGCAGATCTCGGTAAGTGATATATTTTGCGCGTGAAGTGCGGTTACCAGTCGTCAAATCACGGCCCCCATAGATGTTAGTTGTGGAGGAGCCACAGGGGTAGCTTTTGAAATTATGAAAATTGTATGTCGCCTGTGGGAATCGAACCAGGGTTCTCAGACTCCACAGGCCGAATTCATACCACTGAGCTAGCCATCCCATTAAATAAGATATAGGGATATTGACAAGTTGTGTGATATACAATTTTCATTTACAAAAAACTGATTTTATATGTTAACTACCTATGCCAACATTAACGTGGGACACACGGCATATATATTTTCCAAATCAGATTAATTCTATAGGTCAATTTACTTTATAAATAGGCACAAATAAAAATCTTCTAGAAGGTTGAAAATATATCGCGTTATCATTATTACGTCTTATTTTGTGTGACAAAAGCTGAAAATACGCTACAAATATGACGCAGATCTTCAAACCCACGTGGGAATTACGTTACAAACACGAAGAACACATCGACTACAGACGTACGTAGTGAGTCCTTTCTAGATCCTATATGAGTTTATGTTCTCGTAATATTATGGTCTTTATATACTTGCAATACAAATATATGTACTTACAATAGTATATAGCTCAGTGGTATGAAGTCGGCCTGTGGATCCTGTGGTCCCTGGTTCGATTCCCACAGGCGACAAATTTTCATAATTTGAAAAAGCTATCCCTGTGGCTCCTCCACCACTAACATGTTTGGGGGCCGTGATTTGACGACTGGTAACCGCACTTCACGCGCAAAATATATCACTTACCGAGATCTGCTTCAGCAGAGTGCCACACCCAGTAATGGGTAGAAGGCGTGATGATATATTTATTTATTTATTTATTTTACAATAGTATATTACATAACAAGCATCGAAAGTGTAAGATAACATGCGAGTGACCAAATTGGAAAACGAGGCGCGCAGCACCGAGTGATTTAAGTACACGAGCACAAATCATACATCTATGCGAAAATAATATTATTCAAGCAAGGAGTAAATGATCATGAGAAAAATAATCTGCTTTTATTTTCTAATATTACGCAGGTTATTTAGAATTTTAAAAATATATACTGTATGGGGTAATGGCTCAGTGGTATCCGAGTCGGCCTATGGATCCTAAGAACTCTGGTTCGATCCCCACAGCCGACAAAAACATTTTCACCAATTTAACATTACCCCTGTGGCTCCCCCACCACTAACATCTTTGGGGGCCGAGATTTGACGACTGGTAACCGCACTTCACGCGCATAAATATATTACTTACCGAGATCTGCTTCAGTAGAGTGTCACACCTAATAATGGGTATAATGCGTGATGATATTTTTATTTTTATTTTTTTTTTTAAATATATACAATGGGCCTTTCAAGACTTTTTTGAATTTTTTATATATTAATCTACGTAATAAAATAATTATACCCAATTTTTTAATTTTTTTTCAAAACTTGTATTAAGCATGATAAAAATATGTAAACCACCGAAACAAATGAATATGACGTAGTTGCATCTTAGCTTAAAGAGAGACAGATAAGACAGAGATAAATAACACGTAACTTGTCGTTGTCAGTAGAATCCTCAGACAAAACATAACTAGACGGATAACATCGGCGTTTGTTGAGTCAGAAAGGGATAGAATAACTGGTTGGTGAGGCGGGTGCGCGGCAAGGAGCAACTTGCATAACATCAAAGTGTACTCGCTCTTTGCCGCGCATCCGGCGGACCTGAAAGTTATTCCATTCCTCTCTGCTTCACAACACTGCATTGACTTGAATACGGCATAATTCGTCTAGTATTATACGTCATTGGTAGAATCGTAAAATGCTGAATGCTTATTTCTTCTTCGTCTTCTTGAGCACCGACAAACGTTTCAGACAAAGCTCTGTGATTGGCTTAATGCAACTACGTCATTGCAATATGGCAGTGCGAACGTTTTAAATTATTCAACTTTAACTTTCATATTTCAGGAATAAAGATATCATTTATGGTATGATTTTATATTGTATTAAATATGATGTACGGTCAAGAATTTATTTTAATAAATATATATTAAAAAGCTCTACCACTTGAATCCCCCATTGCACAATACTTAATTTCATCGTCAAAATTGGCAAAACGAGCTCTACATTAGCATATGTAATGTAAACAATCCATTTATCCGAACATAGCGCCTCTATAGTTGATTTTAGTTGTCAATATAACAGCATACAAATCTTATAAAAGTGCTCCTTTGCCTTAATTTCAAATTTCGCCGCTAGGTTTGCATTCTTATTAAGATATTCCAATACTAATTTATAATTATTGCTTATAATAAAATACTGAAATAGTTCCCTGGCCTAAATATCTATATCGCACACAACCTAAATCCTTCTCACCCTCTGATAAAACCACCAGAACAATATTTTCTCCAGACGTCTGTTCCAGATTATCCAATGCATTAGTTCCCAATCCCATCATATAAAAGCTAAACTAACATCCAATCTGGCGTAGAAACAAAACACGTTCGGCTGCCACGATAACTAGATCATTATCCCACTTCTAGAACTCGTGACTGAAGAGTAAAGCACCCTTACTCATCCTGATTACTCTAAGACGATTATGGTGTACTTGTACTTGCAGTCGTCTTGATTGCTTTGTTAGTAATTGAACGATAACTCGTGCATTCATGGACCATGTATTGATTAGCGAATATTAATAGTTTATAGTTTGTATTTGAGTTTGATTTTAAAGCTGTTAAGCTTGTTTGGATTAGTTTTGTAAAATAAATAAATAAATAAATCATCACGCCTTCTACCCATTACTGGGTGTGGCACTCTGCTGAAGCAGATCTCGGTAAGTGATATATTTTGCGCGTGAAGTGCGGTTACCAGTCGTTAAATCACGGCCCCCAAACATGTTAGTGGTGGAGGAGCCACAGGGATAGCTTTTTCAAATTATGAAAATTTGTCGCCTGTGGGAATCGAACCAGGGACCTCAGGATCCACAGGCCGACTTCATACCACTAACATGTTTGGGGGCCGTGATTTGACGACTGGTAACCGCACTTCACGCGCAAAATATATCACTTACCGAGATCTGCTTCAGCAGAGTGCCACACCCAGTAATGGGTAGAAGGCGTGATGATATATTTATTTATTTATTCTTTAGAAATAAATGTAATAATAAATGTACTCAAATTTAAATTTTAAATGTCACTGTCAACAACAGGAAATGAATTTATGTATCGGGCTTACCAATTTCAAGTAGTTTTTTACTTTCTTATACGCAGTATAAGGAAGTATTGGAATTGTGAAAAAAATCGTTGACGAGATTTTCGCGGAAATACGTGTTTTGAGGTTCACTGAATCCGTTTTGATCATTTTCTCAATGATGTCTCTGTGTGTGTGTGTGTGTGTGTGAGGGTGTGTGTGTGTGGATGGATGGATGGATGGATGGATGGATGTTTGGATGGATGTGTCCGTATGTGCAATATCTCATGAACGAGATAAGATTTGTTAACGAAACTTGGTAATTATAAGTTTCATGAAAATACGAAGAGCTGAGTTGATTTTCAATGAAATTGAATAGCCGGAAGCGGAAGTTTATTGGACACACAAAACAATAAATTCCATTTATTTCAAAAACGGAATCAGTTACGAAAAAAAGTTTCAAATAAAAGATGTTGGCAAAAATATTTGGAACATAAAATGTTATTTGCAATTTTCCTGTATATGCGTCTAATTTTGAGAAAAACTAATTTTTATATTTAATAATATATTTCAATAATCATAGTAGCAATAGAAACAAAAAACATAAATTTTAATTGTTGCTTTATCTAGTTATCTATGTCTTTTTTCGAAAAGAAACTAAATTACATGTTTAATAACATATATATTCTAAATATTATATATGCTGTGTATAAGAAAGTTGTGTGGTGCCCACACCAGATTTTTTTTATTGTCAACTATAACAATTCCTTTTGATCACTCTGTATAATTGGAATTAAGTTCCTGTTATGCAAAGTAACAAATAAAACTGACACAACTTGCATTGTAAATAACCTTAACCTACTTCCATCCAAATAATAAACACTTGCCAACATTTCCTTCCTAGTTTCTCGATTTTGCGTCACGAAAAACAAACAAACTACTACGCATTTCGAACATCAATATTTCCTGCGTAATTTTGTTTACGAGGCCTACGCGTACGCGGAAAACCTGTTACAAAATACGCCGTGCTCGTCGAGAAAATCGTATTGCAACCAAAACATCAACAACGAAACATTCAAATTTCGTTTTCATTTGCTAAGTACACGATAAATTCACCCTTCCTCGAGAGCTTGTCGATGCGGAAACGAAACGAATTTATATTCGTGCTGGCGTGGTTCATGACCAACGTTGATCGTAGAGTATGCAGGTTGCCTAACGGGGTTGAATTTTATCTGGGGGGTTTTATCTGTCCCGTGAGTATCAAATACTAGTGATACTATGTAGATATAGGATTACGGTGTGTATTTGTAGTATGTTGTGTGTTTTGTAAATAATTGTTCATTAAATGAAGTAGTTAAACCGGAAATAAATATTTGTGTTTCTACATGAAGCGTGAGGTTTTGGCACGGTATTTACCCTAAAATTAGGTGCAATGAACCTTTGTTTGATCATGTTATTATCATGAAATACTAATGAGTTAAGATTATATCATATTCACATAAAATAAAATATGCAAAAAACACAACAAAAATTAACTTTTTATTTTATTTTTTTTCTTGAACTTGTCGAATAAAATATTTATCATCACATCTTTTACCTATTACTGGATGTGGCACTCTGCCGTAGCAAATCTCGGTAAGTGCTATATTTATGCGCATGAAATTACGGGTTCACAAAATGTTTGTGAAGTGGAAGCCACAAGGGTAATTTGTATGTGTTGAAAATTGTTTATCGGTTGTAAGAATCTTAAATCCACAGTCCAACTAGGTAGCACTGAGCTACCTACTCCATCAATTGTTGAGTTCAAATGGAATGAACATTTATTGATATACTCCATTCCCTGTATGAAAACGATGTTATCATAGATACGATGAAATATAGCTATCATTTTTTAATAATATTATTCGTACCTATGCGAATGACACAACGTATGTCTTAATAAGTTAAGACACACGTTTCATGTTTTTTCACGTTCTATCACATTTATTATTTTAGTGAAAACGTATGACAGTTCTTACTAATACGAAAATTTACATTTACTTTGTTCATATTTGTTTATAAGATAAAAATAGAGAGCTATGGTCAAGATTTTGTTATTTTCTCGCCTGTCATTTCTAAGTTTGTGACATTTTTAATACATAAATACAGACTGAGAAATAAGAAATGGCTAGAAAAATTTTGGGTAATCAAATGCATAAATGCGTTTGTCATCTTCATGATTATTTTGCGCTGGAGTTAGAGAGAATCGAGAATCTTGAATTAATTTAACTGTAGTACAAGAGGTAATGTGCATTGTATTTTGTATTTTCAAATATTTTTATTTATATATAATAATAATACATATAAAAATGTATATTCCTTTGAGTTTTATTTTACTAAATTACATATTATAATTAGGTTGGTAAAATTTTGGTGCGTTAAGATAAATTTATATTTGATTTTTATTTAATATATGCAGAATTTGGTTTCATTATAAACAAATTAAATTTTATAAAATAATAAATATTTTAATTTGACATTTAAATTTTAGGTTATGTTTTAAAAATGTCAATTCAATACCAATGTAAACATTTTAAGTACAAAATCTTGAATCACATGGATACCGAATGTGACGTCATCGTTTTCATACAGGGAATGGAGTATATATGAGCCTTGGGTCACATCAGTTGGCTGGAATATAATTTTTTCGTTTGATGTTTTATTTTGCAGTTTTATTTCTCGTGTAGTATACAAGATAATTAAACGAAATTTTAATTTGAAGTCAATCGATACATACATCTTTGAATAATAACCATTGAAAAAGGAAGTAAACATTTCTGTTTAACAGAAACCTTTTTGTTTTACTGAAAAACTGTATAATAATAAATTTTGTTTTAAATAATAATTAACTTTGATTTCTTCCATAAAACTGCCTACAAGATAATAATCATGATAGTTGAATTAGTTTTTTGTAAAAAACATAAATTGCTATTAATACTGTTATGTATTTTTCAGACGACCACTTATGAAAGTAACCATAACAACAGCATAAACTACTACGGAAAGTTGAACATAACGTACACTTCTAACATATCAGGTGAAGTTCCACTGATTGACAACAGATGGCGTTACGATGAAAGAAAATAATAAAATAAATGAAAATAATTTGTATTATTATTAAAATTAATTTTAAAATAAATATAAATATATCATCATGCCTTCTACTGGGTGAGACACTCTGCCGTAACAGATGTCGATAAAACATATATTTTTGCGCGTAAAATGCAATTACTATCCGTCAAATCATGTCCCTGCAAGGATGTTGTGGAGGGGGAACTACAGAGGTAGTTTTAATGTGGTGAAAATTAATTAATTAATCTTCCTCCCATTAAAATAATTATTCTAGATTTGTTTTAATTAAATACATGGGATGGCTAGCTCAGTGGTATGAAGTCGGCCTGTGGATCCTGAGGTCCCTGGTTCGATTCCCACAGGCGACAAATTTTCATAATTTGAAAAAGCTATCCCTGTGGCTCCTCCACCACTAACATGTTTGGGGGCCGTGATTTGACGACTGGTAACCGCACTTCACGCGCATAAATATATCACTTACCGAGATCTGCTTCAGCAGAGTGCCACACTCAGTAATGGATAGAAGGCGTGATGATATATTTTTATTTTTTTTATTTTTTTACATCTAATGGATAAAACAGCATAATATATGTTTATTTCATTTAATATTCGTTCATTTATATTGAAATAATTTCAACAAAATCCATTTACCATATATCTTAACTGATCTAACTAACATACTTATATCTTGGCATCCATCTATAAAAATAAAACAAATCTAATCACAGATAATCACCATCAATAAATAAAGAAAATCAATGTTTGGAACGCTTTACGGTAACAATCTAACAACCGTGATTACGGGACCAAAATCATATTCTTTATGTCCCACACAATCGCTCACGGAAGGTAAATTTCCACCGATAGGTAACAATGATTAAGAAACAATCGATTTTTGTCAGTCAGAAATAAACCTCGCGGGGAACACGCACGTCATCCCGCGGCGCACAGGATAACGCGAAGGATAATGAAGACAAAACGAAGTGGGTGATCACGCCTACTGCGAAATGTCAGCAGTATGTATGTATGTATGTATTATTAGCAATGTGGGAAAGTCGGTTAAATTGCGGTCTACAAAATTACAAACAGAGCTGGGCAAGCTACTCAAAAAAGTAGCTAAGCTACAGCTACAGCTATTCTTTAAAAAAGTAGCTGAGCTACAGCTATAAGCTGCATTTTGTAAAATATAGCTAAGCTACAGTTAAAAGCTTTCATTAAAGTAGCTGTTAAATTTTAAAGCTACTTTTTTCAATTATTACGAATGATTAAATTTGCCATTGTCATATGATCAGTTGATCAGTCTTTTGTTATAATGACTGTTAATAAATATAAAAAATCGCAAACGGACAAATGTACTGTTAATTTTTGATGCTATAAGTCTTATTTATATCGGAATGAATTAACAGTCACATTAACAGAAGACTCCTAAACAGTCAATATTTAGTTCATCTAATATTTAATACAAAAGTAAGATAGGTTAAGAACAAGTGAAAAATAAAATATGTTAATAGATTTTACACAACCTAGATAACAGAGCTGGGCAGTAGCTAGCTACTTTTGTAGCTTAGCTACTAGCTTAGCTACATTTACCTTAGCTGTAGCTGTAGCTTAGCTAACTGTGACAAAATATAGCTGTAGCTTGTAGCTAGCTACTTTTTGTAGCTTAAAGCTACTTTTTTATAGCTTAAAGCTACTTTTTAAGCAGAAGGTCAACAAAGTACGCATGCGTACAAGCTAAACCCACACAACATAATTATTTCTTGCCGGTTCTAATTAGCTCTAATACGCAAAAATACACAGTAGGTGCCAGATGGTATTTGCTATTTTTTATATTTATGTACATAATAGTAAATTAACAGTCATTATAACAAAAGACTGATCATATGACAATGGCAAATTTAATTATTTCACAATAATTTTAAAAAGTAGCTTTAAAATTTAACAGCTACTTTAACGAAAGCTTTTAGCTGTAGCTTAGCTATATTTTACAAAATATAGCTTATAGCTGTAGCTTAGCTACTTTTTAAAAGAATAGCTGTAGCTGTAGCTTAGCTACTTTTTTTAAGTAGCTTGCCCAGCTCTGCTAGAGAATAACTTGTTACCGTAGAGTTATAGAAAACAATAAAGAAGGTACAATTCAAATACAAAACAAAACTTAATAGGTATTTCTTAATGAACCGTGATAGATTTAAGCTACAAAAAGTAGCTTTAAAAGTAGCTTCAGTTGTTATAACAATATTTTTAAGCTAATAGAGAAAAAAACATAGCTCGCTACAAGCTACAGCTATATTTTTTCACATTTAGCTAAGCTACAGCTACAACTAAGGTAAAAGTACCTAAGCTAGTAGCTAGCTACTGCCCAGAGCTCTGATTACAAATAGGTATAAAAATTAGATATACTGAAAACGTTATAACGATCGACTAACGTCATCCATCCTGAAAAAACTTAATAAAATCATGAAAAACTGGGGCAATATTTAAATGACTATTAAAAAAAAATTAATGGGTAACTTACAATACAAGTATTGTAAAAAATAAATTTTATTGTATGCGCAAACAAAAAGAACCTTTTTTCATTACATTCGGTATTATGAACCCGAAATCTTACTCGGAAATCTACGGTTCTTAACACGGTATTTTAATAAAATATGTTATTCAGGACTTCAGAAAATTAATTTAATAATATAAATTAATTAAGTTGCTGAATAATGTAATATAATACAAAAGTAGAAACATAAATAAATAAATAAAGTTAAAATTATTATTTAAAATGAAACTAAAATAAATAAGAAACACGAATGAAAATCAGAAAATTATTATAAAACTACATACATACATAACATCAAGCTATATCCTATCAATGGGCCTTTCAAGACTTTTTTGAATTTTTTATATATTAATCTACGTAATAAAATAATTATACCCAAATTTTTTATTTTAAAAAAAAACTTGTATTAAGCATGATAAAAATATTTAAACTTTCGAAACAAATGAATATGACGTAGTTGCATCTTAGCTTAAAGAGAGACAGATAAGACAGAGATAAATAACACGTAACTTGTCGTTGTCAGTAGAATCCTCAGACAAAACATAACTAGACGGATAACATCGGCGTTTGTTGTGAGTCAGAAAGGGATAGAATAACTGGTTGGTGAGGCGGGTGCGCGGCAAGGAGCAACTTGCATAACATCAAAGTATACTCGCTCCTTGCCGCGCATCCGGCGAACCATCAAGTTATTCCATTCCTCTCTGCTTCACAACACTGCATTGACTTGAATACGGCATAATTCGTCTAGTATTATACGTCATTGGTAGAATCGTAGAATGCTTATTTCTTCTTCGTCTTCTTGAGCACCGACAAACGTTTCAGACAAAGCTCTGTGATTACTACGTCATTGCAATATGGCAGTGCGAACGTTTTAAATTATTCAACTTTAACTTTCATATTTCAGCAATACAGATATCATTTATGATATGATTTTATATTGTATTAAATATGATGTACGGTCAAGAATTTATTTTAATAAATATATATTAAAAAGCTCTACCACTTGAATTTGGTGTAGCGCGAACCCTAAAATCATTCATAAAACATTCACCTATTAAATTTATCAAATAATCAGTCCTCGTCAAACATTCTTCTCCTAAAAACACCACCCTCACTTCAACCACAAAATAAATGTACAGTAGGAATATAATTAATACAAAGTCTTAAATTAGCAAGTTCCCGAGATATTTTTAGCTCATTCTCCAAAAACTACCATTTCCAAAACTCAATCTTACACAAAACAAAATTTCTTTTGAAGTTTCCTAGTTGCGTGTTCAACAGCCATTATGAAATTGTCACGCACCACTACAGAACAGGATTTGATTTAGTCCACACGTCCGCAAAAATAAAGCAACAATCAACTAAATAGTATGCATCCCTTGAACCTTAAACCTTAAACTCTCGAAAGGTCATCGAGGATATTACAAGCCTGCAAACTTGTTAAAGTTAAGAGCAGATAATTAATTTGTAATATCAAAGGTGAAGATAACGATCCTTTATTTCTTTGTTCGGTAGAAAGTTTTAAATGAACATTTAATGGGTTTAATTTGTAATGAGAGGTTTATGAATAAATTCAATGTCGTTTACTTATCTAGATAATAATAAAAAATCAATAAAACAAGCTAAAATGTAGTGTCGAAAATAGAATTATTAGTTATTTAGTTTAATGGTAGAATGAATAATTACCTCATGCATAAATTAAATAAGTACAAATACAGAAAAAGACAACACATATATTTTAAAATATAAAGAAATAAATGTTTCTTATAGAGTTGGGTAAAGCAGTTACAACTCTGAGAGGAATGTCGTCGGAGGTCGCTACTATCGTCGGTACATTCAGTGTCAAAAGTTGATTGCAAAGTATTGGCGGTTTATTTAAATTTATGAAATTTATTTTAAATTTTTTCTTACATTGAGATATTAAATCAACGTTTATTAATTTTTTTCATATACTTTAAGGTGAAACATACGGGCTGAAGTTCGTCAACCAACAATTTGGTATCGTGTATGTAAGGTTTCTTGCGGTCCTGACAAAAATGTAGATTTGACCAATCACAGAAAATCAGAAAAAATCTGTATAGTATAGTGGAAGGAGTATTGGAGCGCGTTTAAAAACTATACAAACTTGAAGATTTTCAAGAACATTATTTAAAATCACAGGAAATATTTCTGTATGATATCAACACAATAAAAACTAAAATTTAATAAAATACAGTATTTTATTTGATATATTATAATTTAAAAATAAAAACATTTTTATTTCAGTTATACATAAGCATATATAATAGTATATTATTTTATAAGGAACTAAAATGATACTTTTTGTGCATTCGTCTATTAACTACAGATGAAGCACAAAACGTCACTTTCACTGCACATAAAGTATGCCATTTTTTCTTCAAATGCCGGAATATTTACCCATTCTATCATATAATTTCTCTGACTCACGTGAGCGGCAGAAAATGTCTTTCTGCTCAAGAAATTCTTTGATTTTAAAGAGAGTAAGAAAAAGTATTTGACAGAAAAATCGAACTGTAACTGTTTCTATGGATTCTGTGACATATTCCTGATCGACATACTTCTTTCTTTTCGTGAATCAACTATTTCTGAAGCAAGTTCTTTTACATAAAATGTCTTTAATATTGGAAGCATCCATTTAACACTCTTCATCCACTTTTATTGTCTCTATTTTTATACCCAGAGGTGTCCAAATAATAAAATCACATTCCTCTCGTCCTGTTATGAACAACTGGCCTTGTATTTGGTAATAATAATTGTGATTCGTCTTTAATTTTAACTTATCACTATCTAAAACAGAACAGAAGTATTTTATTTTAACAGCAGCTTCTTTTGGTGACAAATGTCGAGCTGTGTATGAACATTTTGATCCACTAAACCATCTGGCGAAGCAGCTAAATATCCTGCATTAGGTTCTAAATTTACAAATAAACCACATGGTGTTACTGTAACTCCAGTTACCTGCTCTTAAACTTGTATTGCCACAGATTCTCTAGTTTTACCCCAATCAGTTGCTGCAGTTGTAATATTTCGAACGTAAAGCATTCTTTCTACAAGTGGTCCAGCTGGAAGTTTACACACTTCACCAAAGTTTGAAGTGATTAATCTATGCTTCCTTTCCTCCATCCATAACATGTTTTCAGATTGTCCACGCATTTTTATTTCCAACTCATTGCGCTTGTTGATATCTACACTTAACATTGCTATTAATTTATAGTAAAATTAGGTAAAAAATACTTGCAATATAAAAATATAAATAAAACGAAAGTAGACTCCATTTATGGAATGTATAGTTTATTCCTGGGCAACATTTCGATAGTTCTGATGTATTTACTTTGTCAGCCTAATCTTATTAAGGCAGTGTCCGCTTCAAAACTGTTACATAAAACTTTAATATTAATAAATAAACACTTATAAATACAATTCTACTTACCTTACATACATTTGACGTTTGAGGTTAAAACAATATCCAAAAACTTTATTATTACTTTATTATTTTGTAAAACTTGATTATTTTGCAAACAACATATAATATATTCATTATTATTATCATTAATATTCAATCTTAAAACATTTTTACATATCTGGTAGCCAAATTTAATTTAGACTGAAAGTTCGATACTTGAGTGTACATCATACGTCATCAAAAATCCGAATCACACAACGAAAACTCATGATTCAAGAACACCAACAATAAATCTATGCAAATTTGAATTTCAACAATTAATTTCTTACGAATGTCATTATATAGATAAATATAAAGCAGTGTATTACTTTCTTATAACATTGTAATTAATGAATAAATACTATTTAAGAGCAAATAAATCATGAAAATATATGAAAAAAATTATATAAATGAAGCAGACAAATTTACAATTTTGAGTCAGATTTTCTCAAAATTGGGCCCTACGTTTTCAATAAAAAAAATATGTATATTTAAAATTAAGATAGTCTATAACACAAAAAAAAATCAGCCAAATTAAACACAACACTTTTGAGAAAAAAAAGAAAAACTCTGTTTTTCATGGTATTTTGGCCTATTTTATTTTTTTGCTAAAAATTGTCGTGTTTAATTTGGCTGAAAATTTCATCAGGCTTAGTCTGCCGTATTTATAATTTACTGTATTTTTTATATTGATATCGTAGGGCCCATTTTTGAATAAATTCAAATTAAATTTGGTGTGATATATAATTTATTTTCTTTTATTATATGAAAGATATGTCAAATTAGTAATATTACTAGCGGTCAGCCTGGCTTCGCCAGGCCTTCACGCTACGCTCCGCGGACACTGAAATAGGATTCACTTCTGTAAGACAATTGACACTATATAAATCAAATTATTTCCGAAGTAAAAGTTTTCAATTTTGCATGTCTGTCCTTTGAAATACATTTAATTGATCCAAGCACGATAGGTTACGAAGCTCTGGCACTACAAAATTGACAATAAAAAATAAAACCATTCAGTACACGAACTCATTAAGCGACCTTTCATTTGATACCAAACACGATAGGTTTTGATACATTTTTACTAAAACAACTGCCGATCGAATAATATTTAGTTTTCTACGCGAGCTCTTCAATAGACCTTTCATTTGATACCAAACACGATTGGTTTTGATACATTTTTACTAAAACAATTGCCGATCAAATAATATTTAACTTTCTACGGGAGCCCTTCAATAGACCTTTCATTTGATACCAAACACGATAGGTTTTGATGTATTTTTACTAAAACAACTGCCGATCGAATAATATTTCATTTTCTACGCGAGCCCTTTTATAGACCTTTCATTTGATACGAAACACGATAGGTTTTGATGCATTTTTACTAAAACAATTTCCGATTGAATAATATTTCATTTTCTACGCGAACCCTTCTATAGACCTTTCATTTGATACCAAACACGATAGATTTTGATGCACTCTTACTAAAACAATTGCCGATCGAATAATATTTAATTTTGTACGCGAGCCCTTCAAAAGACCTTTCATTTGATACCAAACAAGATAGGTTTTGATGCCTTTTTACTAAAACAATTGACGATCGAATAAGATTTAATTTTGTACGCGAGCCGATCGAAAAAATTCTAATTCTGCACGCGCGCCCTGCAATAGACCTTTCATTTGATACCAAACACGATAAGTTTTGATGCACTCTTACTAAAACAATTGCCGATCGAATAATATTTAATTTTTCATGCGAGCCCTTCAATAGACCTTTCATTTGATACCAAACACGATAGATTTTGATGCACTCTTACTAAAACAATTGCCGATCGAAAACATTCTAATTCTGCACGCGCGCCCTTCAATAGACCTTTCATTTGATACCAAACACGATAAGTTTTGATGCACTCTTACTAAAACAATTGCCGATCGAATAATATTTAATTTTGTACGCAAGCCCTTCAAAAGACCTTTCATTTGATACCAAACAAGATAGGTTTTGATGCCTTTTTACTAAAACAATTGACGATCGAATAATATTTAATTTTGTACGGGAGCCCTTCAAAAGACCTTTCATTTGATACCAAACACGATATGTTTTGAAGCACTTTAACTAAAACAATTGCCGATCGAAAAAATTCTAATTCTGCATGCGAGCCCTTCAAAGGAACTTTTATTTGATACCAAACACGATAGGTTTTGACACACTTTCACTAAAACAATTACTGATTGAAAAAATCTCATTTCTATATGACCTTCAAAACTTTCGTATTACACCATGTACGATAAATTTAGAATTTTGATGATAAATTTAAATAAATAATAATAAAATTGTATTTAATGTACATTGCCGTGAACAATATTTGCTTAGTTTTACTATATATTTGTACCAAGAACAATTTTGGTTTGGTTTACCTGTATACTTTATATAACTTGTCAATTTGACGTTTAAACCAACTTCATAGTGAACTGTCAAAAATTAACTTTTTAAATACACATATTTGAAATGTGTAATTATAATAAAAACGTTCCCTCATTTCTCCAATATGTGTAAAATATTTCAAAACTACTCACAGATATTCCATATTTAAATAATTTATAATTAAAAATGCGACATGTCCACTGACAAATGTCAAATCGATCGTAGACGTTCTTCTTAAAAAAACCAAAGCCACCTCACTCTTAGTTGATTTTACCCCAAAAACGCAGGTTTTTTCAAGTTTTCTCGCACATCATGTGCACGAAAAATTTAAGACTAACAAAAGGCACCCTCCATGATTGACCTCTATCAAATAAAAAAAGTTTCAAATTAATCGCACAAACCGTCTAGGCTGTAGAGGTGAGCAATTGACCGTGATGAATCCAAACAAACATACTCATATACCTCTACGGCTTTTAGTATTAGGATTATAAAACTTTGAACCTTAGACTACAAGAATATGTACAATAAATAATATGTTTCATATATAATAAAAAAGATATTTTATTTCAAATAGATCGAGGCAGATCGTCATTTCACCACTGTTCTGTTGTTATCTTCAGCCCGTATGGTTCACCTTAACCAACTATGCCACGGTTACCCTGGATTCAAATCTGTTTTTATTTCGTGGTTTAGTTGGTTAAAGCATGTGATCGGAGTTCATAAGGTCCCAGGTTCAAATCCTAGCCGACAAACAATTTTCACCAAATTAAAAAAATTACAAGTTAGCTAGCTCAGTGGTATGAAGTCGGCCTGTGGATCCTGAGAACTCTGGTTCAATTCCCACAGCCGACAAACAATTTTCATAATTTCAAAAGCTACCCTTGTGGCTCCTCCACCACTAACATCTTTGGAGGCCGTGATTTGACGACTGGTAACCGCATTTCACGTGCAAAATATATCACTTACCGAGATCTGCTTCGGCAGAGTGCCACGCCCAGTAATGGGTAGAAGGCGTGATGATTTTTTTTTATTTAAAAAACTACTCGTGTTGTTCGTTGTTCCTCCTCCAGTAACAGCTGTGGGGGCCGTTATTTGACTGCTGGTAACCGCACTTCACGCTACCTAGATTATGCTACGACAGAGTACCACCACTCAGTAATGGGTAAAAGGCGTGATGATATATTTATTTATTTATTTTATTTTATAGGGTAATGGCTCAGTGGTATTATGTCGGCCTGCGAATCTTGAGAAACCAGGTTCGATTCCCACAGCCGACAAACAGTTTCACCACATTAAAATTACCTCTGTGGCTCCCCTACCACTAACATCTTTGAGGGGTCTGATTTGATGGCTGGTAACTGCACTTCACGCGTATAAATATATCACTTACCGAGATCTGCTTCGGCAGAGTGCCACACCCAGTAATGGATAAAAGGCGTGATGATATATTTATTTATTTTATTTTATTTATTAAATTTCTTAGAACTACATAGTTTTTTAAATAAAAATAATAAGTATATCATCATGTTTTTAACCATTACTGGATGTGGCACTCAGCCGATGCAGATCTCAGTAAGTGATATATTTATATGCGTGAAGTGCGGTTACCAGCCATCAAATCACGATCCCTAAAGATATCATTGGTGGAGGAGGCGCAAGGGTAATTTTAATGTGGCGAAAATGTTTGTCAGTTGTGGGAATTGAAACAAGGTACTCGGGATTCACATGCCGACTTAATACCACTGAGCCACCTACTCCATAATAATAATTATGATGGATTAATAATCAATATATCATTCATAAATTTGTATAAATGCGCATATCGTACATGGTGCGGCAGCCAAGTATTTTCACTGAGATTGTATATTTAATTTTCACGCCAAAATGGTGCTACGCCATTCGTTATATACCTAAATGGGTGGAGTTAAAGCGCATTCCAGCCACAGTTTTACTTTTTGGTTTATCGATCTCTGTAATACAATTTCTCGCCATGGAGCGAAAGCGGCGTTATACTCCACTTGTCAGTTATTTTAAATATCGCGGGGAAAAATACTCGTCTTAACATAACCTAAAATCTATAAAAGGTAAATAAATATCTTTTTAAAAAGGAATAAAAGTGCAAAAATGACAGAACAAGTTTCCGAATTACGCAAAGAAGTCAAGACTTTATTGGCACAAACCAACGCTGTTATTAAACAAAAGTATTTATAGGTATTTTCTAAAATTAAAAAGCGTATTTTAAATTAGTTTTTGTTGCAGTATAATGCTAATCAGAGAGCTGAATCAATTAACAGCCGAGGACGGAACACTAAATATGGATTTAGTAAAGGTTCGTACAAAACAAAACTGTTATTAACTTAATCAATGCTTGAAGACAATTCTGGAATTGTTTTTATTAACTGAATAAATGTTTGGAGAAAATTCTGAAATTGTTTTTACAACTTATTTAAAATGTCTTTTTTATAATCAATTTATTGGGTAAACGAAAGATAGAATGAGCATGTAGAAAGGAATTATAAATGTGGACAGCTAAAGATTAATTGCGGAAAGAATCAGTGAATGTTTCAAGGGTTTGTGCTACCCCATTTGATGGGATATAGCATAATTAATACTTTTTGTTATCAACAGACGACTGAACAATTCAACCTGCTGATGGCTAAACTAAATATTCAGCCAGAAGAACAGACACCACCACAAGAAAACGAAAACTCTGAAATAGAAACTGGATCTTTGATTTAATCACAATTATTTATTTGTAAAAATGTAAATATACAATCCTTTTTTACTTATCACAATCCTTAATATTCCATCCCATAACCTATGTAACAATAAAACGTATATCAATAACAAAAAATATAACTTTACGTATTTACAATTTGGAACCAGTCAACCATCCAAAAGCTTGGGGCTTCCTATCAGCTGACGGATTAATCATTACGTTTATTATACTTGGTCGATCAGTAACGTTCATACTATCACGAACAGCAGTTTGTAATTGTAAAATTGTGGAACAGAAATGTCCTTTTTCGTTGAATAAGTTCATCATGTTTTCGTAGTGGACGTTTACTGTAAGACTTGTTGGCGGCAACCTTAAAAAAAAATAGTTATTTGTGTATAAAGGGAAGAAAGTACTTCTTTCTGAAGATGTCGTTTCATTTCCCGAATAATGGGGAAATAAAGCACCTGAGGAAAGAATGACACTTTCTTCACGAGGAATATATATTACTTTCTTTCCTTAGGGTAAAAATTATTTTTTTCCTAGGTATAAAAAGCATTACTTTCTTATTTGAGATAAGAAAATTTTACTTTATAGCAGGGTCGTGAAATCATTAAATAATACTTTCATTATATGTTAGTTTTTTGATAAATAATGCAATTCATTACTCATGGCCATGAGTAATAACCTATTACTCACATATTGTGGCCAATTACATTGAAGTTCTATAGCAACGTAGTAACGATCGTGAGTAATATTTTTTTTTGCATACAAATCACGACAAATCGTATAGAAAGTGACACATTTTTCAATTATTTTTAAAACGTGAAAAAAATAAATACTACATTTTCATTAGTTTTATTTCACATTTTTTTCAATGTTCTGTTAAAAATTTATCTGCTTGGAGATTCATTATCGAAATTTTGACATTTAAAATAAATTGTAATTTTTATCAAATCAATCTAATATTAATGTGTACAACACGTAATGAAAGAATTTTTTTTTCATTTATTTGATTGACTCAAACTTAAAATTCATGAAAAAAAAGATTGTTTTCATTACTACTTGGAACTATTCTTCCCTAGAGAATAAAAGTATTACTTTCTTCTCTCAATTGAAGAAGAAATCTTTCTGACAGGATCATGCAATTTTTTTTTTCATCCACTTAAATATGACACTATTATTTCAACTTTTTCAATAGTAAAAGAACGCTATTTCAGGAATGTTTACTTTTATCTATTACGAGACCCGAAATAATATTTTTAGTCCGATTGAAACATTTGTTTTTCATCCACTTATTTAGAAAATTAAAATAAAACGGTGATATATCCAAGGTAATGTAAACATTCCTGAAATATCATTCCTTTACTATTGAAAAAGTTGAAATAATAGTATCAATATTCAAATGGGTGAAAAAACAAATTGTCAATTTGATTACTTTAAATTTGAATAAATCTGCAAAATAAGTGTGTAAAAAATATATATTTGAATCGGACAAATAATACTATTTCGAGTCTCCGCTACGCGTCGTCCGGCAACCTTTATTACTCGACCCCAATATTTGTATTTTTAGTCCTAATGAAATAAATAACTATTGTGAACATGGCAAATTTTAAATACTAGATAAGAAAAATAAAAGTCTTTCAAAATTAATAAAAGCACAAATCGTAAACCTGCAAGAATGAAATAAAATATGCCCTTTATTATTAAAAAAAATAATAATAATAACTTACGATTCAGAAATCTCTCCAGAACTTCTAACATCATCAAAAGTCTCTTTATCCAATCCACCATAAATCCCATTATTATTCACGATCACAACAATCACCGGCAGTTTATATCTAAACATAGTTTCAATCTCCATCCCTGAGAAACCGAAGGCCGAGTCACCCTCTACGCATATCACCCTTTTCTTGGGTGCGTAGCTCTTGCACCACATGGCAGCAGCTACAGCGAACCCGGGTCCAACTCCCATGGTTCCGAACGTACCAGCGTCGAGTCTATGACGTGGATGACTGTTCAAGAGCATTGCTCGCCCGATGTCCATGGTGTTGGCTCCCTCGCTGACGATGATAGAGTCAGATGGAATTAGTTCTTGGAGGTGGTGGAAGACTGCGTAGTAGTTTAGAGGGGGTGTGATTTCCAGAGACATTTTCTTTAAATAAGGTTTGTTTTATAAAGTATAATTATTATATAAATATTACTATAGCGAGATAAATTCGAATAACGCTTTAGTAGAAAAATTGTCCATTTACAGTTTAATTTTCAACAGAGTTTTAGCGAATCCTGAATTTTGAATTTGACAAATTAAGCTAAACCATATTCTCAAATATTTTAGGTAACTCGATTTAGTTGTCTCTACAAATATCATTTCTCACTATTTATGGTGCTGTATTTGTAATTCGGATCGCAAATTTTACGACACTTCCACTAATTGATAAATATAATTATTAATCCTAATTATTAATTAGATACATGTGAACGCAGCGTTACTCTCTATTAGGGTTGTTGATTTTACGAATATTCGAGACTTCGATTGTTCGGATTTATTGAACCTTCGAATTTAGATTCGAACTTCCGAATTTTGGAATATTCCGTTTATACGAATTTTCTAATTATTCTAATTGGAATCTCGATCCTAACGTGAACACGGCATTGTTAAATATATCCTACTTTCAAAAAATATAATAAAAAAACATTAATATTTTGTGTAATCCTCAAATCCGAATTGAAAAGGATTTTATAACCGATAAAAATGTAAAATTTAAATGACCTATTATTTTACTACTACAAAAAAATTATTCCAACTATCTACAGCTTATAATAGAAGCCGAATAGGTCAGAAACAATTTTATTTTAATTATAAGATAAAAACAACAATATTTATTGGAACAAAATATACAGTTGTAATTGAATTTGGCGATCAGAATTAATATTAAAGATTAACAATAGATTTTGGTTGAAGAATAACGAATACAGGTTCATAGGAACTGGTGATAGATTATTTTAAATCACGAACGAATCAAGAACAAATTGATATTTTTCTGAAACCGGCAAGAAAGTGCCTACTTTCCTGATCAATTTTAGTTCGGAAAGTAAATTTTTACCAAAACTGTGAAGTACGTATCCAAGATTACAGAAAAAATAACAGTTTGGTAAAGTATAAAACAGTCTGGTAAAGACTTTATCGGACTATTTTGTATTTTACTTGACTATTTTTCGTTATAACCTTGGATACGTACCCTGCTATCAATACAAGTCATATCAAAAAGTTTAAACATTTTGAATTATTTATGATTAATTATTGATTAAATTAAACGATTTCAGAAAAAATAGTATACGTAATACGTCAGGAAAGTGTTTTTACTTTACTCAACGAATTACAAAAAACGATCTAAAAACATGATAAAATGTTATTTATTGCTTACCATAACTTTATTCTTATTATCTCTGCAATTATCTTGTAATTCTTTCCACCACGCAGAATGCTTTTTCACTGAAAATTGTTTACTCTTTAGCGCCTGAGTTATTAAACGAACTGCAGGCACTAAATCTGCTTGAATGCCAACATGAGACTTTACGCTATTATGAAGTTCTTCTGCACACACATCAATCTGAAAAAAAATATCAAATTTATCCATTTAATTTTCATAAAATATCGGATAATATCAACCTGAATAACTTTTACGTCGGGGTTAAATCTAGGTGGCTGTCCAAAATGAAGAATCCAATTCAACCTAGCACCCAATAACAAAACAACATCGGCATTTCTTAACGCAAAAGTTCTTGCAGAACCTACACACTCTTCTGCCGAGTCAGGCACGACACCTTTCCCCATCGGAGTTGCTAAAAACGGCAGCCCCGCACTTCTGATCAACTCTCTAACTTCATTCTCTGCTCTTGCATATCCTGCACCTTTTCCAACAATCACCAATGGTTTCTGAGCGGAGAGAATAGCTGCTACGGCGGTTTGAATTAAAGCTGGGTTCGGGAAAGCAATAGGAGGAGAAGGACTAACATAATATTGAGTTACAGTGTCATCAAGAACTTGTTGGGATAAAAGGTTTCCCGGAAAATCGAGGTAGGAAACACCTGGACGGCCGTATTTCGCCAAACGGATGGATTTTTCTACGTGTAAGGGGATTAGTTGTACGCTTGGTGGACGTGCTGAGTATTTGCAGTATGGACGCGCTAATTCCACCTAGAATAATTATATTTTAATATTTTTCACACCGTCAAAAACAATAGTAGATTTTTTAACAAGTAAAGAAAAGTGGTAATTTTCTAGCGAATGCATTTATTTTATACGAGCTTGACAACCAATTTTCTTACTGATCATGCTATTTTTATGTAAGAAATGGAAAATATGAAATTAATTAAAGTAATTTACGATAAATTTGTCTCTTTGCAAAAACACAGACACATCAACATGAGTTGTATTTCATTTGCCACTTGATTCATTTAAAACAGTTCAGATAAATTAGACAATCTGACTAAATGAACTGAATTAAACAAACTGATTCACTTATTGGGATGAATTATTTCAAAGTTAATTAGAATCAGTAATTCTCATTCTGGAAATACAGTCAGCGAAGTAATCCAGTGAAATAAATATGTGATCTGGTACAGTATATGAATAGCTGTATTCCATTTGCCACTTGATTCACTTAAATCAGTTCAGATAAATTCAACAACATGACTAAATAAACTGAATTTAGCAAACTAATGTAATTATTGTAAATAGTAATAAGTTATTCTAGTATTGGGAATAAAGTCAGCGAAGTAATCCAACGAAATAAATAAGTGATCTGGATCCATTTATCATTTGGATCAAATCTAACTTAAATTTACTGAACCAAATCATTTATTTATTTTGCTGGATTACTTCGCTGACTTTATTTCCAGTACTAGAATTACAGATTTTAATTAACTTTGAAGTAATTCACCCCAATAAGTGCATCAATTTGCTTAATTCAGTTCATTTACGTGTCCAATTTATCTGAACAAATTTAAGTAAACCAAGTAACAAATACAGCTGGAATACACCTAAGTAAAGTATTGGTTACTAATGATTTGAGTGTTGCTAACGAGTAAAATCGCATGTTACTATAGCTGTATTCCATTTACCATTTGGTTCACTTAAATTAGTTCAGATATATTCGACAAATGACTAAATGGACTGAATTAAGCAAACAGATGTACTTATTAGGGTGAATTACCTCAAAGTAAATTAGAATCTGTTATTTTAGTCCTGGAAATAAAGTCAGCGAAGTAAATAAATGATCTGGTTCAGTAAATGTAAGCTAGATCTGAACCAAATGGCAAATGGAATACGCCTTTTGTTGTAAGTACAGAAAAAAAAAGTTTCTTTACTTGATTACACTCTTGAAATCCGCCAATGCCTTCATGATCCTGAGGCGCAGATCCTCCAATAACCAACAGAGGCCAACAATTAACCTGTGCGTTGGCCATTCCTCCAAAACAATGGAGTAATCCTGGACCAGACACCACGAGACAAGCTCCAGGAGTCCCTGTCAAGTATCCGATGGCTTGAGCTGCATAACAAGCAGCCTGTTCATTTCTCATTCCAATGTACTTGATTCCTACTGATTGTAAAATCATTCCCAGTTCGATAACTGGGATTCCAACGATGCCGAAGACATATTCTATTCCCTACAAGCATTTTTTATGTATGTTACATATTTTGTTAGGTTAGGAATGTATGATAAACAAACCTGGTTTTTGAGGGATTGTGCTAGCACTTCGTTTCCACTTATTTCACTCATTTTATAACACTTATTTGTAAGAAAATGTATAATATAGTTTATTTATATACGGATACTTGCAATATCATTCGGTTCAAAGGTTCAAAACTTGAATTTATTATGGCACTTATCTCAGGTTATAAAAACACTTAATGATAACCACTCAATTTAAAATGTAAAGTCATATTAAGGATATATATATTAGGCTTGTAAATAGATCAAATAATAAAATTAGGTTAGAAATAAAAACATACAAAAACACCAAACAAATAATATACTACTTTACTTGCCCTTGTTAAATAATTTTTTTTTTACTACCGTCTAACATAAATAAAAATCACAGAATGCCGTCCTAATATCATTTTATTACAATTTCAATGAAATTAACCTTTGCGTTTCTAAATTATAATTATTACAGATGAAATTACATAAATAACTACAATCATTTAATAATTTTTGTGAATTTAAAAGTTATCGATAAAAATACTATGCTCAAATTCTTGTTGATAGTTGCCTAAAATATTATTTTAAAACTTTCATTTTCGAAATACTTCTCACAAAGTTACAATAAAAGATTACATCTTTGTAAAAGAAGTTGCATCTCTCTAGGCTTCATTTCAGCTACATAATGAATGTGTAAAAATGTACACATATATTTAAATCCAGTGATGGTATTCCAGACATTAATACACAGAACTGTTTTATATTTTATTGTAATTTTTAAGACGAGTATTCAATAATGTATAAATTCAAATTACAATTATAAAGTAAATAGAAAATAACTTACCATTTATTTATTATGGAAACCCAATATAGAACACTGACCACTACACTACACAACAAATAAGCAGAAACTGCAATGTAACAACGAAACCAAACCAAACAGAACGAATCACTAATTAATTCTTAACTGAGAGGTAAAGACTTGCATAAATGGTATAAAAATGCACATGAAGTAAATTTTATATTGAGAATGCTTCAACAAAACTTTAATTCCAAGTTTGGGAAAAATAAATGAAATATCGCTTCGATATTGTTAATTGTCAAGGCGCGCTACGATTTAAATTTGATTATGAAATAAAACAGTATTGTTATTATTATTATTTATTTATTTATTTATATAGGTATGAAATAAAATATGTACATAAATTAAAGTGTTGTTTACAATATGATAAAATATTTATTCGTTATTCTATAGTGAATGGACCGTTTTAAATCGTATTAAAAACTATTAAAATATTTAAAAATTCTGGATTAAGATCACAGCCTTAAAAGGGATAAATATTTCCTACAATTTTATTTATAATATTAAAATAATTCCCGTATTATCTACTTAAATTAAACTTTAGTATTTTCTTCATTTTTCTTTTCTTGATTTTCATCTGTTTGTTCTGATTGTTCAAACGCTTTATTATCAAGTCCTCCAGAAATTTCTTTTGTACCATTTTCTTTTACAATTTCTGTGTCAATATGATTTGTATTCCATGGTTGAATTTCTCCAGAACCCAAAAGACAAAAGACAATTCCACTTGCAATGTAAACTGAAGCTCCTATTGTGAAAATCATTCGCCATTCTGCCATTCCATTCTGAAAATTAAATTTGAAATTTATTCACATTATTTTGATTTACTGGTAGGTGGTGTTAGGAGAGAAGATTTGTAGTATATCACAGGCAATATAAGCTTTTCAATTATTTTTGAACAGCGTAAAAGACGACAAAAATGAAAGATTATACTTACTTATTTCTCAAAAGAGTTTTAGCTAGAATCTAACTAATCCTGTATTTTGGATGTTTCAAATAAAGCTAAACTATATTCCAAAAAAAAGTTTAAATAAACTTTAATTTAATCTTTTTACCATTTAGTTTTCGGAACTTTAACTTAACTAAAATTCTGAATTAGCTAAAACTTTTTTGAGAATCTGGCTGATAGAGATTTTTGCAAATTTACTCTGTTTATAGAATTAGAAATATAGATTATGTACTTTGTATACCGGTATTCAAATAAATAAATAAATATATCAACACGCCTTCTACCCATTACTGGGTGTGGCACTCTGCCGAAGCAGATCTCGGTAAGTGATATATTTTGCGCTTAAAGTGCGGTTACCAGACGTCAAATCACGGCCCCCAAAGATGTAAGTGGTGGAGGAGCCACAGGGGTAGTTTTTTTGAAATTATGAAAATTGTTTGTCGCCTGTGGGAATCGAACCAGAGTTCTCAGAATCCACAGGCCGACTTCATACCACTGAACTAGCCACCGGTATTCAAATACTTAATTTAATTTTTTGCTGTCAATACTGGTTTAATTATTATAATTATTAAAATGCAAAATTTATAAAAACCTAAATAAATGAATCATCAAGTCATTTTATTGATTCCTGAGTATAGCAACTCTGATATAACCTATCTTGATGAATATTACATTTTTTGGAGTTATTTGCAGTAATCAGTCTTTAAATGAAACCCCCCGAAGTAATTATTAATAAATATTTGAAACTGGATTCACAAAATTGTAAAATCATTTTAAAAGAGAGCTAAAGTAAAAACATAATTTAAATATAATAAAACGAGGCTATAAGAGATACTAGTATATTACGCTATTTTTGAGCATGAAGTGAGGTTACCAGCCGTCAAAAGACACTCCCCAAAGTAATTATTATTAATTATTAGACGCAAATATCTAAAGTAATTTTGAATCGGGCTAAAGAAAAATAAATGAAACTAATATATCATAAAATGAGGCTATAAAAGGAAGTACTAGTATATTATGTTATTTTTGGGGTATGAAGTACAGTTACCAGCCGTCAAATCACGGTCCCTAAGGGTATTAGGGGAGAAAGAACAAAAAAGGTAATTTTTGCTGAAGATTTTTAGCGCAAAAATGTTATCAATTGAACCCAGGACATTAGGGTTTAAAAACCAACGCCTTAAACCATAGACAAAATATATACAGACGTATAACCTCAGACAAAACATAACTTAGACGGAGAACAACGGCATTTGTTGTGAAGTAGAATGGATTAGAATAACTTGTTGATGAGACGGGTGCGCGGCAAGGAGCTAGTACAAGTTGGTGTTATGCAGGTTGCATTTATGTTGATGACAGTTATCAGACGCGAGCATTTTATTTATTCAAATACAAAAGTGCGTATACAAAACACTTAATATGTCAAAAATTAACCTTTACTTTGATGTATGAAAAGTAAGTAATTGAATATAAAAATAATTACACAAATGTTTGCAACTTGCATAACATCAAAGTGTACTCGCTCCTTGCCCCGCGCACCCGCCTCACCCACAAGTTACTCTTTCTCCTTCGCAACACTGCATTGACTTGAATACGGCAGACTTTGTCTAGGTATGTTTTGTCTGAGCGTATAACTAAATGTTTTCAAAGATTAAGATTAAGTTATTGACTTACGTTTTCTTTGGTGAAATATCCAGTAAGAATAGGAGTTATAAATCCTGTAGTTCCTCCAACACAGTTGATAATCCCATATAAAGTTCCTGCGTAATTCGGAGCTAAATCTTGAGAATTCTGAATGTTTGTTATGGCAGAGGCACCGTTAAATCCAAGAGACATCGTTAAAATTGCAACGGAAGCTACGACGTTGCATCCGGTTAATGTTTGAGCCAATAGCAACAAACCTGGGATGAAATGAGCTGCAACAAATAAAGAATTTCTAATATATATATACCAAAATGACAGTTATTGTTTCTATTACGTTGTTAATCAAAGTTAATAAACAAATAAATAAATATATCATCACGCCTTCTACCCATTACAGGGTGTGGCACTCTGCCGAATCAGATCTCGATAAGTGATATATTTTGCGCGTGAAGTGCGGTTACCAGTCGTCAAATCACGGCCACAAAAGATGTTAGTGATGGAGGAGCCACAGGGGTAGTTTTTGAAATTATGAAAATTGTTTGTCGCCTGTGGGAATCGAACCAGGATTCTCAGGATCCACAGGCCGACTTCATATCACTGAGCTAGTCACCCCATAAAGTTATTAAATGATTTTCTCAAATTAATTACCAGTTGCACAGCCAGTTACATTTTAAACTTTGTTTAAACAAATAACAATTAGATTATTTTTTGACTTAGCTGTTGAGGTCGATTCATCCAACTTAAAAGATTTTGAACTAGGTTCATATCGATTGATTACTTATTCATGTATTCTTGGAAGTTGTTTCCAAAATATGTTGGTGTATTACTGTATCTGACATACAACTAAATCGATTTTTTTCATACATTTTACTCGACGCGTTGACAGTTTTAAATAATTATTTGAAAACTACCTATCATTTGTCACAAACTAGGGAATAATCACAAGAGCTTTATTCTAAGTATAATGACAGGATTGGTTAAAACGCAGGCACGTCACATACAATGAAGCATTTCATTGATATTGAGAAACGTCAAAAAATAATCTTTCATTAATTGTATTTACTTAATATACTAATTAAATACTAATTAAAAAATTAAATAAAACCAAATCGTATGTAATAGGCGCATTCCATTTGCCATTTGAATCAGATCTAACTTGCATTTACTGATCCAGATCACTTATTTATTTCGTTGGATTATTTCGTTGCCTGTATTTTCAGTACTAAAATTACAGATTCTAATTTACTTTGAAGTAATTCATCAAAATAAGTGCATCAGTTTGCTTAATTCAGTGCATTTAATCATGTTGTATAATTTATCTGAACTGATTTAAGTGAACCAAGTGGCAAATGGAATACAGCTAACGATGATTTGCTTTTATTTATTTAAACCAAGTTTGAAATTGAATTGTTGGAGGTGCAACTTGTCATATTTTTTTTTAATTTGGGGCTTTAAAATGTGATAAATAAAATATGCAGTTGTATATTAATTTGGATTTTGTATCTTTTTAAATTGTGAACAATATTCGTTCAATATTATTGATACTTAAAACTATTTTAATTATATTTTAAAAGATATATTAAAACACGAATCCGCTATTTTATAAAAGACTTCTCAAATTAAATAAAAATATTAATCACGTTTTAATTTTTATTTGAATAAATTAAAATAATGAGAAAAGTTCCGTTATCCGAGTAGTTCCAGAAAATAGAAGACACGATTCTTGATTCTTGTTATGCTAATGCCTAATTAGTTGCAGAAATTAATACCTAATCAAAATGTTGTAGTATTCTTCCACTTTTTTGTGCATAAATCAATTAACATTTCTTTTGCAATACTTTACAAAAAAAAGAAGATGTGAAACGTAATACTTGACGTAATAATGGATCCGGTAACAATTTTGGAAGTCAAGGTTTCCTAAAATCTTGACCTCCTAAACTTAAAGAATGGCCTAAAAAATGACCTTAAACTTTATCTTGAATTTAAAACAGTGTTTTAGAACCAGATTTTGGCAAAGAATTTGCGGTATTGATTTAAAATTGAAATAAAACCAACATGCGAAAATACTGCATGAGACGTTTTTATTTTTAAATTGTGTAAAATCGTAGAATTATAATATTCATACTGTTGTAATCAATATATTGTTGTACTCAATACATTGTTGTATTCCTTACATTGTTGTACTCAACGCATAGTTGTACTTCATATATTGTTGTAATTAATACATACAGGGTGGTGAACGCAACTCTCGAACATAGGGATTTAACATGTAAAATCACAATTTTGTAATTTCCTGCTTCCCTAATTATTTTAAGCAAAAAAGCTTCGAATAAAAGTTTTAGGGAATAAAATTCTGCATCTAATACAATAAACAAAATTAATTTTGCATGTTTCGCAACGGTACAAATTAGATCTGAAAATGACAAAAATAGCCTCAAAACTATCGATAGCCATGGAATTTAAACAAAATTAAACAAATGTTTGACGTTTAATCTGTCAAAATAATTTCTTTATTTATTATGTCATTTATTTTGACAAATAAAACGACAAACATTTGTTTAATTTTGTTTTAGTTCCATGGCTATCAATAGTTTTCAGGCTATTTTCGTTATTTTCAGGTCAAATTTGTGCCGTTGCGAAACATGCAAAATTAATTTTGTTTATTGACTTAGATGCAGAATTTTATTCCCTAAAACTTTTATTTGAAGCTTTTTTGTTTAAAATAATTAGGGAAGCAGGAAATTACAAAATTGTGATTTTATATGTTAATTGTTGCGTTCACCACCTTGTATATTAAATACAATCAAATCTCTAAAATTTCTACATATCGTACAATCAACGTTGATTTATGCGATAATTTTTGGACTTTTGTCATCATCAACAATTTAACACGCACTTAAGATATTTCCCTATATTCTGTAACTGTATAATTATCTGTTAATGGTAACATTTATTTTTCGTCGTTATTGTATCGATAATCACAATTTTGGTATACATGCATTTTGTTTACTAATAAACGTAGCTGTTATTAGATATATTTCATTTGCCACTTGGTTTACTAAAATCAGTTCAGATAAATTAGATAACATGACTAAATGAACTAAATTAAACAAACTATTGCATTTATTTGTGTAAATTACTTCAAAGTAAATTAGAATAAGTAATTCTTGTACTGAAAATAAAGTCAGCGAAGTAAACCAATGAAATAAATAAGTGATCTGGTTCAGTTAATGTATGTTAGATCTGATACAAATGGCAAATGGAATACGTCTAATATAAAAAATAATAAAATGACAGTTCTGTAAAAAGTATGGTTAAAAATAGCATATTTTTTATACTGATTATTTTTTGACGTTTCTCGAAACCAATGAAATGCTTCATTGTATGTCACGTGTCTGCGTTTTCACAAATCATATCATTATTATACTGAGAATAAAGCTCCTATGATTATTCCCGGGAATAATCTCTGTAGATGCTGTTTTGTTTGCGACAAATGATAGGTAGTTGTGAAATAATTTTTTAAAACTGTCGACGCGTCAAGTAAAATATGTGAAAAAAATCGATAAAGTTCCATTTCAGATACAGAAATACACCAACAAATTTTGGAAACAACTTCCAAGAATACGTTAATAAGTAATCAATCGATATGAACCCAGTTCAAAATCTTTTAAGTTGGATGAATCGACCTCAACAGTTAAGGCAAAAAAATAATCTAATTAAACATAACTCGAGAGTTCAATAAATTAGAAAATAATTCATCAGAATCTTTCGAAAATTTGTTGTCATTTGGCAATAGCCACTCAAGCCCTACGGGCTTTCATGACTATTGCCTGGCAACAAGTTTTCGAAAGATCTGTCAAATTATTTTCAATTTATTCTCACTCTTTTGTTATATTATTACTGAGAATTTTGTACTAGAACAAAACGCATAAAAGTAAAATAGAAGTAACAGAATAATTTATTTTGATCACAGAATGTCGAAATGGTGGTAATCTACAGATTAATTATTAAAAAATAAGGATTGTCATTACATTATCGATCATTAACAGATAATGATCAAGTTACAGTATAGGGGGGATTATATATGATATTTTTTTAAATAACTAGTTTGAAGAAAAAGAAAAGAATATAAAAATAAAATGTTATAATGTTAAGTTAATAAAGTAATGATTACTTACAACAAACAATGAACCATTTCCTAATAGAAGTGACAGTCATCCACTTCCTGGCTCTAATAACATCCCCTAAGGCTCCAAAAGCAAATCCCATGGTCATCCTAGCAAGATATGGCAACGCAGCAAGTCCACCAGTGTGCGCAAGTTCAAATCCAAGGACTTCCGCCATGAACTTGGGCCCTGCTGTCATCAGGAAGTACAAGCCCCAGAGGTTCCCAAAATGGAGCACGGTCAATGCCAAGAATGGGATTGATTTTGATATGCTCCAATACGGTGGAATGCGCTGAGGACATGAAATTATTTTTCATAGATTTTGGGGGTGTGGGCACAGACAAAATATATATATAGACGTCTAACTTAATATATTCAAGTAGCAACGCTTTTATCAATAAAATTTGTACAGATCAAAAGTAAGAGTTTCAGTTGGCAATACAATTCTGGGGATCTTTTTATTCCACAGTTGACACGGCGTCAGGTATAGGCGGAAATACTATTTGACATGTCATTTTTATAATAAATACAAATAGGTTGAGTGATAAGAATACTTTAGATTATTGCTCTGTGAGTAATGTTAAGAAATAAAAGGATGTGGATAAGAGAAATAACGATTTTTAATCATTTACAGGCAGATTCACAAAACGTATTAGCGCTAACACCGTTTTTAATATTATCTATAACTCTGTTTCAAATTAAAACAGATTAAATAAATAAACTAAATTTGATGCTAATTAACTCTCTTTTTAACTCAACTTGTTTCATACATTGAAAAGAGAGTTAAAAACGAAATAAAAAATGGTGTTAGCTCTAATCCGCTTTAAGCCCCTGGCACATATAGCGTCAAGACTCCGAGTCTACCATTGGACTGCCAAAAATAGAAACGCCTCTATTTTCAGCAGTCACGACTGCCGAAAACCAACTTCATTATGATGCTGGTTTTTTCCCTATCTTCCTTTGTTGTTTGACGTATGAATTATTATTGTTTATGTTCTTGTTTGATTTTTGTACATTTTTATAGTTAAATTCATTTACTTTATACATAGTTAGAAACTTTTAAGTTTTCATATTTCATTTATAATTCAAGTCATTTTTTTTAATTTATTTTTTTGTTTTATATTTCGTAGTTTAAAGTTTTTATATTTCTTAATAGTCGATAAATATTTTAAATAATACAAATTAACAAATAACACGTTAAAATTAACAAATATTTATTTCTGACTGTCAGAAACACCGACTCTATATGTGTCACCCGTTTTGGACGTGACTCTCAGTTTTTCAGCAGTTTGTAGCAGACTCGGAGTCTTGAAGCTATATGTGCCAGGGGCTTTATGAATCTGCCTGTTAAATTTTACAAATGTCACTGCCAACAACAGGAAATAAATTTATGTATCAGTCTTACCAATTTCAAGTAGTTTTTTTATTGTCAACTGAAGCACTTACTTTTGATCATTCTGTATTACAGTACCAAAAGAGTTCATTAATAGTTTTTCGAGCGCAGTGCAATTTGTACTTTTAAGGTTGGTGATTCTGCTGAAATATAATAACGTAAAAAATATGGAACTTGCTAGGAAGTAAACTCTTGACGATATTTTCAACAATTCACATATTTTAGGTGGGGTAGAAGAAATATCGTCTACATTCATTTTTATTTTAAGTAAGTTGACAATTTCAAATTCAAACAATTGAATCTTTAAACGTCACATCAGTATCACCAACTTACACAAAATACCCTACAATTTATTATTTAAAAAGAGCATAAAAGACACCAAATAGAAAAAAATTGTATAAAGAACTCATTTCACAATTGTTTATTATTTTGTTCGAAGGGTTAGACTCCCTTCTCACAAAATAAAATAACAATTATGAAACTCGTTCTTTAATATACCACTATATGAGTAGATATTTTTAATTTCCAAATCTACCTTGAATCACCAATTTTGATTGCTACTTTGGGATAAATACTAAAATCCGTTAACTTTTCGTGAGATTTGAACCCGGATTTCTCAAGATTAAATTAGCCTAATACATTATTAATTAACAAGTTTATTTTCTTAATAATAACATTCTTTAAATTCCATAGCTTAGTGTCATAAACTTTAATAAACGGAAGACTTGCAAATTATATTTTTCTGAATGAGGTCTAGGCACTTTTTTATTTTCAAATTATTCAATTTGAATATTTAATTTCAGTGATGAGAAAATTTATTATATAATTATAGAGAATAACAAATTTAAATTTTAATACTTATTTTGGTATTTAACGAGGCATTTAATAATAACATACATTCAATTTAAATAATTTTACATTTTATTCTTTTAACCGGAAATAAACAAGCAAAAAATTACGAATCGTGTTATTTAAATTCTTTTTAAAACCTTGTAAATGTACACACGTGTTTTACAGATTATTATTATAAATAACATCCTTTTTAAACAAAACGCAAATTGCAAATAAATAAATCTATTTTAAATCAACATGCGTCGTTCTTGTATGCACTTACAAAACGGGTAGTTTTTCTTTTTTATTTCATTTATTGTACTTTTTGGTTACTTCTTATTTGGTGACGCAAAACCAAAAATTATTATCTCGTTGCGTTTTCGTTTTTATCGTATTATCTTGCGTATTCAACATTCTTTCCCTTCGTTCTTCTTTTTCTCTAAGTACTTTATTTTCCTTTTTCATTCTTTCTTATCTTTGAGATAAATTGGATTGTGTATGTGGAAAGATTTATGAAAATATTTTTTATTGGTTTAAATATTTGACTGTGTATGTATGGAATTTAATAGAGTTGAACACTTTTTTGCGAACTGAACGCATTGTAAGTTGAACAATTATTACTGTCTGTGTAAAATTCAAAGTGATATTAATTGCTAATATGTTTTATGAAGCTATCAGTTAATTATTAAATTAAAAATTGAATTATATTTTATTATCATAGATTATAAAATTCACAGAATATCATTATGCATTATATTACATTTTTTGCGAAATTAACTCTCGCTTTAGGAATTCGGAATTAAAATAATGCATAATATGTTACCGGCAGAGTATGAATTTAATACATTTCTTTAAATATTGAACGTGTTTTGGCAAGGCTCGTTTCGCTCTCGTTTTAAACAAACAAACCCTAAGCCTGGATCAAAATTGTCATAATTGAATACTGCATTTCAAACCTTGTTCGAATTTTATAGTAATCTATTGCCACTCCCGTTTGGAGATTGTTGATCGAGACGCAGCAGAGGGTAACAACTATCCAAGAGCGGTAAAGACATTTTCTCGTTCGAGGTGCACATTTTCTTTTTAATACGTCAGTTTTTCTACTTTGAAAATCGCTTGAAAACGTTTACAGTTTTTATGTATCCATGGATTTTTCTACATGAGTTGGCGACAAATGTCTATTTTCTATATGTGAAATAAATGCAAAAAACCTAATTTCCGGTATTAGTCATATAAAGACTATATTATTTGCCAGTTTTTTAAAAAATGTATTTTAAATTTATTTAAATCGCAAATTTTTTTATTGGCAGTTAATTTTAATTGTATAACAAAAACAAGCGCAAGGACGACACTCTCTTCGTTTCTTATCTTTTTTATTCGTTTTCTGATCTTACATTGAGTGTTTAACAGCAATTGTGTGGAATTCACTTTCAAAAACAAGCGTAGAGCGACACTCCCTTCCTTTCTTATCTTTTTTATTCGTTTTCAGTTCTTACGTAGAGTGTGTAACTGCAATTGTGTGAAATTCACTTTCACAAACAAGCGCAGGGCGACGCTCCCTTCCTTTCTTATCTTTTAATTCGTTTTCAGTTCTTACGTAGAGTGTTTAACTGCAATTGTGTGAAATTCACTTTCAAAAACAAGCGCAGGGCGACACTCCCTTCCTTTCTTATCTTTTAATTCGTTTTCAGTTCTTACGTAGAGTGTTTAACTGCAATTGTGTGAAATTCACTTTCAAAAACAAGCGCAGGGCGACACTCCCTTCCTTTCTTATCTTTTAATTCGTTTTCAGTTCTTACGTAGAGTGTTTAACTGCAATTGTGTGGAATTCACTTTCAAAAACAAGCGCAGGGTGACACTCCCTTCCTTTCTTATCTTTTAATTCGTTTTCAGTTCTTACGTAGAGTGTTTAACTGCAATTGTGTGGAATTCACTTTCAAAAACAAGCGCAGGGTGACACTCCCTTCCTTTCTTATCTTTTAATTCGTTTTCAGTTCTTACGTAGAGTGTTTAACTGCAATTGTGTGAAATTCACTTTCAAAAACAAGCGCAGGGCGACGCTCCCTCCCTTTCTTATCTTTTGTTTCATTTTCAGTTACTGCATTGTGTGGACTTTTCTTTCATATACAAGTGCAGGTATCGCTTACATCTTTTCTAATCTTGTAGATTCGTTGTTAGTTTCGTTATTAGATTCGTTGTTAGGAGTAAACGTGAGTAATACGTTGAAGAAAGAAATGAATGATAAGTGAATAGGAATGATCTGATTGAAGGTTTGTTGTGTGATAATGATTTCAAGTGTAATAAATGAATGAGTTTATATGGAGTGATCTATGAATGTGGTTGAAGTGAGGGTGGTTTGTTTGGATGAAAATGTTTGCCGAGGGCTGATTGTTTGATGAGTATGATGAGTGAATGTTTTATGAATGATTTTAGGGTTCGTGCTACCCCATTTGTTGGGATATGGCGTGAAGATATGTAAGTATGTACTATTAATTTTAATTATAAAACTAAAGAAAGTTTTTCGATATTTGTATGACTAGTAGTCAACCGCCTTAACAAGTACATAACAGATAATCGTAGTCCAGTGGATAAAACCGAGATAAAGCATTGTATTTACGTTCCAAATCTCACTGACTTCAACTTACACCCAATCAATGCGATTGTATCTGCGTTATTCAGAATCCACTCTAATCTACTGTAACTTAAATTAACTTCCTGTTGTACAAAATAACAAATAAATAAAATCCATAAGATCACTCACATTTGACTTCGAAACAGAACTTCCAATACACGTTTCAATATATTCTCTCTCCTCCATCGCGATCCTCTTATGTTGCGCTGGTGAATCAGACACAAGAAGATACCACATGATGCACCAGACCAGACACAGTCCTCCAGGTATATAGAATGACCACGACCAGCCAAGATGTTCCGATACTGCTCCCAGGACGGGCCACGTGATCACGGTGCCGAAATTACCTCCGAAGAGTGCTCCAGCGAATCTGCCTTTCTCTGTGGGTGGTGACCATCGGGAGATTAGGCAGTGGAGAGCTGGGTACACTACACCCTGAGGAGGAAGAAGAATAAATGGTAATATGAGAAGGTTTATTAGGTCTGTGATGTCTTGATGGGATGAAAATAAATTATTTTTTTATGTCCATTAAGATAAAATATATAAATAAATATATCATCACGCCTTTTTACCCATTACTAGATGTGGCACTCTGCCGAAGCAGATCTCGGTAAGTGATATATTTATGCGCGTGGAGTGTGGTTACTAGCCATCAAATAACGGCTTCCAAAGATGTTAGTGGTGAGGGAGCCACAGGGGTAATTTTAAATTGGTGAAAATGTTTTGTCGGCTGTGTGGATCGAACCGGGGTTCTTAGGATCCACAGGCCGACTTGATACCACTAAGCCATTACCCCATGGGTCTATTAAGAAAAATAAGATATTACATAATAAGTCAGGAAAGTGACATTTTACTTGACGAAGCATTTATTTGAAATACGAGGCCGCAGTCCAATCATTTTAATCCGATGAGTCAAGTAAAACCACTTTCCTGACGTATTATATATACTATTTTTCGAAAATCGAAAATTTAAACAATAATTAATCATAAATAATTCAAAATGTTCAATTTTTTTATATGAATTATATTGATAGCAGACTACGTATCCAAGGTTACAACAAAAACAGTCAGGTAAATACAAAACAATCAGGTAAAATCTTTACCAAACTGTTTTATACTTTACCAGACTGTTATTTTTATTGTAGCCTTGGATACGTGCTTTACTTGACTGTTTTGGTAAAAATCTACTTTCCATACTGAAATTGGACAAGGATGTGGGCACTTTCTTGCCGGTTCAGGAAAGATAAATAAATTTCTCATCACGTCTTTCACCCATTACTGGGTGTGGCATTCTGTCGTAGCAGATTTCGGCAAGTGATATATTTGTGACAATTACATTATTTTATTGGTAACCAACAAGATTGAATTACATGAAGAATTATCACTTTTCAATATCACTCGTGGAAAATTAACAAAATAGCTTCCATTTCATCAGTTCATTTTCAAAAACATTTCTACTCGTAATTCTATTGGTTCTCACATAAACGTGGAAGATTCTCCAAATAAATTAATAGACCATTTTAAAAATGTCCGCGACCCCTAGGTGTTTATTTTTTTAACTAACAACTTAGTGCCGCCAAATGGTGGCGAACGAGATATTTAAAAATGAATTTAAGTACAAAGTAAGTAAAATGTTTATATTGAAAATGAAAACTTATTGTAGTATCAAAATAAATGAAGTATATTCATCAGTTATTTATAAATTATGGTAATATGATAGATTTCGTTTAATAACATATTCATTCTTTTCTTCTGTTCTTGTTTTTTTTGAATTATTATTACAACCCTGTACACAGCATATAGTATCCGTCATAATTACTATTATTAATTACTTTTATGAAGAAACAAATACTACGCAACAAAAATAATCGAACTGTCACTTGTCAAATTATAGACAAAGATGAGTATACGGCACTAACTTTTTTTATCTCCGTCTAACGTTTGCACATGCGCAATGAATTTTTAAAATGGTCTATTAATTTATGAAGTTAGTTTATTAAAAATTTAATCGTCTTTATGAATCTGCCTGTTAATGTTTACTTGACTCTCTTTTTAAAATTAAGACATTAATCTTAAATAATAATAACTTACCCCCAAAAAGCCCATAGCGAATCTTATAGCAATAACCAGCATATAGTGGACGGAAGCAGCTGCAGGTGTAAGAACTGTCAGAGCACCAGAGAGGATGCTGGACCAGCCGATGACGTGTAAAGGACCCCAGCGCTCTGCTAGAAGTCCTCCAGGAATAGCTGTGATGATGTAACCCCAAAAATAGGACCCTAGGATTAGACCTTGCATTTGTTGGTCCCAATCGTAACGAACGCCATACTACAAACAAAAATATAAAATCACAATACGGAAGATATCAAATGATATGTTAAATTAAATTTGTTACACGAGTATAAATAAAAGTTTTCTAAAAAAATTATCAGTTTGTATTACTGTAAGGGTTGATTTTTTTCATCTTCGGATAAAGTTTCCGATAGCTATTGGAAAAATATCGCATCAGAAAAGAGCATTAAGTAATTATTTTTTTGTATTCGCATCATTCAAAATAAGGTTTATATTACTTGAAAACCGATGAAAAGTTTGATTTTGCGCACTAGTGCGCAAAGTAATTGAAAAACACCCATTTTTTATTATTTTAAATTTTGACTATTGAAACGCTGATTGTACTTACTACATACACATATTTTAAGGAAATAAAAGAAATAGAGATATTAGCTTATAACGCCATCAAACAGATATATTTTAACAAACTTTACGAGAAAAAATGAACAATTTGTTTTCAAATAACAAATGTCAATTCATGGCATACTTAACTGTTAATATAAATTCACGCTTCAAATTTAATAAATTGTCGATTATATAATTTTTGCTCATTACAAAAAACATTGTACAAAACTCGTGCACCATTCGTACAAATTAAAGAGTGCAAATTACAGAGTGCAAAAGATACTGAAAACTTCCTCTGCCTTAGTCTATTACATTTTGTTTGTATAGGTTTGAAATAATATAAGGAATATCTGATATATTTACTATTTTTATTTAAAATACATATTATGTTATAAAATAAATAAATGTGTACACAGTATTTTCTACATATTTCATGGCCAGTAGGGACTTATAATTTTGACATCACATGCAACAGACTCGAAGCAGACCCCCTACACACAATTTTGTGTGAAACAACAAATTTGAAGAAAGAGCGAGGTGACACCATGCCGAGTCGATCAATTGCTTTATTCTTTCACCCACTTCTCCCTTCAGATATCATCATTTGTTTTGGTTTTACTTATTTAAACTGAGTTTAAAATTTAATTTTTGGTGCTACAATTGGCCATAGAACAAGTTCTTCGCTAAATCATTACAGCATATATTAATATAAATAATACTTTACAAAATAAATATAATTCCACAAACACCTCGAAATTGGCATCCTCCTTAACCTTAGAAACTACCTTGCCTCCCTAGCTCCATCTGCCCTACAAGGCTCGTCTCCTCCTTGAAACTGTCTCCCAGCCTTGACGAATACCAAACTATCATAATTCTTGTTATTGATTTTCTTCTAATGATCATTGTGATCTTCTTAATTGATCTTCTTGAATAAGTAAACCAACGTATGGTTGTTCATATTGTTCTTGCTGATCATCAAATCTTTGAATTCTTCTTAAACGTTGTTGATAATTCTTGACATCATCATTAAGTAAATGATTTACAAACTTTTGTTGATCATGCCTTCTTTGTTGTCGCAGTTGGTCAGTTGATCTTTGTTGTCTCGTTATTTTTGGTATTTTATTATCCTCAACTTGGGTACCTTCTTGTTGCTCTAAATATTGTCCAACTTTTCTTAATTGTTGTTCTTGTAGTTGTAGTTCTTCTTGTTCACTTAAAGATCGTTCGGATCTTCTTAATTGTTCTTCTTGAATAAGTAACCCTGCATATGGTTCTTCATATTGTTCTTCCTGATCATCAAATCTTTGAGTTCGTCTTAAACGTTGTTGATAATTTGTGACATCGTCATTGAGTAAGTGATTTACAAACATTTGTTGATTATGCCTTCTTTGTTGTCCCATTTGATCGATTGATCTTTGTTGTATCGTTATTCTTGGTATGTCTTCAATTTGGGAATCATCTTGTTGCTTTAAAGATCCTTCAAATCTTCTTAATTGTTGTTTTTGAAGTTGTTGTTCCTTTTGTTCATCTGAAGATCGTTCGGATCTTCTTAATTGTTCTTCTTGAATAAGTAACCCTGCATATGGTTGTTCATATTGTTCTTGCTGATCATCAAATCTTTGAGTTCTTCTTAAACGTTGTTGATAATTCTTGACATCATCATTGAGTAAATTATTTACAAATTTTTGTTGATCATGTCTTCTTTGTTGTCCCATTTGATTGATTGATCTTTGGTGTCTCGTTATTCTTGGTATATCTTCAATTTGGGTAGCTGCTTCTTCCTCTAAAGATCGCCCAAATCTTATTAGTTGTTGTTCTTGAACTAGTTGCTCTTTTTGCTCATCTAAAGATCGTTGGAATCTTCTTAATTGTTCTTCTTGAACAAGTAAGTCTATATATTTTTGTTCATATTGTTCTTGCTGAATTTCAGATCTTTGCGTTTTTCCTAAACGTTGTTGATAGTTTGTGCCATCATTAATCAAGTGATTTTTAAGCTTTTGTTGATCATGCCTTCTCTGTTGTCGTAGTTGATCAATTGATCTTTGTTGTCTTGTTGTTCTTGGTTGTTGATTTAAAAATCGCCCAGATCTTCTTAAATGTTCTTCTTCAACAAGTAAATCTACAAATTGTTTCTCATAATTTTGTTGATAGTTTGTAACATCATCATTGAATAAATCTGTAATAATCTTTTGTTGATTGTGTCTTCTTTGTTGTACCAGTTGCCCAACTGATCTTTGTTGTCTCGTTACTGTTGGTATTAGATTTTCTGATCTTTTTCTTGTTGTTAATTGATCTTGTTGTTTAATCAAATCTATTGGATATTTGTTAAATATTACTTTCTGTTGTTCTGGTTCTGATGTTTTATAACTGTAAGATTCATGTTGTTCGTCTACTAGATTATAATAATCAGATTGTGGTTGCTGTTGTTGATGTCTGTTTAATTGTTGATGATTCACTGGATAATAATTGTCAAATTGTTGTTGATTTTGATGAAATAGTTCTTGACAAGTGATTGTTGCTGCTAGGAGCAACGAAATTGTTGACAATTTTAAAAACATTTTCTGTGTACTTTCTTCTTTGATTGAAGAATTTAAACTGATGCTGTTTCATATTTAATATCGCACTTTTATAGTACTAAAATCTCGCGATGTTTAAAATAATAGTAGATTTCTTGGGACTTTACTTATTTAGTTTGTAAATTGAGATTCAAAAAGAAAATAACAATAAAAGCGTACATTTCATACTTGAGTATAAAAAATAAACATAGTTGAGAATTCCCCATAATAAGTAAGTTGTACCCCAAGCGCGATAAGAAAATGAGGAAATATAAAAGGTTATCGACTAAACAGATTCATTGCATTGAAATTGTAAATTACTGGTAAATATTGTAAACTGTAGATAGACGGGATTTTCTAAGTACAAATCATCAAAATCGATTTATAATCATTTATGATAATACCTCGACTCAAATTATAAAACTAATTTGTTTAATGTATTTCTAAGAAAACAGGTACAATTTTCAAATTACTGATTTTTCTTAGAAATCGTTGCTATTTACTTATAACATTATTATTATCTTCATATTTTATATACATTTGAATATTTGGAAAGAAAATCAATAATTCTTGTATTTACATTAATATAGCGAAATATTTCTATACCGGGTTTATCACGAAAAACGGGCCATAGGCGTTTAAGGTAATACTAGTGTGACGGTAGCGCCAACGGATGGCGAGTAGCGAAACCAACGCTCAAAAAAATATAAAAATTGAATAAAACAAGTGTTTTATACCTATTATGATTTGAATATCATGAATTATTAACAGCTTGTTGGTCTAGTGAATTTTCAAATACCGTGCCACTGTGTGGTGTTGCCATTATAAATTGAGATTCTTAATTTTTCGTTAAAAACAAGGCTTTGCATGGCTATATATCCATTACTAAACGATAAAAAACTTTCTCCTTCTGATACAATATACATGGATAGTTCTAGAACATCATACTAGTTTTTCAAATGAAACTGCAAAATTTTAGAGGTACACAAACCAAATATGTGCGATTCTGAGTGATGATCGCCATAAGCCCCGTGTATAAGAACTCAACTTTACAAGCGATTATATTTGTTCACAGACGATGAATGTGTTTCATATTTTAACAGGATGCGTATAACTATCCAATGTTTAAGTGTGCCAAATTTTATTCTGATCTAAAATTTTTTTTCACTCTAGTACTACCTTAACATGGGAAAAGAGTTTCTCCGTGCGCATTGCTTCCCAAATAATTTTAGACAAAAATTCTTCAAATAAAAGTTGTAGAGCTTGAAATTCTGCATCTAAATCATTAAATTAATTTCATTGCCTATGTTTTGTAACAGCAGAAATTAAATATGAATATAATATATCAGGATGAGAATGTATGTGGAAGATAGATTCATTGTAAAATCAGATAAAAAAAAACTCACGTCAGGAATAGTAGAATTTTCATTCTCCTTGGTCATGTTATTAACCACAAGGCATTCTGGTATGTTAGCTCGACCGCTCTCGGCGTTAACTCTAGGTTGAACCATGGCGATGATGTTGATGGACATGTTCACCCTTAGCATGTAGCTGAAGAGACATGCCATGAAGATCATCAGCCCGATGGACAGACGTGTTGGAAACGCATCTAGAAAAAAAAAACAAATAATAAGAACAATTAATATAATTTTTTTGTATCATATTCTTTGTAAATTACATTTTTAGAACATTATTTATTTTTTATTTTACTCTGCACAACAGGAAATTATCCCAATTACAGTACAGGGTCCGGACTCACCGAGTCAGTTCATATATTTTTAGCGTGAGTGTGATTCGAACTCGGGAACTTTTGATTCGAATGTTGTAACTATCAGATTTCATTGTTAACCTCTTATGCAAATCCTGTAATTAATTCAGTGTTTCTGAACCAGTGGTCCATGTACCTTCAAGGGGTGCTTTTCAAACTTTTAAGTCATAATTATTAATTTAAAATAAATTTTATATATTATTAACTGACAAGAGGTACGTGACGCTAAAGAATGGGGTTAAGTGGTACATTAATCAAAAAATTTCTGAACCTTTGAATTAATTAATTCGGTCACAAAACTTAGAATAAGTTTATAATTGAAATGTTTAGTGATTAGAAGAATATAATAAAACTACACATTTTTAATTCTACTAAATATAAAACAAATATTACAAAATTTTAAATGTTTTTGTTAAATGCCATATCATGACTTTTATTCTTTTGAATGATGTTTTGATTGAATTCAATACAATAATTTTTCATACCGTGTTCTTTTTAAATTATGTTTACATTTAAAATGGTTAATAAAAACGATAAAATTTGATTAAAAATTTAACGGTATGTATGCAAGCGCAATAAAATTTAAAAGTTACATAGAAAAATTATAAACGTTACATAAGATATTTTGAAAGGCTACAAACAATAATTGTAAAAAAAATAAAAATAAATACATACATTCAAAGCATGGATTTATAACATAAATTATAAATAGAAATACTATTTGGACCCTGTATAATATTATTTATTTATTTATTAATAATTAACAGTCTAATTTTCAAAAAAGTTTGGACTAATCCTGAATTTTGGATTAGCTAGTCTTATTTTAGTTCGACTTTAAAACATTAATCCAAATTATTTTCCGAAAACAAAATGGTAACAAGATTGTATAAAAGTTTATTTAAACTGTTTTAAAAATTTGATTTAGTTAGACTAATCCAAAATTTTGTATTAGTTAATGCTCTGTGGCTCCCCCACCACTAACAGCTTTGGGGGCTGTGATTCGATGGCTGGTAAACGCACTTCACGAGCAAAATATATCACTTACCGAGATCTGCTTCGGCAGAGTGCCACACCTAGTTATGGGTAGAAAGCGTGATGATATATTTTATTTAATGCTCTTTTAAAAATTAAACCGCTTTCAAATTTAATTTTGTTACTAGATTATATTTATGGGATGGCTAGCTCAGTGGTATGAAGTCGGCCTGTGGATCCTGAGGTCCCTGGTTCGATTCCCACAGGCGACAAATTTTCATAGTTTTAAAAAGCTATCCCTGTGGCTCCTCCACCACTAATATGTTTGGGGGCCGTGATTTGACGACTGGTAACCGCACTTCAAGCGCAAAATATATCACTTACCGAGATCTGCTTCGGCAGAGTGCCACACCTAGTAATGGGTAGAAGGCGTGATGATATATTTATTTATTTTTTATTATTATGTAAGTTTACAAAAAATAAAGTGTGTATTGCAGGTAGCCGAAATAGCTCAGTTGGGAGAGCGTTAGACTGAAGATCTAAAGGTCCCCGGTTCAATCCCGGGTTTCGGCAAACGCTTTTTAATTTTTATTTTGACAATTATTCACAACACAGAAAGATACATATAATTTTATAGATATAACAATAAATAAAAAATAAATAAATACGAATATATCATCACGCCTTGTACCCATTACTGGGTGTGGCACTCTGTCGAAGCAGATCTCGGTAAGTGATATATTTTGCGCGTGAAGTGCGGTTACCAGTCGTCAAATCACGGCCTCCAAAGATGTTAGTGGTGGAGGAGCCACAAGGGTAGTTTTTGAAAGTATGAAAATTATAATAATTATATTATTCAATTCATACATGAAGAATTTTAATTACTGATAATAATAATGTTTAATGTAAACTTTAATCATCAACTCTTAATATTCAATATTTACATCTAAAATGCTTTCCAAACGATTATTGTCATTTTTATAGCACTGATTTAATAAACAAAAAATTACTATAATATATATTCATCAAGCTTAGCGAAAAATAGGTACTTATAAATAATTAATAATGTTTAATCACAAAAACAAATGTTTTACAAACAATTGATATGAAATCATTTGTTATTAGAGGTAATTAATATTTAATTAATTTTAATTTATACTTACTTGAACATGAATTTGTTTTATAAGCCATTTTCTTTGAGTCAAAATAATTTTTTTCTGCTAATCGTCAAGCGAACGGTTTTCTGAAAATAAAATAAAACAAATGAATATAAAAATATTTCACAACTAATTAAAGAAGGTGTTTTGTATCCTTCTACAATATTTCAATGAAACTAAAATAATTTGATTTAAAAAAAAAACCTTTTTGTTCAATCTTGAAATAGTTAACCACAATTAAATTTACATTATTACATTTTTTTCTTATTTATTAATTTCTTACACAATAGGTTTCTGAGAATATTTGCTACTTGCTTTTTCTTATTATATTATAATTTGTTTCTTTGTAGCAAGAATTGACTTATAGGTAAAACAACAGATGTAGAAACGAGCGGTATCGAAAAACCACAGAATGAAACAAAAATTGCACATTTTATTGTTTTCTCAAAATTGTGGAATTCAAATGGAATAAAAATTAACTGTGGTGTATATAATATAAATATAAAGAATTATAATACGACGGCAGGATGAAAAGTCCCTGAAAAATAAAACAGATGGCGCCACAATCGCAAATCTTATGTGCCATTTGTGATGTACCATCTTTAACTAGAACCTCAGACAAAACATTACTAGACAAATTCTGCCGTATTCAAGTCAATGCAGTGTTAAGAAGCAGAAAGAGTTGGAGTAACTTGTGGGTGAGGCGGGTGCGCGGCAAGGAGCGAGTACACTTTGATGTTATGCAAGTTGCAAACATTTGTGTAATTATTTTTATATTCAATTACTTACTTTTCATACATCAAAGTAAAGGTTAGTTTTTGACATATTAAGTGTTTTGTATACGCACTTTTGTATTTAAATAAATAAAATGCTCGCATCTGATAACTGTCATCAACATAAATGCAACCTGCATAACACCAACTTGTACTAGCTCTTTGCCGCGCACCCGCCTCACCATCCAGTTATTCTAACCCTTTCTACTTCACAACAAATGCCGTTGTTCTCCGTCTAGTAATTTTTTTGTCTGAGACTAGAACGCACTAAAATTTTCAGACTGATATGTCATTCAATTCTGTTTTGACACCCATCGAAAGCAAGCAACCTTGAAGATTTTTGAAAACATGGAAAAAAGTGAATTTCGCGTCTTGATTAAACATTATTTCTTGCGTGGAAAAAACATTACGCAAACCAAAGCATCGCTTGTTAAACATTATGGGGACTCCTTACCATCGATTGGAACGATTCACAAGTGGTTTACTGATTTTCATTGTGGTAGTATGACCACAAAGGACGCCGAACGTTCTGGTGGTCCAATTGAGGTTAAAACGCCAGAAATCGTCGATAAAATCCATGGTATGATATTGGACGATCGGCGAGTTAAAGTGCAAGAGGTTGCTGAGGCTATGATCATCTCAACCGAGAGGGTACGGAACATTTTGCATAAATTTTTGGATATGAGAAAGCTATCTGCCAGATGGGTGCCGCATTTGCTCTCTGTTGACAACAAGCGCGACCGTGTGACAAGTTCAAAGGAGTGTTTGGCGATGTTCAAGCGCAATAAAAAGGACTTTTTGGCCCCCTGCGATTTTTATCTATTTCCAAACTTGAAGAAATGGTTCGGCGGAAAGAGATTTGGCTCCAACGATGAGGTCACCGCTGAGACAAAAGCCTATTTTGAAGAATTTATTTATTTATTTATGTTACTCTGTACAACAGATATTGATTCCCAATTATAGTACAGGGGCCGGACTCACCGAGCCAAAATCGTATTATTTGGAAGGACTCGAAAAATTAGAAAAATGTTGGACGAAGTGTATCGAGCTACAAGGAGATTATGTTGAGAAATAAAATATGTTTTGACCAAATAAATCATTTCTTGTTTCATTTTTCAGGGACTTTTCACCCTGCCCTCGTATACCATCATGCCTTTTACCCATTACCTACTCACTGATTGTCACATGTCAACAAATGTTGCGTTCACACTGACAAAATGAAAATATTTTAAATGAAATGTTTACCAATTTCAAGCTTTTCAATTATTAATAATGCAATAATATATAAATAAATAAATATATCATCAAGACTTTTACCCATTACTGGGTGTGGCACTCTGCCGAAGCAGATTTCGGTAAGTGATATATTTCTGCGCGTGAAGTGCGGTTACCAGCCGTCAAATCACGGCTCCCAAAGATGTTAGTGGTGGAGGAGCCACAGGGGTAGCTTTTGAAATTATGAAAATTGTTTGTCGCCTGTGAGAATCGAACCAGGGTTCTCAGGATCCACAGGCCGACTTCATAACACTGAGCTAGCCACCCCATGCAATAATATATAAATAAATCAATATATCATCACACCTTTTATCCATTACTGAGTGTGGAACTCTGCCGAAGCAGATCTCGGTAAGTGATATATTTATGCGCGTGAAGTGCGATTATCAGCCATCAAATCACTGCCCCAAAGATGTTAGTGATGGGGGAGCCACAGGGATAATTTTAAATTGGTGAAAATGCTTTGTCGGCTGTGGGAATCGAACCAGGGTTCTTTGGATCCACAGGCCGACTTGATACCACTGAGCCATTAATTAGTATCACAAGTTTTAATACACATCCACTAAATAATAATTATTTTTAATCGCCTTTTACCCATTACTGAGTGTGGCATTCTGCCGAAGCAGATCTCGGTAAGTTATATATTTAGGCGCGTGAAGTGCAGTTATCAGCCGTCAAATCCCGGCCCCAAAGATATTAGTGGTGGGGGCGCCACAGGGATAATTTTAAATTGGTGAAAAGGTTTGGTCGGCTGTGGGAATCGAACCAGGGTTCTTTGGGCCGACTTGATACCACTAAGCCACTAAATGATAATTATAATTTTTAATCGTAATTAATGACGATATCTGTGAACCTTAATGAGGAAAACAATAATTAGAAATTTTCCATAAATGATCATAAATGATTATATTTAAGTTACTTAATAATTACAAGAAAAAATTACAACATGGTTTTGTGAATCACCAGTCGGAGACTAAAAAAGTTTACTAGAGATGTCTGACAAAATTTTCTGTGACGTCATAAAGTCATTCAAATATCCATGAACAGTATTTCAAGGCAAGCAGTAATGACATCCAAAAAGTAATCATTACAATAAGTCTGTTTCAATATCTAGCATTTGTTTTCTTTCAATATAAAAGATTTTTTCCAAATTGATTCAGACAATTATGAAACTTTAATTATTGTAATTTAATGATTCGTCATTATTTTTTGCTCAAGCGCAACATGTATAAAGCAAAATAGGATATTAATTTGTATAGTCATGCAAATCAAAAGATAATTGATGCTCTTTTATTTAGATCAACGGATGTTCAGTTTATTCGTTGTCAAGGTAACTAACATTATTATTAAATTCTTAAATCACCAGGAATTATGAAATACTGCTATATTCTCAATTCTCACAATATTGTATTGTATGAATACTGTGAAAATGTTATTTCTTAAATATATGTTTCCTTTTTAATTTCAATTAAATAAATATATAATTATGGTATTAGGTAGATAATGGTTCATTGGTATGAAGTCGGCCTGTGAATCCTGAGGTCCCTGGTTCGATTCCCACAGGCGACAAATTTTCATAATTTGAAAAAGCTATCCCTGTGGCTCCTCCACCACTAAGATGTTTGGGGGCCGTGATTTGACGACTGGTAACCGCACTTCACGCGCAAAAATATATCACTTACCGAGATCTGCTTCAGCAGAGTACCACACCCAGTAATGGGTAGAAAGCGTGATGATATATTTATTTATTTATTTTATTTGTGAATCGTGAGAACCCTGGTTCGATTCCACAGCCGACAATCATTTTCACCAAATTAAAATTACTCCTGTGGCTTCCTCACCACTAACATATTTGGGGGACCGTGATTTGATGCACTTCACACGCATGAATATATCCCTTACTGAAATCTAGTATGGCGGAGTGCCACACCCAGTAATAGGTAAAAGAGGTGATTATATTTATACTGGAATCCGAACCACTTAGACACAATTGTATTTTCTGCCCATGACAGAATTTTTTTTTTGCAGATCTGAATGAAATTTGGCGCAAGTAAACATTGGATAGTCATACGCATCCTGTTAAAATATGAAACATATTCATCGTCTATGAACAAATATATTCGCTTGTAAAGTTGAGTTCTTATACACCGGGCTTATGGCGATCATCACTCAAAATCGCACATATTTGGTTTGTGTACCTCTAAAATTTTGCAGTTTCATTCGAAAAACTAGTATGATGTTCTAGAATTATCCATGTATATTGTATCAGAAGGAGAAAGTTTTTTATCGTTTAGTAATGGATATATAGCCATGCAAAGCCTTGTTTTTAACGACAAATTAAGAATCCCAATTTATAATGGCAACACCACATGGTGGTACGGTATTTGAAAATTCACTAGACCAACAACCTGTTAACAATTCATAATATTCAAATCATAATAGGTATAAAAAACTTATTTTATTCAATTTTTATATTTTTTTGAGCGTCAGTTTCGCCACTCGACAACCGATGGCGCCACCGTCACACTAGTACTACTTTAATTGAAGTTAACGAGTTTTTAACACATGAAATTTATAGATTTAATTTCTGACTACGATTTTCTGAGTTTACTACATTTTGAGATAAAAATATCTGAATAACAAAATAAAAGATTGACGTCTTACTCATGTGAGTTATCATAAAATTCAAAATAATTCTTAAATTATATTTACCAACAAAATTTATAACATTATGCTAATTCCTGGTTTAAATGTATTATAAACTTTATAACTAAATAAAGAACTAGGTAACTAAAACAAATAAAACAGAAAACCTCTTTCAAGAGCACACATTTTCAATGACGTATTTATTTAATGGAGTAGTTGGCACAGTGGTATCGTGTCGGCCTGTGGATCCTGAGAACCTTGGATCGATTCTACTGCCGACAAACATTTTCACCAATTTAAAATTACTTCTGTGGTTTCCCCATCACTAACATCGTGATTTTACGGCTGATAACTGCACTTCACGCGCATAAATATATCACTTACCGAGATCTGCTTCGACAGAGTGCCACACCCAGTGATAGGTAAAAGGCGTGATGATATATTTATTTTATTTAGTTTATTTAGTACAGAATAATTAAGAAAAAAGAAAATTATTTTTTGCTTTCGTTACTAAGCTATTAAATTAAATTAATTATTTTATTATTTACTTTATGTTATTATAGCTTTAAGTAATACATAATTATAATAATTATATTTTTTTGTTTTCAATTGTATTATTATATTTTACAATCATTTTGTCAATTATAATTTAATTTTAAAATACATAAATTGCAGTTCAATATACTTGTTATTTTCGGTAAAACTAAATACTTGTTAATTAAATTTTAATATGCATTTAATTATAATTGTTTTGTTTATTTAAATGTAAGATAAACTGTGACAACCATAACATGATATTTAAAAGTAATTTACCGGATTAGGACAATGATCGTAATTTTAAATATAATTACAGATCAGACCTTGAATATTATAATATAGTATGTTATCAAAAATATCAGTTATATGCGTAACTGGTAATTATTGTAATTATTAAGGAAAATCCCATCCCATGGGATGGCTAGCACAGTGGTATGAAGTCGGCCTGTGGATCCTGAGGTATCTGGTTCGATTCCCACAGGCGACAAATTTTCATAATTTGAAAAAGCTATCCCTGTGGCTCCTCCACCACTAACATGTTTGGGGGCCGTGATTTGACGACTGGTAACCGCACTTCAAGCGCAAAATATATCACTTACCGAGATCTGCTTTAGCAGAGTGCCACACCCAGCAATGGGTAGAAGGCGTGATGATATATATATTTATTTTTATTTATTAAGGAAAATCCAAAATTGAGAATTATTTTCCTTATATTACAAATCAATAATTATTAGGATGAATGTGATAATATATTTATTGGAATTCAGTCAATTTTTTAATTTTTTAATATTTTGTCGACGTTTCGACTGCCTCTGCAAGTCTTCATCAGGACAAAATAAATATAAATCTAAAACAATATTTATAAATAAATCATTAACAATTATAAGAAAAATTCAATCAAAATGATAAATGTGTAGATAATAATTATTAGATTCATTTGATTAATAATATCTAAGTATTTCTTAGATAATTATAGTATTAGTTTTATCGGTATCCTTAATTTGTTTTTCTTTTTTGCGTATATAAAGAAGCTATTACATCAACCAAAATAGTTCGTTAATAGCTCATTTATGTGCTGTAATATACAAGTACAGGTTATTGCTTTCATCTTTTCTAATCTTTGTAGATTCGTTGTTAGATTCGTTATTAGATTCGTTGCTAGGAGTAAACGAGAGTAATTTGAGATGTTTTATGCATATGTTATGTATGTCGAAGAAAGAAAATGAATGATAAATGAATAGGAGTGAGTGTAATAAATAAATGAGTTTATATGGAGTAATCTATGAATGTGGTTAAAGTGAGGGTAGTGTGTTTGGATGAGAATGTTTGACGGGGGCTGATTATTTGATGAATGTAATGAGTGAATATTTTATGAACGATTTTAGGGTTCGTGCTACCTCATTTGATGGGATATAGCGTGACGTTATGTATGTATGTATGTATGTAATAGCGCAGTACAATTTTTATTTTTAAGGTTGGTGACTCTGCTGAAATATTATAATATCAAAAAGATGATACTTGCTAGGAAATAAAGTTTTGACGTTATTTTCAGCAATTTCATGTATCTCATTTTTACTTTAAAGAAGTTGACAATTTCAAATTTAAACAATTGAATTTTCAAGCGTTACATCAGTATCATCAGCCCTAATTCCCAAAATTTTGAAACTAATATTTTTATTTAAAAAAGCATAAATGGTCAAAATAGAAAAAGTAGTATAAAAAACTCATTTCGTAGTTGTCGATTATTTTGTTCGAAGCGTTAGACCACTCCACTTCGCGATGTAACTCAAACTACCTTCTCGAAAAATAAAATGACAATTATGAAACTCGTTCTTTAATATACTATTACTTGGTAACACTTAAAATTCGTGAAACTTTTCTAATTTTCAAACCGTTATGAATTTTTAGCTAATTTGGACGAATTTTCCAGGGCGAAAAAGTTTAAAGTGTCTACTTTAAGGGGATACATGCAATCTTAGAATTAACAATTTTGTTGAAAAGTCGTCAAAAACCCCCAATGCACATTCAACTTCAAACACGCATAACTCTGTGTCAAATCATCGTAGGAACTTCGTTCTTTACGTCTTTTGCAGGGAATTGAATATACTTTATTGCCCTGATGGTGAATCGAGTCCACAATTTTTTTTAGCTCCGTACAGATCGTCAAAGATGGACGTTTTTTCCATTAAAAACATTTTTTCTCTTCTACGGGGTTGGAGAAGGTGGAAGGGGTTAATCCTAAGATCGCATACATCCCCTTAAAGTAGACACTTTCAACTTTTTCGCCCTTGAAAATTCATCCAAATTAGTTAAAAAATCGCCAAGTTATCACGGTTTGAAAATTGGGAAAATTTCACGAATTTCGAGTATTTCGTTTTCTTTTGCTGTCAGTAGTTATTATCACAACATTTTATATACGAATGCAGTAATTTGAAATAATTGATTTTATAATCATAAATTAGGTTGACAATTGTAATTACCGAGACAGGTGTCTAGTATAGTTATTTATGTACCAAAGTAATATCGAAGATTTCAAATATCTGTCAAGTGCTTATTTCTCATGATTAATGTTCTATAATGGTAAATTTTTATTATTTGCTATGACTAATGTATTGTTACCAGGAAAATAATATACAATCTTACTTTACCGCCCATGGACAATAAATAACTTATTACATCTCTAATAACAAGAATGTAATGATATACTTACTGTGCTGGTGGTAGAACAAATTATTTTGTAAATTTAAAAACGGATTTCGATGAATACTTCCAAGAATTTTTTTCCATTATTAATTGCAAATAATAGTACTTATGTACCATGAACTGTAAGAGGCGGTTTTTAGGCCCAGAATGTAGTTAGGGAAATCGAGGCCCGAAAATAGGGATTTTTTAAACAATCGCGACCTAAAAAAACACTAACAGTTCGAGGTTAGTAAGCTATTTTTTACAATACTTGCAAAAATGGAAGGAAAAGAGAAATAGGTTTCAAAATTGACAACTGGTAAATTGGTGTCAAAATAAGCAGGACCTTGATAATTTACTTACAGTTCACGGTGGACAGTAAGTAAATATTAAAGTCCTGATATAACCACGGAAACCACTGTGCAATAAAAGGAGTATTCCATTTGCCATTTTGATTAGATCTAACTTACATTTACTGAACCAGATCACTTATTTACTTTGTTAGATTACTTCGCTGACTTTATTTCTAGTACTAGAATTATAGATTATAATTTACTTTCAAGTAATTCTCCTCAATAAGTGCAACAGTTTGCTTAATTCAGTTCATTTAGTTATGTATCGAATTTATCTGAACTGATTTAAGTGAACTAAGTAGAAAATGGAATACAGTTAAAATTTCTCTTACTGTGTTTAAATTTTGTCACTTACAGAACAAGTATTGTAATAAATTAAACTAGAAACTAGAATACTTTCAACCATTAAATATTGTTTTAAAAAGATTAGTGTTATTAGATGTCAATTACATACCCAATTAGGCACATGATTAAATTACATTATTTTGGTTCTTTTGTTTCCTGTGATTAATTTGAATTGATTATGCTGATAAATAAAATAGTATATAAAAGAATGAATTTTATAATTATCATTTTATTTTATGAGAACAAATACTGATGTAGCGATTAAAAATTCAATTATTTAAATTTGAAATTCTCAACTAACTTAAAATGAGTATAGACAATTTTTCTTATACCCCACCTGAAATACGTGAAATTGCCGACAATACAGATAATCCTAACAAGTCCCATCTGTTTTGACATTATAATATTTCAGCAGTGTCACCAACCTTAAAAATATAAATAGTACTGCGCTATTACAGCACTCGAACAAACTATTATTGAACTCCTTTAGATGCTATAATAGTTTTGTTATAGACGCAAATTAGAAAAATATATTTAATTATTTAATTATTGTTGATTATAAATAATCATATTCAGCATCATAAGAGAAAATATAGAAAACATACATATTGCTCCGTCTTTTCGGATGCACTTTCTACATTTTTAATAGTATAATGCCTTCTATTTGTTACAAATTTTCTAACATGACGTATCAAAACAAATTATATCATACTTTATAATCATTACTTTCGTTCACAATGATTTAATTTTGCATTAATTGAAAATTTAATGTGAAAAGAGAATGTCTGCAGTCAACCACCAAACACAACATTTATTTATGTGCTGCGCTACACAACAGGAATTTAAAATAAATAATATAAATAAATAAATATATCATCACGCCTTTTACCTATTACTAGGTGTGGCACTCTGCATAACAGATATCGGTAAGTAATATATTTATGCGCGTGAAATGCGGTTACCAGCCGTCAAATCACAGCCTCCAAAGATATTAGTTGAGGGTCGAGCCACAGGGTTAATTTTAAATAAATAAATATAAATATATCCTCACGCTTTTTACCCATTTCTGAGTGTGGCACTTTACATAGCAGATCTCTATAAGTAAGATATTTATGAGCATGAAATGCGGTTACCAGCCGTCAAGTCATGGTTCCCAAAGATGTTAGTTGTGGGGGAGTCACAGGGGTAATTTTAAATAAATAAATATAAATATATCCTCACGCTTTTTACCCCTTACTGGGTGTGGCACTCTACATAGCAGATATCGATAAGTGATATATTTATGCGCGTGAAATTCAGTTACCAGCCGTCAAATCACAGTCTCCAAAGATTTTAGTTGAGGGGGAGCCACAGAGGTAATTTTAAATAAATAAATATAAATATATCCTCACGCTTTTTACCCCTTACTGGGTGTGGTACTTTGCATAGCAGATCTCTATAAGTAAGATATTTATGAGCATGAAGTGCGGTTACCAGCCGGCAAGTCACGGTCCCCAAAGATGTTAGTTGTGAGGGAGCCATAGGGTTAATTTTAAATAAATAAATATAATCATCACGCCTTTATCCGTTACTGAATGTGGCACTCTACATAGCAGATATCGATAAGTGATATATGTATGAGCGTGAAATTCAGTTACCAGCCGTCAAATCACAGTCTCCAAAGATTTTAGTTGAGGGGGAGCCACAGAGGTAATTTTAAATAAATAAATATAAATATATCTTCACGCTTTTTACCCCTTACTGGGTGTGGTACTTTGCATAGCAGATCTCTATAAGTAAGATATTTATGAGCATGAAGTGCGGTTACCAGCCGTCAAATCACGGTCCCCAAAGATGTTAGTTGTGAGGGAGCCATAGGGGTAATTTTAAATAAATAAATATAAATATAATCATCACGCCTTTTATCCGTTACTGGGTGTGGCACTCTACAAAGCAGATCTCGAAAAGTGATATATTTATGCGCGTGAAATTCAGTTACCAGCCGTCAAATCACAGTCTCCAAAGTTGAGAGGGAGGCACACGGGTAATTTTAATGTGGTGAAAATGTTTGTCAGTTCTGGGAATCAAACCAGGGTTCTCAGAATCCACAGGCCGAATTGATACCACTGAGCTACCTATCCAATCTTAATCATATTAATATAAAAAAAATAAAAGTATCATTACGCTTTTTAGCCTTTACTTGATGCGGAACTCTGCCGAAGCAGATCTCAGTAAGCGATATATTTAAATTCTTGAAGTCCGTTTACCAGCCGTCAAATTACGACCTCCAAAGAGTTTAGTTGTGGGGGAGCCACAGGGGTAATTTTAATGTGGTGAAAATGTTTGTCGGCTTTGGAAATCAAAGCAGGGTTCTCAAGATCCACAGGCCGACTCGATACTATTGAGTCACCTAACCCTATTTTAATCATTTTAATCTTTTGGAAATTTAACTACTAAGAGATGGCGTTGATCAAGATATGTCAAACTTGAGACAAACCTATAGTCCCACTAGAGTATGGAAGTTGATGTTTGGCAGCCAGATTCTCAAAAAAGTTTTAGCTAATCCTGAAATTTGGATTAGTTCATATTATGCTAGTCCGACTTTAATCCTATCCTTTCCGAAAACTAAATGGTAAGAAGATTATATTAAAGTTTATTATTGTGAATATGGTTTAGCTTAATTTGACAAACCCAAAATTGAGGATTAACTAGGTTCTAGCTAAATCTCTTTTGAGAATTGGGTTGTAAATTATTATATGGTTGCGATTTCTTTTCTTAGGAACTAAGGGTCTGTTTCCAGGTAGCCAGTTAAATGTTTCATTTGAAAATTCTAGAAAAACATTAGCATGTAAAATAAATAAAATATATCATCACGCCTACTACCCATTACTGGGTGTGGCACTCTGCTGAAGCAGATCTCGGTAAGTGATATATTTTGCGCGTGAAGTGCGGTTACCAGTCGTCAAATCACGGCCCCCAAACATGTTAGTGGTGGAGGAGCCACAGGGATAGCTTTTTCAAATTATGAAAATTTGTCGCCTGTGGGAATCGAACCAGGGACCTCAGGATCCACAGGCCGACTTCATACCACTGAGCTAGCCATCCCATATACATATATAAAATATAATATCTATAGACAGATTTAGAAGCAGAATTTAATACACTAAACATTCATTTGCTTTGTTCCAGTAATCAGGAAAACAATGGAAACGAAAAATGTTTTTTTACAATACTTGTACTGTAAGTTACTTATTACATTTAAAGGCGCGGTGGTCGAGCGTGTTAATGCACATCTCTTAACATACTGTCCGGTCACGCGAACCAAGGTTCGTCAGTTCGAATCCGCCTGTCGACAAAGTATGATTTGTCGTTAAATAAAAAATACAGTTACTTGTATTAATCATACTCGGGCGCTATAAGCTAGTCACTTATACATATGCCTTAAAAAGTAACATCGACTACGGAAACCGGCAGTACGGCAGCGTAAAAACTGCGGCTCGGTGTGTCCGGTAAGCCCTGCTCGATTCGGGCTGTAGTGCCATTGAAGAAGAAGAAGAAGTTACTTACTAATGACAAAATTTAAATACAATAAGTGCACACTTTCGTTGCTCAATGGTTCCCATGGTTATATCAGGACTTTAATATCTTATATACTAAACGGCTTAATTCCCTATATATAGATTCATCACGATCAGTCTAACAATTTTACAGCCTAGACGGTTTTTCCGATTTAATTGAAACTTTTTTTATTTGATAGGGATTACTTATGCGGAGTGCCTTTTGATAGTCTCAGATTTTTCGTGCACATGATGTGCGAGAAAACTTGAAAAAACATGCATTTTCAACTAAGAGTGTGGAGGCTTTGAAATTTTTAAGAAGAACATCTACTGTAATTATGACATTTGTCTGTGGACATGTCGCATATTTAATTATAAATTATTTAAATATTAAATGTTTTAGAGTAGTTTTGAAATATTTTACGCACATTGGGGGACTGAGGGGACGTTTCTATTATAATTACAAATTTCAAATATGTGTATTTAAAAAGAAAATTTTTGACAGTCCACTATGAAGTTGGTTTTAGTTCAAAACGTCAAATTGACAAGTTTTATAAAATATACAGACAAAGAGTGTGGAGGCTTTGAAATTTTAAAAAAGAACACCTACTCTAATTTTGACATTTGTATGTGGACATATCGCATTTTTAATTAACAATTATTGAAGTATTAAATATTTTAGACAACTTTTGAAATATTTGACACATATTGGGAGAATGAGGGAACGTTTTTATTATCATTAAGCATTTTATATATGTGTATTTAAAAAGAAAATTTTTGACAGTCCACTAAAACACAACGTCAAATTGACAAGTTATATAAAGTATACAGGTAAACCCAACCAAATTTGTCTCCAGTAATAATATACAGTAAAACCAAGCAAATTTTATCCACGGCAGAGTATAATTAAAAAAAACTAGGCAACTCGAATTGGAATCATTTGAGCACTCTTAAATTTTCTATCGGTAATTGTTTAATTGAAAGGGCTACAAATCTTATATAAAATGAAAGTTCTTTTGAAAGGCACGCGTACAAAATTGAAATAACTTCGATCGACAATTGTTTTTGTGTAAGTACTTCAAAACCTATCGTGTTTGATAGCAAATGAAAGCTCTTTTGAAGGGCTCACGTGCAGAGTTGGATGTTTTTCGATCGGCTATTGTTTTAATGAAAGTGCTTTAAAACTTACCGTGTTTGGTATCAAATGAAATGTCTTTTGAAGGGCTCACGTGCAAATTTGGATTTTTTTGATCGGCAATTGTTTTAGTAAAAGTACTTCATAACCTATCGTGTTTGGTATCAAATTAAAATTTTTTTGAAGAGCTCGCATGAAAAATAGATATTTTTCTCGATCGGCATTTATTTTAGTGAAAATGTATCAAAACCAATCGTATTTGGTACGCATGGAATTTTTGATAGAATTATTTCAATTTCTGGACAAGTTAGCGAAATTTTGTAAATTGATTCGGGTATTAGATGATTGAGGGTACATGTTTTCAATTGATTTTATGTTTATATAAAATTTTTAAAACAAGACGTCTATTTGACAAATAGTTTTTGAAAGAATATAATGAAACAAAGCAAAATTTGTCTGCGGTAATAATACACAGTAATACAAAAAAAAATAATTGACAGCAGCATTCTACAATGTAAAAAAGGTAACTCGAATAAACGATGTCAGAAATAATATTCCAGCGATTTCCAACATTTTATTAAAAATTTTAGAAAAAAAAAATTGATAAAATATAAATGTGGTACGTCATCAGAAATAACATCCGAACGTTTTTTAAAAGTTTAGCAGAATGAATTCAGAAATAAAACACGTTTTTATTTGAAATTTTACGACTGTAAATTGTTTAAAACAGTATTATTAGTATTCCGAATCATACAGTGTTTGGTATCATATGAAAGGGCTTTACAATAGCTTTCTAATGAAATTTACAAAAAAGTTGAAATTTTACAATAGGCAATTGTTTCTAACATAAATTATTCTGATCATACTGTGTTGGGTTTCATATGAAAGGACTTTAAAAGAACTTGCCGATGAAATAAAAAATGTTAAATTTTACGATTCTCAATTGTTACAAATATAAAGTATTCGGAATCATATCGTGTTTGATATCATATGAAATAGCTTTAGAAGGACTTTCAGTAGAATTAAAAATAAAAAATTGAAACTTTACGACCGTAAATTGTTTTAAATTTCAAGTATTCGGAATCATGCCTTGTTTAATATCATAAGAAAGACTTTTATATGAAATAAAAATAAAAAATAAATACGACTGTCAATTGTTTCAAACTTAAAGCATTCGGAATCATTCCGTGTTTGGTGTCACATGAAAGGACATTGAAAGAACTTTTAAATGAAAAAATAAATAAAAATCCGGCAGTCAATTGCATCAAATTTAAAGTATTCCGAATCATGGCGTGTTAGATCTTTTGAAGGGCTCGCGTGCCAAATAAATCTGTTTCGTTCCGCAATTGTTTTATTGAGAGAACATTAAAACCTATCGTAATGGAGCTTCTAAACCTATTGCGTTGGGTATTAATTAAAAGATCTTCAGATGAACAGACGTACAATTTTACTTCAGTATCCGCGGAGCCTAGCGTGAGGCCTGGCGAAGCCAGGGCGACCGCTAGTCACTATATACTATTTGGACAAGGTATATATATTTGTTTATATATATATATGGATTCATCACGCCCATTTGTAAATCGCTACAGCCTAGACGGTTTATCCGATTTATTTGCAACTTTTTTTATTTGATAGAGGTCAACCACGGGGAGTGCCTTTTGATAGTCTCAGATTTTTCGTGCACATGATATGCGAGAAAACTTGAAAAAACATGCGTTTTTGGGGCAAAATCAACTAAGAGTGTGGAGGCTTTGAAATTTTTAAGAAGAACATCTAACGTCATTTTGACATTTGTCAGTGTACATGTCGCATTTTTAATTATAAATTACTTCAAAATGAAACTTTTGTGAGTAGTTTTGAAATACTTTACGCATATTGTGGAAATGAGGGGACGTTTTTATTATAACTATACATTTCAAATATGTGTATTTAAAAAGTAAATTTTTGACACTGCACTATGAAATTGGTTTTAAAGCAAAACGTCAAATTGACAAGTTTTATAAAGCATAAAGAATATGGAGGCTTTGCAATTTTTAAAAAGAACATCTACTGTCATTTTGACATTTGTCAGTGGACATGTCGCATATTTAATTATAAATTACTTAAATATTAAATGTTTGTGAGTAGTTTTGAAATACTTTACGCATATTGTGGAAATGAGGGGACGTTTTTATTATAATTACACATTTCAAATACGTGTATTTAAAAAGTAAATTTTTGACGGTCCACAATAAATTTGGTTTCGAAACGTCAAATTGACAAGTTTTATAATTTATACAGGTGAACTCAACCAAATTTGATCTCGATAATAATATACAGTAAAACCAAGCAAATTTTGTCTACAGCAAAGTTCAATTTAGAAAAACCAGATAACTCGAATTAGAATCATTTGGGCACTCCTAAATTTTCTATCGATAATTGTTTAATTGAAAGTACTTCAAAACCAGTTTTATTTGGTACATTATGAAAGTTCTTTTAAAGGGTACGTGTGCAAAACTAAAATATTTTCGATCGGCAATAGTTTTAGTGAAAGTGCTTCAAAACATATTGTGTTTGGTATGAAATGAAAGGTCTCTTAACGGGCTTGCATGAAAAATTTAAATATTTTCGTTTGTCAATTGTTTTAGTGAAAGTGCATCAAAACCTATCGTGTTTGCTATCAAATGAAAGGTCTTTTGAAGGACTCGCGTACAAAACTTAATACATTTCAATCGTCAATTGTTTTACTAAAACTAAAATTAAATACTTTTAGATCGGCGATTGTTTTAGTGAAAGTGCTTCAAAACCTATTGTGTTTGGTATCAAATGAAAGATCTTTTGAAGGACTCACTTACAAAATGTAATACTCTTCGATAGTCAATTGTTTTAGTGAAAGTATTTCAAAACCTATCGTGTTTGTTTTTAAATGAAAGGTCTTTTACAGAGCACGCATGTTAAATTAATTATTTTGTTTTGATCGTCCATTGTTTTAGTAAAGGTGTTTCAAAACGTATCATATTTGGTATTAAATTACAGGCCTTTGAAGGGCTCGAATATAAAATTGGTATTTTTTTCGACCGAAAATTGTTTCAGTGTAAGTACTTTAAAACCAATCATGTTTGATATAAAATGAAAGGTCTTCTGAAGAGCTCGCGTACAAAATGAAATACTTTCAGATCTTCAATTATATTCGTGAAAGCGTTTTAAAACTTATCGTGTTTGGTATCAAATGAAATGTCTTTTAAAGGGCACGCGAATTAAATTGATTTTTTTGAGCGGCAATTGTTTTAGTGATACAGATTTAAAACCTATTGTGTTTGGCATCAATTAATAGGTCTTTGCATGAATAAACGTATAAAATTGAAATGTTTTAGATTGGAATTAATTCAGTTTATATTTTGTCAATTGTCATACAGAAGTGAACCTTAATTCAGTGTCCGTGGAGCCTAGCGTGAGGCCTGGCAAAGCCAGGCCGACCGCTAGTCTTATATACTAAACGGCTTAATTCCCTATGTATAGATTCATCACGATCAGTCTAACAATTTTACAGCCTAGACGGTTTATCCGATTTATTTGAAACTTTTTTTATTTGATAGGGATTACTTATGCGGAGTGCCTTTTGATAGTCTCAGATTTTTCGTGCACATGATGTGCGAGAAAACTTGAAAAAACATGCATTTTCAACTAAGAGTGTGGAGGCTTTGAAATTTTTAAGAAGAACATCTACTGTCACTTTGACGTTTGTCAGTGGACATGTCGCATTTTTAATTATAAATTATTTAAATATTAAATGTTTTAGAGTTGTTTTGAAATATTTTACGAACATTGGGGGACTGAGGGGACGTTTCTATTATAATTACAAATTTCAAATATGTGTATTTAAAAAGAAAATTTTTAACAGTCCACTATGAAGTTGGTTTTAATTCAAAACGCCAAATTGACAAGTTTTATAAAATATACAGACAAAGAGTGTGGAGGCTTTGAAATTTTAAAAAAGAACACCTACTCTAATTTTGGCATTTGTATGTGGACATATCGCATTTTTTATTAAAAATTATTCAAGTATTAAATATTTTAGACAACTTTTGAAATATTTTACACATATTGGGGGAATGAGGGAACGTTTTTATTATAATTACGCATTTTAAATATGTGTATTTAAAAAGAAAATTTTTGACAGTCCACTAAAACAAAACGTCAAATTGACAAGTTATATAAAGTATACAGGTAAACCCAACCAAATTTGTCTCCAGTAATAATATACAGTAAAACCAAGCAAATTTTATCCACGGCCGAGTACAATTTTAAAAAACCAGATAACTCGATTTGGAATCATTTGAGCACTCTTAAATTTTCTATCGGTAATACGAAAGTTATTTTAAAGGGCATGTGGGCAAAATTATAATATTTTCAATCGGCAATTATTTTAGTGACATGGCAACAAAACCTATCGTGTTTGGTGTCATATTAAAGGGCTTTAGAAGAACTTTCAGATAAATGAAAAAAGTTGAAATTTTATAATAAGCAAATGTTTCAAACTTAAAGTATTCCGGATCGTACCGTGTTCAGTGTCATATTGAAGGGCTTTAAAAGATTAAAAGATTAAAAGATCTTTCAGATGAAATATAAAAAGTTGAAATTTTACGATATAGGTAATTGCATCAAACTTAATAAATTCTATAAAAAAATGTGGAACTAACAAAAATTACATCCAACGGATTTTTAATAGATTAGCAAAATCTTTTCGGAAATAAAACACGTATTTGATTGAAATTTTAAGACTGTCAATTATTTCAAACTTAAAGTATTCGAAATTATACCATGTTTGGTATCATATGAAAGGGCTTTAGACGAACCTTTACATAAAATAGTTTATACGTTAGTTTTTTAAAAAGCAATGAGCGTTCGCCGGAATTTTAACCCAGAACCTTTCACTCGCATGGTGACTGCTCTAACCAATTGAGCTACAAACACTCGGCGAATACTCATGCCTTTCGTGCAACGTTTAGTGGAAGAAATGCTAGAGTAGTCACCATGCGAATGAAAGGTTCTGGATTCAAATCCCGGCGAACGCACATTGTTTTTTCAAAAATTATTTATAATATCCACAAACAAACAATTGTGTCAATAAACAAATTCTTATAAAAAGTTAGTTTAACAAAATGTTTTCGGAAATAACACACGTATTTGAAATTTTACGACCTTCAATTTTTTAAACCTAAAGTGTTCCGTATCATATCGTGTTTGATATCATATGAAAGGGATTTAGAAGAACTTTCAGACGAAATAAAATATTATATATTTCAACTGTCAATTGTTTTAAATTTAAAGTATTCGGAATTATGCCGTCTTTAATGTCATATAAAAAAGTTTTGAAAGAACTTGTAGATGGAATAAAGAAAAAATTAAATATTACAACTGTTAATTGTTTCAAATTCAAAGTATTCCGAGTCATGCAGAGTTTAGTGTGATATGAAAGAGTTTTGAAAGAAAGTTCAAATGAAATAAAAAAAATATATTTTACAACCGTCAACTGTTTCAAACTTAAAGTATTGGTGTCGTATAAAAACGCTTTAGAAGAAGATTGTAATGAAATAAAAAAATTGAAATTTGATCTATCGCTTTTGTATCAAAAAGAAAGATTTTTTGAAGGGTTCACGACAAAATTTAATACTTTTAGATCCTCAATTGTTTTGGTGAAAATGCTTCCAAATTCTTCGTATTTAGTATCAAATGAAAGGTCTTTTGAAGAGATCGCGTGCATAATTGGATTTTTCCTGTCAACAATCGTTTTAATGAAAGTTCTTCTAAATCTATTGTGTTTGGTATCAATTTGAAGAGCTTGCTTTGGATGGAAAGATATGCAGAAATGTTTTAGATTTGTAATAATTGAATTTATATTGTGTCAACTGTCCTACGAAAGTGAAATCTACTTCAGGGTCCGCGGAGCTAGCGTGAGGCCTGGCGAAGCCAGGGCGACCGCTAGTCTTATATACTAAACGGCTTAATTCCCTATATATAGTTTCATCACGATCAGTCTGACATTTTTACAGCCTAGACGGTTTATCCGATTTAATTGAAACTTTTTTTATTTGATAGGGATTACTTATGGGGAGTGCCTTTTGATAGTCTCAGATTTTTCGTGCACATGATGTGCGAGAAAATTTGAAAAAACATGCATTTTCAACTAAGAGTGTGGAGGCTTTGACATTTTTAAGAAGAACATCAAACGTCATTATGACATTTCTCAGTGGACATGTCGCATTTTTAATTATAAATTATTTAAATATTAAATGTTTTAGAGTAGTTTTGAAATATTTTACGCACATTAGGGAACTGAGGGGACGTTTTTATTATAATTACAAATTTCAAATATGTTTATTTAAAAAGAAAATTTTTAACAGTCCACTATGAAGTTGGTTTTAATTCAAAACGTCAAATTGACAAGTTTTATAAAATATACAGACAAAGAGTGTGGAGGCTTTGAAATTTTAAAAAAGAACACCTACTCTAATTTTGACATTTGTATGTGGACATATCGCATTTTTAATTAACAATTATTGAAGTATTACATTTTTTAGATAACTTTTGATATATTTTACACATATTGGGGGAATGAGGGAACGTTTTTAAAATCATTAAGCATTTTATATATGTGTATTTAAAAAGAAAATTTTTGACAATCCACTAAAACAAAACGTCATATTGACAAGTTATATAAAGTATACAGGTAAACCCAACAAAATTTGTCTCCAGTATAATACAGTAAAACCAAGCAAATTTTATTCACGGCAGAGTACAATTAAAAAAAAAACTAGAAAACTCGAATTGTAATCATTTGAGCACTTAAATTTTCTATAGGTAATACGAAAGTTATTTTAAAGGGCATGTGGGCTAAATTATAATATTTTCAATCGGCAATTATTTCAGTGAAATTGCTACAAAACCTATCGTGTTTGGCGTCATATTAAAGGGCTTTAGAAGAACTTTCAGATAAATGAAAAAAGTTGAAATTATACAATAAGCAAATGTTTCTAACATAAAGTATTTCGAATCATATTGTATTGGGTGTCATATGAAAGGGCTTTAGAAGAACTTTCATATGAAATAAAAAACAAAGTTGAAATTTTACGACTGTCAATAGTTTGAAACTTAAAGTACTCCGAATCGTACCGTGTTTAGTGTCATATTCAAGGGCTTTAAAAGAACTTTCAGATGAAATATAAAAAGTATAGGTAATTGTTTCAAATTTAATAAATTCTATAAAAAAATTTATAAAAAAAGTGGAACTACCAAAAATTGCATCCAACGGATTTTTAATACATAAGTAAAATCTTTTCGGAAATAAAACACGTATTTGATTGAAATTTTACGACTGTCAATTATTTCAAACTTAAAGTATTCCGAATTTAGACGAACCTTTAGATAAAGTAATTAAAAAGTTAGTTTTTGAAAAAGCAATGAGCAATGAATTTGAACCCAGAACCTTTCACTCGCATGGTGACTGCTCTAACCAATTGAGCTACAAACACTCGGTAAATACTCATGCCTTTCGTGTAACGTTTAGTTGAAGAAATGTTAGAGCAGTTACCATGCGAGTGAAAGGTTCTGGGTTCAAATCCCGGCGAACGCTCATTGCTTTTTCAAAAATCATTTATAATATCTACAAATAAACAATTGTGTCAATAAACAAATTCTTATAAAAAGTTAGTTTAGCAAAATGTTTTCGGAAATAACACACGTATTTGAAATTTTACGACCTTCAATTGTTTTAAACCTAAAGTGTTCCGTATCATATCGTGTTTGATATCATATGAAAGGGATTTAGAAGAACTTTCAGACGAAATAAAAAATATATATATTTCGACCTTCAATTGCTTTAAATTTAAAGTATTCGGAATCATGCCGTGTTTAATGTCATATAAAAAAGTTTTGAAAGAACTTGTAGATGGAATAAAGAAAAAAATTAAATATTACAACTGTTAATTGTTTCAAATTCAAAGTATGCCGAGTCATGCCGAGTTTGGTGTGATATGAAAGAGTTTTCAAAGAAAGTTCAAATGAAATAAAAAAAAAATATTTTACAACCGTCAACTGTTTTAAAGTTAAAGTATTGGTGTCGTATAAAAAGGCTTTGGAAGATGATTGAAATGAAATTAAAAAGTTGAAATTTGACCTATCGCGTTTGTATCAAAAAGAAAGATTTTTTGAAAGGTTCGCGTACAAAATTTAATACTTTTAGATCTTCAATTGTTTTAGTGAAAATGCTTCAAAATTCTTCGTGTTTAGTATCAAATGAAAGGTCTTTTGAAGAGCTCGCGTGCATAATTGGATTTTTAGTCTCATCAATCGTTTTAATGAAAGTTCTTCAAAACCTATTGTGTTTGGTATCTAGTAAAAGGTCTTTTGAAGAGCTCGCAAGCAGAATTGGATTTTTTTCAATCGTCAGTTGTTTTAGTGAAAGATCTTCGAAACCTATTGTGTTTAGTATCAATAAAAGGTCTTTGGATGGAAAGATATGCAGAAAAGTTTTAGATTTGTAATAATTGAATTTATATTGTGTCAACTGTCCTACAAAAGTGAATTCTACTTCAGGGTCCGCGGTCTTATATACTAAACGGCATAAATCCCTATATATATATATAGATTCATCACGATCAGTCTGACAATTTTACAGCCTAGACGGTTTATTCGATTTATTTGCAACTTTTTTTATTTGATAGAGGTCAATCACGTAGAGTGCCTTTTGATAGTCTCAGATTTTTCGTGCACATGATGTGCGAGAAAACTTGAAAAAACATGCGTTTTTGGGGCAAAATCAACTAAGAGTGTGGAGGCTTTGAAATTTTTAAGAAGAACATCAAACGTCACTTTGACATTTGTCAGTGGACATGTCGCATTTTTAATTATAAATTATTTAAATATTAAATGTTTTAGAGTAGTTTTGAAATATTTTAAGCACATTAGGGAACTGAGGGGACGTTTTTATTATAATTATACATTTCAAATGTGTATATTTAAAAAGTAAATTTTTGACACTTCACTATGAAGTTGGTTTTAAAGCAAAACGTCAAATTGACAAGTTTTATAAAGTATAAAGAATATGGTGGCTTTGAAATTTTGAAGAAGAACATCTACTGTCATTTTGACATTTGTCAGTGGACATGTCGTATTTTTAATTATAAATTATTTAAATATTAAATGTTTTAGAGTAGTTTTGAAATATTTTACGCACATTGGGGGACTGAGGTGACGTTTCTATTATAATTACAAATTTCAAATATGTGTATTTAAAATTTTATCCACGGCAGAGTACAATTTAGAAAAACCAGATAACTCGAATTGGAATCATTTGATCACTCTTAAATTTTCTTTCGGTAATACGAAAGTTATTTTAAAGGGCATGTGGACAAAATTATAATATTTTCAATCGTCAATTATTTCAGTGAAATTGCAACAAAACCTATCGTGTTTGGTGTCATATTAAAGGGCTTCAGAAGAACTTTCAGATAAATGAAAAAAGTTGAAATTTTACAATAAGCAATTGTTTCTAACATAAAGTATTTCGAATCATATTGTGTTAGGTGTCATAATATAAAAGGGCTTTAGAAGAACTTTCATATAAAATAAAAAAAGTTGAAATTTTACGATTGTCAATAGTTTCAAACTTAAAGTATTCCGAATCGTACCGTATTTAGTGTCATATTGAAGGGCTTCAAAAGAACTTTCAGATGAAATATAAAAAGTTGAAATTTTACGATAGGTAATTGTTTCAAACTTAATAAATTCTATACAAAAATGTGAAACTATCAAAAATTACATCCAACGGATTTTTAATAGATTAGCAAAATCTTTTCGGAAATAAAACACGTATTTGATTGAAATTTTACGACTGTCAATTATTTCAAACTTAAAGTATTCCGAATTATGCCATGTTTGGTATCATATGAAAGGGCTTTAGACGAACCTTTAGATAAAATAATTAAAAAGTTAGTTTTTGAAAAAGCAATACAAAATTTAATAATTTTAGATCCTCAATTGTTTTAGTGAAAATAATTCAAAATTCTTCGTGTTTAGTATCAAATGAAAGGTCTTTTGAAGAGCTCGTGTGCATAATTGAATTTATCCTGTCATCAATCGTTTTAATGAAAGTTCTTCAAAACTTATTGTGTTTGGTATCTAGTAAAAGGTCTTTTGAAGAGCTCGCGAGCAGAATTGGATATTTTTCAATCGTTAGTTGTCTTAATGAAAGATCTTCGAAATCTTGTAGTGTTTAGTATCAATTAAAAGGTCTTTGATTGGAAAGATATGCAGAAATGTTTTAGATTTGTAATAATTGAATTTATATTGTGTCAACTGTCCTACAAAAGTGAATTCTACGTCAGGGTCCGCGGAACTAGCGTGAGGCCTGGCGAAGCCAGGGCGACCGCTAGTCTTATATACTAAACGGCTTAATTCCCTATGTATAGATTCATCACGATCAGTCTAACAATTTTACAGCCTAGACGGTTTATCCGATTTAATTGAAACTTTTTTTATTTGATAGGGATTACTTATGCGGAGTGCCTTTTGATAGTCTCAGATTTTTCGTGCACATGATGTGCGAGAAAACTTAAAAAACATGCATTTTCAACTAAGAGTGTGGAGGCTTTGAAATTTTTAAGAAGAACATCAAACGTCACTTTGACATTTATCAGTGGACATGTCGCATTTTTAATTATAAATTATTTAAATATTAAATGGTTTAGAGTAGTTTTGAAATATTTTACGCACATTAGGGGACTGAGGGGACGTTTTTATTATAATTATACATTTCAAATGTGTATATTTAATAAGTAAATTTTTGACACTTCACTATGAAGTTGGTTTTAAAGCAAAACGTCAAATTGACAAGTTTTATAAAATATACAGACAAAGAGTGTGGAGGCTTTGAAATTTTAAAAAGAACACCTACTCTAATTTTGACATTTGTATGTGGACATGTCGCATTTTTAATTAAAAATTATTTAAGTATTAAATATTTTAGACAACTTTTGAAATATTTTACACATATTGGGGGAATGAGGGAACGTTTTAATTATAATTACGCATTTGAAATATGTGTATTTAAAAAGAAAAATTTTGACAGTCCACTAAAACAAAACGTCGAATTGACAAGTTATATAAGTATACAGGTATATCCAACAAAATTTGACTCCAGTAATAATATACAGTAACACCAAGCAAATTTTATCCACGACCGAGTACAATTAAAAAAAAAATAGAAAACTCGAATTGGAATCATTTGAGCACTTAAATTTTCTATCGGTAATACGAAAGTTATTTTAAAGGGCATGTGGGCAAAATTATAATATTTTCAATCGGCAATTATTTCAGTGAAATTGCTACAAAACCTATCGTGTTTGGCGTCATATTAAAGGGCTTTAGAAGAACTTTCAGATAAATGAAAAAAGTTGAAATTTTATAATAAGCAAATGTTTCTAACATAAAGTATTTCGAATCATATTGTGTTGGGTGTCATATGAAAGGGCTTTAGAAGAACTTTCATATGAAATAAAGAAAAAGTTGAAATTTTACGACTGTCAATAGTTTCAAACTTAAAGTATTCTGAATCGTACCGTGTTTAGTGTCATATTGAAGGGCTTTAAAAGAACTTTCAGATGAAATATAAAAAGATGAAATTTTACGATAGGTAATTGTTTCAAACTTAATAAATTCTATAAAAAAATGTGGAACTTTCAAAAATTACATCCAACGGATTTTTAATAGATTAGCAAAATCTTTTCGGAAATAAAACACGTATTTGATTGAAATTTTACGACTGTCAATTATTTCAAACTTAAAGTATTCCGAATTATGCCATGTTTGGTATCATATGAAAGGGCTTTGGACGAACCTTTAGATAAAATAATTAAAAAGTTAGTTTTTGAAAAAGCAATGAGCGTTCGCCGGAATTTGAACCCAGACCCTTTCACTCGCATGGTGACTGCACTAACCAATTGAGCTACAAACACTCGGCGAATACTCATGTCTTTCGTGCAACGTTTAGTTGAAGAAATGCTAGAACAGTCACCATGCGAGTGAAAGGTTCTGGATTCAAATCCCGGCGAACGCTCATTGCTTTTTCAAAAATTATTTATAATATCTACAAACAAACAATTGTGTCAATAAACAAATTCTTATAAAAAGTTAATTTAGCAAATGAAATAAAAAAAAATATTTTACAACCGTCAACTGTTTCAAACTTAAAGTATTGGTGTATAAAAAGGCTTTAGAAGATAATTGTAATGAAATAAAAAAGTTGAAATTTGACCTATAACGTTTGTATCAAAAAGAAAGATTGTTTAAAGGGTTCGCGTACAAAATTTAATAATTTTAGATCCTCAATTGTTTTAGTGAAAATGCTTCAAAATTCTTCGTGTTTAGTATCAAATGAAAGGTCTTTTGAAGAGCTCGCGTGTCAACTGTCCTACAAAAGTGAATTCTACTTCAGGGTCCGCGGAGCTAGCGTGAGGCCTGGCGAAGCCAGGGCGACCGCTAGTCTTATATACTAAACGGCTTAATTCCCTATATATAGATTCATCACGATCAATCTAACAATTTTACAGCCTAGACGGTTTATCCGATTTATTTGAAACTTTTTTTATTTGATAGGGATTACTTATGCGGAGTGCCTTTTGATAGTCTCAGATTTTTCGTGCACATGATGTGCGAGAAAACTTGAAAAAACATGCATTTTCAACTAAGAGTGTGGAGGCTTTGACATTTTTAAGAAGAACATCAAACGTCATTATGACATTTCTCAGTGGACATGTCGCATGTTTAATTATAAATTATTTAAATATTAAATGGTTTAGAGTAGTTTTGAAATATTTTACGCATATTAGGGGACTGAGGGGACGTTTTTATTATAATTATACATTTCAAATGTGTATATTTAAAAAGTAAATTTTTGACACTTCACTATGAAGTTGGTTTTAAAGCAAAACGTCAAATTGACAAGTTTTATAAAATATACAGACAAAGAGTGTGGAGGCTTTGAAATTTTAAAAAGAACACCTACTCTAATTTTGACATTTGTATGTGGACATATCGCATTTTTAATTAAAAATTATTCAAGTATTAAATAGTTTAGACAACTTTTGAAATATTTTACACATATTCGGGGAATGAGGGAACGTTTTTATTATCATTACGCATTTTAAATATGTGTATTTAAAAAGAAAATTTTTGACAGTCCACTAAAACAAAACGTCAAATTGACAAGTTATATAAAGTATACAGGTAAACCCAACCAAATTTGTCTCCTGTAATAATATATAGTAAGGAAATTTTATCCACGGCAGAGTACAATTTAAAAAAACCAGATAACTCGAATTGGAATCATTTGATCACTCTTAAATTTTCTATCGGTAATTGTTTAATTGAAAGTGCTACAAAACTTATATAATATGAAAGTTCTTTTCAAGGGCACACGTACAAAATTGAAATAATTTCGATTGGCAGTTGTTTTAGTGTAAGTACTTCAAAACCTATCGTGTTTGGTATCAAATGAAAAGTCTTTTGAAGGGCTCACGTGCGGAATTGGATTTTTTTTCGATTGTTTTAATGAAAGTTCTTTAAAACCTATCGTGTTTGATATCAAATGAAATGTCTTTTGAAGGGCTCACTTGCAAAATAGGATTTTTTTGATCGGCAATTGTTTTAGTAAAAGTGTGTCAAAACCTATCGTGTTTGGTATCGAATGAAAGATCTGTTGCTGGACTCGCAATTGTTTTTGTGAAAGTACATCAAAACCTATCGTGTTTGGTATCAAATGAAGGGTCTTTTGAAGGGCTCGCATACAGAATTGAATATTATTCGATCGGGCAAAATTATAATATTTTCAATCGTCAATTATTTTAGTGATATTACAACAAAACCTATCGTGTTTGGTGTCATATTAAAAGGCCTTAGAAGAACTTTCAGATAAATGAAAAAAGTTGAAATTTTACAATAAGCATATTGTGTTAGGTGTCATATAAAAGGGATTTAGAAGAACTTTCATATAAAATTTAAAAAAGTTGAAATTTTACGATTGTCAATAGCTTCAAACTTAAAGTATTCCGAATCGTACCGTATTTAGTGTCATATTGAAGGGCTTCAAAAGAACTTTCAGATGAAATATAAAAAGTTGAAATTTTACGATAGGTAATTGTTTCAAACTTAATAAATTCTATAAAAAAATGTGGAAATATCAAAAATTACATCCAACGGATTTTTAGTAGATTAGCAAAATCTTTTCGGAAATAAAACACGTATTTGATTGAAATTTTACGACTGTCAATTATTTCAAACTTAAAGTATTCCGAATTATGCCATGTTTGGTATCATATGAAAGGGCTTTAGACAAACCTTTAGATAAAATAATTAAAAAGTTAGTTTTTGAAAAAGCAATGAGCGTTCGCCGGAATTTGAACCCAGAACATTTCACTCGCATGGTGACTGCTCTAACCAATTGAGCTACAAACACACGGCGAATACTCATGCCTTTCGTGCAACGTTTAGTGGAAGAAATGCTAGAGCAGTCACCATGCGAATGAAAGGTTCTGGATTCAAATCCCGGCGAACGCTCATTGTTTTTTCAAAAATTATTTATAATATCTACAAACAAACAATTGTGTCAATAAACAAATTCTTATAAAAAGTTAGTTTAGCAAAATGTTTTCGGAAATAACACACGTATTTGAAATTTTACGACCTTCAATTGTTTTAAACCTAAAGTGTTCCGTATTATATCGTGTTTGATATCATATGAAAAGGCTTTAGAAGAACTTTCAGACGAAATAAAAATATATATTTCGACCGTCAATTGTTTTAAATTTAAAGTATTCGGAATCATGCCGTGTTCAATGTCATATAAAAAAGTTTTGAAAGAACTTGTAGATGGAATAAAGAAACAAATTCAATATTACAACTGTTAATTATTTCAAACTTAAAGTATTCCGAGTCATGCCGAGTTTGGTGTGATATGAAAGAGTTTTGAAAGAAAGTTCAAATGAAATAAAAAAAAAATTCTTTACAACCGTCAACTGTTTATAACTTAAAGTATTGGTGTCGTATAAAAAGGCTTTAGAAGAAGATTGTAATGAAATAAAAAAGTTGAAATTTGACCTATCGCGTTTGTATCAAAAAGAAAGATTTTTTGAAGGGTTCGCGTACAAAATTTAATACTTCTAGATCCTCAATTGTTTTAGTGAAAATGCATCAAAATTCTTCGTGATTAGTATCAATTGAAAGGTCTTTTGAAGAGCTCACGTGCATAATTGGATTTTTTACAATCGTCAGTTGTTTTAGTAAAAGATCGTCGAAACCTATTGTGTTTAGTATCAATTAAAAGGTCTTTGGATGGAATAATACGCAGAAATGTTTTAGATTTGTAATAATCGCATTTATATTGTGTCAACTGTCTTACAAAAGTGAATTCTACTTCAGTGTCCGCGGAGCTAGCGTGAGGCCTGGCGAAGCCAGGGCGACCGCTAGTCTTATATACTAAACGGCTTAATTCCCTATGTATATATAGTTTCATCACGTTCATTCTAACAATTTTACAGCCTAGACGGTTTATTCGATTTATTTACAACTTTTTTTATTTGATCTGGGTCATTCATGGGGAGTGCCTTTTGATAGTCTCAGATTTCTCGTGCACATGATGTGCGAGAAAACTTGAAAAAACATGCGTTTTTGGGGCAAAATCAACTAAGAGTGTGGAGGCTTTGAAATTTTTAAGAAGAACATCAAACGTCATTTTGACATTTGTCAGTGGACATGTCGCATTTTTAATTATAAATTATTTAAATATTAAATGTTTTAGAGTAGTTTTGAAATATTTTACGCACATTGGTGGACTGAGGGGACGTTTTTATTATAATTATACATTTCAAATGTGTGTATTTAAAAAGAAAATTTTTATAGTCCACTATGAAGATGGTTTTAATTCAAAACGTCAAATTGACAAGTTTTATAAAGTATACAAAAAGTATGGAGGCTTTGAAATTTTAAAAAGAACATCTACTCTAATTTTTACATTTGTATGTGGACATTTCGCATTTTTAATTAAAATTTATTCAAGTATTAAATATTGCAGACAACTTTTGAAATATTTTACACATATTGGGGAAATGAGGGAACGTTTTAATTATAATTACAAGCAATTGTTTCTAACATAAAGTATTTCTAATCATATTGTGTTGGGTGTCATATGAAGTTGAAATTTTACGACTGTCAATAGTTTCAAACTTAAAGTATTCCGAATCGTACCGTGTTTAGTGTCATATTAAAGGGCTTTAAAAGAACTTTCAGATGATATATAAGTTGAAATTTTACGATAGGTAATTGTTTCAAACTTAATAAATTCTATAAAAAAATGTGGAACTATCAAAAATTACATCCAACGGATTTTTAATAGATTAGCAAAATCTTTTCGGAAATAAAACACGTATTTGATTGAAATTTTAAGACTGTCAATTATTTCAAACAAAAAGTATTCCGAATTATGCTATGTTTGGTATCATATAAAAGGGCTTTAGACGAACCTTTAGATAAAATAATTAAAAAGTTAGTTTTTGAAGAAGCAATGAGCGTTCGCCGGAATTTGAACCCAGAGCCTTTCACTCGCATGGTGACTGCTCTAACCAATTGAGCTACAAACACTCGGCGAATACTCATGCATTTCGTGCAACCTTTAGTTGAAGAAATGCTAGAGCATATGAAATAGAGTTTGAAGAACTTTCAGATGAAATAAAAAAAAGTTATTTTAGCAAAATGTTTTCGGAAATAAAACACGTATTTGATTGAAATTTTACGACCGTCAATTGTTCTAAGCTCAAAGTGGTCCGAATCAAATCGTGTTTGATATCATATGACAGGGCTTTAGAAGAACTTGCAGACGAAATAAAAAAAATAAGACTTTACGGTTGTCAATTGTTTCAAATTTCAAATATTCGGATTAATGCCGTATTTAATGTCATATGAAAATTTGGAAGAAATTTTATATGAAATAAAAAAAATGAAGAATCTCAATTGTTTTAAACATAACATATTTTTTGGTATCAAATAAAAAGTCTTTTAAAGGGATCGCGTGAATTTTTTTTTTCGATTCGCAATTGGTTTAGTGATATTGCTTTGAAACCTATCGTGTTTGATAACGGATGAAATGCCTTTTGAAGTGTTTTCGTGCAGCATTTAATTTAATTTTGATCGGCAATTGTTTCAGTGAAAGTACTTAACAATCTATCGTGTTTGGTATCTAATGAAAGGTCTTTTGGAGACATCGCGGACAAAATTAAATATTTTAAGATTGGCAATTGTTTTAGTGAAAGTACTTCTAAACTTATCGTGTTTGGTATTAAATGTAAGGTATTTTGAAGGACTTGCGTACAAAATTTATTACTTTTAGATCGTCAATTGTTTTAGTGAAAGTGCTTAAAAACATATCGTGTTTGGTAACAAATGGAAGGTTTTTTGAAGGGCTAGCGTAAATTTTTTTTAGACAAAACGTCAACTTGACAATTAATTTTTAAAAGTATGTAATAAAACAAAGCAAAATTTGTGTGCGGTAATAATATACATTTAAAAAAAATAAAAAAAATAGACAGCAGCATTCTACAATGCAAAAAAGTATATTTCAGCGATTTCCAACAGTTTTTCAAAAAAGTTTAGAGAAAAATTTCAATTGATTTCATGTACATATAAAATATAAATGTAGAACATTATAAAAAATGACGTCCAAAAAATTTTTAATAGTTTAGCAAATTGTACAATTGTTTTCGTGAAAGTATTTAAAACCTATCGCGTTTGTATCAAAAAGAAAGATTTTTTGAAGGGTTCGCGTACAAAATTTAATACTTATAGATCCTTAATTGTTTTAGTGAAAATGCATCAAAATTCTTCGTGATTAGTATCAAATGAAAGGTCTTTTGAAGAGTTCACGTGCATAATTGGATTTTTTTCAATCGTCAGTTGTTTTAGTAAAAGATCTTCGAAATCTACTGTGTTTAGTATCAATTAAAAGGTCTTTGGATGGAATAATACGCAGAAATGTTTTAGATTTGTAATAATTGCATTTATATTGTGTCAACTGTCTTACAAAAGTGTATTCTACTTCAGTGTCCGCGGAGCTAGCGTGAGGCCTGGCGAAGCCAGGGCGACCGCTAGTTTACTTACTATCCAGCGTAAACAGTAAATAAATATTACATATCAAGATCCTGTTTATCTTGACAACAATTTGACAGCTGTCAATTTTGAAACTTATTTTTCTTTTCCTTCAATTTGTGCAAGTATTGTAAAAAATATCTTAATAACCTCGAACTGTAAGTGATTTTTTTAGCTCGCGAATGTTTAGGAAACCTCGATCCTTCGAGCATAAATTTCCCAAACTATATTCTTGACCTAAAAACTGTCACTTACAGTTCATGATACGTAAGATACTATTTGTCTGTGGCACAATTTTTGTGGGTAACCCTGTAGAATATTATTACTATTACAAGTACAAAATAATTAGGATTACAAGACTTTATGACAAGCCTTGACATAAAATTTAAAAATTAGAGTACTGGCATAAATATTTATTTAACTATTATTATTTAATGTTCATCACCTTGTCTACCAGCATTATTTATTATTATTTTAGTGCAATATTTATTTGTTTTTACGGTTATTGTTTTATTTCTTTCTGTACATTATTATCTATATATATATATATATATATATATATATTAGACTGTTTAAAAAAAATCAATAAATTTTTTTTTGTAATTATATCGAAAATCTTAATATTAATATTAAGATGGGAACAACGTTCTCTTGGAATTTTGTAACTCACGTTAGGCAAATTATTTTGAAATTATCAAAACATATTCTTGTACAAAATTTAACGCTCTACAAAAAAGGTCTCTAACAATATTTTGATATATTTATTTTTTCAAAAGTTATTTAACGACAGAGTTGGCTTGATATTAAATTTTTATATTTTTCTAATTTTCCGACGAAACCATCAACTTTAAGAGAAAATTCCGTAGGACATTTTTTGTAGAACATTTCATTTCCTATAACTTATCTTCCAAAAAGTTTTCGATATTTTTTACAGGTCGTAAGTTATTTTCAAAAAACTAAAATATATATATATATATATATATATAATGTTCATTGTTTAATTAAAACACTGGCAAAATAATTTCTTTATTTATTATGTTATTTATTTTGACAGATAAAACGACAAACATTTGTTTAATTTTGTTTTAGTTCCATGGCTATCAATAGTTTTCAGGCTATTTTCGTTATTTTCAGATCAAATTTATGTCGTTAAGAAGCATGCAAAGTTAATTTTGTTTATTGTCTTAGATGCAGAATTTTATGCCCTAAAACTTTTATTCGAAGCTTTTTTGCTTAAAATAATTAGGGAAGCAGGAAATTTCAAAATTGTGATTTTACATGTTAAATTCCTATGTTCGAGAGTTGCGTTCACCAGCCTGTATATGTGTATGTATATTTTACAAGCAGATGTATAGAATAAAATGTATGGAAAAATATACTGCGTGAAAATATTATTTAAAATGTCATGAATTTTGTATCAAGTAAATAAGAATAATGGATTGTTATTTTATTATATTATTAATGTTTTGTAATAATTTATTGTTTAGTATTTGGTTCACGTTTGTATTCAAACAAAACCTCACGTAGAATATAGTTAGCAAATTGCAAATGTATTTGTTGTACAAATTAAATAAAGAAAGCAACCTATTTGCTACTTACACCTTGTTGCGAATTTTGGTTCCGACAAATAAAGAATTATACTGTTATAATATTACTAAACGGACAACTAAAATAATATTAGTTGACAGCTATCAACTAATAGAGGACTAAATTTGGTATTAACTAAATCCATTTTTATTCTGAATTTAAATTATTGGTAATGGAGCGATTTACAAAACAAAATATGGGTATTTAATAATTTCGAATTGTTTTTAGTGCTGCATACGTCATATTATGTTGTACTTTTGACGTTAATTATTACTTATTTATAGGGTAGGTGGCTCAGTGGTATCGAGTCGGCCTGTGGATTTGAGTAACTGGGTTCGATTCTCACAGCCGACAAACAATTTCACCACATTAAAATTACCCCTGTGGCTTCCCTTCCACTAACATCTTTGGAGAGCGTGATTTTACGGCTGGTAACCGCACTTCACGCGTATAAATATATCACCAACCGAGATCTGCTTCTGGGTAAAATAATTGAAAAATAAACAAATCAAATAATGGTGTAACTACAATAATATTAAATTTAATAATATTTGTCAACGGCCATGGCTCAGCTCGTTGGTACTGATCTAAGCTATAACGCGAGTTAAGCAACGTTGCGCGCGGGTAGTATTTGGATGGGCGACCGTCCAGAGAAAACTCGCGTTGCTGTTGACCATAACATCTAAAACGCAGATCAGGGCGGAATGGCGGCATATGACCTAAGTAGTTGGTCCGCCAAAGAAGCCAGAAAAAAAAAAAAAAACATTTAATTTCAAACAATGAAACAATGTTATACAGAGCAATATATTCAATTATTTTCTATCCAAAGATCTCTTGTTTCACCCAGATATAAATAAAATACATATACGAGTAAATTTAACATGCATTTTTCTCAGTTATTTTGTTATATTAGAATATGATATGTTTATATCGTTGAATTAAGAAAAAAATACCCTATCGAATAACCTAAAAGAAAAATATGTTCCAATTTAAAATAAGAAAGTTGTGTCACATATTTTCAGAACCACTTGTCAAAAAAAAATAATTTTTTTTTCATTGCAATAGTCTTGTAAAATGGTGATTCTTTGCTAATTTAACCAACCTCGTAGCTCTTATAGTTCTCGAGATACCAATGGTGGCACATTTAAATGGATCACCCTGTATAGGCAATCTGGATTCTTAAATATTATTTTCTGTTACTTTTTTCTTATTTGGAACGTTTCGGCTACTAAAAACATATAACAGTAAAAAAAAAACTCTTATTGATCTAGATTGCCTGTCATATCTTCCTAAAGATATATTTTTTGGATCTACTACAAAAATCAATAAAAATACGCTTATTTACATAATAACCTGTATATTTATATTGTTTAAAATACTTAACTAGCCGTTAAAACTAACGGGTCAGTTACTGACTACTAATACTTGTAAAGTTCTTACTAACATGGAAACCTGTCTATCAATAAATTTAGTAAAACTAAAAACAGATATAAAAGATAAACAAAATATACCTGCATAATGTAATATTTATCAACTACTGATGCTTTTAACTACTTAACAACAGATATAAATTAATAAATCAATAATTTATTGCATATTACAAAGTATAGTCTATCAAAAAACTTGGGATATGTGTTATTAAATGTTATCAAACGTTCCTAAATTATTTTGGAGAAAAATACTTAAAATAGAAATGATTGAAAATTTAGATCTCTTGCAGTATGTAAAAAATAATAATTTAAATACGTTTCAGAGTGAGAAATAGGTATACAGTGTGTTCCAAGAAGATGTTGGAACAGGGAAATAACATGGGAAAACAGTTTTCGCAATTTATAAGTGTCCGCATTGCACATGACAATAATTAGACGTATCCTCACATTTTATTCAATACAAATTACTTCATTTTAGCGTCACAAAATAAAGAAATTCTCTAAAATATTTTGATAAAAACGCCGCATAATACAAAAAGTGACAGTTCTTGCGACAACTATGATTTCCCTGGAATAGTGTCACCACAAACCATAATTATACTAGTAAGCAATTTTTAGAATTTTTGGGTATTTTTATTTATTGATTTTTTAAATTTATGTTACTACTGTACAATAGGTACTAAATCCCAATTGCAGTCAGAGCTGGTCAAGCTACTTAAAAGAAAGTAGCTAAGCTACAGCTACAGCTATTCTTTAAAAAAGTAGCTAAGCTACAGCTATAAGCTATATTTTGTAAAATATAGCTAAGCTACAGCTAAAAGTTTTCGTTAAAGTAGCTGTTAAATTTTAAAGCTATTTTTTTAAATTATTGTGAAATAATTAAATTTGCCATTGCCATATGATTAGTCTTTTGTTATAATGACTGTTAATTTACTATTACGTACATAAATATCAAAAATAGCAAATACCATCTGGCACCAACTGTGTATTTTTGCGTATTAGAGCCAGTTAGAACCGGCAACAAATAATTATTTTGTGTGGGTTTAGCTTGTACGCATGCGTACTTTGTTGACCTTTTGCTTAAAAAGTAGCTTGAAGCTATAAAAAGTAGCTTGAAGATACAAAAAGTAGCTTGAAGCTACAAAAAGTAGCTTTAAGCTACAAAAGGTAGCTTTAAAAGTAGCTTCAGTTGTTATTTTTAAGCTAATAGAAAAATAAGTAGCTAGCTACAAGCTACAGCTATATTTTTTCACAGTTAGGTAAGCTACAGCTACAGCTAAATGTAGCTAAGCTACAAAAGTAGCTAGCTACTGCCCAGCTCTGATTACAGTACAGGGTCCGTACTCACGGAGCCGCAATGTGATAGTTCATATATTTTTAGCAAGAGTAGGATACGAACTCAGGACCTTCTGATTCAAATGCCGTAACGCTAATCACACCATCGTCAATATTATTTTTGGTGACAACTACATATGGAAACAAAAAACTAGAAGCACACTGTGATTTTCACTTTTGTTATAAATATTAATAAATATATCGTCACGACTTTTACCCATTATTGGGTGTAGCACTCTGGTGAAGCAGATCTCGGTAAGTGATAGATTTGTGCACGTGAAATGTGGTTACCAGTCGTCAAATTACGGCCTTCAGAGATGTTAGTAGAGGAAAAGCCACAGGGGTAATTTTAATGTGGTGAAAATTGTTTGTCGGCTGTGGGATTCGAACCCGAGTTCTCAAATCCATAGTTCAACTCGATACTACTGAGCCACCTACCCCATAAATAAATATTATAAATTAATCGACATTTTATTTCAAGTCTTTAATTTGTGCCATAAATCTGAAGTAAATTATTATATGTCATTTCTTTTTGGCAACACTTGCATAATATATCGAACCTGTCAATATTTTTGGTTATGCTATAATCTAGTCAAAATATTTTAAAATACTCTATATAGCTATTTATTAGTTTGCACAATAAAATAATAATCTTCATTAAGAAAACTCAGAGCTCATAGTAGATTTCAAACTAATCAGACACTTTGCTTATAAATTAAAGTTTATAAACTTAAAACATACTAAATAAAATATTTATTCATTTATTACAAACTAATAAAATAATATTTAATGTAGAATGGTTAAATAATAATATACATATTATATAACCATGTTAAAAAATTGTAAACATATAACAAATATTGAACAAAAATAAAATATAAAAAAAACGCACTTACCTTCAATAATCAAATAATAAAAACGTTCAAAACAAAACACTAATTTAAGAATCCATAGCTGTCACAAAATCACAACACACTACAAACAAACGCAACCACTTTTCACAGCCTACTGAAATCCTACTTTCGGACGATGGTACACAACTGAAACCAAACTTGAAAACTACGAGTTCGGTTCTCTCACCTTTCCTTGCGTGTCTTTACGATTAAAGCATTTAAACATCGCAGAACTCATAGTTTTGTTGCTCTTCTACACCTGCACAAACTTCAACATTATGAGCTGTCAGTCATTTGTTATTATTTCTTGCTTTGTTTATTTCATTTGTTTATTACATGCCACATAATCTTAGTAAATATCAATATTTCAAAAAGAAACGTTCTTTTGAAATTATAACAATTATTTAACCTAGAAGGTTTGTTAACAACAAAGACATAAATGTTACTAAAACAGTTGCTAACTAGCACAGAATTGTTGAAACATCGTTTTTTTTTATACAAAATTTACAGTGTTGCTTTGAACAGAGATTAAACAGGTGAAAGATAATTTTAATCTCAAATAAATATAATTTGCATTCATCTTATCTTTCTTTAGAATAAATTATTACATTATTCAGCACAAAATGTAATAATAATATTTTTACAATACTTGAACTGTAAGTTACCTATTAATAACAAAATTTAAACACAGTAAGTGCAATTTTGATTGCACAGTGGTTTCTATGATTATATCAGGGCTTTAATATTTTCTGTTTTACAATTCTTGAACTGTAAGTTACTTATTAATGACAAAATTTAAACACAGTAAGTGCAACTTTTATTGCACAGTGGTTTCCATGGTTATATCAAGACTATAATATTTTCTTACTGTTCACCGTGAACAGTAAGTCAATATTACATATCAAGGTCCTGTTTATTTTGACAACAAATTAACAACTGGCAATTTTGAAACCTATTTTTTTTTCAAGGTAGCTAGCTCAGTGGTATGAAGTCGGCCTGTGGATCCTGAGAACCCTGGTACCCTAGATTCGATTCCCACAGGCGACAAACAATTTTCATAATTTAAAAAAAAAACTACCCCTGTGGTTCCTCCACCACTAACATCTTTGGAGGCCGTGATTTGACGACTGATAACCGCACTTCACGCGAAAAAAATATATCACTTACTGAGATCTGCTTCGGCAGAGTGCCCAGTAATGGGTAGAAGGCGTGATGATATATTTAGTTTTATTTTATATTTTTTTTCCTTCTATTTTTGCAAGTATTGTAAAAAATAGCTTACTAATCTCGAACATGAAGTGATTTTTTTAGGTCGCAAATGTTTAGGAAATCAAACTACATTCTTGACCTAAAAACTGTCATTTACATGGTACGTAATATACTATTTTTTTAAATAACATCGTAAATATAAATTATGAATTTAAATTTTTGAACACTTTATTGCTTTCTTAATGATTGAAAAATACTTTTTATTAATCGCTGTACCATTGATATAAATCTAATAATTAATTTATATTTTTATTTATGCTTTGATTAATTTGCAATAAATTAATTTTTAAAGTAAATATTATTCTTTGTAATCGTAGATATAATTAGAATTATAATTTGTATTATGGGCTAGATATAGTTTGTCCACGCTGTGATGACAAGCGCGTCATCGAACATATTTGTTTGGGTTAAATTTTACAAGATAGAGGAAATTTTGTGACGTCATACAGATTCTCAAACAGTCATGATGAACGAGAACTATAAGTTAATATTAGTTTCAAATTAATAGTTTTGTCATAAAAAAATTAAAGTACTAAAATTTTTTCATGCATCTTTATATTTAATAAATGAATCCTAATATGGGTATGAGTATATTTCATATTTTGCAAAGGGGTCCATTGTTTTGGAATCACCGGCATATTTAGTTTTCTATTTTGACGATCGTAAGCCTATTTTTGTTTGCATTTGAGGTTATTATTCTTTTATGGTTTATGATTGTGTATTTTTCTCTAGTTATCGTTTTGTTATTATTATTTAAGAATTTTCAATTTGATTTTGAAATTTATTGTGACGCTAACCACATCACCGTACTGTCGGACAAAGGTAACATGAACAATGTATCTTAAGGTAGTACTAGCAGATCTGAATGAAATTTGGCGCACGTAAACATTGGATAGTCATACGCATCCTTTTAAAATATGAAACACATTCATCGTCTGTGAACAAATATATTCGCTTGTAAAGTTGAGTTCTTATACACGGGGCTTATGGCGATCATCACTCAGAATCGCACATATTTGGTTTGTGTACCTCTAAAATTTTGCAGTTTCATTTGAAAAACTAGTATGATGTTCTAGAATTATCCATGTATATTGTATCAGAAGGAGAAAGTTTTTTAACGTTTAGTAATGGATATATAGCCATGCAAAGCCTTGTTTTTAACGAAAAATTCAGAATCCCAATTTATAATGGCAACACCACACGGTGGTATAGTATTTGAAAATTCACTAGACCAACAACCTGTTAACAATTCATGATAGTCAAATCATAATAGGTATAAAACACTTATTTAATTCAATTTTTTTGAGCGTCAGTTTCGCCACTCGACAACCGATGGCGCCACCGTCACACTAGTACCATGGCCAACTTCATTGAATTGCGCTACGCTTATTATGGCCGTTTCATATGTCATTAAAATGCCTAGTTTCAAATTTACAGAGCGGGCACGTCAACTAGCGCCTCTAACGAGATACGTCGTAACTACATTTGAAAATACTGCCTCTTGCATTGATTGAAACTTAAAAATAAGTCTAGTCATTATATATTTATTATCATACGATCTTTACAGTAAAATATTAACCGTTGACACCAATAATTCAATAATACTTCCTTCTTTTCACCTGTAAATACTTCAAACATTTTAAATAGGTAGACAATATGGCGGCATTATTTACCTGAAGTGACAGATAATGCTACGTTGCCAAATGAAATTCACTTAGTCTAGACTAGCTAGTCACTTTAGTCGAAAGCTCACAATACTAGTCATAATATTTAATAATATCGAATATATAAACAAAATACCCAGTTCCATAAAATGTATTTTGTAATTTGATCACATAAACTTCAGGTTTCAAATATTTTAAGGTTGTTTTTGTAACTTAACAGCGTTGTCACTTTCCTTTAATAGAAATAAAAAGCACTAAATGGCATTACTTGATGTACCAAAACTGTAAAAAACTCGTGACAAATTTGTAAATGGCAAAATGATGAAATGAAACGGCCATAATAAGCGTAGCGCAATTCAATGAAGTTGGCCATGCTAGTACTACCTTAAGTATTAGTTCAGAAAATGATGACGTACCAATCACCACAACGCGAACAAACTGTAGCTCAATGGAAATGCATCAGCCTGTAAATTTAAAAACCTGAATCCGATTCCCGCAGCCGAAAAATTATACATCACATTGAAATTGCCTTCCCCCATCTACCAACATCGTTAGGAACTGTGATTTGACGGCTGGTACCCGCACTTCATGCTCTGAATATATTATTTACCGAAATCTGCTACGACAGAGTGCCACACCCAGTAATGAGTAAAAGACGTGATATATTTATTTTTTTCTTCATATAATGCTTCTTCATTGTAAAAAATAAATAAACATATCATCACGCTTTCCACCCATTACTGGGTGTGACCCTCTGCCGTAGCAGATCTTGATAAGTAATATAATTTGCGCGTAAATTGCGGTTACCAGTCGTCAAATCTCCGTCCCCAAATATGTTACTGGACAAGAAGCCACAGGAGTAATTTTAATGTAGTGAAAATTGTTTGTCGGCTGTGGGAATCGAACCTGGACCGACTCAATACCACTGAGCTATTTACTCCATATCTATCTATCTATCTTCTATATATATAAAAATTAATGTTTGTTTGTCTGTTTGTTTGTTTGTCCCTTATGCGTTCCTATATCATTCATCCGATTGCGATGAAACTTTGCTAAGTTGTTGTGTGCACCCCCGAGAAGGTTTCTGACTTAGCACAAGTCCAATCCGCCATCTTGAAACAAAATGGCCGCTAGTTATCTTGAAAAGTACTACACTGATTCGATTCAAATTTGGTATAGACATAGACGGGAATCAACTTTAACATATAGGCATAATAAAGATTCAATCCGCCATCTTGAAACAAAATGGCCGCTAGCTATCCTGAAAAGTACTGCACTGATTCGATTCAAATTTGGTATAGACATAGAAGGAAACCAATCTTAACAAATAGGTATAAAAAAGCTTCAGTCCGCCATCTTTAAACAAAATGGCCGCTATCTATTCTGAAAAGAACTGCATTGATTCGATTCAAATTTGGTATAAGCATAGACGGGAACCAATATTAACATATAAGTATAATAAAGCTTCAGTCCGCCATCATGAATCAAAATGGCCGCTAGCTATTCTGAAAAGTACTGCACTGATTCGATTCAAATTTGGTATAAGCAGAAACGGGAACCAATATTAACATATAAGTACAATAAAGCTTCAGTTTGCCGTTTTGAAACAAAATGGCCGCTAGCTATCCTGAAAAATACTGCACTGATTCGATTAAAATTTGGCATAAACATAGAAGGGAATTAATCTTAATATATAGGTATAATAAAGCTTCTATCCGCCATTTTTAAACAAAATGGCCGCTAGCTATTCTGAAAAGTACTACACTGATTCGATTCAAATTTGGTATAGATATAGACGGGAGCCAATTTTAACATGCAGGTATAATAAAGTTTCAGTACGCCAACTTGAAACAAAATGACCGCTAGCTATCCTGAAAAGTTCTGCATTGATTCGATTCGAATTTGGTATAGGTATAGACGAGAACCAATCTTAAAAAATAGGTATAATTAAGCTTCAGTCCATCATCTTGAAACAAAATGGCCGCTAGCTATCCTGAAAAGTACTACACTGATTGGATTCAAATTTGGTATAAGCATAGACGGGAACCAATCTTAACATATAGGTATAATAAACCTTTTGTCCTCCGTCTTGAAACAAAATGGCCGCTAGCTATCCTGAAAAGTACTGCACTGATTCGATTCAAATTTGGTATATGTACAGACGAGAACCAATCTGAACATATAGGTATAATAAAGCTTCAGTTCTATGCCATTCGAATTCAAACGTTTGTAGTTTCCGGTACGACTCGCATTTGCAATGACCATCAACAAAGCACAGGGACAAGTGTGTGGACTAAATTTGGAAAATCCATGTTTCTCACATGGACAGCTGTACACAAACACTTTCTTTGAGTTGCAATGCAACTCATGCCGGGTACTCGCATTAAATTGTAGACCACGCGAACGAAGTCGCGGGTAATAGCTAGTATATATATAAAAATTAATGTTTGTTTGTTTGTCTCGTATGCGTTCTTATACCATTCATCCGATTGCGATGAAACTTTGCTAAGTTATTGTGCGCATGCCCGCGAAGGTTTCTGACTTAGCACAAGTTCAATCCGCCATCTTGAAACAAAATGGCTGCTAGCTATCTTGAAAAGTACTGCACTGATTCAATTCAAATTTGATATAGACATAGACAGAAACCAATCTTAACATATAGGTGTAATAAAAATTTTGTCCGCCATCTTGAAACAAAATGGCTGCTAGCTAACCTAAAAATTACTGCACTGATTCTATTCAAATTTGGTACAGGTATAGACAGGAACCAATATTAACATATAGGTATAATAAAGCTTCAGTCCGCCATCTTTAAACAAAATGGCCGCTAGCTATTCTGAAAAGTACTGCACTGATTCGATTCTAATTTGGTATAGACATAGACGGGAACCAATCTTAACATATAGGTATAATAAATCTTCTGTCCGCCATCTTAAAACAAAATGGCCGCTAACTATCTTGAAAAGTACTGCACTGATTCAATTCAAATTTGGTATAGACATAGACGAGAACCAATCTTAACATATAGGTGTAATAAAAATTTTGTCCGCCATCTTGAAACAAAATGGCTGCTAGCTATCCTGAAAATTACTGCATTGATTCGATTAAAATTTGATATAAGTATAGACGGGAACCAATTTTAACATATAGGTATAATAACACTTCAGTCCGCCGTCTTGAAACAAAATGGCCGCTAGCTATCCTGAAAAATACTGCACTGATTCGATTCAAATTTGGTATAGGTGTAGACGAGAACCAATCTTAACATATAGGTATAATAAAGCTTGAGTCCTATGCCATTCGAATTCAGACATTTGCAGTTTCCGGTACGACTCGCATTTGCAATGACCATCAACAAAGCACAGGGACAATCGCTACAAGTGTATGGACTAAATTTGGAAAATCCATGCTTCTCACATGGACAACTGTACACAAACACTTTCTTTGAGTTGCAATGCAACACATGCCGAGAACTCGCATTAAATTGTAGACCACGCGAACCAAGTCGCGGGTAAATAATAGCTAGTTGTAAATAAAATCTATATAAATATATCATCACGCCTTCTTCCTATTACTTTGTATGAGCCACAGGAGTAGTTTTAATGTAATGAAAATTGTTTGTCGGCTGTGGGAATCAAACCCGAGTTCTCTAAACCACTAAGCCACCTAACTCATATTGTAAAAAATAAGGTTAATCTAAATCTTAAATTGCAGAGCTAGTAATGAGCATCGAAACTGTTACTTCAATAATGTGGGTCAGATTGTGATAATATATTTATTTATTTTAAAACGTCAATGTAAAAAACTTGCTAATTTCTTTTCAAAATAATTATGATGAAGGTAAAAAATAACCTCTGTCGTAAAAAGTACCAATGTGACGATTACCTTTAACAAATTACATTTCTGTGAATTAGTGACAGGTTTGTGGTTCAACATTTGCTAATTTCATTTCGTGTCGGCGCGGCGTGTCTACGTACCGTTATTTTCTACTTAAGCGAAATTGTTTTCTTTGCTAATTATTAAGATTTTCTGCGAACAAATTAAGGAGAAACTTGAAATATGTGCCGGATAGAAATCACTTAATTTTATAACTGTTCCACTGATGTATAAATTTACGAAAATATTTGACATATCTATATTTGTTTTTAAATAGTTTGTGTTCATACCTAATCGTTCCATTTAACCAACAATTTCTGATAATATTTATTAATATAATTTATATTTGATTAATAATTAAATAATAGAGTAGGTCGCTCAGTGGTATTGGGTCGGTCTGTGGATTTGAGAACCTGGGTTCGATTCTCACAACTGATAATTTTCAGTTTTCACCACAATAAAATTAGCCTTGTGGCTTCCTCATCACTAACATCTTTGGGAACCGTGATTTGGCAGCTGGTAACTGCACTTCACGCACATAAATATATCACTTCTTACCGAGAACTGCTTCGGCAGAGTGCCACACACCCAGTAATGGGTAAGAGGCGTGATGATATAATTATATTTATTTATTTTAAATGTCAACATTCGCTTCCTTTCTTATATTTTTATTTTGTTTTCAGTTCTTACAATAGGATGCGGGCACTCACGTGACAATGTGACTTTTGTGACGTAAAAACAGCTGTTTGGGCTGCGATCACTGCGCCATCTACAAAATGAACTATTTTTTTAGGACGAGATTTGAAAAGAACCGTCCTTTTCAAATCTCGTCACAAAAAAATAGTTCATTTAGTAGGTGGCGCAGTATTCGCAGAACAACAAGTTTGAAAAGAACCGTTCTTTTCAAATCTTGTTCCAAAAAATAGTTCATTTAAGCAGGTGGCGCAGTGATCGCAGCCCAAACAGCTGTTTTTACGTCACATTGTCACGTGAGTGCCCGTTCCTATAGTGTCTAATAACCGCAATTTTCTTTCAAATACAAGCGCAGGCTATCGCTCTCTTCCGTTTTGTAATATGTATATATATATATATATATATATATATAATATCGAATTTATTAATTTGTGCTGTAAATTAATTATTATATTTGATGGTTTAACCAATTATTTTATTATGGATGATAAATCTGAGCAAATAAAACCGATCGCGTACACAGCGCCAACTACTGCATTCTTAACTGGAATAGAGTATAGATCATAGATTTCCAAATATTCAGATGACCATCTCCTGTTACGAAAATTGCGCGCTAGTGCTGCACTCATACAAGTGGTCCGTAACTAATTACACAAAAAAGAAAATACAGAATGATCAAAAGGAATTGTTATAGTTGGCAATAAAAAAAACTACTTGAAATTGGTAAACCTGATACATAAATTCATTTCCTGTTGTTGACAGTGACATTTAAAATTTAAATTTGTATTACATTTATTTCTAAAGTATTTCTATTACTTAAAAAGTCCGGGGATCTTTTTATTCCACAGTTCGCACGTCAGATAAAGGCGGAAATGCTATTTGACATTTCTAATAAATACAAATAGATTATGTCAGGAGTCTAACTGCAAATAGAATTTTGACTTTTTAAGTAATAGAAATATTTTAGAAATAAATGTACTCAAATTTAAATTTTTAAATGTCAGGAAATGAATTTAAGTATTAGGCTTATCAATTTCAAGTAGTTTTTTTTATTGCCAACTGTAACAATTCCTTTTGATCACTCTGTAGGATTAATTGTTTGTATCGGACTGTCATTTTACTTTCAACATTCATTTCAGCATTTGTATCATAATAGAACTCATTATGACACGATTTTAAATATTTTAATATTGATATTACTTCATAAAATTAAGTAATGATACATTACAACACTTATATTGTAAATAACTATTTTACAATAATAACAGCTGCAAGCATAAAGCATGAAAATAATATAAGAATTTAAGAATAACTTATTCTGGTTACAGAATGCCGAAATTATAATAATCTATAAAATTTATGGGGTATCGAGTCGGCCTGTGGATCCTGAGAACCCTGGTTCGATTTTTACAGCCGTCAAACATTTTCACCACATTAAAATCACTCCTGTAGCTCCCTCACCACTAACATATTTGGGGGCCGTGATTTGACGGTTGGTAACCGCACTTCACGCGCATAAATATATCACTTACCGAGATCTTCTTCGACAGTGCCACATCCTATAATGGGTAAAAGGCGTGATGATATATTTATTTTATTTTTATAAAATAATCATGAGATATGAAAAGTTGACATTAATTAATCGATTTCAGATAATAAATAAATAAATCATCACGCCATCTACCCATTACTGGGTGTGGCACTCTGCCGAAGCAGATCTTGGTAAGTGATATATTTTGCGAGTGAAGTGCGGTTACCAGTCGTCAAATCACGGCTCCCAAAGATGTTAGTGATGGAAGAGCCACAGGGGTAGCTTTTAAAATTATGAAAATTGTTTGTCGCCTGTGAAAATCGAACCAGGGTTCTCAGGATCCACAGGCCTACTTCATACCACTGAGCTAGCCACCCCATTAATTCCAGATAATGGTCCAATATAATTGAATCTGTAAAAAGAGGGATGAACAGAAACAATATAAGGAAGAAAAATATGATGTAGTATTTGAATAGTACTGTTTTATTTTAAAATTATCAGGTTTTAATAAAAAGCAAAATTAACTAAGCACAAATTTAGTAAATACATAGTAAATACTTTAAATTCAATGTACAATCACTATATTATCTGAAAATAACACATACTCGTACGTTTTTGTTTTAAATTATGTGTACACAACCATAGGACCAGTTTTTCCATCTCACTAAATGACTTTTAATTTGTGCGATATTTCTTCACTTATCTGTCAGCTCGATAGATAAAAAAATCGGCCCTAATCATATTTAGGTCATTGACTAGATGTCGAATGATCTATCGAAACAAAAAATCAGGTATTTCACACTAAATACTGTGTTCCAATATCACAATTAAGCATTTACAATTAATATATTACATATTCAACCTTTAATATAACGGTAACAATTTACAAATATATTTATTTTGTATTACATGTATTTTAAAATATTATTTATTTTCATACAAAAAAATTAAAGCTTGTCTCTAGCTATTCGAATTATTTTTTTAATAGATCCAGCAAATGTATCCTAAAATAAATAACATGCAAATACAAAAAAAAAGTGTACAAAAATTCGAAAATAAATACATTTTCCTCCGTCATCAAAAATCAGCATTCCTCAAAACTACAAGCAACCTGGGAATGCATTTCTTCCCAATCAATTTCCCAAATCGAAAATAATCTTCCTTTTCTTCCTCATCTTTCAGTTTCTCCTTCAGGAACTTGTAAGGAATACACCCTTTGTATCCAATCAAAAACATTAGATGATCGATATCATTGGGAGTGTTGCATCCATCTTTGTCAATCACATCTAAATCTTCATGAAATCGACAGTATTTATTTCGTTCTAGTTTCGGAACGCAGTGTTCCATCGGGAACCAATCATAAGTTTCTGGGCAAAGTAGATATGATGGATACAGTTTGGCCTTGTATCGCATTTTAGGACACGTGTGGATATAGAAACCCATGTAGTAGTATTTTATATCAGGGGCAGTGTTGTGAATTTGACGAACGAAATATAATTCCCTAAAAAATTGGGTATTCTTGGTATCTTTGTAAAATTAAATGTATCAAGAGATGCTTGATTTAGAGTTTTAATGGTGTGTTAGTGTGAACGATAATGAAAAATAAAATTGTGTTCGGATAATATTGTTAGAACAGTGAGAATGGAACGAATTTCGAATGAAAGATTGGTGGAACAAATATGTTTTCAGGGTTAAAAATGTATTAGAGCAAATCAGAACGATATTCTGTACGTAAAATGGGCTCCTATACCGATTTATTATCAATTTTTTAAATAATACTACTTGAAAAACTATGACAATTAGTGAAAGGACGATGTTAAACTTTCTTATATTAAGCGAGATATGATTTTTTGAAGCTCTGTAGATGCTTGTGACGTCACAAGTA